>OZ014523.1:199887428-204687428 GCA_963966055.1 Lathyrus aphaca | reverse complement strand
GTGAGACACAAAGTTTTAGAGAAATCAATTTCCTTCAAAATGAGCTTTGGATGAGAAATTTTTGATGAAGCATGTGAAAGTTATAGCTGGTCAAAGTTCACTTGACTTTTCCTATGAAAACCCTAATTTAGAAACTCCTGATTCTTGATGATCTGAAATTTCCTTGATGAATCATGATCAACCCTTGATCAAATGATGAATTTTACTTCATAACCATGATGTTGGCAAAAAATCTTGAAGTTTGACTTTAATTTGACCACAGTTGACCTTAGTTTGACTTTTTAATCAACTTGACTAATTTTTATCATCTGATCATCTGACTGGTCAAACTTATTGGGAAAACCCTAAAACTTGACATGGGGATTCTTGAAGAAATGTGGGATGTTATTAAGCTCACTTGATGCCTTGGAAGTCCATTTAGCTTAGAGAAACTCAAAACCCTAGTTTTGGATCCATTGTTCAGGAGGAGGCTTTGTCTGATGAAACATTCAATCCATTTGACCAATTGTGAACTTTGTGAACCTTGTGAACCTCTTGGGACACATTGCTTTGATTATGGGAGGTCAAAGTTTGGGGTACAACACTGGAGTACTTGGATTTTCTCTCGACATTCTGGTTAGAAGAGCTGGGGAACTTGTTGTGGCTGCTCGATAGGATTTAATTTGTGCTATCTTAGCCTTGTCCATCTATGGGATTATCATGTTTGCTGACATGGATAAATTTATGGATATGAATTCCATCCACTTATTTCTGCTGAAGAATCTTGTGCCCACTCTTCTGGGTGATCTATATTATTCAGTACATTACAAAAATGAGAAGAAACGGGGTGGTCTAGTTCGGTGTTGTGCTCCTCTGTTCTACAATTGGTTCATGAGACACCTATCCATTACCGAAATCTTTACCCATCCCGATGTAATCTGGACCCAAAAACTGAGCATGTTTTCTGCCAAGGACATCAGATGGTTTATCCTGAGGCTGGAGGGAAAGAACTTTATCACTAGCTGTGGAATCTATTTCAATGTTCCATTATTGGGAATAACTAGAGGCATCAGTTACAACCCCATTCTCTTGAGAAGACAATTGGAATATGCACTCAAAGATGTTCCTGAAGAATCAGAGTTATTCCAAACCTTCTACTTCCCAGTGAAATATAACCTTCTTTTGGTCAGGAAAGCTGCAAGTTCCCGGAAGCTTATCAGAAGAAAGGGGTAGCATGTCTAGGCAGAAGCAACAATCAGATGTTCCCCAAATATAAAGCTTGGATAAGGGAGAAAGCCCAAGTGGTCCTAATTCCCTTTTTTGCACCAGTTCCATCTCCTGCTACTGTGCCATTGGAGGACTATCAGAAATTGGAAGCTTTGGTCCAACAACTTAGAGCTGAAAATCTGGAAGCCAACAATTCTTGCCAAAAGTTGATGATCCACAACAAGCAGTTAGAGGAAAGAGCTCCTCAAGCTGAAGAGATCGTCAGGATCAAACAAAAGGACTTTGAAGAAAGGGAGCTCTACTTCCAGAAGAGGAGGTTGGCTAAAACCCACGAGGATAGTCGACGTCGGAAGAACAAGAAGTATTTAGACGAAACCAATGAATCCGTAACACTATGGCAAGAGAAATGGGAGGATAATATGAGAAAGAAAAAAGAGGTAGAAGTTGAGTACAAGCTGAAGATCAAGAACCTTCAAGAGTCCCTAGCTTAACAGGAAGAGCTACTTTAGAAAGCCCATGAGCAGCATAGAGATTACGTTCAGAAGATAGCCCAAGGTCAGCAAGCGGTTGAAGATATCCAGAAAGAAGTAGAAGAGTTGAAACTTCGGGCCAATGTCAAGAAATTCAAATCTGAGCCAAGTCCTAGCAAAGAGAATGAAAAGGTGTTCCTACAACAGATTAATGAATTGAATGCTTCCTTTGATCAGAGGGATCTCCTTATTCAGAAGCTTATCTAGGAGACAAGTCATCCAGACATAGCTCAACTACTCCATGTGGTCAAGCGTCTTAGCTGGAGGCTCAAGGACATGGAGTTTCCTAGGGATTAGTTTCATCTTCTTGCACCTCGATTACCTATAGGCATGTTATGGGATTCCTCTTTAATTTATGTTTTGCTATTGTTGTATGAATTGGAACCCTTCGGGGAATTTGCTATCTTCAGATTTCATTTTATGATATTTGACTTGGTTAGAATCTCTAGTTGTTATCCTTGCACAGACACGGGGTTTTAAGCACCTTGAGAATGTAAAGAACACAACATTGCCTGCATTCATATCATTTGCATTTTTCTTTTGCAGGTTATCCAAATTTCTTAACTTATATGTTTACTCAGGAAAGATTGTGAGAGCCACAAAGACTCGTCTCCTCCGACACGACACTCCTCTGCACTGGTACACTACCCGTCACAACCAGAGAAACATCATGGATACCATACAGACTGAGCTGAATGAGTTATGCACCAGGATGGCCGAGATAATGACTATGATTCAGGGCATGGCCTAGGGGAAACAGGAGCTAAGAGCTTCTGTTCTCAGACTTGATTCAAGATAGATGGACCCTCCAGTTGTCACTTTGGATGCTCAGGGCAATCCAATCAACAACACTGTTATTCCCCCTAGGGGTAACAGACCTCTAACTCCATAGGGTGGTGGCCCTATTCTTGTTCAGGACCGTCAGGAAGATCAGTTCACCTTGGTCAATGAAGATATGGGATTTGGTACCGGAACTAATAATCAAGACTTTCAAATGCTGGCTGAGAAGGTTAGAGCTTTGGAATTTAGGGATACTCTAGGCATCGACGTTTTTGACATGGGCCTGATCCAAGGGGTGGTCATCCCTCCAAAGTTTAAGCCTACAGGTTTCGACAAATACAATGGAAATTCTTGCCCAAAAATTCGCCTGCAAGCTTTTTACCGCAAGATCACTAGGCATACCAAATATGAGAAGCTTTGGATGTACTATTTCCAGGACAGCCTATCTGGGGGCTCACTAGAATGGTACATGAAATTGGAGAGGACCGTTGTTCACAATTGTAAAGAGCTTAGGGAGGATTTCCTCAAGCAATACCAATATAATATCGACATGGCCCTAAGTCAAACCCAACTGCAAAGTTTGTCTCAAAAGAACTCCGAAAGCTTCAAGGAATATACGCAGAGGTGGCGTGAAGTCGCAACTAGAGTTCAACCCCCACTGCTGGAGAGAGAAATGGTTGATCTCTTCATGGATACCCTCCCTGGGAACTTCATGGAAAGATTGGCGGGCTGTTCATCCAGCAGTTTTTCTGACATCATCCTAACTGGAGAAAGAATTGAAAGTTGGATGAAACAAGGAAAAATCTAGAGTTGCGGAGCGTTGACCTCTGGGGCCAAGAAACCTTTCGCGAAGCGAAGAGAAGGTGAAATCAGGGTCGTGTACACTCAAAGGAAGAGGGGGAATCAGAACTCCTATCATCAAGAAGCTCCTGTTACCATTTCTGCTCCCACAAATCAACAACCTCAGCAACAGCAAAGAGGGCCCCGACAGGGATACCAACAGAGGGAAAAGATGGTTGATATACACTTTGAGGCTCTACCGATGTCCTATTCCCAGCTTTTGCAAAATCTTCTTCAACTTCAAATGGTCCAGTTGAGAACCCTGCAGCCTCCAAGGCCGGGGCAGATCCCTGAGGGCTATGATGCTAACGCCCATTGTGAGTTCCATTCTGGAGCTCCAGGTCACAATACTGAAAATTGTAAAGCCCTTAAACACAAGGTGCAGGATATGATCGAATCCAAGGCAATCAATTTCGCTCCAACACCGAATGTGTTGCAAAACCCCATGCCTCCGCATGGAAGGACCGTAGGAGCCATTGATAGTGGTGAATGCTTGAATCTGGTACATAATGTCAATGTGTTGGAGACTTCATTGTTGGTCGTGAAGAGTTGCCTCGCCAAGAAGAATATATTTTCGGGCTGCGAAGAGGGTTGTTCAGATTGTGAAAACTCTGTTGATGGTTGTGACCGATTGAGATCGGGGATACAAATAATGATTGACGAGGGCAGTATCAAGTTTGATAGAATTGTGAAGGAAGACGTAGTCTCGACTGTGACTATCTACCATAATCTGATACAAGTTCCAGCACCAGCTAAGGTGGCACCTGTGACATTCACTACTCTTGGACCAATTCTGTACCAAAGTGAAAGAGCCTTCCCATGGACTTATGGGGCTGAAGTTTACTGCAATGGTCAGAAACATGATTTGACCTCTTCCAGTTCAGTTCAACACCAAATGGAAAATGTTAGAGTCGGAGGGTTCACAAGGAGTGGGAGACTATTCGCGCCGGAAACACTAAGAAACAGCGTGGCGCCACAAAGGGACAATGCAGAGGCTCAAGCCAAAGCCAGAGGAAAGCAACCTGTAACAAATGATGCTCTGGCGCCAACTTCGGATCCTGATATCACCTTTGACAAGGAAGCGAAAGAATTTCCGAGGATCATAAAAAAGAATGATTACAAAATAGTTGCTCACTTGCAGCAGACTCCCTCCAATATTTATATCTTGTCCTTGTTGATGTGTTCAAACTAACACAGGAAAGCCCTGCTGAAGATTTTTAACAATTCCTATGTGCCGAAAGACATATCAGTAAACCTGCTTGAGACTGTGGCGTCAAGTGTGAACTCCATCCATGGTTTGGGGTTTACGGATATTGACCAGACTACTGAGGGATGCAACCATAATCGAGCTCTACACATTTATATGAATGTAAAGGAGTTGTGCTCTCTCACGTACTTGTGGACACAGGGTCATCCCTGAACGTATTTCCAAAGAAATCACTAATCAAGTTGGACTATGACGGGGTTATGCTTAGGCCGAGCGACTTAGTGATATGTGCATTTGATGGCTCAAAAAGGTCTATCTTTGGAGAGGTGGAGCTACCAATCAAGGTAGGACCACAAGTTTTCAATACTACCTTTTATATTATAGATATCCAACCAACATACAACTGTTTACTGGGACGACCCTAGATACATGCAGCAGAGGCTATGTCTTCAACCCTCCACCTGAAGCTCAAATTTGTCTAGAAAGGACAGATCGTTACAGTGTGTGGGGAAGAAGACATCTTCATCAGTCATCTGGCTTCGTTTAAATAGGTAGAGATGGACGAAGTAATTGTTGAGACTCCTTGCCAAGACTTCAAGCCCGTCAGAGCCGAAGGCACATCGTCATCAGCTGCCTTGTCAGAGGATAGGAAGAAATGAGCGTCCATAGCATCCTACAAGCAAGCCTTAGAGGTTGTGGAATCCGATACGAATGAGGTCCGGGGAAAAATGATTGAAGTCCCAGAGAAGAAGGATATGTTTGGGGTTGGCTATAATCCTGGCCAGTCAATGCCAGATCAGAGCTCCAAAGGTCGGAAAGGCCCGATTACCTTCACCAGTGCATGGTGGTTTGATCATGGTAGCATCTGTGTCGTGTAGGATGAAACAGTTGATAGTGATTGTGAACTGGACAAGTGGATAAAGCCTTACGTCCCGGGTGTGCAACTCAGCAACTGGACGACCGAAGCGATCATCTCTGTCACTCAACCAGAATAGTAATAGTCTTGTGTTTCTATTCTTTTGTACGAAAGCTCTATGCCTTTCCCGGGGCATAGCAACTCATTATAAAGATTCATCATTTCATAATGAAATAACATCTTCATTAATAAAGTGGACGTTTTTGGCATTCATTCATGGTTTTCCTTGTCTTTCATTTTTTTTGTTTTAAAATTAAATAGCAATGTTTTTCCATGTCTCCCACTTTTTCTAAAATCTAGCATGAATCATCATTCATGCAGATGTACCTCATCGGGTTTCATCAATGACGACCTTGCTACGGCTTAATATGACTTCGACAATCCAATTTACCTAGCCGACGAGGAAGGTGAAGAAGATTGTGAATTACCTGAAGAATTATCTAGTTGCAGAAGCAGGAGGAGAGGGTTATTCAACCACACGAAGAAGTCATTGAAGTGGTGAACCTGGGTACTGAACAGGACAAAAAAGAGGTCAAAATCAGGGATGCATTGGAAGAACCTGTCAAGAGTCGTTTGACATCCATGCTCCGAGAATATGTTAATGTCTTCACCTGGTCATACCAGGACATGCCAGGGTTGGACATCGATATCGTAGTGCACAAGCTGACACACAGAGAAGACTGCCCACTGGTGAAGCAGAAATTGAGAAGAAATTGACCCGACATGGCCATCAAAATCAAAGAAGAGGTACAAAAGTAGTTTGATGTCAGATTCTTTGTTGTGACAAGTTATCCTCCATGGGTTGCAAACATTGTGCCAGTTCCTCAAAAGGATGGTAAGGTCAGAATGTGCGTGGATTATCCAGACTTGAATCGGGCAAACCCAAAGATGACTTCCTATTGCCACATATTGATGTGCTAGTTGACAACATTGCCCAATTCTTTGTGTTTTCCTTCATGGATGGCTTTTCAGGCTATAATCAAATTAAGATGTCGCTAGATGACATGGAGAAGACAAATTTCATCACCCCATATGGCACCTTCTGTTACAGGGTAATTTCGTTTGGTTTGAAAAATGTTGGAGCTACATACCAACGGGAAATGGTGACTCTATTCCACGACATGATTCATCACGAGAATGAATCTGGGTCAGCAGGACAAGTCTGGTCGAAAATAGCACACAAACTATTACCTTAGCAAAAAGTTTACCAACTGTGAAACACGATACTCACAGCTCGAGAAAACTTGATGCGCCTTGGCATGGGATGCTCGCCGACTAAGAGAGTACATGCTGACTCATACAACTCTATTCATTTCCAAGATGGACCCTGTAAAATACATATTCGAAAAGCCAGCTCTAATCGGAAGAGTATCCCGATGGAAGATGATTCTGACAGAATACGATATCCAATATACTTCACAAAAAGCTATCAAGGGAAGTGTATTATCAGATTATCTGGCCCAACAGCCGGTTGAGGATTACCAGCCGATGAAGTTCGAGTTCCCGGATGAGGACATCATGTTCCTCAAGTCAAAATACTGTGAAGAACCACTCCCAGAGGAGGGGCAAGACCCCGAATCCAAATGGAGTCTGATGTTTGACGGAGCCGTTAACATGAACGAAAGTGGAGTTGGTGTTTTTATTATCTCGCCGGAAGGGATCCATATGCCCTTCACTTCCCGGTTGACATTCAAATGCACTAACAATGAAGCAGAGTACGAAGCCTGTATAATGGGGATCGAGGAAGAAATTGGTTTAAGAATCAAGAACCTCGAGATCTTCGGTGATTCGGCTTTAGTTATCAATCATGTTAACAGTATATGGATGGCTCATCAACCTCATCTGATTCCTTACAGTGACTATACCCGGAGGCTGTTAACTTTCTTCACAAAGGTCAAGCTGTACTATATACCTCGGGACGAGAATCAATTTGTCGATGCTCTGGCAACCTTGGCCTCCATGATCAAGGTTCACCAAGAGAACTATGTGCCTATAATAGATGTATCTCGTCTCGAGAAACTGACATACGTGTTTGCAGTTGATGGGGAAAATGATGACAAACCTTGGTACTATGTGTCGCTCCCCGGATTTTCATCCCGGTGCAAACACGAACTGTCGGCAATGTTGGAGGTTGAGGTTGTATAGAGTCTCTAGCTAGGCATTTTTATCCCGAAGGAAAGGTAATGCTGCATAAACCTGGAAAGATATGGATAAGACGGTTGCGAACCAAAGAGACTGGGTAAGGGGGTTGGTTACGACCTGGGAAGGTATTAGCACCCAGATCGTCCGTCGTACTCGACGGGATCCACGCATACCTGATTGTGTTTAAAAGGGGATGGTGTATGTGCTAAATTGTGTGTAAAAGGTTATAGAGGAATAGATATACATAGTGTCAGTGCGAGAAGTGAGTGCTCAAAACTGAGGCTAAGGAAAGAGAACAGGAAGAAGGAGAGGGGGGGGGGGACAAAGAGGCTTTTGTTCGATAACTGTTAAGTTATGCCTACGTATCCTCTCGTACAATGAGGAAGTCAGAACACCGTAGTTCGACTCAAAAAGACTTAGCATTTTTGGTGTGAACTGCATGCTTATCTATGCTCAAGTGTGTGACTCGTCTGGCTCGAGTGCTAACTGTCTTGCATTAGACGGGAGAAGGGAGTCCTCGTTTTTAGAGTGAGTGTGATGAGAAAAGAATCCCGGAGGAGAGGTTTATTGTTTGTTTTTTTGTTTTCAGTTTTTTATTGTTTTTGGTGTTTTGCATAAGGTAATGAGCTTAAGCCTTAATCAAGGGTCGTAAACTCATTATATCACCCCTGATTAGGGATAATGAGTCTACTTAAGTATCAGATGAAAATATCAACTTTATTACCTTAATGATGCAGGATTAAGATCATTAACCTACTTGTGTTTATTGTGTTTTTGGATTTTGTATTGTGTTAAGTAATGAGTTTAATCTCTAATCAGGGATTAGTGAACTCATTACACCATCCTAAGAGAAGGATAATAGATGAGAACACTTAAGATGAGGAAGACTCCTCAACTTAATCCATGGTTAGGGATTAAAACCATTATATAACAAGCCTTTATTAAAGTGGATTTTAATTAGAGGTTAGATTAAGAAGTGAATTTTATGTTTGCAAGACTAAACCTGAGGGGGACTTGTCCATTGAACATTAGGGTTAGTCCCTCTGAACCAACAGGAAGAGATGTAACCCTAATATAAGGCCCAAGTTACAAGCATAAGTCTTAGTGATTATTAGGTGTTTAGATTAGGAGGTGTAAACAACTTAAAGGTTTAACACTAAGTATTAAAGTTATACACTCCATCCTAAGATAAGGATACAGACATAACCCTAATTTAGAGTCTTAAAAATTTAACTGTATAGCCTTGATTATGAGATGAAAGGCAGAGACTCAAGGAGACTCAAAGGTAAAAAACTAGGGGAGACTATGTAAAACCCTAAAGTTATCATGCTTGGATATTCCTATGGTTTGTGAGGCTTAGAGAAAGATCTTCAGATGGCCACCAAGGAAGAAGAAGCAGATGAAAAGAGAAGAGAAAGGAGAATAGGTTACTTACTTCCTGGAGAAGTTAAGTAACCTAAGAGAAAGAAAGGGAGCAAGAGAGAGCATAAGTGAGTCAAAATCACTTCAAATACAAATAAAGATGCAAATAAAGAGACAGGAAGAGGTTAGATGTGAAGGCAAATCCACATCCTAAACAACTTACCTGAAGCCCCTGAAAAGTTAGAATGAATGCATAAGATATGAAACAAAAGGAAATAAGTTAAATAGAGATGCAATGATCAAGAAAAAAAGTGAAAACACAATGAAAATTTGTTATGAAATGATGCAAATACATGTACAATGTTTATGCATGATCATACAAGAGATGGGATGCAAAGGGAGGCATGTTAGAAGCTTGAAATCACATGAATACACATAAGAATAAATGAATGCAAATCATATCAAATGGATGCAACAATGATAAACCAATGTTCATACATGTCCTAAGGTATCTAAGATGACATACAAATGCATGAGATGTCATGACAAGTCCATATGATGAAGGTATGCAAAGATGAATGCAAATGAACATGGCAAATTAGGGTTTTAAGAAAGTATGAGATGCACATGTCCACAACAGAAGGATAACACATGATAAAAATTTGAAAATGAAACCAAATGAACCTTAAACACTCATAAGATCACTCCCCAAAGATGGAAGTTAAAAGCTATACCAAAGTCAAGTTATGGTTTTTCTAAGTTAGGCTAGGGTTTTAGGTACTTCTTCATGAAAAATGCCAAACAAATGGAAAATGCAATGCAAAAATATTAGTTAAATTCCCTAGATACTACATGCAAAATATGAAAGAATGCAAAAAGAACCATGTGCAAACTCATCTTGGATGATCAGAAATGGATTTTTGAAGTTAGGGTTAGAAAAATAGGGAATTTGGAAACCCTAATTCATGGTTACTTGTCAAAACATGATCAAACCCTAAAATAAATTTTTAAGATGAGTTTGTAAATTGTTTTAAATGTGTAAGGATGCTTCATAATTTTTTTGGTGATTTTTAAATGCCTAAAAGTATTTTTAATTGATTAAAATGAATTAATTACTTAAATAATACAATTAAATGATTTAAAAATATATTTTTAATGCAAAAATTAAAAATAAAAATTTTGTTGGTTTCTGAAAATTATTTAAAGTGGAAATGCAAAAGATTATATTTTTATAAAATGATTTGCTATTTTAAATAGATATGTGAAATAAAATGAAATAAATAAAATAAAATAAATGAAAAGTAAGCACAATGGATGGTTTAGATGCAAAGTTGAAAGGATCAAGGGCTGAGATGGTGAGTCAGTGTGACTTGAGGTATGAGGATCTAAGGGTCCAGGTTCAAAAATTGGTTTCGCGCGTGATTCAATGGTCCTGGTTCATTCTGATTTAATTAATTAAGTTTAATTTAATTAATTAACATTAGGGTTTAATGACATATCTGGGTCGTTCATGCGCTAACCTAATCAGGATCCTATGGCTCAGATTCAAACTGGAAACACTAACCCTAATTAATCTCAAGCGACCGGAGATAAGCTCCGGTTGTCTTCTCCGGTGAGCCCCCATCCCCAACTTCGCCTACAAGCCACTAAAACGCATCAAACCTGCCCAAAATCAAACCCCAAACATCATAGAACACAAATTCACAAACAAAAACCATTTATATTGCATGAACAAGCTGAATCGAAACCAAACATTTTTTAGGTCAAACTTTCAGAACATCATAACATGCTTATTTTTCACTCATTTTCAGTTTTAAACATATCAACATGACCAGCATAACATGTAGATTCACATTTTAACAAGAAATTAAGGTTTTGGAAAAATTGTTCTTGAGGGATACCTGAGCTGGAGTTCTTCAAACTAGAGCTTTCAAGGCCTTCCCTTTTTGCAAACCAACTCCTTTGGACCCCCCGAAGCTATTGAGATGCTTGGATGAAGTTTATTTTGGCTAATTTGTGAGATACAGTTCTGATATGGTAGAAATCGTGTTTGTTCCTTGAGTGATAAGGAGTTGAATGGTGAAAGAAAATGTGATTTTTGATGGATGTGCAATGAGTTTCGAAGAAATGAAGTTTGAGAGAATTTTTGCAATCTGAGCTTGTGGTCTGTTTCAAGGCTTCATGTTTTATGCTTCTTAGGGTTTCTATAAACAATTTTATTGGTCAGAAGAGTTGTTGTGGCACAATGGGATTGGTATGGCTTGAATTGCAAAAAACGTCAAGATTTAAGTACTTGAGGTATGGGCCATGGCAGAGCTGACTTTCTGGCTGGATTGTGTTCAACTGGCTTCAAGGATGACCTTTGGATCAAATGTTGTGAGCTGTATGGCTTGGATCAAGAGCTTACATAGTTTTTGCAATTTCACAACTTTGAGAATTCTTGAGATGCAAGTCATGGAAATCCTTGGTTCTTGGCACAATTCTAGTCTAAACAAGTTGCATTATGTTTCTATGATGTGTAGAAGTGCATTAGAGGTCATGAGAAGGCTTGGAAATCAAAATTGCACATTTCCCTCTTTGGCATGAACTTGAAAATTATGTGATTTTTGCCAACTTTGATCCATCATAACTTGAGTTCTAGGATGAATCAAGAGGATTTCTTGTACTTTTTGAAAATGGGAAGATCCAATCTACAACTTTCATGTTTGAAGAAAATTCATTTGAAACCTTTTTGATCACGAAAGAGGAGGTTGAAATTCTTTCCCAAAATGGAATGTTTTCATTACAAGTCATGTCCAAAAATGGCAACTTTGCAAATGGCTCAAATTTCTTCAATCTTGTGAACTTCTAACCATTCCCAAGATCAAATAAAGATCATAGGACCTCAAATTGATGAAGATGACCCTTTGGTACCCTTGATGGAGGCCTCAGATGCCCTGATTCCGACTTTTCTTGCACAACAAGTCACCATTTGATCAGATGACTTCCACAATGAATTTTTGCTTCAAATTTGATACACATGCTCTTTATAACATATATAGACCAATAGAATCAAGAATGGCCAAGACATTTGAGTGTAAGGGCCTCAAACCCAAAACCCTAATTGCTGGTCATCTGTGTAGGAGCCTTGAGCCTACTTGGGTTGCACTGCAATCCTATGAGATTTTGTGACTTTAAAGCAAATTTGGAGGTATAATATGATCATAGAACACTCATGGACCCTATTAGCATGCTTCATGGCCTCTGAGATAACTCAAACCACTTCTAAGATTCATTTGATCACAAACCCTAGTTATGCAACTTATGCAGTGAAATAACTATGCAGTGTGAGATTGTATGCTTATGCAATGCAATATGAAGGATCACAAGCCAAGGTGTGATAAAAAAGAGAGGGCAAATTTGGGGTGTTTACACTATGATATCAAGTGCTTTCTAAAATCTCAGAAGTACCCAACAGGGACATCTAGTAAAGACAAGAAGACCCTTAGGAGGTTGGCAGGTGGGTTCTTCTTAAATCAGGATGATGTGCTCTATAAAATTAACTTCGACATGGTCCTGTTCAGATGCGTGGATAGACATGAAGCAGACATGTTGATGCAAGAAGTTCACGAATGCTCCTTCGGTACCCATGCTGGAGGACATGCTATGTCAAAGATGTAACACCCTTTCTACCCCATCATGAAATAAACAAATTTAAATCAATTATCAGAGTTCAACAAATCAAAGGGCATCACATTTACTTCTAAAACTCAAAAGTCAAACATCACATAGAGTCCTTTCCCGTAACACGGGTTCACAAAAACCATGAAAACATTCATAAACCTTTTCTTCATAATTATGCAGTAGAAAAACAATTAAGTCGAAGAAATCACCTTTAATTAAACAAAATCTAATAATCATATCAAACATCATTTATCAAAAATATTTTTAAAACAAAATTCAGCATCTTAATTCAAATAAAACATAAACACTCAAAATGAGACCCATCCTGATGTTATTGGACACAGAGCAGGACTCCACTTCTAACTAACTTGACGATTCACTATCTCCGAGCTAAGCATGCACCGCACTATTCTTGATTATCTGTAGGATGGCATAATAGACCTTCACAAGAAGGCATGCAGGGTGAGTAAATTCACATTCCATAATATAATATAGAAACAAGAATTTAAACAAAACTTCAACAATAAATCAATTACAGCTCATTTATACATGGCATTATCACTATCATAACATCATAGAAATATTCTTCATACTCATTTAATACACATAATCAATCACTTCTCATCATTACACAAAACACCCATGCATTCATGCTATGTCATTCAGAATGAAATGTGACCTCTTACTAATGCATGTGGTACCGAAACATCCTCATGTAATGGACATTGGGCCATCAACCCTCCCAAAAGGGAGCACATCGTAAACATCATATCACTTCAATCACACAATAGGATTGAAGCTACCAATGGACCGAAGTCCCCTCATAAAATCAATGCCATGAATGCAAGACACAATATACACATATCATCCTCAAAACATCATAAAATTGCATCTGCATTCATTATTAACAATCCTCCCTCAAAACTCAATCATAACATCAAATACATACTCATAAGACATCATATAAAACTATCATCTTACCTCATATCTCTACATCATAAAATCATACATCCTAACTCAAAGAACATCGAATAAATCATAATTTGTCAATTAAATATTAACTCTACTCATATAGACTTCAAGGCGCATGATTTGACAGCATCACATCACTCTAGCAACCTATAACATACTACCAAAAAAATAGTTTTTAAAAATAAAACATTTTTCCAAGATTTCACAGGCTCGCTAAGCGAGACATCACGCTCGCTAAGTGCCTACTTCCCTGACTCTTTTAACTAAGCGAGCTTCGTAATTTCTGCATAATTTTTCTGTGATTCAGCTTTCTCCCTTCTGCGATTAAACTCTCCCAAAACCTAAAATTCAGCAGCATTACACCAGAAAACCTCATTAACATCAACATTCATCCTAATAGCATCATATACATCATCATATTCCTCTAATTCATCACAAAATAATCATAATCAACACAACATTTAGAAAATCACAACCCTAAACCACAACCTAAAACCCCCAATCCCAATCCCATTCCCACATTATATTATCGAAAAGAAATTAATCCCTATTCCTCAATTCCGTAAGTTTTTCGATAACCTCTTCACAAATCTCTCAATCCTTCGAGCCCTAGCTTCTTCCCTCTTCTCTAGAGCTCTTTCCCAATTATGCGATCGTTAAAATGATCGTTCTTTCCAACTTTTCCCCCTTTTGTCACTATTGCCCTTAGGAACTCTTTTAGTCTTTCCCCATAAAACCCTCACTTATCCTCAACCAAAAGACCATAATGCCCTCATCCTCTAATTCATTTTATTTTATTTAATTAGCTCTCAAATAATCCATTAAACCCCATATACTTAATTATTCTAATTATTATTAAAATATTAAGCTACCCCAAACTTCACAAAATATCAAATAACCTCATAAACATCAAAATTCACAAGAAAACACATCAACATAATTAAAATTGACTTTGGGATGTTACAAAAGAAGCTTCTCAGGTCGGGGTATTATTGGATCACCATGAAATCTGATTGCTGTAAATACTCCCACAAGTGCCACAAGTGCCAAATTTACGCTGCTAAGGTGCATGTGCCTCCAAATCCCTTGAGTGTCATGTCCTCACCTTGGCCCTTCGCCATATGGGGCATTCATATGATTGTCAAGATTGAGCCAACTACTTCCAACGGTCACCGCTTCATCCTAGTTGCCACAGACTATTTCACAAAGTGGGTCGAAGCGGCGTCTTATGCTAATGTAACCAAACAGGTGGTAGCCCTATTCATCAAGAGGGATATCATCTGCCGATATGGAATTCCCGAGAGAATCATTAATGACAATGGTTCTAATCTCAACAATAAGATGATGGCATATTTTTGTCGGGATTTCAAGATCAAGCATCACAACTAATTTCCGTATCGCCCGAAGATGAATGACACCGTCGAGGCGGATAATAAGAACATCAAAAAGATCATGCAGAAGATGGTTGTGACGTACAAAGATTGGCATGAGATGTTTCCGTTTTCATTACATGGGTATCAAACATCTGTGTGCACCTCAACCGGGGCAACCCCGTTCTCGCTGGTGTACGGTATGAAGGCAGTCCTACCGGTTGAAGTCGTGATCCCTTCGCTGAGATTAATGATGGATGTCAAGCTTAACGAAGCTGAGTGGCTCCGATCTAGGTACAATCAGTTGAGCCTCATTGAAGAAAAACTCCTAGTAGTTGTATGCCATGGACAGTTGTATCCACGGCGAATGAAATAGGCATTTGACCAGAAAGTTCGCCCTCAACGATACATACCCGATGACTTAGTGTTGAAAAGGATCCTTCCTCCTCTAACAGATCACAGGGGGAAATGGACACCCAAGTGTGAAGGTCCATTTGTGGTTAAAAAGGTCTTATCGGGAGGAGCCTTGATGTTAACAACCATAGATGGCGAAGATTTCCAATCCCCTATCAACACAGACGCAGTTAGAAAATACTTCGTATAAAGAGACCCATTGGACAAAAACAGAATAAAAGTCCAAGCAAAAAGGGGCATCCTGGCGAGCCAAAAACAGAATAAAAGGCTCGGGCAAAAATTAGGGAAATAAACAAAAAATGTACACCCGCTGAGCTGAAAAGCCACTTTGGACAGCTCAGGCAAAAAGGGGTATCCCGGTGGATTGAAAACCCGAAAGGGCAATCCACGCAAAAGATGATAAAGTGAAAAACTGCAATCTGCGAGATTTGTGATACGTCATCAGTGATCAAGGACAATCCGAGGGTTAAGGATTAATCTAATTGTCTTCCTCAAAAGCGAAGCACGCGGAGAGTCTTGAGGACATACAAGTCATAGTCGGATCGGAGATTTATGAGATCTAATTTCCACATTGCCATTAGGATAGTTTATTTTCCTTTTGTGGGATTTCCTCTTTCCAGGTATTGCTTCCCGATGTAATGCACATTCATGGCCCCTTTTCAATCAATAAAAGTGCAATTTCATTCAAATTTGCTTCCGTATGTTTTTGTTTTTCAGCCATCATTTGATTGCAAAAACATCCAACAAATTGTGATAAGTATTGCATTGCAAATACATGAATGCTTTACAATATGTGCATGAGAGTAAAAACACTTGACATATATATGATGTGTTGAGTAACAGGGATGGTGATTCAGACCACGAACCTGGGGCACGCAGGCCAAACTAACTCCCCTTTTCGCAGGTACTATCAATTGTGTTCATTAATATACAGGTAAAGGTGTTGCAAGCAAAGCCATTGCCAGCAAAGAACTTCAGGAGACCTTTCCTCAGCAGGTCTCATTGAGCGAGATTCCTTAGCCAGTCTCATTAGGCTATCCCTTCTCCAGTAGAGCGGAAAAAAGGAGGATATTTCCCGAGAAAAAGGGTATCATTACCTCTCATCTCATCATAAGATGATATATTCACTCATCCCCAACATGAGATGCCTTACATCTCTCATCCCCAGCATGAGATGATGTGTTCTCTCATCCCTAACGAGATGATGCTTACCTCTCCATCTCAACAGGAGGTGATCAAAACTTGTAGCTTCAGCAGGGAGTATTCTCATTTGACATCTCCAATATAGTGAGAATTGAAATCTTCCCCAGCAAAGTAGCATAAGACTGATGATGTTCTCCCCAAGCATAAAGCCTCCTTCAACAAAGAAGTATTCCCCATCAGAGTCTTCATATCTCCAGTAGTACGGGAGAATTCATCATTCCCCTGCAGAGATGAAGGTAGGGAGAAACCGGAGGGTTTTCCTTCTTACACAACATTGTTCACAGTTTTCCCCAGCGAGGCCAATAATCAAAGTCCAATCCTCATTGGCATCTTTTCCCCAAGCAGAAGATTGTGTATCTGAGAGATTCCCTAGCAGGTTTCTTCCTCAGTAGAGCACTCATGCATCTGATTCCCCAGCCAAGTCAGAAGGATATCACTTCCCCAACGGATTTTAACGGGTAGCGTACCTCTCAAATAAAGTTCATGTTAGTCGAGACTTTCCCCAACAGGGCCTTAGTTCTCCAATATTAAATTTCAATTTATTTTTGGCAATGCCGGAAGTTCAGAGCCGGTGTATCATTGGCATTATCCCCCGCAAAGTTGCTTTTCCCCACAGGAGTTCATCAAATAAATCCATTGATTATTTTCTCCCCAGTAAAGCTACTTGAGATGCGTGTTAACTCCTCATCAGGGGATCCATTTGCATTTTCATTTAGTAATCATCATTACATTTGCATCCTCTAAAGCGTAGCATTTTCATCAGTATGAAGCATTACACCATGGAAAAATTCAA
Organism: Lathyrus aphaca; assembly: GCA_963966055.1. Classification (NCBI taxonomy): domain Eukaryota; kingdom Viridiplantae; phylum Streptophyta; class Magnoliopsida; order Fabales; family Fabaceae; genus Lathyrus; species Lathyrus aphaca. The sequence goes on along the minus strand of OZ014523.1, from coordinate 204,670,030 downwards.
ACATATGCATGGGCTAGTTTTGGGTGCTTGTTACAAAAGTCTGAAACATCGGTTGCTCAATCAGACCAAAACACCCCTGCAAAGGATACCCCAATACATTACCGAACATAATTTCAAGTATAATCAAAGGATCGGGGATTTGTTAATCTTGTCTTCTGATACTTGTTATCACCTGTAGAATCGTCCTTTATGACATTCTTCGTAAGTTCACCTTCGGCTTGGTCTTACTTTTTTGAGTTCACCTTCGGCTTATTCTCGAACTTTATCGTAAGTCTACCTTCGGCTTATTCTAACATTTATGATTCCACTTTCGGCTTGGTTTCGTATCTTTGTTTAAGTCTACCTTCGACTTAGTCTCAATCTTTGTAAGTCCACCTTCGGCTTGGTCTTACTTTTTCGAGTTCACCTTCGGCTTGTTCTCGAATCTTATCGTATGTTTACCTTCGGATTAGTCTTAGGTTTATGAATCCACTTTCGGCTTGGTCTCGTATCTTTGTTTGAGTCTACCTTCGGCTTAGTCTCATCCTTGTAAGTCTACATTCGGTTTGGTCTTACTTTTGTCGAGTTCACCTTCGGCTTGTTCTCGAACCTTATCGTAAGTCTACCTTCGGCTTAGTCTTACGTTTACGATTCAACCTTCGACTTGGTTTCGTATCTTTGTTTGAGTCTACCTTTGGCTTAATCTCAATCTTTGTAAGTCCACCTTCGGGTTGGTCTTACTTTTTTGAGTTCACCTTCGACTTGTTCTCGAATATTATCGTAAGTGTACCTTCGGCTTAGTCTTACGTTTACAATTCCACCTTCGGCTTGGTTTCAAATCTTTGTTTGAGTCTACCTTCAGCTTAGTCTCATCCTTGTAAGTCCACCTTCGACTTGGTCTTACTTTTTTGAGTTCACCTTCGTCTTGTTCTCGAACCTTATCGTAAGTCTACCTTCGAATTAGTCTTACATTTACGATTCCACCTTAGGCTTGGTTTTGTATCTTTGTTTGAGTCTACCTTCGGCTTAGTCTCATTCTTTGTAAGTCCACCTTCGGCTTGGTCTTACTTTTTTCAGGTTCACCTTTGGCTTGTTCTCGAATCTTATCGTAAGTCTACCTTCAGCTTAGTCTTACGTTTACAATTCCACCTTCGGCTTGGTCTCGTATCTTTGTTTGAGTCTACCTTCGGCTTAATATCAATCTTTGTAAGTTCACCTTCGGCTTGGTCTTACTTTTTCGAGTTCACCTTCGGCTTGTTCTCGAATCTTATCGTAAGTCTATCTTCGGCTTAGTCTTATGTTTACGATTCCACCATCGGCTTGGTCTCGTATCTTTTTTAAGTCTACCTTTGGCTTAGTCTCATCCTTGTAAGTCCACCTTCGGCTTGGTCTTACTTCTTCGAGTTCATCTTCGGCTTTTTCTCGAATTCTTCATAAGTCTACCTTCGGCTTAGTCTTACTTTTACGATTCCACCTTCGGCTTGGTCTCGTATCTTTGTTTGAGTCTACCTTCAGCTTAGTCTTATCCTTGTAAGTCCATATTCGGCTTGGTCTTACTTTTTCGAGTTCACATTCGGCTTGTTCTCGAATTCTTCGTAAGTCTACCTTCGGCCTGGTCTCGTATCTTTGTTTGAGTCTACCTTCGAATTAGTCTTATCCTTATAAGTCCAACTTCGGCTTGGTCTTACTTCTTCGAGTTCACCTTCAGTTTGTTCTCGAATTCTTTCGTAAGTATACCTTCGGCTTAGTCTTATGTTTACGATTCCACCTTCGGCTTGGTTTCGTGTTGTTTGAGTCTACCTTCGGCTTAGTCTTATTCTTTTGTAAGTTCACCTTCGGCATGGTCTTACATTCTTGAGTCCACCTACAGTTTGGCCCCTCTTATTACCACTCCCATTTAAGGGTGGGTGATTTCACTTCCCACAGACTGCAAATTTTTCGGTCTATTCGGGTATTAAATCCCTCCATACCTTGAATGTCTGAAATCCATTGTTATCATCCCTTTAGGTCAGCAGTTAATTGAATATGGACAGCTGTAATACCCCAAAATTTGCCCACTCATTTTCATGGCATTTAGCGCGTCACATGGCATACCCGCCCATACATTGCATAAATAAAATAATAAAAATAAAATAATTCATGCAACATCGGTCAGCGTGCAAGAAATGTGATCAGGGTTTACTTAGTGGAATATCAAATATCAAAACCTAAGGTTGAATTTAACTCAACAGACGGTGGAGACGCATCATAAGGGTTTCCCACCAAAAAGTGGGAAATTCAAATTTTTCATCCGTTAACCGGTTAACGCATGCGAAATTTCGGAAAAAATTTCAAAAATTAGTTGGTGCTTCTCTCTTTCTCCCACTATCCACTTTGTGTTGTGTTCTAGCATTTTCCACCAAGTTCTAGACCCTTCTACCACCTTCCTATGGAATATTCCAAGGAATATTCTAGAAACCCTAACCAACTTTAACTAACTCCTAAGCTAGCTCCTAACCTCACTCTCCAAACCCAATGCCAAACCTAATTCCTAACTCAAGCCTCATGCCAAACCTAGCTTCTATATAAATCATTTTCACTCCAAACCTCACAACTTTTAACCACATTTTACAACTTCAACCTAATTTCACAATTTCATCTCATTTTTCATCTCAATTCTCTAAATTTTTCTCTCATCTTTAAACTTTCACCAAAGCTTCATCACCAAGATCTTTCAAGCTTTCACATTGAAACTCGAAAAATCGGAAGCTTAACCGTCATCCTCTTCACCGATTCAGCAGAGAATCAAAGATTCGGCACAGTTACGATGGAAGCATTTTGGATCAATTGCATTTATTTTGCATTCTCGTGGATCGAAGCTAGGAATCTCTGATATTCTCTTCGTTGGTGCATCGATCGACTCGCAACAATCACCAAAGCAACCCTCCGCTTTGTAGGTTGGTGGATCCAAAACCATTTCTCGATTTAATTTGTTTCTCTTCATCTAGCCGTAAGGTATTCTTTGATTCATTGATTTCTTTTGTGATTATGTTGCTTTATTTGATTTAATCGTTAGTAGCTAGAATCGTAGCTTGTTCATAGTGCTAATAGGTGTTAGAAGGCTATATTTAGGTAGTAATTTCGTGCTAGCATGTTCATGGATGTATTAGGAGCTTTTGGAAGTAGGTTAATGGCTAGAAGTTCTTTTTTCCTCATTGTTTTTGCATTTTGGTTCAGTGTTAACCGGTTAACGCCCAGGGTTAACCGGTTAACACGTGAATTTTTTCCCCTGGAACTGAGTTTTTAAATCCATTAACTGGTTAACCTAGGGCATTAACCGGTTAACGCTGTGCAGATTTCAATTTTTGAATTGTTTCATTGCATGTTTGTGCACCACTCATCCTTTTATCATCATAGGATGATAGATCTTGATTTTATAGAATTTTTAGGATCTGATTTAGTGCAAGTTCATGTAGTTTTGGTAGCTTTCGACATTCGTTTCGTTAGTTTCTATTTTTGCACATAAATGTTGCATGTTTGCTCATAGCATTTTATGATAATTGTTTGTATGGCTTAGCATCACTCATAGCATGTTAATAAATGTCCATATTTCTATTTTTGCATCGCATTTGAAATCCGTTCATGCTTTGGTTCAATCATGTGCATATTGAAAAATTGTATAATGTTAAAAAAAACTCCATAAATCATTTAGTTTGCATCATTGATTGCATGATGATGTTACATGTCATTGTTAATAATCCAATGCATGTTGTTGCATTAAATTGTCATAATCTTTGCATTCCTTGATTTGCATTAAAATTCATGCTTTTGCATTTGAAAAATATTGAAAATCTGCCTTGTTTTCATAGCTGCATTTTGAAACAGGAGTTGTAAAAAACAAGTTGCATTCATTCTGTTTTGGGTTTTTACACCTATTTTGCATGTTATTTGGTAGCTGTAACAGGTTGTTTGTATTTTGAATTGCATTTAGTAGCTGTTTGTACTATAGGAGCTGTAGTAGCTGCTGGATTTTGGTTGTGCATAGTTTCTAGGGTCCTTATACTTAGGATTTAGTCTAGTTAGGTCCTAGATGTATTAGGATATGTTTGCTACTTGTTTACTTTCATTCCTTTTATCATTTTTGCTTTATCCTACTAACCTTTGTTTTCTAGGGAGGTGGAGGTAAGTTCACACAACTTCCTTTTTTTAAATTCTTTACGCTTTCAAAGTGTGTTTGTTTTAGCCTTTTGTGCTTAGTTTGTACAACTTCATGTTAATCCCTTTAGAAACGACTTAGCTTCTTAGGAAGTAAGTTTCTTTCTAAGTCCCTTTTCTTATTTTCCTTTTTCTCATTAAGATTAAAAAACAACACTAACCTAGGTTCATCCATGCCTGACAACACTTAGGATTGTTAGTCTCCCTTTAGACTTTTACATTTGGTTCTCTTTGCTTTCTCTCTCTTCTCAAAAGAAAAGTAAAAAACACCTAATAAAGGTTGATCTTCTCATACGCCATGATACTTTGCCGTGGGTTACTTATACACGTCCCATTTCGGGGCAAGGTGTAAGGCATCTACCACAATAAACAAGTCTTAGTATGAGAAGATTCACAAACAACAAATCTTAGAAAACACTTCTTTAAAAGACAGTAAACAAACAACACTCGTCTTTTCCTGCGGGAATTATTTTCTCACCTCACTCACTCTCAACGCAAACTTGCTACGACTTACCTCATTTTCAAGACGGTTACGCACTCGTTCAAGGCAAGCGTGTAACACCTGAGCATAGGCATAAGCAGTTCAAGTCATAAAAAACACAAACAGAGTTTCCTTCTTAGTAGGCAAACTACGTCGACTCTGATCCACATTTTCCCGATGAGGTATGTAGGCAGCAGGGTAGGGCCCGTTTGATCACACTTTTTATTTTCCCTACATTTTCCCTTTTCTTTTCATTCCAGTTAGAGGTTTTGTTCAACATCAGCTTTATTTCTCACACTTTGAAACAGACAAACAAGCGTGGATCTCGTCGGGTACGACAGACAGTCTAGGGTGCTAATACCTTCCCAGGTCGTAACCAACTCCTGAACCCAGATCTTTGGTTCGTAGGACCTTATCCTTTCCTTTTCTCTTAGGTTTGTGCAACATTACCTTTCCCATTCATTCGGGATAAAAATGCTTGGCTGGCGACTCTACCTTTTCCGCGCCACTTTCTCGTTTTTACTAGGATGAAAATCCCGGGAGCGACACACGGATTTATTGAAGTAATATAAAAGATTGTCGAACCACAAAGAACAATGTCAAACTATTGTAATCTATCATTGCGGTGCAAAGCTAAAGCTAGAGATTGCCACGGATAAAAATGATAAAGAAATAACTAAAATAAAAGGGTCTAAAAAAATAAGGGAACTGAGGTTGTAGAGTGATTTTCGGGGTTCTTAGGGACTCTATAGGTTCCGGGGCTGAAATAAATGTTGATGTTGTTCTGACGAAAATACCAACCTAAAGGTTCGATCTCACACTCTCGCGCTATTGACCGAGCCATGACCGATAACCCCAAGATTTTGCTCTCGCTCGCTCGGTAATTAAAGGACTTCATTTTGAAGATGGATAAGATCGAAATGAAATACCTAAAGCGCTCTCATTGTGTTTAGGTTCCAGTGTCATGTGCCTACTATCTGACGCGTACCTCAAACTCTTGCTCTATTGGACTCGTCTTAGTGCATTTCTCACTCTCGTGACAAAATGCTGGTAAGAAGCCTCTCGCTCTCACGACAAGACTGCCTAAATTAATCTTAGAACACAAAACTAGAATTTCAAACATACAAGTAGTGTTGGTTATCCTAAAGAGTCTCGTCGAGACGACGGTCCTCAAACTACGGGCTCATGCAAATTTAGCCAGACATATAATTAAACATAAACAAACTAAACATGATAAACATAATTAAGGACAACATGCTTGAACAATTATAGAATACGATAACATATAGAATATGGTAACAATATAAAATATGATAACAATATAGAATACGATAACTATAATGATAAAGTGATAAATAAAGAACCTGTAAATGACTTGAAATAAATGCGTGAATTGAAATAGAGAAAATGGAACTGAAATAATCTTCTATAAATATGATGACAAGGTTGATCAAAGAGTATAGAGAAAAAGACAGAAAGTAAACGGTTGTGACAACCCCTCGATATGAGTGATTGTCACTTTTACAAGTATTATAATGCTTAAATCTATGAAACAAATTCGGCAGCGCTTCCGCGCACAAACTTGGATGAAAATGCAGACCTTTGAGAGTCTATTTATAGGAAATTTTTGGCTCCAAGATGTTATGGGAAGATTTGAATTCAAACGGAGCAAAACTGCCAAACTGTTGCTGAAAAACTGCTCCCGCGCATAATGGCGATTGCCGTATGCAAATGGAGAATGCCTTTTGTTCAAAACGTGATTTTTCTCCTTTCTTTGAGTAATGGAAAATTCCATTCCCCTAGGAAGGGAAAATGGCGAATGCCATTTGTATAGAGAGGCCAAAATCTTCAATTTAAGTTGTTTCTCTTCATCCTTTAGCTCATGTTTGCTTCTTTTCTTCCATATCGCTTGTGTAGCACCTGTCAAGGGAAAACAAAGAGAAACATAAGTAAAATGCAAGTAAAATGATAAATACTCGATAAAACAGTAAATAATAACGCGTGAAATGGATATGAAAATACGAGACAAATTCGAGTTATCAAACTCCCCCACACTTAGGCTTTTGCTTGTCCTTAAGCAAACTCCCCACTAGGTAAACAATTAAGTGCGCCATTCAACTCTTACGCACGATAAAACCAAATGGTAATATACTCAAATGCTAGTCTAATGTTAAGTGGATAGGTACTAAATAGTGAAACTAAGGATACCATAATGACACAAATCCACCAAAAGCGGACAAAGATTTTCCTCCTATGCAACATCAACCTGAATCATGACGTTATACTTCGACCTACTATTAACCATTATATTTCGTTCTTTTTTTATTCTTGCACAATCACATTAAGCCCGTTATCCTTTTGATTACATGGTAATCAAACCTGTTCGTGTTTGATCTCTTATTCACAAAATTTGTATTTTCTTTTTCTTTTTCTCTTTGTTTTTTTCCTTTTGCTAACGAATTTCAAGATTCTGCTCCTTTGGGCTAAATGGTCGGTGAGGATGATTTAACTTAGTAAGAACAAGTCTTTGATTCACATTTTTCTATGAAAGCACATAAAGACAACTTTGAGATTAACACATATTTGCATCAGTTCGTTACTTAGTTCGCATCTAAGGATGGTACTGACTGCTAAGATAAACTAATCAAGAAGCTACATAGAACTTTATAACATGGTCTCAGCATAATTCCTATCTAAACTAACATCACATAATTGGAGACTCTAGGGTGTAAAAATGGTATCGATCTTTTTAAAACTTTCCCATGTCCAGCCTAACATACCCTAAGAAAAATAAAGTAACTTATTTGGTGTCATGCCAATGAATCAGAATGATTTTTTTTTTAAAATGGGGCCAAGTTTCAGGGAATTTTCATACAACGAAAAAGTAAAGTAAAAATTGACTCAATTAGTGCATATGACTCAATAAAGAAACAAACTTAAACTAAAAAGCGATAAATTGAAAGTAGTAAAGTTCCTTCCCCACACTTAAACCAAATATTGTCCTCAATGTTTTGATAAAAGGTGGAAAAGGAATTATAGAACCTGTATGAATGGTATTGCATGCCAAATCTTCTATGATCCTCTCTTATTGTCCATGTCTTCGTTGGTCACTTTTGCTTCGGCGGTGGGCGCTTTGAGATACCTTCATTTGTTGAATTTTTTTCTTTTCCGAAACATCTCATAATGTTGCCCATTTCCGGAGAAAGTACCTGCAAAAGTGTTAGGAAAATACAGTGCAGTATCGGTGTCACCACCAGCAAGACATTCACATGAATGTTTGTGGGCACCTAGAAGAAGCTGAGACGAGACAAGCAATACATTTCTTTATTTCCTGCAAACATAAACAATAAAAGTAAAACATTAAATTAAAAGTTTGCGGGGTGCCTCCCACGTAGGGCTTTGTTTAACGTCGATATCTCGATGACTAATAATTGTTTGGTTTCCATGGCCACTTATCAAGCCATCTCACATATCCCTCACCTTTTCTTTTTTTTTTCATCTGTGGGGTGGTTCATTCTATTGAACTTGTAGTAGTGGTTCTGGATCTATCCTAAGTATCATATTTTCAAGTTTGGGCTTAGTTATTTCATCCATAACCTCAAATTATAACCTAACTCTCTTAATAGTAATGATATCCCTAGTTTCTTGCTCCTCTAATTTTCTCTTTTTATGTTGGATCTCAGACAAGGGTACATTGGTGCAGATATTTTCCATTACATCCATATTTGTTTTGGATTGGGAGTCTACAAACCTACGCGGGAAAGGATTCAATGGGGTATATGAATGAGGAACAAAAATATGTACTTTCTTATCTACCTCTTTGGCAACCTCCTTTTTGGGTGGTGTCAGGATATTTTTCTCAATCTCTACTTCTTTCTCATCATAACTCCCCTCAACCTCATTGTCACTCTCCTCAACCTCATTATAACTTTCCTTAAGATTTTCGATTTGCTCTTCATTATTGGTTGTTAGAACATCCACATGTCTCTCAGGGGAGGGTCCTATAGGTGTATGTGCAATCAGAGAGATTTGATTCTCCAATGCCTTAGTGTGAGTTGCAAGGGACTCGACTACAATGTGCATCTGCCTAAAGGTTTTATAACTTTGGAGATGTTGGTTTCTAAACTCTTCATTTTGGATAGTTTGTGTCTCCACAAAGCGCTCCATCATAGATTCAAGCCTAGAATTAGTTGTCGTTTCAATGAAATCCTCCAATAATGTTTCTAGGTTGGATATATAGGATTCTTGTGGTTTCTCAAAGTATTGGGAGTGGTGATTTGGGTGAGAATGAGTTAGTGTCGCATTGAAATCCTCCATTAGTATCTCGAGGTTGGATAGGGATTCTTGCGATTCCTCAAAATTTTGGGACTAGTGATTGTAGGAAAAATTTGGGTGTGGTTCCTCAAAATTTTGGGAGTGATAATTTTAGAGGTAATTTGGATGTGGTTCCTCGAGATACTGTGAGTGGTAATCATAGAGACAGTTTGGGTGATACATAATATTATGATTATTTTTTTATATTTTTATTTTTATGAAACAAGAGTGCCTTAGACTATACGGTGCCAAAAACATGATCGCTCCGCAAGTGCACGAATCTATCGAAGTAATATAAAAGACTGTCGAATCACACAGACCAATGTCAAACTATTGTAATCTATCGTTACGGTGCAAAGTTAAGGCTAGAGATTGTCACTGATAAAAACGATAAAGAAATAACAAAAATAAAAGGGTCTAAAACAAATAAGGGAACTGAGGTCGTAGAGTGATTTCCAGTGTTCTTAGGGACTCTATGAGTTTCAGGGCTGAAATGAATGTTGAAGTTATTCTGACAAAAATACCAACCTAAAGGTTCGATCTCATACTCTCGCGCTATTAACTGAGCCACGGCCGATAACCCCAAGATTTTGGTTGTGGTTGATTAAGTTCACCATGCCATTATTATTATGTAAATATTATTATACTATTATTATTATTAATATTTTAGATTATTGCACTTTAATTGCTTTTTCTACTAACATTTAAATTCTTGCACTTTTATTGCTTTTATTTTACTTTACTTTATTATGCTTTATTTATCTATATCATGTTTATTATTTTCTCTTATTTTGTTGTTGATTTTCCATTTGTCCATTTGGACACAAAAACATTAATAAGGGATTAAACTTATAAAAAACTTGTGACTTTAACTTGTGGACTAATGGTTACTATCCTTGGCTTTGGAATGAAGATTTGGACTTAGATTCTTATGACACATTTCATTTGCCTTGACCTTCATGAAGTTGGAATTTGCCTTTATTTGACCATTTGCTAGCTTATAAGGATGGCACTCTTATGCTCATAATTTGAAACGTCATCAAGTTTGGTTAGATCTTTCTTCCCTTTATCTCCTTTTTTTTAAGATAGTCCCTTCATCTCCTCCCATTATTTATTTTTCAAAATCATCACCTATTTAATAAACAAAACCTTGACTTTTGTCAAGTGGCTTTTACTCTTTTTTTTTCTTTCTTTTATTTTAAAATCAATGAATCTAATCATGTTGACCTTAATTCAAAAAAATAAAAAGAATCAAACTAATTCAAGTTGTTTTGTGCCTTTGTGCACTTTTGTTTATTTTCTTTAAAAGAGTGCCGATTATGAGTCATTATTCTTTAGTCGGGTGCAAGTCTCTTAATCTCCATGGTTGTAGTTTGATGTAATTGAGTCTCTTGTCATTCGTGGGGGTTTAGTGGCATACTCGTTGATTTTATCCGAGTTGGCCCTCTCCCCATAATGATGTATGAGTCCATGCCTTCATTCTCATGGTAGTTTGTTTGACCATCCACTTGAAGATGACAAATTCTCTTCACTTAATAAAAATCAATCACAACCCACCCTTTTCACTATTTGTACCACGAACTACGGGGTTTTAATCTTAAATTGCACTTTGTGGGTACATAGGCATGAGGTGGTAAACCTCTCCAAACACAAAAATATAAAAAATAAGTTTTTTCACATCCCTCCACTCTCATTTAACAACCCCTTTTCAAACCATAAGCAGTAAATTTTTCAAAGGGCTCCTGTGGAGTACTACGGACATTTTGGGTGCGTAATACCTTCCCATTGTGTAACCTATCCCCTTACATGTTTCTCTGTTGTGTTTCTTTAGCTTTTTTCTTTTAGATTCATTAGGATTTATTCGCTATTTTTTTCCTTTTCCTCTTGAAATAAAAACAAAGCGTGGCGGCGACTCTGTTTACTTTGAGTTAAGTTAACTAATAGCTTACACTCATGATTTTACCGTTACATTATTCTCAATGAGGGAATTTCAACTTCAACCGGTAGGACTGCCTCCATACTGTATACAGGTGAGAATGGGGTTGCCCCAGTTGAAGTACGCACGGATGTCCGACACCCATGTAGCGCGAACGGTAGCATCTCATGCCAATCTTTCTGGGAGAGAAGAAGCGTTATGCTAAGTTGTCAAAATCTGAGTTCTGGTTGAAGGAAGTAAGTTCCTTGGCTATGTGATTTCTAGTGGTGGGATTTCAGTGGATCCTTCGAAAATTTATGTTGTATTGAATTGGGATACTCCGAAGTCTGTTATAGAGATTAGAAGTTTTCTTGGTTTGGTCGGTTATTACCGAAAGTTTATAGAGGGTTTTACTAAGTTAGAATTTCCTTTGACATAGGTGACTCGAAACGGTCAAGCTTATGTATGGCATGTTGCTTGCGAGAAGAGTTTTGTTAAGATGAAGAAGAGGTTGATGGCTGCTCCATTTTTAATTTTACCGAATCCGAATAAATCCTTTGTGGTGTACTGTGATGCTTCAAAGATGGGTCTTGGTGGTGTTTTGATGCAGAGTGGTCAAGTAGTTGCCTATGCTTCTAGACAATTATGCGTTCGTGAGAGGAACTATCCTACCCATGATTTAGAGTTAGCAACCATGGTTTTTGTGTTAAAAATTTGGAGACACTATCTGTTTGGATCGAGGTTTGAGGTGTTCAGCGTTCATAAGAGTTTGAAATACTTGTTTGATCAGAAAGAACTAAATATGAGGCAGAGAAGATGGTTATAGATGTTGAAGGATTTTGATTTTGATTTGAGTTACCGCCCTGGTAAAGCTAATGTGGTTGCAGATTCTTTGAGTAGGAAGACTTTTCATATGTCGACGATGATGGTGAAAGAACTTGAAATGATTGAGAAATTCAGAGATATGAGTTTGTTGTGTGAACGTACGTCTGAAAGTGTGAAGTTGGGTATGCTGAAATTGACTAATGATATTGTGGGGGAGATCCATATAGGACAATAATTAGATTTGAAGTTGGTTGATCAAATGACTTTTATTAACCAAGGTAACGGAGGAGAGTTCCGTATTGATGAGAATTGTATGATGAGGTTTCGAGATCGTGCGTGTGTTCCTAATATTCCATAATTGAAGAAAAGTATTCTTGAGGAAGGAAATCGAAGTAGATTGAGTATTCATCTTGGTGCTACTAAAATGTATCATGACTTGCAGAAACTTTTTTGGTGGCCGGGTATGAAGAGAGATGTTGCGGAGTTTGTGTATGATTGTTTGGTTTTCCAGAAAGCGGAGGTTGAACATCAAAAGCCTTAAGTTATGATGCAACCGTTGAGTATTCCGGAATGGAAATGGGATAGCATTTCTATGGATTTTGTGACAGGTTTGCCGAATAAGGTGAAGGGAAATTATTCCATTTGGGTGATTGTTGATCGATTAACTAAGTCGGTGCATTTTATGTCGATGAAGATTAATCATTCCATGTTGAAGCTAGCAGATATGTATATTGATGAGATTGTGAAGTTTCAAGGGATACCATCGAGTATCGTATTGGATAGAGGTCTATGGTTTACATTGAGATATTGGAAGAGTCTATAAGATGCTTTGGGAACCAAGTTGAGGATGAGTTATGCTTATCATCCACAAACAGACGGTCAAACAGAACGAACTATCCAATCTTTAAAGGATTTGCTGAGGGCTTGTGTGTTGGATCATGGAGGTGTGTGGGATAGTCATTTTCCGTTGATTGAGTTTAATTTTAACAATATTTTTCATGCGAGCATTGATATTGCTCTATATGAAGCATTGTATGGGAGGTGGTGTAGAACTCCATTGTGTTGGTATGAATCAAGCAAGAGCGTTGTGCTCGGACCTGAGATTGTGCAAGAAACGTCAGAAAAGATTAAGATGATTTGGGAGAGAATGAAGACTTCACAAAGTCGTCAAAAGAGTTATCATGATAAAAGGAGGAAAGCACTTGAATTTCAAGAAGGGGAACATGTGTTCTTGAGGGTTACTCTAGTGACTGGTGTCGGGTGAGTTCTGAAGACCAGAAAGCTTACTTCGTGTTTCATTGGACCGTATCAAATTTTGCAGAGGGTCGGAGAGGTGGCATATATTATTGCATTACCACAGTCACTTGCAAATTTGCATGATGTGTTTCATGTTTCACAGCTGAGGAAATATATTGCAGATTCATCGCATGTGATTCAGATGTATGATGTTCGAGTAAGAGATAATTTGATTGTGGAGGTGTCGCCGGTATGGATAGATGGCAGAGAAATGAAGAGATTAAGAGGTAAAGAGATTTCCTTAGTAAAATTATTGTGGAGTTGACCAACTGGTGATAGTTGGACTTAGGAGCGAGAGGATCAGATGAAAGAGTCGTATCCAATATTGTTTGCTTCAGGTACATTTTTTAGGAAGAAAATTCTTAAGTGGGGGAGAGTTGTAACACCCAAAGTCGATTTTAATTTTTATTGATGTGTTTTCTTTTGAGTTATGATGTTTGTGATGTTTATTGATGTTTTGTGGAGTTTGGGAGTAACTTAATATATTAGTAATATTAGAAATATTAAGTTTAGTGGTTTATTTCATTATTTGAGATTAAATTGAATCAAATAAAAGGAATTAGTTGAAAAGGGTATTATGGTCATTTGATGGATAATAAGTGAGGGTTTTATGGGGAAAGACTAAAGAGTTCCTAGGGGCAAGAGTGACAAAAGAAGAGAAAGTTGGAGAGTACGATCATTTTGGAACGATCGCACTTTTGGGAGAAGAGCTCTGGAGAAATGAAAATCTAGCGCTTGAAGGTTAGGAAGATTTACGAAGAGTTTATCGAACGCTTATGGAAATTAAAGTATGGGGAGTATTCTCCTTTCGATATTATAATGTGGGAATGGAATTGGGGGTTTTGTGGTGAAGTTTATGGAATAGCGTTTTGATTGAGGATTTTGTATTTTTGATGATGATTATCATATAACGATGCACATGATGTAAATGATGTTATCCTGAGGGATATTGATGTTAATGTTGTTTTTTGATGTAATTTTGTTAATTTATGGGTTTTGTAGGGGTTTAATCACAGAAGGAGAAGGCTAGAAATCGCAAAAAAATTATGCAGAATCGCGAAGCTCACTTAGCGAGAAGAGTCAGTGAGTTGGGCACTTAACGAGCATGAGGTAGCGAGCCCTGGGAAACTTTGAAAAATGTTTTAATTTTGAAAAAAATTGTTTTTAAGGTAGTTTGTGCTAGGTTGCTATGACGTTGTAGAGTTGTCATATGATGTGTCTTGGAGGCTATATGAGTAGAGTTCGCTATTAAGAGATGTATGATGAATTATTTGATTTTCTTCGAGTTATGATGTATGATTTCATGATGTAGAGATATGATGTAAAATGAGTGCTTTGTATGATGTTCCATGATGTGTACATGATGTTATGAATGAGTATGAGGAATGAATGTTTAATAATGAATGTGGATGCAATGTTATGATGTTTTAAGGATGATGTATGTATATTGCGTCTTGCATTCATGGCATTAAATTTATGAGGGGACTTTGGTCCATTGGTAGCTTCAATACCATTGTGTGGATTAAAGTGATTTGATGTTTATGATGTGCTCCCTTAGGGGAGGATTGATGGCCCAGTGTCCATCCATGAGGATTTTTCGGTACCACATGCATTTAGTAAGAGGTTGCATTTCATTCTAAATGACATAGCATGAGTGCATTGATTTACGTAATGATGATATGTATTTGATGATGTGTATTAAAAGAGTAACGGTGAATGTTCTTATGATATGATAATGATGATGATATGTATAATGGGTGATGAATGAATTGTTGTTGTTTATGTTTTAAATTCTCATTTCTATATTATCTTATTGAATGTGAATTTACTCACCCTGTCTGCCTTCTTGTTATGGTCTATTATGCCATCCTGCAGATAATCAAGGTTAGCTTGGTGCGTGCTTAACTCGGAGATAGTGAGTCGTCGAGTTAGTTAGAAATGGAGTCCTGCTATGTGTCTAGTAAGATTGGGATGGGTTTCGCTTGAGTGTTTATGTTTTATTTGAATTAAGATGTTAGGTTTTATTTAAGTATTTTGATAATACGATATTTGAGATGACTTATGATTTGTGTTTTATAAAAGAGGAATTATGACTTATTAATGTTTTCCGCTGCATAACTATTGAGAAAAGATTTATAGTGTTTCTAATGATTTTATAAACCCGTGTTACGGGACAGGACTTTATGTGATGTTTGACCTTTGAGTCTTTGAAGTAAATGTGATACCCTTTTAATGAGTTGTACTCTGATAATTGATTTGAAATTGTTTAATTTGTGATGGGGTGGAAATGGTGTTACATCATATATGAAAATATGGGATGTTTGCATCTACTAAATCAATGAACGTACTTGGTGGTATCCATTCCTTCACCTAATGTTTGAAAGTATGAGACAAAGTATTCAAAAATCTCTTGGATTAAGATAAAAGTTCATATTTTCTTATGAAATCTGTGTATATAAATTATCATTTCTATCACATAACTTAAACAAACATTGTGTATCTAATAAGCTTCACCTTAATCAATCGATTATACTCAATGGTAGTTGCAAATGTTTAAATAAAATAGATGTAAACACCCCAAATTTGCCCTATCTTTTTCTCACATCATGGCTTGTGATATTTTCATATTGTATTGTATAAGCATACCATCTCCCATTGCATATTTGTTTCACTGCATAAGTTGCATAGCTAGGGTTTGTGATCAGATGAATCCAATAAGTGATCTGAGCCATCTCAAAGGCCTTGAAGCTTGCCAAGAGGGTCCATGTGTGTTCCATGATCATAATATGCTCCCCAGGGTTCTTAAAAGTCAAAATATCACAAAGCATTGCAAAGGAATAGAGGCAGACTGAGCAGTTCCTGCACAGATGACCTAAAATTAGGGTTTTGGGTTTGAGGCCCTTAATCTCAATTTTTTAGTCATTCTTGATTCCATTGGTCTTGATATGTTATAAGGAGCATGTGTACCAAATTTGATGAAGAAAGTCATTGTGGAAGGCATTTGATCAATGGATAACTTATTGTGCTAGAAAAGTTAGAATCAGGGCATCTGAGGCCACCACCAATGGTACCAAAGGGTCACATTTATCATTTTGAGGTTTTATGATCTTTATTTGATCTTAAAAGTGGTTATAAGTTCACAAGATTGAATAATTTCAAGTCATTTGCAAACTTTCCATTTTTGGACATGACTTGTAATGAAAACTTTCCATTTTGGGAAAGATTTTCAACCTCCTCTTTCTTGATCAAAAAGACTTCAAATGAAAAATCTTCAAACATGATAGTTGTAGATTGGATCTTCCCATTTTCAAAAAGTACAAGAACTCCTTTTGATTCATCCTAGAACTCAAGATATGATGTTTCAAAGTTGGGAAAAATCTTGTAATTTTCAAGTATGTGCCAAAGAGGGATTTTTGCAAAACCAAGTTTTAAGCACTCTTGTGACCTCTAATTGACCTCTAAGAATCATAACAACATCACATAACTTGCCTTGATCAGAATTCTACCAAGAATCACAAGATTTCATGCCTTGCTCTTCAAGAAAATCCAAAGAGGGAAAATTGCAAAATCATTTCAAACTCTTGAATCAAGGGCTAGAGATTATCACAAACCATCCAAGGGCCCTCCATGAATGAAGCTGAGGCAAGACAAGCCTTCAAACCAGCTCTGACTCGTGCCATGCTTGTGGTACACTTTCTTTGACTTTTTTGCAAATGAGACCATACCAATCACACTATGCCACAACAACTCTCTGGCCAATCAGCATGACTTATGCAAACCCTAAGGACCTCATTTGATACAACATTCAAGCCTGAAACAAGCCATAAACTCAGAATCACAAAAACCTCAAGAAACCTTCCTCTCTTCGAATTTCATCACACAACCATCAAAACTTCAAACTTCTTCCACCAATTAACTCAAAAACACTCAAAGATCATTTCCCACCCCTCACAATGACCTAAAAGCCACTGAATCACAAACACGATTTCTGCCTTAGCAGAACTGAAACATACAAACCAAGCCATATAAACTCCATCTAAGCCTTTTAGAAGCATCAGGGTGATTATTGGAGTGGGTTTGCACAAGGAATAGGTCCATAAAGCTTAAAGTTGCAAAGCTTCAACTCAGGTAGTCACCAAGAACATTTTTTCCAGAACCTTTATTTTAAGTTATAGAATGAATCTAAATGCTCTCCTGATCATGCTGATATGTTTAGTTTTCAAAATGGTTGAGAAATGAGAATGTATGAAGCTTCTGAAATTTTGCCCGTAAAACTTGTTTGATTCGATTCTCTTTGTATGTGCAAAATAAATTGTTTTTGTTGCTTGATTCTTGCTTATTGATGTTTAATGATTGATTCTGGAGAGTTTGATGCATTTTTATGGCCTGTGGAGAGAGTTAGAGTGAGGACCTTGTCGGAGAAGATGACCGGAACACTGTTTCGGCCGCCTGAGAGTCATTAGGGCTAAATCTCATTAATTAGCCAGGTTTAAATGCCAGCCCTTAGATCTTAGGTTTACCGCGCAAATGAATGGTCCAGATGTCTCACTTAACCCTAATCCTCATTTAATTAATTTAATTAGGTTAATTAGCTCAGAGTGAATCTCAGCCACCCAATCACACGCCAAGTCACCCCAACTTCAAATACTGGCCTTTGATCTTGCATACTTCTATTTTCTTTTAATTATTTCATATTTCTTTTCATATATTTATTAAAAATAGCAAAAATATGTTTAAAAATCTCATTTTCTGCATTTTCACTTTAAATATTTTTCTAAACTCAAAAATATTTTTAATTTTAATTTTGGCATTAAAAAAGTATTTTTAAATCATTTAAATGTTTTATTTAATTAATTAATTAATTTTAATTAATTAAGAATACATTTAGGTATCTAAAAATCACAAAAAAAATCATGAAGCATTATTAGACATTTATAACAATTTAAAAACTCACCACACAAATTTACTTTTAGGTTTGATCATGTTTTCACAGTTTTCTTTGAATTAGGGTTCATAAAATTCACATTTTTCTAACCTTAACTTGAAAAAATCATTTATGATCAACCATGATGAGTTTGCATTTGATTCTTTATGAATTGTTTCATGCTTTGCATCTAGTATCTAGGTTATTTATCTCATAATTTTGCATTGCATTTTCAAATTGTTTATCATTTTTCATGAAGAATCACCCAAAAACCCTAGTTAACTTAGGAAATTCATAACTTCCTCTAGGTTTAGCTTCTGACCTTCATCTTTGGGTAGTGATCTTGTGTGTGTTTAGAGTTTGTTTGATTTCATTTTCAAATTTTTATCATGATGTATACTTCTGTTTTGGTCATGTACATCTCATACATCCATAAAACCCTAATTTTCTATGTTCATTTGCATTCATCTTTGCATGTCTCAATCATATGAACTTACCATGACATTTCATGCATTTGTATGACATCTTAGACATCTTAGGACATGTTAAAACATTGCTTGACCATTTCTTCATTCATTTAGTATGCTTTGCATTCATTACATCTCATGTTTATCCATGTGTTTTCAAGCTTCTAACATGCTTCTCTTTGCATCTCATCCCTTGTATGGATATTCATAAGCATTTCACATGTCTTTGCATCATCTCATAAAACATTTTCATAGCATATTCACTTCTGGTTTTAGTCTTTGTACCTTCATTTGCTTTATTTCATTTTGCTTTGCATCTTATGCATTCACACTAACATTTAAGGGGCTTATGGTAAGTTGTTTAAGATGAGGATTTGCCTTCATATCCCACCTCTTTTCTTCTCTTCATTTGCATATTTTATTTGTCTTTGAAGTGCACTTGCTTCACTTGTGCTCTCTTTCTCCTATCTCTTTCTTTTAGGTTACTTATCTTCTTCATTAATTAAGTAACATATTCTCCTCTCTCTTCTCTTTTCATCTGCTTCTTCTTCCTTGGTGGCCTCCTGAAGATCCTTCTCTTAAGCCTCAAAAACCATAGGATATCCAAGCATGATAATTTTAGGGTTGTATATAGTCTCCCTTAGTCTTTTACCTTTGAGTCTCCTTGGGTCTCTCTTCTCATCTCAATAATCAAGGCTAAACACTTAAAGCTTTAGGACTTTGAATTAGGGTTATGCTTGTATCCTTATCTTAGGATGGAGTGTATAACTTTAATCCTTAGTGTTAAACCTTTAATTTGTTTACACCTCTTAATCAAAATACCTAATAACTATTAATACTTAAGCTTGTAACTTGGGCCTTATATTAGGGTTACATCTCTTCCTTATGGTTAAGAGGGACTAACCCTAGTGTTTAATGGACAAGTCCCCCTCAAGCTAGTCTTACAAACATAAAACTCATTTCTTAATCTCACCCTTTAATTAAAATCCACTTTAATAAATGTTTGTTATATAATGAAATTAGTCCCTAACCATGGATTAAGTTGAGGAGTCTTTCTCAGCTTAAGTGTTCTCATTTATCATCCTTCTCTTAGGATGGTGTAATGAGTTCACTAATCCCTGATTATAGATTAAACGTATTACTTAACACTAAACAAAAAAACCAAAAACACTTAATAATTACAAGTAGTTTAATGATCTTAATCCTGCATCATTAGGGTAATTAAGTTGAGATCTTCATCTCATGCTTAAGTAGGCTCATTATCCCTAATCATGGGTGATATAATGAGTTTACAAACCCTTGATTAAGGCTTAAGCTCATTATCCTATGCAAATCACAAAAAACAATAAAAAACTGAAAACACAAAAAAAAAACAATAATCGTCTCCTCCGGGATTCTTTTCTCATCACACTCATTCTAAAAACAAGAACTTGCTTCTTCCGTCTAATGCAAGACAGTTAGCACTCGAGCCAGACGAGTCATGCACTTGAGCATAAACAAGCAAGCAGTTCACAGCAAAATCATCCAGTCTCTTTGGGTCGAACTACGGTGTTCTGACTTCCTCATTGCACGAGAGGATACGTAGGCATAACTTAACAGTTATCGAACAAAGTCTCTGTGTCTTCCCCCCTCTTTCAGATTTCTTTTCTAAGCCTCAGTCTTGAGCATCTCACTCTCTCTTTTTTTGCACTGACACACCGTACATTCCTTCCTAGATTTTCATACATAGTCAGCACATATACTACCCCTTTTAAACACAATCAAGTAAGCGTGGATCCCGTCGAGTACGACGGACAATCTGGGTGCTAATACCTTCCCAGGTCGTAACCAACCCCTTTCTCAGTTTCTTTGGTTCGCAACCATCTTATCCATACCCTTCCAGGTTTATGCAGCATTACCTTTCCTTCGGGATAAAAATGCCTAGTTGGCGACTCTATTCAACCTTAACCTCAAACATCGCCGACCGTCCGCGTCTGCACCGGGACGAGAGTCCGGGGAGAGATAGCTTGGCAACTCTGCTGGGGAACTCTTTGCAACCAGGGCTTCTGGTTCTCTTGAGGGTTTATCCTAGCTCTTGTTTGATTTTTTTTACAAGGGGTGTTATGTGCTATGTGTGCTTTTATTTTTGCTTTATTTATTGCTTTCTGTACAGCTTTAATTACTGCATTTACTTTATCGCTTTCATTTACTATTTTATGCATTTCATTTATTATTATCATATCATTTGTGTTGGTTTGTTGGTTTGCCTTGGTGGGAGGGGTATTCCAGTGAGAAAGTTCCAACACAAAGGCCTGAGTGACAGACATAGGATTAGAGTGGCTTCATATTCTTTCTCATTCCATTCCGGTCTGGTGCGTGAATATGAAAACACGGTTTAGACATGGGTTTCTTCTTGAGAACTCTGTGCTACGGATTTCCTGTAGTGTTAGGGTTATTTGGGAAGCTTGCTAAGTCTGGATGACCTTTTTAGATGACCTTCAGCATCTTAGGTGAATTAGAGGAGGATTCTTTATGATTAGGTTAAACATTGTACCTCCGGGTTAGAAGTGTTTACACTTCTCATAATAGATCCGAACCTGTGGATCCTTGTTCTAGAGCAATACCTGTGAGTGGGTTGGGTTGTTTACAGGTTTACAGGTTTACAGGTTTATAGGTTTACAGGAACCCTTGGCCTCAACATACCCTATTACTGATATTGTTTTAAGGTTACACTATTTTGGATTGATTCTATGAAACACTGGACAAGTGACTCTTTATTTGAGTCCCCCACCTGGTTACTGGTTCTCAGACCTTCATCCGGAATTTTGAGCACTCATGGACCCTATCAAAGGCAAATGACAATCCAGCACCTGATCACAAACCCCTGCATATCATAAGTATACATCATACTGCATCATTTAACATTTGTTTATTTGTTTTACAGGGTATCTACATCTCCTTTGGTTTGGTTTTTACCGTTCTTCTACTCAGATATCTGCTTCAGCCATCTTCTTCAGCTATCTGCTTTGGTTATCTTCTCCAGTTATCTTCATCAGCATATCTTCAGTATGGAGTCAACCAGAAAGAGCAATATCACTTATCATTTCTTTGAGTATCCCCTGGCAGGCATCAGGCAGATGCAGGCTCTTATCACTCCTGATCATGTCCCCTTATTCAGAGAACATTATGGTGGTATTCTGGACATGGTCATGGATTTGGATGCATCACAGAGGAGTATTATTCACACTTTTCTTCAGTTTTATGACCCTCCTCTCTGTTGATTCACTTTCCCAGACTTTCAGATAGGTCCTTTGTTGGTAGAGTTTTCCATGTTATTGGGTGTCCCTATCAGAAGAGGATTTCCTTTCAACCTTGAGATGATTGCTCCTAAGAATGAAGACATAGCTAAGTGATCATACCTGGAGATCAGGATCCGATGCGGCTGGCCTCGAGAGCTGATGAAGACGGTCGGTGAGGAGAAAAAGGGGTTGTACCTGCAAGGCACTCTGATGCCAAAGTAAGTAACCGAGCAAAGAGTGGGCAAGTACAAGTATAAAGGTCAGAGAAATTGAATACCTGACCCCCTCAAATGAGAGGGTTTATATAAGGGGCTAAGTGGAAGATTATTGGTCCAAATTGTGAGGCGCGGATCGAGGAATCCGCAAAAATAGGCGACGGTTAAGACTAGCCGTTAGTGAACTTCGTCGTGGTCGGAATGCTTGTGGTCGACAGGGACCACTTTGTCGTGGTCAAGCAGGCCTATTGGATTGGTCTTCTTGGCCCAATTGTAAGGATTGGGCTGGTCCAGAATAGGAGCCCCCCAAGTCATTGCTCGTGTGGCAGAGCAGTGACTTAAGAATGATTTTGTGCTCGACGATGAACAACGTTAGGGCCAGGGATCTATGCTGTCGATCTTTTGGGAACGGGCAGCTGGTGCGTTGCTCGGTAGAAGAATGTGAAACGAAAAGCTGGAATATCTGGGAACTCGCGCCTATTAATGATTTGACGGCTAGTCTAGGGGCTAGCGTGTAGGGGTCACGCGTGCTTGCACGTGTTCTCCTTCCTATAAATAGGATTCTCATGGCCCATTCTGAACTTTTCGCTTCATCTTCTTCTTCAACGCTCTGCTCGTTCAACTGCCACCATCCCAGCCGTCGACCACCGCCTTTTTGCGCTGACCACCACTTCCAGAACGTTATTTTCTTCAAGAATGTCTTCTCAAGCGCAAGGTATGGCTCTTTTTCTTCTTTTTAGATGTTTATAGCTTAGATTTTGTAGAAATGCATGTGGCTTAGGACAGTTTTGACGGTAGGTTTTAGATTTGGAACCGGTAAACCCTAAGACTTCTGCCACCGTAGTCGGTCGATTGCAAACCCTAGCTTAGGATCGACGTAGATATTGGTCGACTTAGACTTGGGTTTTGATAGATACCTAGGTTAGATCTTTGGCTTATAATGTTGGGCGTAAGCCATCGCTCCGAGCGATGGTCGGCCAGGGCTATAGCTCGGGGCATAGTCTCTGAGCTGATGCGCGCCCTTTCACTTGTCGAGCGGTGGAAGGGTGGATTTGATATTCTTAATCGAATTCACTGACGCCTTTCCTCTGCTTTTCAGGTGAAAACTCGCTCGTGAATCCGCTGGACGTGCTTTTCGAAGAGACGTCCTCGGGAGATTCAGGGTCATCTGCGTTCATTCCTTCTGGTTCCGGGAGTTCCTCGGAGAGTTCGGATACAAGCACTACAGGAGCATCGACAGACTCGCCTCAGTGTCATGACCAGATGAGGGCCTCGCCCGAAGAATGGGTGGTGGAAGATTTGTTGGACAAGGTGTCCTAATTCTCAAGACCTAGGACGGAGCCACTGCCCGTAGTTGGTGATCCTGCCGATTGGGTTGTAACCTGTCCGGGGGACGACGACCGTATCTTCTCAGATTTTCGTGGTCGGGCTTTCTCCATGTACGAATATGTGATTTCAGTCCTGGGGGTAACATTTCCTTTCAGTGACTTTGTGAGTGTCGTGCTCGGGCATCTCTGTGTCGCCCCTTCCCAACTACACCCCAACTCGTACGCGTTTCTAAGAGCGTTCGAGATGACGTGCGCCCATCTGGGTGTCGGTGCCACGCTTCCCCTCTTCTTCCCCCTGTTCTCCTTGCAACGCCAAGTCGGGCGAGGAACTGATCGAAAGGGGTTCGTGTCCTTCAAGCAGCGGACAAAGATTTTTAAGGCCCATTCAGAATCTATCCGGGCCTTCTAAACTGATTACTTCCTGATAAAACCCGCGAGCATGGTGGCCGTGAGAGCAATGAGCTTTCTAGGAATAGACACTGACGAGAATGACGAGCCTAAGCTCGACGATCAAGGTCAGGTGATCCCGAGGAGATTGTGGCTGTTCCCATTTTCCTGGAGTCATTCTCATTATGAGAAATCTGTCGAGGAGTTTGTTCAGGTGGGGGACACCTTGAATGATGATGATGCGGCCAGTTTCGAGGCCTTCAGAAAATTAATAGCATCCTTCACTCCGACCCCCCTGCTAGATGGAGCTGGAAAGGTTATAGTTGATCAGGATGGGGGGAAGCTGTGGAACGTCCCTTGATCAATGTTACTGAGTTGCTGGCTTGCCGTACCGGGCAGGAAGTGTCTGACTTCTTCGGTATCTGTTTATTTGCGTTAGTTAAATTTTTGCTTTAACTTTGTTGTTTATGACTGACGTGATCCTTTTCCTTTTTCAGGCTCCCTGACGAACCCATTGGACAAGATTCAAGAACGCCTGGTTCAGCAGCAGAGGAAACGATCAAGGGTCGTGCAGACCAAGCTGACTGAGACGAGTGGCTCGGGGTCGGGCCCCTTGGTCCAGGGTTCGCCGAGCGCATCGACCGACTCCTTGATGAAAAAGCACAAGTCTGCAGCCACAGTGGATCTAACGGCCAACGCTCCTCCAAAGACGAAGCATGGGCTACCTCCATGTTTTGTGATGCGCAACTTCTTCGAGGGAACGAGCATGGAGGTGGACCGTGCGGATTCTCTGTTCCTGGAAGGTATGGACCGTCCTGCTCGGCGACTATCTTTGGCCCAAGACGCAAGCGCAGTTATGCGGGTCCTAACAATGGCATGGATGACGGCCGAAGGGAGTCCCGGACTGGAGCGAGAGAATAGCAGGTTGAAGGAGCAGCTGGCTGCTTCTGAGGCTAAGCTGACAGCGGCCACCGAGGAGGCTAAAGCTGCGACCAAGGAGTCGACCGATCGGGCTGCCGTCATCGCCAAGTTGGAGGTCGACAAGAAGAGAGTGCTTGAGCAAAATAAAAAGCTGAAGGACGCCTTTTGCCCGAAGGATGATGAGGATGAAGAGACCATAAATCTGGTGACGAGGGCTCAGCTGCTTGCTCGGATTGACCAAAACATGGAGGATCTGAACTCCTCAACTGAGCTCAGCTTCCAGAACGCGGTGGATCAGATGAGAGTTCTTCATCCCGACATGGCCTTGGACTCTGGTCGAATGAGTTACCTGTACAAGGTCGTGGACGGTCAGATCGTGGTCCCCTACGACTTGGTTGTGGACGACTCTTAGCCGGGGTCGACTGATCAGCCTGGCCAACCTGAAGGCCGCCCGGGAGGCGAGGATAATTGTTTATGGCCTGCGTGCCTGATAATTTATGATGTTTTTCTTTTTTGGGGGGCGTGACCCCCTTTGTATGTAATCCTGAACAAGTCGGCCCTTTGGTGTCGCATTTTTTTTTAATTTCATGTGTACGACTTTGATGGTCGGTTTCTATGTTTTATTTGCTCGTAACAATGCGTCCGTCGGAGGACATAATTTACTTGTTAATTTTACTAAGTGTTTGGTATGCATCTTTGCATTAACTAGATGTGATCGAATGAATACGGGGTGTGTGAGTGATCTGTTGGTTAGGGGGACCAATCAGATTTAGGAGTCTTACTCCTGATCGGTGCCCGGGCCAAGATAATGGCCCGGGCTCCGTGGCTTGAACATCTGTCGCTCCCGACAAGTGACACAGGGTCAGATGAAGGTACAGACGCGAACGGTCGGCGAAAGGAACAATGAGAACACACAGCCGTGAACTCACTGGAGATGAATAGAGTCGCCAGCTAGGCATTTTTATCCCGGAGGAAAGGCAATGCTGCATAGACCTAGAAAGACATGGATAAGACGGTTGCGAACCAGAGAGACTGAGAAAGGGGGTTGGTTACAACCTGGGAAGGTATTAGCACCCAGATTGTCCGTCGTACTCGACGGGATCCACGCTTGAAAGATTTGTGTTTTAAAGGGGTAGTGTCAGTGCAATTTGTGTATAAAATAGCTGGAAAAGATGTACAGGTGTCAGTGTAAAGTGTATAAGTGATGTGAAGTATGAAAGTGTCAGTGTAAGAACAGAGTGAAATGCTCAAGATCATGAGGCTAAAGAATAAAGCTAGAAAGAGGGGGAATATACAGAGACTTTTGTTCGATAACTGTTAAGTTATGCCTACGTATCCTCTCGTGCAATGAGGAAGTCAGAACACCGTAGTTCGACCCAAAGAGACTGAAAGATGAATTGACTTGTGAACTGCTTGCTTGTCTATGCTCAAGTGTATGACCTGTCTGGCTCAGGTGCAAACTGTCTTGCATTAGACGGAAGAAGCAAGTTCTCGCTTGTGAGTGAAGGTGATGAGGAAAGAATCCCGGAGGAGACGATCATTGTTTGTTTTTGAGTTTTCAGTCTTTTATTGCTTTTTGATGTTTGTCATAAGTTAATGAGCCTAAGCCTAAACCAATGGATTTAGTAAGCTCATCACATCTTCCCTCTGATTAGGGGTAATGAGAATTACCTTAAGTGTGAAGTCAGATTCTCACACTTAATCACCTTTGATGCAGGGTTAAGATCATTAACCTACTTGTGATTAATTAGATGTTTTTGGTGTTTTTGTTTAGTGTTGAGTAATGAGGTTAAGCCATAATCAGGGATTAAACAGACTCATTACACCATCCTAATAGAAGGATAATAGATGAGGGTGTTTAAGCTGAGGAAAACTCCTCAACTTAATCCATGATTAGGGATTAAACTCATGACAAAACAAACCTTTGATTAAGTGGATTTTATTTAATGGTATGATGATGAAGTGAGTTTTATGATTTGTAAGACAACTTGAGGGGGACTTGTCCATTAACACTAGGGTTAGTCCTTCTTAACCAATTAAGGAAGAATTAGAACCCTAATGCAAGGCCCAAGTTACAAGTGTAATGTCTTGTTACTTATTAAGTGAATTGATTAAGGGATTTAAACACATTAAGGGTTTAACACTTACGATTAAAGTTATACACTCCATCCTAATAGAAGGATGCAGGCATAAGCTTAATCACAAAGCCTTAAAGCCTTTAGGGTTTAGTCCCTGATTTATGAGATGAGGAGAGAAGACTCAAAAGAGACACAAAGGTAAAACTAAGAGGGGAGACTAATCATAACCCTAATCATTATCATGCTTGGTTGTTCCTAAGGTTTGTGAGGTTTGCAAGAACAAGTCTTCAGAGGAGCCACCAGGAAGCAGATGAATAAGATCAAGAGAAGCAAAGTGACTTGCTTCATTCAAGAAGTCAAGTCACTTGAAGAAAGAAGGTGGGAGGAACAAGAATGAGCAAGCTCAATCTCAAACACAAATAGAAATGCAGCAATGGAGGCAAGAGAGATGAAAAGAAAAGTTATGAGAAGTGAAGGCAAATTCACTTCCCAAGTTCACTTACCACCTGAAATGTTAGAAAGAAATGCAATGCCATGCTAAATGAAATGAAATGACATGATGCTAGACCAAACCAGAAGCATGTTGATGATGATAATGATGCTATGAGATGCTGCAAACATGAGGCAAGGCATGGGGATGTTCATACAAGATTATGAATGCAAATGATGCAAGCTAAGGAGCATGAATGAACATGAAAAGTTATGAATCATACAAGACAAATGACATGGCAAATATGTAATGCAATGGTCAAACATGCTTTCTATATGTCTTAAGATGTCAAATGGATCACAAGAATGCACAAAATGCAAAGACAAGTCATGTTATGCAAGAGAATGCAAGAAGGATGCAAAAGAAAGCCCAAATTAGGGTTCATGGATCAAACATCAAACCAAAATCCAAAACAGAAACAAACCCTAAGATAAAAAATGGAAAATGCCATCCAAAGAAACCCTAAACCTATAATAAACCACTGCCCAAAGGGGAGCTCTCAACTCTCAACCAAACTCAAGATATGAATTTTACAAGTTATTAGGGTTTTTTAGGGTTCTTAACAAAAGAAATGCCAAACAAATAGAAAATGCAAGATCAAATCATGGCCATTTTACCCTAGAAACTACATGCCAAACACAAAATAATGCAAGAAGAATCAATGTCTCAACCTTCTCCAATAGGCAGAAATGAATTTTTGAATCCATGATCAAAATAATGCATAAAAAATGATTTAATTCAATGAAAAATTCTTAAAATGCATCAAGATCAAAAAAGAAATTTGGTTTGAAGGTTGGACAATGTTTCTAAATGTCTTAGAACATTTCATGAATTTTTTTGTAATTTTTAAATACCTAAAAGTATTTTTAATTAATTAATTCCCATTAATCAATTAAAAATAATCTTTTAAATATTTAAAAATACTTTTTTAATGATAAAAAAAGAATAAAAATATTTTTGGGTCTTAAAAATTAATAAAACTTTAAAGAAAAAGTTTCATAATTTTTAAGACATTTTTGCTATTTTAAAATAAATATGCAAATTAAATGAGAAGAAAATGAATTAAAATGAAATTTAAATGAAGTAATCAGGAAGGACGGCTGAGATTGATTCTGGCAGTGGATGGGTTGACTGCGCGCGCAGATCAAAGGCCCATATTCAAACTTCTAAAACTCAATTAATTAAATTAATTAATCCTGATTATGAATTAATGGCACAATCTGGACCACACACACGCGCGCGGGAAGCCAGATCTAAGGGCCCATATTCAAACTTTGCCCTAACCCTAATTAACCTCACTAATCACTTTCAGGTCACCGGAGACGAGCTCCGGTCGTCTTCTCCGGTGACCTTCTCCCCTGAAAACTTCCAAATCCTTTCCTAGGTCACTAAAATGAAATCTAAAACCATGGAAATGTTTCCCACAACCTACTGAACCAAAACCCCATGTTCAAATTCATTTATTTTTCCCCATAAGCAAGAATCGAACAAAACAAGTTCTAGGGCACGCAGGTTTCAGAGACAAATTAAACTCTCAAATCAAAGCCATTTTCAAAACCAATGATACCAGGATGATCAGTGAAGCACATAGAACAAGTTTGTAACAAGAAAAACAATTTCTGGAAAAATAAATTTCAGGCTACCTGAGATTCGAAGCTTTCAGCTTGAGGACTTTCTGGCCACTTCCTTCAGTGCAAACTACTCCACTTGGTCCCCAGAAGATGTTTGAATGCTCAAAGAGAGTTTAAGCTGGCTAGATAGTGAGATTCGAAAGCTTCTGCTCAAGCTTGGTCAGAAATGGCAATGGTGAAATAGAGAGCTTCAGGTCATGGTGAATGGTTGTTTGTGATCCTGAGGATGAATGGAGAAGGTCTGTGGTGTTTGTTGGTGTGTTTGTGAGCTATGGTGAGAGTTTCGAATGAAACTGCAAAATGAAGTGAGAAATGGCAGTGAGATGTTCAGGCTGTTTCAGGCTTGTGTTCTTGGTGCTTTCTACTCAGTGATACATGGTGAGTTGAATGGAGAAAATGGTTGGAGTGTTTTGTGGCTGTGGAGGCAGATTCGAAGCAAGTTGCAAAATGGGAGTGTTTGTGTGAATGTGTTGGTCTTAGATGTTTCAGCCTTGCCTTGTGTTATGTTTAGCTTGCAAATTGTCCACATAACTCTCTCTCATTGGTCAGTTGACAAGACATGCCCTTTATTGATTGGTAAGTTACCTTTTGCAAAAAGTCAAATAATGTGTAAGAGAAGCATGGCTCAAGGTCTAGGCAAGTACATGGCATGGGCTGGCGCAGCAAGGATGAGGGAGAGGTCTAGCAAAGCTCAGCATCCAAGGCTGCAAGTTGTAGGAAGCATGATCATGAGTTTTGCAACTTGTTGTAACTTTGGTTCACATGTGAGAAAGTTTTGTTACACAAACCAAACCATGGGGAAACTTGGTCCAATTCTGATTTTTAAGGCTCATAGAATGTTTGTGTAATGGTTTCAAATGAATTAGAGGTCACATAATGCATTGGTTCATGACTTTGCAAAATTTCCATTTGAAGCATGCCTTGAAAATCAATGATTTTAGCCAACTTTGCATTGCCATAACTTTTGATTCAAGAAGAGTTTGATCATGTTCTTGTACTTTTTGAAAAGGGAAAAATGAGATCTACAACTTTCATGACCAAAGTTTTTCCATTTGAAGCATTTTTGGATCAAGAATCATGGCTTGAAAAATGACCTAAAATGATGCATTCTTGAAAAGTCAACTATGCCCAAAAAGTCAACATTTGCAAAAACCCTAAATTCTTGATTTCTATGAACTTCAACCTTCTTCCATGATCAAATAAAGATCATATACACTCAAAATGATGAAGATCACCCATTGGTTGGGTCATTGGGGGCCTCAGATGCCCTGATTTTACACTGACTTGCCTGAAAAGTCAACTCTTGATCAGATGACTTCCCCATGGAATTTCTTCATGAAAATTGATATGCATACTCCCTATACCATATAGAGACCAATGGAAACAAGAATGACCAAAAAATTTGGAGTTATGGCCTCTGAAACCAAAACCCTAATTTTAGGTCAACTGTGCAGTCTAGCCTGGCTCTGCATCCACTCAAAACCCTAGTTCTTGTGATTCCCTTGCATTTTGACTTTGAGGAGATGTAATATGATATAAGAACACACCTGGACCCCTTTGAGTTGATTGGTGGCCTTTAGAGTGGCTCAAGATGCCCTGAGGTTGCTCAGATCACAAACCCTAGGTGCAAATGCCTTAGAAACTATGCAGTGAATCAAAAATGAGATGTGAGATGATATGTTTGTGTTTATGCATATGAGGATGATCACAAGCCATGGTGTGAATGGGTGAGGGCAAATTTGGGGTGTTTACAACATCCCATCGCGAGCTGGGGTTCTGCCTGGTCGTGGTACTTAGGCGACGTCGGACTCGTTCGAGTATTCGTCTGTGCGGCAAGTTTCTCTTTTGCTCGAAAGGAGATCTTGCTTGACTTTGTTATATTTGGGCTGTCATGCTCGTACCTAGGCACGCAGTTTTCGGTCGGTCCCTATTTCTCTTTGCTTGAAAGTTGAGTAAGGTGACTTTGTGATTTAGCTGTAGTATTGTTTGAGTTTCTCGGCGTTCCAGGGCCGAGCAAGCTCTTCCCCGTGTAGATTTTCCAAATAATAAGCTTCGTTCTCGGTTTTTGCTCGGACGCGATACGGGCCTTCCCAATTGGGTGTTAGTTTTCCCTCGCGGGGATCTCTGTGATTTCTTCTAAGGACAAGGCTGCCTACCTCAAACGTTCGCCTTATGACCTTAGAATCATACCGAGCGGCTATTTTTTGTTTGAAAATTGTTTTTCGAAGAGCGGCTTCCGATCGAACTTCTTCGACCATGTCGAGCTCGTTTCTC
This sequence comes from Lathyrus aphaca, assembly GCA_963966055.1. NCBI lineage: Eukaryota > Viridiplantae > Streptophyta > Magnoliopsida > Fabales > Fabaceae > Lathyrus > Lathyrus aphaca. Next base: position 204,639,033 of record OZ014523.1, on the reverse strand, counting down.
AAGGCTTCGGAATTTGTATCTTGATCCATGGGGGATTCTGTGCGCTTCGATCGGATGTGTATTTCTATAGGGATCACCGCTTCGGTTCCATATGCTAATCGAAATGGGGATTCCCCGGTTGTTGAGTGGGGCGTGGTCCTATACGCCCATAGTACGCTATGTAGCTCCTCGACCCAATGCTTCTTATGCTCGTCCAGTCTTCGTTTCAAACCTCTTAGGATTACCCTGTTCGCGGCCTCTGCTTGCCCGTTAGTTTAAGGATGCTCGACTGAAGCGAAATGTTGTTTCGTTCCCATTGATGCAACGAATTCTTTGAAGTGTTTATTTGTGAACTGAGTGCCGTTGTCGGTCACGATGGCGAGGGGCACCCCGAACCGGGCGAGGATGTTTCTCTTGAAGAAACATAGTATGTTGAGCGCAGTGATTTTGGCTAAGGCCTCAGCTTCTATCCACTTGGTGAAATAGTCGACACCTACAATTAAGTATTTATTCTGACCAGACCCGACGACGAATGGTCCTAAGATATCCATCCCCCACCATGCGAATGGCCGAGGTGACGATAATGATTTTAGCTCAGATGGGGGTGTTGTGTGCACGTCTCTGTGTCGTTGGCATTTGTCGCACCTCTTCACGTGCTCTTTCGCATCGTGTTGGAGGGTGGGCCAATAGTATCCTGCCCTTAGGATTTTTCGAGCCAACGACCGTCCGCCAGGATGTTGCGCGTTGATTCCTTCATGGACTTCCCTTAGTACGTGTGGGATATTTTCTTCTTCTACGCACCTGAGGAGGGGTGTGGAGAATCCTCGACGATACATACGTCCACCTACTAGAGAATATGAGCATGCCCTTCGTCGTATAGTGCTGGCTTCTTTTGGGTCGGTCGGTAATTCTCCTTTAGTTAAATAGTTGAATACTGGGGTCATCCAGCAGCTCGTGTCACCCACGACGTTAATGTCTACGCGGGCCGACAATTGTCCGATACTCGGTTGAGGAAGCGTTTTCTGTATGATGGACTTGTTGTTTCCTTTCCTTTTAGTGCTCGCTAATTTGGACAGGATGTCTGCGCGGGCATTGTTTTCCCGTGGAACGTGTTTGACTTCCACACTTTTGAACCGTTTTAGTTCGCCTTTTACGAGGGCCAAATATTCGGCCATGTTATCATTTTTGGCCTGAAAATCTCCTCGGACCTGGCTTGCGACCAACTGAGAATCCGTGCAGATTGTGATCTCTTCTGCTTCCAGATCGGTCGCGAGTCGTATGCCCGCTAGAAAAGCTTCGTACTCTGCCTGGTTGTTAGAAGTGGGGAAAGATAGGGTTAGGGACACTTCAATGACGTTCCCCTCTTTGTTTTCCAAGATAATTCCGGCTCCGCTACCCGCTGGGCCAGATGCTCCGTCCACGAAAATAACCCACCTGGATGAGACTTTCGGGTCTTGCTCGGTGAAGGTAAGTTCAGCCACGAAGTCGGCCAGCGCTTGGGCTTTGAGAGCTTGTCTTCCCTCGAATTTGACGTCAAACTCGGATAGTTCCAATGACCACTTTAGCATTCGTCCGGCCATGTTCGGTCGATCGAGCAACTGTCTTATGGGCTGATCGGTTCTTACGATGATGGTGTGAGCCAGAAAGTAATGGCGTAGCCTTCTGGCTGCGAGAAGGAGGGCCAAAGCCACCTTTTCTATCTGGAGGTATCAAATTTCTGGGCCATGGATTGCTTTACTTGTGAAATATACAGGTTTTTGCCCTTCGGGTAGGTCGCGCACGAGTGCCGCGCTCACTGCTTCGTTTGCAACTGCAAGGTAGAGATACAGTATCTCCCCTTCTTCAGGTCTGGATAATACTGGGGGTTCACTTAATGCCTTTTTTAGGTGGGACAACGCTAGCTCGCACTCCCCCGTCCACTCAAAAGTTGCCTCTTTGCGGAGGAGTTTGTAAAAAGGGAGAGCGTGTTGAGCGAACTTTGCCACGAACCGAGCGAGGGAGGTAAGGACCCCGTTTAGTGATTGTATGGAATTTTTAGAAGTGGGAGTTGGGAGCTCCGTGAATGCCCGACATTTGTCAGGGTTGGCCTCGATGCCTCGTTCGGTTAAGTAGAATCCGAGGAATTTTCCCGCTCGGACGCCAAACGTGCATTTTTCAGGGTTGAAGCGCATTTTGCATTTTCGTGCCTGATCGAACACTTTTCGTAAGTGGGACGCGTGGTCCGTTTCTTGTTGAGATTTGACGATCATGTCGTCCATATATACTTCGAGCATATCTCCGATTTCAGCTCGAAAAACCTTATTCATCATGCGCTGATATGTTGCGCCCGCGTTTTTTAGACCGAAGGGCATAACGTTGTAAAAGTAATTGCCCGATTCGGTCATGAAGGCCGTGTATTTTTTGTCAGACACGGCCATGGGTATTTGATTGTACCCTGAATATGCATCCATGAAGGATAATAACTTGAAGCCGGACGAATTGTCGACCAATTTACCGATGTTAGGTAAAGGGTATGCATCTTTCGGGCATGCCCGATTGAGATCGGTATAATCAACGCACATCCTCCATTTTCCACTAGATTTTTTCACAAGTACAACATTCGAGAGCCAGGTCGTGTACCTGGCCTCGATTACAAATTTAGCCTCTAGGAGGTCTTTAACAACAGATTCAGCTGCTTCGGTCGTCTCAGTCGACTGCTTCCTCCTGCGTTGAGCGACCGCCTTGTGTGTTGGGTCAATGGAGAGGTGGTGGCAGGTTGTCTCGGGGTCGAGCCCCGGCATTTCTGCGGCGCTCCAGGCAAATAAATCTACGTTCCCTTTGAGGCAAGCTTCCAATTGTCGCTTCACCAACTCAGGCATATGTGCTCCGATTTTAACGCACCGAGTTGGGTCTTCTCCCAGAGGAATTAGCTCGAAGTCTCCATCTGGTATTGGTCGGGATAGCGATTCTGTTGGCCTTTGGACGCCCTCGCTACTGTCCGAAAATCTGCAGTCTAGGTCGATCGAGTCTACCTGAGGGAAAGCCCTGGGAATATCTGGTGAATTTGATGTCGGGGGACTTGGTTGGTATGATATTGAGCTGAGACCTTTTGATGCTGCTTCGAAACACCTGCGGGCAGCGTCGACGTCTCCGTGCAATGTGGCAACTTTACCTGAGGTAGTGTAGTACTTCATCTTCAGGTGGACGGTGGATGGCACAGCGATTAGCTCGGCTAAGGTTGGTCGTCCTAGGATGCATTGGTACAGAGATGGGCAGTCCACGACTAGGAACTGGACCCTGACCGTCCTGGCTGTCTCGCTCGCCCCGAAGGTAACAAATAGGTCGACATATCCCCATGGTCGGGATACTGCTCCTTTGAAACCCTGCAGGTCCGATCCGACGTATGGAGTCAAGTGTGTCTCGTTTAGCTGGAGTGTCGAAAACAACTGGGAGTACATGATGCCGCAGGAGCTACCTTGGTCCACCAGGATCCTCCTCACATCAAACTTTGCCATGTGTGCTCGGATGAGCAGAGGAATGCTAGCGTTGGGTGCCCCTCCTAGGAGTTCCTCTCGATAAAATGCAAGGGGTACAGAGCCCTCTCTTGGTGGATCGAGGGTGGCGTTTTGCGCGGGCCCTTTAGCAATTAGCTGGTCGAATTTTCGTTTCACGGATCCGACCGTGATTTTGTTGAATCCTCCTCCAGAGATGACCATTGTTGTAGGGAAAGCTTCCCATGGGCTGTGGGAGGACAGGTACCCCGACCTCTCGGCGCGGTCCGGTAGGAAGAAGTCTTCCGGGCGATAAATGCTTAGAGCGACCTGCATGTTAGCATCTGCAGGGATGGGTATAGCTTCCTCGACTTTCTGGGTCTCCTGTGTTTCCTGTCGAGGAGTGTCTCTGGACTTGGTGAACTGCTTTAGGTGCCCGTCCTTGATGAGGATTTCAATTGCGTCCCTGAGATGGATGCAGTCCTCTGTGTTGTGGCCGTGACTCTTGTGGAATCTGCAGTATTTCGTCTTATCCGTGCCGGGCTTGCTAGGTTGTTGCCTCGGAAAACGTACTCCTGCTTGTTTGAATTCTGAATTGGCGCATTCAGACAAAATTTTCTCCCTGGAGGCCAGGAGAGGTGTGTACTCGTGGAACCGACCAATAGGTCCCCGGTGCTCCCGCGGTTCACGGGAGCGATCATCCTTTCTTTTGTCTCCTCCTCGACGAGATATCGAAGGTTCATCGACTCGGTGTGGTTTGGCATCTTCACGGCGTCGAGCATCTCTTACTGAACTGGCCGCTTGTTTTTCCTCATACTGTATGTAGGCTTGGGCTTTCAGTAGGAATGCGTCGAGGGTGGCCGGGGTTTCAATGTCGACCGCCCGATGAAAATAAGTCGAGGGGCGTAACCCTCATTCCAGCAAGTATTTTTTCATGTCGTCGGTCGTGGATACTTGGACCGCTTCTTTATTGAACCTCTCGATGTAAGTTCGTAAAGGCTCGTCCCTCCCCTGGATGATCGCTTCGAGCGAGGCCTCTATCTTCGGGTGTCTCCTTGATGCGATAAAGTGCCTGGAGAACGTGCGTCCAAGTTGTTTCCATGAGGTGATGGACTCGGCCTCGAGACTTTTGTACCATGTCATTGCTCCTTTCCTCAGCGTTGTAGGAAAGAGGCGACATTTGATTGCCCCTCGTACACCCCGATAGTCGAGCAGTGCATCGATATTCTTGATGTGCTCGTCTGGGTATGTGGTCCCATCGTACGAGCCTAACGGAGGGGGTTTCTCTAAGCCTCTTGGAAGCTTGGCCGCCATGATTTCAGACGAGAGGGGACCCCGAGCGTCCTCGTCGTCGCTGGAATTGAACGACGAAGACATGTGAGCATGTTTCTTTGTTCGTCGGGGAGAGGCAGATCTTGATCTGCTCCTTCTTGATTTTCTTCTAGGAGAGGGTCGTGGGGAAGACTGACGAAAACGTTTGTCGCCTGTTGATTCGTCGGTGTGCCCTTTCCTCTTCTTCTTGGCAGGAGACGGAGTATGCTCCCTTTGGGGTCTCGCGGGAGACTGTGGTTGACGAGAATTATCTTCGAGACGGACGATTTTCTCGCCATGGGTGAGGAGCAGCAAGTTTGTTTGATTCAGGTTCTCGGCCAATGCGGCAAAATCCGACCCTGAAGGAGTCGAAGGAAAAAGAGTTTCCGGGCGACTTTCCAAAGGTTGATCACGATCGGGTGAAGGTGATGCCACCTTCCCGTCCTGATGGTCTTGCACCGTTTCGTCATGTAGAGGAGGATGGATGTTGCTCTCACGTTGTGTGAGAATCATGCCATCGTTTGATCGGTTTTCCTGGTTGTCCCGAGCAGCCATGGATCTTGTTAAAACTTTTGTTCTTTGAAGATTTTGAAAGAAGAACGGGGAAATCAGTTTCCCACAGACGGCGCCACCTGATCGTACCTGGAGATCAGGATCCGATGCGGCTGGCCTCGAGAGCTGATGAAGACGGTCGGTGAGGAGAAAAAGGGGTTGTACCTGCAAGGCACTCCGATGCCAAAGTAAGTAACCGAGCAAAGAGTGGGAAAGTACAAGTATAAAGGTCAGAGAAATTGAATACCTGACCCCCTCAAATGAGAGGGTTTATATAAGGGGCTAAGTGGAAGATTATTGGTCCATATTGTGAGGCGCGGATCGAGGAATCCGCGAAAATAGGCGACGGTTAAGACTAGCCGTTAGTGAACTTCATCGTGGTCGGAATGCTTGTGGTCGACAGGGACCACTTTGTCGTGGTCGAGCAGGCCTATTGGATTGGTCTTCTTGGCCCAATTGTAAGGATTGGGCCAGTCCAGAACACTAAGGTTCTACATTTGGAAGCCACTATCATTGATGAGCATATGATAACCAAGGATGGAATCCCAGGCTTTCATCTGGATTTCTTAGTCACTCAGGCTACAAAGTAGGCTGCAACAAGAAATTGGGAATCTGTTTGTGCTCTCTTGGCCCTCAGAATATATGGTATCATCTTGTTTGCAGACGAGCCTAAGTTTATAAGAAAGAATACTATCCATATCTTCATGCTCAAGAATCCAGTCCCCACCCTGTTAGGAGATTTCTATTATTCAGTGCACCAAAGGAATGAAAAGTAGAGAGGGAGACTGGTTAGATGTTGTGCACCACTTTTCTACTGTTGGTTGATGAGACATATGCCTATGACGGAAGCTTTCTTGAATCCACATCAATCAAGGAATTGGGATAAGAGGATGATTTCCCTTACTTCAGAAGACATCAGGTGGTGTACTCAGAACACCAAGGGCAAGGACATAATTACAAGTTGTTGAAAATATCCTAATGTACCTCTTATTAGAGTGAAGGGTTGCATCAATTACAATCCTTTTCTTATCAGAAGACAGTTGGGGTATGCCCTGGTACATCCACCTCGGGAGCAGGACTTAGCAGAATCTCTTTGTTGTGTTGTTCAGAATAATCATGCCACCATCCGACAAGCAGCATGGGCTTGGGATAATATACAGACAAAAGGGACTTCTATTCTGGGTAAGTGTAACAACATAGCTTCAGCTCAGTACATTGAATGGTCGCGCATCAGAGGACAGATTACTCGCATGCCATTCACCCTGGAAGATATACCAGGGTCATCAGCAGTAGAGCCTGTAGCCACAGTAAGTATGGAGGAATTTGAGAAGCTGAAAGAGAGGAATACCCAACTTGATGAAGCTTTGAAGAAGACCCTTTGGGAAAGGAATGACAATCGTCTGGACAATGAGAGATTAGAGAAGCTCAGTATCGAGCATGTGACCAAGATTGAGAAGACATAAGACTTCATCAGAAAAGCCCGAGCAGGGGAGTTGGTATTGAAGAATGCTTGCAAAGAAACCAAGATTAGAAAGCTAGAGTTGAACACTACCTAGAAGAGAGTCAGGCTAGATGGATCAGAATAACTAAAGCTCGTTTGCAAGAAGATCAAAAGACACAGGATAAGATCGGGAAGCTGGAAGCCAATGAGAAGAAGAGTTAGGAAGCCCTGTTAGAAGTACAGAAGGAAATCTCCAAGCTGAAACTCCGAGTGGGGTTGAAGAGATCAAAAGAACAAGACAAGTACCAGAAGTTGACAAGTGCCATTGCAACCAGAAACCTTCTTATCAGGACTATCACAGAGCATCCAGTTAGACCAGTGACTGATGCTCTCCTGAAGGAAGTCAAGGAGGATGACTTTGGGCTGGATGTTTGATTTCCTTTACTTGTATCTTATTTTATTTTGGTTGTACTTTAATTCTCCATGCTAATTTTGTTTGTATTCTTGACTTGATTGTATTTTGACCCACCATGGGAACTTGTTGTAGTCATAAACTATGTATTTTGGCATTTTGTAATGTTATGGTTTGTGTGTTACCTGGATATGCTTGTGGACTTCATTTCTCTTCAACATCTTCATCATTCTCAGAGGTCTGGAAGGTCAAAACCAAAAAACCAAACCAGGATACCCTCTGAAGACAAATATACATACTATATTGCATGCTAACTTCATATTCTTTGTTTTGCAGGTGTTTTTGTTGTTGTTTTCTCACTTTGCTGTGTGTTTCAGGAAATATTGCTCGCAGAAGAGTCTTTCCCGTCAATTGCATCCACAGATATCCGACCCGTAACAACCTTTCGAGCTTACAGATGGATCAACTTCAGCAAGAACTGGCAGATGTGAGGACTCAGATCACTGATGTAAGGACAGAAGTGAGGACTCAGATGAATCAATTCATGGTTGTGATGACTGGGCTAGCATAGATCCAGGAAAGATTAAGGGAGTTAGTCGAGCGGCAAACTCCAGAAGATAACCATGTAGGTACTGGGGGTACAAGTAAAAAAAGCGCGCGATCAACCGCAAGCAAATCCACCAGAGTTTGGGCCCCACATCAACCCTGAAGTCAATGTTATTGGAAATACCCAGAGAAACACTAGAGATCGTGTTCTAGAGGAAGATCCTCAGGACGAGCAATTTACAGTATTGGGTGTTGGAGCTGATGAAGTTTATGATCATCATCTGGACGAGATATCAGAGAAGTTAAGATCCTTGGAGTCCCAAAACTCTTTGGGATTCAATGTGATGGATATGGGCCTAGTGGAAGGAGTCAGGATTCCTCACAAGTTCAAACCTCCTTGTTTTAAGAAGTATAACGGTACCTCTTGTCCTCATACCCATCTTCAATCTTTTCTTGTGACATTGAAAGCTTATACAATGGATGAGAAATTATGGATGTTTTACTTTGAAGACAGTTTAACCAGGGCATCCAGAGAGTGGTATTCACACCTGTCAATGGCTACTGTCAGAAACTGGAAGGACTTAGCCGAAGCTTTTATACGCCAATATCAGTACAACCTAGATATGGCACCCAACAGAACTTTGTTGATGGGTATGTCTCAGTCCTCAAGAGAAAGTTTCCGGGAATATGCCCAAAGGTGGAGACAACTTGCTGCTGTTCTCCAGCCACCTATGTCTGAAAGAGAAATGGCTGATATGTTTATGAATACCTTGCAAGGAACCTACATTGATCGGCTTGCTGCTTTCTCTTCTACTAGTTTTACTGATGTGGTTATAGCTGGTGAGAGAATTGAAAGTCTTTTAAAGATGGGTAAGATCTCTGACAACGGTGCTAGTTCCAGCAATGCAAGAAAACCCTTCTTAGGACCTCGAAGGACAGGTGAAACCAACTCAGTATATATGGGCAGAGGTAGGCCCCAATACTTACAAAGATCAGTAGCCGCTGTCACCATTCTTGCTCCAGCACCTCAGTAACAGTTTCCTCAACAGCAACAACAATATCCTCAGCAACAACAGTTTCCACAACAGCAACAAAGATCTTACAACAGCAACAATCAGCAACAATGTCCGTTCCAGCAAAGGCCTTCACAAATCAACAGGGTTATCGATCCCATTTAGATGCCCTATGCAGCTCTACTTCCACAGTTATTGAAGCTCAACCTGATTGAATTAAGAACCTTGACTCCACTCGATCCTCTGAATCTCCCAAGGAACTATGATGTCAATGCCAGATGTGCCTTCCACTCCAATGCACCTGGCCATACAATAGAGAAATGCATATCCTATCACATGAAAGTTCAGGACTTAGTTGATTCCAAGGCTTTGAATTTTGTACCTCCACCAAATGTCACAAAGAATCCAATATCGAATCACGGTGGACCGAGGATTAATGCTATTGAGGAGGACCAACCATATATTCTGATTGATGACATTGCAAACATTCAAACACCACTAACCAAAGTGAAAGCTCAGTTATTGAAGTGCCAAGTGTTCCCGAGTTGTGAGGCCCATTGTGAAGCTTGCAAGATTTCTGCCAATGGTTGTGCAAATCTGAAGAATGGTATCAGTAGTCTTATCAAAGAAGGCATCCTACAAATCACATCAATAGTTCTGTCTTCTATAACTTCAACAAACATCTCTCCTACAACATCAGCAAACACCATTTCAGAGGTATCTCCTACAACATCAGCAAACATCATTCCAACGGAGTCTACTATAACAACAGCAACCATCAATGAAGACATTTCCACAGTCACCATTTATTATGATCCAACAACAGTTCATGTCCCGGATTCTTTCAACAACTTTCTGCAACATCAACATCAACATCAACATCAATAACTCCCTGCACATGTGTCATCTCCAATTAGACCTCCTGTCACCATCTACTATGATCCTCAAACTGTCACAATTCCTTCTTCCGCAGCAATCAGTCTGGTTACTATCACGGTGCCTGGACCAGTTCCCTATGACAACAGCAGTGTCGTGCCTTGGCATTACGGCTTAGATATTTACTGCAACGAAAGGAAAGTCACTCTTGACTCTTCAACTTCTACACCACAAATTAATAATGTAGGGGGAGGCGGAGGCTTCACTCGAAGCGGGCGTCTCTTTGCCTCACAGTTCCCAAGATTTAATGTTGAAGCAGAAGCTGCTGCCAAAGTTAAGGGCAAGAATGTGGTGCCAGAAGAACCAATTGGCAAGGAAACTTAGAAGACACCATTTGATCAGGATGTAGACGAGTTCATGAGGATTTTTAAGAAGAGTGACTACAGGGTTGTGGATCAGATTCACCAGACAACCTCCAAGATCTCCATACTATCATTACTCATGTGTTCAGAAGCTCATAGGAACTCACTTCTCAAGGTCTTGCACACAACTTACGTGCCTAAGGAGATTACAGTCAACCAGCTAGAAACGGTGGTTTCAAATGTCAATACTAGTCATGGTCTAGGTTTCACTGATGCTGATCTGACTACGGAGGGTCGTAACCACAATAAGGCTTTACATATCACCTTAGAGTGCAAAGGTGCTGTACTTTCTCATGTCTTTGTTTACACTGGGTCATCACTCAATGTCTTACCAAAGAAAGCCTTAGTCAAGCTGGAATATGATGGTCTTGCACTCCGGCCGAGTAACCTAGTTGTGAGAGCCTTCGATGGTTCTAAGAGATCAGTTCTTGGAGAGATTGAGTTGCCTGTGGTAATTGGCCCACAGATTTTCAAAACTACCTTCTATGTGATGGACATTCAGCCTTTCTACAGCTGTTTGTTGGGTCGACCCTAGATTCACGCCGCTGGTGCAGTAACGCCTACCCTTCACCAGAAGTTAAAATATGAGTGGGAAGGCCAAATTATCACCATCTGTGGGGAGGAGGACATCTTCGTCAGTCATCTAGCTACTTACAAATACATAGAGATGGATGGGTAGATCCATGAAACATTGAGTCAGGGTTTTAAAGCTCTTAATGTCAATGAAGAAACAACTGAAGTGTCTGGTACTTCAATTTCATCCTACAAACAAGCTCGGAAGGTTGTTGAAGATGGGAATGCCCAACGCTGGGGCAAGCTGCTGCAAGTTCAGATCAAAGAAGACAAATTCGGTTTGGGTTTTAGACCATCCCGACAAGCTCAAGAGGAGGCTACTGAAGCTCCCAAGTTCATAAGTGGGGGAATGCTGACCTCGGATGCTATAAAAAATGTGGAAGACGATGCTGAAAGCGACTACAATCTGGAAAGCTGGATTCGTCCGAGAGTCCCAGGCCAACAAGTCCTCAACTGGTCTTCCCAGGAAATTATAAAGGTTACTGCTGCAGAGTAATTATTATTTCCTGTTTAAGCATGCATCAAGTCCTGCATCTTGCCCAAGGTGTCAGGACTCATTTTGTAATAGGGCCATATATGTATTTTGTGCAAATGGAAATTAATGAACAATGGACATCTTTTGCAAACAATCTTTTCGCTCACTGTCTTTTCATTTTGTTTTCGCACAAAACAATAAATGGCAATGTTTTCTTAATAAACTCCATTCACTTTTTTCTAAATAAGATAAAATTAATCACTAAAATGAACAAATCTCAACCCTTGCAGAGATAGCCTTCCAGAATGCACCGAAAACGACACTATTATGACCTCGTATGACTTCGACAATCTGATTAATCAAGCAGATGAAGGGATTGATGAAGACTATGATTTACCTGAAGAGTTGGCCAGGTTATTGAGACAAGAGGAAAAAGTGATTGCTCCTCATTAGGAGAAGGTTGAGACTATCAATCTTGGTACCGAGGAAGATGTGAAAGAGGTGAAGATCGGGGCCAATCTGCAAGCTCCAGTGAAAGAACAACTTATCAGTATGCTTCGAGAGTATGTCGATGTCTTTGCTTGGTCCTATCAGGATATTCCAGGTCTGGACACGGATATTGTCATGCACAGGCTACCATTGAAAGAAGATTGTCTGCCAGTTAAACAGAAGTTGCGCTGTACTCGCCCAAACATGGCCACGAAAATCAAAGAAGAAGTACAAAAGCAGTGGGACGCCGGTTTTCTTGTTGTAACTAGTTACCCACCGTGGGTTTCTAACATTGTACCCGTACCTAAGAAGGATGGCAAGGTGCGTATGTGTGTCGATTACCGGGACCTGAACAGAGCTAGCCCGAAAGATGACTTCCCATTACCTCACATTGATGTATTGGTGGATAACACGACTCAGTTCTCGGTATTTTCTTTTATGGATGGATTTTCTGGATACAATCTGATCAAGATGTCACCTGAAGACATGGAGAAAACAACCTTCATCACCTTGGGGCACGTTCTGCTACAAGGTAATGCCGTTTGGTCTGAAGAACGCCAGTGCAACATATCAACGGGCTATGGTAACATTATTCCACGATATGATCCATAAAGAAATCGAATGTTATGTGGATGATATGATTGTCAAGTCCCTTAAAGTGGAAGATCATTTGGTAAATTTGTTGAAACTTTTCAAGCGTCTGAGGAAGTATCAGTTAAGGTTGAACCCCAACAAATGCACATTCGGGGTACGTTCTGGTAAGCTGTTGGGTTTTATTGTAAGTGAAAAAGGAATTGAGGTCGATCACGACAAAGTCAAAGCAATTCAGGAAATGCCTGCACCTAAGACTGAGAAAGAAGTTCGAGGGTTCTTAGGTAGATCATATCAAGGTTCATATCTCATCTCACTGCAACCTGCGAACCCTTGTTCAAACTGCTAAGAAAAGAGCAAACAGTCAGGTGGAACGATGATTGTCAGAGAGATTTTGACAAGATCAAAGAATATCTGCAAGAACCTCCAATTCCCATGCCTCCAGTTGAAGGAAGACCTCTGATCATGTATCTGACAGTATTAGAAGAGTCAATGGGGTATGTGTTGGGCCAGCATGACGAGTCTGGTCGAAAAGAGTATGCAATATACTACCTAAGTAAAATGTTTACCGACTGTGAACAATGTTATTCACTGCTCGAGAAAACTTGTTGTGCTTTAGCATGGGCTGCACGTCGAATAAGATAGTATATGTTGACTCATACTACCTTATTGATCTCAAAGATGGATCCAGTCAAGTACATATTTGAGAAGCCAGCACTTACCGGCAGGGTTTCCAGGTGGCAAATGATTCTAACAGAATATGACATTCAGTACACCTTTCAAAAAGCCATCAAGGGCAGTGTATTGTCTAACTATCTGGCTGAGCAACCCATTGATGATTACCAGCCTATGAGATTTGAATTCCCTGATGAAGACATCATGTTCTTAAAGTCAAACGATAGTGAAGAGCCTATTCACACTGAAGGGTCTGACCCAGAAGAAGCATGGACTATGATGTTTGATGGGGAAGTTAATTGCAACGGTCGTGGAGTTGGTGCAATGCTTATTACACCTAAAGGAGTTCATATGCCTTTCTCAGCAAGGCTCACCTTTGCCTGCACTAACAACGAAGTAGAATACGAAGCTTGTATCGTGGGTCTTGAGGAAGCCATTAACCTCAGGATCAAAACCTTGAATGTATTCGGAGATTCAGCTTTGGTAATCAACCAGACCAACGACAAATTGTACACTCATCAGGAGCATCCGATTCTCTATCGTGACTATACGAGGAGATTGTTGACCTTCTTCACAACAGTTAAGCTTGAATACATCCCTCGAGATGAGAATCAGTTTGCATACACTTTGGCTACCATTTCATCCATGATCAAAGTACAGGTCACCAATTATGTACCTCGGATTTTGGTATCTAGACTGGACAGACCGGCATATGTATTCTCTGTGGATACTGTCACTGATAACAAGCCTTGGTACCATGACATCAAATTATTCTTGGAAACTCAGACATACCCACCTGGGGCATCGTCAAATGATAAGAAGACATTAAGAAGGCTAGCCGGTAGTTTCTTCCTCAATGCTGATGGTTCTTTATACAAGCAAAACTTCGACATGGTCCTGCTCAGATGTGTTAACAAGAAGGAAGCAGACCTACTGATGCACGAAGTACATGAAGGTTCTTTCGGTACCCATGCTGGAGGACATGCAATGGCAAAGAAGTTATTAAGATCGGGTTACTATTGGATCACAATGGATGCAGACGGTTGTGCCTATGCCAGAAAATGCCACAAATGCCAGATCTACGCAGATAAAGTGCATGTGCCTCCAAATCTTTTGAATGTAATGTCTTCACCTTGGCCCTTCGCCATGTGGGGCATTGATATGATTAGAAAGATTGAACCGACTACTTCAAATGGTCACAGATTCTGAAAAGGGACATCATCTGTCGATATGGAGTTCCCGAGCGAATCATTACTGATAATGGTTCCAATTTGAACAACAAGATGATGGCAGAACTTTGCCGGGACTTCAAAATTCAACATCACAACTCTTCTCCTTACAAGCCAAAGATGAATGGTGTTGTTGAGGCTGTTAACAAGAATATTAAGAAGATTGTGCAAAAGATGGTAGTCACCTACAAAGACTGGCACGAAATGCTACCATTTACCTTGCATGGGTACCGAACCTCTATCAGAACATCTACTGGGGAAACACCTTATCAGCTTGTGTATGGTATGGAAGCTATCCTACCCGTTGAAGTTGAATTACCCTCCCTGCGGGTAATGATGGATGTGAAGTTGGATGAAGCAGAATGGGTCCGATCTCGATATAATCAACTGAGTTTGATTGAAGAAAATAGATTAGCAGCCATCTGTCATGGATAGTTATATCAAAAGCGAATGAAGAAAGCCTTCGATCAGAAAGTCAGATCTCGGGAATACCAAGTGGGAGAGCTTATTCTGAAAAGACTTCTTCCTCCTCATACAGACCACATGGGCAAATGGACGCCAAACTACGAAGGCCCATTCATAGTAAAGAAAGTTTTCTCTGGTGGGGCACTGATGCTCACTACTATGGATGGTGAGGATTTCTTATCTCCTGTGAATTCAGATGCAGTTAAAAAATACTTCGCATAAATGACCCGCTGGACATAAAAACTGAATGTAAGTCCATGAAAAAATAGGGCATCCCGGCGAGTCAAAAACTGAATAAAAGACTCGGGCAAAAATAAGGGAAAAATTAAAAAAATGTGTACACCCGCTGAGTTGAAAAGCCACATCGAACAGCTCAGGCAAAAATGGGTATCCCGGTGGATTGAAAACCCGAAAGGGTGATCCACGCAAAATCAGGGAATAAGCGAACAACTGCATTCTAAATTCGTCTGTATCACTCACAACATGGCAAGCTTCGAAAGGATAAAGCGTCGGTCATAATCAACCTTCTTCAGAAAGCAAGATAAGAAGAACGTCAAGGTCATATAGGTCATAGCAAAGGAAGCTCACTGGAGCATCAACTTCAATATTGCCAACACCTTTATTTTCTAAATTTACAGCAATCTCCTCCTTTCAGGGATTCGCTTATTCACTGTACTTTCCTATTCATGGCACACAAATCAATAAAATCAGAATTTCCAGTCACACTTTGTTTTGTACATTTTTGTTTCGTTTGCAAAATGTCCAAAGTTCATAATACAACACTTGCATGAAAACATATAAGCCATTTTCAATATATGCTTGCAGGAAATATGCACTCTTGAGCAAATTTAACTCCTATGACGGAATCCGGTTGAGGATATCTCGTGACACTTGTGCGTTTCTTTTTGACAGGTTGCAGGTACTCAAGACAGAAAATCTTTCACAACATGGGGTATATCAAGCCTCGTATCCCCATCCAAGTCAGCAATCACCTTATCAGCAGGGTTACTTGACAGGAGTTTTCCCCCCACAAAGTTGTTTTCCCCTCAGAGGATCCTTCGAGAAACTCATTAAATCCCCAGCGTGTCGCTTGGACGAAGGAGTTACAACAGATTACTTCCCAGAAGTTCTCTTGTCCCCAAGCAGGATCTCCCGAGCAATGCCTGAACTGTTGTTCCCCAGCAGAGTTGCCGAAGCCTCCTCATCCCCAGCCTAAGTCTCTTCAACAGAAGCTTCCCCAGCCGAGATCCCCACAGAGTTCCCTAGGAAGATCGTTCAGTGATCCTCTCTCCCCATAAATTGGCCAATGATCTCTTCCCTAGTGGAGTTCTCCCTCCAGATAGATTGCCCAGAGATATTTCTCCCTGCAGGATCCGGATCTCGGATCGGTTCTCTCATTTTTCATAATCATAGCATTCGCATCATATTCGCCAAAATAAGCGTAGTATTTCGTCTAATACGGAGCATTACGGAAAAAATCAAACATTTACATGATCATAAGCCAGGTTCGAGCCAATCACCTGCAAATATCAGAATCACTTCACCAGCAATGTACAAAACTTATCCCCCGCAGAAAAAGCCAGAATACTTTTTGCGCTCTCAATACAGATACTTGTTCATACTTATATATATTCTTTTTGACACCCGCCCGTGTCATAATTCCCCAGCAAGTCAAACACTTGTCTGTGTCCCCTGCTCAATCTTTTTGACATTCGTCTGTGTCTTGCACATATTTCCCCAGCAGGTCAAAAACTTGTACATACTTATACACAATCCTCTGATACTCGTATGTATCTTGTATATATCACATCCCCGGAAGATCAAACACTCGTCCATGTTCCTTGCTTAACTGATTGATACTCGTATGTATCATCATCCTTAAACATGTGTCAGCATTTGTTTTTATCGATACTCGTCTGTATCGTAGTCCTAAGGATGCTTGTCCGCGTCTTTAGTCTATACACACCGTCAAACACTTATACCGTTTATTTTAAAGCGTAAGCGCTCGTCCATGTTTATCATTCCCCAGTAAGTCACCAATAAAACAACTTTTCTATCCGACATTTGTCCTATGTCGTGATATTTTCGGAAGTCGTCCCCTGCCAAGTGATCGTCCTACACCTTATGATGACTGTCCCTCATCAATTATCCGATAGCCGTCCCCATCGTTGATCTTTTTATCCGGCATTCGTCATATGTCGCGATACTTTCAGCAGCCATACCCTGCTAGGTGATCGTCCTTCACCTTTGGATGATCGTCCCTCATCCTTTTCCTAGTGGAATCCCCATTGTTGGAACTTTATATCTGGAATTCGTCCTATGTCGCGATATCTTTTTAGCAGTCGTCCCATGCTAGGTGATCGTCTTTCACCTTATGATGACCATCCTTCATCATTTATCTGATGGTCGTCCCCATCCTCGATCTTTGTTATCCGACATTCGTCCTTGTCGCTCCCACCAAATGACACCCAGGTCAGAAGGGGTACAGACGCGAACGGTCGGCGAAAAAGAGAGAACACACAAGGGTGAACTCAGAAGACAAGAGTCGCCAGCTAGGCATCTTTATCCCGGAGGAAAGGTAATGCTGCATAGACCTAGAAAGATATGGATAAGACAGTCGCGAACCAGAGAGACTGAGAAAGGGGGTTGGTTACAACCTGGGAAGGTATTAGCACCCATATTGTCCGCCGTACTCGACGGGATCCACGCTTAAAAGATTTGTGTTTAAAGGGGTAGCGTCAGTGCAATTTGTGTATCAAAGCTGGAAAGAATGCAAGTGTCAGTGTAAAAGAAATGTGAAGTGTATAAGAGAAGTGTCAGTGTAAGAACAAGAGTGAAATGCTCAAGAATATGAGGCTTAAAGAACAATGCTGAAAGAGGGGGAATATACAGAGACTTTTGTTCGATAACTGTTAAGTTATGCCTACGTATCCTCTCGTGCAATGAGGAAGTCAGAACACCGTAGTTCGACTCAAAGAGACTAAAAGATAAATTGACTTGTGAACTGCTTGCTTGTCTATGCTCAAGTGTATGACCTGTCTGGCTCAGGTGCAAACTGTCTTGCATTAGACGGAAGAAGCAAGTTCTCGTTTATGAGTGAACAGGATGAGAAAAGAATCCCGGAGGAGACGATTATTGTTTGTTTTGTGTTTTCAATCTTTTATTGCTTTTTGAAGTTTGTCATAAGTTAATGAGCTTAAGCCTAAACCAAAGGTTGATAAACTCATCACATCCTCCCTCTGATTAGGGGTAATGAGAATACCTTAAGTGTGAAGTAAGCACCTCACACTTAATCACCATGATGTAGGATTAAGATCATTAACCTACTTGTATTTATTTAGATGTTTTTGTTGTTTTTGTTTAGTGTTAAGTAATGAGTTTAAGCCATAATCAAGGATTTAATGGACTCATTACACCATCCTAATAGAAGGATAATAGATGAGAACATTTAAGCTGAGAAAGACTCCTCAACTTAATCCATGATTAGGGATTAACCTCATGACAAAACAAAGCCTTTATCAGATGGATTTTAGTTAATGGTAAGATTAAGAAGTGAGTTTTATGATTTGTAAGACTACTTGAGGGGGACTTGTCCATTAACACTAGGGTTAGTCCTTCTTAACCAATTAAGGAAGAATTAGAACCCTAATGCAAGGCCCAAGTTACAAGCTTGATGTCTTGATGATTATTATGTGAATTGATTAAAGGATTTAAACACATTAAGGGTTTAACACTTAGGATTAAAGTTATACACTCCATCCTAATAGAAGGATGCAGGCATAAGCTTAATCACAAAGCCTTAAAGCCTTTAGGGTTTAGTCCCTGATTATGAGATGAGAAGAGAAGACTCAAAGATGACACAAAGGTAAAACTAAATGGGGTACTAATCAAACCCTAATTGTTATCATGCTTGGGTATTCCTATGGTTAATGAGGTTTGCAAGAAGATCTTCAGAGAAACCACCAGGAAGGAAGCAGATGAAAGGAGAAGGAAGCAGAGATAAGCAAGACAACTTGCTTCACTTAAGAAGACAAGTTGCTTGGAGGAAGAAAGTGGGAGAGAACATGAATGAGCAAGCTCACTCAAATACACAAGATAAAATGCAGTAATGATGCATAAGAGAGATGAAAAGAGATTGTGAGAAGTGAAGGCAAATTCACTTCTCAAAACAACTTACCACCTGAAAAGTTAGCAAAAGAGATGGAATGCAAGGCAAATGAGATGAAATGTCATGATGCAAACCAAAGTCAGAAGCATAAACATGATGTTAATGATGCTAAGAGATGATGCAAACACATGACAAGAGATGAGAATGATCAAACAAGCATAAGGATGCAAATGAGGTATGCTTTGAACCATGAAAGTTCAAGAAAAGTTTATGAAATGCAATGGACATACAACATGGCAAATGAAAGATGCAATGATCAAACATGATTCTAATATGTCCTAAGATGTATTATGAATCATGTGGATGCACAAAATGTCATGGCAAGTCATTGGATGCAAGCAAATGAAAGATGGATGCAAAGGAAAGCACAAATTAGGGTTTATGATCAACACACAAAGCAAAATTCAAAATCAGAAGCATATGACATGATAAAAAATTGAAAATGCAATCAAAGATACCTTAAACCTATACAAGTTCACTGCCCAAAGGAGGGGACTCAACTCTTAACCTAGTGCAAGTTATGAATTTCTCAAGTCAATTAGGGTTTTAAGGTACCTCATCATGAAAAATGCAAAACAAATTGAAAATGCAAGATCAAATCAAAAAAAATTTATCCTATAAACTACATGTTATGAAGGATGCAATGCAAGAAGAATCAACATCAAACTCTCAATGGTTAGGCAGAATGGATTTTTCAAAGTTTGCACAAATATATTGCCTTAAAATGAATTTAATTCCAATGGAAATGATCAAAAGGCATCAAGATCAAAAAAGAAATTTGGTTTGAGGGTTTGATAATGTTTCTAAATGTTTCTAAATGCAATGTGAATTTTTTTGTGATTTTTAAATACCTAAATGCATTTTTAATTAATTAATTTTCATTAACTAATTAAAAATAAACATTTAAATAATTTAAAAATGATTTTTAATGCAAAAAATAAAGATAAAAATAATTTTGGGTTCTGAAAATTAATAAAATGTTTGACAAAAATTTTCAGAATTTTTCAAGGTATTTTGCTATTTTAAATAATTCGTAAAAGATAAATCAAATGAAATAAAAAATTAAAATAAATGAAAGTATGCACAATGAAGGGATCAGATTGAGTCTGGGCTGGGAAAGGTTGACTTGGCGCCACATCCAATGGCCCAAGTTCAAACCTGGCTAATTTCAGTTTATAATTAATTAATCCTAGGTTAATTTAATTAAACACTGATTAGGGCTAAATGACAAGATCCAGCCCATTCATTCACGCGCGGGAAGGCAGATCCAAGGGCCTAAATTTAAAGTTGCTAATTAATCACACTTAGCCCTAATTAAACTCAGGCGACCGGAGATAAGCTCCGGTCGTCTTCTCCGGCCATCTCTCTCACCTGAATCACCCAAAACGCATCCCCAAGACCTCCAAATCTCATGAATCAATCCCCCAACAATGGGAAACAAGAATCCAGGGCCAAAAAAAATTTATATTAACCACACAGTGAGAATCGAAGAAAACAAATTCTAGGGCAAAAGTTTCAGAGCAACACAAAATGCTCATTTCTGGCTCATTTTCAAAAATAAATAGATCCCCATGATCAGGGCAACACATAGAACAATATTCTAACAAGAAATCAGGGTTCTGGAAAATTTGTTCATCATGTTACCTGAGGTTGAGCTTTCAATCCAGGAGCTTTCTGCCTGCTTCTTTGCTTCAAAATGGCTTCAATGATCCCCTTGATGAAGCTTTGAAGCTTGGTTGGAGTTTAAAGTGGCTAGTTTATGAGTTTGATGAAGTTCTGTTCAGTGAGGGGTGAGAATCATGTTTCTGATTGAGGTGGTTTCAGGGACAAATGAGGGTAGGGAAATGATCAGGGGAACATGTTGAGTGATTCTATGAAGTTTGTTTTGATGTTTGATGCTTGTGTGCTGAGATTCGAAGGAAAGTGCACAAGAGGTGAGTTTGGAGAATGCTGGCTTATGAGATGTTTCAGGCTTAGTTGTGCTATGTGTTGAGTCTCATTTGGTACATGTATCACACTTGGATAGGTCAGAGGAGTTGGTGTGGCCTAGCTTGATTGGTATGGGCCATTTTGCATAAAGTCAATGTTTTGTGTAAGAGAGGTATGGGTCAATGGCAGGCCAAGGACAAAGGGGTGTCCTGCGCAGCAAGGATTGAGGAGAGCCCTAGAATCAGTCTTGAGGCCAATTAGCAAGTGGATTAGGGTTTGTGAGAGGTTTTGCAACTTTGTGATCCTTTGGCCCTTTTGTGATTACTTGAAGCATAAGTCATGAAAATGGACAAATCTTTGATGCATTCTGATTTTTAGGCATTGGTTTATGTTTGTGCAAAGGTTAGAAGTTCATTTGAAGTCACATTTTGCCTTGGCAAGGGGTTTTGCAACTTTGCCTCTTTGGTGCAAGACTTGAAATTATGTGATTTTCCTCAATTTTGACAAACCATAAATTTTGATCAAAAATGAATTAGAATGAGTTCTTGTACTTTTTGAAAAGGGAATGATCCATTCTACAACTTTCATGACCAAAGTTTTCTCATTTGAAGCATTTTTGAATCAATTTGAGGAGGTTGAAAAACTTTCCCAAAATGGCAAGTTTACATTACAAGTCACTTTCCCAAAAAGGAAATTTTGCAAATGGCTTGAAATTCTTCAATATTGTGAACTTCTAACATCTTCTTTGATCAAATAAAGATCATACACATTCAAAATGATGAAGAACACCCTTTGGTTGGGTCATTGGGGGCCTCAGATGCCCTGATTTTACACAGACTTGCTCAAGAAGTCAACTCTTGATCAGATGCCTTCCCTATGGAATTTCTTTGTGAAAATTGATATGCATTATCCTTATGACATATAGAGACCAATAGAAACAAGAATGACCAAAAAAATTGGAGTTATGGCCTTTGAAACCAAAACCCTAATTCTAGGTCATCTGTGCAGTTAAACCTGGCTCTGCTTCCATGCCTTTCTCAGTTCTTGTGATTTTTTGACTTCCTTGACCTTGTGAGGATATAATATGATGCTTGAACATACATGGACCCCTTTGAAGTGATTGATGACCTTTGGAGTGGCTCAAATAGCTCTTGGATGGCTCAGATCACAAACCCTAGATGCAGATGACTTAGGAGCAATGCAGTGAAGCAAAAATGCAATATGAGAATGGTATTGTTGAACTTATGCAAATGAAAAGACCACAAGCCATGGTGTGAATGGGTGAGGGAAAATTTGGGGTGTTTACAGCTGCCCCTATTCAAACATGAGTTAGCTGTGCAGGATGTAAGCAACGGCTTAACAGACAAACAGGATAACTTGTGGTTGAATACCAAAGACAGTCCAAAATTTGCACTCACAGAATGAAGAAGAAAAGGGATATAGATCGTAAAGGGAAATAGAGTATATTTATAAAGTGTGGGCAACGGAGGAAGACCGCCGAGCAGAGGACGATTGCTGGGGATGAAGCAATGACGGGGACGGCCGACATGCTGGGGAAAATGCGGGAAACAAAGCAATGACGGGGACGACCGACAAGCTGGGGGTATAAGAGATCATGATGGGGACGGCCATCAGGTAAAGCTATAAGACTCTCTAGGGATTATAGGTAAATGATGGGGACGACCATCGAGCTCAAGGCATAAATGAAATAAATGATGAGGTACGGTCATCAGAGGTGAAGGACGATCACCTAGCAGGGGACGACTGCTCTGTTGGGGATAAGATGAGGGGGCGGTCATCTAAGGTGAAGGACGATCACCTGGCAGGGTACGGCTGCCGAAAGTATCGCGACATAGGACGAATGTCGGATGAAAAGGTCGACGATGGGGACGGCCACCAGATAAGCATGATGAAGGACGATCATCAAGAGGTGAAGGACGATCACCTAACAGGGTACGGCTGCTCTCAGGGTTTATCATGACATAGGGTGAATGTCAGATAACAAGATCAACGACGGGGACGGCCATCGGATAGAATGATGAAGGACGATCATCAAGAGGTGAAGGACGATCACCTAGCAGGGGACGGCTGCTGAAAATATCACGACATAGGACGAATGTCGGATAGGAAGGGGTTCTAATGAAAAGAGACTCCTCTAGGAATGATGAAGGACGATCATCAAAAAGGTGAAGGACGATCACCTGGCAGGGTACGGCTGCCGAAAAGGTATCATGACATAGGACGAATGTCAGATAGAAAAGGAATAGTTTATCCAGATTTGTTAGGGACTCTTCTGGGGAAGGGTAGACACAGACGAGTGTCTAAATTTCAAGAGATGAAGGTATAAGTGTTTGACACTGTGTATAGATTAAAGAGGCGGACGAGCATCCTTAAGACCATGATACGGACGAGTATCAGTAGAAACAAACGCTTGACGCCTGTTCAGAGATGATGATACGGACGAGTACCAACTGGTTAACAAAGAACAAGGACAAGTGTCGAATCTGAGGGGATATAAATGGTTTATACAAGATACGGACGAGCATCTGTATAAGTAAATAATGAGTAACAAGTATGAGTGAGACACAGACGAGTGTTTAACTTGCTGGGGAGAGTGTGACACGGACAGGCGTCGGAAAAAGTGTATTATAAACAAGCATCTGGTCTACCAAGTGTTTAGGTAACTATGTTTGGGGAAGGTGACACGGACGGGCGTCAAGGAAGTTGTATATATATGTATCTGCGTTAGTGAATGCAAAGGGGACGCTTTGGCTTTCTGCTGGGGATATGACACAGACGGGTGTCAAGAAGTATATGTACTGTATAGGCATCTGTTTGCTCGGGCAATTTACTGGGGAATGATGATACGGACGAGTTCCAAAAGGAGGGTGTATCTGTATTTGTGAGTGTGCAAGTAAATACTTTGGCTCTCTGGTGGAGAATTTAGGAAATGTTCTGTATATTGTTGATGGATTGTCAGTATTTACAAGTGTTTGATTCAGAACATGGCTTATGATTATGCCATATGTTTGATTTTTGCCGTAATGCTCCGTATTAGACGGAATGCTACACTCTGTGGGGGAAATATGATGCGAATGCTATGATTATGCAAAGATACTGATCCGGGATTCGGATCCCGTTGCTGTGGAGATCTCTGGCCGATCTGCTTGAAGTGGATATCCCAGCTGGGGATGAGATCATTGGTAGATCTGACATATATGACTCTGCTTGGGGGAAATAGATCACTGATAGACCTATCTCAGTAATGGGAGACCCAGCTGGGGCTTGTAGAAGCTTTTGTCACTCTGTCGTGAGATCTTCAGGCGTTGCTCTTCTGGATAGAGGCTGAAACTCTGTGGGGAGATGGTTCCCGGTCTTTGCACTTGGCTGAGGAGGAATGATGACTGGCAACTCAGCTGGGGAGAAAGCATCTCTGGTGCTGCTTGGAAGGTAGACTGAGTAGATAATGATTAGACAGCTTGCTGGGGAGAAGCCTTCATGCCCCACGTTGCGCTCTGAACACCTGTAATCCTGTAAAGACAAAGAAACGCACAAGTGTCCCGAGGTATCCCTTACTGGATTCCGTCATAGGAGTTTAGACACTCCTGGGAGTAATAAACTTCCTGTAAGCATGTAGTCTTTAGGAAGGAATCATCTGTATTTATGCGAATCAATATTTTAATGACATCAGACATTTTTGCAAACGAAAATAAAATGTACGAGACATGACTGAAAATCTGATTTTATTAATTCATGTGCCCTGAATTGGCAAGATACATCCAAAGAAACGGATCCCCTGAAATGAGGAGATCGTTACAAATTGAAAGGCAAAAAGGTGTCGACAATGTTGATGACGCTTCAAGGAGCTTTCCCTTTGCTATGACTCGTATGACAATGACGTTCTTCTCATCTTGCTTTCTGAAGAAGGTTGATTCTGACCGACGCTCAAACCTTTCGGAACTTGTCAGGTTGTAAGTGATACAGATGAATTCAGAATGCAATTGTTCGCTTATTCCCTTATTTTGCGTGGATCGCCCTTTCGGGTTTTCAATCCACCGGGATACCCATTTTTTGCCTGAGTCGTCCAATGCGGCTTTTCAACTCAGCGGGTGTACATTTTTTATTTATTTTTCCTTATTTTTGCCCGAGTCTTTTATTCTGTTTTTGACTCGCCGGAATGCCCTATTTTTGCCTGGACTTACATTCTGTTTTTATGTCCAGCGGGTCATTTTATGCGAAGTATTTTTTAACTGCATCTGAATTCACAGGGGATAGGAAGTCTTCATCATCCATAGTGCTGAGCATCAGTGCTCCACCAGAGAAAACTTTCTTTACTACGAATGGTCCTTCATAATTCGGAGTCCACTTGCCCCTGTGGTCTGTATGAGGAGGGAGGAGTCTTTTCAGCACAAGATCTCCTACTTGGTACTCTCGGAGCCTGACTTTCTGATCGAAAGCTTTCTTCATTCTTTTCTGATATAACTGCTCGTGACAGATCGCAGCCAATCTCTTCTCTTCAATCAGACTCAGTTGTTCGTATCGGGACCGGACCCATTCTGCTTCATTCAGTTTAACATCCATTAGTACCCGCAAGGAGGGTAATTCAACTTCAACTGGTAGGACTGCCTCCATACCATAAACAAGCTGATACGGTGTTGCCCCAGTGGATGTTCTGATTGACGTACGGTACCCATGCAAGGCAAATGGTAGCATCTCATGCCAGTCTTTATAGGTGACTACCATCTTCTGCACAATCTTCTTGATATTCTTGTTAGCTGCCTCGACAGTGCCATTCATCTTTGGCCTGTAAGGAGAAGAATTGTGGTGTTGGATCTTGAAGTCCCGGCATAGTTCTGCCATCATTTTGTTGTTCAAGTTGGAACCATTATCAGTAATGATTCGCTCGGGCACTCCATACCGACAGATGATGTCTCTTTTCAGAAATCGGGCTACCACTTGCCTTGTGACATTTGCATATGAAGCTGCTTCAACCCACTTGGTGAAATAGTCGATAGCAACCAGGATGAATCTGTGGCCGTTTGAGGCAGTTGAGTCAATCTTGCCAATCATATCAGTGCCCCACATGGCAAAGGGCCAGGGTGAAGACATCACATTCAAAGGATTGGGAGGCACATGCACTTTATCCGCATAAATCTGGCATTTATGGCATTTTCTGGCATAGGCACAACAGTCTGCATCCATTGTGATCCAGTAGTAGCTTGATCTTAACAACTTTTTAGCCATTGCATGCCCTCCCGCATGGGTACCAAAAGATACTTCGTGCACCTCGTGCATTAACAAGTTCGCTTCTGTCTTATCAACGCATCTGAGAAGTACCATATCAAAGTTTCTCTTGTACAAGGAACCATCAGTATTTAGGAAGAAACTACCAGCTAGCCTTCTTAAAGGCTTCTTATCATTGGATGATGCCCCAGGTGGGTATGTTTGATCCTCCAAGAAGCACTTAATGTCATGGAACCAAGGCTTATCATCTTTGGCAACATTTGCTGCAAATACATACGCTGGTCTGTCGAGTCTGGATACTGAGATCCGAGGCACAAAGTTGGCAGCTTGAACTTTGATCATTGATGAAATGGTAGCCAGAGAATCTGCAAACTGATTCTCATCTCGAGGGATATACTCAAGCTTGACTGTTGTGAAGAAAGTCAATAACCTCCTTGTATAGTCCCGATAAGGTATCAGATGATCTTGGTGGGTGTACCATTTGCCATTGGTTTGATTAATTACCAGAGCTGAATCTCCGAACACAGTCAAAGTCTTGATCCTGAGGTCAATTGCTTCCTCAAGACCCATAATACAAGCTTCGTAT
This sequence comes from Lathyrus aphaca, assembly GCA_963966055.1. Lineage (NCBI taxonomy): Eukaryota > Viridiplantae > Streptophyta > Magnoliopsida > Fabales > Fabaceae > Lathyrus > Lathyrus aphaca. The sequence goes on along the minus strand of OZ014523.1, from coordinate 204,612,587 downwards.
TCAGCTTCGTTATTAGTGCAGTTAAAGGTGAGTTTTGCCGAAAAAGGCATGTGAACCCCTTTAGGCGTAATGAGTACTGCACCAACACCACGACCATTCATATTAACAGCCCCGTCAAACATCATAGTCCATTCTTCTTCTGGGCCAGGCCCTTTAGTGTGAACAGGCTCTTCATGATCTTTTGCTTTTATGAACATGATGTCTTCATCAGGGAAGTCAAATCTCATAGGCTGGTAATCATCAATGGGTTGCTCAGCAAGGTAATCAGACAATACACTGCCTTTGATGGCCTTCTGAGATGTGTACTAAATGTCATATTCTGTGAGGATCATTTGCCATCTTGCAACCCGTCCGGTAAGTGCTGGCTTCTCAAATATGTACTTAACTGGGTCCATCTTTGAGATCAATAAGGTAGTGTGGGTCAACATATACTGCCTCAGTCGGCGAGCAACCCACGCTAAAGCACATCAAGTTTTCTCGAGCAGTGAATAACGTTGTTCACAGTCGGTAAACTTTTTGCTTAGGTAGTATATTGCATACTCTTTTCGACCAGACTCGTCATGCTGGCCCAACACACACCCCATTGACTCTTCTAATACTGTCAAGTACATGATTAGAGGTCTTCCTTCAACTGGAGGCATAAGGATTGGAGGCTCTTGCAAGTACTCCTTGATTTTGTCAAAAGCCCTCTGGAAGTCTTCGTTCCACCTGACCGTTTGTTCTTTTCTTAACAACTTGAATAAAGGTTCACAGGTTGTTGTAAGGTGAGATATGAACCGTGAAATGTAGTTCAATCTACCTAGAAACCCTCGAACTTCTTTTTCTGATTTTGGTGCAGGCATTTCTTGAATGGCTTTGACTTTATCAGGGTCAACTTCAATCCCTTTCTCACTCACAATAAATCCCAGCAGCTTACCAGATCTCTTCCCCAATGTGCACTTGTTGGGGTTTAACTTCAGTTGGTATTTCCTCAGACGCTTGAATAACTTCAGCAGATTTACCAGGTGGTCTTCTTCTGTGAGGGACTTTGCGATCATGTCATCCACAAAACATTCAATTTCCTCATGGATCATGTCATGGAATAATGTTACCATAGCCCGTTGATAAGTTGCACCAGCATTCTTCAGTCCGAATGGCATCACCTTGTAACAGAATGTGCCCCAGGGTGTGATAAAAGTTGTCTTCTCCATGTCTTCAGGTGACATCTTGATCTGATTGTATCCTGAAAATCCGTCCATGAAGGAGAACACCGAGAACTGAGCCGTATTATCCACCAATACATCAATATGAGGTAAAAGGAAGTCATCCTTCGGACTGGCTCTGTTCAGATCCCGGTAATCCACACACATCCTCACTTTTCCGTCTTTCTTAGGCACAGGTACAATATTAGCGACCCACGGCGGATAGCTAGTCACAGCAAGGAAACCGGCGTCCCACTGTTTTTGTACCTCTTCTTTAATCTTCATTGCCATATTTGGGCGAGTATGGCGCAATTTCTGTTTTACCGATGGGCAGTCTTCTTTCAAAGGCAGCTTGTGCATGACAATATCGGTGTCCAACCCTGGCATATCCTGATAAGACCAAGCAAACACATCCACATACTCTCGAAGCATATCAATCAGTTACTCTTTCACTGAGTCTTGTAGGCAGGCCCCGATCTTAACCTCTTTCACGTCTTCTTCCGTACCAAGATTAACAGTTTCCACCTTCTCCTGATGAGGAGTGATGACCTTCTCCTCTTGCCTTAACAACCTGGCTAGCTCTTCAGGAAGCTCATAGTCTTCCTCAACCCATTCATCGGCTTGATTGATTGGATTGTCAAAGTCATACGAAGCCATAGTTGTGTTGTTGTCGGTGCAGTCTGGAGGGCATTCTCTGCAAGGGTTTAGATTGTTTATTTTAGTGATCGATTTTAATCTTGTTTAGAAAAAGTGAAATGAAATCACCATTTTGGAAAACATTGCCATTTTATTTTTGTACAAAAAGAAAAATGAAAAACAGTGAGCGGAAAAGGAAAAGACTTATTTGCAAAAGATGTTCGATATTCATTGATTGATCTGTTTGCACAAAATTACAAGATGGCCCGATTACAAAATGAGTCTTGTCATCTTGGGCAAGATGCAAGACTTGATGCATGCTTAAAAATACAGGAAATAATAATTACTCTGCAGGAGTAACCCTTATAATTTCCTGGGAAGACCAGTTAAGCACTTGGCTCCCCGGGGTCCTTGGACGTATCCAGCTCTCCAGGTTGCGGTCGCTTTCTTCCTCGTCTTCCACATTGTTCACAGCATCCGGGGTGAGCATTCCCCCGCTGACAAAATTGGGCTCTTTGGCAGCCTCTGATTGATCTTGTTGAGTTGGTTTGTAACCTAACCCAAATTTGTCCTCTTTCTTTTCCACGGGCAGCAGCTTGCCCCAGCCTTGGGCAATACCCTCTTCAACAACCTTCCTGGCTTGCTGATAGGACGTCATGGAAGTTCCCAGTACAGCAGATGCTTCATTAATGTTTAGGGCCTCAAACCCCTGGCTCATGGTTTCATGGATTTCTCCATCCATTTCAATGTACTTGTACGTAGCCAGATGGCTAACAAAGATGTCCTTTTCCCCACAGATGGTGATGATCTGGCCTTCCCACTCGAATTTCAGCTTCTGGTGAAGGGTAGACGTAACAGCGCCAGCGACATGGATCCAAGGTCTACCCAACAAACAGCTGTAGGTCGGCTGAATGTCCATCACATAGAAGGTAATTTTAAAAGTCTGCAGGCCAATCATCACAGGCAGATCAATCTCCCCAAGCACTGATCTTTTAGAGCCATCGAATGCTCTCACTACCAAATTACTCGGACGCAATGCCAGCCATCATATTCCAGCTTCACTAAGGCTTTATTTGGTAGAACATTGAGTGATGACCCAGTGTCCACCAGCACATGAGATAGAACAGCACCCTTGCATTCTAGAGTGATGTGTAAAGCCTTGTTGTGGTTACGTCCCTTAGTTGTTAAGTCAGCATTGGTAAAGCCCAGTCCATGACTGGTATTGACATTTGCTACCACAGTCTCTAGCTGATTAACGGTAATCTCCTCTGGCACGTATGTTGCGTGCAGGACTTTCAATAATGCATTCATGTGAGCTTCAGAACACATTAACAGGGATAATATGGAGATTTTTGAGGGAATTTGGTGAAGCTGATCCACCACCTTGTAATCACTTCTCTTTATGATTCTCATAAACTCGTCTACATCTTGCTCAAAAGATGTCTTCTGAGTTTCTTTGGCAGTTAGCTCTTCAGATACCACACTTTTTCCTTTTGCTTTGGCAGCAGCTTCTGCTTCAGCATTAGGTCTTTGAGTTTGTGAGGCAAAAAGGCGTCCGCTTCTGGTGAAGCCTCCGCCTCCCCCAACATTATCAATTTGTGGAGAAGAGGTTGAAGAATCCAAAGTGATTTTCTCCCCGTTGCAGTATAGATCAGAGCCATAATGCCAAGGTATGGCATTACTGCTTTCATATGGAACGGGTTCAGGCACCATAATGGTAACTGGACTGACTGCAGCAGAGGAGGGTATTGAAATGGTGTGCGGATTGTAGTAAATGGTGACTGGTGACCTGGCAGGAGGCGTCACTGTTTGTTGTTGAAAGTTGTTGTTTGGAGGAACATTTGATGGATCATAGTAGATGGTGACTGCTGAGATATCTTCATTAATTTCTGCTGATGTTGTAGAAGATTCGGCTGAATAAATGGATGCTGATGTTGTAGAAGAAAGGGTTGTTGACATTTGATCTGTTGAAGTGATGGATGGAGCCGTTGCTGATGATATTGATGAATCAGTAGGAATGATTGTTGCTGCTGTTGTAGGAGACTCAGGAATTGTTGTCAAAGGAATTGCTGGATTTGTAGGCGCTGTTGTTGAGATCTAAAGGATACCATCTTTGATAAGACCATCTATGCCGCTTCTCAAATTATCACACTCGTTGACTGCAATGTTGCAATACCCACAACCGAGCTCACACCCGGGGAACATCTGGCACTCTGAAGCTGAGCTTTAATTTCAACCAGAGGTGTTCGAATCTGTGCAACACTGGTGATCAAAGTAGAGTGCTTGCCCTCCTCAATGGCATTAATCCTTGGCCCACCATGGTTAGGCATAGGATTCTTGTTGACATTTGGAGGGGGTGCGAAGTTGAGGGCTTTAGAATCCACCAGATCTTGTACTTTCATTTGTAAAGCCCTGCATTTCTCAGTATTGTGGCCAGGTGCATTGGAGTGAAAAGCACATCTGGCGTTGACATCGTAATTCCTTGGAAGATTGGAGGGATCTGGTGGTGCCAATGTCCTTAATTCAACCAAGTTGAGTTTCAGGAGTTGTGGCAATAAGGTGGCATAAGGCATAGGGATAGGGTCAATCACCCTGTTTGCCTGTGACAGTCTTTGCTGAAAAGGTCTTTGTTGTTGATTGTTGTTGTTATTGTTGTAGGTTCTTTGTGGCAGGTACTGAACTTGCTGTTGATAATGTGGTTGTTGTGGTTGTTGATATGCTGGTTGCTGAGGGATCGGAGCTGGAATAGTGACAGCTGCTATTGATCTGTGGACATACTGAGGTCTGCCCCTATTGGCATGAATGGCATTTGTCTCACCGGTTCTTCGAGGTCCCACAAAAGGCTTCCTGGGATTACTGGATGAACTTGCACCATTATCAGAAATCTTACCCATTTTCAAAAGGCTTTCAATTCTTTCCCCAGCTATAACTACGTCAACAAAACTGGTGGAAGAAAAGGCAGCTAGCCTATCAATATATGATCCTTGCAGAGTATTCATGAACATGTCGGCCATTTCTCTTTCCGACATGGGTGGTTGGACAGCAGCAGCAAGCTGTCTCCACCTTTGGGCATATTCCCTGAAGCTTTCTCTGGAGGACTGAGACATTCCCATCAGAAGGGTTCTGTTAGGATCCATGTCCAGATTGTATTGGCACTGCCTAATGAAAGCTTCAGCTAGGTCCTTCCAGCATCTGATAGTGGCCCTGGTCAAGTGTGAATACCACTCTCTTGAAGCTCCAGTCAAGATATCTTCAAAATAGAACATCCGCAGTTTTTCATCCATGGTGTATGCTTTAAGTCTCCCCAGAAAAGATTGTAGGTGAGTTCGTGGACAGGACGTTCCATTGTATTTCTCGAAGCACGGGGGTTTAAACTTGTGGGGAATCCTTACCCCATCTACTAACCTCATATCCATTACATCGAAGCCTAAGGAATTTTGAGACTCCAGAGATCTCAACTTCTCAGCAATTTCATCAAACCTCCTATCATAAACTTCATCTCCAGCTCCCATTACAGTATACTGCTCCTCTTGAGGATCTTCTTGCAAGATCCTGCCTGCAGCAGTGTTGCCCTGTACATTTCTTGGGATATTGACTTCCGGATCTAGATGAGGTCCAAATACTGGTGGGTTAACATGAGGCTGACCTCCCTCATTATTACTAGTCCCTCCAGTCCCAGGATGAGGTTCCTCGGGGTTTTGTCTTTCTACCAATGCCCTCAGCCTTTCCTGACTCTGGGCCAAGCCAGTCATTACAGTCATGAATTGAGCCATTTGGTTTCTCATCTCCACTCTTTCGTTAGCCATTTGAGTTCTGACCTCTGTCAGGTCCTGCTGTACTTGGTTCATTTGGATACCAGGAAGGTTGTTGCGAGTAGGATACCGGTGCGGACGGTTGAGAGGGAACACCCGACGGCGAGCAATAATTCCTGAACCACAACAAAGTTAGAAACAAACAAAATAATGACAAAACCTACAAAACAAAACAAAAGTTAGTATGTAATGCAGTATGCTTATTTGTTTTCCAAGGTATCTAGCTTGGTTCTTGGTTTTGACCTTTCCAGACCCCGAGGAAGATGCTTTGGTGTTGTTGAGAAAAGAAAAACCCGCAATGGAAACAAACTAAAATATATTACAAATACTGAACAATACATAGTTTGTTTTTTACAACACATGCCCCTGAAGGGTCAAAATACAACAAAAGAAAAGTACATCAAATGAAAATAACAACAATCAAAAGGTCAGACATCTAGTCCAAACTCATCCTCCTTAACCTCCTTCAGAAGTGCCTCAGTCACTGGGCCAGCTGGATGCTCTGTAATGTTTCTGATGAGGAGGTTTCTGGTGGCAATGGCAGTGGTCAGCTTCTTGTGCATGTCCTGGTCTTTTGACCTCTTCAAACTAGCCCTGAGCTTCAACTCTGAAATCTCTTTCCGGGCTGCCAGCAAAGCTTCCTGTTGCTTCTTTCCATTGGCCTCTAACTGTTCAATCCTGGCTTGAGTTTTCTGATCTTCTTGTGTCCGGGTTTCAGTGATCCTGACCCACCTAGCCTGACTTTCTTGCAGATAGAGATCAGTCCTGGCCTTCTGAAACTTGGCCTCTTTGCAGGCATTCTTCAATATTTGAACCCCAGCCCTTGCTTTCTTGATGTAGTCTTCAGCTTTCTCAATCTTTGCCAGATGCTCCACCTTAAGCTTCTCCAACCTCTCAATATCCAGACGACCATCACTCCTTTCCCAAAGGGTCTTCTTCAGAGCCTGAAACAGATTCTCATTCCTTTCCTTCAGCTTCTCAAACTCCTCTAGGCTGACAGTGGTTGTTGGTTGTGTTGTGGATGGTCCAGGTATATCCTCGATGGTGAAGGGCATTCCAGTAATCTGAGCTCTGGCATGGGACCAATCATAGTACTGGGCTGAAGCAACATTATTACACTTTCCAAGAATAGCCACCCCCTTTGTCTGGATGTTGTCCCAAGCCCAGGATGCTTGCCTGATAACAGCTAGATTAGGCTTTATCTCATAATACAGGGTCTCAGCTAAATCTTGCACCCTAGGAGGGTGGACCAAAGCATAGCCCAGTTGTCTCTTAAACAGCAAAGGATTGTAATTGATGCAACCCTTCACTCCTACTAGAGGTACATTTGGGTATTGCCCACAACTAGTGATGATGTTCTTGCCTTTGGTGCTCTGGGTGCACCATCTGATGTCATCTGAAGTCAAAGCAATAAGTCTCTTAGACCAATTCTTCTGTTGGTGAGGATTTAGGAAGGCATCAGTCCTAGGTAAGTGTTTGAGCAGCCAGGTGTGAAATAGAGGAGCACAGCATCTCACCAACTTTCCTCTTTGCTTCTCATTCCTCTGATGAATGGAATAATAGAAATATCCTAGCAAGGTGGGTACTGGGTTCCTCAGAAGGAAAAGATGAATGGCATTCTTGCTGATAAACTTGGGCTCATCTGCAAATAGTATAACCCCATATATACTGAGGGCTAACAATGCACAAACTGCCCTCCATTCTCCCAAGGAGGTCTTCAGGATGGCCTGAGAAGTCAGAAAGTCTAAGTGCAAACCAGGGATCCCAGCCTTTGTTGTCATGTTATGCTCAATCAATATAGGCTCTAGGTACAGTGCCTTTGCCACTTCTCCATTGCTGGGAGAAGTCATCTATGGGTTGAAGGGGACACCACCCCTGACAGGTACTCCAATCAATGATGAGAACTCCTCCAGCAGAGGTCCTAACTGAAAGTTCTGGAAAGTGAAGCGTCTCAAAGGAGGGTCATAAAACTGTAGGCAGGTGTGGATCATACTCCTCTGAGAAGGGTCCAAGTCCATAACCATATCAAGGATGCCTCCATAATGCTCTCTGAATAATGGGATGTGGTCTGGAGTGATAAGTGCCTGGACCTGCCTGATACCAGTCAACACAGGATCAAAGAAATGGTATGAAATGTTGCTTTTCCTAGGAGGAGCCATGACTACTGAAGACAAGTGCTGATGAAGATCAAGACTGGTACTGGAGATGAGTCACTGATAGGCTGATGCTGGTGATGAAGGCAACTGAAGCAGGCAGCTGATGAAGATAGCTGAAGCAGATAACTGATGAACAGAGGTCTATGCAGATGAAGGGGTCAAAACCAAGCCAGATGTAATGTGGATACCCTGAAAAACAAATAAACAAATGTTAAATGATGCAAATGATGAGTATGCAAATGATATGCAAGGGTTTGTGATCAAGCTGGATCTGATTGTCTGTCTTGATATAGGCCCATGTATGTTTAAGAAGTCCAGATGGAGTTTCAGAAATCCAGTAATCAGGGTGGGGGACTCAAATAAAGAGTCACATGTCCAGGGTTAAATCACAAGAACTGCCCAAAATGAGGTACTCTTAATCAAACAAGTAACAGGGTATGATGTGGCCAAGGGTTCCTGCAAACCTGTAAACAGCCCAACCCCCCCTCACAGGTGGTGTTCTAGAACAAAGATCCTCAGACTTGGATCAGTTATGAGAAGTGTAAACACTTCTAACCCGGAGGTACAGTGTTTACAATAACCATAAAAGATCCTCTTCTAATTCACCTCAGTTTTTGAAGGTCATAATAAAGGTCATCCAGACTTAGCAGGCTTCCCAGATAGCCCTAGCACTATAGGAAATCTGTAGCACAGAGTTCTCAAGAAGAAACCCACATCTGAACCGTGTTTCATATTCCCGCACCAGACCGAAATGGAATGGGAAAGAACATGAACCACTCTAGCCTAGGTGTCACTCAGGTCCCAGGTATAGGACCTCAAACTCTCAATAGAACCCCACCCAACAAACCAGATCCAGCAAGATGACAGTATGACAGTATGATGTATAAAAATGTAAAGAAAGCAATAAATAACTGTACATAAAGCAGTAAATAAAGCAACTATAAAAACACAATTAGCACATAACACCCCAGTAAACACAAATCAAACAAGCGTTAGGAGGAACCCACAAAAGAACCAGAAGCCCTGGTTACAGTATAAGGTTCCCCAGCAGAGTCGCCAAGCTGTCGCTCCCACCAAATGACACCCAGGTCAGAAGGGGTACAGACGCGAACGGTCGGCGAAAAAGAGAGAACACACAAGGGTGAACTCAGAAGACAAGAGTCGCCAGCTAGGCATCTTTATCCCGGAGGAAAGGTAATGCTGCATAGACCTAGAAAGATATGGATAAGACGGTCGCGAACCAGAGAGACTGAGAAAGGGGGTTGGTTACAACCTGGGAAGGTATTAGCACCCAGATTGTCCGCCGTACTCGACGGGATCCACGCTTAAAAGATTTGTGTTTAAAGGGGTAGCGTCAGTGCAATTTGTGTATCAAAGCTGGAAAGAATGCAAGTGTCAGTGTAAGAGAAATGTGAAGTGTATAAGAAAAGTGTCAGTGTAAGAACAAGAGTGAAATGCTCAAGAATATGAGGCTTAAAGAACAATGCTGAAAGAGGGGGAATATACAGAGACTTTTGTTCGATAACTGTTAAGTTATGCCTACGTATCCTCTCGTGCAATGAGGAAGTCAGAACACCGTAGTTCGACTCAAAGAGACTAAAAGATAAATTGACTTGTGAACTGCTTGCTTGTCTATGCTCAAGTGTATGACCTGTCTGGCTCAGGTGCAAACTGTCTTGCATTAGACGGAAGAAGCAAGTTCTCGTTTATGAGTGAACAGGATGAGAAAAGAATCCCGGAGGAGACAATTATTGTTTGTTTTGTGTTTTCAATCTTTTATTTTTTTTTGAAGTTTGTCATAAGTTAATGAGCTTAAGCCTAAACCAAAGGTTGATAAACTCATCACATCCTCCCTCTGATTAGGGGTAATGAGAATACCTTAAGTGTGAAGTAAGCACCTCACACTTAATCACCATGATGTAGGATTAAGATCATTAACCTACTTGTATTTATTTAGATGTTTTTGTTGTTTTTGTTTAGTGTTAAGTAATGAGTTTAAGCCATAATCAAGGATTTAATGGACTCATTACACCATCCTAATAGAAGGATAATAGATGAGAACATTTAAGCTGAGAAAGACTCCTCAATTTAATCCATGATTAGGGATTAACCTCATGATAAAACAAAGCCTTTATCAGATGGATTTTAGTTAATGGTAAGATTAAGAAGTGAGTTTTATGATTTGTAAGACAACTTGAGGGGGACTTGTCCATTAACACTAGGGTTAGTCCTTCTTAACCAATTAAGGAAGAATTAGAACCCTAATGCAAGGCCCAAGTTACAAGCTTGATGTCTTGATGATTATTAAGTGAATTGATTAAAGGATTTAAATACATTAAGGGTTTAACACTTAGGATTAAAGTTATACACTCCATCCTAATAGAAGGATGCAGGCATAAGCTTAATCACAAAGCCTTAAAGCCTTTAGGGTTTAGTCCCTGATTATGAGATGAGAAGAGAAGACTCAAAGATGACACAAAGGTAAAACTAAATGGGGGACTAATAAAACCCTAATTGTTATCATGCTTGGGTATTCCTATGGTTAATGAGGTTTGCAAGAAGATCTTCAGAGAAACCACCAGGAAGGAAGCAGATGAAAGGAGAAGGAAGCAGAGAGAAGCAAGACAACTTGCTTCACTTAAGAAGACAAGTTGCTTGGAGGAAGAAAGTGGGAGAGAACATGAATGAGCAAGCTCACTCAAATACACAAGATAAAATGCAGTAATGATGCATAAGAGAGATGAAAAGAGATTGTGAGAAGTGAAGGCAAATTCACTTCTCAAAACAACTTACCACCTGAAAAGTTAGCAAAAGAGATGGAATGCAATGCAAATGAGATGAAATGTCATGATGCAAACCAAATTCAGAAGCATAAACATGATGTTAATGATGCTAAGAGATGATGCAAACACATGACAAGAGATGAGAATGATCAAACAAGCATAAGGTTGCAAATGAGGTATGCTTTGAACCATGAAAGTTCAAGAAAAGTTTATGAAATGCAATGGACATACAACATGGCAAATGAAAGATGCAATCATCAAACATGATTCTAATATGTCCTAAGATGTATTATGAATCATGTGGATGCACAAAATGTCATGGCAAGTCATTGGATGCAAGCAAATATAAGATGGATGCAATGGAAAGCACAAATTAGGGTTTATGATCAACACACAAAGCAAAATTCAAAATCAGAAGCATATGACATGATAAAAAATTGAAAATGCAATCAAATATACCCTAAACCTATACAAGTTCACTGCCCAAAGGAGGGGACTCAACTCTTAACCTAGTGCAAGTTATGAATTTCTCAAGTCAATTAGGGTTTTAAGGTACCTTATCATGAAAAATGCAAAACAAATTGAAAATGCAAGATCAAATCAAACAAAATTTATCCTATAAACTACATGTTATGAAGGATGCAATGCAAGAAGAATCAACATCAAACTCTCAATGGTTAGGCAAAATGGATTTTTCAAATTTGCACAAAAATATTGCCTTAAAATGAATTTAATTCTAATGGAAATGATCAAAAGGCATCAAGATCAAAAAAGAAATTTGGTTTGAGGGTTTGATAATGTTTCTAAATGTTTCTAAATGCAATGTGAATTTTTTTGTGATTTTTAAATACCTAAATGCATTTTTAATTAATTAATTTTCATTAACTAATTAAAAATAAACATTTAAATAATTTAAAAATGATTTTTAATGCAAAAAATAAAGATAAAAATATTTTTGGGTTCTGAAAATTAATAAAATGTTTGACAAAAATTTTCAGAATGTTTCAAGGTATTTTGCTATTTTAAATAATTCGTAAAAGATAAATCAAATTAAATGAAATAAAAAATTAAAATAAATGAAAGTATGCACAATGAAGGGATCAGACCTGGCTAATTTCACTTTATAATTAATTAATCCTAGGTTAATTTAATTAAACACTGATTAGGGCTAAATGACAAGATCCAGCCCATTCATTCACGCGCGGGAAGGCAGATCCAAGGGCCTAAATTTAAAGTTGCTAATTAATCACACTTAGCCCTAATTAAACTCAGGCGACCGGAGATAAGCTCCGGTCGTCTTCTCCGGCCATCTCTCTCACCTGAATCACCCAAAACGCATCCCCAAGACCTCCAAATCTCCAGAATCAATCCCCCAACAATGGGTAACAAGAATCCAGGGCCAAAAACAATTTATATTAACCACACAGTGAGAATCGAAGAAAACAAATTCTAGGGCAAAAGTTTCAGAGCAACACAAAATGCTCATTTCTGGCTCATTTTCAAAAATAAATAGACCCCCATGATCAGGGCAACACATAGAACAATATTCTAACAAGAAATCAGGGTTCTGGAAAATTTGTTCATCATGTTACCTGAGGTTGAGCTTTCAATCCAGGAGCTTTCTGCCTGCTTCTTTGCTTCAAAATGGCTTCAATGATCCCCTTGATGAAGCTTTGAAGCTTGGTTGGAGTTTAAAGTGTCTAGTTTGTGAGTTTGATGAAGTTCTGTTCAGTGAGGGGTGAGAATCGTGTTTCTGATTGAGGTGGTTTCAAGGACAAATGAGGGTAGGGAAATGATCAGGGGAACATGTTGAGTGATTCTATGAAGTTTGTTTTGATGTTTGATGCTTGTGTGCTGAGATTCGAAGGAAAGTGCACAAGAGGTGAGTTTGGAGAATGCTGGCTTATGAGATGTTTCAGGCTTAGTTGTGCTATGTGTTGAGTCTCATTTGGTACATGTATCACACTTGGATAGGGTCAATGTTTTGTGTAAGAGAGGTATGGGTCAATGGCAGGCCAAGGACAAAGGGGTGTCCTGCGCAGCAAGGATTGAGGAGAGCCATAGAATCAGTCTTGAGGCCAATTAGCAAGTGGATTAGGGTTTGTGAGAGGTTTTGCAACTTTGTGATCCTTTGGCCCTTTTGTGATTACTTGAAGCATAAGTCATGAAAATGGACAAATATTTGATGCATTCTGATTTTTAGGCATTGGTTTATGTTTGTGCAAAGGTTAGAAGTCCATTTGAAGTCACATTTTGCCTTGGCAAGGGGTTTTGCAACCTTGCCTCTTTGGTGCAAGACTTGAAATTATGTGATTTTCCTCAATTTTGACAAACCATAAATTTTGATCAAAAATGAATTAGAATGATTTCTTGTACTTTTTGAAAAGGGAATGATCCATTCTACAACTTTCATGACCAAAGTTTTCTCATTTGAAGCATTTTTGAATCAATTTGAGGAGGTTGAAAAACTTTCCCAAAATGGCAAGTTTACATTACAAGTCACTTTCCCAAAAAGGCAATTTTGCAAATGGCTTGAAATTCTTCAATATTGTGAACTTCTAACATCTTCTATGATCAAATAAAGATCATACACATTCAAAATGATGAAGAACACCCTTTGGTTGGGTCATTGGGGGCCTCAGATGCCCTGATTTTACACTGACTTGCTCAAGAAGTCAACTCTTGATCAGATGCCTTCCCTATGGAATTTCTTCGTGAAAATTGATATGCATTATCCTTATGATATATAGAGACCAATAGAAACAAGAATGACCAAAAAAATTGGAGTTATGGCCTTTGAAACCAAAACCCTAATTCTAGGTCATCTGTGCAGTTAAACTTGGCTCTACTTCCATGCCTTTCTCAGTTCTTGTGATTTTTTGACTTCCTTGACCTTGTGAGGATATAATATGATGCTTGAACATACATGGACCCCTTTTAAGTGATTGATGACCTTTGGAGTGGCTTAAATAGCTCTTGGATGGCTCAGATCACAAACCCTAGATGCAGATGACTTAGGAGCAATGCAGTGAAGCAAAAATGCAATATGAGAATGGTATTGTTGAACTTATGCAAATGAAAAGATCACAAGCCATAGTGTGAATGGGTGAGGCAAAATTTGGGGTGTTTACAGTCCTATGTCGAGATAATCCCCAAGAGAAATCCTACCCTGCTAGGTGATCGTCCTTCACCTCTTGATGATCGTCCTTCATCATGCTTATCTGATGGTCGTCCCCATCGTTGATCTTTTCTATTCGGCATTCGTCCTATGTCATGATATTTTCAGCAGCCATCCCCTGCTAGGTGATCGTCCTTCACCTTTTGATGACTTTCCCTCATCATTATTTCATTTATTCTTTTACCCGATGGCCGTCCCCGTCGCGGTTTATTTACCCTTTAACTTGATGGTCGTCCCCATCAGTGCTTTCCTCATTTCTTTAATCCCCGGAGAGTTTTATTTCTTTACCCGATGGTCGTCCCCGTCGTGGTATTTTCCTTTATCTTGATGACCGTCCTTCATCCGTTTACCCGATGGTCGTCCCCGTCGCGGTCTCTTTATTTCCCAGCATGATGGTCGTCCCCGTCATTGCTTTACGTACCATTTTTCATCCCCAGCAGTCGTCCTCTGCTCGATGGTCGTCCTCCATCGCTTTCATTTGATACTCATACTATACTGCCTGTTACAATTTATATCCCTTTTCTTCTTCTCCCCAATGAGTAAAAATTTCGGACTGTCTTTGGTATTCAACCACAAGTTATCCTGTTTGTCTGTTAAGCCAGGCGCTTACATCCTGCACAACTAACTCATGCTTGAATAGGGGCAGCTGTAAACACCCCAAATTTTCCCTCTCTTTTTCTCACACCATGGCTTGTGATCTTTTCATATTGCATTGTATAAGCATACCATCTCCCATTGCATATTTGTTTCATTGCATAAGTTGCATATCTAGGGTTTGTGATCAGATGAATCCAAGAAGTGATCTGAGCCATCTAAAAGGCCTTGAAGCTTGCCAAGAGGGTCCATGTGTGTTCCATGATCATAATATGCTCCCCATGGTTCTTAAAAGTCAAAATATCACAAAGCATTGCAAAGGCAAAGAGGCAGACTGAGCAGTTCCTGCACATATGACCTAAAATTAGGGTTTTGGGTTTGAGGCCCTTAATCTCAAATTTTTTGGTCATTCTTGATTCCATCGGTCTTGATATGTTATAAGGAGCATATGTACCAAATTTGATGAAGAAATTCATTGTGGAAGGCATCTGATCAATGGATAACTTATTGTGCCAGAAAAGTTAGAATCATGGCATCTGAGGCCACCACCAATGGTATCAAAGGGTCACATTCATCATTTTGAGGTTCTATGATCTTTATTTGATCTTAGAAGTGGTTATAAGTTCACAAGATTGAAGAATTTCAAGTCATTTGCAAACTTTCCATTTTTGGACATGACTTGTAATGAAAACTTTCCATTTTGGGAAAGATTTTCAACCTCCTCTTTCTTGATCAAAAAGGCTTCAAATGAAAAATCTTCAAACATGGAAGTTATAGATTGGATCTTCCCATTTTCAAAAAAGTACGAGAACTCCTCTTGATTCATCCTAGAATTCAAGATATGATGTTTCAAAGTTGGGAAAAATCTTGTAATTTTCAAGTATGTGCCAAAGAGGGATTTTTGCAAAACCATGTTTTAAGCACTCTTGTGACCTCTAATTGACCTCTAAGAATCATAACAACATCACATAACTTTCCTTTATCAGAATTGTGCCAAGAATCACAAGATTTCATGCCTTTCTCTTCAAGAAAATCCAAAGAGGGAAAATTGCAAAACCACTTCAAACTCTTGAATCAAGGGCTGCAGATCATCACAAACCATCCAAGGGCCTTCCATGAATGAAGTCGGGGCAGGATAAGCCTTTAAACCAGCTCTGACTCGTGCCATACTTGTGGTACACTTTCTTTGACTTTTTTGCAAATGAGACCATACCAATCACACTATGCCACAACAAGCCATAAACTCAGAATCACAAAAACCTCAAGAAACCTTCCTCTCTTCGAATTTCATCACACAACCATCAAAACTTCAAACTTCTTCCACCAATCAACTCAAAAACAATCAAAAATCATTTCCCACCCCTCACAATGACCTAAAAGCCACTGAATCACAAACACGATTTCTGCCTTAGCAGAACCGAAGCACACAAACCAAGCCATATAAACTCCATCTAAGCTTTCAGAAGCATCAGGGTGATCATTGGAGTGGGTTTGCACAAAGAAGAGGTCCAGAAAGCTCAAAGTTGCAAAGCTTCAACTCAGGTAGTCACCAAGAACATTTTTTCCAGAACCTTTATTTTAAGTTATAAAATGAATCTAAATGCTCTCCTGATCATGCTGATGTGTTTAGTTTTCAAAATGGTTGAGAAATGAGAATGTATGAAGCTTTTGAAATTTTGCCCGTAAAACTTGTTTAATTCGATTCTCTTTGTATGTGCAACATAAATTATTTTTGTTGCTTGATTCTTTCTTATTGATGTTTAATGATTGATTCTGGAGAGTTTGATGCATTTTTATGGACTGTGGAGAGAGTTAGGGTGAGGACCTTGCCGAAGAAGAAGACCGGAACACTGTTCTGGCCGCCTGAGAGTCATTAGGGCTAAATCTCATTAATTAGCCAGGTTTAAATGCCAGCCCTTAGATCTTAGGTTTACCGCGCGAATGAATGGTCCAGATGCCTCACTTAAACCTAATCCTTATTTAATTAATTTAATTAGGTTAATTAGCTCAGAGTGAATCTCAGCCACCCAATCACGCGCCAAGTCACCCCAACTTCAAATCCTGGCCTTTGATCTTGCATACTTTTATTTTCTTTTAATTATTTCATATTTCTTTTCATATATTTATTAAAAATAGCAAAAATATGTTTAAAAATCTTATTTTCTGCATTTTCACTTTAAATATTTTTCTAAACTCAAAAATATTTTTATTTTTAATTTTTTCATTTAAAAAGTATTCTTTTAATCATTTAAATGTTTTATTTAATTAATTAATTGATTTTAATTAATTAAAAGTACATTTAGATATCTAAAAATCACAAAAAAATTCATGAAGCATTCTCAGACAATTATAACAATTTACAAACTCGCCGCACAAATTTATTTTTAAGTTTGATCATGTTTTCACAGTTTTCTTTGAATTAGGGTTCATAAAATTCACGTTTTCTAACCTTAACTTGAAAAAATCATTTCTGATCAACCATGATGAGTTTGTATTTAGTTCTTTTTTCATTGTTTCATGCTTTGCATCTAGTATCTAGGTTATTTATCTCATAATTTTGCATTGCATTTTCAAATTGTTTAGCATTTTTCATGAAGAATCACCCAAAAACCCTAGTTAACTTAGGAAATTCATAACTTCATTTAGGTTTAGCTTCTGACCTTCATCTTTGGGTAGTGATCTTGTGTGTGTTTAGGGTTTGTTTGATTTCATTTTCAAATTTTTATCATGATGTATGCTTATGTTTTGGTCATGTACATCTCATACATCCATAAAACCCTAATTTTCTATGTTCATTTGCATTCATCTTTGCATATCTCAGTCATATGAACTTTCCATGACATTTCATGCATTTGTATGACATATTAGACATCTTAGGACATGTTAAAACATTGCTTGACCATTTCTTCATTCATTTAGTATGCTTTTCATTCATTACATCTCATGTTTATCCATGTGTTTTCAAGCTTCTAACATGCTTCTCTTTGCATCTCATCCTTTGTATGAACATTCATAAGCATCTCACATGTCTTTGCATCATCTCATAACACATTTTCATAGCACATTCACTTCTGGTTTTGGTCTTTGTACCTTCATTTGCTTTATTTCCTTTTGCTTTGCATCTTATGCATTCACACAAACATTTCAGGGGCTTATGGTAAGTTGTTTGGGATGAGGATTTTCCTTCACATCCCACCTCTTCTTTTCTCTTCATTTGCATATTTTATTTGTCTTTGAAGTGAACTTGCTTCACTTGTGATCTCTTGCTCCTATCTCTTTCTTTTATGTTACTTATCTTCTTCAGGAATTAAGTAGCATATTCTCCTCTCTCTTCTCTTTTCATCTGCTTTTTCTTCCTTGGTGGCCTCCTGAAGATCCTTCTCTTAAGCCTAGCAAACCATAGGATATCCAAGCATGATAATTTTAGGGTTGTATATATTCTCCCTTAGTCTTTTACCTTTGAGTCTCCTTGGATCTCTCTTCTCATCTCAATAATCAAGGCTAAACACTTAAAGCTTTAGGACTTTGAATTAGGGTTATGCTTGTATCCTTATCTTAGGATGGAGTGTATAACTTTAATCATTAGTGTTAAAACTTTAATTTGTTTACACCTCTTAATCAAAACACCTAATAACTATTAAGACTTACGCTTGTAACTTGGGCCTTATATTAGGGTTACATCTCTTCCTTATGGTTAAGAGGGACTAACCCTAGTGTTTAATGGACAAGTCCCCCTCAAGCTTGTCTTACAAACATAAAACTCATTTCTTAATCTCACCCTTTAATTAAAATCCACTTTAATAAAGGCTTGTTATATAATGAATTTAGTCCCTAACCATGGATTAATTTGAGGAGTCTTTCTCAACTTAAGTGTTCTCATATATCATCCTTCTCTTAGGATGGTGTAATGAGTTCACTAATCCCTGATTAGAGATTAAACTCATTACTTAACACTAAACAAAAAAACCAAAATCACTTAATAATTACAAGTAGGTTAATGATCTTAATCCTGCATCATTAGGGTAATTAAGTTGAGATCTTCATCTCATGCTTAAGTAGGCTCATTATCCCTAATCAGGGGTGATATAATGAGTTTACAAAGCCTTGATTAAGGCTTAAGCTCATTATCCTATGCAAAACACCAAAAACAATAAAAAACTGAAAACACAAAAACAAACTATAATCGTTTCCTTTGGGATTCTTTTCTTATCACACTCATTCTAAAAACAAGAACTTGCTTCTTCCGTCTAATGCAAGACAGTTAGCACTCGAGCCAGACAAGCAAGCAGTTCACAGCAAAATCATCCAGTCTCTTTGGGTTCAAATACGGTGTTCTGACTTCCTCATTGCACGAGAGGATACGTAGGCATAACTTAACAGTTATCGAACAAAAGTCTCTGTGTCTTCCCCCCTCTTTCAGCTTTCTTTTCTAAGCCTCAGTGCCCTCTTCATTTTAAGCATCATATCACATCATATTCATCATGAACATATCATTTTTTTAACATCCTAGCATGGAAAGATGAGGCATAACATTCTTCATGTCCTAGCATCAAGCATATGGTCATCTGTGGAAGTTCTTGAGGAATCACAAGTCATGACAAGGGTCCCAATGGATTTGTACAAGTCCTATGAGGGGTCTACACTCCATTCACAAGTTCAAGTTCATTTGCAAAAGCTCAGAAGATTGCATGATCATCAGAGATCTCAGGATAAGGCAAAGCTCCTACACAAGGCACCTAAACTAGGATTTGAGATTCAAGCATCAAAACTTCACAACTTTGGCCATTTCATTTCGGAAAAGTCATCTATATTTTAAGATGATCCTAGGTACCAATTTTCATGAGAAAATTCCATGTGGAAGTCAAGAAATTCTTCAGTTGTTTGCAGATTAAGTAATTGGTCAACTGTGCCCTTAAAAAGTCAACTGTGTGATTTCAAAGGGCCCAAACCACTTTTTCTTGCCAAGGGGGGTCCTTACAATGTTATAAGAGGTTTGGAATGTTCAAAGATCAATAATCATGAATATTTGAAGGGTTTTGCAAAAATGGTACAAAGTTGGTTTTTGGAAATTTCTAATTTTAGCAACTTTTGCCTAATTTTCAAGTGAGCTTAACATGATCAAAAATTCTTCAAATGGACCAAAGTTAAAAATGAAAGTTGGTGATTAAGGGCTCCCATTTTCAAAAAGTACAATTACATTTTCATGGGATTCATGGTTTGCAAGATATGGCCCTCGAAAAAGTGCTGCAAACTAGGGCAAATTCAAAAGTTTCATGCATGCACAAAAGCAAAAATGTTCAAAACTTGTTTTCAAGGCTTGGAATGGTTCAATTTTGTTTACTAAGTTACAATACATTGCATTTGGATCATTTTGCTCCAAAGAATACCACATTTTCGTGCAAGGCAAGGATTTCACCCCAAAAATGCAAAATTGGCAAAATCATGAGAAAAGTGTGATGACTTGATCTAAGGGCCAGGACTTGTTGCATTATGATCAAGGGTGGGATTTGGATTGCCCATGTGATGAGAGGCCAAGGAAATCATGAGGAGTTCATTCTTCCCTCACAATTTGCAAAATTTTCAAAATCACCAAGAGCTTGTGATTCCCACGTGCAAACTTGCTAATTTTTTCAGCATTGAATTGTGAGGTCATACTTAAGCAGCTAGGGTTTCAGAATTGGCACCCTCTCTCTCATTCTATCATTTCCAAGTTTATGCACCAATTGCATTTTCTCTCATTTCTCATCACACAAGTGCTCAATTCAAAAACCAGTGATAGATCCTTGATCAGTGCAAGCTAAGGATCATTAATCACACACTCTTTCAAGCAATATCTCAAGTTCAACAACATTGCCATTTCAGGGCAGGTGTGAGCAAAGCTTCAAATCCATCTACATTCAAGACTTTAGATGCATTTATTTTTCATCTAGAGTGAAGTAGGAGTGCATTGCATCCATTATTTGGTCTTCTAACACCTTGAATCAAGATCTGCAACTCAGGTATGGTTCTAAATCTTGAGATCTGGAAATGAAATTAGTTATGTGTTTTGTGATATGTGATGTGCACTGAGTAGGCTGCAACTTGTGGTTTTGAAATGGTGCTTTGTAGCATGAGATATTTGAGTTTCAAGTTTCATGGTCACACTTGTTCTTCTTCGATCCGGTTAATCCATTGACCTATTGCATTTTTCAAGTCCATTTTCGTGATCAGCACACATCATTTACCTAATCTGGAGCTGATTATTTATTTTAGTTGTGTTTTGTTCTTCTGGTTTGAGTTCCGGTGCCGGAGCCCTAGCTCGGGTCACCGGAAACTGGAAATGGTTGTTAGGGTTTGTATCATGAAGAAGATGAACTTCCAGCCTTAGGATCTTGTTGCTGTATGGTTCAGATGTTGCCACGTTGCCCTAAGGCCAGCCTCCTTCTCACGTGAATTATGTTTCTCATTTTAATTCTTTGTGTTTCTCAGCCCACTGTAATTACCATGCGTCTCTAATCACACTTCAGCTTATGTCCACGTCAATTAATGAATGGTCCACAGCATGCGTCTGATTCATCCTGCGTTTCTTGTTTTTTTTCCTTTTATTTTTCATAAATTCCACCATAAATCTCATGAGCCAGCGCAGCTTAATGGGCTCAGTACTGCTATTCACACCCCTCACTTTCTGGCACAAACCAATTACACGCAAAACCTTACTACCAACACCCCCAGCCAATTTCCTTTTTAATTTCTTTTTCTTATTTTTATTCTTTTAATTCATTTTTGGTTTTCATTTATTTAAAATACTTCTAATCATTAAAAAATTCCTAAAAATATTCTTGAGTCTTCTTTTAAGTTTCTTTTATTTTTCTATATTTTTATTTTCCCTTTTTCCTAATTTCCACGTGTCATATTAATTCCTTGTTTCAATTAACTTCTTTTTAGTTCTTTTTTGAGTACACTGCCTTGTCCATTTTCCATAGGTCTCATTATTTTGAGTTTCTTGTTCATTCTTTTTGCTATGGATTCCTAAAATGATGTAGTTCTTGTGTGATTTTTCCCCTTATTTTTAGAAATTTATTCCTTGGGTCTTGGTTCTTTGACTTGTGTTGGAAGTTATTAACCCTAGTTTGTGTTCTTGCCTCCATTTGACCTAGTTTGCTTCTGAATCTTTCCCAATCCTTTTGGCTCATTTATATATCATGTTTGAGGATCATTTGGTTTAAGTTGTGGAATTTTTAGATGCATGGTTGATTTAATTTGAATTTTGTCTTGAACCTTGTCCCATTTTGCTTCTTTTGGTCCATTAGCTCTCTCATAAGCTTAGAAGGGAACTTGTGCCAACTTGTTCTTCTCATTTGGGGTCCCTTTGTGGTATGGGTACCTTCTTGGTCCTAGCTTAGGGTTTAAGTCTTAGAAATATTTGTGTTTTCTTCCCTTTTAAGTTCTTTCATTTCTTAAGTGTTTTCACTTCATCTCCTTACTTCTTTCACTTCATTATGTGATTGTTTGGTCTTGTGTGTCTTTTCTCTTCATCTTGTTAGCTTCTTATGCTCTTCTTTTATTTGTTTTGGTTCTAGTCTTGTGCATTGAGTCCATGTCTTGTGCATTTTTGCTTTGCATCTTTCTTAAGTTTGCATTTGTTTACATATGTGTTTCATGTTGCATCATTTTGACTTGTAAGCTTCATCTCTCATTCTTTTGAGTTGCATTTGCATTGAGCATGTGTACATATCATTCCACTTCTGTTTGTATGAGGATGACATTCTATTTTTTTCATTTCATTTCACTTGTATGCTTATGTTGCTAACCTTGCAGGGGCTTTGGTAAGTGTGAGGTGTGGAAGTTGAGTTCCACATCTCCAAATCTCATCTCTTCCTTTTATTTCTTACTTGTGCTAACCATTTGCTTGTTGTGCTTAGGCCTTACTCATCTCATCTCTTCTTATTTTTCTTCTTCTCTTCTTCTTTCCTTCTTCTTTAGGATAGAAAGGCACACTAACCTTAGGATATCCATGCATGTCAACACTTAGGATTCTTTAGTCCCCCCTTTTAGAATTTTACCTTTGTAATCCTTTGGTTCTTCTTCTCTTCTCATCTCATAACCATAAAAAACATCCTAATAATGTTTGAAGTAATACCTTGAGCAATAGCCTTATCCCATGAGGTACTTGTAGTCTTCCCATCTTGGGATAGTACAAGCTTACCTTGTGATGCACAAGTCTGATCAAGGTATCTTCTTCACCAAGAAAAGCATAAAAAACACTTCTTCATTTGTAAATACCAAAAACACTTAATAATTTAACAAGTTAGTGATCTTAGGCCCTAATCTTTGGGTTCAAGTTTTGGGGATCTTCTCCTTACTTGAGTGTGCTTGTTCTATTATTCCATCTTGGAATGTAGTGACAGGTGCACATTCCATGGAAAAGAGCTTGAGTTCACCTCCTTGTGACACACTCATAAAAGCCTCATAAAAAACAGAAACAAACAATAAGCATCTTTCCTTCGGGAATTCTTTTCTCATCTCCCTCGCTCCGTACACGAACTTGCTCCTACTTGTCATTTTGCAAGACGGTTACGCACTCGTCGTCCGAGTCTGCAACACCTGAGCAATGGCATAGGCAGTTCAAGCCTTAATTCACAAGCAATTTCCTTGTTACCCCTGTTTAGGGGAACTACGGCGTCTCTGATCCTCATTATCCTGATGAGGTACGTAGGCAGCGGGGTAGGGCCCGTTCGAGCACAATCTTTATTTTCCCTACATTTTTATTTTTGTTTTCCTATTCAGTTCCTTTCTCATTTCTTTTATCCAGTTCATTTTCTTTTCTTTGCAGCAGCTTTCATCCCCTCACCCTTTGAAACAGTTTCTTTGCAAGCATGGATCCCGTCGGGTACGGCGGACGATCTGGGGTGCTAATACCTTCCCAGGTCGTAACCGACTCCCGAACTCAGTCTCTTTGGTTCGCAGGACCCGTGTCCTTCCTCTTCTTTTCTTCCGGTTTGTGCAGCATTACCATTCCCTTTCTTTGGGATAAAAATGCCTGGCTGGCGACTCTATTCTTTTTCCGCGCCACTTTCGCGTTTGTACCAGGATGGAAATCCGGGGAGCGACAGCTGGCGACTCTGCTGGGGATCGAACCTAGAATCTCTGGTTCCCCTGTGAGTCTCTCCTAGCGCTTGTGTGTTTCTGTTTTCATTGGGTGATGTTTGTTTGCTATGGCTTGTTGTATTTTATTGTTGTTTATTTACAGCTTTATTTACGGCTTTATTTACAGTTTTCAGTATTTATTTTCGGCATCATGTATATATACTGGACTGTCTGGACTGGTTTTCTGTTTGATGGGATGGGTGTTACTTGTTCTTGAGAGATGAGCTCATTACCACGGCTCGAGTGCACCTTAGGACTTAGAGTGGTTCCACTTTGGCCTCATGAGATCTTGTCATGGGGGTAGTAGTGAGTTCCACGCCCAGATTTGCGATTGTCTTGGAAATGTTTTGATTTGGGGATCTTCCTCTCTCATTTCATAACCTTGACAGTTATGTGCAGCTGGGGACCGATCATTGAGAACCTTGTGGAAACATCCCTCTTTAGTGATGACAGTGGCAGACCACATTGTGTGGCAAACCCATTCGCATCCGAGGGCTCACCTGGGGATCACATAGGATGACCTTGTTTCCCGGACTCAGCTGAGGCCTCCCTACGTAGTATATAATGCCAAACTGATTCCCTGATTTGGTCATGAGCCATTTCTCGGAGATGGTGAAAGTATTATTGCTATTCGGCTTTGAGAGTCCGTGATGTCTGACCCGGAGCCTACCAGTGAGATTGGGAGGGGTTTGATGTCTTTGGTTCTATGGTTCTATGGTTCTGGAGTTCTGGTTTTCTTGGTTTTGGTTTTCTTGGTATTGTGGTTTTGAGATCTTCTATCAGAGAGTTGTGATTCAGAGGATTGTTGGTTTGCCACCTTGTGTTCAGTGATCCAGTATCCAGATAGTTCCAGTTGATCATATGCCTGCATTTCATTGCATTTGCATCATTCTTGCATTAACTGTTTATGTTTCCCATTTTTCAGGTCATTGTTCTTAATCAGTTCCCAGTTCTGGTAAATCTTATCTCCATGGCAAAAATCAGAAGAGTTACAAGGAAAAAGAATGTTCACTATACTTTTCTTCAGCCTGAAGTTAGAAGTGTTTAGAAGTTAGCAGGTCGGATGAATGACCAAGTCTTGGGCAATTTCAAGAAAAGATATGGCCAGATACTGAAGTTTGTGGACAAGCCCACTGCAGACCAGAAGGTCAGTTTGCATACTTTGTTGCAGTTTTATGATCCCTTGATGCATTGCTTTGTTTTTCCAGGTTACATCTTGGCTCCCACATTGGAAGAGATCTCTAGCATGTTGAATATTCCAGTCAGAGAGTCATTGCCATTCTATGGATCTGAGGTTGTGCTTAAAGATGAAGACATGGCCAAAGTTTGTCGTTTGCCAGCTGCTACAGTCAAGAGGGCTTTGAAGGATAGTGAAGGCAAAGGACTCCCTTGGAGTGTGCTCATCCCAGAGGCAAAGAGATATGCTACAGATGGTAATTGGAATTACTTTGGTGCTTTGCTTGCTTTGATGGTATATGGGTCCAGCTTGTTCCCTGGAGAGAAAGAATTTGTAAGCATAGAAGTGCTCTCTATGTTTGCCAAAGGCAATCCAGTGCCTACTCTTTTGGGTGACTTCTACTACAGTGTGCATTACATGAATGAGAAGGGTAGGGGTGGTCCAGTAGCCTGTTGTGCTTCTTTGTTTGCTGAGTGGTTTTCCAGACAACTGCCAAAATCAGGTGCCTTCAAGGAGATGAAGGATGAGTGGAGATGGTCAAGAAGACTGATGGGTTTAACTGCTGAAGATATTGCCTGGGGATATGACAAAGATCTGCTAGGTAAAGAATTGTTGGTCAGTTGTGGAAGGTTTACTGGAGTACCTTTGCTGGGAAGGAAGGGTGTCATCAGCTATTATCCATCATTAGCTAGGAAACAGTTTGGCTACCCTTTGAAAGATCCTCCACAGATGGAAGAGTTTGCTGAGTCTTTGTATTTTCCTGTGGAAGGAAACAAGGAGTTAGTATTGCAAGCAGCCCAAGCCTGGGCTCACAGGATAAGGAAGGGTAAGAAAGACTTCGGCAGAGTAGATCCCAAGACGGATCCACCATTTTTTGCATGGTTGCAAAAGTATGTAGAAGAGGTTCTCATGCCTTTCTCAGTTGAAGCTCCACTTTATCCCAGAAAGGTGCCAAGTCAGAGTAGTATTGTCTCCCTTGAAGAGTACAAGAAATTGGAAGCTCAGCTGCATGAAGTTAGAGTGGAGAATGCTGAAATGGTAAGCCTGTACCATCTTGCCAACAGGGCCAAGAATGAAGCAGAAGGTAAGCTGCAGAAGATCCAAGCCTCCTTGGAAGCTAAGGAGAAAGACTTCGCTGGAAGGGAAACTCACTTTCACAGGTTGGGTCTAATGGAGGCAAAGAGAGAAGTTGAACGCAAAAAGACTTTGAAGACTCTCAAGGATGCTCGTCAATCCATTGTTTGGTTGCAAGGCCAAAGGGAGGAAGAGCAGAAGAAGTTCAAAGAGAAAGAAGAGTTCTTTGAAGTGCAAATGGCCTTCAAGAAGGAAGAGGTGGAGCAAATTCACACCATCCGGAGGGAAAAGACTCAGCAGCTAGCACAAAGCAAATTAGCCTTGGAGGAAGCAAGGAATGAGATTGAAGAGCTCAAGCTGAGAGTGGGTTTCAAGAAGAGCAGAGCAGAGGTGGCAGAGCCTGGGTCCTTAGCTTAGTTTATTTTTTCAGACTACCTACAGGCTTGTTGTAGGAGTCTTGCTTTATTTTGTTTTGTCTTGTATTCATGTAATGGTTTGTAACCCTTCGGGGAATATTTCTGTTTATGCTCTAACTTTTGGGCCGGCAGTGGTTTGTCCATGATATACAGTGTTAATATGCAAGTTATCTTTTCTGAATGTGCAAGACGCGTTTGTCTGATATTGCTAATGTCTGAACACTTATCAAGGAGAAGGTTTGAAAGTTAATTCTCAAAGTGTCTGTCTGGAGTAGATGCCAGAACTGGGGCATGCAAATGCTTAAAAATTTAGGAACATGAGCAGTTACATTACATTGCATATAACCTGTTTGTTTGTTTTGCAGGTAGTGCTTCAGTTGCTAATGTTTCTTGTGTTTCAGGCACTATAGCTCCCAGAAAAGTTCGGGAACAACCAGTCGCGCACAGATATCCAACAAAGGTCAACAGAGAGAGAATCATGGATCAGATGCAAGCTGACTTAGCTGACTTAAGGCTAAGGATGGACAACTTTATGACTCTGATGGCAGGCATGGGTCAGAATCAAGAGCGTCTGCGGGAGATGATAGAAAATGGTCAAGCCAGGAACAACACTGCTGCTGATGGTAATCGTACCGGTGCGGGCGCACGTCAGGTTGAAATCCCTATAACACAGCCAGGGGTTACTATAATCAATGATGGGCTGAATAATATTCAAATGGATAATCAGGACGAACAGTTCACTCTACTGGACGAAGCTGAAGGTCAGGGGGCTGAGATGAACAGGAAGTTTGAGGAAATGGCAGAACAAATCAAGGCTATTCAATCCCAGAGTTCTTTGGGATTTGACATAACAGACGTGGGCTTGGTTCCGGGGGTTAGAATCCCTTACAAGTTCAAAGTTCCAACTTTTGAGAAATACAATGGCACTGCATGCCCAAAAACCCATCTTCAATCATTTGTCGGGAGGATTGCTGCTCACACCGATGATGAAAAACTCTGGATGTATTATTTCCAAGACAGCTTGGTTGGAGCTTCTTTGGAGTGGTATATGAAGCTTAGCAGAGTCAATATAAAGAGTTGGAAAGACCTAGCAGAAGCTTTTGTGAGACAATACCAGTATAATTTGGACATGGCTCCAAATCGCACGCAATTGCAACATATGTCTCAGACTGCTAAGGAGGGTTTCAAAGAATATGCTCAAAGGTGGCGTCAGCTTGCTGCCAGAGTGCAACCACCGCTGCTTGAGAATGAAATGGCTGACATGTTTATGGGGACTCTGCAAGGTGTGTTTCTTGAAAGATTGGCATCCAGTTCTGCCACCAAATTCAATGATATTGTAATTGCTGGAGAGAGGGTTGAGACCTTGTGAAGATGGGAAAGATCCAAGATACAAGTGCTAGCAGCTCAAATGGAGCGAGAAAAGCTTTCAGTGGACCTCCTAGAAGAAGAGAAGGGGAGACAAATGTTGTATTTGGCCGAGGCCGGGGCCGAGGTTATAGAATACCATACGAGCATGTGGCAGCAGTCACAATCCCTTCAACTCCTGTGCAACAGATGCAACCTCAACAACAACAACAGAAACAACAACAACCACCCCGTAACAACTACTAGCAGAGACCTTATCAGCCAAGGCAAACTCGCCCGGCTAATAGGGTGTTTGAGGCTATCCCTATGACTTATGCTTCTTTTCTACCAAGACTGCTGGACTTGAATTTGATTCAACTAAGAACTTTGGCACCACCACCACCTGGAGAGCTTCCAGTGGGTTACGATGTCAATGCAAGATGCGCTTTCCACTCAGGAGCACCCGGGCACTCAACTGAGAAGTGCAGGGCTCTGCAACACAAAGTCCAAGACCTGATAGACTCCAAGGCGATTAACTTTGAACCACCGCCGAATGTTAATTCAAACCCTATTCCGAATCACGGAGGGGCTAGAATCAACACTGTTGAGGGTGGTGAAAAGTTAAGTCTGATGCTCAGTATTGAAGAAGTGAAGACTCATTTGTTGGTAATGAAGGAGAAGCTGTTGAATGGTAAAGTGTTTCCTGGTTGCAGTTCTGATTGCGAGAAATGTTTGAGTTCAGAGAACGGGTGTGAGAATCTGAAGATGGGATTGCAGAGTTTGATTGATGAAGGATCTTTGTAGTTTAACAAGGTTGGTAATGAAGCTGATGATGTGGCAACAATTACCATTTTCTATGATGAAGCAGAGATGCCTGTCAGAAGAGAGCCTATTACCATTTATGCTCCTGAGATTAGTCCTGTGACTATTACCGTGCCTGGGCCTGTTCCTTACGCAGACGATAAAGCCATTCCATGGCATTACAGCTCTGATGTATACGTGGCTGGACAGAAGATTGAGAGAAAGTCTGTTGCTGTTGACCCGACTGTGGAGAACGTCGGAGGAGTCGGAGGCTTTACAAGAAGTGGTTGTTTATTTGCTCCCCCTGTGCTGAGAGTGGATCCGGAGGCTGAGGCTTCATCAAAAACCAAAGGAAAGCAAGCTGTGACTGATGAATCAACTACTCCTGTGGCTGGGCAGAGTACGTTTGAAAAGGAGGTCGAGGAATTCATGCGCATAATCAAAAAGAGTGATTATAAGGTGGTCGAGCAGTTGAACCAGACACCTCCCAAGATATCCATTCTATCCTTGCCGATGTGTTCTCCTGCACACAGTGAGGCCTTGTTGAAAGTGCTGCATATGGCCTATATTCCTCAAGAAATCACTGTCAACCAACTTGAAGCGGTAGTGGGTAGTGTTAATGCGAGCCACGGGATGGGCTTCACAGATCGAGACCTCACGTCAGAGGGCCGAAACCACAACAAAGCATTACATATCACTATGGAGTGCAAGGGTGTTGTGTTGTCGCATGTTCTTGTAGACACAGGCTCTTCCCTTAATGTACTTCCGAAGAAGGCATTAATGAAGCTCAATGTTGATGGGATTGTCTTGAGGCCAAGTGATCTAATTGTCAAAGCTTTTGATGGTTCGAGAAGATCAGTTTTTGGAGAAGTTAGTTGCTCGTCAAAATAGGTTCTCAAGTCTTCAAAAGTATCTTCTACGTCATGGACATCTAGCCTGCGTACAGCTGCCTGTTGGGACGCCCATGGATACATGATGTCGGAGCTGTTACTTCAACCCTGCATCAGAAGCTCAAATATGTGGTTGATGGTCAGGTCATCACAGTCTGCGGAGAGGAAGACATCTTCGTAAGCCACTTGTCAACGTTCAAGTATGTGGAGATGGATGGAGAGATCCATGAGACTTTATGCCAAGCATTCGAAGCAGTCAACGTCAGCATCTTAACTCTTGTAGAGAAGAGCAGTGAGAAAGAAGGTACCTCTATCCATTCTTACAAGCAAGCAAAGGAGGTTGTTCAGTCAGGAAGTGCCCAAGGATGGGGCAAATTGCTGGAATTGGAAAAGAAAGACGACAAGTTTAGTTTGGGATATCAGCCTGGTGGATCTACTCCAAGTGGTAAGGCTATCACCTTTACAAGTGTTGGGTTGCTCAACCGCAACCAGATATGTGCAACTACTGAAGAGGGAGACGGTGATGGTGACTGGGACAACTGGATACATCAGTGCGCGCCCAGAGAGGAGCTAAGGAACTGGTCTGCTGAAGACATTGTTCAAGTTACCTGGCACTCATAGTAATTCATTTTGTTTCCTTTTATTATCATACTGCATTGTCAAATCCAGCATTCTACCCAAGATGCTTGGATCCATTGTATTGGGCCACCATGTTTTGTATGCATCTTATTTTTACCATGAAATAAAAGGACATTTTCAGACAAATTGCGTTCTCTTTCTTTGTTTTTAAAGCTTTTCACAAAAAAATAAAAATGGCAATGTGTTTTTTCTTTTTGTTTTTGTGTTAGCGTCTCTTTTTCAAAATAAGCAGATTCTGAATGAGCACATCATCTGTGCAGTGTTGATCATCCGGATTCCATTGATAACGTTCCTGCTATGACCACGCATGACTTTGACAATCCAGTCTACCAAGCTGATGAAGGGGTTGAGGAAGACTGTGAACTCCCTGAAGAGTTGGTCAGATTGTTGAAACAAGAGGAACGGGTTATTCAGCCTCATCAAGAAGAAATTGAGATCATCAACATTGGCAGTGAAGATGTGAAGAAAGAGATCAAAATTGGGTCCAGTCTGCAGGCCGACATCAAGAAAGAGCTGATCAGTATGCTGAGAGAGTATGTGGATATCTTTGCTTGGTCATATCAAGAAATACCAGGGTTGGATACCGACATTGTTGTGCATAAGCTACCTTTGAGAGAGGATTGTCCTCATGTGAAACAGAAATTGAGAAGAACTCGTCCTGACATGGCGATGATGATTAAAGAGGAGGTTCAGAAGCAATGGGATGTTGGTTTCCTTGCTGTAACTAGTTACCCACCTTGGGTAGCTAACATTGTACCTGTACCAAAGAAGGACGGCAAGGTCCGGATGTGTGTTGACTACCGGGATTTGAATAGAGCAAGCCCAAAAGATGACTTTCCGTTGCCACACATTGATGTGTTTGTGGACAATACTGCTCAATTCTCGGTATTTTCCTTCATGGATGGCTTCTCCGGATATAATCAGATTAAGATGGCGCCGGAAGACATGGAGAAAACAACGTTCATTACCCCATGGGGTACATTCTGCTATAAGGTCATGCCCTTTGGTTTGAAGAACGCCGGGGCAACCTATCAGCGGGCCATGGTCACATTGTTCAATGACATGATACACAAGGAGATTGAGTGTTATGTGGACGATATGATTGCTAAGTCCCGAGACGAAGAAGAGCATCTGGTCAACCTGAAGAAGCTGTTTGATAGACTGATCAAATACAAGCTGAGGTTGAATCCAAACAAGTGCACTTTCGGAGTGCGTTCCGGGAAACTGCTGGGTTTCATTGTTAGTCAGAGAGGAATTAAGGTAGATCTTGCTAAAGTAAAAGCTATTCAAGATATGCCTGCACCGAAGACAGAAAAAGAAGTGCGCGGGTTTTTAGGGAGGTTGAACTACATATCTCGGTTCATATCTCATCTAACTGCTACGTGCGAACCAATATTCAAATTGATAAGAAAAGAGCAAACGGTCAGGTGGAATGAAGACTGCCAAAGAGCTTTCGACAAGATAAAAGAATATTTGCAGGAGCCTCCAATTCTAATGCCTCCAGTTGAAGGAAGACCTCTTATCATGTACTTGACCGTGCTAGAAGGGTCAATGGGGTGTGTTCTAGGCCAACATGACGAGTCTGGTCTAAAAGAGTATGTTATTTATTACCTTAGCAAAAAGTTTACCGACTATGAATCCTGATACTCACTGCTCGAGAAAACTTGTTGCGCTTTGGTATGGGTTGCTCGCCGACTGAGGCAGTACATGTTGACTCATACCACACTGCTCATTTCCAAAATTAATCCTGTCAAGTACATCTTTGAGAAACCAGCGTTAACTGGAAAGGTTGCTAGGTGGCAGATGATTTTAACTGAATATAACTTCCAGTATACTTCTCAGAAAGCCATCAAGGGAAGTGTATTGTCGGATTACATGGCACAGCAACCTCTTGAAGATGATTATCAGCCAATGAAGTTTGATTTCCCTGATGAGGACATCATGTACCTCAAAGCAAACGATTGCGAGGAACCACTTCCGGAGGAGGGGCCAGACCCTGAATCCAAATGGAAGTTGATGTTTGATGGGGAAGTCAATATCAATGGACGTGGAGTTGGTGTCGTTCTTATCACTCCCGAAGGTGTTCACTTTCCCTTCGCTGCCAGAATTACTTTTGGCTGCACCAACAATGAAGCGGAATACGAGGCATGCATAATGGGAATAGAGGAGGCTATTAATCTTCGGATTAAGAACCTCGATATATTCGGAGATTCAGCCCTCATCATCAATCAAGTTACCGGCAAGTGGTATACGCATCAAGAGCATTTAATTCCATACAGGGATTATGCTAGAAAGTTATTGATGTTCTTCACGACAGTTAAGCTTCAGTACATACCACGTGATGAAAATCAGTTTGCCGACGAATTGGCCACTCTTTCTTCGTCTATCAAAGTCTTGTGTTGGAATTATGTGCCCAGAATTGACATCTCCAGGCTTGACGCTCCAGCTCATGCCTTCTCTGTAGACGCCGTGTCTGACGAGAAACCTTGGTACTTTGATATTAAGTTATTCCTGGAAAAGCAAGAATACCCAGCTGGGGCATCTTCCAATGACAAAAACACCTTAAGGCGACTTGCTGCTAGCTTCTTCTTGAACACAGACGGGGTTTTGTACAAGAGAAACTTTGACATGGTCTTGCTCAGATGCGTGGATAGACACGAAGCAAGCATGTTAATGCAGGAAGTCCATGAGGGATCTTTCGGTACCCATGCAGGAGGGCATGCTATGGCTAAGAAATTGCTGAGATCAGGGTATTACTGGATGACAATGGATGCAGACTGTTGTTCATTCGCTCGTAAGTGCCACAAGTGCCAGATATATGCAGACAAAGTGCATGTTCCTCCAAGCCTGCTCAACGTCATGTCATCTCCTTGGCCCTTTTCTATGTGGGGCATTGACATGATCGGGAAGATAGAGCCAACTGCTTCAAATGGTCATCGCTTCATCTTGGTCGCGATTGATTACTTTACCAAATGGGTAGAAGCAACATCTTATGCCAATGTCACTCGTCAAGTGGTAGCTCGTTTTCTGAAAAGGGATATCATATGCAGATACAGAGTACCCGAGAGGATCATTACTGACAATGGTTCTAATCTCAACAACAAGATGATGGCAGAGTTGTGTCGGGACTTCAAGATTCAACATCACAATTCTTCTCCTTACCGACCAAAGATGAATGGTGCGGTAGAGGCAGCAAACAAGAATATCAAGAAGATTGTGCAGAAAATGGTTGTCACTTACAAAGATTGGCATGAGATGTTACCATTTGTGTTGCATGGGTACCGAACGTCAGTCAGGACGTCAACAGGGGCAACTCCCTTCTCTCTGGTATATGGTATGGAAGCAGTCCTGCCTGTTGAAGTAGAGATTCCTTCATTGCGTGTGATGATGGATGTAAAGCTTGATGAGGCTGAATGGGTGCGTGCTCGTTACAATCAGCTATGTCTAATTGAGGAAAAGAGATTAGCGGCTATCTGTCATGGTCAGCTTTATCAGAGGAGAATGAAGCGAGTATTCGACCAACGAGTACGTACTCGGGAGTATCAGGTGGGAGAGCTTGTGCTGAAAAGGATCATTCCTCCAGGTTCAGATCACAGGGGCAAGTGGACCCTGAACTACGAATGACCATTCATAGTGAAGAAAGTCTTCTCAGGAGGAGCACTGATGCTCACCACTATGGATGGAGACGACTTCCAGTCCCCTGTTAACTCGGACACAGTTAAAAAATACTTCGCATAAAAAAGACCCGCTGGACACAAAAACAGAATTAAAGTCCAGGTAAAAAAAGGGCATCCCGGCGAGCTAAAAACAGAATAAAAAGCTCGGGGAAAAGTTAGGGAAAATGAATTTAAAAAAATGTACACCCATTGAGTTGAAAAGCCACATTGGACAGCTCAAGCAAAAAAGGGTATCCCGGTGGATCGAAAACCCGAAAGGGCGATCCACGCAAAACAAGGGAATAAGCGAACAACTGCAATCCGAGTAATCTGAACCACGTCTTCGTACAACCTGACAATATCCGAAGGATAGGAAACAGTCCCCTCATCCTCTCAGAAAGTAAAGGCAAGAATGGAGAGTCTCGAAGATATGCTGGTCATAGCAGAAATGGAACTCATTGGGATGTCGTGCCCATTGCCATTAGGATAGTTTCTTTTCTCAATTTTTATGGTGGCTGCCTCTTTCCAGGTGGTTGCTTCCTAATGTAAATATTTTCCTATTCAAAGGCCTTTCAATAAAAAGAATATTCAGTCAAAAAGCTGTGTGTGTTTATTTTGGTTTGCAAAATGTCCCGAATTTTTGGCAAAAATAGCATTGCATTAAAACATGGTGATAATTTGAAAAGAAAATGACATGCAGGGAAGCACTGTAACCCTCTTTGAGTGTCGGGTGACAATGGATGAACAGATCATACCATGCAAATCCCCGGGGCACACTTGTGTTTTCTGTTGTTGCAGGTTGCAGGATGGCATCACATTCTCCCAAGCAGATTGTTTCTCCTCATGAGAGACACTTTGCAATTCCTATCTCCAGCAGATTTCTTCCCCAGCTAAGCCTTGGCAGTAGTCCAAGCAATTTATTCTCCCCTAGTGGAATGCCCAGCAGGAAGCTGAGTGTTTGATATCCCCATAGAGTTAGAATTGTCAGAATTCTATCCCCAGCAAGGGTCACAGCCAGAGCATTGATGAAGCATCTTTCCCAGCCAAGTCTGAAGATGATCCTTCCCCACAGAATTCATATTTGATTCTCACTCCCGTCAGTGAAATATTCCCCAGCAGAGTTGCCAATTTATTTTTGGTCAATATATTAATACAAGCAGGTATTCATCACCTCAGTCAGAGCTAGGTGTCAAGGCCTCTGCTCTATTTCCCCTGCAGAGTTATAACTCTTGTGGCCAATCAGGCATCTGTTTGTTACTCGTCTGCATCTCTCCAGCACTCGTCTGTGTTCATACTTTACTGCTGCTCGTCTTCAATTTCCAACACTTGTCTGTGTTTGATATTTGATACCTGCTTGTTGCTCGTCTGCGTTTTTCAACACTCGTATGTGTTATCCCTAAGCAGAGTATTCCCCAGCAGTGACATATTATTACTTTATTGATGCTCGTCTGCATTTCTCAACACTTGTATGTGCTATCACTCCGCTTTGCTCGTTTTCTTTCCCCAGCAGTGGTCCATGATTATTGTTGTTGCTCGTCCGCAATTCCCAGCACTCGTCTGTGTTTAATCTCTGTTGTTGCTCGTCTGCAATTTCCAATACTCGTCTGTGTTGGGTATCCATATTTGCTATTGTTCGTCTGCAAGTTTGCACTCGTCTGTGTTTAACATCTGATATTTAATGTTGCTCGTCTGCACTTGCCAACACTCGTCTGTGTTTGGTGTATGAATACTTTGATGGTTGCTCGTCCGCATTCTCCAGCACTCGTCTGTGTTGTTTATCTGTTTGAAGCTCGTCTGCTTTGTTTGGGTACTCGTCTGTATCATCCCCAACACTCGTCTGTGTTAGCTTATATCTAATTGTGAGGATTTGTTGTTTATCCTTGGTACTCTTCTGTTGCTACTCCAAATGCTCGTCTGTGTTTGAATTTCTGGTATTCGTCTGTAACAGTGGTTGATACTCGTCTGTATCATTGCTTGAAACACTCGTCTGTGTTTCTTAGATCATCGTCTGATACTCGTCTATATCATTGACTTTTGGCACTCGTCTGTGTTATCTTAATGATCATTCCAATACTCGTCTGTATTGAAGAGGTTTAAACTCCTAACTGTGGGAATAAATGTCAAAATGGTTACCGGTCCTAGCGTAACAGGATTATCCAAAGGAGGCTCGTCTGTCTCAGGCACTTATTATTATTGTTGCACCTGGCGTAACAGGTTTGCTCGAAGAAGACTCGTCTGTCTTATACCATATATCCACGGATAATATATGAAGAAGGTTCGTCTACCTTGTTTATGCATGTCTATCCCACAAACTTTAGTGCATCCCGGTCCTGGCGTAACAGGTTTACCCGAAGGAGATTTTTCTGTCTCAAGTCATATGTTTTGCAGTATATGAGGGCTCGTATGTCCGGTTCCTGGTGTAACAGGATTGTTTGAAGACTCGTCTGTCAATGTGTTCTTATTCCAGATACCTGTTTCAACTTGGAAGAAGTTCGTCTGCTTTTTTCTCCCCTGCAGTTGCCAAAGCGTCATTTGGTTGGGTTTATTTCCCAGTTTTGCATTCTTCGTCAGAGTGCAAATTTCTGGTCTTCTTGGTATTCAACCACAGTTTATCTTGAACGGTCGATAGCCCTTACTACCGTCCTTTTCAGATTAACAGTTGTTTGAATAGGGGCAGCTATAACACCCCAAATTTGCCTCTTCATTTTAAGCATCATATTCATCATGAACATATCATTTTTTTAACATCCTAGCATGGAAAGATGAGGCATAACATTCTTCATGTCCTAGCATCAAGCATATGGTCATCTGTGGAAGTTCTTGAGGCATCACAAGTCATGACAAGGATCCCAATGGTTTTGTACAAGTCCTATGAGGGGTATACACTCCATTCACAAGTTCAAGTTCATTTGCAAAAGCTCAGAAGATTGCATGATCATCAGAGATCTCAGGATAAGGCAAAGCTCCTACACAAGGCACCTAAACTAGGGTTTGAGATTCAAGCATCAAAACATAACAACTTTGGCCATTTCATTTGGGAAAAGTCTTCTATATGTCAAGAGGATCCTATGTACCAATTTTCATGAGAAAATTCCATGTGGAAGTCAAGATATTCTTCAGTTGTTTGCAGATGAAGTAATTGGTCAATTGTGCCCTTGAAAAGTCAACTGTGTGATTTCAAGGGGCCCAAGCCACTTTTTCTTGATAAGGGGGGTCCTTACAATGTTATAAGAGGTTTGTAATGTTCAAAGATCAAGAATCATGAAGATTTGAAGGGTTTTGCAAAAATGGTACAAAGTTGGTTTTTGGAAATTTCTAATTTTAGCAACTTTTGCCCTAATTTTAAAGTGAGCTTAACATGATCAAAATTTCTTCAAATGGACCAAATTCAAACATGAAAGTTGGATATTAAGGGCTCCCATTTTCAAAAAGTACAAGTACATTTTCATGGGATTCATGGTTTGCAAGATATGCCCCTCGAAAAAGTGCTGCAAACTAGGGCGAATTCAAAAGTTTCATGCATGCACAAAAGCAAAAATGTTCAAAACTTGTTTTCAAGGCTTGGAATGGTTCAATTTTATTTACTAAGTTACAATACATTTCATTTGGATCATTTTTCTCCAAAGAATACCACATTTTCGTGCAAGGCAAGGATTTCACCCCAAAAAGGCAAAATTGGCAAAATCATGAGAAAAGTGTGATGACTTGATCTAAGGGCCAGGACTTGTTGCATTATGATCAAGGGTGGGATTTGGATTGCCCATGTGCTGAGAGGACAAGGAAAGCATGAGGAGTGCATGCTTCCCTCACAATTTGCAAAATTTGCAAAATCACCAAGAGCTTGTGATTCCCACGTGCAAACTTGATAATATTTTCAGCATTGAATTGTGAGGTCATACTTAAGCAGCTAGGGTTTCAGAATTGGCACCCTCTCTCTCATTCTCTCATTTCCAAGTTTATGCACCAGTTGCATTTTCTCTCATTTCTCATCACACAAGTGCTCAATTCAAAAACCAGTGATAGATCCTTGATCAGTGCAAGCTAAGGATCGTTAATCACACACTCTTTCAAGCAATATCTCAAGTTCAACAACATTGCCATTTCAGGGCAGGTGTGAGCAAAGCTTCAAATCCAGCTACATTCAATACTTTAGATGCATTTATTTTGCATCTAGAGTGAAGTAGGAGTGCATTGCATCCATTATTTTGTCTTCTAACACCTTGAATCAAAATCTGCAACTCATGTATGGTTCTAAATCTTGAGATCTGGAAATGAAATTAGTTATGTGTTTTGTGATTTGTGATGTGCACTGAGTATGCTGCGACTTGTGGTTTTGATATGGTGCATTGTAGCATGAGATATTTGAGTTTCAAGTTTCATGGTCACACTTGTTCTTCTTCGATCCGGTTAATCCATTGACCTATTGCATTTTTCAAGTCCATTTTCGTGATCAGCACACATCATTTACCTAATCTGGAGCTAATTATTTATTTTATTTGTGTTTTGTTCTTCTGGTTTGAGTTCCGGTGCCGGAGCCCTAGCTCCGGTCACCGGAAACTGGAAATGGTTGTTAGGGTTTGTATCATGAAGAAGATGAACTTCCAGCCTTAGGATCTTGTTGCTGTATGGTTCAGATGTTGCCACGTTGCCCTAAGGCCAGCCTCCCTCTCACGTGAATTATGTTTCTCATTTTAATTCTTTGTGTTTCTCAGCCCACTGTAATTACCATGCGTCTCCAATCACACTTCAGCTTATGTCCACGTCAATTAATGAATGGTCCACATCATGCGTCTGATTCATCCTGCGTTTCTTGTTTTTTTTCCTTTTATTTTTCATAAATTCCACCATAAATCTCATGAGCCAGCGCAGCTTAATGGGCTCAGTACTGCTATTCACACCCCTCACTTTCTGGCACAAACCAATTACACGCAAACCCTTACTACCAACACCCCCAGCCAATTTCCTTTTTAATTTCTTTTTCTTATTTTTATTCTTTTAATTCATTTTTGGTTTTCATTTATTTAAAATACTTCTGATCATTAAAAAATTCCTAAAAATATTCTTGAGTCTTCTTTTAAGTTTCTTTTATTTTTCTATATTTTTATTTTCCCTTTTTCCTAATTTCCACGTGTCATATTAATTCCTTGTTTCAATTAACTTCTTTTTAGTTCTTTTTTGAGTACACTTCCTTGTCCATTTTCCATAGGTCTCATTATTTTGAGTTTCTTGTTCATTCTTTTTGCTCTGGATTCCTAAAATGATGTAGTTCTTGTGTGATTTTCCCCCTGATTTTTTGAAATTTATTCCTTGGGTCTTGGTTCTTTGACTTGTGTTGGAAGTTATTAACCCTAGTTTGTGTTCTTGCCTCCATTTGACCTAGTTTGCTTCTGAATCATTCCCAATCCTTTTGGCTCATTGATATATCATGTTTGAGGATCATTTGGTTTAAGTTGTGGAATTTTTAGATTCTTGGTTGATTTAATTTGAATTTTGTCTTGAACCTTGTCCCATTTTGCTTCTTTTGGTCCATTAGCTCTCTCATAAGCTTAGAAGGGCACTTGTGCCAACTTCTTCTTCTCATTTGGGGTCCCTTTAGGGTATGGGTACCTTCCTGGTCCTAGATTAGGGTTTGAGTCTAAGAAATTTTTGTGTTTGCTTCCCTTTTAATTTCTTAAGTGTTTTCACTTCATCTCCTTACTTCTTTCACTTCATTATGTGATTGTTTGGTCTTGTGAGTATTTTCTCTTCATCTTGTTAGCTTCTTAAGCTCTTCTTTGATTTGTTTTGGTTCTGGTCTTGTGCATTGAGTCCATGTCTTGTGCATTTTTGCTTTCCATCTTTCTTAAGTTTGCATTTGTTTACATATGTGTTTCATGTTGCATCATTTTGACTTGTAAGCTTCATCTCTCATTCTTTTGAGTTGCATTTGCATTGAGAATGTGTACATATCATTCCACTTCTGTTTGTTTGATGATGGCATGCTATTTTGTTCATTTCATTTCACTTGTATGCTTATGTTACTAACCTTGCAGGGGCTTTGGTAAGTGTGAGGTGTGGAAGTTGAGTTCCACATCTCCAAATCTCATCTCTTCCTTTTATTTCTTACTTGTGCTAACAATTTGCTTGTTGGGCATAGGCCTTACTCATCTCATCTCTTCTTCTTTTTCTTCTTCTCTTCTTCTTTCCTTCTTCTTTAGGATAGAAAGCCACACTAACCTTAGGATATCCATGCATGACAACACTTAGGATTCTTTAGTTCCCCCCTTTTAGAATTTTACCTTTGTAATCCTTTGGTTCTTCTTCTCTTCTCCTCTCGTAACATAAAAAACATCCTAATAATGTTTGAAGTAATACCTTGAGCAATAGCCTTATCCCATGAGGTACTTGTAGTCTTCCCATCTTGGGATAGTACAAGCTTACCTTGTGATGCACAAGTCTGATCAAGGTATCTTCTTCACCAAGAAAAGCATAAAAAACACTTCTTCATCTGTAAATACCAAAAACACTTAATAATTTAACAAGTTAGTGAGCTTAGGCCCTAATCTTTGGGTTCAAGTTTTGGGGATCTTCTCCTTACTTGAGTGTGCTTGTTCTATTATTCCATCTTGGAATGTAGTGACAGGTGCACATTCCATGCAAAAGAGCTTGAGTTCACCTCCTTGTGACACACTCATAAAAGCCTCATAAAAAACACAAACAAACAATAAGCGTCTTTCCTTCGGGAATTCTTTTCTCATCTCCCTCGCTCCGTACGCGAACTTGCTCCTACTTGTCATTTTGTAAGACGGTTACGCACTCGTCGTCCGAGTCTGCAACACCTGAGCAATGGCATAGGCAGTTCAAGCCTTAATTCACAAGCAATTTCCTTGTTACCCCTAGTTAGGGGAACTACGGCGTCTCTGATCCTCATTATCCTGATGAGGTACGTAGGCAGCGGGCTAGGGCCCGTTCGAGCACAATCTTTATTTTCCCTACATTTTTCTTTTTGTTTTCCTATTCAGTTCCTTTCTCATTTCTTTTATCCAGTTCATTTTCTTTTCTTTGCAGCAGTTTTCATCCCCTCACCCTTTGAAATAGTTTATTTGCAAGCGTGGATCCCGTCGGGTATGGCGGACGATCTGGGGTGCTAATACCTTCCCAGGTCGTAACCGACTCCCAAACTCAGTCTCTTTGGTTCGCAGGACCCATGTCCTTCCTCTTCTTTTCTTCCGGTTTGTGCAGCATTACCATTCCCTTTCTTTGGGATAAAAATGCCTGGCTGGCGACTCTATTCTTTTTCCGTGCCACTTTCGCGTTTGTACCAGGATGGAAATCCGGGGAGCGACATCAGTCTTGAGCATCTCACTCTTTTTTTTTGGAACTAACACACTGTACATTCCTTCCTAGCTTTTCTTACATAGTCAGCACATACACTACCCCTTTTAAACACAATCAAGTAAGTGTGGATCCCGTCGAGTACGACGGACGATCTGGGTGCTAATACCTTCCTAAGTCATAACCACCTTTCTCAGTTTATTTGGTTCGCAATCGTCTTATCCATACCCTTTCAGGTTTATGCAACATTACCTTTCCTTCGGGATAAAAATGCCTAGCTGGCGACTCTATTCAACCTCAACCTCCAACATCGCCGACCGTCCGCGTCTGCACCGGGACGAGAGTCTGGGGAGAGACAATAGCCAAAATATATTTTGTTTACATCAAATAGTAAAGTTAATGTTTACATTGGAAATACAAAAGCACATTACAAAGACACCTGCCATTGGAAAATGTATAAGCACATACATGTACAACATGGATAGAACTTACATTTCAAGCACCATGCCTTTGATTTGAAGTAGAGGTTGAGGCTGAGACAAACATATTTTAGTCAAATAATCTTACATCACTACTTATAGTTGTATATTTTGTTTATATTGAGAATGAATTCTCAACTTTGGAAATTTATCATCATCAACTTAACACCTGCATTCAGAATTGGATTATTTTACACAACAGGTTCAATCAATAACATCATATTGAGAATGTACAAATCATCCAAAATATCCACTAGATAAAATGTAAACAAATACCATAATTAGGATTCATAAATCTTCTAATTAAAACATTTTATGAAATTTGGAGGTAAGCAACATCTATTTTTTAAACTTTCTCACTAAAAACTCAACATCTATGTTCTCTAATAGACTGTTATTCAAATAATATATGATATATATTGAATAATGTACCCTCTTCAGGATTAATGAACTTGCTGAGATTTTGAGCAACAACCACAACCATCATGAGAGTGAATATGTAGCATACATGGGATACCATAAGAAGAAATGCACCTCGGGTTTCATCATTTTAGAAATTACTTTTCTTAATAAGAAGCAAGGCTAAGAAAGTTTAAAAAATATTTTATAATCACAGTTCATGGTAAGATGCACAATTCACACCTTACCAAAATATTCAGTTGTATCATGAATATATTCCTCTGCTATGAAAAGACAGAACTTCGTGAATTTCCTAAGAATGTATTTCTGCTAAGATCAGCTCCTTGTTTTTCTTTTGCACAAGAAATCACTTTTCTCCCTAGTCTACTCGGTCCTGATTGTATCAAAAAACACCTAAAACTATCACTGTGAGAACCATTTTCCACTAACCTCAATGTAACACAATCCTTCCGAAGAAGATCAGGGAAATCCAACACCTGAAGCAACATAACAAAATCATTTAGTTTCTCAAATTTTCAAAAGTCAAGTGCAAACACCTGACTTAGTATGGGTCTTGGTATGCTCTACATCTTTATGCCAACTCCC
Source organism: Lathyrus aphaca (assembly GCA_963966055.1). Classification (NCBI taxonomy): domain Eukaryota; kingdom Viridiplantae; phylum Streptophyta; class Magnoliopsida; order Fabales; family Fabaceae; genus Lathyrus; species Lathyrus aphaca. Next base: position 204,570,326 of record OZ014523.1, on the reverse strand, counting down.
AGAAAATTCAAACATTGAATTGAATATCCCTGAAGGAATGTTGCAGGTCAAAGACATGCTTTGTCATCTAAAAAAAGAGAAAACAATCGGTGAAAGAGAATTATTACAGAAGGAATATGAGGTGTTTTTAGAGTGTAGTTTTCACGATGACGACAATGCCAATTTGGAAACTGAGGGTAGAGAAATAACCTTTCTATGTTTTTGTTAAGGAAAATGAGAAATATTACAAAAAGGAAACTCAAGAAATTAAACTCAAGAATAGTGATGGGTTACTTTAACACCTTTTCCTGTATGTTTTTAGAAACCAACTCACAAGCTTTTAGGTCAGTAGATAAGCTCAAAAAATCAATTCAAACAAACTCTGAAATGGATTGAAAAGAATTATGATCACCTTTACATCATTTAGGAAGATAATTTTCCAACCATTGAGATGAGCTCGGACAACAATGTCCATATCTTCTACAATTTTCCTCTCTAGCCAGCCTTCAGACTCTTCTAGACCTTTGATTCTCCAAACACCAGCATTGAAACCAAAAAACTTAAGACACACTTATTGACCTTGTTGTTCCACTACAAAATGAAAGCATAATTTTTTAACAAACAAAACAATACAAAACTTAGAAAGAACCTGAATTGGTGGAGCAATATATTCAGTACTGAACGTTAACCAAGCAACATAAGCCACATGGAACAACCTTTCAAAATCAGGACCATGAGGAATGTGCAAATTATGATTCCCAAAATCCCAAAGTCTTGAAATATCAAATTGAGCAATAGGAAAACCAATAAATGTTCCAAAGAAAAATATTAATAACTATTAAAATTGATTAATAGAAAATATGACTGTCGTTTCGCGAAGCCGAAACACTGCTACTTAGCCGACCCAAAACAACAAGAATAAGGATAAGAATAATCTCAAGCTCACATATTATAAGATTTAGCTTCAACAGTGTCATTCATAAGTTTATGAACATCCTCAGTGTCATCCATAAGAGAGTGGTCTTGAAAAACCTGACAAACCTATAAACCACAACATTAAGAACCTGACAGATCCGAAGATATTTGATAAAACCTGCATCTTCCATAGATAACTGTAAAATTACCGGAAACGTCATTGCCATCTTACCCCATTCCTACAACACAAACAATCTTAGATAAAAAAAAATAACATAAACCCTAAAAAAAGTTTGATTTCTCTATTCTTGTAGATAATTACAAGAAAAGGTTGTTTGTTTTATATAAAAAAAAGGATAAGAGGATAGAGGTTGTGGAAGAGAGAAGATGAAGAAAGAGGAGGAAGAATGAGATAGTAGAAGGATAAGCATGTTGTGGAAGGAGGAGAAAGAAAGAGGTAGTCGAAGAGAAATTAAAGGAAGAGGAAGAGACCAGTAGAGGAAGAGAGCGAACATAATTTTGCATTTGGGGGGAAGCAGAATTTTTTTTTGAATTTCAACATTGGAAAACGTAAAGAAGTTGTAGAATTTTGAAATTGGTAGTTTGTTTTGAATCATTCAATGTAAAAAGTGGATATCATAGGAAAAAGTGTATGGAAAAAGCAAACTATTTGGTTCAAAATGATAGTTTGGTTACAAAAAGTAAATTTTGGACACAAATTTCCCCTAAATTGATGACGTGGCAGAAAAAGAGATAAGGGTATAAATGTGTTTTCCAGAACAACAAATTTTCTTATATTATAGATAGTTTTGTTGGAAATAGGTGAATTAATTAATACGTGGTTGTGTAAAATGGCATGTACGTTTGTATTTTGTTTCTTATGATGTTATTAACAATGCATTTCCATATGGTGTGTTATGTTTATTTAAATGTCGAGTTCGTATACTCCTTATATGATGAATAGTAGCTGTAATTGGGGCTATGTTAAGGTGGAAATGTATGTATGCTGGTTATAATGATTTGTTAAACACAATTATGTGTTGTGATAACATGCTTGGTGAAATATGATACCATGATGTTGTGGTTTTGTGATGTTGTGTTATCGTTACTAATTATAACATGATGAGTTTGATAATATGTGTGTTGTTGTTGTGGATTACAATGTTACCATTTTTGAACAGGTGTATAATGTATGTTGGACAATTGTGAGGTAATGTATTGGTGATATGTTAGTCTTATGCATTGTTTCGTGGTTGTATGTTGTTGTTTGAGATGCATAACATATTGCATGAGTTGTGGGATAAGACATGTGCCCAAGTGGGGTGGGAGCATTTATCCAGATTCTTCATAAGGGAATCGTGTTGTTGTAGTTGTTGAGGTGATTATGTGCCTGTGTGGGTGTGAGCAATCATGAATGTCGTGTGCCCATGTGGGTTGTGAGCGACCTAAATAGAAATTTCGACGGGAATTGTGATCATGAAAAAGGGATTGAAATTGGTACCACGTGCATTGAGCCGAGTTGGTGTCCTATTGCATAATATTTGAGTTGTGTTGCATTATGAAATGTTTGATTATCTATTTGTGTTGAAATTAATTAAAGTTGTGATGAAGGGTGAATTGCTTGATGATTTTATGCTTTCATATTTATATCATTTGTTTCTTTTGTTGATTTGAGAATCTCACCCCTTCTGTTTGAATGTTTCCTCTGCATGAGTAACGTGCAAATAATCTGCAATAGGAGATCTGATGTGAGTGGAAGATAGAGTCTTCCATTTATGCCTTTGTGTCGGTGTCTGCTCTGATATGTAACATTAGGGTCATGGAATGCTATGTTTTATTAGGATATGTTTACTTAAGATTTTAGATATCTCTTAATTTTTCTTATTTATGTGATTGAATATTATGTTTACGTTGAAAGAATAAGTGTTGATGTTTTCGCTGTTTTAAATAAAATGAAGTTTACAAATCTTTTATTATCATCATAATTTTTAAATAATTTTAAGAGTAATGTGTTGTATATCATATAGAAGAGCATGTTTTTTTTGCTTGTGACATCCTAAATGAGGTTCTATTGTTTCATAGTCTGATTTTATTTACATTTACGCAAGGCATTATTTAGGGTGTTACATAGTGGTATCAGAGTAGGTCGGTCCGTCCAACCAGGTTGTTTAACTATGTTGTTCCCTAGTATGTGACATGTGTGTGAAACACTGTCGATACTTGCTTGTTTTCTAACTATTTTTCTACTGGAGTTGGTTTAAAACAAGTGGGGGAGAGTATACTTCTCTTGGATATTCCAGATGTTGTGAGATTAGATATTGTGTCGCTGCAAGAGAGAGAGAGAGAGAGTGTGTGTGTGTGTGTGTGTGTGTTATGTTGGACTATTTAACTATTTGGGGAATGGTGCGATCCTTGAGGGAAGACAGCCAGGTGTTCTCGTTGTTTGCTTCCTTGTGATGGGGAAAGAGATGTGTTGGCTAGAGATGGGCCAATGATGTGTTGTGTAACCTGACATGTTTCCTAAGGATAGACACAATTTGTCTTTAGTTGGAGCAAGATGATGTTGTTCTTGAGACAAATTAGTAGGAGTTAAACCTTGAGTTTACCCATCATTGGATGATGGTGTGGTGTGTCGTTGAACGCTATTATAGTTTGGTAAGGATGGTTTATGCCCCATCATGATTGTCAGTTGTCTATTGACAAATTGAGGAACTGATCACCCTTAATCTCTTGTTAATAGTAGATGGGATCATGCAGGATGGAATAGACATATCTTTCCATCTTAGAAAGTATGATCAGTGAATTATTTGAAGTTAAGCCAAGTGCTTACAGATTGTTTTGATGAGTCAATGTAGATTCTTATACCTGAAGATGAGGTGGATTCGAGGTTTTGTATGTCAGTCAAGTTAGGTTGTCTCTGAGAGAGAATAATCTGGTATTATTGATGGTTGATTATCAGCAAGTAGAGGGTGAAATTAAATTTGATGAAGGTGAAGAATTAAGGTTTATATCTGCTAAATAGACAAACTCTCAGGAGATGAGGCTCAGATGTTTGCCATGATTGCGATGATGGTGTTCTGGGATTGGAAGTAAAGTCACAATTATGAACTGTCAGTTGTGTGTGAGTTCCAAATGTATTTCTGGATGACATATCACATGTACCGCTAGAGAGAGAGGTGGAATTCTCTATTGGTCTGGTCCCTGGTACTAGATGTTTCTATGGCAGCATATATGATGCATGTGTTAGAACTAGTAGAACTAATAGAGAAGTTAGAAGATTTACTGGAGAGGTGAATTGTGAGACCAATGGTGTTGCCTTGGAGAGCTTCATTATTGTTATTGAAGAAAGGGATGATAACATGAGGTTGCATGTTAATTGGTGAGTAGTATGGGAACTCACATTTGTGTTCTAGATAACTTGAGTTTTGAATTGCGACAAATCACGAATGATTTGAAGTTCCTTGATGGTATCACTTTTGTTATGGGTTGAAGTCTCTTGTAAGCAGAAACCTTGAGTGAGTTGGATCCCCGTAAGAAGAATTGATATGGGATGCGGTAACCAGAACTAGAGGTGTTAAGCTATTTTGGATAAATTGTTTCGAGCTCAAAATGGATTTTGAAGGTTGTATATGTTATGGTTGTAGTAGTATTACTCATGCATCTCCATCATTTGGAGAGTGATGAACATATACTAAACTATTGTATATTGAAAGGGAGGTTATTCTACTAACATATATAAGTGAGATTCTTATATTGTTTGATTGGTTGGCACTCTAGTGGATAGGTGTATTTTTATGCAAATTGATAACTCTCAAAAGTGCTTAAGAATAAGTGTCTACTTTCAAGAATAGAGGACTTGATGGATCAATTGGTGAGTGCGTGTGTGTTTAGCAAAAACTGACTTAAGGTCGTCGGGTTGTCATTAAATTCGAGTGAAGAATGAGAATGTTAAGAAAATGGACTATAGAACTCAGTATGGGCATTGCAAATATATGATGATGTTATTCGGAGATGGTAATGCACCCAGGGAGTGTATGGGGAATATGAATCGTATCTTCCATACTTAATTGGATAAGTTCAAAGTGGTGTTCGTTGGGGATAGTCTAGTCTATTATAAAACAGAAGAAATGTGTGTAGAGTATTTGAGAATTGATTTACAAGAATTTAATGGGATGAGGTTTTATGCTAAGTTATTAAAGTGTGATTTTTGGTTGGTAGAGGTGAGTTTTTGGGTTATATTATTTCAGATGAGGGCATTTTTGTGGATCCATCCAAAGTAGATGCAGTTCTACAATGAGAAAGCTCCAATGTTGGTTAAGATGATTAGAAGATTTTTGGACTTTGTTGGTTATTACCGCAAGATATGGAAGGCTTTTCCGAGTTAATACTTCCATTATATCAGTTGACTTGTGAAAGGTAACACGTTTGGTTGGGGATGTTTGTGGTGAGGAAAGTTTTAAAGAGCTGAAGAAGAAGTTTACTACGACTCCAGTTTCAATTCTGCTTGATCCTAATAAACCATTTGAGGGGTATTGGGATGTGTTTATGATAAGTTTAGACAGTGTGTTAATACAATATGGTAAAGTCATAGTTTATGCTTTACCAAAATTGAGGATTCATGAAAGGATATATCCAATTTAAGATTTGGAGTTTGTTGCGGTTGTAATTGTGTTGAAAATCTGGAAGTATTATTTTTATGAATCTAGGTTCAGAGGGTTTAATAATCACAAGAGTGTAGAATATCTGTTTGGTCGGAAAGAGTAGAGTATAAGATAACGAGGAAGGTTGAAATTCCTGATAAGGTATGACCTTGGCTCGAATTATCCTATTGGTAAAGATAATGTTGTGCTTGTTGAGTTAAGTTGAAAGTCTTTTCATATGTCTGCCTTGATAGTCAGAGAATTAGAATTGAGTTAGCAGTTCAGAGACTTGTTCCTGGAGTGTGAGCTAACAGAGTGGGGTGTGAGGTTGGTGTTAGTTGAAGATTTCTACCAGGATAATAAAGGTTTTGCATTTTAGAGTGGATCCACACAATCGTCAAAGAGGAAGTTTTCGACCCAACCAAGAAAGAGGAAACATGTCGACTTGTCGACAGGAAGAATAAAGTGAGGAAAAATCCAATCCTGTGAAGATAGGCGTTGAAGCACTTCGACATTGCCCCGAAAATCCACTTTGTCGAAGGCTTTCAACACAACATGCAGAATACCATGAAGAAACTGCCCAATGAAGTGGAACGACGCAGTGGGAAGTTACCATAGTAGTAGGGTGACAGGTGTCATCATCAGATTCGTTGGAAAGGGTCTGACGGTTACTTTTTATGTTTATTTAGGTAGATTTCGTTTTTAGAATTAAAGGTCGTATTTCTTTACATTGTAAAAGGTACACACTCAAAGTACCAAGTGTTAAGAGAAACGAGTTAAACCCTACGCAAAATGCATGATAGTATCCAAACATTTATCCTTTCAAATTATTTCAATTCCAAGCAATTTAATACTTATCATTTGCTTTGTTTTTTTCTATTTTATTCTTTTTCCTTTGTTTGTTTTCATTTACTTGTTTTATGTCAAATTAACGAAGCATTCCACAAGCATTTGCATAAACACAAACTAATCCCAAAAAACCCTTACCATCTGACACTATAAAAGTCCACCATATACTCAACCGGACAGAGCAATTATGGGACTCGTTTGGCCGGTCCCGTAAGTAAACCTTTTCGATAAGAGGCCAAAGACTGTTCGCGCAAATCCACGTGAAAACAAATTGGCACACATATTGTGACTAGTTGGGTTAAGTATATGCACTTACGCAGTGGCAAGATGGTAACGCCACGTCCAAACAAAGAACCGTCTTCGGAAAGAATTCCAGTTGTTACGAATACAACTGAAACTGTTACGACAGTAGTACCGACTGCTACGAGTGGATCATCCATAACTCCATTTCAACCTGAACTGATCAGGATGACTATCGATGGAACTACGGGGCCACAAGTGCCCAGTTTCACCATGCCCTTGTCAAGAACATTAGGCATGCCGCCCAAATTCATGCCAACTTACCATAACTCTGGCTCAACATTTGGAGACAATTTGTTAGGAGATTTTTCCCCATACCAGGGGCTAGTTTATTTGATTAACCAGTACGGTCGACCGATCAGATACAATGTTTTGTCTCAATCCATACCAATGTTTACTCCAAACTCTGTGGCCATTGTAAGGCAGCAGATGGACGAGATTAACCATGAAATGGTCCACATGTTGACTCAATAGATGGGAACCATTTTGTGACCTTTGATACAAGATTCAACACATAATTACCAACACTTGGCAACTTAAATGACTCGAATAGAGGGTTTTTTTTTGGCACCAACGACCCCAGTCGACGAACCCCACCTCCTCGACTAGAGACACTAGTTCAATAAGAGGAAGAGTATGAAGAGATACTCGAACAACCTTATTCAAGAGGCTGAAAATATACCTATGGTGGCCCAAAGGCCTCCCATTATGATGTTACATCGACATCAAAACCCTGAAGATGTGATGGGGCAGGTCCGTTAGAATGCCATAGCCAGAGAGCTGAACCTGGAAGTTATGGATGAAAGGATTATGGTTCGAAATGGAGCCAACCCAGACCTCCAACGACCAACCTATACATCCCCATTACCCAATTACATGATGCAAAGAGAACTATCCAGGGGATGGAAAGTTCCAAAGTTCATCAAATTCGTTGGTGAGACCGAAGAGTCCATAATCGAACATGTGGCACGATACCAGACGAAGATAGGGACATAACGAATAATGAGGACTTGAAAATGAAATATTTTCCTAGTTTCCTAACAAAAAATGTGTTTACTTAGTTCACAATGCTACCCCCTCAGTCCATTCACACATTGACTTAACTAGAAAGATTGTTCCACGAGCAGTTCTACATGGAGCACTCAAAGATTAACCTAAAGGAATTGGCTTGTGTGAAACAAAAAATGAATGCATCAGTCGAACAATATCTCAACATGTTCAGACTTTTGAAAGCTATATGCTTTACTAATGTTCCTGAACATGAGCTAGTCAAAATAGCCGCGGGCGGGTTCGACTATTAGATCAGAAAGAAGTTGGATACCCAATATCTCAGAGCTATGGCCCAACTAGCTGATAGAGTTCGACAAGTCGAAAGCTTGAAAGCTGAGAAATTGAAGACTAGTCGATATCATAAGAAAGTTGTGTACTTAGCAATTGATGAGTTCTCTTCCGACGATGGGGAACTCGTCGACGAAAGTGAGGTTCACGTGGCTGAACTCAAGCCAAGACCTCCTTACAAATGTAAAGTATTGAAACCATCAAATGGAAAGAATCCCATCGAAATAGGGAATTCCGACAAATATGTCACAAAGACGTATACTTTTGATATATCTAAATGTGATGAAATATTTGATTTACTAGTAAAAGATGGTCAAATCATAGTCCCACCTGGTTTAAAAGACCCCCCTTTAAAGCAAAAGAAAAAGAGGGGATTTTTCAAATTTCATAATTTTCTTGGTCATAAAATATCTCAATGTGTTCTTTTCAGGGATTTGGTGCAGAAAACTCTGAAGGAAGGCAAGCTTCAATTTGGCGAGAAGCCGAAGATGCAGGTCAACACATACCTCCTAAAGGTCGAAGAGACATTGTATTCTTAGTTGAACGAATGCATGATGGTGGAGGCTACTGAGGGTTTCCCTAATATGCCTCATATCAAAAACGTGGAATGCATGATGGTCGAAACCACTGAAGGAAATGACAAAAAGGGTGAGGAAGAACTGGAGGCAGGTTACCCTAAGGTTGGCGAAAGTTTGAATGAGTTCCAATAAAAATGCCAAGTGGGCGAATCAATGGCAATATTGTGCCCAAGATGCAACATTGTGTTTGATGAGAAGCCAACTGAGAGGTATGAAGCGAGCAAAACGAAATCCTTAGTTGTTGAAGGGTCTCATGTCCCAAGGTTCATGTTTGATCAGAGAGGTAATCCTCGTTGAAATGAGGAATACCGAAGATAGGTCCAACCAGTCAGACCAATAACTTTTGTGCCACCATCTGAAACCCCACATGAGAAGTGGCTGGAACCAGTTAATTAAAAAGGGCAGCAAAACGCCAAAGTGGAGAGTGCTGGATTTGGAGAAAGGTGCTGAGAAGAAAGATGAACCTAGGGGTTATGTAGTTTCTCCTAATTACAAAGGGAAAAATCCCATGACAAGGACTCAATAGAGGCGCTATCAAATAAACAAGAAGGCTGGGAATATGGCCTCGGCCTCTCAACCAAAATAGGTGGAAGCCTCTACACAAAAGAGGCAACATCCAAAATCCAGATGGGTCGAAAAGGGGAAGATGGTGACAAATCAAACTTTGTAGGTCATAGCCTCTAGAGAGAAAGAGGTAGTATCAAAAAAAAGTTCAGAGTGCACACCCGATGTCGAAAAGGGGAAAGAACCTGAATATACTCCCCAATCTGATGAAGAAGAACCAACTTACTCACCCCAGTTTGATGAAGAATACACTTCGTCACCAGAGGATGATTTTGATAAAGACATGTATGATGACACCAACGATGACACGTATGGGGGAGATTTCATCGTAAACTGTGACATTGTTCCTGTGTTGCCAACTGAGAATGACATGGTGTCAGAAGTGTCGGAAGTAAAGGAGGACTTTATGGAAAATGAGAGTCCAAAAGACGAGCCTTTGTGTTATTACGTCATGAACAATTGGGTAGTCGAAGAGAAGAGGGTTGTGTTTGAGAGGCCTAGTCATGGGATGATGTATCATTTGAAACCCCTTTTCATAAAAGCCAAGGTCGACGACATGGCAGTTAACAAGTTGTTTATAGATGGTGGAGCAAATGTGAACTTGATGCCCTGTGTTTTGTTCAAGAAACTCGGAAAGACCAATAAAGATCTTGAACAACATAATATGGTCTTATCCGACTATGAAGGAAATACTAGTAACATCCTAGGGGTGGTCCACGTTGATTTGGCTGTGGGAACGACCACTAGGTCGACACTATTTATGGTGATCAACTCCAAATCTAACTTCAACCTACTGCTAGGTAGGGAGTAGATTCATGGTATATGGGTAGTACCTTCTACCCTTCACCAAAGACTAAGAATTTGGAAAAAAGATGGTATCGTCGAAAACATAGAAGCAGCCCAAAGTTATTACAAGATCGAGGAAACTAAAGGATCAAAACGGTCATTCGATCAACACTTGGCGAACGTGGCCCCATGTGACGATGGATTAGGTTCTTATACCTCCGTCAAAATTGGCCGCATGTTGAACTTGGATCCAGACCATGGGTTCGTCTGGGATGATGCTGAGATACCAATGGAGACAAGTGGGTTCCCACCTACAGGGTGGTCAAAGGTCGATGATAATGACTTTTGAGTCAGAGGGTATGACTCAAATTTGGGCTACCTGGCTGAAAACAAAAAAGAGATGGCTCTAGAAACAAGGAAATATCAAATCCTAACTGACAAAGCCAGAATATATGGCCAATTAGGCCAAACAACAGCTTCAAAAAGTAGGAGGCTAGATTGCATCTATAACAATGAGCCTTTGGGGTTCGAAAGGGACCCATCAAATGAGCCACAAAGAATGCAGGCTCAGGACCCACTCGAAGAGATCGATTTGGGAGATGGGACCATAAAAATACCCACATACATAAGTACGAAGGTATGGTCAAAAATGAAGGCATGGCTTGTTGAAGTATTAAAAGAATACAAAGATTGCTTCGCTTGGGATTATAGAGAGATGCCTAAGTTAAGTCGAAATGTGGTGGAACACTGTCTACCCATACAGCCAGGCAAAAAAAACCAATAAAACAGCAACCTCGATGATTTGCCCCTAAGGTCACTAAAAAGATCAAGTATGAGATCGAAAGGCTGCTCAAAATCCAGTTCATCAGAACTACAAGGTATGTCGAATGGCTAACCAATATAGTTCATGTAATTAAGAAAAACGAAACACTTCGCATTTCCATTGATTTTAGAAATCTCAATAACACGGCACCTAAAAATGTGTATTCAATACCTATGGCAGAGATGCTTGTCGACTCAACCACATATTTTGAATATTTTAGTATGCTCGACGGATACTCTGGGTATAATCAAATCCTCGGCTGAGGATGACGTTCCCAAAATGATGTTTCGATGCCCAGGAGCTATAAGTATGTATGAATGGGTAGTAATTCCCTTTGGCCTACAAAATGTTGGGGTCACGTATCAAATAGCCATGAATGTAATATTATATGACTTAATTGAGAAGTTCATGCAAGTTTATATTGACGACATTGTAATAAAATCCTCTTTGGAGAATGATCATTTAGATCACCTTCGAATCTCTTTTGAGAGAATGGGGAAATATGGATTAAAAATGAATCCATTAAAATGTGCTTTTAGTGTGCGTGCAAGATACTTTTTGGGCTTTGTAGTCCACAAGAAAGGCATCAAGATCAACCAAAATAAGACAAAAACTATCTTGGATCTCAATCCTCCTTCGACGAAGAAGTAGCTTCAATCTTTGTTGGGGAAAAACAACTTCTTGAGAAGGTTCATATCTAACCTAAGTGGAAAGAAAAAAGTATTCTCGCCATTGTTGAAGATCTAGAAGGACAATGAATTTCACCGGGAAGAGAAACAACAAAAGGCATTAGACGCAATCAAATAATATCTGATGAAGCATCCTATGTTATTGTCACCTAGTATGAATAAAAATATAAGATTGTATATTGTTGCATCAGATACGACCATATGAAGTATGTTATCACAAGAGGATAATGATGGTGTCGAAAGACCCATTTATTACCTTAGTAAAATGTTGATAGATGTTGAAACTAGGTATACTATGATTGTGAAATTATGCCTGTGTTTGTATTTTTCATGTATGAAATTAAAGCAATATATAAAGCTTGTTGACATTTAATTTTTGTCTCATTTTAATGTCATCAAGCACATGTTGTCTAAACCTAATCTACACAGTCAAATAGGCAAATGGGCACTAGAGCTGACTGAAGTTTCATTAACTTACAAGCCTTTGAAGGCTATGAAGGGTCAGATAGTGGCAGACTTCATTATCGACCATGCGGAGGTCGAACCTCAGATGTTTGTAGTCGACTCAAACCCTTAGAAATTGTATTTCGATGGATCGAATCATAAGCATGGAACAAACAGTGGGAAGTTGATAATGTCCCCACAAACCAGTTTTCAGTGAAGCAAGTCTACTAACAACAAGGCTTACAAGTATATAGTAAATGCGTAAAGAATGATAAGCCATGAGAAATTAGGAGCCAAATGTGAACTTTCATTAAGTTAATTAGCCCATATAAATGAAAGGATAACATGGCATACATTAAAGATTATCAAAAAAGTAAAGATACATTGGATCAAAGCCTTAGAAACAGAAAAGCCTAAGTTGGAAATCTAGTATTGAAATCCTTGAAGAGTGCTTTCTCATGTAAGAGTTTGCTAGAGAGGTTAGACCTTTTCGAGTGCATATTCTGGATCATATCCTTGAGAGTAAGGGCCTTTTCGACATGGGTGATCCCCCCGAGCCACTTCTATGTCAATATCTTCTTGGGAAGTCAAAGGCTCAGCGGAATCCAAAGAGGCTTTCTGTTTTTCGACTACTACAATCTTGCGGTTCAGTTCGACTATCTGAGCCTGATAGTCATAAATTTGATGGTCGAAACTCTGGTATTTTTTAGAGTGCTTCATATTCTGGCTCTCAAACTCGCTGAGTTTAGCCTCACAGCGGGAACTGAAATCCTATTCAAGGTACATCTCATTGATAGTAGTTTTAATTTGGATATCATCCTGGTGGAAACTTGACAAGTCTTTGACTGGTTGGTTGAAGAACTCTTCAAATTAGACCAAATACTGGATTGTGCCAGTAGGGATCTGGTATAAAGACAGTTTGTTGATCATTTTTAAAACATCTCTAGCAAACTCATAACTCGTAGCAATGGCGTCCAGAAATCCTTCCTGAAATAAGTAGTCCTTCAGCTCGTGAAGCTTAACATCAAAGGAAGCATCAGTCTTCAGATCACGCAAGGGCGTCAAGCTAGCTTCAGAATAATTCCTAGAAGGAGGATGAAATTGTTGTAGTTGTTTCAAAACCTCAGCATGTTTAGTCTTCTTCATGGCAAGGAGATCCTTAAGGGTGGGCACCTTGTCTGCGTTTAGAGTCGCTATTTTAACATTGGTATCCAAGGGTCGAGAAACAGGGATTATTTTGATGGTTGGAGAAGAGGGATTTTTCTTTTAGGTGGTTACTTCACTAACATGGCAGTCGGATGATCGTCAGCAATTCCAGTTGTTTGATGGAGTGTTGTTATCAAAATATTTTAAGTAGTTGGTTCGCCAATAACGGAAGTTGGTTGACCTTCATTAGTTTTAGTTTGGTTATGAGGTGTTGGTGTCGGAGCCTTTTGAGGAGAACGTTCCACAATTTTGGTTGTTGGATGGCCTTTGTTAGTATTAAGTGCTTGATGGGTTGTTGTTGTTGAAATCTTTTGGGGAGAGTTGTCTTGAAGCTTATCAACCTTTTGAGGGGTTGGTTGAACATTCGACCCAAAACAATTGTCATCCTGAGCCTCCAAAGTCTGATTTTTGACATTGGCAGACAAATCAACCACCCCGACCTTCCAGAATAAGATGAAAATACAAGTTAGTGGAGCAAGAAAATGGAAAGAATTCGAAGTCAAAAGAACAATCACCTCATAAATGGTTCTAAGTTTAAAAACCTCTGTTAAGTCTTCAGGAACCGTTGGAGAAGGTCTTAAATCTATCCTCTTTGTTTTTTTGGCACCCATTTTCTTCTTTTTATTGGGCATCGGGGTGGAAATTTCCACATTAGAAGGAAAAACGTGGGAGTGAGTACTCCCATTAGAATGAAATAACATGGTTGATACAAGAAGGATTGATCAAAGAAGATTCACCTTTTGGGGTGGTACATCTCCGACAATCTAGAACAAGGGGACAAATAAGAACACAATAACATGGTTGATACAAGAAGGATTGATTATAGAAGATCCACCTCTAATTCTTTGATTTTGGGTTTTTTCACAGCTGGGGTAGGAGGAGCTGCAGTCGAGCCACGATTCGGACCCTGGAAAATGAATGTATGAGAATCACATGCTAAAAGAGAACAGTCAGAAAGAAAGGCAGGTCGAAAAGTTACCCTTTGAAGATTCACTTCGACACCAATAACCTGAGTCTCATCCATGACAGTCGAAGAAGATGCCCATTTCACCAGGTTAGCAAAGGTGTCAACTATGTTTTCCAGAAAGAGCTCTCTCTGGATGTTTTGAGTCTGGTAGTCCGACCACCAGACGTCGAATTCCTGGGTTGTGCGAATCGAAGGCTCAAAGGAAAAAACTGGCAGCTCTAGAATTTGGTTCCTAGAAAATTTGTGAAATGCCCAATAACTCACATCATTAAGCTTCAATCTTGACCAAAGGAGGTCTGAAGCGTGCCTCACAAGGGACTTAGGAAGCATTTGGCTCAGGCCAAACTGTCGAGCTACCAAGTTGGGTTGATAGTTTGTGAAACCATAGGCCTCTGGCTCAATTTGGTAGGAGAGCATGGTGTGGGTTAAAAAGGACCTCCAAATAGATTTAGACTCTGTTGTTGCGGCTGGAGAGGTGTTGGGAAAAGGATTTCTAAACCAAGTGGGTCCAACTTTCCGTGCAACGAAAGGCGGAATGCCTACGACAAAGGTAGTTTTCTCAACAAACATGTTGAGATAATTCATGAAAAGGATTTTGGAGGGGGTCTCCTGAAGGGTCATCAAAGCTAGTCGAACCCCCTCAATTGGGCAACTCTTGTTTAGTTGATCCATCCTACCTGAAGGAGGGTAGCCCAATTTGTGTTCATAGATGGCATTTAACCAATTATGCAACAACCATACCAGTCTTGAAATATTCAGTGACCTGTCAGTCTCAGCCAAATACCTCACCATGAGGGCTGACAACCCTAGAGTTTGGTAGAGATAAGCTAGTAGCAACTTCGCCAAAGATATATTGTGACCTTCATGAATCTGGATTGCCATTTGGATGAATTGTTTGGCCACCTATAAGGAGCCTGAGCAAAAATGGTAACATGATAGCCATAGCGTCAAAAAATCTATGTGCTCTACATCAGACACATTTTCAGATTCAAGGTCATGATGGTCTTCAATATAGCCCTGGAGACCAGCTCGATCGAAGTCCAAAGTGCTTATGGTTGGTAGGGATGGATCATAGGTCTCGCCCAAGGGTGAAAAACCTGTTATGACCGCTACGTCGAACAGAGTTGGCATCAACATGCCACATGGAAGATGGAAAGTGTTAGTTGAACCTTCCCAGAAATACAAGGATGCCAGGATCATGCTAGGATTGACCCTGTGACTAGTTTTTGACAATTGGATGGCCTCAAAAATACCAACCCTTTTCCATTGATCATTGTAACACCCCCTTTCTATACCCCCAAATAATCAAATAATCATTTAGGCACATGTTAACAATTCCATCAGAGTATAATTTAAACATAGTATAAAAGAGGCATGTCACATTATACATGAAATTAAAACATCCAACACCTGCTCATTTAACGATATGCAACAATGGGGTAACTTACAACAGAAGGATTCAATCCTTACACCCATATCTCAACATTAAAATGATAGCGGAAACTAAACATTAATCACATCAAACATATATACATACATACATATATATATATATATATATATATATATATAATCAAGTTTGATTCACCAAATATTCATGTTTACATAAACATTCATCACCAAGATACATATACAATTTCATCATAAAAAGGCATCAAGATAACCCTAGCTACCCGGTGCTACATATCAGAGCCGACCGACCAAAAGAATGAAGACACGCTTCACAAAAAGACCTCCAGCAAACCTACTCTGCAATGCCTCATAGAGCATCATAAAACAGCAGAGGGGTGAGAAATATTATCATAATAACAATGCATATAATTATATATCTTAACATAAAAATACACATATACATATTCTCACCACAATTCATCACCCATCACACATATACATCACAATGTATATATACAAACCAAGCATATTCATCATGCACAATCTCACATCATTCTACATAAACATATATATTATTCATGTTTATTCACCAATTTTTATCACTCCGCATAAACATACGTTATTCATGTTTATTCACCAATTTTCAATTACAGATGATAAATGCAAATCATAGAGACCGACTCACGACTCTATGCAAATGCAATGCGGTACCGACTCAATCATCTCAAGTTCACTCAAGAACTTATTGAAACTATCGCTCGTTACCTAAAGTAACTCCTCGTCAGACATACGATGTTCACCCATTGCTCACACCTCACATGGGCACACAATGTTTATGGATTTCTCACACCCCACGCGGGCACACAATCTGATTGCTCACACCCCACACAGGCATACAATGATTTGTGACTAAATCACCCATTTCTCACACCCCACACGGTCACACAATGTTTATGGATTGCTCACACCCCACACGGGCAAACAATCCGATTACTCACACCCCACACGGGCACACAATCATGTTGTAATCATCGCTCACACCCCACATGGGCACACGATGTTACAACGGATTCACATAGAATCCCACAACATAAGAATGCATACATTATGCTTCACATGTAAAATGACACACAACATTCTTGAAAATGCATACATATTCACAATATAATTATGCATTCATCTCATACAATCACAAACAAACTATACACATTCGCATCAATTACGCCAAACGGCCACGAACTCTCTCACTATCAACATGCATTCATATTCACTTCACGAAACGCATTTATTTACAAAACGGCCACCATATCGCAATCAATCCCACAATTCCTTAACTAACATAATTACGTGTTATCGGAAAAGTCGGGTACAAGTCGGCTAAAAATTATATATTTTAGCATCATTATTTTCTATATGTTTCTAGCTTCGAATCGATATAAAGAACACTAAAAACGGATAACTGAAACTCAAGTTACGAATTAAAAACACCAAACCAAAACATCCCAGGTTCGCTGAGCGACAGGTTCGCTCGCTGAGCGAAAAAGTTCCTGGAAAGCTCGTTGAGCGAGGAAACGCTCGTTGAGCGAGAACTGCGATTTCAGCAGCAGATCAGTTACGCAATAGTCAACCTAAAGGGATCCAAAACCCCATCAAACCTCCACAAACATGATCATTAACATGTATTAACTATCATACTTCGATTATATCAAGTTTTAACCAATTAATCTACCAATTTCTTAGATTTTCATCAAAACCCTAAAACCTATCATTCCCTAAACTTCTCCAAAACAAAAACCCAATCAATCTAACACATACATAATCATACACAATGATAAGATAACAATATTTCACACCCTTACCCATTTGTTTCGATTCCTAGGAGCAATCTTGAAGATTTCCAAGCTTTTCCTCTTTTTCTCCTCTTTTCTCTTCTCCTCCTTTTCTTTCTCTTCTGTTTCTTTCTATCTCTCTTTTTCTTCTCTTTCCACTCTTATAACTTTCTATTTTCTATTTTCTATCAAATATCATTTTCTCTCAAAATTATAATTCTACATAATTTCTAACTTAACATTAATTAGGAAATGTCTAAAATACCCTCCACTCTAATTTTACCCGAAAATTCTCAAAACGGTAAAATAATATAACACATCAACATATTACATAAACACACCAATTTCATAATTAAAACAAATATCACTCAATTTAAATAAAAGACTCAACAAAAATGAAATAATCGAATCGGGGCGTTACAACTCTTCCCTACTTAGAAATTTTCGTCCTCGAAAATATTACCTTATTCAAACCACTCCGGATACGACTCTCGAATACCACTCTCTAATTCCCAAGTCATATTTCCTTCCGCAACGCCTCCCGTGCTACTTTCACAAGCGCAATATCCTTACCTCTTAGCTTCTTGACTTCACGGAACAAAATCTTAATCAGTAAAGCTTCCACCGTAAGGTTATCTCTCACTTCAACCTCGTCCATGGGAATAACATGTGACGGATCTGGAACATACTTCCGAAGTTGCGAAATATGGAACACATCATGCAAATTTGAAATATTCGAGGCAACGCCACACGGTAAGCCACAGTGTCAACTCGTGTAGTAATCTGATAAGGTCCAATAAAATAAGAAGTCAACTTCTTCGACTTCAAAGCAAGACCCACACCCGTAACTGATGTAACTCTCAAAAACACATGGTTGCCTTCCTGAAACTCAAGATCTTTCCTTCTCTTATCATGATAACTCTTTTGTCTACTTTGAGAAGCTCTCATCTTCTCCCGAATAAACTTTCACTTTCTCCTTCGTTTGTTGTACCATCTCTGGTCTAACTACCGGTTTCATGCCAACACAAAGGTGTTCGACATCTTTGACTATAAAAAGCCTCAAATGGTGACATGCCTATACTTAAATGAAAACTGTTATTGTAGGTGAACTCAATCAACGCTAAATAACTATCCCAAGCACCACCTTGCTCTAGCACGCAACAAATCCTCCAATGATTGAATTGTTCTCTCGGTTTGACCGTCCGTTTGCGGATGGTAAGTCGAACTCAATCTTAGCTTAGAACCCAAAGCCTTTTGCAAACTCTCCCAAAACCTTGATGTAAATCTAGGATCTCTATCCGATACAATACTCTTAGGAACTCCAGTAACTTCACAACCACAAAAACATAAATCTCGGCTAACATCTCCAAAGGATAACTAATATCAATTGGAACAAAGTGAGCAGATTTAGTAAGCCTATCCACAATCACCCAAATAGCATTATGACCTCTTTGCGTATTCGGAAATCCCATAACAAAATCCATCTATGTATTATCCCATTTCCATTCTGGAATATCCAACGGTTGCATCAAACCACTAGGCTTCTGATGTTCCACCTTAGACTTATGACAAGTCAAACACGCATACACAAAATGAGTTATATCTCTCTTCAATCCGGACCACCAAAAGATCTTCTTCAAATCTTGATACATCTTATTCGCTCCCAGATGAATACTTAAGTTACTTTGGTGTCCCTCTTCCAATATCATCTTTTTCAACTCCACATCATCGGGAATACAAATATGACCAATGAATCTCAAAACTCCAAAATTATCAACCTTGAAATCATCATTCTCATTCATCATCAAATCAACAAACTTCAAATCCAACTTTTGCATTTCACAAACAGTTGCAAGAAAATCATTCGTAACATGTAGCATACCAAGTCTCACACTTCTCGGCGTCATTTCACAAACTAAACTCAAGTCTCTAAAATCCTCCAAAAGTTCCCATTCTCTCATCATCAATGCAGACATATGTAACAACTTCTGACTCAAAGCATCGGCCACCCCATTTGCCTTACCCAGATGGTAATTCAAACCAAAATCATAATCCTTCAAAAGCTCTAACCACCTTCTTTGTCTCATGTTCAATTCCTTTTGATCAAATAAATACTTCAAACTCTTGTGATCACTAAAAACTTCAAATCTTGCACCATAAAGATAATGCCTCCAAATTTTCAAAACAAACACCACTGCCGCTAATTCCAAATCATTCGTAGGATAATTATTTTCATGCACTCTCAATTGTCTTGAAGCATAAGCCACAACTTTTCCATCTTGCATCAAAACACCACCTAACCCAAACAACGAAGCATTACAAAACACCACAAATGGTTCCTTCGGATTTGGAAAAATCAAGATCGGAGCCGTAGTCAACCTTCTCTTAATTTCAATGAAACTCTTTTCATAATGAATATCCCAAATGAAAGCTTTTCCTTTACAAGTCAATTGTGTTAACATAAGTGCCAACTTTGAAAATCCCTCAATAAAACTCCGATAATAACCCGCCAAGCCTAAGAAGCTTCGAATCTCCGTAACCGATCTAGGAACTTCCCATTGCATTACCACATCAATCTTGGATGGATAAACACTAATACCACCATCGGAAATAACATGTCGAAGAACACTTACTTTTGACAACCAAAACTCACATTTCGAAAACTTAGCATACAATTGTTTCTCTTTCAAAATCTGTAACATAATCTTTAAATGCTCTTCATACCACAAAATGATCCAACTGTTCATGGAAAATACGGTTCATGTATTCCATAAACACACCCGGCGCATTAGAAACCCCGAATGGCATCACGGAATATTCGTAATGACCATACCACGTCCTAAAAGCCGTCTTTTAAATATCCTCTTATTTCACACGAATCTTGTGATATCCTGATCTCAAATCAATCTTACTAAAAACACGCACACCAACCAATTGGTCCATCAAATCATCGATCCTTGGAAGCGGATACTTGTTCTTAATTGTCACCTTGTTCAACTGTCGATAATGAATGCATAACCGCATACTCCCATCCTTCTTCTTTACCAACAATACCGGAGCACCCCAAGGAGAAACACTCAGCCTAACAAATCTCTTGTCCAACAAGTCATTCAATTGCTTCTTCAACTCTACCAACTCGGATGCTGACATACGATACGGTGCCATCGAAATCGGTCTAGTACCCGGAACTAGATCAATAGAAAACTCA
Organism: Lathyrus aphaca; assembly: GCA_963966055.1. Lineage (NCBI taxonomy): Eukaryota > Viridiplantae > Streptophyta > Magnoliopsida > Fabales > Fabaceae > Lathyrus > Lathyrus aphaca. The sequence continues at coordinate 204,549,819 of OZ014523.1, read as the reverse complement.
ACTTCTCTTTTCGGCGGTACATCCTTAATATCCTTTGGAAACACTTCTGGAAAATCACACACCACTGGGAACCCATTGAGATCCACTTCACTCTCCACCGACAATGATGCAAACAAACCAAACAATTGAGATTCGTCCACTAAAAGTTTCTTTAACTCTTTCGTGGATAGGAAACTCTCATCTTCATCATCATCCAAAGTGGTGTCCTAAAATCTAAGTCCAAAAATTCATCCCAGTGCCAAGGATAGTAACCAATAGTCCAAAGATTAATATCATAAGTTTTTTAGAGGTTTAATCCTTTATTAATGTTTTTGTGTCCAAATGGACAAAAGGAAAATCAACATAACAAAAATAAGAGCAAATAATAAACATGATAATGGATGAATAAAGCATAATAAAATAAAAGCAATAAAAGTGCAAGAATTTAAATACTAGTAGCAAAAGAAATTAAAGTGAAAGAATTTAAAATATTAATATTAATAATAGTATAATAATATTTACATAAAAGTGGTATGGTGAACTTAATCAACCACAACCAAAAAAGTAACAAAAATCGAAAGGCAACCGGATCCGCTTAGCATCTTACACTATAGCGATTAATCAAGGAAAACTGAATCGAATTCAATGAAATTTGAAAGGAGATTGGGAGACCCAAAGCACCTACGCATCAAACCATCATAAGGCTCAATTATTAATGCAATATGATTAAATGCTTTGGGATTACGCGACCAACAAGAGGTCTGGTCCACGAAAGTGCAAGTACCCAATTAGATATTTTATTCCAAATTTAGGACACATTTTTAGGTATATGTTAAGCAATCGTCGAGTAATTTACGAAGTAATTACCCTACAAATGAGGCCGGCCACCACCAATTAAGGTGAACAATGTTAGTGCTAATGCATGCGAGATAAACGATATGTAAATCACCATCCGAACGCAATACCGCACAAAACTAAAGGTGAATACCGAATTGAGTCACACTCATGGTATTCTTCCATCCTTAAGTTCAATCACTCTTCTTGGTGGATTCAAGCATGAAAATGTATCACTAATGCAAAATACCTTAAATGAATTAAATAATTGACTTAAAGGTAGTTTTGAACTAATGAACATTAACTACTCTAATCTACACCCAAAGTTCATTGAAATTAAGGAGAAATCACTCCCAAAAGTGCTTCCCACGGTAAAAATAAAAAGGAGGAGGAAGAAGAAGAAAGAGGAACAAAAAGGAGCTTAAAACAAGCCAAAAAATAAATTATGACTTGCGTTAACCGGTTAACCAGAATAGTTAACCGGTTAACACAAGCAAAATTCAAATTCTACGCAGTTTTATAACTGGTTAACCGGTTAACCAATTTACACTGTAAATGGTTAACCAGTTAACACTGAAGCAGTAGCAGAAAAATTGCAGAAATTCAACATGATCCATTTTCAAAAACCTTCTCAAACACTTGGTGATCATGATATGCATTTGCACGAATTTTAAAACCAAAATACAGTGAAATCCCTGCAATCAAACAACAAATTGAGATCCAAAGGATCTAGAAACAAAGGCACCAAAAGATCTGCATCTTGAATGTTGATGGTGAGTATGGGTTTATGGAAAGAGTGAATTACCAAAAGCACTTCTTCAAATTGGACCAAATCAAGCAAGATCTACTGCAATTTGATGAACAAGAAAAGAGTAGGATGAAGGTTTAGCTCAAGTTAGTCAAGAATTCAATGTGAATTATTGATAACTTCAAAAAGGGGAAAAGAGTTTTAGTGAGATTTTTGGTTTTGGGGGAGTATTTTGCAAGAGATTTGTTGCTTAAAGAAATTTTTGAAAGGTAAATTTGGCTCTCTAAAGCTTGGTGAATGAATGAAATTATGGTCCAATTTAAAGGTCTTATGTATGAGAATTTGGTGTAATGGAGCTTGCTTTGGTATTAGAATTAGGTTTGGTAATTGCAAATTTGGTGGGAAATGAAAAATAGTGGTGATTAGTGAGGGTTTATGGTAGGAAATGATCAAAGTGATGTAGAGAAATCAGAGGCCAATGGATCTAGAAAATTCCAAATATATCAATGATCCAAGGGTGCTGAATTTGAATAAAAAATTCAAATTTCACACTGGTTAACTGGTTAACCAATTTACACTGGAAATGGTTAACCGGTTAACCAAGCAAAAATTTGAATTTTTTATTCAAACATGATTGCTTGGTTGTTATGGCCCGATTCTTTTATACGTCGTAGAAGGCATGGAAATAAACACAAGAACCTTGGAATTCCTTGAATGAATCAATTAACTTGGGAAACCCTTGATCAGATGAGTTTTAATTATTTGCGGATCAACTTCGAATTTTGTCTGTGAAATTTTACTCAAGCTGCAGGACTGCTATTTTTGGCATTTTCAAATGGCTCATCTTCCTGAAAATGTTAGTGATAGGAAACGAAAATATTTTTTTTGATTTTAATTAATGGTTAGTAAACATAAACAAATAAAGCAATTAAAGGCAATGGTGATCCCCTGTGAGGCATAAACCTAACCTAAGAAGAACCGAGCAACCAGTGTGATCTTGTTTGTATGCAAGATGCAAATGAAATGCGAAGAAAACTTAGGGAAAAAATTAGGGTGCTGCAGCTGCCCCTATTTAAGTTTCTTCAATCTGGAGATATGAAGATTGACATCTTCGTCTGTACAAGATGGGAGAGACTTAAATACAGAAAACCCAATTTTTGTCCTAAGAGAACACGATATGATATGAATATGATATGATATGATATGCAAACCCAAGATCTCTGTGGGGAAAATATGACCACCAGAGGAAAGAAAAAGCTTAGGGACATAGAAGAAAATCTCGCTGGGGAAAACAAAAGACACCAAACAATGATATAATCAAGGTAAAAGGTTCAACGAGGAAGAGTAAACACTCTGCCAGGGAATATCAACCAAACAAAATATTTGAGTCCAAAAATGGAGGAATACCGAGTTGGAAAAGAATCATCAACTACCGGTTTACTGGGTAGGAAATATGAAAACGATGGGCTCAACTATCAATCTACTGGATAGGAGAAAATCAAAGAGGGATGACCTCCACTACCTTTTTACTAGGTAGAAAAAAATCTGTAGATGTTAAAAGATTTCTCAACTACCAGATTTACTGGGTAGGAAATATGAAAACAATGGACTCAACTATCGATTTATTGGATAAGAGCAAAACACAGAGGGATAACCTCCACTACCTTTTTACTAGGTAGAAAAAACTGTGGAATTCTCAACTACCTAATTTACTGGGTAGGAGTACAAGCAAAGAGGAACAACCTCTACTACCTTCTTACTAGGTAGAAAAATAATTCTCAACTACCAGATTTACTGGATAGGAGCACAGGCAAAAGAGCTTGATTAACTTGGTAATATTATCCATTATCGAATAACTGATAGCTTAATTCCAAAGTAATATACTCAAGTTGGGGAAAATATTGCCCACTATCAAATAATGATAGCTTAATTCCAAAGCAATAAAAACTCACCAAAAGGACCAAAGTTCAATCCAAGAACAAATCAGAGAGAAATGGTCAAACAAGACTAATCCCGAGGAGGAAATATCTCAACTGGAGAAATTTCATCTAGATAATAAACTAGGGAGGAAACTGAATCAAAATCATCCACGAGAAACAAACTCAGTGGGGAATTAGAAAGGATAAACACTTTCTGCTTAAGGGCTGACACTCTAAACTTGAGAGGAAGATAACACACACTCTATGGGGAAAATCCACACCAAAGAGCGGGGAACAAAGATAAATGCAAGAATGCAAGCAAATGATGATATGCTCATGCGTATGAATGTGTGTATGAATATGCTGACAAAACAGACATAAAGATAAGCAACATGTGATATAAACACCACAACGATCGGATACTCATCTAATCCTAGGGAAACAAGGTTAAGGCATCCTGCTGGAAATTTAATTAAAAATCCTGCAGGGAACATCAAAAGCCATCAAAGGAATAAAATCCTACTACAAGGCTTAACTCATATTGAGGAAACATCTTCTAGGGATCCAATCCACAAAGCAATCTTCAATAATCCATAAAAGGATAACATCAGAATTCCACTCTGAGAGGATAACATGTCGGAAAAACACTAATAGCACAAAACTTTCCACTCTTTGGGGAAAAGAGGGAAATGTCCCTGTTAAACTCTGATGGGGACAAATTATCTTCATAACTTTGTTTGAGGAAACAAGATAAAGATCTACCAGTGATGCAAATAAAGCATAATCTATTGGAGTATCGAACATCAAACATTAACTCTGCATAGAGGCATCACCTTGCTGAGGAAAGGTAATAATCTGTCGGGGTGGGAAAAGCTTCCACAATCCCTGCTAGGGACAGAAGTATTCTCATTAATGATCAAACTCCTGCGGGGAATAATCATCATACCACTCCTTCTCCACTTGAGGAAAAAGTCATGCCACTTTTGCTCTGCTTGGGGAAAGAGTGTAAGACTTGCTGAAGATCATATAGGAATCTGCTGGAAACCATCACACGCATACCTACTGGGGATCTGTGGGAAAGATATATGGAGATCATTCATCACCGAAAATTTGGACTTTCCGGCCTAAATGGGGATACCAGAAGTTAACAACATAGCCAAAACACGATTACGAGGGATTTTAAATCAATACCTACCACCAGGTAAAAGAAAACTTCTAAATTGACTGCTATATCAATACTTCTACTAAGAGATGAAACCAACTCAAGCTAAGGAACAAGAACTTGGCTGAGGATTCCCAATGCTTCTCAAGTCAAAGAAAAACTATTGGGGAAGAGATCAAAACTCAGTTGGGGATTCTCAAGTGATAGGAATAACGCTTCCAACAACTCTTCTGGGGAAGAAAACGAAACTAGGAACACTTACAATCCATGTTCATACTTGTTGTTAGGGAACAAAACATCATTAATATCAACATGTCAGGACTATTCAAGAATTCCATAACAACACAATCGGATCAAACCCTGATTTGGGATAGACGAGTTACACACATCCGGACTTTACCATCCCTGGAATCACTATTGATATCCTTTCTTTGTTCATATATAAAAAAGAAAATTGTTTTTATAATCTTCAAAGATTAAATTTATTAAATTAGTTTCAAAAATAATCATAAAAAATAAATTTAAATTTTGTAAACATAAACAATATAAAGAATTACAAACAATTGAATAAAGGCTCAAATTTATTTATAGAATGGTAGTTAGCAAATGGTATGACTCCATAGATCATTACAAATTTGAAAAATGGTAAATACATGGGAAAGGGCTACATTGAAATACAATGATCACTATTCTCCATATCAACTTTGAACTCCACTGTATCCGAAACTTCAGTCAAGGATGAGTGAATAGGAATCTTTGATGGGCAATTCTTCTGAGGGATAGAATTTGAAATCCTCGGCTGTTACAAGTGATCCAGTCTGTTGACGCAGTTACTTTCCATGATCCCTAACTTTTTCCTAGATTTCCCTTTCGGGTTTTCAATCTACCGGGATAATTATTTCTGTTTATGTCTCTAATTTTTTCCTGGACCGCCCTTTCAGGTTTTTAATCCACCGAGATGCTCATTTTTGCTTAAGCCGCCCTTTCGAGTTTTCAACTTAGCGAGTTGTTCTTTTATTTTTTAGGCGAAGTATTTCTTGACTGCATCTGCATTCACAGGACGAGTGATCTCCTCACTATCCATAGTTGAAAACTTAATGAACCTCCAGAGAAGGCTTTCTTAACAACATATGGGCCATCATAGTTCGGAGTCCACTTGCCCCGCGAATCTGTAATGAAAGACTGAATATTTTTTAGCACGAGGTCGCCTTCTCTGAATACACGAGGTTTGACCTTCTTGTCAAAAGATTTCTTCATTATTTGCTGGTACACCCGACCATGACACAAAGTTGTTATTCTCTTTTCATCAATCAAATTCAACTGATCAAATCTATTCTTACACCATTCAGCCTCAGTCAACTTGGCTTCCATTATAACTCTCATTAATGGGATCTCAACCTCGACAGGGAGCACTGCTTCTGTACCATAAACAAGTGAGAAGGGGGTTGCCCCGGTTGAAGTGCGGACAGATGTACGATACCCATGCAAAGCAAAAGGGAGCATCTCATGCCAGTCCTTAAATGTCACAACCATCTTCTGAATGATCTTCTTAATGTTCTTATTCGCAGCTTCAACAGCCCCATACATCTCCAGTCTATAAGGAGAAGAATTATGGTGTTGAATCTTGAATTCTTCATAAAGCTCTTTCATCATCTTATTAATCAAGTTCGAACCATTATCAGTAATGATTCTATTCGGAACACCATATCTGTAGATAATTTTATTCTTGATAAACTGAACCACAACTTGCTTGGTCACATTAGCATATGATGTCGCTTCCACCCACTTGATGAGGTAGTCGATTGCCACAAGGATAAAACGATTTCCATTTTAAGCCTTGGGTTCAATCACACCAATCATATCAATTCCCCACATAGAGAAAGGCCACGGGGAATAAATTACATTGAGATGCGTTGGTGGCACATGAATCTTATCACCATACACTTGGCACTTATGGCACTTTTCACATACTTGCAACAATCAGATTCCATTGTCAGCCAATAGTAACTTGCTCTCAACATCTTTTTAGCCATTGCATTCCCATTGACATGAGTACCAAAAGATCTTTCATGAATTTCTTTCATTAACATGTCTTCTTCGTGTCTATCCATGCATCTGAGCAAGACCATGTCAAAATTCCTTTTATAAAGCACATTTCCATTCAGGAAGAAATTTCCTGCCAATCTCCTCAAAGTCCTCTTATCTTTATCGGATGCCCCAAGTGGGTATTCCTGACTCTGGAGAAAACATTTAATATCATGATACCAAGGCTTGTCATCATGGACCTCTTTAACTGCAAACACATGAGTTGATCTTTCAAACCGCGTCACTCTGATCATGGGAACATCATTCCACTGGTGCACCTTTATCATAGAAGCTATAGTTGCCAAAGCATCTGCCATCTGATTTTCATTATGAGGCACATAATGAAATTCAACTTTAGTGAAGAAAGTTGATATCCTCTTGGCATAATCTCTATAAGGAATCAAGTGGGGTTGATGAGTTACCCACTTACCCTTGATCTGATTGATTACCAAGATAAAATCTCCATACACATCAAGATGCTTAATCCTCATATCAAAAGCTTCCTCAAGACCCATAATATTGGCTTCATACTCAGCTTCATTATTGGTATAGGGGAAAGTCAACCTTGCAGCAAAAGGAATATGTGAACCGTGGGGAGTAATGATCATTGCCCCAATTCCTCTTCCGCGTGCATTTATAGCACCATCAAAAACTAAACCCCATCGAGACCCAGGCTCCATCCCTTCCTCAATCAAAGTTTCATCACAATCTTTCATTTTCAAATACATTACATCCTCGTCTGGAAAATCAAACTTGATAGGGTGGTAATCATCAATCGGTTGATGTGCCAAATGGTCAGCTAAGATACTACCTTTTATAGATTTTTGAGCTCGGTACTCGATATCATATTCTGATAATAACATTTTCCAATAAGCAATCCTCCCAATCAAAGCAGGCTTTTCAAAGATATACTTGATTGGATCCATTTTGGAGATCAACCAAGTTGTATGATTCAGCATATACTTGCGAAGACGCTTTGCAGCCCAAGCTAAGGCATAACAAGTTTTTTCAAGCATGGAGTACCGAGACTCACAAACAGTGAATTTCTTACTCGAGTAGTAGATTGCATATTCTTTTCTTCTAAATTCATCTTGCTGACCAAGCACACAACCCATGGAATCTTCCAGCACAATCAAGTATATAATTAACGGTCTACCTTCCATTAGAGGAGACAAGATAGGAGGTTCAAGCAGATATTCTTTGATACTTTCGAACGCTTTCTGACAATCATCTGTCTAGACACAACCTTGGTCTTTCTGAAGCAACTTGAAGATCGGAGCTCATGTGGCAGTCATGTGAGAGATAAACCTCGAAATATAATTCAGACAACCCAAGAATCCTCTTACTTGCTTTTCAGTTTTTGGAGCAGGCATTTCCCGAATAGCTTTCGCTTTATCAGGATCAACTTCAATGCCTTTTTGGCTGACAATGAAACCTAACAACCTTCCAGAACGTACACTAAACATGCACTTATTCGGATTCAAACGAAGCTTAAACTTCCTTAACCTCTTAAACAACTTCAGAAAATGTTCAACATGATCCTCTTCAGTCCTCGACTTTGTGATCATATCATCAATATATACCTCAATGTCTATGTGCATCATATCATGGAAAAGCATGGTCATAGATCTTTGGTATATCGCACTAGCATTCTTCAATCCAAAGGGTATTACTCTGTAGCAAAATGTTCCCCATGGTATAATAAATGTGGTATTTTCCATGTCCTCGGGTGCCATCTTTATTTGATTATAACCAGAAAATCCGTCCATAAAAGAGAACACATCAAACTTAGTTGTATTATCTACCAACACATCAATGTGTGGCAATGGAAAATCATCTTTTGGGCTGGATTTATTCAAATCTCTATAAACAACACACATTCGGACTTTTCTGTCTTTCTTTGGAACATGCACAATATTGGCCACCCATTGAGGATAATTAGATGTCACAAGAAAACATGCATCAATCTGCTTTTGAACCTCCACTTTGATCTTTACTGCCATATCAAGATGAGTTATTCTCAACTTTTGCTTCACAGGTGGACATTCAGGCTTCAGCGGCAATCTATGCTCTACAATATTAGTGTCAAGCCCTTGCATGTCCTGATAAGACCAAGCAAACACATCAACATATTCTCTAAGAAGCTCTGCCATCCTCTTCTTAACCTCAGGACCAAGCAATGCTCCAATTTTGACTTCTTTGTTATCATCTTCATAACTCAAGTTGACCATATCTATAGACTCTCCATGAGGCTGAATAACCTTCTCCTCATGCTCAAGCAACCGATAAATCTCATTAGGAAACTCTTCAACATCCTCTTCCTTAGATTCAAACACTGGGAATTCAAAGTTGGGAGTGGGCATATGATCATTGTTTTCAATGGGTTTATCAATCAATCTGCACAATGATTTTATTTTAATTTTAGAGTATGAATAAAAGTGCAAACATTATGCAGATAAACAGTGATTATTTTTATTTTGGGTTTTTTATGTTTCCATTTATCAAAATAAAGGAAAAAGGAAAAAAAACATATGGAAATAACAAAATAACATTTTATTGATGATGATAAAATTTGAAACAAAGCCCGACAAACATCACTTTCACCTTGTGCAGAGTGAAAGGATTTTTGAAAGAAAATAAAACAAATTACTTTGAAGCATGAACAATAGAAGGAACATCAACAACAATCCAGTTCTTGCAAATTTTTTCGGGTGTAACAAAGTTAGGCATTTCTTCATCTTCATCATCTTCAATGATGGCAGCAGTAGAATGATCGTTGATAAACCCAGCACTTCGGAAACCTTCCTGAATAGTCTTCGGGTCATTGAGAGCATCAATAATTCGTCCCTAACTGTCAAATCAACCAGTTTCAAGCACGCATAGAGCATCCTTGAGAGAAGACATAGGCATAACATTCTTCTTAGCAACATTATCAACAACAGAAAGAGCCTGGAATGAAGTTCCTACCTCTTCTTCAGCATCAACATAGGAGAAAGATGATAAATTTCTCACTAGCATCGCCTGCTCACCGCCAATAGTCACTAATTTCCCATCTTTCACAAATTTTAGTTTCTGATGAAGAGTAGATGTCACAAATTTTGCCTCATAAATCCAGGGTCTTCCAAGGAGACAACTATAAGCGGGATGTATATCCATTACTTGAAAAGTAATTTGGAATATAAATGGTCCAATCAGAATAAGAAGATCAACTTTACCAATTACTGTCTTCTTCGATCCGTCAAAAGCTTTCACAATAATCCCATTATGCCTCATGGGAGCACCATGGTACGTAAGCCTTGACAAAGTCGACTTCAGAATCACATTCAGAGAAGACCCAGTATCAACCAACACTTTAGACATAACATCTTCCTGACAGTTCACTGAAATATGCAAAGCCAAGTTATGGTTCCTTCCTTCTTCAGGAAAGTCATCATCACAGAAACTCAGATTGTTGCATGATGTGATATTAGCCATAATACTATAAAACTGATCAACAATCACATCATGGTAAACATAAGCTTGATCAAGAATCTTCTGAAAAGACTTTCTATGAGCCTCAGAGAACATCAAGAGTAATAAAACTGATATCTTCGACGGAGTATGCAATAACTGATCATTAATGTTGTACTCTCTCTTCTTTATCAATTTCAACACTTCATCTTCACTATCCTTTAAACTGGAATCACCAAATTGGCCTGATCGAGCAACATCGTCCTCAATATGTTTACTCGCACTTGTATCTTCAGTTCTCTTCGGAGGATCCAAAGCATAAACTTTACAACTTCGAGTAACCTTTGTTACATCAGCAATGCTAACCACCAACTTTGGAGAAGGAATAGGAACTTCCTTACCATTTTCTATCATCGTAGCATTATACCGGTACATAATAACTTTATCAGACTCATAAGACATTGGACCTGGCATTTTGATCACCAGTGGAGTAACAACATATTTGCGGCTATCAAAAGAAATAACCACATTCTCAAGAACAACCCTCTCAGGAATATTGAACTGAGGCACAATAACATTCACTTCATTGTTATATTCATCTCTTTTCGCTATCACTTCAATCAACTTTTCATCCATCATCTTTTGAATGTCTCTCTTAACAATCACGCAACCACGAGGGTTCACCGAGAAAATGCAACATCCAACATAATCGTGATTAATATCGTGATATTCACTCAAGAAAGCATGCATCTCAACCAAAGACCTTTGAATATGGCGGACCTCATAAATCTTGAACAAACCAGGACAACCATCAACCATGTTTACAGATGTATTACCATAATTCGGAATCGGATTCGTTTTCACATTTGGATTAACAACATTGAAAGACAGAACATTGCTCCTTATCAATTTCTACACTTCAAACTTCAAAGGATAACAGTTCTCAATATCGTGCCCTGGGGCACCTTAATGAAAAGCACAGTGAGCTTATGGCTTATACCTCCATGGGATAGACTCTGGAACTGGAGGCGGAGAACGTGTTTGCACAACATTCATCTCAATCAGAGATGGAAGAAAATATGCATACAACATTGGAATGGGGTCAAAATTTGTCTTAACACGACCCTGTTGATTACCACTCTGTTGCACAGAAGGTTGTTGATAATGAGACTGATACTTTGGAGCTACTGGCACAGTTGGAGTCACATTAATCATCGGAGTTACAGAAGTTGCATGCTGCTGATGACGATTCTCACGACCATGAGGTCTTTTGTAACTTTTACGAGACACAACATTAGTCTCACCTTCTTTCTTCTTACCAAAGTTGAACCTCTTAGAGTTTAAGCCATTACTACTCTCTTTGCTCAACTGTCCCTCATGGACACCTTCTTCTAGTCGCATCCACATACTTACCATTTCAGTGAAATTAGAAGGAGCACTCGCAATCATCTTCTTATAATAGAAAGAACCTAAAGTCTTCAAAAAGATCTTCGTCATCTCTTTCTCTTCCAAAGGAGGAACAATCTGAGTTGCTAGCTAGCTCCATCTCTGCACATACTCTTTGAAAGTTTCTTTGTCCTTCTGGGACTTAGCACAGATCTGATCTTTGTCCGGTGCCATATCAACATTGTACTTGTATTGCCTAACAAAATCCTCTCCCAAATCATTGAAAGTCTGGATTTGGCTGTTGTCCAAAATTATGTACCATCTCATGGCTGCGCCAATCAGACTGTCCTGGAAATAATGAATCAGAAAGTGATCATTGTCTGTCTGAGCAGACATATTTCTAACATACATAGTCAAATGACTCGGAGGACAAGTGTTTCCCGTATACTTCTCGAACTCAGGCAACCTAAACTTGTACGGAACCTTGACATTAGGAACCAAACAGAGATCATAAGCATCTTTCCCAAACAAATCCTTATGCCTCAAGGCCATCATCTCTTTCTGTAACTCAACAAAACGACCTTGGAAATCATCAAGTATTTCAATCACACCAGCGTCTTCACTGGGCGTAGCATGGTAAATCATTTCATCGTGGTGCGGAGTAGTGTGCATCACAGGCGGTGCAGTAGTCATCACTGGCTAAGACTATTGAATGCAGCAGTCTCAGAAGGAGGATGATAACCAGGAGGAATGAAATCAGTTGGCATACCCCATGGTGTGCTAGGAGGCATGCGGTAACAAAGAGAAATGACAGTTTCAGTAGGAATCGATGCAGTGACAATCTCAGAGATGACTGTATGCTGAGTCGGAGAATTATGAATAGGGGGTGGCTGATTCTGAGTAGCTACCAAGCTTTCCATCATGGCGGTGAACATGTCCAAGCTATCCTTCAGATATGAAACTTCCTCGCACAGCTCGCGATTCTCTTGTTGTAAGGCTTATGACATCTTCTTCCGATTAGCTCGAGTATCGACCTTGTGAGTCAGCTTGAAAGGAGAACTGAACAAAGACCAATAATAAACATAAGATCCCTGAACAACTCTCAAAAAGCAAGACCAATGCGAGCATGATGCATGGTATGCGTATGAAAATGCAAAGATTTCAAAGGACTATAAGATAAATTGAAATATTATAAAAGAAACATTTTTTTGAAGTAATAAAAACTCATTCTCATTAAAATCAAAGTAAGGATTGCAAGTGAAGTACAAGTCTCAACAATCCTGATATATGAGAGAAAAAGTAAACTAGGCCTAGGGGATCATATTTGAAGAAGATCCAAATGTTGGCTGGTACTTCATGTGAATCATTTTAATCTCCTTCTTGTACCGATTCTCTATGTCTTCCTTATCCTTCACCAACTGGTCAATAATGGCCTTCCAAGCACCAGATGTAGGAGGCATGGTAGATGGCGTACTAGAGGAAAATAAATCCTCTCTTGGCCTGTAACACGCCGCTCAAGTAACTCAATAAGATCATCTTTCTCCTTCAGTTGCTCTTGCATCATCGTCTTCTCAAGTAGCCATTCTTCTTTCTCTTTCTTCATCTTGTCCAATTCTTCTTGAAGAGTAACCTTCTCATCAACAGGAGGAAGAAAAGCAGACAATGGTAGTATAAGAAACAAATGCTACTCGGGTGGATAAGGCATCTTGAGCTTGGAATCCCTAGATCGAACCCACTGGATGTAACACTCGGAAGGAGCAAGGTGTTGTCTTCTCAATTGACCCTTATTTTTTCGATGAACTTCATGCCAAGAATGAGCAATCCTTTTCTTCATTTCTATATGATCTGCACCATTAAGAAAGAAGAAGCTGGATAAGGAAAGGTTGCTTGGTATATCCTTCAAGAAATATCCCAACTATCGCATAGCAAGAATAGGGTTGTAACTAATTCCCCCATGTGTACCAAGAAGAGTTACATTAGGAAACTCTCCACAACTGTCGATAAGCACTCCAGTATCATAATAGGAACCATACCAAGTCATATCCTTATGAGAAAGAGACATAATCCTTTGAGACCATCTTCGCTTCTCTCTATTATCCTTGAAGACGTCGGACTTTGGTAGGTGCAAAATAAACCACCTATAGAGAAGAGGTGCACAACACACAATCTCTCCATCTCCTTTGGAGGTCCTATAATGAAAGGCATGATACATGTCTCCAAGAAAAGTAGGTATCGGATTTCTCTTCAAGAAAATCTGAATGGCACTCTCGTCCACAATACCGTCTAAGTTAGGAAACAAGATAATCCCATAAATGATCAAAGAAAGAATAGCCTCAAATGCATCCTTATGACCCAAAGTAAGAGAAGTAGAAGCTTTCCCCATTAAGAACTTGGCATTAATACCACGGACACTCCCTTTTGGAAGAAACTCCTCATTAAGACTGGACTCCTTGAGAAAAAGGGCTTTGGCGATGACTTTGGTCGTGAGCTCCTTCTCTAAACCACTGAAAAGAAATTCCTTGTCCAAAATAGGTAAACCCATCCAATGAGAGTACTCTTCCAAGGTCGGTACAAGCTGATAATCAGGAAAGGTGAAACAATGATGCAACAGATAATAAAACTGAGCTAAGGTAGGGAGCATCCCCTCTGGTACATCGATATCCAAGATAAACAAGAGCTTTCCATAACATTTCCAGAATTCCTGGGTGTCTACCACTAAAGACATTAGCTTTCTTAGCTCTACTAGATTAGGATTCTTGACATTGTACTTCTATGAGTTCCTTCTTTCAACATTCATAACCATAGACATCTGAAATTTTGCAAAAGTACCTATGAGTCCCTTGAAATCTCAAAAACAATGCTCATGAATGCATGAGTGCATGTATGCAACAAACATAAACAAGATCACACAAATCACGTGGGTTTAGGTTCCGAGTCACGAGCATGAAGTTAAGGTAACAGAACACCTCCCACACAGGTAAGTATTAAGGTTTTGTCTTCATTGTACCTGCAGAAAACCAAAAGGGTGCTAACAGAGGTGCCCGAAGTTAACAACCATCTTTAGAATATTATCGGTACATTGGATTACTCCCCAACCGATAACATCCTTAAAATAGACCTCGTCTGAGTGTAGTATCGCGTGACAACCACCTTAGGTTTACACCCGAATAGTTTCCGCATTATGTTCCTAAATTTGGACTACTCTTTCGCTTATCGCTTCGAATATCGCCGTCCTTTCATAAGTTCAACTCAGATCTGGGTTAGAATCTATTCACTCACAGAGGATCACCAAAACCGAAATAGAACAAATAAATAACAAACAAATCAAACCAAAGCAGTAAATAAATCAAAGTAGACCGAATCCACTTAGAGATTATTCCCAGCAGAGTTGACACTTTTCTGTAGCGGTAAAATCATGAGTGTAAGTTATTAGTTAACTTAACTAAAAGTAAACAGAGTTGACACTTTTCTGTAGCGGTAAAATCATGAGTTTACACAATGGGAAGGTTTTATGCACCCAAAATGTTCGTGATACTCCACGGGAACCCTTTGAAAAATTTACTGCTTTTGGTTTGAAAGAGGTTTGTTAAACGAGAGTGGAAGGATGAGAATAAAATTAATTTTTAATATTTTTGTGTTTGGAGAGGTTTACCACCTCATGCCTACATACGCACAAAGTGCAATGCGAGATCAAAACCCCATAGTTCGTGGTACAAATAGTGAAAATGGTTGGTTATAATTGATTTTACTAAGTGAAGAGAATTTGTCATCTTCAAGTGGATGGCCAAACAAACTACCATGAGAATGAATGCATGTACTCAAACATCATTATGGGGAGGGCGCCAACTCGAATACAATCAAAGATTATGCCACTAAACCCCCACAAATGACAAGAGACTCAATTACATCAAACTACAACCATGGAGATTGGAAGACTTACACCCTACTAAAGAATAATGACTCATAATCGGCACTTTTTAAAGGAATCCTTTGAAAAAGAGAGAAGATTTTAAAAATTAAAGAAGGGGAGGAGATGAAGGGACTATCCTAAAAAGAAAATAAGGAGATAAAGGAAGAAAGATCTAACCAAACTTGATGACACTTCCAATTATGAGCATAATAGTTCCATCCTTATAAGCTAGTAAATGGCCAAATAAAGGCAAGTATCAACTTCATGAATATCAAGGCAAAAGAGAGATGTCCTAAAATCTAAGTCCAAAACTCCATTCCAATGCCAAGGATAGTAACCAATAGTCCAAAGATTAATATCATAAGTTTTTTAGAGGTTTAAATCCTTTATTAATGTTTTTGTGTCCAAATGGACAAAAGGAAAATCAACATAACAAAAATAAGAGCAAATAATAAACATGATAATGGATGAATAAAGCATAATAAAATAAAAGCAATAAAAGTGAAATAATTTAAATGTTAGTAGAAAAAGAAATTAAAGTGCAAGAATCTAAAATATTAATAGTAGTAATAGTATAATAATATTTACATAAAAGTGGTATGGTGAACTTAATCAACCACAACCAAAAAAGTAACCAAAATCAAAAGGCAACCGAATTCGCTTAGCATCTTACACTATAGCGATTAATCAAGGCAAACCGAATCAAATACAATGAAATTTGAAAGGCGATTGGGAGATCCAAAGCACCTACGCATCAAACCATCATAAGTCTCGATTCTTAATGCAATATGATTAAACGTTTTGGGATTACGCGACCAAAAGGTCCGGTTCACGAAAGTGCAAGTACCCAATTATATTTTTTATTATGAATTCGGGACATATTTAGGTCTATGTTAAGTAATTGTTGAGTAATTTACGAAGTAATTACCCTACAAATGAGGCCGACCACCACCAATTAAGGTGAACGGTGTTAGTGCTAATGCATGCGAGATAAACGATATGTAAATCGCCATCCGAACGCAATAACGCACAAAAATAAAGCATGAAAATACTAAATTGAGTCACACTCATGGTATTCTTCCATCCTTAAGTTCAATCACTCCTCTCGGTGGATTCAAGCATGAAAATGTATCACTATTGCAAAATACCTTAAATGAATTAAATAATTCACTTAAAGGTAGTTTTGAACTAATGAACATTAACTACTCTAATCTACACCCAAAGTTCATTGAAATTAAAGAGAAATCACTCCCAAAAGTGCTTCCCAAGGTAAAAATAAAAAGGAGGAAGAAGTAGAAGAAAAAGGAACCAAAAAGGAGCTTTAAACAAGCAAAAAAAATTAATTCTGACTTGCATTAACCGGTTAAACATTCTGGTTAACCAGTTAACACAAGAAAAATTTAAATTCTGCACAATTTTAAAACTGGTTAACCGGTTAACCAATTTACACTGTAAATGGTTAACCGGTTAACACTGAACCAGTAGCAGAAAAATTGCAGAAATTCAGCATGATCCATTTTCAAAAACCTTCTCAAACACTTGGTGATCATGATCTGAATTTGCACGAATTTTAAAACTAAATACAATGAAATCCCAGCAATCAAACAACAAATTGAGATCCAAAGGATCTAGAAACAAAGGCACCAAAAATCTATATCTTGAATGTTGATGGTGAGTGGGTTTATGGAAAGAGTGAATTACCAAAAGCACTTCTTCAAATTGGACCAAATCAAGCTAGTCCTACTGCAATTTGATAAACAAGAAAAGAATAGGATGAAGGTTTAGCTCAAGTTAGTCTAGAATTCAATGTGAATTCTTGATAACTTCAAAAAGGGGAAAAGAGATTTAGTGATATTTTTGGTTTTGGGGGAGTATTTTGCAAGAGATTTGTTGCTTCAAGAAATTTTTGCAAGGTGAATTTGGCTCTCTAAAGCTTGGTGAATGAATGAAATTATGGTCCTATTTAAAGGCCTTAGGTATGGGAATTTGGTGGAATGGAGCTTGCATTGGTAATTAGAATTAGGTTTGGTAATTTCAAATTTGGTGGGAAATGGAAAAGAAATGTGATTAGTGAGGGTTTATGGTAGGAAATAATCAAAGTGATGTAGAGAAATCAGAGGCCAATGGATCTAGAAAATTCCAAATATATCAATGATCCAAGGGTGCTGAGTTTGAATAAAAAATTCAAATTTCGCACTGGTTAACCAGTTAACCAATTTACACTGGAAATGGTTAACCGGTTAACCAAGCAAAAATTTGAATTTTTTATTCAAACATGATTGCTTGGTTGTTATGGCCTTATTCTTTTGTACGTCGAAGAAGGCATGGAAATAAACACACAAACCTTGGAATTCCTTGAATGAATCAATTAACTTGGGAAATCCTTGATCAGATGAATTTTAATTATTTGCGGATCAACTTCGACTTTTGTCTGTGAAATTTTACTCGAGCTGCAGGACTGCTATTTTTGGCATTTTCAAATGGTTCCTCTTCCTGAAAATGTTAGTGAAAGGAAACAAAAATATTTTTGGATTTTAATTAATGGTTAGTAAAAATAAATAAATATAGCAATTAAAGGCAACGGTGATCCCCTGTTAGGCATAAACCTAACCCAAGAAGAACCGAGCAACCAGTGCAATCTTGTTTGTATGCAAGATGCAGATAAAATACGAAGAAAACTTAGGGCAAAAATTAGGGTGCTACAATATATTATATATGTATAAGGGTAGATAAATTGTTAGCTTTTATCTCGGTGTTTGTTGATTGTTTGATGTTTTCGGTGAGAATAAGAACACTCAAATTGTGTGAAATTCTAGGGTTATTTTCTGATAACACTCGACCAGCCGTCCATAATAATGAAAACATGGTATTATACATTACTATGGGAATGGCTCCAAATCGGATAAAATCGAAGAGTATGGCAACTAGCTCCCACAAGTAACAAAAGATCCAATCTATTTCAAACCATACTATGTCAAGTAGGAGACTGACAATCTCACTTAAAAAAATGACTTGGTTTTTTCGATTTCGGGGGATATGTATCACAATGTTAAGCAATCACAGACGAACTTATGTAGAAGTCAATACCATATGAGGCCGGTCAATATGATATTTGTGCTAATACATGCTAGAGATATGATTTATAGCAATTTCGCATGAAAAGAAAAGAGGTAATGGTCTTGTCTTAATCAAGAACACTCAAAGAAATTCCAAGATGAAATTATGGTATAGCAGATACTCGAAGATGTCCTAACAAGATGTCAGAACACATGATCTCATCCTAGTAGGACAAGAAATAGAACAACAAATATAGTAACAGTACATAAAGTAAATAAAACACAGGAAATGTTTACTCAGTTTGTTTTAACAACTTACTCTAGGGGATACCAATCTAGGATCTTCACTATGCCGTATAGTTAAAGTCAAACTCTGCCATTTGTAACTTTACCTAAAACTACCCAATCCTAGTCTTCTACCTAAGACACTTCCTAGGTATGAGACCCTTCTCAAATCCCTTTCTATCACAACAGTGACAGAAACAACGTTACAACTCAATAAACACACAGTCCTCAACAAGTATTCAATGCAATATAAGAGAGACTCACAATAGCTAAAACCCCAGCATAACGAAAATAACAGTCCTTATTTTCGATCCAAAAACTAGGTCAAGTACATCCTATTTAAAACACTAATAGAACTAGACTTGGGATTTCAATCTGCAGTAACTAACATCCACGAAACCTGTAGAACATTCCTTCATAAAGTGATTCCTTCAATCACAAGTTTCCTAAAATGTCTCCATAACTCTAGGAACCCTTGTACAGTCTTGAGAACTTCCTAGGAAGTGCCACATAGGATAATTATCCAATAACCTAAAATATTATAATACTCATAATAGAATAGTATTCATATATAAATCAGTTAGTAGACCAAGATGTTGAATAACAAAGTTAGAATATTTTGTCTGACATCTCCATAATAGTCAACATAGGACATGTTTTCCAACATCTTCAAACATTTTGTTTTACCAAAATCAATGCCAACTCACAAGAGCCTTCAATCTCCCCCTTGGCAAATTTTGGCTAAAATAAACACATAGGCAAAAAATATATCACATAGCATCCGAAAAATAAATATCCTCAACTAATCACAAGAGGTAGGGACTACTCCCCCTCAACACATGCACCATCCTCAATGAGCTTCATAATTTCCCTACAATCCAGAATTTTCTGACCAATCTCCCTTTCCAGTCTTATTCTTCTACACTTGACATACTTTCTCTTATCACTATATTCTTCAGACACAGTGGTCTTCGAGTGTTTTCTTGTCACATAATTTTTCCTTTTTGTGATGTCCTAAATATCTTCTTCAACATCATCTTCAGATTCTGAAGTAGATACATATTTTCTCTTTTCAGTAGGAGACTTTACTCCGTCCTTTGACAAGACCAACCATAGTTTTCTTTTTGCTTAAGTTAGTAACCAAGGAACCAGTCTTCTACATTTTCTTACTTATGATTGGTTTTAAGCTTTTTAACAGAACTTCATCATCTGATACCTGGTTGACATCAATCTCATGCTCACTACTTTTAAGATTTCTCCTCAGATGCTTTAACATTAGCACTAGATACCCCAACAACATGATCTCTATTGGTTCTCTTTTAGGGTTTTTCTAAAAATTTCAGAAATCCTATCATGCTATCTAGTTTTCTTGCTTACAGACTTAGGGTTTGAAAAAAGCTTTTGATGTTTTAGAAAAATTAACTGAAGAGCGTATTCATTCTTTTAACAACAAGCTTTCCATCCTTTTGGGGAACAAACCCAGGTCCTGCAATCATATTCCGTGAAACCGCATTGATGGGGTATTTTTCGCCATGGATTAAGGATACGTCTACCTCTTCTTTAGAACCCTTTCCAGTTGAGAGATGTTGAGACATGTTTGTGAGATTAATTTCTTTTGGTTAATTAGTAGAATTTTTGGCTTGTGTAGTTAAGGTAAAATTTGAAGTTTGAAAGATTTCTTGAAAATTCTCACTTTTATGTTATTTCCCTCCTTTTCGTAAGAACCCCAAAATGTCTTTGTGATTTTGAAGACTCATTAATGACTTAAAGTTGATGTCACATAGATGTGTTGAGACATCTTTAATTAACTTGTTCACTTTTAGAGATTCAATCCAGGTCTACTCCTTTGTGAGCCTTTTTCACAGTATTTTCTTTGATCTCTCCTTCAGTGGTTGACTCATCTGTGAATTGAGCCTTAGCAAAGTAAACTTTATATCTTCTCTCACTTCTCTTATCCTAGAACTACTTTTAGCAGTATCTTCATTTTTTTTGTCTAATCCTTCTCAAATCATCTCTACTAAGTATCTTGAGAGATTCTACAACATTTATGGGAGTCCATCGATAACAATCATTCTTAGTCCAAACTCCTCTCATAATAGTTGTTCCTTTATCACTAATCACAAAACATTCATTTTTTGTGAATTTAACCTTAAATCCTTGATCACATAACTGACTGATACTCATCAAGTTTATAGTTAATCCATTTACCAACATTACTTTGTCAAGCCTTGGCTGATATGGATGAGTAATCCTTCTAACTCCCTTGATTCTTCCTTTTGAGCCATCACCATACCTAACTTCTCCTCTAAATGAGCATGGTCTGAAATCAGACATAAGTCTATTTATTTACGTCATATGATTGGAACAAGCACTATCAAAACACCAATCCTCATTATCTGTGTAACGAGTGTATCCAACAAAGGCCACATCATTTCTCCTGGGTACCCATCTGTTTGTACCTTTGTTTCTAATGAATTGACCTTCATTTATTGGATATCCATATAGCTTATAGCAATAGGGTTTTAAATTTCCATTCTTACCACAATAATGACATCTCCAGTTCTTTTTTCTAGAATTTTTCTTCTGATGTCCTTTATAATGTTGAGACTTTTTGTAGGACTTTCTCCTTTTGGAAAAACCTGATCCCTTTTGATATCTATTGAAAATAGGATTTCTTTCATCATGACTGTTATGATAAGAAGACTCAATAGAGCTATTGTAGAGATTTTTGTCTAACTCATAATAGAGCAAGTCAACTTTATCTTCCAAATCTGCAATAGTATTTAGATACATTGATCTTTCTTCAAGCAACTATCTAATCAATTGTTGTTGATCTAACCCTAAATCACACATACTTCAGTCATTTTGGCATTGATTTCACTTGGAGTGAAATTTTCATTGATTGTTTTCTTATCAATGTTGTAGACTCCAGCTAGAGCTTCTACTTTCTTAGCCAATTATTCATCACTAGAAGAATCATCTTCTGACCATGAGACAGTCATACCTCTCTTATTTTTCTTGAGAAAAGTGGGGCACCTAGTCTTTATGTTTCCAAATCCTTGGCATTCAGGACATTTATCTCCTTTTCCCTTCCATCCTTCATTATATCTTCTAGGAAAGTCTCTTCTATTGTTATTGAAAGAAGTCTTCTGACCTCAACTTTAGGTTTCTCTTGAAATTGGTTTCCATACCTTAGGACCAGTCTTCAGATATGTGATCATTCAAACCTTCCATAGATCATAGTTAGTTCCATCTAGAACATAGGGCTTATTATGTGGATTATCTTCCTTGTAAATCACACCAGAAAGTATCGTCCCTGAATCTCACCCAGATGCAGAGCAGGATGCCTGCTCTGATACCAATTGAAATTCTGGTATAGCAGATACTCGAAGATGTCCTAACAAGATGTTAGAACACTTGATCTCTACCTAGTAGGACAAGAGATAGAACAACAAATATAGTAATAGTACGGAATGTAAAGAACACACAAAAAAAATTATCCAGTTCGGTTTAGCAACCTACTCTGGGGGATACCAATCCAGGATCTTCACTATGCAGTATAGTTAAATTCAAACTCCACCGTTTATAAATTTTCCTAAAACTACCCAATCCTAGTCTTCTACCTAAGACACTTCCTAGATATAAGACCCTTCTCAAATCCATTTCTATCACAGTAGTGACATAAACAAAGTTAAAACTCAATAAACACACAGTCCTCAGCAAGTATTCGATGCAATACAAGAGAGGCTCATAATAACTAAAACCCTAACACAACGAAAATAATAGTACTTATTTTCGATCCAAAAACTAGGTCAAGTCCATCCTATTTAAAACCATAATAGAACTGGACTTGGGCTTCCAATCTGCAGTAAGTAACATCCACGAAACCTGCAGAATATTCCTTCATAAAGTGATTCCTTAAATCACAAGTTTCCTAAAATGTCTCCAAAATTTTAAGAACCCTTGTGCAATCTTGAGAACTTCCTAGGAAGTGCCACATAGGATAATTATCCAATAACCTGAAATATTATGATACTCATAATATAATAGTATTCACATATAAATCAGTTAACAAACCAAGATGTTGAATAACAAAGTTAGAACATATTGTCTGATATCTTCATAATAACTAACATAGGACATGTTGTCCAACATCTTCAAACAGTTTGTTTTACCAAAATTAATGCCAACTCACAAGAGCCTTCACATGATGTTTAAGATTTTCATCGATAAAAAAAGAAGAGAAGAGGGAGTGAGAGTGGGATGGAGAGAAGCCAAACGGAATCACATCTTCAAAATTCTTTCATCTTCAATTTCAATCACTCTTAATTTATGGATTAAAATACTAAACATATCACTAATTCAAAGCATCTAAAATAAATTGAATAATTTATTTTAAAGATAGATTTGGACTAACGAATGTTTATTCAACTTCATCTACATTTAAATTCCATTGAATTTGAAGATAAATTTGACATTCAAATTTGCAATACAAGGCAAAAAATCAAAAGAAGGGGGTAGGAAGCAAGAAAGGAACCAAAACAGTCTGTAAACAGAACCAAAATCTGCCACTGGAGTTGTGTTAATCGATTAACACTATATGGTTAATCCATTAACACTGTACAAACAACATCCAAACAGTTTGAAAAAATGCATTCCATGATTCAATTATTTCTTCAAACACCTCATGACATGGATGCAATTGAGCAAATAAAATCCATCAAATCAACAATAAATAAAACCAATGGAATCAACAAATGTAACTCAAAGAATCAAACAATACAAATCAACAAAGGATCACATTGTGAAAGATGTGAATTAAGCACGACAATGGTGGATCTAGAGATTTACCAATCCAAATCTGAATCTACTTCAAATCAACTTCAAGAATCACTCTCCAAAGTTTTGATCTACAAAATTTGATGTTGATGAAGAGTTTAGATGAAGGTTTAGCTTAAATATTAGTAAGCTTCAATGAAAAACTTACTAACTTTAATGGAGAAAAAGCTTTAGTGAATTTGGGTAGATGAAGGAAATTGAGAGAATGAGAAGGAATTTTGACAAGGTGAATTTGGCTATCAAAAGCTTATTGAATGAATGAAATGAGGGCTCTATTTATAGAGTTTATGCTTGTATTTGAGTGGTGGCTTGGAACTTGGTTTGGAATCAAAATTAGGCTTGGAAGTAAAATCAAAGATCAAGTGGTGCACATGTGTGATTAAATGAGGGTGCATGATGGAATTTAACTATGATGAGGTAGAGGAATTAAATGGGAGTGATTTTGCATGCTCTAGAATATTCCATCTGATGTAAAGTGATATCATGCAATTGGATTAAGGTCTACAGATGTTGCAGAACTTGAAAATGCCGATTCTGGCCTAAAAATAGCAGGTGTAATTGATTAACCTGATTATGTTAACCGATTAACATAGTGAAAAATGTAAAAATTGCCTTTTTATTGCACTGATGTGGCTCTGGCTCGATTCTTGACTTGTCAAATAAGGCATGTAAATAAACACATGAACTTTGGAGTTCCTTAAGCAATAAGTCACCAAAATTTTGGGAAACCCTTGATCAACTGAGATTGGATAATACTTGAAAACCAATATCGACCAAACTTTGACTTTGTTCAAATGAATTACGCTCGAGCTTAGGAACTGATGCTTGATGTTCTTGATCCAGACCTCTTCCTGAAAAACAAATAAAAACACATAGATGTTTGGTGACCCTTGTAAGGCATAATTCCAAATATGAGAGGGATGGAGGAACCAATGTGTGATCCTATTTGAATGCAATAATGCGGATGAAATGCAAAGAATCTTAGGGGGGGAAATTAGGATATTAGAATATATTTTCCTCCCTTTTATGGAACTTACAAATGATTATTTCTATCTTCTAATCAATTAGGAATAAGTGTTAATCGATTAGAATGTTACAAAATGCTTTATATGAAATTTCCCTTTTGATCCAACCTCATGATTATAAATAGAGGCTCCATTTTTCATTTTCCTTTATATGAAATTTCTTTAACTTTCTCTCACTATGTTTTTACCAAGGGAACCTTTTGTATATGAAAGTCCTTTTGTGAGTGAGATTATTTTGTAATTCTGAAATGAGTTGAATTGTAAAATTCACCAAGGGAACCTTTTGTATATACCTTGGATGAATATTGTCCAACTAGGGAATCGTCTAGGTTAAAGCTAAACCCATAAAAAAAATTTTGGATTAAGTATATTAGTCCTAGTTTAGGTTGGAGATTATCATGTATAAAATATCTTAGGTTCTTGATCAGTCTAGTGTTAAAACCAAGGTAGGTTAAAGCTCAGCCCAATATTAAAATCTTCATATGTTCCAGACTAGCCCAATGTTAAAATCTCTTAGGTTCTTGGTTATCCCGGTTAAAACCAAGGTATTGAGCTCAAATGTTATGGAACTTGAAGATTAACCGCTCAAAGATCCGTGTTTGTGGAAATAATACTAACCGCTTCAATCAAGTGTTTTGCAAAGAAGATTGACCCCTTTACTCTCAAGCTTATTATGAATAAATGAAATAAACAACTTATATGTAATATCAAATTAATAATTGAAATAAAAAATAAATACTCTTCTACACCTCATCTTCTTCAATATTATTTTGTGATGCTATAAATTATATATCTATCGAAGAAGATAAACATAATTAAGAAACAAGAACCAACAATTAAATTATGAAAAAAATATATTTTTTATTTAGAAATTAATATATGTCTTCTAACCCACGATGTCCTGCAACTCAAGTTTTTTAACATTATTTTATGATGATTCATAATATGTACCTAAAATTATTAAGAAATAAAAAAATGATAATAAATTTAAGAAGACAATGCTTAAAAAAACCAAAATTAAAAATAAATAAATAAAGCAAAATAAAGTTAGAAAGAAAAATAAAGTCTGAAAATTTAGAGAGAATAATCATTTTTTAACATGTCCTTTAATATTAATTTATGATGCTTCAAAGTAAGCACTTACAAAATAAAAATAATTAGTTCTTTGATTTTTAAGGGCAAGACGGATATTTTCTTGATTCAAGAAACTAAATTAACACAAATGCATGACTCTATAGCGAAAAACATTTGGTCTAATAATGATATCGGTTACTCGTATTCTAACGTGGAGGGATCTTCGTGTGGTCTTATATCTTTATGGAGGGAAGGAATCAGGAAGGTTTTACTAACATTCAAGGGGGAGGGTTATTTGGGCATTAAGATGCTTTGGAAATCTAATTTATATTATGTGGTGAACGTATACTCTATTGGGATTTAAGAGGGGTTTTTCAAAAAATTTACCTCTTAACGGAATAATCCCGATGAACGGATCTTGATTAAATCGTTAATCACAAATCAAATATCATAAGATTCAAGAATTACCTCTTGAAACGTGCTTTAACTTTGATCACAAACGTGGAAAATATCATCGTCTCTACGAAGTCCATGCAAGCACAAAGTGGAACACGGTGCTAGCCGTCTCTTGTTTTAAGAAAATTGACAAAATTAAAATTGGTAGGAAAAATAGCTCCTCTATTTATATAAAGCTTCTAAAACCCTAATGCTCTTATTTTGGGCTTTTCCAAAATAAGTTTAGTCTTATTTAATTAAACTATTTTAATTAAATAAATTATTATTATTATATTTAACTAAACACTTTTAATTAAATAAAATAAATATCAATTAAATTAAATCATATTTAACTTAATTAACTGTCAATTTTTATTTATTTAATTTAATCAAATTTAATCAAATAAATTATATATGTGTTAATGTATTAAACAATTTAAATACTATTTACTCATAATTAATAAAATCATATTTAATTTAATCGTCCATTCCACTATCAGTACTCTATTCGTGTGACCCTATAGGTTCTCGCAGCGTTGACAATAATATTAAATTACCTATTTAATATTATAAGGGTTAAATATATTTTTGGTCCCTATTAATATCTTAATTTTAATTTTTAGTCCCTATAAAAAAAACTTCGAGTTTTAGTCCCTATAAAATTACTTTTGCACGCAGTTTTAGTCCCTCTATAGGAGCTAAATCTGCGTGCTAAAGTAATTTTATAGGGACTAAAACTCGACGTTTTTTATAGGGACTAAAAACAAAAATTGAGATATTTATAGGGACTAAAAATATATTTAACCCATATTATAAATAGTGAACGGTATATAGGAACAAATCATTGCTACCAAGTGACAAGAATGTTGTGTGATCTGACGTAACTTTTCTGTGATAATGATCATGTGTATAATTACCCCTTTTCCCTTAACTAATGGGATGTGTACTTCTTATAACATCCCGAAATGGAATGCCCAAGAGGCACACCTAGCTATGTAGGAAATCCCCAAATCTATTCCCACAAGTGAAGGCTCAGACACACTGACCTATTGGCATTTATTAAGTGTTTTTTTGTGGTTTTTGATTAAGAAGTGTTTTTTTTAGCTTTTCTTGGTGAAGTAATCTCATGTTAAGACCTATCCACCACGAGGGATATCCTACACCTCGCCCCGAAATGGAACGTGTGCAAGTATCTCATAGCAAAGTCTCGTGTCACATGAGAAGACTCGTAATTTATTAAAGTGACTTAAAGTTAAGTTTGAAGATGAGAAGATAGAGCACCAAAAGGATCTCAAAGGTGAAAACTAAGGGGGGGAATAACAATCCTAAATGTTGTCATGCATGGGATTCCTAGGTTAGTGAGGTTTGGATTCTATCCTAATGAAGAAGAAGGAAAGAAAAGAAAGAAGAAAAAGAAAGGAGCAGAGACACTAGAAGACAACTTACTTCTCTAAAAAAGTTAAGTTGTTTCTAAAAGGGAAGTGAAGAAGTTAGACAATCATAGCATAAGGCTAAGACAAACACAATTTTAAATTAAAGAGATGAAGGAAAGAAATTGTAAGTGGGATGCCTTCCCACACACATGACTTACCAAAACCCTATAAAACAAAGATTAGTGAATCGCATAAGCATAAGATGAAAATAAGGATATTCAAACAATGCGCAAAACAAAGATGAAGGTTACAAACCAAACACAATCAAAAATTTAGTACCTAAATCCTCTAAGTGATCTAAAACAACTACCAAGCAAACTTAATAGGATGACATAAATGTCTTCCTCAAACTATGTTAGAAAAAAGGAAGAAAAGGGCATGAAAAGCTACCTAAGAAACAAGACACCAAACAAATAAAAACGCTTATGAGAAAATTATGAAATTAAATATCTAAAGTCAACAACCAGTAGCAAACATAGCTTCCAAATAGCTTTCAAAAATTCACAATGAAACTCCACTAAATGGTCGCACAAAGTTGCTTGAGAACAATTAACGAAATCGCACAAACAAAACTCCTAAAACTATGGATAAAATGAAAATAAAAATATGACAAAAATATTTTTGAGCTTTTCTAAGTCTTTAAAATGATTCAAAAAGAACGGAGTAAAAATATTAATTGAGGTGAAAAAAATAAATTCTACAAGTTAATGCATTTTTATAGAAATTAAATGAAAAGGAAATTAAAAGAAAATTCGAAATAAAAAAGGGAAATTAATAAAATTAGGAAATGAAAGTATGTAAAAATTATAAAATGAATTAATATTCTAAAATAATTTTTATGGAATTTTCTAAAGTGTTTTAGTATTTTTAATGAAATAAAAACTAAACCATGTGAAAAAGAAATAAAAATAAAAGAAATAATGGAAAGGGGTGTAGCATAGTAAAATCATAGTTAAAACACAAATGGGCCTAAGGGGGAGGGGTGCGAATAGCAGGTCTGGAAGGCCCAAACACAGATGAAGTTGAGGGAACATGATAAGATGCGTGGTTTGTAACGCCCCGATTCGATATTTCCCAATTTTGTTGAGTCTTTTATTTTATTTGAGTGATGATTGTCTTATTTGTGAAATTGACATGATAATATGATGATATATTAATGTGATATGTTGGTATGATATATGATTATTCCATTTTGAGAATTTTCGGGTAAAATTAGATTGGAGGGTATTTTAGACATTTGTTAATTAGTAATAAATTAGAATTTGTGTAGAATTATTGTTTTGTGAGAAAATGATATTTGGTGGAAAAGAGAAGAAATGAGTTTAGTGTAGAAATAGTTAGTAAGGGTTATAAGAGAGAAAATTGGAAAGAATAGAAAAGTAGAAAGAAAGATATAAGTTGTGAGAAAGAGAAAGAAAAGAAAAAGATAGAAAGAAAAAGAGGAGAAAGAAAAGAAAGAGAAGAAAAAAGAAGAGAAAAGAGGAAAAAGATAGAAAATCATCAAGATTGCTCCTAGGAATCGAAACAATCGGGTAAGGGTGATAAACATTGTTATCTTAATCTTGTATATGATTATGTATATGTTAGATTGTATGGGTTTTGTTTTTGGTGAAGTTTAGAGAGAATGAAATGTTAGAGTTTTGATGATAATGTGAGAAAAACGGTAGATTAATCGGTTAGAAGTTGTTATAATCGAAGATGATGTTGATTATATGTCATTGATCATGATTTTGGAAGTTTATTTGAGTTTTGGAGGGTTTTGAGAGGACTGTTGCGTAGCTGAGATTTCTGAAATCACAGTATTCGCTCAGTGAGCAACACGTCGCTCAACGAGTTTACTAGAAGATTTCTCGCTCGGCGAGCGAGAAGGGCGCTCAGCGAGCCTGGATTTTTTTTTGGAAGTTTTGTGTTTTAATTCGTAACTTTAGTTTCGGTTATCCATTTTAGGTGTTCTTTATATTGATTCGAAGCTAAAAACGTGTAGGGACTAATGATGCTAAGAAATGTAATTTTTAGCCGACTTTTACCCAACTTTTCTGATAAAATGTAAATGAGTTAATTATGGAAATATGGGTTTAATGTGATGTTGTGGCCGTTTGGAAAATGAATACATTGCTTAAATTGAATGCCAATATATGCTAATTGAATGAGTTGAGTACATGATTATGTTATGAATAATGTATGCATTTTCCAGAATGTTGTGTGTCATTTTGCATGTGAAGCATAATGTATGCATTCTTGTGTTGTGGGATTCTTTGTGAATCCGTTGTAGCATCGTGTGCTCATGTGGAGTGTGAGCGATGACTACAACACGATCGTGTACCCATGTTGGGTGTGAGCGATCAGATTGTGTGCCCGTGTGGGGTGTGAGCTATCCATAAACATTGTGTGCCCGTGTGGGGTGTGAGCAATGGGTGATTTATTCACATTGATTGTGTGCCCGTGTGGGGTGTGAGCAATCGGGTTGTGTGCCCATGTGGAGTGTGAGCAATCCA
This sequence comes from Lathyrus aphaca, assembly GCA_963966055.1. Lineage (NCBI taxonomy): Eukaryota > Viridiplantae > Streptophyta > Magnoliopsida > Fabales > Fabaceae > Lathyrus > Lathyrus aphaca. The sequence goes on along the minus strand of OZ014523.1, from coordinate 204,519,704 downwards.
CAAACATTGTGTTCCCATGTGGGGTGTGAGCAATGGGTGAACATCCAATTAGTTCCTGAGTGAACTTGATGATGATTGAGTCGGTACCGCATTGCATTTGCATAGAGTCGTAAGTCAGTCTCTATGATTTACATTTATCATCTAAATTGTGAATTGATGAAATAAATATGAATATATATATATATATATATATATATATATATATATATATATATATATGTTTATATGGAGATGAAAGTATGTATTGATGAAAACATACTTGAGTATATATGTATGTGTAAACATATATAAACATATATATATATATATATATATATATATATATATATATATATATATATATTTGTGTGTGTGTGTGTTTATATACATTATAGTGTATATGTGTGAATAAACATGAAGTGGTGAAAGTATGCATGATAAGTATGCTTGAGGTTATGTATGCTGGAGATGATTTGTGGTGAAAACATGTTTTATGTGTATGTTATATGTTAAGATATATATTTATATGCAATGTTATTATGATAATGTTTCTCACCCTTCAGCTGTTTTACGATGCTCTATGAGGCATTGCAGAGTAGCTTGCTGGAGGTCTATTTGTGAAACTTGTCTTCATCCTTTTGGTCGGTCGACTTTGATATGTAGCATCGGGTAGCTAGGGTCGGCTTGATGCCTTTTGTGATACATTTTGTACATGTATTTTGGTGATGAATGTTTTATGTAAACATGAATTATTTGATGAATCAAACTTGTTGATATATTTATATAAGTATATAAGTTTGATGTTGTTAATTGTTAGATTCCGCTGTTATTTGAATATTTGAATACTGGTGTAAGGATGAAATCCTTCAGTTGCAAGTTACCCCGTTTGTTGCATATCTTTAAATGAGCAGGTGTTGTATGTTAATTTCACTATTGATGTGACATGCCTCTTTTATACCATGTTTCAAATATACTCTGATGGAATTTTTATTATGTGCCTAAATGATTTAATTGATTATTTGGGGATATAGAAAGGGGGTGTTACATGGTCAACCTGTTGACCGAACGGGGAGCGCTTGATCAAATTCTCCTCAAAGTAAATTCATATGATGGTGGTGGAGTGAAGGCTTATGATTGTTACCGTATAGAGGCGCGCGTGGAATTGAAAACAAAAGGTCCTACCGGACGGTGACCGGTGTCATCTCCGGTATGGACGAGAATCACAAAAGCCTTACCAACGTTATCTCTTATCTCAACATTTCTTTATACCTTCATCAATTAAGCTTCACAAATTAATTGAAAAAACTCAAAGACACAGCCTCACACACTCTCTCTCTCTCGCATCCTGTTTATCTTCTTCTTCAACTTAGACCGCGACCTTCTCCTTTCTCCGCCATTCACCTCACCACCGTAGAACCGCCTCCAAATGACAAGCCACCAACATAAACTCTGCCTCAACTCCCAACCTCTCCACGAATCCGAAGGCCACTTCTCAAACAAGCCGCTCAATCAACCGGATCGAAAAACACAAAATCAAAACTCAAAAACACAAACTGATGGCCATAACAAATAATCAACTGAGGAAATAGAATAATCACCAACCTAAGACGTCGCAGCTTGCGTCGGTTATGTATCAGAGTGGAGGGGGATCAACGATTGATGATGACCGATGAAGACATGTTCAATTTCCGTTTGGTTCGAAGAAGAGTGATGAATCTTTGTCTGTGCTATGTTGATGATATCGACGGTTAAGCAATGTCGATGGTGATGGCGATGATACTAATTGGAATTGAAGAGCGATTGTTGACGTTTTTGGTGATTGAAGAAGACGCGTCCGCAGTCATGTTATGAGTGATGATGAACGATGAAATTCAGTCTCTGAATGAAGTGTTGAATAATGAAAAAATCTGTTACATTCACGATGAAGAGTGGAGAGAAAAATGTTATTGGTGATGAATCGGTTTTCTCATGATGCAGAAACAAAATTCTGTTATTCCCTCCCCTGAATTCCGTTACAGCTCCTCTTTCTTTCCTTTTTTATGTATTCGGTTATCTCTCTCTTTTTCCAATTTCTTAACATTTTTTTTAATAAAATTCTTTCTATTTTGAACTGAATGCGTGCGTTTTGAAGCCATCGCCTTTTGTGCGGGATGTATCCGTGTTTTACTTGTAGGAAGTAACCGTTTTGAGTCACACACATTTCATGCTTCATTGATGCGTTTTTTTGGCCTTTACGTGTGTGGGTCTTTGTGCTAGGTGATGTAAGTCTTGGATGATGCACTAAGCGTGTGTACTGGTTGTAGCTTTACCATCTCTTTTTTCTTTTTTCTTATTTAATTTTCTTAAATTGTAATAAATAGAATAAGAATGAAAAGGGGGCTAACAATAGTATTAAACAACAATGATATTAAACTTTGGTGTTTGTTGACTGGATATTGATTGAGAAAATGAAATGGATATTTGAAAGGAAAAAGAATTTGTTTGGGTAATGGATTAAAAATGATATATGAATAAAATGGATTCATGAAATTTTTGATATGGATGAAAATGGTCATGGAAGTAATTGACTATGGATATGGATAATACATGAACAATTTGGATATTAAAATGTGATTTAGGAAATAAAATGGATTAAAGAAAATGTTAATTAATGGACAAGGATGAAGTTGAAAGATGGTTATGAATGACTATAAGAGATGAACTAGAAAAATAAGAAAAAGATAATTATGGATAAAATCGAGATTGATTTAGAAAATGAAAATGAAGTAATGAATGGATACGAAATCTCAATTTTAAGCCTAAAATCAATCTTAAACTTTTCCACAACCTCTAATAAAATGACCACAACCACCACTCAACAAATCGCAATTGCAACAACATCTATCCACTTGAATCTTCTAAATATCTGATCAATAAGCCTTGAATCATTTTAAATCCATCTGAATCAATCTAAGGGAAAATAGATCCACACATGAACTGCTGATGAATTATCAAACACTCAATCAAGCCAATATGCATCAAACTTTCAACATGAACCATTATTCGATAAACCAAAGAACTTCCGCACACCACATAGCTTAACACTGAATACGCATTGCCTGAGAAATAACCACTGAAGCATGAAGAATTTGTAGCTGAAATAATCTCCTGATAGTTTGACCCAGATTAGGTCAAACTTCCATCTGAATCGAATTGTGAACTGAACAACCACAGTTGAAGCGAAATCACTGTCAGCTCTATGCAATGTTATGGATGTTATGCTTCATATTTCTATGTAATGATGTAATGAAAAATATGAGAATGATATGCTAAATGCTATAAAAAGATAGGGCAAATTTGGGGTGTTACAATCGGTTGATCTTATTTGAGTTGTAAATCAGTTGATATTACTTCTCTTCGAGCCGTAAATCGGATGATATTATGTTCTCGTTTTCCTGGTTAAGGATCAGTTGATACCATTTCCTGGTGAGATCGGTTGATCTTATTTGAGTTGTAAATCGGTTGACATTACTTCTCTTCGAGCTGTAAATCGGATGATATTACATTCTCGCTTTCCTGGTTATGGATCGGTTGATACCATATCCATGATAGATCAGTTGATCTTATTTGAGTTGTGAATCGGTTGATATCACTTCTCTTCGATATGTAAATCGGATAACATTATATTCTCGCTATCATGGTTATGGATCAGTTGATACCATCTCCATGATAAATCAGTTGATCTTGTTTGAGTCGTAAATCGGTTGATGTTGCTTCTCTCTTTTTGCTCTTACAAGTCAATGTTTGTCATCCCTAGTGAGTCCCATTTCAGTACAATGGTCTCGTTTCCAAGCCCTGTTTATGTACAACAGGCCCTTTTTTTTTCCAAGCCCTGTTTAAGTACAACAAGCCCTTTTTTTTCCAAGTCCTGGTTAAGTACAACCGACCTCTTTTTCATTTCCAAGCCCTGTTTAAGTACAACAAGCCCCCTTTTTCTTTCCAAGCCCTGTTTAAGTACAACAGGCCCCTTTTTCTTTCCAAGCCCTTTTTAAGTACAACATGCCCTTCTCTTTTCGCGTCTCGGGCAATCATTTAAGTACAATGATCCCTTTCTCTCTGAAAAAAAAGAAAAAAAAAGAAGAAAAAATAAACAACAATAAAACAAGAACAAAAAGTCATCCTCATTGTCTCACTGAGTACAAATTTTTGGGTTTTATTCGAGTATTCAATCACTCCATACCCTGAGTGTCTAAAAGTTATTGCTATTATTCATTCCAGTCTGCAGATGATTGAATAGGAGCAGCTGTAATACCTCAAAATTTTCCCTCTCATTTTTCATGGTATTTTGCATACTCAAGTTCATGTCATAACCAAAAACATTGCATCATATTCATCATAGCTGAGGTATAGGTTTATGATCAATGATTGAAGCAATTGAAGGCCATACAAAGCAACCAAAGGGTTACAAAGCTCCTCAACATTGTGCAAAGGGTTCACGGACATCCCACAAGTCTTCATTTGAGGCCACAAGTCCTAGAAAGAATTGAATTGATCAAAGGATGCAAGCAATGCAACTATCCTGAGGAAAAAAAGGCCAAATTAGGGTTTCTAATTAACCGGGCTTCTCAGTGGGATTTTAATCCAAGATTGATTTCATTTTTTTTCTACATGATGACAAGTATCTAGGGTTGAAATTTCGTCCATGGAATCATTTTGGAAGGGCTTCAATTGATCAATGGATTGAAAATCAAGGAATTTGGGGAAAGGCCAACCAGGCGGAGTAAAAAGTCGACTCCTGACTTTTTGAGATCAAAATCATTAAATTAGAGTTACAGGGATCCTATGGTTAAAATTTGATCAAGAAATGATGGAGGAATCATGAAAAATCAAGAAAACCAAAACTTACCTTTTTAGAAAAAAAATCATTTGAAAAGTGGTTGATTTCACCTTTCCCTCCATTTTCCTTCCACTTTCCTTCCACATTTCCTTTCATTCTTTCCCCTCTTATTTTTCCACTTCAATTCCACTCCTTTTCCCTTGGATGCTTCTATCATGTTCTATCACCTTCTAGAGTATTCCAAGGAATATTCTAAGGAATATTCCCTCTCCAACCCTAACCCTAACTAACTACAAACCTAACTCCATTCCTAAACCTAACTCCATTCCCAAACCTAGCTCCAAGCCTAGCCTCTATTTAATCATTAACCACTTCAATGCAAAAGGTTCCCAATTTTTCACTCTCTCATAATTTCAATTCTCACTTCTAGAATCACTTTTCTCTCTCACTTTTCTTCCATTTCCCTTTTCACCAAAGTTTTTTTTCAAAGAAGCTCTTCAAGTTTAACATTGAAACTTGAAGATTTTAAAGCTTAGCCTCCAACCTCCATTGATTTGTGTATTGTGGAAGAAAAAGCTACTGTTTTTTGTGAAGATTTCGACTTATCAGAAGTTCAAGAAGTATCAAGCATCGAGAACGCATTTATTTTGCGTATTCACATATTCTTCGAATTTCTCTTCGATCAAGCTCTTATTCTTGCAACATCTACCGAAGCACTTCTCCGCTTCGTAGGTTGGTGATCTAAAACCATGTTTGCTTTAAGTTATTCTCTTCATCTCGCCATTTCGACATTCTTTAAGTGCTTTTCGTATTGCTTGTGGTTGATTGCGTTTTCATTACATTTTGCTTGCGATTTTTGGATTTTAATGGATTAGAAGTTAATGTTGTAGCTTGTTATAGATTCTAGCATGTGTTAATAAGCCATAATTTAGTGGAAATTCGTGTTAACATGATTAGATGTATGATAGGGATGTTTAGAAGTAGGATTGTGGCGAAAAACACTTATTTCAAAACAATTTTTCACATTCTGCTCAGTGTTAACCGGTTAACACGTGCATTTTTTTCCAGAATGCTGCAGTTTTCTGTTTGTTAACGGGTTAACCAATTTGGTTAACCGATTAACGCTGTTAGATTTTGGATTTTTAGCTTATTTGCTTGTTGTTCTTGCTTCTTTGTGCTTCTAATGTTCATGTATGCTTAGGTATTGATTTTAGGGAATTTTTGGGTCTATTTCCAGTAGCCGATTCCATTGTTTCGAGTCGTTTCGACATGATTTCGTTCACTTTTCCATGTTTTGTGTTAAATATGCATATGTGATATAATTTATTCTTGATGTGTGTTGCTACTCTTTAATCACTTGTTTCACATGCTAAATGCTTGCTTAAAACTGATTTGTGCCTCATGATTATGATCCTTGCTTGTTTGGATTGATTACATGATTAAGTGCCATATTGTGATTTTTGCTTAAAAGTGATTAAGTGTTTCACATGTTCATGCATGCTTCTTGTGCTTAATGGATCACATCTTGACATGAATTCAATTTTGATTTTTTGTGCCATGCATGTGTAATAATTAAGGCTTGTAGTGATACTTGTTCAATTTCATGATAAAATGCTTATTTTGTGCAATATGGAAAAGTGTGGTTGTTTTTGTTGATCTTTGGTCCTTTTAACAAATAAATGCATGATAATAAATGATCACATGTTAATCAAGTTTCACATGTTGTGATGTGTGTAAATCCATGATAATTGATGTTAATGTGTTGTTTATCACTTACTTTGTGTACATAAAATGAAAAAGAATCAAATCTGCCCCATGTTTCATGGCTGTTTTTTTATATAGGGACTGTAAAATGTGTATTGTTCATGTTGTATTTGACATTTTACACCTATTTTGCATGCTGATTATGAGCTGTAAGAGTTGCCTTGTGTTGTGCATTGTTTTCATAGTTGTTTGTGTATTAGCGGTTGTAATAGGTGTTGAATTTGTTTAGCATGTTTTTTAGTCTTTAGAATTAAGTTGGAGTCTAGATTGAGTCCTAGAGTTAGTAGGATTTAATTGTTGTGTGTTTGCCTTATTATTTTTAATAAAACGCACACTAATCTTTGTTTTGTAGGGATGGAAAGGTATGTTTTCTTACACTTTATCCTTTTATTTTTATGCATTTTCTTTATGCATTTAATTTGATTTTTACCTCCATATTTGTGATTGGTAGGATTCCCCTTTGTTAGGACCAACTTATCTTCCTTAGGAAGTAAGTTACATCCTTTTTCTTCTTTCTTTTCCTTTTGCTCTTTAGGATTAGAAAAGCCTCACTCACCATTAGGACCACCATTTTGAATAAACAACTTAGGGTTGTGTCTTAGTCCCCCTTACTTTTGTCCTTTTGCCATTTGAGTCTTTCTCTCATCTTCAAACAAAAATCCAAAGACATGTAATAAAGGATTGAAGTAGTCTATTGTGTATAGCCTTATTCCATGGGGTACTCATATTCATTCCATCTTGGAATAGTATGGACTTGTCTAGCATGATGTACAAGTCTAATTATGAGGCTATCTTCACAAAGAAAACATAAAAAAAATTTCTTCAAAAAACTACAAAAACATGTAATAAATTCAACAAGGTAGTAAACTTAGGCATTAATCCTTGGAAACAAGTCTTGGATAAATTCTCCTTACTTGGTGTGCTTGTTCTACTATTCCATCTTGGAATGTAGTAGCAAGTACACATTCCATGGAAAAGAGTTTGAATTCACTTCCTTGTGCCACATTTACAAAAAACTCTTAAAAGACAAATAACAAACGATAAACGACTTTCCCGCGGGAATTCTGTTCTCATCTCCCTCACTCTAAACGCGAACTTGCGATGACTTGTTCGCATGCAAGACGGTAGATCCACTCGCACCAGACGAGCCTACAACACCTGGGCATATACATACGTAGTTCCAACGTATAAAAAACACAAATAAATAGTTCCCGCCTTAGTTAGGCGAACTACGTCGACTCTGATCCTCATTTTCCTGATGAGGTACGTAGGCAGCGAGGCAGGGCCCGTGCGAGCACATTCTTTATTTTCCCTACATTTACCCCTTTCTTTACATTTTCTTTTCCGATTCCCTTTCTCATTTCACTTCCATTACAGTTAGCGGTTCTTTTGTTCAGCATCATCTTATTTCTCGCCCTTTGAAACAGACAAACAAGCGTGGATCCTGTCGGGTATGGCGGACGGTCTGGGGTGTTTATACCTTCCCAGGTCGTAACCGACTCCTGAACCCATATCTTTGGTTTGCGGGACATTGTCATTTCCTTCTTCCTTAGGTTTGTGCAGCATTACCTTTCCCATTCATTCGGGATAAAAATGCCTGGTTGGCGACTCTACCTTTTCCGCGCCACTTTCGCGTTTGTACTAGGATGAAAATTTCGGGAGCGACACATACCCTAAACCAAACTAATTTGAAAATTACTTGAAGTTTGACTAAATCTTTCCCAATTCCCAACGATTTATTCTGCAAATACAACTTACGTACTTAGATCATGACCATACTCCCTCAACTACATGCTTGGGTTATGACCATAATGTCTCCATCATATCTTTTACCTGCCTACACTATCTCTCTGCAAACACAAACACAATACTCATAACATTGAAACACGACTTCCATTCCTATTCTACAAGCCATTGTACAATCTTCCACAAACCCCCATTCTCTTCTCTTCATGCTTTCCGCATACAATTTTTCATTGTTGATGATTAACGGTTTCCATTTTCAGGATCTTCGACCTCCGTTATAACTTTTGTTCAACTATGACCAGACCTTTCGAGCTGATAAGCAACATCAACGACCGAAAGGAGTTGTGGAAGATTGTGGTAAAGGTGTTTTACAAGTGGAAGGTGACAACATCAGCAATGGAGCATTTTGAGATGGTCGTAGGTGAAAACGATGTGAGTTTCATAATCTATTTGTTTCTATTTTTTCTCATTTAGTACTCCTCTTAACTATTTATTCTTCACATTTATCTCCTTATGATGTTTCAGGGCCATGAAATCCACGTTGTTGTTCCTACTAAGTATAGGCAAGGTTTCGAGAAGATTCTTTCTATCAATGTGACCTGCACAATCTCTAACTTTCAAGTTAAACCTAATGATTTGCAGTAAAAACTGACCGACCACATATATCTCCTTAAGTTCACTGGTGGAACCACCATTGCAGATATTGGCAAACACTGCATTCCAGACCGGAAGATGAACTTGACACCATTTGATGATATAATATCTGGGAAATGGCAGAAAAATCTTCTTTGTGGTATATACTTTAGGAATACAATTCTTATAATCTTCTCCTTTTGCTTTCTTTTACTTCGTCTGACATTATTTGTTTTGTAGATGTTATTGGTGTGGTTGATGAACTCAGATACTCTCAGCAAAACATAGGAGGAAAAAAAGATCAGATAAACATGATGTTATGAGATTTGAGGTATATGTTGTATTATTTGTTGCCTTACTAATAACTTCTGACATCATGTTTACTAAGTAACCCCTCTATTTTAATTTAGTGACAACACTCTGCATTGTACTCTTTGGGAAAGCTATGCTCATTAGTTCTTCAAATACAAAAAAAAAACATCAGCCAACCACACCAATGGTCATTCTACTTAAGTATGCAAATATTAAAGAAGAAGGTTGTCTATTATCCAACATATTTTCAAAACTGTGGTTCTTTAACTATATTCATTATTTCCTATCCTTCAACGCCTAAATCATTTGATGTTTCTGTTGTTTTTAAGGAAAATACCCCATTGATGTTACAAACACTTACAATGTCACAGAGATTCATATCAATGGCGATCAACCAGAAATCAAGGAGTTTCTTGATAGGTATCAATATTTTTACATTAAAGCCTCAACTTTATTATTATTACATATTCATATGCTTTTACCGTTATATAGCTTGGCCAAGGTACCTAACTATGGAAAATCACTTTCAACAACAAGCAACCAAACCCGTGAGTTTTTGTTTTTCTCATGCGGGTCACAAGGATCTGCAACAGATAGGTTTACAAGCAAGGTTATCCAATTGCAACTAAATGAAATCGCAGCTCTTTCTCAAGTAAACGCCATTGCAGTGTATTTGTAATAACGAAATTTATAAATTTATCAAATTTTGCTACTTAACAATGCTTTGTTTTGTATACAGCCAACTACGTGTGTAATTGTTGCTACCACCGACAAGCTTATTGCCTCACCCAATGGTTGGTGCTACACGGCATGCCACAATTGTCCTCAAGTTACAAAGGGCTATGAACCCCCGTTTGTATGCAGAGATGGGCACCGTACTGAGGCAGAAATTTGGAGGCACAACTTACCACTTTAATTTTTGCTATCTAATTCGCATTTAATTTCTATTTTGTCGTTTATAAATTGGTTTTCATGTAGGTATAAGATATAAATTGTTGTTGTTCACAATGGGTATTCTGCAATCTTTATTTTCTGGGATGAAATCGCATCACATCTATTGGAAACTTTGGCAACGCAGTTACATGCCACAATGATTGAGGTAACTTATTCCTATAAAATTTTCAATCTGTTAAAGGAAATTTTACTCATTCTAACCAGGAATGTTCTAATTTCTTAAATACCTTTCGTGCAATAGGTCAGTATCACTAATCCTCTCGAGTACCCGTTAGCACTTGATAAAATGTTGGGGAAGACATTAGCATTCAAGGTTAAGTGGAATCCTAGATGGAAGAGTTGCTCCATGATCAACCACATTGACAACGACCAGCTTATCAAGCAACTTGAAGGACCGCTTGCAATCAGCCAGGTTATTATCCTTTATTATATGGTTTTTAGTCTTTTCCAATATATTGTTACACATGAGTTTGACGGTAATATAATCAATACTATTACAGACTGAGGCCAAAAACCAGGTCATTCACGGTGATTCCAACTCAATTCAGGTCGTTTTTTCCTCCTTAACCACTCTTCCTATACAATTCATCTCATTTATATATTTTGGTCTCTACTTTGAATCTAACAACTTCCATCATTAATGATGTTTTGCAACAGATAGTCGAGAGTGTTGGTGAGGATGTCCATATTGAAAAACTTACTCCTGTGACGGTATTGTTTTAATATATTTGGATTCTTGAATTTAATTCGACTATTTTAACTTTTAATACGGTTTTGACTCATTACACTCCTCTGTTGAATTCAGGACGATGAGATTACAACTTTCCATGTCCCAGACCCTTCAACACCTACTGCTAGTGCAAAGAGAACGTCTCTGGATGGTGGTGGTGAAATACATATCAAGTGTGATACCGACGGGGATCTTGTGTCAACTAAACCAAGGAAATGTGTGAAGCGGGGTAAAAATCAGCCAGCCTGAAGCTCAACAGTGTAAAACATGGAATATAGTGGAGTCCCTTTTTTGGTTACTTATGAAGACATCCTGACCTTTATATTGATAATTTGAAAAGTAACTTTTGTTTTTTTATGATCAAAGTTTGTTACAAGCACCAAAACATTGGGTTATATTTTGTGATAGCCTTTGTGCTACTGTATTTTGTGACTGCAACATGTGTAATATATTTATGAATCGTTTGTTCACGAAAACAGTTTTCACTTCAATATGAATTTCAGAACTCAATAACAAATTTTGTCCATTAAAATGTATATCTAGTATGATGGCATTATTAATCTTAACTAAAAGTGATACAAAAACATGGTGTAACCCTTTTGTTGTCTTGCATAATATGCTTAAGAAACATAATATTTGTTGAAAATAAAATGGGATAAATGGTAATAGACTCCTCAACTTGAGAAATCGTTAAATAGTAGTTAACTATTACCAAACTAATGTTCGGTTCATCAGGAAACATTTAAAACTAAATTCATTTGAAATCGTTAAACAATAGTTAACTAAATTATTTTGAAACTATTATACAAACTAATAAAAAGTTCTCATTGCATATAATACTAATATCAGGTCCTAGGTTGAAGTTATTATACAATATCTTATGTCAGTACAACAGTAGGCCATATAACCTTTTGTAGCTCCAACTTTTCCAATCTCCAACAACTCCTCACTCTATTGTCACTTCAACATTGCTTGTGGTGTGTAAACACCCCAAATTTGCCCTCAACCATTCACACCATGGCTTGTGATCATCTCATATGCATAAACACAATCATATCACCTCATATCTCACTTTTGATTCACTGCATAGTTTCTAAGGCATCTGCACCTAGGGTTTGTGATCTGAGCAATCTCAGGGCATCTTGAGCCACTCCAAAGGCTACCAATCACTTCAAAGGGGTCCATGTGTGTTCTTATATCATATTACATCCTCTCAAAGTCAAAAATTCCAAAGAATCACAAGAACTAGGGTTTGAATGGATACAGAGCCAAGTTTGACTGCACAGTTGACCTTAAAATTAGGGTTTTGGTTTCAGAGGCCATAACCCCAAATTTTTTGGTCATTCTTGTTTCCATTGGTCTCTATATGGTATAGGTAGTATGCATATCAATTTTCATGAAGAAATTCCATGGGGAAGTCATCTGATCAAGGGTTGACTTTCTGGACAAGTCAGTGCAAAATCAGGGCATCTGAGGCCCCCAATGACCCAACCAATGGGTGATCTTCATCATTTTGAGTGTATATGATCTTTATTTGATCATGGAAGAAGGTTGAAGTTCATAGAAATCAAGAATTTGGAAGTTTTGCAAATGTTGACTTTTTGGGCATAGTTGACTTTTCAAGAATGCTTCATTTTAGGTCATTTTTCAAGCCTTGATTCTTGATCCAAAAATGCTTCAAATGGAAAAACTTTGGTCATGAAAGTTGTAGATCTCATCTTTCCCTTTTCAAAAAGTACAAGAACATGATCAAATTCTTCTTGGATCAAAAGTTATGGTGTGACAAAGTTGGCAAAAATCATTGATTTTCAAGTTATGCACCAAGTATGAAATTTTGCAAAACCATGAACCAATGCCTTTTACAACCTCTAGTTCATTTCAAACCAGCACACAAACATTCTACAAGTGATAAAAATCAGATTTGAACCAAGAATGCTCATGTGTTATGGTTTGTGGGTTAAGGAAATCACATGTGAACCATAAAGCAACAACTTGCAAAACTCATGATCACTCTTTCCCCCACTTGCTGCATTGGTTACTGCACTTTGCTAGCCCTTCCCCTCACCCTTGCTGCATAGCCCATGCCTTGTACTAAGCCTAGAACCACACCATACTTCTCTTACACAAAAGGTTGACATTTTGCAAAAGCAAACTTACCTATCACAGCAGGCCATGTCACATCATCCAGCCAATTGGATTAGTTTATACTTTTCATTTGCAAGCCATTTCATATACCAAGCCAGGCTGAAGCTCTACACACATTGACATTCACAAAACACACCCCAGCTGCATTTGTCTTCGAAACTCTCTGCCCAGCCTTCAAACACAAAAACCATTTCCACACTTCAACTCACCATACTTCATAGACCTCAAACCACCAAGAACCAGGCCTGAAACAAGCAAGAACACCCCACTGCCATTCTTCACCTCAACATGCAGTTCCATTCGAATCTCTCTCCCTAGCTCACAAACATCAAAACCAACACCACAGACCTTCTCCACACATCATCTGGACCACAAACAACCACTCACAATGGCCTGAAACTGCCTGAATCATCCCTGCCATTTCTGACTGAGCTTGAGCAGAAGCTTGTCAAACTCCTCATCCAGCCAACATAAATTCCTTTTGAGCATTCAAACATCATCTGGGGATCAAGTGGAGTGGATTGCACTGAAGGGAGTGGCCAGAAAGTCATCAGGGTGAAAGCTTCGAATCTCAGGTAGCTTGAAAAACATTTTTTTCCAGAAATCATTTTTATTGTTATAAACTTGTTCTCTATGCTTCACTGAGTATCCTGGTGCTTTTGGTTTTTGAAATGGTGTTGAAATGAGTATTTAATTAGTTTCTGAAACTTGCGTGCCCTAAAATTTGTTTGTTTCGATTCATGGTTCTGGGGAAATATAAATTTGTTTTGACTTAGGGTTTTAGTTCAGGGGATCATGGGAATCATTTCTGTATGCTTAGGTTTCATTTTTGTTACGATTTGAGGGGTTTTGGGGATTTTCAGGGGAGATGCTGGCCGGAGAAGACGACCGGAAGTCTTCTCCGGCCGCCTGAAAGTGATTTGTGCCCTAATTGCGTGATTAGTGTCATTTGAATGTGGGACGTTGGATGAGGTTGACCGGTTGACTCCCCGCGCGAATGAAAGGCCCAGATCAATCTGTTTAGCCCTAATCTCTCTCATTAGTTTTAATTAATTTTAATTAAGATAATTTAATCAGATGCAATCTGGACCCTCCACTAGCGCGCGTGGTCAACCATTTTAAACTCAGACCCAATCCTGGCCCTCCATTCTGATTACTTTCCATTATTTTCATTTTAATTCATATTTATTTCATTTGTTTTGCATATTTAATTTAAAATAGTAAAAATTGTCTAAAAATTATGAAACTTTTTCTCTTAAGTTTTATTAATTTTTATGACCCAAAAATATTTTCATTTTATTTTTTATCATTAAAAAAGTATTTTTAAATATTTAAAGGATTATTTTTAATTGATTAATGGAAATTAATTAATTAAAAATACTTTTAAGTATTTAAAAATCACCAAAAAATTCATGAAATGTTCTAAGACATTTAGAAACATTGTCCAACCTTCAAACCAAATTTCTTTTTTGATCTTGATGCATTTTGAGAATTTTCCATTGAATTAAATCATTTTTGGTGCATTATTTTGATCATAAATTCAAAAATTCATTTCTGCCTATTTGAGAAGAGTTGGACATTGATTCTTTTTGCTTTGTCTTGTGTTTAGCATGTAGTTTCTAGGATTAAATGGCCATGTTTTGTTCCTTCATTTTCAATTTGTTTGGCATTTCTTTTGTTTAGGAACCCTAAAAACCCTAATAACTTAGAAAAATCATAACTTGAGATTGGTTAAGAGTTGAGACCTCCCCTTTGGACCTTGGTTTAGTATAGGTTTAGGGTTTCTTTGGGTGGCATTTTCCATTTTTTATCTTAGGGTTTGATTCTGTTTTTGGTTTTTTGTTTGATGTTTGATCCATAAACCCTAGTTTGGGCTTCCATTTGCATCCTTCTTGCATTCTCTTGCATACCATGACTTGCCATGACATTCCATGATTCCATTTGATTCATTTGACATCATAAGACATATAGAAAGCATGTGTGATCATTGCATCTTGCATTTGCCATGTTGTTTGCCATGTATGTTTCATAACTTTTCATGTATGTTCATGCTCCTTAACTTGCCTCATTTGCATCCATGAACTTGTATGAACATCTCCATGCCTTGCCTCATGTTCATAACACTCCATATCATCATTATCATCATCAACATGCTTCTGGTTTTGTTTAGCATCATACCATTTCATCCCATTTTTGCATTGCATTGCATTTCTTTCTAACATTTCAGGTGGTAAGTAAACTTGAGAAGTGAATTTGCCTTCACTTCTCATAACTTTTCTTCTCATCTCTCTTGCATCCATTGCTGCATTTTGTTTGTGTTTGAGATTGAGCTTGCTCTTTCTTTTGCTTCTTACTTTCTCTCTTCAAGTGACTTGACTTCTTGAATGAAGCAAGTTACTTTGCTTCTCTTGATCCTTTCATCTGCTTCCTGGTGGTTCCTTTGAAGATTGTTCTTGAAAACCTCACAAACCTTAGGATCAACCAAGCATGACAATGATTAGGGTTTTGATTAGTCTCCCCTCTTAGTTTTACCTTTGTGTCTCTTTTGTGTCTTCTCTTCTCATCTCATAATCAGGGACTAAACCCTAAAGGCTTTAAGGCTTTGTGATTAAGCTTATGCATGCATCCTTCTCTTAGGATGGAGTGTATAACTTTAATCCTAAGTGTTAAACCCTTAATGTGTTTAAATCTCTTAATCAATTCACTTAATAAGTAACAAGACATTACACTTGTAACTTGGGCCTTGCATTAGGGTTCTAATTCTTCCTTAACTGGTTAAGAAGGACTAACCCTAGTGTTAATGGACAAGTCCCCCTCAAGTTGTCTTACAAACCATAAAAATCACTTCATCATCATACCACTAAATAAAATCCACTTAATCAAAGGCTTGTTTTGTCATGAGTTTAATCCCTAATCATGGATTAAGTTGAGGAGTTTTCCTCAGCTTAAACATTCTCATCTATTATCCTTCTATTAGGATGGTGTAATGAGTCTTTTTAATCCTTGATTATGGCTTAACCTCATTACTCAACACTAAACAAAAACCACCAAAAACATCTAAATAATCACAAGTAGGTTAATGATCTTAATCCTACACCAAAGGTGGTTAAGTGTGAGAATCTGACTTCACACTTAAGGTATTCTCATTACCCCTAATCAGAGGGAAGATGTGATGAGTTTACTAAATCCATTGGTTTAGACTTAAGCTCATTAACTTATGACAAACTTTCAAAAGCAATAAAAGACTGAAAACTCAAAAACAAACAATAATCGTCTCCTCCGGGATTCTTTTCTCATCACCTTCACTCATAAACGAGAACTTGCTTCTTCCATCTAATGCAAGACAGTTTGCACCTGAGCCAGACAGGTCATACACTTGAGCATAGGCAAGTAAGCAGTTCACTAGTCATTTCATCTTTCAGTCTCTTTGGGTCGAACTACGGTGTTCTGACTTCCTCATTGCACGAGAGGATACGTAGGCATAACTTAACGGTTATCGAACAAAAGTCTCTGTATATTCCCCCTCTTCCAACCTCATTCTTTAAGCCTCATGATCTTGAGCAATTCATTCTCATTCTTACACTGACACTGTATATATTACACTTCACCTTCTTTTACACTGACACCTGTACATCCTTTTCCAGCTATTTTTCACACAAATTGCACTGACACTACCCCTTTAAAACACAAATCTTTTAAGCGTGGATCCCGTCGAGTACGACGGACAATCTGGGTGCTAATACCTTCCCAGGTTGTAACCAACCCCCTTTCTCAGTCTCTCTGGTTCGCAACCGTCTTATCCAACTTTTTCTAGGCTTATGCAGCATTGCCTTTCCTCCGGGATAAAAATGCCTAGCTGGCGACTCTATTCATCTCCAGTGAGTTCACGGCTGTGTGTTCTCATTGTCCCTCTCGCCGACCGTTCGCGTCTGTACCTTCATCTGATCCATTTTCATTTGTCGGGAGCGACAGCTTGGCGACTCTGCTGGGGATACCTTATACTGCAACCAGGGCTTCTGGTTCTTTTTGTGGGTTCCTCCTAGCGCTTGTTTGATTTGTGTTTACTGGGGTGTTATGTGCTTGTTTGTGCTTGTATTTATTTTTTTTGTTTATTGCTTTATGTACAGTTGCTTTACTGCTTTCTTTATTGCATTTGTATATATCATACTGTCATTGTTGCTGGCTGGATCTGTTGTTTTCTTTGGTGGGTGGGTGATTCATTGAGAGTTAAGGTCCTATACCTGGGACCTGAGTGACACCTAGGCTAGAGTGAATCATATTCTTTCCCATTCCATTTCGGTCTGGTGCGGGAATATGAAACACGGTTCAGATATGGGTTTCTTCTTGAGAACTCTGTGTTGCAGATTTCCTGCAATGCTAGGGCTATCTGGGAAGCCTGCTAAGTCTGGATGACCTTTTAGTATTGACCTTCAGAAACTGAGGTGAATTAGAGGAGGAATTGTTATGGTTATTGTAAACACTGTACCTCCGGGTTAGAAGTGTTTACACTTCTCATAACTGATCCAAGTCTGAGGATCCTTGTTCTAGAACACCACCTGTGAGAGGGATGGGCTGTTTACAGGTTTGCAGGTACCTTGACCTCAGAATACCCTGTTACTTTGTTTGTTAAGAGTACTCCATGTTGGACAGTTCTTGTGATTCTAAACCCTGGACATGTGGCTCTTTATTTGAGTCCCCCACCTTGGTTACTGGATTTATAGACCCCAACTGGTATTCTTGAACACACATGGACTTATATCAGAGCATTTTGATCAGATCCAGCTCATTCACACACCCTTTGCATATCATCTGCATACATAATCATTGCATCATATTGACATTTGCTTATTTGTTTCAGGGTATCCATCTTCATTTGGTTTTGGTTTTGACCCCATCTTCAGTACTGACCTATCTTCACCAGCATCTGCTTCAGTTATCACCAGCATCAGCCAATCAGTGGCCCCTTCTTCAGTATCTTCATCAGCACCTGTCCCTACTCAGTCTTCAGCATCATGGCTCCTAAAAAGAGCAACATCACCTATCACTTCTTCCAACCAGAGTTATCAGACATCAGGAGGATTCAGACCCTGATCACTCCAGATCACATACCATTGTTTAGGGAGAGTTATGGAGATATACTTGATATGGTTATGGATCTGGACCCATCACAGAGAAGCCTGATCCACACCTGCATTCAGTTTTATGATCCCCCACTGAGATGTTTCACTTTTCAAGACTTTCAGTTGGGCCCTTTATTGGAAGAATACTCCTCATTAGTTGGTATACCTATCAGAGGTGGAATCCCTTTCAACCCTGAGATGGTCTTTCCTGCTAATGGAGAAGTAGCAAAGGCTTTGCATCTGGAACCTGTCCTGATTGAGCAGCATATGACTTCTAAAGCTGGGATCCCTGGTTTTCATCTGGATTTCTTGATCTCTCAAGCTACCCTGAAAGCTTCTCTAGGAGATTGGAAAGCTGTTTGTGCTTTACTGGCCTTGAGTATATATGGAATTGTATTGTTTGCAGATGAGCCTCGATTCATTAGCAAGAATGCAATCCATCTGTTCATCTTGAAAAACCCAGTGCCAACTTTATTGGGGGACCTTTACTACTCAGTGCATCAGAGGAATGAAAAACAGAGGGGGAGGTTAGTGAGGTGTTGTGCTCCATTGTTTCACACTTGGCTCCTCAGGCATCTACCTAGGACAGATGCATTTTTGAACCCTCATCAACAGAGCAACTGGGCTAAGAGACTCACTGTTCTAACTTCAGCTGACATCAGATGGTGCACTCAGAGCACCAAGGGCAGGGATATCATCACCAGCTGTGGGCATTTTCCTAATGTGCCTTTGGTAGGAGTTAAGGGTAGTATTAATTACAATCCTCTGCTGTTCAGAAGGCAACTGGGCTATGCACTGGTCCACACTCCTAGGGTACAGGACTTGGTTGAGACCCTCTATTGTGAGAACAAGATTAGTTTGGCTGTTGTTAGGCAGGCTGCCTGGGCCTGGGATCATGTTCAAACCAAGGGAGTCACCATTCTGGGGAAGTGCAATAATGTGGCATCAGCACAATACAATGAGTGGTCCCGTGCCAGGGCCCAACTCTCTGGGATGCCCTTTACCATAGAAGACATGTCTGAGTCATCTTCAGCACCACCCCCTGCCACTATCAGTTTGGAAGAGTTTGAGAGCTTGAAGGAAAGGAATGAGAAGCTAACCCAGGCCTTGCAGAAGACCCTCCGGGAGAGGAGTGAGGGTATGAGGGAGATTGAGAGATTGGAGAAGTTGAGAGTAGAGCATCTGACTAAGATTGAGAAGTCTGGGGATTATATTAAAAAGTCTAAGGCCAGTGAACAAATTCTGAAGAATGCTTGCAAAGAAGCCCAGTTCCAGAGAGCAAGGACAGACTTGTATTTGAAGGAGAGTCAAGCCCGGTGGGTCAGGATCACCGAGGCCCGTACTCTGGAGGACAAGAGAGTTCAAGACAAGATGGAGCAACTTGAAGCTAATGCAAAAGAACAGCAAGAAGCCCTGGCAGCAGCCCAGAGGGAGATATCAGAACTGAAGATCAGAGCAGGGGTGAAGAGGTCCAAGGACCAAACTCAGCACAAAAAGCTAACAGCAGCTGTTACAACCCGGAATCTCCTCATCAGGAATCTCACGGAGCGTCCGGCTGATCCTGTGACCGAAGCACTTCTCAAGGAAGTTCGTGAGGATGAGTTTGGTCTTGGTGTTTGACCATTTGTTTGTTGTTGCTTTCTTTCCGTGTACCTTTATTTTCTTGTACTGTATTTTGACCCCTTAGAGGGCTTGTGTTGTAGAATGAACAAGTTGTATTATTTCACCTTCTGTAATATATTTGTGTTAGTTTGCTTCGTCTGAGTTTTCCTCAAGCAACAACAACAGCATCTTCAAGGGTCTGGAAGGGTCAAAACTGAATGCCAAACCGGATACCTTGAAAGCAAATAAGCATAACTGCATTGCATGCTAACCCTTTGTTTGTTTTGTAGGTTTTGTTTTATTGTTGCTAACCTCTGTTGTGATAAATCAGGAACTATTGCTAGGCGCCGAGTATTTCCCCTCAACCGTCCGCACCGTTATCCAACCCGAAACAACCTTCCGGGAATTCAAATGGATCAGATGCAGCAGGACCTCACTGAGGTCAGAAATCAAATGGCAAATGAAAGGCTAGAGATGAGGAATCAAATGACTCAGTTTATGGAAGTTATGAACAACATGGCTCAGAGCCAGGAAAGATTGAGGGCCATGGTGGAAAGGCAAAATCAAGAGGATCCACATATAGGGACTGCCGGTACCAGTAACAATGAAAGGGTACAACCTCACGTCAATCCTCCGGTATTTGGACCACACCTCCATCCTGAGGTCAATATTCCAGCAAATGTTCAAGGGACTGCCACCGCAGCCCGAGTACTTCAAGAAGATCCTCAAGAGGACCAATTCACGGTAATGGGTGCTTGGGAAGAAGCTTATGATAGGAGATTGGATGAGATAGCTGAGAAGTTGAGGTCCTTAGAATCTCAAAACTCTTTGGGCTTCGATGTCATGGATATGGGCTTGGTAGACGGGGTCAGGATCCCCCATAAGTTCAAGCCTCCTTGTTTCGAAAAGTATAATGGGACTTCATGCCCCCGGACTCATCTACAATCATTTCTGGGAAGGCTGAAGGCCTATACAATGGATGAGAAGCTCTGGATGTTCTACTTCGAAGACAGCTTGACTGGAGCATCAAGGGAATGGTATTCCCATTTGACAAGGGCAACTATTAGATGCTGGAAGGACCTGGCAGAGGCCTTCATCAGACAGTATCAGTATAATCTGGACATGGCACCCAACAGGACCCTCCTAATGGGAATGTCACAGTCTTCAAGGGAGAGTTTCCGAGAATATGCCCAGAGATGGAGGCAATTGGCTGCTGCCGTTCAACCACCTATGTCTGAAAGGGAAATGGCAGACATGTTCATGAACACCCTTCAGGGAACTTATATTGACAGATTGGCTGCTTTCTCTTCCACTAGCTTTGCAGATGTTGTCATAGCCGGGGAGAGAATTGAAAGCTTGTTAAAAATGGGAAAAATCTCAGACAACGGTGCAAGCTCGTCCAGTGGTACAAGAAAGCCTTTTGCAGGCCCGAGAAGAACTGGCGAAACCAATGCCATCCATTCAAACAGGGGCAGGCCCCAATATGCTCAAAGGTCAATAGCAGCAGTCACCATTCCTGCTCCAGCACATCCTCAACCCGTCTATCAACCTCCTCAGCAAAACTATCAGCCACAACCTCAGTACCACCAACAGAATCAGTATCCTCCAAGGAATTACAACAACAGCAACAGCAACAACAATAACCAGCAAAGGCCATTCCAACAGAGGCCATCTCAAGCTAACAGAGTGATCGATCCGATCCCCATGCCATATGCTACATTGTTGCCACAGCTTCTGAAACTCAACCTAGTTGAGCTAAGAACGTTGGCACCTCCGGATCCCAATAGTCTACCAAGGAACTATGACTCCAATGCTAGGTGTGCTTTTCATTCAAACGCACCTGGCCACAGTACAGAAAAGTGCAGAGCCCTGCATATGAAGGTACAAGACCTGGTAGACTCCAAGGCTCTGAATTTCGCACCACCGCCCAATGTCAATAAAAACCCAATGCCAAACCATGGTGGTCCCAGGATTAACGCTATTGAAGAAGACAAGCCGTCTTATTTAATAACCAGTGTGGGACAGATCAGGACACCATTGGTAGAAATCAAGGCTCGGCTCTTGGAATGTCAGATGTTCCCAGGGTGTGAATTGGGTTGTGCTTACTGTAATATCTCGGTAAATGGGTGCGATAATTTGAGGAATGGCATAGATGGCCTTATTCAGAGTGGCCAACTTCAGATCACCACATCATTTCCAACAAATCCAGCAATATCATCAGCAACGGTTTCAGAACCTCCTACAACTGCAGCAACTATTGTTCCTGACAATTCTTCGGCTTCATCAACAAGTACTTCATCTATCATCTCAACTGATCAGTTTTCAACAAATTTTTCTGCTACAACTTCAGCTTCACTCCACTTCGAGACTCCTACAACGACAACATCCATTCTTCCGCCAATATCTCCTACAACTCCAGCAACAAATCATGAAGATGTCTCTACTGTCACAATATTTTATGATCCTGAAAACAACTCTGCCTACCATTCAGAAGATGCTGCTCCCGTCAGAGCACCAGTTACAATCTTTTATGATCCACAAACAATTACAGTCCCTTCAGCAGCAGCAATCAGTCCAGTCACTGTCACGGTGCCTGGACCAGTACCATATGAAAGCAATAGGGCCATCCCTTGGCACTATGGCTCTGACGTGTACTGCGAAGGAAAAAGAATCACTCTTGAAACATCAACACCTGCACCACAAGTAGATAACGTGGGGGGAGGCGGAGGCTTCACTCGAAGCGGACGTCTCTTTGCTCCACCAATTCAAAGACCTACCGCCGAAGCAGAAGCTGCTGCTAAGGCAAAAGGGAAGAACCCTGTGCAGGAAGATCAAGCTGTTAAAGAAGCCTTGAAGACACCGTTCGATCAAGAAGTTGATGAGTTTATGAGAATCATCAAAAAGAGTGATTACAAAATTGTGGATCAGCTTCACCAGACGCCATCCAAAATCTCTATCCTCTCACTGCTTATGTGCTCCGAAGCCCATCGGAATGCACTACTTAAAGTCCTGCACGCAGCTTACGTGCCTGAAGAGATTACTGTCAACCAGTTGGAAACCGTGGTTGGAAACGTTACTGCTAGCAATGGGCTAGGGTTCACCAATACTGACTTTACAGCGGATGGCCGCAACCACAACAAAGCCTTGCACATCACCATGGAATGCAAAGGAGTTGTCCTTTCACATGTGCTGGTGGACACAGGTTCATCCCTGAATGTCTTACCAAAGAAGGCTCTGGTGAAGTTAGAATATGACGGATTGGCATTGAGACCCAGCAACCTGGTGGTAAGAGCCTTTGATGGTTCTAAGAGATCGGTTCTGGGAGAGATTGAGCTACCTGTGACAATTGGCCCACAGACCTTTAAAACTATCTTTTATGTGATGGACATTCAGCCCGCCTACAGCTGTTTGTTGGGTAGACCCTGGATTCACGCCGCCGGTGCAATAACGTCTACCCTTCACCAAAAGTTAAAATTTGAGTGGGAAGGCCAAGTTGTTACAATCTGTGGGGAGGAGGATATATTTGTTAGCCATCTGGCTACTTATAAGTATATTGAAATGGATGGGGAGATCCATGAAACGATGAGCCAAGGATTTGAGGCCTTGAATGTGAATGAAGCATCTGCTGTATCTGGGATCTCCATGTCATCTTACCAACAAGCCCGGAAGGTTGTCGAGGAAGGAACTGCCCTAGGCTGGGGCAAGGTTTTAGCTGTGGAGGAGAAGAAAGACAAATTTGGGTTGGGTTACAAACCAACTCAACATCAAGCAAAGGCTGCTGGAGAGCCTGGTTTTGTCAGTGGGGGGATGCTTACCCCTGATGCTATCAACTGCCTGGAAGACGAGCTGGAAGAGGAGCGCAACCTGGAAAGCTGAATTCGTCCAAAGACCCCGGGGAGCAGTGTCTCGAACTGGTCTTCCCAGGAAATTATAAGAGTTACTCATGCAGAGTAATTATTATTTCCTGTATTTTTATAAGCATGCATCAAAGTCTTGCATCTTGCCCAAGATGACAAGACTCATTTTGTAATCGGGCCATCTGTACTTTTTGTGCAAACAAGATCAATTAATGAAATATCAGACATCTTTTTGCAAATGAGTCTTTTTTCTTTTCGTTCACTGTTTTTCCATTTTTTCTTTTTGTACAAAAAAATAAATGGCGGTGTTTTCAAAATGACAACTTCATTTCACTTTTCTAAATAAAGATTAAAATCAGATCACTAAAATGAACAAATTAAACCCTTGCAGAGAATGCCTTCCTGACAGCACCAACAGCAGCACGGCTATGACTTCGTATGACTTTGACAATC
The DNA here is from genome assembly GCA_963966055.1 of Lathyrus aphaca. NCBI lineage: Eukaryota > Viridiplantae > Streptophyta > Magnoliopsida > Fabales > Fabaceae > Lathyrus > Lathyrus aphaca. The sequence goes on along the minus strand of OZ014523.1, from coordinate 204,495,593 downwards.
CGATCAATCAAGCTGATGAAGGGGTTGAAGAAGAGTATGAGCTTCCTGAAGAGCTAGCCAGGTTGTTAAGGCAGGAGGAAAAGGTTATTACTCCTCACCAGGAGGAGGTTGAAGTGATCAGTCTTGGTACAGATGAAGACGTGAAAGAGGTTAAAATCGGGGCCTGCCTGCAAGACTCAGTGAAGAGACAACTGATTGATCTGCTTCAAGAGTATGTAGATGTGTTTGCTTGGTCTTACCAAGATATGCCAGGGTTGGATACCGATATTGTTGTGCACAAGCTGCCTTTAAGAGAAGAGTGCCCTCCAGTCAAACAGAAACTGCGCCGTACTCGTCCAGACATGGCTATGAAAATCAAGGAAGAGGTACAAAAGCAATGGGACGCCGGGTTCCTTGCTGTGACTAGCTATCCGCCGTGGGTCGCTAACATAGTACCTGTGCCTAAGAAAGACGGCAAAGTAAGGATGTGCGTCGACTACCGGGATCTGAACAGAGCCAGCCCGAAAGATGACTTCCCATTACCTCACATTGATGTATTGGTGGATAACACGGCTCAGTTCTCGGTATTCTCCTTCATGGATGGATTTTTAGGATACAATCAGATAAAAATGTCACCTGAAGACATGGAGAAGACAACATTCATCACACCTTGGGGCACATTCTGTTACAAAGTGATGCCATTCGGACTGAAGAACGCCGGCGCCACATATCAACGGGCTATGGTGACATTATTCCACGATATGATCCATAAAGAAATAGAATGTTATGTGGATGATATGATTGCCAAGTCCCTTACAGAGGAAGATCATCTGGTGAATCTGCTCAAGTTATTCAAGCGTCTGAGGAAGTACCAACTGAAGTTGAACCCCAACAAATGCACATTTGGGGTGCGATCCGGTAAGTTGTTGGGATTTATTGTGAGCGAGAAAGGGATTGAAGTTGACCCTGATAAAGTCAAAGCCATCCAAGAGATGCCTGCACCGAAGACAGAAAAAGAAGTTCGAGGGTTTCTAGGTCGATTGAACTACATCTCACGGTTCATATCTCACCTTACAGCAACTTGTGAACCCTTGTTCAAGCTGTTAAGAAAGGAACAAACGGTCAGGTGGAATGAAGATTGCCAGAAGGCTTTTGACAAGATCAAGGAATATCTGCAAGAACCTCCAATCCTCATGCCTCCAGTTGAAGGAAGACCTCTGATCATGTACTTGACAGTATTAGAAGAGTCAATGGGGTGTGTGCTGGGCCAGCATGACGAGTCTGGTCGAAAAGAGTATGCAATATACTACCTAAGCAAAAAGTTTACCGACTGTGAACAATGTTATTCACTGCTCGAGAAAACTTGTTGTGCTTTAGCGTGGGCTGCTCGCCGACTAAGGCAGTATATGTTGACCCACACTACCTTGTTAATCTCAAAAATGGATCCAGTCAAGTACATATTTGAGAAGCCAGCTCTTACCGGACGGGTTGCAAGATGGCAAATGATTCTCACAGAATACGACATCCAATACACTTCTCAGAAAGCCATCAAGGGCAGTGTATTGTCTGAATATCTTGCTGAGCAACCCATTGATGACTACCAGCCTATGAGATTTGACTTCCCTGATGAAGACATCATGTTCATTAAAGCAAAAGATCATGAAGAGCCTATTCACACTGAAGGGCCGGACCCAGAAGAAGAATGGACTATGATGTTTGATGGGGATGTCAACATGAATGGTCGTGGTGTTGGTGCAGTACTCATTACACCTAAAGGAGTTCACATGCCTTTCTCGGCAAAACTCACTTTCAACTGCACTAACAACGAAGCTGAATACGAAGCTTGCATCATGGGTCTTGAGGAAGCCATTGACCTCAGGATCAAGACATTGACCATATTCGGGGATTCAGCTTTGGTAGTCAATCAGACCAACGGAAAATGGTATACACACCAGGATCATCTGATACCCTACAGGGATTATACAAGGAGGTTATTGACGTTCTTCACAACAGTCAAGCTTGAGTATATCCCTCGGGACGAGAATCAGTTTGCAGATGCTCTCGCTACCATTTCATCCATGATCAAAGTTCAAGCTGCTAACTTTGTACCTCAGATTTCAGTATCGAGACTTGATAGACCAGCATATGTATTTGCAGCAGATGTTGTCAAAGACGATAAGCCTTGGTTCCATGACATTAAGTGCTTCTTGGAGAATCAAACATACCCACCTGGGGCGTCTTCCAATGATAAGAAGACTTTGAGAAGGCTTGCTGGTAGTTTCTTTCTGAACACTGATGGGTCCTTATACAAAAGGAACTTTGATATGGTACTCCTCAGATGTGTTAACAAGACGGAAGCAGATTTACTGATGCATGAAGTGCACGAAGGCTCCTTTGGTACCCATGCTGGAGGACATGCAATGGCCAAGAAGTTGTTAAGATCAGGTTATTACTGGATCACAATGGATGCAGACTGTTGTGCTTACGCCAGAAAATGTCACAAATGCCAGATCTACGCAGATAAGGTGCATGTGCCTCCCAATCCTTTGAACATCATGTCTTCACCATGCCCCTTTGCTATGTGGGGCATTGATATGATTGGCAAGATTGAGCCAACTGCTTCGAATGGCCACCGATTCATCCTGGTCGCCATTGACTATTTCACCAAGTGGGTCGAAGCAGCCTCATATGCAAACGTCACAAGACAAGTGGTAGCCAGATTCCTAAAGAGAGATATCATCTGTCGATATGGAGTGCCCGAGCGAATCATTACTGATAATGGTTCCAATCTAAACAACAAGATGATGGCTGAATTATGCCGGGACTTCAAGATCCAACATCACAATTCTTCTCCTTACAGGCCGAAGATGAATGGCGTTGTTGAGGCGGCAAATAAGAATATCAAGAAGATTGTGCAGAAGATGGTAGTCACCTACAAAGATTGGCATGAAATGTTACCATTTGCCCTGCATGGGTATCGCACATCAATCAGGACATCCACTGGGGCAACACCGTATCAACTTGTGTATGGTATGGAAGCAGTCCTACCTGTTGAAGTTGAGTTACCCTCCCTACGGGTACTAATGGATGTTAAGCTGAACGAAGCAGAATGGGTTCGGGCCCGATACGAACAACTGAGTCTGATTGAAGAGAAAAGGTTGGCTGCAATCTGTCATGGGCAGTTATATCAGAAGAGAATGAAGAGAGCCTTCGATCAGAAAGTCAGGCACCGAGAGTACCAAGTGGGAGATCTTGTGCTGAAAAGAATCCTCCCTCCTCATACAGACCACAGGGGCAAATGGACTCCAAATTATGAAGGGCCATTCGTGGTAAAGAAAGTTTTCTCTGGTGGAGCGCTGATGCTCAGCACCATGGATGGTGAAGATTTCCCATCCCCTGTGAATTCAGATGCAGTTAAAAAATACTTCGCATAAAATGACCCGCTGGACACAGAAACAGAATGTAAAATAAGGGAATAAGCGAACAACTGCATTCTGAGTTCGTCTGTATCATCTACAACTTGGTAAGCTTCAACGGGATCAAGCTTCGATCAGAATCAGCCTTCTTCAGAAAGCAAGGTGTGAAGAACGTCAATTGTCATACGAGTCATAGCAGAAGGGGAAGCTCCCTAAAGCGTCGTCAACATTGCCAGTATTTTGTTTCTCAATTTGTAACAATCTCCTCATTTCAGGGGATATGTTCCTTCGACTGTATCTCGCCAATTCAGGGCATACGAATTAATAAAATCAGATTTTCAGTCATGTCTCGTTTTAAACATTTTATTTGCAAAAAATGTCTGATGTCTTAAAAGAAAAAACTGATTGCACAAGAATACAGATGCTTATCTTCAAATAAAAACATGCCTGTAGGAAATATACTTACTCTCAGAAGTATCCTAACTCCTATGACGGAATCCAGTAAGGGATACCTCGGGATTATCTTGCGCGTTTCTCTATCTTTTTCAGGATTGCAGGTATCCAGAACGCAACTTGGGGCATGAAAGCTTCACCCTCAGCAAGCTGGCAGATCATTATCAACTCGGTCTATCTTCCATGTGGCGCTGAAAGGTGCCCCTTTCCCCAGCGAAGTTGCCAAATCAACATACACTCAATCTCAGCATCTGAGATGCTCTATCCCCAGCTGAGCTGCCTCTCATGACTTCCCCCAGCTGAGTTGCCTCTTGTTGCTCTCCCCAGCTGATTTGCCTATCATAATTCCCCAGCCGAGTTGCCATCTCACCCTCAGCCGGAGCACAGAAGTCAGAGAGCTATCCCCCCACAGAGCTCCAGCCTCTGTCCAGAAGAGCAGCGCATGGAGGATCACAACAGAGTGAAGAAAGCTTCTACAACCCCAGCTGGGTTTCTCATTTACAAGGATATGTCTATCAGTGACCTATATCCCCAAGCAGATGCATCTCATCAGATCTATCAATGATCTCATCCCCAGCTGGGATGTCCATTTTGAGCAGATCGACCAGAGATCTTCACAGCAACGGGATCCGAATCCCGGTTTGGTACCTTTGCATAATCATAGCATTCGCATCATATTCACCTACAAAGCGTAGCATTCCGTCCAATACGGAGCATTACGGCAAAAATCAAACATATTGCATAATCATAAGTCATGTTCTGAATTAACACTTGTGAATAATAGCAGTTCATCAACATACAGAAGAAAAATCCCCACCAGAGTTACCAGCAAGAGCAGTTGCCTCACAAATCATCAAACACCAGTATATATACACCTTTTGGCACCCGTCCGTGCCATCTTTCCCCAGTAAAGTCGCCTGAACACTCTTTACAAACAAATTACCCATATCACGGATACTTCATGACACCCGTCCGTGTCATATCACCAGCAGAAAGCCGAAGACACCCTCTTTGCACTCACACATACTTATATATACACTTTCTTGACACCCGTCCGTGTCATATCCCCAGCGCAGTCGCTTACACTTTTGCAACCCATATACTTGTTGATATCACACTTTTCTCCTTTTGACGCTCGTCCGTGTCACCCTCCCCAGCAGTTAAACACCATCTATACAACACTCGCTCTCATACAGATACTCGTCCGTATCTTGTACATACCAGTTATATACCCCACAGATTCAACAGTAGTCTTTGTTCTTTGTTAACCAGTTGGTACTCGTCCGTACCATCATCTCAGAACATTGCGTCTAGTGTTTGTTTCTACATGATACTCGTCCGTATCATAGTCTTAAGGATGCTCGTCCGCATCTTTAATCCATACACCGTGTCTAACACTTGTGCCTTCTTGAATATAGATACTCGTCTGTATCTACTATCCCCAGAAGAATCCCTTCAGATTCAACACTCGTCCGTGTTCTCTGTTAACCAATTGATACTCGTCCGTATCATCATCTCTGAACATGTGTCAGTTTGTTTCTACCCGATACTCGTCCGTATCGTAGTCTTATGGATGCTCGTCCGCATCTTTAATCTATACACAACATCTAAACACTTACACTTTCCTTTCTTGGTTGTGAACGCTCGTCCGTGTTCACTATATCCCCAGTAGATCACCAACAAAGCTTTTTCTTTTATCTGACACTCGTCCTGTGTCATGATAACCCTGAGAGCAGCCGTACCCTGCTGAGTGGTCGTCCTCCACTTCTTGATGGTCGTCCTCCATCATGCTCATCCGATGGCCGTCCCCATCGTTGATTTTAGCAGCCGTCCCCTGCTAGGTGGTCGTCCTCCACTTTTTGATGATCGTCCTTCATCATTTTATCCAATGGCCGTCCCCATTGTTGATTTCGGTTATCTGGCATTCGTCCTATGTCATGAGAAACCTCGAGAGCAGCCGTACCCTGCTGAGTGGTCGTCCTCCACTTCTTGATGGTCGTCCTCCATCATGCTCGTCCGATGGCCGTCCCCATCATTGACCTTTTCTATCCGATGGCCGTCCCCATCGTTGATATTTTCGGCAGCCGTACCCTGCCAGGTGGTCGTCCTCCACCTTTGATGGCCGTCCCCATCATATTTCTTTTATCCCCAACAGAGCAGCCGTCCCCTGCTAGGTGATCGTCCTTCACCTTTGATGGCCGTACCCCATCATCTGTTTATTTCATTTATTCTTTAACCCGATGGCCGTCCCCGTCGTGGTCCCTTTTCTTTTTTTTAGCCCGATGGCCGTCCCCATCAGTGGTTACTTTGCTCTATGAACTTGATGGCCGTCCCCGTCATGTTTCATTAAATCCTCAGAGAATTTTACAGCTTTATCTTGATGGCCGTCCCCATCATGATTTTATTTTCCCCAGCTAGTCGGCCGTCCCCGTCTTGGCTTTACCTTTTATCCCCAGCATGTCGGCCGTCCCCGTCATTGCTATTTACCCAGCAGTCGTCCTCTGCTCGACGGTCGTCCTCCGTCGCCCACACTTTACAACATACTTTATTTTTCTTTACAATCTATATCCCTTTTCTTCTTCATTATGTGAGTGCAAATTTTGGACTGTCTTTGGTATTCAACCACAAGTTATCTTGTTTGCCTGTTAAGCCGTTGCTTACATCCTGCACAGCTAACTCATGTTTGAATAGGGGCAGCTGTAAACACCCCAAATTTGCCCTCACCCATTCACACCATGGCTTGTGATCATCTCATATGCATAAACACAATCATATCACCTCATATCTCACTTTTGATTCACTGCATAGTTTCTAAGGCATCTGCACCTAGGGTTTGTGATCTGAGCAATCTCAGGGCATCTTGAGCCACTCCAAAGGCTACCAATCACTTCAAAGGGGTCCATGTGTGTTCTTATATCATATTACATCCTCTCAAAGTCAAAAATTCCAAAGAATCACAAGAACTAGGGTTTGAATGGATACAGAGCCAAGTTTGACTGCACAGTTGACCTTAAAATTAGGGTTTTGGTTTCAGAAGCCATAACCCCAAATTTTTTGGTCATTCTTGTTTCCATTGGTCTCTATATGGTATAGGGAGTATGCATATCAATTTTCATGAAGAAATTCCATGGGGAAGTCATCTGATCAAGGGTTGACTTTCTGGACAAGTCAGTGCAAAATCAGGGCATCTGAGGCCCCCAATGACCCAACCAATGGGTGATCTTCATCATTTTGAGTGTATATGATCTTTATTTGATCATGGAAGAAGGTTGAAGTTCATAGAAATCAAGAATTTGGAAGTTTTGCAAATGTTGACTTTTTGGGCATAGTTGACTTTTCAAGAATGCTTCATTTTAGGTCATTTTTCAAGCCTTGATTCTTGATCCAAAAATGCTTCAAATGGAAAAACTTTGGTCATGAAAGTTGTAGATCTCATCTTTCCCTTTTCAAAAAGTACAAGAACATGATCAAATTCTTCTTGGATCAAAAGTTATGGTGTGACAAAGTTGGCAAAAATCATTGATTTTCAAGTTATGCACCAAGTATGAAATTTTGCAAAACCATGAACCAATGCCTTTTACAACCTCTAGTTCATTTCAAACCAGCACACAAACATTCTACAAGTGATAAAAATCAGATTTGAACCAAGAATGCTCATGTGTTATGGTTTGTGGGTTAAGGAAATCACATGTGAACCATAAAGCAACAACTTGCAAAACTCATGATCACTCTTTCCCCCACTTGCTGCATTGGTTACTGCACTTTGCTAGCCCTTCCCCTCACCCTTGCTGCATAGCCCATGCCTTGTACTAAGCCTAGAACCACACCATACTTCTCTTACACAAAAGGTTGACATTTTGCAAAAGCAAACTTACCTATCACAGCAGGCCATGTCACATCATCCAGCCAATTGGATTAGTTTATACTTTTCATTTGCAAGCCATTTCATATACCAAGCCAGGCTGAAGCTCTACACACATTGACATTCACAAAACACACCCCAGCTGCATTTGTCTTCGAAACTCTCTGCCCAGCCTTCAAACACAAAAACCATTTCCACACTTCAACTCACCATACTTCATAGACCTCAAACCACCAAGAACCAGGCCTGAAACAAGCAAGAACACCCCACTGCCATTCTTCACCTCAACTTGCAGTTCCATTCGAATCTCTCTCCCTAGCTCACAAACATCAAAACCAACACCACAGACCTTCTCCACACATCATCTGGACCACAAACAACCACTCACAATGGCCTGAAACTGCCTGAATCATCCCTGCCATTTCTGACTGAGCTTGAGCAGAAGCTTGTCAAACTCCTCATCCAGCCAACATAAATTCCTTTTGAGCATTCAAACATCATCTGGGGATCAAGTGGAGTGGATTGCACTGAAGGGAGTGGCCAGAAAGTCATCAGGATGAAAGCTTCGAATCTCAGGTAGCTTGAAAAACATTTTTTCTAGAAATCATTTTTATTGTTATAAACTTGTTCTCTATGCTTCACTGAGTATCCTGGTGCTTTTGGTTTTTGAAATGGTGTTGAAATGAGTATTTAATTAGTTTCTGAAACTTGCGTGCCCTAAAATTTGTTTGTTTCGATTCATGGTTCTGGGGAAATATAAATTTGTTTTGACTTAGGGTTTTAGTTCAGGGGATCATGGGAATCATTTCTGTATGCTTAGGTTTCATTTTTGTTACGATTTGAGGGGTTTTGGGGATTTTCAGGGGAGATGCTGGCCGGAGAAGACGACCGGAAGTCTTCTCCGGCCGCCTGAAAGTGATTTGTGCCCTAATTGCGTGATTAGTGTCATTTGAATGTGGGACGTTGGATGAGGTTGACCGGTTGACTCCCCGCGCGAATGAAAGGCCCAGATCAATCTGTTTAGCCCTAATCTCTCTCATTAGTTTTAATTAATTTTAATTAAGATAATTTAATCAGATGCAATCTGGACCCTCCACTAGCGCGCGTGGTCAACCATTTTAAACTCAGACCCAATCCTGGCCCTCCATTCTGATTACTTTCCATTATTTTCATTTTAATTCATATTTATTTCATTTGTTTTGCATATTTAATTTAAAATAGTAAAAATTGTCTAAAAATTATGAAACTTTTTCTCTTAAGTTTTATTAATTTTTATGACCCAAAAATATTTTCATTTTATTTTTTATCATTAAAAAAGTATTTTTAAATATTTAAAGGATTATTTTTAATTGATTAATGGAAATTAATTAATTAAAAATACTTTTAAGTATTTAAAAATCACCAAAAAATTCATGAAATGTTCTAAGACATTTAGAAACATTGTCCAACCTTCAAACCAAATTTCTTTTTTGATCTTGATGCATTTTGAGAATTTTCCATTGAATTAAATCATTTTTGGTGCATTATTTTGATCATAAATTCAAAAATTCATTTCTGCCTATTTGAGAAGAGTTGGACATTGATTCTTTTTGCTTTGTCTTGTGTTTAGCATGTAGTTTATAGGATTAAATGGCCATGTTTTGTTCCTTCATTTTCAATTTGTTTGGCATTTCTTTTGTTTAGGAACCCTAAAAACCCTAATAACTTAGAAAAATCATAACTTGAGATTGGTTAAGAGTTGAGACCTCCCCTTTGGACCTTGGTTTAGTATAGGTTTAGGGTTTCTTTGGGTGGCATTTTCCATTTTTTATCTTAGGGTTTGCTTCTGTTTTTGGTTTTTTGTTTGATGTTTGATCCATAAACCCTAGTTTGGGCTTCCATTTGCATCCTTCTTGCATTCTCTTGCATACCATGACTTGCCATGACATTCCATGCTTCCATTTGATTCATTTGACATCATAAGACATATAGAAAGCATGTGTGATCATTGAATCTTGCATTTGCCATGTTGTTTGCCATGTATGTTTCATAACTTTTCATGTATGTTCATGCTCCTTAACTTGCCTCATTTGCATCCATGAACTTGTATGAACATCTCCATGCCTTGCCTCATGTTCATAACACTCCATATCATCATTATCATCATCAACATGCTTCTGGTTTTGTTTAGCATCATACCATTTCATCCCATTTTTGCATTGCATTGCATTTCTTTCTAACATTTCAGGTGGTAAGTAAACTTGAGAAGTGAATTTGCCTTCACTTCTCATAACTTTTCTTCTCATCTCTCTTGCATCCATTGCTGCATTTTGTTTGTGTTTGAGATTGAGATTGAGCTTGCTCTTTCTTTTGCTTCTTACTTTCTCTCTTCAAGTGACTTGACTTCTTGAATGAAGCAAGTTACTTTGCTTCTCTTGATCCTTTCATCTGCTTCCTGGTGGTTCCTTTGAAGATTGTTCTTGAAAACCTCACAAACCTTAGGATCAACCAAGCATGACAATGATTAGGGTTTTGATTAGTCTCCCCTCTTAGTTTTACCTTTGTGTCTCTTTTGTGTCTTCTCTTCTCATCTCATAATCAGGGACTAAACCCTAAAGGCTTTAAGGCTTTGTGATTAAGCTTATGCCTGCATCCTTCTCTTAGGATGGAGTGTATAACTTTAATCCTAAGTGTTAAACCCTTAATGTGTTTAAATCTCTTAATCAATTCACTTAATAAGTAACAAGACATTACACTTGTAACTTGGGCCTTGCATTAGGGTTCTAATTCTTCCTTAACTGGTTAAGAAGGACTAACCCTAGTGTTAATGGACAAGTCCCCCTCAAGTTGTCTTACAAACCATAAAAATCACTTCATCATCATACCACTAAATAAAATCCACTTAATCAAAGGCTTGTTTTGTCATGAGTTTAATCCCTAATCATGGATTAAGTTGAGGAGTTTTCCTCAGCTTAAACATTCTCATCTATTATCCTTCTATTAGGATGGTGTAATGAGTCTGTTTAATCCTTGATTATGGCTTAACCTCATTACTCAACACTAAACAAAAACCACCAAAAACATCTAAATAATCACAAGTAGGTTAATGATCTTAATCCTACACCAAAGGTGGTTAAGTGTGAGAATCTGACTTCACACTTAAGGTATTCTCATTACCCCTAATCAGAGGGAAGATGTGATGAGTTTACTAAATCCATTGGTTTAGACTTAAGCTCATTAACTTATGACAAACTTTCAAAAGCAATAAAAGACTGAAAACTCAAAAACAAACAATAATCGTCTCCTCCGGGATTCTTTTCTCATCACCTTCACTCATAAACGAGAACTTGCTTCTTCCATCTAATGCAAGACAGTTTGCACCTGAGCCAGACAGGTCATACACTTGAGCATAGGCAAGTAAGCAGTTCACCAGTCATTTCATCTTTCAGTCTCTTTGGGTCGAACTACGGTGTTCTGACTTCCTCATTGCACGAGAGGATACGTAGGCATAACTTAACGGTTATCGAACAAAAGTCTCTGTATATTCCCCCTCTTCCAACCTCATTCTTTAAGCCTCATGATCTTGAGCAATTCATTCTCATTCTTACACTGACACTGTATATATTACACTTCACCTTCTTTTACACTGACACCTGTACATCCTTTTCCAGCTATTTTTCACACAAATTGCACTGACACTACCCCTTTAAAACACAAATCTTTTAAGCGTGGATCCCGTCGAGTACGACGGACAATCTGGGTGCTAATACCTTCCCAGGTTGTAACCAACCCCCTTTCTCAGTCTCTCTGGTTCGCAACCGTCTTATCCAACTTTTTCTAGGCTTATGCAGCATTGCCTTTCCTCCGGGATAAAAATGCCTAGCTGGCGACTCTATTCATCTCCAGTGAGTTCACGGCTGTGTGTTCTCATTGTCCCTCTCGCCGACCGTTCGCGTCTGTACCTTCATCTGATCCATTTTCATTTGTCGGGAGCGACATGGTGCATATATGTATAACACCCATATAATATATATCTAGAATAATATCATACAGTGTTAATTTTTGGTACTGACACCATCATAAATACCTACTAGTATAATTCACATTCTCGTCCAATTTTAAAACTATACAAATATGGCACAAGATATGGAAATCATACTAAAATAAAAACTAAGAACAATACAATATCCATTATTGTACAAAGATACATAATACACAGCGGAAGACTAAACTAAGCTTCACTTGAAACATCTCGAGCATAGCTCCACTCGTAAATCAAACCTGCATAGGAACCTGAAAAGGAACAACAATAGTGGGGTGAGATAACAACATCTCAGTGGGTTCCCTATCTTAGAGTTCTCTCGGCTCTAAGGATTCTATCAAAACCTAACTCAAGTATTTATTCGAGGAAAACGACCTTGAGTTCACACGCCTCACTCTCGCTGGAACCACGTCCAAGAGTTCTACAAATCCTACTATCACTAGATAGGATGTTACCTTTTTACTTCCAATGGGACTCGGTGTAATACCCACCTCAAGCGTAAACCATGCTTCCCATGGGACTCTGTGTAATACCCACCTCAAGACTTATCATTTGCTTCCCTTGGGACTCAATGTAATACCCACCTTAAGACTTATCATTTGCTTCCCGTGGTACTCAATGTAATACCCACCTCAAGACTTATCATTTGCTTCCCGTGGGACTCAATGTAATACCCACCTCAAGACTTATCATTTGCTTCCCTTGGGACTCAATGTAATACCCACCTCAAGACTTATCATTTGCTTCCCGTGGGACTCAATGTAATACCCACCTCAAGACTTATCATTTGCTTCCCGTGGGACTCAATGTAATACCCACCTCAAGACTTATCATTTGCTTCCCGTGGGACTCAATATAATACCCACCTCAAGACTTACTCAAGACCTTTCGGAGGATACCGCGTATAACGCATCATGGATTCGCAACAACCTAGGATGAACCTAAGCATTTCACACGTCATACCATCTAACAATTTCCAGTTACAATACTAGGCCCCACTATTGGTTTATGGTAAGATTTCCTAACTCTCCCTCCATTCTTGATACTTTTGGTTATATAGTTTTCAAACATATAACTCTAACATTCTAGTCTAATTATCATCATTAAACTAATCTCATTGTCTCTATTTCCATTCAATCCTCACGAGTATCGCATATTTTTACAACTTGCACAACTAACATAATTACCACAATTCCTAAACTAACATAATTACGGTTAATCGGAAAAGTCGGGTAAAAATTACATTTTTTGGTATCAAAAGATAGTTCATATTTTTAACTTCGAATCGATATGTGGAACGCTAAAAGCGGATACCCGGATCAAAAGTTATGACTTAAATACCAAAATTGAAACCTACAGGTCTCGCTGAGCGAGCTCCTTCTCGCTGAGCGAAAATCGCCCTGGAAATTTCGCTGAGCGAGGTCTGCTCGCTGAGCGAGCTACACCAGTTCAGGAAGTTCCAGCCTTACGGGAAAACACTTCTCCCACACCAAATCTCTTCCAAAGATCCACCAATGCAGAAAAAACATAATCAAACATGTTCATAAACATCATACGAGTAATTTAGTTAGGTTTTATCCGAGTTTTAACCGTTAATCCATTATTTCTCAAGATTTCTACCAAAAACCCTAAAACTCTTAAACTCCAAAACTTAACAAACTAAAATAAAAGTATCTAGCTACGAACCCACCTCGAGAGTTGAAGATTGGCGGAAAGAATGAGCCAATTCGACAGACGGATGATGGAAAATGATGGATTGAAGCTCTAAGTTTTCTCTTCTCCTTTTCCTTCTCCTCCTTATCTTTCTCTTCCTTTCTTTTCTTTCTTTCCAATTCTCTTACTAACTTTCTATCTTTTCTTTTTCCTTTTATAATACTTAACTATTTTTCCTTATTAACCAAACAAATTATATCTCTCAATTAGTAATATTAATGGGTCCAATGGAGAGTATCCAAAAATGTCTTTAAGCTGAATATTTAATAAAGTCTCTGCTTCAGATAATACTAATTAATCTTAATTAATATTATCCGGAGCGTTAACTAAAATACGAGGTATTACAATATGTCAGAAAACACTATTTTCATTTTAATGACTATGGAGTTATCTTCCCAATGCATATAAAGTATCACAGGATTTGTATCACATGAGAACTTTACAACTGTAGTTGTTTTTATGTTGTGCAATGCTTATACACTTTGTACAAGCAATATTTCATGGGAAAAATCAAAATTCCATACATTTGTAAGTTCTGTTTTTATCACAGTGCAACTTTATAGGTGTGCAATGCTTGTCCTCTTTGTTTAAATTATAATTGGTGTGAAAATTCAAATTTTCAAACTTTTGTAAGCTCAATTTTTTCCCTCTCTCACTGTGAGCCATCCTCCAAGTCTCACTAATACAACTTGATACAACCCAACTTTGATTATCAAGATTTACAGATAACATATTAAGCCTGTTGTAATAATTGATTTAAATTGCTAACTCTGCATCCCTTATATTGTTTAACCTGAGCATTGAAAATGGATGATAGCACTAAGAGTTCAAGTTCTACTGCAAGAAATGGGAGAAGGATAATGTTGCATGAAAAGAGACATCAAAGTTTAAATTCGCAGAAAGAGAACATTGTAGGATCACCTTCAACACCTACAATCACTATGCCAACAAACTACCAAACTAACCATATCGCACCGTTGGAGAATGTTGTTAACATAATACACACCACGCCTTCTTCTCGACACAATCAACCTACAACCCTCTGAAGCGAACACGATTTGATATGACTTCTGGGTTAAACTTGTTTTCCACCTTCAGTTCTTCGGTGTCCCGTGACAATAATAAGCCAACCTCTGCCCATCATTCTAGTGCTGGAACAAGTAATAGAAGGTATCTAGCCTTGGGACATAAGTATCAGTTTCACATAACCAGTCAATGCTAGATTCAACAATCTGGTAATGGGGCATCGTCCTCATCATATACATTGGATATTCCTACCTCAAGTTCTAATGGACCACAAACATCTGTCATGGACTATGGCTCTACGAGGACATCTCTGCGACACAATGCCCGTCATGTGATGAGTACTCCACACACCCAACCAAATGGGAATTCATTTGGCCTTCCCATCAATACTCAAACAACAAAAGAATCTTCCGATGACAATTCCAATTCTGATTCTGAAGGTAGTTTGGTTGATTCATTCGACTCTGACGTCGATGCTTATAAGGAGGAGGTAGAAGATCACCTTCAAGGTAACTAAATATGGTAAAGACCTATTATGTGAATTATGTGGGGTTTGCATTATTGATAACACTGATTTTATCCAGAGTTTACTTCGACATTGGAGAACCAATTTGGGAATACCAGCATTGCAAGGTTTGTATGTGGTATCAGGAACGAACTTCCAAACATAGACATACTACTCAGCCAAATTTTCATATCTATTGTAAATCTGGAAAAGTTGTTCTCCCACTGATGAAAAAGCCTCCACCGTTATTGGAACAACTCATTTTCAATCGGTCTTCCTCCCATAGTAAGAACTTTCAGCAAAACATACGAACATACAATGATATGTACTCCTTCACGTCACCTGGAATGAAATTTGACACAACATCGGAAAGGGGACACGGTCCTCCAACTTTGCGTCTTCACGGTCAGGCATGTCACCGTATCGAGACTATACGTCCCGAGGTCAGGAAAACTCCATAGTATGCTCAACTTTATATCTTCGATATTGATAATGAGGTTGATAACCATATGGATTGTTTCAGGTTAATGTTCCTCTTTACACATACATACACATGCATGTTATTTTCTAGCTCTTTGTTGAAATTTGTATTTACACTGACTTCATTTTCCTTAAAACGGCAGGGACAACAACAAACTTGAAAAGTATATAGTCAGGGACTTGAACGTGATGTTGGATTCCAAGAATGTCCATGCCAAAGCGTTTAGAAGTTCCAGGGATCTGTTGAGGGACAATGCATTCCTAGACTTAAAGTTGAAGTTGATTTCAAGTAGACCAAGTGACGGCCGTGTATATAATATGCCAACTGTGTCTAAAGTAGCGGCACTCATTGTTGGTGATATCAATTCTGCCGAACAAAGGGACATCATAATCTATCCACGCAATGGGTGGTTATAAAGGATAGATGAATTCCATCCGGATAATCTTGGGTACCAATACCCACTCATTTTTATGTACGGCGAAGATGTTTATAGAGATCATATTCTTCACAAATACAGTCATCAACGTCAGGTCACAAAGAAGAATCGTCAAACTATAAAGGGTTGATTATGCTTCTGTCTACAGGAACGTGTCTCTGAACCAAAAACATTGTTTCATTCAAGACGCCTTTTCCAACACTTTTTGGTTGACGGTTATACTATGATGGAATCAGAGCGACTAAACTGGCTGCGGAAAAATCAATCTAAACTGCGAGTTGGTAAGTATAGCAACTTATAACAACAACATGAGCCTAGTAATTCGCATCAGAGTGAGAAATAGGGAAAGCGGATTGTGTTGCCTTCAACGTTTGTCGGGAGCAAACAGTACATGGACCAACTTTATTTTGATGGGATGGCAATTTCAAGTAAACTTGGTTTCCCTAACATTTTTATAACTTTCACCTGCAATCCCACTTGGCCTGAAATCAAACGTCTGTTGGATTCTAAAAATTTTACTGCCATGGATCGTCCTAATATTGTAGCTAAAGTCTTTAAAATTAAGTTCGATGCACTCATGCGCAATATAGTAAAGAAACATGTCATTGGTCGAGTTTTGGCATGTAAGTACACCTTTTCATTCCTCACTTTTTATTTGGTTTAACATTTATATCAATCCTGACATAACTCATTAATTTTCACCAACACTCATGTACACCATTGAATTTCAAAAAAGAGGTCTCCCACATGCACATATTCTGGTCTTCTTGCATCCTTAGAGTAAATATCCAACACCAAGTGATATTGACAAAATAATTTGCGCCGAAATACCTGACCCAACCATTTATCCTGAGTTGTACAGCTTGGTAAAGTCGCATATGGTCCATGGACAAGGTGGTTTGTCAAAGCAATCATCACCGTGAATGAAAATCCAAAAGTGCACTAAATTCTTTCTAAATAAATTCATTGAAAATACCATCGTCGATGCTGATAGATACCATATCTATAGAAGGAGATCTGCAAGACACATCATACACAAAAATAGCATCCCGTTGGACAATAGACACGTCGTCCCATACAACAAAAAAATGCTCCTCAAGTACCAAGCTCATATTAACATGGAATGGTGTAATAAAAACACGTCAATTAAGTATCTATTCAAATATATACATAAATGACACGATAGAATAACCGCGTCTATTGTACATAAAAGACACCCATCTACTGATGATAACCGACCGGTGGATGAAATTCAACAGTATCCTGATTGTAGATACGTCTCTCCTTGTGAGGCAGGTTGGAGATTATTTTCTTACAATATTCATGGACGGAAACCTGGTGTTGAACGCATGTTTTTGCATCTAATAAGCGAGAAATCTATCTACTACATCGATCATGACCGGATGGAGAATATTTTAGTGAGGGAGAGCATGACTGAATCAATGTTTTCGTCGTGGTTAATTGCCAACAACACTTACGAAGAGGCTAAAGAATTAACCTATGGCCAGTTTGTGACAAAGTATGTTTATCATAAAATAAATAGAGTGTGGAAGCCTCGGAAAAAAGGATATACTATTGGCCTCTTAATATGGGTCCCACCTTCTACGGGGGAATTATTTTATCTTCATATGATGCTCACTGTTGTCAAAGGACCTACAAGCTATGAAGAGATTCGCAGAGTAGATGGAAAACAATGCAATTTGTTTCGGGATGCATGTTTTGCTATGGGTTTCCTTGAATATGATAAAGAATACATTGGAGAAATTAAAGAAGCAAGCAAATAGGGGTCGAGTCATTTCGTACGCAAGCTCTTTGTTGTTATGCTAATGTCGGGCAATGTCAACCGTCCTGGTCATGTCTGGAACGAGACTTGGGTTTTACTTTCTGACGGTTTGTTGCACCATCAAAGGCTATTGGTTAATGACAAAGGTCTGCATCATTTGAATAGCAGTAACAGGACCAAAATGCTAACATGTAGTATTTCGTTATTACAGTGATTGTGACATACTGAATTCATCTCTACTTTTTCTTTTATAGAACTGATATTGGGTGACGTAGAACTCCAAACTCTCACACTACATGCTATTGAGATTCTACTTCAGTCCAATCGAAAAAGCCTCAAAGACTTCCATGGTATACCATACCCTGATACTTATGTGTTGGAGCAGCTTGGAAACCGTTTAATTCATGAAGAATGCAGTTACGACATAAACACAATGAAAGACGAGTTCCAGCAACTTCACGCTGTTTTTACAGGTACATACAATATTTTTGATGTCTGTCTCATGTAAATCATACTTTGTTGAGCTGGATAACTCAATCTTCTTTTTATGTAAAAGACGAACAACAAATAATCTATGACAAAATAATGACCGATGTGGCAACTCAGGAAGGTGGTGTTTCTTTCTTGTATGGTTATGGTGGAACCGGAAAAACTTACATGTGGAGGACATTGGAAAGTGCTATTAGATCTAAGCACGACATCTGCTTAATCGTCGCAACCAGTGGGATCGTATCACTATTGTTACCCAATGGACGAACGAATCACTTAAGGTTCAAGATTCTTGTCCCTACCTTAGACAACTCTACCTGTAACATAAATTACAAAGAAGAAGTTGCAAATCTACTTTGACAAACAAAGCTAATAATATGGTACGAGGCAACCATGGCTAATAAATGGTGTTTTGAAGCACTTGACATGACATTGAAAGATGTCGTGAGAAAAACTGGAAACTCCAAGGAGGTCTTTGGTGGGAAGGTTGTTGTTTTTGGTGGAGACTTTACACAAATTTTGCCAGTCATACCAAAGGGAAGTCGTTCTGACATTGTACATGCAACCATCAACACTACCTACATATGGCATTCGGTTAAGGTTTTAACCTTAACCAAAAATATGTGCCTGCAATCAGGTCCTACAGAAAATGATAGGCAAGAATTAGCTGAATTCTCTGATTGGCTACTGAAAATTGGAGAGGGCAAAATCGGGGAACCAAATGATGGAAACGCTGAAATCGAATTTCCCCCTCAAATGCTGATTACAGATTATGATGATCCTATCGTTGCTGTCGTGGATAATACATATCCTATTTTCCTTTCAAATTTCAAAGATTACAACTACCTGAAGAGAAGGGCTATATTCGCATCCACCATTGAGATGGTGGACAATATAAATGATCATGTTTTGGGGAAAATGCCTGATATATTCAATAACTTAAATACAATTGTAATAATGTGGTAAACACTACGTTTTTTTCCTGATATATCATGTCCTTTGCATGCAGGTGCTTTGAGAGAATACTATAGTTGTAATTTAGTCGATCGCTCGGAGATACATGACAGGGACATGCTTGATGTTTTGACCCCAGAATTTCTAAGCTCATTAAAAACTTCTGGTTTCCTAACCATCATATCAAACTTAAGATCGGTGCACCCATTATGTTGATGTGAAACATTTACATAAAACTTAATAATTTTGGTAGATCCACACTGTGATATGTGAGCTCGATGTCGAAAACATATATGTCTTTGTGATATATATACCTACTATGGAAAGTAGGTAGTTTCTCTAATGTACATATCTCTTTAAAACCAATAATACCAAACATGTTATCGCCATAGTAACCCAACCGAACATTCACGTTACATGGTAGTGAATAATATTCTTCAATACTCTTCCAACCACTAATTACAAGTGGTTGAACCCAGCTTCTGTTATATATCAGGGTATGATGTATACCTTGATTGTTTAGTATTGTCCATGTTTTGGATAGATCTGTTCCGAACTCTCGAACAAAAAGTGGATCGATCTCTGGAAAAGACTACATACAAAGATTGAAGATCTTAAACAAATTAACTAAAAACATTAGTGTGGAGCATAACATCTAGGGAACATTCAACTTACTTGAAATGCTAACTTTTCAACTGAAAAAATGTCGAGAATGTCTTTGTGAACCAGTTCTCAATGCCTTTCCATTGGTAATATAAGGGTTGTGTGTGAACAGAAATGAGGTAGTTTGAAGTTTTTACTCATACCATCCTTTTAATTAATTATTGCTACATTAGTGTACATTACAGAGTGCCACTCACATGCCAGCAGTAGCTTTGCCTTTATCTATGTCAAAAGTAATCTAAGCCCATGTGACTAAATGTTATTTTGGGTCCATGATTCTTGCTGTCATGTGAATAAAGGTCCTTTTACATTTACTTTTATCAACTACCTCTATTTATTATTAATTGTGAGATATTCATTGAGTGTTTTAACAATATGTTATATTGATCCACGTGGCACACAAATTGATCTCTTAATATGTTTTACCAAAACACATATGCATGGGAAATTTTGCATGCATCTTGAGATATGACAAAAAATACATATGTTGCTGCATATACAGAATATGAGCAAGCTGTGCTGCAAAAATGAGTTTACATAAACATACTGCATTGCACTGCAATGCACAAGTTATTATGGGTTTCATTTAGCTATTGATTTATTGGGTATAATATATTTCCATGTGGGAGTTGCCATTTAAATACACCATATGAAGCAGGAATTTGACAGAAACAACTATGATATTAAAACCATTACAAACTCTGATATTAAAACCATTACAAAGAAGAGACAATGCCATTAATATAATTTTATCCATTATAGAAACATGCACAGTATGGCCAAGAGATCTGTTTACAAACCAGAAAAATAATACAAAACAACACTTAACAAAACAACAACACTAACTTGTTGAATGACAGTTATACAACTACACCAGATGAGACCTTTACAAAATAAAACTTATCAAAACAACATAAAAACTACATCATTCTGCATTTTAAATACTGATAAAGTCTGCTGACAAATCTTCATAGAAACATGGAAACCATAAAAAAAACATTATATCTTTATAACATTTCAACCGCTGTCCGCACCTTTAACGCCTCGACTTTCGACGGTCCATTGAAACCATTATTTCACAAGCTGAGGGTGTTTGATGCAGAACTCCAACACGTCTCCATCCTTGATGTCTCTGTCTTTGACAAAGTCATACCAACCACCGAGAAGATACTTCTCCATCTGTCCAGACCTCTTTTTCAATTCACAATAGTAACTGCAGGACTTATCTGTATCATATAGGATGATGAAGTCTTGTCTTTTGCGCAAACACCTCTTGATCACAGCACGAGGTATTTGCTAAACAAACGATCAACATATATTTCAACCGGAAGATCATGCATCAAATCATTATATAATATGATACATATAATATATATTACTTACATAAATGTTCGACCTAAGCGCCTTCGTATCTCTCATAACGCGGACCCAGTTTTCTTCAAACTCTTCCTAGTAAATGGGTTTAACCAATCTGGGTTTAACCTCCCTGCATTTCAGAAAAAACCCTAAACAATGTCACAAATTAAATAAAAGACATATTGTTGCTACTTCAATATATCCGTTGAAGGAAAGTCGTAATCGTAAATACTCACACATCGCTATCAGATGATATAGCTATATATTCAGGCTTTATTCTAACTTCCGCATATTCAACCCCAACCTTCCTTTTCCCTTTAATGTCTTTCCCAACTTCCAGGGCATTTGCTTTACCCTGCTCCTTCGCACAGTGTTCATCAGCACCATCAATCACTATGCCTTTTTTTTTCATGCCTTCATTAGGGAACTCAGTACTGTATAAACAATATACTAAAAAATAAGTTTTCTGCATTGTAAAACAAAATCGTATGAATGCGAGTTTAGAAAATGAAAATAACATAAAATCTTTAACATTAACAACTACAATGTCGTAACCGTAGAGGCAAAAAACTGAAACATACCAACATTGACGATAACCATCGTTTCTCTACTCTTCATTAACAAAATCGAAACGCAACATTAACCAAAAGTATTTATGATCGGAGTCTTACTGTGTTCTCCGTTGGGCTATCATGTTGATAGAGACAAAATGTGCCTCCATGGTGTCTATCGGAGGATGCAGCCTCGTCATCATCCGTGCAGCAGGGCCATGGCCTCGCAAAGCAATTTTGAAATGTGCATGCAATGTATCTTTATGCTGTTCATTCAATCTTTTTTGGACGACAATCACTGTTGCTTTCCATTTGGAACAAAACCACCCTCAGAAAAACACAAGCTATGAGAAAGAGAAACCGTTTGGAAAACAATTTAAAATATGTCCTCGTAATTAAATATCAGGGTTTAGGTTACTCAGTACATCCTTGAACCAATGCTATTCTTTTTAATCAATACATTTGGTTTAATCTTTCTTATTATAGATACAAATATTTTTTTGTTAAATTTTGTCAATTTCTATCTTTTTAATAAACTTATCATGTTTAATTTATATATGCCTTAACATAATATTTTTATACTTTTAAGTTATTTTAATTATTATTTTTATAACAAATATTTTTATTTTTATGTTTTAATACTAAATATTAATTTTTTTTTAGTAATATTAGTTATTGATGTAATATCAAAGAATGGCTGCGGATCCGTGCGAACGCTAAGTTATCCACTGGTTAGTATAATGGTAAGGAGAGTAATTATTTGGATCTGGTTGGTACTTGGTTATTTATACTCCACATCTACCCTCACACTATCTTGCTCACTCACTCCAATTACTACACTCCAGTTCAGTGAGCTATGGTGTTTCCTCACTCTTTAGCATCTCTATGTCTCTCATCTCTTCTTCTAACTCTAGTTCTTTTTGCATCTGAGGTTACTTCTTCATCAAATAATGTCACCAAAATCGGCAATGGCTATAGTCTCATCTCCATTCAAGAGACCTCTGATGGTGCCCTTGTTGGACTCCTTCAAATTAACAAGAAAACCAAAATCTATGGCCCTGATATTCCCCTTCTCAGATTCTATGCCAAGTAAGTCCTAATAAAACACATTACTTTGTTTCTCAAATCTTGTTCTTAAACAACTTGTACTATTTTGCTGTGTTTCTCAAAGGCTGTTTTGTTCATTGTACTTGTTTTTCTTTTTGTTTTTGCAGGCATGAAACAGATAACCGTTTAAGGGTGCACATAACAGATGCAAACAAGCAAAGATGGGAAGTACCCTACAACCTAATACCAAGGGAACAACCACCGTCACTGACACAAACAATAGGAAAGTTCAAGAAGGTTGACCCTATTGAAGTCTCTGAGTATTCAGGTTCTGAGCTTCTATTCAGCTACATTTCAAATCCATTTAGTTTTTCAGTCAAAAGAAAATCAAACGGTGAAACCCTTTTCAATTCCACATCCACTTTTTCAGACCCTTTTAGTTCACTTATTTTCAAAGACCAATATCTTGAGATTTCAACAAAGTTACCAAAAGATGCATCTTTATATGGTTTGGGAGAGAACACACAACCGCATGGGATTAAGTTGTATCCAAGTGATCCTTACACTTTGTATACAACTGATATATCAGCTATTAATCTTAACGCTGATTTGTATGGATCACATCCTATGTATATGGATCTGAGAAATAATGGTGGTGAAGCTTCTGCACATGCTGTTCTTTTGTTGAATAGTAATGGAATGGATGTTTTTTATAGAGGAAGTTCTCTTACTTACAAGGTTATTGGTGGTGTGTTTGATTTTTACTTCTTTTCCGGTCCTACTCCTTTGAATGTTGTTGATCAGTATACTTCTTTGATAGGAAGACCCGCTCCTATGCCTTACTGGGCTTTTGGTATGATTCTTCAATTCTCACTTTACTAATTTATAATTGTGTGTGTAGTTAAGTGACTTTGTTGAAATTTTATTATGAGAGCATTTGAGAATCCAATGACTCATGGTACGACTAATTCAAGATGATTGATTCCACCGTCTACTAGTCCAGGGCCCATTTAAAGCTAGATCATAGCTTTGTATGGACTGATCCATCTGAGGGACCGATTCGACTTTCCACTAGTCCGGGTCCCATTTAAAACTAGATCATGGATCTGTATGGTCTGACTCATCCGAGGGAGTGTTTGCACTTAGCGAGATTCGAATCTAAGACCTTGAGAGGAGCACGTGTAAGTAGGGGGTGCTACTATTCTTTTTAAAAGTTGGGTTTTGCAAAGTTATTTTCAATTCTCACTGTTTTTATGATTTGAATCCTAACAAAATCTTTTCTGGTCCACCTTGTGCTGTTGTTGAGTGAATTAATACCTTTTAGGTCCACACGGAATGATATCACCCACTAAAATGGAAACTTAACTTTACCATATAAAAATAATAATTGATCTTTTAAGCTAAACTTTTGGGTCAAGAATTTCAATTGTTTTTTATGCATCTATAATGCAATATGTGGGTCGCTATTTTTATTACTCTTTCAAATTGTGTTGTTAATAGCATCAACCATGTGGGAGATTTTTAATGTCTTTTAAAGATAAGCTTCCTTTGTTGGTGGAATTAATATCAGTCACTTAAATATGGTCCATTGTGCTTGAGGGTAAGAATTTAAGGTGGGAAATTCAATTATCACTTTTCAATGTAGTTAACCGTAAATAGTAATTAGTTGTTAGATTAACCCGGGTTGATATGTTAGTGAAGGCTTGAAATTTATGAGTGTGCTTCTCTCAAGATTTCAGATTCGATACTGTTTCACCCGGATTTAAACCTAGGTCCTCTAACTCCTTTGTATTTTAAACCAGTTGAGCTAATCAACCCCCTGACTTAGACTCTTATGCATCCGACTCTAGTTGAAAAATGGTACCTAAAGCTTTCCTAAAGTATTTTTACTTATTGACTTATTGATATTACAGGATTCCACCAATGCAGATGGGGATATCACAATCTATCAGTAGTGGAAGATGTTGTGGATAGTTACAAGAAGGCTCAAATCCCACTTGATGTGATTTGGAACGACGATGATCATATGGACGGGCACAAGGACTTCACACTCAATCCAAACAATTATCCTCGTCCTAAGCTTCTAAACTTCTTAAGCAAGATTCACAGCATCGGCATGAAGTACATTGTCATTATTGACCCTGGAATTGGTGTTAACTCCAGTTACGGTGTATATCAAAGAGGTTTGGCTAACGATGTTTTCATCAAGTACGAAGGTGAACCTTTCCTAGCTCAAGTTTGGCCTGGGGCTGTAAACTTTCCTGATTTTCTCAATCCAAAGACAGTATCTTGGTGGGGTGACGAGATCCGCCGTTTCCATGAACTCGTACCTGTTGATGGCCTATGGATTGACATGAACGAAGCTTCAAATTTCTGTTCTGGTAAATGCACAATTCCAAAGGGAAAGATATGTCCAAGTGGAACAGGACCAGGATGGATCTGTTGCTTGGATTGCAAGAACATCACCAAAACAAGATGGGACAATCCTCCTTACAAAATCAACGCTTCAGGAATACAAGCTCCAATAGGATACAAAACAATAGCCACTAGTGCAACCCACTATAACGGCGTCTTGGAGTATGATGCTCATAGTATCTATGGTTTCTCGCAGTCTGTCGCAACACACAAGGGTCTTCTTGGAATTGAAGGTAAAAGGCCTTTTATTTTGTCGCGATCCACTTATGTCGGTTCAGGGAAATACGCTGCACATTGGACAGGTGACAATCAAGGAACATGGGAGAATTTGAGGTATTCAATATCCACAATGTTGAATTTTGGCATCTTTGGTGTTCCAATGGTTGGTTCAGACATTTGTGGATTCTATCCACAACCAACTGAAGAACTATGCAATCGATGGATCGAAGTAGGTGCTTTCTACCCTTTTTCAAGAGATCATGCAAACTACTACTCTCCTAGACAAGAGCTTTACCAATGGGATTCAGTAGCCCAGTCAGCTAGAAATGCCTTAGGTATAAGATACAAGATTCTCCCATATCTTTACACCTTAAACTATGAAGCTCATGTCAGTGGATCACCCATTGCAAGACCACTTTTCTTCACTTTCCCAACATACACCGAATGTTACGGCCTCAGCACTCAGTTTTTGCTCGGAAGCAGTCTCATGATATCGCCGGTGCTTGAGCAAGGAAAAACACAAGTGAAGGTATTGTTTCCTCCCGGTAGTTGGTACAGTTTACTTGATTGGACTCACACCATAACATCGAAAGGCGGAACTTATGTTACACTCGACGCACCTCTTCATGTAGTAAATGTCCATTTATATCAGAACACAATTCTTCCAATGCAGCAAGGTGGCTTGATCTCCAAGGAAGCTAGAACAACGCCGTTCACACTCATTGTAACATTCCCGGCTGGTGCAACAGAAGGAGAAGCAAAAGGTACGCTTTTCATCGACGAAGACGAACGTCCAGAAATAAAGCTTGGAGACGGATATTCGAGTTTTATCAATCTTTATGCGAGTGTGAAACAAGGAGGTGTGAAAGTGTGGTCAGAAGTTCAAGAGGGTAAGTTTGCTTTAGACAAAGGTTTGATTATTGATTCAATATCTGTGCTGGGATTGGATGGAAATGTTGGAGCAGTGGCTTCACTTGAGTTAGATGGAAAACCTTTGATTGGTAAGTCAGGTTTGGATGTTACTACTTCTGAACATGTTGACTTAAATGGTGAAGGAAATGGAGAAAGTAAGACTGTGATGGTTGCATTGAGAGGGTTGAGCATCCTTGTTGGTAAGAACTTTGCTATGACATGGAAAATGGGACGATGATTTAGATTGGTCGAGATTTCTCTTATGTTAGCTTGTTTATTTAGAAAAAAAGCAAGGCTTTTTTTATGAGTTGAAATATGAATGTTGGTTTTTAGTTTTTTAGCTAGGTACTTATGAGTTGAGACTTGTCTTTCAAGTGATTTAGAATTGTGTTTCTAAATTTTCCAATCTTCACTTAATAATAAAAATAAGGTTTTATCCTAATTACTTCCTAAAAACACATTTTGATAGACAGTTGAGAATATTAAAGTTGATGATCAAACATAAAATAAAATTATAAATTGAAATTAGTAAATATTATTTAAGAATAAGAAAATAACTTGCATGTTTAGATTTAATCAACTAAGATCATATTTTTCAGTGGGTGTCTTTAGTTATTATCAATCGTGTTCGTGAATCGATTTGGTTCAATTTCGATGGAATGATGTCTAAAGCAATTAAAAATATATAAATTAGTTTGAATTAGATTTTGCATATATTTTTGTTTTTTTTTGATAAAACTCAAATCAAACTAAATTGAAAAATAATGAATTCATTTGGGTTGGATTGATAGTATATATTAGAACTAAATATGAAAAAAAAAATTTACATTGATCAATTTTCTATAATAATATATTTTTTCTATATAATTGATTAATTTTTTATAATAATATAAAAATCTTAATTTTTTCTTCGTTGAATTGTGAATGTCACGAATGAATGATAAAATCATATAAATTAATATGATTGATTCAAAATAAATGATGTTTTACATTTTTTTTCTTTTCTAAAACAATTACATATAATTTTGGATTTTATCCAAAATAAAAAAAATAAAACCCAACTCAAACACTTTTAGATTTCAATTTAATTCGGATTTGTCTGAACTATTAAACACCCCTACTTAGTATTCTAAGTAAGCCTTAATGATAATCCCACGAAGGTTTATTGTTAAATCGACATGTTTAGTATCGTGGACACGCATTAAAAGCTCTTAAGTTTGAGTTTTTCTCTTCCTTAGTTATTCTCCAACCCCTAAAATGTTGAAGTGTGTATCATATTGTAGGTTCTAGATTAGGCATGGCAATAGGGCGAGTTTAGCTAGCCCCGCATTCGCCTACTTGCAGCAGATCCGGAATCGCCCTTAAATCAAATGAGGTAAAAATTTACCATCCAAACCCGCCCCCGGTGGAAACGGGTTTGCCCGCACTCG
The DNA here is from genome assembly GCA_963966055.1 of Lathyrus aphaca. NCBI lineage: Eukaryota > Viridiplantae > Streptophyta > Magnoliopsida > Fabales > Fabaceae > Lathyrus > Lathyrus aphaca. The sequence continues at coordinate 204,467,882 of OZ014523.1, read as the reverse complement.
CCCCGTCTCCACCTGGAAAAAATAATTTCTTAATAGTAATAAAAATTAATATTTTTATTAAAAATATGACCATTTTAATAATAAACTTGTTTATAACAATGAAGGTTTGAGTGAATGGTGAGAAATGACTAATAAAGATTTTTAATTCCTTCTCCAAAAATGAATAAATTTGTAATAAAATAATTTAAATAAGGATATTAAAATAAATTCCATAAGACTGGGAAGGGCAGAGGTGGGTGCGGGGCGGATATAACATCCCACCCGCAATTACAAATCGAGTTTTCCCCGCACCCGCACCCAATCAAATTGGGTTTCCTCTATTGTTTTCGGGCTAAGCCCGGATGGACCACAGTGGGCCCGGGTTTTCTTAGCATGTCTATTCTAAATTGGGTTGGTTAGAGTTTATAATTTAGCCACATTATTTTTAGAGAATTTCGTACCCCATCCTTTTGGTTTCTCAGACACCATGCGTGCTTCCCAAAATACCCTTCCTACTTTCGGAGATGTATCTCCGGACACACCTTTTTTTATGTTTTTTTTATTAATTCCACAGGTGAATCTACATAAGGTTTCCTTAAGTATAAATGAAGAAGAAAATCAGAGGTAGAAACACCACAAATGAACATAGTAACCATAAATTCAACATTCATAAAATAAAATAGACCTTACATTGATGATTTCGACATAAAATTAAATTCTACAATTCAATAACCTGGTGGACGCTTGCACATCTTCAATATTTCATCGATCGTTCTTCCTACACTCGCCTCCAATTCGAGCGAATATTTCTCTTTGAAACCAAAATACGTTCGCCACATCGCCCTAATATCGTCTGAATTCTTGAGATGAAATTTGTTAAACACGACGTTCCCTTTATTGTCAACCGAAGGCGAACATTATTCTAGCTTCTTAACCTTTCTTCGGTCACTGTAAGGTAAGAGATAGTGAATTTCGTCGATGGTATCATCGAGCAAGGTGAAATCAGTGAGTTTGAAAGTCCGCCTGTGTGTTTTGCCGTCGGTGTAAGAGACACTTGCGGCATACCAACAAATCTTGATATCATACAATTGATATATTTTTGTGTTTGTGTTTGTGTGAAAGAAAACACATGAAGCCCAAATTTTATAGAAAACCTAGCTGAATATGGACCAATCATTTTTTTGTTATCTACTTCCGGAGATATATCCATGAAACTAGCCTGAATGAGTTGGTTCCATAAATGTATCTCCTGAACGTTTGAACATTAGATTCTTCCATCGTTATACCTACGGAATTTTTGCTGATACATTTTAAACTCGGACCAGAAGCATTTTAAGTGCAGTAATGTTTGAACAATTCAATATATATATATATATATATATATATATATATATATATATATATATATATATATATATATATATATATATATATATATATATATATATATATATATATATGCGCATAGAAGGCACATAAACAACAATTATTAACCAAAATTGACTTTTATATTGCACTTCAAATATTTACATTGAATTGTTCGACTATACAAGAATTCAAAATGAATTAAAACAAGAATCACCAGATAAATCTATTGGTGGCAACCCTTTGGATTTTTTCTACATTCGATGCCTTTTCAATGTCATTCAATCTCTGAAATTCTTGCATCCTTTCCATAAAATGACCTGACCACATCTCCGTATTTGTGGTTGAATGAGTCATCCATTCAGATGATTTCGGTGGTATTGGACATCCCAGTTTCAAGTACACTTGAACAAAGTGATTTGATTTAGAAAGTAATCCAATGCACGTGCATTTGGATTTTTGGGTGGTGCAGTGCGGAGTGGACAAAACGTTTCTGAAAATCCATAGCATGTCAAGTCAATGCACACCCTATCATATGCGCATGCGGTAAGATGACCCATTCTAGGGAAGTCCACCCATTTTAACACTGGTGCCAGACCACTTAAACAAGGAACAAGAGATTTATATACCGTAATAAATTTTCTTTCTTTCCGTACAACCGCGTGTACGATTCTTTATTCGTCATCAACTCTTGGATAAGTTTATGATGGACAAGCGCATGGTTATCCTCTCCTTTACCGAGCAATGCCAAAATGGTTTGGTAGCCGCAATTACCATCCCTTTTAACATTGACGATCCGGTCGATGTATATGTGCATAAACACTGGCATCTCGTCGATGAATGGAATTTTCGGTGGAATCGATGTGGAGGTGGTTTTCCTATACGGGCTCCTTTCATGACACTACTTTAAGATTTTGGATTCGGTGAGTCGGGATAAAGTTTGTCTAAGTGCTCACAATATGAGAGAGACTGGGTAGTTGAGTTATCATTTGGTGTAGGCTTCATTTTCTTTAGAGCACATTTTGTCTTTACCGGTTGAGAAGACGGCGTCATATCAGTTGTCTTCGGAAAGGCAATCTTTCTCAATTGTTCTTGATGTGTGGTTTCATGTTGTCATAGACCTTTGAAAATCTCTCTTGTATCTCTTCCCATTCAACCAAAATGGAGATATTTGATTTACCTCCTTCCATGCAACCATCATCATCGAATTTTAGTCTTTTCCAATGAGGGGAAACTTCATCAAACTTTTGGCTCACCTAATTTCATTTTTTTTTGCAATAACATAGGCACATGGGAGACCATATGTTTTCACAATAGTACAATCACACTTTGCGTTATCTGAGCCTACATCTTCGGTTTCTTTGGCCTCGTGAAATATGTAGTTAAACCTGGCTCTAGAAACATTGCCTACCAACTGAGAATAAAACATGTTTTCTTTAAATCGATGCTCCAATACTGTAATACTCTGACCAAAAGTTGTTTGTATTTCATTATGTTGATTGTTAATCATGAGATTTACTGAGTCCCAATCTCGACACAAATCTCCCTTGCTAGGGCCCAACCAATTTTTCAATGTTGCAAGTGTCGACTCAAATTGATGGTAGTGTTTCCAAGATGTCGTACATTATCGGTCCATGCACAAACAATATTTTCTTTCACTTGATCAAGAATGGTGGATTCAACATATTTCAGCAAAGTCGGATACTTCTCACACACCTTCGGGAAATTAATGACAAAATCCGCATATAAATATTTTGGGGAAGAATTTATAATATGGTTCCAAGCATACATTATCTTTTCAACAATCACACCGGGCTTTACCAATTTTCCATCTTCGGATGCTACTTGTTTCGTCCCTACCACATTTTTAACCCGACTTCTCACATTCTTTGTTATGATATATCTACAAAGTAATGCATAAGATGAAGGGAATACCTTTGCAACGGCGTTCATCAAGGCAGTATCACAGTCCATAACAATAGCCTTCAGCAACTCAACATGATCTTTCAAAAGTGACCGACACACCTCTAAATCCCAAGTAAAGTTATCCGCTTTTTTGCATTCCAAAAAAGCATAACCAACGGAATATGTCTTCTCAGTGGAGGTTACACCAACCATCTCAAATAACTAAAGCCTATACTTGTTGGTCTTGTAGGTGGAATCAAGAATGAGCACCGTCGAAAAAGTGTTGAACAACTTTATCGATTCCGAATGAGTCCAAAAAAATGTCTCTAACCGTGACTCCATCGGCGCAAGTTCGGTATCGGGACACATCATTGTTATCATTTAACAATTTCAACAATTGTTTCATCTTTGGTTTGTCTTCCCTAATAAACTTGCCTAATATTTGAAATATTTTTCGGTTCCTTTCGTTTAAATGTGGCAATGGTATTTTTGGGTTGGACAAGATTCAAGGTCATGTCATTGATGCATGTATTCTCTTTCGGTTTGAGCCAACATACACTAGGATGAACTTGTAAATTTGAGCACAATTCATGGTTATACAAACCACAAATAACACACTAAATCTCCACTTCTTTCTAGCCAACATGTAACCATGAATTTTAAAAGGACACTCGCATTTTCTACTACCCGTGTCATCTCTTTTAAACTTTCATAGTGGAACTTGATATATCCCGCTTCTTTTGCATAATAAGGTTACAAAAGTGTTTCTTCTTTCTGATCCATAATTTGATCTTCCAATAACCACACCAAAACCTAGTGTAGTTGCGATCCTACAAATCCATGTGATCATGCTATCATGATTATCAAACTCTTGGCTGTGATTAAAGTTATCACTGCCATCTACCATCTGCACAACAACCCATTGTACATTAGGAACTGTAACACCTTTTTACCCCACATCAAAATATAACATGATTATTCAATAAAATCATAGTATCATCAAAAATAGTATCACATTTCTTCTTTTTAACAAACATAAAAAACAATCATCATTCTATCATGTCCCGTAACACGGGTTATAATATGTATTCACATCAAAATATCAACATTATTACACAGCGGATAATAAGTCATCAACTTCATCAATATCATAAAGAAAATTCAAAGTTTAATTTCAAAACATCATTAACTCAAATAATCTTTAATAGCTAGTATCAACTCAAAGTAAAACAAAGTGAACACAATGCTTCTAAAGCGTTCCCATCCCGATGTTACATGACACAAAGCAGGACACCACGCCTAACTAAATAAACGACAAAAAGAAACAACACTACATCCACACACCAAGCTTATTCTTGAGTATCTGCAGGATGACATAATAGACCATCACCTAAGGCAGGCAGGGTGAGTAATCACAAATCAATATAATTGATATAAAGTAAAGATAATCATGCAACATTCGTCATATAACAATACATCATAATTCTCACCCATCACATCATAAAACTCATCAAACATCTACTCAACACCAATGCATCATGCTATGCCACCAAGAATGAAATGCAACTTCATAAATGCATATGGTACCGATTTCAACATTTGATGGACACTGGATCATATACCCTCCATAATGGAGCACAACATAATCAACATAACCCCGATTCACACTATGGGATCAAAGCTTCCAACAACATAGGTATGAGATGAATGTAACGATACAACAGTTCAACATAATCAACATAATTCAACATTTGCATCGGCATTCATGTTAATAATCGACATATAATCAAATTACCGCTTAGCTTCATTTCTATCTTTAAAATGATCACTAAAACATTAACATAAATCACGACACCAATACATCTTGTCTACACATCATTAGGTAATTTTCTGTAATTAAATCATTAATTTTTCACTTCCAGGGCTTGCTAAGTGACACCCTTGCTCGCTAAGCGGCCTCCTCTCGGATTGGAGAAAATTCACAATTTTCACTGCTCGTTAAGCGAGCACCTACTCGTTAAGCGGGCAAGGCAGATTTCAGCATCCCAACTTTGCGATGACAGCAAACTTACACTACGATTTTTCACTCAAAAAACAGTTTTTTCATCATTTTTAATCACAAATTCAGTAATAGAACCTATAAATAACACACATACATCATTTAGAATACACAATATATATCAATTCAAAAAAAATCCCTCAATTCTGCTCATTAAATCCTAGGTTTTCCCCTAAAACCCCAAATATCCCTATTACCTAAACTCCACATGAAGAACATTGAAAAGCGATACTCCCCATACCTTAGAGTGAAACTTTTCTACGGTCTTTTCTCAAAAACTCCAGAAAATTCTTCAAGCCTTAGCCTCTCCTCTTTGTTCTTCAGAGCTTTTCTCTCTTCTCTTCCAAACGTGATCGTAAAAACTGATCGTATTCCAAACCCTCAACTTCCTTTTGTCAAACTTACCCCTAGGACCCCAAATATGTTTTCCCCATTATATCCTTACTAATTCTCCACAAAAGACCAATATACTCCTCACACTTTTAATTATCCTTTTATTTAATTAAATAATAATATTCAACTAAATCAACAATTCCATCATAATATCCATTTAATCTTATAAATCAACAATTCCATCATAACAACACCAAAACACATCACAACATGCCATATATTCATAAATAGTTACCAATAATTAAAGTTATAAATTTTAGGGAGTTACAAGAACCACATCATTAAAAGAAACTAATTATTTCGAGATGTTATCGGGGTGCACCATATATATTTGTAAAGAATAAGAAAAATTAAGATGAACCAAACGAAATAATTAAGATGAACCAAACGAAATAATTAAGATGAACAAATCAATATAAACCAATCAATCACTTATAATACACAAATAATTGATATGACTATTTCCAATGATGTGCTAAATGGAGAAAACAAATGCAAAACTAATTGGCTTGCGTGATGTTAATTTGACAAACACTTGGTGTACACAACACACCAAGGCTTAACTTCGCTTAATTTGATAGTGTAGAATTTTCTAAGAGACAATCAAATTGATTGTCCTAAGTTCTCAAATAATATTTAAACACTAAGATCAATTGAAGTTATACTACTAATTAATATCACATAAGAACAATTAATGCTTAAACTAAAGGAGATAGAAAAAGAGAAAACACACTGAATTTGTTTCGGAAATTCGCCTTTCGTCCTCGCTAAGGGTATGTCTGCCCCCAATTCTAAAACTAGAACTGAGATATTGATTATCAAATTGCAAAGTTTGTACAAAATAAGTAATAGTCACCACAAACCAATCCTAATTGTTAATGTATATTTTATTCCCTCTTTCCCCTTTATTCGAGTTGAATCAAGTCCTTCAAACGATTCAAAGAAACCTCTGATTGTAGATACCTTCTTGCAAGAACACAAAGTTCTTCAAACCTCTAGCTCGACTAATTTCGATCGTCATGCTTGAACCTAAAACTTTCTTCATAATCTTTCGACTACCGTTACTTGTTTGAGCAAACCCACTTTCTTTAAAACTTTCACTCGGTTGAATCGATGAAGCAAAGATCTATGCAAATACCCCGAAATCCTTAAGATCTTGGAGGATAAAACCCTAAGATTTTACTCAAGAAAAACCCACAACAACCTCAAACTAAACTTGATACCAGATCCTAAGTTTGGACGTTATCACCACAAAAATGCATAATGCTAAACAAAAATGATAATGTGTATTTGTTGATAAATGCAATGGAGAATGAAGATGAAGAGGAAAATTGTGTATATCTTTCACTTTTCTTGTTTTAGGATGAAAATGAGACTCCCAAGTATTTATACGATACATGGACCAAGTTAAAATAATAACATATTTTTAATAAAAATGCTCATCACAAAATAAGAGGAAAAACAACGATGAGTCGACCTATCTCAACAGGTGACTCAACTTGTTGAGACCCACATCTAACTATTTTCAAAAATGAGATCCATGAGTCAAACTATGCTAGATGATGAGTCAACTCATCAGTCTTCCCAAAAATGAGTTGACCTATGAGTTGATCTGTTGAGACCTGTGGGTTGCATAAAATGGTTACACTATGGTGAGTCGACCTATCCACAACTATGAGTCAACGCATGCAATATAAATTGTCAAAAAATAAAATTTAAGATGCATTTTGTAAACTCAATCATTTTCTCATATAACTAATGCACCAACAATGATTCAAATGCATAATTCACATATGTGAGAAGCTCCTATATGCAAAACCTCATTGAATGAGCAATTTAAGCATGTTAATAATGAATGCACTCTAAAATACGGTGACACCGTCCAATGCATACACTATGTGCTACCTAATGTTTGACATCATTAAAACAAGGACAAGGCACCTTTTCCCTTACATACTCCCCCTTTTTATGATGGAAAATCGTGGAAAACCGTTGCACATTGTAATGTACTCTAATATTCATCCTCCCTCTGAGTTTATGTATTCCCTAGAAAATTTGCTATCATACAAGCTGTTCCATTTCTCCCCCTTTGACAACATCAAAAAGAGAAATTGGACAAGGTCAACAAGAGTCAAAGAAATATTAAGAAGTTCATAATCACTTACTTTGCAATAGATGAACATCATCAACCATACACATAATATGTTTCTAATGAAAAGAGATTAACCATAAATAAACCAATTAGACAATTAAATTAATTACATAACATAGTCAAATTTGTTCATCAAGAGTAGCAAGACAAATAACATAACGGAAAACAACATGCAAACATGGAAATAAGATGCACTACATGAATGAGAAACTATATGAAACAAGCAACTAAGGTTTTCTCTCTCGTTACTGATCATTCCTTCTCCTATAAACGACAGGTTAACATGGAGGTTGGTCCCGTTCATAGATGTCAGTAAATTCATTTAAGTTTCTGTTGAGAGTGTTGAAGGATCCGGTGAGAGATTGGTGAGCTAAACCCATAATATTAATTCTTTCCATAACAATAGAGGCAAAAGAAGAAAATTTTTCTCTTTGAGTTTTGATTTGCCCTTGCAAGGAAGAATACCTCTCCGCTTGAAGAGTAGCAAAAGATGCAAAGTTGTCATTTTGATTTTGTAGGGCCATATACCTCTCCTTTTGAAGTGTTGCAAAATTCCGTTGTTGAAGTTGCATAATTCTGAGCATTTCAACCACTTAAGAACTTTCAGATTGATTATGAGGAGGAGGAAATTGGGGCATATAGGATGATTGATTGCTTTTCCATCTGATATTCTGCAACTCCCCATAACCTTGGTTGTCGTATGGAATGTATTCCTGGGCAGCAACACTCATCCACTTGCCATGGTCATCATCCTCTTCCATATGATAAGTGTCATCATCCACTTCAACATTCTCATCATCATCAATGTAACACCCCGCTTTTTAATTATAATTCGTAAAAATAATTGTGAATCATTATATATAATTGTGTGATTTGACGTGTTTCATTATATTCGACGTGTGGTGTGTGTTTTCGTTTTATGTTTTGATATTTTGAACCGTGAAATGTGGAAATTGGTTTTGAGATGCGTGTTGTTGTTGTAGATTTCAATGTGTCGTACCTCGAAAAATACGATCCTCGCGATGGGACACAGAAAGAAACAACATAATCGCCACCTAATTGTATTTATTCTACGAGAGAAAAGGGAGATATAGATATAACCTAAATAGGATAATAAATGGTTTACGAAACCAAAATCTAAGTTCGGGAGTCGGTTACGCAAGGGGAAGGTATTAGCACCCCTCACATCCGTTGTACTCAACGGGAACCTCTTAGTTAACTATGCGATTAAATGTTGATTAATGTCTTTGTCTTCTAAATGTTTGTTAATATGTTTGTTAAAAGGGAAAAGAATATTTTTAATTATTATGACGGAGAAAAGATTACATTTTTTTATTATTGTGCCTGCGAAGGATTAAAATCCATGTGCCTACGTATTCCCTTGTGCAATGGGAAACTCAGAGCTTCGTAGTTCGTGCGACTACGGTTTGTGTTTTTTAATTGAACGATTGTTTGAAAATGCTTTCTAATCTGCTAAGCGTTAGCTTATACTCGCGGCGGAGGCTGAAGCGCTATCTTGTTTGCGAGATAGAAAGATTTAAACAATGTTCGTTTAGAGAAAGATATTTGATCTTACTTAAGTGTTTTGAGAGGCAAAAGGTCGAATGAATCACAACCCAAGGGCTAGCCTCGAGAGTAATTCGTTCAAGGACCCAAGGAATGCTAGATTCCTGAGTCCAGTTCTTCCACAACTTGATATGTTAATTAAGAGTTGATTGCTAGAGTATTTTTTTTAGAAATGAAAGAGAGAATGAGACACAACCTAAGGGCTAGCCTCAAGAGTGTTTCACTCAAGAACCTGAGGAATGCTAGACTTCTGAGTTCAGTTCTTACGTTAATCAATTATGTGAATTAAGTTTTGGATACGAAAGGGCGAATGAATTACAACCCGGGGGCTAGCCTCAAGAGTAATTCAATTCCAGAACCCGTGGAATGCTGGATTCCAGAGCTCAGTTCTTTCGTTATTTTATTATAAATGGTTTGGATAAAATCTTATTTGTTAATGAGATTTTAATTTTAGAAAGACCTATTTAGACTCAAAAGAAACCGAAATCGAAGGCAACCAATATAGCTCTTTAACTATCTTAAAGTTGACTCATGTGTGAGTCACTATATGAGAAGTCGAGCGAATAACTATATGCATCCATACGGTTCTCGAAAACACAATTAATTTACGCTCTGAAATCGCAATGCAATGAAAAGTGAATAAAAATGAAACAACATCAAACACATTACCCAACTATAAAGTTGCATTGTTACAAAATCAAAATAGAGTGAGAAAATAAAATAAAATAAAATAAATATATGAAAATATTATTAACATGCTATATATATATATATATATATATATATATATATATATATATATATATATATATATATATATATATATATATATATATATATATATATATATATATATATATATATATATATATATATATATATATATATATATATTAGTGTGTGTGTGTGTGTGTGTAAACACCCCAAATTTGCCCTCACTTTTTCTCACACCATGGCTTATGGTCTTTCATTTTTGTTTTAACATAAGCATTACATCTCATATTGCATGTTTGCTTCACTGCATAGTTCAATTTCATATGCATCTAGGGTTTGTGATCAGGAGAATCCAAGAATCAATCTGAGCCATCCCAAAGGCGTTAAATCTTTCCCAAAGGGTCCATGTATGTTATATGATCATATTATGCTCCCCAAAGTTCATGAAAGTCAAGGGATCACAAGGATTGGCAAAGGCATAGAAGCAGAGCTAGGGTTTTCACTACACAGATGACCAAAATTAGGGTTTTGGTTTCAGAGGCCTTAACTCCAAATTTTTTGGTCATTCTTGTTTCTAATGTTCTTAATATGTTATAAGGATCATGTGTACGAGGTTTGATGAAGAAATTCATTGTGGAAGTCATCTGATCATTAGGTAACTTCTTGAGCAAGTTAAGTCAAAATCAGGGCATTTGAGGCCCTCAACAAGGGAACCAAAGGATCATTTCCATCAAATTGAAGTTCTATGATCTTTATTTGATCTTAGAAGTGGTTGGAAGTTCACAAGATTGATGAATTTTGAGCCAATTGCAAACTTGCCATTTTTGGAAATGACTTGAAATGCAAACTTTCCATTTTGGGAAAGATTTACAACCTCCACTTTCATGACCAAAAATGCTTCAAATGTAAATTTCTTGGGCATGAAATTTGTAGATTAGGTCTTTCCCTTTTCAAAAAGTACAAGAATATGTCTTGATTTATCCTAGAACTCAAGATATGGCCTTTCAAAGTTGGCAAAAATCCTATAATTTTCAAGTTCATGCCAAAGAGGGAATTTTACTATTTCACTTGCCAAGCCATTTCATGACCTCTAATCAACTTCTATGCATCATAACATGTCAAAGCAACTTCAAAAGATCAGAATTGGCCTTTGAACCTAGGGTTTTGATTGCTTGATTCTCAAGAAATCTCAAAATGACAATTATGCATAACTTTGCAAAACCTTTTCAATCTCACCATTCAATCATCACAACTCATCACAATCAATCCTATGGTGCTCCACAAACTCAGCTGAACTCAAAGCAGCCCTAGAACAGCTTTTGCCATGGCCCATGCTTGTAGTACACCAACTATTGACTTTTTGGCCAATTGCTCCATACCATTCCCACAGTGTTATGCAATCTTTCTGACTCATTGCATTTGTTTATTCATGGAACAAGGATCATAAAACAACACACACACAAGCCTGAAACCACACCATATGCATATTACAAGAAAATCACAAAAAAATATCCCTTCTTCGAATCTCTCAAACCAGCCTTCAAACCTCAAAATTTTCTTCACCAATGAGTCATACATCATTCATAGAACGAAACTCAACCCTCAAAAGGACCTGAAACATCACAAACACAAACCTCATTTTCTGCTACACCAGAACTGGAACCTTCAAACCAGCCATCATAAAAGCTTTTGAAGCATTCCACAAGCACTAGGAGGACCAGAGGAGTTGATTTGCACAAGAGAGAGGCCCAAAAAGCTCCATTTTGAAGAAGCTCAGCTCAGGTAACCTCAAGAACACTTTCTCTCAAAACCTTATTTTCTTGTTCTAAAATGAAAATACGTGTTGTGGGGTTCATCATGATCTTTTTAAAACTGAAAATGGTTAAGAAATGAGGATTTCATAAGCTTCTGAAAGTTTGTCCAGTTTTTGTTTTTTTCTTTGATTCACCATGATTATGAAGCATAAATGATGTTTGTTGGGTGATTTGAGTTGCGTGGGCGTAGGAGATCATTTCTGGGCAGTTAATTTGGGTTGGGTAGCCTGTAGAAGGATTTAGGGTTTTTGGTTCAACGGAGAAGATGACCGGAGCTTAGCTCCGGTCACCTGAAAATAATTAGGGCTAATCCCTGTTTAATTCCCCAGTTTCGTTCTTGACCATTGGATGGTGATTAGGGTTAGGCCTCGTACGGCTCAGATTAGCCCATTAATTTTAATCCTGATTAATTAATATAAACCTTAATTAATTAGCCAGATTTAATCTGGACCCTTGAAACGCGCGCTGTAACACGGTGGGAGAACTGACTTTAGTTAAATGTTGCGGATAGCAAGAGTCGCCACCGACTTTTATTTTATCCAAAGGAAAGGGCATAAAAGAACAGGAAAGACCTTAAAAGATTTTTGGGTTCGGGGGTAGGTTATGTAAAGGGAAGGTGTTAGCACCCTTTACATCCATGGTTATCCATGAGCTCTTAGTTACTTAGCTCACTTTAAACTGTTTTGAGAAGTGTAGTGTGTGATTAAAAATTTTCTTAAGTTCTTTATAATGATCCTTGTACGGATATATATAAAGACTTTGTTTTGAAAATTGTTTGAAAATGTGAAGTGTAATGAAGTATTTTTGAATAAGTGAGCAAGTACTTAAGAGGAACCTACCCTAAGTTAAATCTTTACTGTTCTTAAATGTTCTTTCAATGGTAAGACTATCCCTATTATTAAGGAATAGGTAGTCATTACCTTGGATGTTAAGGGACAAACATAGGGTCATCGTATGGTCATAGAAAGCAACTTTGAGGGGTGTCTTTAGCAATTCGTAGGGACTATCATCATTTATTCGAAGGGACAATATCATTATTCCGTAGGCAACCTCGAAGGGACTTGATCTTTTAAACTGTAGGGACTTGATGATTTTTATGAAGGGACTTTGCTTAAGACACCCCTATATTCGAGGGACTTGACCATGTTTAAGGCAACTGAGAGGGGTAACTTAGGAAGTGCAAGATGGCGATCAAAGATCGACTTACATGTGTGAGTGTTTATATTCAGGTATTTAGCTTATTTTAATTATCTAAGTTCAATTTAATTACATATAAGTTATACACACCCTAAGGTTACTAACCATATAGTAAAATATTTACAAAGAAAATAAAGACGGAAAAATAGATCTATAAGCTATTACAAGGCTTTGGCAGATACATAATAGTAGGATAAAAATAAATTATAAAGCAAGAATAATAGATATAATAAAATAATAAATAAGCAATAATAATAATAATGAAGCAAAAATAATAAAACAATATTAACAATAAAGCAATAATAATAATAATAATAAAGTAATTATAATAATAATAAAGTTAAAATAAATTAAAGAAATAACAATTAAACATTTAAAAAAAGAAAAAGTTTAAGTTAGACAAGTTAGATTTTTTAGAAGTTATTAGAATTAGTAAAAAAAATAAATTAAGTTTAGAGAAAAACAATTAAAGATTATTAAGAAGACTTTTAATTATTTACATTATATGATTGTTACTATTATAGTACAATTAAGAAAATAATATTATTAATATACAAAACATAAAGTAAAAGAATTATTAAAATTAAAATAATATTTACAAATTAAATATTATAGAAAACTATTAAATTATTAAGTTAGTAGGTTATTTATAAATTATATACAATATTTTAGAATCATAATTATTTAATATAAGAAAAAGTCAATTAGATTTTATTTACAATTGTATAAAAAAATGACAAAAATTTTAGAAGTTAAAAGAAGAATTAGAAAATTTGATTATTTGATTATTTACTTACAAAATATAATTATGATAAAAATTATATACAAAATACTATTATTATTATTAGAAAAAGTTTATTGATTAATTAGTCTTTTTTTTTAATTAATGATTTAAGTCCATGTTGATTTTCATTCAGTTATTGGCACGTCCTAAATTACTAACCACGCAGGAAATAATAAAAATAAATAAGGGCAGAAATTTAAAGGCAGAAAATAAAAATTCCTACATTATTACATGGCTGAGGCAGTTACATAATTATATGGCGAAAAGTAAAACTGAAAATATTACAAGTTAAAACTTAAAATATTACAAGGGTGAAGCAATTACAGTGTATGAATAACATAAACATGAGTAAAAATAAGAAATAATAACATGGTTGTTAAGGTTTGTGAAAATGTTTATGGTTTAAAGGAAATAATACGGTTAAACACGGTTAAAGTTTTAGGTTTGAAATTTAGAGTTTGTGGCGGAATTGTCAAGGTTTAGGAAAAAATCAAGGTAGTTAGTTATTTGTGCAGATCTATAACATAAAAAAAATATGAATTGAAAAAAAAAGAGCAACGACATTGCTAACGCAAAAATTGCGATCATCGCCATTGGATCAGATCAATACAAATGTCACGCCTCATACATGCAAACATGCGAACGGCGTATCGACACGATCCAATCGGAACAATATAATCAAATTGTAAATAAAACAGTAATAATTCACACATATTAGATAATATATAAAAAAATTCACAATATATATATATATATATATATATATATATATATATATATATATATATATATATATATATATATATATATATATGAACTAGAAGAAAAAAATCATAGACATGTAAAAAACAAAATGACGCTAAGAATATGTTAGAACCATTTAGCAAAATATGATCATGTACAAAACATAGGTATATCAAAAACAAAGTAACTTAATGATATATATATATATATATATATATATATATATATATATATATATATATATATATATATATATATATATATATATATATATATATATATATATATATATATATATATATATATATATATATATATATATATATATATATATATATATATATGAACTGTAAACATATGAATCGGAAACACACAAACCAAACATAAATCTCAACTAATTAACGGAAAATCGAATATATGTATGTACCGAAGTGCCACTTGTCTATGTCTCTCTTCTCACTTTTCCGTTTTTTCTTTCCGTCCTCTAACAACAACAACATATTAGGTATATATAGGGACCAATTAGGGTTAATGTAAATGGGCCTAAATATTTATTTTGGAACCCAATAAAATATTAATATAAATAATTAAATAAAGTTTAATAAAAATAGTTAAAACTAAAATAAAAATTAATTAACCTATTTATTTATTCTAGACCCAATAAAATATTAATTTAAAAAACAAATAAAGTTTTAATAATTAAATTAGTTAAAATAAAATAAAAAACTAATAATCCTATTTATTTATTCTAGACCCAATAAAATATTAATTTAAAAAACAAATAATGTTTTAATAATTAAATTAGTTAAAATAAAATAAAAAACTAATAATCCTATTTATTTATTCTAGACCCAATATAAAAATAAATAGACTCAAAAAAATAAAATTCGGGCACCAAAATGCTCGAAAAAATAAAATGAATACGTCAAAATAATCAGCGCGAAATAAATGACTCGGAAAAATACAGCGTTTGGTCGGATTTTGAAATAAAAATTATGATCGTTTAAACTGCTCAGACTTATCAACATATGACCAAAAATAGTCGTAAAAATATTTTTAGCATGTCAAATTAAACCACGTGAACCGCAGATTAATGTTACCGACATTTGCAAACTTAAACTTGACATTTTTTCGTCGACTAATTTTAGGCATAGTTAAAAAGTTAATTTAACCAATCTGTTTGTAAATTCCGAGAAATTATTCCGGCTAATATTAAGACAGAAAAAAAATGTTATGCTATGATGATGATGCAAATGAATGTGAAACAAAAAAATTGGTTAGCGTTAAAAAATAGAGGGCAAATTTTGGGGTGCAACACGCGCGCAATAAACACCCATTTCGCCGGTTAGAATCTCAGCCACTGGATCTGATTACTTTCATTTTAATTCATTTTATTTTATTTTATTTTCATTTCTTTTGCATAATTTATTTAAAATATCAAAACACTTTCAACAAAATATGAAACTTTGGATTTATGTTTTAAATATTTTTCTCAACCTGAAAATGGTTTTTATTTAATTTTTTGCATATAAAAAGTATTTTTAAAACATTTAAATGTTATTTTTAATTAATTAAAGTATTTTAATTAATTAAAAATGCATTTAGGTTTCTAAAAATCACCAAAAAAATCATGAACCATTCCAATACATTTAGAAACATTTTCAAACTCTTCATACAAATTTCTTTTTAGGTTTGATCATAATTTCCCAATTTTCTTTGAATTAGGGTTCATTAAAATCACATTTTCTAACCCTAACTTTGAAATATCATTTCTGCCTAATCAAGAAGAGTTTAAACTTGATTCTTTTTGTATTGTTTCACATATTGCATGTAGTTTCTAGGATATTTTCCTCATGAATGTATCTTGCATTTTCAAATTGATTTGCATTTTCCCTTTTGAATCACCCAAAAACCCTAGCAAACTTAGGAAAATCATAACTTTCAATAGAAATAACTTCTGACTTTCTCCTTTGGGGTGTGAACTAATATGGGATTAGGGTTTGTTTGAGCTTAATTTCAAATTTTTATCATGTTGTATGCTTCTGTCTTGTTCATTTGCATCTCACATGTCCATAAAACCCTAATTTCTCATGTTCATTTGCATTCACCTTGCATAATCATCATCACATGAACTTGCCATGACATATCAAGCATTCATATGTCATCTTAGACATCTTAGGACATGTTAGAACATTTCTTGATCATTTCTTCATTCATTTTCTATGTCTTGCATTCATTTCATTCCATAAACATCCATGTGTTTTCAAACTTCCAAGCATGCTTTCATGACATCTCATCTTTGTATGATCATTCATATGCACATTTTATGACTTTCCATCATTCCATATGCCATTTGCATTGTATAATCACTTCTGACTTTGGTCATTTCATCTCATTTCAATTCATTTCTTCATGCTTTATGTCTTATGCATTCATACTAACCTTTCAGGAGCTCTTGGTAAGTTATTGTGGGAGGTGGATTTGCCTTCATCTCTCACTTCTTCTTATCCCTTTAATATGCATTTTACATGTCTTTGAAGTGAATCAAATTCACTTATGTTCCATCTTTCTCACTTTCTTCCTTTAAGTTACTTATCTTCTTAGGAATTAAGTAACTTATTCTTCTTCTTCCTCCTCTTTTCATCTGCTTCTTCCATCGGTGGCTTCCTTGAAGATTCTTTTCTCCTAAGCCTAACAAACCATGGGATATCCAAGCATGATAATATTTAGGGTTGTGTTTAGTCCCCTTTAGCTTTTAACCTTTGAGTCTCCTTGAGTCTCTCTTCTCATCTCAATAATCAGAGACTAAACTCTTAAAGTTTTAGACTTATGCCTGCATCCTTCTCTTAGGATGGAGTGTATAACTTTAATCCTAAGTGTTAAACCTTTAATTTGTTTAAACCTCTTAATCAAATCAAATTAATAATCACCAAGACTTTATCTTGTAACTTGGGCCTTACATTAGGGTTCTAACTCTTCCTTATGGTTAAGAGGGACTAACCCTAGTGTTTAATGGACAAGTCCCCCTCAAGTTGTCTTACAAATATAAAATTCACTTCTTAATCTCATCCCTGAATTAAAATCCACTTAATAAAGGTTTGTTTTATAATGAATTTAATCCCTAACCATGGATTAAGTTGAGGTATCTTCCTCAGCTTAAGTGTTCTCATCTATTATCCTTCTATTAGGATGGTGTAATGAGTTCACTAATCTGTGATTAGAGATTAAACTCATTACTTAACACTGCACAAAAACCCAAAAAACATCTAACTAATCACAAGTAGGTTAATGATCTTAATCCTACACCATCATGGTAACTAAGTTGAGATGCTTATCTCATAGTTAAGTAGGCTCATTATCCCTAATCAGGGAGGATATAATGTGTTTACAAGCCCTTGATTTAGGCTTAAGCTCATCAACTTATGCAAAACACCAAAAACAATAACAAAACTGAAAACACAAAAACAAACAATAATCGTCTCCTTCAGGATTCTTTTCTTATCACACTCATTCACAAGCGAGAACTTGCTTCTTCCGTCTAATGCAAGACAATTAGCACTCGAGCCAGACGAGTCATACATTTGAGCATAGGCAAACAAGCAGTTCACAGTCAATTTATCTTTCAGTCTCTTTGAGTCGAACTACGATGTTCTGACTTCCTCATTGCACGAGAGGATACCTAGGAATAACTTAACTGTTATCGAACAAAACTCTCTTTGTCATCCCCCTCTTTCATCATTCCTTGAAAGCCTCAGTTCCCGAGCATTCACCCTTTTGCACTGACACCTGTATATTCTTTTCTTAGCTTTTGCACACAGATAGCACATACACCTACCCCTTTAAACACAATCTTGTAAGCATGGATCCCGTCGAGTACGACGGACAATCTGGGTGCCAATACCTTCCCAAGTTGTAACAACCCCCTTTCTCAGTTTCTCAGGTTCGCAACCTCTTATCCATATATTTCCAGGTTTATGCAGCATTACCTTTCCTTCGGGATAAAAATTCCTAGCTGGCGACTCTATTCATTTCACTTTCGTTTTCTCCTTTCGCCGACCGTTCGTGTCTGCACCTTGGGACCTTAGTGTCGTTTCAGGGGAGCGACAACTTGGCGACTCTGCTCGGGATGCTTATCTTGCAACTAGGGCTTCTGGTTCTTTTTGTGGGTTTCTCCTAGCGCTTGTTTGATTTGTGTTTATGGGGGTGTTATGTACTACTTGTGCTTTTTGTTTATTGCTTTATTTATTACTTTTTGTACAAATTTATTTATGGCTTTCCTTTACTGTTTTTTATGCATTTCATACTATTATCATCATATCATGTGCTGGATCTTTTTTTTGCCTTGATTGGGAGGGATATTCAGTGAGTAAGGTTCCATACCGGGAGCCTGAGGGACACATAGGATAAAGTGGCTTCATATTCTTTCCCATTCCATTTTGGTCTGGTGCGGGAATATGAAACACGGTTCAGACATGGGTTTCTTCTTGAGAACTCTGCTACGGATTTCCTGTAGTACTAGGGCTATTTGGGAAGCCTGCTATGTTTTGATGACCTTTTTATGACCTTCAGCATCTGAGGTAATTAGAGGAGGATCCTTTATGATTATCGTAAACACTGTACCTCCGGGTTAGAAGTGTTTACACTTCTCATAACTGATCCAAGTCTGAGGATCCTTGTTCTAGAATAATACCCGTGAGGGGGTTGGGATATTTACAGGTTTGCAGGAACCTTTGGCCACATCATACCCTGTAACCAGATTTGTTTTAAGGTTACATCATTTTGGACTGTTCTTGTGAAACCCTGGACTTGTGACTCTTTATTTGAGTCCCCCACCTGGTTACTGGTTCTCTAAGCCTTCATCTGGACTTATGAACACACATGGACCTTATCAAGGCAGATAACAGATCCATCACTTGATCACAAACTCTTGCATATCATTCTGCATACATCATTTTGCATCATTTTCACATTTGTCTATTTGTTTTACAGGGTATCCACATCTTATCTTTGGTTTGGTTTTGATCGTTCATTTTCATCAGATATATTCACTAGCCATCTTTATCAGAGATTCTCTTCAAGCATCTTCTTTAGTTGCCTTCATCAGCAGTTCTCCTCAGTTGATTCCTTCAGCATCCATTGTCAACATGGACCCATCCAGGAAGAGCAACATCACTTATCATTTCTTTGAGCCCACCCTGGCAGGCATTAGACAGATTCAGACACTCATCACTCCTGATCATGTCCCTTTATTCAGGGAACATTATGGTGGCATTATGGACATGATCATGGACTTGGATGCATCACAGAAGAGTATGATCCACACTTTCCTTCAGTTCTATGACCCTCCTCTCAGATGTTTTACCTTTCCAGATTTCCAGTTGGGACCTTTGTTAGAGGAGTTTTCCATGTTGTTGGGTGTCCCCATTAGGAGATGGATTCCTTTCAACCCTGAGATGACTGCTCCCAGGAACGAAGATATAGCTAAGGCTCTGTACTTGGAAACCACCATCATTGATCAGAATATGACCACTAAGGCTGGAATCCCAGGCCTCCATTTGGACTTCTTGATTACTCATGCCACTAGTCATGCTGCAGCAGGGAGGTGGGACACTGTTTGTGCCCTCTTGGCCCTTAGCATATATGGTATCATCTTGTTTGCAGACGAGCCTAAGTTTGTAAGCAAGAATGCGGTCCATTTTTTCTTGCTGAAGAATACAGTTCCCACCTTGCTAGGGGATTTCTATTACTCAGTGCATCAGAGAAATGAGAAGCAGATGGGAAGATTAGTCAGATGTTGTGCACCTCTCTTCTACTGCTGGTTATCGAGACACTTGCCAAAGTCAGAAGCTTTCTTGAATCCTCATCAGTCAAGAAATTGGTCTAAGAGAATGATTTCTCTCACATCAGAAGACATCAGATGGTCCACTCAAAGTACCAAGGGCAGAGACATAATCACCAGCTGTGGGCAGTATCCCAATGTACCCCTGATTGGAGTAAAGGGTTGCATCAACTACAATCCTTTGTTGTTTAAAAGGCAATTAGGGTATGCCTTGGTACATCCACCAAGAGAGCAGGACTTATCAGAAACCCTTTAAAGTGTTATTCAGCATAACCAGGCCATTGCCTGACAAGCAGCTTGGGCTTGGGACAACATTCAGACAAAAGGGACTGCCATTCTTGGTAAGTGTAACAACATAGCTTCAGCTCAGTATATTGATTGGTCACGTATCAGAGGACAAATCACCTGCATGCCATTCACCTTAGAGGATGTGCCTGGACCATCAGCAGTAGAGCCTGTAGCTACAGTTCGTTTAGAGGAGTTTGAGAAGTTGAAGGAAAGGAATACTCAGCTTTCTGAAGCCCTAAAGAAGACCCTCTGGGAGAGGAATGATAATCGTCTGGACAATGAGAGGTTAGAGAAGCTCCGGATCGAGCACATGACCAAGATTGAGAAGACATATGATTACATCAGAAGGGCTAGAGCAGGGGAGTTAATGTTGAAGAATGCTTGCAAGGAAGCTAAGATTCAAAAGGCCAAAGCTGAGCACTACTTGGGAGAGAGTCCTTCTTGATTCTTCAGCTCATACACCACAGGTGGATAATGTCGGGGGAGGTGGAGGCTTCACTCGAAGCGGACGCCTCTTCGCGTCACAAGTTCCAAGAGTCAATACTGAGGCAGAGGCTGCTGCCAAAGCCAAAGGTAAAAATGTGGTGCTGGAAGAACCAATTTTGAAAGAAGCCCATAAAACATCCTTTGATCAAGATGTGGATGAATTTATGAGGATAATCAAGAGAAGCGACTACAAGGTTGTGGATCAGCTCCACCAGACTCCTTCCAAGATCTCCATCTTATCCCTGCTATTGTGTTCCGAAGCTCATCGGGATGCATTACTTAAAGTCTTGCACACAGCCTACGTGCCCAAGGAGATCACGGTAAATCAACTTAAGACAATGGTGTCTAATGTTAATACTAGCCATGGGCTAGGCTTCACCAACACTGATATGACAACAGAAGGTCGTCACCACAACAAAGCTTTACACATCACTCAGGAGTGTAAAGGGGCTGTGCTTTCACATGTTCTAGTTGACACTGGATCTTCGCTCAATGTCTTGCCAAAGAAAGCCCTTGTTAAGCTTGAATATGATGGTATTGTTCTCCGACCAAGCAATCTGATGGTTAGAGCTTTTGATGGTTCCAAGAGGTCTGTTCTTGGAGAAGTGGAGCTGCCTATGATAATTGGACCACAGGTCTTTCAAACTACATTCTACGTGATGGACATTCAGCCGGCCTACAACAGTTTGTTGGGTCGACCATGGATTCACGCCGCTGGCGCAGTTACGTCGACCCTTCACCAGAAATTGAAATATGAGTGGGAAGGGCAGATTATCACAATCTGTGGTGAATAGGATATTTTTGTTAGCCATCTGGCCACATACAAATACATTGAGATGGATGGTGAAATCCACGAGATCATGAGCCAAGGTTTCAAAGCACTGAACGTCAATGAGGCGACAACTGAAGTATTTGCTGCATCCCAGGAGGATATGATGGGTACTTCAATTGTCTCCTACCAACAAGCTCAGAAGGTTGTTGAAGATGGAAACGCCCAAGGCTGGGGCAAGTTGCTACTTGTGGAGAAGAAGGAGGACATATTCGGTTTGGGTTACAAACCATTTCGACAAGATCAAGTAGAGGCTGCTAAGAAGCCCAAGTTCATAAGTGGGGGGATGCTCACCCCAGATGCTATCAATAACGTGGAAGACGATGCTGAAAGCGACCTCAACCTGGAGAGCTGGATTCGTCCAAGGATCCCGGGCCAACAAGTCCTTAACTGGTCTTCCCAGGAAATTATAAGAGTTACTCCTGCAGAGTAATTATTATTTCCTGCTTCTTTTAGCATGCATCAAGTCCTGCATCTTGCCCAAGGTGTCAGGACTCATTTTGTAATAGGGCCATATTTGTATTTTGTGCAAATGGAATATCAATGAACAATGGACATCTTTTGCAAACAATTTTCTCTTTCGCTCACTGTCTTTTCATTTTTGTTATTTTTCGCACAAAACAATAAAATGGAATTGTTTTCAAAATAAGTAACTTCCTTTTTCTAAACAAGATTAAAATTGATCACTAAAAAGAACGAATCTCAAACCTTGCAGAGATTATCCTCCAGATTGCACCGACAACAACACTGCTATGACCTTGTATGACTTCGACAATCCAATTAATCAAGCAGATGAAGGGGTTGATGAAGACTATGAGTTTCCTGAAGAGTTAGCCAGGTTGTTGAGGCAAGAGGAGAAAGTAATTACTCTTCATCAGGAGGAAATTGAAACTATTAATCTTGGTACCGAGGAGGATATAAAAGAAGTGAAGATCTGGGCCAGTCTGCAAGCTCTAGTAAAAGTGCAGCTTATCAGCATGCTTCGGGAATACGTCGACGTCTTTGCTTGGTACTATCAAGACATGCCAAGTCTAGATATGAATATTGTCATGCATAGGCTATCATTGAAAGAAGATTGCCCACCGGTTAAACAAAAGCTATTCCGTACTCGCCCAGATATAGCCATGAAGATTAAGGAAGAAGTACAAAAACAGTGGGACGCCGGGTTCCTTGCTGTAACCAGTTACCCGACGTGGGTTGCTAACATTGTACCCGTGCCTAAGAAGGATGTCAAGGTGCGTATGTGTGTGGATTACCGGGATCTGAACAGAGCTAGCCCGAAGGATAATTTCCCATTACCTCACATTAATGTATTGGTCGACAACACAACTCAGTTCTCGGTATTTTCTTTCATGGATGGATTTTCTGGGTATAATCAGATCAAGATGTCACCCGAAGACATGGAGAAAACAACCTACATCACACCTTGGGGCACATTTTGTTACAAGGTAATGCCATTTGGACTAAAGAATGTCGGTGCAACTTATCAACGGGCTATGGTAACATTATTCCACGATATGATCCACAAATAAATTTAATGCTATGTGGATGACATGATTGCCAAGTCCCTTTCTGAAGAAGACCATTTGGTGAATCTGCTGAAGTTGTTTAAGCGTCTGAGGAGGTATCAGCTGAAGTTGAACCCCAATAAATGCACATTCGGGGTACGTTCCGGTAAGCTGCAGGGATTTATTGTAAGTGAAAAGGGAATTGAGGTTGATCCCGACAAAGTCAAAGACATTCAGGAAATGCCTACACCTAGGACTGAGAAAGAAGTTTGAGGGTTCTTAGGTAGATTGAACTACATCTCGAGGTTCATATCTCATCTCAATGCAACCTGTGAACCCCTGTTCCAGCTTTTAAGAAAGGAACAAGTCAGGTGGAACAACGATTGTCAGAAAGCTTTTGACAAGATCAAGGAGTACCTGCAAGAACCTCCAATTCTCATGCCTCCAATTGAAGGAAGACCTCTAATAATGTACCTGACAGTATTAGAAGGATCAATGGGGTGTGTGCTGGGCCAGCATGACGAGTCTGGTCGAAAAGAGTATGCAATATACTACCTAAGCAAAACATTTACCGACTGTGAACAACATTATTCACTTCTCGAGAAAACTTGTTGTGCTTTAGCGTGGGCTGCTTGCCGACTAAGGCAGTATATGCTGACTCACACTACCTTGTTGATCTCAAAAATGGACCCCGTCAAGTACATATTTGAGAAGCCAACACTTACCGGAAGGGTTGCAAGATGGCAAATGATTTTGACAGAGTATGACATTCAGTACACCTCTCAAAAAGCTATCAAGGGCAGTGTATTGTCTGACTATCTGGCTGAGCAACCCATTGATGATTACCAGCCCATGATATTTGACTTCCCTGATGAAGACATCATGTACTTAAAAGCAAAACATTGTGAAGAGCCAGTTCACACTGAAGGGCCTGATCCCGAAGAAGAATGGACTATGATGTTTGAAGGGGCTGTCAATATGAATAGTCGTGGAATTGGTGCAGTGCTCATTACACCTAAAAAAGTTCATCCGCCTTTCTTGACAAAACTCATCTTTTCCTGCACTAACAATGAGACTGAATACGAAGCTTGTATCATGGGTCTTGAGGAAGCCATCGACCTCAGGATCAAAACATTGAATGTATTCGGAGATTCAGCTTTGGTAATCAACCAGACCAACGAAAAATGGTACACCCATCAGGAGCGTCTGATTCCATACTGTGATTATACAAGGAGATTATTGACTTTCTTCACAACGGTCAAACTTGAATACATCCCTCGAGATGAAAATCAATTTGCAGATGCTTTAGCTACCATTTCCTCCATGATCAAAGTTCAAACTGCCAATTATGTACCTCGAATTTTGGTATCCAGACTAGACAGACTGGCATATTTATTCTCCGTGGACATTGCTAGTGATGATAAGCCTTGGTTCCATGACATCAAATGCTTCTTAGAGAATCAGACATACCTACCTGGGGCATCATCTAATGATAAGAAGAAATTGAGAAGACTGGCCAGTAGTTTCTTCCTCAATGTTGATGGTTCATTATACAAGCGAAACTTCGACATGGTCCTGCTCAGATGTGTTGACAAGAAAGAAGAAGACTTGCTGATGCACGAGGTGCATGAAGGTTCTTTTGGTACTCATGCCGGAGGGCATGCAATGACAACGAAATTATTAAGATCAGGTTACTACTGGATCACAATGGATGCAGACTGTTGTTCCTATGCTAGAAAATGCCACAAGTGCCAGATCTACGCAGATAAAGTGCATGTGCCTCCAAATCCTTTGAATGTGATGTCTTCACCTTGGCCATTTGCCATGTGGGG
This sequence comes from Lathyrus aphaca, assembly GCA_963966055.1. Lineage (NCBI taxonomy): Eukaryota > Viridiplantae > Streptophyta > Magnoliopsida > Fabales > Fabaceae > Lathyrus > Lathyrus aphaca. The sequence goes on along the minus strand of OZ014523.1, from coordinate 204,442,428 downwards.
CATTGACATGATTGGAAAGATTGAACTGACTGCTTCAAATGGTCACAGATTCATCCTAGTAGCCATTGATTACTTCACCAAATGGATTGAAGCAGCTTCGTACGCAAACGTCACCAGATAATTGGTAGCCAGATTTCTGAAAAGGGATATCATCTGTCGATATGGAGTTCCTGAGCGAATCATTACTGATAATGGTTCCAATTTGAACAACAAAATGATGGCATAACTGTGCCAGGACTTCAAAATCCAACATCACAACTCTTCTCCTTACAGGCCAAAGATGAACGGCGTTGTTGAGGCAGCCAACAAAAACATCAAGAAGATTGTGCAGAAGATGGTGGTTACTTATAAAGACTGGCATGAAATGCTACCATTTTCTTTGCATGGGTACCGAACCTCAATCAGAACATCCACTGGGGCAACGCCTTATCATCTTGTGTATGGTATGGAAGCTGTCCTACCTGTGGAAGTTGAACTACCCTCCTTACGGGTAATGATGGATGTGAAGTTGGATGAAGCAGAACTGATCCGGTCTCAATACAATCAACTGAATTTGATCGAAGAGAAAAGATTAGCAGTCATCTGTCATGGGCAGTTATATCAAAAGAGAATGAAGAAAGCCTTCGATCAGAAAGTCAGACCTCGGGAAAATATCAAGTGGGAAAGCTTGTTCTGAAGATAATCCTTCCTCCTCACACAGACCACAGGGGCAAGCGGATACCAAACTATGAAGGTCCCTATGTCATAACTAAAGTCTTTTCGGGTGGAGCACTGATGCTCGTAACCATGTATGGTGAAGACTTCCCGTCTCCTGTGAATTCAGATGCAGTTAAAAAATACTTCGCATAAAATGACCCGCTTGACATAAAAACAAAATGTGAGTCCGGGCAAAAATAGGGCATCCCGACGAGTCAAAAACAGAATAAAAGACTCGGGCAAAAATAAGGGAAAAAATGTACACCCGCTGAGTTGAAAAGCCACATTGGACAGCTCAGGCAAAAATGGGTATCCCGGTGGATTAAAAACCCGAAAGGGCGATCCACGCAAAATCAGGGAATAAGCGAACAACTGCATTCTGAATTCATCTGTATCACTCACAACGTGGCAAGCTCCGAAAGGACAAAGTGTCAGTCAGAATCAGCCTTCTTCTGAAAGCAAGATAAAAAGAACGTCAAAGTCATACAGGTCATAGCAAAGGAAGCTCCCCGGAGCGTCATCTTCAACATTGCCAACACTTTTATTTTCTCAATTTTACAGCAATCTCCTCCTTCCAGGGGATTCGCTTCTTTGATTGTACTTGCCAATTCATTGCACACAAAATTTAATAAAATCAGAGTTTCCAGTCACAATTTGTTTTGTACATTTTTGTTTCATTTGCAAAATGTCCAATGTTCATAATATAACACTTGCATAAAACACATGAGCCATTTTTATAAGATGCTTACAGGAAATATATTACTTTCAGGAAAATCTAACTCCTATGACGGAATCCAGTTAAGGATACCTCGGGACACTTGTGCGTTTTCCTCTGTCTTAACAAGTTACAGGAAATCAGGACAAACAATCTTTCGCAATATGGGGCATGTCAAGCAGTGAATCCCCAGTGTACTACTTCCCAGAATTTCTCTCCTCCCCGAGCAGGATCTCCCGAGCAATGCCTGACAGCCTCTTCCACAACAAGGTGGTCAAGAACTTCCTATTCCCCACCAGGGATGCCATATTTCTCTCATCCTCAGCAGAGTTGGTGGAATTAATTCCCCACAGGTTTGCCTCCCCAGAAGAGCAATACCTGAAACACATCAACAACAGAGTTGCTAAAACTTCCTCATCCCCATTAAGGAATTCTCCCTCCAGATAGATCTACCAATGATCTATTTCCCCAAGCAGAGTTCTCCTTCTGAACAGTTCCATCAATGATCTCTTCCCCAGCCGGGTTATTCTTCCAGACAGATCAGCCAGAGATCTTTATCCCCGCAGGATCCGAGTCTCGAATCGAGTTTCTCATTTGCATAATCATAGCATTCGCATCATATTCACCAAAATAAGCGTAGCATTCTGTCTAATATGGAACATTGGGCAAAAATCAAACATTTGCATGATCACAAGCCAGGTTCGAGCAAGTCACCTGCAAATATCATCATCATTTCACCAACAATATACGAAACTCATATCCCCCGCAGATAAAAGACAAAGCATCCCCTTTGCACTCTCAAAACACAGATGCCTGTTTATATTTATACATATTCTTTTTGACACTCATCCGTGTCACACTTCCCCAGCAAGTCAAACACTCGTCCGTGTCCCTTGCCCAATCTTCCGACACTCGTCCGTGTCTTACACATACTTCACGAACAGATCAACACTTGTACCTATACAGAAGTCTTTTGATACTCGTCCGTATCTTGTATATATCACTCCTCAGCAGATTCAACACTCGCCCGTGTTCCTTGCTTAACCGATTGATACTCGTCCGTATCATCATCTTTAAACACGTGTCAGTGTTTATTTCTATCGATACTCGTCTGTATCATGGTCCTAAGGACGCTCGTTCACGTCTTTAATCTATACATATCGTCAAACACTTATATCTTTTTCTTGAAAGCGTAAGCACTCGTCCGTGTTTACCGTTCCCCAGTAAGTCATAAACAAAACAACTTTCTCCTATCCGACATTCGTCATATGTCGTGATACTTTCGGCAGCCGTCCCCTGCCAGGTGATCGTCCTTCACCTGCGGATGACCGTCCCTCATCCTTTTCCCAAGTGGAATCTCCATTATTGGAACCTTCTATCCGGCATTCATCCTATGTCGTGTTATTTTTAGCAGCCGTCCCCTGCTAGGTGATCGTCCTTCACCTTTTAATGATCGTCCCTCATCATTTATCTGATGGTCGTCCCCATCGTTGATGTTGTTATCCGGCATTCGTCCTATGTCATGATAAACCCCGAGAGCAGTCGTACCCTATTAGGTGATCGTCCTTCACCTCTTGATGATCGTCCTTCATCATGCTTACCTGATGGTCATCCCCATCGTTGATCTTTTTCTATCCAGCATTCGTCATATCTCGTGATATTTTTAGCAATCGTCCCCTGCTAGGTGATTGTCCTCCACCTTTAATGACCGTCCCTCATCAAATATTTCATTTATTCTTTAACCCGATGGCCGTCCCCATCGTTGCTTACTTTACTTTCCAAGCATGATGGTCGTCCCCGTCCATGCTTGTTTGAAATCCCCAGAGAGTTTTATTTTATTACCTGATGGCCGTCCCCATCGTGGTCTCTTTATTTCCCCAGCTTGTCGGTCGTCCCCGTCATTGCTTTGATTACCACTTTATCCCCAACAGTCGTCCTCTGCTCGATGGTCGTCTTCCATCACTTTCATTTGATAATCATAATATACTACCTTTTACAATTTATATCCCTTTTCTTCTTCTCCCCAGCGAGTGCAAATTTCGGACTGTCTTTGGTATTCAACCACAAGTTATCTTGTTTGTCTGTTAAGCCAGGCGCTTACATCCTGCACAGCTAACTAATGCTTGAATAGGGGCAGTTGTAAACACCCCAAATTTGCCCTAACTTTTTCTCATACCATGGCTTGTGGTCTTTCATTTTTGTTTTAACATAAGCATTACATCTCATATTGCATGTTTTCTTCACTGCATAATTCAATTTCAACTAGATCTGGGGTTTGTGATCAGGAGAATCCAAGAATCAATCTGAGCCATCCCAAAGGTCTTAAGGATTTACCAAAGGGTCCATGTGTGTTCGATGATTATATTATGCTCCCCAAAGTTCATGAAAGTCAAGGGATCACAAGGATTGGCAAAGGCATAGAAGCAGAGCTAGGGTTTTCACTACACAGATGACCAAAATTAGGGTTTTGGTTTCAGAGGCCTTAACTCCAAATGTTTTGGTCATTCTTGTTTCTAATGTTCTTAATATGTTATAAGGATCATGTGTACGAGGTTTGATGAAGAAATTCATTGTGGAAGTCATCTGATCATTAGGTAACTTCTTGAGCAAGTTAAGTCAAAATCAGGGCATCTGAGGCCCTCAACAAGGGAACCAAAGGATCATTTCCATCAAATTGAAGTTCTATGATCTTTATTTGATCTTAGAAGTGGTTGGAAGTTCACAAGATTGAAGAATTTTGAGCCAATTGCAAACTTGCCATTTTTGGAAATGACTTGAAATGCAAACTTTCCATTTTGGGAAAGATTTACAACCTCCACTTTCATGACCAAAAATGCTTCAAATGTAAATTTCTTGGGCATGAAATTTGTAGATTAGGTCTTTCCCTTTTCAAAAAGTACAAGAATATGTCTTGATTTATCCTAGAACTCAAGATATGGCCTTTCAAAGTTGGCAAAAATCCTATAATTTTCAAGTTCATGCCAAAGAGGGAATTTTACTATTTCACTTGCCAAGCCATTTCATGACCTCTAATCAACTTCTATGCATCATAACATGTCAAAGCAACTTCAAAACATCAGAATTGGCCTTTGAACCTAGGGTTTTGATGGCTTGATTCTCAAGTAATCTCAAAATGACAATTATGCATAACTTTGCAAAACCTTTTCAATCTCACCATTCAATCATCACAGCTCATCACAATCAATCCTATGGTGCTCCACAAACTCAGTTGAACTCAAAACAGCCCTAGAAAAGCTTCTGCCATGGCCCATGCTTGTAGTACACTAACTATTGACTTTTTTGCCAATTGCTCCATACCATTCCCACAGTGTAATGCAGTCTTTCTGACTCATTGAATTTGTTTATTCATGGCACAAGGATCATAAAACAACACACACACACAAGCCTGAAACCACACCATAGACAAATTACAAGAAAATAACAAAAAAACTTCCCTTCTTCGATTCTCTCAAACCAGCATTCAAACCTCAAAATTTTCTTCACCAATGAGTCATACATCATCCATAGAACAAAACTCAACCCTCAAAAGGACCTGAAATATCACAAACACAAACCTCATTTTCTGCTACACCAGAACTGGAACCTTCAAACCAGCCATCATAAAAGCTTTTGAAGCATTCCACAAGCACTAGGAGGACCGGAGGAGTTGATTTGCACAAGAGAGAGGCCCAGAAAGCTCCATTTTGAAGAAACTCAGCTCAGGTAACCTCAAGAACACTTTCTCTCAAAACCTTATTTTCTTGTTTTAAAATGAAAATACGTGTTGTGGGGTTCATCATGATCTGTTTAAAACTGAAAATGGTTGAGAAATGAGGATTTCATAAGTTTCTGAAAGTTTGTCCAGTTTTTGTTTTTTTCTTCGATTCACCATGATTATGAAGCATAAATGATGTTTGTTGGGTGATTTGAGTTGCGTGGGGGTAGGGGATCATTTATGGGCAGTTAATATGGGGTGGGGTAGCCTGTAGAAGGATTTAGGGTTTTTGGTTCACCGGAGAAGATGACCGGAGCTTAGCTCCGGTCACCTGAAAATAATTAGGGCTAATCCCTGTTTAATTCCCCAGTATCATTCTTGACCATTGGATGGTGATTAGAGTTAGGCCTCGTACGACTCAGATTAGCACATTAATTTTAATCCTGATTAATTAATATAAAACTTAATTAATTAGCCAGATTTAATCTGGACACTTGAAACGTGCGCGCAGTCAACACCCATTTCCCCGGTTAGAATCTCAGCCACTGGATCTGATTACTTTCATTTTAATTCATTTTTTTATTTTCTTTTCATTTCTTTTGCATAATTTATTTAAAATATCAAAACACTTTCAAAAAATATGAAACTTTGCATTTCTGTTTTAAATATTTTTCTCAACCTGAAAATGATTTTTATTTTATTTTTTGCATATAAAAAGTATTTTTAAAACATTTAAATGTTATTTTTAATTAATTAAAGTATTTTAATTAATTAAAAATGCATTTAGGTTTCTAAAAATCACCAAAAAAATCAGGAACCATTCCAATACATTTAGAAACATTTTTAAACTCTTCATACAAATTTCTTTTTAGGTTTGATCATAATTTCCCAATTTTATTTGAATTAGGGTTCATTAAAATCACATTTTCTAACCCTAAATTTGAAAAATCATTTCTGCCTAACCAAGAAGAGTTTGAACTTGATTCTTTTTGCATTGTTTCACATATTGCATGTAGTTTCCTGGATATTATCCTCATGAATTTATCTTGCATTTTCAAATTGATTTGCAGTTTCCCTTTTGATTCACCTAAAAACCCTAGCAAACTTAGGAAAATCATAACTTTCAATAGGAATAACTTCTGACGTTCTCCTTTGGGGTGTGACCTAATATGGGATTAGGGTTTATTTGAGATTAATTACAAATTTTTATCATGTTGTATGCTTCTATCTTGTTCATTTGCATCTCACATGTCCATAAAACCCTAATTTCTCATGTTCATTTGCATTCACCTTGCATAATCATCATCACATGAACTTGCCATGACATCTCAAGCATTCATATGTCATCTTAGACATCTTAGGATTGTTAGAACATTGCTTGATCATTTCTTCATTGCTATGTCTTGCATTCATTTCATTCCATAAACATCCATGTGTTTTCAAACTTCCAAGCATGCTTTCATGACATCTCATATTTGTATGATCATTCATATGCACATTGTATGACTTTGCATCATTCCATATGCCATTTGCATTGTATAATCACTTCTGACTTTGGTCATTTCATCTCATTTCAATTCATTTCTTCATGCTTTATGTATTATGCATTCATACTAACCTTTTAGGAGCTCTTGGTAAGTTATTGTGGGAGGTGGATTTGCCTTCACCTCTCACTTCTTCTTATCCCTTTCATATGCATTTTACATGTATTTGAAGTGAATCAAATTCAATTATGTTCCATCTTTCTCACTTTCTTCCTTTAAGTTACTTATCTTCTTAGGAAGTAAGTAACTTATTCTTCTTCTTCCTCCTCTTTTCATCTGCTTCTTCCATCGGTGGCTTCCTTGAAGATTCTTTTCTCCTAAGCCTAACAAACCATGGGATATCCAAGCATGATAATATTTAGGGTTGTGTTTAGTCCCCTTTAGCTTTTAACCTTTGAGTCTCCTTGAGTCTCTCTTCTCATCTCAATAATCAGAGACTAAACTCTTAAAGTTTTAGACTTATGCCTGCATCCTTCTCTTAGGATGGAGTGTATAACTTTAATCCTAAGTGTTAAACCTTTAATTTGTTTAAACCTCTTAATCAAATCAAATTAATAATCACCAAGACTTTATCTTGTAACTTGGGCCTTACATTAGGGTTCTAACTCTTCCTTATGGTTAAGAGGGACTAACCCTAGTGTTTAATGGACAAGTCCCCCTCAAGTTGTCTTACAAATATAAAATTCACTTCTTAATCTCATCCCTGAATTTAAATCCACTTAAAAAGGTTTGTTTTATAATGAATTTAATCCCTAACCATGGATTAAGTTGAGGTATCTTCCTCAGCTTAAGTGTTCTCATCTATTATCCTTCTATTAGGATGGTGTAATGAGTTCACTAATCTGCGATTAGAGATTAAATTCATTACTTAACACTGCACAAAAACCCAAAAAACATCTAACTTAATCCTACACCATCATGGTAACTAAGTTGAGAGGCTTATCTCATACTTAAGTAGGCTCATTATCCCTAATCAAGGAGGATATAATGAGTTTACAAGCCCTTGATTTAGGCTTAAGCTCATCAACTTATGAAAAACACCAAAAACAATAACAAAACTGAAAACACAAAAACAAACAATAATCGTCTCCTTTGGGATTCTTTTCTTATCACCCTCATTCACAAGTGAGAACTTGCTTCTTCCGTCTAATGCAAGACAATTAGCACCCGAGCCAGACGAGTCATACACTTGAGCATAAGCAAGCAAGCAGTTCACAGTCAATTTATCTTTCATTCTCTTTGGGTCGAACTACGGTGTTCTGAATTCCTCATTGCACGAGAGGATACGTAGGCATAACTTAACTGTTATCGAACAAAAGTCTCTTTGTCATCCCCCTCTTTCATCATTCCTTGAAAGCCTCAGTTCCCGAGCATTCAGCCTTTTGCACTGACACCTGTATATTCTTTTCTTAGCTTTTTCACACAGATAGCACATACACCTACCCCTTTAAACACAATCTTGTAAGCATTGATCCCGTCAAGTACGACGGACAATCTGGGTGCTAATACCTTCCCAGGTTGTAACCAACCCCCTTTCTCAGTTTCTCTGGTTCGCAGCCGTCTTATCCATTATTTTCCAGGTTTATGCAGCATTACCTTTCCTTCGAGATAAAAATGCCTAGCTGGAGACTCTATTCATTTCACTTTCATTTTCTCCTTTCGCCGACCGTTCGTGTCAGCACCTTGGGACCTTTGTGTCTTTTCGGGGGAGCGACAGCTTGGCGACTCTGCTGGGGATGCTTATCTTGCAACCAGGGCTTCTGGTTCTTTTTGTGGGTTTCTCCTAGCGCTTGTTTGATTTGTGTTTATGGGGGTGTTATGTGCTACTTGTGCTTTTTTTTATTTCTTTATTTATTGCTTTCTGTACAACTTTATTTATGACTTTCCTTTACTGTTTTTTATGCATTTCATACTATTATCATCATATCATGTGCTAGATCTTTTTTTTTCCTTGATTGGGAGGGATATTGAGTGAGTAAGGTTCCATACCGGGAGCCTGAGGGACACATAGGATAAAGTGGCTTCATATTCTTTCCCATTCCATTTTGGTCTGGTGCGGGAATATGAAACACGGTTCAGACATGGGTTTCTTCTTGAGAACTATGTGCTACGGATTTCCTGTAGTACTAGGGCTATCTGGGAAGCCTTCTAAGTTTGGATGACCTTTTTATGACCTTCAGCGTCTGAGGTAATTAGATGAGGATCCTTTATGATTATTGTAAATAATGTACCTCCGGGTTAGAAGTGTTTACACTTCTCATAACTGATCCAAGTCTGAGGATCCTTGTTCTAGAATAATACCTGTGAGGGGGTTGGGATGTTTACAGGTTTGCAGGAACCCTTGGCCACATCATACCCTGTTACCAGATTTGTTTTAAGGTTATATCATTTTGGACTGTTCTTGTGAAACCCTGGACTTGTGACTCTTTATTTGAGTCCCCCACCTGGTTACTGGTTCTCTAAGCCTTCATCTAGACTTATGAACACACATGGACCTTATCAAGGCAGATAACAGATCCAGCACTTGATCACAAACCCTTGCATATCATTCTGCATACATCATTTTGCATCATTTTAACATTTGTCTATTTGTTTTACAGGGTATCCACATCTTATCTTTGGTTTGGTTTTGACCGTTCGTTTGCATCAGATATATTCACTAGCCATCTTCATCAGAGATTCTCTTCAAGCATCTTCTTTAGTTGCCTTCATCAGCAGTTCTCCTCAGTTGTTTCCTTCAGCATCCATTGTCAACATGGACCCATCCAGGAAGAGCAACATCACTTATCATTTCTTTGAGCCCACCCTAGCAGGCATTAGACAGATTCAGACACTAATCACTCTTGATCATGTCCCTTTATTCAGGGAACTATATGGTGGCATTATGGACATGATCATGGACTTGGATGCATCATAGAGGAGTATGATCCACACTTGCCTTCAGTTCTATGACCTTTCTCTCAGATGTTTTACCTTTCCAGATTTCCAGTTGGGCCCTTTGTTAGAGGAGTTTTCCATGTTGTTGGGTGTCCCCATCAGGAGAGGGATTCCTTTCAACCCTGAGATGACTGCTCCCGGGAACGAAGATATAGCTAAGGCTCTGTACTTGGAAACCACCATTATTGATCAGAATATGACCACTAAGGCTTGAATCCCAGGCCTCCATTTGGACTTCTTGATTACTCAGGCCACTAGTCATGCTACAGCAGGGAGGTGGGACACTGTTTGTGCCCTCTTGGCCCTTAGCATATATGGTATCATCTTGTTTGCAAACGAGCCTAAGTTTGTAAGAAAGAATGCTATCCATCTTTTCTTGCTGAAGAATCCAGTTCCCACCTTGCTAGGGGATTTTTATTACTCAGTGCATCAGAGAAATGAGAAGCAGATGGGAAGATTAGTCAGATGTTGTGCACCTCTCTTCTACTGCTGGTTATTGAGACACTTGCCAAAGTCAGAAGCTTTCTTGAATCCTCATCAGTCAAGAAATTGGGCTAAGAGAATGATTTCTCTCACATCAGAAGACATCAGATGGTGCACTCAAAGTACCAAGGGCAGAGACATAATCACCAACTGTGGGAAGTATCCCAATGTACCCCTGATTGGAGTAAAGGGTTGCATCAACTACAATCCTTTGCTATTCAAAAGGAAATTAGGGTATGTCTTGGTACATCCACCAAGAGAGCAGGACTTATCAGAAACCCTTTACTGTGATATTCAGCATAACGAGGCCATTGCCTGACAAGCAGCTTGGGCTTGGGACAACATTCAGACAAAAGGGACTGCCATTCTTGGCAAGTGTAACAACATAGCTTCAGATCACTATATTTATTGGTCACATATCAGAGGACAAATCACCCGCATGCCATTCACCTTAGAGGATGTGCCTGGACCATCAGCAATAGAGCTTGTAGCTACAGTCAGTTTAGAGGAGTTTGAGAAGTTGAAGGAAAGGAATACTCAGCTTTCTGAAGCCCTAAAGAAGACCCTCTGGGAGAGGAATGATAGTCGTCTGGACAATGAGAGGTTAGAGAAGCTCCGGATCGAGCACATGACCAAGATTGAGAAGACAGATGATTACATCAGAAGGGCTAGAGCAGGGGAGTTAGTGTTGAAGAATGCTTGTAAGGAAGCTAAGATTCAGAAGGCCATAGCTGAGCACTACTTGGGAGAGAGTCCTTCTTGATTCTTCAGCTCATACACCATAGGTAGATAATGTCGGGGGAGGTGGGGGCTTCACTCGAAGCGGACGCCTCTTCGCGTCACAAGTTCCAAGAGTCAATACTGAGGCAAAGGTTGCTGCCAAAGCCAAAGGTAAAAATGTGGTGCCGGAAGAACCAGTTTTGAAAGAAGCCCATAAAACATCCTTTGATCAAGATGTGGATGAATTTATGAGGATAATCAAGAGAAGCGACTACAAGGTTGTGGATCAGCTCCACCAGACTCCTTCCAAGATCTCCATCTTATCCTTGCTATTGTGTTCCGAAGCTCATAGGGATGCATTACTTAAAGTCTTGCACGCAGCCTACGTGCCCGATGAGATCACGGTAAATCAGCTTGAGACAGTGGTGTCTAATGTTAATACTAGCCATGGGCTAGGCTTCACCAACGCTGATTTGACAACGGAAGGTCGTCACCACAAAAAAGCTTTACACATCACTCTGGAGTGTAAAGGGGATGTGCTTTCACATGTTCTAGTTGACACTGGATCTTCACTCAATGTCTTGTCAAAGAAAGCCCTTGTTAAGCTTGAATATGATGGTATTGCTCTCCGACCAAGCAATCTGATGGTTATAGCTTTTGATGGTTCCAAGAGGTCTGTTCTTGGAGAAGTGGAGCTGCCTATGATAATTGGCCCGCAGGTCTTTCAAACTACATTCTACGTAATGGACATTCAGCTGACCTACAACTGTTTGTTGGGTCGACCATGGATTCACGCCGCTGGCGCAGTTACGTCGACCCTTCACCAGAAATAGAAATATGAGTGGGAAGGGAAGATTATCACAATTTGTGGTGAAGAGGATATTTTTGTTAGACATCTGGCCACATACAAATACATTGAGATGGATGGTGAAATCCACGAGACCATGAGCCAAGGTTTCGAAGCACTGAACGTCAATGAGGCGACAACTGAAGTATTTGCTGCATCCCAGGAGGATAGGATGGGTACTTCAATTGTCTCCTACCAATAAGCTCAGAAGGTTGTTGAAGATGGAAACGCCCAAGGCTGGGGCAAGTTGCTACCTATGGAGAAGAAGGAGGACAGATTCGGTTTGGGTTACAAACCATTTTGACAAGATCAAACAGAGGCTGCTAAGGAGCCCAAGTTCATAAGTGGGGGGATGCTCACCCCAGATGCTGTCAATAACGTGGAAGACGAGGCTGAAAGTGACCTCAACCTGGAGAGCTGGATTCGTCCAAGGATCCCGGGCCAACAAGTCCTTAACTGGTCTTCCCAGGAAATTATAAGAGTTACTCCTGCAGAGTAATTATTATTTCCTGCTTCTTTTAGCATGCATCAAGTTCTGCATCTTACCCAAGGTGTCAGGACTCATTTTGTAATAGGGCCATATTTGTATTTTGTGCAAATGGAATATCAATGAACAATGGACATCTTTTGCAAAAAAATTTCTCTTTCGCTCACTGTCTTTTCATTTTTGTTATTTTTCGCACAAAACAATAAAATGGCATTGTTTTCAAAATAAGTAACTTCCTTTTTCTAAACAAGATTAAAATTGATCACTAAAAAGAACAAATCTCAGCCCTTGCAGAGATTATCCTCCAGATTGCATCGACAACAACACTGCTATGACCTTGTATGACTTCGACAATCCAATTAATCAAGCAGGTGAAGGGGTTGATGAAGACTATGAGTTTCCTGAAGAGTTAGCCAGGTTGTTGAGGCAAGAGGAGAAAGTAATTACTCCTCATCAGGAGGAAATTGAACTATTAATCTTGGTACCGAGGAGGATATAAAAGAAGTGAAGATCGGGGCCAGTCTGCAAGCTCCAGTAAAAGAGCAGCTTATCAGCATGCTTCGGGAATACGTCGACGTCTTTGCTTGGTCCTATCAAGACATGCCAGGTATAGATACAGATATTGTCATACATAGACTACCATTGAAAGAATATTGCCCACCGGTTAAACAAAAGCTATGCCATACTCGCCCAGATATGGCCATGAAGATTAAGGAAGAAGTACAAAAACAGTGGGACGTCGGGTTCCTTGCTGTAACCAGTTACCCGCCGTGGGTTGCTAACATTGTACCCGTGCCTAAGAAGGATGGCAAGGTGCGTATGAGTGTGGATTAACGGGATCTGAATAGAGCTAGCCCGAAGGATGATTTCCCATTACCTCACATTGATGTATTGGTCGACAACACAACTCAGTTCTCGGTATTTTCTTTTATGGATGGATTTTCTGGGTATAATCAGATCAAGATGTCACCCGAAGACATGGAGAAAACAACCTTCATCACACCTTGGGGCACATTTTGTTACAAGGAAATGCCATTTGGACTAAAGAATGTCGGTGCAACTTATCAACGGGCTATGGTAACATTATTCCACGATATGATCCACAAAGAAATTTAATGCTATGTGGATGACATGATTGCCAAGTCCCTTACTGAAGAAGACCATTTGGTGAATATGCTGAAGTTGTTTAAGCGTCTGAGGAGGTATCAACTGAAGTTGAACCCCAACAAATGCACATTTGGGGTACGTTCCGGTAAGCTGCTGGGATTTATTATAAGTGAAAAGGGAATTGAGGTTGATCCCGAAAAAGTCAAAGCCATTCAGGAAATGCCTGCACCTAGGACTGAGAAAGAAGTTTGAGGGTTCTTAGGTAGATTGAATTACATCTCGAGGTTCATATCTCATCTCACTGCAACCTTTGAACCTCTGTTTAAGCTGTTAAGAAAGGAACAAGTTAGGTGGAACGACGATTGTCAGAAAGCTTTTGACAAGATCAAGGAGTACCTGCAAGAACCTCCAATTCTCATGCCTCCTATTGAAGGAAGACCTCTAATAATGTACATGACAGTATTAGAAGGATCAATGGGGTGTGTGCTGGGCCAGCATGACGAGTCTGGTCGAAAAGAGTATGCAATATACTACCTAAGCAAAAAGTTTACCGACTGTGAACAACGTTATTCACTGCTCGAGAAAACATGTTGTGCTTTAGCGTGGGCTGCTCGCCGACTAAGACAGTATATGCTAACTCACACTACCTCGATGATCTCAAAAATGGACCCCATCAAGTACATATTTGAGAAGCCAACACTTACCGGAAGGGTTGCAAGATGGCAAATGATTTTGACAGAGTATGACATTCAGTACACCTCTCAAAAAGCCATCAAGGGCAGTGTATTGTCTGACTATCTGGCTGAGCAACCCATTGATGATTACCAGCCCATGAAATTTGACTTCCCTGATGAATACATCATGTACTTAAAAGCAAAACATTGTGAAGAGCCAGTTCACACTGAAGGGCCTGATCCCGAAGAAGAATGGACTATGATGTTTGACGGGGCTGTCAATATGAATGGTTGTGGAATTGGTGCAGTGCTCATTACACCTAAAGGAGTTCATTCGCCTTTCTCGACAAAACTCACCTTTTCCTGCACTAACAATGAGACTGAATACGAAGCTAGTATCATGGGTCTTGAGGAAGCCATCGACCTCAGGATCAAAACATTGAATGTATTCGGAGATCCAGCTTTGGTAATCAACCAGACCAACGGCAAATGGTACACCCATCAGGAGCATCTGATTCCATAATGTGATTATACAAGGAGATTATTGACTTTCTTCACAATGGTCAAACTTGAATACATCCCTCGAGATGAAAATATGTTTGCAGATGCTTTAGCTACCATTTCCTCCATGATCAAAGTTCAAACTGCCAATTATGTGCCTCGGATTTTGGTATCCAGACTAGACAGACCGGCATATGTATTCTCCGTGGACATTGCTAGTGATGATAAGCCTTGGTTCCATGACATCAAATGCTTCTTAGAGAATCAGACATACCCACCTGGGGCATCATCTAATGATAAGAAGATATTGAGAAGACTGACCGATAGTTTCTTCCTCAATGTTGATGGTTCATTATACAAGCGAAACTTCGACATGGTCCTGCTCAGATGTGTTGACAAGAAAGAAGCATACCTGCTGATGCACGAGGTGCATGAAGGTTCTTTTGGTACTCATGCCGGAGGGCATGCAATAACAAAGAAATTATTAAGATCAGGTTACTACTGGATCACAATGGATGCAGAATGTTGTGCCTATGCCAGAAAATGCCATAAGTGCCAGATCTACGCAGATAAAGTGCATGTGCCTCCAAATCCTTTGAATGTAATGTCTTCACCTTGGCCCTTTGCCATGTGGGGAATTGACATGATTGGAAAGATTGAAACGACTGCTTCAAATGGTCACAGATTCATCCAAGTAGCCATTGATTACTTCACCAAATGGATTGAAGCAGCTTCGTACGCAAACGTCACCAGACAAGTGGTTGCCAGATTTCTGAAAAGGGATATCATCTGTCGATATGGAGTTCCCGAGCGAATCATTACTGATAATGGTTCCAATTTGAACAACAAAATGATGGCATAACTGTGTCGGGACTTCAAAATCCAACATCACAACTCTTCTCCTTACAGGCCAAAGATGAACGACGCTGTTGAGGCAGCCAACAAAAACATCAAGAAGATTGTGCAGAAGATGGTGGTTACTTATAAAGACTGGTATGGAATGCTACCATTTACTTTGCAGAGGTACCGAACCTCAATCAGAACATCCACTGGGGCAACGCCTTATCATCTTGTGTATGGTATGGAAGCTGTCCTACCTGTGGAAGTTGAACTACCCTCCTTACGGGTAATGATGGATGTGAAACTGGATGAAGCAGAATGGATCCGGTCTCGATACAATCAACTGAATCTGATCGAAGAAAAAAGATTAGCAGCCATATGTCATGGACAGTTATATCAAAAGAGAATGAAGAAAGCCTTCGATCAGAAAGTCAGACCTCGGGAATACCAAGTGGGAGAGCTTGTTCTGAAGATAATCCTTCCTCCTCATACATACCACAGGGGCAAGTGGACACCAAACTATGAAGGTCCCTATGTCATAACTAAAGTCTTCTCGGGTGAAGAATTGATGCTCGCAACCATGGATGGTGAAGACTTCCCGTCTCTTGTGAATTCAGATGCAGTTAAAAAATACTTCGCATAAAATGACCCGTTGGACATAAAAACAGAATGTGAGTCCAGGCAAAAATAGGGCATCCCGGTGAGTCAAAAATAGAATAAAAGACTCGGGCAAAAATAAGGGAAAAAATGTACATCCGCTGAGTTGAAAAGCCACATTGGACAGCTTAGGAAAAAATGGGTATCCCGGTGGATTGAAAACCCGAAAGGGCGATCCACACAAAATCAGGGAATATGCGAACAACTGCATTCTGAATTCATCTGTATCACTCACAACGTGGCAAGCTCCGAAAGGACAAAGTGTCAGTCAAAATCAGCCTTCTTCATAAAGCAAGATAAAAAGAACGTCAATGTCATACAGGTCATAGCAAAGGAAGCTCACCGGAGCGTCATCTTCAACATTGCCAACAGTTTTATTTTCTCAATTTTACAACAATCTCCTCCTTCCCGGGGATTCGCTTCTTTGATTGTACTTGCCAATTCAGGGCACACAAAAATTAATAAAATCAGAGTTTCCAGTCACAATTTGTTTTGTACATTTTTGTTTCATTTGCAAAATGTCCAATGTTCATAATACAACACTTGCATAAAACATATGAGCCATTTTTATAAGATGCTTACAGGAAATATATTACTTTCAGGAAAATCTAACTCCTATGACGGAATCCAGTTAAGGATACCTCGGGACACTTGTGCGTTTTCCTTTGTCATAGCATTCACATCATATTCACCAAAATAAGCGTAGCATTCTGTCTAATAAGGAGAATTGGGCAAAAATCAAACATTTGCATGATCACAAGCCAGGTTCGAGCAAGTCACCTGTAAATATAATCATCATTTCACCAACAATATACGAAACTCATATCCCCCGCAGATAAAAGCCAAAGCATCCCCTTTGCACTCTCAAAACACAGATTCCTGTTTATATTTATACATATTCTTTTTGACACTCGTTCGTGTCACACTTCCCCAGCAAGTCAAACACTTGTCCGTATCCCTTGCTCAATCTTCCGACGCTCGTCCGTGTCTTACACATACTTCACGAACAGATCAACACTTGTACCTATACAGAAGTCTTTTGATACTCGTCCGTATCTTGTATATATCACTCATCAGCAGATTCAACACTCGTTCGTGTTCCTTGCTTAACCGATTGATACTCGTCCGTATCATCATCTTTAAACATGTGTCAGCGTTTGTTTCTATCGATACCCGTCCGTATCATGGTCCTAAGGACGCTCGTTCGCGTCTTTAATCTATACACATCGTCAAACACTTATATCTTTTTCTTGAAAGCGTAAGCACTCGTCCGTGTTTACCGCTCCCCAGTAAGTCATCAACAAAACAACTTTCTCCTATCCGACATTCGTCTTATGTCGTGATACTTTCGGCAGCCGTCCCCTGCCAGGTGATCGTCCTTCACCTTTGGATGACCACCCCTCATCCTTTTCCCAAGTGGAATCTCCATTATTGGAACCTTCTATCCGACATTCGTCCTATGTCGTGTTATTTTTAGCAGCCGTCCCCTGCTAGGTGATTGTCCTTCACCTTTTGATGACCGTCCCTCATCATTTACCTGATGGCCATCCCCATCGTTGATCTTGTTATATGGCATTCGTCCTATGTAGTGATAAACCCCGAGAGCAGCCGTACCCTGCTAGGTGATCGTCCTTCACCTCTTGATGATCGTCCTCCATCATGCTTACCCGATGGTCATCCCCATCGTTGATCTTTTTCTATCCGGCATTCGTCCTATGTCGTGATATTTTTAGCCGTCGTCCCCTGCTAGGTGATCGTCCTCCACCTTTGATGACTGTCCCTCATCAAATATTTCATTTATTCTTTAACCCGATGGCCGTCCCCATCATTGCTTACTTTACTTTCCAAGCCTGATGGTCGTCCCCGTCCATGCTTGTTTGAAATCCCCAGAGAGTTTTATTTTATTACCTAATGGCCGTCCCCGTCGTGGTCTCTTTATTTCCCCAGCTTGTCGGTCGTCCCCGTCATTGCTTTGATTACCACTTTATCCCCAGCAGTCGTCCTCTGCTCGATGGTCGTCCTCCATCACTTTCAATTGATAATCATAATATACTACCTTTTACAATTTATATCCCTTTTCTTCTTCTCCCCAGCGAGTGCAAATTTCGGACTGTCTTTGGTATTCAACCACAAGTTATATTGTTTGTCTGTTAAGCCAGGCGCTTACATCCTGCACAGCTAACTCATGCTTGAATAGGGGCAGCTGTAAACATCCTAAATTTGCCCTCACTTTTTCTCATACCATGGCTTGTGGTCTTTCATTTTTGTTTTAACATAAGCATTACATCTCATATTGCATGTTTGCTTCACTGCATAGTTCAATTTCATCTGCATCTAGGGTTTGTGATCAGGAGAATCCAAGAATCAATCTGAGCCATCCCAAAGGTCTTAAGGCTTTACCAAAGGGTCCATGTTTGTTCTATGATCATATTATGCTTCCCAAAGTTCATGAAAGTCAAGGGATCACAAGGATTGGCAAAGGCATAGAAGCAGAGCTAGGGGTTTCACTACACAGATGACCAAAATTAGGGTTTTGGTTTCAGAGGCCTTAACTCCAAATTTTTTGGTCATTCTTGTTGCTAATGTCCTTAATATAATATAAGGATCATGTGTACCAAGTTTGATGAAGAAATTCATTGTGAAAGTCATCTGATCATTGGGTAACTTCTTGAGCAAGTTAAGTCAAAATCAGGGCATTGAGGCCCCCAACAAGGGAACCAAAGGATCATTTCCATCAAATTGAAGTTCTATGATCTTTATTTGATCTTAGAAGTGGTTGGAAGTTCACAAGATTGAAGAATTTTGAGCCAATTGCAAACTTGCCATTTTTGGAAATGACTTGAAATGCAAACTTTCCATTTTGGGAAAGATTTTCAACCTCCACTTTCATGACCAAAAATGGTTCAAATGAAAAATTCTTGGGCAGAAAAGTTGTAGATTAGGTCTTTCCCTTTTCAAAAAGTATAATAACATGTCTTGATTCATCCTAGAACTCAAGATATGGCCTTTCAAAGTTGGCAAAAATCCTATAATTTTCAAGTTCATGCCAAAGAAGGAATTTTGCAATTTCACTTTCCAAGCCATTTCATGATCTCTAATCAACTTCTATGCACCATAACATGTCAAAGCAACTTCAAAAGATTAGAATTGGCCTTTGAACCTAGGGTTTTGATGGCTTGATTCTCAAGAAATCTCAAAATGACAATTATGCATAACTTTGCAAAACCTTTTCAATCTCACCATTCAATCATCACAGCTCATCACAATCAATCCTATGGTGCTCCACAAACTCACCTGAACTCAAAATAGCCCTAGAACAGCTTATGCCATGGCCCATGCTTGTAGTACACCAACTATTGACTTTTTTGCCAATTGCTCCATACCATTCCCACAGTGTTATGCAGTCTTTCTGACTCATTGCATTTGTTTTTTCATGGCACAAGGATCATAAAACAACACACACACAAGCCTGAAACCATACCATAGGCAGATTACAAGAAAATCACAAAAAAACTTCCCTTCTTCGATTCTCTCAAACCAGCATTCAAACCTCAAAATTTTATTCACCAATGAGTCATACATCATCCATAGAACATAACTCAACCCTCAAAAGGACCTGAAACATCACAAACACAAACCTCATTTTCTGCTACACCAGAACTAGAACCTTCAAACCAGCCAACATAAAAGCTTTTGAAGCATTCCACAAGCACTAGGAGGACCAAAGGAGTTGATTTGCACAAGAGAGAGGCCCAGAAAGCACCATTTTGAAGAAACTCAGCTCAGGTAACCTCAAGAACACTTTCTCTCAAAACCTTATTTTCTTGTTCTAAAATGAAAATACGTGTTGTGGGGTTCATCATGATCTGTTTAAAACTGAAAATGGTTGAGAAATGAGGATTTCATAAGCTTCTGAAAGTTTGTCCAGTTTTTGTTTTTTCTTCTATTCACCATGATTATGAAGCATAAATGATCTTTGTTGGGTGATTTGAGTTGCGTGGGGGTAGGGGATCATTTCTGAGCATTTAATTTGGAGTGGGGTAGCCTGTAGAAGGATTTAGGGTTTTTGGTTCACCGGAGAAGATGACCGGAGATTAGCTCCGGTCACCTGAAAATAATTAGGGCTAATCCCAATTTAATTCCCCAGTTTCGTTCCTGACCATTGGATGGTGATTAGGGTTAGGCCTCGTACGACTCAGATTAGCCCATTAATTTTAATCCTGATTAATTAATATAAAACTAAATTAATTAGCCAGATTTAATCTGGACACTTGAAATGCGCGCGCAGTCAACACCCATTTCCCCGGTTAGAATCTCAGCCACTGGATCTGATTACTTTCATTATAATTCATTTTATTTTCTTTTCTTTTCATTTCTTTTGCATAATTTATTTAAAATATCGAAACACTTTCAAAAAATATGAAACTTTGCATTTCTGTTTTAAATATTTTTCTCAACCTGAAAATGATTTTTATTTAATTTTTTGCATATAAAAAGTATTTTTAAAATATTTAAATGTTATTTTTAATTAATTAAAGTATATTAATTAATTAAAAATGCATTTAGATTTCTTTGAATTAGGGTTCATTAAAATCACATTTTCTAACCCTAACTTTGAAATATCATTTCTGCCTAACCAAGAAGAGTTTAAAATTGATTCTTTTTGCATTGTTTCACATATTGCATGTAGTTTCTAGGATATTTTCCTCATGAATTTATCTAGCATTTTTAAATTGATTTGCATTTTCCCTTTTGAATCACCCAAAAACCCTAGCAAACTTAGGAAAATCATAACTTTCAATAGGAATAACTTCTGACTTTCTCCTTTGGGGTGTGAACTAATATGGGATTAGGGTTTGTTTGAGCTTAATTTAAAAGTTTTATCATGTTGTATGCTTCTGTCTTGTTCATTTGCATCTCACATGTCCATAAAACCCTAATTTCTCATGTTCATTTGCATTCACCTTGCATAATCATCATCACATGAACTTGCCATGACATATCAAGTATTCATATGTCATCTTAGACATCTTAGGACATGTTAGAACATTGCTTGATCATTTCTTCATTCATTTGCTATGTCTTGCATTCATTTCATTCCATAAACATCCATGTGTTTTCAAACTTCCAAGCATGCTTTCATGACATCTCATCTTTGTATGATCATTCATATGCACATTGTATGACTTTGCATCATTCCATATGCCATTTTCATTGTATAATCACTTCTGACTTTGGTCATTTCATCTCATTTCAATTCATTTCTTCATGCTTTATGTCTTATGCATTCATACTAACCTTTCAGGAGCTCTTGGTAAGTTATTGTGGGAGGTGGATTTGCCTTCACCTCTCAATTCTTATTATCCCTTTCATATGCATTTTACATGTCTTTGAAGTGAATCAAATTCACTTATGTTCCATATTTCTCACTTTCTTCCTTTAAGTTATTTATCTTCTTAGGAAGTAAGTAACTTATTCTTCTGCTTCCTCCTTTTTTCATCTGCTTCTTCCATTGGAGGCTTCCTTGAAGATTATTTTCTCCTTAGCCTAACAAACCATAAGATATCCAAGCATGATAATATTTAGGGTTGTGTTTAGTCCCCCTTAGCTTTTTACCTTTGAGTCTCCTTGAGTCTCTCTTCTCATCTCAATAATCAGAGACTAAACTCTTAAAGTTTTAGGACTTTGGAATTAGGGTTATGCCTGCATCCTTCTCTTAGGATGGAGTGTATAACTTTAATCCTAAGTGTTAAACCTTTAATTTGTTTAAACCTCTTAATAAAATCACATTAATAATTACCAAGACTTTATCTTGTAACTTGGGCCTTACATTAGGGTTCTAACTATTCCTTATGGTTAAGAGGGACTAACCCTAGTGTTTAATGGACAAGTCCCCCTCAAGTTGTCTTACAAATATAAAATTCACTTCTTAATCTCATCCCTTAATTAAAATCCACTTAATAAATGTTTGTTATATAATGAATTTAATCCCTAACCATGGATTAAGTTGAGGTTCTTCGTCAGCTTAAGTGTTCTCATCTATTATCCTTATATTAGAATGGTGTAATGAGTTCACTAATCTATGATTAGAGATTAAACTCAATACTTAACATTGCAAAAAAAACCCAAAAAACATCTAACTAATCACAAGTAGGTTAATGCTCTTAATTCTACATCATCATGGTAACTAAGTTGAGATGCTTATCTCATACTTAAGTAGGCTCATTATCCCTAATCAGGGAGGATATAATGAGTTTATAAGCCCTTTATTTAGGCTTAAGCTCATCAACTTATGCAAAACACCAAAAACAATAACAAAACTGAAAACACAAACACAAACAGTAATTGTCTCCTTCGGGATTCTTTTCTTATCACACTCATTCACAAGCGAGAACTTGCTTCTTCCGTCTAATGCAAGACAGTTAGCACTCGAGCCAGACGAGTCATACACTTGAGCATAGGCAAGCAAGCAATTCATAGTCAATTTATCTTTCAGTCTCTTTGAGTCGAACTACGGTGTTCTGACTTCCTCATTGCACGAGAGGATACGTAGGCATAACTTAAAAGCCTCAGTTCCCGGGCATTCACCCTTTTGCACTGACACCTGTATATTCTTTTCTTAGATTTTGCACACAAATAGCACATACACCTACCCCTTTAAACACAATCTTGTAAGCGTGGATCCCGTCGAGTACGACGGACAATCTGAGTGTTAATACCTTTCTAGGTTGTAACCAACCCCCTTTCTTAGTTTCTCTGGTTCGCAACCGTCTTATCCATCTTTTCTCAGGTTTATGCAGCATTATCTTTCCTTCGGGATAAAAATACCTAACTGGCGACTCTATTCATTTCACTTTCATTTTCTCTTTTCGCCGACCGTTCGCGTCTGCACCTTGGGACCTTAGTGTCTTTTCAGGGGAGCGACAATATATATATATATATATATATATATATATATATATATATATATATATATATATATATATATATATATATATATATATATATATATATATATATATATATATATATATATATATATATATATATATATATATATATATATATATATATATATATATATATATATATATATCTTAAAGAAAGAAAAATGGATATAAATATAGAAAAAAAAATGTATATAATACTTAAAAGCAAAAATACATATAACTTTTAAACAAAATCAAACGTATATAACTTTTAAAAATGAAAAATAAAATAAAAATAATAAGTAACAGCCATGTGTGTGGATCACACGTATCCCATGCATGTCATGAATTCTTGGCATTTGAAGAATGAGAATACATTTATTTGAATGAAAATAAATAGTAAAAGAACTAAAATGGAAATAGAAAAAACTTTCATCCACCTTTGAAAACTCTATTTTTTTTCCTTTTTTAATAATAATGAAAACATATGGAAAGTTAGATAAACATAAAAAATCCTATTCCATTTTCTCAGGAAAACGATAACAGAAGAAAAGAGAAATCATCTTCAACAACGATAACTTACACACTTTTTTGCTCATGTATGTCTCTCAAAGCTAACTAACACACCTTTGCAAGAACAAATATATTCCAACAAGTATCAAAATAAAAGCCATATATCAAGCTTGCAACACAACAAACAAAAATGAGCAACAACTTGCATCAAAGTGCACAACACACAATATTCATGTGAAACACAAAGAATCCTATGAACATGAACAAACAAACATACTCGAATGGAAAACATATGTAGTGAAATGAGAAAATCAACACCAACTAAAACAATCAACAAGATCAAGTTATTACCGACGATGGCTGCTATGTTTGCTACGTATTAAAGCTTGTTGAAAAGTTGTCTCGCCGTAAAACCGAAGCTGAAGTTCTTGTTGTTGTTTGCCACAACTAAGGACCAGACGGAGGAGTTTGTGGTTGATAAAGGGATGGTGGTTAAAGTTGTGAGACCGTGAAACTGCGGGATAGTATTCTATGATGCGGTCCTTGGAAACCGAAGGTGTTGTCGGAATTAATACGTATGTGAGTTGTGGCTGTATCCATTGTTGAGTTGTTGTTTTGTATGAACAGTTTGTTTCCGGTTCTACTATGGTTTCGGCGGAAGTATGTCGTGGATGTATAGTTTGGAGTGCGAAAAGTGCAATGTTGTCGACGTTTTTTCACGATTGTGAATGACGGTGGGTATGTTTTGTGATCGTTTTAAGGGTGTTGAAGTTTGAAGGTGGAGACCATGGATGTGTTATTATGGAGTTGTTTTGAAGGTGTTGAAAGTGATAAAATTGCAGAAGAAAAACAAATGGTTGTGTTGTTATTCACATGGTGGTTGGTGGAAATGAGAAAGAAGGGGAAAATGTTTTAACGAAAACACATTGGAAACATTGATTGACGCAACTGCAATGGTTTTGGGGGGTGGAAGTGTTGTTATTGTTGTGATGTTAATAATGATGAGAAACGGTTTTCACAGAAAAAATGGATGGGTAGTATGAGAAGGATATATGAAATTGTAGAGAGAGAGAGAGTCTTGATGGATTGTCATATGTGGTAGTGGAGAGTGATGATATTTAATGGTGGTTTTGTATTGAAGAACATGAAATATGTTGGTAGAGTATGGTTTAATAGAGAATCATGGTGTGGGTTTTTGTTTACCAAAAATGAAAGAGAGATCTTATGGGAAAAGTCATGAGGCGGTGGTAAAATGAAAATGTATGAGGTGTCCTTATATTATGAGTGTTTGTAGTAGAGTCACGAGAGAAAGAGGATTTTTTTAAAGCTCTTTTTTATTGTTTGTGAGGAAGGGATCTTTGTGTAGTGCAAAGAGAAAAATATTAATTGAGAGAGAGAAGTTGTTTTGTGAGTGGGTATGGTGAGATTGGTTGAGGGAGGTGGCGGAGAGGTTATGTTATTTTATGCAGTGGGAGAACTTTTTTGGGTTATATGTTGAACCTTGTTTTCACAGAAAATTCACTCTCCCCTCTATTGTTGAGGTCTCCTCCCCCTTTTATGAATTCAAATTCTTTTCTTTTTAAAGTTCTTATTTTGTATCTGTTTCATTGGCTTTTTGTTGCAGGTTTTGAGAATTTCTAATTTGGTGACAAGTCAATGTTGCTTGTGCAAGTTACTTGTGCAGGGTGTGTAGGTAGCATGATTTGTACGGTTTTGTCATGAAGTGGATTGTTTACACTTGGAATCATAAAAATGTAACAAGACTCTAACTATACTAACTAAAAGCTAATTAAACAATTAAATTTTAAAACAGAAAAAAATAAACTATTAGAATTAAATTAAAATCAAATTAAACTAAATAAATTAATCTAATTAAAAATAAATAAATTAAAACCTAATTGAAGTAATTGGAAATTAATTAAACTAAAAATTAAATAAATTAAATAAAAAATTAAATTAGATGAAATTAACACTAATTACAATTAAATTAAATTATTAAACTGATTAAATTAAACTAACTAAATTTGAAAATTAAAGAATAGACCAGAACTAAATATTATAATAAATTAAAATTAAACCCAATTAAAATATAAATTGAGACTAATTCAAAATATAAATAAAAAATAAAAAACAATCTAAATAAATTCTACAATCGGGAATAAAATAAATAAACAGACATTGAACGACAAAATTGAATAGAAAAATGCACAATGAATGACTAATGGACTAAAAATGCAAAAAATGACTAACTATCGATAATGCTATGAAATGTGTCGAACAAATGAAATGATTAAAAAACAATGGTCAAAATTTAGGGTATGACACAATGTTCATATTTGAACATGTGTATATTGTATGTTGGACATTCATGAGGTAATGTATTGCTGATATGCTAGTTTTATGCATTTCTTCGTTGTTATATGTTATTGTTTGAGGTGCATAACATGTTGTATGAGTTGTGGGATAAGACGTGTACCCATGTGGGGCTTGAGAGTTTCTCCGGATTCTTCATAAAAGAATCATATTGTTGTAGTTGTTAAGGTGATTGTGTGCCTATGTGGGGTGTGAGAAATCACAGATGTCGTGTGCCCATGTGGGGTGTGAGCGACCTATGTAGAAATTTCGACGAGAATTGTGATCATGAAAAAAGGATCGAAATTGGTACCACATGCATTGAGTCGAGTTGGTGTCTCATTACATTGTATATGATTTATGTTGCATGACGAGGTGTATGATTACCTGTTGTAACACCCCAAAATTTGCCCTCATATTTATTACCACTAACTGGCTTTGCTTCACATTCGTCTGCATTTCCCATTAGGTTGTAAGATCATAATCATGCATTTCATTGGCGCTTAAGGCATGTGATCAAGCATTTTCTTGTGCCTCTAACTTTCTTATTCAGAGGTGATTCATCGGACCATTACACTCGATATTGAGACAAAGGTTAGACTCACATCATTATGAGCATCCTCTTATCAAAGAACCGAGTATCAATGTTATTTGTTTCAAGGTTTATCTAGAATGTTAAGTGATTAAGGTTTCGTCCTGGTTATATTTGAGATCGGCTGCGAACTAGGGTTTTGTTGATTGTCAACGTCTCGAGCTACTGCCTCCATCAGGGTACATCTCAAGAAGGTTCAGGGTTTCTTGTTAGGATTGAGCGTGTGAATATTCATTAACTTATGTTAATCAGATTAAGGCCCTCGTGTCAGGATTATTATGGTCATTACATATTGAGGCACTTTATTTGTTGCTTATAACTTGATTCAAGAATAGTGTTTTCAAGTGATAAAGGAAGGTTTTTGGTTCATCATGGCATCATAGTTCTGGAACAGGGGTTTATTCAAAGGTTTAATTTGAGCTAAGGGAAAAGTGCATGCTTCTTTGGAAAGGAGCGGTTCGAGTTTATTCTTAATAAACAATTCCATATTTTACCCATTTTTACACTTGACTCTTAGGCCCATATTTTTTCTATGCAATAAACCTTATTCATCATTTAACCATTTCTTTTCAAGTCCATATTCATAATCCATTTCATGTTAATCCCAAACCCATTCGAAATTCAAAAAACCTACCTCAAACTCATATCCATTTTTTTATCCACTTGCCAAATTCCTTATTTTTGTTCAATCTATACCCATTTGGATTTTAAATCCAAATGATCTTTTATTAGTCCCCTTTTCATTTCAAAATCAAAGTTCAGTTATTCATCCATGCTAAATTAAAAAAAAGGGCTTATGTCTCATTAAAAACTCAATAATTGAAAACTGCACAAGGTATAAATTGTGTCCAATAACAGGGCATGAGTCAAGCAGGCCGTGGGCCCAGTGAAATAGCAAAATTTTACAGAAATAACAGACCCTCCATCAGAAAAACGAGCTCAAGGAAAAAAATGGGAAATGATAACAAAAAAAAGCATTAAGAGAAACTAATGGAAAATAATAACAGAATCACAGTGAAAATTCACAACCAAAAAAAAAATCAATCATAGCTGATAATATCAAAATTCAGTTAGCAAAAAAAATCAGTTACACAAAAAAAATCAGAAGAATATATACAAGAATCACAATTCAGTTACAGTGAAAAGATGGACAGAAAACTCAACATAACTGAACCAAAAACAATCGACATAATCCATCTCTTCATCACCTCCTTTAATGAGAAATCTCTCCCAACATTCTTCACCATCTGCAACACTTTCTCAATCACAAAAACCTTCATCATTATTCTCAAATGATCATCTTCACATCTTATTCACAATCACACATCAACCATTAACCCACATCAACAAAAAATCCAGAACCGCAAAGAGCATGAAAGAGTCAATATCAAAATAGAAAAATGGAGGTCACAAGATTGAAAACTTCAACAAAAATTCAGAGAATTTCGATACATAAGTTCGGTTGCATAACCGAAAACAAACTATAACCGAATTCAAACTAACCAAATAACAGTTAACTGAAATCACAACTAATTTCATTTTTCTCTCTAACCTATCTAAACTCGGCTTCCCATAACAGAAATGCTAGCACTTATAACTTCCATAACTATCTTAACTGAAGACTGATCCTAATAAAACCCTAACTAATAATAACAAACCCTAACATAATTTCTAACAAAATCACCTGAGAATTGACAAAACCACCCCTTTGATCTTCTATAAATCACAGTTTCACCTTCATCTTCAAGCTCTGGATCATTCTTCATCATTGGCTGATTTTTCTTCCTCATTCTCCACTTGTTGAATTTCTACTCCACAATTTTCTCTTCCATTTTCGTTTTTCTTCCACCTATATTCAATCTTTCTCATCAACATCCAAGATTTTCGGATCTGATCTTCATCAACTCCACAAATTCATCATCATCTTTAATCAATTCTCATTACTCTCAGAACCCTCATCTTCATCAATCTGGTTGTAGCCTCATCATCGAAGGTTTTCCATAACTTCACCATCACCACATTCATCCACCTCCATAATACGACACATTTCAGAATCAATATTTATAATCGTAACCTGCAACGAATCTAGAATCCACATTACAAATCCAAGATCAACAAAATTCAGAATCGCAAGCGAGAATAGAAGAACGAGAAGCAAAATCGGAGTACAAACCTAAACGAGATTCTGCATCCATCGATACCGTCTTCAATGCGTCCTCATTCACCAATCAGGATCGGCATCAAGCACGACATCATTGTAGACAGAGAAGCGTTTCCATCGCATTGTCGCCCATCGATTAGGATCTTCGTCGAGCTTTCGGTACCGTCGAGACAACAAAAGCGCCATCCTTCTTCACCGAGATTGTCGACTCAGCATCGATTTGCAAGGTATGAGTATGCTTCCCTCTTGTAGGTTGCTATGTTGTGATGGTTTTCATTTGCGTTCACATTTTTGAGATTTTACATCGGTTTAGAATGAAGATCAATCAGGGCGATGTGGTGTTTTGTTGTTCAGATTCGTGTTAGGGATTTTGATTAGATTATGGTTTAGCGGTGAATCTCGCGGCTGATAGGTTGGTTTCTCCGACGGGATTTCTTTTGTGCATCGGCGGAATAGGTTAGGTTATGCGGAAGAGTTAGCGGAGGAGAAAGAAAATAGAATGAGGGTTGAGTGGTGGTCAGGGAGAAAGGGTGAAGCTCGACGAAGATGGTGATTGCGGCAACGCAAAGTTTGGGGGAGAGAGATGAAGACGCCGCGGTGGAAGAGGAGGAAATAGTGCTTAGGGTTCTTCTTTGTTTTGTTTGTTCAGGTTAATATTGTGAGATTTTAATAAAAATTGAAGAGAAAAATATCATAAGAGCAATGAATATAAATTATCTCCCCACCATTTTTGGATTTGATTAGGATAAGATCAGGTAAAGTTTTTTACTTCAACCATACCAGCTGTGACACTTGTCACCGTCCGGTAGGTTTTACCCATCCCAATCCCCTGCGTGGTATTCCACAATTATTATCCAGTATCCCCATTTTGTGACCATTGGATGAGAATACCATATGAGGACCTAGATCATAGGGATATGATTCGGTCAAAAGGTTGACTAGAGAGTATTCCATGCACCTCCAAGCCTTCCAGCGCTCTTGGGCCTTCCTTAGTTGCTATTCGCACTCCCAAGATCTGGCCCATGTCATTTTTAACTTCACATTTACTAAACTTACACCCCTTTCTTAATTCTTTGTTTTTTAATTTCTACTTTACCTAGTTTCCAATTTTAATCATGAAAAAATATCAAAATTCCTAATAAAATTCTATAAAAATTACAGAGACATCCTAACTCAATTTAGAATTTTCCATACTTTTACTTTATGATTTTAGTGATTTTTCAATTTTATTTTGATTTTCCACTTAATTTCATTTTCATGGAATCTCCACATGAACACTTCAATTTGTACAATTTGTTTCTTCCACTTCCAGTAACTTTTTTGCCCCATTCTTTTTTCTATTTTTAGAGGGCTCATAAAGGCACCTGCAAATATTTTTGTTGTATTTTTAAGTCCATTTTGTCCACTGTTGTTAGTATTGTTTGTGAAGTTTGTGAATAATTCTTAAGTAGATTTAGGTGATTATTTGGTATAGCTAGATTATGAATTTTTAGGAGATTTTTAACATAACATTAGCTTCTGATTGGTGACTTTAGGGAATTAATTTCACAATTTTTCCAGGACCATTGTTTTTTTAGAGCCTTGATTGCACTTAACTTTTCCATGTAATTTCACCTTGAACATTAGGGTTTTATGGTTGCATTAGGATATAGTTTGATTAGGTTTGATCTTAGGATCTTATAATACCTTAATATGGTTTAGCTAGTGAATTTAGAAGCTTGTTATCATTTAAGATCCTTTAGTTTTAGGACTTAGGTTTAGGAATCCCTTAGTGTGTTTCATTGACTTGTTTAGTTTGTATTTGCAATATGTGTTTAATACGCAATGAAACTAACCTTTGTTTTGTAGGGAGGGTGAGGTAAGTCACCTAAAACTTCTTCCTTCATCTCTTTATGATTTCAAGTTATGCCTTAGAATTTGTACTTTACTTGTATAGGCTTCCCCTTCTTTAGAAACAACTTAACTTCCTTAGGAAGTAAGTTAAGTTCTAATTCTCTTTTCTTCTTTTCCTTTTCTGATTAGGATTAGAAAGCCACATAAACCATTAGGATTGCCTTTTGCATATAATAAATAACTTAGGGTTGTGTATTAGTCTCCTTAGTTTGTCCTTTTTCAACTTGAGTCATTCTTTCTCATCTCATAAAGAAAATAATAAAATACCTAATAAAGGTTGAATGTTCTCATATGACATGAGACTTTGTTTTGGAGTACTTATACACTCTTGTTTCGGGGTGAGGTGTAAAGCATCTACCACGATGAACACGTTTTAGTATGTGGATGTTTCACAAACAAATTCAAAACACCTCTCCAAAAGACAAACAACAAATAACAAACGTCTTTTCCTGCGGGAACTCTCTTCTCATCTCATTCACTCTCAGCGCGAACTTGCGACGACTTGTCTCATTTGCAAGACGGTAAACACACTCGTTCAAGGCGAGCCTGCAACACCTGAGCATAGCCATAAGCAGTCCAGCTCTTAAAAAACACAAATAAATAGTTCCCACCTTAGTTAGGCGAACTACGTCGACTCTAGTCCTCATTTTCCTGATGAGGTACGTAGGCAGCGGGGTAGGGCCCGTTCGAGCACTTTCTTTATTTTCCCTACATTTCCCTCTTTCTTTCCATTTTCTTTTCTAGTTCCCTCTCTCATTCCAGTTCTTGTAGCGGTTTTTGTTCAGCAACAACTTATTTCTCACCCTTTGAAACAGACTTACAAGCGTGGATCTCGTCGGGTACGGCAGACGATCTAGGGTGTTAATACCTTCCCAGGTCGTAACCGACTTCTGGACCCAGATCTTTGGTTCGTAGGACCTCGTCCTTTCCTTCTTCCTTAGGTTCGTGCAACACTACCTTTCTCGTTCCTTCAGGATGAAAATGTCTGGTTGGTGACTCTACCTTTTCCGCGCCACTTTTGTATTTGTACTAGGATGAAAATCTCGGGAGCAACAGCTGGCGACTCTACTGGGGATCAAACCCAAAATCTCTGGTTTCCCTTTTGAGAGTCAATCCTAGCGCTTGTCTGTTTTTACTCTTTGAATGTTTTTTGTTTGCTACTGTGTGCTTTAGTTTAGATTTACTATTTTGCTTTATAGTTCTTTACTTTACAACATTTATTTACTGCTTTCAGTATTTATTTTCCATGCATCATATATATACTGGACTGTGCTGGTTTGATTTTTTCTGTGGGTTGGGAGTTATTGTGAGATAAGCCAACTACCCGACTTAAGTGCACCCTAGGACTAACATGGACAGACGTTGTACTCGCATGGTTACATGATAAGTGGCGATGTGTTCCACACCCAGATTGCGACCGTCCTGGAACTATTATGTGTGGGGGTTTATCCCCACTTCAGGGTAAGACCTAGATATTTATGTGCATCTAGGGACCGATCTTCGAGGACCTTAGTGGAAACACCATTCTCCAGTGATGACAGTGGCAGACCTCATTTGTTGGCAAACCCACTCGCATTCGAGGGGCTACAGGGAACTTGCATAGGATGGCCTAGTTCTCTCATAGGAATCCAGTTAAAGCAAACTGTTCGTATGACGATAGTACTGTATCCCGAGGTTTGAATGTACTATTTTTTCTCGATTCAGTGCTTGAAGCTGGGGACTTATGAGGGATGCTCGTTTCCTTGGACTCAGTTGAGACCTCCCTGAGTAGTACATAATGCCAAACCGATTCCCTGATTTGGTCATGAGCCATTTCTCAAAAATGGTGAATGTATTATTGCTATTCGGATTTAAGAGTCCGTGATGTTGACCAAAGTAGCACACCCGTGAGATGGGAGGGGTTTACAGGTTTGCAGGAACCCGAAAACTTCCAACATACCCACTTTGCCAATACTGTTTAGTATTGTGATCTGGTTCTTTGATTCCATGGTTCTGAGAGCTGGGATTCTTGTTTAGAAAAATTGTTACTATGATGTTGTGACCTTGCACTAACACATAATTATATGCTTGACACATCATAGACATGCCTGATCACATGCCTCGCCTTGCATAAGCATCATAACATCATTAATCATTTGTGTTCTTTTTCATTCTCAGGGTTCATACTATTTTCCAATTCCCGGTCATATTTCTGATTTAGAATGGAAGACGTCAATAAAAGGACTGTGCACTAAAAATTCTTCGATACCAAGGTGGATCTGATCAGCCAGATGGTGTCTCTTATTACCCCGGGTCAACTGGAATACCTCAAGGAGGGATATGGTGATATTCTGGATTTGGTGTTCAATCTGGATAGTTCGCAAAGGAGTGCCATCCATACCCTGTTGCAGTACTATGATCCTAGGCTCAGGTGTTTCACCTTCCAAGACTTTCAGTTAGGCCCTTTGCTTGAAGAGTACGCTGAGAATTTGGGAGTGCCTCTTAAAGATCAGATTCCTTTTAACTCAGAGATGCCAGGCCAACTCATTCCGACATCGCCAAAGCTCTTTATTTGAGCTCATTTGAAATGTCTGATAATCTGACTGCTACCAAAGCGGGGGTGCTTGGCTTCTCTTTAGAATTTCTGGTTAGAAGATCTGAAGAACATGTTGTGGCAAACAGATGGGATTCAGTTTGTGCCATCCTAGCATTATCTACATACGGGATCATCCTGTTTGTTGATATGGACAAATTCGTGGACATGAATTCCATTCATCTGTTTGTGCTGAAGGATCCGGTGCCCATTCTCCTGGGTGATCTATACTATTCAGTGCATTATAAGAACGAGAAGAAGCGGAGTGTCCTAGTTAGGTGTTGCGCTCCTCTTTTTTACAGATGG
Organism: Lathyrus aphaca; assembly: GCA_963966055.1. NCBI lineage: Eukaryota > Viridiplantae > Streptophyta > Magnoliopsida > Fabales > Fabaceae > Lathyrus > Lathyrus aphaca. The sequence goes on along the minus strand of OZ014523.1, from coordinate 204,409,187 downwards.
TTTATGAGGCACCTTCCTACCACTGAAGTCTTCACGAATCCCAATACTATTTGGGCCCAGAAGCTAAGTACACTGTCTGCCAAAGACATTAGATGGTTCACTATGAGGTTGAAAGGGAAGAACTTCATCACTAGCTGCGGAAACTATCTCAATGTTCCTTTTTTAGGAGTATTGGGGGGTATCAACTACAACCCCATTCGCTTGAGAAGACAGTTGGGGTATGCACTCAAAGAGGTTCCTGATGAATCAGAGTTGTTCCAGACCTTCTATTTCTCAGTAAAGGATAACCTTCCGTTGGTTCGAAAAGTCACAGGTGCTTGGAAACTCATCATAAGGAAAGCGAAAACATGCTTGGGCAGGAGCAATAACCAAATGTTCTCCGAATTCGAAGCCTGGATAAAGGAAAAGGCCCAAGTGTCCCTAATTCCTTTCTCTGCAACACCTCCACCTCCTGCAACTGTACCCCTGGAGGATTACCAGAAGTTAGAAGCCTTAGTCAAGCACCTTAGGGCTGAAAAATAGGAGGCTGATCATTCCTGCCAGAAGTTGAAGATTTATAACCAGAATCTAGGAGAGAGAGCTCATCAAGCTGAGGAGATGGTCAGGCTCAAGCAGCAGGACTTCGAAGAACGAGAGATCTACTCCAAGAAGAGGGGATTGACTGAGATCCACAGGTCAGCGCCATAAGGACAAGAAAGCCTTGGATGAAGCTAATGAAACTATAACCCTTTGTAAAAAGACGTGGGCAGACAACCTAAAGAAGCAGAAAGAGATAATACAAGCTGAAGATCAAAAGCTTTCAGGAGATTCTGACTGAACAGGAAGAAGTGTTGCAGAAAGCCCAAGAGCAACAAAGAGACCGCTTTCAGAAGATAAAAAAAAGTCAACAAGCAGTGGGAGACCTCCAGAAGGAGGTAAAAGAGCTAACACTTCGCGCTGAAGTCAAGAAAGCTAAGTATGAATCAAGTCTTAACAAGGAGAGTGAAGAGGTGTTCCAGCAACAAATCAGTGAGTTGCATGCTTCCTGTGATCAGAGAGATCTCCTTATTCAGAAGCTGATTGAGGATCCAGGTCATCCAGACATAGTTCATCTATTCCAGATGGTCAAGCGTTTCAGTTGCAGGTTGAAAGACATGGAGCTACCTAGGGCCTAGTTTCATTTACTTGTACATGGATTACCCACATGTCTGTTGTGGGATTCCATTTTGATTGGCTTAGTTTTTGTTGTTGTATGAATTGGAACCCTTTGGGGGATTTGTTATTTCCAGATTTCAGTTTATTATATTTAATTTGGTTTGAATCTCTGGTTGTTATCTTTGCACCGACACGGGGTTCTAAGCATCAATTCTTCACTATCTGAACATCATGCAGTGTCTTCTTCTTTAAAATCTGAAAGGGTTATCTGAATTCTCAATACCGAAACGGGAATTAAAATAAAAAACCTTGAGAATAAAAAGAACACAGCATTGCATGCATTCATGTCATTATCATTTTTCTCTTTTGCAGGTTATCCGGATTTCCTAACTTATTTGTTTATTCAGGGAAAAGATTGTGAGAGCTGGGAAGACTCATCTCATTCGACAAGATATCCCTCCTCATCGGTACGCTACCCGTCGTAATCAAAGGAACTTCATGGATATAGTGCAGACCGAACTGAACAAACTCCGCACCAAGATGGGAGAGTTCATGACAATGATGCAGGGCACGGCCCTGGGGAAGCAAGGGCTAATGGCTTCTATGCAAAGGATTACTCCTCTACAAACAGATCTGTAGATGTTAGAAATTGGCAGAATTTTTGACAAACAAAGTAATAGTTATGAACTTAGTTCAGGACATCAGGATGTCACACCAGATATTGTGACATCGCAAACCTGCTATCTACCTTAAATGATGCGTAACAGAAGTGCCTAAAATCAGGAGTAAATATCTGGAATTAATTGTAAAAGGATGAGCACTCCAAGGCGCCTCTTTAGGAAGTTAAGTTATCTGGTTCCAACATAAAAGAAACAGAAAACTAACTCACCTTGATTCAAGGAGATAACAAACTAACTCACCTTGATTCAAGGAGATAACTGTGGGATTTATCAAAGTCTGGATAATTTGCAAAAAGCCCACAAACCAAGCATCTATTTAAGAAACTGACACACTCAAGTAAATCTAACGATTTGAAGCAGAGTGTCAAGGGTGTTAGTGAAGTTAGCAGGTTTTAATTGTTTGTTATTCACTGTATAAGCTTTTAAGCAAAAAGTGAATTGTGTCTTGATTGAAACTGATAAGTAAGATCAAGTTGGTGTGTCTGAAGTGTGACTTCAAATCATTCTAAGTTAGAGATCACTGTGTGATTGAGGGGGAGTGAGTAGGTACTCATATATAAGTAGAGTCTTAGATAGAAATTGCCTTGGGTAGATATTAAGTGAAGGATTAAACTAATTGGTTTAACTCCCTAATTAATATTACTTATATTGAATTTACTTCCTGGCTTGGTAGCCCCCAAATGTAAGTGTGGAGATACACTGAATTGGGTTAACAATTTCTTGTGTTAATTAATTTACTAGCTCATTAATTTACTGCTTAGGATATCAGTGTCTAAACATTTGTTTCGACATCACATATCTGATCCCAGAATTTCAATTGGCATCAGAGCAGGCACCCTGCCTGTATAACTGGGTGAGATCTTGGGACTGCAAATTTTGGGATCATGGACAGAGATGTAGGATCTGTGAATCGACCACCTATTTTGGATGGATCAACCTATGATTACTGGAAGCCAAGAATTGTAGCATTCTTGAAATCTCTTGATAGCAGGGCTTGGAAAGCAAATAACAAATGATTGGAGCACCCTGTCAAAGACAATAAGGATGGGGCAAAAGTGATGAAGCCTGAAGAAGAGTGGAGCAAGGAGGAAGAGGAGTCAGCTATTAGTAATCCAAAGCCTTAAATGCCCTGTTCAATGGCATTGACAGGAACATATTTAGGCTTGTGCACCACTGTGAGCTAGCCAAGGATGTTTGGGACACCCTCAAAACTACTCATGAAGGAACATCAAAGGTGAAGATGTCAAGACTTCAACTTCTCACCACCAAGTTTGAGAACTTGAGGATGAAGGAAGATGAGACCATTCATGAGTTCTACATGAACATCCTGGAGATTGCTAATACTTCTGGTGCCTTGGGAGAGAAGATGAGTGATGAAAAGTTGGTAAGGAAGATTCTCAGATCACTGCCCAAGAGGTTTGACATGAAGGTCACTGCCATAGAAGAAGCCCAGGACATCTGCACAATGAAAGTTGAGGAGCTAATTGGTTCCCTTCAAACCTTTGAGATGGGAATGAGTGATACTATTGTGAAGAAAAACAAGAGCATAGCCCTGGTCTCAAACACTGATACGGAAGAAGAAAGTCACGAAGCAGGCTCTGAGGACAACTTATCAGAGGCAATTGCTATGCTCGGGAGGCAATTTAACAAAATTATCAAAAGAATGGACAAGAGGCCCAGATCAAGTGGAAGAAACTCAACCTCTGAGAATAAAAAATCTTATGACTCTAACAGAAGGTCAAACTATGATGAGAAGACTAACCAAGGAAAAGGGATCCAATGTCATGGATGTGAAGGTTATAGACACATTAGAAGTGAATTCCCAACCTATCTAAAGAAGCAAAAGAAAAGTCTTTTTGTGTCCTGGTCAGATGAAGACTCAGGTAGTGAGTCATAAGAAGAGTTTGCAAAGCACATTACTGCTCTAGCTGGAGTATGTGAAACTGAAGGGGGTCCAGTGATGAGGATCTGACATTTGAAGAGCTTGAAACATCTTACAGGATGCTGTGTGAAAGGAGCACTGAGGTATGCAAGGAAAGTAAACAGCAAAAGAAGCAGATTGAGGAATTAAAGGCTGAAAAGGCAAGTCATCTGGAGATCATTGACACTCTGAAAAATGAAGTCAGCTTACTCAACTCCAAAATGGAGCATTATGTCCAAATCTGTCAGAATGTTGAACAGTGGCTCAAACACACTGGATGCCATTCTCAACAACAACAAGCACTCAGGGGATAGGACTGGGCTGAGATTTAATAAAGCTCAAAACTCTGAGTCTAGCACCAGCCAAACAACTCCAGATCCTATGAAGTCAAACAAGATGTTCAAGCAGATGTCTCAACATCATGAGAAAAACATGATGAAAAAGAAATATAAAAGGTGGAGATGTCTTCACTGTGGAAGGTTTGGTCACATCAAACCTTTTTGCTACAAACTGCATGGATACCCAAATCAGAGTTCCCAACACCTTCCTAAGCAAAAGACAGAGGTCACCAGGAAAACTTGGATGCCTAAAGTTAGACATTATACTGATCAAAGCTATCAGTATATGCCTAAGCAGAAGAACAAGTTCACCAGGCAACCTTGGAACTCTAGAGATGGACACTACTCAGGGCAGATGCATCAGAAGAGACACACATATATCCAGCAGTGGGAGCCTAAGAGAGGAAGACAGCCTGATCTGAACTCACAAAGGAAACCTCACAACAAGCACAAGTGGTCCAAGCAGGTTGTTTCCTCTATAGCACACACATCTCTAAAAGTATCTGCTAAGGAAGACTAGTATTTTGATAGTGGCTACTCAAGGCACATGACTGGACTGAAGAATCTGTTGGTAGACTTAAAGTCACACTCATCCAGCTATGTAACCTTTGGAGATGGAGCAAAGGGGGAAATCAAGGGAGTTGGGACTCTGGACTGCTCAGGTGTACCAAATCTAGATGGTGTGCTGTTGGTGAAAGGGTTAACTGCTAACTTGATCAGCATAAGTCAGTTATGTGACCAAGGTTACAGTGTCAACTTCACAAAGCTGAGTGCATAGTTTCTGATAAAGAATAGAAAGTGGTCATGAGAGGAGCCAGATCAAAAGATAACTTCTATATGTGGGAACCCCAAGATTCCAGCCTCACATCTACTTGTTCCATAGCCGAAGAAGAAGTGAAGCTATGGCATCAAAAATTGGGTCATCTCCATCTCAGAGGAATGAAGAAGATCATCTCTATGGAGGCTGTAAGAGGGATCCCAAGACTTAAGATTGATGAAAGAAAAGTGTGTGGTGAGTGTCAAATAGGTAAGCAAACCAAGATGTCACACCCAAAGCTTCAACATCTGACAACCTCCAAAGTCCTGGAATTATTGCACATGGACCTTATGGGACCAATGCAGGTAGAGAGTCTTGGTGGAAAAAGATATGCCTATGTGGTTATTGATGACTTCTCAAGATATACCTGGATAAGCTTCATCAAAGAAAAGTCAGATGTGTTTGAGGTGTTTAGAGAACTGTGCCATAGGATTCAAAGAGAAAAGGCAAGTTGTGTGGTCAGAATAAGAAGTGATCATGGAAAGGAGTTTGAGAATAAAAATTTCTCAGACTTCTGTTCATCAGAAGGGATCAACCATGAGTACTCTTCTCCCATCACCCCTCAACAGAATGGGGTTGTAGAAAGGAAAAACAGAACTATTCAGGAGTCAGCTAGAGCCATGATTCATGCCAAGAAGTTACCCCTGTACTTTTGGGATGAAGCCATGAACACAACATGCTACATCTACAATAGAGTCACACTAAGAAAGGGAACTCTATCCACCATCTATGAAGTCTGGAAGGGTAGAAAACCTACAGTCAATTACTTTCATGTATTTGGAAGTAAGTGCTATATCCTGGCTGATAGGGATGAAAGAAGGAAGATGGACCCTAAGAGTGATGAAGGGATATTTCTTGGATACTCTATAAATAGCAGAGCTTACAGAGTATTTAACTCCAGAACCAATGTTATGATGGAGTCAATAAATGTGTCTATTGATGATACATATGCAAAGACAAATGTTGCTGATGAAGTTGGAACATCTGCTGACAATCCAACTGAAGTTAAAATAGAAAGTGATAATATTGACTTCACTTTAACTGAGACAAAGTCAGAGCAACCCAACAAATCTCCCTCCATCAGAATCCAGAAAGATCATCCTAAAGAACTGATAATTGGTGATCACAACAGTGGTGTCACCACTAGATCAAGAGAGATGATCTCAGGCTCCTGCTTTGTTTCAAAGGTAGAACCTAAAAACATCAAGGAAGCTCTGAATGATGAGTACTGGATCTCTGCTATGCAGGAAGAATTAGGCCAGTTTACAAGGAATAAAGTATGGGTTCTTGTTCCTAGGCCTGATGGCATTAATGTGATTGGCACTAAGTGGGTGTATAAAAACAAGTCTAATGAGCAGGGAGTAGTTACAAGAAACAAGGCTAGGCTTGTGGCTCAAGGATATACTCAAATTGAGGGGGTGGTGTAACACCCCAAATTTGCCCTCTTCTTGTTTAGCATCGTTATCATATCATAATCATCACGAGCATACCATATCCTTATCATTTTGCATAGAAAAATAAAGCATAACACTCACATGTTCTAGCATAAGGCATATGATCGGTCATCTGGGAAAATCTGAATCTGCAAGTCAAAATCAAAAGCATGGTGATCTGGCAAGAATCTCACAGGATCATTTTGCACAAGCCTGGTATCATGTTCAGAGCCTTAGAAAGAGAAGATGGATCAAAATTTGCTTGAAACGGTTGGTGCAGGTCTATTTTTAAGGTTCCCACCAAAGGGAGGGAAATTCAAATTTTCCATGCGTTAACCGGTTAACGCATATGGTTAACCGGTTAACAGCTGCGAAATTTGAATTTCCAGCAGCAATTTCAGCATGTGTGTTTTGGCCCCATTTTCCAATTTTCTGATTTTTATTCATTTGAATTAAATTTGAATTTGAGAGAAGGATCTAGAGCATTTATCCAAGCCTCATTCCAACCCTAAATCCAAATCACTTTCTAAGCTAATGCCAAGCCATATTTTTGGATCCCAAACCAAAATTTTGGGCCCCAAACCTAAATCATATTTATTCCATTTCCCTCCAAATCAAAGGGGCCCCCTCTCATTTTTTTTCACTCTCATTTCTGAATTTTCATTCCTCTCACTCACATTTCTCTCACTTTTCTCTCCCAATTTTCCAAATCACTCAAAGTTCCTCTTTGAAGATCACACAACCTTGCCTTGAGGTGTGTAGATCTTGGAACTAAACCTCCATTCATAGCTTCTTTGCATCTTTTTGCTGGTTTTATTGGAGATTCAGATCTGGTTTGAGATCTAGAAGTGCTTTTGGATCCAAAATTCTGCATCAAGGGCTTGTTCTTGCATTTATTTTGCATGGAGTGTGGAGCTTAGCATCGGATCTTTAAAGTTTTGCGCGAGATCTACCGTTTTCAGCTCAATCAACAATTACCAAAGCATACCTCAGCTTTGTAGGTTGGTTAATTTCAGATCTAGCTCTGTTTTTAGCTTATTTGCATGCTTGTGCTTTAGATCCACCATGTGCTTGTGTATTTGCTTGTGTTGTTTGATTTGATTGGTTGATTTGTATCCGGATCCGAATGTTATTGTTCATGAGCTTAATGATATGGATTAATGTGAATTGATCTAATTTTTCCATGTGTAATTGATTGCTGGTCTGGTGCAAGCTTATTTGAATAAGCTGTTTTGAGATGCTGTTTTCTGCAGGATTTGTTGCTGTTTTATCAGTGTTAACCGGTTAACGTATATGGTTAACCGGTTAACGCCCCTGTTTTGTGCGTATTTTGTGCAGGTTTGAGCTGGTTAACCGGTTAACGCATTTGGTTAACCGGTTAACACTGAAGCAGAATGACTTTTTAGTGTTGTTTTGAGCTTGTTTGATCCCTTTGCTTGTTCTATTTGCCATGGATCATTGCATGATCATTAAACATGAGATTTTAGGGTGATTTGCTTGCTGGTTGATGTATGCTTTCATGTTTTCGACGCGTAAGTCGTGTACTTGCAATGTTTGGCATGATGTTTGATTCTTGTTCACAAGAACCTTTGAGCATGATTAATTCCATGATTGTGTTGGTCACTTTGCTGGATTTTTTTTGTGTGCATACTAACCTTGCAGGGGCTATGGTAAGTGAGAGATGTGGGAATTGAGTTCCACATCTCCAATTCTCATCTTCCTCTTATGTTTATGTTACTAACCCTTTGTTGTTGGGCTTAGGCCTTTCTCATCCCTTCTTCTATCTTCTTCTTTTTTCCTTCATTAGGATAGAAACCTCACTAACTCTTAGGACTTCCATGCATGTGAATACTTAGGATTATTTTAGTCCCCCTTTAGAATTTTTCCTTTGAGATCTTTTGGTTCTTCTTCTCTTCTCATCTCATAACTCTTAAAAAGAAAACACTTTAATAAATGTGAAGTGATGCATTGATCCATAGCCTTATTCCATGAGGTATGCTTGTAGTCTTCCCATCTTGGGATAGTACATGTTTACCTTGTGATGCACAAGTCTGATCAAGGTATCTTCTTCATAAAGAAAAGCATAAAAAACACTTCTTCATGTAAATAACCAAAAAAACACTTAATAATTAAGCAAGTTAGTGAGCCTAAGCCCTAATCTTTGGGTTCAAGTTTTGGGGATCTTCTCCTTACTTGAGTGTGCTTGTTCTATTATTCCATCTTGGAATGTAGTGACAAGTGCACATTCCATTGGTGAGAGTTTGAGTTCACTTCCTTGTGACACACTCATAAAAGCTTCTAAAAAACACAAAACAAACAATAAGCGTCATTCCTTCGGGAATTCTTTTCTCATCTCCTTCGCTCCGTACGCGAACTTGCTCCTACTTGTCATTTTGCAAGACGGTTACGCACTCGTCGTCCGAGTCTGCAACACCTGAGCAATGGCATAGGCAGTTCAAGCCTTAATTCACAAGCAATTTCCTTTTAGTACCCCTAGTTAGGGGAACTACGGCGTCTCTGATCCTCATTATCCTGGTGAGGTACGTAGGCAGCGGGGTAGGGCCCGTTCGAGCACAATCTTTATTTTCCCTACATTTTTCCTTTTCTTTTCTTATTCATTTCCTTTCTCATTTTTCTTTTCCAGTTCATTTTCTTTTCTTTTGCTGCAGTTTTCATACCCTCACCCTTTGAAACAGTATTCTTTGCAAGCGTGGATCCCGTCGGGTACGGCGGACGATCTGGGTGCTAATACCTTCCCAGGTCGTAACCGACTCCCGAACTCAGTCTCTTTGGTTCGCAGGACCTGTGTCCTTCCCTTTTTTTTTCTTCTGGTTTGTGCAGCATTACCATTCCCTCTATTCGGGATAAAAATGCATGGCTGGCGACTCAACCTTTTTCCGCGCCACTTTCGCGTTTGTACCAGGATGGAAATCCCGGGAGCGACAGCTGGCGACTCTGCTGGGGATATGACCCAGAATCTCTGGTTCCCCTGTGAGTCTCTCCTAGCGCTTGTGTGTTGCTGTTTCATTGGGTGATGTTTGTTTGATGTGGCTTGTTGTATTATATTGCTGTTTGTTTATTGCTTTATTTACAGCTTTATTTACAACTTTATTTACAGTTTTCAGTATTTATTTTCTGCATCATGTATCATACTGGACTGTCTGGACTGGTTTCCTTTGGTGGGATGGGAGTTACTGGTTCTTGAGAGATATGAGCCAAGTACCCGGCTCGAGTGCACCATAGGACTTAGAGTGGTTCCACTTTGGCCTCATGAGATCTTGTCATGGGGGTAGTAGTGAGTTCCACACCCAGGTTGCGATTGTCTTGGAAATGTCTTGATTTGGGGATCTTCCTCTCTCATTACATAACCCTGACAGTTATGTGCAGCTGGGGACCGATCATTGAGAACCTTTGTGGAAACAACCTTCTCCAGTGGTGACAGTGGCAGACCACATTTTGTGGCAAACCCATTCGCACCCGAGGGTCCACTGGGAACTCGCATAGGATGGCCTGGTTCTCTTATAAGAACTCAGTTAAAGCATCTGGTCATATGACATTAGTACTGTATCCTACGGGCTGAATGTACTATTGTTTCTTGATTTCAGCGCTTGAAGCTAGGGACTTATAAGGGATGCTTGTTTTTCCCGGACTCAGCTGAGGCCTCCCTGCATAGTACATAATGCCTAACCGATTCCCTGATTTGGTCATGAGCCATTTCTTGGAGATGGTGACAGTATTATTGCTATGTGGCTTTGAGAGTCCGTGATGTCTGACCCGGAGCCTTTTACCCGTGAGATTGGGGGGTGTGTACAGGTGTGCAGGAACCCATGACCTCAACATACACTCATCTGTTCAGTTATGATCTTTGGTCCTGTGAATATGACCGGTGGTTCTATTGATTCTATGGTTCCGAGGTTATGATCCTGGAATTCTGGATTTCTTGATACTGTGGGTCTGAGATCTTCTATCAGAGGGTTGTGATTACCAGAGGGGGTGACTCAGTGAACTGTTGAGTTTGCCAGTTGTTCCGAGGGGCCCTTGTCAGTGTGCCAGTTCAGATGGTCCCCGTTGGTCATATGCTTGCATTGCATTACATTTGCATCATTCTTTGCATTAACTGTTTATGTTTCCCATTTTTTCAGGTCATTACTCACATCTGTTCCCGGTTCTGGTATTCTTATCTCCATGGCAGAAATTAAAAGCGATCCGAGAAAAAAGAATGTGCATTACACCTTTCTTCAGCCGGAAGTCAGAAGTGTTCAAAGGTTAGCAGGTCTGATGAACGATCAAGTCTTGGGTAATTTCAAGAAAAGATATGGCCAGATACTGAAATTTGTGGACAAGCCTACTACAAACCAAAAGGACAGCTTGCATACCTTGTTGCAATTTTATGATCCCATGTTGCGTTGCTTTATTCTTCCAGGTTACATCTTAGCTCCGACATTGGAAGAGATCTCCAGCATGCTGAGTGTCCCGATCAGAGAGACATTGCCGTTCTACGGGTCAGAGGTTGTGCTCAGAGATGAAGACATAGCCAAGGTTTGTAGGTTGCCAGTTGCTTCAGCCAGAAAGGCTTTGCAAGAGAGTAAAGGCAGAGGTCTACCATGGAGTGTGCTTATTCCAGAGGCTGAGAAGTATGCTACAGAGGCTAGGTGGAGCGACTTTGGAGCTTTGCTTGCATTGATGGTATATGGGTCTAGCTTGTTTCCCGGAGAGAAAGAGTTTGTCAGCTTAGAAGTGATCTCAATCTTCGCAAAAGGCAATCCGGTGCCTACTTTATTGGGTGACTTTTATTTTAGTGTCCATTACAGAAACGAGAAAGGTAGAGGTGGTCCAGTGGTCTGCTGTGCTCCTTTGTTTGCTGAATGGTTCGCTAGACAGTTGCCTAAATCAGGTGCCTTCAAGGATATACGAGACGAATGGAGATGGTCCAGAAGACTGATGGGATTGACTGAAGAAGACATTGCTTGGGGTTATGACAGGGATTTGCTAGGAAAAGAGGTGATGGTTAGCTGCGGAAGGTTTGCCGGAGTACCTTTGCTGGGAAGGAAAGGTGTCATCAGTTACTACCCGACATTAGCCAGAAGGCAGTTTGGCTACCCTTTGAAGGATCCTCCCCAGATGGAAATGTTTGCTGAATCTTTGTATTTTCCTGTTGATGGAAACAGAGAGCTAGTCCAACAAGCAGTTCAATCCTGGGATCACAGGAAAAGGAAAGGGAAGAAGGACTTCGGCCGAGTTGATCCCAAAGCATATCCACCATACGTTGAATGGTTGCAAAGGCATATCGAGTCAGTTCTCATGCCTTTTTCAGTCGAAGCTCCACTTTATCCTCGAGAGGTACCAGGTCCGAGCAGTACGGTTTCCTTGGAGGAGTACAAGAAGCTAGAAGCTCAGCTGCATGCGGTCAGAGTAGAGAATGTTGAGATGGTAAGCTTATACCACCAGGCCAATGGAGCCAAGAAGGAAGCTGAAGATAAACTGCAAAAGCTCCAGTCCTCCTTGGAAAACAAAGAGAAGGATTTTGCCGGAAGAGAAGCCCATTTCCACCGATTGGGTATGATGGAAGCGCAAAGAGAAGCCAAGCACAAGGAGACTTTAAAGACTCTCAGGAGTGCTCGACAGTCCATTGTTTGGCTGAAAGGCCAAAGGGAGGAAGAGCAAAAGAAATTCAAAGAGAAGGAAGAGTTCTTTGAAGTTCAGATGGCTTTTAAGAAGGAGGAAGTGGAGCAAGCCCACGCCATCCGGAGGTTGAGGACCCAACAGCTAGTCCAAAGCCAATTAGCTCTGGAGGAAGCCAGGAAAGAGATTGAAGAGCTCAAGCTGAGAGCAGGCGTCAAGAAGAGCAGGGCAGAGGTGGCAGAGTCGGGGTCCTTAGCTTAGTTTATTTTTCAGACTACCTACAGGCTTGTTGTAGGGGTTTTGCTTTCATTTCCTTTGTCTTTATGTACTGATTTGTAACCCTTCGGGGAATATTCTTGGATGTATTCTGACTTTTAGCCTATAGTGGTTTGTCCATATTCAGTATTAATGTGCAAGTTATCGTTTTGAATGTGCAAGACTCGTTTGTCTGGATACTACTAACGTCTGAACACTTATCAAAGAGAAAGTTTGAAAGCTAAACACTGAAAGTGATTGCCGAGATAGATACCAGAACTGGGGCATGCCAAATGCTTAAAATTGGGAACATGAACAGTTACATTGCATTGCATATAACCTGTTTGTCTGTTTTGCAGGTGTTGCATCAATTACTAACGGGTTTTGTGTTTCAGGCACTATAGCTCCTCGAAAAGTTCGAGAACAACCGACAGTGCACAGATACCCAACCAAGATTAACAGAGAGCGGGCCATGGATCAAATGCAGGCAGATTTGGCAGACCTAAGGTAGAGAATGGATAACTTCATGACGTTAATGACCGGCATGGGGCAGAATCAAGAACGGCTGCGAGAGTTGGTTGAAAATCAGAACCGGAATGCTGCTGCTGCTGCTAATGCTGGTAATCATGCTGGTGCAGGCGCACATCAAGGGGGAATTCCTGCCACACAACCAGGGACGACAACAGTCAACGACGGGATGCATAACATTCATGTGGATCACCAGGAGGACCAGTTCACTTTACTTGATGAGACCGAGGGTCAAGGGGTCGAAATGAACAAGAGGTTTGAAGAGATGGCTGAGCAAATCAAGGCTATTCACTCCCAGAGTTCTTTGGGGTTCGATATAACAGACTTGGGCTTGGTTCCGGGAGTCAGGATCCCGTATAAGTTCAAAGTTCCTACTTTCGAGAAGTATAACGGCACTGCTTGCCCAAAGACCCATCTGCAATCATATGTGGGAAGAATCGCCGCTCATACAGACGATGAAAAACTGTGGATGTATTACTTTCAGGACAGCTTAGTGGGAGCTTCCCTTGAGTGGTACATGAAACTCAGCAGGGTCAATGTTAAGAGCTGGAAAGATCTTGCTGAAGCCTTTGTGAGGCAGTACCAATATAATATGGACATGGCTCCGAATCGCACCCAGTTGCAACATATGGCTCAGACAGCAAAAGAAGGCTTCAAAGAATACGCCCAGAGGTGGCGTCAGCTAGCTGCTAGGGTGCAGCCACCCTTGTTAGAGAATGAGATGGCCGATATGTTTATGGGTACCCTCCAGGGGGTATTTCTTGAGAGATTGGCATCAAGTTCTGCTACAAAGTTCAACGATATTGTCATTGCGGGAGAAAGGGTCGAAACGCTGTTGAAAATGGGGAAGATACAAGACCCAGGTGCTAGTAGCTCAAATGGAGTGAGGAAAGCTTTTAGCGGACCTCCAAGAAGGCGAGAAGGAGAGACCAATGCTGTATTCGGCCGAAGCCAGGGCCGTGGTTACAGAAGACCTTATGAACATGTGGCTGCTGTCACTATTCCTGCAGCTCCCGTACAACAGATGCCACCTCCACCACAACAACAACAACAACAACCTAGAGCCAACTACCAGCAAAGACCTTATCAGCCGAGGCAGACTCGTCCTGCTAACAGGGTGATTGAAGCTATTCCGATGACATATGCTGCCTTGTTGCCGAGACTACTAGACTTGAACCTTATTCAATTAAGGACTTTGGCACCACCACCTCCTGGAGAGCTTCCAGCTGGTTACGACGTCAACGCGCGATGCGCTTTTCATTCAGGGGCACCCGGGCACTCAACCGAGAAGTGCAGGGCGCTACATCACAAAGTTCAAGATCTCGTGGATTCAAAGGCAATCAACTTTGCGCCACCACCGAATATCAACTCGAACCCTATACCTAATCATGGAGGGGCAAGAGTTAATGCTGTTGAGCGTGATGACAAGTTGAGTTTGGTACTGAGAATTGATGAAGTCAAGACGCCGTTGAAGGTGGTGAAAGAGAGACTGTTGAAAGGTCAAGTATTTCCTGGTTGTTCTCTCGATTGTGAAGACTGTATAAGTGTTGTGAATGGCTGCGAGAAATTGAAGACGGGTTTGCAAGAGTTGATTGATGTTGGGTCCCTACAATTTAGCAAGATTAGTAATGAAAAGGCTGATGATGTGTCAACCATTACTATCTTCTACAATGAGGCTGACATGCCCGTTCGACAAGAGCCTGTTACCGTTTACGCTCCTCAGATTAGTCCTGTGACTATAACTGTACCTGGGCCAATGCCGTATAATGATGATAGAGCCATTCCGTGGCATTATGGTTCCGATGTCTATGTGGCGGGACAGAAGATGGAAAGTAGACCTGTTGCTGACTTGACCATTGAAAATGTGGGAGGTGTTGGAGGTTTTACTCGAAGTGGTCGTTTGTTTGCTCCCCCTGCACTGAGAAAGGATCCTGAGGCCGAAGCTTCGTCCAAAGACAAAGGAAAGCAGACTGCGAATGACGAGTCAACTACTCCTGTGGCTGGGCAGAGGACGTTTGAAAAGGAGGTAGAGGAGTTTATGAAGATCATCAAAAGGAGTGACTACAAGGTGGTTGACCAACTGAATCAAACGCCTTCAAAGATTTCTATTTTGTCACTGTTGATGTGCTCTCCCGCGCACCGAGAAGCCTTGCTGAAAGTACTTCAAATGGCCTATGTTCCTCAAGAAATCACTGTTAATCAACTCGAAGCTGTTGTTGGAAGTGTTAATGCCAGCCATGGTTTAGGCTTCACTGACCGAGACCTTACTTCGGAGGGAAGGAATCACAATAAAGCACTGCATATCACGATGGAATGCAAGGGCGCTGTTTTGTCTCATGTTCTTGTGGACACAGGCTCTTCCTTGAATGTGCTCCCGAAGAAGGCGTTGATGAAGCTTAACATTGATGGGGTTATTCTGACGCCGAGTGATCTAGTGGTTAAAGCTTTCGATGGTTCAAGAAGATCCGTTTTCGGAGAGGTTGAGTTGCCTGTCAAGATAGGCTCTCAAGTCTTCAAGAGTGTCTTCTATGTCATGGATATCCAGCCTGCGTATAGTTGCTTGTTGGGCAGACCGTGGATACACGCAGCTGGAGCTGTCACCTCAACTCTGCACCAGAAGCTTAAATATGTGGTGGATGGCCAGGTCACCACAGTTTGCGGGGAAGAAGATATATTCGTCAGCCATTTGTCGACATTTAAATATGTAGAAATGGACGGGGAAATTCACGAGACTTTGTGCCAAGCTTTTGAGGCAGATGTCAGTATCCTGACTCCGGTGAAGAAAAACAACGAAGGCACGTCAATCCATTCCTACCGGGAAGCAAAAGAGGCCGTCCAATCAGGCAATGCCCAGGGCTGGGGCAAGCTACTGGAGGTGGAAAAGAAGGGTGATAAATTCGGCTTAGGGTATCAGCCTGGGGGGTCTACTCGGAGTGGTAAAGCTATCTCATTCACAAGTGCTGGGTCGATTGACCGCGATCAAATCTGTATGGCAAGCCAAGACGGGGATAGTGACAGAGACTGGGACAACAATTGGATCCGCCCGTGTGCACCCGGCGAGGAGCTAGGAAATTGGTCTGCTGAGGACATTGTTCAAGTCACCTGGCTCTCAAAGTATTTGTTTTGTTTCCTTTTATTAGCATACTGCATTGTCAAATCCAGCATTCTGCCCAAGATGTTTGGATCCATTGTACTGGGCTACCATGTTTTGTATTGCATCGTTATTTTTGCCATGAAATAAAAGGACATTTTCAGACAAATTGTGCTCTCTTTCTTTGTTTTTAAACTTTTTCACAAAAAACAATATAAAAATGGCAATGTGTTTTTTCATTTTTTGCTTTGTGTTAGCGTCTCTTTTCAAAATAAGCAGATTCTGAATAAGCACATCATTTGTGCAGTATTGATCATCCGGATTCCACGGATAACGTTCCTGCTATGACTATGCATGACTTTGATAATCCAGTCTACCAAGCTGATGAAGGGGTTGAGGAAGATTGTGACCTACCTGAAGAGTTGGTCAGATTGTTAAAACAAGAGGAACGAGTTATTCAGCCTCATCAAGAGGAGATTGAGACCATCAACATTGGCAGTGAAGATGCAAAGAAAGAAATCAAGATAGGAGCCAATCTGCAGGCCGACGTCAAACAAGAGCTGATCAGTATGCTGAGAGAGTATGTAGATATCTTTGCTTGGTCATATCAAGATATGCCAGGGTTGGATACCGACATCGTGATGCATAAGCTACCTCTGAGAGAAGACTGTCCTCCTGTGAAGCAAAAGTTGAGAAGAACTCGCCCGGATATGGCGATGAAGATTAAAGAGGAGGTGCAGAAACAGTGGGATGCCGGGTTCCTTGCCGTGACTAGTTACCCACCTTGGGTAGCTAACATCGTACCAGTGCCTAAAAAGGACGGCAAGGTCCGGATGTGCGTTGACTATCGAGATTTGAACAGAGCAAGCCCAAAGGATGATTTTCCGTTGCCACACATTGACGTGTTGGTCGACAGTACTGCTCAATTCTCAGTATTCTCCTTCATGGATGGATTCTCCGGTTATAATCAGATAAAAATGGCGCCGGAAGACACGGAGAAGACAACGTTCATTACCCCGTGGGGAACGTTCTGCTATAAGGTCATGCCTTTCGGTCTGAAGAACGCAGGGGCAACTTATCAACGGGCAATGGTCACGTTGTTCCATGACATGATCCACAAGGAGATCGAATGTTATGTGGATGATATGATTGCAAAGTCCAAGGACGAAGAGGAGCATTTGGTTAACCTAAAGAAGTTGTTTGACAGATTGATCAAGTACAAGTTGAGGTTGAATCCGCACAAGTGCACTTTCGGAGTGCGTTCTGGAAAGTTGCTGGGTTTCATTGTAAGTCAAAGAGGAATTGAGGTAGATCCTGCTAAAGTGAAAGCTATTCAAGATATGCCTGCACCAAAGACAGAAAAAGAAGTGCGCGGGTTCTTAGGTAGATTGAACTACATTTCTCGGTTCATATCTCACCTAACTGCCACGTGCGAACCGATATTCAAACTGCTAAGAAAAGAGCAAACAGTCAGGTGGAATGATGATTGCCAAAGGGCTTTCGACAAAATAAAGGAATATTTGCAGGAGCCTCCAATTCTGATGCCTCCAGTGGAGGGGAGACCGTTAATCATGTACTTGACCGTGCTAGAAGGGTCGATGGGGTGTGTGCTTGGCCAACATGACGAGTCTGGTCGAAAAGAGTACGCCATTTATTACCTTAGCAAAAAGTTTACCGACTGTGAATCCCGATACTCACTGCTCGAGAAAACTTGCTGCGCTTTGGTATGGGCTGCTCGCCGACTGAGGCAGTACATGTTGACCCATACTACACTTCTCATTTCCAAGATGGATCCTGTCAAGTACATCTTTGAGAAACCAGCATTGACCGGAAGGGTTGCTAGATGGCAGATGATTTTAACTGAATACGACATCCAGTACACTTCTCAGAAAGCCATCAAAGGAAGTGTATTGTCGGAATACCTTGCTCAGCAACCTCTTGAGGATGACTATCAGCCGATGAGATTTGATTTCCCTGAAGAGGACATCATGTGCCTCAAAACAAACGATTATGAGGAACCACTTCCGGAGGAGGGGCCTGACCCTGAATCCAAATGGAAATTGATGTTTGATGGGGCTGTCAATATCAATGGTCGTGGAGTTGGTGCCGTACTCATTACTCCTGAAGGTGTTCATTTACCCTTCGCTGCCAAAATTACTTTTGGCTGCACCAACAATGAAGCGGAATACGAGGCGTGTATAATGGGAATAGAGGAGGCAATTGATCTTCGGATTAAGAACCTCGACATATTCGGAGATTCAGCCCTCGTCATTAACCAAATTACCGGCAAGTGGTATACACATCAAGAGCATCTAGTTCCGTACAGGGATTATGCTAGAAAACTGTTGACATTCTTCACGACAGTTGAGCTCAAATACATACCACGGGACGAAAATCAATTTGTCGATGCTTTGGCCACTCTCTCTTCGTCAATTAAAGCCCTATGTTGGAACTTTGTGCCCAGAATTGACATCTCCAGGCTTGACTCTCCGGCTTATGCTTTCTCTGTAGACGCCGTGTCTGACGAGAAACCTTGGTATTTTGATATCAAGTTGTTCCTGGAGAAGCAAGAATACCCAACAGGGGCATCTTCCAAAGACAAAAAGACCTTGAGACGACTTGCTGCTAGTTTCTTCTTGAACACAGACGGGGTTTTGTACAAGAGGAATTTCGACATGGTCTTGCTCAGATGCGTGGATAGACACGAAGCAAGCCTGTTGATGCAGGAAGTCCATGAAGGATCTTTTGGTACCCATGCAGGAGGGCATGCTATGGCAAAGAAACTGCTGAGATCAGGGTATTACTGGATGACAATGGATGCAGATTGTTGTTCGTTCGCTCGTAAATGCCACAAGTGCCAAATATATGCAGATAAAGTGCATGTTCCTCCTAACCCGCTCAACATCATGTCATCTCCTTGGCCTTTCTCTATGTGGGGCATTGACATGATCGGGAAGATTGATCCAACTGCTTCGAATGGTCATCGCTTCATCCTGGTCGCGATTGATTACTTTACCAAGTGGGTAGAAGCAGCGTCTTATGCCAATGTCACTCGTCAAGTGGTGGCAAGATTTCTGAAAAGAGATATCATATGCAGATATGGAGTGCCCGAAAGGATCATTACTGATAATGGTTCTAATCTCAACAACAAGATGATGGCAGACTTATGTCGGGACTTCAAAATACAGCATCACAATTCTTCTCCTTACCGACCAAAGATGAATGGTGCGGTAGAGGCAGCTAACAAGAATATCAAGAAGATTGTGCAGAAAATGGTTGTCACCTACAAGGATTGGCATGAGATGTTACCGTTTGCTTTGCATGGGTACCGAACGTCGGTCAGGACGTCAACAGGGGCAACTCCCTTCTCTCTAGTGTATGGCATGGAAGCAGTCCTGCCTGTTGAAGTAGAGATTCCTTCACTGCGTGTGATGATGGACGTCAAACTGGATGAGGCTGAATGGGTGCGTGCTCGTTACAACCAGCTATGTCTAATTGAGGAAAAGAGATTAGCGGCTATCTGTCATGGTCAGCTTTATCAGAGGAGAATGAAGCGGGCATTCGATCAACGAGTACGTACTCGAGAGTATCGAGTGGGAGAGCTTGTATTGAAGAGGATCGTTCCTCCAGGTTCAGATAACAGGGGCAAGTGGACCCCAAACTACGAAGGACCATTCATAGTGAAGAGAGTCTTCTCAGGAGGAGCGCTGATGCTCACCACTATGGATGGAGAGGACTTCCCATCCCCTGTCAACTCGGACGCAGTTAAAAAATACTTCGCGTAAAGAGACCCGCTGGACACAAAAACAGAATGTAAGTCCAGGCAAGAAAAGGGCATCCCGGCGAGCTAAAAACAGAATAAAAAGCTCGGGCAAAAATTAGGGAAATAAATATAAAAAATGTGTACACCCGCTGAGTTGAAAAGCCACATTGGACAGCTCAGGCAAAAAAGGGTATCCCGGTGGATTGAAAACCCGAGAGGGCGATCCACGCAAAATAAGGGAATAAGCGAACAACTGTGATCCAAGTTATCTGAACCACGTCATCGTTTCGTACGGTTTGACAATATCAGAAGGATAGGAAACAGTCCCCTTGTTCTCTCAGAAAGCCAAAGCAGAATGGAGAGTCTTGAAGACATGCAGGTCATAGCAGAAATGGAACTCCTTGGAATGCCATGTACATTGCCATTAGGATAGTTTCTTTTCTCAATTTTTATAGTGGCTACCTCTTTCCAGGTGGTTGCTTCCTGATGTAAATCTGTGCCTATTCAGAGGCCATTCAATAAAAATAATATTCAGTCAGAAAGCTGTGTGTGTTTATTTTTGTTTGCAAAATGTCCTGAATTTTTGGCAAAAATAGCATTGCATCTAAACATGGTGATAATCTTGAAAAGAAAACTGACATGCAGGGAAACTGTAACCCTCTTTGAGTGTCGGGTGATAATGGATGAACAGATCACACCATGCAAATCCCCGGGACACACGTGTGTTTTCTGTTGTTGCAGGTTGCAGGATGGCGTCACATTCTCTCAAGCAAGGTACTCTTCCCCAGTAGAGTATTTCCCCAAGCAGAGATTTCTTCTCCAACAGGTATTTGAAGCCTGGCACCTCTGGCAGAGATTTTATCCAGCTAAGTATGGGCGGCGGCCCAAGCAGGTTCTTCTTCTCCAGTGAAGTAGCAGTCCATTCTTCCCCAGTGAAGTATAGCCAGCAGGTGCTCGAAAGCCTGACGTCATCAGAGATGAAATTAACCGTATTCTGTTCCCAGTAAGAGTCCTTGCCTATCAGGTACCCGAAAGCCTGATATCCCCTCAGAGTCTTGAATCATCGGATGCTCTCCCCAGTCAGAGTATTCGCCCAGGAAGCTTCCCCAGCTAAGTCTGAAGATGATTGGTTCCCACAGAGTTCATATTTGATTTTCACCTCCGTCCGTGAAATATTCCCCAGCAGATTTGCCCTATTGTTGGTTTATTTGATGATGCAGCCAGGTATTCATCACCTCAGTCGGAGTGGGTATCCAGACCTCTTGACTTTTTCTCCCCTGCAGAGTTGTATCTCTTGTTGCCGATCAGGCATTCGTTTATTGCTCGTCTGCAATCTTCAACACTCGTATGTGTTATCCCTAAGCAAGTTTCCCCAGCGAGGACATATCACTGCTTTATGGCTGCTCGTCTGCAATCTTCAACACTCGTATGTGTTATCCCTAAGCAAGTTTCCCCAGCGAGGACATATCACTGCTTTATGGCTGCTCGTCTGCAATCTTCAACACTCGTATGTGTTATCCCTAAGCAAGTTTCCCCAGCGAGGACATATCACTGCTTTATGGCTGCTCGTCTGCAATCTTCAACACTCGTATGTGTTATCCCTAAGCAAGTTTCCCCAGCGAGGACATATCACTGCTTTATGGCTGCTCGTCTGCAATTTCCAACACTCGTCTGTGTCATGATGCCTCCGTTGTTGCTCGTCCGCAACTCCTCAACACTCGTCTGTGTTCTGAGATGATATTTGCTGTTGCTCGTCTGCAACCTTCCAACACTCGTCTGTGTTTGGTATTGGATCCTTCGCTGCACTCGTCTGTGCCTTGATATGTATTCTCTGTTGTTGCTCGTCTGCAACTGTCCAACACTCGTCTGTGTGTGTTTGAAGCTCGTCTGCTTTTATCCCCCAGAAGTCGTTTGTGTTCTGAAGCTCGTCTGCTTTGCCTGGATACTCGTCTGTATCATCCTCAGCACTCGTCTGTGCTAGCTTGCACCTGAATGTGAAGATTTGCTTTTTACCCTGATATCTCTGTGACTACTTCAAATGCTCGTCTGTGTTTGAATTTCTGGTATTCGTCTATACCAGTGGCTGATACTCGTCTGTATCATCGCCTGAAGCACTCGTCTGTGTTTCTCAGATCATCGTCCGATACTCGTCTGTATCTTTGACTATTGGCACTCGTCTGTGTTCTCTTGACGATCATCCAATACTCGTCTGTATTGAAGAGGTTTAAAATCCTGACAGTGGGAATTAAATGTCGAAATGGTTACCGGTCCTGGCGTAACAGGTAAATCCGAAGGAGGCTCGTCTGTCTCAAGCACCAATTATGGTTGCTGCACCTGGCGTAACAGGTTTGCTCAGAAGACTCGTCTGTCTTATACCATATATCCGCGGATAATATATGAGGAAGGTTCGTCTACCTTGATTGCATGTCTATCCCACAGACTTATATGCATTCCCGGAGCCTGCGTAAGGGTTATCCGAAGAAGACTCGTCCGTCTTATTCCACTTATCTGCGTAAGGATTAGTGAAGGAGATTCGTCCATCTCAGGTTACTTTGAAGATCCTTAAGGGCTCGTCCGCTCTCTGTACCTGGCGTCACAGGTCATGCGAAGACTCGTCTGTCAGCATGATAGTATTTCAGATATCAGTTTCAACTTGGAAGAAGCTCGTCTGTTTTTTCTCTCCTTCTTATCCCCAGAGCGTCATCTGGTTGGGTTTATTTCCCAGTGTTGCATTCTTCGTCAGAGTGCAAATTTCAGGTCTTCTTGGTATTCAATCACAGTTTCTCTCGAATGTCTGATAGCCGCTGCTCTCATCCTTTTCAGATTAACAGTTGATTGAATAGGGGCAGCTGTAACACCCCAAATTTGCCCTCTTCTTGTTTAGCATCGTTATCATATCATAATCATCACGAGCATACCATATCCTTATCATTTTGCATAGAAAAATAAAGCATAACACTCACATGTTCTAGCATAAGGCATATGATCGGTCATCTGGGAAAATCTGAATCTGCAAGTCAAAATCAAGAGCATGGTGATCTGGCAAGAATCTCACAGGATCATTTTGCACAAGCCTGGTATCATGTTCAGAGCCTTAGAAAGAGAAGATGGATCAAAATTTGCTTGAAACGGTTGGTGCAGGTCTATTTTTAAGGTTCCCACCAAAGGGAGGGAAATTCAAATTTTCCATGCGTTAACCGGTTAACGCATATGGTTAACCGGTTAACAGCTGCGAAATTTGAATTTCCAGCAGCAATTTCAGCATGTGTGTTTTGGCCCCATTTTCCAATTTTCTGATTTTTATTCATTTGAATTAAATTTGAATTTGAGAGAAGGATCTAGAGCATTTATCCAAGCCTCATTCCAACCCTAAATCCAAATCACTTTCTAAGCTAATGCCAAGCCATATTTTTGGATCCCAAACCAAAATTTTGGGCCCCAAACCTAAATCATATTTATTCCATTTCCCTCCAAATCAAAGGGGCCCCCTCTCATTTTTTTTCACTCTCATTTCTGAATTTTCATTCCTCTCACTCACATTTCTCTCACTTTTCTCTCCCAATTTTCCAAATCACTCAAAGTTCCTCTTTGAAGATCACACAACCTTGCCTTGAGGTGTGTAGATCTTGGAACTAAACCTCCATTCATAGCTTCTTTGCATCTTTTTGCTGGTTTTATTGGAGATTCAGATCTGGTTTGAGATCTAGAAGTGCTTTTGGATCCAAAATTCTGCATCAAGGGCTTGTTCTTGCATTTATTTTGCATGGAGTGTGGAGCTTAGCATCGGATCTTTAAAGTTTTGCGCGAGATCTACCGTTTTCAGCTCAATCAACAATTACCAAAGCATACCTCAGCTTTGTAGGTTGGTTAATTTCAGATCTAGCTCTGTTTTTAGCTTATTTGCATGCTTGTGCTTTAGATCCACCATGTGCTTGTGTATTTGCTTGTGTTGTTTGATTTGATTGGTTGATTTGTATCCGGATCCGAATGTTATTGTTCATGAGCTTAATGATATGGATTAATGTGAATTGATCTAATTTTTCCATGTGTAATTGATTGCTGGTCTGGTGCAAGCTTATTTGAATAAGCTGTTTTGAGATGCTGTTTTCTGCAGGATTTGTTGCTGTTTTATCAGTGTTAACCGGTTAACGTATATGGTTAACCGGTTAACGCCCCTGTTTTGTGCGTATTTTGTGCAGGTTTGAGCTGGTTAACCGGTTAACGCATTTGGTTAACCGGTTAACACTGAAGCAGAATGACTTTTTAGTGTTGTTTTGAGCTTGTTTGATCCCTTTGCTTGTTCTATTTGCCATGGATCATTGCATGATCATTAAACATGAGATTTTAGGGTGATTTGCTTGCTGGTTGATGTATGCTTTCATGTTTTCGACGCGTAAGTCGTGTACTTGCAATGTTTGGCATGATGTTTGATTCTTGTTCACAAGAACCTTTGAGCATGATTAATTCCATGATTGTGTTGGTCACTTTGCTGGATTTTTTTTGTGTGCATACTAACCTTGCAGGGGCTATGGTAAGTGAGAGATGTGGGAATTGAGTTCCACATCTCCAATTCTCATCTTCCTCTTATGTTTATGTTACTAACCCTTTGTTGTTGGGCTTAGGCCTTTCTCATCCCTTCTTCTATCTTCTTCTTTTTTCCTTCATTAGGATAGAAACCTCACTAACTCTTAGGACTTCCATGCATGTGAATACTTAGGATTATTTTAGTCCCCCTTTAGAATTTTTCCTTTGAGATCTTTTGGTTCTTCTTCTCTTCTCATCTCATAACTCTTAAAAAGAAAACACTTTAATAAATGTGAAGTGATGCATTGATCCATAGCCTTATTCCATGAGGTATGCTTGTAGTCTTCCCATCTTGGGATAGTACATGTTTACCTTGTGATGCACAAGTCTGATCAAGGTATCTTCTTCATAAAGAAAAGCATAAAAAACACTTCTTCATGTAAATAACCAAAAAAACACTTAATAATTAAGCAAGTTAGTGAGCCTAAGCCCTAATCTTTGGGTTCAAGTTTTGGGGATCTTCTCCTTACTTGAGTGTGCTTGTTCTATTATTCCATCTTGGAATGTAGTGACAAGTGCACATTCCATTGGTGAGAGTTTGAGTTCACTTCCTTGTGACACACTCATAAAAGCTTCTAAAAAACACAAAACAAACAATAAGCGTCATTCCTTCGGGAATTCTTTTCTCATCTCCTTCGCTCCGTACGCGAACTTGCTCCTACTTGTCATTTTGCAAGACGGTTACGCACTCGTCGTCCGAGTCTGCAACACCTGAGCAATGGCATAGGCAGTTCAAGCCTTAATTCACAAGCAATTTCCTTTTAGTACCCCTAGTTAGGGGAACTACGGCGTCTCTGATCCTCATTATCCTGGTGAGGTACGTAGGCAGCGGGGTAGGGCCCGTTCGAGCACAATCTTTATTTTCCCTACATTTTTCCTTTTCTTTTCTTATTCATTTCCTTTCTCATTTTTCTTTTCCAGTTCATTTTCTTTTCTTTTGCTGCAGTTTTCATACCCTCACCCTTTGAAACAGTATTCTTTGCAAGCGTGGATCCCGTCGGGTACGGCGGACGATCTGGGTGCTAATACCTTCCCAGGTCGTAACCGACTCCCGAACTCAGTCTCTTTGGTTCGCAGGACCTGTGTCCTTCCCTTTTTTTTTCTTCTGGTTTGTGCAGCATTACCATTCCCTCTATTCGGGATAAAAATGCATGGCTGGCGACTCTACCTTTTTCCGCGCCACTTTCGCGTTTGTACCAGGATGGAAATCCCGGGAGCGACAGGTGGATTTTGATGAAACGTTTGCACCAGTAGCAAGACTTGAATCCATCAGACTACTCCTAGGAATTGCTTGCATCCTAAAGTTCAAATTATTTCAGATGGATGTTAAAAGTGCCTTCCTAAATGGGTACCTTAATGAGGAAGTATATGTGGAGCAACCAAAGGGATTTTTTGATCCAAGCTGTCCAGACCATGTATATAAGCTGAGGAAGGCTCTGTATGGGCTAAAGCAAGCTCCCAGAGCATGGTATGAAAGACTGACCACCTTTCTCATTAAGCATGGATACAGGAAAGGAGGAATAGACAAAACCCTGTTTGTAAAGGATGAAGAGGGAAAGGTTATGATTGCTCAGATATATGTGGATGACATAGTGTTTGGTGGGATGTCAGATAGGATGGTTAAACATTTTGTGACTCAAATGGAGTCTGAGTTTGAAATGAGCCTAGTGGGAGAATTAACTTACTTCCTTGGACTGGAAATCAAACAGATGGAGGATTTCATGTTCATATCCCAAAGCAAGTATGCAAAGAACACTGTCAATAAGTTTGGGATGGAAAATGCAAGTCACAAGAGAACACCTTCCCCCACTCATGTAAAACTGACAAAGGATGACAAATGTGAGAGTGTGGACCAAAGCTTGTACAGGAGCATGATTGGAAGTCTTCTATATCTTACAACTAGCATACCAAATATAGGTTTTGCAGTTGGTGTGTGTGCAAGGTATCAAGCTGAACCAAAGGTGAGCCATCTCAACCAGGTTAAGAGGATCTTGAAATATGTAAATGGCACCTGTGACTATGGCATAATGTACTCTCATGGTTGTGAACCCATACTCACTAGGTTTTGTGATGCTGACTGGGCTGGAAGTGCTGATGATAGAAAGAGTACATCAGGAGGATGCTTCTTTCTTGGGAACAATTTAATTTCTTGGTTCAGTAAGAAACAAAATTGTGTGTCCTTATCCACGGCTGAAGCTGAATACATTGCAGCTGGTAGCAGTTGTTCACAGCTGGCATGGATGAAACAAATGCTCACAGAATACAATGTTACACAAGATGTCATGACATTGTACTGTGACAATTTAAGTGCTATTAATATCTCCAAAAATCCTATCCAACACAGCAGGACTAAGCACATAGATATCAGACATCACTTCATCAGAGACCTTGTGGAGGAGAAGGTGATCACATTGGAGCATGTAGCCACAGAGCTGCAATTAGCTGACATATTCACCAAGGCTTTGGATGCTACCCAATTTGAAAACCTTAGGGGTAAATTGGGAATCTGCATGTGTGACATATAGCAATTATGGAGAAGTGCCAGCATGTCTTATGACACCGTGTGGCATGACCACCAGGTGGCAGCACTAGTCTGGCCAATAACCGTTTGTATTCCAGTTTTAAAAGTTCCAATAGCAACAGACTCTATTTATGTACAAAAGTGCTTTCAGCTTCTCACATTCTCATTAGCTCCACTGAACCTTTTGCATGCTACAGCTGAAACTCTGAACTCATCTAAGTCCATCATCAAACCTTTATACATCCCCACTACAATCGAAATCATGTCACAACATCAGAACCCTAACTCCATTGATGAGGGTCTCATTCAGGAAGACGTAGTGAACGTCACTCCATTGTCTGTAGTACCCATGGATGCTACACCTATAAATGTTATCAGAGGAAGCATTCCCATTTCACAAAAGCCCAGGACTCCCCATGCAAGAAGACCCAAGGAGCCAGTCTTCAGCAAAAGTAAAGGAGCTTCTTCATCTTCCAGTGCTCCCAAAGCTTCTGCTTACGTGGACGCAACAATAAAAAAACTTGTAACCAGGATCCTGGCAGAAGAAAGGGTTGTGCCTGGGGTGTTAGTTCCCCTGAACAGGATGCCTGCCTCACCTCCCATCAACCAAGCTGAAGAAGACATAACTGCTCCACAAGATGTCCCAAGCAATGTTGAGACAATTGAGAGCCAGGACAAAGCCCCAAATGATGATGAAGGAGTAGAAGATTCTACTGATGATCAAGCTGCTGAGAATGAGGCTTCCCAACCTCCACCAACTGTGAACCTGGACAATGATTCTGATACAGAGATCATAGCAGCTGTTGATCCTAGCATAGCCAAGAGGCTCAGGGCTAGGAAGGATAAAAGGCCAGCTACTCAAGCATCTCCTGAGAAAAGACATCCAACCCCCAAGTAGGACAAGGTCAAAACTGCTTTTGGACCTACAAAGCAATGGAGTAAGGTCAGCACACAGAAGAGGAAGGCCACAACTCCATCTGATTCTGATGTTGAGGAGGATGTCCCAACATCTCAACCCAGAAAGAGGCCAACACCTCCTAGGACTGCCACTGTTGTCCCTGAAGCACCCCTGGATAATGTGTCTTTCCACCATGTCTCCAGCGTAAGCATGTGGAAATATGTCTATCAGAGAAGGGTGGCTCTGGAACGAGAGCTGGGTAGTAATACCTTGGACTGTACTGAGGTAATTGATTTAATCTCCAATGCTGGACTGTTCAAGACTGTCTCTAAATTCTCTCCATGCTATGAGTTGTTGGTAAAACGATTTATAGTAAACTTACAAGAAGGATGTGCTGATGGGAAATCTGAGGATTTCAGAAAAGTGTATGTCAGGGGAAGGTGTGTAGATTTTTCTCCTAGTGTGATCAATCAGTACCTGGGGAGAGAAGCAGATGGGCCAACTGAGCTTGGCAAAACTGACAATCAAGTGTGCATAATAATTACAGCTAACCAGGTCAAGACATGGCCAGTAAAAGGCAAGCTCTCAATCAGCTTGTTAACCAGGAAATATGCCATGCTACACAGAATTGGGACAACCAACCCAACCAACCACACCTCAACCATAGCCACTGGGCTTGGGAGGTTTATCTGTGCTATAGGCACCCAAACCAAGCTGGATTATGGAGCATACATCTTTGACCAGACTCTCAAGCATGCAGGAACCTCAGCCATCAAGCTTCCAATAGCCTTCCCATCACTACTCTGTGGGGTGATTCTCAATCAGTATCCAGGAATCCTTACTGACAAGGACTCTGTCTGTAAAAGGGAAAGTCCACTGTCCTTCCATTACAAGTTGTTTCTAAGTCATCATGTTGCAGATGTTGAAGCACCAGGTGGGACATCTGCTGTCAAGACACCTATATCAAAGACAACCCTAATTGCAGAGCTCAGAACAACCTGCAAGGAGCTAGAAGAAAGGAAGAAGAAGCTTGAGGATCTAATTCAAAGACTGGAGCTGGAAGAGACTACTGGGAATGCTGATGGAGCTGGTGATGAGTCTGAGGATACAGAGGATGATGAGTCTGAGGATACAGAGGATGAAGAGTGAAGCTGTTTGTTGGTGGAAAATGTCTGTCTGTTCTGCATTGTAATTCTGATTGTTATGTCTGTTTCTGTAATGTTTTGTTTGGCCCCAAATTTATGTCTAACAAGGGGGAGAAATCTGTGTGTTGAACAATCTGTGTGTGTTGAATAATGATGTTAATGTCTATCTGCTGAACTGCTGAACTAAGTTGAATTTTCAATGGTATTTTTTGGACCTATCAAAATCTCAGGTAACCACATGTTTGAGGGGAGCAAATTCTTAGCTCTCACATGATCTAACAGAATGGAACTCTGCTGCTCTCTGACAAAACCAGAAGAATATGTTAGCCAAAAATTAGCCAAAGGGGGAGTTTGTAGATGTTAGAAATTGGCAGAATTTTTGACAAACAAAGTAATAGTTATGAACTTAGTTCAGGACATCAGGATGTCACACCAGATGTTGTGACATCGCAAACCTGCTATCTACCTTAAATGATGCGTAACAGAAGTGCCTAAAATCAGGAGTAAATATCTGGAATTAATTGTAAAAGGATGAGCACTCCAAGGCGCCTCTTTAGGAAGTTAAGTTATCTGGTTCAAGCATAAAAGAAACAAAAAACTAACTCACCTTGATTCAAGGAGATAACAAACTAACTCACCTTGATTCAAGGAGATAACTGTGGGATTTATCAAAGTCTGGATAATTTGCAAAAAGCCCACAAACCAAGCATCTATTTAAGAAACTGATACACTCAAGTAAATCTAACGATTTGAAGCAGAGTGTCAAGGGTGTTAGTGAAGTTAGCAGGTTTTAATTGTTTGTTATTCACTGTATATGCTTTTAAGCAAAAAGTGAATTGTGTCTTGATTGAAACTGATAAGTAAGATCAAGTTGGTGTGTCTGAAGTGTGACTTCAAATCATTCTAAGTTAGAGATCACTGTGTGATTGAGGGGGAGTGAGTAGGTACTCATATCTAAGTAGAGTCTTAGATAGAAATTGCCTTGGGTAGATATTAAGTGATGGATTAAACTGATTGGTTTAACTCCCTAATTAATATTACTTATATTGAATTTACTTCCTGGCTTGGTAGCCCCCAGATGTAAGTGTGGAGATACACTGAACTGGGTTAACAATTTCTTGTGTTAATTAATTTACTAGCTCATTAATTTACTGCTTAGGATATCAGTGTCTAAACATCTGTTTCGACATCACATATCTGATCCCAGAATTTCAAGATCCTCCAGTGGTTACCTAGGACGCCCAAGGCAATCCAATCAACAACACTGTTATTCCACCTATGGTGAACAGGCCTCCAACTCCCGAGGGTGGTGGCCCAATTCCTGTTCATATGGTAGACCGCCAGGAAGATTAGTTCACTTTAATCAATGAAGATATGGGATTTGGTATAGGAGCCAATAATCAGGATTTCCAAATGCTGGTCGAGAAGGTGCGAGCTCTAGAATGCAAAGATACTCTTGGTATTGACGTTTCTGATATAGGCTTGGTTTCAGAGGTGGTTATCCCTCCAAAGTTCAGGCCTTCAACTTTCGACAAATACAACGGCAGCTCCTGCCCTAAGACTCACTTGCAGGATTTTTATCACAAAATCGCCGCTCATACCAAGGACGGGAAGCTCTGGATGTATTACTTCCAGGAACCTATCTGGGGGCTCGTTGGAGTGGTACATGAAGCTGGAAAAGAACTCTGTCTGTAACTAGAAGGAGCTTGGGGAAGCCTTCCTTAAGAAATAACAGTACAACATCAACATGGCTCCCAGCTGGACTCAACTTCAAAGTCTGTCTCATAAGAATTCAGAGAACTTCAAAGACTATGCGCAGAGATGGCGCGAGGTTGCTGCCAGAGTTCAACCACCATTATTGGAAAGGGAGATGGTTGATCTCTTTATGGATACCCTCTCGGGGAACTTCATGGAGAGGTTGGCTAGCTGTTCCTCCAGGGGATTTTCTGATATTATCTTTACAGGCGAAAAAATTGAGAGTTGGATGAAACATGGTAAAATTCAAAGCAGTGGAGCGTCAACCTCCGGTTTTAAGAAGCCTTTCATAAAGCAAAGGGAAGGAGAAGCTGAGGCCGTATATACTCAGAGGAATAGGGGGAATAGGAATGCATATCACCAGGAAGCTCTCGTCACTATTACTACTCCTGCTAGTCAGTCATAGGTTCAACAACCGCAACAATAACGCCAACAAAACTATCAACAGCAAAGGGCCCCTCTTTCATACTATCCTCCCAGACCGAGGGATAGACAGTTTGAGGTGCCTCAGATGTCCTACTCTCAGCTACTACAAAATCTTCTCCAACTTCAGATGATCCAACTGAGAACCTTACAACCTCCAAGACCAGGGCAGATTCCCGAGGGTTACGATGCTAATGTCTATTGTGAATTCCATTCTGGGGGCTCCAGGCGATAGTACCGAGAATTGCAAGGCTTTGAAGCACCTCGTCCAAGATCTGATAGACTCTAAGGCGATCAACTTTGCTGCGACCCCAAATGTGATACAGAACCCCATGCCTCCTCATGGAAGGATTATTGGGGCTGTTGATAGCGGTGAAGGTTTGAACTTGTTATCTGATGTCAAGGACTTGAAGACTCCATTGTTGATTGTAAAAGCTTTCTTGGCTAAAAGAAACATATTCTCAGGTTGTGAAGAATTTTTTTTAGACTGTGTTAATTCCGTTGATGGGTGTAATCAGCTGAGATCGGGGATATAGAAAATGATCGATGAAGGAAGTATACAATTTGATAAGATTGTGAAAGACGATGAGATATCAACTGTTACCATTTACTACGATCCAACACAAGTCCCTGCAGCAACAAGGGTGGCGCCAATAACCATTACCACCTCCGGGCCAATCCCGTACCATAGTGATAAAGCTATTCCTTGGAACTACGGAGGAGAGGTTTATTGCAATGGACAGAAGTAAAATCTGGCTGCATCCAGTTCGTCTCCGCACCAAGTCGAGAATGTTGGGGTCGGAGGATTCACTAGAAGTGGCATATTGTTCGCTCCAGAGACATTGAGAAGTAATGTATTTCCACCGAAGGACAATGCTGAAGCTCAATCTAAATATAGGGGCAAGCAGCCCATGACAAATGATGCACCTGCACCCGTGATAGAGCCTGATATCACCTTTGATAAGGAGGCGGATGAATTCCTATGAATAATCAAGAAGAGTGATTACAAAATTGTTGATCACTTACAGCAGACCCCTTCTAAGATCTCAATCTTATCTCTCTTGATGTGCTCAGTTTTGCATAGAAAGGCACTATTAAAGATCTTAAATAATGCATATGTGCCACAAGACATATCCGTAAATCAGCTGGAAACAGTGGTATCCAGTGTAAACGCCAACCATGGTTTGGGATTTACAGATATGGACTTAACGTCTGAGGGACGTTGCCACAATCGTGCCTTGCATATTTCCATGGAGTGCAAGGGGGATGTGCTTTCCTATGTGCTGGTAGACACGGGGTCCTCATTGAACGTGCTTCCCAAGAAAGCACTTATGAAGTTGAGCTACGATGGGGTTGTGCTTAAACTAAGTGATTTGTTCATACGGGCTTTCGATGGTTTGAGGAGGTAAGTATTTGGAGAGGTGGAACTACCAATCAAGGTGGGGCCACAAGTCTTCAATGCTACTTTTTACGTGATGGATATCCAACCGGCCTATAGGTGCTTATTGGGGAGACCATGGATACATTCAGCAGGGGAAGTGTCTTCGACCCTTCATCAGAAGCTTAAATTTGTCTGGATGGGACAAATTGTGACAATATGTGGGGAAGAAGATACCTTCATCAACCACTTGGCCTCATTCAAATACGTGGAAATGGATAGAGAAATCATTGAGACTCCCTGCCAAGCTTTTGAGCCCATCAAATCTGAGAATGCGTTATCATCAGCTATTGTATCAGAGGACCCCAATAAAGGAGCATCCATAGCCTCATATAAACAAGCCCTAGAGGTGATAGAGTCAGGTGCAAAGGAATGCTGGTGAAAGACAATTAAATCCCAGAGAAGAAGGACATGTTTGGAATTGGCTACCAACCAGTCAGCCAACGTCCGAGAAAAGTGCTAGAGGTCGGAAAGGCCTAATTACCTTCACTAGTGCGGGATGGATTGATCATGGTAACGTCCGTGCTATACGAGATGACATGATTGACAGTGATTGCGATCTGGACGAGTGGATTAAGCCTTGTGTTCCAGGGACACAACTCAACAACTGGTCGGCCGAAAAGCTCATCTTTGTCACTCAACCTGAAGAGTAATAGTTTTTATAATGCAATATCACAATCATTAATAAAGTGGACGTTTTTGCATTCACTCATGTTGTTCCTTGTCTTTCATTTTTATTCTTGTTTTAAAAAAAAATAATAAAATGAATAATGGTAATGTTTTTCATGTCTTCCATCATTTCTAAAGTCTAGCATGAATCATCATTCATGCAGATGCTCCTCATCGGGTCTCATCAATGACGACCTTGCTATGGCTCAGTATGACTTCGACAATCCGATCTACCTAGCCGACGAGGAAGGTGAAGAAGATTGTGAACTACCTGAAGAGCTAGCCAGATTGCTCAAGCAAGAGGAAAAGATGATTCAACCGCATGAGGAGGCCATTGAGGTGATAAACCTGGGTACTAAGGAAGACATGAAAGAGGTCAAGATCGGGGATGCATTGGAAGAAACTGTAAAGAGCCATCTGACTGCCATGCTTTAAGAATATGTTGACGTCTTCGCCTGGTCTTACCAGGATATTCCTGGGTTGGATACCGATATTGTGGTGCACAAGCTACCTCTCAGGGAAGATTGCTCACCGGTAAAACAGAAGCTGGGACGAACTCGCCATGACCATTAAGATTAAAGAAGAAGTTCAAAAGCAGTTTGATGCTGGATTCTTGGCCGTAACAAGCTATCCTCCATGGGTTGCAAACATTTTACCAGTCCCTAAAAAGGATGGTAAAGTCAGAATGTGCGTGGATTACCGGGACCTGAACCGGGAATGCCCCAAAGATGACTTCCCGTTGCCGCATATTGATGTGCTAGTTGACAACACTGCCCATTTTTCTATATTTTCATTTATGAATGGATTCTCAGGCTACAATCAAATCAAAATGTCACTAGAGGACATAGATAAGACTACATCCATCACCCCATGGGGCACCTTCTGTTATAAAGTGATATCGTTCGGTTTGAAAAATGTTGGAGCAACCTATCAATGTGCAATGGTGACACTATTCCATGATATGATTCATCACGAGATTGAGGTCTACGTTGATGATATGATTGCGAAGTCACAGACAGAAGAGGAGTATCTAGTCAACCTAGCCAAGCTTTTTGACAGGCTTTGGAAATTCAGACTAAGGTTAAACCCGAACAAATGCACATTCGGGGTGCGTTCCGGTAAGCTGCTAGGCTTCATTGTCAGTGAACGGGGGATTGAGGTCGACCCTGCAAAAGTAAAATCCATCCAGGAGATGCCTGAACCAATAACTGAAAAAGAAGTACGAGGCTTCTTAGGGAGGTTGAACTACATTACACGGTTCATCTCTCACCTAACAGCCACGTGCGAACCTATTTTCAAACTTTTGAGGAAGAATCAAGCTATCGAATAGAATGATGACTGCCAACAGACCTTCGACCGAATCAAGGAGTACTTGCAAGAGCCTCTGATTCTCATGCCTCCAGTACCGGGGAGACCCCTAATCATGTACCTTATAGTGCTAGAAGGATCGGTTGTGTCCTGGGTCAGTAAGACGAGTCTGGTCGAAAAGAGCACGCCATTTATTACCTTAGCAAAAAGTTTACCGATTGTGAGACATGCTACTCACTACTCGAGAAAACTTGCTGTGCTTTGGCATGGGCTGCTCGCCGATTAAGACAGTACATGCTGACTCATACCACTCTATTGATTTCCAAGATGGACCCTGTAAAGTACATATTCGAAAAGCTAGCTCTAACCGGAAGAGTAGCCCGATGGCAAATGATTCTGACGGAATATGATATCCATTACACTTCACAAAAAGCCATCAAGGGAAGTGTATTGTAGGATTATCTGGCCCAACAACCAATTGATGATTACTAACCAATGAAGTTCGAGTTTCCGGATGAAGACATCATGTTCCTCAAGTCGAAAGACTGTTAAGAACCACTCCCAGAGGAGGGGCCAAACCCTGAATCTAAATGGAGTCTGATGTTTGACGGAGCCATTAACATGAACGACAACGAAGTTGGTGCTATCATAACCTCGTCGGAAGGGATTTACATGCCCTTCACTTTCCTACTGACATTAGAATGCACTAACAATGAAGCTGAGTACGAAGCCTGCATAATGGGGATCGAGGAAGCAATCAATTTGAGAATCAAGATCCTCGAGATCTTCGGCAGTTCTGCTTTATTTGTTAACCAAGTTAACGAAAAATGGCTGGTTCATCAACCTCATTTGAATCCTTACAGGGACTATACCAGGAGGTTGCAAAATTTCTTCACAAAGGTCGAGTTGCACCATATAACTCGAGACGAGAACCAGTTTGATGATGCTCTGGAAACCTTATCTTCTATGATCAAGGTTCATCAAGAGAACTATGTGCCTCAAATCGATGTCTCTCGTCTCGAAAGACCGGTATATGTATTTGCATTTGACAGTACTAACGATAGAAAACCTTAGTATCATGATATTAAGCAATTTCTAAAGTCTCGGGAATACCCGGTAGGGGCATCAAGTAAAGACAAGAAGACCCTCAGGAGGTTGGCAGGCGGGTTCTTCTTAAACCAAGATGATGTGCTCTATAAACGGAACTTCGACATAGTCCTGCTCAGATGCGTGGATAGACACGAAGTAGACCTGTTGATGCAAGAAGTTCACGAAGGCTCCTTTGGTACCCATACTAGAGGGCATGTTATGGCAAATCTATGCTGATAAGGTTCATGTACCTCCAAATCCATTGAGTTTCATGTCTTCACCTTGGCCGTTCTCCATGTGGGGCATTGATATGATTGGCAAGATTGAGCCAACAACTTCCAAAGGTCATCGCTTCATCTTAGTTGCCATAGACTATTTCACGAAGTGGGTTGAAGTGGCGTCTTATGCCAACGTCACTAAACAAGTGGTAGCCCGTTTCATAAAGAGGGATTTCATTTGACAGTATGGAATTACTGACAATGGTTCTAATCTTAACAACAAGATGATGGCAGACTTGTGCCAGGATTTCAAAATTGAGCATCGCAACTCTTCTTCGTATCGCCCAAGATGAAT
This sequence comes from Lathyrus aphaca, assembly GCA_963966055.1. Classification (NCBI taxonomy): domain Eukaryota; kingdom Viridiplantae; phylum Streptophyta; class Magnoliopsida; order Fabales; family Fabaceae; genus Lathyrus; species Lathyrus aphaca. Next base: position 204,373,202 of record OZ014523.1, on the reverse strand, counting down.
GGAGCCATCGAGGAAGCCAATAAGAATATCAAGAAGATCATACAGAAGATGGTTGTGACATACAAATATTGGCATGAGATTCTACCATTTGCACCGCATGGGCAACAGACATCGGTGTCGCTCCCGAAGATTTGCATCCCGGTGCAAGCAGCGAACAGTCGGCGAAAGAGAACATGAAGATGAACTGAAAAGAGTCGCCAGCTAGGCATTTTTATCCCGAAGGAAAGGTAATGCTGCATAAACCTAGAAAGATGTGGAAAAGACAGTCACAAACCAGAGAATACTGAGAAAGGGGGTTGGTTACAATCTGGGAAGGTATTAGCACCCAGATTGTCCGTCATACTCGACGGGATCCACGCTTAAAAAGATTTGTGTTTAAAGGGGTAGTGCCAGTGCTATCTGTGTGCAAAAGGCGGAAAAGAATGTACAGGGGTCAGTGCAAAAGAAGTGTAAAGTGAAGTTGCTCAGGAATGAGGCTTGAAGAATAATGCTGGAAAAAAGGGGATATACAGAGACTTTTGTTCGATAACAATTAAGTTATGCCTACGTATCCTCTCGTGCAATGAGGAAGTCAGAACACCGTAGTTCGACTCAAAGAGACTGAAGAATAAATTGACTAATGAACTGCTTACTTGTCTATGCTCAAGTGTATGACCTGTCTGGCTCAGGTGCAAACTGTCTTGCATTAGACGGAAGAAGCGAGTTCCCGTTTGTGAGTGAATGAGGTGAGAAAAGAATCCCGAAGGAGACAATTATTTTTTGTTTTTGGTGTTTTCAATCTTTTATTGCTTTTTGGTGTTTGTCATAAGTTAATGAGCTTAAGCCTAAACCAAGGGTTAGTAAACTCATCACATCTTCCCTTTGATTAGGGGTAATGAGGATACCTTAAGTATGAAGTAAGCACCTCACACTTAATCACCATGATATAGGATTAAGATCATTAACCTACTTGTGATTATTTAGATGTTTTTGGTATTTTTGTTTAGTGTTAAGTAATAAGTTTAAGCCATAATCAAGGATTTAATGGACTCATTACACCATCCTAATAGAAGGATAATAAATGAGAACATTTAAGCTGAGGAAGATACCTCAACTTAATCCATGATTAGGGATTAACCTCATGACAAAACAAAACCTTTATTAAAGTGGATTTTAATTAATGGTAAGATTAAGAAGTGAATTTTATGGCTTGTAAGAACACTTGAGGGGGACTTGTCCATTAACACTAGGGTTAGTCCTTCTTAACCAATTAAGGAAGAGTTAGAACCCTAATGCAAGACCCAAGTTACAAGCTTAATGTCTTAATGATTATTAAATGAATTTATTAAAGGATTTAAAAACATTAAGGGTTTAACACTTAGGATTAAAGTTATACACTCCATCCTATGAGAAGGATGCATGCATAACCTTAATCACAAAGCCTTAAAACCTTAAAGGTTTAGTCCCTGATTAAGAGGTGAGAAGAGAAGACACAAAAGATGAAACAAAGGTAAAACTAATGGGGGACTAATCAACCATAATTTTTATCATGCTTGGGTATTCCTAGGGTTTATGAGGCTTGCAAGAAATCTTCAAGAAAAGCCACCAAGGAAGAAGCAAATGGAAGGAGGAGAAGCAGAAGAAGCAAGCCAACTTACTTCACTTAAGAAGATAAGTTGCTTGAAGAAAGAAGGTGAAGAAGGAACATGAATGATCAAGCTCACTCTAATACAAATACAAAATGCAGCAAAGATGCATAAGAGAGATGAGGAGAGATTGTGAGAAGTGAAGGCAAATTCACTTCTCAAAATACTTACATCCTGCAAAGTTAGCATAATGAAATGAAATGAAAAATGAAATGAATGCAAGGATGAAAACCAAAACCAGAAACATATTTATGATGAAAATGATGTTATGAGATGATATGAAAGCATGCCAAGAGATATGAATGTTCATACAAGTGATGAGAATGCAAAGGAAGCATGAAAGGAACATGAAAGTTCATGAATGCACATGAAATGAAATGAAGGCATAACATGGAAAATGGATGAGGAAATGATCAAGAATGAGTCTAATGTGTCCTAGTATGTCTTATATGTCATGTGAATGCATAAAATGTCATGGCAAGTTCATGAATGCAAGAATATGCAAGATGTATGCAAGAGAAGATGAGAAATTATGGTTTTCATGCAACATGAGATGCAAAACTCAAAAACAGAAGCAAATGACAAGATAAAAAATTTAAATTGCAACCAAAAGAACCCTAATCCCATATGATATCACACCCCAAAGGAGAAGACCTAACTCTTAACCTAATGAAAGATATGATTTTTCTAAGTTTTCTAGGGTTTTAAGGTACTTAAAGGGGAAAAATGCCAATCAATTCAAAAAGACAGAAGAAATTCATGACAAAATTATGTTAGAAACTATATTTCAAATGTAGATAAATGCAAAAATAACCATTGTCATACCATTCTTGGTTAGGCAGAAAATAATTCTTGAAGTTAGGGTTCTAAAATATGAATTTTATGAACCCTAAATTCAAGAAAATTGTCAAAAATGGTTCAAAACCAAAAATAAATTTGTGTGGATGGTATGACAATTTCTCTAAATGTTTAAAGATGCAATATGAATTTTTTGGGATTTTTAAGATACCTAAATGATATTTTAATTAATTAATTTTCATTAATTAATTAAAATAAACATTTAAATACTTAAAAATGATTTTTTAAATGCAAAAAATAAAAATAAAAATATTTTTAGGTCAAGAAAATTATTTGAAACAAAAATCCAGAATAAAAATATTTTTTTAGGGTTTAATGATGGCATCTGGAACATTCAAACACGCGGGGAAGCTCAATCCTACGGCCAGAATTCAAATGAAACCCTAAACCTAATTAAAACACTAATTATTTTCAGGTCACCGGAGAAGAGCTCCGGTCGTTTTCTCCGGTGACACCCTCACCTGAAAACCCTTAACTTCTTCCCTAGGTACTTTCTGGAGCTCTAAAGCTCCAGATTCACTCCTCTCACTCTCCTAAGATCAAATCCACTCTCAAAACAAATTTCTTTTCACTCAAACTCATGATTCGAAGAGAAACATAAACATGGCAAAAATTTCAGACAATCAATACACACTCATTTCTCAACCATTTTCAAAAATTCCAAGTTCGGTGTGATCAGTGAAGCATGCTTAACCATTTTGTAACATAAAAAGGAAGTTCTGGAAAAATTAATTCGAATGGCTACCTGAGATGGAGCTTTTCACCCTTGAGCTTTCTGGCCACTTCCTTGGTGCAAAATGCCTCTAATAACCTTCCTGAAGAAGTTGCAATGCTTGGAAAGCTTTGTGGATGGCTGGTTTGAGAGTTTGCACTCCAACTGGTCAGAAATCGTATTTTGTTTATGAGGTGTTTTTGGCTGTTTCAATGGTTGGTTTGTGATCAGTGAGGGATTTAGAGATGAATGGTGGAATTTGTTTGAAGATTGAGTGGCTGAGTTGGGAGATTCGAAAGCTTTTGCAAGAGGGAGAGTTTTTTGTGAACTTAGTGATTCTTAGGGTTCAACATGTGTTCTTGTGTGTTATGATCAGCATTTGGTCCATATATCAACTTGTGATAGGTCTGTGGAGTGGTTGTGCCCTATTGTGATTGGTATGGCCTTCTTGCAAAAAGTCACCAACTTGTGTACTTGAGGTATGGGCAAGGATGCAGCTGGCCTTTGGGCATGTCCATGCGCAACTAACTTCAATGAAATCCACAAATTCATTCTTGAGGCAATTCAGCATGTGGGAAATAAGTTATGGGGTGTTTTGCAATTATGTGAAGTTTTGGCCCCTTTGAGAAATCTTGGTGTTCAAGGCATGTGATCTTGCAATTCCTTGGGCAATTTTGATCTAGAAGCAATGTGCTATTATTTTATGATGTATTGATGTGTATTAGAAGTCACAAAATGGCTTGGTATGTGGTTTTGCAAAGAATCCCTTTTGGTGCATTCTTGAAATTTATGGGATTTTTGCCAACTTTGACAAGCCATATCTTGAGTTCCAAAATGAATTAGGTCTTGTTCTTGTACTTTTTCAAAAGGGAATGATCCAATCTACAACTTTCATGAACAATAATTTTTCATTTGAAGCATTTTTGGTTGAGAAAGAGGAGGTTGAAAAACTTTCCCAAAATGGAAAGCTTACATTACAAGTCATTTCAATTTTTGGCAACTTTTGGTTTAGCTTATTTTCCTTCAACTTTGTGAACTTCTAAGCACTCCAATGATCAAATAAAGACCATATAACTTCAATTTGATGAAAAATCCACTTTGGTTCCATGTTGGGGGGCCTCAGATGCCCTGATTTTGCTCTGACTTGCTCAAGAAGTTACCCAGTGATCAGATGACTTCCACAATGAATTTCTTCATCAAACTTTATAAACATGATCCTTATATCATATTGAGGCCAATAGAAACAAGAATGACCAAAAAATTTGGAGTTATGGCCTCTGAAACCAAAACCCTAATTTCAGGTCATATGTGCAGTTAAACCTTGGCTTTGTTTCCATGTTTTGCCAGTTCTTGTGATTCTTTGACTTCCTTGATTTTTGGAGGATAAAATATGATGATTGAACATACATGCACCCTCTTGAGATGATTAAAGACCTTTGGAGTGGCTCAGATGGATCCTTGGATTGCTCAGTTCACAAACCCTAAACGCAGATGACTTGAACTAATGCAGTGAAGCAAAAATGCAACATGATATGATATGATTAAACTAATGCAAATATGAAAGATCACAAGCCATGGTGTGAACTGAGTGAGGGAAAATTTGGGGTGTTTACAGCTGCCCCTATTCAAACATGAGTTAGCTGTGCAGGATGTAAGCGCCTGGCTTAACGGACAAACAAGATAACTTGTGGTTGAATACCAAAGACAGTCCGAAATTTGCACTCACTGGGGAGAAGAAGAAAAGGGATATAAATTGTAAAAGAAAGTATAGTATGATTATCAAATGCGGGCGATGGAGGACGACCATCGAGTAAAGGAAGACTGCTGGGGATAAAGTAAAGACGAGGACGGTCGACATGCTGGGGAAATAAAGAGATCATGATGGGGACGACCATCAGGTAAAGGAAACAAGATTATCTGGGGATTAAAAGTAAAGGCAATGATGGGGACGGCCATCGAGTTTGCAAAGTAAGGTAAATAACGACGGGGACGGCCATCAGTTCAAAGGGTAAATGAAACATTGATGAGGGACGGTCATCAAAGGTGAAGGACGATCACCTAGCAGGGGACGGATTTTCTTTACGACGACATAGGACGAATGTCGGATAGAAAAATTCAACGATGGGGACGACCATCAGATAAGCATGATAAAGGACGATCATCAAGAGGTGAAGGACGATCACCTAGCAGGGTACGGCTGCTCTCGGGGTTTATCATGATATAGGACGAATGTCAGATAACAAGATCAATGGTGGGGACGACCATCAGATAAAATGATGAAGGACGATCATCAAGAAGGTGAAGGACGATCACCTAGCAAGGGACGGCTGTTAAATATCACAACATAGGAAAAATTCTGGAAATAAAAGGGTTCCAATAATGGAGACTCCGCTAGGAGAAGGATGAGGGACGATCATCCAAAGGTGAAGGACGATCACCTGGCAGGGTACGGCTACCGAAAGTATCATGACATAGGACGAATGTCATATAAAAAAGAAGTTTTGCTTTTTACTGGGAAATGGTAAACATGGACGAGTGCTTACATCCAAGAAACAAATGGTAACAAATGGTATAAGTGTTTGGCACTATGTATAGATTAAAGATGCGGCCGAGCATCCTTAAGACTATGATACGGACGAGTATCGGTAGAAACAAACGCTGACGCATGTTCAGAGATGATGATACGGACGAGTACCAACTGGTTAACAAATAACACGGACGAGTGTTGAATCTGAGGGGAAATAAGTGGTGTATACAAGATACGGACGAGTATCTGCATGAATAAAGATTAGAATTGGTGAGACACAGACGTGTGTTCAACTTGTTATGAACTTATAAGTGCAAAAGATAATCTGGTGACTTCTGGGGATAACATGACACAAACGGGTGTCAACGAGAGTATATTATAATAAGTGTTTGGTTAACCATGCTGGGGAATGGTAACACGGACGGGTGTATGTAAAGTTCTGTATTCAAAAGGATATTTGTGGCTTATATCTGCAGGGGGATGATATGACACAGACGCGTGTCGAATGAGTATATATAAACATGTACTTGTGTTGGAGAGTGCAAAGGGGACGCTTTGGCTTTTTGTTGCGGAAATTGAGAGGTATTTTGTATATTGCTGATGTGGTTTTGTTGGTATTTACAGGTGACTGGTTCGAACCTGACTTGTGATTATGCAATATGTTTGATTTTTGCCGTAATTTTCCGTGTTAAAACAGAATGCTACGCTCTGGGGGGAAAATGATGCGAATGCTATGATTATGCAAAGATACCGATCCGGGATTCGGATCCCGTTGCTTGTGGAGATCTCTGACTGATTTGCTTGACAGGATATCCTAGCTGGGGATGAGATCATTGGTAGATCTGATAAAATATACGACTCTGCTTGGGGAAATAAGTCACTGATAGACCTATCTTAGTAATAAGGAGCCCAGCTGGGGATGTGGAAGCTTTCGTCACTTTGTTGTGTGGGAAATTCAGACATTGCTCTTCTGGGAGGAGGCTGGAGCTCTGTGGGGAGATGGTTCTCTGTCTAGTACTCTGTTGGGGGAGGAAAGACCACTGAACAATCTCCTTAGAGATTTCTGTGGGGATCCTGCTGAGGACGATGATATCTGACAACTCAGCTAGGGAAATAAGCACCTTCTAAAGAAAATATGCTGGAGAAGCGATGCCTGGAAACTCTGATGGGGAGAAAGCACTTCCAGTGCTGTTTGGAGGATGTGCTGAGGAAATAATGATTTGGCAATTCTGCTGGGGAAAACCTTTCATGACCCATGTTGTGCTCTGAATACATGCGATCCTGTTATAACAAAGAAACGTGCCAGTTGTCGCTCCCAAAAGATGAGACCGGGCTCAAATGAGGTACAGACACGAACGGTCGGCGAAAGGAGGGTGTGAGAACACACAGGAGTGAACTCACAGGGAATGAAAAGAGTCGCCAGCTAGGCATTTTTATCCCGGAGGAAAGGTAATGCTGCATAAACCTAGAAAGATATGGATAAGACGGTTGCGAACCAGAGAGACTGAGAAAGGGGGTTGGTTACAACCTGGGAAGGTATTAGCACCTAGATTGTCCGTCGTACTCGACGGAATCCACGCTTAGAAGATTTGTGTTTTAAAGGGGTAGTGTCAGTGCAATTAGTGTATAAAAGAGCTGGAAAGAATGCAAGTGTCAGTGTAAAGAAAAATGTGAAGTGTAATATATACAGTGTCAGTGTAGGGACAAGAATGAAATGCTCATGATAATGAGGCTAAAGAATAAGGCTAGAAGGAGGGGGAATATACAGAGACTTTTGTTCGATAACTGTTAAGTTATGCCTACGTATCCTCTCGTGCAATGAGGAAGTCAGAACACCGTAGTTCGACCCAAAGAGACTGAAAGATGAATTGACCTGTGAACTGCTTGCTTGCCTATGCTCAAGTGTATGATCTGTATGGCACAGATGCAAACTGTCTTGCATTAGACGGAAGAAGCAAGTTCTCGTTTATGAGTGAATGAGGTGAGAAAAGAATCCCGGAGGAGACAATTATTGTTTGTTTTTGAGTTTTCAGTCTTTTATTGCTTTTTGAAGTTTGTCATAAGTTAATGAGCTTAAGCCTAAACCAATGGATTTAGTAAACTCATCACATCCTCCCTCTGATTAGGGGTAATGAGAATACCTTAAGTATGAAGTAAGCACCTCAAACTTAATTACCATGATGTAGGATTAAGATCATTAACCTACTTATATTTATTTAGATGTTTTTGTTGTTTTGTTTAGTGTTAGGTAATGAGGTTAAGCCATAATCAAGGATTAAACAGACTCATTACACCATCCTAATAGAAGGATAATAGATGAGAATGTTTAAGCTGAGGAAAGCTCCTCAACTTAATCCATGATTAGGGATTAAACTCATGACAAAACAAAGCCTTTATTAAGTGGATTTTAGTTAATGATAAGATGATGAAGTGATTTTTAGGGTTTGTAAGACAACTTGAGGAGGACTTGTCCATTAACACTAGGGTTAGTCCTTCTTAACCAATTAAGGAAGAATTAGAACCCTAATGCAAGGCCCAAGTTACAAGTTTGGTGTCTTGATGATTATTAAGTGACTTGATTAAAGGATTTAAACACATTAAGGGTTTAACACTTAGGATTAAAGTTATACACTCCATCCTAATAGAAGGATGCAGGCATAAGCTTAATCACAAAGCCTTAAAGCCTTTAGGGTTTAGTCCCTGATTATGAGGTGAGAAGAGAAGACTCAATGAGACACAAAGGTAAAAGACTAAGTGGGGGACTAATCAAAACCCTAATCATTGTCATGCTTGGTTGTTCCTAAGGTTTGTGAGGTTTAAGAAAGAAATCTTCAATGGAACCACCAGGAAGCAGATGAAAGGAGCAAAGAGAAGCAAAGTAACTTGCTTCATTTAAGAAGACAAGTCACTTGAAGAAAGAAAGTAAGAAGAAAAAGAAAGAGAAAGCTCAATCTCAAACACAAGACAAAATGCAGCAATGATGCATAAAGAGATGAAAAGAAATTGTGAGAAGTGAAGGCAAATTCACTTCTCAAAGTTGCTTACCACCTGAAAAGTTAGTGAGAAAGATGCAATGCAATGCAAAATGAGATGGAATGGCATGATGCAAACCAAAATCAGAAGCATATATGAGATGATAATGATGCTATGAGATGATGCAAACATGAAACAAGGCATGGGGATGATCATACAAACATATGGATGCAAGAGAAACATGCTTAGAACCATGAACATACATGAAAAGTTATGAAATGCAAATGACATACAACATGGAAAATGCAAGAGGCAATGATCAAACATACTTCTAACATGTCTTAAGATGTCTAATGAATCAAATGTATGCACAAAATGCTATGGCAAGACATGGTATGCAAGCAAATGCAAGATGGATGCAAAAGGAAGCTCCAATTAGGGTTTATGATCAATGCATCAAACAAAAACCAAAATCAGAAGCAAACATCAAGATAAAAAATTGAAAATGCATTCAAAGGGACCCTAAACCTATACAAACTTACTGCCCAAAGGAGGGATTCTAACTCTTAACCTAATTAGGGTTATGAATTTCCTAAAATTTCTAGGGTTTTGGGGTATCCTAACAAGAAAAATGTCAAACAAATGGGAAATGCAATATCAGTTCATGCCAATTTAATCCTACAAACTACATGATATGCAAGACATAATGCAAAAAGAAACAAAGTCCAACTCTCAATGGTTAGGCAGAAATGATTTTTCAAAGATTGGATCAAAATAATTCTTTAAAATGGAATTAATTCCATGGAAAATTATCAAAATGCATTAAGATCAAAAAAGAAATTTGGTTTGAGGGTTGGACAATGTTTCTAAATGATTTTAAAGGTTCCATGAATTTTTTGGTGATTTTTAAATACCTAAAAGTATTTTTAATTAATTAATTCTCATTAATTAATTAAAAATAAACTTTTAAATAATTTAAAAATATTTTTTAATGCAAAAAATAAAAATAAAAATGTTTTTGGTTTCTGAAAATTCATAAAAGTTTATATAAAAATTTTCAGAATTTTTAAAATTGTTTTACTATTTTTTATAAAATGTAGAAAACAAATCAATTAAAATGAAAATAAAAACTAATTAAATGGGTGGTAATCAGAATCAATGGCTGGAATTTGAACTGGGAATGCGCGCGTTTGACTTGGCGCCACATCCAAGGGCCGAGATTCAAACTCACGTAATTATGATTAGCCCTAATTAATCAAACCCTAATGACTTTCAGGCGACCGGAACACTGTTCCGGTCGTCTTCTCCGGCAAGCTCAAACTCCTAACTCTCTCTACACGCAATGAAAACAAAATCTAACTGCCCAGAACTCATCCCCATTCAAAAACGAATCAAAGCCCCCAATCAAACATCATTTTTCATTCATCAATCAGCCAAATCGAATCAAAACATTTTTAGGGCAAAAAGTTTCAGAGCATTCATACATCCTGATTTCTCAACCATTTTCAAAAGTAAACACATATTCATGATCAGGGAAGTGCATAGAAGCTTTTAAGAACTTAAAAACATGTTTCTGGAAAAAAGTTTTGAGATGACTACCTGAACTGGAGCTTTCGATTCAGGAGCTTTCTGGCTGTTTCTTTGGCTTAAATCCACTCCAATGATCCTCCTAAGCAGCTTGCAATGTTTGTTTGAAGTTTGCAATGGCTGGTTTGAGAGATGGCAGGAGTTCTGTTCAATGGCAGGTGGTGATTGTGTTTTTGATTCTTTGAGTTTCAGGCTATGGTGAAGGGTGCTTTGTGATCAGGAAGGTGTGTGGAGTTGATTTGTGAAGTTAGTTTGTATGTTTGTGGCCTGTGTGATGAGTTTCGAATGCTCTTGCCAGATGAGGTGAAAATGAGAATGCTGAGTTATGGTTGGTTTCAGGCTTCTGTTCTTGTTGCTTTGGCTTGCTTTTGGCTTGTATAAACAATTGTGATAGGTCAGATGAAGTGATGTGTGCTTTATTGATTGGTATGGCTCAAGTTGCCAAAATGTCAAAGTTGTGTAAGAGAGGTATGGGCTACTTTCTAGCCAAGGACAAAAGGTGTGTCCTGCGCAGCATGATGTGGGGAGATACCTAGGATGGTTCAGCAAGCTAGCAAGCAAGTGGATGATAAACTATGATGAGTTTTGCAAGTTGGTTCATTTTTGCTTCTTATGAAAAATCTTGATCCATAAGCCATAAAAATGAGGGATTTCTTGGCCCATTCTGACTTTTAGGTCTTGTATGATCATGTTGTGAAGTTTAGAAGTCCATTTGATAACTTAATTTGCCTTGAGAAGTGAATTTGCAACTTTGCCTCTTTGGTGGAAACTTTGAAATTTTGTGATTTTAGCCAACTTTGACAAGCCATAACTTTTGATCCAAAATGAAGTAGGTCATGTTTTTGTACTTTTTGAAAAGGTAATGATCCATTATACAACTTTCATGACCAAAGTTTTTTCATTTGAAGCATTTTTGAATCAAAAAGCAAGGGTTGAAAAAGTTTCCCAAAATGGCAATTTCATTAAAAGTCAAACTTCCCCAAAAAGTCAACTTTGCAAAAGACTTGAAATTCTTCAATTTTGTGAACTTCTAACATCTTCCATGATCAAATAAAGATCATATACAATCAAAATGATGAAGAACACCCCTTGGTTGGGTCATTGAGGGCCTCAGATGCCCTGATTTTGCACTGACTTGCTTGAAAAGTCAACTCTTGATCAGATGACTTCCCCATGGAATTTCTTCATGAAAATTGATATGCATACTCCCTATACCATATAGAGACCAATAGAAACAAGAATGACCAAAAAATTTAGAGTTATGGCCTCTGAAACCAAAACCCTAATTCTAGGTCATCTGTGCAGTCAAACCTGGCTCTGCTTCCATGCCATTTTCAGTTCTTGTGATTCTTTGACATTCTTGACTTTGAGAGGATATAATATGATACTTGAACACACATGGACCCCTTTGAAGTGATTGATGACCTTTGGAGTGGCTCAAGAAGCTCTTGGATTGCTCAGATCACAAACCCTAGATGCAGATGGCTTTGAACCAATGCAGTGAATCAAAAATGTGATATGAGATGCTATGATTGAGTTTATGCATATGAGGAGATCACAAGCTATGGTGTGAATGGGTGAGGGCAAATTTGGGGTGTTTACACCAGTATCCCGAGGCATCCCTTACCGGATTCCGTCATAGGAGTTAGACATTCCTGGAAGTAAAAATATATTTCCTGCAAGCATGTTATTATAAAGGCACATCTGTTTTTATGCAAACATTATATCAAGCATATCAGACATTTTTGCAAACGAAACAAAAATGTACAAGGCGAAGTGTGACTGGAAATTCTGGTTTTATTAATTTGTGTGCCCTGAATTGGCAAGTACAATCAAAGAAACAAATCCCCTGAAATGAGGAGATTGTTACAAAATTGAGAAAAATAAAAGTGCTGGCAATGTTGACGGCGCTTTAGCGAGCTTCCTCTTGCTATGACTCGTATAACCTGGACGTTCTTCTCATCTTGCTTTCTGAAGAAGGCTGATTCTGACCGATGCTTTAACCTTTCGAAGCTTGCCGCGTTGTAAGTGATACAGACGAATTCAGAACGCATTTGTTCGCTTATTCCCTTATTTTGCGTGGATCACCCTTTCGGGTTTTCAATCCATCGGGATACCCATTTTTGCCTGAGCTGTCCAATGCGGCTTTTCAACTCAGCGGGTGTACACATTTTTCTTCTTCAATTTTTCCCTTATTTTTTCCCGAGTCTTTTATTCTGTTTTTGACTCGCCGGGATGCCCTATTTTTGCCTGGACTTACATTCTGTTTTTATGTCCAGCGGGTCATTTTATGCGAAGTATTTTTTAACTGCATCTGAATTCACAGGGGACAGGAAATCTTCACCATCCTTAGTAGTGAGCATCAGTGCTCCACCCGAGAAAACTTTCTTTACTATGAATGGACCATCGTAATTCGGAGTCCACTTACCCCTGTGGTCTGTATGAGGAGGAAGGAGTCTTTTCAGCACAAGATCTCCTACCTGGTATTCCCGAAGCCTGACTTTCTGATTGAAGGCTTTCTTCATTCTTTTTTGATATAACTGCCCATGACATATTGCAGCTAATCTCTTTTTTCCGATTAGATTCAGTTGATTGTACCGAGATCGGACCCATTCTACTTCATTCAACTTGACATCCATCAGTACCCGCAGGGAGGGTAATTCAACTTCAACAGGCAGGACTGTCTCCATACCATACACAAGCTGATACGGTGTTTCCCCAATGGATGTTCTGATTGAGGTATGGTACCCATGCAAGGCAAATGGTAGCATCTCATGCCAATCTTTGTAAGTAACCACCATCTTTTGCACAATTTTCTTAATGTTCTTATTAGCTGCCTCAACAACGCCATTCATCTTTGGCCTGTAAGGAGAAGAATTGTGGTGTTGGATTTTGAAGTCCCGACACAGCTCTGCCATCATTTTATTGTTCAGATTGGAACCATTATCAGTAATGATTCGCTCGGGTACTCCATACCGACAGATGATGTCTCTCTTCAGGAATCTGGCTACCACTTGTCTGGTGACATTTGCATACGAAGCTGCTTCAACCCATTTGGTGAAGTAATCAATGGCTACCAGGATGAATCTGTGACCATTTGAAGCAGTCGGCTCGATCTTCCCAATCATGTCAATGCCCCACATGGCAAGGGGCCAAGGTGAAGACATTACGTTCAAAGGATTTGGAGGCACATGCACTTTATCTGCATAAATCTGGCATTTGTGGCACTTTCTGGCATAAGCACAACAATCTGCATCCATTGTGATCCAGTAGTAACTTGACCTTAGCAATTTCTTAGCCATTGCATGTCCTCCAGCATGGGTACCAAAAGATCCTTCATGCACCTCGTGCATCAACGAGTCTGCTTCTTTCTTATCAACACATCTGAGAAGCACCATGTCAAAGTTTCTCTTGTACAAGGAACCATCAGCATTCAGGAAGAAACTACCAGCTAGCCTTCTTAATGTCTTTTTATCATTGGATGATGCCCCAGGTGGGTACATTTGATCCTCCAAGAAGCATTTGATATCATGTAACCAAGGCTTGTCATCTTTATCAATGTCCACAGAGAATACATATGTCGGTCTGTCAAGTCTGGAAACTGAAATTCGAGGTACAAAGTTGGCATCTTGAACTTTGATCATGGAGGAAATGGTAGCCAGAGCGTCTGCAAACTGATTTTCATCTCGAGGGATATACTCAAGTTTGACTGTTGTGAAGAAAGTCAGTAATCTCCTCGTATAATCCCGGTATGGAATCAAATGCTCTTGGTGGGTGTACCATTTGTCGTTGGTCTGATTGATTACCAGAGCTGAATCTCCGAACACAGTTAAAGTCTTGATCCTGAAGTCAATGGCTTCCTCAAGACCCATGATACAGGCTTCGTATTCAGCTTCGTTGTTAGTGCAGTTAAAAGTGAGTTTTGCCGAGAAAGGTATGTGAACTCCTTTAGGTGTAATGAGCATTGCACCAATTCCATGACCATTCATGTTAATAGTCCCATCAAACATCATTGTCCATTCTTCTTCTGGGTCAGGCCCTTTAGTGTGAACAGGCTCTTCATGATCTTTTGCTTTTATGAACATGATGTCTTCATCAGGGAAGTCAAATCTCATTGGCTGGTAATCATTAATGGGTTGCTCAGCAAGATAATCAGACAATAAACTGCCTTTGATAGCTTTTTGAGATATGTACTGAATGTCATATTCTGTCAGAATCATTTGCCATCTTGCAACCCTTCCGATAAGTGTTGGCTTCTCAAATACGTACTTGACTGGGTCCATCTTTGAGATCAATAAAGTAGTGTGGGTCAACATATACTGTCTCAGTCGGCGAGCAGCCCACGCTAAAGCACAACAAGTTTTCTCGAGCAGTGAATAACGTTGTTCACAGTCGGTAAACTTTTTGCTTAGGTAGTATATCACGTACTCTTTTCGACCAAACTCGTCATGCTGGCCCAACACACACCCCATTGATCCTTCTAATACTGTCAAGTACATTATTAGAGGTCTTCCTTCAACTGGAGGCATAAGGATTGGAGGTTCTTGTAAGTACTCCTTGATTTTGTCAAAAGCCTTCTGGCAGTCTTCATTCCACCTGACCGCTTGTTCTTTCCTTAACAACTTGAACAGGGGCTCACAGGTTGCAGTAAGGTAAGATATGAACCGTGAAATGTAGTTCAATCTACCTAGGAACCCCTGAACTTCTTTTTCAGTCTTTGGTGCAGGCATCTCTTGAATGGCTTTGACTTTGTCAGGGTCAACTTTAATTCCCTTTTCACTTACATTAAATCCCAGCAGCTTACCGGATCGCACCCCGAATGTGCATTTGTTGGGGTTTAGCTTCAGCTGGTACTACCTCAGGCGTTTGAACAGCTTTAACAGATTTACCAGATGGTCTTCTTCTGTGAGGGACTTGGCAATCATGTCATCCACATAACATTCAATTTCTTTGTGGATCATGTCGTGGAATAATGTTACCATAACCCGTTGATAAGTGGCACCAGCATTCTTCAGTCCAAATGGCATTACCTTATAACAGAATGTGCCCCAGGGTGTGATGAAAGTTGTCTTCTCCATGTATTCAGGTGACATCTTGATCTGATTATATCCTAAAAATCCATCCATGAAGGAGAATACCGAGAACTGAGCTGTATTGTCGACCAATACATCAATGTGAGGTAATGGGAAGTCATCTTTTGGGCTAGCTCTATTTAGATCCCGGTAATCCACACACATTCGTACTTTGCCATCCTTCTTAGGCACAGGTACAATGTTAGCAACCCACGGCGGGTAGCTAGTTACAGCAAGGAAGCCGGCGTCCCACTGTTTTTCCACCTCTTATTTTATCTTCATGGTCATATCCGGACGAGTACGGCGTAGCTTCTGTTTTACTGGAGGACAGTCTTCTTTTAGTGGCAGCTTGTGCATAATAATGTCGGTATCCAGACCTGGCATATCTTGATAAGACCAAGCAAAAACATCAACATACTCTCGAAGCATGTCAATAAGTTGTTCCTTCACTGAATCTTGCAGACGGGCCCCAATCTTTACTTCTTTCAAGTCTTCTTCTGTACCAAGATTATCTGTCTCAACTTCCTCCTGATGAGGAGTGATAGCCTTCTCCTCTTGCCTTAACAATTTGGCTAGCTCTTCAGGTAGCTCATAATCTTCTTCAACCCCTTCATCGCTTGATTAATCGGATTGTCGAAGTCATACGAAGTCATAGCAGTGTCGTTGTCGGTGCGGTCTGGAGGGCATTCTCTGCAAGTGTTTAGATTGGTTCATTTTAGTGATCAATTTTATCTTGTTTAAAAAAAGTGAAAATTTATTATTTTGAAAACATTGCCATTTTATTGTTTTGTACAAAAAAATGAAAAATGAAAAACAGTGAGCGAAAAAGAGACTTGTTTGCAAAAGATGTCCTGATATTCATTAATTGATCGTTTGCACAAAATACAAGATGGCCCGATTACAAAATGAGTCCTGACATCTTGGGCAAGATGCAGGACTTGATGCATGCTTAAAAGACAGGAAATAATAATTACTCTTCAGGAGTAACTCTTATAATTTCCTGGGAAGACCAGTTTGAGACTTGGTTCCCCGGGATCCTTGGACGTATCCAGTTTTCCAGGTTGCGTTCGTCTTCTTCCTCGTCTTCCAGACTGTTCACAGCATCCGAGGTAAGCACTCCCCCGCTGACAAATTTGGGCTCCGTTGCAGCCTCTGGTTGATCTTGTCGAGTTGGTTTGTAACCCAACCTGAATCTGTCTTCTTTCTTTTCTACCGGTAGCGACTTGCCCCAGCCTTGAGCGGTACCCTCCTTAACAACCTTCCGGGCCTGTTGATATGAAGTGGTGGAAGTTCCAGATACAACAGTGGCTTCATTAATGTTAAGGGCCTCAAATTCCTGACTCATAGTCTCATGGATCTCCCCATCCATCTCTATATACTTGTATGTAGCCAGCTGTTGCTCCCGACAAATGAAAATGGATCATATGAAGGTACAGACGCGAACGGTCGGCGAAGGGAACAATGAGAACACACAGCCGTGAACTCACTGGAGATGAAAAGAGTCGCCAGCTAGGCATTTTTATCCCGGAGGAAAGGCAATGCTGCATAGACCTAGAAAGAGATGGATAAGACGGTTGCGAACCAGAGAGACTGAGAAAGGGGGTTGGTTACAACCTGGGAAGGTATTAGCACCCAGATTGTCCGCCGTACTCGACGGGATCCGCGCTTGAAAGATTTGTGTTTTAAAGGGGTAGTGTCAGTGCAATTTGTGTGTAAAAGAGCTGGCACAAGATGTACAGGTGTCAGTGTAAAAAGAAGTGAAGTGTATAAATGATGTGTCAGTGTGAGGATGAGAGTGAGATGCTCAAGATCATGAGGCTAAAGAATAAAGCTGAAAGAGGGGAATATACAGAGACTTTTGTTCGATAACTGTTAAGTTATGCCTACGTATCCTCTCGTGCAATGAGGAAGTCAGAACACCGTAGTTCGACCCAAAGAGACTGAAAGATGAATTGACTTGTGAACTGCTTGCTTGTCTATGCTCAAGTGTATGACCTGTCTGGCTCAGGTGCTAACTGTCTTGCATTAGACGGAAGAAGCAAGTTCTCGATTGTGAGTGATGGTGATGAGGAAAGAATCCCGAAGGAGACGATTATTGTTTGTTTTTGTGTTTTCAGTCTTTTATTGCTTTTGAGAATTTGTCATAAGTTAATGAGCTTAAGTCTAAACCAATGGATTTAGTAAACTCATCACATCTTCCCTCTGATTAGGGGTAATGAGAATACCTTAAGTGTGAAGTCAGATTCTCACACTTAATCACCTTTGGTGTAGGATTAAGATCATTAGCCTACTTGTGATTATTTAGATGTTTTTGTTGTTTTTGTTTAGTGTTAGGTAATGAGGTTAAGCCATAACCAAGGATTAAACAGACCCATTACACCATCCTAATAGAAGGATAATAGATGAGAGTGTTTAAGCTGAGGAAAACTCCTCAACTTAATCCATGATTAGGGATTAAACTCATGACAAAACAAGCCTTTGATTAAATGGATTTTATTTAATGATATGATGATGAAGTGAATTTTAGGGTTTGTGAGACAACTTGAGGGGGACTTGTCCATTAACACTAGGGTTAGTCCTTCTTAACCAGTTAAGGAAGAATTAAAACCCTAATGCAAGGCCCAAGTTACAAGTGTGATGTCTTGTTACTTATTAAGTGAATTGATTAAGGGATTTAAACACATTAAGGGTTTAACACTTAGGATTAAAGTTATACACTCCATCCTAATAGAAGGATGCAGGCATAAGCTTAATCACAAAGCCTTAAAGCCTTTAGGGTTTAGTCCCTGATTTATGAGATGAGGAGAGAAGACTCAAAAGAGACACAAAGGTAAAACTAAGAGAGGAGACTAATCATAACCCTAATCATTATCATGCTTGGTTGTTCCTAAGGTTTGTGAGGTTTGCAAGAACAAGTCTTCAATGGAACCACCAGGAAGCAGATGAAAGGATCAAGAGAAGCAAAGCAACTTGCTTCATTCAAGAAGTCAAGTCACTTGGAGAAAGAAGGTAAGAAGAACAGGAATGAGAAGACTCAAACTCAAACACAAACAAAAATGCAGCAATGGATGCAAGGGAGATGAAAAGAAAAAGTTATGAGAAGTGAAGGCAAATTCACTTCTCAACCTCACTTACCACCTGAAATGTTAGAAGAAAGATGCAATGCAATGCAAAATGAGATAAGATGACATGATGAGAACAAAACCAGAAGCATGTTGATGATGATAATGATGTTATGAGATGCTACAAGCATGAGACAAGGCATGGAGATGTTCATACAAGTTCATGGATGCAAATGATGCAAGTTAGGAGCATGATCTTACATGAAAAGTTATGAAACATACATGGCAAACAAAATGGCAAATATGGGATGCAATGGTCAAACATGCTTTCTACATGACTTAAGATGTCAAATGAATCAAATGGAGGCATGGAATGGCATGGTAAGTCATGTTATGCAAGAGAATGCAAGAAGGATGCAAATGGAAGCCCAAATTAGGGTTTATGAAACAAACATCAAACAAAAACCAAAAACAGAAGCAAACCCTAAGATAAAAAATGGAAAATGCCACCCAAAGAAACCTTAAACCTATACTAAACCAAAGCCCAAAGGAGAGGTCTCAACTCTTAACCAATCTCAAGTTATGATTTTTCTAAGTTATTAGGGTTTTTAGGGCTCCTAAACAAAAGAAATGCCAAACAAATTGAAAATGAGGAATCAAATCATGGCCATTTAATCCTAGAAACTACATGCTAAACACAAAACAATGCAAAAAGAATCAATGTCCAACTCTTCTCAAATAAGCAGAAATGATTTTTTGAACTTTGGATCAAATTAATGCATACAAAATGATTTAATTCAATGAAAAATTCTCAAAATGCATCAAGATCAAAAAAGAAATTTGGTTTGAAGGTTGGACAATGTTTCTAAATGTCTTAGAACATTTCATGAATTTTTTGGTGATTTTTAGATACTTAAAAGTATTTTTAATAAATTAATTCCCATTAATCAATTAAAAATAATCTCTTAAATATTTAAAAATACTTTTTTAATGATAAAAATAAAAATAAAAATATTTTTGTGTCCTAAAAATTAATAAAACTTAAGAGAAAAAGTTTCATAATTTTTAGACATTTTTTGCTATTTTAAATAAATTGGAGAAAAGAAATGAAATAAAATGAAATAAAAACTGAATTAAATGAAAAATATGCTAATCCAATGGCCAGGGTTTAAACTTGACACGCGGGAATTGACTGGCGCGCGTTTGAATGGCTGAGATTCGTTCTGGGGAATTCAAAATTAATCACAATTAATTAATTCAAATAATCAGGATTAGGGTTTAATGAGAGATCTGAGCCATTGGTTCACGCGGGAGTCAACTAAAGTCAGCCAGATCAAGGGTCCAAATTCAAACTTGCATTAATTACGCTGGTTAACCCTAATCATTTTCAGGTGGCCGGAGAAGACCTCCGGTCGTCTTCTCCGGTGGGAACCCCACCTGAAAACTTCTAAAACCCCCAAAACGCAACTAAAATGAAATCTAAACAAACAGAAATCCTTCCCACACTTCACTGAACCAAAACCCCAAGCTAAAACTCATTTATGTTCCCTCAATCACATGAATCGAAACAAAACATTTTTAGGGCACGCAAGTTTCAGAGATCAATTAAATGTTCATTTCATCACCATTTCAAAAACTAAAAGCATATTCATGATCAGGAAGACATAAAGAATAAGTTTAGAACAAAAGAAACGATTTCTGGAAAAATATTTTTCAAGCTACCTGAGATTCGAAGCTTTCACTCTGATGACTTTCTGGCCACTTCTCCTTGTGCAATCCACTCCTTAGGACCTCTTGATGATGTTTGAATGCTTTGGAGCAATTTATGCTGGCTGGTTGATGAGTTTAGACAGCTTCTGCTTCAACTCAGTTGAAAATGGCAATGGAGTTTCAGGCAGTTTCAGGTCATTGTGAATGGTTCTTTGTGATCAGAATAATGAGTGGAGAAGGTCTGTGGTGTTTGTTTAGATGTTTGTGAGCTATGGAGAGAGTTTCGAATGAAACTGCAAGTTGAGGTGAGAAATGGCAATGGGGTGTTCTTGCTTGTTTTAGGCCTGGCTCTTGGTGGTTTGAGGTCTATGAAGTGTGGTGAGTTGAAGTGTGGAAATAGTTTGGATATTTTATGGCTGGACAGAGAGATTCGAAGCAAAATGCAGCTAGGGTGTGTTTTGTGAATGTGTTTTTGTGAATGGTTTCAGCCTTGCTTCTTGATACATTTTGCTTGCCAAATGATATTGTATTTTAATCCTATAGGTCAGATGATGTGACCTGGCCTATAGTGATTGGTAAGTTTGCTTTTGCAAAAAGTCAAATTTTGTGTAAGGAAAGTATGGCTCATGATCTAGGCTAGTACAAGATATGGTTCTGGTGCAGCATGGTGTGTGTGTGATGTTGGGAAGGTCCAGCAGCCAATGCATCAAGTGGAGAGAAGCACAATGATGTTTTTGCAAGTTGGCACACTTTTGAAACTTCATGAAAAAGTCTAGTTACACAAACCATAACCATGTGAAACCTTGGTCCAATTCTGATTTTTAGGACATATTGAATGTTTGCATACTGGTTTGAAATGAATTAGAAGTTGCAATTGGCTTTGGTTCATGATTTTGCAAAATTCTCATTTGAAGCATGCCTTGAAAATCAATGATTTTTGCCAACTTTGTCACACCATAACTTTTGATCCAAGAAGAGTTTGATCATGTTCTTGTACTTTTTGAAAAGGGAAAGATGAGATCTACAACTTTCATGACCAAAGTTTTTCCATTTGAAGCATTTTTGGATCAAGAATCAAGGCTTGAAAAATGACCTAAAATGAAGCATTCTTAAAAAGTCAACTATGCCTAAAAAGTCAACATTTGCAAAACTTCCAAATTTTTGATTTTTGTGAACTTCAACCTTCTTCCATGATCAAATAAAGATCATATACACTCAAAATGATGAAGATCACCCATTGGTTGGGTCATTGGGGGCCTCAGATGCCCTGATTTTGCACTGACTTGTCCAGAAAGTTAACCCTTGATCAGATGACTTCCCCATGGAATTTCTTCATGAAAATTGATATGCATACTCCCTATACCATATAGAGACCAATGGAAACAAGAATGACCAAAAAATTTGGGGTTATGGCCTCTGAAACCAAAACCCTAATTTTAAGGTCAACTGTGCAGTCAAACTTGGCTCTGCATCCATTCAAACCCTAGTTCTTGTGATTCTTTGGAAATCTTGACCTTGAGAGGATGTAATATGATAGATGAACACACATGGATCCCTTTGAAGTGATTGGTGGCCTTTGGAGTGGCTCAAGAAGCCCTTGGATTGCTCAGATCACAAACCCTAGATGCAGATGACTTAGAAACTATGCAGTGAATCAAAAGTGGGATATGAGGTGATATGATTGTGTTTATGCATATGAGAATGATCACAAGCCATGGTGAATGGGTGAGGGAAAATTTGGGGTGTTTACACCAGCTGGCTAACGAAAATGTCTTCCTCCCCGCAGATTATGATGATCTGACCTTCCCACTCAAATTTTAACTTCTGGTGAAGGGTAGATGTAACAGTGCCAGCGGCGTGAATCCAGGGTCTACCCAACAAACAGCTGTAGGCCGACTGTATGTCCATCACGAAGAAGGTAGTTTTAAAGGTATGTGGGCCAATCAACACAGGTAGATCAATCTCTCCAAGCACTTATCTCTTAGAGCCATCAAATGCTCTCACCACCAAGTTACTTGGACGCAATGCCAAACCATCATACTCCAGCTTAACCAAGGCCTTCTTTGGAATGACATTGAGCGAAGACCCAATGTTTACCAGCACATGATAAAGAACAGCACCTTTACATTCTAAGGTGATATGCAAAGCCTTGTTATGATTATGTCCCTCCGTTGTTAAATCAGCATTTGTAAAGCCCAGTCCATGACTGGTGTTAACATTTGCAACCACCGTTTCCAGCTGATTAACCGTAATCTCTTCCGGCACGTATGCCGCGTGCAAGACTCTCAACAGTGCATTCCTATAGGCTTCAGAACACATTAACAATGATAATATAGAGATTTTGGAGGGTGTCTGATGAAGCTGGTCCACCACTTTGTAATCACTCTTTTTGATTATTCTCATGAACTCGTCCACCTCTTGTTCAAAAGACGTCTTCGGAGTTTCCTTAACAGCTGGCTCTTCAAGTACCACATTCTTCCCTTTTGCCTTAGCAGCAGCCTCTGCTTCAGCATTGGGCCTCGGTGTTTGTGAGGCAAAAAGGCGTCCGCTTCTGGTGAAGCCTCTGCCTCCCCCAACATTGTCAACTTGTGGTGAAGAGGCTGATGAATCTAGAGTGATCTTCTTTCCGTCGCAGTAGAGATCAGAGTCGTAGTGCCAAGGTATGGCATTACTGCTTTCATAAGGAACATGTCCAGGTACCGTAATGGTGACCGGACTGATTGCTGCAGCGGAAGGAACTGTGATGGTATGCGGGTCATAATAGATTGTGACTGGCGATCTAACAGTAGGTGTTGCAGTTTGTTGTTGGAAATTGTTGTTGGGATGAACGTTTGCCGGGTCATAATAGATCGTGACCGTTGAGACATCTTCATTAGTGTTTGCTGGTGTTGTAGGCGTTTCTGTTGATAAGATGGGTGCTGATGTTGTAGAAGTAAATGTTGCTGAACTCTGATCTGCTGAAATAATGGATGGAGTGATTGCTGGAGTTGTGGATGAATTAGTTCGGTATGACAATTGTTGCAGTTGTAGGAGGATATGCTGTTGCTGAAGGAAGAATTGTTGATGTTATAGGGGGATCTATTGTTACTGAAGAAAGAGTTGTTGATGTTGTAGACGCCGTTGTGGTAATTTGCAAAATTCCATCTTTGATAAGGCCATCTATGCCAAGCCTTAGCCTCTCACAACCATTAATAACAGTTTTGCACGATTCGCAGCAAGCCTCACAGCCCGGGAATACTTGGAATCTTAAGAGTTGAGCTTTGACTTCCGCCAATGGTGTTTGAATCTGTGCAACATTATCAATTAGTGCAGATGGTTGATCTTCCTTTATGGCATTAATCCTGGGCCCACCATGATTAGGCATAGGATTCCTGTTAACATTTGGAGGAGGTGCGAAATTGAGAGCTTTGGAATCGACCAGATCTTGAACCTTCATTTGCAAGGCTCTACATTTCTCAGTATTGTGACCAGGTGCATTGGAATGGAAGGCACACCTAGCATTGGTATCATAATTCTTCGGGAGGTTGAGAGGATCTGGTGGAGCCAACGTCCTTAACTCAACCAGGTTAAGCTTCAGGAGTTGTGGCAGTAAAGCGGCATAAGGCATAGGGATGGGATCAATCACCCTATTTGCCTGAGATGGCCTCTGCTGAAAGGGGCGCTGCTATTGGTTGTTATTGTTATTGTTGTATGTTCTTTATTGCGGAAAATGAGATTGTTGCTGATAGTGATGTTGTTGTTGAGAAAAAAAGCGGTTGTTGTGGAACTGAAGCCGGGATAGTAACGACTGCGATTGATCTGTGAGAATACTGGGGATCTGCCCCTGCCTGCATGGATGGCATTAGTTTCACCTGCCCGTCGGGGTCCTGAAAAAGGTTTTCTGGGGTTGTTGGAGGAACTTGCACCGTTGTCGGAGATTTTACCCATTTTCAAAAGACTCTCAATTTTCTCACCAACTATAACTACATCGGCAAAACTGGTGGAAGAGAAAGCAGCAAGTCTATCAATATAAGTTCCCTGCAAGGTGTTCATAAACATGTCATCCATTTCCCGTTCAGACATGGGTGGTTGGACAGCAGCAACAAGCTGCCTCCACCTCTGAGCATAATCCCGAAAGCTTTCCCTTGAAGAATCAGACATGCCCATTAGAGGAGTTCTATTGGGGGCCATGTCTAGATTGTACTGGTATTGCCAGATGAAGGCTTCAGCCAAGTCTTTCCAACATCTTATAGTGGCCCTTTTTAGATGTGAATACCATTCTCTTGATGCTCCAGTCAGGCTGTCCTCAAAATAGAACATCCATAACTTCTCGTCCATGGTATAAGCCTTGAGTCTTCCTAAGAAAGATTGTAGATGAGTACGTGGGCAAGAGGTACCATTATATTTTTCAAAACATGGGGGTTTTAATTTGTGGGGAATCCTCACCCCATCTACCAGCCCTATATCCATTACGTCAAAGCCTAAAGAATTATGGGATTCCAAGGACCTCAGCTTTTCAGCAATCTCATCCAGTCTTCAATCATACACCTCATCCCCAGCCCCAATAACTATGAATTGTTCCTCTTGGGGATCCTCTTGCAGGATTCTGCCCCCAGTAGTATTACCTTGAACATTCCTTGTGCCATTAACATTCGGGTTCAAATGGGGCCCAAACTCTGGTGGGTCGATACGAGGCTGCCCTCGTTCATTATTACTGGTTCCTCCTATTCCAAGGTGGGGCTCTTCAGGTGTCTGCCTTTCCACCAGCTCTCTCAGCCTTTCCTGGCTCTATGCTAAGCCAGTCATCACAGCCATAAACTGGGACATTTGGTTTCTCATTTCAACCCTTTCGTTTTCCATTTGATTTCTTACTTCATCCAGGTCCTACTGTACCTGATCCATTTGAATGCCTGGAAGGTTGTTTCGCGTTGGGTACCGGTGCGTACGGTTGACAGGGAACACTATGCGACGAGCAATGTTTCCTGAAACCACAACAAAGTGAGAAACAAATAATAAACAAAAAACCTACAAAACAAAGAAAGAGTTAGTATGAAATGCAATATGCTTATTTATTTTCAAAGGTATCCGGGTTGGTTCTTGGTTTTGACCTTTCCAGACCTCGAGGAGATGCTTGATGGTGTTGAGAAAAGAAGCCCACCAAAATAAAACAAACTGATATATTACAAATGATGAAAATACATAGTCTGTTTACAATACACGCCCATGGTGGGTCAAAAAGTATATCAAAGAAAAGAAATACAAGCAAAGAGGAATCAGACATCCAATCCAAAGTCATCCTCCCCGACTTCCTTCAGGAGTGCCTCAGTCACCGGACCAGCTGGGCGCTCTGTAATAGTCCTAATGAGGAAGTTCCTGGTAGAAATGACATTAGTTAGCTTCTTATGTCGGTCCTGATCCTTTGATCTCTTTAACCCCGCCCGGAGTTTCAGTTCTGATATTTCTTTCTGAGCTGCCAGCAAAGCTTCCTGCTGCTTCTTCTCATTGGCCTTCAGCTGCTCAATCTTGGCCTGAGTCCTCTGGTCTTCTTGTGCACGAGCTTCGGTGATCCTGATCCACCTAGCTTGGCTCTCCTCCAGGTAATGCTCAACCCTAGCTTTCTGGATCTTGGCCTCCTTGCAGGCATTCTTCAAAACCAACTCTCCTACTCTTGCTTTCCTTATATAGTCATCTGTCCTTTCAATCTTGGTAAGATGCTCAGTCTTGAGTCTTTCCAATCTCTCAATGTCCAGGCGACCGTCATTTCTTTCCCAAAGAGTCTTCTTTAGGGCTTCAGATAGCTGATTATTCCTCTCTTTCAGCTTTTCAAATTCCTCCAGGCTAATAGTTGCTGCAGGCTGTACTATAGAAGGTCCAGGTGTGTCTTCCAAGGTGAAAAGCATCCTGGTGATCTGAGCTCTAGTACGGGACCAATCAGAGTACTGGGCTGAAGCAATATTGTTACACCTTCCAAGGATGGCTGTCCCTTTGGTCTGGATGTTGTCCCAAGCCCAGGCAGCTTGTCTGACAACAGCTGAGTTAGGTTGAACTTCACAGTATAGGGTTTCAGCTAAATCCTGTCCTCTAGGAGGATGAACCAAGGCATATCCCAATTGTCTTTTAAACAGTAAAGGGTTGTAGTTGATGCAAACTTTTACTCCTATTAGAGGCACATTAGGGTATTGCCCACAGCTGGTAATAATATCCTTGCCTTTGGTGCTCTGGGTGCACCATCTGATATTGTCTGATGTTAAGGCAATGAACCTCTTGGCCCAATTCTTCTGCTGATGTGGGTTCAAGAAAGCATCTGTTTTAGGCAGGTGTTTGAGCATCCAAGAGTAGAACAGAGGGGCACAGTATCTGACTAACTTCCCCCTTTGCTTTTCATTTCTTTGATGGATGGAGTAGAAAAAATCTCCTAGCAATGTAGGCATTGTGTTCCTCAGCAAAAACAAGTGGGTGGCATTCTTACTCACAAATTTGGGCTCATCTGCAAACAATATAGCCCCATATATGCTGAGGGCTAATAGTGCACAAATTAGCCTCCATTCTCCCGATGCAGCCTTCAGGGTGGCCTGAGAAATCAAAAAGTCCAGATGTAAACCAGGAATCCCAGCCTTTGTTGTCATGCTTTGCTCAATAAGGGCAGGCTCCAAGTGTAATGCCCTTTCTATCTTTTCACTTCTGGGAGCAGTCATCTCTGGGTTGAAAGGGATCCCTCCTTTGATAGGCACTCCAATAAACAAAGAAAACTCTTCCAACAGAGGCCCCATCTGGAAGTCAAGAAAGGTGAAGCATCTATGTGGAGGGTCATAAAATTGCAAGCATGTGTGGATCATGCTCCTCTGAGATGAATCAAGATCCATATATGGGCTCAAAAAATTGGTAAGCTGATGAAGAAGCTGAAGACAAATGCTGATGAAGATCACATACTGGAATGCTGGAGGTAAGTCTCTGACAGATTGATGTAGGTGAGTCTCTGACAGACTGAAGGAGATAGCTGAAGAAAATGCTGAAGAAGATAACTGAAGTAGAGGTCTAAGCAGTAGAAGGGGTCAAAACCAAACCAAAAAAATGATATGATGGATACCCTGAAAAACAAATAAACAAATGTTAAATGATGCAATGATGATATATGCAAATGATATGCAAGGGTTTGTAATCAAGAGCTGGATCTGATTATCTGTCTTGGTATAAGGTCCATGTATGTTCAAAGGTCCGAATGGAGGCTTAGAAATCCAGTAACCAGGGTGGGGGACTCAAATAAAGAGTCACTTGTCCAGGGTTAATCACAAGAACTGTCCAAAGTGAAGTATTCTTAAACAATACAGTAACAGGGTATGGTGTGGCCAAGGGTTCCTGCAAACCTGTAAACAACCCAACCCCCTCACATGTAATGTTCTAGAACAAGAATCCTCAGACTTGGATCCATTATGAGAAGTGTAAACACTTCTAACCCGGAGGTACAGTGTTTACAATAACCATAAAAGATCCTCCTCTAATTCTTCCCAGATTCTGAAGGTCAAAATATAGGTCATCTAGACTTAGCAGGCTTCCCAGATAGCCCTAGCACTACAGGAAATCTGTAGCACATAGTTCTCAAGAAGAAACCCACATCTGAACCGTGTTTCATATTCCCGCACCAGACCAAAATGGAATGGGAAATAATATGAACCACTCTAGCCTAGGTGTCACTCAGGTCCCCAAGTATAGGACCTTAGTCACTCAGTGAAACCCCACCCACCAAAGAAAACAAGATCCAACACAATGATAATGGCAGTATGAAATATGCATAAGACTGTAAAAGAAAGCAATAAATAAATCTGTACATAAAGCAATAAATAAAGCAAATAAATAAACACAATTAGCACATAACACCCCAGTAAACACAAATCAAACAAGCGCTAGGAGGAACCCACAAAAAGAACCAGAAGCCCTGGTTGCAGTATAACTTTCCCCAACAGAGTCGCCAAGCTGTCGCTCCCGAAGATTTGCATCCCGGTGCAAGCGCGAACGGTCGGCGAAAGAGAACATGAAGAAGAACTGAAAAGAGTCGCCAACTAGGCATTTTTAGGCCGAAGGAAAGGTAATGCTACATAAACCTAGAAAGATGTGGAAAAGACGGTCGCGAACCAGAGAATACTGAGAAAGGGGGTTGGTTACAACCTGGGAAGGTATTAGCACCCAGATTGTCCGTCGTACTCGACGGGATCCACACTTAAAAAGATTTGTGTTTAAAGGGGTAGTGTCAGTGCTATCTGTGTGCAAAAGGCGGAAAAAAATGTACAGGGGTCAGTGCAAAAGAAGTGTAAAGTGAAGTTGCTCAGGAATGAGGCTTGAAGAATAATGCTGGAAAAGGGGGGATATACAGAGACTTTTGTTCGATAACAAGTAAGTTATGCCTACGAATCCTCTCGTGCAGTGAGGAAGTCAGAACACCATAGTTCGACTCAAAGAGACTGAAGAATAAATTGACTGATGAACTGCTTACTTGTCTATGCTCAAGTGTATGACCTGTCTAGCTCAGGTGCAAACTGTCTTGCATTAGACGGAAGAAGCGAGTTCTCGTTTGTGAGTGAATGAGGTGAGAAAAGAATCCCGAAGGAGACAATTATTGTTTGTTTTTGGTGTTTTCAATCTTTTATTGCTTTTTGGTGTTTGTCATATAAGTTAATGAGCTTAAGCCTAAACCAAGGGTTAGTAAACTCATCACATCTTCCCTTTGATTAGGGGTAATGAGGATACCTTAAGTATGAAGTAAGCACCTCACACTTAATCACCATAATATAGGATTAAGATCATTAACCTACTTGTGATTATTTAGATGTTTTTGGTATTTTTGTTTAGTGTTAAGTAATAAGCTTAAGCCATAATGAAGGATTTAATGGACTCATTACACCATCCTAATAGAAGGATAATAGATGAGAACATTTAAGCTGAGGAAGATACCTCAACTTAATCCATGATTAGTGATTAACCTCATGACAAAACAAAACCTTTATTAAAGTGGATTTTAATTAATGGTAAGATTAAGAAGTGAATTTTATGGCTTGTAAGACAACTTGAGGGGGACTTGTCCATTAACACTAGGGTTAGTCCTTCTTAACCAATTAAGGAAGAGTTAGAACCCTAATGCAAGACCCAAGTTACAAGCTTAATGTCTTAATGATTATTAGATGAATTGATTAAAGGATTTAAACATATTAAGGGTTTAACACTTAGGATTAAAGTTATACACTCCATCCTAAGAGAAGGATGCAGGCACAACCTTAATCACAAAGCCTTAAAACCTTAAAGGTTTAGTCCCTGATTAAGAGGTGAGAAGAGAAGACACAAAAGAAGCCACAAAGGTAAAACTAATGGGGGACTAATCAACCCTAATTGTTATCATGCTTGGGTATTCCTAGGGTTTATGAGGCTTGCAAGAAATCTTCAAGAAAAGCCACCAAGGAAGAAGCAAATGGAAGGAGGAGAAGCAGAAGAAGCAAGCCAACTTACTTCACTTAAGAAGATAAATTGCTTGAAGAAAGAAGGTGAAGAAGGAACATGAATGAGCAAGCTCACTCTAATACAAATACAAAATTCAGCAAAGATGCATAAGAGAGATGATGAGAGATTGTGAGAAGTGAAGGCAAATTCACTTCTCAAAATACTTACCACCTGAAAAGTTAGCATAAGGAAATGAAATGAAATGAAAAATGAAATCAATGCAAGGATGAAAACCAAAACCAGAAACATATTTATGATGCAAATGATGTTATGAGATGATTTTAAAGCATGCCAAGAGATATGAATGTTCATACAAGTGATGAGAATGCAAAGGAAGCATGAAAGGAACATGAAAGTTCATGAATGCACATAAAATGAAATGAAGGCATAACATGGCAAATGGATGAGGAAATGATCAAGCATGAGTCTAATGTGTCCTAGTATGTCTTATATGTTATGTGAATGCATAAAATGTCATGGCAAGTTCATGAATGCAAGCATATGCAAGATGTATGCAAGAGAAGATGAGAAATTAGGGTTTTCATGCAACATGAGATGCAAAACTCAAAAATAGAAGCAAATGACAAGATAAAAAATTGAAATTGAAACCAAAAGAACCCTAATCCCATATTATATCACACCCAAAGGAGAAGACCTAACTCTTAACCTAATGAAAGATATAATTTTTCTAAGTTTTCTAGGATTTTAAGGTAATTAAAGGGGAAAAATGCCAATCAATTCAAAAAGGCAGAAGAAATTCATGACAAAATTAAGTTAGAAACTACATTTCAAATGAAGATCAATGCAAAAAGAACCATTGTCATACCATTCTTGGTTAGGCAGAAAATAATTCTTGAAGTTAGGGTTCTAAAATATGAATTTTATGAACCCTAAATTCAAGAAAATTGTCAAAAATGGTTCAAAACCAAAAATAAATTTGTGTGGATGGTATGACAATGTCTCTAAATGTTTAAAGATGCAATATGAATTGTTTGGGATTTTTCAGATACCTAAATGATATTTTAATTAATTAATTTTCATTAATTAATTAAAATAAACATTTAAATACTTAAAAATGATTTTTTAAATGCAAAAAATAAAAATAAAAATTTTTTTAGGTCAAGAAAATTATTTGAAACAAAAATGCAGAATAAAAATATTTTTGGAAATTTCTAGCTATTTTAAATAAATGCTACAAAATAAATGAGAAAAATATGAATTAAAATTGAATTAAATAAAAGTAAGCAGATCTGAAGGGTCACATTCAAAGCTGAGAGATTTTGGTTGACTGGCGCGTGAATGGGTGGACAGGATTCATTATGGGCTAATTTTCATTAACTAATTAATTAAACTTTAATTAAACAGAATTAGGGTTTAATGATGGCATCTGGAACATTCAAACACGCGGGGAAGCTCAATCCTACGACCAGAATTCAAATGAAACCCTAAACCTAATTAAAACACTAATTATTTTCAGGTCACCGGAGAAGAGCTCCGGTCGTCTTCTCCGGTGACACCCTCACCTGAAAAACCTTAACTTCTTCCCTAGGTACTTTCTGGAGCTCTAAAGCTCCAGATTCACTCCTCTCACTCTCCTAAGATCAAATCCACTCTCAAAACAAATTTCTTTTCACTCAAACTCATGATTCGAAGAGAAACATAAACATGGCAAAAATTTCAGACAATCAATACACACTCATTTCTCAACCATTTTCAAAAATTCCAAGTTCAATGTGATCAGTGAAGCATGCTTAACCATTTTGTAACATAAAAAAGAAGTTCTGGAAAAATTAATTCGAATGGCTACCTGAGATGGAGCTTTTCACCCTTGAGCTTTCTGGCCACTTCCTTGGTGCAAAATGCCTCTAATAACCTTCCTGAAGAAGTTTCAATGCTTGGAAAGCTTTGTGGATGGCTGGTTTGAGAGTTTGCACTCCAACTGGTCAGAAATCGTATTTTGTTTATGAGGTGTTTTTGGCTGTTTCAATGGTTGGTTTGTGATCAGTGAGGGATTTAGAGATGAATGGTGGAATTTGTTTGAAGATTGAGTGGCTGAGTTGGGAGTTCGAAAGCTTTTGCAAGAGGGAGAGTTTTTTGTGAACTTAGTGATTCTTAGGGTTCAGCTTGTGTTCTTGTGTGTTATGATCAGCATTTGGTCCACATATCAACTTGTGATAGGTCTGTGGAGTGGTTGTGCCCTATTGTGATTGGTATGACCTTCTTGCAAAAAGTCACCAACTTGTGTACTTGAGGTATGGGAAAGGATGCAGCTGGCCTTTGGGCATGTCCATGCGCATCTAACTTCAAGGAAGTCCACAAATTCATTCTTGAGGCAATTCAGCATGTGGGAAATACGTTATAGGGTGTTTTGCAATTATGTGAAGTTTTGGCCCCTTTGAGAAATCTTGGTGTTCAAGGCATGTGATCTTGCAATTCCTTGGGAAATTTTGATCTAGAAGCAATGTGCTATGATGTTATGATGTATTGAAGTGTATTAGAAGTCACAAAATTGCTTGGTATGTGGTTTTGCAAAGAATCCCTTTTGGTGCATTCTTGAAATTAATGGGATTTTTGCCAACTTTGACAAGCCATATCTTGAGTTCCAAAATGAATTAGGTCTTGTTCTTGTACTTTTTGAAAAGGGAATGATCCAATCTAAAACTTTCATGACCAACAATTTTTCATTTGAAGAATTTTTGGTTGAGAAAGAGGAGGTTGAAAAACTTTCCCAAAATGGAAAGTTTACATTACAAGTCATTTCCATTTTTGGCAACTTTTGGTTTAGCTTATTTTCCTTCAACTTTGTGAACTTATAAGCACTCCAATGATCAAATAAAGACCATATAACTTCAATTTGATGAAAAATCCACTTTGGTTCCATGTTGGGGGGCCTCAGATGCCCTGATTTTGCTCTGACTTGCTCAAGAAGTTACCCAGTGATCAGATGACTTCCACAATGAATTTCTTCATCAAACTTGATATAAATGATCCTTATATCATATTGAGACCAATAGAAACAAGAATGACCAAAAAATTTGGAGTTATGGCCTCTGAAACCAAAACCCTAATTTCAGGTCATCTGTGTAGTTAAACCTTGGTTCTGCTTCCATGCTTTGCCAGTTCTTGTGATTCTTTGACTTCCTTGATTTTTGGAGGATAAAATATGATGATTGAACATACATGGACCCTCTTGAGATGATTGAAGACCTTTGGAGTGGCTCAGATGGATCCTTGGATTGCTCAGATCACAAACCCTAGATGCAGATGACTTGAACTAATGCAGTGAAGCAAAAATGCAACATGATATGATATGATTAAACTAATGAAAATATGAAAGATCACAAGCCATGGTGTGAACTGAGTGAGGGAAAATTTATGGTGTTTACAATCGGTGCGCACCTCGACAGGGGAAACCCCGTTCTCACTAGTATACAGTATGGAGGCATTCCTACCAGTTGAAGTTGAGATTCCCTCTCTGAGAATAATGATAGATGTCAAGCTTGGTGAAGCTGAGTGGGTCCAATCTAGGTACAATCAATTGAGCCTTATTAAAGAGAAGCGCTTAGCAGCTGTATGCCATGGGCAGTTGTATCAACGGTGGATGAAACAGGCTTTTGACCATAAAGTACGCCCTCAACGGTATATACCCGACAATCTAGTGCTGAAAAGGATTCTTCCTCCTAATAACAATCACATGGGAAAATGGACACCAAACTATGAAGGTCCATTCGTGGTTAAAAATGTCTTCTCAGGCGGAGCCTTGATGTTAACAACCATGGATGGCAAAGACTTCTAATCCCCTGTCAACGCAGACGCAGTGAGAAAATACTTCGTATAAAAGAGACCCGTTGGACAAAAACAGAATGAAAGTCCAGGACAAAAACAGAATGAGACTTCCAATCCTGAAAAGATGTACACCCACTGAGCTGAAAAGCCACACTGGACAACTCAGGCAAAAAAGGGTATCCCGGTGATTGAAAACCCGAAAGGGAGATCCACACAAAAGAGGGACTAAAACAAACCACTACGGTCTACGAGATCTGTTATGCGTCACTAGCAATCGAAGGTGATCCGAGGATTGAAGATCAATTCAATCGTCTTCCTCCAAGTGAAGCGAGCGGAGGGTCTCGAGGACATACAAGCCATAGCCGGGTCGGAGCTTGATGAGACTTGTCTTTTCACATTGCCATTAGGATAGTTTAATTTTCTTTTGTGCAATTTCCTCTTTCCAGGGATTGCTTCCCGTGTAATGCCTATTCATGGCCATTCTTCAATCAATAAAAGCACAATTTCAATCAAATTTGTTTCTGTGAGTTTTGTTTTTTCATCTACCACAATTTGATTGCAGAAACTTCCAACAAATTATGATAAATATTTCTTTGTGAATATATGAATGCCTTATAGCACGTGCAGGAGAGTAAAAATAATTGACACGTATCTGATGTGTTGAGTGACTGGGATGGGTTCAAACCATGAACCCGGGGCATGCATGCCAAAAATAACTCTCTATTTCGCAGGTACTACCAGTTGTGTTCATTTACATGCAGGTACAGGCATGGCCAACCAAGTCGTCGCCATCACAGAGCTTCGAGAAACCTCTTCCTCATTAGATCCTGGGGCATGACTCCTCAGCAAGTCTCATCAGATTATCACCCCTCCAGTAGAGCAACAACAAAGAGAATAATATTTCTTAAGCAGAAGAATATCATTGTCTCTTATCCTTAGTGAATGACTCCTTCCATTTATCATCTCTAGCATGAGACACGTACTACCTCTCGCTCTCGGCAAGGGGTAATCAAAACTCCTGTTCCCAGCGGTTCTCTTCCCCAAGCGGAAGGAGGTGTATTTGAGGAGTCCCTAGCAGGTCACTTCCCCAAGCAGAAGATTATGTATCTAAGGGATTCCCCTAGCAGGTCTCTTCCTTAGCAGAGTACCAACGCGTCCTTCTCCCCAGCCGAGTCAGAAGGATATCATTTCCACAAACAGAGCTCTACAGATATCGTACCTCTCAAGTCAAGTTCATCCCCAGCAGTGTCTTGGCTCTTCAATCTTATAGTCTAATTTATTTTTGGCAATGGCGACAGTTCAGAGACGATGTATCATTAATACTATCCCCCCGCAAATGGCCTTTCCCCACAGGGATCCATCAAATCAATTCAGTGATTATTTCTCCCCAGTCAAGCTGTTAGGATGCCTGTTACATCCTTTCCAGGAGATCATATTTGCATTTGCATTTAATAATCATCGTTACATTTTCATCCTCTAAACATGTAGCATTTCCATCATTATGGAGCATT
This sequence comes from Lathyrus aphaca, assembly GCA_963966055.1. Lineage (NCBI taxonomy): Eukaryota > Viridiplantae > Streptophyta > Magnoliopsida > Fabales > Fabaceae > Lathyrus > Lathyrus aphaca. The sequence continues at coordinate 204,338,314 of OZ014523.1, read as the reverse complement.
GCGCCATGGAAAAATTCAAACATATCCATACAAAGCATAAGCCAATTTTGGTACCTTGCAAAAGCCCGAAACAATATTTCTATAATCAAACTGAAGTCTCCCCACAAAGAATGCAAAATTCATTCCCCTAGTGTTGTTATCCATACTAGTCAGCACCTTTTATTCCCACTTGAGTTTTCATCTGTGCGATGAGCTCGTTCCTTGCGTTTCCTTTTGATAACGAGAAAAAGTATCGGTTATATTGCTATGTTTCAATGTCGTTTTATCGCATATTTGTCGTTTTAACACCCGATTCCTCGAGTTTTCTTTGCCATTTTGCAGGTATATCAATTACAGAGCTAAATCATGAGCCACAAGTGAAATGAGCAAAATCAACCATTAAAAGATGAAGAAAAGAGGAATTCTGCATAACCTGCATTTTTTGTAACAGTCACGATCGTCACCTAGGAGTCACGACCGTGACACGCATCAAACACGGAAGACGAACGTGACACCCTTGTCACGAACGTGACAAGGGGAAATTAGGGTATTATGCTGAGACTTGGTCATGAACGTGTACGCTACGTGAATTCAACTTGCCTATCTTCCCGCAGACCAAGTATTCCAACGTTTCCCTGGATTCTCTCAACACCTACGAGGCCCATGCACCAATTCCAACTGCCAAGCCCAAATAGCTTTCTATAAATAGATTAGCTTCAATGAACAATTTACAGAGTTTTGATTTTAATTTTCTTGCGGAAGCTCTGCCGTTTTTATTTGCACCCTTTATTTTTCCAGCATTAATTTTCTTGCTTTAATTTTCTGTATCCCAACCAACCATATAACAATTTCCAACATTAGGAAATTGTTATAATTTAATTTGTTTCAAAGCCTTCAGAATTCTTTTAGAAAATTTATTTCCGATTCCGGTCAGTACTCCGAGCTTTCCAGCCTGTGGAAGAAGGAGTCTACTATTTTTATTGTTATCCAGGTTTTTATTTAAATTGCATTTATATTAATGTTGAGTATTTATTTTTCTGCCATGCATATTTTATTTTATATTTCTCTGCCTCTGTCTGGTTCAACAATAATGAGTAGCTAAACACCTTAGGGCGGTATGTAATTAAAATAAACTAAATCGGTAAAATCAACTCTAGGCTTAAAATAATTAAGAGTTTAAAATTCTGGCTGAGACTTTTTATTATAAAATCAACCTTTTTGTTACGAGAGTAAGGAAAGTGTATTAGGTTAGGTCAAGACCACGAGAGTGTGAGATTTTAACCAGATAGCTAAAGTTAGGCATTTAATTTAAACACAGCGAGAGCGCTTTAAAATGAATTAGAATTACTAAGTTTCCAAAAATTATTTCTAAACACTTATGGGCTAGCGAGAGCAGGCATAGGGCTTTAGGGGTAAGATCTGAGATAAGACCACGAGAGTGTGAGTTAAAGATATTTAAACTGGTAACCTCTACAGAATAGATTAAGTGAACCATCTTTATAAGCCTAGGTTAGATTGACCCGCCTAAGTTAACATAATTACATACCGACCGCCTTAGTATTATTTTATTAAACTTAAATTTAATTCCCGCCTTTAATCTTTAAAAACAACCAAAAATCGTGACAACCCTTCACCTTAGCTAGACTAGTAAATTCTCTAGCACTAAGTAATCATAAAGTCCCTGTGGATCGATAATCTTAAATATTACTTCGATAGGCTGTGCACTTGCAGTTAAGATACCGCTAGACACATATTAGAGTACGTCTTTAGCCCATCAAGTTTTTGGCACCGTTGCCGGGGACCTTAATTTAGTTACTAGTGCACTTTAGGGTAGCATTGTCTAGACTAAGGTAAATACTATTTTCTTTTCTTAATCTAAATTCCCGAGTGTATGCCAAGTACTCTCTCTAAAGGCGAAGATTTGCAACCTCTAATCCCAGAATCGGAACGCTTCTTACACGTAAGAAGACGGATATTCGATTACGAACAAAATTTCAATATTCCAGATCTTCAAATAGATCCACCTAAACCAGTCGTAACATCAAAGGACGCAGAGATGGCTGAAGAACAGAATCACCCACTCAAATATTACGCTAGTCCTTCGCAAGCTGAACCGCATTCCAGCATTGCCGCACAGGCTATCAACCAAAACGATTTCGAACTGAAACCTTCGCTGATATCAGCCGTGCAACAAAATCAATTCTCCGGAAATCCTACCGAGGATCCGAATCTTCATCTTTCAATCTTTGTGCAATACGCAGATACCGTAAAAGCCAATGGAGTTACCCAAGAAGCTATCAGACTACGTCTGTTTCCTTTTTCACTTCGAGATAGAGCAAGAGCCTGGCTTCAATCTCTGCCTTCGAATTCAGTAACTACGTGGGAGGAACTAAAGAGAGTTTTCTTGACCAGATATTTCCCACCTAGCAAGACAGCTATGCTGAGAGCTCAGATCAACGGATTTAAGCAAAAGGAAAACGAATCACTTTTCGAAGCTTGGGAACGCTATAAGGATATGCTGAGACTTTGTCCACATCACGGATTAGTAGAATGGATGGTCATCCATACCTTCTATAATGGACTCTTGTACAATACAAGAATGACAATTGACGTTGCCGCAGGCGGTGCACTAATGGACAAGGAATATAACGATGCTTATGCACTTATCGAAAGTATGGCTCAAAACCATTACCAATGGGGAAGCGAGAGAGTCGCAACTGAGAAACCAACAAAAGGAGGTATGTACGAAGTGAGTAGTATGGACCAAGTCAATGCAAAGTTTGACCAACTAAACCAAAAGATCTACAACCTTGCCATAACACCAACAACCACCGTGGCTGCAGTAACACCTAACTGTGAGTTATGTGGAGTTCCAGGACATGAAGTTCCTGATTGTCAACTATTAACAGGAATTCCCACAGATCAAGTGAATTATGCTCAAGGAAACCCATACTCAAACACATACAACCTAGGTTGGAAGAATCATCCGAACTTATCCTATAAGAACAACAATGCTTTATACGCACCAGGTCAAGCACCAGCTACACCACCAGGATATCAAAAGACTGCTCCTAATCCACCTAGAAAATCGAACCTTGAATTGATGATGGAGAACTTCATAGCTAACCAATCTCAAACAAACAAGGACTTCTTAAACCAAAACATACACACTAGTGAGCAGATTAAGCAATTAGTGAGCAAAGTAGATGCATTAGCTACACATAACAAAATGCTTGAAACTCAGATTTCACAAGTAGCTCAACAACAAGCACCTACCGCTGCACCAGCTGGAGTATTTCCTGGACAACCCCAACCTAATCCGAAAGGACAGGCCAATGCTGTGATATTAAGAAGTGGCAAGGAACTTGACGGACCTACCGATCCAAGACTTGACAATCCAGCCATGTACCAAAAACCGGATAAACCGACTGAAATGGTGAATGATCCAGAAGAAAAGGAAGATGATAATCAAGAGGCAGTGGAGAAAGAAAAGCCTTATGTGCCTCCACCACCCTATAAAACACCAATTCCGTACCCTCAGAGATTAACCAATTCCAAGACGATGGGCCAGTTTAAGAAATTTGTCGAACTTCTGAAACAGTTGAATATTACTATTCCGTTTACAAAAGCTATCACTCAAATGCCCTCGTATGCTAAGTTTTTAAAAGAAATCTTATCCAATAAGAAAAAGATAGAGGATAACGGAACCGTTACACTTACTGCTGAGTGTAGCGCCATAATTCAGAATAATATGCCTCCTAAGCTAAAAGATCCAGGAAGTTTCTCTATACCCTGTGTAATAGGAAAATTCGTCATTGACAAAGCTCTATGCGATTTAGGAGCCAGTATCAGTGTTATGCCCTTAACGATTTGCAAAAGGCTAGACATGGGAGACCTAAGACCAACTAAAATGTCTGTTCAACTAGCCGATCGCTCTATTAAATATCCTGTAGGCATACTAGAAAACGTCCCAGTTGTCGCTCCCACCGAATGACACCTCAGGTCAGAAGGGGTACAGACGCGAACGGTCGGTGAAAGGAGGAAGAGAACACACAGGGGTGAACTCAGAAAGACAAGAGTCGCCAGCTAGGCATTTTTATCCCGAAGGAAAGGTAATGCTGCATAAACCTAGAAAGATATGGATAAGACGGTTGCGAACCAGAGAGACTGAGAAAGGGGGTTGGTTACAACCTGGGAAGGTATTAGCACCCAGATTGTCCGCCGTACTCGACGGGATCCACGCTTAAAAGATTTGTGTTTTAAAGGGGTAGTGTCAGTGCAATCTATGTATCAAAGCTGGAAAGAATGCAAGTGTCAGTGTAAAAGAAAAGTGAAGTGTATAAGTGAAGTGTCAGTGTAAGAACAGGAGTGAAATGCTCAAGACTATGAGGCTTAAAGGATAATGCTGGAAGAGGGGATATATACAGAGACTTTTGTTCGATAACTGTTAAGTTATGCCTACGTATCCTCTCGTGCAATGAGGAAGTCAGAATACTGTAGTTCGACCCAAAGAGACTGAAAGATAAATTGACTTGTGAACTGCTTACTTGTCTATGCTCAAGTGTATAACCTGTCTGGCTCAGGTGCAAACTGTCTTGCATTAGACGGAAGAAGCAAGTTCTCGTTTGTGAGTGAATGAGATGAGAAAAGAATCCCGGAGGAGACGATTATTGTTTGTTTTTGTATTTTCAGTCTTTTATTGCTTTTTGAAGTTTGTCATAAGTTAATGAGCTTAAGCCTAAACCAATGGGTTAGTAAACTCATCACATCCTCCCTCTGATTAGGGGTAATGAGAATACCTTAAGTGTGAAGTCAGCATCTCACACTTAATCACCTTTGATGTAGGATTAAGATCATTAACCTACTTGTGATTATTTAGATGTTTTTGTTGTTTTTGTTTAGTGTTGAGTAATGAGATTAAGCCATAATCAGGGATTAAACAGACTCATTACACCATCCTAATAGAAGGATAATAGATGAGAATGTTTAAGCTGAGGAAGACTCCTCAACTTAATCCATGATTAGGGATTAACCTCATGACAAAAAAAAGCCTTTATTAGATGGATTTTAGTTAATGATAAGATCAAGAAGTGAGTTTTATGGTTTGTAAGACAACTTGAGGGGGACTTGTCCATTAACACTAGGGTTAGTCCTTCTTAACCAATTAAGGAAGAATTAGAACCCTAATGCAAGGCCCAAGTTACAAGCTTGATGTCTTGGTGATTATTAAGTGAATTGATTAAAGGATTTAAACACATTAAGGGTTTAACACTTAGGATTAAAGTTATACACTCCATCCTAATAGAAGGATGCAGGCATAAGCTTAATCACAAAGCCTTAAAGCCTTTAGGGTTTAGTCCCTGATTATGAGATGAGAAGAGAGGACTCAAAGAGACTCAAAGGTAAAAACTAAGTGGGGGACTAATCAACCCTAATTGTTATCATGCTTGGTCATTCCTAGGGTTTGTGAGGTTTAAGAAAGAAATCTTCAAGGAACCACCAAGGAGAGAAGCAGATGAAAGGAACAAAGAGAAGCAAAACAACTTGCTTCACTTAAGAAGAAAAGTTGCTTGAAGAAAGAAGGTAAGATGAACAAGAATGAGCAAGCTCAATCCAAAGCACAAGATAAAATGCAACAATGATGCATAAGAGAGATGAAAAGAGATTGTGAGAAGTGAAGGCAAATTCACTTCTTAATACAACTTACCACCTGAAAAGTTAGTAAAGAAATGAAATGGAATGCAAAATGAGATGCAATGTCATGATGCAAACCAAAACCAGAAGCATAAGTATGATGTTAATGATGCTAAGAGATGATGCAAACATGAGGCAAGGCATTAGAATGATCATACAAACATATGGATGCAAGAGAAGCATGCTTAGAACCATGAATGTTCATGAAAAGTTATGGAATGCAAATGACATATAACATGGCAAATGAAAGATGCAATGATCAAACATGATTCTAATATGTCTTAAGGTGTATTATGAATCAAATGAATGCATAAAATGTCATGGCAAGTAATGGTATGCAAGCAAATGGAAGATGGATGCAAAGGAAGGCATGAATTAGGGTTATATGCAACATACAAAGCAAAAATCCAAAATCAGAAGCAAACATCATGATAAAAAATTGAAAATGCAATCAAAGATACCCTAGACCTATACAAACTCACTTCCCAAAGGAGGGGTTCTAACTCTTAACCTAATGAGGGTTATGAATTTTCTAAGATTGCTAGGGTTTTAAGGTACCTTGCCAAGAAAAATGCAAAACAAAATTAAAATGCAAGATCAATTCATGCCAATTTTATCCTATAAACTACATGTTATGCAAGATGCAATGCAAAAAGAATCATGGTCCAACTCTCAAAGGTTAGGCAGAAAAGAATTTTTGAAGTTTGTCACAAAATATTGCCTAATAATGAATTTAATTCCATTGAAAATGATCAAAAGGCATCAAGAACAAAAAAGAAATTTGGTTTGAGAGTTGGACAATGTTTCTAAATGTCTTTAAATGTTTCATGAATTTTTTTGTGATTTTTAAATACCTAAAAGTATTTTTAATTAATTAATTTTCATTAACTAATTAAAAATAAACTTTTAAATGATTTAAAAATAATTTTTAATGCAAAAAATAAAAATAAAAATATTTTTGTGTTCTGAAAAATAATGAAAATCTTGACAAAAATTTTCATAATTTTTAAACATTTTTTGCTATTTTAATTAATTCGTACAAAATAAATGCAAAATAAATGAATAAAAATTGAATTATGGAAAAGTATGCAAAATGAGAGGATCAGATGCAATCTGGGCTGGGGAGGTTTGACTTGGTGCGCAATCCTACGGCCCAAGTTCAAACTTCTTAAATCCTGATTAATTAATTAAATTAAACCTAATTAGTAATTAATGACATGATCTCAGCCTTCCAAACGTGCGCGGGAAACTTCATCTGATGGCCTACATTCAAACTTGGTGCCCTAACCCTAATTAGCACTTAATCACTCTCAGGTCACCGGAGACGAGCTCCGGTCATCTTCTCCGGTGACCTCCTCACCTGAAAATGGCCAACTTCTTCTCTAGGTTATTTATGGAGCTCTAAAGCTCCAGATCAAACCTCCTAAAGTCCCTGAATCTGAATCCACCCTAAAAACTTATTTCTTTTCACTCAATCCCATGATTCGAAGAAGAACATAAATATGGAAAAAATTTCAGACAAGCAATACAGTCTTATTTCTCAACCATTTTCAATAATTCCAAGTCCAGTGTGATCAGTGAAGCATGCTTAATCATTTTGAAACATAAAATAAGAGTTCTGGAAAAATGTTTCAAGGAGGTACCTGAGCTTGAGCTTCCTCAGTTCTGGACTTTCAGACCTCCTTTCTTTGTGCAAACCACTCCCTTTGTGCTCCTGATGAAGTCTTGATGCTTGGAAAGAATTTCTTTTGGCTGATTTGGGAGTTTGATCAAGTTCTGTTCAGGAGAGGTGAGAGATCGTGCTTTGATTTCAGGGGGTTTCAAGGATGAATGAGGGCAGGGATGTGATCAGTGGAACATGCTGAGATCAATGGTGAAGTTTGTTTTTGTGTTTGAAGGCTGTGCTATGTGATTCGAAGCAAAATGCATAAAGGGAGATTTTTGAGAATGCTGGCTTTGAGAGAGTTTCAGGCTTGTGTATGTGGTGTGTTGAGCTGCTTTTGGTCCATGTATCAAGTGGTGATAGGTCAGAGAGTTGTTGGTGGCCTATGGTGATTGGTATGGGTCTTTTGCAAAAAAGTCAAGCTTTGTGTAAGAGAGGTATGGGCTCATGGCTAGCCAAGGACAAGAGGGGTGTCCTGCACAGCAAGAAGTGAGGAGGACCATAGGATCAAATTTGAAGTCAGCCAGCACATGGATTAGGGTTTGAGTGAGGTTTTGCAACTTTGATCAACTTTGGCCCTTTTGTGATTTCTTGATCCACAAGTCATGAAAATGAGTGAACTTTTGATGCAATCTGATCCTTATGCCTTGGTTTATGTTTGTATGAAGATTAGAAGTCCATTTGATAGCACAATTTGTCTTGGCAAGAGATTTTGCAACTTTGCCTCTTTGGTAGAAAACTTGAAATTATGTGATTTTTCCCAACTTTGACAAGCCATAACTTTTGATCCAAAATGAATTAGAATGAGTTCTTGTACTTTTTGAAAATGGAATGATCCATTCTACAACTTTCATGACCAAAGTTTTCTCATTTGAAGCATTTTTGAATCAAAAAGCAAGGGTTGAAAAAGTTTCCCTAAATGGCAAGTTTCCATTACAAGTCATTTTCCCAAAACGTCAACTTTGCAAATGGCTTGAAATTCTTCAATTTTGTGAACTTCTAACATCTTCTATGATCAAATAAAGATCATACATAATCAAAATGATGATGAACACCCTTTGGTTGGGTCATTGGGGGTCTCAGATGCCCTGATTTTGCACTGACTTGCTCAAAAAGTCAACTCTTGATTAGATGCCTTCCCTATTGAATTTCTTCATGAAAATTGATATGCATGATCCCTATACCATATAGAGACCAATAGAAACAAGAATGACCAAAATAATTGGAGTTATGGCCTTTGAAACCAAAACCCTAATTCTAGGTCATCTGTGCAGTCAAGCCTGGCTCTACTTCCATGCCAATCTCAGTTCTTGTGATTTTTTGACTTTCTTGACTTTGAGAGGATATAATATGATGCTTGAACATACATGGACCCCTTTGAAATGATTAATGACCTTTGGAGTGGCTCAAGAAGCTCTTGGATTGCTCAGATCACAAACCCTAGATGCAAATGACTTAGAACCAGTGCAATGAATCAAAAATGCAATATGAGATGCTATGATTGAACTTATGCATATGAATAGACCATAAGCCATGGTGTGAATGGGTGAGGGCAAATTTGGGGTGTTTACAGCTGCCCCTATTCAAGCATGAGTTAGTTGTGTAGGATGTAAGCAACAGCTTAACAGGCGAACAAGATAACTTGTGGTTGAATACCAAAGACAGTCCAAAATTTGCGCTCACAGAATGGAGAAGAAAAGGGATATAGATTGTAAAGGAAAATAAAGTATATTATAAAGTGCGGGCGAAGGAGGACGACCATCGAGCAGAGGACGACTGCTGGGGAAAGAGCAATGACGGGGACGACCGACATGCTGGGGATATAAGAGATTGTGATGGGGATGGCCATCAAAATAAAGTGACAAAGATTCTCTGGGGATTATAGGTAAAAATAAATGATGAGGTACGGTCATCAAAGGTGAAGGACGATCACCTAGCAGGGGACGACTGCTCTATTGGGTATAAGATGAGGGACGGTCATCTAAGGTGAAGGACGATCACCGGGCAAGGTACGGTTGCCAAAAGTATCGCGACATAGGACGAATGCCGGATGAAAAAGTCGACGATGGGTACGGCCATCGGTTAAGCATGATGAAGGACGATCATCAAGAGGTGAAGGACGATCACCTAGCAGGGTACGGCTGCTCTCAGGGTTTATCATGACATAGGACGAATGTCAGATAACAAGATCAACGATGGGGACGACCATCGGATAAAATGATGAAGGACGATCATCAGGAGGTGAAGGACGATCACCTAGCAGGGGACGGCTGCTAAAAATATCACGACATAGGACGAATGTCGGATAGAAAAGGGGTTCTAATGAAATAGAGACTCCGCTGGGGAAAGGATGAGGGACGGTCATCCAAAGGTGAAGGACGATCACCTGGCAGGGTACGGCTGCCGAACGGGTATCATGACATAGGACGAATGTCAGATAGAAAAGAAGTTTTGCTTTGCTGGCGACCTACTGGGGAATAGTAAACACGGACGAGTGTTTACATCCAAGAAATAAAAAGTATAAGTGTTTTGACGTTGTGTATAGATTAAAGATGCGGACGAGCATCCCTAAGACCGTGATACGGACGAGTATCTGTAGAAACAAACGCCGACGCAAGTTCTGAGATGATGATACGGACGAGTACCAACTGGTTAACAAAGAACACGGACGAGTGTTGATTCTGAAGGGACTCTTTTAGGGAATAGTAGTCACAGATGAGTGTCTAAATTCAAGGAGGCATAAGTGTTTGACACGTGTATGGATTAAAGATGCGGACGAGCATCCCTAAGACCGTGATACGGACGAGTATCAGGTAGAAACAAACGCTGACACATGTTCTGAGATGATGATACGGACGAGTATCAACTGGTTAACAAAGAACATGGACGAGTGTCGAATCTGAAGGGATTAGTGGTGTATACAAGATACGGACGAGTATCTGTATGAGTGAAACAGGAGTAATAAGTATGAGTAAAACACCGACAAGTGTCTAACTTGCTGGGGAGGGTGACACAGACGAGTGTCAAAAGGTATTATAGACAAGTAAATGCTTTTCAAAGTATTCAGGTAGTTATGTTGGGGAAGGTGACACGGACGGGTGTCAGGGAATCTGTATGGATATATGTATCTATGAGTGCAAAGAGGATGCTTTGGCTTTCTACTGGGGATACGACACGGACGGGTGTCAAGAAGTATCTGTAATATATAAATGTCTGTTTTTAAAGAAAGCTCGGGCGACTTTACTGGGGGAATGATGACACGGATGAGTGCCAAAAGGAGTGTGCATCTGTATTTGTGAGTGTAAGGAAAATGCTTTGGTTCCCTGCCGGGGAATTTGGGGAGTTTTCTGTATATTGCTGACGGACTGTTAGTATTCACAAGTGTTTGATTCAGAAACATGGCTTATGATTATGCAATATGTTTGATTTTTGCCGTAATGCTCCGTTTTAGACAGAATGCTACGCTCTGTGGGGAGAATATGATGCTAATGCTATGATTATGCAAAGATACTGATCCGGGATCCGGGTCCCGTTGTTATGAAGATCTCTGGCTGATCTGCTTGAAGTGGACATCCCAGCTGGGGATGAGATCATTGGTAGATCTGACATACGGGACTCTGTTTGGGGATATAGGTCACTGATATACCTATCTCAGTAATGAAGGACCCAGCTGGGGGTTTGTAGAAGCTTTCTTCACTCTGTTGTGAGATCTTCAGGCGTTGCTCTTCTGGATAGAGGCTGAAACTGTGGGGAGATGGTTCCCTGACTTCTGTACTGGGCTGAGGAGGAAGTAACAAATGGCAACACAGCTGGGGAGAAAGCACCTATGTGCTACGGCTGAGTGGGTAATGATTTGCCAGCTTGCTGGGAAAAGTTTTTCATGCCCCATGCTGTGTTCTGAATATCTGCAATCCTGAAAAGTTAGAGAAACGCACAAGCGATCCCGAGGTATCCTTCATTGGATTCCGTCATAGGAGTTTAGACACTCCCAGGAGTAAGCATATTTCCTGCAAGCACGTATTTTCTAGAAAAGAAACATTTGTATCTATGCAATCAGTATCTTAAAGACATCGGACATTCTTGCAAATGAAAATGAAACGTACGAGACGAAACATGACTGAAAAATCTGATTTTATTAATTCATGTGCCCTGAATTGGCAAGATACAGTAAAAAAAAAACAAATCCCCTAAAATGAGGAGATTGTTACAAATTGAGAAATAAAAGGTATTGGCAATGTTGATGACGCTTCAAGGAGCTTCCCTTTGCTATGACTCGTATGACATTTGACGCTCTTCTCGTTTTGCTTTCTGAAGAAGGCTGATTCTGAAAGAAGCTTGATCCTTTTGAAGCTTACCAAGTTGTGAGTGATACAGACGAATTCAGAGTATAGTTGTTCGCTTATTCCCTTATTTTGCATGGATCGCCCTTTCGGGTTTTCAATCCATCGGGATACCCTTTTTTGCCTGAGCTGTCCAATGCGGCTTTTCAGCTCAGCGGGTGTACATTCTTTTGTTCATTTCCCTTATTTTTGCCCGAGTCTTTTATTCTGTTTTTGACTCGCCGGGATGCCCTATTTTTGCCTGGACTTACATTCTGTTTTTATGTCCAGCGGGTCATTTTCATGCGAAGTATTTTTTAACTGCATCTGAATTCGCAGGGGACGGGAAGTCTTCACCATCCATAGTGCTGAACATGAGTGCTCCACCAGAGAAAACTTTCTTTATTACGAATGGCCCTTCATAGTTCGGAGTCCACTTGCCCCTGTGGTCTGTATGGGGAGGGAGGAGTCTTTTCAGCACAAGATCCCCTACTTGGTATTCTCGGAGCCTGACTTTCTGTTCGAAGGCTTTCTTCATTCTTTTCTGATACAACTGCCCATGACATATTGCAGCTAATCTCTTCTCTTCAATCAGACTCAGTTGCTCGTATCGGGACCGGACCCACTCTGCCTCATTCAACTTAACATCCATCAATACCCGTAAGGAGGGTAATTCAACTTCAACAGGTAGGACTGCTTCCATACCATAAACAAGCTGATACGGTGTTGCCCCAGTGGATGTTCTGATTGACGTGCGGTACCTATGTAAGGCGAACGGTAGCATTTCATGCCGCCAGTCTTTATAGGTAACTACCATCTTCTGCACAATCTTCTTGATATTCTTATTAGCTGCCTCGACAGCGCCATTCATCTTTGGCCTGTAAGGAGAAGAATTGTGGTGTTGGATCTTGAAGTCCCGGCATAGTTCTGCCATCATTTTGTTGTTTAAATTGGAACCATTATCAGTAATGATTCGCTCGGGCACTCCATACCGACAAATGATGTCTCTTTTCAGAAATCGAGCTACCACTTGTCTGGTAACATTTGCATAGGAAGCTGCTTCAACCCACTTGGTAAAATAGTCAATAGCAACCAGGATGAACCTGTGGCCATTTGAAGCAGTCGGTTCAATCTTGCCAATCATATCAATGCCCCACATGGCAAAGGGCCAGGGTGAAGACATCACATTCAGAGGATTCGGAGGCACATGCACTTTATCCGCATAAATCTGGCATTTATGACATTTCCTGGCATAAGCACAACAGTCTGCATCCATTGTGATCCAGTAGTAGCCTGATCTTAGCAACTTCTTGGCCATGGCATGCCCTCCTACATGGGTACCAAAGGATCCTTCGTGCACTTCGTGCATTAACAAGTCTGCTTCTGTTCTATCGACGCATCTGAGCAGTACCATATCAAAGTTTCTCTTGTATAGGGAACCATCAGTATTCAGGAAGAAACTACCAGCTAGCCTTCTTAAAGTCTTCTTATCATTGGAGGATGCCCCAGGTGGGTATGTCTGATCCTCCAAGAAGCACTTAATGTCGTGGAACCAAGGCTTATCATCTTTAACAACGTCTGCTGAGAACACATATGCCGGTCTGTCAAGTCTGGACACTGAGATCCGAGGTACAAAGTTGGCAGCTTGAACTTTGATCATGGATGAAATGGTAGCAAGAGCATCTGCGAATTGATTCTCGTCCCGAGGGATATAGTCAAGCTTGACCGTTGTAAAGAAAGTCAATAACCTCCTTGTATAATCCCTGTAAGGTATCAGATGATCTTGGTGTGTGTACCATTTGCCGTTGGTTTGATTAATTACTAGAGCTGAATCTCCGAACACAGTCAAAGTCTTGATCCTGAGGTCAATGGCTTCCTCAAGACCCATAATACAAGCTTCGTATTCAGCTTCGTTGTTAGTACAGTTAAATGTGAGTTTTGCCGAGAAAGGCATGTGAACTCCTTTAGGCGTAATGAGTACTGCACCAACACCACGACCATTCATGTTAACAGCCCCATCAAACATCATAGTCCATTCCTTTTCCGGGTCAGGCCCTTCAGTGTGAATAGGCTCTTCATGATCTTTTGCTTTTATGAACATGATGTCTTCATCAGGGAAGTCAAATCTCATAGGCTGGTAGTCATCAATGGGTTACTCAGCAAGATAATCAGACAATACACTGCCCTTGATGGCTTTCTGAGATGTGTACTGAATGTCATATTCTGTGAGGATCATTTGCCATCTTGCAACCCGTCCGGTAAGTGCTGGCTTCTCAAATATATACTTAACTGGGTCCATTTTTGAGATCAACAAGGTAGTGTGGGTCAACATATACTGCCTTAGTCGGCGAGCAGCCCACGCTAAAGCACATCAAGTTTTCTCGAGCAGTGAATAACGTTGTTCACAATCGGTAAACTTTTTGCTTAGGTAGTATATTGCATACTCTTTTCGACCAGACTCGTCATGCTGGCCCAGCACACACCCCATTGACTCTTCTAATACTGTCAAGTACATGATTAGAGGTCTTCCTTCAACTTGAGGCATAAGGATTGGAGGTTCTTGCAAGTACTCCTTGATTTTGTCAAAAGCCCTCTGGCAGTCTTCATTCCACCTGACCGTTTGTTCTTTTCTCAACAGTTTGAACAAGGGTTCACAGGTTGCAGTAAGGTGAGATATGAACCTTGAAATGTAGTTCAGTCTACCTAGGAAACCTCGAACTTCTTTCTCAGTCTTTGGTGCAGGCATTTCTTGAATGGCTTTGACTTTATCAGGGTCGACTTCAATCCCTTTCTCACTTACAATAAATCCCAGCAGCTTACCAGATCTCACCCCGAATGTGCACTTGTTGGGGTTCAGCTTCAGTTGGTACTTCCTCAGACGCTTGAATAACTTCAACAGATTTACCAGGTGGTCTTCTTCTGTGAGGGACTTGGCAATCATGTCATCCACATAACATTCAATTTCTTTATGGATCATGTCATGGAATAATGTTACCATAGCCCGTTGATAAGTGGCACCCGCATTCTTCAGTCCGAACGACATCACCTTATAACAGAACGTGCCCCAGGGTGTGATGAAAGTTGTCTTCTCCATGTCTTCAGGTGACATTTTGATCTGATTGTATCCTGAAAATCCATCCATGAAGGAGAACACCGAGAACTGAGCCGTATTATCAACCAATACATCAATGTGAGGTAAAGGGAAATCATCTTTCGGGCTGGCTCTGTTCAGATCCCGGTAATCCACGCACATCCTCACCTTGCCGTCTTTCTTAGGCACAGGTACAATATTAGCAACCCACGGCGGATAGCTAGTCACAGCAAGGAACCCGGCGTCCCACTGCTTTTGTACCTCTTCCTTAATCTTCATTGCCATATCTGGGTGAGTACGGCGCAACTTCTGTTTAACCGGTGGGCAATTTTCTTTCAGTGGCAGCTTGTGCATAACAATATCGGTGTCCAACCCTGGCATATCCTGATAAGACCAAGCAAACACATCCATATACTCCTGAAGCATATCAATCAGTTGTTCTTTCACTGAGTCTTGTAAGCAGGCCCCGATCTTAACCTCTTTCACTTCTTCTTCTGTACCAAGATTAACCGTTTCGACCTCCTCCTGATGAGGGGTGATAACCTTCTCCTCCTGCCTTAACAACCTAGCTAGCTCTTCAGGTAGCTCATAATCTTCTTCAACCCTTTCATCAGCTTGATTGATTGGATTGTCAAAGTCATACAGAGTCATAGTTGTGCTGTTGTCGGTGCAGTCTGAAAGGCACTCTCTGCAAGGGTTTAGATTGTTCATTTTAGTGATCGATTTTAATCTTGTTTAGAAAAAAGTGAAGTAAAGTTATCATTTTGAAAACATTGCCATTTTTATTTTTGTACAAAAAGAAAAATGAAAAACAGTGAGCGGAAAAGAAAAAGACTCATTTGCAAAAGATGTCCGATATTCATTGATTGATCTGTTTGCACAAAATTACAAGATGGCCCGATTACAAAATGATTCTTGTCATCTTGGGCAAGATGCAAGACTTGATGCATGCTTAAAATATACAGGAAATAATAATTACTCTGCAGGAGTAACCCTTATAATTTCCTGGGAAGACCAGTTTGAGATACGGCTCCCCGGGATCCTTGGACGTATCCAACTCTCCAGGTTACGTTCATCTTCCGACTCATCTTCCAAGTTGTTCACTGCATCCGGGGTGAGCATTCCCCCGCTGACAAAATTAGGCTTCTTACCAGCCTCTGATTGATCTTGTTGAGTTGGTTTGTAACCCAACCCAAATCTGTCCTCCTTCTTCTCCACAGGTAGCAGCTTGCCCCAGCCTTGGGCAGTACCCTCTTCAACAACCTTCCTGGCTTGCTGATAAGACGTCATGGAGGTTCCTAGTACAGCAGACGCTTCATTGATGTTCAGGGCCTCAAATCCCTGGCTCATGGTTTCATGGATTTCTCCATCCATCTCAATATACTTGTACGTAGCCAGATGGCTAACAAAAATGTCCTCTTCACCACAGATGGTGATGATCTGGCCTTCCCACTCGAATTTCAGCTTCTGGTGAAGGGTAGACGTTACTGCGCCAGCGGCATGGATCCAAGGTCTACCCAACAAACAGCTGTAGGCCGGCTGGATGTCCATCACATAGAAGGTAATTTTGAAGGTCTGCGGGCCAATCATCACAGGCAGATCAATCTCCCCTAACACTGATCTTTTAGAGCCATCAAATGCTCTCACCACCAAATTACTTGGATGCAGTGCCAAGCCATCATACTCCAGCTTCACCAAGGCTTTCTTTGGTAGAACATTGAGTGAAGACCCAATGTCCACCAGTACATGGGATAGAACAACACCCTTACATTCTAGAGTGATGTGTAAAGCCTTGTTGTGGTTACGTCCCTCCGTTGTTAAGTCAGCATTGGTAAAGCCCAGTCCATGACTGGTGTTGACATTTGCCACCACAGTTTCTAGCTGATTAACAGTGATCTCCTCTGGCACGTATGCTGCGTGCAAGACTTTCAATAATGCATTCCTGTGAGCTTCAGAACACATCAACAGGGATAATATGGAGATCTTTGAGGGAGTTTGGTGAAGCTGATCCACCACCTTGTAATCACTTCTCTTTATAATTCTCATAAACTCGTCTACATCTTGCTCAAAAGATGTCTTCTAATTTTCTTTGATAATTGGTTCTTCAGGTATCACACTCTTCCCTTTTGCTTTGGCAGCAGCTTCTGCTTCGGCATTAGGTTTTTGCAATTGTGAGGCAAAAAGGCGTCCGCTTCGAGTGAAGCCTCCTCCTCCCCCAACATTATCAATCTGTGGAGAAGAAGTTGAAGAGTCCAAAGTGATTTTCTCCCCGTTGCAGTAAAGGTCAGAGCCATAATGCCAAGGGATGGCATTACTGCTTTCATATGGAACGGGTCCAGGCACCGTGATGGTAACTGGACTGACTGCTGCAGAGGAGGGTACTAAAATGGTGTGCGGGTCGTAGTAGATGGTGACTGGTGACCTGGCAGGAGGTGCCACTGTTTGTTGCTGAAAGTTGTTGTTTTGAGGAACATTTGATGGGTCATAGTAGATGGTGACTGCTGAGATATCTGTTGGCGTTGTAGAAGATTCTGCTGAATAAAGGGGTGCTGATGTTGTAGAAGAAATGGTTGTTGACATCTGATTTGTTGAAGTGATGGACGAAGCCATTGTTGATGATATTGATGAATTGGTCGGAGTGATTGTTGTTGCAGTTGTAGAAGAGTCAGGAATTGTTGTTAAAGGGATTGCTGGACTTGCAGGTACTGATGTTGTGATTTGAAGTATACCACTTTTGATAAGACCGTCTATGCCGCTTCTCAAGTTATCACACCCGTTGACCGAAATGTTGCAATAACCACAACCGAGCTCACACCCAGGGAACATCTGGCACTCTAGAAGCTGAGCTTTAATTTCTACCAGAGGTGTTCGAATCTGCCCAACACTGGTGATTAAGAAAGATGGCTTGTCTTCCTCAATGACATTAATTCTTGGTCCTCCATGATTGGGCATGGGATTCTTGTTGACATTTGGCGGGGGTGCAAAGTTGAGGGCTTTGGAATCTACTAGATCTTGTACCTTCATTTGTAAAGCCCTGCATTTTTCTGTATTGTGGCCCGGTGCATTGGAATGAAAAGCACACCGGGCGTTGACATCATAATTTCTTGGGAGATTGGAAGGATCAGGTGGTGCCAATGTCCTTAGTTCAACCAGGTTGAATTTCAGGAGTTGTGGCAATAAAGCGGCATAAGGCATAGGGATAGGGTCAATCACCCTATTTGCCTGTGATGGTCTTTGCTGAAAGGGTCTTTGCTGTTGATTGTTATTGTTGTTGTTGTAGGTTCTTTGTGGCGGATACTGAACTTGCTGTTGATAATGTGGTTGTTGTTGTGGCTGATATGCTGGTTGCTGAGAAATCGGAGCTGGAATAGTGACAGCTGCTACTGATCTGTGAAGGTACTGAGGCCAGCCCCTGGTGGCATGAATGGCATTCGTCTCACCGGTCCTTCTAGATCCCACAAAAGGCTTTCTGGGATTACTTGACGAGCTTGCACCATTATCAGAAATCTTACCCATCTTCAGAAGGCTCTCAATTCTTTCCCCAGCTATGACTACGTCAGCGAAGCTGGTGGAAGAAAAGGCAGCTAGCCTATCAATATATGTTCCTTATAGAGTGTTCTTGAACATGTCGGCCATTTCTCTTTCCGACATGGGTGGCTGGACAGCAGCAGCAAGCTGTCTCCACCTCTGGGCATATTCCCTGAAGCTTTCTTTGGAGGATTGAGACATTCCCATCAGAAGGGTTCTGTTAGGAGCCATGTCCCGATTGTATTGGTACTGTCTGATGAAAGCCTCAGCTAGGTCCTTCCAGCATCTGATAGTAGCTCTGGTCAAGTGAGAGTACCACTCCCTTGAAGCCCCAGTCAAACTATCTTCAAAATAGAACATCCACAGTTTCTCATCCATGGTGTATGCCTTAAGTCTTCCCAGAAAAGACTGCAAGTGAGTTCGTGGCCAGGAAGTTCCATTGTACTTCTCGAATCACGGGGGTTTAAACTTGTGGGGAATTCTTACCCCATCCACTAACCCCATATCCATGACATCAAAACCCAAGGAATTTTGAGACTCCAGAGATCTCAATTTCTCAGCAATTTCATCAAACCTCCTATCATAAACTTCATCCCCAGCTCCCATCACAGTGAACTGTTCTTCCTGGGGGTCTTCTTGTAAGACTCTTCCTCCAGTAGTATTTCCTTGCACATTACCCGGGATGTTGATTTCTGGGTGTAGATGAGGCCCATATACTGGTGGATTAACATGAGGCTGACCCCTCTCATTGTTACTTGTTCCTCCAGTTCCCAGAGGAGGTTCTTCTGGGGTTTGTCTTTCTACCAAATGCCCTCAATCTTTCTTGACTTTGAGCCAAGCCATTCATTACCTCCATGAACTGGGTCATTTGGTTTCTCATCTCCAGCCTTTCGTTAACCATCTGGGTTCTGACCTCTGTCAGCTCTTGCTGTACTTGATCCATCTGGATACCAGGAAGGTTGTTGCGAGTAGGATATCTGTGCGGACGGTTGAGAGGGAACACCCGACGGCGAGCAATAATTCCTGAACCACAACAGAGTTAGTAACAACCAAAACAAAAACCTACAAAACAAAACAAAGGTTAGTATGCAATGCAGTATGCTTATTTGTTTCCAAGGTATCTGGCTTGGCTCTTGGTTTTGACCTTTCCAGACCCTGAGGAAGATGCTTTGATGTTGCTTGAGAGAAAGAAAACTCAGTGAAACAAACTAACAAATATATTACAAAGGGTGGATCATACATAGTTTGTTTTTACAACATATGCCCCTGAGGGGTCAAAATACAACATAAAAAAGAAAAGTACATGAAAAGGAAATAACAACAAGCAAAGAAGTCAAACATCTAAACCAAATTCATCCTCCTTAACCTCCTTCAAAAGTGCTTCAGTTACAGGACCAGCTGGATGCTCTGTAATGTTCTTGATAAGGAGGTTTCTGGTGGCAATAGCAGTGGTCAGCTTCTTGTGCTTGTCTTGGTCCTTTGACCTCTTCACACCAGCCCTAAGCTTCAATTCTGAGATCTCCTTCTGGGCTGCCAGCAAAGCTTCCTGTTGCTTCTTCTCATTAGCCTTCAACTGCTCAATCCTGTCTTGAGTTCTCTTATCTTCTTGAGTGCGAGCTTTAGTGATTCTGACCCACCTATCCTGACTTTCTTTCAGATAGAGATCAGTCCTAGCCTTCTGAAACTGGGCCTCTTTACAGGCATTCTTCAATATTTGCTCTCCAGCTCTTGATTTCTTGATGTAGTCCTCTGCTTTCTCAATATTGGCTAGATGCTCCACCTTAAGCTTTTCTAACCTCTCAATGTCTATACGACCATCACTCCTCTCCCAGAGGGTCTTCTTCAGAGCTTGAGACAGATTCTCATTCCTTTCCTTCAGCTTCTCAAATTCCTCCAGGCTGACAGTGGCTGGAGGTGGTACTGTGGATGGTCCAGGTGCATCCTCAATGGTGAAAGGAATCCCAGAGATCTGAGCCCTAGCATGAGACCATTCATAATACTGAGCTAAGGCCACATTATTGCACCTCCCAAGAATGGCCATCCCTTTGGTCTGGATGTTGTCCCAAGCCCAGGATGCTTGTCTGACAACAGCTAGATTAGGTTTTATCTCACAATACAGGGTTTCAGCCAAGTCTTGCACTCTAGGAGGGTGAACCAAAGCATAGCCCAATTGTCTCTTGAACAACAAAGGATTGTAGTTGATGCAACCCTTCACTCCTATCAGAGGTACATTGGGGAACTGCCCACAACTTGTAATTATGTCTCTGCCCTTGGTGCTCTGGGTGCACCATCTGATGTCATCTGAAGTCAGAGCAATGAGTCTTATAGCCCAATTCTTCTGTTGGTGAGGATTCAGGAAGGCATCAGTCTTGGGTAAGTGTTTGAGCAACCAGGTATGAAATAGAGGAGCACAACATCTCACCAATCTCCCTCTCTGCTTCTCATTCCTTTGGTGAACAGAATAATAGAAATCTCTCAGCAAGGTGGGCACTGGGTTCCTCAAAAGGAAGAGATGAATAGCATTCTTGCTGATAAACTTGGGCTCATCTGCAAAAAGTATAACCCCATATATACTGAGGGCTAACAATGCACAAACTGCCTTCCATTCTCCCAAGGAGGCCTTCATGATGGCTTGAGAAGTCAGGAAGTCCAAGTGCAGACCAGGGATCCCAGCCTTTGTGGTCATGTTCTGCTCAATCGAAATAGGTTCTAAATATAGTGCCTTTGCCACTTCTTCATTGCTGGGAGAGGTCATCTCTGGGTTGAAGGGGATACCACCCCTGACAGGTACTCCAATCAATGATGAAAACTCCTCCAATAAAGGTCCCAACTGAAAATTCTGGAAAGTGAAGCATCTCAAAGGAGGATCATAGAACTGTAGGCAAGTGTGAATCAAACTCCTCTGAGAAGGGTCCAAGTCCATAACCATATCAAGGATGCCTCCATAATGTTCTTTGAATAATGGGATATGGTCTGGAGTGATAAGTGCCTGGACCTGTCTGATGCCAGCCAGCACAGGCTCAAAGAAATGGTATGAAATGTTGCTCTTCTTGGGTGCCATGACTGCTGATGAAGAGCTGAAAACAAATGCTGATGATGGAGACTGATACTGGAGATGAGCCACTGATAGGCTGAGGCTGAAGCAGGCAACTGATGAAGAGAGCTGAAGCAGATAGCTGGTGAACAGGGGTCTATGCAGATGAAGGGGTCAAAACAAAGCCAGATGGAATATGGATACCCTTAAAAACAAATAAACAAATGTTAAATGATGCAATGATGATGTATGCAAATGATATGCAAGGGTTTGTGATCAAGCTGGATCTGGCTATCTGTCTTGATATAAAGCCCATGTATGTTCAAGAAGTCCAGATGGAGGTTCAGAAATCCAGTAACCAGGGTAGAGGACTCAAATAAAGAGTCACATGTCCAGGGTTAATCACAAGAACTGTCCAAAATGAGGTACTCTTAATCAAAACAAAGTATCAGGGTATGATGTGGCCAAGGGTTCCTGCAAACCTGTAAACAGCCCAACCCCCTCACAGGTGATGTTCTAAAACAAGGATCCTCAGACTTGGATCAGTTATGAGAAGTGTAAACACTTCTAACCCGGAGGTACAGTGTTTACAATAACCATAAAAGATCCTCCTCTAATTCACCTCAGTTTCTGAAGGTCATAATAAAGGTCATCCAGACTTAGCAGGCTTCCCAGATAGCCCTAGCACTACAGGAAATCTGTAGCACAGAGTTCTCAAGAAGAAACCCACATCTGAACCGTGTTTCATATTCCCGCACCAGACCGAAATGGAATGGGAAAGAACATGAACCACTCTAGCCTAGGTGTCACTCAGGTCCCAGGTATAGGACCTCAAACTCTCAGTGAACCCCACCCATCAAAACAATAAACCAGATCCAGCCAGATAATAGTATGACAGTATGATATATAAAGCTGTAAAGAAAGCAGTAAATAATTGTACATAAAGCAGTAAATAAGGCAAATATACAAACACAATTAGCACATAACACCCCTAGTAAACACAAATCAAACAAGCGCTAGGAGGAACCCACAAAAAGAACCAGAAGCCCTGGTTACAGTATAAGGGTCCCCAGCAGAGTAGCCAAGCTGTCGCTCCCACCGAATGACACCTCAGGTCAGAAGGGGTACAAACGCGAACGGTCGGCGAAAGGAGGAAGAGAACACACAGGGGTGAACTCAGAAAGACAAGAGTCGCCAGCTAGGCATTTTTATCCCGAAGGAAAGGTAATGCTGCATAAACCTAGAAAGATATGGATAAGACGGTTGCGAACCAGAGAGACTGAGAAAGGGGGTTGGTTACAACCTGGGAAGGTATTAGCACCCAGATTGTCCCCCGTACTCGACGGGATCCACACTTAAAAGATTTTTGTTTTAAAGGGGTAGTGTCAGTGCAATCTGTGTATCAAAGCTGGAAAGAATGCAAGTGTCAGTGTAAAAGAAAAGTGAAGTGTATAAGTGAAGTGTCAGTGTAAGAACAGGAGTGAAATGCTCAAGACTATGAGGCTTAAAGGATAATGCTGGAAGAGGGGATATATACAGATACTTTTGTTCGATAACTGTTAAGTTATGCCTACGTATCCTCTCGTGCAATGAGGAAGTCAGAACACCGTAGTTCGACCCAAAGAGACTGAAAGATAAATTGACTTGTGAACTGCTTACTTGTCTATGCTCAAGTGTATGACCTGTCTGGCTCAGGTGCAAACTGTCTTGCATTAGACGGAAGAAGCAAGTTCTCGTTTGTGAGTGAATGAGATGAGAAAAGAATCCCGGAGGAGACGATTATTGTTTGTTTTTGTATTTTCAGTCTTTTATTGCTTTTTGAAGTTTGACATAAGTTAATGAGCTTAAGCCTAAACCAATGGGTTAGTAAACTCATCACATCCTCCCTCTGATTAGGGGTAATGAGAATACCTTAAGTGTGAAGTCAGCATCTCACACTTAATCACCTTTGATGTAGGATTAAGATCATTAACCTACTTGTGATTATTTAGATGTTTTTGTTGTTTTTATTTAGTGTCGAGTAATGAGATTAAGCCATAATCAGGGATTAAACAGACTCATTACACCATCCTAATAGAAGGATAATAGATGAGAATGTTTAAGCTGAGGAAGACTCCTCAACTTAATCCATGATTAGGGATTAACCTCATGACAAAACAAAGCCTTTATTATATGGATTTTAGTTAATGATAAGATGAAGAAGTGAGTTGTATGGTTTGTAAGACAACTTGAGGGGGACTTGTCCATTAATACTAGGGTTAGTCCTTCTTAACCAATTAAGGAAGAATTAGAACCCTAATGCAAGGCCCAAGTTACAAGCTTGATGTCTTGGTGATTATTAAGTGAATTGATTAAAGGATTTAAACACATTAAGGGTTTAACACTTAGGATTAAAGTTATACACTCCATCCTAATAGAAGGATGCAGGCATAAGCTTAATCACAAAGCCTTAAAGCCTTTAGGGTTTAGTCCCTGATTATGAGATGAGAAGAGAGGACTCAAAGAGACTCAAAGGTAAAAACTAAGTGGGGGACTAATAAACCCTAATTGTTATCATGCTTGGTCATTCCTAGGGTTTGTGAGGTTTAAGAAAGAAATCTTCAAGGAACCACCAAGGAGGGAAGCAAATGAAAGGAGCAAAGAGAAGCAAAACAACTTGCTTCACTTAAGAAGACAAGTTGCTTGAAGAAAGAAGGTAAGATGAACAATAATGAGCAAGCTCAATCCAAAGCACAAGATAAAATGCAGCAATGATGCATAAGAGAGATGAAAAGAGATTGTGAGAAGTGAAGGCAAATTCACTTCTCAATACAACTTACCACCTGAAAAGTTAGTAAAGAAATGAAATGCAATGAAAAATGAGATGCAATGTCATGATGCAAATCAAAACCAGAAGCATAAGTATGATGTTAATGATGCTAAGAGATGATGCAAACATGAGGCAAGGCATTAGAATGATCATAGAAACATATGGATGCAAGAGAAGCATGCTTAGAACCATGAATGTTCATGAAAAGTTATGGAATGCAAATGACATATAACATGGCAAATGAAAGATGCAATGATCAAACATGATTCTAATATGTCTTAAGGTGTAATATGAATCAAATGAATGCATAAAATGTCATGGCAAGTCATGGTATGCAAGCAAATGGAAGATGGATGCAAAGGAAGGCATGAATTAGGGTTATATGCAACATACAAAGCAAAAATACAAAATCAGAAGCAAACATCATGATAAAAAATTGAAAATGCAATCAAAGATACCCTAGACCTATACAAACTCACTGCCCAAAGGAGGGGTTCTAACTCTTAACCTAATGAGGGTTATGAATTTTCTAAGATTGCTAGGGTTTTAAGGTACCTTGCCAAGAAAAATGCAAAACAAAATTAAAATGCAAGATCAATTCATGCCAATTTTATCCTATAAACTACATGTTATGCAAGATGCAATGCAAAAAGAATCATGGTCCAACTCTCAAAGGTTAGGCAGAAATGAATTTTTGAAGTTTGTCACAAAATATTGCCTAATAATGAATTTAATTCCATTGAAATTAATCAAAAGGTATCAAGAACAAAAAAGAAATTTGGTTTGAGAGTTGGACAATGTTTCTAAATGTTTTTAAATGTTTCATGAATTTTTTTGTGATTTTTAAATACCTAAAAGTATTTTTAATTAATTAATTTTCATTAACTAATTAAAAATAAACTTTTAAATGATTTAAAAATAATTTTTAATGCAAAAAATAAAAATAAAAATATTTTTGTGTTCTGAAAAATAATGAAAATCTTGACAAAAATTTTCATAATTTTTAAACATTTTTTGCTATTTTAATTAATTCGTACAAAATAAATGCAAAATAAATGAATAAAAATTGAATTATGGAAAAGTATGCAAAATGAGAGGATCAGATGCAATCTGGGCTGGGGAGGTTTGACTTGGCGCGCAATCCTACGGCCCAAGTTCAAACTTCTTAAATCCTGATTAATTAATTAAATTAAACCTAATTAGTAATTAATGACATGATCTCAGCCTTCCAAACGCGCGCGGGAAACTTCATCTGATGGCCTACATTCAAACTTGGTGCCCTAACCCTAATTAGCACTTAATCACTCTCAGGTCACCAGAGACGAGCTCCGGTCGTCTTCTCCGGTGACCTCCTCACCTGAAAATGGCCAACTTCTTCTCTAGGTTATTTCTGGAGCTCTAAAGCTCCAGATCAAACCTCCTAAACTCCCTGAATCTGAATCCACCCTCAAAACTCATTTCTTTTCACTCAATCCCATGATTCGAAGAAGAACATAAATATGGAAAAAAATTCAGACAAGCAATACAGTCTTATTTCTCAACCATTTTCAATAATTCCAAGTCCAGTGTGATTAGTGAAGCATGTTTAATCATTTTGAAACATAAAATAAGAGTTCTGGAAAAATGTTTCAAGGAGGTACCTGAGCTTGAGCTTCCTCAGTTCTGGACTTTCAGACCTCCTTTCTTTGTGCAAACCACTCCCCTTGTGCTCCTGATGAAGTCTTGATGCTTGGAAAGAATTTCTTTTGGCTGATTTGGGAGTTTGATCAAGTTCTGTTCAGGAGAGGTGAGAGATCGTGTTTTGATTTCAGGGGTTTCAAGGATGAATGAGGGCAGGGATGTGATCAGTGGAACATGCTGAGATCAATGGTGAAGTTTGTTTTTGTGTTTGAAGGTTGTGCTATGTGATTCGAAGCAAAATGCATAAAGGGAGATTTTTGAGAATGCTGGCTTTGAGAGAGTTTCAGGCTTGTGTATGTGGTGTGTTGAGCTGCTTTTGGTCCATGTATCAAGTGGTGATAGGTCAGAGAGTTGTTGGTGGCCTATGGTGATTGGTATGGGTCTTTTGCAAAAAAGTCAAGCTTTGTGTAAGAGAGGTATGGGCTCATGGCTAGCCAAGGACAAGAGGGGTGTCCTACGCAGCAAGAAGTGAGGAGGACCATAGGATCAAATTTGAAGTCAGCCAGCACATGGATTAGGGTTTGAGTGAGGTTTTGCAACTTTGATCAACTTTGGCCCTTTTGTGATTTCTTGATCCACAAGTCATGAAAATGAGTGAACTTTTGATGCAATCTGATCCTTAGGCCTTGGTTTATGTTTGTATGAAGATTAGAAGTCCATTTGATAACACAATTTGTCTTGGCAAGAGATTTTGCAACTTTGCCTCTTTGGTAGAAAACTTGAAATTATGTGATTTTTCCCAACTTTGACAAGCCATAACTTTTGATCCAAAATGAATTAGAATGAGTTCTTGTACTTTTTGAAAAGGGAATGATCCATTCTACAACTTTCATGACCAAAGTTTTCTCATTTGAAGCATTTTTGAATCAAAAAGCAAGGGTTGAAAAAGTTTCCCAAAATGGCAAGTTTCCATTACAAGTCATTTTCCCAAAAAGTCAACTTTGCAAATGGCTTGAAATTCTTCAATTTTGTGAACTTCTAACATCTTCTATGATCAAATAAAGATCATACATAATCAAAATGATGATGAACACCCTTTGGTTGGGTCATTGGGGGTCTCAGATGCCCTGATTTTGCATTGACTTGCTCAAAAAGTCAACTCTTGATTAGATGCCTTCCCCATTGAATTTCTTCATGAAAATTGATATGTGTAACACGGTGGGAGAACTGACTTTAGTTATGTCGCGGATAGCAAGAGTCGCCACCGACTTTTATTTTATCCAAAGGAAAGGCATAAAAGAACAGGAAAGACCTTTTTAAAAGATTTTTGGGTCCGGGGGGTAGGTTATGTAAAGGGAAGGTGTTAGCACCCTTTGTAAACACCCCAAATTTGCCCTCACCCATTCACACCATGGCTTGTGATCATTTCATATGCAATCATATCATCTCACATCTCATTTTTGATTCACTGCATAGTTTCTAAGTCATCTGCACCTAGGGTTTGTGATCTGAGCAATCCAAGAGCCTCTTGAGCCACTCCAAAGGCTACCAACCACTTCAAAGGGATCCATGTGTGTTATTATATCATATTACATCCTCTCAAAGTCAAGAATGCCAAAGAATCACAAGAACTGGGTTTGGTATGGATGCAGAGCCAAGTTTGACTACACAGTTGACCTAAAATTAGGGTTTTGGTTTCAAGGGCCATAACTCCAAATTTTTTGGTCATTCTTGTTTCCATTGGCCTCTATATGGTATAGGGAGTATGCATATCAATTTTCATGAAGAAATTCCATGGGGAAGTCATCTGATCAAGAGTTGACTTTTCAGACAAGTCAGTGCAAAATCAGGGCATCTGAGGCCCCCAATGACCCAACCAAGGGGTGATCTTCATCATTTTGAGTGTGTATGATCTTTATTTGATCATGGAAGAAGGTTGAAGTTCACAAAAATCAAGAATTTGAAGTTCTTGCAAAGTTGACCTTTTTGGGCTTAGTTGACTTTTCAAGAATATGTCATTTTAGGTCATTTTTCAAGCCTTGATTTTTGATCCAAAAATGTTTCAAATGGAAAAACTTTGGTCATGAAAGTTGTAGAATACATTTTTCCCTTTTCAAAAAGTACAAGAACATGATCAAATTCTTCTTGGATCAAAAGTTATGGTGTGACAAAGTTGGCAAAAATCATTGATTTTCAAGATGTGCACCAAATGAGAAATTTGCAAAATCATGAACCAAGGCCATTTGTAACTTCTAGTTCACTTCAAACCAATGTACAAACATCACATGAGTTCTAAAAATCATAATTGGACCAAAGTTTCTCATGATCATGGTCTGTATAACAAGACTTTTTCATGAAGTTCCAAAAAGTAACCAAGTTGCAAAACCATCATGATGCTTCTTACCACTTGCTGCATTGGCCTTTGAACCACTCTAGCCTTCCACACACACCATGTTGCGCCAGCCCTAGCCATTGTACCAAGCTAGAACCCAAGCCATACCTCTCTTACAAAAAAGTTGACTTTTGGCAAAAGCAAACATCCCAATCACAGCAGGCCAGGTCACATCATCTGGCCAATTGGGATTGTTTATACTTTCCATTTGCTAGCCAAACACAACACCAAGCAAGAAAAAAACAGATCACAACACACCATACACAAAACTCACCCTATTGGCATTTCTCTTCGAATCTCTCTGCCCAGTTCACAAACATTCAAACAAGTTCCACTACTCAACTCACCATGCCTCATTAAGCCCAAACCAACAAAGAACCAAGCCTGAATCAAGCAAGAATACCACATCTCCATTTTCACTCCAACTTGCAGTTTCTTTCGAAACTCACTCCACAGGCCATAAACATCCAAACAAACTCCACAAACCTTCTTAAAACATCACCCTGATCACAAAGAACCACTCACATTGGCCTGAAACTGCCTGCATCACCATTGCCATTTTCAACTGAGCTTGAGCAGAAGCTGTTCAAACTCTTCATCTAGCCAGCATAAACTTCTCCAAAGCATTCAAGCATCATCAAGAGGTCATAAGGAGTGGATTTCACAAGGAGGGGAGGTCAGAAAGTTGCTGGAGTGAAAGCTTCGAATCTCAGGTAGCTCAAGAACTTTTTTTCCAGAAATGGATTTTTAAGTTCTAAACTTGTTCTCCATGCTTCACTGATTGTCCTGGTGCATTTAGTTTTGAAAATGGTGATGAAATGAGAATTTAATTGCTCTCTGAAACTCTGTTGACCTAAAAAATGTTTTGTTCGATTCATGATTCTGGGGAAAAATAAATGTTGTTTGTGATGGGGTTTTGATTCAGTGGATCATGGGAATCATTTCTGTATGCTTGGTTTTCATTTTTGTTGCGTTTTGAAGTTTTTAGGGATTTTCAGGTGGGGTTCCCACCGGAGAAGACGACCGGAGGTCTTCTCCGGCCACCTGAAAATCATTAGGGTTTAATCCCTGTAATTAATTGAGTTTGAATTTGGAGCGTGCGATTGCTTTAACCATTTGACTTGCCGCGCGTGTGAATGGTCCAGATGTGGTCATTAAACCCTAATCACTTTAATTTATTTAATTAATTGAGTTTAAGTCAGTTTGAATTTGGGCCACAAGATCTGGCGTGTAGTCAATGCTCCCAAACCCAGAAGCCATCTCAGCCTTCCATCCAGTTGACTTTTCTTTTTTCTTTGTTTTATTTCATTTCTTTTCATTTAATTTGTATAATTTATTTAAAATAGCCAAACTTGTTTAAAAATTATGGAATTTTTTATCCTGAGTTCCATTAATTTTTCAAACACAAAAATTATTTTTATTTTCATTTTTGCATTTAAAAAGTATTTTAAAATATTTAAAAGTTTATTTTAATTGATTAATGAAAATTAATTTATTAAAAATACTTTTAGGTATTTAAAAATCACCAAAAAATTCATGAAATGTTCTAAGACATTTAGAAACATTGTCCAACCTTCAAACTAAATTTCTTTTTTGATCTTGATGCATTTTGAGAATTTTTCCTTGAATAAAAATCATTTTTATGCATTAATTTGATCCAAAGTTCAAAAACATCATTTCTGCCTATTCATGAAGAGTTGGACATTGATTCTTCTTGCATTGCATTGTGCTTAGCATGTAGTTTTTGAGATTAAATGGTCATGATTTGATTCCTCATTTTCATTTTGTTTGTCAATTTTCTTGTTTAGGAACCCTAAAAACCCTAATAACTTGTAAAATTCATATCTTGAGTTAGGTTAGGAGTTGAGACTTCTCCTTTGGGCATTGTTTTAGTATAGGATTAGGGATCCTTTGAGTGGCATTTTCCATTTTTTATCTTAGGGTTTGCTTCTGTTTTTGGTTTTTGTTTGATGTTTGGTTCATAAACCCTAATTTGGGCTTCCATATGCATTCATCTTGCATTCTCTTGCATAACATGACTTGCCATGACATTTCAAACATCCATTTGATTCATTTGACATCATAAGACATATTGAAAACATGTTTGATCATTGCATCATGTGTTTGCCATGTTGTATGCCATGTGCACCTCATAACTTTTCATGTATGTCCATGCTTCTTAAACTTGCTTCATTTGCATTCATGAACTTGTATGATCATCTCCATGTGCTGCCTCATGTTTGTAGCATCTTATAGCATCATTATCATCATCAACATGCTTCTGGTTTTGCTTCTCATCATGTCATCCTATCCCATTTTGCATTGCATTGCATTTCTTTCCTAACCTTTCAGGTGGTAAGTGATGTTGAGAAGTGAATTTGCCTTCACTTCTCATAACTTTTCTTTTCATCTCTCTCTTGCATCCATGCTGCATTTTTTACATGTGTTTGAGTTTGGGCTTGCCCTTTCTTTCTCTCCTCACTTTCTTTCTTCAAGTGATTTGACTTCTTGAATGAAGCAGGTCACTTTGCTTCTCTTGATCCTGTTCATCTGCTTCCTGGTGGTTCCTTTGAAGATTGTTCTTGAAACCTCACAAACCTTTAGGAACAACTAAGCATGACAATGATTAGGGTTTTGATTAGTCTCCCCTCTTAGTTTTACCTTTGTGTCTCTTTTGAGTCTTCTCTTCTCATCTCATAATCAGGGACTAAACCCTAAAGGCTTTAAGGCTTTGTGATTAAGCTTATGCCTGCATCCTTCTATTAGGATGGAGTGTATAACTTTAATCCTAAGTGTTAAACCCTTAATGTGTTTACATCTCTTAATCAATCCACTTAATAATCATCAAGACATCACACTTGTAACTTGGGCCTTGCATTAGGGTTCTAATTCTTCCTTAATTGGTTAAGAAGGACTAACCCTAGTGTTAATGGACAAGTCCCCCTCAAGTTGTCTTACAAATCATAAAACTCACTTCATCATCTTATCATTAACTAAAATCCATTTAATAAAGGTTTTGTTTTGTCATGAGCTTAATCCCTAATCATGGATTAAGTTGAGGAGTTTTCCTCAGCTTAAACATTCTCATCTATTATCCTTCTATTAGGATGGTGTAATGAGTCTGTTTAATCCCTGATTATGGCTTAATCTCATTACTTAACACTAAACAAAAACAACAAAAAAACATTTAACTAATCACAAGTAGGTTAATGATCTTAATCCTACACCACAGGTGATTAAGTGTGAGAAGCTGACTTCACACTTAAGGTATTCTCATTACCCCTAATCAGAGGGAAGATGTGATGAGTTTACTAACTCCATTGGTTTAGACTTAAGCTCATTAACCTGTGACAAATTTTCAAAAGCAATAAAAGACTGAAAACTCAAAAACAAACAATAATCGTCTCCTTCGGAATTCTTTTCTCATCTCATTCACTCATAAACGAGAACTCGCTTTTTCCGTCAAATGCAAGACAGTTTGCACCTGAGCCAGACAGGTCATACACTTGAGCATAGACATGTAAGCAGTTCACAAGTCAATTTATCTTTCAGTCTCTTTGGGTCGAACTACGGTGTTCTGACTTCCTCATTGCACGAGAGGATACGTAGGCATAACTTAACAGTTATCGAACAAAAGTCTCTGTACATTCCCCCTCTTTCCAGCTTCATTCTTTAGCCTCATGATCTTGAGCACCTTATTCCTGTTCCTACACTGACACTGTATATATCACACTTCACACTGTTTCCACACTGACACCTGTACATTCTTTTCCAGCTATTTTATACACAAATTGCACTGACACTACCCCTTTAAAACACAAATCTTTTAAGCGTGGATCCCGTCGAGTACGGCGGACAATCTGGGTGCTAATACCTTCCCAGGTTGTAACCAACCCCCTTTCTCAGTCTCTCTGGTTCGCAACCGTCTTGTCCATATCTTTTCTAGGTCTATGCAGCATTACCTTTCCTCCGGGATAAAAATGCCTAGCTGGCGACTCTATTCATCTCCAGTGAGTTCACGGCTGTGTATTCTCATTGTCCCTCTCGCCGACCGTTCGCGTCTGTACCTTTATTTGGGCCAGTCCCATTTATCGGGAGCGACACCCTTTACATCCATGGTTATCCATGGGCTCTTAGTTACTTAGCTCACTTTAAAATGTTTTTGAAAATGTGAAGTGTGTGAATAGAAAATTTTCAAATGAGTTAATAATGATCCATGTACGGATGCGTAAAAACTTATGTTTGAAAATTTGTTTGAAATTTGTTAAGTGTTTGAAAATTTGGAATGAAGTGAGCAAGCAACTAGGAGGTACCTACCCTAAAGTTTAAGTCTTTTCTGTTCTTGATCCTTTAAGTGGTAAGACTATCCCTATTATTAAGGAATAGGTAGTCATTACCTTGGATGTGAGGGACATGTGAGGGACATCTGTTTTGTGAAGGCAACTGTGGGGTGTATTAAGCATTTAGGAGGGACTATCATCATTATTCGAAAAGGGACTTGATCTTTAAGGCAACCATTAGGGACTTGATGATTTTCTTTTAAGGGACTTGCTTTATACACCCCACTTGACCTTATGATTAGGCAACATTGAGGGATAGCCTTAGAAATGTGAGATGGCGATTAAAAATCGACTTACGTGTGTGAGTGTTTAATATTATTTATCTTTAATTAAAGTGATCTAAATTTGATTTTAAGAGAATACATGTTTACACTCCCTAAATTACTAACCATAGCACAAAAATTAAATAAATTACATATTTACAAAATTTACACCCAAGAGCAATTACATAATTATAAAAATAATAAATAAATAGCAAAATATAAATATAAAAGCAAAATATAAATAATAAGCAAAAATAATAAATAAGCAATAAGTAAATAAAATAGGGGTTAGTAATAATAATAATAAAAATTAAATAAGGTTAGTGAAATAATAATAAAAAATTAAATAATGTTAGTGAAATAATAATAATAAAAAGTTAGTAATAACATGGTTAATAATAATAAATATAATTAGCAAAATATTATAAGAACAAAAATTAAAATAATAAACAAAAGTTAGATTTTTAATATGAACAATTAAATAATTATTATAACATTTTAATTTATGTACAAATTATTAATTTATTTTTAGACATATTATAATCACAAAATTATATATTAAAAGAATAAAAAATTATATTATAGACAATTTATAATTACATAAAGAAAAGTTTGATTATATTCATATTTATTAAAATTAATTATGTTAAATGAATATGTACAAAAATTATAAAATAAAAATTAGGTTTTTAATAAGTATTTAGAAAATAAATTAGGGTTTTGAAAATTAGGGTTTTGTTTAGAAAAAATATTTTTAGAGTTTAATTTATAATATACATATATTTATAATTTTAATCACATGATAAAGAAAATAATTTAAGAAAATTTATATATTTTAGAATTTGGAAAATATAATATTTAAACATGCTTCATTATTTTTTTTTTCTGATTATTTAGAAAACATATATATATATATATATAAGACTATATTTAATTTAATAATAGAATAATTAAAACAAACAAAAGAAAAGCAAAAAAATGTGAGAACTTACCTGACTGGGGTTTGAACCCAGGTCAGTCTGTTTACCAGCAACAAGAAATACCACCAGGCTACCACGCACGCAGGTGAAAGGGAGAAGAGAGTAATTGCTTTTGTGCTTTGACTTTGAAAAAT
The DNA here is from genome assembly GCA_963966055.1 of Lathyrus aphaca. Taxonomy (NCBI): domain Eukaryota; kingdom Viridiplantae; phylum Streptophyta; class Magnoliopsida; order Fabales; family Fabaceae; genus Lathyrus; species Lathyrus aphaca. Next base: position 204,304,468 of record OZ014523.1, on the reverse strand, counting down.
CAGGAAAATAATGAACAAGCAAAAGGCCTGGGGTGGTGTTGAACCCAGGACCTCATGGATATACATACGCGAGCGTGACCACCTGGCTGGGAGAGCCTATCTGTCATTGTGTTGGTCATAATAAATAATATATTATGTAAGTTCAACCTGGAAAAATAAGAGAAAAAAATGTCCCAGCCAGGACTCGAACCAGCACCCTCACGCAAATACACAACCCAATATTACCACTAAGACAAGCTGCACGCTTGTGAAATATAATCAGAGACAAATAATAATATTTTAAAATAATAATTCGAATATGTATTTCGCGCGAACAGCTTCATCTTCTTCCTTGAGAACTGCCAATTTACCTGCGAAATTTGCTATAAACACACCTGCGAATTTTCATGCGCACGTAACCTGTATTTTTCAAACCTTCATCAAACAGCAACATTCCATCAAATTGATCACATATTTGTAATCCCCATACAACATACAATTCAATTATGGTCTCTAAATCAATTTATATTGGCTAAATCGAAAGTTCCTAATTTCAACTCAAAAACCCTAACTATGGCCGATTCTGATTCAGGGCATGAAACTCCAATTTCTTTGTCCAGAAACCTTCACAAACTCAACACAAACATCATTAACCAAACAAAATTCATTGAAATGCATTAAGTTAGTGAAACCGAAAAACAAATATTCAAGAACATGTAGAATTCGGATTATGCATTATGGAATGACTTTGATGCATATGAGTATTGGTTTAGGATCAGTGAAGTCCAAGGAATCTTGCTGTGTCCTTATTTTACCTTCTAATGCCCTGTAAATGCAAAACCGAATGTGAGCTTTTGAAGGAATTTTTGATCAATGGAACTTACCCTTGGGCTGCTGGAATTCGTGCTTGGGTGATTGCATTATGTTTAGTACTTATAGGAGATGGAATTTAGGTCATAACATTGATTGATCATGTGGAAATTTTGATATTTGAAGATTGAAAAAGATCATGTTTTAAAGTTCAAATATTTGTGCATGAAGGCTTGCTATTTTTGGATCAATCTCATGATTTCCTTCCCTTTCAATTCCAATCAGCATTGAAGATATTCTAGAAGCTCAATTTCCATTAAATAACATATTTTCATATTTTATTTCTATTTAAAATGATTTTTTATGAATTAAATCAAAATAAATAAAAATAAAATAATAAAAATTCTGAATTTTAACCATTTGGGTCGTGCATGATGATAATGTATGGATTGGATCACAATTTGGCCAGCCCATTTGGAAAGAATTGGTTCTAGACCTCCATTTTCATCATAAACCATCACAAAATTTCCCAACTTTGCAAGGGCACATCTCCCTCAATTTTAATGGTATGAGGGTGTTCTTGGACATTTTGGAAAGATTGAAGAGTCCTCTAAACAACCCCATTGGTTTCATGTCCATATCTTTTACCAATCTCAAGTTATACCCTTTTGAAGTTGTTGACTTTTTGTTGACTTATGAAATGACCTATAATGTCTTAGCTCATACCTTCCAAATGAAGCATTTTTGGGCTTGGCTTGTGAGACACAAAGTTGTAGAGAATTCAATTTCCTTCAAAATGAGCTTTGAGTGGTGACTTGGTGATGAAGCATGTGAAAGTTATGGCTGGTCAAAGTTCAGTTGACTTTTACTGAGGAAACCCTAATTTAGAAACTCCTGATTCTTGATGATCTGGAATCTCCTTGATGAATCATGATCAACCCTTGATCAAATGATGAATTTTACTTCATATACTTGATGTTGGCAAAAAATCATGAAGTTTGACTTTGGTTTGACCACAGTTGACCTCAGTTTGACTTTTTAACTGCATTGACTGATTTTGACTTATCTGATCATCTGACTGAGCAAACTTTTGAGAAAAGTCTTGAAACTTGTCATGGGAGTTCTTATACACATATAAGATGTTATGAAGCTCACTTGAGGTCTTGGAAGTCCATTTAGCCTGATTAAAGTCAAAACCCTAGTTTTGGATGCACTGCTTAGGAGGTGCATTGTCTGAGGGAATTGTCAACTCTTTTGACCAATTGTGAACTTTGTGAACCTTGTGAACCATCATAAAATGTCTTGTGAACCTCATGGGAGATATTGTGAAGCTTGTGAACCTTGTGAACCTCATAAAGTGACTTTGTAGACCTCATGAACCTCAGGAAAGCTTTGTAATCATTGTGAATCTTGTGAACCTTGTGAACCTTCAAGAAGTGACTTGTAGACTTCATGAACCTCATGAAAGGTTATATAAACATTGAGAAACTTGTGAACCTTGTGAACCTTCATAAAGTAGCTTGTAGACTTCATGAACCTCATGAAAGGCCTTGAAAGTGTTGGGAAACTTGTGAACCTTGTGAACCTTCTTAGAACACAAAGTCTTGTATTGTGAGCGCAAATTTTGGGGTGCAACAGCTGCCCCTGTTCAATTTTCTGAAACCTGAGGGGTTAGATTGGCACATTTGCCAGTCGTGACCTTGAAGGTTGAAGGGGATTGAACCCAAAAGCCCAAAAATTTGCACTCACCAGTGCATAGAGTGATATTGATGGTTGGTTGTATATGCTTGAGTGGGCTTAAAGATGCCACTTAGAAGAACTGGTGATGGGCTTAGAGATGCCATCTAAAGTATCAGAATATGATGATGTCTTTATGTTGATACTGGATATCAGTACTAGGTCTTTGTATAAGCCGTCTCTGAATCATTTATGCAACATGTTTTGAATTGTTGGATGGACCAGTAGAAATAAATCTTGTGATGATTATCTCTTCTGGAAATATTTTGGATTAGGGAATGGATCTTTGTACAGACCGTTTGCCTACTCTCCAAGGGCCAAAAGAACGTCAGGATTTGTTCTTAAGGATGAAAAAGTATCTTGAACAATGGGCCAAAAGAGCGTCAGGATTTGCTCTTAAGGGTCAAAAGAACGTCAGGATTTGTTCTTCTGAAAAATGTCTTGAACAAGGAGTTAAAAGAGCGTCAGGATTTGCTCTTAAGGATCAAAAGAACGTCAGGATTTGTTCTTCTGAAAAAGTATCTTGAACAAGTAGCCAAAAGAGCGTCAGGATTTGCTCTTAAGGATCAAAAGAACGTCAGGATTTGTTCTTCTGAAAAATGTCTTGAACCAGGGAATGGATCTTTTTACAGACCGTTTGCCTGCTATTCGAGGACATCTTGAGTAGTGTATGGATCATTTCTGACCTGTTGTAAATTGTTGATGCTGTTTTATCTGCATGTATGCATGCATAGTATGATGCACCTAAGTAAATGTATTATGTATTTATGGATATGTATGTTGTGGTATGATGTAAATGATGTATGTATGATATGATACTGCCGGAAGAGTCTGGATGTCTTCGTATAACAACTGCTGGCCAGGGAAAATAAATCCCGATTTGTTGTTGAAGAATATGAGGAACTCGTTCCCGTCTTGTTTGGTAGTATACATAACCTTCCGTATGCTGGGGATAATAAGGATAGACATAACCTCCTTCCTGCTGGGGATAGTAAGGTATATATAACCTCCCGCTTGTTGGGGATAGTAGGGTATATATAACCTTCGTCTTCGTTCGATAGTAGAGTAGGTATAACATCCTGTCTTTGTTCGTCGTACCCTTATTGGAAAGTAAATTCCCGAATATCCGTATGAGGATAAAAGAGATGGATATAAATTCCAGGGGAGATGTGACTTTATGAAGATGGATTTGTCCTACTAAGGGTTTGTAACTGTCTTGTAAAGATAAACCGGCGAAGCTTCGTTGAAATCCTTCCCTCGTTTGTCCTTAGCAAATACTATTACTGCATTTTCATGCATTTCTGGTAAACATCAATCATATTAAGCATTCATGCATTTTTGGTAAACATTAATCATATTCAAAAGCATACATACATTCAAACACAACCAATGGACGTTTCGCTTATGTAAATAGGGTAAAAGTAAATCTGGATTCAAAAGATGGAATTTATTTATATCAAAAAGTGACCCATACACGGGCAAGTTTGTACAAAGAGACATAAACCCTAGTAAGAGGATTTTGTCATGAAGTTTACAAAACAAAGAAAATCAGCTATGTGGGAAACAATCCCATTGAGTTTCAATTCTACTATTGTCATTATCTTCAAGTATCTCATCTTCTGCTGTTGAGACGGAAACGATTGGATTGAGCTTTATCTGTTCGAACTTGAGTAAGTAGCACAACTGGTTGCAGTTTCATGGGTGATCCAAACGAGACATAGTCATACGCTTTAATCCCTAACTTTTGCCTAGATTGCCCTTTCAGGTTTTCAATCCACCGGGATACCCTTTTTTGCCCAAGCCGCCTTTTCAGGTTTTCGACTTGCCGGGTGTACATCTTTTTATATATATCCCTAATTTTTGCCCAAACCCTTTTGGTTTGCCGGGATGCCCTTATTTTTGCCTAGGCATGTCAACCTAGCGGGTCTCTTTTTATGCGTAGTATTTTTTAACTATGTCTGCGTTTACAGGCTGTGGGAAGTCTTCACCATCCATTGTAGTGAGTATCATGGCACCTCCCGAGAATACTGTCTTGACTACAAATGGTCCTTCATATGTCGGAGTCCACTTGCCCCTAGGATCACCCTGTGGTAATATAATACGCTTGATTACCAAATCACCAGCCTGATATACCTTTGGCTTAACCTTCTTGTTAAAAGCTTTGATCATTCGTTTTTGGTACATCTGGCCATGACAAACTGCTGCTAGCCTCTTCTCATCAATCAAATTTATCTGATCAAGTCGAGTCTGAATCCACTCATCTTCATCCAAGCTTGCATCCTTCATAATTCTCAAGGAGGGAATCTGAACTTCAATGGGCAGAACTGCTTCCATACCATAGACTAAGGAGAATGGGGTTGCCCCTGTTGAAGTACGTATTGTAGTACGATAACCATGAAGAGCAAATGGTAACATCTCATGCCAATCCTTGTAAGTAACAGTCATCTTCTGTACAATCTTCTTGATGTTCTTATTAGCAGCTTCAACTGCCCCATTCATCTTTGGACGATACGGAGAAGAGTTGTGATGCTTAATCTTGAACTGCGTGCAGAGATCAGTAATCATAGTGTTGTTCAGATTAGAGCCATTGTCAGTGATAATCCTCTCAGGGATGCCATACCTACATATGAGATTATTCTTAATGAACCGAGCCACAACATTCTTAGTAACAGATGCAAATGAAGCTGCCTCTACCCACTTCGTGAAATAATCAATAGCAACCAGGATGAAACGATGCCCATTAGAAGCAGTAGGCTTGATCTCACCAATCATATCAATGCCCCACATGGCAAAGGGCCAAGGAGCAGTCAACACATTCAATGGTGATGGAGGTACATGTACTTTATCAGCATAAATTTGACATTTGTGACACGTTCTGGAGTGTTGATAGCAATCAGCTTCCATGGTAGACCAATAGTAACCTGCTCTCAATATCTTCTTTGCCATAGTACGACCACTGGAATGGGTGCCAAAAATCCCATCATGCATCTCTTCCATAATTTCTGTAGCTTCCTTCTTATCCACACAACGAAGCATAGTTGAATCATGATTGCGCTTGTACAGAATCCCATTACTCAAAAAGAACTTGGCAGAAAACCTTCTCAGAAACTTCCTATCTTTGACAGATGCCCCTTCAGGGAACTCTTGAGCTTCAAGATATCTTTTCACTTCATAGAACCAAGGCTTCTCCTCTGCCCCTTCAGTGTCAATTTCATTGCAGTATGCAGGCTTTTCAAATCTATCAATAGTAATCTTGGGAGCTTCATCATCCCAACTGATTTCAAACATAGATGCCATGGTGGCTAATGCATCTGCCAACTGATTCTCTCTTCGTGGAATATGTCCAAAGGTAATCTCTTTGAAATGTGGGATCAAAGACAACACATGCTCTCTGTAAGGAATGAGGTTATCATGTTTGGTATCCCAATCTCCTTTAATCTGACTTACTACCAGGGCTGAATCTCCATATACATCAAGGAACTGAATCTTCATATCAATAGCAGCTTTAATACCCAGGATACATGCCTCATACTCAGCCATATTATTGGTACAATAGAAACAAAGTCTGGCAGTAATCGGGGTATGACAACCTTCAGGGGAACTAATCACAACACCAACACCATTACCAAGTGCATTGGAGGCACCATCAAAAACCATAGTCCATCGGGATCCTTGTTCAGGTCCGTCATATTGTCCAGGTTCTTTGGTAATAATCATAATATCTTCATCAGGGAACTCAAAACTCATTGACTGGTAATCATCCACTGCTTGATGAGCCAACTGATCTGCTACAACACTTCCCTTAATGGCCTTCTGAGTAGTATACTGTATGTCATATTCTGTCAAGATCATTTGCCATCTTGCAATTCTTCCGGAGAGAGCAGGTTTCTCAAATATGTACTTGATTGGATCCATCTTCGAAATCAACAAGGTAGTATGGGTCAACATATACTGTCTTAGTCGGCGAGCAGCCCATGCCAAAGCGCAACAAGTTTTCTCGAGCAGTGAGTATCTTGTTTCACAGTCGGTAAACTTTTTGCTAAGGTAGTATATTGCCTGCTCTTTTCGACCAGACTCGTCATGTTGCCCCAACACACACCCCATTGAGTTGTCTAACACTGTTAAGTACATAATCAAGGGTCTTCCATCAACTGGTGGCATCAAAATTGGAGGTTCTAACAGATATCTCTTGATTTCATCAAAGGCAGTCTGGCACTCATCATTCCATTCCATCACCTGATCTTTCTTCAACAACTTGAAGATTGGCTCACAGATGGCAGTTAATTGGGAAATAAATCTTGCAATGTAGTTCAATCGTCCCAAGAAACCTCTAACCTCCTTCTCAGTACGGGGAGCTGGCATCTCTCGTATAGCTTTCACTTTTGCAGGATCCACTTCAATACCTTTTCCACTGACAATGAAACCCAGGAGCTTCCCAGATCTAACTCCAAAAGTACACTTGTTTGGATTTAATCTCAACTTGTATTTCTTCAACCTCTCAAACAACTTGTGCAGATGATCAAGATGTTGCTCTTCATTCTGAGATCTGGCTATCATATCATCCACATATACCTCTATCTCATGATGAATCATATCATGAAACAAAGCCACCATAGCACGCTGATATGTTGCCCCTGCATTCTTCAGACCAAATGGCATCACCTTATAGCAAAAAGTGCCCCACTGTGTCACAAATGTTGTCTTCTCCATGTCTTCAGGAGCCATCTTGATTTGATTGTAACCAGAGAAACCATCCATAAAAGAGAATACCTTATGCTGAGCAGTGTTGTCTACCAGAATATCAATATGAGGAAGTGGAAAGTCATCTTTGGGGCTAGCCTTGTTCAAATCTCTGTAGTCCACACACATACGTACCTTACCATCTTTCTTAGGAACTGGTACCACATTTGCAACCCACTGAGGATAAGAAGTCACTGCTAAGAACCCTGCATTGAACTGTTTCATTACCTCTGCCTTGATCTTTTCTGACATCTCGGGACGCATACGACGAACCTTCTGCTTCTTTGGACGACAATCTTATTTCACTGGTAAACGGTGAACCACAATGTCTGTATCCAACCCCGGCATATCTTCATAAGACCAAGCAAAGATCTCCACATAGTCACGTAACATCTGAATCAATCTGCTCTTGACACTGTCCTCTAAATCAGCCCCTATCTTGACCTCTTTTCTGTTTTCTTCAGTTCCCAAATTCACAACTTCGACTGGCTCTTCATGTGGCTGTATAGCTTTCTCTTCTTGTTGTAACAACCTAGCAAGCTCTACAGGTATTTCACAATCGTCCTCATTTCCGTCTTCAGTTTGATAGATCGGATTCTCGAAATTATAATTGGCAATAGTAGAACTGTTATCAACAGGATCCAGAGTGGATGAGGATCTGCATTTTAGTGATGTGGGTGTGTGTAAGAACACATAGCTGATAAAACAAAAATAAAAGAAAAAGAAAGACAAGGAACACAATATTTACGAAAACGAAACGTCCACTGATTTTATTGAATGAAGTATGCAAATGAAATGACAGCCCGTAACAAGCACACCATTGTGCCCCGGGTAAGGCACATGGCTTGAAAGTTTTATTGTTCAAGAAATTACAAATTTAAAAAGCAACAACACAGTAATAGTATTTACTCCTGACTAAAGGAGATCGGGATAACATCTTCAGCTTTCCAATTATTGAGTCCAGCACCCACAGTAGGAAAAATCCAAGCATCCAGATTGTAGTCTTCTTCATAGTCTCCCACAGCATTAATCTGATCTTTCACAACCCCTTGATTGGTGATACGAACAGCACGAGCACGACGAACAGCCTTCTGGGACTCTGCAGTGAAACCCAAACCAAACTTGTCATACTTGTATGGGATATCAGGAAGCTGACCCCAAATAGTACAACCACCTTCATCCACCACAGCTCTAGCATCATTGAGGGAGGCCATTGCCATTGTTGGAGGTTTTCTGGTGACCAAAGGAACTTTCTTCGCAACAGGAGGAGCTACATAATCATTAACAACCCAGGGAACCACTTCAAATGTCTGACACGGAGTTTCAATGTATTCACCTTCCATTTCCAGATACTTGAAAGTGTTTACATGGCTGACAAAGTATTCTTCTTCTCCATAGACAGTAACAACCTTTCCATTCACCGGATATCTCAACTTTTGGTGTAATGTAGAGGTTACAGCTCCTGCCCCATGGATCCAGGGACGACCAAGTAGACAAGAGTATGAAGGACGAATATCCATCACATAAAACGTAGCAGTAAAAACCTGGGAGCCAACTTTGATTGGAAGATCAATTTCCCCATGCACTACTCTTCTAGAACCATCAAAAGCCTTTACCACAATATTACTGGGCTTCAGCACAGCATCTTCAGGACTTAACTTGTTCAGGACTTCCTTAGGCAACACATTCAAAGAGGAACCATTGTCTATCAGCACATGTGACAGGGTAGTGCCCCTGCATTCAATTGAGATATGCAAGGCCCTGTTATGATCCCTCTTGGCAGGGGTCAAATCAGCATCAGAAAATCCCAACCCATTATCATAGGTCAGGTGGGCAACACAATTCTCAAACTGGTCAACAGAGATAACATTGGGTACATGAGCTGTCTTCAGAAACTTGATCAAGGACTTGGCATGAGCCTCAGAACATAACAACAAGGACAGCATAGAAATCTTTGAGGGAGTATGCCCCAGTTGATCAACAATGTCATAATCGCTCTTGCGAATGATTTTCAATACTTCTTCCATCTGCTTAGAGAGATCATCAGCAGCTGGCACATCGGTAGATACAGGCTCAATAACAGGACCTTTGCCCCGAGCATCAGTGGTGGAAGTAGCAGCAGGAGTAACTGCATTCTTGGAAGTAACTGGAGGAGAGAAGACTCTTCCACTACTCGTGATCTTACTAGATCCAGCAATATTATCAATGTCAGCAGGCACATCAGGTAAAGGCTCCTGCTTAACACCATGGATGTAAACATCAGACCCATAGTGCCAAGGCACAGCTTTATCAGATGTATAAGGAATAGGACCAGGAGTAGTAATAATCAGAGGGGCCACCCTGGCTTCAGCAACAACTTTCACAGGACCTTCAGTAGTAACCTTGATTGGACCCTGATGAGTGATTTTAATAGGTCTTTTTGAAGTGATTCTTACCGGTACTTTGTCAACCATATCAACCTCTTCAATCTTCTTACCTTGAGTCAGATGATCCACCATACTTTCTACAGACGACGGAGTCCTCTCAAACACTATAGTATACTTATCCATGAGACGTTGAATTCCATCTCTCAATATGAAGCAACTATCCGGCTTATAGGTACAATACAAACAATCTTCACGACAACCTGGAAAGATCCCAGCTTGTACTAACCTCTTTTTGATAACAGACAATGGTGTGGTCAACTCCATAACTGAATAGACATGTAGATCTTCATCAATGGCATTGACAGTCTTCTCGTGATTTGGCATTGGTGCTGTAATCACATTTGGAGTACCCGGAGGGTCAAACTCAATTTCTCCAGCATCAATCATATCTTGAATTTTATTCTTCAAGATCCAGCAGTTATTAGTATCATGTCCCTGACAGTTTGAATGATATGCACATCGTGCATTGGGATTGTACCTGGGAGAGGTAACATTGGGATTATGAGGAGCCTCTTTCAAAGTAATAAGTTCAGCCTTCAACAAATGTTGCAATGCCTGAGCCATTGACATGTTGATCTTCGTGAACTGTCTTCTAGCCCTCTGTTGGTTGCCCTGAGGCTGCTCTGTTGTTGCAGGAGTTGGATTTGAAATATGAACTGCACTAACAGACTGATGCCTTCTGTTACGATCAAGCTGACCATAAACAGCATTGGATTCTTTCTTCCCAGTGGGAGGCTTCTTTGCAGCACCTGATGAAGAAGTACCCACATGGATCTTGCCATTCTTTATACCATTCTCTACTCGCTCTCCTATCATGATCAACTGAGTGAAGCCAGATGATGAGCTTCCAATGAGATGACTGTAAAACGGACCATTCAGCGTACACATGAACATATCAACCAATTCCCTGTCAGTCAAAGGGGGTTGAACTCTTCCAGCTAGATCTCTCCACTTCTGAGCATACTCTTTAAAACTTTCTTTGGCACCCATAGACATGCTCTGAAGCTGCATGCGAGTGGGGGCTAAGTCAGCATTATATTGATACTGCTTATAGAAAGCTTCAGCAAGATCATTCCAGTCCCTGATGTTGACACTCTCTAACTGATAATACCACTCCAACTGAGCTCCAGATAAGCTCTCTTGAAAAAAATGGATCCACAATTTCTTATCAGCAGTGTGAGGTTGAATTCTTCTAACATAAGACCTCAAATGCAGCTTGGGACAAGAGACCCCATCATAAACAACAAAGGTAGGAACCTTGAAACCAACGGGTATGACTACCCCAGATATCAAACTCAAATCCTCAAAATCCAGCCCAGATGATTTCTGCAACTCCATAGCATCCATCCTATCCACCAGCATCTTGAATTTGTCTTCATTAGGCTCATGGTAGTAGTTAGCCTCAGAATCAGAGTCCCCCATAGTGTTGTGGAGACTGCCTCCCTCTTTTTCAGATTCCTCAGATTCATAGTCTTCAGCTGGTTCTTTGGTCTTGGCAAGACCTTTGAACCTTCTTCCCATGTTGATCAAACCAGCTGACCTTCTAGTCTTCTTGGTCTTCTTGGCCAGCAGTGCCTTCAATTCATCCTGCCCCTTGGATAGGTTCAGGATCAGCTCTTGGAACTGTGCATTTTGTGCCTGGAGATCCTTAACTGATTGTTCAAGAGCCATTGCTGAAATAAACAGCGAGAAGATGAGAAACCTGTGCACAAATATAAACCTGTGATGCAATGAAATGGAATGTAAATGTATATGCAATGTTTTCAAGGACCGCAGGATTTAAATTTGCTTAAAAACACAAGAAAGTAATTTTTTATTAGTAATAAATTTGTTTTGCCTCTTGGGCTTACAAAATGAAAATGAAATAAGTACAAAAGATGGGGTTTTAAGTCTCCCATGGACGTTTCCTCTTTGTATTGAGGTATGAGTTGAGGTTCCGTTCCTCGTGAAGTTGCTTTGTTAGTTCCAGGATTCTTTCTTGGCTTGCTTTGTAATGAGCCTCGAAAGTATCCCTTTGCTCCTTCAAATGGATCCATGATCTCTGCAAGTCTTCCATATCATTAGGCATGTCTGGGTGAAGGATGGTATAAGCTGTGTCTCCTTCAGCAACAGGTTCCATGGTAACTGGTAGGACGGCAGGATATGGCATCATGAGAGTCTGAGCACGAGATCGCACCCATCTGAGATAAGCTTCCATAGGAATAATGTACTTAGGCTCCAGTGTCTTGCTGTCAACCCTGTTTACTTTTCCCCAGGCTCGTATGAATCTCTGACGGTAACCTTGAAGATCGTTGTCGTAATCAAACACAATGCCCTGAATCAACATGTCATGTGGACCATCACTCCGGGCGTAACCAAACTGTCGTAAAGCTAGAGAGGGGTTGTAGGTGATGCCTCCTCTTATGCCTAGAAGTGGCACATTAGGAAACTCCCCACAACGGCCAATGATGGTGACATTCTCCATAGATCTGGAGCACCAATGGATGTCTGAGTGAGAAAGTGACATAATTCTTTTGGACCATCTGAATCCTTGCTCATTCTTCATCACTGAGCGAGGAAGGTGAGAAATAAACCACCTAGAAAGCAAAGGTATGCAGCACATCAAAGTTCCTCTTGCCCTTGTAGTACGGGTATGAAGAGAATGTAGGATGTCTCCAAGCAATGTAGGCACTGGATTGTGACTCAGGAATATGTTGATGGCATGAACATCTATGAACTGATCTGGATTGGGGAACAACACTAAGCCATAAATCAACAAGGCTAGGATCTCCTCAAAAGCATCATGACTCATAGCCTTCAAGAACACTTGAGCCTTCTCTATCAACACCTTGGCAAGAATACCCTTAACTCCGCTTCTTGTTTCTAAAACAATGTCAGACTTCTTCAGATGTAGAGCTGCAGCAATAACCTCTGGTTTAAGCTCCTTCTCCAAGCCTGTGAAGGGTCTTTGATCAAGAACAGGTATACCCAGAAGTTTAGAGAACTCCTCCATGGTTGGAACCAGCTGATAATCAGGGAATGTAAAGCAATGGTGCTTAGGGTCAAAGAACTGAAACAGGACACTCATCATGTCTTCATTGAACCCTGAAGTGACTAGATCCAATAGGTGACCATGTCTCTTGATGAACTGGGAGTGATCAGACACTTGAGAAACCAACTCTTTAAGCTTGGGAGGTATCCCTACAAAGTTGATCCTGATGGTGTTTCTACGAGCAGAAGCCATGACCTGCAACAAAGAACAAAGATAAATCCTTTGGTCCTTGAAATGGTTAGTGAAAATGCTATGCTTATGATGCATGATGATGTTATGATGTTATGTTCAATCACAAACATGTGGCACACACAAACAAGTCACACCATAGCCCTAGGTTTAAAGGCTTGCATGAGGTTCAAAGGTAAGTACCCTCCCCTGAAGTTAGTTGGTTCATCCTGTCCTATAAAAGTAACCAGGTTCTAAGGGATCTCAATATCATTGATCCTTCACAAGGGTGATTGATCAGAAGGCAACTTACTTGCCAACCAAAACCCTCCAAGTTTAGGATCTCAATGAGTGTAGTATCGAGTGTCAACCAACTTCAGTCTGCACCAAAGCCGGTTACCTCACTACTTTCTAAAGGCCAAGATGAGTTAACTAGGGTTCTAAAAGTTAGTTAGTGCATTGACAACATATGGCAGCCTCATATTATCCTCAACTTGACTTAAGGAACATAAGCACCAACCAAGAAGTCGCACTAACTATGGCCACCAGATCAACCGTATCGATATACGTCGTACAGTTTCCTTGGTCTATTGCCATTTACCTAAGGTACACTAGATCCGGGTTAGGACCTTTCACACATAAGAGCACCCCAACAAGATAATATAAAGCAAACAAGGCAAACAATTTAAAGTGATCTAATTCCTAAGGGTACCCCTCTTAAATTTAAATCCCCAGCAGAGTCGTCAGTTCTGTAACACGGTGGGAGAACTGACTTTAGTTATGTCGCGGATAGCAAGAGTCGCCACCGACTTTTATTTTATCCAAAGGAAAGGCATAAAAGAACAGGAAAGACTTTTTTAAAAGATTTTTGGGTCCGGGGGGTAGGTTATGTAAAGGGAAGGTGTTAGCACCCTTTACATCCATGGTTATCCATGGGCTCTTAGTTACTTAGCTCACTTTAAAATGTTTTTGAAAATGTGAAGTGTGTGAATAGAAAATTTTCAAATGAGTTAATAATGATCCATGTACGGATGCGTAAAAACTTGTGTTTGAAAATTTGTTTGAAATTTGTTAAGTGTTTGAAAATTTGGAATGAAGTGAGCAAGCAACTAGGAGGTACCTACCCTAAAGTTTAAGTCTTTTCTGTTCTTGATCCTTTAAGTGGTAAGACTATCCCTATTATTAAGGAATAGGTAGTCATTACCTTGGATGTGAGGGACATGTGAGGGACATCTGTTTTGTGAAGGCAACTGTGGGGTGTATTAAGCATTTATGAGGGACTATCATCATTATTCGAAAAGGGACTTGATCTTTAAGGCAACCATTAGGGACTTGATGATTTTCTTTTAAGGGACTTGCTTTATACACCCCACTTGACCTTATGATTAGGCAACATTGAGGGATAGCCTTAGAAATGTGAGATGGCGATTAAAAATCGACTTACGTGTGTGAGTGTTTAATATTATTTATCTTTAATTAAAGTGATCTAAATTTGATTTTAAGAGAATACATGTTTACACTCCCTAAATTACTAACCATAGCACAAAAATTAAATAAATTACATATTTACAAAATTTACACCCAGGAGCAATTACATAATTATAAAAATAATAAATAAATAGCAAAATATAAATATAAAAGCAAAATATAAATAATAAGCAAAAATAATAAAAAAGCAATAAGTAAATAAAATAGGGGTTAGTAATAATAATAATAAAAATTAAATAAGGTTAGTGAAATAATAATAAAAAATTAAATAATGTTAGTGAAATAATAATAATAAAAAGTTAGTAATAACATGGTTAATAATAATAAATATAATTAGCAAAATATTATAAGAACAAAAATTAAAATAATAAACAAAAGTTAGATTTTTAATATGAACAATTAAATAATTATTATAACATTTTAATTTATGTACAAATTATTAATTTATTTTTAGACATATTATAATCACAAAATTATATATTAAAAGAATAAAAATTTATATTATAGACAATTTATAATTACATAAAGAAAAGTTTGATTATATTCATATTTATTAAAATTAATTATGTTAAATGAATATGTACAAAAATTATAAAATAAAAATTAGGTTTTTAATAAGTATTTAGAAAATAAATTAGGGTTTTGAAAATTAGGGTTTTGTTTAGAAAAAATATTTTTAGAGTTTAATTTATAATATACATATATTTATAATTTTAATCACATGATAAAGAAAATAATTTAAGAAAATTTATATATTTTAGAATTTGGAAAATATAATATTTAAACATGCTTCATTATTTTATTTTTTTCTGATTATTTAGAAAACATATATATATATATATATAAGACTATATTTAATTTAATAATAGAATAATTAAAACAAACAAAAGAAAAGCAAAAAAATGTGAGAACTTACCTGACTGGGGTTTGAACCCAGGTCAGTCTGTTTACCAGCAACAAGAAATACCACCAGGCTACCACGCACGCAGGTGAAAGGGAGAAGAGAGTAATTGCTTTTGTGCTTTGACTTTGAAAAATCAGGAAAATAATGAACAAGCAAAAGGCCTGGGGTGGTGTTGAACCCAGGACCTCATGGATATACATACGCGCGCGTGACCACCTGGCTGGGAGAGCCTATCTGTCATTGTGTTGGTCATAATAAATAATATATTATGTAAGTTCAACCTGGAAAAATAAGAGAAAAAAATGTCCCAGCCAGGACTCGAACCAGCACCCTCACGCAAATACACAACCCAATATTACCACTAAGACAAGTTGCACGCTTGTGAAATATAATCAGAGACAAATAATAATATTTTAAAATAATAATTCGAATATGGATTTCGGGCGAACAGCTTCATCTTCTTCCTTGAGAACTGCCAATTTACCTGCGAAATTTGCTATAAACACACCTGCGAATTTTCATGCGCACGTAACCTGTATTTTTCAAACCTTCATCAAACAGCAACATTCCATCAAATTGATCACATATTTGTAATCCCCATACAGCATACAATTCAATTATGGTCTCTAAATCAATTTATATTGGCTAAATCGAAAGTTCCTAATTTCAACTCAAAAACCCTAACTATGGCCGATTCTGATTCAGGGCATGAAACTCCAATTTCTTTGTCCAGAAACCTTCACAAACTCAACACAAACATCATTAACCAAACAAAATTCATTGAAATGCATTAAGTTAGTGAAACCGAAAAACAAATATTCAAGAACATGTAGAATTCGGATTATGCATTATGGAATGACTTTGATGCATATGAGTATTGGTTTAGGATCAGTGAAGTCCAAGGAATCTTGCTGTGTCCTTATTTTACCTTCTAATGCCCTGTAAATGCAAAACCGAATGTGAGCTTTTGAAGGAATTTTTGATCAATGGAACTTACCCTTGGGCTGCTGGAATTCGTGCTTGGGTGATTGCATTATGTTTAGTACTTATAGGAGATGGAATTTAGGTCATAACATTGATTGATCATGTGGAAATTTTGATATTTGAAGATTGAAAAAGATCATGTTTTAAAGTTCAAATATTTGTGCATGAAGGCTTGCTATTTTTGGATCAATCTCATGATTTCCTTCCCTTTCAATTCCAATCAGCATTGAAGATATTCTAGAAGCTCAATTTCCATTAAATAACATATTTTCATATTTTATTTCTATTTAAAATGATTTTTTATGAATTAAATCAAAATAAATAAAAATAAAATAATAAAAATTCTGAATTTTAACCATTTGGGTCGTGCATGATGATAATGTATGGATTGGATCACAATTTGGCCAGCCCATTTGGAAAGAATTGGTTCTAGACCTCCATTTTCATCATAAACCATCACAAAATTTCCCAACTTTGCAAGGGCACATCTCCCTCAATTTTAATGGTATGAGGGTGTTCTTGGACATTTTGGAAAGATTGAAGAGTCCTCTAAACAACCCCATTGGTTTCATGTCCATATCTTTTACCAATCTCAAGTTATGCCCTTTTGAAGTTGTTGACTTTTTGTTGACTTATGAAATGACCTATAATGTCTTAGCTCATACCTTCCAAATGAAGCATTTTTGGGCTTGGCTTGTGAGACACAAAGTTGTAGAGAATTCAATTTCCTTCAAAATGAGCTTTGAGTGGTGACTTGGTGATGAAGCATGTGAAAGTTATGGCTGGTCAAAGTTCAGTTGACTTTTACTGAGGAAACCCTAATTTAGAAACTCCTGATTCTTGATGATCTGGAATCTCCTTGATGAATCATGATCAACCCTTGATCAAATGATGAATTTTACTTCATATACTTGATGTTGGCAAAAAATCATGAAGTTTGACTTTGGTTTGACCACAGTTGACCTCAGTTTGACTTTTTAACTGCATTGACTGATTTTGACTTATCTGATCATCTGACTGAGCAAACTTTTGAGAAAAGTCTTGAAACTTGTCATGGGAGTTCTTATACACATATAAGATGTTATGAAGCTCACTTGAGGTCTTGGAAGTCCATTTAGCCTGATTAAAGTCAAAACCCTAGTTTTGGATGCACTGCTTAGGAGGTGCATTGTCTGAGGGAATTGTCAACTCTTTTGACCAATTGTGAACTTTGTGAACCTTGTGAACCATCATAAAATGTCTTGTGAACCTCATGGGAGATATTGTGAAGCTTGTGAACCTTGTGAACCTCATAAAGTGACTTTGTAGACCTCATGAACCTCAGGAAAGCTTTGAAATCATTGTGAATCTTGTGAACCTTGTGAACCTTCAAGAAGTGACTTGTAGACTTCATGAACCTCATGAAAGGTTATATAAACATTGAGAAACTTGTGAACCTTGTGAACCTTCATAAAGTAGCTTGTAGACTTCATGAACCTCATGAAAGGCCTTGAAAGTGTTGGGAAACTTGTGAACCTTGTGAACCTTCTTAGAACACAAAGTCTTGTATTGTGAGGGCAAATTTTGGGGTGAAACAATATGCATGATCCCTATACCATATAGAGACTAATAGAAACAATAATGACCAAAAAAATTGGAGTTATGGCCTTTGAAACCAAAACCCTAATTCTAGGTCATCTGTGCAGTCAAGCCTGGCTCTACTTCCATGCCAATCTCAGTTCTTGTGATTTTTTGACTTTCTTGACTTTGAGAGGATATAATATGATGATTGAACATACATGGAACCCTTTGAAATGATTGATGACCTTTGGAGTGGCTCAAGAAGCTCTTGGATTGCTCAGATCACAAACCCTAGATGCAAATGACTTAGAACCAGTGCAATGAATCAAAAATGCAATATGAGATGCTATGATTGAACTTATGCATATGAAAATACCACAAGCCATGGTGTGAATGGGTGAGGGAAAATTTGGGGTGTTTACACCAGTACGTATAGGACAATTCTATATTCCTACTGATTTCATAATCATGGACATCTCTGAAGACTCCACTACACCTATCATACTAGGAAGACCATTCTTAGCTACCGCCGGAGCTATAATAGACGTAAAGAAAGGAAAGCTAACCTTTTAAGTAGGTGAAGAGAAAGTTGAATTCATTTTAACACAATTCTTACAATCACCAGCTATAGAGGATAGATGCTATCTATTGGACGTAATTGACGAATGCGTAAGAGAAATGGAAATGAAAGAAACTACCTATTCTGAAATTATGAAAATTCAAATCCCTCCGATTTTCGAAGATGATAATTGGCGTAAACCATATCAGGATGATAGTCTAAGAGAAATTTTAGCACTTACACCGGATCCCATGCCAAGTAAGGATAAACCTACATTAGGGTTAAAAACTTTACCTAAGAACCTAAGATACGAATTCTTGGATACTGAATGTACAAGACCAGTTATAATCAATTCCAGTTTAGGAACAATTGAAACAAAGATACTTTTAGATGTCTTAAAGAAATATCCAATTGCATTAGGATATAACATATTTGATCTCAAAGGAATATGCCCTTCAATCTGTATGCATCGTATTCTGCTAGAAGAAGATTGCAAAACCTCCAGAGAATCTCAAAGAAGAATTAACCCAATCCTTAGCACTATAGTAAAGGAAGAAGTTAAGAAACTACTAGATGCCGGAATAATGTATCCAATCTTTGATAGTAAATGGGTTAGTCCGGTACATGTAGTACCAAAGAAAGGAGGTATCACTGTTGTGAAAAACGCTAAAGGCGAATCGATATCGCAAAGAGTAGTGACAGGACATAGAGTGTGCATCGATTATCGTAAACTAAACAAAGCCACTCGAAAAGATAATTTCCTGCTACCTTTTATAGATCAAATGTTAGAACGATTAGCCAAGCATTCTTATTTCTGTTATCTTGATGGTTACTCAGGATTTTTCCAAATCCCTATCCACCCAGATGATCAAGAGAAGACTACATTCACATGCCCTTATGGAACGTTCGCTTATAGACGAATGCCCTTTGGATTATGCAACGCTCCTACAACCTTTCAAAGATGTATGATGTCAATCTTCGCAGATTTTATAGACAACATCATGGAAGTGTTCATGGAAGACTTCTCTGTATGCGGGCAAAGTTTTGAAGGATGCCTATCAAATTTAGAAATGGTGTTAGAAAGATGTGTAAAAGTAAACCTCGTGCTTAACTGGGAGAAATGTCATTTTATGGTCAGAGAAGGAATCGTATTAGGACACGTTATATCCGACAAGGGAATTGAAGTTGATAAGGCTAAGATAGAAGTCATAAAAGATCTTTAACCCCCTAAAACCGTTCGAGAAATACGAAGCTTTTTAGGACACGCCGGTTTCTACCGACGATTCATAAAAGATTTCTCGAAAATCACTAAACCTCTTACCGGTTTATTAATGAAAGACGCTGAGTTCATATTCAATGAAGATTGTCTAAAAGCATTCGAAACTCTAAAAACAGCCCTCATCACCGCACCAATCATGCAACCCCCTGACTGGAGATTACCTTTCGAAATCATGTGCGATGCGAGTGACTATGTTGTAGGCGCAGTTCTAGGCCAGAGGAAGGAAAAGAAACTTCATGCGATTTACTATGCCAGTAGAACCTTAGATTCTGCTCATATTAACTACGCCACTACTGAAAAAGAATTGTTAGCAGTTGTCTTTGCGCTTGACAAATTCCGTTCTTACCTAGTGGGAGCGAAAATAATCGCTTACACAGACCACGCTACTATCAAATATCTATTGACTAAGAAAGATGCTAAACCAAGACTCTTGAGATGGATTTTACTCTTACAAGAGTTTGATCTCGAAATAAAAGATAAGAAAGGTACTGAAAACGTTGTAGCGGACCATTTATCTAGAATAGAAGGTATTAAACCCAAACAAGTGCCGATTAACGATGATTTTCCGTATGAACAGCTGATAGCACAAATAGGAAGCGACCCAGTTCAGTTAGACATAGATGAACCAGAACCCGTGGAAACAATCCAAACAACTGTAGGACTGCCATGGTACGCTGACATTGTCAACTACCTAGCTGCAGGAGCTCTTCCACCTGATTTAACCTATCAGCAGAAAAAGAAATTCTTTCACAATCTCAAACATTACTATTGGGATGAACCATTATTGTTCAAAAGAGGACCCGGTGGAATCTTTCGTCGATGTATTCCCGAAGAAGAAATAGAAGATGTCATTGCTCACTGCCATTCATCTCCTTATGGTGGACATGCAAGCACTTCCAAGACTTGTGCAAAAATCTTGCAAGCCGGCCTATTCTGGCCTAATCTATGGAAAGATGTCCACATCGCTGTTATAAATTGCGATCGGTGTCAACGCACCGGTAATATTTCAAGAAGAGATGAAATGCCCCAAAAAGGAATATTGGAAGTAGAAGTCTTTGACGTCTGGGGAATAGATTTCATGGGACCATTCCCATCATCTTTCGGTAATAATTACATACTCATAGCTGTTGATTATGTTTCAAAGTGGATTGAAGCTATAGCTTCTCCTACAAATGACACACGAGTAGTAATAAAGCTTTTCAAAAATATAATCTTTCCCAGATTTGGTGTGCCTAGACTCGTCATAAGTGACGATGGCTCGCACTTCATTTCAAAAATATTTGACAAATTACTATCTAAGTATGGAGTAAGACACCGTGTGGCAACACCATATCATCCACAAACAAGTGGACAAGTCGAAGTCTCGAACAGAGAAATCAAACAAATCTTAGAAAAGACTGTCGCCATATCTCGGAAAGATTGGTCATCTAAACTTAATGAAGCTTTATGGGCTTATAGGACAACTGTCGCTTCCGATAAATGGGACTGGCCCAGATAAAGGTACAGACGCGAACGGTCGGCGAAGGGAACAGTGAGAACACACAGCCGTGAACTCACTGGAGATGAATAGAGTCGCCAGCTAGGCATTTTTATCCCGGAGGAAAGGCAATGCTGCATAGACCTAGAAAGATACGGATAAGACAGTTTGCGAACCAGAGAGACTGAGAAAGGGGGTTGGTTACAACCTGGGAAGGTATTAGCACCCAGATTGTCCGTCGTACTCGACGGGATCCACGCTTAAAAGATTTTTGTTTTAAAGGGGTAGTGTCAGTGCAATCTGTGTGTAAAATGGCTGGAAAGCAATATGTACAGGTGTCAGTGTAAAAGAAGTGAAGTGTGATATATACAGTGTCAGTGTGAGATCAGGAATGAAATGCTCATGACCATGAGGCTTAAAGAATGAAGCTAGAAAGAGGGGGAATATACAGAGACTTTTGTTCGATAACCGTTAAGTTATGCCTACGTATCCTCTCGTGCAATGAGGAAGTCAGAACACCGTAGTTCGACCCAAAGAGACTGAAAGATGAATTGACTTGTGAACTGCTTGCTTGTCTATGCTCAAGTGTAAGACCTGTCTGGCTCAGGTGCAAACTGTCTTGCATTAGACGGAAGAAGCAAGTTCTCGTTTGTGAGTGAAGGTGATGAGAAAAGAATCCCGAAGGAGACGATTATTGTTTGTTTTTGAGTTTTCAGTCTTTTATTGCTTTTGAAAGTTTGTCATAAGTTAATGAGCTTAAGCCTAAACCAATGGGTTAGTAAACTCATCACATCTTCCCTCTGATTAGGGGGTAATGAGAATACCTTAAGTGTGAAGTCAGATTCTCACACTTAATCACCTTTGATGCAGGATTAAGATCATTGACCTACTTGTGATTATTTAGATGTTTTTGGTGTTTTTGTTTAGTGTTGAGTAATGAGGTTAAGCCATAATCAAGGATTAAACAGACCCATTACACTATCCTAATAGAAGGATAATAGATGAGAATGTTTAAGCTGAGGAAGACTCCTCAACTTAATCCATGATTAGGGATTAAACTCATGACAAAACAAGCCTTTGATTAAGTGGATTTTAATTAGTGATAAGGTGATGAAGTGATTTTTATGGTTTGTAAGACAACTTGAGGGGGACTTGTCCATTAACACTAGGGTTAGTCCTTCTTAACCACTTAAGGAAGAATTAGAACCCTAATGCAAGGCCCAAGTTACAAGTGTGATGTCTTGATAATTATTAAGTGAATTGATTAAGAGATCTAAACACCTTAAGGGTTTAATACTTAGGATTAAAGTTATACACTCCATCCTAAAAGAAGGATGCAGGCATAAGCTTAATCACAAAGTCTTAAAGCCTTTAGGGTTTGGTCCCTGATTATGAGGTGAGAAGAGAGGACTCAAAGAGAGACACAAAGGTAAAACTATGGGGGGACTAATCAAAACCCTAATTCATTGTCATGCTTGGTTGATCCTAAGGTTTGTGAGGTTTTCAAGAACAATCTTCAAAGGAGCCACCAGGAAGCAGATGAATAAGATCAAGAGAAGCAAAGTGACTTGCTTCATTCAAGAAGTCAAGTCACTTGAAGAAAGAAAGTGGGAAGAACAAGAATGAGCAAGCTCAATCTCAAACACAAATAGAAATGCAGCAATGAATACAAGAGAGATGAAAAGAAAAGGTATGAGAAGTGAAGGCAAATTCACTTCTCAAGTTCACTTACCACCTGAAATGTTAGAAAGAAATGCAATGCAATGCTAAATGAAATGAAATGACATGATGCTATACCAAACCAGAAGCATGTTGATGATGATTATGATGTTATGAGGTGCTGAAAACATGAGGCAAGACATGGAGATGTTCATACAAGATCATGAATGCAAATGATGCAAGTTAGGGAGCATGAATGAACATGAAAAGTTATGAATCATACAAGACAAATGACATGGCAAATATGTAATGCAATGGTCAAACATGCTTTCTATATGTCTTAAGATGTCAAATGAATCACAAGAATGCACAAAATGCAATGACAAGTCAAGTTATGCAAGGAAATGCAAGAAGGATGCAAAAGAAAGCCCAAATTAGGGTTTTTGAATCAAACATCAAACAAAAACCCAAAACAGAAGCAAACCTTAAGATAAAAAATGGAAAATGGCACCCAAAGAAACCCTAAACCTATAATGAACCACTGCCCAAAGGGGAACTCTCAACTCTCAACCAAACTCAAGTTATGATTTTTCTAAGTTATTAGGGTTTTTTAGGGTTCTTAACAAAAGAAATGCCAAACAAATGGAAAATGCAAGATCAAATCATGGCCATTTTATCTTAGAAACTACATGCTAAACATAAAACAATGCAAGAAGAATCAATGTCTCAACCTTCTCCAATAGGCAGAAATGAATTTTTGAACTCATGATCAAAATAATGCACAAAATATGATTTAATTCAATGAAAAATTCTTAAAGTGCATCAAGATCAAAAAAGAAATTTGGTTTGAAGGTTGGACAATGTTTCTAAATGTCTTAGAACATTTCATGAATTTTTTTGTAATTTTTAAATACCTAAAAGTATTTTTAATTAATTAATTCCCATTAATCAATTAAAAATAATCTTTTAAATATTTAAAAATACTTTTTTAATGATGAAAAATAAAATAAAAATGCTTTTGTGTCATAAAAATTATCAAAACTCAGAGGAAAAAGTTTCATAATTTTTATGTATTTTTTGCTATTTTAAAATAATTATGCAAGTTAATTGAAATAAAATGAATTAAAAATCAAATAAAAAAGAAAGTCAAAGGAAAGGATGGCTGAGATTGATTCTGAGTTTGAAAGTGTTGACTGGCGCGTGAATGAAGGGTGTGGATTGCACCTGACTTAATTAATTTAATTACGAATTAATTAAAGCTAATGAGAGAGATTAGGGCAAATGAAATGATCTGGGCCATCCAAAAGAGAGGGAAGTCAACGGGTCAACGCACATCCATGGCTCAAATTCAAACTAGAGTTAATGACCTGAGATTAGGGTTAATGACTCAGGTGGCCGGAGAAGACTTCCGGTCGTCTTCTCCGGCCAGCACCTCACCGGGAAACTCACCAACTCCCTCAAAACGTAACAAAAACAAAATCTATGAATTGGGAAATGATCTCCAACCTCTCACGAATCAAACCCCTCTCTCAAAACAAATTTATTCTTCCTAAACAAACTGAATCGAAGAGAACAAGTTCTAGGGCACGCAGGTTTCAGAGACAAATTAAATACTCAAAACAAAGCCATTTCAAAAACTAAGAACATCAGGATGATCAGTGAATCACATAGAACAAGTTTGTAACAAGAAAAATGATTTCTGGAAAAATAATTTTCGAGCTACCTGAGATTTGGAGCTTTCAACTTGAGGACTTTCTGGCCACTTCTTTCAGTGCAAACCACTCCACTTGATCCCCAGAAGATGTTTGAATGATCAAAAGAAGTTTGAGCTGGCTGGATAGTGAGATTCGAAAGCTCCTGCTCAAGCTTGGTCAGAAATGGCAATGGAGTTTCTGGAGGTTTCAGGCCATTGTGAATGATGGTTTGTGATCCTGAGGATGAATGGAGAAGGTCTGGAGTGTTTGTTGGTGTGTTTGTGGTTTGTGGAAGGAGATTCGATTGAAACTGCAAAATGAAGTGAGAAATGGCAGTGAGATGTTCAGGCTGTTTCAGGCTTGTGTTCTTGGTGCTGGGTGGTCTATGGAGCAAGGTGAGTTGAATGGTGAAGAGGGTTTGAATGTTTGCAAGCTGTGTAGGCAGATTCGAAGCAACTTGCAATTGGGAGTGATTTTGTGAATGTGTTGAATGAGGATGTTTCAGGCTGGCTTAGTACATGAAATGGCTTGCAAATTGTCCACATAACTCTCTCTCATTGGTCAGTTGATTGGACATGTGCTTTATTGATTGGTAAGTTGCCTTTTGCAAAAAGTCAAGAATTGTGTAAGAGAGGTATGGTGAAGTGCTAGCTTGGTACAAAGCCTAGGGGCTGCGCAGCATGGTGTGTGTATGAAGCTAGCTTGGTTCAGCAGCCAATGCCTCAAGTTGGTGAGATGTGATCATGAGTTTTGCAACTTGTTGTAACTTGGTTCACATGTGATTTTCTTGATAAAAATGCCTTGCTACATGAACTAAACACATGTGATCTTGGTTCAAATCTGATTTTTTAAGGCTTAGAGAATGTTTATGTGCTGGTTTGATACCAATTAGAAGTTGCAATTTGACTTAGCACATGATTTTGCAATTTTCACATTTAGGGCATGCCTTGAAAATAAGTGATTTTTGCCAACTTTGCATTGCCATAACTTTTGATCCAAGAAGAGTTTGATCATGTTCTTGTACTTTTTGAAAAGGGAAAGATGAGATCTACAACTTTCATGACCAAAGTTTTTCCATTTGAAGCATTTTTGGATCAAGAATCAAGGCTTGAAAAATGACCTAAAATGATGCATTCTTGAAAAGTCAACTATGCCCAAAAAGTCAACATTTGCAAAAACCCTAAATTCTTGATTTCTATGAACTTCAACCTTCTTCCATGATCAAATAAAGATCATATACACTCAAAATGATGAAGATCACCCATTGGTTGGGTCATTGGGGGCCTCAGATGCCCTGATTTTCCACTGACTTGTCTGAAAAGTCAACTCTGGATCAGATGACTTCCCCATGGAATTTCTTCATGGAAATTGATATGCATACTCTCTATACCATATAGAGATAAATGGAAACAAGAATGACCAAAAAAATTTGGAGTTATGGCCTCTGAAACCAAAACCCTAATTTTAGGTCAACTGTGCAGTTCATCCTGGCTCTGCATCCACTCAAACCCTAGTTCTTGTGATTCCTCTGCAATTTTGACTTTGAGGAGATGAAATATGATATAAGAACACACATGGACCCCTTTGAGTTGATTGGTGGCCTTTGGAATGGCCCAAGATGCCCTGAGGTTGCTCAGATCACAAACCCTAGGTGCAGATGCCTTAGAAGCTATGCAGTGAATCAAAAATGAGATGTGAGATGATGTGTTTGTGCTTATGCATATGAGGATGATCACAAGCCATGGTGTGAATGGGTGAGGGCAAATTTGGGGTGTTTACAGCTGCCCCTATTCAAGCACGAGTTAGCTGTGCAGGATGTAAGCGACGACTTAACAGACAAACAAGATAACTTGTGGTTGAATACCAAAGACAGTCCAAAATTTGCACTCACAAAAATGAAGAAGAAAAGGGACATAGATTGTATATGAAAAATAAAGTATATTGTAAAGTGTGGGCGACGGAGGACGACCGTCGAGCAGAGGGCGACTGCTGGGTAAAGAGCAATGACGGGGACGGCCGACATGCTGGGGAAGTGCGAAGTAAAGCGATGACGGGGACGGCCGACATGCTGGGGATAAAAGGTAGAGCTAAGACGGGGACGGCCGACTAGCTGGGAAAGGTAATATAATATGATGGGGACGGCCATCAAGATAAAGCTGTAAAATTTTCTGTGGATCGAATGAAACATGACGGGGACGGCCATCAAGTTCACAAAGGTAACCAACGATGGGGACGGCCATCGGGCTAAAAGGAAAAGGGACCACGACGGGGACGGCCATCGGGTTAAAGAATAAATGAAATAAACAGATGATGGGGACGACCATCAAAGGTGAAGGACGATCACCTAGCAGGGGACGACTGCTCTGTTGGGGATAAAAGGAATATGATGGGGACGGCCATCAAAGGTGGAGGACGACCACCTGGCAGGGTACGGCTGCCGAAAATATCAACGATGGGGACGGCCATCGGATAGAAAAGGTCAACGATGGGGACGGCCATCGGACGAGCAAGATGGAGGACGACCATCAAGAAGTGGAGGACGACCACTCAGCAGGGGACGGCTGCTCTCAGGGTTTATCATGACACAGGACGAATGCCAGATAACCAAAATCAACAATGGGGACGGCCATTGGATAAAATGATGAAGGACGATCATCAGGAGGTGGAGGACGACCACCTAGCAGGGGACGGCTGCTAAAATCAACGATGGGGACGGCCATCGGATGAGCATGATGGAGGACGACCATCAAGAAGTGGAGGACGACCACTCAGCAGGGTACGGCTGCTCTCAGGGTTATCATGACACAGGACGAGTGTCAGATAAAAGAAGATGCTATGTTGGTGATCTACTGGGGATAATGTAAACACGGACGAGCATTTACACCCAAGAAACAAAAGGTATAAGTGTTTGGTATTGTGTATAGATTAAAGATGTGGACAAGCATCCTTAAGATTATGATACAGACGAGTATCATGTAGAAACAAGCTGACACATGTTCAGAGATGATGATACGGACGAGTATCAACTGGTTAACAAAGAACACGGACGAGTGTTGCATCTGAAAGGACTCTTCTGGGGGAATAGTAGACACGGACGAGCATCTATATTCAAGAAGACAAGAGTGTTTGACACGGTGTATGGATTAAAGATGCGGACGAGCATCCTTAAGACTTATGATACGGACGAGCATCATGTAGAAACAAACACCAGGCGCAATGTTCTGAGATGATGATACGGACGAGTACCAACTGGTTAACAAAGAACAAGGACTACTGTCGAGTCTGTGGGGATGTGAGTGATGATGTATACAAGATACAGACGAGTATCTGTATAAGTATACCATGAGTAGTGAGTATTGTATTGTATAGATGAGTGTTTATCTGCCGGGGAGAGTGACACGGACGAGTGTCAAGAGAGAAAAGTATAATAATAACAAGTATATGGGTGATGAAAGGGTAAGCGACTGCGCTGGGGATATGACACGGACGGGTGTCAAGAAGGTGTATGTAAGTATATGTGAGTGCAAAGAGGATGTCTTGGGCTTTCTGTTGGTGATTTGACACGGACGGGTGTCATGAAGTATCTGTAATACGGGTGATCTTGTCTGTAAAGAAAGTTCAGGCGACCTTACTGGGGAGTGATGACACGGACGGGTGCCAAAAGGTGTATATACTGGTGTTTAGATTGGAGAGGCAACTGCTTTTGCTGGGATTCTGGTGGGGATATTCCTACTCTATGTTGATGAACGGTTATTATTCACAAGTGTTAATTCATAACATGGCTTATGATTATGCTATGCGTTTGATTTTTGCCGTAATGCTCCGTATTAGACGGAATGCTACGCTCTGAGGGGATAGTATGATGCAAATGCCATGATTATGCCAAGATACCACACTGGGATTCGGATCCTGTTGCTGCGAAGATTTCCGGCTGATCTGTTTGAAGTGAACATCCCAGCTGGGGATGAGATCATTGGTAGATCTAATGATGTATCTGCTTGGGGATATAGGTCACTGGTTGACATATCCTTGTAATACGGGACCCAGCTGGGGTTTGTAGAAGCTTTCTTCACTCTGTTGTGATCTCTTCATGCGTTGCTCTTCTGGATAGAGGCTGAAGATTCTGTGGGGATATGATTCCCTGATTTCTGCATTCTGCTGAGGAAGAATGGCAACTCGGCTGGGGAATTGGGAGAGGCAACTCAGCTGGGGAGAGCAACAAGAGGCAACTCAGCTGGGGATAGAGCATTTCAGATGCTAAGATTGAGTGCATGTTGATTTGGCAACTTCGCTGGGGAAATGGGCACCTTCCAGTGCCACGTGGAAGATAGACCGAGTTGATAACGATTCGCCATCTTGCTAAGACGTAACTTGCATGCCCCTGGTTGCGTTCTGGATACCTGCAATCCTGCAAAGGTAAGGAAACGCACAAAAGGTCCCGAGGTATCCTCCACTGAATTCCGTCAAAGGAGTTAAGCATTCTCACGAGTAAGTATATTCTCTGCAAGCATGTGTTTTATTATTATTACTTCTGGGAGAAAAACATCTGTACTTATGCAACTAGTTTTTTAGAGACATCAGACATCCTTTGTAAATAAAAATGTACAAGACGAAACATGACTGAAAAAATCTGATTTTATTAATTCATATGCTCTGAATTGGCGAGATACAGTCAAAGAAACAAATCCCCTGAAATGAGGAGGTTGTTACAAATGGAGAAACAAAATGCTGGCAGTGTTGACGAGGTTTTCAAGGAGCTTCCTCTTCTGCTATGACTCGTATGACAATGACGTTCTTCTCGTCTTGCTTTCTGGAGAGAGTTGATTCTGATTGAAGCTTGATCCTTCGAAGCTTTCTAAGTTGTAAGCGATACAGACGAATTCAGAATGCAGTTGTTCGCTTATTCCCTTATTTTGCATGGATCGCCCTTTCGGGTTTTCAATCCATCGGGATACCCATTTTTGCCTGAGCTGTCCAATGCGGCTTTTCAACTCAGCGGGTGTACATTTTTTTTGTTTTATTTCCCTTATTTTTGCCCGAGTCTTTTATTCTGTTTTTGACTCGCCGGGATGCCCTATTTTTGCCTGGACTTACATTCTGTTTTTATGTCCAGCGGGTCATTTTATGCGAAGTATTTTTTAACTGCATCTGAATTCACAGGGGATGGGAAATCTTCACCATCCATGGTGCTGAGCATCAGTGCTCCACCAGAGAAAACTTTCTTTACAACGAATGGTCCTTCATAATTTGGAGTCCATTTGCCCCTGTGGTCTGTATGAGGAGGGATGATTCTTTTCAGCACAAGATCCCCTACTTGGTACCCTCGGTGTCTGACTTTCTGATCGAAGGCCTTCTTCATTCTCTTCTGATATAACTGCCCATGGCAGATTGCAGCCAATCTTTTCTCTTCAATCAGACTCAGTTGTTCGTATCGGGCCCGAACCCATTCTGCTTCACTCAGTTTGACATCCATTAATACCCGTAACGAGGGTAGTTCAACTTCAACAGGTAGGACTGCTTCCATACCATACACAAGCTGATACGGTGTTGCCCCAGTGGACGTTCTGATCGATGTGCGATACCCATGCAAAGCAAATGGTAGCATTTCGTGCCAGTCTTTGTATGTGATTACCATCTTCTGCACAATCTTCATGATATTCTTATTTGCTGCCTCAACAGCGCCGTTCATCTTTGGCCTGTAAGGAGAAGAATTGTGATGTTGGATTTTGAAGTCCCGGCACAGCTCTGCCATCATTTTGTTGTTCAAGTTGGAACCATTATCAGTAATGATTCGCTCGGGCACTCCATATCGACAGATGATATCTTTCTTCAGGAATCGGGCTACCACTTGTCTTGTAACATTTGCATATGA
Organism: Lathyrus aphaca; assembly: GCA_963966055.1. NCBI lineage: Eukaryota > Viridiplantae > Streptophyta > Magnoliopsida > Fabales > Fabaceae > Lathyrus > Lathyrus aphaca. The sequence continues at coordinate 204,274,101 of OZ014523.1, read as the reverse complement.
GGCTGCTTCAACCCACTTGGTGAAATAGTCGATGGCGACCAGGATAAATCTGTGACCATTTGAAGCAGTTGGCTCAATCTTGCCAATCAAATCAATGCCCCACATGGCAAAGGGCCACGGTGAAGACATGATGTTCAAAGGATTGGGAGGCACATGCACCTTATCCGCGTAGATCTGGCACTTATGACATTTTCTGGCGTAAGCACAACAGTCTGCATCCATTGTGATCCAGTAATAGCCTGATCTTAACAACTTTTTAGCCATTGCATGTCCTCCAGCATGGGTACCAAAAGATCCTTCGTGCACTTCATGCATCAACAAATCTGCTTCCGTCTTGTCAACACATCTGAGGAGTACCATATCAAAGTTCCTCTTGTATAAAGACCCATCAGTGTTCAGAAAGAAACTTCCAGCAAGCCTTCTTAAAGTCTTCTTATCATTGGAAGATGCCCCAGGTGGGTATGTCTGATCCTCCAAGAAGCACTTAATGTCATGGAACCAAGGCTTATCATCTTTGACAACTTCCACTGCAAATACATATGCTGGTCTATCGAGTCTTGACACTGAAATCTGGGGTACAAAGTTAGCCGTTTGAACTCTGATCATGGACGAGATGGTAGCAAGAGCATCTGCAAACTGATTCTCGTCCCGAGGGATATACTCAAGTTTGACTATTGTGAAGAAAGTCAATAACCTTCTTGTATAATCCCTGTAAGGTATCAGATGATCTTGGTGTGTATACCATTTCCCGTTGGTTTGATTGACTACCAAAGCTGAATCTCCGAATACGGTTAATGTCTTGATCCTGAGGTCAATGGCTTCCTCAAGACCCATAATGCAAGCTTCGTATTCAGCTTCGTTGTTAGTGCAGTTGAAAGTGAGTTTCGCCGAGAAAGGCATGTGAACTCCTTTTGGTGTTATGAGTACTGCACCAACACCACGACCATTCATGTTAACAGCCCCGTCAAACATCATAGTCCATTCTTCTTCTGGGTCAGGCCCTTCAGTGTGAATAGGCTCTTCGTGATCTTTTGCTTTAATGAACATGATGTCCTCATCAGGGAAGTCAAACCTCATAGGCTGGTAGTCATCAATGGGTTGCTCAGCAAGATATTCAGATAGTACACTGCCCTTGATGGCTTTCTGAGATGTGTACTGTATGTCGTATTCTGTGAGAATCATCTGCCATCTTGCAACCCGTCCGGTAAGAGCTGGCTTCTCAAATATGTACTTAACTGGGTCCATCTTTGAGATCAATAAGGTAGTGTGGGTCAACATATACTGTCTCAGTCGGCGAGCAGCCCACGCTAAAGCACAGCAAGTTTTCTCGAGCAGTGAATAACGCTGTTCACAGTCGGTAAACTTTTTGCTTAGGTAGTATATTGCATACTCTTTTCGACCAGACTCGTCATGCTGGCCCAACACACACCCCATCGACTCTTCTAATACTGTCAAGTACATAATTAGAGGTCTTCCTTCAACTGGCGGCATGAGGATTGGAGGTTCTTGTAAATACTCCTTGATCTTGTCAAAAGCCTTCTGGCAATCTTCGTTCCACCTGACCGTTTATTCCTTTCTTAACAACTTGAACAAAGGTTCACAGGTTGCTGTGAGGTGAGATATGAACCGTGAAATGTAGTTCAATCGACCTAAGAACCCTCGAACTTCTTTCTCAGTTTTCGGTGCAGGCATCTCTTGAATAGCTTTGACTTTATCAGGGTCAACTTCAATCCCTTTCTCACTTACAATAAATCCCAGCAGCTTACCGGATCGCACCCCGAATGTGCATTTATTGGGGTTCAACTTCAATTGGTACTTCCTCAGACGCTTGAATAACTTCAGCAGATTCACCAGGTGATCTTCCTCTGTAAGGGACTTGGCGATCATATCATCCACATAACACTCGATTTCCTTGTGGATCATATCGTGGAATAATGTCACCATAGCCCGTTGATATGTTGCACCAGCATTCTTCAGTCCGAATGGCATCACTTTGTAACAGAACGTGCCCCAGGGTGTGATGAAGGTTGTCTTCTCCATGTCTTCAGGTGACATCTTGATCTGATTATACCCTGAAAATCCATCCATGAAGGAGAATACCGAGAACTGAGCCGTGTTATCCACCAATACATCAATGTGAGGTAATGGGAAGTCATCTTTCGGGCTGGCTCTATTCAGATCCCGGTAGTCAACACACATTCTTACTTTGCCGTCCTTCTTAGGCACAGGTACTATATTAGCAACCCACGGTGGGTAGCTAGTCACAGCAAGGAACCCGGCGTCCCATTGCTTTTGTACCTCTTCCTTGATTTTCATAGCCATGTCTGGGCGAGTTCGGCGCAACTTCTGTTTCACTGGTGGGCATTCTTCCCTCAAAGGAAGCTTGTGCACAACTATATCGGTGTCCAACCCTGGCATGTCTTGATATGACCAAGCAAACACATCAACATACTCTTGAAGCAGATCTATCAGTTGTCTCTTTACTGAGTCTTGCAGGCAGGCCCCAATTTTTACTTCCTTCACGTCTTCCTCTGTACCAAGATTAATCACTTCAACCTCCTCCTGGTGAGGAGTAATAACCTTTTCCTCTTGCCTTAACAACCTGGCTAGCTCTTCAGGAAGCTCATATTCTTCATCAACCCCTTCATCAGCTTGATTGATTGGATTGTCAAAGTCATACGATGTCATAGCCGTGCTGTTGTCGGTGCTGTCTGGAAGGCACTCTCTGTAAGGGTTAAGTTTGTTCATTTTAGTGATTGATTTTAATCTTGCTTTAGAAAAAAGTGAAATGAAGTTATCATTTTGAAAACACCGCCATTTATTTTTGTACAAAAAGAAAAATGGAAAAACAGTGAACAGAAAAGAAAAAGACTCGTTTGCAAAAAGATGTCTGATATTTCATTAATTGATCTTGTTTGCACAAAAGTACAGATGGCCTTGATTACAAAATGAGTCTTGTCATCTTGGGCAAGATGCAAGACTTTGATGCATGCTATAAAAATGCAGGAAATAATAATTACTCTGCATGAGTAACTCTTATAATTTCCTGGGAAGACCAGTTCGAGACACTGCTCCCCGGGATCTTTGGACGAATCCAATTCTCCAGATTGCGCTCCTCTTCCAGCTCGTCTTCCAGACAGTTGATAGCATCAGGGGTAAGCATTCCCCCACTGACAAAGCCTGGCTCTGCAGCAGCCTTTGCTTGATGTTGAGTTGGTCTGTAACCCAACCCAAATTTGTCCTTCTTCTCCTCCACAGCTAAAACCTTGCCCCAGCCTAGGGCAGTTCCTTCTTCAACAACCTTCCGGGCTTGTTGGTATGATGACATTGGAGTACCAGATACAGCAGATGCTTCATTCACATTCAAAGCTTCAAAACCTTGGCTCATTGTTTCATGGATCTCCCCATCCATTTCAATGTACTTATAGGTTGCCAGGTGGCTGACAAAAATGTCCTCCTCTCCACAGATTGTGACAACTTGGCCTTCCCACTCAAATTTTAACTTTTGGTGAAGGGTAGACGTTATTGCGCCGGCGGCGTGAATCCAGGGTCTACCCAACAAACAGCTGTAGGCAGGCTGAATGTCCATCACACAAAAGGTAGTTTTAAAGGTCTGTGGGCCAATTGTCACAGGTAGCTCAATCTCTCCCAGAACCGATCTCTTAGAACCATCAAAGGCTCTTACCACCAGGTTGCTGGGTCTCAATGCCAATCCATCATATTCTAACTTCACCAGAGCCTTCTTTGGTAAGACATTCAGGGAAGAACCTGTGTCCACCAGCACATGAGAAAGGACAGCTCCTTTGCATTCCATGGTTATGTGCAAGGCTTTGTTGTGGTTGCGGCCATCCGCTGTCAAGTCAGAATTGGTAAACCCTAGCCCATTGCTAGCAGTAACATTCCCAACCACGGTTTCCAATTGGTTGACAGTAATCTCCTCAGGCACGTAAGCTGCGTGCAAGACTTTAAGTAGTGCATTCCGATGGGCTTCGGAACACATAAGCAGTGAGAGGATGGAGATTTTGGATGGCGTCTGGTGAAGCTGATCCACAACTTTATAATCGCTCTTTTTGATGATCCGCATAAACTCATCAATTTCCTGATCGAATGGAGTCTTCAGGGCTTCTTTGGCAGCTGGATCCTCCTGCACCGGGCCTTTTCCTTTTGCCTTGGCAGCAGCTTCTGCTTCGGCTGTAGGTCTTTGGACTTGTGAAGCAAAGAGACGTCCGCTTCGAGTGAAGCCTCCGCCTCCCACCACATTATCTACTTGTGGTGCAGGTGCTGATGTTTCAAGAGTGATTCTTTTCCCTTCACAGTACACGTCAGAGCCATAGTGCCAAGGGATGGCCCTATTGCTTTCATATGGTACTGGTCCAGGCACCGTGACAGTGACTGGACTGATTGCTGCTGCTGAAGGGGCTATAATTGTTTGTGGATCATAAAAGATTGTAACCGGTGCTCTGGCGGGAGCAACACCTTCTGAATGGTAGGCGGAGTTATTTTCAGGATCGTAGAATATGGTAACAGTGGAGACGTCTTCATGATTGATTGCTGGTGTTGTAGGAGGTATTGTTGGAAGGACTGTTGTTGTTGTCGCTGGAGATTCGAAATGGAATGAAGCTGAAGTTGTAGCAGGAGAAACTGTTGAAAACTGATCATTTGGAAGGACAGGTGAAGTACTTGTTGATGGTGCTGACGAATTGTCGGGAACAATAGTTGCTGCAGTTGTAGGAGGGTCTGAAACCGTTGCTGATGAAGTTGCCGGATTTGTCGGGAATGATGTAGTGATCTGTAACAGGCCACTCTGAATAAGGCTGTCAATGCCATTCCTCAGGTCCTCACACCCATTCCATGAAATATTGCAATAGGGACACCCTAGTTCACACCCTGGAAATATTTGGTTCTCACGAAGTTGGGCTTTGATTTCTACCAATGGTGTCCTGATCTGATCCACACTGGTTATTAAATAAGACGGTCTGTCTTCTTCAATAGCGTTAATTCGGGGACCACCATGGTTTGGCATTGGGTTTTTATTGACATTGGGCGGAGGTGCAAAATTCAGAGCCTTGGAGTCTACCAAGTCTTGTACCTTCATATGCAGAGCCCTGCATTTTTCTGTACTGTGACCAGGTGCGTTTGAGTGAAAAGCACACCTAGCATTGGAGTCATAGTTTCTTGGTAGACTGTTGGGATCCGGAGGTGCCAACGTTCTTAGCTCAACTAGGTTGAGTTTCAGAAGTTGTGGCAGCAAGGCAGCATACGGCATTGGGATCGGGTCGATCACTCGGTTAGCTTGGGATGGCCTCTGTTGGAATGGCCTCTGTTGATTGTTGTTGTTGGCGTTGTTGTTGTTGTAGTTTCTTGGAGGATATTGATTCTGCTGATACTGAGGCTGTTGTTGGAAGTTTTGTTGCGGAGGTTGATAGACTGGCTGAGGATGTGCTGGAGCAGGGATAGTGACTGCTGCTATTGACCTTTGAACATACTGGGGCCTACCCCTGTTGGTGTGAATGGCATTGGTCTCGCCAGTTCTTCTCGGGCCTGCAAAAGGCTTTCTTGTACTACTGGACGAGCTTGCACCGTTGTCTGAGATCTTTCCCATTTTTAACAGGCTTTCAATTCTCTCCCCAGCTATGACAATATCTGCGAAGCTAGTGGAAGAGAAAGCAGCCAACCTGTCAATATATGTTCCCTGGAGAGTGTTCATAAACATGTCTGCCATTTCTCTCTCAGACATCGGTGGTTGAACGGCAGCAGCCAATTGCCTCCATCTTTGGGCATATTCTCGGAAACTCTCCCTTGACGACTGTGACATGCCCATTAGGAGAGTCCTGTTGGGTGCCATGTCTAGATTATACTGATACTGTCTGATGAAGGCCTCTGCCAGGTCCTTCCAGCATCTAATTGTTGCTCTTGTCAGATGGGAATACCACTCCCTTGAAGCTCCAGTCAAGCTATCTTCAAAATAGAACATCCACAATTTCTCATCCATTGTATAGGCCTTCAGCCTTCCCAGAAATGATTGCAAATGAGTCCGGGGGCATGAAGTCCCATTATACTTTTCGAAACAAGGAGGTTTGAACTTATGGGGGATCCTGACCCCGTCTACCAATCCCATGTCCATGACGTCGAACCCTAAAGAGTTTTGAGACTCCAGTGATCTCAACTTCTCAGCTATTTCTTCCAATCGTCTATCATATGTTTCCTCTCCAGCACCCATTACTGTAAATTGGTCCTCCTGAGGGTCTTCTTGAAGTACTCTCCCTGCTGTGGCAGTCCCTTGTATATTGACTGGGATGTTGGCCTCCGGATGGAGATGGGGTCCAAAAACTGGAGGATTGACATGAGGTTGGACCCTCTCGTTGTTACTTGTGCCAGCAGTTCCCACATGGGGCTCCTCTTGATTCCTCCCTTCTACCAAAGTTCTGAGCCTCTCCTGGCTTTGAGCTAAATTGTTCATCACTTCCATGAACTGTGTTATCTGGGTTCTCATCTCCAACCTTTCGTTGGCCATCTGGTTTCTGACCTCTGTAAGGTCTTGCTGCATCTGATCCATCTGGATTCCCGGAAGGTTGTTTCTAGTTGGGTACCTGTGTGGCCTGTTGAGAGGAAATACCCGGCGGCGAGCAATAATTCCTGAACATCACAACAGAGGTTAGCAACAACAAAACAAAAACCTACAAAACAAACAAGAGGGTTAGCATGCAATGCAGTTATGCTTATTTGTTCTCAAGGTATCCGGTTTGGCCTTCAGTTTTGACCCTTCCAGACCCTTGAAGATGCTGCTGTTGAAGTTGCTTTTGAAGTAACCCAGATGGAAACTAACACAAATATATTACAAAGGTGAAATAATACAACTTGTTCATTTTACAACACAAGCCCTCAAAGGGGTCAAAATACATCACAAAAAAGCAAAAGTACATGGAATAGGGATAACAACAAGCAAATGATCAAACTCCAAGGCCAAACTCATCCTCACGAACTTCCTTAAGAAGTGCTTCGGTCATAGGATCAGCCGGACGCTCCGTGAGACCTCTGATGAGAAGGTTTCTTGTTGCAACAGCTGCAGTCAATTTCTTATTCTGACTTTGGTCCTTAGACCTCTTCACTCCAGCTCTGATTTCTAGCTCTGATATTTCCTTCTGGGCTGCTGCCAGGGCTTTTTCCATCTGTTCCATTTTATCTTGAACTCTCTTGTCTTCTAGAGTACGGGCCTCAGTGATCCGGACCCACCTGGCCTGACTCTCTTTCAAATACAAGTCTGTCCTTGCTCTCTGGAACTGGGCTTCTTTACAAGCATTCTTCAGAATCTGCTCACCAGCTTTAGACTTGTTGATATAATCTCCAGACTTCTCAATTTTAGTCAAGTGTTCCACTCTTAACTTCTCCAGTCTCTCAATCTCCCTCACACCTTCACTCCTCTCCCTGAGGGTCTTCTGCAAAGCCTGGGTTAACTTCTCATTTCTTTCCTTCAAGCTCTCAAACTCTTCCAAACTGATAGTGGCAGGGAGTGGTGCTGAAGATGACTCAGGCATGTCTTCTATGGTGAAGGGCAATCCAGAGAATTGGGCCCTAGCATGGGACCACTCATAATATTGGACTGATGCCACATTATTGCACTTCCCCAGAATGGTGATTCCCTTGGTTTGAACATGATCCCAGGCCCAGGCAGCCTGCCTAACAGTTGCCAGACTAATCTTGTTCTCACAGTAGAGGGTCTCAGCCAAGTCCTGTACCCTAGGAGTATGAACCAGTGCATAGCCCAATTGCCTCCTGAACAGCAGAGGGTTGTAGTTGATACTTCCCTTAACTCCTATTAAGGGCACATTGGGAAAGTGCCCACAGCTTGTAATAATATCTCTGCCCTTGGTGCTTTGAGTACACCATCTGATGTCTGCTGAAGTGAGAACAGTGAGTCTCTTAGCCCAGTTGCTTTGCTGATGAGGATTGAGAAATGTATCTGTCCTGGGTAGATGCTTAAGAAGCCAAGCATGGAATAATGGAGCACAACACCTCACTAACCTCCCCCTCTGCTTCTCATTCTTCTGATGTACTGAGTAATAGAGATCACCCAGCAAAGTTGGCACTGGGTTCTTCAGGATGAAAAAATGGATTGCATTCTTGCTAATGAATCGAGGCTCATCTGCAAACAACACAATTCCATATACACTTAAGGCCAATAGAGCACAAACAGCTTTCCACTCCCCCAGGGAGGCTTTCAGACTAGCTTGAGAAATCAGGAAGTCCAGATGAAGTCCAGGGATCCCAGCTTTAGAGGTCATATGCTGCTCAATCAAAGCAGGTTCCAGGTGCAAAGCTTTTGCTATCTCTCCATTGCTGGGAGAGACCATTTCAGGGTTGAAAGGGATTTCTCTTTTGATAGGCAGACCAATCAATGATGAGTATTCTTCCAGAAGAGGACCCAACTGAAAGTCTTGAAAGGTGAAACATCTCAAAGGAGGATCATAAAACTGAATACAGGTATGGATCAGGCTCCTCTGAGATGGGTCCAGATCCATGACCAAGTCAAGTATATCCCCATAATGCTCCCTGAATAAAGGTGTGTGATCTGGGGTGATCAGGGTTTGGATCCTCCTGATGTCTGATAAGTCTGGTTGGAAGAAATGATAAGTGATGTTGCTTTTCTTTGGAGCCATAATGCTGAAGACTGAGTAGGGTGCTGATGAAGATGTTGAGAAGTGGGCCACTGGCTGGCTAGTGCAAGTAACTGAAGTATATGGCTGACAAGCTGAAGCAAGTGCTGGTGGAGATAGGTCAATATAGCAGATGGGGTCAAAACCAAAACCAGATGAAGGTGGATACCCTGAAACACAAACAAGCAAATGTTAATATGATGCAATGATTATGTATGCAAATGATATGCAAGGGTTTGTGACTGAGCTGGATCTGATTAACTGCCTTGGTATAGATCCATGTGTGTTCAAGAATTCCAGATGGAGGTCTAAAAATCCAGTAACCAGGGCGGGGGACTCAAATAAAGAGTCACATGTCCAGGGTTTTAGAATCACAAGAACTATCCAACATGGAGTATTCTTAACAAAGTCAAAGTAACAGGGTATTCTGAGGTCAAGGTACCTGCAAACCTGTAAACAGCCCAACCCCCTCACAGGTGGTGATCTAGAACAAGGATCCTCAGACTTGGATCAGTTATGAGAAGTGTAAACACTTCTAACCCGGAGGTACAGTGTTTACAATAACCATAACAGTTCCTCCTCTAATTCACCTCAGTTTCTGAAGGTCAATACTAAAAGGTCATCCAGACTTAGCAGGCTTCCCAGATAGCCCTAGCATTGCAGGAAATCTGCAACACAGAGTTCTCAAGAAGAAACCCATATCTGAACCGTGTTTCATATCCCCGCACCAGACCGAAATGGAATGGGAAAGAATATGATTCACTCTAGCCTAGGTGTCACTCAGGTCCCAGGTATAGGACCTTAACTCTCAATGAAACACCCACCCACCAAGGCAAACAACAGATCCAGCCAGCAACAGTGACAGTATGATATATATAAATGCAATAAAGAAAGCAGTAAAGTAACTGTACATAAAGCAAAAATAAATACAAGCACAAATAAGCACATAACACCCCAGTAAACACAAATCAAACAAGCGCTAGGAGGAACCCACAAAAAGAACCAGAAGCCCTGGTTGCAGTATAAGGGTCCCCAGCAGAGTCGCCAAGCTGTCGCTCCCGATAAATGGGACTGGCCCAGATAAAGGTACAGACGCGAACGGTCGGCGAAGGGAACAGTGAGAACACACAGCCGTGAACTCACTGGAGATGAATAGAGTCGCCAGCTAGGCATTTTTATCCCGGAGGAAAGGCAATGCTGCATAGACCTAGAAAGATACGGATAAGACGGTTTGCGAACCAGAGAGACTGAGAAAGGGGGTTGGTTACAACCTGGGAAGGTATTAGCACCCAGATTGTCCGTCGTACTCGACGGGATCCACGCTTAAAAGATTTGTGTTTTAAAGGGGTAGTGTCAGTGCAATCTGTGTGTAAAATGGCTGGAAAGCAATATGTACAGGTGTCAGTGTAAAAGAAGTGAAGTGTGATATATACAGTGTCAGTGTGAGATCAGGAATGAAATGCTCATGACCATGAGGCTTAAAGAATGAAGCTAGAAAGAGGGGGAATATACAGAGACTTTTGTTCGATAACCGTTAAGTTATGCCTACGTATCCTCTCGTGCAATGAGGAAGTCAGAACACCGTAGTTCGACCCAAAGAGACTGAAAGATGAATTGACTTGTGAACTGCTTGCTTGTCTATGCTCAAGTGTAAGACCTGTCTGGCTCAGGTGCAAACTGTCTTGCATTAGACGGAAGAAGCAAGTTCTCGTTTGTGAGTGAAGGTGATGAGAAAAGAATCCCGAAGGAGACGATTATTGTTTGTTTTTGAGTTTTCAGTCTTTTATTGCTTTTGAAAGTTTGTCATAAGTTAATGAGCTTAAGCCTAAACCAATGGGTTAGTAAACTCATCACATCTTCCCTCTGATTAGGGGGTAATGAGAATACCTTAAGTGTGAAGTCAGATTCTCACACTTAATCACCTTTGATGCAGGATTAAGATCATTGACCTACTTGTGATTATTTAGATGTTTTTGGTGTTTTTGTTTAGTGTTGAGTAATGAGGTTAAGCCATAATCAAGGATTAAACAGACCCATTACACTATCCTAATAGAAGGATAATAGATGAGAATGTTTAAGCTGAGGAAGACTCCTCAACTTAATCCATGATTAGGGATTAAACTCATGACAAAACAAGCCTTTGATTAAGTGGATTTTAATTAGTGATAAGGTGATGAAGTGATTTTTATGGTTTGTAAGACAACTTGAGGGGGACTTGTCCATTAACACTAGGGTTAGTCCTTCTTAACCACTTAAGGAAGAATTAGAACCCTAATGCAAGGCCCAAGTTACAAGTGTGATGTCTTGATAATTATTAAGTGAATTGATTAAGAGATCTAAACACCTTAAGGGTTTAATACTTAGGATTAAAGTTATACACTCCATCCTAAAAGAAGGATGCAGGCATAAGCTTAATCACAAAGTCTTAAAGCCTTTAGGGTTTGGTCCCTGATTATGAGGTGAGAAGAGAGGACTCAAAGAGAGACACAAAGGTAAAACTATGGGGGGACTAATCAAAACCCTAATTCATTGTCATGCTTGGTTGATCCTAAGGTTTGTGAGGTTTTCAAGAACAATCTTCAAAGGAGCCACCAGGAAGCAGATGAATAAGATCAAGAGAAGCAAAGTGACTTGCTTCATTCAAGAAGTCAAGTCACTTGAAGAAAGAAAGTGGGAAGAACAAGAATGAGCAAGCTCAATCTCAAAAACAAATAGAAATGCAGCAATGAATACAAGAGAGATGAAAAGAAAAGGTATGAGAAGTGAAGGCAAATTCACTTCTCAAGTTCACTTACCACCTGAAATGTTAGAAAGAAATGCAATGCAATGCTAAATGAAATGAAATGACATGATGCTATACCAAACCAGAAGCATGTTGATGATGATTATGATGTTATGAGGTGCTGCAAACATGAGGCAAGACATGGAGATGTTCATACAAGATCATGAATGCAAATGATGCAAGTTAGGGAGCATGAATGAACATGAAAAGTTATGAATCATACAAGACAAATGACATGGCAAATATGTAATGCAATGGTCAAACATGCTTTCTATATGTCTTAAGATGTCAAATGAATCACAAGAATGCACAAAATGCAATGACAAGTCAAGTTATGCAAGGAAATGCAAGAAGGATGCAAAAGAAAGCCCAAATTAGGGTTTTTGAATCAAACATCAAACAAAAACCCAAAACAGAAGCAAACCTTAAGATAAAAAATGGAAAATGGCACCCAAAGAAACCCTAAACCTATAATGAACCACTGCCCAAAGGGGAACTCTCAACTCTCAACCAAACTCAAGTTATGATTTTTCTAAGTTATTAGGGTTTTTTAGGGTTCTTAACAAAAGAAATGCCAAACAAATGGAAAATGCAAGATCAAATCATGGCCATTTTATCTTAGAAACTACATGCTAAACATAAAACAATGCAAGAAGAATCAATGTCTCAACCTTCTCCAATAGGCAGAAATGAATTTTTGAACTCATGATCAAAATAATGCACAAAATATGATTTAATTCAATGAAAAATTCTTAAAGTGCATCAAGATCAAAAAAGAAATTTGGTTTGAAGGTTGGACAATGTTTCTAAATGTCTTAGAACATTTCATGAATTTTTTTGTAATTTTTAAATACCTAAAAGTATTTTTAATTAATTAATTCCCATTAATCAATTAAAAATAATCTTTTAAATATTTAAAAATACTTTTTTAATGATGAAAAATAAAATAAAAATGCTTTTGTGTCATAAAAATTATCAAAACTCAGAGGAAAAAGTTTCATAATTTTTATGTATTTTTTGCTATTTTAAAATAATTATGCAAGTTAATTGAAATAAAATGAATTAAAAATCAAATAAAAAAGAAAGTCAAAGGAAAGGATGGCTGAGATTGATTCTGAGTTTGAAAGTGTTGACTGGCGCGTGAATGAAGGGTGTGGATTGCACCTGACTTAATTAATTTAATTACGAATTAATTAAAGCTAATGAGAGAGATTAGGGCAAATGAAATGATCTGGGCCATCCAAAAGAGAGGGAAGTCAACGGGTCAACGCACATCCATGGCTCAAATTCAAACTAGAGTTAATGACCTGAGATTAGGGTTAATGACTCAGGTGGCCGGAGAAGACTTCCGGTCGTCTTCTCCGGCCAGCACCTCACCGGGAAACTCACCAACTCCCTCAAAACGTAACAAAAACAAAATCTATGAATTGGGAAATGATCTCCAACCTCTCACGAATCAAACCTCTCTCAAAACAAATTTATTCTTCCTAAACAAACTGAATCGAAGAGAACAAGTTCTAGGGCACGCAGGTTTCAGAGACAAATTAAATACTCAAAACAAAGCCATTTCAAAAACTAAGAACATCAGGATGATCAGTGAATCACATAGAACAAGTTTGTAACAAGAAAAATGATTTCTGGAAAAATAATTTTCGAGCTACCTGAGATTTGGAGCTTTCAACTTGAGGACTTTCTGGCCACTTCTTTCAGTGCAAACCACTCCACTTGATCCCCAGAAGATGTTTGAATGCTCAAAAGAAGTTTGAGCTGGCTGGATAGTGAGATTCGAAAGCTCCTGCTCAAGCTTGGTCAGAAATGGCAATGGAGTTTCTGGAGGTTTCAGGCCATTGTGAATGATGGTTTGTGATCCTGAGGATGAATGGAGAAGGTCTGGAGTGTTTGTTGGTGTGTTTGTGGTTTGTGGAAGGAGATTCGATTGAAACTGCAAAATGAAGTGAGAAATGGCAGTGAGATGTTCAGGCTGTTTCAGGCTTGTGTTCTTGGTGCTGGGTGGTCTATGGAGCAAGGTGAGTTGAATGGTGAAGAGGGTTTGAATGTTTGCAAGCTGTGTAGGCAGATTCGAAGCAACTTGCAATTGGGAGTGATTTTGTGAATGTGTTGAATGAGGATGTTTCAGGCTGGCTTAGTACATGAAATGGCTTGCAAATTGTCCACATAACTCTCTCTCATTGGTCAGTTGATTGGACATGTGCTTTATTGATTGGTAAGTTGCCTTTTGCAAAAAGTCAAGAATTGTGTAAGAGAGGTATGGTGAAGTGCTAGCTTGGTACAAAGCCTAGGGGCTGCGCAGCATGGTGTGTGTATGAAGCTAGCTTGGTTCAGCAGCCAATGCCTCAAGTTGGTGAGATGTGATCATGAGTTTTGCAACTTGTTGTAACTTGGTTCACATGTGATTTTCTTGATAAAAATGCCTTGCTACATGAACTAAACACATGTGATCTTGGTTCAAATCTGATTTTTTAAGGCTTAGAGAATGTTTATGTGCTGGTTTGATACCAATTAGAAGTTGCAATTTGACTTAGCACATGATTTTGCAATTTTCACATTTAGGGCATGCCTTGAAAATAAGTGATTTTTGCCAACTTTGCATTGCCATAACTTTTGATCCAAGAAGAGTTTGATCATGTTCTTGTAATTTTTGAAAAGGGAAAGATGAGATCTACAACTTTCATGACCAAAGTTTTTCCATTTGAAGCATTTTTGGATCAAGAATCAAGGCTTGAAAAATGACCTAAAATGATGCATTCTTGAAAAGTCAACTATGCCCAAAAAGTCAACATTTGCAAAAACCCTAAATTCTTGATTTCTATGAACTTCAACCTTCTTCCATGATCAAATAAAGATCATATACACTCAAAATGATGAAGATCACCCATTGGTTGGGTCATTGGGGGCCTCAGATGCCCTGATTTTCCACTGACTTGTCTGAAAAGTCAACTCTGGATCAGATGACTTCCCCATGGAATTTCTTCATGGAAATTGATATGCATACTCTCTATACCATATAGAGATAAATGGAAACAAGAATGACCAAAAAAATTTGGAGTTATGGCCTCTGAAACCAAAACCCTAATTTTAGGTCAACTGTGCAGTTCATCCTGGCTCTGCATCCACTCAAACCCTAGTTCTTGTGATTCCTCTGCAATTTTGACTTTGAGGAGATGAAATATGATATAAGAACACACATGGACCCCTTTGAGTTGATTGGTGGCCTTTGGAATGGCCCAAGATGCCCTGAGGTTGCTCAGATCACAAACCCTAGGTGCAGATGCCTTAGAAGCTATGCAGTGAATCAAAAATGAGATGTGAGATGATGTGTTTGTGCTTATGCATATGAGGATGATCACAAGCCATGGTGTGAATGGGTGAGGGCAAATTTGGGGTGTTTACAATAACTTACAAGACACCCATAGGAACTACACCTTTCAAATTAGTATATGGAAAATCTTGTCATCTCCCGGTAGAACTAGAACACAAAGCTTATTGGGCGATCAAAACTCTCAATATAAACTATAATGTTGCAGGAGAAAAGCGAATCCTAGATATTAACGAATTAGAAGAGTTAAGGTTAGATGCTTATGAGAATGCTAAGATATATAAATAAAGAACTAAGCGATGGCATGATAAACGCCTATCTAGGAAAGAATTTAGTGTGGGAGACGTTGTACTCCTCTTTAATTCAAGACTTAGGCTCTTTCCTGGAAAACTAAAATCTAGATGGTCAGGACCCTTTGAAATAACTAGAGTGTTCCCGAGCGGAGCGATAGAAATTAAGGGTAGGAATAGTGAACCGTTCACAGTAAATGGACAACGTTTAAAACATTACCATAAAGTTGAAAATAGAGATTATGCAAATAGTCTAAGGCTTTTAGAATTGTCCACTAATTTCCCTGATTAATCTACACCTAAGCATTACGTCAGGCTTTTGACGATAAAAACAGCGCTTAGTGGGAGGCAACCCATTTAATCATTTAAATCATTTTGATCATTCTATTATTTTGTCATTTATCATTTTATTATTCGTTTATTTGTTTTGCCATTTTATAATTTTATTTCATTATTACTATTATTGCTTTTATTTATGCATTTTATTTTCTTATTTTCCCTTATTTTAATTTTAAATCACTTTTACAGATTTTCTAAAGTCTTTTCCACTTTCCTTCTCCCCCTGATTTGTTTCCTCCGTATTTACACTAACTATGGCTAACCAATCGATAAACCTCATGGAAACCAAATTTAGAGGTAGGAACCAAAGAATGAAATTTGAAGAGTTATCACAGAGACCAATGGATTTGACTCTGTACCCGGATGATCTGACTATGGAAACCTTAGGTATACATGATAGCATCCTATACTTGTTTAACCGACTTGGATGGGAGAATGCACTGATTCAACAAAAGTTTGTGACTTACCGCGAGCTCACCCTTGAGTTCCTCAGCTCCTTAGTTTACTTACCCGAGCGCAGTTTTGGATTCAGGAAAGGATTTATCAGTTTCCGCCTTTTTGGAATAGAATATGACTTTAACCATAGAGAACTAGCTGACTTATTAGGATTCCCTAGTGGACCCTTTGCTTTTACTACCACACAGGTAGAATTGATGGACATTGAGCTGGATTTCTTTTGGGGAACCTTAACCGGAAATTACCATCCTGAACCAAATAACATGAACAATGATGAGATACATAACCCTACTATCCGTTACTTCCATAAGATCCTAGCCCACACCTTCTTTGGAAAAGAAGAAAACCTTACTGGAGTATCTAAAGATGAGATATTCATTATGTCATGTGTGACTAATGGACAGCCAGTCAATGGTGTGCCTTTCATGATGCAAACCTTCACCCGAATCCAAGAAGAACCTGATCTACCCATATTAGTAGGAGGTCTTGTCACCATGATTGCTGATGCCTTAGGACTTAGATACCAATTACACAGGTGTAACCGTTTGGGTACCATCCGTCCTATGAATCTTAACTTTTGCTTTAACCGCCATATCATAAGGAATTTAGGACAACCACCTTTCGAGTACCTAATCAGGAATGAAGTAGTAACCCTGTTCACACTACCAAACCATGCTAGAGTCAGTGTTCACAATAAGGATAATTGGCTTTATGAGCTAACCCCTCCTGACTATCCATCTACTCCTGAAACACCTCAATCCTACAAGATAAGGGATGATATAATGACCAATGTAGAAAGTGACCCTGAGACACCTCCTGGTTACCATGACATTGACCACACTGACGAAGTGATTGAAACCCCTGAAGTGAATCAAGTAGAATATGCTGACAACTTAAAGAAAATCATGAATACTCTTGAAGTTTACCAAGCCGATATAAATACTGTTAAGGATGAGATTAAAAGCATGCGATTGGACATTATAGGTTTAACTGACATAACATGTGAGCAATTCTACCACCTGAACTCTGCAATCGAAGATTTGAAGAAGCACTTTTGAAAATGCTGTAGTAATCTAGCTTATTTTACTTATTGTTTTCGTTTCTAGTTAGTTTAACATTTCGCAAACATTTTCGTACCGTATTTTTATTAATGTAATTTCCCTTCAATTATCAAACGCAAAGCACTTCTAGTTTTACAAATTTTTCCAATTTAATCAATTTCTATGCTTTCAATTCATTTACTGTTATATTTAAATTGATTAATGTTTTATATAATCTCTCGTGTGATGAAATTTACAAGTATTATGTTGGTATTATATATTATATATTGTTTGTGTTTAAAATAAAGTGAGAAGTGATCATAAAAAAATATAAATTGTATTGGACGTGTGAGAGATAATGCATTCTGGAAAATATTCTACGTTTTAAACCCTCACGGTCGTCATCACCCTCTAACGATCGTGACAAGCTAATTAGCGCGTCACGACCGTCATCCCCCCATCACGACCGTGACGACCCCAGTTATAGGAATTCTGAGAAACAGAACTGTTCTTCTTCGAAACCTCTTCCTTTTTCAACTTCCATAACATTCAAAAAACCCCATTATCTCTTCCAACTCCCGTAACCTCCCATTACCCAAATTAAACTCCATTAACCTCTCCATTTACTCCACACCTATCACATTCTCATCTTGCATTATAATTCGAACCAATTTCCTCACATTTTACACTTTTCTCACAAACCTCAAAAACCTCTCATCTCCCACTCTTGTTCTTGCATGCAATGGAAGCAATTCAGTTTAGAGATGGTGAGCATGGAGAAAATCAGAGACAGAGGTTCATCAGATTCCAGAACCGTGGTGTTCAACCCACGCGATATGTCGACACTGAATGTTTGAGAGAGTTGGGAATGCTCAACAGTGTCAAGAACCTGCTTCAGAAGGTTGGTTTGTGGGATCTATGTAGTCAGCCCCAGCCCACATTCGAGCTTCTGACATTGGAATTTCTAAGCTCATTTCATTACATCACTCCTACCGGTTCACAAAGTCAACTCACCGGCGTTGCTAAGTTCAGATTGCTCGGCCGGGAGTTCGAAGTTACACAAACAAGGATCGCCGAGCTGCTAGGCTTCGATCACGGCAATGATGCTCACCTCCGCGTGCCAGACAACTTCAGTGAAACCGCTTTCACCTTATGGCACGACATCACCAACACCCGTGCCTCAGCCTTTCAGAGCCTGAATGCTACGCATATCCACAACCCGACGATCAGATACTTTCATCGCATCATTTGCAACACCATCTTTGCAAGAGAGAGCAACCACAAGCTTAACTCCAAGGAGCTCTTATTCCTGCACTGCGCCTTAAATGACGAGCGCATCAATGCTGCCCCATTCATGTTGTCCCATATCCAGTCCATAGCGCAAAGAGGCGCAACCCCCTTCTACATAGGCGACATTGTCACTACCCTCGCCATTCAGCTGGAGCTTGGTGACTTGGTCATCAACTTGCCTCGCAGAGCCGCAGAGTTCCTAACAAAGAATTATTGCAGGTCCGCCCACTTGATTGCTCAGAGAGAGGATGGCAGGTTTAGTCCTGTTATCCAAGGCACTGTTTATCACCACATCATCTTGCCGTGTCGTGACCGCATCGATCCTTCCAGCCGAGCCAACTGGCTATTTGCTTTACCGGATGCTGCCGTCCACGCCCCCATTATTGATGAGCAGGCCGATCCACCAGTGGACGAGATGCATGACACCATGGATGCAACTGAGCCTGTCCAGGACATTCCTGAGTCATCCACCCGACAGCCTCCTGCACAAGAATTCACACTTGAGGATGTCCTCCGTGCGATTCATCAGCAGAACCAGATGAATGCCGCACTGGAGCGAAGGCAAAAGGAGCAACATGATGCATTACTCCTAGCTGTTGCCACCAACCAGAGGACTACCGATGAGAAGCTCGGAGAGATCTTTAGCGAGCTAGAGGCTTTATGCATTGATATCACTGCTATCACCGGTACCGGTTCTGATCCTGAAGCGACTCTGACCAGACGCTCCCGCACCAGAAGCCGAAGCCGTGGTCATCAGCAGCCTTAGTTTTAGTTTTTGTTTATGTTTTTCCATTTCCGTTGTTTGTATTGTACTTTAACCGCTATTATATCACAACATTGAGGACAATGTCTGATATAGTGTGGGAGAGGTACCTTTCATTTTCCGCACTTTCCTTTCCGTTGTAATTCCTTTTCGTATTTTAATGAAACAGAGCAATATTTATGCTATTTTCTTTAGTTTCGAACTTTCCCCATTTATTTAGCCATACCGGAAAAAAAAACTTTAATTTATTCTTCGCATTACCCGACTTACCTACGAAATCATAATTAGGAAGCTGAGAACGATTCAACAAGATCAATACAGTCTTGACACCTTAGACTTCCCACTTAAGCAATTCCGTTCCGATAATTGTTACGACTACACCTTAAGTTTCAGTTCAAAAGTAACCCCTAGTAGTTTATACTAGTAGTCAGCACCGTCTGAACACAAACCACATGGGGAGCCGATGAATATAAGTGTTTGATGCCTAATCTATAATGATCCTTCATATCTCGATGCCAATGAAAAGAAATTGCACCAAAGTACACGGTCGCATATAAGAAACGAGAAACATGAGAAGGAGTCCATTGCGGGTTGGTTCAGAGGTACTGGTTCTGAACTTGGTAGGGCGTGCTACGGCTCGATCCCCCACAACCTTCAAATCGGATAATGTATGTAGGGTTACCACATTCGTGTACCAGACCCCGTGCTTATAAAGGATCAAAGTCGCTAACCGGCTACTCCACTACGTGCGTGCTAAGGCAAAGGGCTTAATGTGATTGCGCTAGAATGAAACCGGGCGAAATAAGATCGAAAGACTCTAGGTGGAATCGTAACGCAATTACCGAATGTTTTGTTTAACGGGAAATCGACGACTTAGCTTGTTGCTTGTGTCATTAGTGTATCGTTAGTGTTTTATCAAAGTACCGGTTTATCTGACAAAACGATCCTTCGTACGGTTTGTTATGTGTGTGCGTCGATGAAAACTTGTCCGACAATTTTCAACCGACTATTTGCTTGAGGACAAGCAAAGGTTTAAGTTTGGGGAAGTTTGATAACGAGAAAAAGTATCGGTTATATTGCTATGTTTCAATGTCGTTTTATCGCATATTTGTCGTTTTAACACCCGATTCCTCGAGTTTTCTTTGCCATTTTGCAGGTATATCAATTACAGAGCTAAATCATGAGCCACAAGTGAAATGAGCAAAATCAACCATTAAAAGATGAAGAAAAGAGGAATTCTGCATAACCTGCATTTTTTGTAACAGTCACGATCGTCACCTAGGAGTCACGACCGTGACACGCTAAAAGGAGCAGTCACGGTCGTCACAAGTCCCTCACGACCGTGACGCGCATCAAACACGGAAGACGAACGTGACACCCTTGTCACGAACGTTACACCCTTGTCACGAACGTGACAAGGGGAAATTAGGGTATTATGCTGAGACTTGGTCATGAACGTGTACGCTACGTGAATTCAACTTGCCTATCTTCCCGCAGACCAAGTATTCCAACGTTTCCCTGGATTCTCTCAACACCTACGAAGGCCATGCACCAATTCCAACTGCCAAGCCCAAATAGCTTTCTATAAATAGATTAGCTTCAATGAACAATTTACAGAGTTTTGATTTTAATTTTCTTGCGGAAGCTCTGCCGTTTTTATTTGCACCCTTTATTTTTCCAGCATTAATTTTCTTGCTTTAATTTTCTGTATCCCAACCAACCATATAACAATTTCCAACATTAGGAAATTGTTATAATTTAATTTGTTTCAAAGCCTTCAGAATTCTTTTAGAAAATTTATTTCCGATTCCGGTCAGTACTCCGAGCTTTCCAGGCTGTGGAAGAAGGAGTCTACTATTTTTATTGTTATCCAGGTTTTTATTTAAATTGCATTTATATTAATGTTGAGTATTTATTTTTCTGCCATGCATATTTTATTTTATATTTCTCTGCCTCTGTCTGGTTCAACAATAATGAGTAGCTAAACACCTTAGGGCGGTATGTAATTAAAATAAACTAAATCGGTAAAATCAACTCTAGGCTTAAAATAATTAAGAGTTTAAAATTCTGGCTGAGACTTTTTATTATAAAATCAACCTTTTTGTTACGAGAGTAAGGAAAGTGTATTAGGTTAGGTAAAGACCACGAGAGTGTGAGATTTTAACCAGATAGCTAAAGTTAGGCATTTAATTTAAACACAGCGAGAGCACTTTAAAATTAATTAGAATTACTAAGTTTCCAAAAATTATTTCTAAACACTTATGGGCTAGCGAGAGCAGGCATAGGGCTTTAGGGGTAAGATCTGAGATAAGACCACGAGAGTTGTGAGTTAAAGATATTTAAACTGGTAACCTCTACAGAATAGATTAAGTGAACCATCTTTATAAGCCTAGGTTAGATTGACCCGCCTAAGTTAACATAATTACATACCGACCGCCTTAGTATTATTTTATTAAACTTAAATTTAATTCCCGCCTTTAATCTTTAAAAACAACCAAAAATCGTGACAACCCTTCACCTTAGCTAAACTAGTAAATTCTCTAGCACTAAGTAATCATAAAGTCCCTGTGGATCGATAATCTTAAATATTACTTCGATAGGTTGTGCTCTTGCAGTTAAGATACCGCTAGACACATATTAGAGTACGTCTTTAGCCCATCACCTTTCGAGGATGGTTTCATGTTAGATTTGAGGATCTTTTATGAGTTATCATTCGTGGATGATATTCTCTTCTTCAAGTCCTTCTGAGGTTAGTCTTGTTGTTGTGGCTATTATTCGAGGATAGTAGACCATTTTGAACCTATTGATTGAGGTCAGTATGACTCTTTTGCAAAGTCTTTCCGAGGTCAGTTTTTGTCGTTTCTGGTTATCGACCGAGGACGGTATACCATTGCATCTCCATTCGAGGATGGTTTCGTGTTAGATCCGAGGATATTTTGTTAGTTGTCATTCGAGGATGACATTCTCTTCTTCAAGTCCTTCCGAGGTTGGTCTTGTTGTTGCGACTATCGTTCGAGGATGGTAGACCATTTTGAACCTATTGATTGAGGTTAGTATGTCTCTTCCGCAAAGTCTGTCTGAGGTCAGTCTTTGTTGTTTCTGGTTATCGATCGAGGCCGGTATAATATTGTGTCTCCATCCGAGGATTGTTTCGTGTTAGATCTGAGGATCATATTTTGAGCTGTCTTCCAAGAATGACATTCTTCCCCAACCTATTTTATCTCCCATAGAGTACAAATTTTCCGGTTTATTCGAGTATTCAATCCCTCCATACCTTTAACGTTTGAAAGCCATTGCTATCATCCATTCAGGTATATAGTTGATTGAATAAGAGCAGCTGTAACACCCCAAAATTTGCCCTCATATTTATTACTTATAACTGGCTTTGCTTCACATTCGTCTGCATTTCCCATTAGGTTGTAAGATCATAATCATGCATTTCATTGGTGCTTAAGGCATGGGATCAAGCATTTTCTTGTGACTCTGATTTTCTTATTCAGAGGTGATTCATCGGGCCATTACACTCGAGATTGAGACAAAGGTTAGACTCACATCATTATGAGCATCCTCTTATCAAAGCACCAAGTATCAATGTTATTTGTTTCAAGGTTTATCTAGAACGTCAAGTGATTAAGGTTTCGTCCTGGTTGTATTTGAGACCGGCTGCGAACTAGGGTTTTGTTGATTGTCAATGTCTTGAGCTATTGCCTCCATCAGGGTACATCTCAAGAAGGTTTAGGGTTTCTTGTTAGGATTGAGTGTGTGAATATTCATTAACTTATGTTAATCGGATTAAGGCCCTTGTGTCAGGATTATTATGGTCATTACATATTGAGGCACTTTATTTGTTGCTTATAACTCGATTCAAGAATAGTGTTTTCAAGTGATAAAGGAAGGTTTTTGGTTCATAATGGAATCATAGTTCTGGAACAGGGGTTTATTCAAAGGTTCAATTTGAGCTAAGGGAAAAGTGCATGATTCTTTGGAAATGAGCGGTTCGAGTTTATTCTTAATAAACAATTCCATATTTTACCCATTTTTACACTCGACTCTTAGGCCCATATTTTTTCTATGAAATAAACCTTATTCATCATTTAACCATATCTTTTCAAGTCCATATTCATAATCCATTTCATGTTAAACCCAAACCCATTCGAAATTCAAAAAACCTACCTCAAACTCATATCCATTTTTTTTCACCCACTTGCCAAATTCTTTATTTTTGTTCAATCTATACCCATTTAGATTTTAAATTCAAATTATCTTTTATTGGTCCCCTTTTCATTTTAAAATCAAAGTTCATTTATTCATCCATGCTAAATTAAAAAAAAGGCTTATATCTCATTAAAAACTCAATGACCGAAAACTGCACAAGGTATAAGTTGTGTCCAATAACAGGGCATAAGTCAGGTAGGTTGTGGGCCCAATGAAATAGCATAATTTTACAGAAATAATAGACCCTCTGTCAGAAAAAAAGCTCAGGGAAAAAATGGGAAATGATAACAAAAAATGCATTATGAGAAACTAATGGAAAATAATAACAGAATCACATAGAAAACTCACCAAAAAAAATCAATCATAGCTGATAATATTAGAATTCAGTTAGCAGAAAAAAATCAATTACAAAAAAAAAATCAGAAGAATATATACAAGAATCACAATTCAGTTACAGTGAAAATATGGACAAAAAACTCAGCATAACTGAACTGAAAACAATTGGCATAATCCCTCTCTTCATCACCTTCTTCAATGAGCAATCTCTCAACATTCTTCACCATCGGTAACACTTTCTCAATCACAAAAACCTTCATCATTCTTCTCAAATGATCATCTTCACGTCTTATTCACAATCACGCATCAACCATTAATCTGCATCAACAAAAAATTCAGAACCGTAAAGAGCAAGAAAGAGTCGATATCAAAACAGAAAAATGGAGGTCACAAGATTGAAAATTTCAATAGAAATTCAGAGAATCACCATACATAAGTTCGGTTGCATAACCGAAAACAAACTCTAACCAAATTCAAACTAACCAAATAACAGTTAACTGGAATCACAACTAACTTCATTTTTTCTCTCTAACTTATCTAAACTCAGCTTCCCATAACAGAAATGCTAGCACATATAACTTCCATAATTGTCTTAACTGAAGACTGATCCTAATAAAACATTAACTAACAATAACAAACCCTAACAAAATTTCTAACAAACTCACTTGAGAATTGACAAAACCACCCCTTTGATCTTCTATAAATTAGAGTTTCACCTTCATCTTGAAGCTCTAGATCCTTCTTCACCATTGGCTGATCTTTCTTCCTCATTCTCCACTTGCTGAATTTCTGCTCCACCATTTTCTCTTCCATTTTCGTTTTTCTTCCACCTATATTCAATTGTTCTCATCAATATCCAATATTTTTGGATCTGATCTTCATCAACTCCACAGCTTCATCATCATCTTTAATCAATTCTCATTACTCTTAGAACCCTCTTCTTCATCAATCTGCTTGTAGCCTCATCATCGAAGGTTTTCTGTAACTTCACCATCACCACATTCATCCACCTGCATAATATGAAACATTTCATAATCAGTATTTGGAATCGTAACCGGCAACGAATCCATAATCCGCATTACAAATCCAAGATCAACAAGATTCAGAATCGCAGGAGAGAATAGAAGAACGAGAAGCGAAATCAGAGTTTATACCCAAACGAGATTCTGCATCCCTCAATACCGTCTTCAACGCGTCCTCATTCACCCATCAAGATTGGCATCAAGCGCGACATCATTGTAGAAACATAAGCGTTTCCATCGCATCGCCGCTCATCGACTAGTATCTTCGTCGAGCTTTTGGTACCGTCGAGTCAACAAAAGCGTCTTCCTTATTCACCAAGATTGTCGACTCATCTTCGATTCGAAAGGTATGAGTATGTTTCCCTCTTGTAGGTTGCTATGCTGCTGATGGTTCTCGTTTGCGTTCACATTTTTGAGATTTCGCATCGGTTTAGAATGAAGAACGATTAGGGCGATGTGATGTTTTGTTGTTCAGATTCGTGTTAGGGATTTTTATTAGATTATGGTTTAGCGGTGAATCTCTCGGCGGATAGGTTGGTTTCTCCGACGGGATTTCTTTTGTGCATCGGCGGAATAGGTTAGGTTATAGGGAAAAGTTAGCGTCGGAGAAAGAAAATAGAATGGGGGTTGAGTGGTGGTCAGGGAGAAAGGGTGAAGCTCGACGGAGATGGTGGTTGCGGCGGCACAAAGGTTGGGGGAGAGAGATGAAGACGCCGCGACAGAAGAGGAGGAAATAATGCTTAGGGTTCTTCTTTGTTTTGTTTGTTCAGGTTAATATTATGAGATTTTAATAAAAATTGAAGAGAAAAATATCATAAAGAGCAATGAATATCAATTATCTCCCCACCGATTTTGGATTTGATTAGGATAAGATCATTGAAAGTTTTTGATTTCAACCATACCGGCGGTGACACTTGTCACCGTCCGGTAGGTTTTCCTCATCCCAATCCCTTGCGTGGTATTCCACCATTATAATCTTGTATCCCCATTTTGTGACCATTGGATGAGAATACCAGATGAGGACCTAGATCATAGGGCTAGGATTCAGTCAAAAGGTTGACTAGAGAGTATTCCATGCACCTTCAAGCCTTCCAGCGCCCTTTGGTCTTCCTTAGATTATGAATTTTTAGGAGATTTTTTAATACAACATTAGAATCTTGTTGGTTAATTTAGGGAATTAATTTCACAATTTTTCCAGGATCATTGTTATATTTTAGAGCCTTGATTGCACTTAACTTTTCCATGTAATTTCACCTTGAACATTAGGGTTTTATGGTTGCATTAGGACATAGTTTGATTAGGTTTGATCTTAGAATATTAGAATACCTTAATATGGTTTAGCTACTGAATTTAGAAAGTTGTTATCATTTAAGATCCTTTAGTTTTAGGACTTAGGTTTAAGAATCCCTTAGTGTGTTTCCTTGACTTGTTTAGTTTGTATTTGCTTTATGTGTTTAATACAGAATGAAACTAACCTTTGTTTTGTAGAGAGGGTGAGGTAAGTCACCTACAACTTCTTCCTTCATCTCTTTATGCTTTCAAGTTGTGCCTTAGCATTTGTACTCTACTTGTATAAGCTTCCCCTTCTTTAAAAACAACTTAACTTCCTTAGGAAGTAAGTTAAGTTCTAATTCTCTTTTCTTATTTTCCTTTTCTCATTAGGATTAGAAAGCCACATAAACCATTAGGATCACCTTTTTCATATAATAAATAACTTAGGGTTGTGTCTTAGTCCCATTAGTTTGTCATTTTTCAACTTGAGTCATTCTTTCTCATCTCATAAAGAAAATAATAAAATACCTAATAAAGGTTGAATGTTCTCATACGACATGAGACTTTGTTGCAGAGTACTTATACACGTCCTGTTTCGAGGTGAGATGTAAAGCATCTACCATGATGAACAAGTATTAGTATGAGGATGTTTCACAAACAAATTCAAAACACCTCTCAAAAATACAAACAACAAACAACAAACGTCTTTTCCTACGGGAACTCTCTTCTCATCTCATTCACTATCAGCGCGAACTTGCGACAACTTGTCTCATTTGCAAGACGGTAAACACACTCGTTCAAGGCGAGTCTACAACACCTGAGCATAGACATAAGCAATTCAGATCTTAAAAAACACAAACAAATAGTTCTTGCCTTAGTTAGGCGAACTACGTCGACTCTGATCCTCATTTTCCCGATGAGGTACATAGGCAGCGTGGTAGGGTCCGTTCGAGCACTTTCTTTATTTTCCCTACACTCTTTCTTTCCATTTTCTTTTCCAGATCCCTATCTCATTCCAGTTCTTGTAGCGGATTTTGTTCAGCAACAACTTATTTCTCACCCTTTGAAACAGACTTACAAGTGTAGATCTCGTCGGGTACGACAGACGATCTTGGGTGCTAATACCTTCTCAGGTCATAACCAAATTCCAGACCCAGATCTTTGGTTTTCAGGACCTCGTCCTTTCCTTCTTCCTTAGTTTCGTACAACATTACCTTTCCCGTACCTTCGGGATGAAAATGTCTGGCTGGAGACTCTACCTTTTTCTGCACCACTTTCGTGTTTGTACTAGGATGAAAATCCCGGGAGCGACACCTGTGTATGGTGGAATAAATGATTCCTGTTGATAGTTGTGATGAAGGGTGAATTACTTGATGATTTTATTCTTTCATATTTATATCATCTGTTTTCTTTTGTTGATTTGAGACTCTCACCCCTTCTGTGTTTGGTGATGCTTTATACGGCATCCTGCAGATAATCAGGATTATTTCAGAGTTGTGGTTAGTGAAGATGAAGTAATTCACTTTATTTTTGGCATCTGCTCTGATATGTGTAATACACCAAAATTTTTCCTCTTGTTTCATATATCATATGGCCTATGTTTTCATTCATTGAATTACATTCAAGTCATACAAGAGCATACATACATCATTGGTTGTGCATATGGCATGTGATCAGTCGATTTCAGAGTATTGGTTATCTAAAGCAAGAGGACAAGAGCCAAGTATCCCCAAACAATCCTCAAGGGTATCTTACATCTCATGTCCTCTTATTTGAACCTTTAAGCCATCTAAGGATGAGGATTCAACAAAACGTTGGGACAAATCATCATATCCTAACAAAATAGTCCCAAATTAGGATTTTGGTTTAAAGTAGTATTCTTAAAACTTTTTGGTCCAAACTTGATCTCAAGGGTTTCCACATGCTATCAAGTGTCTAAGGATGGAGTATTGTTCATTGGTTCATTTCAAAAGGTCTTAAATTGATCAATTTCTCGAGAATCAATCAAAATGGGAAAAAGTCAATTGTGCAGAGGAAAAGTAAACTCCTAACTTTTTGAGGTCAAATTCTTGCTCCTCAAGTAAATTATGTCCATTGGTGAATATTTGATCAAGAAATGTCATGGGGCTCATCAAAAATCAAGAAATGTGCAAAGTTTCCAAAATAAGAGAATTACGGTTTCCATATTTGGCAAGTTTGGACCAATTGAATACCCAACTTTGAGGATCTCTTTCTTCAGATACAAGCTTCAAATGAAAAAAAATCCCAAGGCCCAAAATGAAGTTCACATCCTAAGCTTCAAATCCATAGAAAAAATATCTCCATTAGATCAAATTGAAGGAGTTATAATTGATCAAAGTTGAGGGTTTCCAATGCAAATCTGACTGGCCAACCAACTCATGTGCGAGCCAACATGCAATAATTTTCATAAACACCTTGTGTGCATGTCTTATCCAAGTTCCAAGCCATTTATCTCTATGATGGAGGCTCCAAATCAAGAAATGTTCAACATCAATCTTGTTCCCCTTGATATCCTCTACAACTTTCATGTTTGGTGATTTTTTATCTGATCAAGTAATTGAGAGATATGGTGGATCAACATAAGGAGATCAATTGGAGTTCTCATAGGCCCATGGCTAGGCACAAGGACAAGTGTGACACGCCCAAGATTCAGTTGTGACCAAGTGACTTAGTTGTCACTTTTGAGCATCTTAGAGGCTTCATTTCCTTTCTTTTTGAACATCAACATTGTTCTCCAATGTGTTATCATTCTAAAGTGACCAAGAACTCATTAATTCATCCACTAAGTAGGGAGAATCATCATGTTAAAGTCATCATCTTCACATGTTATCTTGCTGGCTAAAATTAGAAGTTTTAATGTATTGTTATTATTTCGTACACATT
Source organism: Lathyrus aphaca (assembly GCA_963966055.1). Taxonomy (NCBI): domain Eukaryota; kingdom Viridiplantae; phylum Streptophyta; class Magnoliopsida; order Fabales; family Fabaceae; genus Lathyrus; species Lathyrus aphaca. Next base: position 204,245,401 of record OZ014523.1, on the reverse strand, counting down.
CATAAACATAGTACACCATGGTTACACTACATACATCATCATTGCCCCATTTGGTCACGCAAAAATCATACACACTCATGTATACCATAACTCTATGCATCAAAGAAGGAAGTTTTCAAAATAAACTTGTATCACAAGTTGTTGTTGCATACATCAACATCACTACCATTCATCATCAAAACCTCACCATAATATGATGTTCTTGCTCATACATGAACAATAACAATGAGCGCTTCTTCATTTGTCATTTCTCACTCCACCCTCTCCATTACTCAAAGCACTCTAATTCAACATAACCAAGGTTCTAAATGTTAACCAAGGTGGTTAACATTTAACAAATTATATATAAGCTCAATCATAACAGAATTTTGGGAGAGGTCTTCATTCTACACATTTTCAGATTCACTTCACACTCTTCAATCTCTGAGTTCTCTCTGAGTTCTCTCTCATTTTCAAAGCTCCAACCATTGTTCTTCAATCTTCATCAAGATCATCATGGAGTATTGTATGGAATATCTACTGCATACTCTTCTATAACACATTCAACTTCTTCATTTTGAAATTTTTAAGCAAGCACAAGGTTCTTCAACCTTTATTTGTCCAATTCTAAGCTCAAGAAATCAAGGAAGCTCTCTGGTTTTCTTGTGTTGAAAGAATTCTATAATTCAGGTTCCAAATCACTTCCAATTTTCTAGCACTTAATCTCATTGATTCAAGCTGTTTTAACTATTTTTGAAGCTTATTAGAAGCTTTTGTGGATCTGGCTATTTCATATGCTCCATAGGAGCATAGTTGCAGAAATTAGGGGAAAATGTATGGCTTCGATTCTCTGTGTGTGTGCTTGATATGTGTTTTTTAAGCTTAGATTCGTAACCTGCATGACTAAAGGAACAATTTGATATATGATTTGCTTAGTTCTTGTGACCTGAAACATTGTCCATGACGGAGAGTGGTGGGAGAAGACGACCAAAGTCTTCTCCAGCCGATGAGGTTGACTTGAGTTCATGAAACCCCAACTTTGCTTAGTTTAAAACGTAACACCCTTCTACCCCATAAACAATTTATATAAAATATTATCATAGTATGACAAATAGAAAGCTGCCACACATTATTCAAAACATCAATTAATTGATTGTCCTGTCCTGTAACACGGGTTACACAATCAACATAAGCAAATATGCATTTCCGTAGCAGAATCATACTTGATAATTCAAATTAACTTTTCACTTCTTAAAATAAATTATTCAACCAAAATAACATCATAGTTTAAAAGATCCTTCAACATAACATAAAAAAGAAAACAAGTTCAACAACTAATTCCCAACCTGGTGTTACATGACACAGAGCAGGAGAAAACTCCAACACGACTCCTAAAAATAGTAAAAGACACACTCCAAGACTCCGAACCTTCTGGAACTGCGGAGCTACTCTTTATCATCTGCAAGTTACCCACATAAGAGGTAATATTTCAAAACAGGCAGAGTAAGAAATCATAATTCATTATAATAATATAAGGATAATGAAATTAAATAAATTAAGCACAACAACATCATAACATCATCAACAAAATTTAGCACAACACAATCCCAAATACATTCTTTTAAATGTGATTTCAACTATAATGAAATGCAAAATATACATGTGGTACCGATTTTCTTCATGCAATGGACACTGGACATCAACCCTCCTCAAGGGAGCATATCATAATCACCAAATCACTTCAATCCTCACAATGGGATTGAAGCTACTAATAGGGCAAGGCCCCAACACAATATACCATGAAATGCAATGATGCTATACTCCTCATAATCACCAAAAATCAACATATCCATCATTCATTTCATGTTCAGTATATAATCATCATACAATCAGGTTTACATCATAACAACACACCTACAACACTCCATTTATCGACAACTTCATAACATCAATTTATAATCCAATTATGATTAAAATAATAATTTTTTTAACATTTTATAAAATTTAAGTAATGAAAAATGTCTCACAACACTCATTTTATTTCATCAAATTAAAGTATCTCGTTAACTTTTTCCAACGCTTCAAACATGACCTCAATTGGAGTTACGGATCAAAGGTTATGGATTTTTCAAAATTAAAAATTGCCTATGTTACAGTGTTAACCGATTAACACATAGGAGTTAACCGGTTAACACCTCATTTTTCTGCAAAAACACATATTTTTCACTGGTTAACCGGTTAACACATAGGTGTTAACCGGTTAACACATCAACAATTTTCTGCTATTTTCACGAATTCTGCACCAAAATACCCAAATTCTTCCTACGAATTTTACCCCATTGCAACCCAAAACTTCTTCCAATCAAACATTAATCATATAAAGCAATAATGCATCAAATTAGACATCAATTATAACATTATAAATCATTCTATCCATCCTAATTCATCAATTCATACTATTATAACTCAATATATGTCATCAAACATAACAATCACCCAAAATCACACAAAACCTAATCTATTCACAAACCAAACCCTATAAAACTATAATAAGTTATGAAAACTCCCCATACCTTAGAGAATTCCTTAGTTTGAACACTCTTCTCTAAAACTCTTATCAAATCTTCAAGACCCTAAGTTTCCTCTTCTCTTCCTCAGAGTTCTTCTTCACAAAAACACGAAAATAAGAATTTTGATCGTATTCTCCTTTTTTGTAAAATTATCCCAGTTTATGATTTTCCCAACTTATCCTTTCTCTTTTCTAATATAGACCACCTTGCCCTTTATTCAATATATTTTTATTATTAATAATAATTATAGTATAATAATACACCAATTATTTATATTATATAAAAATACTCCTTTTCTCCCAAAATTCTCCATATTTACCAAAACCTCTAAATTCTTTCTAAATCAAATAAATAAATAAATAAATAATCAAATTTAGATTTTTGGGGTGTTACAACTCTCCCCTACTTTAAGAATTTTTGTCCTCGAAAATTACCTGAAGTAAACAGAGTCGGATACGACTCCTTCATCTGATCTTCCCGCTCCCAGGTCCAACTCTCTCCAGCTGGTCCACCCCACAATACCTTCACTAAGGCAATTTATTTACCTCGCTGTCGATTGAATTCTCTACCATCAATCCTTAAAGGTATAACTTCAATTGTCAGATTATCCCTCACCTAAACATCATCCACCTACATTACATGCGACGAATCGGGAATATACTTCCTCAACTGCGACACATGGAACACATCATGTAAATTCGCAAGTGACGGTGGTAGAGCCACTCGATAGGTAACCTCTCCTATCATATGCATAATCTGATGCGGACCAACAAAACACAGAGTGAGCATTATAGATTTCAAAGCTCGTCCTACACCAGTTATAGGAGTAACTCTTAAGAGAACGTGATCTCCTTCTTGAAATTCAAGTGCTTTTCTTCTCTTATCATGATAACTCTTCTGACGACTCTACGATGTATTCATCCTTTCCTGAATCATCTTTATCTTCTCAGTTGTTTCTTGAACAATCTCAGGTCCAAGCACCAAACTCTCTCCCGACTGATACCAACACAATGGAGTTCGACAATGTCTACCATATAATGTTTCATATGGAGCCATTCCAATACTAGCATGAAAATTGTTGTTGTATGTAAACTCAACCAACGACAAGTGACTATCCCAAGAACCTCTTTGGTCCAACACACAAGCTCTCAGCAAATCTTCTAAAGATTGGATTGTTCTTTCCATCTGACCATCTGTTTGCAGATGATAAGCAGAACTCATCCTCAACTTAGTACCCAAAGTATCCTATAAACTCTTCCAAAACCTTGACGTAAACCACAGATCTCTATCCGACACAATACTCGAAGGTACACCATGCAATTTCACAATCTCATCAATATAAATCTCAGTTAACCTTTGCATAGAATCATTAATCTTCATCGACAAGAAATGCACCGACTTAGTTAACCGATCCATAATCTCCCAAATTGAATCATTACCTCTTGTAGTCTTCGGTAAGCCAGTCACAAAATCCATGGAAATGTTATCCTATTTCCACTCAGGAACATTCAACAACTGCATCATACCTGAAGGTTTCTGATGTTCGATCTTTAACTTTTGGCACGTCAAACAAGCATATACAAATTCAACAATATCTCTTTTCATGACTGGCCACCAAAATAATCTACGCAAATCTTGATACATCTTCATAGCACCATGATGAATACTCATTCGACTTTTATGTCCCTTCTCCAAAATACTCTTTTTAATACCTGGAATATCTGGAACACATACTCTATTCACATAAATTCCAGCACTTGATATCACATGGCCGAGAAAACTCACTTATTTCAACCAAAACTCACACTTGGACAACTTAGCATACAATTTATTTTGCCTCAATACTTGCAACACAATCATCAAATGCTCAGTATGTTTGTCTTCTGATTTAGAATATACCAAGATATCATCTATGAAAACCACCACGAATTTATCAAGATACTCATGAAAGATCCTATTCATATATTTCATGAACACACCAGGCACGTTAGAAACCCCAAATGGCATCATAATATACTCATAATTACCATATCTCGTCCAGCAAGTTGTCTTCAGAATATCATCAACTTTAACTCGAATTTGATGATAACCAGACCTCAGATCAATCTTGCTGAACACACAAGCACCTACCAGCTTTTCCATCAAATCATCGATCCTCAGGAGTGGGTACTTATTCTTGATAGTCACCTTATTCAATTGTCGATAATCGACACATAACCTCATGCTACCATCTTTCTTCTTAACAAGCAACACCAGAGCACCCCACAGAGAAACACTAGGTCTAATGAACTTCTTCTCTAACAATTCTTCTAATTGTTTCTTCAACTTATTCAACTCTAAAGCAGACATTCTATAAGGAGCCATCGAGACTGGACTCGTACCTGGTATTAAGTCCAAAGAAAAATCAATTTCATGTTCCGGAGGTAAATCACTTATATCATCAGGAAACACATCTTGAAATTTACAAACCATGGTAACTATGCACTGACGGCTTTATCATCAACTTTCAATGAGGCAAACACCACAAACATCAAGGCTTCATCTGATAAATGTTCATCCACTTGCTTAGCATGAACATCATCTCGCCATTCTCACTCATCTCAGGAAACCTTACAGCCTTACTATAACAATTAATATGAACATAATCGAATTCCAACCAGTTCTTACCAAGGATAACATCGATTTGGTGCAAAGGTAGGCACACCAAATCCATCACAAAATTCTTCTCAAAAATTGTCAAAGGACACTTCAAACAAACAAGCATGGTAGTCACAGATCCATTAGCAGGAGTCTCTATTATCATACTACCATTCATATCAGATAATTTCAAACCCAATCTAGTAGCACACTTAAGAGAGATAAATGAATGCGTAGCTCCAGTATCAATAATAGCAATCAATTCAATATTATTAATAAAAACAAGTACCTCGAATCAAGTTGTCCTTCTTCGGAACCTCTGAACCAGCTAAGGCAAATACTCTTCCAATATTTTGGATGGCAGTAGCCGTTTTCTTTGGTTTTTGGAATTGAGTACTGATATTCCCCTGTTCACCATAATTGAAATAGGCCGGACCCTCATTCGGACAGTCACCAATTATATGCCTAGGCTTACCATAACGGTAACATTTCAAAACCTTGTTGGTACACACATCAACCTTGTGACCTGACTCTCCACACTTGTAGCACTTAATAGGTACATTAGTATCTCCCCTACTTTGCTTCTTCTCATCTGATACCTTTTGTTTCCCTTTATCACCTGTAGTCACATAAGGTTTCCCTATAAACTGGCCATTGTCTTTCTTCTCACTCATCTGTTTGTAGTGAGCAGATCGAGCTCGGCTATCCTCATCATAAATGCGACTTTTATCCACCAACTATGCATGTCTAAAAATTTGTTGGCATCCAATTCCCTGCTTAATCTCTGGTCTCAGTCCATTCTCAATCTTCAGACACTTAGAAAGTTCAGCATCTGCCCTATTGTAGTGAGGACAAAACTTCATCAGCCTCACGAACTTGGCAGCATACTCTGCTACCATCATGTTCCCTTGCTTCAATTAAAGGAACTCCACTTCTAAATTACCACAATCATCTTCAGGAAAATACTTCTTAAGGAACTCTGTCTTAAACACAGTCCAAGTCACCATAATACCATCATCTTCTAGACGCTGACACGTATTATCCCACTAGTCTTCAGCCTCTTCAGACAACATATGGGTTCTAAACTGCACCTTCTGCGCACCAGCACATGCCATCACCCTAAAAATCTTCTCAATCGCCTTGAGGCACTTCTGCACGCTCGCCAGATCATGAGTTCCTTCAAAAATAGGTGGGTTATTCCTCTGAAACTTCTCCAAGGCACGAAACTCATCTTGAACATTGTTTCGAGCAATAGTTTGAGCAAGAACTGCAATAGTGTTAGCAAGAGCATGCATGTTGTTTCCAGCCATTCTGCATAACACTCACCATATCAGAAAAGAATGATCGTTAACAAATAACGACCAACAACAGACTGACGACAACAAGACTTGGCCGGACAAACCGACCTGCTCTGATACCACTAATGTAACACCATTCTACCCCACAAACAATTTATATAAAATATTATCAGGGTACGACAAATAGAAAGGTGTCATACATTATTCTAAACATCAATTAATTCATTGTCCTATCCCGTAACACAGGTTACACAATAAACATAAGCAAATATGAGTTTTCGTAGTAGAATCATACTTGATAATTCAAATTAACTTTTCACTTCCTGAAATAAATTATTCAACCAAATAACATCATAGTTTAAAAGATCCTTCAACATAACATGAAAGAGAAAACAAGTTCAACAACTAATTCCCAACCCAGTGTTACATGACAAAGAGCAGGATAAAACTCCAACACGACCCTTAAAAATAGTAAAAGACACGCTCTAAGACTCTGAACCTTTTGGCACTGTAGAGCTACTCCTTATCATCTGCAAGTTACCCACATAAGAGGCAACATTTTCAAGCAGCCAGGGTGAGAAATCATAAGTTATTATAATAATATAAGGATATGGAAATTAAATAAATTAAGCACAATAGCATCAACATCATCAATAAAATTCAGCATAATACAATTACAAATACATTCTTTTAAATGTGATTTCAACTATAATGAAATGCAAAATATGCATGTGGTACCGATTTTCACCATGCGATGGACACTGGCCATCAACCCTCCACAAGGGAGCACATCATAATCACCAAATCACTTCAATCCTCATAATGGGATTGTAACGCTAATACAATATATATCTAGAATAATATCATACAAGTGTTAATTTTTGGTACTGACACCATCATAAGATGCCTAATAGCATAATTCACATTCTTGACCAATTCTAAAACAAATACTAAAATGGCATAAGACATGGAAATTATTCTAAAACAAATTACTAAGATCAATACAATATCCATTATTGTACAAAGATACAGAAATACACATCGGAAGACTAAAACTATGCTTCACTTGAAACATCCCGAGCATAGCTTCACTTGTAAATCAAATCTGCAAAAGAAACCTGAAAATGCAACAACAATAATGGGGTAAGATATCAACATCTCAGTGGGTTCCCTATCTTAGAGTTCTCTCGGCTCTAAGGGTTCAATTCTAAACAATACTCAAGTCGGGGAAAAACCTAGACTTCGAGTTCACATAAAACTAGAGATCATCAAGGTAACAAAACGGAGCACACACACTAGGTGCTTAAAGGCATCTTTCCCCGTCCAGCCATAGCCGTAGCAGACGAGCATGAATCACTCGATCCTCAACGTGTAGATAAATTTCCCCGCTCATCCACACAATGATGAGCACGGGTCACTCATTATCTACCGATGGATAACTTTCCCCGCCCAACAACACAAGGACGAGCACAGGTCACTCATTATCCATCTAAGGTACTTTCCCCACCCAACCACACAAGGAAAATCATGGGTCACGGTACCTCTCCACAAAGTAACTATCCCCGCCCAGCCACCCAAGGATGAGCACATGTCACTCGTTACTTATCCTAATGGATACTTTCCCCGCCCATCCACACCAGGACAAGCACGGGTAACGGTCATCCATCAAGGGATTTGAATCCACAGATTAATTATATCTCTCCGGCCGTCCCACCTTGTGGAACCTAGACATGAGCCAAATATAATTAAATTAGGATTATATCGCAAGGAAGCAACTCCCAACTTCCTACAACTACCTAACCCAAAGAAATTAATCGAGTATCGACGCCTAAGCATTGTCATGTCTCTAAAAAATTTGTATCAAACTAGGGTAATCCTACTTACCTCAAAAGTTATACCATCTCTAAAATCCTAGTCACAATACCAGGCCATTCAAATGGTTTTAGGTAAAGTTTCCTCACTCTTTCAATATTCTTGATACCTTTAAATTATATAGTTTTCAATGACATAATTCTAACATTTTAGTTCAATTATCACCATAATTCATTGTCTCTACTTCCATTTAATTCTCGTGGTTAACACAATTCCACAACTAGATTAATACCACAATTCCTTAACTTTACATAATTACGGTTAAGAGGAAAAGTCGGATAAAAGTCAGGTGAAAATGATATTTCTCGGCATCATCAATTTGTAAATGTTTTTAGCTTCGAATCGAAATGTGGAACACTAAAAAAGGATACCCGGATCAAAAGTTATGAAAAAAACATAATTCACGTGAAAGCTACAGTTCACGGGGCGAACTCATAAAATTTCTACAGTTCGCGTGGCGAATTGGGAAAATTTCTGCTAAAAACCAGTTACGGGAAACCATTCCCAAAACCTCCAAATTTCACAAAAGTGCATCAAAACAGTGGAATCCAATCACAAATATACATATAATCATATACCAAACATCATACTTAGGTTTTACCGAGTTATTAACCGATTAATATTTCGATTCTAATATTTTCTATCAAAAACTTGAAAACTCATAAGTTCTAAAACTCAACAAAAATCTAAAACAAAAGCTTCTAACTATGAACCCACCTTGCAAATAAAGAGGAGGTTGGTGAAGATGAAGATTTGATGAAAAAATGGTGATGATCCAAGCTTTCCCTCTTCTAGTGTTTTCCTCTCCTTTTCCTTCTTTCTCTTCTCTTCTCCCTTTTCTTTCTTTCTTTTCTTCTTACTAACTTTCTTTTACTTTCTTTTCCTTATAAACCAAACAAATTACATTTATCAGTTAGTAACACTAACTGGTCCAATTTGAGAGTATCCAAAATATCTCCGAGTCGAATATTTAATAAAGCCTCTGCGTCAGATAATACTAATTAATCTTAATTAATATTATCCAAAGCGTTTAATTAATTACTGGGTATTACATCCTCCCCTCCTTGAATTGAAGTTTGTCCTAGAATTTCCTTTACTCATCCACAACGACAGTTTACAACACTATCTTAGATCCATACTTATCCTTAATTCTCTTACATATTCTGACATAATTATATTTCAAATCGACTCCTCGAATCAAATTCCTCATTCCATAACAAATCAAGTCTCACGTCCTTACTCATACGCTCATTTCCAAGACTGGGTTAACTTCCAACTTACTATTTCCGCGATTCATCTGTTGCTTCATACTGAAGCACTTAGTCTCATTCCTCCCTCGGAGAAAACATACCACTCTAATTCCTTTCATTGAATCATAACACAAAACATAACACTCCGGCTTGATTTCAGAAAATTCAACACTCGACAAAGTTCCACAAGGTATCTCGGCGAAATCTTAACCACATACCATTTTTCAACAAAACTCTTATTACAATCCTTCAATCACTAAAGCCATTTCAAAAGTTTTTAAACGACTTCATCACCTATTCCACTTGATCTTATATCAAAACTGTAACCATTTACATCGGACACTTCATTCTTTCGGTATCTTACCATAGACAACCCACTTAGAACAAGATTATCTTACTTCGACACTTATAAATAAATCTCTTCAATTCTCATAATCTGACAAAACTCTTTTATCTGTCTCCCTCCACTTTGCTTCTAAATCCTAACAGTGGAGATACCACGAATTCTCAAGCAATACCAAGTAGTTGGTAGTCTGCAGAGAACTATTGTATCCATTGGAGCTCTCACCAATCAATAGAATAAAAAATTGCAAACATGCGACGATAAAACAATTCACTTGTCAACTACGAGATCATAACATCGGTCCACACTCTCCAACGACAGAGATACCGGGGTTGCACTGGTGCAATCATAACCGATACAATTTATCCAATTAAGCTTAACCAATCTGACCATGGTTACTATGCTCCATATCAATTCTCTTTACAAACTTTCCATTATTCAAGATTTATGTTGACACAAGGGCTCCATCAATAACAACATAGTCACGTCGCAGAACTTACAATAACCATTGAGTCACCAATACCAAACTCAAATCATCCTTAGAACACTTGCGAGTTTCCATAACACTTGCCTTTTGCATACAATATTCCACTTACTCACCCTTTTGGATCACACAAAACTTATCGTTCAAATTCACTTCTCTCAAGGTCGCATTCCTTAATTGATCCAATTTACATACTTGACTTCGAGACATTCATCTTCCACTTTTTCATGGAAGAGTAACTTAAAGTTCTTATCTCTGAATAAGGTTCAACTGCACACAACCAGTATTACTCTTACAGGTTCCATAATTTGATGTTATGAATTTACGATACTAAATTTAACTAATGGTTTATCTATTATCCACACAATTATTTAAATATCAAAACATTTCTAGAAAGATCAACACTTCATGATCCTTGCATAACTTCGCAACTTAAATCTTCAATAGTTGCAACAACGAAACACCAATTATCTAGATCATTTACCGCCTACTAGAATATGCCCAAAGGAAAATCCAACACTTCATTCTCTGACACTCTGAACGGAAGCCAAAACAAACTTGTAGTTCAAAAAGTACGATTCTCTAAATTCTCCACAAAAGTCACGTGTTAAACGATTAACTATCCAAGGCTAAACGGTCGAACACGACTGAACTTGTTCTTCTTGTTAACAAGCAATCTAACTCAAAATTACCAATTAGTCAACATTACTTGCAATATGATTCTCTTCCGCGGTTTCTAAACACGTGCAACAATCGCCTGTCGTTCACAACTCAAGATAATACAGAACGGACACAACATGCAGATCATTAACTCCAACAAGCGACGAAGTAAAACTACCATTTTGTTACAGTCACAACACGAATACTCAACGGAATGGCTCGATTCCACTCGTACAATGATGTTATCAAAAGGGTCTTAGTCGCAGGCTAACACTTGATTCATCCATAAACAAAACCAGCACACAATCCTTATTGGGTAAAACAAAATGATGAACATCTCATCTCTAGTACACAACTTTGTCCTCTCTCTCTAAATTCCTTGGCGAGAATTAGTATCAACAACAACATTCTTAATCTCACTAGGGGCACATTCCAAATACTTCGATTAGTCACAAACACATGAGTTTTCCCCTTACACCTAAAGACTGAGGTGAAACACTCCTCTGAAGAACCTTGTCGTCTCTTCTTACTTAATGACTGAGGTTCTCTTACCCGTTGCTAAATCATTGCATAGGATGTTTCCACAGCTTCCCATTGGTACCAAGAACGCTTCGATCGGCCACTCAAGTCAAAATGTATGCATTTTAGAAAATTCCAATTTTCAAAACTTAATAATCACTACGCCAAAAAGGCTTTTTAACAGCGCATCTTAGACAGCGCTTTTAAAAGAAAGCGCTGTCTAAGGTTAAAATAAAAATAAAACACGGAAAATGTTAAAAAAATATAACGAAAGCGCTGTCTAAGGGGGGGTTTTAGACAGCGCTTTTAGAAAGCGCTGTCTAAGACCCCCCCTTAGACAGCGCTTATAGAAAGCGCTTTTAAATATATACCTTAGTCAGCGCTTTTGATAAAGCGCTGTTTAAAGTCTTAAAATTAAAAAAAAATTTAAAACCAAAAGCGCTGTCTAATGGGGGGTTTAGAAAGCGCTTTTGGAAAGCGCTGTCTAAGGCATATCTTAGAAAGCGCTTTCCTCAAAAGCGCTGTCTAAGGTCTTATTGAAATTAAATTTCAGAGTTATATTTTCGTTCTCTGTTGTTTTTGTTTTCCCTCCCAGCGAACGAACCCCATTACAGCGAACTTCAATCGTTTAAAGAATCAATCGTTTTCCTTCATTCGTTCATTCGTTTCAGTCTTTGAAAGTGTTTAAAGAATCAATCGTTTCTACTGTTCTTCATTGAGGTATGTTCATTTTTTCATTTTTTCATTTGTTCTGTTTCATTTCTTCGAACAAACCCTACCAGCGACCTACCAGCGACCAGCCTGCCATTGTTTTGATACATGTTTGTTTTTTAAGAGTTTATTTATAAGCTTTGAGAAAGAACTAAGTAGAAAACATGCCATGTTACTGCTATTGTTCTTGATGTGTATGCTATTGTTGTAGTTTGTCCTGCTAAGTTTATTTATTTATTTTGCCTATTTATTTATTTATTTATTTCAGAAAAATGTGTGTGACTGTCTGAAGCTTGTAAATTGTTGAAAATATAATGTTTCTTTGTTGATTGTTTTTGTTCCAATTGATGCCACAAACAAGTGTCTTGATATTCCATATAATGTGTTTCTTAATGGTGATATGTGTATTTAGATGTTCTGAACTTTGATACTTGTAATTAGATGTTTCACGTTAAAGGACTTTGAATAAACTTTGTTAAGAGATTTTAAAGTATTTCTAGTTTAGGAATATGCATTTGCAATTGAGGCTTCTTAGAGGTTTAACCTTAAAGTAGCTGCTAGAGAGGTTAGAAGAAAATGTTTCATAATTAATCAAACCTAAATCTAGAGAAAATGTTTTAGGATCCACTACTTTTATGCATCATAGATTAAACTCGTACTAACACAATGATAATGTACTAAAGCAATAGTACACACCAAAAGATTGTTGATTTTTTGTTTAATATCCAACGATTTTAGACCATCTCTCAACAAGGACATAAAATGTTTCATAATTGCCATCGCTATATATGTTTTCAGAACAAAGTTCAGGCTGATGTAATGTTTTTTTATGTTTCTAGTTACTATTTTGAATGTAACTTGTATGCACCCTTTATGCAGGTGTTTATTGTGTTCTCTGTATTAGCTTCTCTGCTGTTTGAGGTTTTTGCTGTAGCATTTTTAAAAGGTATTCTTCTTAGTACTGGTCTTTATAATGCCTTTCACCTCTTAACTTTGATCAATCTTTTTATATGCTTTTTATTTTATTGTGATAGATTTTTGTCTATACATACATTTAGTTGTACATATCATTTATGTTCTGTTAGTGTTGCAAATTTTCTTGGTATCATCTTATGATATTTTCTTTATGTCTTTTTTGTTTTCAAATGCTGATTTTGTGAGGAACCCATATGGAGGATAAATGGTTATATGTATATGTGGAACTTCCCTTTAAATGAAATGTTAATATCGATACAACTTCGAACTTTTAAAGAGGGAAAAATCTTGGTCACAAAACAAGATTTCAAAGAAAGGGTGAAGAGTTACTTTCACAGCTTGGTAGTTGGAGGCCATAGGATTTTATTGCACTTAGATAGGCTATTCACTAGAATGGATGGCTAATATTACACCTTGTATCCTAGGATTCAGGAGTCTGGGGTAAGTGAAAGATCAAAGAGAATAGACAGTTGCAAGGTAGTTGGACTAGATATTTTATTTATACCTGAGACATAGATTGGACGAGGAGAAGACTGTATAAGATTACTCACATCTAATTGTTGTTTAGTGAAATTGATGTCTAAGATGATTTATGACGAGCGAGGTAGAAATACTTTTATCCATATCTTATGAAGTTGACAAGATACGCTACAGAATCTAAGAGTGAATCTAAGAGTGATAGAGATATTGGACAAATAAAAAAGACTTATTGGTAACAAGTTAAAAAATGCCATTAATTTTTCTATTATTTGAATATTTTAACTAATATATTTAAATTTTATTTATCATTAATTGAGTGTTCTTTTAAATAAGTAGGAAAACCATGGATAAAACATGGATCTGTGCCGATCGAATGACCAAAGAGTACGAGAGTGGGGTTGCGGAATTCGTTAAGTATGCTGTTCAACACGCTGAAAACCCCAGACGAATGCATTGTCCTTGCTTGCGTTGTTGTTATATTGGTAAGGTTGACGCACATGGATTGAAATCGCATTTGCTGAGGCATGGAATTGATCAAAGTTATCAGTGTTGGATATTTCATGGTGAGAAAATTAACGGGAATGTTGAATCGAGTGGAAAAAGTAATACGACCTATGCTTCATACGACAAAGACACGGAAACATATGATTGTGATCGAGTTGAAGAGATTGTAGAAGCACTAGAAGAAGATCTTCATGATTGTCCTGAAATGTTTGAGAGGATGGTAAGCGATGCAGAGAAACCGTTGTACAAAGGTTGCACTAAATTCTCAAGACTTTCTGCGGTATTAAAGTTGTACAACTTAAAGGCGGGCAATGGATGGTCGGATAAAAGTTTCACAGAGTTGTTGGCCCTTATGAGAGAAATGCTACCGGATGATAATGTTCTTCCTAATCGAACCTATGAGGCAAAAAAAATGTTGTGCTCTATTGGCATGAGCTATGATAAGATACATGCTTGTCCTAACGATTTCATTTTGTTTCGTAACGAATATGCAACGTTAACTGAGTGCCCCAAATGCGGTTTGTCTCGATATAAGAAAAAATTATCTCCCGCAAAAGTCTTATGGTATTTTCCTATAATTCCGAGATTTAGGCGCATGTTTCGTAGTGAAACCGATGCAAGACATCTTACTTGGCATGCAGATGAAAGAATCACCGATGGAAAGTATCGGCATCCGGCTGATTCACCACAGTGGTCGAAGATTGATAATGATTATCCTGAGTTTGGATCAGAAGCAAGAAACCTTCGATTGGCATTATCTACTGATGGAATGAACCCACATGGTCTTCAAAGTATTTCACATACCACATGGCCTGTGATTCTTATGATTTATAACCTACCTCCGTGGCTATGTATGAAGCGTAAGTACATGATGTTATCTATGTTAATCTCTGGGCCTAAACAACCAGGTAATGACATAGACGTATACTTGACACCTCTGATCGAAGATTTAAAGATTTTGTGGGAGAACGGTGTGGAGGTTTATGATGGATATAGGAAAGAAAGTTTCAATCTGAGGGCGATGTTGTTTGGCACAATTAATGATTTTCCAGCATACGGGAATCTATCTGGGTATAGCATCAAGGGTCAACGTGCGTGTCCTGTTTGTGAAGACGGAACCGATACGATCCGATTGGAACTTTGCCAGAAGAATGTGTTTCTCGGTCATCGTAGATTCTTACATTCTAAACATCATTACCGTGGGTGGAGAAAAGCATTCAATGGAGACACCGAACATCGTAGAGCTCCACCCGCATTGTCAGGTGAACAAGTTTTTGAAAAGGTGAAAGATGTGCGTACTGAGTTTGGCAAGCCTTTTGCACATAAGATTGTGAAAGGTGGGTGGAAGAAAAGGTCGATATTTTTTGAATTGCCATATTGGAAGTCTTTGTACGTGAGACATTTTCTCGATGTTATGCATATTGAAAAAAACGTATTTGAAAGTGTTATCGGTACATTACTCAATATAAAAGGCAAGTCTAAGGATGGCCTTAAAGCAAGGGAGGACATGTTAAAAATGGGAATGAGAACTGAATTAGCACCCGTGAAGAAAGGAAGACGAACATATCTACCACCTGCTGCTTTAACTTTATCTAGAAAGGAGAAAAAAATTTTGTGTAAGTCTCTGAGTGAAGTTAAGGTTCCAGAAGGATACTCATCTGATATCAGAAGACTTGTTTCTATGAAAGACCTCAAGTTGAAGAATTTGAAGACACATGATTGTCACGTTATAATGGAACATTTTCTACCGATCGGTATACGTTCTATTTTGCCAGAAAAAGTAAGAAGTTCCATAACTAAATTGTGTTTTTTCTTTAGGTCAATTTGTGGTAAGGTGATCGATCCCGAGATGTTACCAACACTACAAAAAGAGATTGTAATTACCTTGTGTGAGCTTGAAATGTATTTTCCTCCGTCTTTTTTTGACATAATGGTTCATTTAGTTGTTCATCTTGTGAAAGAGACACAGTTGTGTGGACCAGCTTATATGAGATGGATGTACCCTGCTGAACGGTATATGAAAATATTAAAAGGGTACGTGAAATCCCGAAGTCGACCAGAGGGTTGTATTGTTGAACGATACATTGTTGAAGAAGCTGTTGAGTTTTGTACTGAATATTTATCTAACGTTCAATCGATTGGACTCCCCAGAGCTCAGATTTTCGACAAAATGGAAGGTAAAAAATTAATTGGGAATAAAATTGTGACAATATCAAGGGATGAACGGGATCAAGTTCATTTGTATGTTCTGCACAATAATAATGAGGTTGAGCCATATGTTGAAATGCACAAGGATGTACTCCGAAGGTTAAATCCGAACAGAAATGAAAATTGGATAGTTATAGAGCACAATCAAAGTTTCATACAATGGTTGAAGGATCATATTTACTTGAAGCGCTCTTCAGATCCTTCTTCGGTAACAGAAAGGTTGAGATGTTTGGCATATGGTCCAAGTTTGCATGTGTTTTCTCATAGCGCATATTCAATTAATGGATACACATTTTATACCAAAGAACAAGATGATAAGAGTACTATGCAAAATAGTGGTGTCACCGTGCTAGCTGAAGCAATGCATATATCAAGCATGAAGGACTTAAACCCCAAATATGCAAATCTGTCGTATTTTGGAGTTATTGAGCACATTTGGGTGTTTGATTACGAGAAGTTTCAGATTCCCATCTTTGGTTGCAAGTGGGTGAATAGTAGTGGCATACGAATGGATAAGTCTGGATTTTTGCAAGTTGATCTTACTAGGGTGGGGTACAAAGATGAACCTTTTATTCTAGCATCTCAGGCTAAACAAGTGTTCTATGTGAATGACCCGAAGAGTACAAAATGGTCTATAGTGCTTTTCTCTAACAAAGTGACTGATGATAGCGGTGTCGATCAATGTGATATTGATGTTGAGAATGAGTCATGCATTAGACGGAATGAGTTGAATAGAAATGATGAAGTTGAGGATCTTATACCGGATGAGTCATATATAAGAAACGATCATAATGAGGGAATTTGGATCAATTCATCCGTACGCATTGCTAAGAAACAAGTGATTAATATTCCAACAAAGAAAAGAAAGAGATGTTAGTGACTTAGGTAAATTATCCATGGTTTCTTTATTTTATTTTTTCGATTGTTTTGATTATAAGTTATATGTGATAATGCATGATTTCCTTATTTTTTTGTTTTCAATTACTTTGATTATAAGTTATATATGATAATGCATGATTTCTTTATTTTTTTGTTTTCAATTGCTTTGATTATAAGTTATATTTGATATTTGATGGTTTCCTTGGTTTATTACAGGTTAGACATGGCTGATGACCAACCTGAGGAAGTTCCTAAAAAAGTATCCGCGGAAGAAGAAATTCGAAGAGGCATCACAGTAATGAGAAGGGTGGTCCAAGGAAGATCTCGAGGCATCATACTAGATGTCTATTGGAGCACCCAGGGACAGCTTATAGAACCTAATGGGCATACCTTAACTAGTTTTATCGGTGCACTAGTAAGGAATGAAATTCCCATTACATGTGATGATTGGAGAAACAAAGAGCTGAAAGAGTCCAAAGATAAAATTTGGAGTGAGATAAAGGTACAATCATGTTTTTTCAATTATGTTTTTTCAATTACCGATACTAACTATCAATCTGTATGTTTTTCTTAGCGATGTTTTAACATCGAAGACGAAAGAAGAGGCTTTTGTATGAAATTGGCCGGAAAGCTTCTAAGAGGGTTTCGGACATTTTTATCATCCAAGTTCCTTAAGGATGCGGATGGTAATTTTGTGGATGCGGAGCTTCCCAAAAAATATGAAAGTTTGATATCGGCTGAAGAATGGGAAGCGTTCAAATCCAAAAGACAAGACCCGGTTTTTCAAAGAATAAGTGCTACAAATCGGGAAAGAGCATCAAGTCCCGCATATCCGTACCGAAAAGGACGTGTCGGATATGGACGTTTAGAAAAATCCATGGTAAGTATTTTTAAATTGCGATAACAAATTTGTTCATCATATATTAGTTTTATCTGATAAAATTGTATGACTTAATGTGTAGCTGCAGAAGGAGGAAAGTTCAGAATCATCTCTTCCTGCACATGTTTTGTGGAAGGAAGCCCGTGTGGGCAAATCTGGAGTTGCTCAAGAAGAAGTTTTACAAGTATACCAGAAATGTGTAAGTATAACATTTTTTCATTAATTGAATAACATTTTTATACACAAATATTTGACAAGTGTACGATATTCATCTGATTTTTCAGGAGGAGCTATCTCAGTCTTTATCTCCCGATGATACTAGGAGCATACTTGGTCGGGCATTAGATGTCCCTGAGTACTCTGGTCGGGTGAGGGGTAAGGGATTTGGAGTCACTCCGACCTCCATGAGTATTAAAAAAGGAAAGGCTCCTAGTAATCGGGAGCTTCATGCAAGAATGGAAGCCATGCAAGCTGAGCTTGATGCATTGAGGAGAGAAAGAGAGGCTAGCGCCTCAACAGTATACAGAGATGCTTCGGACAAAGACAGTATCAACTGTACCTTTCAGCCGAACATTCCAGAGGTAATTACATATAATTGTCTTAAATTGAACTATTTTCTTAAATTATGTATTTGACATATATACACATTAACGATTTCTTGTTATTATTGGTTTTAGGGCATTTCCCATTGTCAGCTGTATTTGTCGTCACCATACTATCGGATGGTTGGCAAGGGAAAAGTGCATAACGTTAGCGGAGTATTACTCCACACTAGAGAGCTCCCTGCTGGATGTTTGAAGGTATCAGTTGATATTGCAGTTGAGCCGAATGCAGCATTACCATATCCTAGCGATGATTCGGATGCAACAACGGTGCACGAAGCAGTAGGTTCGTTTGTTGCATGGCCGACAAACCTCATATGCGTAGGATATGAGGTATGATTAAAACTTATGTTAACTTTCCTTGGTATATTCAAAGTTTAAAATTTATGCTTAAAATTTTACTTACATATTTTCCTATGTTAAATAGACTCCCACACAATCCAAATCAAAAGAAGCTGCGATTCCACGGCATACCGAGTCCACGGTTTCAAGAAAAGAGGTAATATACAATTATATGACATATATTCATGGAAGTTGTTACATTCTTAATTTGATCTAACTATTTATATGACATGTAGGTTCAAGAAAATGAGGCTAGCAATGCCTCCGCACAACAAAAAAAGGAGGTTAGCAACGCCTCCGCACGGGTACAAAGTTCTGGTGCTAAGAAGTCCGTAGCTAGGAAAAAACCTACCACCAAGTATAGGTCGTGCCTCAGGACATTTCTAGAGATGACCGATATACCGACCGGAGGTGCTCGGATTATACCTATGGAGGTAGGGATTTTCGGCTTTGATTACGAACAAATGATTGGTAATGAGGACTTCATGCAAGTTTTTGGTCGTGAAGAAATCGGCGTCACCGTTGTCAATACATATGTTAGGTAAATTCGGACTACTTTGTTTTATTAATTAAACAACTTATTTTAATGATGTTTACTTTATGTTAATGATGTTTTTATATTAGGTTTTTGTATGACAAATTTATGCGCCCCAATGGTTTGGACGTGTCATTCGGATTCTTAGCACCCGCGACCGTCAACTTAGGTTTAATGATAAGTAGACCAGATACCGTGACGGAGTACGTTCTTCGGATCCTCGTGGAGAATAAAAATGCGGAGAAGTTGTTTTTTGTACCGTTTAATACCGGGTTAGCATTTCTTTCTAAATTCATCTATTATAATTATTTTCCAAGTTACCATCTAACATTTGCCTAATCATTACAGTGGACATTGGTTGTTGCTCGCAATCAATCCTATCCGAGAAATCGTGTATTATCTTGACTCGTTAGGAAATGATTGGACAACATACCCGGATATGAAGGACCTAATTGACACGTAAGTGAGAATGTTCAAAATTTTTCTTAGTTTATGTGAATTGTTCTAATTGCTTCATTTTTATTTTATTAGCGTCCTACAAGCTTTTCGTGCCCAACGAGTTATCCAGACCTCAAGGAGGGGCGCCAACTCCATTTCATGGATTAAAGTGGCGGTATATTTTTAATTACCGCGTTTTTTATTATATTAGTGATGACTACACTTGATAAAACTTAGGATTTATAATTCATATTTTTTTTTCATATGTAGTGTCCTCTTCAACGTAATCAAATAGATTGCGGGTATTTCATGTTGAGGTTTATGCGAGATACTCTCATGTTGGGCCGATTAGAGATTCCCACCGATGTATGTATTTCAAACTTATGAGTTACTTTTATATTTACACATATCTTATATAATTAAATAGTTGGAATTAATTCAAAATATGTTATATTATTATGTAGTACTTTGATGAATTCAAGTGTGCATCTTATACAAAGGATCAAGTGGACGAAATCAAAGAGGAGTGGTGTCAATACATGATAGAGCTCAAAGTGTGTAATTAATGTGTACATTTGTAGTAGTATATGTAATGACTTATAAATGTATACATAAATTTGTATATATTTTGATACATTTATGGCAAATTTGGTTTGAATTGGTTAGCCAAATTTTGGTAAAAAAAGGCCAAAATGGATATATAAAATGTGATAATTGACTGCAAAAATCTGGTTGAAAACAGGTACCAATTCTGGTTTATAAACCTGGAAAAAATGTGGTTACAAACAAATCCTACAAAAAATTTCGTATACCTTAGACAGCGCTTATGCCAAAAGCGCTGTCTAAGGGGGAGATTAGAAAGCGCTTTAGGCAAAAGCGCTGTCTAATGTGGGGGCTTAGACAGCGCTTTTGGCCAAAGCGCTGTCTAAGGTATACCTAAAAAAATTAAAATAGGAGGGGCTTAGACAACGCTTTTGGCCAAAGCGCTGTCTAAGGTATACCTAAAAAAATTAAAATAGGAGGGGCTTAGACAGCGCTTTTGGCCGAAAGCGCTGTCTAAGGTAGGGGGCTTAGACAGCGCTTTTGAAAAGCGCTGTCTAAGGTGTACCTAAAAAATTTAAATTAAGAGGGTCTTTTAAAGCGCTTTTGGCCAAAGCGCTGTCAAAGGGGGGGGGGATTAGACAGCGCTTTTAACATTTTCAAAAGCGCTGTCTAAACCTTTAGCAGCGGAGGTTTAGACAGCGCTTTAAAGCGCTGTCTAAGGCTTAAAAAAGCGCTGTCTAAGGTCTTGTTTGTTGTAGTGAATGATAACCGATCACTACCAAGAGGGTAAACGATTACTCAGTGCCATCCGAACTTCCAGTAATTAAAAGAGATTTAGAACACAATTTTGTAACCGAGTACTACCCAGAGGGCAATCCGATTACTCAAACACAAAAGTAAACTTCTGGTCTTCATTGTTACCTAAGCCTCCCAACTCATTCCAATCACGTCCAAAAATTACAACCACATCAATAAACGATTCCACACATATTGCAATCATACTACCAGAGTCCTAATGAGTGAATCGTCATTGCTCACACTTCCTTAACTTTAGTCTTAATAACAACTTAATAACTCGATAATAAATTTGTCCAAGAATATTTTCCGATATTGCTTTCTCATAATACACTGTCATTACTGTTCCCATATCGTGTTAACTTCACGCTCTGTGGTAATCCTCTCATGTCCAACATAATTCATCTTACAAGAATTCTCCCGAATCCCAAGTGCTCACTCTATCACTTATCATGACTTCATCTGGTCCATACCAAATGCACCTCATGATACTAAATAAAGCTTGCTCTCTCTTCGAAATTATACCTTATACTATTACTTGGGTAACTTCAACACTTACTAGATTGATCCCTTACTAAATTTAACACCCTGATATGTCACTCTAAACTTTGTCTCCTTGGTCATAACCGAATATACAACTCCAAACTTCTACTCTTTGTTAGGGGTATACTTGTCTCACTTGAAACGTGTAATCACATCCTTGTGTTTCTATTCACATTTCACCACAACCTTAGATTCCATTAAGTAACAAACATTCTTTACTTGTAACTCCTATCCACCCGTAAGGTATTATCCAAATACATTCTTTGAAGTAATCTCGTTCCTCTATGATGCCCCAATGATCTTAGAACTGAAATACTAACAATTAACTCATTTCCGAACCTTACATTGCCCGTTCTACAAGCATCTTCTCTTTTCATGGAATGAGATTTCTCAACACTCTTGTCCATACTAGTGACCAATACTGATCCACTAGTGACTTTATGTATTCCTTGAAACACTGACCACTCATCTTGCAAAGATTTGCACTCTTTCAGACTCTATCCATTTCCATGGGATTTCTCGAACAACACACTTCTTGGCAACTCCATGTTACAGGAAGTAAAACTCTTAAGAAGACTCCAACTGAGCTGACCAAAGCTCCCTTTGCTAACTCTTGGCTTGAATCTGCTCTCATAACACAAGTAACAACAACACTTCGGAGTCCTCATGGTTGCACAACCATGATTCTACCTATGACATATATAACATTAGGTTGATTAGGCCCAATACTACATAATATGATATTAAGAACCATACTGGCCAGACACACTTAAGAGGCAGGAAAGATTTACTTATGATGTTTCAAGGCTAGGTCGAGGATACGACCTACTCTGATACCAACTGTAATGCCTATACAATATATATCTAGAATAATATCATACAAGTGTTAATTTTTGGTACTGACACCATCATAAGATGCCTAATAGCATAATTCACATTCATTACTAATTCTAAAAAAAATACTAAAATGGCATAATACATGGAAATTATACTAAAACAAAATACTAAGATCAATACAATATCCATTATTGTACAAAGATACAGAAATACACAGCGGAAGACTAAAATTATGCTTCACTTGAAACATCTCGGGCATAGCTCTTCTTGTAAATCAAACTTGCAAAAGAAACGTGAAAAAGCAACAACAATAGTGGGGTGAGATATCAACATCTCAGTGGGTTCCCTATCTTAGAGTTCTCTCAGCTCGAAGGGTTCAATTCTAAACAATACTCAAGTCGAGGAAAAACCTAGACTTCGAGTTCACATAAAACTAGAGACATCAAGGTAAGAAACGGAGCACACACATTAGGTGCTTAGAGGCATTTTTCCCCGCCCAGCCATAGCCGTAGCAGACGAGCATGGGTCACTCGATCCTCAACGTGTAGATAACTTTCCCCGCCCAGCAACACAAGGACAAGCACGAGTCACTCATTATCTACCGATGGATAACTTTCCCCGCCCAATCACACAAGGACGAGCACGGGTCACTCATTATCCATCTAAGGTACTTTCCCTGCCCCGCCACACAAGGACGAGCACGGGTCACGGTACTCTCCACAAAGTAACTTTCTCCGCCCAGCCACACAAGGACGAGCAAGGGTCACTCGTTACTTATCCTAATGGATACTTTCCCCGCCCAGCCACACCAGGACGAGCACGAGTCACGGTCATCCATTAAAGGATTCGAATCCACATATTAATTATATCTCTCCGGCCGTTCCACCTTATGGAACCTCGACACGAGCCAAATATAATTAAATTAGGATTATATCGCAAGGAAGAAACTTCCAACTTCCTACAACTACCTAGCCCGAAGACACTAATCGAGTATTGACGCCTAAGCATTGTCATGTCTCTAAACAATTTGTATCAACCTAGGGTAATCCTACTTACCTCACAAGTTATACCATCTCTCAAATCCTAGTCATAATACTAGGCCATTCAAATGGTTTTAGGTAAAGTTTCCTCACTCTTTCAATATTCTTGATACCTTTAAATTATATAGTTTTCAATTATATAACTCTAAAATTTTAGTTCAATTATCACCATAATCTCATTGTCTCTACTTCCATTCAATTCTCGTGGTTAACACATATTCCACAACTAGATTAATACCACAATTCCTTAACTTTACATAATTACAGTTAATCGGAAAAGTCGGATAAAAGTCGGGTGAAAATAATATTTCTCGGCACCATCAATTTATAAATATTTATAGCTTTGAATCGATATGTGGAACACTAAAAACGGATACCCGAATCAAACGTTATGAAAAAAACACAATTCAGCTGAAAGCTACAGTTCGCGGGGCGAACTTAGAAAATTTCTACAGTTCGCGGGGCGAATTGGGAAAAACTCTGCTTAAAACCAACTACGGGAAACCATTCCTAAAATCTCCCAATTTCACAAAAGTGAACCAAAATAGAGGAATCCAATCACAAATATGCATATAATCATATCCCAAACCTCATACTTAGGTTTTATCGAGATTTTAACCGATTAATATTTCAATTCTAAGATTTTCTACCAAAAACCTAAAAACTCATAAGTTCTGAAACTCAACCAAAATCTAGAACAAACGCTTCTAACTATGAACCCACCTTGCAAATAAAGAGGAGGTTGGTGAAGATGAAGATTTGATGAAGAAATGGTGATGATCCAAGCTTTGCCTCTTCGAGGGTTTTCCTCTCCTTTTCCTTCTTTCTCTTCTCTTCTCCCTTTTCTTTCTTTCTTTTCTTCTTACTAACTTTCTTTTCCTTTCTTTTCCTTATAAACCAAACAAATTATATTTATTAGTTAGTAACACTAACTGGTCCAATTTGAGAGTTTCCAAAATATCTCCGAGTCGAATATTTAATAGAGCCTTTACGTCAGATAATACTAATTAATCTTAATTAATATTATCCAGAGCGTTTAATTAATTACGGGGTATTATAATGATTGAAGCTACCAATAGGCTGAAGCCCCAACAAAATATGCCATGAAATGCAACGATGCTATACTCCTCATAATCACCAAAAATCAACATATGCATCATTCATTTCATGTTCAGTAAATAATCATCATACAATTAGGTTTTACATCATAACAACACACCTACAACACTCTGTTTACCAACAACTTCATAACATCAATTTATAATCTAATTACGATTAAAATCATAAAACAAATTTAACATTTTCTAAAATTTCAGTACTGAAAAATGTGTCACAATACTCATTTTATTTCATCAAATTAAAGTTCATCTCGTTAGCTTTCCAACATTTCGAACGGGACCTCAATCAAAGTTACGGATCAAAAGTTATGGATATTTCTAAATTAAAAATTGCTTCTATTACAATGTTAACCGATTAACACATAGGCAATAATCGGTTAACGCCTCATTTTTATGCAAAAACACATATTTTTCACTGGTTAACCGGTTAACACATAGGTGTTAACCGGTTAACACCTGCACATCAGCAGTTTTCTGCTATTTTCACGAATTCTGCACCAAAATACCCAAATTCTTCCTACGAATTTTACCCCATTGCAACCCAAAACTTCTTCCAATCAAACATTAATCATATAAAGCAACAATGCATGAAATTAGACATCAAATACAACATTATAAATCATTCTATCCATCCTAATTCATCAATTCGTACTCTTATAACTCAATCTATTTCATCAAACATAACAATCACCCAAAATCACACAAAACCTAATCTATTCACAAACCAAACCCTATAAAACTATAATAAGTTATGAAAACTCCCCATACCTTAGATAATTCCTTAGTTTGACACTCTTCTCCAAAACTCTTAGCAATCCTTCAAGACCCTAAGCTTCCTATTCTCTTCCTCAGTGTTATTCTTCACAAAAACACGAAAATAAGAATTTTGATCGTATTCTCCTTTTTGGTAAAAGTATCCTAGTTTATGATTTTCCAAACTTATCCTTACTATTTTCTAATAAAGACCACCTTGCCCTTTCTTCAATATATTTTTATTAATAATAATAATAGTAGTATAATAATACACCAATTATTTATATTATATAAAAATACTACTTTTCTCCCAAAATTCTCTACATTTATCAAAACCTCTAAATTCTTTCTAAATCAAATAAATTAATAAATAATCAAATTTAGATTTTTGGGGTGTTACATAAAACATAACCATGCGATTTGCTTGATCTAACACTTCAGGTGCTTCCAGAGAATAAATGAACATGCTCCCTTGCACGTGTTTCTGATTTCAAATGTTTTTGACTTTGACTGATCATTGTAACACCCCAAAATTTTCCATCTCTTTTTATATCATTCAACATATCATATTGCATGCATATCATTGCATCTCTGCATAGAAAAATGAGACTTAACATACATGGTTTGAAGCATAGGGCATGTGGTCAATGATTTGCCAAGCTGTGGTCCTTCAAAGCCAAAGACAAGAACCAGATGTCTTTCAATAAGCCACAAGAGCTCCTTATATCTCATACAAGTTCAAATGATGCGTTGAGTCCCTAGAAGAGGGAAAGTCATCAAGATACTCAAGCAGTGCAATATTTCCTGCACAAGGAGCCCTAATTAGGGTTTTGTGTACAAGGGGATTTTGAAGTTTTTTTGGCTTCCATTTGTTCTCATGGTCTCATACATGTTACCAAGTATTTATGGAAAGATGTTGGTGCATTGGTTTCTCAGGAAGGGGTTCATTTAAGCAGTTACCTGTAGTGCACGTAAAAATCAACTATGAAGGAAGAAAAGTCAACTATGACTTTTTGAAGTCCTCTTAATGATTTTCAAGGTCTCATACCTTCATATAGTCCTCAAATGTCAATATTCATGTCATTCATCAAGAATCAAGAATTAGGGCAAAAGTTACTATTTTTGGAAAATGACTTATAATGTGAAATTTCCATTTTTGACAACTTTTCAAGTCACATTCGACCTAATCTTTCATCATCAAGGATGATCCAAATGAAATTTTCTTGAAAATGAAAGTTGAATATCTCTTTCTTCCCTTTCCAAAAAGTACTAGATCATTCTCATAGCATTTGTGAAGCTCAAGTTATGGCCAAAAGACCAAGGGTTATGTTTTAGGGTTTTCACATGGTCCATAATTTTACACTTTTGAAAATTGCCTCCTACAAGTTTCATGTTGTTTCTAATGTGCAAAGTCAGTCCACATACTTCATGTACCATCAAATTGACACAAGTTTGGTCTTGGAATTTCTCATTTTCATGGCATTTGGCTCACTTCCATTTCAAATGGCCATTTTGAAAATTGATTCAAAACTTGCCAATCAAGCTATCACAAGCCACAAAACCATTTCCAATCTTAATTGCACATGATATGAGAGAAATGCACTTAGAAATAACAACTCGTGCACGTGGGGATGAAGGGTTTGATTTCAAAATGCAAAATTGCAAAAACTTTGAAAACTTCTTAACCACAGTTCTACTGGATCTCAAACTTTGGTTAAGCCCTAATGAGATCATATATAAGCCTCAGCTATCCCAAGTTTGTGGAGAGCTTCAACCATTTTTCATATTCACAAGAAATTTCATTTTCCTTCTCTTCTTCGATTCTCTCATTCCACAAATGCATTTCACCATTTTCTTGCATATTCTTACTCTCTGAAGTTCATAGAAGCTAGATCCAACATTGTTTGGAGCAAGAATCAAGGTTTTCAAGGCACATGAATTTGAATTTCACTTCACCAAATCTCAAGATCCAAGCAATATCTAAGCTCTAATTGTATTTATTTTGCAATTAGAGACTTCTAAGGAGTGATCTGGAGCTTATCAACGGTTTTCTAGGTGTATTTTGAGATCTATAAGTCTCAGGTTAGTAAAGAATCTTTGCTCTTAGATCTTGTTTTTACGATGTGTATATGATTCTCTGATTTGAATACTTTTGCTTCGATTCTCTTAATTAAGGCTTTGTTTGTGAATTTTGATGGCATATTCTTGATCCTGAAGTGTTCTTGAGTGGATTCGGGAGTTTAATTTTCATTTATGGAGAGTTTTGGTGTTTGTTCGTATTTTATGGTGACCGAAGCCCTAGCTCCGGCACCAGAGTTTGTTTCAGGCGAAGAAGGAGGATGGAGGTACGTGATGATCTTTTAGCCCTTGGATCATTTGATCTTAGGGCTCTTATGATGACAACACATAAAAATATCATGTGCCACTCGCGTGGATCTTTTATTTTCATATTTTTTTTACACTTGCATGTTTGCTTGTTGTGGTGAGCATCATATTTGAGCCTTTGATCTGATGGACTATTGGTTTGTGTTGACTGGTTGTGGTGCATCTGATTGATCTAACGCGTGTGAGAGAGTCTAACTGT
Organism: Lathyrus aphaca; assembly: GCA_963966055.1. NCBI lineage: Eukaryota > Viridiplantae > Streptophyta > Magnoliopsida > Fabales > Fabaceae > Lathyrus > Lathyrus aphaca. The sequence continues at coordinate 204,217,022 of OZ014523.1, read as the reverse complement.
TGATTGAGTCTTGTGGAAGTTTGTTGACTTTGCTGGTTTCTGGATTGGACTATAATTGATAATCACACTCCCTTTTCTAAGCTCAAACCAGTTTTGTAACGTGATTCTTGCTATACATACACCTCTGCATCATTCTCATTCCTTTTTATTTTCTTTTTTTTAACACATTTTGCATTTTATTTCACTAAAATTACTAGAGCTCATTTAAAAAATCCATAAAAATTCATAAGCATTATTAACACATTAAAATAATTTTAGGAATTTTCTAATTCTGATTTTACATATTTTTTTTACATTATTTCACATGTTCCTTTTGTTCTCTTTTTAAATTGATCCTTAATTTCATACATCAATTTCATGATTTTATTTCTCATAGCATGCAAATTATTTTTGGTCCATTCTTTTTGAATTCGTTTATTAACAATCAAAACCTCTCAAAAATATTTTAATTTCATTTTTAAAGCTTTTTTTAATTTCATTTAGGTCCTTCATCTTTGCATGTTGATCTTTAATTCTTAAGTGACTTTTGTGTGCTTGTTCGAGGTCCTTATTCTCTGAATTTTTGTATGAGCTTTTGATATATGTTTGGTCCCTGGTTGATGACATTTTTCCTTTATTTTCATAAATTTTCAAGGCCCTTTTCCATTTGTTTGATTGCTTGTACTTGAAGGTGTCCTACTTGATCATTATGAGATGTCTTCTAACCCTAATGGCGTGAGGAACTTGTGCTACCTTTTGAGGTCTTTGATTTGAGTTTGTAGGACATTTTTAGACTTTTAATAACCACATTTGATTATTATTTAACTCATTTAGCATGTGTTGGTCCATTGTGTGAAGTTGACCATCTTATATGACATTTTGACCTAGTTTTGCTTATGTGTGCATCCTTTGTTTTTCATCCATGCATATATGCCTCTAATGTGATCATTCCATCATCTCATTTGAATTTTATACATGACGACTCATTCATAAACATCAATTTTGCATGCCATCTTGCACTTGTTCCATCTCATTTCAAGTATGAACATTCATTTCCTTATGTTACTTACTTCTACATGTTTGCATAGTTGTTTGAGTATGATTGCCACGTGCCTTTACCATGAGTTTTTGTGAATTATTTGTATGTCATATTAGGTATTAGGTACTGAATTTGATCATGTCCTATCATCTTTTCATCTCTTGTTTTTTTCTTCACTTTACTTGTACTTCTAACTTGAACATGTTCTTACATCTTTCTCTTCAGCTCTCAATCTATTGTATACTAACCCATGAGTGTTTGCATGATCATTTAAGTTGACATTAGGACTTATAATTTGGTGTTTATATTCTGATTTTGAAGTTATACATGAGTTCCCAACCATGTCTGTGTTCATTTGTTCCCTTACTTCTCCTTTTATGACTTCTCTGAGTTTTCTCATCTCTTTGGTGCTTCTTTGCACTTGCTTGACTTTGATTAAGTCTATTGAGGTCTTTTACGCTTTGATATGATGTAGTTCTGACTTGTAAGGTCTTAGTACCCTTGATTGATTTTCATTTGTGTTCTTGGTGTGTGTAGCTTTTATTTCATTTCTTTGGAACTTTTATGCTTATTTCACTAACCTTGCAGGGGCTTAGGTAAGTTGAAGGAGTGTGGATGTTGCTTCCACATTCTAACTTCTTCTTAATCTCTTTTACATCTCATACTTGTGTTTGTTAAGCATTCAATATGCTTTGTCTTTACAATTGCATTCTTTCCCCTTTAGAGGCAACTTATCTTCTATTTGGGAAGTAAGTTGTTTTCTAATTTTCTCTTCTTCTTTTCTTTTTCTCTTCTCTCTTTCTTCTTCATTAGGATTAGAGTTCTTTCAAAACTCACTAACCTAGGTTTATCCAAGCATATGATAACTTCATTAAGTTTAGTTTCCCTTAGACATTTTACCTTTGAAGATCCTTTTGGTGCTTCTCTCTCATCTTAAAATGAAAATCTAACAAACATCTAATAAGGATTGAAGTGACTTTGTGTGTATGGACTTATGCCATGGGGAATTTGTATTCATCCCATATTGGGATAGTGCAAACTTGTCTAGCATGATGTACAAGTCTAATAATGAAGTCATTTTCACAAAGAAAAGCCTAAAAAATTACTTATTCACTTCAAAAGGCAAAACACTTAATAAATACAAATGGGTTAGTGTACTTAAGCCTTAATCTTTGGAACCAAGTCTTGGGGATCTTCTCATTACTTAGAGCGCTGAGGAGTAGGACTTGAATACACTTTCCCAAGAAAACCTCAGAGAAAAAGCTTATAAAAAACACTAAACAAACAATAAGCGACTTTCCTTCGGGAATTCTCTTCTCACCTCTTCACTCCAAACGAAAGAACTCGCTTCAACTTGTCTTTTTCAAGACGGTAAAAGCACTCATGTCAGATGAGCCCGCAACACCTGAGCGTAGGCATAAGCAGTCCAATCTAAAAAAACACAAGCAAATTTCCTCCCTAGTTAGGGGAACTACGTCGACTCCGATTCTCATTTCCCGATGAGATACGTAGGCAGTAGGGTAAGGCCCATTCGAGCACTCTCTTTATTTTACCTACATTTTTCCATACCTTTTCTTTCTTTCCAGTTCCAATAGCAGTTTCAGTTCAACAGTAGTTTAATTCTTACCCTTTAAAATAATTCATGCACGCGTGGATCCCGTCGGGTATGACAGACGAACTGGGGTGCTAATACCTTCCTAATTCGTAATCGACTCCCGAACCAAGTCTCTTTGGTTTGCAAGACCTTGTTCTATCTTATCTTAGGTTTATGCAACATTACTTTTCCCTTACCTTGGGATAAAATCCCTAACTGACAACCCTTCCTTTTTCGCGCCACTTTCGCGTATGTACCAGGATGGAAATCCCGAGAGCGACAGCTGGCGACTCTGTTGGTGATCGAACGGAGAATCTCTGGTTCCTTATGTCAGTCAATCCTAGCGCATGTCTGTTTTTGTTTCTTTGAGTGTTTATCTATTTGTTGTTGTGTGTTTAGTTTACTGTTTTTATTTACAGTCTTACTTTACAGCTTTATTTACTGCTTTCAGTATTTATCTTCATCATGCTTCATTATTATACTGCCTGGTTTTCTTGGCAGAATTGGGGTTATTGTTAGATGAGCTCAATGTCAAGGCTCGAGTGCAACCTAGGTTTTTTAACATGGACAATTACTTTGGCTTCATGATATCATGTCATGCGGGTAGTAATGAGTTCCACACCCAGACTGCAACCATCTTTGAAATGTTCTGATATAGGGGTCTTCCCTACTTCAGGATACAACCTTGATAATTATATGCATCTAGGTACCGATCATTGAGGACCTTTGTGGAAACATCCCTATGCAATGGTGACAGTGGAATACCACATTTGCTGGCAAACCCACTCGCACCCGAGGGCCCACTAGGAACTCACATAAGATTGCCTTGTTATCTCATAAGAACTCAGTTAAAGTGATGTTCGTATGATAATAGTATTTAACCCTTCAGGATGAATGTACTATTGTTTCTCGATCTCAGTGCTTGAAGCTGGGAACTTATGAGGGATTCTTGTTTTTCAGGACTCAACTGAGGCCTCCTCTTTTAGCTTATAATGCTAAATTGTTTCTCGGAGACGGTGAACGTATTATCGCTACTCAACCTGAGAGTCTGTGACGTTGACCCGTAGTAGAACACCTGTGAGATGGGGGGTTGTTTACAGGTTTGCAAGAACCCTGGCCACAACATACCCATTTCTTCATGAGGTTCTATTATTTGATCTGGTCCTATGGATTCTTGGTTTTCAGTTCTGGGTTGTTATTCAGAGATCCTACTATTGTGATTATTCAGACACTTGGTTCTTGGCTAAGCTCAACACCAACATCAGTCACTAATCACATGCCAGTTATATACATGACATCATGGCATTTCAGCATATCTGTTCAGTTATTTTCGAGGATCCCATATCTGAATCACGTAGTTGGATTTCTTGTATATCAAAATGTGAATCAAAGAAGATATAGTCCTGGGAAATAACCGAACATGGCATTTTCATACATCATTGCATTCATGACAGGTGTTCAAAAACAAATTCTTATCCTGACTTGGTTTCTCTTCAGAATGGCCAGCTTGAATCATAACTTTCAAGGTATGGATTTGGAACAACTCCGGGCGGAGGTAACCGAAATGAATACCCAACTTGGGCAGTTCATGGCATAAGTGCAAACTTTATCACTAGGTCAGATATTTTTGAAGGAAGAATTCGACTTGATAAAGACTCAGATGAAGCTTCTTATAGGGATCATAAATGCTATGTTAAAGAAAGAAATTACTCGTGTGCCTGCTTCTCCAACAAAATGTCTTATTTATCCTATCTCTTTCGGATTTCCACTAAATCAGGAGTTGTTAGGTGGATTTCCTCCACATTTTGAGCCTTCTCACTAGCAATCACCACTTGGTAGTCAAGAAGAGCCTAGGACAAAAACCAGACTCTCTTTGTTTGATACAAGTAAGTTGAATGATCCTACACAAACTGTTGCCAAAGAAATGGGTATTTTCTTTCCTTATCAAGGATCTTACTCAACTCATATGCCTTGGTGTCTAGGAGAAGGACTTCAACATGTTTCATTTGTAGTTCCTCCAGTGGCAGCAACCTGTTATCGGCAAAAGTAAGAAAGATTTATTGATCTTGTACCCGTGTCTTATGTTGAGTTATGCCCACAGTTGCTCAAACTGGGATTGATTGAGTGTCGTGAGCTAACTCCTCCTTCTAGTAAACTACCACAACGTTGGAATCCCTACGCGTACTATGTTTTCCACTCCAGAGCTCCCAGACATGATATTAATGATTTCAGGGCATTCATGCATCAAGTGCAAGATTTAATTGATGAAGGATTAATCACTTTTGGGTTGAATGGGTTGAAAGTGTCACAAGTTGGTGCATATATTGTCGCTCCCCGAATTTCCATCCTGGTACAAACGCGAAAGTGGCGCGGAAAAGAGGTAGAGTCGCCAACCAAACATTTTTATCCCGAAGAGACGGGAATGGCAATGCTGCAAAAACCAGAAGAAAATAAAAGGAAGGACATAGGTCCTGCGAACCAAAGAAATATGAGTTCGAGAGTCGGTTACGACCTGGGAAGGTATTAGCACCGCAGATCGTTCGTCGTACCCGACAGGATCCACGCTTGCAAAGAAACTGTTTCAAAGGGTGAAAGAATGAAAGCTGCTGCAAAGAAAGGAGATGAACTGGATAAGAAAAGAAAAGAAAGGGGGAAAATGTAGGGAAAATAAAAGATTGTGCTCGAATGGGCCATACCCCGTTGCCTACGTACCTCATCTGGACATGAGGATCAGAGACGTCGTAGTTCCCCTAACTAGGGGTGGAAAAGATTGCTTGTGTTTTAAGCTTGAACTGCCTATGTCAATTCTCAGGTGTTGCAGGCTCGGACGACGAGTGCGTAACCGTCTTGCAAAATGACAAGTAGGAGCAAGTTCGCGTATGGAGCGAAGGTGATGAGAAAAGAAATCCCGAAGGAGACGCTTATTGTTTATTTGTGTTTTTTATGAGCTTTTACTTGATGTGGCACAAGAGAATGAATTCAAACTCTCTTCCATGGAATGTGTACTTGCTACTACATTCCAAGATGGAATAATAGAACAAGCACACCAAGTAAGGAGAATTTATCCAAGACTTTTTTCCAAGGGAAAGGGCCTAAATTCATTGGCTTGTTGAATTTATTAAGTGTTTTAGTGATTAAAAATGAAGAAGTATTTTTTAGGGCTTTTCTTGATGAAGATGACTTCATGATCCGACTTGTGCATCATGCTAGGCAAATGCACTATTCCAAGATGGAATGAATACATAGGCCCCATGGGATTAGGCTATTACACAAGAAGTCACTTCTTTCTTTATTAATATTTTTTAGGTTTTGTTTTGAGATGAGAAGAGAAAGAACCAAAGGAGCAAAAGGCAAAAGTCTAATGGGGAAAGACTAATCCTAATATTAGCATGCAAAAAAGTGGTCCTAAGATTAGTGAGGTTTGAACTATATCCTAAGAGAAGAAAGAACCAAAGGAGAAGAAAAGAAGAGGAGAAGAGAGCTAGCAAGCAACTTACTCCTCTAAAGGAGATAAGTTACTCCTTAAAGGGGGAAGGAAATAGTTGGATCACATGATGGCATAAGGCACATCAAAAACGACAAAGAAAAAGCAACTTAAAAAAGGAAAAGGGAAAAGTTGAAATGTGGATAAACATCCACACTTCTCTTACCATGAGCCCCTGCAAGTGTTAGCAGAAATCCAGCATATGTTCATCAACAAAACTCATGGAAATGGCATGCTCAAAGCTCACATCAACAAATATCACACAACACGCTAAACATTGCACATACAAGCATTTACGTGTCGAGAAAATGGACGCATGCACCAACCAACAAGAAAATCACCCTAAACTAGCATATTCAATGATCGTACAATGATCCATGACCATTAAAACATGTAAGGGGATCAAACAAGCTCAAAACAACTCCAAAATGGCATTCTGCATCAGTGTTAACCGGTTAACCAAAGCGTTAACCGGTTAACCAATTCAAACCTGCTGTAATTTACACAGAAAAAGGATGCGTTAACCGGTTAACCAAAGCGTTAACCGGTTAACATTGTCAAAACAACAACAAATCCTGCAAGAAAATCAGCTCAAACCAGTTTATCCAAATAATTCCACCACAGACCAACAATCAATTATGCATGAACAATCAATTAACATAATTAAGCTCATGGACATTAGCACACGGATCCGGTTACAAATAAACCAATAAATTCAAGCAACATAAGCAAATACACAAGCACATGGGGGATATAAAGCATAAGCATGCAAATAAGCTAAAACAAAGCTAGATCTGAATTTAACCAACCTACAAAGCTGAGGTATGCTTTGGTAGTTGTTGTTTGAGCTGGAAATGAGAGATCTCGCGGAAAAATTTGAAGATCCGGTGCTAAGCTTCACACTCCATGTAAAATAAATGCAAGCAAAGGGTCTTGATGCAGAATTTTGACTCCAAAAGCACTTCTAAACTCCAAACCAGATCTGATCCAAGTAGTAAACCAGCAAAAATGATGCAAAAAAACTATGGATGGAGGTCTAGTTCCAAGATCTACACACTTTAATGCAAAGTTATGTGATATTCAAAGAGGAAATCTTAGTGAATTTGGAAAATGTGGGAGAGAAAATGAGAGAATGGTGAGAGAAGAGAGTGAAAAGTAAGAATGAAAAGTGAGAAAATGAGAGAGCTCCCCCTTGGTTTGGAGGGAAATGGATTAAATATGGTTTAGGTTTGGGGCCCAAAATATTTGCCCTCACTCATTTCACACCATGGCTTATGATCTTTCATTTCTGCATTAACATAACCATACCATCTCATATTGCATTTTTGTTTCCCTGCATAGTTCAAGTTCATCTGCATCTAGGGTTTGTGATCTGAGCAATCCAAGATTCCATCTGATCCACTCCAAAGGTCTCCATTTGTTACAAGAGGGTTCATGTGTATTCTATCATCATATTATATCCCTCAAAGTTCAAGGAAGTCAAGAAATCACAAGAACTGGCAAGGCATGGAAGCAGAGTTAGGGTTTTCACTACACAGATGACCAAAATTAGGGTTTTGGTTTCAGAGGCCTTAACTCCAAATTTTTGGGCCATTCTTGTTTCTAATGTTCTTAAGATGTTATAAGGATCATGTGTACCAAGTTTGATGAAGAAATTCATTGTGGAAGTCATATGTTCATTGGGTAACTTCTTGAGCAAGTCAGAGCAAAATCAGGGCATCTGAGGCCCCCAACAATGGAACCAAAGGGGTATTTTCATCAAAGTGAAGTTATCTGATCTTTATTTGATCATTTAAGTGCTTGGAATTTCACAAAATTGAAGAAATTTGAGCTAAACCAAAAGTTGCCAAAAATGGAAATGACTTGTAATGGAAACTTTCCATTTTGGGAAAGTTCTTCAACCCCCTCTTTTCAACCAAAAATGCTTCAAATGAAAAATTGTTGGTCATGAAAGTTGTAGATTGGATCATTCCCTTTTCAAAAAGTACAAGAACTTGATCTAATTCTTCCTAGAACTCAAGATATGGCCTTGAAAAAATGGCAAAAATCACATAATTTTCACTTTTATACCAAAGAGGGATTTTTGCAATTTCACATGCCAAGCCATTTTGTGACCTCTAATGCATCTCTAGGCATCATACAAACATAGTACAATGCATTGTGATCAGAATTGCCCAAGGAATCACTTTTTTTCATTCCTTGCATCACAAGATTTCTTAAAGGGGCAAAATTGCATAAAACTTGCAAAATCTCTTGCAGCCATGCTTCCACTTGTGCCAGCTGCATAAAATGAATCCCATGGCTCTCCTTGAACCAAGCTGAGGCCATACATTCCCTTGAACAACTCCTGCCATAGCCCATACCTCAAGTACACACAAATTGACTTTTTTGCAACTTGCCCATACCAATCACCACAGGCCACCACCCACTCTCTGGCCAATAGAGACATGTTATGTGGACCAAAAGCAAGCCATTTCACATAACCTTGGAGCTCAGAACCATACCCAAGCCAAGTTTCACAAAATCACACTCAACCTTCATCTCTTCGAAACACACTACACAAGCATCAAACCTAAAATATTTTTCCACCATTCATCTCAAAATGACTCAAGGATCATAAACCATCCATTGCCAAGCCCTAAAAGTCAGCCAAACATAAACACGATTTTGGACCAGCTGAGTTGCTATCTCTCAAACCAAGCCATATAAACTCTTGCAAAGCTTCTCAACATCATCAAGGGACTCATTGGGGGTAGGATTACACAAAAGAGGAGGCCAGATAACTTAGATTGCAAAGCTCCAGCTCAGGTATACCTCATGAACCTTTTTTCCAGAAATGCTATTTTAAGTTCCTAGATTGTTCTTTGTGTCTCCCTGATCATTGTGATGTGTTTAGTTTTAAAAATGGTTGAGTATTAAGCTTGTATCGTGCCTCTGAAACTTTTTCAGTTTTGATGTTTTGAATCGTATCTTGAGTTTGAGCCATTAGAAATTTGTTTTGAGGTTATATTCGTGCTTAGGAAGGTATGGGGAGTTGATCTGGAGCTTTAGAGCCCCTGAAATGGCCTAGGGAAGAAGTTGGTTTTGGGGTCTCGTCGGAGAAGACGACCGGAACCACTGTTCCGGTCGTCTGAAGGTGATTAGGGTTTGTGATTAGGGTTAACCCAGTTTGAATGTGGAGCGTTATATCATGTTTCCCGCGTGCTTTGGATGGCTAGGATGAGTCCAATTAACCCTAATCGTAATTAATTAGGTTAATTAATTAGGTTTAATTTTAAAATAGCCAGTTTGAATCTGGGCCCTTAGATCTGGCGCCAGTCAATTCCCTCCATTTTGTTTTAAACCTCAGCCACAGGATGCGCATACTTTTCATTTAATTTGATTTTTATTTCATTTTTATTCATTTTTCTTGCATATTTATTTTAAAATACCTAGAAAAATCACAAAAATCTCATTTTTTGCATTTCAGTCCCAAATATTTTTCTTCATCCAAAAATAATTTTTATTTTATTTTTTGCATTTAAAAAGCACATTTTTAAATATTTAAATGTTTATTTTAATTAATTAATGGAAATTAATTAATTAAAATACCATTTAGGTTTCTAAAAATCCCCCTTTTGGAACCCTAACTTTGAAAAATCTTTTCTGCCTAACCATGAAGGGTTTGATGATGATTCTTTTTGCATTGTTTTCCATATAACATGTAGTTTCTAGGATATTTTTGACATGAATTTGTCTTACATTTTCAAATTGATTTGCATTTTTTCTTTTGAGGTACCCAAAAACCCTAGCAAACTTAGATAAATCATAACTTTCTTTAGGTTAAGAGTTAGACCTTCTCCTTTGGGGTGTGATATCATATGGGGTTAGGGTTTGTTTGAGCTCATTTTAAATTTTTTCTCATGACATATGCTTCTGTTTTGATCATTTGCATCTCATCCTTTCATGTAACCCTAATTTTGCATCTTTACTTGCATCTTACATTGCATTGCATGAAAATATGAACTTGCCATGACATTTCATGCATTCATACGTCATCTTAGACATCTTAGGACATTTTAGAATCATGCTTGATCATTTATTCATTCATTTTCCATGATTTGCATTCATTTCCTTTCATAAACATCCATGTGTTTTCATGCTTCCCACATGCCTCATATGCATTCACTCTCTTGTATGATCACATATATGCACTTTGTATGCCTTTGCATCATGTCATAGCATCATTTGCATCATGTGTATGCTTCTGGTCTTGGCAGTTTCCCATTCATATGCATTGTTTCATTTCACTTCTTTCCTTATGCATATTGTGCTAACATTTTCAGGTGGTAAGTTAATTTGAGAAGTGAATTTGCCTTCACTTCTCATTTCTCTTCATCTTCTTCATATGCATCTTTGCTGCATTCTTTATTGTCTTTGAGTGGGCTTGCTCATTCATGTTCATCTCTCACTTTATTCCTCTAAGTTACTTATCTTCTTCAATGAAGTAAGTAACTTATTTCTTCTGCTTCTTCCTCCTTTCATCTGCTTCTTCCATTGGTGGCTTCCTTGAAGATCTTTCTCAAGCCTTACAAACCATAGGAACACCCAAGCATGATAATAATTAGGGTTGTGATTAGTCCCCCTTAGTCTTTACCTTTGAGTCTTCTTTGTGTCCCTCTTCTCACCTCATCATTAGAGACTAAACCTTTAAGGCTTTAGGACTTCGGAATTAGGGTTATGCCTGCATCCTTCTCTTAGGATGGGGTGTATAACTTTAATCCTAAGTGTTAAACCCTTAATTTGTTTAAACCTCTTAATCAATCCACTTAATAATCATTAAGACATTAACTTGCAACTTGGGCGTTACATTAGGGTTCTAATTCTTCCTTTGTGGTCAAGAAGGACTAACCCTAGTGTTTAATGGACAAGTCCCCCTCAAGTTGTCTTACAAACATAAAATCCACTTCTTAATCTCACCTCTTAATTAAAATCCATTTAATAAAGGTTTGTTATATAATGACTTTAATCCCTAATCATGGATTAAGTTGAGGTATCTTCTTCAGCTTAAGTGTGCTCATCTATTATCCTTCTATTAGGATGGTGTAATGAGTTCACTAATCCTTGATTATGGCTTAAACTCATTACTTAAAACTAAACAAAAACCCAAAAAACATATAAATAATCACAAGTAGGTTAATGATCTTAATCCTACATCATCATGGTAATTAAGTTGAGGTACTTATCTCAAACTTAAGTATTCTCATTATCCATAATCAGGGAGGATATAATGAGTTTAAAACCCTGGATTTAGGCTTAAGCTCATTAACCTATGACAAACTCCAAAAACAATAAAAGACTGAAAACACAAAAACAAACAATAATCGTCTCCTTTGGGATTCTTCTCTCATCACACTCACTCATAAACGAGAACTTGCTTCTCCCGTCTAATGCAAGACAGTTAGCACTCGAGCCAGACGAGTCACACACTTGAGCATATATTAAGTAAGCAGTTCATCAGTCAATTTATCTTTTAGTCTCTTTGAGTCGAACTACGGTGTTCTGACTTCCTCGTTGCACGAGAGGATACGTAGGCATAACTTAACTGTTATCGAACAAAAGTCTCTGTGTCTTCCCCTTCTTTCAGCATTCTTTTCTAAGCCTCAGTTCCTGAGCATTCACCCATTTGCACTGACACTTGTATATTCTTTTCTTAGCTTTTGCACACAGATAGCACCTACACCTACCCCTTTAAACACAATCTTTTAAGCGTGGATCCCGTCGAGTACGGCGGACAATCTAGTTGCTAATACCTTCCCAGGTTGTAACCAACCCCTTTTCTCAGTTTCTCTGGTTCGCGACCGTCTTATCCATCTTTTTCTAGGTTTATACAGCATTACCTTTCCTTCGGGATAAAAATGCCTACCTGGCGACTCTATTCATTTCACCTTCATTTTCTCCTTTCGCCGACCGTTCGCGCTTGTACCGGGATGGAAATATTTGGGAGCGACAGTTAATATCATTAAGCTCATGGACATTAGCACACATATCCGGTTACAAATCAACCAATCAATTCAAGCAACACAAGCAAATACACAAGCACATGGTGGATCTAAAGCATAAGCATGCAAATAAGCTAAAACGGAGCTAGATCTGAATTTAACCAACCTACAAAGTTGAGGTATGCTTTGGTAGTTGTTGTTTGAGCTGGAAATGAGAGATACCGCGGAAAACTTTGAAGATCCGGTGCTAAGCTTCACACTCCATGTAAAATAAATAAAAGCAAAGGGTCTTGATGCAGAATTTTGACTCCAAAAGCACTTCTAAACTCCAAACCAGATCTGATCCAATTAGTAAACCAACAAAAATGATGCAAAGAAGCTATGGATGGAGGTCTAGTTCCAAGATCTACACACTTTAATGCAAAGTTATGTGATCTTCAAAGAGGAACTCTTAGTGAATTTGGAAAATGTGGGAGAGAAAATGAGAGAATGGTGAGTGAAGAGAGTGAAAATTAAGAATGAAAAGTGAGAAAATGAGAGAGCTCCCCCTTGGTTTGGAGGGAAGTGGATTAAATATGGTTTAGGTTTGGGGCCCAAAATTTAGGCTTGGGATCCAAAAAATATGGTTTGGGAAAGTGATTAGGACCTAGCATTGGAATTAGGCTTGGATAAATGCTCTAGATCCTTCTCCTTAATTCCAATGAATAAAAATTGAAAACTTGGAAAATCGGAGAATTGGATCCAAAAAAATACATGCTGAATATTGCTGCTGGAATTCAAAATTTGCAGCCGTTAACCGGTTAACCAAAGCGTTAACCGGTTAACGCCAGTGAATTTTGAATTCTCCCTCCTTTTGGTGGGAAACCTCCATAATAAACGACGCCAACCGTTCAATCTGATTTTGAGCTTCACTCTTTTTTAAGGCTTTGACCATGATACCAAACTTGTAGCATGCCTTGTGAGCTTTGAATTTCCCGGATGATTGATCATATGCCTTATGCTGGAACATGCGAGTGCTATGCTTCATTTTCCTATGCGAAATGCTAAGGATATGACATGCTGATGATGATTATGATATGATGATGATGATAAAAAGAAGAGGGCAAATTTGGGGTGTTACAGCTGCCCCTATTCAAGCAACTGTTAATCTGAAGAGGACGGTAGCACGACTATCGACCATTCGAGATAAACTGTGGTTGAATACCAAGAAGACCTGAAATTTGCACTCTGCGGGAGAATGCATGAAATGGGAAATAAACCCAACCAAATGACGCTTTGGTGATTGAAGTGGGGACAAAGCATACAAGCTCCTTCCAACCTGAATTGTTACTTCAGATAAGAAAAACTTAGATAAACGAGTCTTCCTTGAGCAAACCTGTTACGCCAGGAACTGGACATACGAGCCCTCTCGAATAAACCTGTTACGCCAGGAAATGGACATACGAGCCCTCTCCATATATTTTGCAATATATATGACCTGAGACAGACGAACCTCCTTCGGATAAACCTGTTACGCCAGGACCGGTGATGCACTTAAGTCCGTGGGATAGACATGCATAATCAGGATAGACAAACCCTATTCATTTAATATTCGTGGATATATGGTCTAAGACAGACGAGTCTTCTTTGAGCAAACCTATTACGCCAGGTGCAACATTAGGATTTGACGAACCCTCTTCACAAATCTTGCGTAGATAAGTGGTTGTCGCTCCCAAAGATTTGCATCCTGGTACAAGCGCGAACGGTTGGCGAGAGGAGAAATTAAATGAAGTGAAAAGAGTCGCCAGGTAGGCATTTTTATCCCGAAGGAAAGGTAATTCTACATAAACCTAGAAAGATATGGACAAGACGGTTGCGAACTAGAGAAACTGAGAAAGGGGGTTGGTTACAACCTAGGAAGGTATTAGCACCCAGATTGTCCGTCGTACTCGATGGGATCCACGCTTGAAAGTTTGTGTTTAAAGGGGTAGTGTCAGTGCTATCTGTGTGCAAAAGCTGGAAAAGAATGTACAAGTGTCAGTGCAAAAGAAGTGTGAAGTGAATTGCTCGAGGATGAGGCTTAAAGAATAATGCTGGAAGAGGGGGAATATACAAAGACTTTTGTTCGGTAACAGTTAAGTTATGCCTACGTATCCTCTCGTGCAATGAGGAAGTCAGAACACCGTAGTTCGACTCAAAGAGACTGAAAGATAAATTGACTGGTGAACTGCTTACTTATCTATGCTCAAGTGTATGACCTGTCTGGCTCAGGTGCTAACTGTCTTGCATTAGACGGAAGAAGCGAGTTCTCGTTTATGAGTGAATGAGATGAGAAGAGAATCCCGGAGGAGACGATTATTATTTGTTTTTGTGTTTTCAATCTTTTATTGCTTTTTGGAGTTTGTCATATGAAATGAGCTTAAGCCTAAACCAAGGGTTAGTAAACTCATCACACCCTCCCTCTGATTAGGGGTAATGAGAATACCTTAAGTATGAAGTAAGCACCTCACACATAATCACCATGATGTAGGATTAAGATCATTAACCTACTTGCAATTATTTAGATGTTTTTGGAGTTTTTGTTTAGTGTTAAGTAATGAGTTTAAGCCATAATCAAGGATTTAATTGACCCATTACACCATCCTAATAGAAGGATAATAGATGAGAACATTTAAGCTGAGGAAGACTCCTCAACTTAATCCATGATTAGGAATTAACCTCATGACAAAACAAAACCTTTATTAGAGTGGATTTTAGTTAATGGTAAGATTAAGAAATGAGTTTTATGGTTTGTAAGACAACTTGAGGGGGACTTGTCCATTAACACTAGGGGTAGTCCTTCTTAACCAATTAAGGAAGAATTAGAACCCTAATGCAAGGCCCAAGTTACAAGCTTATGATCTTAGTGATTATTAGATGGATTGATTAAGAGATTTAAACACATTAAGGGTTTAAAACTTAGGATTAAAGTTATACACTCCATCCTAAGAGAAGGATTCAGTCATAATCTTAATCACAAAGCCTTAAGACCTTAAAGGTTTAGTCCCTGATTATGAGATGAGATGAGAGACACAAAAGATGACACAAAGGCAAAAATAAATGGGGTACTAATCAAACCCTAATTGTTAACATGCTTGGGTGTTCCTAGGATTTATGAGGCTTGCAAGAGATCTTCAGGAAAAGCCACCAAGGAGAAGGCAAGATGGAAGGAGGAGAAGCAGAAGAAGCAAGTTAACTTACTTCACTTAAGAAGATAAGTTACTGAAGAAAGAAAGTGAATGGAGAACATGAATGAGCAAGCTCACTCTAAGACAAAGGTAAAATTCAGCAAGGATGCATAAAAGAGATGGGAAGAGAATATGAGAAGTGAAGGCAAATTCACTTCTCAAAGTACTTAAAACCTGAAAAGTTAGCATAAGAGAAAGAAATGAAATGAAAATGAAATGAATGCAAAGGTGCAAACCAAAAATAGAAGCATATTTATGATTTAAATGATGCTAAGAGATGATGCAAATGTATGTCAAGAGTTGTGAATGATCATACAAGTGATGAGAATGCAAATGAAGCATGAAAGAATCATGAAAGTTCATGAATGCTCATGGAATGTAATGAATGCATAACATGGCAAATGGATGATGAAATGATCAAGCATGAATCTAATGTGTCCTATGATGTCTTAGAAGTCATGTGAATGCATAAAATGTCATGGAAAGTTCTTATATGAATGCTTATGCAAGATGTATGTAAAGGAAGATGAGAAATTAGGGTTTTCATACAACATGAGATGCAAAACTCAAAAACAGAAGCAAATGACAAGATAAAAAATTGAAAATGCAATCAAAATAACCCTAACCCCATATGATATCACAGCCCAAAGAAGAAGACCTAACTCTTAACCTAATGAAAGTTATGATTTTTCTAAGTTTTCTAGGATTTTAAGGCACCTAAAGGGAAAAAATGCAAATCAATTCAAAAATGCATAAGAAATTAGTGACAAAATTATGCTAGAAACTACATGTCAAATGAAGATCAATGCAAAAAGAACCATTGTCATACCATTCTTGGTTAGGCAGAAAATAATTCTTGAAGTTAGGGTTCTAAAATAGGAATTTTATGAACCCTAAATTTAAGAAAATTATCAAATATGGTTCAAAACCAAAAATAAATTTGTGTGGATGGTATGACAATGTCTCTGAATGTTTAAAGATGCAATATGAATTTTGTGGGATTTTTTAGAAACCTAAATGATATTTTAATTAATTAATTTTCATTAATTAATTAAAATAAACATTTAAATGTTTTAAAAATGATTTTTTAATGTGAAAAATAAAAATAAAAATATTTTTGGGTTGAGAAAATTATTTGAAGTAAAAATGCAGAATAAAAATATTTTTGGAATTTTTAAACTATTTTTAATAAATGGAACAAAATAAATAAGAAAAATTGAAATAAAAAATGAAATAAACAAAAGTAAACGCAATGAAGGGCTGGGATTGAATATGAGGGTTTCCTGGGTTGACTGCGCACCAGATCCAATGGCCAGCATTTAAATTTCATTAATCCTAATTAATTAATTCTTTAATCCATAATTAAAACTAATGAAAGGATCTCAGCCACACAACACGCGCATGAGATGAAAATCCAAGGGTCCAAATTTAAACAAAGCCCTAACCCTAATTATCAAATTAATTACTTTCAGGTTACTGGAGAAGAGCTCCGGTCGTCTTCTCTGGTGACACCCTCACCTGAAAATCTTCAACTTTCTCCCTAGGTTATTTCTGGAGCTCTAAAGCTCTAGATTAACTCCTCCCACCTCCCTGAATCCAAATCCACCTTCAAAACAAATTTCCTATGGCTCAATCCTAAGATTCGAAGAGAAGCATGAAAATGGCAAAAATTTCAGAGATTCAGTACATACTCATTACACCATTTTCGAAAATTCAAAGCTCAGTGTGATCAGTGAAGCATGCTTTTTCATATTGTAACATAAAATAGGAGTTATGGAAAAATGAATTTAGATGACTACCTGAGATGGAGCTTTCCAAACTTGAGCTTTCTGGCCACTTCCTTTGTGCAAAATGACTCCCTTTGACTTTCTGAGGCTAATGGAATGCTTCAAAGTCTTTGAGAATGGTTGGTTTGTGAGGTTACACTTCAACTGGCTGAGAATCATGTTTTGTGTATGGTGTGTTCTTGGCTTGTTTGAAGGGTGGGAAAGGGTCCTTTTGTGATGCTGAGTTGATTGGTGAAGATAGTTTTGAGTTTGAGTCAGTGAGCTATGAGTTTCGAAGGAAAATGCAAGAGGGAGAGATTTTGGGAACTTGATCAATCTTAGGTTTCAGCTTGCAATGTTGTGTGTTATCATTTTCCTTTGGTCCACATATCAAGTTGTGATAGGTCAAAGAAGTGGTTGTGGCCTATGGTGATTGGTATGAGCTTTTTGCAAAAAGTCACCAACTTGTGTACTTGAGGTATTGGCAATGGTGTAGCTGGCTCATTGGCTTGTCCATGCGCAGCTGACTTCAAGGATGTCCACAAAATCAATCTTGAGGTAATTCAGCAAGTGGGAGCAAAGTTATGGGACCTTTTGCAATTATGTGAAGTTTTGGCCCCTTTGAGAAATCTGGATGCTCAAGGCATGTAATCTTGCAATTCTTTGGGCAATTCTGGTCTAAAGGCAATGCACTATGATGTTATGATACATTGAAGTGTGTTTGAAGTCACAAAATGCCTTGGCAAGTGATTTTGCAAAGAATCCCTTTTGGTGCATTCTTGAAAATTATGGGATTTTTGCCAACTTTGACAAGCCATATCTTGAGTTCCAAAATGAATTAGATCTTGCTCTTGTACTTTTTGAAAAGAGAATGATCCAATATACAACTTTCATGACCAACAATTTTTCATTTGAAGCATTTTTGGTTGAGAAAGAGGAGGTTGAAAAACTTTCCCAAAATGGAAAGTTTACATTACAAGTCATTTCCATTTTTGGCAACTTTTGGTTTAGCTCAATTTTCTTCAATTTTGTGAACTTATAAACACTTCAATGATCAAATAAAGATCATATAACTTCAATTTGATGAAAAATCCACTTTGGTTCCATTGATGGGGGCCTCAGATGCCCTGATTTTGCTCTGACTTGCTCAAGAAGTTACCCAATGATCAGATGACTTCCACAATTAATTTCTTCATCAAACTTGGTACATATGATCCTTATAACATATTGAGACCATTAGAAACAAAAATGACTAAAAAATTTGGAGTTATGGCCTCTGAAACCAAAACCCTAATTTCAGGTCATCTGTGTAGTTAAACCCTAGCTTTGCTTCCATGCTTTGTAAGTTCTTGTGACTCTTTGAATTCCTTGATCTTTGAAGGATATAATATGATGATTGAACATTCCTGGACCCTCTTGAGATGATTGAAGACCTTTGGATTGGCTCAGATGAATCTTTGGTTGCTCGGATCACAAACCCTAGATGCAGATGAACTTGAACTAATGCAGTGAAGCCAAAATGCAATATGAGATGATATGCTTATACTAATGTAAACATGAAAGATCACAAGCCATGATATGAATTTAGTGAGGGCAAATTTGGGGTGTTTACAGCTGCCCCTATTCAAACATGAGTTAGCTGTGCAGGATGTAAGCGCCTGGCTTAACAGACAAACAAGATAACTTGTGGTTGAATACCAAAGACAGTCCAAAATTTGCACTCACTGGGGAGAAGAAGAAAAGGGATATAAATTGTAAAAGGAAAGTATAGTATGATTATAAAGTGTGGGTGATGGAGGACGACCATCGAGCAGAGGACGACTGCTGGGGATAAAGCAATGACGGGGACGACCGTCATGCTGGGGAAATAAGGAGATCATGATGGGGACGACCATCAAGTAAGGTAACTAAATTCTTGGGGATTAAAGGCAAAGGCAATGATGGGGACGACCATCAGGTTTTAAAAGTAACGTAAACAACGACGGGGACGACCATCGGTTTAAAGAATAAATGAAATAATGATGAGGGACGGTCATCAAAGGTGAAGGACGATCACCTAGCAGGGGACGGCTGCTCTCGGGGTTTATCATGACATATGACGAATGTCAGATAACAAGATCAACGATGGGGACGACCATCAGATAAAATGATGAAGGACGATCATCTAGAGGTGAAGGACGATCACCTAGCAGGGGACGGCTGCTAAATATCACGATATAGGACGAATGTCGGATATAAAAGGGTTCCAATAATGAAGACTCCGCTGGGAGAAGGATGAGGGACGGTCATCCAAAGGTGAAGGACGATCACCTAGTAGGGTACGGCTGCCGAAAGTATCATGACATAGGACGAATGTCAGATAACAGAAAGATTACCTTACTAGGGAATGGTAAACACGGACGAGTGCTTACGCTTTTAAGAAACAAAGGTATAAGTGTTTGACACTGTGTATAGATTAAAAATGCGGACGAGTATCCTTAAGACTACGATACGGACGAGTATCGGTAGAAACAACGATGACGCATGTTCAGAGATGATGATACGGACGAGTATCAACTGGTTAACAAAGAACACGGACGAGTGTCGAATCTGAGGGGAAATAAGTGTGTATGCAAGATACGGATGAGTATAAATAAGCATTGTGAAGTATGAGCAAGACACGGACGAGTGCTCGACTTGCTGGAATGGCGACACAGACGAGTGTTTGAAGAGAAAGTGTATAAGCTGTGAAATTATAAGTGTAAAAGGTATTCAGGCAATTTGTGGGGATAGGATGACACGGACGGGTGTCAATAAGAGTGTATTATAATAAGTGCTTGGTTTGCAACAAGTGTTTGGGTAACCATGCTGGGGAATGGTGACACGGACGGGTGTCGAAAGAGTATGTAAGTTTCTGTATTCAAAAAGGATATTTGTGGCTTATATCTGCAGGGGGATGATATGACACGGACGAGTGTCGAATGAGTATATATAAACATGTATTTATGTTGGAGAGTGCAAAGGGGACGCTTTGGCTTTCTGTTGGGGAAATTGAGAGGTATTTTGTATATTGCTGATGAAGTGCTGTTGGTATTTACAGGTGACGGGTTCGAACCTGACTATTATGCAATATGTTTGATTTTTTCCGTAATGCTCCGTATTAGACGGAATGCTACGCTTTTGTGGTGATTTATGATGTGAATGCCATGATTATGCAAAGATACCGATCCGGGATTCGGATCCCGCTGCTTGTGGAGATCTCTGACTGATCTTCTTGAAAGGATATCCCAGCTGGGGATGAGATCATTGGTAGATCTGATAAAATATACGACTCTGCTTGGGGAATTAGATCACTGATAGATCTATCCGGTAATGAGATAACCCAGCTGGGGATGAGGAAGCTTTCGTCACTTTGTTGTGTGAGAATTTCAGATATTGCTCTTCTGGGAAGAGGCTGGAGCTCTGTAGGGAGGGAAAATCACTGAACGATCTTCCTAGAGATTTTTGTGGGGATCCTGCTGAGGATGAGGAGACTTGACAACTCAGTTGGGGAAATGAGCATTTTCCGATGCTGCTTGAAGATGTGCTGGAGGAGTGGTGCTTCCAACTTCGTTGGGGAAAACATTCCAGATACTGCAATCCTGTTAAGACAAGGAAACGCACAAGTATCCCGAGGTATCCCTTACCGGATTCCGTCATAGGAGTTAGATATTCCTGAGAGCAAATACATTTCCTGCAAGCATGTAATTTAGAAAGGCACATCTGTTTTATGCAATTATCATATTATGGATATTGGACATTTTGCAAACGAAACAAAAATGTACAAGACGAAATATGACTGAAAATTCTGATTTTATTAATTTGGGTGCCCTGAATTGGCAGATACAGTCAAAGAAACAGATCCCCTGAAATGAGGAGATTGTTACAAATTGAGAAAAATAAAGGTGCGGGCAATGTTGACGACGCTTTAGGTGAGCTTCCCTTTGTTATGGCTCATATGACTTTGACGTTCTTCTTATCCTGCTTTCTGAAGAAGGCTGATTCTGACCGATGCTTTGACCTTTCGAAGCTTGCCGTGTTGGGAATGATACAGGCGAATTCAGAATGCAGTTATTCGCTTATTCCCTTATTTTGCGTGGATCGCCCTTTCGGGTTTTCAACCCACCGGGATACCCATTTTTGCCTGAGCTGTCCAATGCGGCTTTTCAACTCAGCGGGTGTACAGTTTTTTAAATTATTTTCCCTTATTTTTTCCCGAGTCTTTTATTCTGTTTTTGACTCGCCGAGATGCCCTATTTTTTCCTGGACTTACATTCTGTTTTTAATGTCCAGCGGGTCTTTTTATGCAAAGTATTTTTTAACTGCATCTGAATTCACATGGGATAAGAAATCTTCACCATCCATAGTAGTGAGCATCAGTGCTCCTCCTGAGAAAACTTTCTTTACTATGAACAGACCATCGTAATTTGGAGTCCACTTGCCCCTGTGGTCTGTATGAGGAGCAAGGAGTCTTTTCAGCACAAGATCACCTACTTGGCATTCCCGAAGCCTGACTTTCTGATCGAAAGCTTTCTTCATTCTCTTCTGATACAGCTGCCCATGACAGATTGCAGCTAATCTCTTTTCCTTGATCAGATTCAGTTGATTGTACCGAGAACGGACCCATTCTGCTTCATTCAACATGACATCCATCAGTACCCATAAGGAGGGTAATTCAACTTCAATAGGTAGGACTGCCTACATACCATACACAAGCTGATACGGTGTTGCCCCAATGGATGTTCTGATTGAGGTACGGTACCTATGCAAGGAAAATGGTAGCATCTCATGCCAGTCTTTGTATGTAACCACCATCTTTTGCACAATCTTCTTGATATTCTTGTTAGCTGCCTCAACAACGCCATTCATCTTTGGCCTGTAAGGAGAAGAGTTGTGGTGTTGAATCTTGAAGTCTCGACACAGTTCTACCATCATTTTATTGTTCAAGTTGGAACCATTATCAGTAATGATTCGCTCGGGTACTCCATACCGACAGATGATGTCTCTCTTCAGGAATCTAGCTACCACTTGTCTGGTGACATTTGCATACGAAGCTGCTTCAACCCATTTGGTGAAGTAATCAATGGCTACCAGGATGAATCTGTGGCCATTTGAAGCAGTCGGTTCAATCTTTCCAATCATGTCAATTCCCCACATGGCAAAGGGCCAAGGTGAAGACATTACGTTCAAAGGATTCGGAGGCACATGCAACTTATCTGCATAAATCTGGCATTTATGGCACTTTCTGGCATAGGCACAACAGTTTGCATCCATTGTGATCCAGTAGTAGCCTGATCGTAACAATTTCTTAGCCATTGCTTGTCCTCAAGCATGGGTACCGAAAGATCCTTCATGCATCTCATGCATCAACAAGTCTGCCTCTTTCTTATCAACACATCTGAGAAGCACCATGTCAAAGTTTCTCTTATATAACGAACCATCAGTATTCAAGAAGAAACTACTAGCCAACCTTTTTAAGGTTTTCTTATCATTGGATGATGCCCCAGGTGGGTATGTTTGATCCTCTAAGAAGCACTTGATGTCATGGAACCAAGGTTTGTCATCCTTAGCAATGTCCACGGAGAACACGTATGCTAGTCTGTCAAGCTTGGACACTGAAATCCGAGGCACAAAGTTGGCAGCTTGAACTTTGATCATGGAGGAAATGGTAGCCAGAGCATCTGCAAACTAATTTTCATCTCGAGGGATATACTCAAGTTTGATTGTTATGAAGAAAGTCAATAATCTCCTCGTATAATCACGATATGGAATCAGATGCTCTTGGTGAGTGTACCATTTGTCGCTGGTTTGATTGATTACTAGAGCTGAATCTTTGAACACAATTAAAGTCTTGATCCTGAGGTCAATGGCTTCCTCAAGACCCATGATACAGGCTTCATATTCAGCTTCGTTGTTAGTGCAGTTAAAGGTGAGTTTTGCCGAGAAAGGCATGTGAACTCCTTTAGGTGTAATAAGCACTGCACCAACTCCACGACCATTCATTTTAACAACCCCATCGAACATCATTGTCCATTCCTCTTCTGGGTCAGGCCCTTCAGTGTGAACAGGCTCTTCCTGGTCTTTTGCTTTTAGGAACATGATGTCTTCATCACGAAAGTCAAATCTCATTGGCTGGTAATCATCAATGGGTTGCTCAGGTAGATAGTCAGATAGTACACTGTCTTTGATGGCTTTTTGAGATGTGTATTGAATGTCATATTCTGTCAGAAGCATTTGCCATCTTGCAACCCTCCCGGTAAGTGCTGGCTTCTCAAATATGTACTTGACTAGATCCATCTTTGAGATCAATAAGGTAGTGTGGGTCAACATATACTTCCTTAGTCGGCGAGCATCCCACGCTAAAGCACAGCAAGTTTTCTCGAGTAGTGAATAACGTTGTTCACAGTCGGTAAACGTTTTGCTTAGGTAGTAAATTGCATACTCTTTTCGACCAGACTCGTCATGTTGGCCCAACACACACCCCATTGATCCTTCTAATACTGTCAAGTACATTATTAGAGGTCTTCCTTCAACTGGAGGCATAAGAATGGGAGGTTCTTGTAAGTATTCCTTGATTTTGTCAAAATCCTTCTGGAAGTCTTCATTCCACCTGACTGTTTGTTCCTTTCTTAACAATTTGAACAGGGGCTCACAGGTTGTAGTAAGTTGAGATATGAACCGTGATATGTAGTTCAATCTATCTAAGAACCCCCGGACCTCTTTTTCAGTCTTTGGTGCAGGCATCTCTTGAATGGCTTTGACTTTGTCAGGGTCAACTTCAATTCCCTTTTCACTTACAATAAATCCCAGCAGCTTACCGGACCGTACCATAAATGTGCATTTGTTGGGGTTTAACTTCAGTTGGTACTTCCTCAGACGCTTAAACAGCTTCAACAGATTTACCAAGTGGTCTTCTTCTGTGAGGGACTTGGCAATCATGTCATCCACATAACATTCAATTTCTTTGTGGATCATGTCGTGGAATAATGTTACCATAGCCCGTTGATAAGTGGCACCATCATTCTTCAGTCCGAACGACATTACCTTATAACAGAATGTGCCCCAGAGTGTGATGAAAGTTGTCTTCTCCATGTCTTCAGGTGACATCTTGATCTGATTATATCCTGAAAATCCATCCATGAAGGAGAATACCGAGAACTGAGCCGTGTTGTCGACCAATACATCAATGTGAGGTAATGGGAAGTCATCTTTCGGGCTAGCTCTATTCAGATCCCGGTAATCCACAAACATCCGTACTTTGCCATCCTTCTTAGGCACTGGTACAATGTTAGCAACCCACGGCTGGTAACTAGTTACAGCAAGGAAACCGGCGTCCTACTGTTTTTGCACCTCTTCTTTTATCTTCATGGCCATATCCGGACGAGTACGGCGTAGCTTCTGTTTTACTGGAGGACAGTCTTCTTTTAGTGGCAGCTTGTGCATAACAATGTCAGTATCCAGACCTGGCATGTCTTGATAGGACCAAGCAAAGACATCAACGTACTCTCGAAGCATGTCAATAAGTTGTTCCTTCATTGAATCTTGCAGACGGGCCCCGATTTTAACTTCTTTCAAGTCTTCTTTGGTACCAAGATTAATTGTCTCAACTTCCTCCTGATAAGGAGTGATAACCTTATCCTCTTGCCTTAACAGTCTGGCTAGTTCTTCAGGTAGCTCATAATCTTATTCAACCCCTTCATCGGCTTAATTAATCAGATTGTCGAAGTCATACGAAGTCATAACAGTGTCGTTGTCGGTGCAGTCTGGAGGGCACTCTCTGCAAGGGTTTAGATTGGTTCATTTTAGTGATCAGTTTTATTTTGTTTAAAAAAGTGAAAATGAAGTTATTATTTTGAAAGCATTGCCATTTTATTGTTTTGTACAAAAAATGAAAAATGAAAAACAGTGAGCAGAAAAAAGAGACTCGTTTGCAAAAGATGTCCTGATATTCATTAATTGATCGTTTGCACAAAATAAAAGATGGCCCGATTACAAAATGAGTCCTGACACCTTGGGCAAGATGCAGGACTTGATGCATGCTTAAAAGACAGGAAATAATAATTATTCTGCAGGAGTAACTCTTATAATTTCCTAGGAAGACCAGTTAGAGACTTGGTTCCTCGGGATCCTTGGACGTATCCAGTTTTCCAGGTTGCGTTCTTCTTCTTCCTCGTCTTCCAGACTATTCACAACATCCGGGGTAAGCATTCCCCCGCTGACAAATTTGGGCTCCATTGCAGCCTCTGGTTGATCTTGTCGAGTTGGTCTGTAACCCAACCCGAATCTGTCTTCTTTCTTTTCTACTGGCAGCAACTTGCCCCAGCCTTGAGCGGTACCCTCCTCAACAAACTTCCGAGCTTGTTGATATGAAGTGATGGAAGTTCCAGATACAGCAGTTGCTTCATTGATGTTAAGGGCCTCAAACCCCTGACTCATAGTCTCATGGATCTCTCCATCCATCTCTATATACTTGTAAGTAGCCAACTGGCTAACGAAAATGTCTTCCTCCCCGCAGATTGTGATGATCTGGCTTTCCCACTCAAATTTTAATTTCTGGTGAAGGGTAGATGTAACAGCGCCAGCGGCATGGATCTAGGGTCTACCCAACAAACAGCTGTAGGCCGGCTGTATGTCCATCACGAAGAAAGTAGTTTTAAAGATTTGTGGGCCAATCATCACAGGTAAATCAATCTCTCCAAGCACTGATCTCTTAGAGCCATCAAATGCTCTCACCACCAAGTTACTTGGACGTAATGCCAAACCATCATACTCCAGCTTCACCAAGGCTTTCTTTGGGAGGACATTGAGCGAGGACCCAGTGTCCACCAGCACATGAGAAAAAACAACACCTTTGCATTCTAAGGTGATATGTAAAGCCTTGTTATGATCGTGTCCCTCCGTTGTTAAATCAGCATCTGTGAAGCCCAGTCCATGACTGGTGTTAACATTTGCAACCACCGTTTCGAGCTGGTTAACCGTAATCTCTTCCGGCACATAGGCTGCGTGCAGGACTCTCAATAGTGCATTCTTATGGGATTCGGAACACATTAACAATGATAATATAGAGATTTTGGAGGGTGTCTGATGAAGCTGGTCCACCACTTTGTAATCACTCTTTTTGATTATTCTCATGAACTCGTCCACCTCTTGTTCAAAAGACGTCTTCGGAGTTTCTTTAACAGTTGCTCTTCAAGTACCACATTCTTCCCTTTTGCCTTAGCAGCAGCTTCTGCTTCAGCATTGGGTCTCGATGTTTGTGAGGCAAAAAGGCGTCCGCTTCTGGTGAAGCCTCTGCCTCCCCCAACATTGTCAACTTGTGGTGAAGAGGTTGATGAATCTAGAGTGACCTTCTTTCCGTCGCAGTAGAGATCAGAGTCGTAGTGCCAAGGTATGACATTATTGCTTTCATAAGGAACGGGTCCTGGTACCGTAATGGTGACCGGACTGATTGCTGCAGTGGAAGGAACTGTGATGGTATGTGAGTCGTAATAGATTGTGACTGGAGATCTGACAAGAGGTGTTGCAGTTTTTTGTTGGAAGTAGTTGTTGGGATGAACATTTGTCGGGTCATAATAGATCGTGACCGTTGAGACATCTTCATTAGTGTTTGCTGGTGTTGTAGGCGTTTCCATTGATAAAATGGGTGCTGATGTTGTAGAAGTAAATGTTGCTGAACTCTGGTTTGTTGAAACAATGAAAGGGGTGATTGCTAGAGTTGTGGATGAATCAGTGGGAATGATAGTTGTTGCAGTTGTAGGAGGATCTGTTATTGCTGAAGAAAGAGTTGTTGATGTTGTAGGAGCCGTTGTGGTAATTTGCAAAATTCCATCTTTGATAAGGCCATCTATGCCGAACCTTAGCCTCTCACAACCATTAATAGCAGTTTTACATGATTCGCAGCAGGCCTTATAGCCCGGGAACACCTGGCATCTTAAGAGTTGAGCTTTGACTTCTGCCAGCGGTGTTTGAATCTGTGCAACATTATCAATCAGTGCAGATGGTTGACATTCCTCTATGGCATTAATCCTGGGCCCACCATGATTAGGCATAGGATTTCTGTTAACATTCGGAGGAGGTGCGAAATTGAGAGCTTTGGAATCGACCAAATCCTGAACCTTCATTTGCAAGGCTCTACATTTCTAGGTATTGTGACCAGGTGCATTGGAATGAAAGGCACACCTGGCATTAGCATCATAATTCTTCGGGAGGTTGAGAGGATCTTGCGGAGCCAACGTCCTTAACTCGACCAGGTTAAGCTTCAGGAGTTGTGGCAGCAGGGCGACATAAGGCATAGGGATGGGATCAATCACCCTATTTGCCTGAGATGGCCTCTGTTGAAAGGGGCGCTGCTGTTGGTTGTTGTTGTTATTGTTGTACGTTCTTTGTTGCGGAAAATGGGATTGTTGCTGATAGTGATGTTGTTGTTGTTGCTATTGTTGAGGAAAAAGTGGTTGCTGTGGAACTGGAGCCGGGATAGTAACGACTGCTATTGATCTGTGAGAATATTGGGGTCTGCCCCTGCCTGCATGGATAGCATTTGTTTCACCTTCCCTTCGGGGTCCTGAAAAAGGTTTTCTGGGGTTGTTGGAAGAACTTGCACCGTTGTCAGAGATTTTTCCCATCTTCAAAAGACTCTCAATTCTCTCACCAGCTATAACTAGATTGGCAAAACTGGTGGAAGAGAAAGCAGCCAGTCTGTCAATATAAGTTCCCTGCAAGGTGTTCATAAACATGTCAGCCATCTCTCTTTCAGACATGGGTGGCTGGACAGCAGCAGCAAGCTGTCTCCACCTCTGAGCATAATCCTGAAAGCTTTCCCTTGAAGACTGAGACATGCCCATTAGAAGGGTTCTATTGGGAGCCATGTCTAAGTTGTACTGGTATTGCCGGATAAAGGCTTCGGCCAAGTCTTTCCAACATCTTATAGTGGCCCTCGTCAGATGCGAATACCATTCTATTGATGCTCCAGTCAGGCTATCCTCAAAATAGAACATCCATAACTTCTCGTCCATGGTATAGGACTTGAGTCTCCCCAAGAAAGACTGCAGATGAGTACGCGGGCAGGAGGTACCATTATATTTTTCAAAGCATGGGGGTTTGAATTTGTGGGGGATCCTCACCCCATCTACCAGCCCCATATCCATTACGTCAAAGCCTAAAGAATTATGGGATTCCAAAGACCTCAGCTTTTCAACAATCTCATCCAGCCTTCGGTCATACACCTCATCCCCAACCCCAATAATTGTGAACTGATCCTCCTAAGGATCTTCTTGCAAGATCCTGCCTGCAGCAGTGTTTCCTTGAATATTCCTTGGGATATTAACATCTGGGTTCAAATGGGGCCCAAACTCTGGTGGGTCGATGCGAGACTGCCCGCGTTCATTATTGCTGGTTCCTCCGGTTCCAGGGTGGGGCTCTTCAGGAGTCTTCCTTTCTACCAGCTCTCTTAGCCTTTCCTGGCTCTGAGCTAAGCCAGTCATCACAGCCATAAACTGGGTCATTTGATTTCTCATCTCGACCCTTTCGTTTTCCATTTGATTTCTTACTTCATTCAGGTCCTACTGCACCTGATCCATTTGAATGCCTGGAAGGTTGTTTCGCGTTGGGTACCGGTGTGTGCGGTTGATAGGGAACACTCTGCGACGAGCAATGTTTCCTGAGATCACAACAAAGTTAGAAACAAAAACCTACAAAACAAAGAAATTGTTAGTATGCAATGCAATATGCTTATTTGTCTTCCAAGGTATCCGGTTTGGTTCTTTGGTTTTGACCTTTCCAGACCTGATATATTATAAATGATGAAAATACATAGTCTGTTTACAACACATGCCCATGGTGGGTCAAAAATACAAAAACCAAAAAGCAAAAAGTACATCAAAAGAAAGGAAATACAAGCAAAATGGAATCAGACATCCAATCCAAAGTCATCCTCCCTGACTTCCTTTAGGAGGGCCTCCGTTACTGGACCAACTGGGTGCTCTGTAATAATCCTAATGAGGAGGTTCCTGGTAGCAATGGCATTAGTCAGCTTCTTATGCATGTCCTGATCCTTTGATCTTTACAACCCCGCCCGGAGTTTCAATTTTGATATCTCCTTCTGAGCTGCCAACAAAGCCTCCTGCTGCTTCTTCTAATTGGCCTCCAGCTGCTCAATCTTGGCCTGGGTCCTCTGGTCTTCTTGTGCACGGGCTTCAGTGATCCTGATCCACCTAGTCTGGCTCTCCTCCAAGTAATGCTCAGCCCTAGCCTTCTGAATCTTGGCCTCCTTGCAGGCATTCTTCAAAACCAACTCTCCTGCTCTTGCCTTCCTTATGTAGTCATCTGTCCTTTCAATCTTGGTCAAATGCTTAGTATTGAGCCTTTCCAATCTTTAAATGTCCAGACGACTGTCATTTCTCTCCCAGAGTCTTCTTCAGGGCTTCAGATAGCTGATTATTCCTCTCTTTCAGTTTTTCAAATTCCTCTAGGCTAACAGTTGCTGCAGGATGTACTGTAGAAGGTCCAGGTGTGTCTTCCAAGGTGAAAGGCATCCTGGTGATCTGAGCTCTAGTACGGGACCAGTCAGAGTACTGGGCTGAAGCAATATTGTTACACCTTCCCAGGATGGATGTCCCTTTGGTTTGGATGTTGTCCCAAGCCCAGGCAGCTTGTCGGACAACAGCAGAGTTAGGTTAAACTTCACAGTATAGGGTCTCAGCCAAATCTTGTCCTCTGGGAGGATGAACCATGGCATATCCTAATTGTCTCTTAAACAGTAAAGGGTTGTAGTTGATGCAACCTTTTACTCCTATTAGAGGCACATTAAGGTATTTCCCAAAGCTGGTAATAATATCCTTGCCTTTGGTGCTCTGAGTGCACCATCTGATATCATCTGATGTTAAGGCAATGAACCTCTTGGCCCAATTCTTCTGCTGATGGGGGTTCAAGAAGGCATCTGATTTAGGGAAGTGTCTGAGCAGCCAGGAGTAGAAAAGAGGAGCACAACATTTGACTAGCTTCCCCATTTTCTTTTCATTTCTCTGGTGGACTGAGTAGTAAAAATCCCCTAGCAAAGTAGGCATTGGGTTCCTCAGCAGGAACAAGTGGATGGCATTCTTACTCACAAATTTGGGCTCATCTGCAAACAATATAACCCCATATATGCTGAGGGCTAAAAGTGCACAGACTGCCTCCCATTCTCTCACTGCAGCCTTCAGGGTGGCCTGAGAAATCAAGAAATTTAGATGTAAGCCAGGAATCCCAACTTTTGTTGTCATGTTTTGCTCAATGAGGGCAGTCTCCAAATGCAATGCCCTTTCCATCTCTTCATTTCTGGGAGCAGTCATCTCTGGGTTGAAGGGGATCCTTCCTCTGATAGGCACTCCAATCAACAAGGAAAACTCTTCCAACAGAGGCCCCACCCGGAAATCAGGAAAGGTGAAGCATCTGAGTGGAGGGTCATAAAACTGCAAGCATGTGTGGATCATGCTCCTCTAAGAAGAATCAAGATCCATGACCATGTCTAAAATACCCCCATAGTGCTCTCTAAACAGTGGGATGTGGTCAGGTGTGATAAGGGACTGGACCTGCCTGATACCAGTCAGAGAGGGCTCAAAGAAGTGATAAGATATGTTGCTTTTCCTTGGAATATCCATGAGTGCTGATGAAGAAGCTGAAGTCAAATGCTGATGAAGATCACAGACTGAAAAGCTGGAGGTAAGTCTCTGACAGACTGATGCAGGTGCTGAAGGAGATAGCTGAAGCAAATACTGAAGAAGATAACTGAAGTAGAGGTCTAAGCAGTAGAAGGGGTAAAAAACAAACCAAATATAATGAGGTGGATACCCTGAAAAACAAATAAACAAATGTTAAATGATGCAATGATGATATATGCAAATGATATGCAAGGGTTTGTGATCAAGATCTGGATCTGATTATTTGTCTTGGTATAAGGTCCATGTATGTTCAAAGGTCCGGATGGAGGCTCAGAAATCCAGTAACCAGGTTGGGGGACTCAAATAAAGAGTCACATGTCTAGGGTTAATCACAAGAACTGTCCAAAGTGAAGTATTCTTAAACAATACAGTAACAGGGTATGATGTGGCCAAGGGTTCCTGCAAACCTGTAAACAACCCAACCCCCTCACATGTAATGTTCTAGAACAAGAATCCTCATACTTGGATCAGTTATGAGAAGTGTAAACACTTCTAACCCGGAGGTACAGTGTTTACAACAACCATAAAGGATCATCCTCTAATTCACCCCAGATTCTGAAGGTCATAATAAAGGTCATCCAGACTAAGCATGCTTCCTAGATAGCTCTAGCACTACAGGAAATTTGTAGCAAAGAGTTCTCAAGAAGAAACCCACATCTGAACCGTGTTTCATATTCCCGCACCAGACCGAAATGGAATGGGAAAGAATATGAACCACTCTAGCCTAGGTGTCACTCAGGTCCCAGGTATAGGACCTTAATCACTAAGTGAAACCCCACCCACAGAAACAGAAACCAGATCCAGCAAGGATAATGACAGTATGATGTATAAAAAACTGTAAAGAAAGCAGTAAATAAAGTTGTACATAAGGCAATAAATAAAGCAAATAAACAAGCACAATTAGCACATAACACCCCAGTAAACACAAATCAAACAAGCGCTAGGAGGAACCCACAAAAAGAACTAGAAGCCCTGGTTGCAGTATAAGGGTCCCCAGCAGAGTCGCCAAGCTGTTGCTCCCAAAGATTTGCATCCTGGTACAAGCGCGAACGGTCGGCGAGAGGAGAAATGAAATGAAGTGAAAAGAGTCGCCAGCTAGGCATTTTTATCCCGAAGGAAAGGTAATGCTACATAAACCTAGAAAGATATGGACAAGACGGTTGCGAATCAGAGAAACTGAGAAAGGGGGTTGGTTACAACCTGGGAAGGTATTAGCACCCAGATTGTCCGTCGTACTCGACGGGATCCACGCTTGAATGTTTGTGTTTAAAGGGGTAGTGTCCGTGTTATCTATGTGCAAAAGCTGGAAAAGAATGTACAAGTGTTAGTGCAAAAGAAGTGTGACGTGAATTTCTCAGGGATGAGGCTTAAAGAATAATGCTGGAAAAGGGGGAATATACAGAGACTTTTGTTCGGTAACAGTTAAGTTATGCCTACGTATCCTCTCATGCAATGAGGAAGTCAGAACACCGTAGTTCGACTCAAAGAGACTGAAAGATAAATTGACTGATGAACTGCTTACTTATCTATGCTCAAGTGTATGACCTGTCTGGCTCAGGTGCTAACTGTCTTGCATTAGACGGAAGAAGCGAGTTCTCGTTTATGAGTGAATGAGACGAGAAGAGAATCCCGGAGGAGACGATTATTGTTTGTTTTTGTGTTTTCAATCTTTTATTGCTTTTTGGAGTTTGTCATAAGAAAATGAGCTTAAGCGTAAACCAAGGGTTAGTAAACTCATCACATCCTCCCTCTGATTAGGGGTAATGAGAATACCTTAAGTATGAAGTAAGCACCTCACACATAAACACCATGATGTAGGATTAAGATCATTAACCTACTTGCAATTATTTAGATGTTTTTGGAGTTTTTGTTTAGTGTTAAGTAATGAGTTTAAGCCATAATCAAGGATTTAATGGACCCATTGCACCATCCTAATAGAAGGATAATAGATGAGAACATTTAAGTTGAGGAAGACTCCTCAACTTAATCCATGATTAGGAATTAACCTCATGACAAAACAAAACCTTTATTAGAGTGGATTTTAGTTAATGGTGAGATTAAGAAATGAGTTTTATGGTTTGTAAGACAACTTGAGGGGGACTTGTCCATTAACACTAGGGTTAGTCCTTCTTAACCAATTAAGGAAGAATTAGAACCCTAATGCAAGGCCCAAGTTACAAGCTTATGGTCTTAGTGATTATTAGATGGATTGATTAAGAGATTTAAACACATTAAGGGTTTAACACTTAGGATTAAAGTTATACACTCCATCCTAAGAGAAGGATGCAGGCATAATCTTAATCACAAAGCCTTAAGACCTTAAAGGTTTAGTCCCTGATTATGAGATGAGAGGAGAGACACAAAAGATGACACAAAGGCAAAACTAAATGGGGGACTAATCAAACCCTAATTTTTAACATGCTTGGGTGTTCCCAGGGTTTATGAGGCTTGCAAGAGATCTTCAGGAAAAGTCACCAAGGAGAAGGCATGATGGAAGGAGGAGAAGCAGAAGAAGCAAGTTAACTTACTTCACTTAAGAAGATAAGTTACTTGAAGAAAGAAAGTGAATGGAGAACATGAATGAGCAAGCTCACTCTAAGACAAAGGTAAAATTCAGCAAGGATGCATAAAAGAGATGGGAAGAGAATATGAGAAGTGAAGGCAAATTCACTTCTCAAAGTACTTACCACCTGAAAAGTTAGCATAAGAGAAAGAAATGAAATGAATGCAAAGGTGCAAACCAAAACCAGAAGCATATTTATGATGTAAATGATGCTGAGAGATGATGCAAATGTATGTCAAGAGTTGTGAATGATCATACAAGTGATGAGAATGCAAATGAAGCATGAAAGAAGCATGAAAGTTCATGAATTCTCATGGAATGTAATGAATGCATAACATGGAAAATGGATGAGGAAATGATCAAGCATGAGTCTAATGTGTCCTATGATGTCTTAGAAGTCATGTTAATGCATAAAATGTCATGGCAAGTTCTTATATGAATGCTTATGCAAGATGTATGCAAAGGAAGATGAGAAATTAGGGTTTTCATACAACATGAGATGCAAAACTCAAAAACAGAAGCAAATGACAAGATAAAAAATTGAAAATGCAATCAAAATAACCCTAACCCCATATGATATCACAACCCAAAGAAGAAGACCTAACTCTTAACCTAATGAAAGTTATGATTTTTCTAAGTTTTCTATGGTTTTAAGGCACCTAAAGGGAAAAAAATGCAAATCAATTCAAAAATGCAGAAGAAATTAGTGACAAAATTATGCTAGAAACTAAATGTCAAATGAAGATCAATGCAAAAAGAACCATTGTCATACCATTCTTGGTTAGGCAGAAAATAATTCTTGAAGTTAGGGTTCTAAAATAGGAATTTTATGAACCCTAAATTTAAGAAAATTATCAAAGATGGTTCAAAACCAAAAATAAATTTGTGTGGATGGTATGAAAATGTCTCTAAATGTTTAAATATGCAATATGAATTTTTTGGGATTTTTTAGAAACCTAAATGATATTTTAATTAATTAATTTTCATTAATTAATTAAAATAAACATTTAAATGTTTTAAAATGATTTTTTAATGTGAAAAATAAAAATAAAAATATTTTTGGGTTGAGAAAATTATTTGAAGTAAAAATGCAGAATAAAAATATTTTTGGAATTTTTAAACTATTTTTAATAAATGGAACAAAATAAATAAGAAAAATTGAAATAAAAAATGAAATAAACAAAAGTAAACGCAGTGAAGGGTTGGGATTGAATCTGGGGGTTTCCTGGGTTGACTGCGCGCCAGATCCAATGGCCAGCATTTAAATTTCAGTAATCCTAATTAATTAATTCTTTAATCCATAATTAAAACTAATGAAAGGATCTCAGCCACACAACACGCGCAGGATATGAAAATCCAAGGGTCCAAATTTAAACAAAGCCCTAACCCTAATTATCAAATTAATTACATTCAGGTCACCGGAGAAGAGCTCCGGTCGTCTTCTCCGGTGACACCCTCACCTGAAAATCTCCAACTTTCTCCCTAGGTTATTTCTGGAGCTCTAAAGCTCCAGATTAACTCCTCCCACCTCCCTGAATCCAAATCCACCTTCAAAACAAATTTCATATGGCTCAATCCTAAGATTCGAAGAGAAACATGAAAATGGCAAAAAATTCAGAGATTCAATCCATACTCATTTCTACACCATTTTCGAAAATTCAAAGCTCAGTGTGATCAGTGAAGCATGCTTTTTCATATTGTAACATAAAATAGGAGTTATGGAAAAATGAATTTAGATGACTACCTGAGATGGAGCTTTCGAAAATTCAAAGCTCACTTCCTTTGTGCAAAATGACTCCCTTTGACCTCCTGAGGCTAATGGAATGCTTCAAAGGCTTTGAGAATGGTTGGTTTGTGAGGTTACACTTCAACTGGCTGAGAATCTTGTTTTGTGTATGGTGTGTTCTTGGCTTGTTTGAAGGGTGGGAAAGGGTCCTTTTGTGATGCTGAGTTGATTGGTGAAGATAGTTTTGAGTTTGAGTCAGTGAGCTATGAGTTTCGAAGGAAAATGCAAGATGGAGTGATTTTGGGAACTTGATCAATCTTAGGTTTCAGCTTGCAATGTTGTGTGTTATCATCTGCCTTTGGTTCACATATCAAGTTGTGATAGGTCAGAGAAGTGGTTTTGGCCTATGGTGATTGGTATAGGCTTCTTGCAAAAAGTCACCAACTTGTGTACTTGAGGTATGGGAAATGGTGTAGCTGACTCATTGGCTTGTCCATGCGCAGCTAACTTCAAGGATGTCCACAAAATCAATCTTGAGGCAATTCAGCAAGTGGGAGCAAAGTTATGGGACCTTTTGCAATTATGTGAAGTTTTGGCCCCTTTGAGAAATCTTGATGCTCAAGGCATGTAATCTTGCAATTCTTTGGGAAATTATAGTCTAAAGGAAATGCACTATGATGTTACGATACATTGAAGTTTGTTTGAAGTCACAAAATGCCTTGGCAAGTGGTTTTGCAAAGAATCCCTTTTGGTGCATTCTTGAAAATTATGGGATTTTTGCCAACTTTGACAAGCCATATCTTGAGTTCCAAAATGAATTAGATATTGTTCTTGTACTTTTTGAAAAGGGAATGATCCAATCTAAAACTTTCATGACCAACAATTTTTCATTTGAAGCATTTTTGGTTGAGAAAGAGGAGGTTGAAAAACTTTCCCAAAATGGAAAGTTTACATTACAAGTCATTTCCATTTTTGGCAACTTTTGGTTTAGCTCACTTTTCTTCAATTTTGTGAACTTCTAAACACTTCAATGATCAAATAAAGATCATATAACTTCAATTTGATGAAAACTCAACTTTGGTTCCATTGATGGGGGCCTCAGATGCCCTGATTTTGCTCTGACTTGCTCAAGAAGTTACCCAATGATCAGATGACTTCCACAATGAATTTATTCATCAAACTTGGTACACATGATCCTTATAACATATTGAGACCATTAGAAACAATAATGACTAAAAATTTTGGAGTTATGGCCTCTGAAACCAAAACCCTAATTTCAGGTCATTTGTGCAGTTAAACCCTAGCTCTGCTTCCATGCTTTGTAAGTTCTTGTGATTCTTTGACTTCCTTGATCTTTGAAGGATATAATATGATGATTGATAATTCATGGACCCTCTTGAGATGATTGAAGACCTTTGGAGTGGCTCAGATGAATCTTTGGTTGCTCAGATCACAAACCCTAGATGCAGATGAACTTGAACTAATGTAGTGAAGCCAAAATGTAATATGAGATGATATGCTTATACTAATGTAAACATGAAAGATCACAAGCCATGATATGAATTTAGTGAGGGAAAATTTGGGGTGTTTACAGTGGTCTATGAGACAGACGAACCTCCTTTAGATATACCTTTTACGCCAGGACCGGTAGCCATTTTGACGTTTAATCCCACCGTCAGGACTTCAAACCTCTTCAATACAGACGAGCATTGGATGATTATCAAAAGAACACAGACGAGCGCCATAAGTCAATGATACAAACGGATATCAGACGATGATCTAAGAAACACAAACGAGCACTTCAGGCGAGGATATAGACGAATATCAGCCACTGGTACAGACGAATACCAGAGATCCAACACAGACGAGCATTTGGAGTAGCAATACAGTCGAGTATCAAAACGATTATCAAATCAACATTCATATGGATATAAGCTAACACAGACGAGAGCGGGTTTGATACAGACGAGTATCCAAACAATGCGAACGTGCTTCAAACAAATAATAAGCACAGACGAGTGCTGGAGAATGCATACGAGCATCAAACGGAAATCAAATACGGATGAGTGTTGGAACTTGCATATGAGCAACAAACAGATGCCAAGCACAGACGGGTGTCGGGGAGTTCATATGAGCATCAAATAGGTATCAAACACAGACGAGTGCTGGGGAAATCATACGAGCATCAGATGAGTATCAAACACAAATGAGTACTAGGGATGCAGACGAGCAAAAATACGAGCACAGACGCATGCCGAGAAGTGCATACGAGCAACTACAAAGTGTGAACACAAACGAGTGTTGGGAAAATGCAGACGAGCAACTACAAAGTGTGAACACATACGAGTGTTGGGAAAATGCAGATGAGCAACGACATCTACCACACACAAGCGACTTTTGGGGGAAAGCATACGAGCATCAAATGAGTATCAAACACAGGCGAGCGCAGGGGAAACGCAAACGAGCGTCAAGTAGATGCTAAACACAGATGAATGTCGGGGAGTGCAAACGAGCAACGACAAAGTGTGAACACAGAAGAGTGTTGGGAAAATGCAAACGAGCAAAAATACGAGCACAGACGCATGCCGTGAAATGTATACGAGCATCAAACGAATTGCCATGTTTGGCAACAATAATCCCGACTCTGCAGGGGAACTAGGTAAAGAGGCTTTGACGATGCTTAACTCTGACCGGGGAGATGAATAATTGTTGGCGTCATTTCAAAGGCCAAAATAAATTGGCAATCTCTCTGGGGAATACTCCACTGATGGGAGTGAATCTCGATCATGAACTCTGCGGAGGATAACCGCCTTCAGACTTGGCTGGGGATGATGCTTGGTCAGACCCTAGCTGGAGAGAGAATTCTGAAAATTCTGACTAGGTGGGGAAATAGGCATTCAGTTGCTCGCTGGGAATAGCCCATTCTGACACAAAGGCTCCGATTGGGGACAAACCTCTTCAATTGAGTTTGAAGCTCCGATGGGGATAACTATGTCTTTCTTGTGAAGAACAACTGCCACTTGGCAAAGACACCTCTTTGACTAGGTTTGAAATTTTTCCGAGGATTCCACTTGCTTCAGCTCAGCTGGGGAGCAATCTCTGCTTGGGGAATACAATTCGCCCTGCAAAACCTTTAATAACAGTATACACACATGTGCCCCGGGGACTTGCATGGTATGATCTGTTCATCCATTGCCACCCGACACTCAAAGACAGTTTTTATTGTTTCCCTGCAATGTCAACTTCTTTTTTTTTATTTAGAAAAATCAACATGTTTCATATGCAATGCTCTTTTTGCCAAAAATTCAGGACATTTTTGCAAACAAAGTAAACACAACACAACACGGTTTTATGACTGAATATTCATTCATTGAATGGCCTCTGAATAGGCAAAGTTTTACATAAAAAAGCAACTTCCTGGAAAGAGGTAGCTACCATAAATTTGAGAAAAGAAAATATCCTAATGGCAATGTACACGGAATTCCAATGCGTTTCCTTCCTGCTATGACCAGCATGTCCTCATAACTTTCTGTTCTTGCCTTTGCTTTCTGAAGAAGATGAGGGGACTGATTCCTATCCTTCTGATATTGTCAGACTATTTGAGACGATGATTTGGTTCAGATTACCCGGATCACAGTTGTTCGCTTATTTCATTGTTTTGCGTGGATCGCCTTTACGAGTTTTCAATCCACCGGGATACCCTTTTTTGCCTGAGCTTTCTGATGTGGCTTTTCAACTCAACGGGTGTACATATTTTTGTCGTACCCTGAAAAATATGACCTCACGCGATCCGAAAAGACGGGAGCCGCTCGCTGGACAGACTGAAGAGTCGCCACCTAATTCTATTTATTCCCGAAGAGGGAAAAGGAAGATATAGATATAACCCGGGAGGAAAAGGATGAGGACAAAGGTCAACGGAACCATTTCCTGGGTTCGGGAGTCGGTTATGCAGGGGGGAGGTATT
This sequence comes from Lathyrus aphaca, assembly GCA_963966055.1. Taxonomy (NCBI): domain Eukaryota; kingdom Viridiplantae; phylum Streptophyta; class Magnoliopsida; order Fabales; family Fabaceae; genus Lathyrus; species Lathyrus aphaca. Next base: position 204,178,008 of record OZ014523.1, on the reverse strand, counting down.
AGCACCCCCTACATCCATCGTACTCGATGGGAACCATCTAAGTTATCACGCACGAAAGGATGTCTATGCTTAAACGAATTGCTTGCTAGAGGGAAATGAGTTGAATTATAAGTTAGATTGATCCTAGGTGCTCGGCAAGGATTGAGATCCTCGTGCCTACGTACTCCCGTGTGCAATGGGAAAGTCATAGCCTTGTAGTTCGACCTACTAAGGGTAATGGTTGTTGATTTTATTACCTTTCTTCGACGAAAGGGTTTAGGAGTTGAAATGCACTAAAGACTATGGATAGTTTATCTCGTCCAACAAGACGAGCGTCTTGTGTTGAAATAATCGGAGCGAGTAACGAGAGCTCGTTATCCTCCTTTCTACCGCTTAAGGCTCGTAGCGTACAAATCTTCTCGCGTTTATTAGAATTTTTTATTTCCTAAAACCGCTTGACGTTGGATCAAGGGTTTGGATCTAAAGAGAATCGTTTTGGTTTTTGAGGTTAAAAGGGTAAATGCAAGTGGAGGTTTATTTTTGTTGTTTGTTTGCGAGGCACAATGCGCTCGGCTCGCAAGGAGAGGTGGATCCTAATAAACGAAATGATAACTGGAAAATAAAGTGCAAGTGTGCGGGTGAAATCGCTTGGCGTTGGACCAAGGATTCAAAATTAAATAAAATACGGAAAATAAAAATGCGTACAAAATAATGGGAGAGGGATACATAATAAATACAGGGGATTGCGAGAAATAAAGAGGTCTCGTTGTAATTCGCCCAAGAGAAAGCGTGTGTGCAGTGTTTTTGAACTATTCGAAGGCGTTCGGCCTTTTTGATCGGAAACAACTATTCGAAGGCGTTGGACCTTTTTGATCGGAAACAACTATTCGAAGGCGTTGGACCTTTTTGGGACGCGTCGAAATTTAGTTCGTTAACTACCTTAGAATCGATTCAAAGTTGGAATCATTCTATGAGGAGTCGAGCGATATTTTTTTGAAATGCGGAAATAAATAGATAAAATAAATTGAATTGAGAAAAGTTAAGATTAAATAAATTAAATAGTATTGAGAATATTTATAATGGTATAATGGTATAATGAATAAAATAAATTAAATTTAAATGTTTATTTACCAAAATAATAAAAATAAATAATAAAAAAAAACTAATTACAAGGAGGGCCTCATATTGATCGAATATCACCGATTTAATAAAAATCGGGCGAAAAATCGGCCTTTTATTATGTCATTGGCCCTTAAGAAGATTAAAACAAGAATGAAACTTTAATACATATAAGAGTTTACTAAACTATAGACATAAACGGGTTTACTAAATCTTAAAAAAAAACTTTACAAAAACATAAAAAACTAATATTATGAAATAATAAAAATAAATGAATGACATCAAGGATGGTGCACCGTGTGATAATTGGTGTGCATTGGATGAATTGGTAATCTAAATGGGCTACCTAAGCCCAACAATTAATGGCAATAATAAATTCAAAAGATATTCAGTCAGAGAAATAAATAATTAAATAAAAAAAAGGGTAAAATATACTAAATATTAAAATAAAGTCAGCAACATAAAACTGGGTAAAAACAAGATAACAGGGTCATTGATGAGAAAAAAGAAGAGAAAACACGGGTTAACCTTCTTCAAAAGTGACGAACAAGCTTTTCTCCCTCTCTCACTTTTATCATGGTGGTGCTTTCAGATTCCTCACGGCGCGTTTCGCGGTGGATTTCTCGGCCTCCCAGTCTCACGATTTTGGCTTTGCATTTTATGGTTCTGAATCGGTTGGCTGTTTGTTCTCAACTCTCGGTTTCACACAGTCACACGGATGGGTTGGTTCGGCGATTCGATGCTCACGGTTCGGCTTCTTCGCGGTGGTTTGGCGGAGCTTGTCGCGGTTTGCTCTGCGATTTGTGTTTCGCGATGAATGATTGGGCTTTTCACGGCTTGGTGATGGTTTGATGCTTATCGGCGGTTTGATTTTGAGTTTGCGATCTGGTTGTATTGTTGATTGTGAAACAGTTTTGAAGTGGTGATGATGTTGTTTCGGCTCGGAGGTGGTGGTTAGTGCGGCTTTGGGATGAGCGGTAGGTGATAGTCTGAGGCAGCGGGACTTGTTTCACGGCGGAAAGGGACTTGCGCGGTTCTGCGTTTTCAGATGGCAATGAAGGTTCGCAGTTGGTGACGCGATGAGGGTTTTGTTGTGAAGGTATGGTGAGGGTGTCGTTCGTGTATGGGTGGAACGGTTTCGGTGAGTTTGTTTCAACAGTTCGTCGGCTTGAATGGGTTCTCAATTCATCCCTTCCTCACGGCCAGCTTCGTCGCACAAACAAGCCAAAAAGGGCTCGCAGTGATGTTTTGCTAACGGTGATGAAGACGGTTGTTTTCGGTGATGGCTAAGAGTGTGGTTTTTTGTGTTTCTTTGTGAGGTTCTAAACTTTTTCTGCTTCAAGATTTGGTGTTTTTTTAAAGGTTTGTGTTCTTGGGTGATTTTGTGAAGGATTTTGGAGGAAAAGTGAGTTTCTATGGTGGTTGAATGATGAAGAGAAGAAATGTTAGAGGGAAGATTTTTGTTAACAGTGATGAAGGAGATTTGCGTGGTTTATGGTGTAGTGAAGGGTTGGAGAATGAGTTTAAGGAAAGGTGTAATGGAGGTTATGTATTTGGTTTTCTGCGTTTTTGCTTATGAGATTTTTCTGAGATTTTTAATTTTATTTCTTGAAGGTTTATTATGGAGGAATTTTAGCAGGGTTATTGCAAGGCTCTCCAAGCTTCCTGAATGAGTGATTTGAGAGTGCTTTATAGAGGTGGAAAGAATGAGTAAAATTAGGATAAGAATTGCTGAAATTTGGATGAGCTGTGTTTGTACGATTTTTGCAGGCTGTAACAGATTGTTGGAGTGTATTGAAAAAAATTTGCTTGTATGCTGCATTTTGTTTTTAGTGGGAGCTGTGAGGAAAAAAATGGTGGGCCCTGCGTTGATCTATGTGCAAACTTTCTTTATTAAATTTCTATAAAAAACAATAGACTTTATAAAAAAATTAATAAGAACAAATAATGAGTAGTAAGAATAATAAAAAATTATTAATTATAATAAAATAATGAGTATAAAAAAATAATTGTAAAACTAATAGTGATAACAATGATAATAAAAATTAATAATGAAAGTAATGATAATAATAGAAATATAAACAAAAATGGCAAAAAAATGGTAAAAATAGTAATGATAAAATAATTAATGGAATAATGATAATAATAGTAATAAAAGGTAGAATGATAAAAGTAATAATAAAAGATGATAAGAAATAGATTTTTTGTAATTTTAATATTGAACAAAAATAAAACTTATAGCAATATGAAAAGAGAATAAAATGCATTTCTTTTGGATTTAATTTTTTATGAAAAAAAGGATAGATAGAAAATGAAAGTGAGAAATGGACAAATAAACTCCACACAACACCACACGCGCAAACACCGACAAATACAAACTGACTCGATTTTTTTGCACAAAATAAAAGGACATATTTTTCGATTTTTCAATATGCGATTTAGACAGTAAAATAAAATGGTGCGGGTAGGACAAATTTGGGGTATGACAGATGCCCCTATCGAATTGGCTTAGACCGAGTAAGGTGAACTGGCTCGCGTTCAGTCTTTCAAGGTATAAGATAATTAGATATTAACAGACTCCAAATTTGTCCGACAAAGAAAGAAATTGCGAAAATAGCTAATGACTAAAATTGGAAATAATGGGTAACACAGCAAGAAACAATTGACAAAATAAATCACTTATCACCAGAGGATGATAAGGCAAATAACTGAAAATAAAGTCACTTATCAACAGAGGATGACGAGGAGAATGACTGAAAACAAAATTATTTATCCCCGAAGGATGATAAGGCAAAAGACTAAAAATAAACTCACTTATCACCAGAAGATGATAAGGAAACTGACTGAAAATAAAATCACTTATCAACAGAGGATGATAAGGCAAATAACTGAAAATAAAATCACTTATCACCAGAGGATGATAAGGCAATAGACTGAAAATAAAATCACTTATCACCAGAGGATGATAAGGCAACAGACGGAAAATAAAATCACTTATCAACAGAGGATGATAAGGCAAATAACTGAAAATAAAACCACTTATCACCAGAGGATGATAAGGCAAATAACTGAAAATAAAATCACTTATCACCAGAGGATGATAAGGCAACAGACGAAAAATAAAATCACTTATCAACAGAGGATGATAAGGCAAATAACTGAAAATAAAACCACTTATCACCAGAGGATGATAAGGCAAATAACTGAAAATAAAATCACTTATCACCAGAGGATGATAAGGCAAATAACTAAAAATAAAATCACTTATCAACAGAGGATGATAAGGCAATAGACTGAAAATAAAATCACTTATCAACAGAGGATGATAAGGCAAAAGAAATTTAAATACGACCAATGAATCCACCAAGAGGATGCCTGAAATCTTCGATTGATATGATCCTGACTTCCACTGGGAAAAGGACTGGAAACTTGTGTTGATCCTGGATCCTGAATTATGCAACTATGTTTGATTATTTTGAAATGGTATTCCAAAAGGATGGAAATACGATGCAAATGTTTATGCACTGAGATGTAAGTTGAAACTGTTGGGAAAAAAAATAAAAAGTCTGATTTATTTGGGTATGCAAATGATGTGTATGCTGTAAATGATTGATGTAAATGATGCGTATGACATTGATGATGCATAATGATGCACATGAGCGATTGAAAGGTGCCAGCTTGGTGGACGTTTGGCCTGGTAGTTGCTAATAATGATTGGACTTTGGGTTGGTGGAGGGCTTGATTCCCCGACACTCGATCTTCGACGATGTATGGTCAGAAGATGGATCTGAACGCTCTAAGCTTGGTTATCTGCTGATGAGCGGAGCAACTTAATTGACACATGAAGACTGATTTTGCTTTGAATGATTGCCAACTGTAAACACCCCAAATTTTCCCTCACCCCTTCACACCATGGCTTGTGATCTTTACATGTGCATAAATTCAATCATAGCATCTCATACCACATTTTTGATTCACTGCATTGATTCAAAGTCATCTGCATCTAGGGTTTGTGATATGAGCAATTCCTGAGCCATTTGAGCCACTCCAAAGGTCTTAAATAATCTCAAAGGGGTCCATGTATGTTCAAGCATCATATTATATCCTCACAAAGTCAAGGAAGTCAAAAAATCACAAGAACTGAGAAAGGCATGGAAGCAGAGCCAGGCTTAACTGCACAGATGACCTAGAATTAGGGTTTTGGTTTCAAAGGCCATAACTCCAAATATTTTGGTCATTCTTGTTTATATTGGTCTCTATATGGTATAAGGATCATGAATATCAATTTTCATGAAGAAATTCCATGGGGAAGGCATCTGATCAAGAGTTGACTTCTTGGGCAAGTCAGTGTAAAATCAGGGCATCTGAGGCCCCCAATGACCCAACCAAAGGGTGTTCTCCATCATTTTGAATGTATATGATCTTTATTTGATCATAGAAGGTGTTAGAAGTTCAAAAAATTGAAGAATTTCAAGCCATTTGCAAAGTTGCCTTTTTGGGAAAGTGACTTGTAATGTAAACTTGCTATTTTGGGAAAGTTTTTCAACCTCCTCAAATTGATTCAAAATTGCTTCAAATGAGAAAACTTTGGTCATGAAAGTTGTAGAATGGATCTTCCCATTTTCAAAAAGTACAAGAACTCATTCTAATTCATTTTGGATCAAAAGTTATGGCTTGTCAAAGTTGGACAAAATCACATAATTTCAAGTTTTACACCAAAGAGGGAAAGTTGCAAAACCTCATGCCAAGGCAAAATGTGACTTCAAATGGACTTATATGCATTACACAAACATGAACCATGACCTAAAAATCAGAATGCACCAAAGAATCTCCAAGTTTCATGATTTGTGCATTAAGAAACTTCAAAAGGGCCAAAAGATCACAAAATTGCAAAACCACACATAAGCTTTGATCCACTTGCAAATTGGCCTCAAATTCATTTCCATGGTTCCCCTTGATCACAGCTGAACCAAGCCATGCCTCTAAACCAGCCTGTCATGATCCATACCTCAAAGGACAAGTCACATTGACTTTTGGCAAAATGACCCATACCAATCAGCATAGGCCAGCAACAACTCTCTGACCTATCCAAACTTGATACATGGACAAAATGGAACTCAACTCAACACAGAAGACAGCCTGAGCCCTCCCACAAGTCAGCATCCTCCAAACTCTCCTCTTATGCATTTTGCTTCGAATCTCATTACACAGGCTTCAAACATCAAAACAAACTTCACAAAACCATTCACCATGATCCTCTGATCATTTCCCAATCCTCATTTGACCCTGAAACCACCCCAAGTAGAAACACAATTTTCCCCCCTTCTGAACAGAACTTCATCAAACTCTTAAACCAGCCACATTAAACCCCAACCAAGCCTCAAAGCTTCCTCAAGAAGATCATTGGAGCCATTTTGAAGCAAAGAAGCAGTCAGAAAGCTCCTGGATTGAAAGCTCCATCTCAGGTAGTCATGCGAATCATTTTTCCAGAAACCTTGTTTTAAGTTATTGAAATGATTTACATGCTCCCCTGAATGCAATGAGCTTTGAATTTTTGAAAATGATGAAGAGATGAGGATGTATGGTCCGTCTGAAACTTTGCCCGTGAAAATGATTTTTGCTTGTTTCTCTTGATTCATGAAAAATAAATAGATTTTGTTGTTGGATTCTTGTTTAAGATGTTTGGTTGAGTGAATCTGGAGATTTAGACACATTTTAGTGAGGTTTTGAGAGAGATAGGATGAAGGTCTCGCCGGAGAAGACGACCGAAAGTCTTCTCCGGCCACCTGAGGGTCATTAACCCTAATCTGAGTAATTAGCCAACTTTGAATGTGAACCATGGATTCTGTTGACCCGTGTTGACCCGCGCGCGTTTGTGTGGCTCAGATCATCCCATTAAGCCCTAATCCACGTCATTAAGTTAATTAATTAGGTTTTAGTTTTAAATAGGTCAGTTTAAATGTGGACCACAAGATCTGGCGCCAGTCAACTCGCGCGTTTTTCATTTCAATGCCAGCCATTAGATCTGCATACTTTCTCTTTAATTCAATTTTTATTTCATTTTATTTGTTTTATCTTTCACGAATTATTAAAAATAGTAAAACACTTTGAAAAATTCTGATTTTTTTGTCAAACATTTCATTAATTTTCAGAACCCAAAAATATTTTTATTTTTATTTTTTGCATTAAAAATCATTTTTAAATCATTTAAATGTTTATTTTTAATTAGTTAATGGAAATTAATTAATTAAAAATGCATTTAGGTATTTAAAAATCACCAAAAAATTCACATTGCATTTCAAAACATTTAGAAACATTATCAAACTCTCAAAACAAATTTCTTTTTGGTTCTTGATGCATTTTGATAATTTTCATTGAAATTAAATTCTTTTAAAGGCAATATTTTTGTTCAAACTTGGAAAAATCCATTCTGCCTAACTATTGAGAGTTTGATGATGGTTCTTCTTGCATTGTATCCTTCATAGCATGTAGTTTATAGGATAAAATTGGTTTGAATTTATCTCCCATTTTCAATTTGTTTAGCATTTTTCATTGTGAGGTACCTTGAAACCCTAGATTGACTTGAGAAATTCATAACTTGCACTAGGTTAAGAGTTAGGTCCCCTCCTTGGGGCAGTGAACTTGTGTAGGGTTAGGGTTCCCTTGTTCCCATTTTCAATTTTTTATCACATCATTTGCTTCTGGTTTTGAATTTTTGCATTGTATGTTGTATGTAAACCCTAATTTGTGCCTTCCTTTGCATCCATCTCTCATATGCTTGCATTCAATAACTTTCCATGACATTTTGTGCATCCACATGATCCATAAGACATCTTAGGACATATTAGAATCATGATTGATCATTGCATCATCCCTTTGCCATGTTATATGTTCATTTCATAAACATTCATGAATCTTTATGGTTCAAAGCATGCCTCATTTGCACCCTTATGCTTGTATGATCATTCTCATCTCTTGTCATGTGTTTGCATCATCTCTTAGTATCATTAACATCATGTTTATGCTTCTGACTTTGGTTTGCATCATGGCATTTCATCTCATTTCCATTACATTTCATTTCCTTTGCTAACTTTTCAGTTGGTAAGTTGTTTTGAGAAGTGAATTTGCCTTCACTTCTCACAATCTCTCTTCATCTCTCTTATGCATCATTGATGCATTTTATCTTTGTATTAGAGTGAGCTTGCTCATTCATGCTCTCCCCCACTTTCTTCCTTCAAGCAACTTGTCTTCTTAAGTGAAGTAAGTTGTCTTGCTTCTCTCTGCTTCCTTCTCCATTCATCTGTTCCTTTCCTGGTGGTTCCTCTGAAGATCTTTTGCAAACCTCATAAACCCTAGGAATAACCAAGCATGATCATGATTAAGATTTGATTAGTCCCCCCCCCCCCCCATTTAGTTTTACCTTTGTGTCATCTTTGAGTCTTCTCTTCTTACCTCATAATCAAGGACTAAACCCTAAAGGTTTTAAGGCTTTGTGACTAAGCTTATGCCTGCATCCTTCTATTAGGATGGAGTGTATAACTTTAATCCTAAGTGTTAAACCCTTAATGTTGTTTAAATACTTTAATCAATTCACTGAATAATCATCAAGACATCAAGCTTGTAACTTGGGCCTTGCATTAGGGTTCTAATTCTTCCTTAATTGGTTAAGAAGGACTAACCCTAGTGTTAATGGACAAGTCCCCCTCAAGTTGTCATACAAACCATAAAATCCATTTCTTAATCTTACCATTAACTAAAATCCACTTTAATAAAGGTTTGTTTTTTCATGAGGTTAATCCCTAATCATGGATTAAGTTGAGGAGCCTTCCTCAGCTTAAATGTTCTCATCTATTATCCTTCTTTTAGGATGGTGTATTGGGTCCATTAAATCCTTGATTATGGCTTAATCTCATTACTCAACACTAAACAAAAACAACAAAAACATCTAAATAATTGCAAGTAGGTTAATGATCTTAACCCTACATCATGGTGATTAAGTGTGAGGTATTTACTTCATACTTAAGGTATTCTCATTACCCCTAATCAGAGGGAGGATGTGATGAGTTTACTAACCCTTGGTTTAGGCTTAAGCTCATTTTCCTATGAAAAACTCCAAAAGCAATAAAAGATTGAAAACACAAAAAAACAAACAATAATCGTCTCCTCCGGGATTCTTTTCTCATCTTATTCACTCATAAACGAGAACTCGCTTCTTCCGTCTAATGCAAGATAGTTTGCACCTGAGCCAGACAGGTCATACACTTGAGCATAGACAAGTAAGAAATTCACAAGTCAATTCATCTTTCAGTCTCTTTGAGTCGAACTACGGTGTTCTGACTTCCTCATTGCACAAGAGGATACGTAGGCATAACTTAACAGTTATCGAACAAAAGTCTCTGTATATTCCCCCTCTTTCCAGTATTATTCTTTTAGCCTCAAAATCTTGAGCTCACTCTTGTTCTTACACTGACACTTCTCTTATACACTTCACTTTTCTTTTGCACTGACACTTGCATTCTTTTCCAGCTTTGACACACAGATAGCATTGACACTACCCCTTTTAAACACAAATCTTTTAAGGATCCCGTCGAGTACGACGGACAATCTGGGTGCTAATACCTTCCCAGGTTGTAACCAACCCCCTTTCTCAGTCTCTCTGGTTCGCAACCGTCTTATCCATATCTTTCCTTAGGTTTATGCCGCATTACCTTTCCTTCGGGATAAAAATGATTAGCTGGCGACTCTTGTCTTCAGAGTTCACTCCTGTGTGTTCTCTCCTCCTTTCGCCGACCGTTCGCGTATGTACCCCATCTAACTTAGCCTCATTTTGGTGGGAGTGACAGCTTGGCGACTCTGCTGGGGACCCTTATACTGTAACCAGGGCTTCTGGTTCTTTTTATGGGTTCCTCCTAGCGCTTGTTTGGTTTGTGTTTACTAGGGTGTTATGTGCTAATTGTGTTTATTTATGTGCTTTATTTATTGCTTTATGTACAGCTTTATTTTATTGCTTTCCTTTACAGTTTTTCATATTTCATACTGTCATTATCATTGCTGGATCTGGTTTCTGTTTTGGTGGGTGGGGTTTCATTGAGAGTTTGAGGTCCTATGCCTGGGACCTGAGTGATACCTAGGCTAGAGTGGTTCATGTTCTTTCCCATTCCATTTCGGTCTGGTGCGGGAATATGAAACACGGTTCAGATGTGGGTTTCTTCTTGAGAACTTTGTGCTACAGATTTCCTGTAGTACTAGAGCTATCTGGGAAGCCTGCTAAGTCTGGATGACCTTTATTATGACCTTCAGAAACTGAGGTGAATTAGAGGAAGATCTTTTATGATTATTGTAAACACTATACCTCTGGGTTAGAAGTGTTTACACTTCTCATAACTGGTCCAAGTCTGAGGATCTTTGTTCTAGAACACCACCTGTGAGGGGGGTGGGTTGTTTACAGGTTTGCAGGTACCATTGACCATATCATACCCTGTTACTATTTGGTTTAAGAGTACCTCATTTTGGGCAGTTCTTGTGATTTAACCCTGGATATGTGACTCTTTATCTGAGTCCACCACCTTGGTTATTGGATTTCTGAACCTTCATCTGGACTTTCTTTGAACATACATGGGCTTTATATCAAGACAGATAATCTGATCCGGCTTGATCACAAACCCTTGCATATCATTTGCATACATTATCATTGCATCATTTTACATTTGTTTATTTGTTTTTCAGGGTATCCACATCATATCTGGTTTGGTTTTGACCCCTTCTTTTGCATAGACCTCAGCTTCAGCTATCTTCATCATTTGCCTACTTCAGCTGTTCTCATCATCACCAGCATCAGCCTATCAGTGGGTCATCTCCAGTATCAGTTTTGATCTCCATCAGCAGTTATATTCATCATCTTCATCAGCACTCATGGCTACACCCAGGAAGAGCAACATATCCTACCATTTCTTTGAGCCTGTGTTGACTAGTATCAGATAGGTCCAGTCACTTATCACCCCTGACCGCATCCCACTATTTAGAGAACACTATGGAGGTATCCTGGATATGGTTATGGACCTTGACCCTTCTCAGAGGAGCATGATCCACACATGCCTGCAGTTTTATGACCCTCCTTTGAGATGCTTCACATTTTCAGACTTTCAGCTAGGACCTCTGCTGGAGGAGTTTTCATCATTGATTGGAGTACCTATCAGGGGTGGTGTCCCCTTCAACCCAGAGATGACTTCTCCCAGCAATGGAGAGGTGGCAAAAGCACTGTACCTGGAGCCTACTTTGATTGAGCAGAATATGACAACAAAGGCTGGGATCCCTGGTTTGCACTTGGATTTCTTGATTTCTCAGGCCATCCTGAAGGCCTCTTTGGGAGAATGGAGGGCAGTTTGTGCATTGTTAGCCCTCAGTATATATGGGGTTATACTGTTTGCAGACGAGCCCAAATTTATCAGCAAGAATGCCATTCATCTTTTCCTCCTAAGGAACCCAGTACCCACCTTGCTGGGAGATTTCTATTATTCCATCCATCAGAGGAATGAGAGACAAAGGGGGAAGTTAGTGAGATGCTGTGCTCCTTTGTTTCACACCTGGCTGCTCAGACACCTGCCTAAGATAGATGCCTTCCTGAACCCTCACCAGCAGAAGAATTGGGCTAAGATACTCATTGCTTTGACTTCAGATGATATCAGATGGTACACCCAGAGCACCAAAGGCAAGGACATCATCACCAGCTGTGGGCAATACCCGAATGTACCTCTAATAGGAGTGAAGGGTTGCATCAACTACAATCCTTTGTTGTTTAAGAGACAACTGGGATTTGCTTTGGTTCACCCTCCTAAAGTGCAAGATTTAGCTGAGACCCTGTATTGTGAGATAAAGCCTAATCTAGCTGCTGTCAGACAAGCATCCTGGGCTTGGGACAACATCCAGACAAAGGGGATGGCTATTCTTGGAAGATGTAATAATGTTGCTTCAGCTCAGTACTATGACTAGTCCCGTACTAGAGCTCAGGTTACTGGAATGCCTTTCACCGTTGAGGATATACCTGGACCATCCACAGCACAGCCAACAGCAACTGTCAGCCTGGAAGAATTTGAGAAACTGAAGGAAAGGAATGAGAATTTGTCTCAAGCTCTGAAGAAGACCCTTTGGGAAAGGAGTGAGGGTCGTCTGGACATTGAGAGGTTGGAGAAGCTTAGGGTGGAGCATCTGGCCAAGATTGAGAAAACAGAAGACTACATCAGAAAAGCAAGAGCTGGGGAACAAATATTGAAGAATGCCTGTAAAGAGGCCAAGCTTCAGAAGGCTAGGACTGATCTCTATCTGCAAGAAAGTCAGGCTAGGTGGGTCAGGATCACTGAAGCCCGGACACAAGAAGATCAGAGGACTCAGGCCAAAATTGAGCAGTTAGAGGCCAACGAAAAGAAGCAACATGAAGCTTTGCTGGCAGCCCAGAAGGAGATCTCAGAGTTGAAGCTTAGGGATGGATTAAAGAGATCAAAGGATCAGGACAGGCACAAGAAGCTGACCACTGCCATTGCCACCAGGAACCTCCTCATCAGGACCATCACAGAGCATCCAGCTGGTCCAGTGACTGAGGCACTTCTGAAGGAGGTTAAGGAGGATGAGTTTGGACTAGATGTTTGACTTCTTTTCTTGTTGTTCATTTCCATTTGATGTACTTTTCTTTTTGTTGTATTTTGACCCTCCAGGGGCATATGTTGTAAAACAAACTATGTATGATTCACCATTTGTAATACATTTTTTTTAGTTTATTTCTTTTTTGGGTTTTCTTTTCTCAACAACATCAAAGCATCTTCCTCGAGGTCTGGAAAGGTCAAAACCAAGAACCAAGCCGGATACCTGGGAAAACAAATAAGCATATTGCATTGCATACTAACTTTTGTTTTGTTTTGTAGGTTTTGTCATTATTTTGTTTGTTTCTAACTCTATTGTGCTTCAGGAAATATTGCTCGTCGTCGGGTGTTCCCTGTCAACCGTACGCACCGGTACCCTACTCGCAACAACCTTCCTGGTATCCAAATGGATCAAGTACAGCAAGACCTGACTGAGGTCAGAACCCAAATGGCTAATGAAAGAGTGGAGATGAGAAACCAAATGGCCCAATTCATGATTGTGATGACTGGCTTGGCCCAGAGCCAAGAAAGGCTAAGGGCACTGGTAGAAAGGAAAACTCCCAAGGAACCTCATCCTGGGACTGGAGGGACTAGTAATAATGAGGGAGGTCAGCCTCATGTTAACCCACCAGTATTTGGACCTCATCTAGATCCGGAAGTCAACATCCCAAGGAATGTGCAGGGCAACACTGCTGCAGGCAGGATCTTGCAAGAAGATCCTCAAGAAGAGCAGTTTACTGTAATGGGAGTTGGAGATGAAGTTTATGATAGGAGGTTTGATGAAATTGCTGAGAAATTGAGGTCTTTGGAGTCTCAAAACTCCTTGGGCTTCGATGTAATGGATATGGGGTTAGTATACGGGGTGAGGATCCCCCACAAATTCGAACCCCTGTACTTTGAGAAATACAATGGGACCTCTTGTCCACGAACTCACCTGCAGTCTTTTCTGGGAAGACTTAAAGCATATACCATGGATGAGAAGCTGTGGATGTTCTACTTTGAAGACAGCTTGACTGGAGCTTCAAGAGAGTGGTATTCACACTTGACCAGAGCTACTATCAGATGCTGGAAGGACTTAGCTGAAGCCTTCATCAGACAATATCAATATAACCTGGACATGGCTCCTAACAGGACCCTCCTGATGGGAATGTCCCAGTCTTCCAGAGAAAGCTTCAGAGAATACGCCCAGAGGTGGAGACAGCTTGCTACTGCTGTCCAGCCACCCATGTCGGAAAGAGAAATGGTCGACATGTTCATGAATACTTTGCAAGGAACATATATTGATAGGCTGGCTGCCTTTTCTTCCACCAGTTTTGCTGACGTAGTTATAGCTGGGGAAAGGATTGAAAGCCTTTTGAAAATGGGTAAAATTTCTGATAATGGTGCAAGTTCGTCCAGTAATCCCCGGAAGCCTTTTGTGGGACCTCTAAGGACCGGTGAGACAAATGCCATTCATGCCAATAGGGGTAGACCTCAGTATGTCCATAGATCAATAGCAGCTGTCACCATTCCAGCTCCAATTCCTCATCAACCAGCATATCAACAACAACAACAACCACAATATCAACAGCAAGTTCAGTATCCGCCACAGAGAACCTACAACAACAACAATAGCAATCAACAACAACGACCCTTTCAACAAAGACCATCACAGGAAAACAGGGTGATTGACCCTATCCCTATGCCTTATGCCGCTTTACTACCACAACTCCTGAAGCTCAACTTGGTTGAGTTAAGGACATTGGCACCACTAGATCCCCTAAATCTCCCAAGGAATTATGATGTCAACGCCAGGTGTGCTTTCCACTCCAATGCACCTGGCCATAATACAGAAAAATGCAGGGCCTTACAAATGAAAGTCCAAGATCTGGTGGATTCTAAAGCCCTCAACTTTGCCCCCCCTCCAAATGTCAACAAGAATCCTATGCCTAATCATGGCGGGCCGAGGATTAATGCCATTGAGGAAGACAAACCATCTACTTTGATCACCAGTGTTGCACAGATTCGGACACCTTTGGTCGAAATTAAAGCTCAGCTTCTAGAGTGCCAAGTGTTTCCCGGGTGTGAGCTCGGTTGTGGGTATTGCAACATTGCGGTCAATGGATGTGAAAATTTGAGAAGCGGCATAAATGGTCTTATTAAGGATGGTATCCTTCAGATTTCAACAACGGCGCCTACAAATCCAGCAATTCCTTTAACAACAATTCCTGATTCTTCTACAACAGCAGCAACAATCATTCCTACCGATTCATCAATATCATCAGCAGTTACTCCATCCATTACTTCAACAAATCAAATTTCAGCAACCATCTCTTCTATAACATCAGCATCCATTTTATCAGCAGAATATTCTACAACGCCAACAAAAACTAACGAAGATGTTTCAACGGTTACAATCTACTATGACCCATCAGAGGTTCCTCCTAGCAGCAATTTCCAACAACAAACCATGGCACCTCCTACCAGATCGCCAGTCACAATTTACCATGATCCGCACACCATTACAGTACCCTCCTCTGCAGCAGTCAGTCCGTTTACCATTACGGTACCTGGACCCGTTCCTTATGAAAGCAGTAATGCCATACCTTGGCATTATGGCTCTGATCTATACTGCAACGGGGAGAAAATCACTCTGGATTCATCAACCTCTTCTCCACAAATTTATAATGTTGGGGGAGGCGGAGGCTTCACCAGAAGCGGACGCCTTTTTGCCTCACAAATGCAGAGACCTAATGCTGAAGCAGAAGCTGCTGCCAAAGCAAAGGGAAAGAGTGTGGTACCTGAAGAGCCAATGGTCAAGGAAGCTCAGAAGACATCTTTTGAACAGGATGTAGATGAGTTCATGAGAATCATAAAGAGGAGTGATTACAAGGTGGTGGATCAGCTTCACCAAACTCCCTCAAAAATCTCCATATTATCACTGTTGATGTGTTCCGAAGCTCACAGGAATGCATTATTGAAAGTCATGCACGCAGCATACGTGCCAGAGGAGATTACCGTTAATCAGCTAGAAACTGTGGTAGCAAATGTCAACACCAGTCACGGACTGGGCTTTACCAATGCTGACTTAACAACCGAGGGACGTAACCACAACAAGGCTTTACACATCACCCTGGAGTGCAAGGGTGCTGTTTTATCTCATGTACTGGTGGACACTGGGTCCTCACTCAATGTTCTACCAAAGAAAGCCTTAGTGAAGCTGGAGTATGATGGCTTGGCACTGCGTCCGAGTAATTTGGTGGTGAGGGCATTAGATGGCTCTAAAAGATTAGTGCTTGGGGAGATTGATCTGCCTGTGATGATTGGCCCGCAAACTTTTAAAACTACCTTCTATGTGATGGACATTCAGCCGGCCTACAGCTGTTTGTTGGGTAGACCCTGGATCCATGCCGCTGGCGCTGTTACGTCTACCCTTCCCAGAAGCTGAAATTCGAGTGGAAAGGCCAGATCATCACCATCTGTGGGGAAGAAGACATCTTTGTTAGCCATCTGGCTACGTATAAGTACATAGAAATGGACAGGGAGATCCATAAAACCATGAGCCAGGGGTTTGAGGCCCTAAACATTAATGAAGCATCTGCTGTACTGGGAACTTCCATGACGTCTTATCAGCAAGCCAGGAAGGTTGTTGAAGAGGGTACTGCCCAAGGCTGGGGCAAGCTGTTGCCCGTAGAAAAGAAGGAAGACAGATTTGGGTTGGGTTACAGACCAACTCAACAAGATCAATCAGAGGCTGCGAAAGAGCCCAATTTTGTCAGCGGGGGAATGCTCGCCCCGGATGCTGTGAACAATGTGGAAGACGAGGAGGAAAGAGACCGCAACCTGGAGAGCTGGATACGTCCAAGGATCTCGGGGAGCCAAGTCCTTAACTGGTCTTCCTAGGAAATTATAAGGGTTACTCCTGCAGAGTAATTATTATTTCCTGTATTTTAAAGCATGCATCAAGTCTTGCATCTTGCCCAAGATGTCAAGACTCATTTTGTAATCGGGCCATCTTGTAATTTTGTGCAAACATATCAATCAATGAATATCAGACATCTTTTGCAAACGAGTCTCTTTTTTCGCTCACTGTCTTTTCATTTTTCTTTTTGTACAAAAATAAAATGGCAATGTTTTCAAAATAAATAACTTCATTTTCACTTTTTCTAAATAAGATAAAAACTGATCACTAAAATAAACCAATCTAAACCCTTGCAGAAAGTGCCTTTCAGACTGCACCGACAACAACTCTGCTATGACTTCATATGACTTTGACAATCCAATCAATCAAGCTGATGAAGGGGTTGAAGAATATTATGAGCTACCTGAAGAGCTAGCCAGGTTGTTAAGGCAAGAGGAGAAGGTTATCACTCCTCATCAGGAGGAGATTGAAACGGTTAATCTTGGTACGGAAGAGGACGTGAAAGAGGTTAAGATCGGGGCCTGCCTGCAAGATTCAGTAAAAGAGCAACTAATTGATATGCTTCGGGAGTATGTGGATGTTTTCGCTTGGTCTTATCAGGACATGCCAGGATTGGACACCGACATTGTTATGCATAAGCTTCCTCTGAAATAAGACTTCCCGCCAGTAAAATAGAAGTTGCGTCGTACTCGCCCAGATATGGCAATGAAGATAAGAGAAGAGGTACAAAAGCAGTGGGATGTCGGTTTCCTTGCTGTGACTAGCTATCCGCCGTGGGTTGCTAATATTGTACCTGTACCTAAGAAGGATGGCAAGGTGAGAATGTGTGTGGATTATCGGGATCTGAACAGAGCCAGCCCGAAAGATGACTTCCCATTACCTCACATTGATGTATTGGTCGACAATATGACTCAGTTCTCGGTATTCTCCTTCATGGACGGATTTTCGGGATACAATCAGATCAAGATGTCGCCTGAAGACATGGAGAAGACAACTTTCATCACACCCTGGGGCACATTCTGTTATAAGGTGATGCCGTTCGGACTGAAGAATGTTGGTGCTACTTATCAACGGGCTATGGTAACATTATTCCATGATATGATCCATAAAGAAATCGAATGTTACGTGGATGACATGATTGCCAAGTCCCACACGGAAGAAGACCACCTGGTGAATCTGTTGAAGTTATTCAAACGTCTGAGGAAGTACCAACTGAATTTAAACCCCAACAAATGCACATTCGGGGTGCGATCCGGTAAGCTGCTAGGATTTATTGTAAGTGAGAAAGGGATTGAAGTTGACCCTGACAAAGTAAAAGCCATTCAAGAAATGCCTGCACCGAAGTCAGAAAAAGAAGTTCTGGGGTTTCTAGGTAGATTGAACTACATTTCACGGTTTATATCTCACCTTACAGCAACCTGTGAACCCTTGTTCAAACTGCTAAGAAAGGAACAAACGGTCAGGTGGAATGAAGACTGCCAGAGGGCTTTTGACAAAATCAAGGAATACTTACAAGAGCTTCCAATCCTTATGCCTCCAGTTGAAGGAAGACCTCTAATAATGTATTTAACAGTATTAGAAGAGTCAATGGGGTGTGTGCTGGGCCAGCATGACGAGTCTGGTCAAAAAGAGTATGCAATATACTACCTAAGCAAAAAGTTTACCGACTGTGAACAACGTTATTCACTGCTCGAGAAAACTTGCTGTGCTTTAGCGTGGGATGCTCGCCGACTGAGGCAGTATATGTTGACCCACACTACCTTATTGATCTCAAAGATGGATCCAGTTAAGTACATTTTTGAGAAGCCAGCACTTACCGGACGGGTTGCAAGATGGCAAATGATTCTCACCGAATACGACATTCAGTACACATCTCAAAAAGCCATCAAGGGCAGTGTATTGTCTGATTATCTCGCTAAGCAACCCATTGATGATTACCAGCCTATGAGATTTGACTTCCCTGATGAAAACATCATGTTCATAAAAGCAAAAGATCATGAAGAGCCTGTTCACACTGAAGGGCCTGACCCGGGAGAGGAATGGACTATGATGTTTGATGGGGCTATTAACATGAATGGTCGTGGTGTTGGTGCAGTACTCATTACACCTAAAGGAGTTCACATGCCTTTCTCGGAAAAACTCACCTTTAACTGCACTAACAACGAAGCTGAATACGAAGCTTATATTATGGGTCTTGAGGAAGCCATTGACCTCAGGATCAAGACTTTGACTGTATTCGGAGATTCAGCTCTGGTAATTAATCAAACCAACGACAAATGGTACACCCACCAAGATCACCTGATACCTTACCGGGATTATACAAGAAGGTTATTGATTTTCACAACAGTCAAGCTTGAGTATATCCCGTGAGACGAAAATCAGTTTGCAGATGCTCTGGCTACCATTTCATCCATGATCAAAGTTCAAGCTGCCAACTTTGTGCCTTGGATTGCAGTGTCCAGACTTGACAGACCAGTGTAAACACCCAAAATTTTCCCTCACCCATTCACACCATGGCTTGTGACCCTTTCATATGCATAAGTTCAAACATAGCATCTCATATTGCATTCTTGATTCACTGCATTGGTTCAAAGTCATATGCATCTAGGGTTTGTGATCTGAGCCATCCCTGAGCCACTTGAGCCACTCCAAAGGTCATCAATCACTTCAAAGAGGTCCATGTATTTTCAAGCATCATATTGTATCCTCACAAATTCAAGAAAGTCAAAGAATCACAAGAACTGAGAAAGGCATGGAGGCAGAGCCAGGTTTAACTGCACAGATGACCTAAAATTAGGGTTTTGGTTTCAGAGGCCATAACTCCAAATTTTTTGGTCATTCTTGTTTCTATTGGTATCTATATGGTATAGGGATCATGCATATCAATTTTCATGAAGAAATTCAATGGGGAAGGCATCTGATCAAGAGTTGACTTCTTGAGCAAGTCAGTGTAAAATCAGGGCATCTGAGGCCCCCAATGACCCAACCAAAGGGTGTTCTTCATCATTTTGATTGTGTATGATCTTTATTTGATCATAAAAGATGTTAGAAGTTCACAAAATTGAATAATTTCAAGCCATTTGCAAAGTTGACTTTTTGGGAAAATGACTTGTAATGGAAACTTGCCATTTTGGGAAAGTTTTTCAACCTCCTCAAATTGATTCAAAAATGCTTCAAATGAGAAAACTTTGGTCATGAAAGTTGTAGAATGGATCATTCCCTTTTCAAAAAGTACAAGAAATTGTCCTAATTCATTTTGGATCAAAAGTTATGGCTTGTCAAAGTTGAGAAAAATCACATAATTTCAAGTTATGCACCAAAGAGGCAAAGTTGCAAAACCACTTGCCAAGGCAAATTGAGACCTCAAAGTGACTTCTAAAATTTACACAAACATGAACCAATGTCTAAAAGTCAGATTGCATCAAAGGTTTGGCCATTTTCATAACTTATGGATCAAGAAACTTCAAAAGGGCCAAAGATGAACAAAGTTGCAAAACCTCACACAAACCCTAATCCATTTGCTGGCTGGCTTCAAAACTGATCCTAGGGCCCTCCTCATTCCTTGCTGCGCAGGACACCCCTCTTGTCCTTGGCTAACTATTGGCCCATACCTCTCTTACACAAAGCTTGACTTTTTTGCAAAAGACCCATACCAATCACAATAGGGCACAACCACTCTTCTGACCTACCCAAGATTGATAAGTGGACCAAATGCATCATAACACAACACACAACTCATGCTGAAACAAGCTCCAAGCCATAGTTATCAAAATCCTCCAACTTGCAAAACCATTCGAATCTCTCAGCTCACCCAACCATTCTTCAAACCAACTTCACCATTGCTCTCAAAATGACTCACTGACCCAAAACCATCCATCAAAACAGCCAAGAGCCTCACATAAACCAAACACGATTTCTTCCCCTCTTTGAACAGAACTCAATCAATCTCACAAACTAGCCAAAATAAACTCCAGATAAGCTTTGCAAACACTTGAGGAAGGTCAGTAGAGTTGATTGGAAGCAAGGAACTGGTCCAGAAGCTCTTGGGTTGAAAGCTTCGATTCAGGTAGCCATTGAAATTCATTTTTCCAGAAGCTCTATTTTAAGTTGTTAAATGGTTAAGTTTGATTCCCTGAGTTCAATGAACCTTTCATTTTTGAAAATGATGAAGAAATGAGTGTGTATGATCTGACTGAAATTTCTGCCATTTTTGAACTTTGTTTCGAATCTTGTTAATGGTGAGAAATAAATTCCATTTGAGGGCAGGGATGAGCTTAGGGAGGTGAGAGGAAGTGATCTGGAGCTTTAGAGCTCCAGAAATGACCTAGGGAGTGAGTTTGAGTTTTTCAGGGAAGGGGGTCACCGGAGAAGACGACCGGAGCTCGTCTCCGGTGACCTGAAAATAATTAGGGTTAATTAAATTGGGTTAGCCAAGTTTGAACGTGGACCCTTGATCTGGTTGACTAAGTCTGACCCCCGCACATTTCAATGGCCTGGATCTGTCATTAAAGCCCTAATCCCATTTAATTAAATTAATTAATTAGGTTTAGTCAATTTAAATGCCAGCCGTAGGATAGCGCGCGCAGTCAACCCTGGACTCTCAGCTTTGAATCTCAGCCTTCAGATCTGATTACTTTTATTTATTTCCATTTTAATTCATTTTCTTTTGATTTATTTTGCACGAATTAATTAAAATAGCAAAAAATGTTTAAAAATTATGAAAATTTTTGTCAAGGTTTTCATTATTTTTCAGAACACAAAAATATTTTTATTTATATTTTTTGCATAAAAAATTATTTTTAAATCATTTAAAAGATTATTTTTAATTAGTTAATGAAAATTAATTAATTAAAAATACTTTTAGGTATTTAAAAATCACAAAAAAATTCACATAGCATTTAGAAACATTTAGAAACATTGTCCAACTCTCAAACCAAATTTCTTTTTTGATATTGATGCCTTTTGATCATTTTCTTTGGAATTAATTTTTATTTCAAGGCAATATTTTATTTCAATCTTCAAAAAATTCATTTCTGCCTAGCCATTGAGAGTTGAATGATGATTCTTTTTGCATTGCCTCTTGTATGGCATGTAGTTTATAGGATAAAATTGGCTTGAATTGATCTTGCATTTTCAATTTGTTTTGCATTTTTCTTGACAAGGTACCTTAAAACCCTAACAATCTTAGGAAATTCATAACTCTCACTAGGTTAAGAGTTGGATCCCCTCCTTTGGGCAGTGAGTTTGCATAGGTTTAGGGTTCCTTTGATTGCATTTTCAAATTTTTATCATGTCATTTGCTTCTGGTTTTGGATTTTGCTTTGTGTGTTGATCATAAACCCTAATTTATGCCTTCCTTTGCATCCATATTCCATTTGCTTGCATACCATGACTTTCCATGACATTTTGTGCATCCATTTGATTCATAATGCATCTTAGGACATATTAGAATCATGTTTGATCATTGCATCTTTCATTTGCCATGTTATATGTCTTTTGCATTCCATAACTTTTCATGAACATTCATGGTTCAAAGCATGCTTCTCTTGCATCCATATGCTTGATTGATCATTCTCATCTCTTGTCATGTGTTTGTATCATCTCTTAGCATCATTGACATCATACTTATGCTTCTGGTTTTGGTTTGCATCATGACATTGCATCTAATTTGCATTGCATTTCATTTCTTTACTAACTTTTCAGGTGGTAAGTTGTTTGAGAAGTGAATTTGCCTTCACTTCTCATAATCTCTTTTCATCTCTTTCATACTTCCCTTGCTGCATTTTGTATGTGTATTGGATTGAGCTTGCTCATTCTTGTTCATCTTACTTTCTTTCTTCAAGCAACTTGTCTTCTTAAGTGAAGCAAGTTGTTTTTCTTCTCTTTGCTTCTTGCTCCTTTCATTTGCTTCCTTCCTGGTGGTTTCTCTGAAGATCTTCTTGCAAACCTCATTAACCCTAGGAATGACCAAGCATGATAATAATTAGGGTTTGATTAGTCCCCCATTTAGCTCTTGCCTTTGTGTCATCCTTGAGTCTTCTCTCCTCACCTCATAATCAAGGACTAAACCCTTAAGGCTTTGAGGCTTTGTGATTAGGGTTATGCCTGCATCCTTCTATTAGGATGGAGTGTATAACTTTAATCCTAAGTGTTAAACCCTTAATGTGTTTAAATCCCTTAATTAATTCACTTAATAATCATCAAGACATCAAGCTTGTAACTTGGGCCTTGCATTAGGGTTCTAATTCTTCCTTAATTGGTTAAGAAGGACTAATCCTAGTGTTAATGGATAAGTCCTCCTCAAGTTGTCTTACAAACCATAAAAACCATTTCTTCATCTTACCATTAACTAAAATCCATCTAATAAAGGCTTTGTTTTGTCATGAGGTTAATCCCTAATCATGGGTTAAGTTGAGGAGTCTTCCTCAGCTTAAATATTCTCATCTATTATCCTTCTATTAGGATGGTGTAATGAGTCTGTTTAATCCCTGATTATGGCTTAAACTCATTACTTAACACTAAACAAAAACAACAAAAACATCTAAATAATCACAAGTAGGTTAATGATCTTAACCTTACATCATGGTGATTAAGTGTGAGATACTGACTTCACACTTAAGGTATTCTCATTACCCCTAATCAGAGGGAGGATGTGATGAGTCTACTAACCCTTGGTTTAGGCTTAAGCTCATTAACTTATGAGAAACTTTCAAAAAGAAATAAAAGATTGAAAACACAAAAAACAAACAATAATCGTCTCCTCCGGGATTCTTTTCTCATCTCATTCACTCATAAACGAGAACTCGCTTCTTCCGTCTAATGCAAGACAGTTTGCACTTGAGCCATACAGGTCATACACTTGAGCATAGACAAGCAAGCAGTTCACAAGTCAATTTATCTTTCAGTCTCTTTGGGTCGAACTACGGTGTTCTGACTTCCTCATTGCACGAGAGGATACGTAGGCATAACTTAACAGTTATCGAACAAAAGTCTATGTATATTCCCCCTCTTTCCTGCATTATTTTTTAGCCTCATTATCATGAGCATTTTACTCTTTCCTTACACTGACACTTCTCTTTCACTTCACTTTCTTGCACTGACACTTACATTCTTTTCCAGCTTTGATACACATTTCAGCACTGACACTACCCCTTTTAAACACAAATCTTTTAAGCATGGATCCCGTCGAGTACGGCGGACAATCTGGGTGCTAATACCTTCCCAGGTTGTAACCAACCCCCTTTCTCAGTCTCTCTGGTTTGCAACCGTCTTATCCATATCTTTTCTTAGGTTTATGCAGCATTACCTTTCCTTCGGGATAAAAATGCCTAGCTAGCGACTCTTTTCTTTTCTCCTGAGTTCACCCCTGTGTGTTCTCACCCCTTTTCGCCGACCGTTCGCGTTTGTACCCCTTCTGACCATGGGTGTCATTTGGTGGGAGCGACAACTTGGCGACTCTACTGGGGAATTGGAGCTTCTGGTTCTTTTTGTGGGTTCCTCCTAGTGCTTGTTTGATTTATGTTTACTGGGGTGTTATGTGCTAATTGTGTTTGTATATTTGCTTTATTTACTGCTTTATGTACAGTTATTTATTGCTTTCTTTACAGCTTTATATATCATATTGTCATATTGTATCCTGGCTGGATCTGGTTTTTTGTCTTGATGGGTGGGGTTCATTGAGAGATAAGGTCCTATACCTGGGACCTGAGTGACACCTAGGCTAGAGTGGTTCATGTTCTTTCCCATTCCATTTCGGTCTGGTGCGGGAATATGAAACACGGTTCAGATGTGGGTTTCTTCTTGAGAACTCTGTGCTACAGATTTCCTGTAGTGCTAGGGCTATCTGGGAAGCCTGCTAAGTCTGGATGACCTTTACTATGACCTTCAGAAACTAAGGTGAATTAGAGGAGGATCTTTTATGGTTATTGTAAACACTGTACCTCCGGGTTAGAAGTGTTTACACTTCTCATAACTGATCCAAGTCTGAGGATCTTTGTTTTAGAACGCTACCTGTGAGGGGGTTGGGCTGTTTACAGGTTTGCAGGAACCCTTGACCACATCATACCCTGATACTTTGTTTGTTTAAGAATGCTTCACTTTGGACAGTTCTTGTGATTTAACCCTGGACATGTGACTCTTTATTTGATTCCCCCACCTTGGTTACTGGACTTCTGAACCTCCATCTGGACTTCCTGAACATACATGGGTTTATATCAAGACAGTTAATCAGATCCAGCCTGATCACAAACCCTTGCATATCATTTGCATACATCCTCATTGCATCATTTAACATTTGAATATTTGTTTTTCAGGGTACCCATATTACATCTGGCTTGGTTTTGACCCCTTCATCTGCATAGACCTCTGTTTCACCAGTTACCTGCTTCAGCTATCTTCATCAGTTATCTGCTTCAGCTATCTTCATCAGTTGCTTGCTTCAGCTACCTCCATCACCAGCCTCAGCCTATCAGTGGTTCATCTCCAGTATCAGTCTTCATCACCAACATTTGTTTTTCAGCTCTTCATCAGCAGTCATGGCACCCAAGAAGAGCAACATTTCATATCATTTCTTTGAGCCTGTGCTGGCTGGCATCAGGCAGGTCCAGGCACTTATTACTCCAGACCACATCCCATTATTCAGAGAGCATTATGGAGGCATCCTTGATATGGTTATGGACTTAGACCCTTCTCAGAGGAGTTTGATCCACACTTGCCTACAGTTTTATGACCCTCCTTTGAGATGCTTCACTTTCCAGAACTTTCAGTTAGGACCTCTGCTAGAGGAGTTTTCATCACTGATTGGAGTGCCTATTAGGGGTGGAATTCCCTTCAACCCTGAGATGGTTTCTCCCAGCAATGGAGAAGTGGAAAAAGCACTGCACATAGAGCCTATATTGATTGAGCATAACATGACAACAAAGGATGGAATCCTTGGTTTGCACCTAGACTTTCTGACTTCTCAGGCCATCCTGAAGGCCTCCTTGGGAGAATGGAAGGCAGTTTGTGCATTGTTAGCCCTCAGTATATATGGGGTTATACTATTTGTAGATGAGCCCAAGTTTATCAGCAAGAATGCCATTCATCTTTTCCTTCTGAGGAACCCAGTACCCACATTGCTGGGGGATTTCTATTATTCTGTCCACCAAAGAAATGAGAAGCAGAGAGGGAGGTTGGTGAGATGCTGTGCTCCTTTATTTCACACATGGTTGCTCAAACACTTGCCCAAGACTGATGCCTTCCTGAATCCTCACCAACAGAAGAATTGGGCTAAGAGACTTATTGCTCTGACTTCAGATGACATCAGATGGTGCACCCAGAGCACCAAGGGCAGAGACATAATCACTAGCTGTGGGCAGTACCCCAATGTACCTCTAGTAGGAGTGAAGGGTTGCATCAACTACAATCCTTTGCTGTTTAAGAGACAATTGGGCTATGCTTTGGTCCACCCTCCTAGAATACAAGACTTGGCTGAGACTCTGTATTGTGAGATAAAACCTAATCTAGCTGTTGTAGACAAGCATCCTGGGCTTGGGACAACATCCAGGCTAAAGGGATGGCCATTCTTGGGAGATGCAATAATGTGGCTTCAGCTCAGTATTATGAATGGTCTCATGCTAGGAGGGCTCAGATTTCTGGGATGCCTTTCACCATGGAGGATGTACCTGGACCCTCCACAGTACCACCTCCAGCCACTGTCAGCCTGGAAGAATTTGAGAAGCTGAAGGAAAGGAATGAGAATCTGTCTCAAGCTCTGAAGAAGACCCTCTAGGAGAGGAGTGATGGTCGTTTAGACATTGAGAGGTTGAAGAAGCTTAAAGTGGAGCATCTGGCCAAGATTGAGAAAGCAGAAGACTACATCAAGAAATCAAGAGCTGGAGAGCAAATATTGAAGAATTCCTGTAAGGAGGCCCAGTTTCAGAAGGCTAGGACTGATCTTTATCTAGAGGAAAGTCAAGCTAGGTGGGTCAGGATCACTGAAGCTCGTACTCAAGAAGATAAGAGGACTCAAGCCAGGATTGAGAAGTTGGAGGCCAATGAGAAGAAGCAACAGGAGGCTTTGCTGGCAGCCCAGAAGGAAATTTCAGAATTGAAACTTAGGGCTGGTGTGAAGAGGTCAAAGGACCAGGACAGGCACAAGAAGCTGACCACTGCTATTGCCACTAGGAACCTTCTTATCAGGAACATCACAGAGCATCCGGTTGGTCCTGTAACTGAAGCACTTTTGAAGGAGGTTAAGGAGGATGAGTTTGGCTTAGATGTTTGACTTCTTTGCTTGTTGTTATTTCCATTTGATGTACTTTTCTTTTATGATGTATTTTGACCCTTCAGGGGCATATGTTGTAAAAACAAACTATGTATTATCCACCATTTGTAATGTATTTGTTAGTTTGTTTCATTGAGTATCTTTTCTCAAGCAACATGAGAACATCTTTTCAGAACATCTTCCTCAGGGTCTGGAAAGGTCAAAACCAAGAGCCAAGCCGGATACCTTGGGAAACAAATAAGCATATTGCATTGCATACTGACCTTTGTTTTGTTTTGTTTGTTACTAACTCTATTGTGGTTCAGGAATTATTGCTCGCCGCCGGGTGTTTCCTCTCAACCGTCCGCATCGGTATCCTACTCGCAACAATCTTCCTGGTATCCAGATGGACCAAGTACAGCAAGACCTGACAGAGGTCAGAACTCAGATGGCTAACGAAAGGCTGGAGATGAGAAACCAAATGACCCAATTCATGGAAGTAATGAATGGCTTGGCTCAAAGTCAAGAAAGGTTGAGGGCATTGGTAGAAAGACAAACCCCGGAAGAACCTCCCCTGGGAACTGGAGGAACAAGTAACAATGAAAGGGGACAGCCTCATGTTAACCCACCAGTATATGGGCCTCATCTACATCCGGAAGTTAACATCCCGGGTAATGTGCAAGGAAATACTACTGGAGGAAGGATCTTACAGGAAGACCCCCAAGAAGAGCAGTTTACTGTAATGGGAGCTGGGGATGAAGTTTATGATAGGAGGTTTGATGAAATTGCTGAGAAGTTGAGATCTCTGGAGTCTCAAAACTCCCTAGGTTTTGATTTCATGGATATGGGGTTAGTGGATGGGGTAAGAATTCCCCATAAGTTTAAAAATGAAGACTTAAGGCATACACCATGGATGAAAAACTGTGGATGTTTTACTTTGAAGACAGTTTGACTGGGGCTTCAAGGGAGTGGTACTCTCACCTGACCAGAGCATTCATCAGGTGCTGGAAGGATCTAGCTGAAGCTTTCATCAGACAGTACCAATACAATCTGGACATGGCTCCTAACAGAACCCTCCTGATGGAAATGTCTCAATCCTCCAGAGAAAGCTTCAGGGAATATGCCCAGAGGTGGAGACAGCTTGCTGCTGCTGTCCAGCCACCCATGTCGGAAAGAGAAATGGCCGACATGTTTATGAACACTCTGCAAGGAACATATATTGATAGGCTAGCTGCCTTTTCTTCCACCAGCTTCGCTGACGTAGTCATAGCTGGAGAAAGATTTGAGAGCTTTCTGAAGATGGGTAAGATTTCTGATAATGGTGCAAGTTCGTCAGGTAATCCCAGAAAGCCTTTCGTGGGACCTAGAAGAACCGGTGAGACAAATGCCATTTATGCCAACAGGGGCAGACCTCAGCATGTCCACAGATCAGTAGCAGCTGTCACAATTCCAGCTCCAATTCCTCAGCAACCAGCATATCAACCACAACAACAGCCACATTATCAACAGCAAGTTCAGTATCCGCCACAAAGGACCTACAACAACAACAACAGCAATCAACAGCAAAGACCCTTTCAGCAAAGACCATCACAGGCAAATAGGGTGATTGACCCTATCCCCATGCCTTACGCTGCCTTATTGCCACAACTCCTGAAGCTCAACTTGGTTGAATTAAGGACATTGGCACCACCAGATCCCTCTAATCTGCCAAGAAACTATGATGTCAACGCCAGATGTGCTTTCCACTCCAATGCACCTAGCCACAATACGGAGAAATGCATGGCTTTACAAATGAAGGTACAAGATCTGGTAGATTCTAAAGCCCTCAACTTTGCACCCCCGCCAAATGTCAACAAGAATCCCATGCCCAATCATGGAGGACCAAGAATTAATGCTATTGAGGAAGATAAGCCATCCTTCTTAATCACCAGCGTTGGACAGATTCGGACACCTCTGGTCGAAATTAAAGCTCAGCTCCTAGAATGCCAGATGTTCCCCGGGTGTGAGCTCGGTTGTGGTTATTGCAACATTTCGGTCAATGGGTGTGATAACTTGAGAAGCGGCATAGATGGTCTTATCAAAAGTGGTATACTTCAGATCACAACATCAGCGCCTACAAATCCAGCAATCCCTTTGACAACAATTCCTGACTCTTCTACAACTGCAACAACAATCATTCCAACCAATTCATCAATATCATCAACAATGGCTCCGTCCATCACTTCAGCAAACCAGATGTCAACAACCATTTCTTCTACAACATCAGCACCCATTTATTCAGTAGAATCTTCTACAACGCCAACAGAAATCACTGAAGATATCTCAGCAGTCACCATTTACTATGATCCATCAAATGTTCCTCCAAACAACAACTTTCAACAAACAGTGGCACCTCCTGCCAGGTCACCGGTCACCATTTACTACGATCCGAACACCATTTCAGTACCTTCCTCTGCAGCAGTCAGTCCAGTTACCATCACGGTGCCTGGACCCGTTCCATATGAAAGCAGTAATGCCATACCTTGGCATTATGGCTCTGACCTCTACTGCAACGGGGAGAAAATCACTCTGGATTCTTCAACCTCTTCTCCACAGATTGATAATGTTGGGGGAGGCGGAGGCTTCACCAGAAGCGGACGCCTTTTTGCCTCACAATTGCAAAGACCTAATGCCGAAGCAGAAGCTGTTGCTAAAGCAAAGGGGAAGAGTGTGGTACCTGAAGAACCAATCATCAAAGAAACTCAGAAGACATCTTTTGAACAAGATGTAGACGAGTTTATGAGAATCATAAAGAGAAGTGATTACAAGGTGGTGGATCAGCTTCACCAAACTCCCTCAAAGATCTCCATATTATCCCTGTTGATGTGTTCTGAAGCTCACAGGAATGCATTACTGAAAGTCTTGCACGCAGCATACGTGCCAGAGGATATCACTGTTAATCAGCTAGAAACTGTGGTGGCAAATGTCAACACCAGTCATGGACTGGGCCTTACCAATGCTGACTTGACAACTGAGGGACGTAACCACAACAAGGCTTTACACATCACTCTGGAATGCATGGGTGTTGTTCTATCTCATGTGCTGGTGGACACTGGGTCTTCGCTCAATGTTCTACCAAAGAAAGCCTTAGTGAAGCTGGAGTATGATGGCTTGGCATTGCACCCAAGTAATTTGGTGGTGAGAGCATTTGATGGCTCTAAAAGATCAGTGCTAGGGGAGATTGATCTGCCTGTGATGATTGGCCCGCAGACTTTTAAGATTACCTTCTATGTGATGGACATTCAGCCAGCCTACAGCTGTTTGTTGGGTAGACCTTGGATCCATTCCGCTGGCGCTGTTACGTCTACCCTTCACCAGAAGCTGAAATTCGAGTGGGAAGGCCAAATCATCACCATTTGTGGGGAAGAGGACATTTTTGTTAGCCATCTGGCTACGTGCAAGTACATTGAAATGGATGGAGAAATCCATGAAACCATGAGCCATGGGTTTGAGGCCCTGAACATAAATGAAGCATCTGCTGTACTGGGAACCTCCATGGCGTCTTATCAGCAAGCCAGGAAGGTTGTTGAAGAGGGTACTGCCCAAGGCTGGGGCAAGCTGCTACCTGTGGAGAAGAAGGAGGACAAATTTGGGTTGGGTTACAGACCAACTCAACAAGATCAATCAGAGGCTGCTAAGAAGCCCAATTTTGTCAGCGGGGGAATGCTCACCCCGGATGCAGTGAACAACTTGGAAGATGAGTCGGAAGATGAGCGCAACCTGGAGAGCTGGATACGTCCAAGGACCCCGGGGAGCCGTATCTCAAACTGGTCTTCCCAGGAAATTATAAGGGTTACTCCTGCAGAGTAATTATTATTTCCTGTATATTTTAATCATGCATCAAGTATTGCATCTTGCCCAAGATGACAAGACTCATTTTGTAATCGGGCCATCTTGTAATTTTGTGCAAACAGATCAATCAATGAATATCGGACATCTTTTGCAAATGAGTCTTTTTCTTTTCCGCTCACTGTTTTTCCATTTTTCTTTTTGTACAAAAATAAAATGGCAATGTTTTCCAAAATGATAACTTCCTTTCACTTTTTCTAAACAAGATTAAAATCGATCACTAAAATGAACAATCTAAACCCTTGCAGAGAGTGCCTTTCAGACTGCACCGACCACAACCCTGATATGGCTTCGTATGACTTTGACAATCCAATCAATCAAGCTGATGAAGGGGTTGAAGAAGATTATGAGCTTCCTGAAGAGCTATCCAGGTTGTTGAGACAAGAGGAGAAGGTTATCACTCCTCATCAGGAGGAGGTTGAAACGGTTAATCTCGGTACGGAAGAAGATGTGAAAGAGGTTAAGATCGGAGCCTGCTTACAAGACTCAGTGAAGGAACAACTGATTGATATGCTTCGGGAATATGTGGATGTCTTTGCTTGGTCTTATCAGGATATGCCAGGGTTGGACACCAATATTGTCATGCACAAGCTGCCTTTGAAAGAAGACTGCCCGCCAGTAAAACAGAAACTGCGCCGTACTCGCCCAGATATGGCAATGAAGATCAAAGAAGAGGTACAAAAGCAGTGGGACGCCGGTTTCCTTGCTGTGACTAGCTATCCGCCGTGGGTTGCTAATATTGTACCTGTGCCTAAGAAAGATGGCAAGGTGAGGATGTGTGTGGATTATCGGGACTTGAACAGAGCCAGCCCGAAAGATGATTTTCCTTTACCTCACATTGATGTATTGGTTGATAATATGGCTCAGTTCTCGATATTCTCCTTCATGGACGGATTTTCAGGATACAATCAGATCAAAATGTCACCTGAAGACATGGAGAAGACAACTTTTATCACACCTTGGGGCACGTTCTGTTACAAGGTGATGCCATTCGTACTAAAGAATGCTGGTGCAACATATCAACGGGCTATGGTAACATTATTCCATGACATGATCCATAAGGAAATTGAATGTTATATGGATGACATGATTGCCAAGTCCCTCACAGAAGAAGACCACCTGGTGAATTTGTTGAAGTTATTCAAGCGTCTGAGGAAGTATCAACTGAAGTTAAACCCCAACAAGTGCACATTCGGGGTGCGATCCGGTAAGTTGCTGGGATTTATTGTAAGCGAAAAAGGGATTGAAGTTGACCCTGATAAAGTTAAAGCCATTCAAGAAATGCCTGCACCGAAAACTGAAAAAGGAGTTCGGGGGTTCCTAGGTAGATTGAACTACATTTCACGGTTCATATCTCACCTTACAGCAACCTGTGAGCCTTTGTTCAAGCTGTTAAGAAAAGAACAAACGGTCAGGTGGAACGAAGACTGCCAAAGGGCTTTTGACAAGATCAAGGAGTACTTGCAAGAGCCTCCAATCCTTATGCCTCCAGTTGAAGGAAGACCTCTAATCATGTACTTGACAGTATTAGAAGAGTCAATGGGGTGTGTGTTGGGCCAGCATGACGAGTCTGGTCGAAAAGAGTATGCAATATACTACCTAAGCAAAAAGTTTACCGACTGTGAATAACGTTATTCACTGCTCGAGAAAACTTGATGTGCTTTAGCGTGGGCTGCTCGCCGACTAAGGCAGTATATGTTGACCCACACTACCTTGTTGATATCAAAGATGGACCCAGTTAAGTACATATTTGAGAAGCCAGCACTTATCGGACGGGTTGCAAGATGGCAAATGATCCTCACAGAATATGACATCCAGTACACATCTCAGAAAGCCATCAAGGGCAGTGTATTGTCTGATTATCTTGATGAACAACCCATTGATGATTACCAGCCTATGAGATTTGACTTCCCTGATGAAGACATCATGTTCATAAAAGCAAAATATCATGAAGAGCCTGTTCACACTGAAGGGCCTGACCCAGAAGAATAATGGACTATGATGTTTGATGGGGCTGTTAATATGAATGGTCGTGGTGTTGGTGCAATACTCATCACACCTAAAGGAGTTCACATGCCTTTCTCGGCAAAACTCACTTTTAACTGCACTAACAACGAAGCTGAATACGAAGCTTGTATTATGGGTCTTGAGGAAGCCATTGACCTCAGGATCAAAACTTTGACTGTGTTCAGAGATTCAGCTTTGGTAATCAATCAAACCAACGACAAATGGTACACACACCAGGATCATCTGGTACCTTACAGGGATTATACAAGGAGGTTATTGACTTTCTTTACAACGGTCAAGCTTGAGTATATCCCTCGGGACGAGAATCAGTTTGCAGATGCTCCTGCCACCATTTCATCCATGATCAAAGTTCAAGCTGCCAACTTTGTGCCTCGGATTTCAGTGTCCAAACTTGACAGACCAGCATATGTATTTGCAGCAGATGTTGTTAAAGATGATAAGCCTTGGTTCCACGATATTAAGTGCTTCTTGGAGGATCAAACATACCCACCTGGGGCATCTTCTAAAGATAAGAAGACATTAAGAAGGCTTGCTGGTAGTTTCTTCCTGAATACTGACGGTTCCCTGTACAAGAGAAACTTTGACATGGTACTTCTCAGATACGTTGATAGAACAGAAGAAGATTTGTTAATGCACGAGGTGCACGAAGGATCCTTTGGTACCCATGCAGGAGGGCATGCCATGGCCAAGAAGTTGCTAAGATCAGGTTATTACTGGATCACAATGGATGCCGACTGTTGTGCCTATGCCAGGAAATGCCATAAATGCCAGATCTATGCGGATAAGGTGCACGTGCCTCCAAATCCTCTGAATGTGATGTCTTCACCCTGGCCCTTTGCTATGTGGGGCATTGACATGATTGGCAAGATTGAACCGACTGTTTCAAACGGCCATAGATTCATCCTGGTTGCCATTGACTATTTCACCAAGTGGGTCGAAGCAGCATCCTATGCAAATGTTACAAGGCAAGTGGTAGCCCGATTTCTGAAGAGAGATATCATCTGTCGATACGGAGTTCCCGAGCGAATCATTACTGACAATGGTTCCAACTTAAACAACAAAATGATGGCAGAACTATGTCGGGACTTCAAGATCCAACACCACAATTCTTCTCCTTATAGGCCAAAGATGAATGGCACTGTTGAGGCAGCTAATAAGAATATCAAGAAGATTGTGCAGAAGATGGTAGTTACCTATAAAGACTGGCATGAAATGCTACCGTTTTCCTTGCATGGATACCGTACGTCAATCAGAACATCTACTGGGGCAACACCGTTTCAGCTTGTGTATGGTATGGAAGCAGTCCTACCTGTTGAAGTTGAGTTACCCTCCTTGCGGGTACTAATGGATGTTAAACTAAATGAAGCAGAGTGGGTCTGATACCGATACGAACAACTGAGTCTGATCGAAGAGAAGAAATTGGCTGCAATCTGCCATGGACAACTGTATCAGAAAAGAATGAAGAAAGCCTTCGATCAGAAAGTCAGGCTCCGAGAATACCAAGTAGGGGATCTTGTGCTGAAAAGACTCCTCCCTCCTCATACAGACCACAGGGGCAAATGGACTCTGAACTATGAAGGACCATTCGTAGTAAAGAAAGTTTTCTCTGGTGGAGCACTGATGCTCAGTACTATGGATGGTGAAGACTTCCCGTCCCCTATGAATTCAGATGCAGTTAAAAAATACTTCGCATAAAAATGACCCGCTGGACATAAAAACAGAATGTAAGTCCAGGCAAAAATAGGGCATCCTGGCGAGTCAAAAACAGAATAAAAGACTCGGGCAAAAATAAGGGAAAATAAATGAAAAAATGTACACCCGCTGAGTTGAAAAGCCTCATTGTACAACTCAGGCAAAAAAGGGTATCCCGATGGATTGAAAACCCGAAAGGGCGATCCATGCAAAATAAGGGAATAGGCGAACAACTGCATTCTGAATTCATCTGTATCACTCACGACTTGGTATGCTTCAAAAGGATCAAGCTTCTTTCAGAATCAGCCTTCTTCAGAAAGAAAGACGAGAAGAATGTCAAATGTCATACGAGTCATAGCAAAGGGAAGCTCCCTGGAGCGTCGTCAACGTTGCCAATGCCTTTTATTTTCTCAATTTGTAGCAATCTCCTCATTCTAGGGGATTTGTTTCTTTGACTGTATTTGCCAATTTAGGGCACATGAATTAATAAAATCAGATTTTTCAGTCAGGTCTCGTCTCGTATATTTTGTTTTCATTTGCAAGAATGTCAGATGTCTTTAAGATACTGATTGCATAAATACAGATGCTTTTCTTCTAAAAATACGTGCGTGCAGGAAATATACTTACTCCCGGGAGTGTCTAGACTCTTAAGATGGAATCCGGTAGGGGATACCTCGGGATTACTTGTGCATTTCTCTGTCTTTTCAGGATTGCAGGTGTTCAAAACACGACATGGGGCATGAAAACTCCATCCCAACAATCTGGCAAATCACCATCTACTCAGTCATAGCACCAGAGGTGTTTTCTCCCTAGCTGAGTTGCCATTTGTTATTTCCTCCTCAGCCAAGTACAAAAGCCAGGGGACCATCTCCCCACAGAGTTCCAGTCTCTATCCAGAGAGGCAATGCCCGAAGATCTCACAACAGAGTGACGAAAGCTTCTACAAACCCCAGTTGGGTCCCTCATTAGCAGATAGGTCTATTAGTGACCTGTATCCCCAAGCAGAGTCCCATATATCAGATCTACCAAAGATCTCATCCCCAGCTGGGATGTCTACTTCAAGCAGATCAGCCAGAGATCTTCG
The DNA here is from genome assembly GCA_963966055.1 of Lathyrus aphaca. Lineage (NCBI taxonomy): Eukaryota > Viridiplantae > Streptophyta > Magnoliopsida > Fabales > Fabaceae > Lathyrus > Lathyrus aphaca. The sequence continues at coordinate 204,142,441 of OZ014523.1, read as the reverse complement.
CAGCAACGGGATCCGAATCCCGGATCGGTATCTTTGCGTAATCATGGCATTCGCATCATATTCTCCCCGCAGAGCGTAGCATTCCATCTAATACGGAACATTACGGCAAAAATCAAACATATTGCATAATCATAAGCCATGTCCTGAATCAAACGCTTGTGAATACTAGCAGTCTGTCAGCGATATACAGAAAACTCCCCAAATTCCCCAGCAGAAAGCCAAGGCATTCGCCTTTACACTCATAAATACAAATACACACTCCTTTTGGCACCCGTCCGTGTCATGATTCCCCAGTAAAGTCGCCCGAGCATCCTTTACAAACAGACACTTATATATTACAGATACTTCTTGACACCCATCCGTGTCGTATCCCCAGTAGAAAGCCAAAGCGTCCTCTTTGCATTCACAAATATATATACAATTCCCTGACACCCGTCCGTGTCACCTTCCCAGCATGGTCACCTAAACGTTTTGTAAATCATATACTTGTTTATATTACACTTTCCTCTTTTGACACTCGTCCGTGTCACTCTCCCTAGCAAGTTAAACACTCATCTATACACCACTCATACTTATTACTCCTGTTTCACTCATATAGATGCCCGTCCGTATCTTGTATATTACTCAAATCCCTTCAGATTCGACACTCGTCCGTGTTCTTTGTTAACCAGTTGATACTCGTCCGTATCATCATCTCAGAACATGCGTCAAGCGTTTGTTTCTACTGATACTCGTCCGTATCACAGTCTTAAGGATGCTCGTCCGCATCTATAATCCATACACGTGTCAAACACTTATGTCTTCTTGAATTTAGACACTCGTCTGTGTCTACCATTCCCCAGAAGAGTCCCTTCAGATTCAACACTCGTCCGTGTTCTTTGTTAACCAGTTGATACTCGTCCGTATCATCATCTATGAACATGTGTCAGCGTTTGTTTCTACCTGATACACATCTGTATCATAGTCTTGAGGATGCTCGTCCGCATCTTTAATCTATACACCGTACCCAAACACTGATACCTCTCATTTCTTGGATATAGACACTCATCCGTGTTTACTTGTCCCAGCAAACCCCAGTGAACTATTTCTTTTCTATCTGACATTCGTCCTATGTCATGATACTTTCGGCAGCCGTACCCTGCCGGGTGATCGTCCTTCACCTTTGGATGACCGTCCCTCATCCTTTCCCCAGCGGAGTCTCTATTTCATTAGAACCCCTTTTTCTATCCGACATTCGTCCTATGTCGCGATATTTTTAGCAGTCGTCCCCTGCTAGGTGATCATCCTTCACCTCCTGATGATCGTCCTTCATCATTTTATCCGATGGTCGTCCCCACCGTTGATCTTGTTATCTGACATTCGTCCTATGTCATGATACCTCGAGAGCAGCCGTACCCTGCTAGGTGATCGTCCTTCACCTCCCGATGATCTTCCTTCATCATTTTATTCGATGGCCGTCCCCATCGTTGATCTTGTTATCTTACATTCGTCCTATGTTATGATACCTCGAGAGCAGCCGTACCCTGCTAGGTGATCGTCCTTCACCTCTTGATGATCGTCCTTCATCATGCTTATCTGATGGCCGTCCCCATCGTCGACCTTTTATCCGGCATTCGTCCTATGTCGCGATACTTTTGTCAACCGTACCTTGCCCGGTGATCGTCCTTCACCTTAGATGACCGTTCCTCATCTTATCCCCAACAGAGCGGCCGTCCCCCGCTAGGTGATCGTCCTTCACCTTTGATGACCGTACCTCATCATTTATTTTTACCTCTAATCCCCAGAGAGTCTTATATCTCCAGCTTGATGGCCGTCCCCATCATAATCTCTTATATCCCCAGCTAGTCGGCCGTCCCCGTCTTTGCTTTATCTCCCGCTTCTTCCCCCAGCATGTCGGCCGTCCCCGTCATTGCTCCTTCCCCAGCAGTCGTCCTCTGCTCGACGGTCGTCCTCTGCTCGACGGTCGTCCTCCGTCGCCCGCACTTTATATTATACTTTATTTTCTTTTACAATCTATATCCCTTTTCTTCTTCATTCTGTGAGTGCAAATTTTGGACTGTCTTTGGTATTCAACCACAAGTTATCTTGTTTGCCTGTTAAGCCGTTGCTTACATCCTGCACAGCTAACTCATGTTTGAATAGGGGCAGCTGTAAACACCCCAAATTTTCCCTCACCCATTCACACCATGGCTTGTGACCCTTTCATATGCATAAGTTCAAACATAGCATCTCATATTGCATTCTTGATTCACTGCATTGGTTCAAAGTCATCTGCATCTAGGGTTTGTGATCTGAGTCATCCCTGAGCCACTTGAGCCACTTGAACCACTCCAAAGGTCATCAATCACTTTAAAGAGGTCCATGTATGTTCAAGCATCATATTGTATCCTCACAAAGTCAAGAAAGTCAAAGAATCACAAGAACTGAGAAAGGCATGGAGGCAGAGCCAGGTTTAACTGCACAGATGACCTAAAATTAGGGTTTTGGTTTCAGAGGCCATAACTCCAAATTTTTTGGTCATTCTTGTTTCTATTGGTCTCTATATGGTATAGGGATCATGCATATCAATTTTCATGAAGAAATTCAATGGGGAAGGCATCTGATCAAGAGTTGACTTCTTGAGCAAGTCAGTGTAAAATCAGGGCATCTGAGGCCCCCAATGACCCAACCAAAGGGTGTTCTTCATCATTTTTATTGTGTATGATCTTTATTTGATCATAAAAGATGTTACAAGTTCACAAAATTGAAGAATTTCAAGCCATTTGCAAAGTTGACTTTTGGGGAAAATGACTTGTAATGGAAACTTGCCATTTTGGGAAAGTTTTTCAACCTCCTCAAATTGATTCAAAAATGCTTCAAATGAGAAAACTTTGGTCATGAAAGTTGTAGAATGGATCATTCCCTTTTCAAAAAGTACAAGAACTTGTCCTAATTCATTTTGGATCAAAAGTTATGGCTTGTCAAAGTTGAGAAAAATCACATAATTTCAAGTTATGCACCAAAGAGGCAAAGTTGCAAAACCACTTGCCAAGGCAAATTGAGACCTCAAAGTGACTTCTAAAATTTACACAAACATGAACCAATGTCTAAAAGTCAGATTGCATCAAAGGTTTGGCCATTTTCATAACTTATGGATCAAGAAACTTCAAAAGGGCCAAAGATGAACAAAGTTGCAAAACCTCACACAAACCCTAATCCATTTGCTGGCTGGCTTCAAAACTGATCCTAGGGCCCTCCTCATTCCTTGTTGCGCAGGACACCCCTCTTGTCCTTGGCTAACTATTGGCCCATACCTCTCTTACACAAAGCTTGTCTTTTTTGCAAAAGACCCATACCAATCACAATAGGGCACAACCACTCTTCCGACCTACCCAAGATTGATAAGTGGACCAAATGCATCATAACACAACACACAACTCATGCTGAAACAAGCTCCAAGACATAGTTATCAAAAATCCTCCAACTTGCAAAACCATTCGAATCTCTCAGCTCACCCAACCATTCTTCAAACCAACTTCACCATTGCTCTCAAAATGACTCACTGACCCAAAACTATCCATCAAAACAGCCAAGAGCCTCACATAAACCAAACACGATTTCTTCCCCTCTTTGAACAGAACTCAATCAATCTCACAAACTAGCCAAAATAAATTCCAGATAAGCTTTGCAAACACTTGAGGAAGGTCAGTAGAGTTGATTGGAAGCAAGGAACTGGTCCAGAAGCTCTTGGGTTGAAAGCTTCGATTCAGGTAACCATTGAAATTCATTTTTCCAGAAGCTCTATTTTAAGTTGTTAAATGGTTAAGTTTGATTCCCTGAGTTCAATGAACCTTTCATTTTTGAAAATGATGAAGAAATGAGTGTGTATGATCTGACTGAAATTTCTGCCATTTTTGAACTTTGTTTCGAATCTTGTTAATGGTGAGAAATAAATTCCATTTGAGGGCAGGGATGAGCTTAGGGAGGTGAGAGGAAGTGATCTGGAGCTTTAGAGCTCCAGAAATGACCTAGGGAGTGAGTTTGAGTTTTTCAGGGAAGGGGGTCACCGGAGAAGACGACCGGAGCTCGTCTCCGGTGACCTGAAAATAATTAGGGTTAATTAATTAGGGTTAGCCAAGTTTGAACGTGGACCCTTGATCTGGTTGACTAAGTCTGACCCCCACGCGTTTCAATGGCCTGGATCTGTCATTAAAGCCCTAATCCCATTTAATTAAATTAATTAATTAGGTTTAGTCAGTTTAAATGCCAGCCGTAGGATAGCGCGCGCAGTCAACCCTGGACTCTCAGCTTTGAATCTCAACCTTCAGATCTGATTACTTTCATTTATTTCCATTTTAATTCATTTACTTTTGATTTATTTTGCACGAATTAATTAAAATAGCAAAAAATGTTTAAAAATTATGAAAATTTTTGTCAAGGTTTTCATTATTTTTCAGAACACAAAAATATTTTTATTTTTATTTTTTGCATAAAACATTATTTTTAAATCATTTAAAAGATTATTTTTAATTAGTTAATGAAAATTAATTAATTAAAAATACTTTTAGGTATTTAAAAATCACAAAAAAATTCACATAGCATTTAGAAACATTTAGAAACATTGTCCAACTCTCAAACCAAATTTCTTTTTTGATATTGATGCCTTTTGATCATTTTCTTTTGAATTAATTTTTATTTCAAGGCAATATTTTCTTTCAATCTTCAAAAATTCATCTCTGCCTAGCCATTGAGAGTTGAATGATGATTCTTTTTGCATTGCCTCTTGTATGGCATGTAGTTTATAGGATAAAATTGGCTTGAATTGATCTTGCATTTTCAATTTGTTTTGCATTTTTCTTGACAAGGTACCTTAAAACCCTAGCAATCTTAGGAAATTCATAACTCTCACTAGGTTAAGAGTTGAATCCCCTCCTTTGGGCAGTGAGTTTGCATAGGTTTAGGGTTCCTTTGATTGCATTTTAAAATTTTTATCATGTCATTTTCTTCTGGTTTTGGATTTTGCTTTGTGTGTTGATCATAAACCTTAATTTATGCCTTCCTTTGCATCCATCTTCCATTTGCTTGCATACCATGACTTGCCATGACATTTTGTGCATCCATTTGATTCATAATGCATCTTAGAACATATTAGAATCATGTTTGATCATTGCATCTTTCATTTGCCATGTTATATGTCTTTTGCATTCCATAACTTTTCATGAACATTCATGGTTCAAAGCATGCTTCTCTTGCATCCATATGCTTGATTAATCATTCTCATCTCTTGTCATGTATTTGTATCATCTATTAGCATCATTGACATCATACTTATGCTTCTGGTTTTGGTTTGCATCATGACATTGCATCTCATTTGCATTGCATTTCATTTCTTTACTAACTTTTCAGGTGGTAAGTTGTTTGAGAAGTGAATTTGCCTTCACTTCTCATAATCTCTTTTCATCTCTTTCATACTTCCCTTGCTGCATTTTGTATGTGTATTGGATTGAGCTTGCTCATTCTTGTTCATCTTACTTTCTTTCTTCAAGCAACTTGTCTTCTTAAGTGAAGCAAGTTGTTTTGCTTCTCTTTGCTTCTTGCTCCTTTCATTTGCTTCCTTCCTAGTGGTTTCTCTGAAGATCTTCTTACAAACCTCATTAACCCTAGGAATGACCAAGCATGATAATAATTAGGGTTTGATTAGTCCCCCATTTAGCTCTTGCCTTTGTGTCATCCTTGAGTCTTCTCTCCTCACCTCATAATCAAGGACTAAACCCTTAAGGCTTTGAGGCTTTGTGATTAGGGTTATGCCTGCATCCTTCTATTAGGATGGAATGTATAACTTTAATCCTAAGTGTTAAACCCTTAATGTGTTTAAATCCCTTAATCAATTCACTTAATAATCATCAAGACATCAAGCTTGTAACTTGGGCCTTGCATTAGGGTTCTAATTCTTCCTTAATTGGTTAAGAAGGACTAACCCTAGTGTTAATGGACAAGTCCTCCTCAAGTTGTCTTACAAACCATAAAAATCATTTCTTCATCTTACCATTAACTAAAATCCATCTAATAAAGGCTTTGTTTTGTCATGAGGTTAATCCCTAATCATGGATTAATTTGAGGAGTCTTCCTCAGCTTAAATATTCTCATCTATTATCCTTCTATTAGGATGGTGTAATGAGTCTGTTTAATCCCTGATTATGGCTTAAACTCATTACTTAACACTAAACAAAAACAACAAAAACATCTAAATAATCAAAAGTAGGTTAATGATCTTAACCCTAGATCATGGTGATTGAGTGTGAGATACTGACTTCACACTTAAGGTATTCTCATTACCCCTAATCAGAGGGAGGATGTGATGAGTCTACTAACCCTTGGTTTAGGCTTAAGCTCATTAACTTATGACAAACTTTCAAAAAGAAATAAAAGATTGAAAACACAAAAAACAAACAATAATCGTCTCCTCCGGGATTCTTTTCTCATCTCATTCACTCATAAACGAGAACTCGCTTCTTCCGTCTAATGCAAGACAGTTTGCACTTGAGCCAGACAGGTCATACACTTGAGCATAGACAAGCAAGCAGTTCACAAGTCAATTTATCTTTCAGTCTCTTTGGGTCAAACTACGGTGTTCTGACTTCCTCATTGCACGAGAGGATACGTAGGCATAACTTAACAGTTATCGAACAAAAGTCTCTGTATATTCCCCCTCTTTCCTGCATTATTCTTTTAGCCTCATTATCATGAGCATTTTACTATTTCCTTACACTGACACTTCTCTTTCACTTCACTTTCTTGCACTGACACTTACATTCTTTTCCATCTTTGATACACATTTCAGCACTGACACTACCCCTTTTAAACACAAATCTTTTAAGCGTGGATCCCGTCGAGTACGGCGGACAATCTGGGTGCTAATACCTTCCCAGGTTGTAACCAACCCCCTTTCTCAGTCTCTCTGGTTCGCAACCGTCTTATCCATATCTTTTCTTAGGTTTATGCAGCATTACCTTTCCTTCGGGATAAAAATGCCTAGCTGGCGACTCTTTTCTTTTCTCCTGAGTTCACCCCTGTGTGTTCTCACCCCTTTTCGCCGACCGTTCGCGTCTGTACCCCTTCTGACCTTGGGTGTCATTTGGTGGGAGAGACAACCAGCATATGTGTTCTCAGCCGATGTTGTTAAAGATGATAAGCCTTGGTTCCATGATATCAAATGCTTCTCGGAGGATCAAACATACCCACTTGGGGCATCTTCCAATGAAAAGAAGACATTAAGAAGGCTAGCTGGTAGTTTCTTCCTGAATACTGATGGTTCCCTGTACAAGAGAAACTTTGATATGGTACTTCTCAGATGCGTTGATAGGACAGAAGCAGACTTGTTGATGCACGAGGTGCATGAAGGATCTTTTGGTACCCATGCAAGAGGGCATGCAATGGCTAAGAAATTGTTGAGATCAGACTACTATTGGATCACAATGGATGCAGACTGTTGTGCTTATGCCAGGAAATGCCATAAATGCCAGATTTACGCGGATAAAGTGCATGTGCCTCCCAATCCTTTGAATGTGATGTCTTCACCCTGGCCCTTTGCCATGTGGGGCATTGATATGATTGGCAAGATTGAACCGACTTCTTCAAATGGCCACAGATTCATCCTGGTTGCCATTGACTATTTCACCAAGTGGGTCGAAGCAGCCTCTTATGCAAATGTTACCAGGCAAGTGGTAGCCCGATTTCTGAAAAGAGACATCATTTGTAGGTATGGAGTGCCCGAGCGAATCATTACTGATAATGGTTCCAACTTGAACAACAAAATGATGGCAGAACTATGCCGGGACTTCAAGATCCAACACCACAATTCTTCTCCTTACAGGCCAAAGATGAATGGCGCTATTGAGGCAGCTAACAAGAATATCAAGAAGATTGTGCAAAAGATGGTAGTCACCTACAAAGACTGGCATGAAATGCTACCATTTGCCTTACATGGGTACCGAATGTCAATCAGAACATCCACTGGGGCAACACCGTATCAGCTTGTGTACGGTATGGAGGCAGTCCTACCTGTTGAAGTTGAACTACCCTCTCTACGGGTATTGATGGATGTTAAGCTAAATGAAGCAGAATGGGTCCGATCCCGATACGAACAACTAAGTCTGATTGAAGAAAAGAGGTTGGCTGCAATTTGTCATGGGCAGTTGTATCAGAAAAGAATGAAGAAAGCCTTCGATCAAAAAGTCAGGCTTCGAGAATACCAGGTAGGGGATCTTGTGCTGAAAAGATTCCTCCCTCCTCATACAGACCACAGGGGCAAGTGGACTCCAAATTACGACGGTCCATTCATAGTAAAGAAAGTTTTCTCTGGTGGAGCACTGATGCTCAGTACTATGGATGGTGAAGACTTCCTGTCCCCTGTAAATTCAGATGCAGTTAAAAAATACTTCGCATAAAAAGACCCGCTGGACATAAAAACAGAATGTAAGTCCAGGCAAAAATAGGGCATCCCGGCGAGTCAAAAACAGAATAAAAGACTCGGGAAAAAATAGGGGAAAATAAATAAAAAAATGTACACCCGCTGAGTTGAAAAGCCACATTGGACAACTCAGGCAAAAATGGGTATCCCGGTGGATTGAAAACCCAAAAGGGAGATCCACGCAAAATAAGGGAATAAGCGAACAACTGCATTCTGAATTCATCTGTATCACTTACAACATGGCAAGCTTCGAAAGGTTCAAGCATCGGTCAGAATCAGCTTTCTTCAAAAAGCAGGATGAGAAGAACGTCAATGTCATACGGGTCATAGCAAAAGGGAAGCTCCTGGAAGCGTCATCAACATTGCCACCATCCTTCTGATTTCTCAATTTGTAACAATCTCCTCATTTCAGGGGATATGTTTCTTTGACTGTACTTGCCAATTCAGGGCACACAAATTAATAAAATCAGATTTTCAGTCATATCTTGTCTCGTACATTTTATTTTTCATTTGCAAAATGTCTGATGTCCTTGAGATATTGATTGCATAAATACAGATGCTTCCCTTCTATAAAAAAATACGTGCTTACAGGAAATATATTTGCTCCCGGGAGTGTCTAAACTCCTATGACGGAATCCAGTAAGAGATACCTCGGGAAACTTGTACGTTTCTTTGTCATACAGGATTGCAGGTGTTCAAAGCACAACATGGGGCATGAAAGTTTCTTCCCAGCAGGCTGCCCAAACCATTATTTCCTCAGCACACCTTCCAAACAGCACCAGAGATGCTTTCTCCCCATCAAAGTTGCCAGGCACCACTTTTCCAACATCTCCTTCAGAGCGTGTGCCAGGATGTGCTCATATCCCCCAGCCGAGTTATCAAATATCATCCTCAGCAGGATCCCCACAAGAATCTCTAGGGGGATCTTCCAGTGATCTTTCTTCTTCCCCAGCCAAGTGCTAGACAGGGAACCAGCCCCCCGCAGAGTTTCAGCCTCTATCCAGAGAAGCAATGCCTGAAGATCTCACAACAGGGTGACGAGAGCTTCTACAAACCCCAGCTGGGTACCTCATCACAAAGGATGGGTCTACCAGTGACCTATTCCCCCAAGCAGAGTCATATATGTTAGGTCTACCAATGATCTTATCCCCAGCTGGGAAATCCACTTCAAGCAGATCAGCCAGAGATCTCCACAGTAGCGGGATCCGAGTTCCGGATCGGTATCTTTGCATAATCATAGCATTCGCATCATATCTTCCCCACAGAGCGTAGCATTCCGCCTAATACGGAGCATTACGGCAAAAATCAAACATATTGCATAATCACAAGCCATGTGTCGAACTAAACACTTGTAAATACTGATAATCCGTCATCGATATACAAAGTATTTCCCAAATTCCCCACCAGAAAGCCAAAGCATTACACTCACAAATACATGAACGCACTCCTTTGACACTCGTCTGTGTCATATCCCCAGCAGAGAACCGAAGCGTCCCCTTTGCACTCACTAACACGGATACATATATATATACAATTCCCTGACACCCGTCCGTGTCACCTTCCCCAGCACAGTTGCCTAAATACTTGTTTATAATACGCTTCTTCCGACACCCGTCCATGTCGTGCTCTCCATAGCAAGTTAGACACTCGTCTATGTCTCACTCATCACTTTTTACTCATACAGATACTCGTCCGTATCTTGTATACGCCACTTAAATCCCCTCAGAGTCGACACTCATCCATGTTCTTTGTTAACTAGTTGGTACTCGTCCGTATCATCATCTCTGAACATGCGTCAAGCGTTTGTTTCTACTGATACTCGTATGTATCATAGTCTTAAGGATGCTCGTCCGCATCTTTAATCTATACACCGTGTCAGATACTTATGCCTTTGCTTGCTTGAAATTAGATACTCGTCTGTGTCTACCATTCCCCAGAGGAATTCCCGGCAAATCTAGATAAACTATTTCCTTTCTATCTGACATTCGTCTTATGTCACGATACCTTTCGGCAGCCGTACCCTGCCAGATGATCGTCCTTCACCTTTTTTATGATCGTCCTTCATCACCACCAGTGGGGTCTCTATTCATTAGAACCTCTCATCCGACATTCGTCCTATGTCGTGATGTTTTTTTTAGCATTCGTCCCCTGCTAGGTGATCGTCCTTCACCTCTTGATGATCGTCCTTCATCATTTTATCCGATGGCCGTCCCCATCGTTGATTCTGTTATCTGACATTCGTCCTATGTCATGATAAACCCTGAGAGCAACCGTACCCTGCTAGGTGATCGTCCTTCACCTCTTGATGATCGTCCTTCGTCTTGCTTATCCGATGGTCGTCCCCATCGTCTACCTTTTTTATCCGGCATTCGTCCTATGTCGTGATACTTTCGGCAGCCATACCCTGCCAGGTGATCGTCCTTCACCTTAGATGATCGTCCCTCATCTTATCCCAACAGAGCAGCCGTACCCTGCTAGGTGATCGTCCTTCACCTTTGATGACCATACCTCATCTATTTTATTCATACCTTGAACTTGATGGTCGTCCCCATCATTTACCGATGATCCCCAGAAAATCTTATTTCTTAGCTTGATGGTCGTCCCTGTCATAATCTCTTATATCCCCAGCATGTCGGTCGTCCCCGTCATTGCTTCATCCCTAACAGTCATCCTCTGCTCGACGATCGTCCTCCGTCGCCCGCACGTTATAAATATACTTTATTTTCTTTTACAATCTATATCCCTTTTCTTCTTCATTATGTGAGTGCAAATTTTGGATTGTCTTCGATATTCAACCACAAGTTATCTTGTTTGCCTGTTAAGCCGTTGCTTACATCCTACACAGCTAACTCATGCTTGAATAGGGGCAGCTGTAAACACCCCAAATTTGCCCTCACCCCTTCACACCATGGCTTGTGATCTTTACATGTGCATAAATTCAATCATAGCATCTCATACCACATTTTTGATTCACTGCATTGATTCAAAGTCATCTGCATCTAGTGTTTGTGATCTGAGCAATTCCTGAGCCATTTGAGCCACTCCAAAGGTCTTTAATCATCTCAAAGGGTTCCATGTATGTTCAAGCATCATATTATATCCTCACAAAGTCAAGGAAGTCAAAAAATCACAAGAACTGAGAAAGGCATGGAAGCAGAGTCAGGCTTAACTGCACAGATGACCTAGAATTAGGGTTTTGGTTTCAAAGGCCATAACTCCAAAACTTTTGGTCATTCTTGTTTCTATTGGTCTCTATATGGTATAAGGATCATGCATATCAATTTTCATGAAGAAATTCCATGGGGAAGGCATCTGATCAAGAGTTGACTTCTTGGGCAAGTCAGTGTAAAATCAGGGCATCTGAGGCCCCCAATGACCCAACCAAAGGGTGTTCTCCATCATTTTGAATGTATATGATCTTTATTTGATCATATAAGGTGTTAGAAGTTCACAAAATTGAAGAATTTCAAGCCATTTGCAAAGTTGCCTTTTTGGGAAAGTTTTTCAACCTCCTCAAATTGATTCAAAATTGCTTCAAATGAGAAAACTTTGTTCATGAAAGTTGTAGAATGGATCTTCCCATTTTCAAAAAGTACAAGAACTCATTCTAATTCATTTTGGATCAAAAGTTATGGCTTGTCAAAGTTGGACAAAATCACATAATTTCATGTTTTACACCAAAGAGGGAAAGTTGCAAAAGGGCCAAAGAATCTCCAAGTTTCATGAATTGTGCATTAAGAAAATTCAAAAGGGCCAAAAGATCACAAAATTGCAAAACCACACATAAGCTTTGATCCACTTGCAAATTGGCCTCAAATTCATTTCCATGGTTCCCCTTGATCACAGCTGAACCAAGCCATGCCTCTAAACCAGCCTATCATGACCCATACCTCAAAGGACAAGACACATTGACTTTTGGCAAAATGGCCCATACCAATCAGCATAGGCCAGCAACAACTCTCTGACCTATCCAAACTTGATACATGGACAAAATGGAACTCAACTCAACACAGAAGACAGCCTGAGCCCTCCCACAAGTCAGCATCCTCCAAACTCTCCTCTTATGCGTTTTGCTTCGAATCTCAATACACAGGCTTCAAACATCAAAACAAACTTCACAAAACCATTCACCATGATCCTCTGATCATTTCCCAATCCTCATTTGACCCTAAAACCACCCCAAGTAGAAACACGATTTTCCACCCCTTCTAAACATAACTTCATCAAACTCTTAAACCAGCCACATTAAACCCTAACCAAGCCTCAAAGCTTCCTCAAGAAGATCATTGGAGCCATTTTGAAGCAAAGAAGCAGTCAGAAAGCTCCTGGATTGAAAGCTCCATCTCAGGTAGTCATGCGAATCATTTTTCCAGAAACCTTGTTTTAAGTTATTGAAATGATCTACATGCTCCCCTGAATGCAATGAGCTTTGAATTTTTGAAAATGATGAAGAGATGAGGATGTATGGTCCGTCTGAAACTTTGCCCGTGAAAATGATTTTTGCTTGTTTCTCTTGATTCATGAAAAATAAATAGATTTTGTTGTTGGATTCTTGTTTAAGATGTTTGGTTGAGTGAATCTGGAGATTTAGACACGTTTTAGTGAGGTTTTGAGAGAGATAGGATGAAGGTATCGTCGGAGAAGACGACCAGAAGTCTTCTCCGGCCACCTGAGGGTCATTAACCCTAATCTGAGTAATTAGCCAACTTTGAATGTGAACCATGGATTCTGTTGACCCGTGTTGACCCGCGCGCGTTTGTGTGGCTCAGATCACCCCATTAAGCCCTAATCCACGTCATTAAGTTAATTAATTAGGTTTTAGTTTTAAATAGGTCAGTTTAAATATGGACCACAGGATCTGGCGCCAGTCAATTCGATCGTTTTTCATTTAAATGCCAGACATTAGATCTGCATACTTTCTCTTTAATTCAATTTTTATTTCATTTTATTTGTTTTATCTTTCACGAATTATTAAAAATAGTAAAACACTTTGAAAAATTCTGATTTTTTTTGTCAAACATTTCATTAATTTTCAGAACCCAAAAATATTTTTATTTTTATTTTTTGCATTAAAAATCATTTTTAAATCATTTAAATGTTTATTTTTAATTAGTTAATGGAAATTAATTAATTAAAAATGCATTTAGGTATTTAAAAATCACCAAAAAATTCACATTGCATTTCAAAACATTTAGAAACATTAACAAACTCTCAAAACAAATTTCTTTTTGGTTCTTGATGCATTTTGACAATTTTCATTGAAATTAAATTCTTTTAAAGGAAATATTTTTGTTCAAACTTGGAAAAATCCATTCTGCCTAACTATTGAGAGTTTGATGATGGTTCTTCTTCCATTGCATCCTTCATAGAATGTAGTTTATAGGATAAAATTGGTTTGAATTTATCTCCCATTTTCAATTTGTTTAGCATTTTTAAATGTGAGGTACCTTGAAACCCTAGATTGACTTGAGAAATTCATAACTTGCACTAGGTTAAGAGTTAGGTCTCCTCCTTTGTGCAGTGAACTTGTGTAGGGTTAGGGTTCCCTTGTTCCCATTTTCAATTTTTTATCACATCATTTGCTTCTGGTTTTGAATTTTTGCATTGTATGTTATATGTAAACCCTAATTTGTTCCTTCCTTTGCATCCATCTCTCATATGCTTGCATTCAATAACTTGCCATGACATTTTGTGCATCCAAATGATCCATAAGAAATCTTAGGACATATTAGAATCATGATTGATCATTGCATCATCCCTTTGCCATGTTATATGTTCATTTCATTTCATAAACATTCATGAATCTTTATGGTTCAAAGCATGCCTCATTTGCACCCTTATGCTTGTATGATCATTCTCATCTCTTGTCATGTGTTTGCATCATCTCTTAGTATCATTAACATCATGTTTATGCTTCTGACTTTGGTTTTCATCATGGCATTTCATCTCATTTCCATTACATTTCATTTCCTTTGCTAACTTTTCAGTTGGTAAGTTGTTTTGAGAAGTGAATTTGCCTTCACTTCTCACAATCTCTCTTCATCTCTCTTATGCATCATTGCTGCATTTTATCTTTGTATTAGAGTGAGCTTGCTCATTCATGCTCTCCCCCACTTTCTTCCTTCAAGCAACTTGTCTTCTTAAGTGAAGTAAGTTGTCCTGCTTCTCTCTGCTTCCTTCTCCATTCATCTGTTCCTTTCCTGGTGGTTCCTCTGAAGATCTTTTGCAAACCTCATAAACCCTAGGAATAACCAAGCATGATCATGATTAAGATTTGATTAGTCCCCCCATTTAGTTTTACCTTTGTGTCATCTTTGAGTCTTCTCTTCTTACCTCATAATCAAGGACTAAACCCTAAAGGTTTTAAGGCTTTGTGACTAAGCTTATGCCTGCATCCTTCTATTAGGATGGAGTGTATAACTTTAATCCTAAGTGTTAAACCCTTAATGTTGCTTAAATCCTTTAATCAATTCACTGAATAATCATCAAGACATCAAGCTTGTAACTTGGGCCTTGCATTAGGGTTCTAATTCTTCCTTAATTGGTTAAGAAGGACTAACCCTAGTGTTAATGGACAAGTCCCCCTCAAGTTGTCTTACAAACCATAAAATCCATTTCTTAATCTTACCATTAACTAAAATCCACTTTAATAAAGGTTTGTTTTGTCATGAGGTTAATCCCTAATCATGGATTAAGTTGAGGAGCCTTCCTCAGCTTAAATGTTCTCATCTATTATCCTTCTATTAGGATGGTGTATTGGGTCCATTAAATCCTTGATTATGGCTTAATCTCATTACTCAACACTAAACAAAAACAACAAAAACATCTAAATAATTGCAAGTAGGTTAATGATCTTAACCCTACATCATGGTGATTAAGTGTGAGGTATTTACTTCATACTTAAGGTATTCTCATTACCCCTAATCAGAGGGAGGATGTGATGAGTTTACTAACCCTTGGTTTAGGCTTAAGCTCATTTTCCTATGAAAAACTCCAAAAGCAATAAAAGATTGAAAACACAAAAAAAAAACAATAATCGTCTCCTCCGGGATTCTTTTCTCATCTCATTCACTCATAAACGAGAACTCGCTTCTTCCGTCTAATGCAAGATAGTTTGCACCTGAGCCAGACAGGTCATACACTTGAGCATAGACAAGTAAGCAATTCACAAGTCAATTCATCTTTCAGTCTCTTTGAGTCGAACTACGGTGTTCTGACTTCCTCATTGCACAAGAGGATACGTAGGCATAACTTAACAGTTATCGAACAAAAGTCTCTGTATATTCCCCCTCTTTCCAGTATTATTCTTTTAGCCTCAAAATCTTGAGCTCACTCTTGTTCTTACACTGACACTTCTCTTATACACTTCACTTTTCTTTTGCACTGACACTTGCATTCTTTTCCAGCTTTGACACACAGATAGCACTGACACTACCCCTTTTAAACACAAATCTTTTAAGCGTGGATCCCGTCGAGTACGAAGGACAATCTGGGTGCTAATACCTTCCCAGGTTGTAACCAACCCCCTTTCTCAGTCTCTCTGGTTCGCAACCGTCTTATCCATATCTTTCCTTAGGTTTATGCAGCATTACCTTTCCTTCGGGATAAAAATGCTTAGCTGGCGACTCTTGTCTTCAGAGTTCACTCCTGTGTGTTCTCTCCTCCTTTCGCCGACCGTTCGCGTCTGTACCCCATCTGACTTAGCCTCATTTTGGTGGGAGAAACACCAACGTCCAGCAAAATCTGCTTGTTTAGCTGGGGAGAAGATAGAGGAAGCCTCGCTCCTTGTTTGCTTGCCCCTGCCTGCAGGGTATTTGAAATAAATCTGGTGGGGAAGCTTTGACAATGACCATGACATGATCTGCCCCAGAGTCTGGATTTGGTAAGCGCCTGCCCCTGATTGAGCTGTTTGAAAATAATTTGTCCCTGATTGGGCTGTTGAAAGATGATTTGCCCCTGATTGGGCCGTTGAAGTATTCTTGATTCATGTTGGAAGTGAAGTTCAAATTTCTCCTTTGATTGCCTCTTGTTGGGATTGTACTGATGTCAAGCACTAAATTGCAATTAAATTATTCATACGCAAATAGTAGTGTTAATGTAAAGTTCATGTAAGTTTTGAAAAAGTCAATTTATTTGATTGCTGTGAAAGTGTGACGAATGGACCGTTAGTCCAAACGAAGTGCTGATTTAGAAAGTTCGTGAAAGATGCAGCAAGAATAATGTGCAATCGAGTTTGAAGATTAGCAATTATATGGGAGTCAATTTACGCAACCTTGTTGGTAGCATGCTTTCAGAATAAACCCTGCCTCAATTAGGACTTTCAAGGGTTGTAACGTGGTCTGGTTAATGGTTTGAGAAACAAAGATATAAGGCTCAAAGTTTGATTTGTACCCATCCCTTCTTCGTATTGTTCTCCTGTCCTATGTTCAGTTAACTCTACATATGCATTTGTTTTCGACTTTTCAAGAGTGAAAATGAAGCTTCAAAGTTTGCTTGAAGACGGCAGTCATCTATTTTGCTGGTGACCATTTGATTTTTGATTTGGTGGTCACTGATATTTGTTTTGTTTTTGTTGAGGATTTGATTTTCTCTTTTGATTTGTTTTTTTTCCGACTAAGTCTCCCTTTGGGTGCTCAACTTAGTGGTTTTTTCTTTTTCTATTTTTTTGTTTGAATGTTGTGACTGCCAAGTCACTTGTTGATGGTCCTCTGACGGGATGTCTCATCTTGCGATTCAAAGGTGTAGTCAGGCTAACTGAACAACTAACCTGCCCCGGGTTAAATATAAGGGTTTGTATCCGAAAGAAAACTCCTACTTCTAGGCTCGAAGTGGTTGACTAGGGATTAACTCCTTATATCTCCAGTGTTTGGGGATTTTAAAGAATGCATGTACATCATTGACGAGGTTTTATCCGAAAGCATACCGTAACAGTTATGGGTATTTCGTTTTCATCATCCTCCCTCAAACATTTGCTAAAGTGAAGTGAGGAAATATTTTTGTGATAAATGATAAATGATGAGCGAATGCGAATAGATTGATTCAAAACATGCATAAACATAACATTAACATAACCAAGTACAGACAACAATGTTCAGAGCAAATAGTACTTAACAAATATTACAAAATAAGAGAAATGCGTAAATAATAAATGGCGATGGCTGCCTTGATTTTAGGAATGAACTTATCTTGATTGAATGCTTCAAAGTTGGAGACTACTCAGTTTGGTATTCAACAACCCCTTCAAATGTCTTTACTTGTTGGCACCGTGCGGTGGCATTGGATTGTTCTGGACATTTGCATTTCTCGGAGTGAGAGTGAGATCCTTAGAGTTGATCATATCCTGAATCAAGTGTTTGAAGGCATGGAAGTTCTCGATTGTATGACCTGGAGCGCCTTTGTGATACTCACAGCGAGCATTGGCATCATAGTTCTGGGCATTACCAGTCTGAGGTGGCATATCTCTCAAAGTAAGAGGTCCTTTTGCCATAAGCTGTTTAAAGATTTCGGTGTATGACATAGGCAGGGGATCAATGTGCCTATCATATCCTCTTTGTTGATATGGTGGACGCTGTTGAGGAGCGTGTTGTTGTTGTTGACCAGGCCGTAGTGGATAAGCCGGTTGCTGGTATGGATTGGGCGCATACTGCGCAACTGCAACCACTGGACGTGGTTGATAAGCCATCTGAGGCGAAAATAGAGCTTGCATGGCCTGCTGATAAGGCATTGGCGGAGCTGCCTGATATGGCATAGCAGCATATTACACAGCAGCAACATAGGGATACTGGCAATAGGGAACTGGAGCAGGTGCACTCTGTTGAAGATTCCCACTTGCAGCAGAAACGACATTTGTTTCGCCCTTTTTGTACCCGTTAAAAGGCTTCTTGGCTCCAGCTTGGCTGCTAGAACCTCCTTGAATCTTTCCGCTTTTCAGACCTTCTTTGATTCTTTCTCCTACCATCACCATGTCTGAAAATCCAGAAGATACACTGCTGACCAGCTTCTCATAGTATTGCCCCTGTAAGGTACCCATGAAGATATCGATCAATTCACGGTCAACCAATGGCGGATGCACTCTGGCAGCTAACTCCCTCCAGCGTTGGGCGTACTCCTTAAAGGATTCGCTTTCCTTTTGAGACATACTCTGAAGTTGAGTACGGTTAGGAGCAAGGTCAGTGTTGTACTTGTACTACTTTATGAATGCATAAGATAGATCAAGCCAAGTACAAACATTGTTGTGTTCGAGCTGCATGTACCATTCTAGAGACGCTCAGACATGCTGTCTTGGAAGCAATGGATCATGAGCTTGTCATCTTTGGCATGAGCGGCCATTTTTCTGCAGTACATCCTCAAATGAAACTCAGGACAGCTGAGGCCTTTGTATTTTTCGAATTCTGGCAGTTTGAACTTAGTAGGGATCACAACATCCGGAACTAGGCACATGTCTGCGGCACTCAGAGAAGTTGAGTTGTGTCCTTCCATGATTCGGAGTTTTTCAGCTAACTCGCGACACATCTTCATAGCTTCGGACTCTTGAATAGCATGAGGATTGGTGATTGGAATGGAAGTATGCATCTCATACTCAACTTGATGATTCTCTTCAGTTTGAGGAAACTGGACTTGAGTTGGAATAGGTTGAGCTTGAGGAATAGCACCAACAGTGACACCAGAAGCAGGTATTGGTTGGGAAGTGACCTCTTCAACAGCAGGAGTGAAACCTGGAGGCAAACCGTAGACCAAAGGATTTGGAACGGGAACTGAAGGCATTGCTCGCGAGGTAGATCCTTGCACTTGAGCATTGTTCATTGCAGCAGCAGCTTCGTGACGTTCTTCCATTCTTGCCAAAGCTTGCAAAGTCTCATAAATCTGGTCAATCTTGCTCTTGACCGAGTCAATCTCTTCCCTCATAGCAGCTTGCTCTTCTTGAATCACGTCCATCAGTCTTCTAGTGTTGGCTCGAGTTAAGTATGGGTGTCTAGCACGATACGGGCGTCGGGAAACCAGCTTGATTTACTGAAGATGGAGGAACATGAAATGAGTTCTCGGTTTTGGAATGAAATGCAATATGAGTAAATAATTCAAATGAGATGATATGCAATGTCAGAATCCAGGATCACAAGATCAGGGTCTCTTGAGTCCAAAGTACAGATGGAGGATACTCTGATCAGGAACTCACTGGGTAGACTCTAAAGTTTTAGGGATCCCAAAGTTATCAACTCATATGGTTGTTCATCACACGCGCCATAAGCATGACAGTTGATTGACTCCGCCATATGAATCTATTTTGGGTGAGATCTTCGTATCGACACCCACGAGAGCAAATTTTCTCGGGAGTCCATACTACGCGATCATCGACACAAGGTTTAAACAAAGCCCTGGAGTTATGGAACTTTCTCAACTGTTTGATGCACGTGTCAATTTCATACATTCTTGACAGCCAATCAACTCTATCGAGTAAGTCTATTCCAAGTGAGGTTTTCGTATCGAGCCACGCAAGGGCGAACCCTGGTGCCCAATACTACGCAACCATCAACCGATGTTTTAACCAAAAGGTTCTAAAGGTCCTCAGAGTTGATGACCCTAATGAAAGCAACTGAGCACACACGTCAAGGACTTGACAGTTGTCAGTATTCTCATCAGAATCTACTCCAAGTGAGGTTTTCATATCGACAACCCACGAGAGTGGTTCTCTCGGGAGCCCATACTACACAACCTCGCTAACTTATGTTTGTACTCGCAAGCCGGGGTATAGAGCTTTTCCTTCAAGTTTCTTTTGCAAAGTATCGATCCAAAATAATACCAAGGAGCCACAAGATACATAAAATGGAATGCGATAAAGAAAGAGATAAAAATAAACAAGCAAGGCATAAAAGAAAACATCCAAACAAACGCGAAAACCTAGACTAGGATTGACTCGCATAGGGGTGAACCAGTCCCCAGTAGAGTCGCCAGCTGTCGTACCCCGAAAAATATGACCTCACGCGATCCGAAAAGATGGGAGCCGCGCGCTGGATAGACTGAAGAGTCGCCACCTAATTCTATTTATTCCCGAAGAGGGAATGGGAAGATATAGATACAACCCAGGAGGAAAAGGATGAGGACAAAGGTCAACGGAACCATTGCCTAGGTTCGGGAGTCGGTTATGCAGGGGGAAGGTATTAGCACCCCCTACATCCACCGTACTCGATGGGAACCATCTAAGTTATCACGCGCGAAAGGATGTCTATGCTTAAACGAATTGCTTGCTAGAGGGAAATGAGTTGAATTATAAGTTAGATTGATCTTAGGTGCTCGACAAGGATTGAGATCCTCGTGCCTACGTACTCCCGTGTGCAATGGGAAAGTCAGAGCCTCATAGTTTGGCCTACTAAGGGTAATGGTTGTTGATTTTATTACCTTTCTTCGACGAAAGGGTTTAGGAGTTGAAATGCACTAAAGACTATGGATAGTTTATCTCGTCCAACAAGACGAGCGTCTTGCGTTGAAATAATCGGAGCGAGTAACGAGAGCTCATTATCCTCCTTTCTACCGCTTAAGGCTCGTAGCGTACAAATCTTCTCGCGTTTATTAGAATGTTTTATTTCCTAAAACCGCTTGACGTTGGATCAAGGGTTTGGATCTAAAGAGAATCGTTTTGGTTTTTGAGGTTAAAAGGGTAAATGCAAGTGGAGGTTTATTTTTGTGGTTTGTTTGCGAGGCACAATGCGCTCGGCTCGCAAGGAGAGGTGGATCCTAATAAACAAAATGATAACTGGAAAATAAAGTGCAAGTGTGCGGGTGAAATCGCTTGGCGTTGGACCAAGGATTCGAAATTAAATAAAATACAGAAAATAAAAATGCGTACAAAATAATGGGAGAGGGATACATAATAAATACAGGGGATTGCGAGAAATATAGAGGTCTCGTTGTAATTCGCCCAAGAGAAAGCGTGTGTGCAGTGTTTTTGAACTATTCGAAGGTGTTCGGCCTTTTTGATCGGAAACAACTATTCGAAGGCATTGGACCTTTTTGATCGGAAACAACTATTCGAAGGCGTTGGATCTTTTTGGGACGCGTCGAAATTTAGTTCATTAACTACCTTAGAATCGATTCAAAGTTGGAATCATTCTATGAGGAGTCGAGCGATATTTTTTTGAAATGCGAAAATAAATAAATAAAATAAATTGAATTGCGAAAAGTTAAGATTAAATAAATTAAATAGTATTGAGAATATTTATAATGGTATAATGGTATAATGAATAAAAGAAATTAAATTTAAATGTTTATTTACCAAAATAATAAAAATAAATAATAAAAAAAAACTAATTACAAGGAGGGCCTCATATTGACCGAATATCACCGATTTAACAAAATCGGGCGAAAAATCGGCCTTTTATTATGTCATTGGCCCTTAAGAAGATTAAAAGAAGAATGAAACTTTAATACATATAAGAGTTTACTAAACTATAGACATAAACGGGTTTACTAAATCTTAAAAAAAACTTTACAAAAACATAAATAACTAATATTATGAAATAATAAAAATAAATGAATGACATCAAGGATGGTGCACCGTGTGATAATTGGTGTGCATTGGATGAATTGGTAATCTAAATGGGCTACCTAAGCCCAACAATTAATGGCAATAATAAATTCAAAAGATATTCAGTCATAGAAATAAATAATTAAATAAATAAATAAAAAGAAAAGGGTAAAATATACTAAATATTAAAATAAAGTCAGCAACATAAAACTGGGTAAAAAAAATATAACAGGGTCATTGATGAGAAAAAAGAAGATAAAACACGTGTTAACCTTCTTCAAAAGTGACGAACAAGCTTTTCTCCCTCTCTCACTTTTATCACGGCGGTGCTTTCAGATTCCTCACGGCGCGTTTCGCGGTGGATTTCTCGACCTCCTAGTCTCACGATTTTGGCTTTGCGTTTTATGGTTCTGAATCGGTTGGCTGTTTATTCTCAACTCTCGGTTTCGCACAGTCACACGGATGGGTTGGTTCGGCGATTCGATGCTCACGGTTCGGCTTCGTCGCGGTGGTTTGGCGGAGCTTGTCGCGGTTTGCTCTGCGATTTGTGTTTCGCGATGAATGATTGGGCTTTTCACGTCTTGGTGATGGTTTGATGCTTATCGGCGGTTTGATTTTGAGTTTGCGATCTGGTTGTATTGTTGATGGTGAAACGATTTTGAGGTGGTGATGCTGTTGTTTCAGCTCGGAGGTGGTGGTTAGTGCGACTTTGGGATGAGCGGTAGGTGATAGTCTGAGGCAGCGGGACTTGTTTCACGGCGGAAAGGGACTTGCGCGGTTCTGCGTTTTCAGATGGCAATGAAGGTTCCCGCTTGGTGACGCGATGGGGGTTTTGTTGTGAAGGTATGGTGAGGGTGTCGTTCGTGTATGGGTGGAACGGTTTCGGTGAGTTTGTTTTAACAGTTCGTCGGCTTGAATGGGTTCTCAATTCATCCCTTCCTCACGGCCAGCTTCGTCGCACAAACAAGCCAAAAAGGGCTCGCAGTGATGTTTTGCTAACGGTGATGAAGACGGTTGTTTTCAGTGATGGCTAAGAGTGTGGTTTTTTGTGTTTCTTTGTGAGGTTCTGAACTTTTTCTGCTTCAAGATTTGGTTTTTTTTTAAAGGTTTGTGTTCTTGGGTGATTTTGTGAAGGATTTTGGAGGAAGAGTGAGTTTCTATGGTGGTTGAATGATGAAGAGAAGAAATGTTAGAGGGAAGATTTTTGTTAACAGTGATGAAGGAGATTTGTGTGGTTTATGGTGTAGTGAAGGGTTGGAGAATGAGTTTAAGGAAAGGTGCAATGGAGGTTATGTATTTGGTTTTCTGCGTTTTTGCTTATGAGATTTTTCTGAGATTTTTAATTTTATTTCTTGAAGGTTTATTATGGAGGAATTTTAGCAGGGTTATTGCAAGACTCTCCAAGCTTCCTGAATGAGTGATTTGAGAGTGCTTTTATAGAGGTGGAAAGAATGAGGAAAATTAGGATAAGAATTGCTGAAATTTGGATGAGCTGTGTTTGTATGATTTTTGCAGGCTGTAACAGATTGTTGGAGTGGATTGAAAAAAATTTGCTTGTATGCTGCATTTTGTTTTTAGTGAGAGCTGTGAGAAAAAAAACAAATGGTGGGCCCTGCGTTGATCTATGTGCAAACTTTCTTTATTAAATTTCTATAAAAAACAATAGTCTTTACAAAAAAATTAATAAGAACAAATAATGAGTAGTAAGAATAATAAAAATTTATTAATTATAATAAAATAATGAGTATAAAAAAATAATTGTAAAACTAATAGTGATAACAATGATAATAAAAATTAATAATGAAAGTAATGATAATAATAGAAATATAAACAAAAATGGCAAAAAAAATGGTAAAAATAGTAATGATAAAAAAATAAATGGAATAATGATAATAATAGTAATAAAAGGTAGAATGATAAAAGTAATAATAAAAGCTGATGAGAAATAGATTTTTTGTAATTTTAATATTGAACAAAAATAAAACTTATAGCAATATGAAAAGAGAATAAAATGCATTTCTTTTGGATTTTATTTTTTATGAAAAAGATGATAGATAGAAAATGAAAGTGAGAAATGGACAAATAAACTCCACACAACACCACACGCGCAAACACCGACAAATCCAAACTGACTCGATTTTTTTGCACAAAATAAAAGGACATATTTTTTCGATTTTTCAATATGCGATTTAGACAGTAAAATAAAATGGTGCGGGTAGGACAAATTTGGGGTATCACACTTTTTATTTATTTTCACAAAATTTTGCCCGAGCTTTTTATTATGTTTTTAGCTCGCCGGGATGCCCTCTTCTTGCCTAGACTTTAATTCTGTTTTTGTGTCCAGCGGGTCTTTTTATGCGAAGTATTTTTTAACTGCGTCCGAGTTAACAGGAGACTGGAAATCTTCTCCCTCCATAGTAGTGAGCATCAGTGCCCCACCCGAGAAAACTTTCTTTACTATGAATGGGCCTTCGTAGTTTGGGGTCCACTTGCCCCTGTGATATGAACCTGGAGGAATGATCCTCTTGAGCACAAGTTCGCCTATTTGATACTCTCGAGTACGTACTCGTTGGTCGAATGCTCGCTTCATTTTCCTCTGATAAAGCTGACCATGACAGATAGCCGCTAATCTCTTTTCCTCAATTAGGCACAACTGATTATATCGGGCACGTACCCACTCAGCCCCATCGAGCTTCACATCCATCATCACACGCAATGAGGGAATTTCTACCTCAACAGGAAAGACTACCTCCATGCCATACACCAAGGAGAAAGGAGTTTCCCCAGTTGACGTCCTGACCGACGTTCGGTACCCATGCAGTGCGAATGGTAACATCTCATGCCAATCTTTTTAAGTGACAACCATCTTCTGCACAATCTTCTTAATATTCTTGTTAGCTGCCTCTACCGCGCCATTCATCTTTGGCCGGTAAGAAGAAGAATTGTGATGTTGAATCTTGAAGTCCCAGCACAGTCCTGCCATCATCTTGTTGTTTAAATTGGAACCATTATCAGTAATGATTCGCTCGGGCACTCCGTATCTGCAAATGATGTCTCTTTTCAGAAATCTGGCTACCACTTGACGAGTGACATTGGCATAAGATGTTGCTTCAACCCATTTGGTGAAGTAATCAATCACAACCAAGATGAAGCGATGACCGTTTGAAGCAGTAGGCTCTATCTTCCCGATCATCTCAATTCACCACATAGAAAAGGGCCAAGGATATGACATGACGTTGAGCGGGCTTGGAGGAACATGCACCTTGTCTTCATATATCTGGCACTTGTGGAACTTACGGGCGTACGAACAACAATCTGCATCCATTGTTAGCCAACAGTACCCTGATCTCAATAACTTCTTAGCCATTGCATGCCCTCCTGCATGAGTACCGAAAGATCCCTCGTGGACTTCCTGCACTAACAAGTCTGCTTCGTGTCTATCCATGTATCTGAGCAAGATCATGTCAAAGTTCCTCTTGTACAGAACTCCGTCTGCATTTAAGAAGAAGCTAGCAGCAAGTCGTCTCAAGGTCTTCTTGTCGTTGGATGATGCCCCAACTGGGTATTCTTGTTTTTCCAGGAAAAGCTTAATATCAAAGTACCAAGGTTTCTCATCATATACTGCGTCTACAGATAAAGCATAAGCTGGTGCGTCAAGCCTGGAAATGTCAATCATGGGCACATAGTTCCAACACAAGAATTCGATGGACGAAGAAAGCGTAGCCAATGCATCGGCAAATTGATTCTCATCTCGTGGTATATATTAAAGCTTAACTGTTGTGAAGAATGTCAACAGTCTTCTGGCATAATCCCTATAAAGAATTAAGTGTTCTTGATGTGTACACCACTTGCCGGTAACCTGGTTGATAACGAGGGCTGAATCTCCGAATATATCGAGGGTCTTAATCCGAAGATTAATGGCCTCCTCTATTCCCATTATGCACGCCTCGTATTCCGCTTCATTGTTGGTGCAACCAAAAGTAATTCTGATCGCGAAGGGAAATTGAACACCTTCAGGAGTGATAAGAACAACACCAACTCCACGTCCGTTGATATTGACCACCCCATCAAACATCAACTTCCATTTGGATTCAGGGTCAAGCCCTTCCTCCCGAAGTGGTTCCTCGCAATCTCTTGCTTTGAGGTACACGATGTCCTCATCAGGGAAATCAAACTTCATTGGCGGATAATCATCTTCCAGCGGTTGTTGTGCAAGATAATCCGACAATACACTTCCTTTGATGGCTTTCTGGGAAGTATATTGTATGTCATACTCTGTTAAGATCATTTGCAACCTTGCAACCCTTCTGGTTAATGTTGGTTTCTCAAAAATATACTTGACGGGGTCTATTTTTGAGATTAGCAATGTGGTATGTGTCAACATGTACTGCCTCAGTCGGCGAGCAGCCCATACCAAAGCGCAACAAGTTTTCTCGAATAGTGAGTAACGGGATTCACGGTCGGTAAATTTTTTGCTAAGTTAGTAAATAACATACTCTTTTCGACCAGACTCGTCATGTTGGCCTAACACACACCCCATCGACCCTTCTAACACAGTCAAGTACATGATAAGTGGCCGTCCGGGAACTGGAGGCATTAGGATCGGAGGCTCCTGCAAATATTCTTTTATTTTCTCAAAGGCTCTTTGACAGTCCTCATTCCACCTTACCGTTTGTTCTTTTCTTAACAATTTGAATATTGGCTTGCATGTGGCAGTTAGATGAGATATAAACCGTGAAATGTAGTTCAATCTCCCTAAAAACCCACACACTTCTTTTTTTGTTTTCAGTGCAGGTATATCTTGTATTGCTTTTACTTTTGCAGGATCTACCTCGATCCCTCTTTGGCTAACAATGAAACTCAGCAATTTACCGGAACGCACTCCGAAAGTGCACTTGTTTGGATTCAATCTCAATCTATACTTTATCAACCTATCAAACAACTTTTTGAAATTGACCAAATGTTCTTCTTCGTCCCAGGACTTGGCAATCATATCGTCCACATAACACTCAATTTCCTTGTGTATCATGTCGTGGAACAAAGTTACCATAGCCCGTTGATACGTTGCCCCAACATTCTTCAATCCAAAGGGCATAACCTTATAACAAAATGTACCCCACGGGGTAATGAACGTCGTTTTCTCCATGTCTTCCGGTGCCATCTTGATCTGATTATACCCGGAGAAGCCATCCATGAAAGAAAATATCGAGAACTGAGCGGTGTTATCTACCAGTACATCAATGTGAGGTAACGGAAAGTCATTCTTTGGACTTGCTCTGTTTAGATCCCGGTAATCGATGCACATCCGGACCTTGCCATCTTTCTTTGGTACAGGCACAATATTAGCTACCCAAGGTGGGTAACTAGTTACAGCAAGGAAGCCGACATCCCACTACTTTTGAACTTCCTCCTTGATCTTCATAGCCATATCAGGGCTAGTTCTTCTCAGCTTTTGCTTTACCGGAGGACAGTCATCCTTTAGTGGCAGCTTGTGTACAACGATGTCAGTATCCTTCCCTGGCATATCTTGATACAACCAGGAAAAGATATCCACATATTCACGTAGCATACCAATCAACTCCTTCTTTACCTCGGCCTGCATACTGGCCCCAATCTTTATCTCTCTCTTTACATCTTCTGATCCGATGTTGATGATCTCTATTTCTTCTTGATGAGGCTGAATGACCCTTTCCTCTTGTTTCAACAACCTAACCAATTCTTTCGGGAGTCCACAATCTTCCTCAACCCCTTCATCAGCTTGGTAGATAGGATTGTCGAAGTCATGCATAGTCATAGCAAGAATGTTATCACAAGAATCCAAATGATCAACACTATACAAATGATGTGCTTATTTCAGAATCTGTTCTTTCAAAGGAGACGCAAACACACATAAAAAAACTGAAAAGAAAACATTGCCATTTTATTTGTTTTTTTGTTGTGAAAATTTTTAAAACGAAAGAAAGAGAACACAATTTGCTTGAAAAATTTTCTTTATTTCATGGAAAAAGCAAATGCATTAAAACATGATGGCCCTACATATGGATCCGTGTACCTTGGGCAAAGTGCAGGATTTGACATGCAGTATGATAAAATGGAAACAAAGAAAATTACTTTGACTGCCAAGTAACTCGAACAAAATCTTCAACAAACCAGTTCCGGAGCTCCTCCCCAAGTACGCATGGGTGGATCCAGTTATCTAAGTCGCAGTCACTATCCCCATCTGCATTTGTTGCACAAACGTTGTTGTAGTCGAGCATTCCAGCGCTTGTGAAAGCTATGGGCTTACAGCCTTGAGACCAGCTGGACTGACCAGGTTGATATCCGAGACCAAACTTGTCATCTTTCCTTTCCATTTCCAGCAGCTTGCCCCATCCCTGGGTGCTTCCGGATTAAACTACCTCCTTAGCTTGCTTGTAGGAGTAGATAGGAGTCCCTTCCTTCTCATTGCTCTGAACTGCGGCAACTGGAGACAAAGTACTGACATTGACTATCTCAAAAGCTTGGCAAAGTGTTTCATGGATCTCCCCGTCCATTTCCATATACTTGAAGGTCGACAGATGGCTTATGAAAATATCCTCTTCTCCGCACACAGTAACAAACTGGCCGTCTACCACATACTTCAACTTCTGATGCAACGTGGATGTTACTACGCCAGCATCATGAATCCAAGGATGTCCCAACAAACAACTATAAGCGGGTTGAATATCCATGACATAGAATGTGCTCTTGAACACCTGAGACCCAATCTTCACCGGTAGCTCCACCTCCCCAAACACAGATCTTCGGGATCCGTCAAAGGCTTTTACAATCAATTCACTGGGTAGCAAAATGATGCCATCAACATTCAACTTCATTAAGGCCTTCCTAGGGATCACATTGAGAGAAGAGCCTGCATCTACCAGGAGATGCGACAGAACAACACCCTTACACTCCATGGTGATATGTAAGGCTTTGTTGTGATTACGTCCCTCAGAAGTGAGATTTCTGTCTGTGAATCCCAACCCATGGCCGGCGTTTACGCTGCCCACCACAGCCTCCAACTGGTTGACATTTATCTCTTGTGGTACATACGCCATTTGCAAAACTTTTAACAAAGCTTCTCGGTGAGCTTGAGAACACATCAACAACGACAAAATGGATATCTTGGATGGGGTCTGATTCAGCTGTTCAACCACCTTATAGTCACTTTTCTTAATTATTCTCATGAATTACTCAACTTCCTTTTAAAAAGTGCCCTGACCGGAAACGGGAGTTGTCACCTCTTCAATTGCTATCTATTTACCCTTAGCCTTTGCAACAGCCTCAACTTCAGGATCACCTCTAAGGACTTGAGTAGCAAAGAGACACCCACTCTGTGTAAATCCACCAACTCCTCCAACATTCACAACAGTCGGGTCAATTGTTACCGCTTTACTCTCCCACTTCTGACCTTCTGAGCCATAGTTCCAAGGGACGGCCTTGTCATCAGCATAGGGAACTGGTCCCGGAACAGTAATGGTAATTGGACTCACCTTTGGAACATAGATTCTCACCGGCTCTCTCCGGGTAGGAACTTCGGCAGGATCAAAGTAAATTGTTACCGTAGACACACAATCACTTCTATGATTAACCCTATCGAACTATAGAGGCCCCTCGTCAATCAAACATTGTAGCTCAGCTTTCAAATCCCCACAATCATTAGCTGAATTCGAACAACTCTCACAGTCAAAATCGCAACCTGGAAAAACCTGCCCTTTCAAAAATTGGTCCTTTACCACTAACAACAAAGTCTTCACTTCATCCACATTCAAGATCAGGTTCAACCTCTCACCACTGTCGATAACGTTTATCCTGGCCCTCCATGATTTGGAATGGGGTTTGATGTAACATTTGGAGGCGGTGCAAAGTTAATTGCTTTTGAATCAATCAAGTCTTGGACTTTATGCTGTAAAGCCCTGCACTTCTCCGTCGAGTTCCCAGGAGCCCCTGAATGAAATGCGCATCTTGTGTTAGCATCATACCCCACTGGAAGCTCTCTAGGTGGAGGTGGTGCTAATGTCCTCAACTGAACCAAATTCAAGTCTAACAATCTCTGGAGCAGAGCTGTGTACGTCATAGGGATGGCCTCAAGCACCCTATTAGCTGGACGAGCTTGTCTTTGTTGATATGGTCTTTGCTGATAGTTATTGCACTGCGGCTGATGTTGTTGTTGTTGCATAGGACCTGTGGGGATGGTGACAATTGCCACCTGCTCGTAAGATCCTCTGTATCCGCGGCACCGACCTCGACCGTACATAGCATTAGTCTCTCCATCCCTACTTGGAGGTCCACTGAGAGCCTTTCTCACACCACTTGAGTTACCTGCACCACTCTCTTGGATCTTCCCCATTTTCATAAGGGTTTCAACCCTTTCTCCAGCTATCACGATGTCATTAAACTTGGTCGCTGATGCCAGTCTCTCAATAACCACCCCTTGCAGTGTTCCCATGAACATATCTGCCATTTCATTTTCTAACAAGGGAGGTTGCACTCGAGCAGCAAGCTGACGCCACCTCTGGGCATACTCTTTGAGCCCTTCTTAGTACTCTGAGACATTGTCTGCAACTGGGAACGATTTGGAGCCATATCCAAATTATACTGATACTGCTTCACAAATGCCTCAGCTAAATCCTTCCAGCTTCGAATATTGACCCGGCTCAGCTTCAAGTACCATTACAAAGAAGCTCCTACAAGACTATCCTGGAAGTAATACATCCACAACTTTTCATCATCTGTATGCGCAACAATTCTTCCCACAAACGACTGAAAGTGAGTTTTCGGGCACGCCGTGCCGTTGTACTTATCAAAAGTAGGGACCTTGAACTTGTAGGGAATTCTTACCCCTGGCACCAAGCCTAGATCAGTGATGTCAAACCCTGGAGAGCTCGGAGACTGAATGGCACGAATCTGCTCAGCCATTTCCTCAAACCACCTATTCATATCAACCCCTTGGCCTTACGCCTCATCCAACAAGGTGAACTGCTCATCCTTCCCATCCATCTACATGTTATTCACTCCATCATTGATAATAGTGACCCCTGGCTGAACCATAGGGATTTCAACATGACAGGCGCCAACCCCATTGCGATTACCTCCATTTGTTGTCCCATTGTTCCTGGCTTGATTGTTCTCCACCATTTCATGCAAATGCTCTTGAGTTTGACCCATCCCAGCCATGAGGGTCATGAAGTTGTCCATTCTTGTCTTCAAGTGAGCCAGATCTGCTTGCATCTGCTCCATTGCTCTTTCTCTGTTTACCTTTGTAGGGTATCTGTGCACAGTTGACTGTCTCTGAACCTTCTTGGGAGCTATAGTGCCTGAAAGTGACATGAAGATTAGAACATTAGAGAAATACCTGCAAAACAACAAACAAGTTATATGCATGCAATGTAACTATTCCTGTTTCCATGTTCAGGCATTAATATGCCCTAACTCTGGTATTCTGACAGAAAATACTCCAGAGGTCCTTTTGGAAACTAGCTTTGTAAACTCTTTTGAGGAGTATTCAGACCCTGGTGTCTTAGGACCAACAACTTTGTTCATTCAGAAATGGTAACTGGAAAGTATTATTGCATTACATGAACAGACTACCAACGAACAAAGTCATAGACATAAACAGCATTCCCGAAAGGGTTACAATTTAACACAAAAGACAAAAAGATAAAGCAAGAATCCTACAACAAGCCTGTAGGTAGTCTGGATACAATCAACAATAAACTAAAACTCTATGCTAAAAGGAAGATCCAGGCTCCTCTTCTGCATTCGCCACCTCCGTCCGGTTCTTCTTGACGCCTGCTCTCAGCTTAAGATTTGCAATCTCCTTCATTGCTTCCTTCAAGGCTAGCTGGCTCTGTTCCAATTGCTGAGTCTTTTCCCTTCTTATCTTGTGAACTTGTTCGACCTTTTCTTTCTTGAATGCCATATGCGCTTCAAAGAACTCTTCCCTTTCTTTGTACTTCTTCTGGTCCTGTTCTCTTTGGCCCTGTAACAAAGTAATGGACTGACGAGCTTCTCTGAGAGTCTTCACAATCTTCTTATGCTCTACTTCTCTCTTTGACTCTGTTAAACCCAATCTCTGAAAATGATCTTCTCTCCCAGCAAACTCCTTTTCTTTAGCTTCTAAGGTAGCCTGCATCTTCTGTAGCTTTTCTTCTGCTTCTTGATTAGCATGATTGGCACGGTGATACAAGCTAACCATCTCAAAATTCTCTACCCGAACTTTGTGCAACTGAGCTTCCAACTTCTTATAATCTTCAAGAGAAACAGTGGTTTGTACCGGTACCTCTTTTGGATATAGTGGAGCCTCAATCGAAAATGGAAGGAAGAAGGTATCAACCCTCCCTTGTATCCAAGCAGAAAAAGAGGGATAAGTCTTAGGGTCTACCTTTCTGAATTCTTTCTTACCCTCTCTAACCTTTGTTTCCCAAGCTTGAGATACTTGAATAACCAACTGATCATTATCTTCAGCCGGAAAATACAGAGTCTTAGCTATTTCTTCATCAGACGGAGGATCCTTCAGTGGATAGCCAAATTGATTTCTAGATAGCACAAGGTTATGACTTATCACTCCCTTCCTACTTAATAAAGGCACATAGGGAAAATCACCACACCTTGTAATAAACGCCTTTCCCACTAAGCTTCTGCTACATCCCCAGGCTATGTCGTCAGATGTTAACTCCATCAATCTTCTAGCCCACTTCCATTCTTGCTTAAGATCTTTGAACGGTCCTGACTTCGGAAGCTTCTTAGCAAACCACTCAGCAAACAATGGAGCACAACAATTTACATACCCCTTTCTCTTCTCATTTCTGTGATGGACGCCGAAGTAAAAGTCTCCCAACAACGTAGGCATCAGGTCTCCTTTAATGAACAGGGTGATAGCCTCCAAGCTTACCCATCCTTTCTCTCCTGGGAAAAGACTTATCCCATAGACCATTAATGCCAACAGCGCACTAAACTCTAACCACTTCCCTCCCAAAGCAAACACATGAGCTTCTGTGATAAGAAAATCCAAATTAAATCATTTCCCCTTACTGGCTTCCAACTCAATCTTCACTCTAAGCATATTCAAATGACAAGCACCTGCATTGTCCTTGTATGGGGGACACTTCTCCGCAACATAATAGGGAACACCATTCTTGATAGGAATTTTCAGGATGTCAGAAATCTCTTCCATAGTGGGGGCCAAGACGTAGTCAGCAAACACAAACATTCTCAACTGAGTGTCATAAAACTGCAACAAAGAATGAAGGCTATATCTCTGATCGACAATAGGTTTGTTCATGTAACCCAAAATCTTCCCATACCGGCTTCTGAAATCATCTGAAACCTTGTCACTCATCAAGCCCGCCAGTTTCTGAATATCCTCGATTTCTGGTTGTGGGAAAGTGTAATGAGCATTCCTTTTTCTGGGTATCTCTTGGACTTTTGTCATCTGGAGGAATAATGAATACCATAACTGGGTACAAAGACTAAATGCTAACCTGAAATGGAAACACAAATAGTTAATGTGAGTATGCTGCGATGCAAAGTGCAATGCAAGCATATGATCAACGACCGGTACTGTCTAGATACGAAACACTGGACCCAAGTGACCAAGAACCAAGATCCTCTGAATAAAGCCCCATGAACAAGAACTCAGTCTCAAAAGCCCCAAAATTAGATATCAGATAACTTAAGAACTCCAAAATCCATGTAGCCTTATCGAATCATAGAACTATACTAGCAATGAGGTATGATGAGGTCAAGGGTTCCTGCAAACCTGTAAACCCCTCCCAATCTCACAGGTGTGCTTCGGGTCAAACATCACGGACTCTCAAAGCCGAATATCAATAATACGTTCACCATTTCCGAGAAATGGCTCATGACCAAATCAGGGAATCGGTTTGGCATTATGTACTACTCAAGGAGGTCTCAACATGAGTCCGGGAAAACAAGCATCCTTTATAAGTTCCCAGCTTCAAGCACTGGAATCGAGAAACAATAGTACATTCATCCCGAAGGGTACAATACTATCGTCATACGACCAGATGCTTTGACTGAGTTCCTATAAATGAACCAGGCCATCCTATGCGAGTTCCCAGTGGGCCCTCGGGTGCGAATGAGTTTGCCACAAAATGCGGTATGCCACTGTCACCACTGGAGATGGATATTTCCACAAAGGTCCTCAATGATCGGTCCCCAGATGCACATAACTATCGAGGTTGTGTATGACCCCATAAAGATTCCGGCATCAATACATTTCCAAGATGGTCGCAAGTCTGGGTGTGGAACTCACTACTACCAACATAGCAAGATGCCATGAATTCAAAGTGACTGTCCACTCTAAGTCCTAGGGTGCACTCGAGCCCCGGTTACGAGCTCATCTCTCAGTAACAGTTCCCAATCCCACAGAAAAAAAGATACTAGCAGCCAAACAGTCCAATAATATATGATGCATGGAAATAAATACTGAAAACGGTAAATAAAGCTGTAAATAAAACTATAAATAAACAGCAATAAAATAAAAATGCAACAACAAACAATCAACACCCAACAAAACAGAAACACACAAGCGCTAGGATTGACTCTCAAGGGGAACCAGAGATTCTGGGTTCGGTACCCAGCAGAGTCGCCAGCTGTCGCTCCCCGGATTTCCATTCTGGTACAAACACGAAAGTGGCGCGGAAAAGAGGTATAGTCGCCAGCCAGACATTATCCCGAAGAGACGGGAATGGTAATGCTGCACAAACAAGAAGAAAAGAAAAGGAAGGACACAGGTCATGCGAACCAAAGAAATCTGAGTTCGGGAGTCGGTTACGACCTGGGAAGGTATTAGCACCCCAGATCGTCCGCCATACCCGACGGGATCCACGCTTGCAATGAAACTGTTTCAAAGGGTGAAAGAATGAAAGCTGCTGCAAAGAAAAAGAGATGAACTGGATAAGAAAAGAAAAGAAAGGTGGAAAATGTAGGGAAAATAAAAGATTATGCTCGAATGGGCCCTACCCCGCTTCCTACGTACCTCATCTGGACATGAGGATCAGAGACGTCGTAGTTCCCCTAACTAGGGGTGGAAAAGATTGCTTGTGTTTTAAGCTTGAACTGCCTATGTCAATGCTCAGGTGTTGCAGGCTCGGACGACGAGTGCGTAACCGTCTTGCAAAATGACAAGTAGGAGCAAGTTCGCGTACGGAGCGAAGGTGATGAGAAAAGAAATCCCGAAGGAGACGCCTATTGTTTGTTTGTGTTTTTTATGAGCTTTTACTTGGTGTGGCACAAGAGAATGAATTCAAACTCTCTTCCATGGAATGTCTACTTGCTACTACATTCCAAGACGGAATAATAGAACAAGAACACCAAGTAAGGAGAATTTATCCAAGACTTGTTTCCAATGGCAAGGGCCTAAATTCATTGACTCGTTGAATTTATTAAGTGTTTTAGTGATTAAAAATGAAGAAGTATTTTTTAGGGTTTTTCTTGATGAAGATGACTTCATGATCCGACTTGTGCATCATGCTAGTAAAATGCACTATTCCAAGATGGAATGAATACATAGGCCCCATGGGATAAGGCTATTACACAAGAAGTCACTTCTTTCTTTATTAATATTTTTTAGATTTTGTTTTGAGATGAGAAGAGAAAGAACCAAAGGAGCAAAAGGAAAAAGTCTAATGGGGAAAGACTAATCTTAATATTAGCATGAAAAAAAGTGATCCTAAGGTTAGTGAGGTTTGAACTCTATCCTAAGAGAAGAAAGAACCAAAGGAGAAGAAAAGAAGAGGAGAAAAGAGCTAGCAAGCAACTTACTCCTCTAAAGGAGATAAGTTACTCCTCAAAGGGGGAAGGAAAGAGTTGGATCACATGATGGCATAAGGCACATCAAAAACCACAAAGAGAAAGCAACTTAAAAAGGAAAGGGGAAGAGTTGAAATGTGGATAAACATCCACACTTCTCTTACCATGAGCCCCTACAAGTGTTAGCAAAAATCAAGCATATGTTCATCAACAAAACTCATGGAAATGGCATGCTCAAAGCTCAAATCAACAAAGATCACACAACACGCCAAACATTGCACATACAAGCATTTACGTGTCGAGAACATAGAAGCATGCACCAACAACAAGAAAATCACCCTAAACTAGCATATTCAATGATCACACAATGATCCATGACCATTAAAACATATAAGGGGATCAAACAAGCTCAAAACAGCTCCAAAATGGCATTCTACATCAGTGTTAACCGGTTAACCAAAGCGTTAACCGGTTAACCAATTCAAACCTGCAGTAATTTACACAGAAAAAGGATGTGTTAACTGGTTAACCAAAGCGTTAACCGGTTAACACTGTCAAAATAGCAATAAATCCTGCATGAAAACCAACTCAAACACGCTTATCCAAATAATTCCACCACAGACCAGCAGCCAATTATGCATGAAATAAATGGATCAATTCACATTGGTTAACATCATTAAGCTCATGGACATTAGCACACGGATCCGGTTACAAATCAACCAATCAATTCAAACAACACAAGCAAATACACAAGCACATGGTGGATCTAAAGCATAAGCATGCAAATAAGCTAAAACATAGCTAGATCTGAATTTAACCAACCTACAAAGCTGAGGTATGCTTTGGTAGTTCTTGTTTGAGATGGAAATAAGAGATCTCGCAGAAACATTTGAATATTCGGTGCTAAGCTTCACACTCCATGTAAAATAAATGCAAGCAAGGGGTCTTTATGCAGAATTTTGACTCCAAACCAGATATGATCCAAGTAGTAAACCAGCAAAAATGATGCAAAGAAGCTATGGATGGAGGTCTAGTTCCAATATCTACACACTTTAATGCAAAGTTATATGATCTTCAAAGGGGAACTCTTAGTGAATTTGGAAAATGTGGGAGAGAAAATGAGAGAATGGTGAGAGAAGAGAGTGAAAATTCAGAATGAAAAGGGAGAAAATGAGAGAGCTCCCCCTTGGTTTGGAGGGAAATAGATTAAATATGGTTTAGGTTTGGGGCCCAAAATTTAGGCTTGGGATCCAAAAAATATAGTTTGGGAAAGTGATTAGGATCTAGCATTGGAATTAGGCTTGGATAAATGCTCTAGATCCTTCTCCTTAATTCAAATAAATAAAAATTGAAAAATTGGAGAATTGGAGCCAAAACAATACATGCTGAATATTGCTGCTGGAATTCAAAATTTGCAGTTGTTAACCGGTTAACCAAAGTGTTAACCGGTTAACGCCAGTGAATTTTGAATTCTCCCTCCTTTTGGTGGGAAACCTCCATAATAACACGGCGCCAACCGTTTGATCTGATTTTGACCTTCACTCTTTTTTAAGGCTTTGACCATGATACCAAACTTGTAGCATGCCTTGTGAGCTTTGAATTTCCCGGATGATTGGTCATATGCCTTATGTTGGAACATGCGAGTGCTATGCTTCATTTTCCCATGCGAAATTCTAAGGATATGACATGCTGATGATGATTATGATATGATGATGATGATAAAAAGATGAGGGAAAATTTGGGGTGTTACACATATGAATACAAAAGAAATGGTCAACCTTTCTTGACTCTTCAAAGGTGACATTAGCAACCTTCATTTGTTCCTCGACCGAATATAGGTAAGAGAGTGCAGGGGCTCGTTAGGCGCTCAAAGCAATATCAACAACAGAATGCTCGACCACAAAAAAGGCCTTATCCACAAAGAATCCGACAAGCTGATCGTGTTATTGACCCAATACCAATGACATACACTGCCATGTTGCAACAATTGCTAAGGCTTAATTTGGTGGAGTTGTGGACTTTGGTATCACCAGTGGGGAATCTTCCAAAAGGATATGACGCGGATGCGTGTTGCGAGTTTCATTCAGGTGCTCCAGGACACAATACTGAGAAATGTAGTGCTCTACAGTTTAATGTTCAGGATCTGATCGACTCAAAGGTCATCACACCAGATGGTTGGCCCGTGAAGTAAAGAAGGCCATATGGAGATTGCAGTTTGTAGGTCGTAGATTTCTATTATTATGGTGTATCTGGTTACCCTCAGGCTTGTTGAGGGAACTTTTGTTGTTGTTACTATTTGTGTTTGTTGTCATTTTGTTTCCAATACTTTGTATGACTTCGCTCTTGCGAGCCTTTCTTTGTTATGATGCTTGGTTTTTTTCTTGATGCAATGTTTTTCTTGATTCTTTTTAGAAGTAAATTTATGCACTAACACCTGGGCACAATATGACTTTATAATGGCTTTCACTTTCAGGGGTTCATATGAGAGTGTTCTCTCTCATTGGTTATGTTTCAGAGAATTTGCATAACATAGCATTTTGCATATCATAGCATATTATCTTTGTTTTTTCAACTAAATAGGCACATTGTCTCATCTCTATTCCTTTACAGGCAATAATGTTGGGAGTCATTTTCACCAATATATGACCAAGCAAAGCAGAACTAGAATGGAATATCAGGTACAAGCTGAGCTCGTGGAATTGAGAAACCGTATGGATCAATTCATGACCATGATGACGAGGATGGCTCAAAATCAAGAATGACTAAGGGTGATGGTCGAGCGACCAGAGGATGAGATTTCAGAAGGTGGCAATCAGAGAAATCATAACGGTACTATGCGAGGAAACCCTCAGGTCATCCTTGTTACTGGAGCTTTGGGCGGAGACAACGACCGTAATGTTGGTTACATAGATGATCAAGAGGATCAATTTACTTTGATGAAAGAGGAGTTGGATAACTAGAATGTGGTGTGAATAAGAAGTTTGAGGAAATTGCTGAGAAGATAAAGGCCATTGAATCTCAGAACTCTCTAGGTTTTAATGTGACTGATTTGGGCTTGGTGCCAGGGGTCAAAGTTCCTCACAAGTTCAAGCCTCCTACTTTTGATAAGTACAACGAAAACGCTTGTCCGAAAACTCACATCCAATCTTACTTTAGGAAGATTTCTGCCCACACGAACGATGAAAAGCTATGGATGCACTACTTCCAAGATGTAACACCCATATAATATATATCTAGAATAATATGATACAAGTGTTATTTTTGGTATTGACACCATCATAAGGGCCTAATAGCATAATTTACGTGTTCCTTGATACACTTACTATTCCTACTGTAGATATATGTACCCTTCATATTCTATCCATTCCAAAGGATTTCTCGAACAACATACTACTCTACAACTCCATGTTACAGGAAGAAAAACTCTTAAGAAGACTCCAACTGAGCTGACCAAAGCTCCTTCTGCTAACTCTTGGTTTGAGCCCACTCTCATCGCACAAGTTACAACAACACTTCAGAGTCCTCATGGTTTCATAACCATTATTCTACCCATCACATAGATAGCATTAGGTTGATCAGGCCCAATACTACATAATATGATATTAATAACCATGCCGGCCAGACACACTTAAGAGGCAGGAAAGATTTACTTATGATGTTTCAAGGCTAGGTCGAGGATACGACCTGCTCTGATACCAACTGTAAATCAAACATGCCAAAGAAACCTGAAAAGCAACAACAAAAATGGGGTGAGATAATAACATCTCAATGGGTTCCCAATATTAGAGTTCTCCCGGCTCTATAAGGTTCTATCAAACCTAAATCGAGTCTTTGGTTACTTCTCAAAAGGATCCGGTACGAGATGGAACAAACGATCCATAAAAATCTCACACCACTAAATGAGTGGAACATCTACCTCAAGCCTTTACGGATGCTTCCCAAGGGACTAAGGATAACCCACCTCAAGGCTTACTCAAGACTTTACGGAGGAATTGATATCACACTCACCCAAGTCCTTACGGATGATTCCCTTGGGACTCAGAATAACCCACCTCAAGACTTACTCAAGACTTCTCGTGTAAACCAGTGTATTACTCACCTCAAGCCTTTACGGATGCTTCCTGTGGGACTCAAAGAAACCCACCTCAAGACTTACTCAAGACCTTACAGAGGATTTAGTAACATACACTCCTCAAGTCTTTACGGATGCTTCCCGTGGGACTCAATATCACCTACGACACACAAACATTACCTTAAGCCTTAACGGATGCTTCCTGTGGGACTCAATGTAATACTCACCACAAGACATACACAAGACTATTACGGAGGACTCGTGTAATACACACCTCTAGCCTTTACGGATGCTTCCCGTGGGACCAAGATCTACCCATCTCAAGACTTACACAAGAATATTACGGAGGGCTAGTGTATAGCATGCTAATGGTTCATAACAACCTAGGGTAAACCTAGTCATCTCACAAGTTACACCATTAAACAAGTTCTAGTCACAATACTAGGCCATAATATTGGTTTATGGTAAGACTTCCTCGCTCTTTCTCCATTCTTGATACTTTTAGTTATATAGTTCTTAAACATATAATTCTAACATTTTAGTTTAATTATCACCATTAAATAATCCTCACCAAAAACTCATTGTCTCTACTTCATTCAATTCTCACGAATTAACATAAACAACAAAACTCGATTAGCACCCTAATTCCCTAACTAACATAATTATAGTTAATCAGAAAATTCGGGTAAAAGTCAGCTCAAAATGCTATTTCTTAGCATCATAAGATAGTTCATGTTTTTAGCTTCAAATCAATATGTGGAATACTAAAAACGGACACCCGAACAAAAGTTACGAAGTAAAATGTAAAACATGACAAACTGCCAGGCTCGCTAAGCGCAGTCTTCTCACTAAGCGAGCTACACCAGAACAAAGTCTTCTCTGCAGAATTAACCTGCTCGCTAAGCAAGCCTTACTTGCTATGCGAGCCCTACTTGCTAAGTAAGCTCTGCGATTTCCAGAAAAAATGGCTTACGGGAAACACTCCTTTCCATGCCAAACTCATCCAAAATCATCACCCAACAGAGGAATCAAACACTAAACATGAAACAATCATATATTAAGCATCATACTTAAGTTTAGTCGAGTTTTAACCGTTTAATCTTTCAATTTCTAAGATTTCTACAAAAACCCTAAAACTCATTAACTCAACCAAAACTCAAAAGAAAAGGTTTCTAACTATAAATCCACCTTGCAATCGATGAAGAGGTTAGTGAAGATGAAGATTTGATGAAGAAATGGTGATGATTCAAGCTTTCCCTCTTCTATGGTTTTCCTCTCTATTTTCCTTCTTTCTCTTCTCTTCACCCTTTCTTTCTTTCTTTCCTTTTTCTTTCTTCTTCTCCTTACTAACTTTCTTTTCTTTTCCTTTTATAACACATAACTCATTTCTTTCTTTTATAACAAAACAATGTATATTATACCGGTACACAATAGTTAGTATTCTAACAGGTCCAAATTGAGAGTATCCAAAATATCTTCGAGTCGAATATTTAATAAGGTCTCTGAGTCAGATAATACTAATTAATCTTAATTAATATTATCCAGAGCATTTAATTAAATACTGCGTATTACATCCTCTCCTCCTTGCATTAAAATTCGTCCTCGAATTTCCTTTACTCGTCCACAACGACAATTTACAACACTGTCTTAGATCCATACTTGTCCTTAATTCCCTTACATAACCTGGCATACTCAAATTCCAATTTGACTTCGCGGCTCAAAAATCCTCGTTTCATAACAAATCAAACCTCACGTCTTACTCATACGCTCTTTTCCAATATTGGGTTAACTTCCAACTTACTATTTCCGCAATTCATCTGTTGCGTCATACCGAAACACTTAGTCTCATTCTTCCCTTGGAGAAAACATACCACTCTAATTCCTTTCATTGAATCATAACACAAAACATAACACTCCGGCTTGATTTCGGAACATTCAACACTCGACAAAGTCCTACAAGGTATCTTGGCGAAATCTTAACCACATACAATTTTCCAACGAAACTCTTATTACAATCCTTCAATCACTAAAGCCATTTCAAAGGTTGTTAAACGAATTCACTACCAATTCCACTTGATCTTATATCAAAATTGTAACCATTACATCAGACACTTCATTCTTTCGCTATCTTACCATAGACAACCCACATAGAATAAGATTCTCTTACTTCGACACTTATTAATAAATCTCTTCAAATTCTCAAAATCTAACAGAACTCTTTTATTTTTCTCCCTCCACTATGCTTCCAAAGCCTAATATTCGAGATACCATGAATTCTCAAGCAATACCAAGTAGTTGGTAGTCTGTGAAGAACTCACGTATCCATTGGAGTTCTCTCCCACTAGTGGAACAAAACTTGCAGACATGCAATGCTAGAATAATTCACTTGTCGACTACGCAATAATGACATCGGGCCAAAGCTCTCCGACGACAAAGATACAGGGTTGTACTGCTGCAGTCATAACCGATACAATTCCAATTCCATTCTAAACTCGAAACAACTTATCCAATTAAACTTAACCAATCTTACCATGGTTACTATGCTCCATATCAATCTCTTTACAACATTTCCATTCATTCAAGATTTCTGTTGACACAAGGGCTTCATCAAGAACAACGCAATAACACCACAGAACTTACAATAACTAGTGAGTCACCAATACCAAAATCAAATAATCCTTAGTACACATGCAGGTTTCTATAACACTTTCCTTTTGCATACAATATTTCACTTACTCACCTTTTAGGATCACACAAAGCTTATCATCCAAATTCACTTCTCTCAAGGGTCTTGTACCTTAACGATCCAATTTACATGCTTAACTTCGGGACATTCATCTCTCACTTTTATCTGGAAGGGTAACTTAAAATTTCTTATCTCTGAATAAGGTTCAACTGCACACAACCAGTATTACTCTTACGGGTTTCATAACTTGATGTTAAGAATTAACGATGCCACAATTGACCAATTGTTTATCTCTTATCCACACAATAATTCAAATACCCAAAACATTTCCGGAGAGATCAACACTTCGAGGAC
The DNA here is from genome assembly GCA_963966055.1 of Lathyrus aphaca. Classification (NCBI taxonomy): domain Eukaryota; kingdom Viridiplantae; phylum Streptophyta; class Magnoliopsida; order Fabales; family Fabaceae; genus Lathyrus; species Lathyrus aphaca. The sequence continues at coordinate 204,099,567 of OZ014523.1, read as the reverse complement.
CTTGTATAACCTCGCAACTTAAATTCTTCAATAGTCTCAACGACGACACACCAAAAAGTTCAGATCCTTTACTGTTTACCAATCATGCTCAAAGAAAGTCCAACACTTTATCCTCTGACACTTCGAACAAAAACCAAAACCACTCACATTTCAGAAAATACGATTCTTTAAAGTCTTCCATAAAGTCATGTGTCAATCGATTACCTATCCAAGGCTAAACGGTCGAACACAACTGAACTTGTTCCTCTTGTCAACAAACAAACCAACCCAAAATCACCAATTAGTCTACACTAACTTACAAATATGATTCTCTCTCACGGTTTTTAAACATGTGCAACAATCGTTCACCATCCATAACTCAAGATAGCACAAAACGGGGCACTACATGCAGATTATACTGTTTGACAACACCGAAAATAAAACTACCTTTCTTTTACGGTCACATCACGAACACTCAAGAAATAGTCCAATCCCACTCTTACAATGATGTTAGCAGGAAAACAACAATGACGACATCAAAAGGGTTTTTGTCGCAAGCTAACACTTGGTTTGTCCATAAAAAAATATAACCCACAATCCCTATCGGGTAAATCAAACAATGAACATCTCATTTCTTTAGTACACAACATTGCCCTCTCTCTTGAATTCCCTGTCAAGAATTAAAACAACAACATTCTTAATCCCACTAGAGGTATATTCCAAATATTCAGATCATTCACAAATACAAGGGTTTTCCCTTACACCTGAAAACTCTGGTAATACATTCCTCCGAAAGACCTTCGATATCTCTACTTACACATTAACCTGGGTTTCCTTACCCTCTACCAATCATTGCATAGAAAGTTTCCATAGCTTCTTATTGATACCAAGAACTCTTTAATCGGACACTCCAGTCAAAATGTAAGGATCTTAGAAGGCAAGCTTCCAAAACTTAACAATGATAACCAGTCGCTACCAGGAGGGTAACTGATTACTCCGTGCAAGACTTAACTTCTAGTAGCCGAAAGAGATCTTAGTAACACAATTCTGTAACCGGGTACTACCTAGAGGGTAATCCGATCACTTCAAACATATAAGTATAATTCTGGTTCTCATGGCTACCTAAACCTCCCAAACTTATCCCAATCACGTCCCAAAAGTTACAACCATACTAACAAACAATTCTACGCAAGGGGTTACAACTTCATTTTCATCATTTCATTTTCCAAATCTCTCTTTCTTTCTCAATTCTCCTCCATTTCAAAATTCTCCAAAGCTTCTCCATAGAAGTTCTTCAAATTTTTCATTGTAACTTGAAGAACTTGAAGCTAAACCTTCATCAATCATCAAATTCATAGCTTATTGAAGAAGTGCTTCGGTTTTTGGATCGATTTCGGCTTATTGGAAGTGATTGTGAAAGTGTTCATCAAGAAGAATCACAAACTGCATTTATTGTGCGCGTTCGCGGATCTTCGGTTTTCTTCTTCACTTGCATTTCGATCTACACCATAACAATCACCAAAGTAATCCTCCGCTTTGTAGGTTGGTAATTCGAAACCGTTTCGCGTTTAACTTATTCACTTCATCTCGCCGCATGATATTCTTTGATTATGCGATTGTGTGATTGCATTTTGATCGTACTACAATTTGTTTACGATTTGATTGTGTTTTGCTTATTTTTTTTATAGAAGCTAGATTTGTAGCTTTTTCTAGGTCCTAATAGGTGTTAGAAGACCTTAGTTAAGTGGAAAATTCGTGTTAACATGTTCATAGATGCTATAGGAGCTTTTAGAAGTAAGTTTAAGACCAAAAGTGCTTCTGCATTGCTGTTTTTTTGCATACTGATCAGTGTTAACCGGTTAACGCATATGGTTAACCGGTTAACACATGTGTTTTTTCCCACATAACTAAGTTTTTAAAGGCGTTAACGGGTTAACCTATACCGTTAACCGGTTAATGTTGTTCTGGTTTTAAAAAATGAGCTAGTTCTTGGCATTTTTGTGCATCTCTCTTCATTTAACCCCCTTAGCTTGATAGATCATGATTTTAGGGAATTGTTAGGATCATTTTAGGCGCATGATTCTGTATTTTTGATAGCTTTCGACACACGTTCGTTAGTTTCCATTTTTGTGCATAAAGGTTGCATGTATGTTCATAGCATTTTAGTGATCATTGTTTTCATTGCTTTGCATCATTCCTAGCATCACAATAAATGGAACATCTCTGTATTTTGCATTGTATTATAAAGCATTTGCATTTTGTTAAATCATGTGCATGTTTGAAGCTTGCATAATGTAAAAACCACCAAAATTCACTTAACTTGCATCATTAAATTGCATGAAGATTTTTTCATGGCATTGTTAATAATTCATAGCATTTTATTGCATTAATCTTGCATTCCACTTTGTGAACTGAAACTCATTTGGTGCATAATTGAAAAATAAGCCAAATCTGTCTTGCATTCCATAGCTGTATTTTCTTGCAGTAGCTGTAAAATGTATGCTGATGTTGCCTTTTCACACTTTTCACACCTGTTTTGCATGTTGTTTGTTAGCTGTAAAAAGTTGCTTGTATTGTGCATTATATTTCATCGCTGTTTGTAAATTTAGGAGCTATAATAGGCTGCTGGATTTTTTGCTTGGCGTATTTTTTAGGTCCTTTAAACTTAGGATTGAGTCTAGTTTAGGTCCTAGATCCCTTAGGAATTGTTTGGTAATTGTTTACCTTATTTCTTATTCATGTTTATAATACTAACCCTTGCTTTGTAGGGAGGTAAAGGTAAGTCCCTAAACCTTAACCTCTTTTACATTCTTTATGCTTTCAATGTGTGTGTGTGTGTGTTTTTTAGCATTTTTGTACTTAGTTTACACAACTTCATGCTAATTTCCCTTTGAATAAACTTAGCTTCATTAGGAAGTAAGTTGCATTCTAATTTCCTTTCTTCTATGCTTCTCATTAGGATTAAAAAACCACACTAACCTAGGTTCATCTATGCATGATAACACTAGGAATTTTAGTCTTTCCCTTAGACTTTTTTGCCTTTTGTTCGCTTTGCTTTCTTTCTCATCTCAAAGAAAATAATAAAAAGCACCTAATAAAGGTTGAGCTTCTCATGCAACATGGAACTTTGCCGTGGGTTACTTATATGCGTTCCATTTTGGGGCGAGGTGTAAGGCATCTACCACGATGAACAAGTCTTAGTATGAGAAGGTTCACAAACAATAAACACAAAACACTTCTTTAAAAGAGAAAACAACAAAGAACAATCGTCTTTTCTTGAGGGAATTCTTTTCTCACCTCATTCACTCTAAATGCGAACTTGCGACGACTTGTCTCATTTGCAAGAAGGTAACACACTCGTTCCATACGAACCTGCAACACCTGAGCATAGACATACGCAATTCAGCTCTAAAAAACACAAAAATAGTTTTCGCCTTAGTTAGGCAAACTACGTCGACTTTGATCCTCATATTCCTGATGAGGTATGTAGGCAGAGGGGTAGGGCCCATTCGAGCACACTCTTTATTTTCCCTACAATTTTCCTTCTTTCTTTCTGATCTCTTTTCTAGTTTCCTTTCTCACTTCCATTCCAATCAGCAGTTTTCTTCAGCAACTTTATTTCTCACCCTTTGAAACAGACAAACAAGTGTGGATCCCGTCGGGTAAGACGGATGGTCTAGGGTGCTAATACCTTCCTATGTCGTAACCGACTCTCGAACCTAGATCTTTGGTTTGCTAGAACTTGTCCTTTCCTTCTTCCTCAAGTTTTTCCAACATTACCTTTCCCGCTCCTACGGGATAAAAATGGCTGGCTGGCGACTTTGATTTTTCTATGTCACTTTCGTGTTTGTACTAGGATGAATATCCCAGGAGTGACATTACCCACCACAAGTCACTACCCTCCTTACCAACGATTTTCGCATCAACCTAGGGTAATCTTAAGCACCTCACAATTCATGTCTTTTGTTTTCTAATAGCTAATTATTTCCTAACTAACATAATTATGGTTAATTATAAAATTCGGATAAAAGTCGGCTCAAAATAATATTTCTCGATCTCATAAGATAGTGCATATTATTAGCTGGAAAACGATATAAAGAATGGATAAATCAGATAAAGAATGAAGAAGTTATGAATTTTTAAAGATAGAACCAAATTAATATTTTCCCAATACTTACAGTGTTAACCGATTAACGCTTGGGGTTAACCGGTTAACCATATCGGGTTTTCACAAGGCAGTAGTGTAACACAGCCCCATTAACTGATTAACACATAGGGTTAACCGGTTAATCGACAGTCAGTAGCAGAAAATTTGTATTTTAAAGGTACATGACTTCTCCACAACATATCGAATTGGTACCAAACATCAAAACAAATTTTAACAAAGGTTTCTACACATATTGCAAACATACTCATGCATTTTAGTCGATATTTAACCGTTCAAACTCTCGATTCTATGATTTCTAGAATTATTGCCCTAACCTGAAAAATCTATAAACATTAGAAATAAAAGTATCTAACTAGAACCCAACTCTACCTAATATGATTGAGAAGTGATCGTACCTGGAGATCAGGATCCGATACGGCTGGCCTCGAGCATTGTTGAAGGAAGGTTGATGAGGAGAGGAGGGGGTGTACCTGCAAGGCACTCCGATGCTGAAGTAAGATACTGAGCAAAGAGTGAGAAAGTACAAGAATTAAGGTTAGAGAATTGAATACCTGACCCTCTCAAATGAGAGGGTTTATATAATGGGCTAAGTGGAAGATTATTGGTCCACACCATTGGGCGCAGATCGCAGAATCCCTAAAAATAGGTAACGGTCAAAACTAGCCATTGGAAGACTTCGTCTTGGTCGGTACGACTTTGGTCGGAAGAGACCATGATTCTCAATGTTGCTCGACATCGAGCGTTCCGTGGAGCTGGTTTCACTGGCCCAATTGTGGGAATTGGGCCTGCCCAGAACAGGAGCCCCCCAAGTCGTTGCTCGTGCGAAGGAGCGATGACTTAGTAACGGTTTTGTGCTAAAGGATACACAATTTGCGGGCCAGGGAGCTATCACTGACGATCATCGGTAGACGAGCAATCGTTACGTTGCTCGACAAGAGGATATGAAACGAAAAGTTGGCGTCTTTGGGAATTCGCGCCTATTAATGCTCTGACGGCTAGCCTAGGGGCTAGTGCGTAGGTAATAATTGGCTAGGGGTAGGGGTCACGCGCGTCTGCACGTGTTCCCTTCCCTATAAGTAGGATCTCAGAGCTTTATTTCAAACTATTTCGTTCCATCTTCTTCTCAGTTGCTCTGCTTGTTCACACACAGCCATTCTCAGCCGCCGACCACCAGTTCCCACCATCGACCACCATTTCCAGAATCAATCTCTTCTACAAATGGCTTCTCAGGCTCAAGGTACGGTTTCTTTTTCGTGTTTATGGTAGTCATAGGCTAGATATCATAGAAATGTATGTGGTTTATGGTAGATTTCCCGGTAGTTTTAGATTTAAACTAGTGAGTATTAGAATCTCTGCCACCGTTGTTGGTCGGCTACAAACCCTAGCTTGTGGTCGACATAAGTGTTGGTCGACCCTTACTTAGGATCTGATAAGCATTTAGGCTTAGATTCCGTCATTTCTGAAGTTGGGCGTTAGCCATCGCCTTGAGCGATGGTCAGCCAGGGCTATAGCTCGGGACCCTGTTCCTGGGTCGATGTGCGCCCTTTCACTTGTCGAGCGGTGGAAGGGTGGATTTGATATTCCTAATCGAATTCACTGACGCCTTTCCTCTGCTTTTCAGGTGAAAACTCGCTCATGGACCCGCTGGAGGTCTCCTTGGAAGAAACGTCCTCAGAAGACTCTGGCTCTTCTGCATCAGTTCCCTCCGACTCCGGGAGTTCTTCAGGAGAATCGGACGCGAGCACCATGGAGGAGGGGGCTTCAATAGATTCGCCTCGTTTCCCTGAAGAAATAAGGACCTCGCCCGAAGAATGGGTGGTGGAGGATCTACTGGATAAAGTGTCTTCGTTTTCGAGGCCTCGCACGGAACCGTTGCCCGCTGTTGATGACCCTGTTGACTGGATCGTTACCTGCCCAGGGGATGACGACCGCATCTTCTCGGACTTTGGCGGTCGAAAATATTCTATGTATGAGTACGCGACTTCGGTCCTGGGGGTAACTTTGCCCTTCAGTGACTTGGTTTGTGCTATGCTCGGGCATCTGGGTGTTACCCCGTCTCAGCTACATCCCAACTCCTACGTGTTTCTGAAGGCGTTTGAGGTGACGTACACCCATCTGGGTGTTGGAGCCACGCTTCCTCTGTTCTTCCGTTTATTTTCCCTGCAGTGTCAAGTCGGGCGAGGGACTGATCGGAAGAGACTCGTCTCTTTCAAACAGAGGACACAAATTTTTAAGGCTCACTCAGAGTCCATCCGGGCTTTCAAGACGGATTATTTTCTGAAAAAACCCGCGAGCGCGGAGGATGTGAGGGCGCTAAGTTTCGTGGGGATAGATACTGACGAGAACAATGAGCCTATGCTTGAAGACCAAGGACAAGTGATTCCGAGGAGGCTTTGGCTATTCCCTTTCACCTGGAGCTACACTCACTATGAGCGGCCGGTCAGCGAGTTTGTCCAGGTGGGGGATTCTCTGAATGAGGATGATGCGGCCAGTTTCGAGGCCTTTAGGAAATTAATAGCGTCTTTTACCCCGACTCCCCTGCTGGATGGAGAAGGGAAAGTCATGCTGGATCAAGACCGGGGGGGGAAGATGTGGAGCGTCCTTTGATCGACATCACAGACTTGCTGGCGTGCAATACCGGGAAGGAAGTGTCTGAATTTTTTGGTATCTGTTTTATTTCTGCTTATTATGTCTTTGATAATATTCTGTCGTCCGTGATTAGTCTAATTTTCTTTTCTCTTTTTCAGGCTCCTTGTCGAACCCGCTCGACAAAATTCAAGAATGCTTGCGTCAACAACAACAGAAAAAGAGGTCGCGGGTTGTTCAGACCAAGCTGACCGAAACAAGCGGCTCTGGGTCGGGCCCCCTGGTCCAGGATTCTCCAAGTGCTTCGACTGGCTTTCTGATGAAAAAGCACAAGTCCGCAGCGACTTTGGATCTAACGGCCAACGCTCCTCCAAAGCCGAAGCATGTGCTGCCGCCGTGCTTCGTGAAACGTAACTTCTTTGAAGGGACGAGCATGGAGGTGGACCGTGCAGACTCCCTGTATCTAGAGGCGATGGATCGTCCTGCTCGGCGACTGTCTTTGGCCCAGGATGCGAGTGTTGTGATGCGGGTCCTGTCGATGGCCTTGCAGACGGCTGAAGGAAATCCCGGGAAATAGAGGGAGATAGCGAAGCTGAAGGAGCAGCTGGCTGCAGCCGGGGAGAAATTAAAGACGGCCACTGAAGAAGCCACTGCCACGGCCAAAGAGCTGACCGAGCGGGGCAATGTTATTGCCAAACTGGAGGTTGACAAGAAGAGGGTTCTGGAGCAGAACAAAAAGTTGAAGGATGCCTTCTGTCTGAAGGAGGATGAAGATGCTGAAACCAAGAGTATGGTGACAAAGGCACAGTTCCTTGCTCGGATCGACCAAGATATGGAAGATCTGAACTCGTCGACTGAGCTCAGTTTCCAGAATGTTATGGATCAAATAAGGGCTCTTCATCTCGACCTAGCCTTGGATACCAACCGGATCAGCTACCTCTACAAAGTCGAGGATGGCCAGATTGTGGTTCCCTCGGACTTGGTCGTGGAGGATTCTCAACCTGGGGCGACTGTTCAGCCCGGTCAACCAGAAGTGCACCCGGACCAGGGTGAGGCTCGTCAAGAAGAGGGTCACCCTGATGGCGAGGATAATTAGTTTTTGGCCTGCCTGCCTTGTAAGTTATTATGTTTCTTTTTGGGGGCGTGGTCCCCTTTGTAAGTAATTATGAACAAGTCGGCCCTTCGAGGTCGCATTTTTGTAGCGAAAATTGGTGTTATTAATGTTCATTTATTTTACAATATTTTTTGTTTAACTGCTCGTCCGTCGGAGGACTGTTTTCCTTATGTTTTAAACGCTAAGTGTTTGGCGTGCATTTTTGCATTAATTGGATGTGATCGAATAAATACGGGGTGTGTCTGTGATTTATTGGTTTGGGGGACCAATCAGATTTTGGAGTTTCACTCCTAGTTGGTGCCCGAGCCAAGGTAATGGCCCGGGCTCCGTGGCTTGAACGTCCCATCGCGAGCTGGGGTTCTGCCTGGTCGTGGTACTTAGGCGACGTCAGACTCGTTTGAGTATCCGCCCGTGCGACAGTTTTCTCCTTCTCTTGGAGGGAGACCCTGATGATCATGTTGTTTTGGGCTGTCGTGCTTGTACCTGGGCACGCAGTTCTTAGTCAGTCCTATCGCTCCTCGCTTGAGAGTTGAGCAAGGTGACTTTGTGAGTTAGCTGTAATATTTCTTGAGCTTCTCGGCGTTCCATGGCCGAGCAAGTTCTTCCCCGTGTAGATTTTCTAAATAATAGGCTCCATTTTCGGTTTTAGCTCGGACGCGATATGGGCCCTCCCAATTGGGTGTAAGTTTTCCCTCGCGGGGGTCCTTGTGATTTCTTCTGAGAACAAGACTGCCTACCTCGAACGATCATCTTATGACTTTAGATTCGTATCGAGCGACTATTCTTTGTTTGAGCACGGGGCATTGGGGACTCCGTTCGTCTGGACCGGATGTGCATTTCTACAGGGATCACTGCCTCGGTCCTATATGCCAACCGGAAAGGGGACTCCCCGGTTTTTGAGTGGGGTGGTCCTATACGCCCACAACACGTTGTGTAACTCCTCGACCTAGTGCTTCTTGTGCTCGTCCAGTCTTCGTTTCAAGCCTCTTAGGATTACCCTATTCGCGGCCTCTGCTTGCCCGTTAGTTTGGGGGTGCTCCACCGAAGCGAAGTGTTGTTTTGTTCCTACTGATGCAACAAATTCTTTGAAGTGTTTATTTGTAAACTGAGTGCCGTTGTCGGTCACAATGGCAAGCGGTACCCCGAACCGGGCGAGGATGTTCCTCTTGAAGAAGCGTAGTATGTTGAGTGCACTGATTTTGGCTAAGGCCTCAGCTTCTATCCACTTGGTGAAATAATCGACGCCTACAATTAGGTATTTATTTTGGCCGGATCCGACAACGAATGGTCCTAAGATATCCATTCCCCACCACGCGAATGGCCAGGGCGACGATAGTGATTTCATCTCGGTAGGGGGTGCTACGTGTACGTCCCCGTGTCGCTGGCACTTGTCGCACCTTTTCACGTGTTCTTCCGTGTCGTGTTGGAGTGTAGGCCAATAGTATCCTGCTCGAAGAATCTTTCGGGCCAACGATCGTCCGCCTGGATGTTGCGCGTTAATTCCTTCATGGACTTCTCTTAGTACGTGTGGGATGTTCTCCTCTTCTACGCACCTGAGGAGAGGTGTAGAGAGTCCTCGACGATACATACGTCCGCCCACTAGAGAATATGAGCATGATCTTTGTTGCACGATGCTGGCCGTTTTCGGGTCGGCCGGTAACTCCCCTTTGGTTAGGTAGTTAAACACTGGGGTCATCCAGCAGTTCGTGTTGCCCACGAGATTAACGTCTAGGTGGATTGATGATTGCCCAATGCTTGGTCGGGGAAGTGTTTTCTGTATGACGGATTTGTTGTTTCCCTTCCTTTTAGTTCTTGCCAACTTGGAAAGGACGTCAGCTCGGGTATTGTTCTCTCGCGGGACGTGTTTGACTTCCACGCTTCTGAATCCCTTTAGTTTGCCTTTTACGAGGGCTAGGTATTCGGCCATGTTATCGTTTTTGGATTGGAAATCTCCTCGGACTTGGCTAGCGACCAGTTGAGAATCCGTGCAGATTGTGATTTCCTCTGCCTCTAGGTCGGTCGCGAGCCGTATGCCTGCTAGGAAGGCCTCGTATTCCTCCTGGTTGTTGGAAGTGGGGAAAGATAAGGTTAAGGATACTTCGATGATGTTCCCTTCCTCGTTTTCTAAAATAACCCCAGCTCCGCTACCTGTTGGACCGGATGCTCCGTCCACGAAGATAGTCCATCTGAATGGAGATTTTGGCTCCTGCTCAGTGAAAGTGAGTTCTGCCACAAAGTCGGCCAGCGTTTGAGCTTTGAGGGCTTGTCTTACCTCGAATTTGATGTCGAATTCAGATAGTTCCAACGACCATTTTAACATACGCCCGGCCATGTCTGGTCGACCGAGTAATTGTCTTATGGGTTGGTCTGTTCTTATGATGATGGTGTGGGCCAAGAAATAATGGTGTAGCCTCCTGGCTGCAAAAAGGAGGGCCAGGGCCACCTTTTCTACCTGGAGGTATCGAATTTCAGGGCCATGGAGTGCCTTGCTCGTAAAATAGACATGCTTCTGCCCCTCGGGTAAGTCGCGTATGAGGGCCGCGCTCACGGCTTCGTTTGCAACGGCGAGATAGAGGTAAAGTGTTTCCCCTTCTTCAGGTCTAGACAAAACTGGGGGTTAAGATAATGCCTTCTTCAGGTGGGACAATTCTAGCTCGCACTCCTCCGTCCATTCAAAAGTAGCCTCTTTGCGGAGGAGCTTGTAAAAGGTGAGAGCGTGTTGAGCGGATTTTGCTATAAACCGAGCGAGGGGAGGACCCCGTTTAGTGATTGTATGGAATTTTTAGAATTAGGAGTTGGAAAATCCGCGAATGCCCGACATTTGTCGGGATTGGCCTCGATGCCTCGTTCGGTCAGATAGAATCCGAGGAACTTCCCTGCTCGGACCCCAAATGTGCACTTCTCGGGATTGAAACGCATTTTGCATTTCCGTGCCTGATCGAACACTTTTCGTAAGTGGGACGCGTGGTCCGTTTCTTGTTGAGATTTGACGATCATGTTGTCCATATATACTTCGAGCATGTCTCCGATTTCTGCCCGGAATACTTTATTCATCATGCGCTGATATGTCGCGCCTGCGTGTTTTATACCAAAGGGCATAACGTTATAATAATAGTTGCCCGATTCGGTCATGAAGGCCGTATATTTTTTGTCGGACACGGCCATGGGTATTTGATTATACCCTGAGTAGGCGTCCATGAAGGACAATAGTTTGAAACCGGACGAATTGTCGACCAATTTATCGATGTTAGGTAAAGAGTATGCGTCTTTCGGGCACGCCCGATTGAGATCAATATAGTCAACACACATCCTCCACTTTCCATTAGATTTCTTGACAAGTACAACATTTGAGAGCCAGGTTGTGTACCTGGCCTCGGTTACAAATTTTGCCTCTAGGAGGTCTTTAACAGCAGATTCAGCTGCCTCAGTTTTTTCGGTCGACTGCTTCCTCCTGCGCTGGGCGACCGCTTTGTGTGTTGGGTCGATGGAGAGGTGATGGCAGGCCGTCTCAGGGTCGAGTCCTGGCATCTCTGCAGCGCTCCAGGCGAATAGATCTGCGTTGCCTTTGAGGCAAGCTTCCAACTTTCGTTTTGCCAAGTCGGGCATATGTGCTCCGACCTTAACGCACCGGGTCGGGTCATCCCCCAGAGGAATCAGCTCGAACTCTCTGTCTGGGACTGGCCGGGATAGTAAATCAGTTGGTTTTTGAATGCCCTTGTTGTCGTCTGAAAATCTGCAGTCCAAATCGATCGAGTCTACCTGAGGGCATAACGTTATAATAATAGTTGCCCGATTCGGTCATGAAGGCCGTATATTTTTTGTCGGACACGGCCATGAGTATTTGATTATACCCTGAGTAGGCGTCCATGAAGGACAATAGTTTGAAACCGGACGAATTGTCGACCAATTTATCGATGTTAGGTAAAGGGTATGCGTCTTTCGGGCACGCCCGGTTGAGATCAGTATAGTCAACACACATCCTCCACTTTCCATTAGATTTCTTGACAAGTACAACATTTGAGAGCCAGGTTGTGTACCTGGCCTCGGTTACAAATTTTTCCTCTAGGAGGTCTTTAACAGCAAATTCACCTGCCTCAGTTTTTTCGGTCGACTGCTTCCTCCTGCGCTGGGCGACCACTTTGTGTGTTGGGTCGATGGAGAGGTGATGGCAGGCCGTCTCGGGGTCGAGTCCTGGCATCTCTGCAGCGCTCCAGGCGAATAGATCCGCGTTGCCTTTGAGGCAAGCTTCCAACTTTCGTTTTGCCAAGTCGGGCATATGTGCTCCGACCTTAACGCACCGGGTCGGGTCATCCCCCAGAGGAATCAGCTCGAACTCTCTGTCTGGGACTGGCCGGGATAGTAAATCAGTTGGTTTTTGAATGCCCTTGTTGTCGTCTGAAAATCTGCAGTCCAGATCGATCGAGTCTACCTGAGGAAAGGTCCTGGATGTTTGTGGAGTATCTGGTGAAGTCAACGCTGAAGGGTTTGGTTGGTAGGATATTGAGCTAAGACCTTTAGAAGCCGCTTCGAAAACACCGGCGAGCAGCATCGACATCCCCGTGCAGTGTAGCAACCTTGCCCGAAGTAGTATAGTATTTCATTTTTAGGTAGACGGTGGATGGAACAGCGATCAGCTCGGCTAGTGTTGGTCGTCCAGAATACACTGGTATAACGACGGGCAGTCCACGACTAGGAACTGGACTCGAACCGTCCTGGTTGTTTCGGCTGCTCCGAAGGTGACAAACAGATCGATGTAGCCCCATGGTCGAGAGACCGCCCCGTTGAAACCTTGCAAGTCTGACCCGACGTATGGAGTCAGGTGTGTTTCGTTCAACTGGAGTGTTGAAAATAACTAGGAGTACATAATGTCGCAGGAGCTGCCTTGGTCCACCAAGATTCTTCTCATATCAAAATTTGTCATTCGCGCCCGGATGAGTAGCGGGATGCTGGTGTTTGGCGTCCCTTCCAAGAGTTCTTCTCGGTAAAAGGCAAGGGGTACCAAGCCTTCTCTTGGTAGGTCCAGGGTTGCGTTCTGCGCAGGCCCCTTCGCAATCAGCTGGTCGAATTTTTGCTTTACGGATCCGACCGTGATTTTGTTGAACCCTCCCCCTGAGATGACCATTGCGGATGGAAAGGTTTCCCATGGGCTATGGGAGGAAAGGTACCCCGGACTCCCAGTGTGATCGGGTAGGAAGAAATCTTCCGGGCGATAGATGCTCAGGGAAACTTGCATGTTTGCATCTGCAGGAACGGGTACAGCCTCCTCGATCTTTTGAGTCTCCTGTGCTTCTTGTCGAGGAATGTCCCTGGATTTGGTGAATTGCTTAAGGTGCCCGTCTTTGATAAGTATTTCGATTGCGTCCTTGAGATGGATGCAGTCTTCTGTATTGTGGCCATGACTTTTGTGGAATCTGCAATATTTTGTTTTGTCCGTGCCCGGTTTGCTAGGCTTCTGCTTCGGAAAGCGTACCCCTGCTTGCCTGAATTCTGAGTTAGCACATTCAGACAAGATTTTCTCCCTGGACGCCAGGAGTGGAGTATATTCATGAAATCGGCCGACGGGTCCTCTGTGCTTCCGCGGTTCACGGGAGCGGTCATCATTTCTTTTGTCTCCTCCCCGACGAGATGTCGAGGGTTCATCGACTCGGTGGGGCTTCATATCCTCGCGACGTCGAGCGTCTCGTACGGAGCTGGCAGCCTGCTTTTCCTCATACTGGATATAAGCTTGGGCTTTCAGCAAGAATGCGTCAAGGGTGGCAGGGGTCTCGATGCCGACTTCCGGGTGGAAATCTGTTGACGGGTGCAGTCCTCGTTCCAACAAATACTTCTTCATATCTTCGGTTGTGGACACCTGGACTGCCTCTTTGTTGAACCTTTCGATGTAAGTTCGCAAAGGCTCGTCTTTCCCTTGGATGATCGTTTCGAGTGAAGCTTCTTTCTTTGGGTGTCCCCTTGAGGCGGTGAAGTGCCTGGAAAACGTGCATCCAAGTTGTTTCCAGGAAGTGATGGATTCAGCTTCGAGGCTTTTATACCACGTCATCGCTCCTTTCCTCAGGGTTGTAGGAAAGAGGCGACATTTGATCGCTCCTCGTACTCCTCGGTAGTCGAGTAGCGCATCGATATTCTCGATATGCTCGTCTGGATCTGTGGTTCCGTCATACGAGCTTAGCGGTGGGGGTTTCTCTAAACCTCTTGGAAGTTTAGCCGCCATGATTTCCGACGAGAGGGGGCCTCGAGCGTCCTCGTCGTCGCTGGAGTTGAACGAAGGGGACCTGGGAGCGCGCTTCTTCGTTCGCCGGGGAGATGCAGATCTTGATCTGCTCCTTCTTGACTTTCTTGGAGGGGAAGACCGCGGAGGAGACTGGCGAGGTCGTTTGTCGCCAGTAGATTCGTCGATGTGTCCCTTCCTCTTTCTCTTGGGAGGAGAAGGACTGCGCCTTCTCTAGTGTCTCGCGGGAGACTGGGGTCAACAATAATTGTCCTCGAGATGGGAAATTTTCTCGCCATGGGCGAGGAGCAGCAGATTTGTCTGATTCAGGATTTCGGCCAGTGCGGCGAAGTCGGATCCTGAAGGAGTCGAGGGAAAGAGGACTTTCGGGCGACTCTCCGGAGGTTGATCGCGGTCGGGAGAAGGCGAGGCCGTCTTCCCGTCTGGGTGATCTTGCACGGTTTCTTTGTGCGGAGGATGATGAATGTTGCTCTCACGTTGCGTTAGGATCATGCCGTCGTTTGATCGGTTGTCTGGATTCACTCGAGCAGCCATGGATCTTGGTAAAAACTTTGGTTCTTTGAAGACTTTGAGAGAGAAGAACGAGGAAATCAGTTTTCCACAGACGGCGCCACCTAATCGTACCTGGAGATCAGGATCCGATACGGCTGGCCTCGAGCGTTGTTGAAGGACGGTTGATGAGGAGAGGAAGGGGGTGTACCTGCAAGGCACTCTGATGCTGAAGTAAGATACTGAGCAAAGAGTGAGCAAGTACAAGAATTAAGGTTAGAGAATTGAATACCTGACCCTCTCAAATGAGAGGGTTTATATAATGGGCCAAGTGGAAGATTATTGGTCGACACCGTTGGGCGCGGATCGCGGAATCCCTAAAGATAGGTAACGGTCAAAACTAGCCGTTGGAAGACTTCGTCTTGGTCGGTACGACTTTGGTCGGCAGAGACCATGATTCTCAATGTTGCTCGACGTCGAGCGTTCCGTGGAGCTGGTTTGCCTGGCCCAATTGTGGGAATTGGGCCTGCCCAGAACAAGAAGATTGAGAGATGAATGAATGATGAACTTCAAGACCAAGAGCTTCTTCTTCTTCTTCACTAAGATTTTCCTCTTTCTCCTTTTCTCTTCTTCCTTTCTCTTTCTTTCTTGTTATGTTTCTATGTTACATAAAATATAGTAAAAACAAAAACTTAGGTCTTATACGGGAAAACATATTTTCCTCCCAACGGGTCCAAATAAAGGGTATCCAAAAATGTCTCTTAATCAACAATTTAATAAAACCTCTGAGTCAGATAATATTAGTTAATATAAATTAATTCACCGATTGCTTCAATTATTTTTGTTAAAACATCTCAGAGCAACCCGAAACCCTATTGATATCAATTAATATTATTCAGAGCATTTAAAATAAATTACGGGGTATTACATCCTCCCCCTTTAAATAGAAATTCGTCCTCGAATTTAATGATTACCTGAACAGGTGAGGATACATCTCCCGGATGCGTCACATCCCATTGTACCTTAATATTTTGAATCACTTTGTTTCTTAACACCTTGGTTTCTCTTCCAACAGCACGACTCAGTTGGGGTTCAAAAGTCAAGTCCACTTCTATCTCGATAGAATCCGGCAGAATAGGCTGAAGAGGATCGGGAACAAACCTACGAAGTTGAGATACATGAAAAACATCATGCATTTCAGACAGAGAGGGTGGTAAGGCTAATCTGTAAGCAACTTCACCAATCCTTTCTAAGATCTGATGCGGTCCTACGTATCTCAGACTTAACTTAAACGTCTTGAATGTTCCTTTGAATCTCAATATTGGAGTAACTTTCAAATAAACATGATCACCTTCCTCAAATTCCAAAGGTATCCTTCGATTGTTAGAATAACTCTTCTGATGATCTTGAGCTTGCTTAATCTTCTCTTGAATCATTCGAATCTTTTCAGTAGTCTCTTGAATAACCTCGGGTCCCAAAATTCTATCTTCACCCACTTCCGACCAACACAAAGGTGTCCTACACTTTCTTCCATATAAAGTCTCATATAGAGCCATACCAATTCTCGCATGGTAACTATTATTGTAAGAGAACTCGATCAAAGGTAAAAGTTCCTTCCAATTTCCCTTACTTTCCACCATACAAACTCGTAACATGTTTTCCATCGTTTGAATTGTTCGCTCTATCTGACCATTCGTTTGAGGATGATTAGAAGTGCTCAAACGTAAATTCGTACCCATAACTTGTTGAAACACTTTCCAAAATCTTGAAGTAAACTTTGGATCTCTATCGGACACAATGCTAGACGGGACACCATGGAACCTTACAATTTCAACAATAAACAACCTTTAAAGATGACTTGCCTTGTATGTAGTCTTAACGGCTAAAAAATGTGCAGATTTCGTTAGTCGATCTACAATCACCCAAATAGAATCATAACCACCTTGAGTACTAGGTAATCCCACTGCAAAATCCATGGAAATACTATCCCACTTCCAAATTGGAATATCCAAGGGTTATAACAAACCTCCCGGTCTTTGGTGCTCGATCTTCACTTGTTGGCATACCTCACACTCAGACACAAACACTGCAATATCCTTCTTCATACCAGACCACCAATACTCTTTCTTTAAATCTTGATACATCTTCGAAGAACCCGGATGTATCGTAAAAGTACCTTTATAGGCTTCCTCCAAAATCTTTCTCTTTAACACATCATCATTCGGAACACAAATCCTTTGGTTAAATAGGATAATCCCATCCAACGTTCTTACAAAACCTGGTTGGAGTAGCATCTCTTGTAGCTTCTCATCTAGAACCCATTCTTGCTGAATTTCGCTCCTTAAGGTAGAATTGATATTCAAATTTCCCATAATCACACCCTTCAGAGTCCATACAAATTGAAGATTAAGATTTTGAAACTTCTCCAATAATGCATATTCCAACACCATCTACTCAACACCATGAATCACTTTCCGGCTTAAAGCATCTGCCACTTTATTCGCTTTTCCCATTTGATACTTTAATTATAGGTCATAATCCTTCAAGTACTCCATCCACCTTCTTTGTCTCATATTCAATTCTTTCTAATCAAAAATATACTTCAAACTCTTATGGTCGTTGAACATCTCAAAGCGCAATCCATACAAATAATGTCGCCACACCTTTAGAGTAAACACCACGACCGCTAATTCCAAATAATGAGTTGGATAATTCTTCTCATGAACTTTCAACTATCAAGAAGCATAAGCTACAACTTGACCTTCTTGCATAAGAACACCTCCTAATCCCATCTTAGAAGCATCGCAAAACACTTTATAAGACTTGTTAGGATCGAGAATGATCAACACCAGAGTAGTAGTCAATCTTTCTTTCAAATACAGGAAACTTTGTTCACAACCAGAATCCCATTTGTAAGCGAAATCTTTTCTAGTAAGCTTAGTCAATGGTAACACCAACTGAGAAAAACCTTTGATGAACCTTTTGTAGTAACCTGCCAAACCTAAGAAACTTCTCACTTCCGAAGTATTCCTCGGTCTCTCCCAATTTATCACAGCTTCAATCTTCGACGGATACACTGCTACACCTCCTTGAGATATAACATGTCCAAGAAATTTGACTTCTGACATAAAATACTCGCACTTGTTGAACTTAGTAAAAAGTTGCTTCTCTTGCAATATCGATAGAACAATTCACAAATGATCTCCATACTTTTACGAAGTATGAGAATAAATGAGAATGTTATAAATAAAGATTACAACAAACTGATCCAAATAAGCTTGAAATATCCATTTCATGTAATCCATAAAAATAGCTGGAGCATTCGTCACACTAAAAGGCATCACTAGAAATTCATAATGACGATAACGGGTTCTGAACGCAGTCTTCGGTACATCGGAAGACTTTACACGAATCTGATGATAGTCCGACCTCAAATCAATCTTCGAGAACACACATGCTCCTTTAATTTAATTCAAAAGGTCGTCTATCCTAGGAAAATGATACATGTTCTTGATAGTGACCTTGTTATACTTACGGTAATCAATGCACAACCGCATACCATTGACCTTCTTCTTTACCAACAATACAGGAGCTCCCCATGGTGAAACACTTTTTCTAACAAAATGTTTCGCCATCAAATCTTCTAACTGATCCTTCAATTCTCTTAATTGAAGTGCTGCCATCCGATAATGGGAAACGGATATAGGAGCCGTTGTAACACCCCATTTCTATACCCCAACTAAGCAATTAAATCATTTAGGCACATATTAAAAATTCCATCAGAGTATATTCGAAATATGGTATAAAAGAGCAATGTCACATTATACTTGAAATCAAACCACATTACACCTACTCATAATAGATATGCAACAATAGGGTAATTTCCAAACGATAAATGATTATACAGCGGAAACATTTCAACAACATCAAACATATATATTTCCATTCATATATATATATATATATATATATATATATATATATATATATATATATATATATATATATATATATATATATATATATATATATATATATATATATATATATATATATATATATATATATATATATATATATATATATATATATATATATATATATATATATCAACAAGTTTGATGCCAACAACAATATTCATGTCTATACAAAATATCCATCCAAAAGATACATGTACACAATGCATCACAAAAATGGCGCTAAGCCAACCTAACTACCAGGTGCTACATATCAGAGCTGACCGACCAAAAGATGAAGACGAGCTTCACAAAAATTGCCATCCAGCAACCTATTCTGCAATGCCTCAAAGTAAATCATAAAACAGCAGAAGGGTGAGAAACATTATCCTAATAACATTGCATATAATTATATATCTCAACATATAAAATGTACATAAAACATATTCTCACCACAGTTCATACCTCATCACCTATACACATCGCAACGTGTACATACACAAATCAAGCATGTTCATCATGCACCAATTCACTAATTCACATAAACTTACATTATTTATGTTTATTCCTCAATTCTATTCATTCCGCATAAACATACGTCTAATAATGTTTAATCACACATATACATTATAAATGTATAAATCACATACATATACATATATCAAACATGTATATATACAAACAAGTATGTTTCATCACACATACTATCATCTCCATAATACTTCAAATAAACATATGCACATTCATGTTTATTTATGCATATCATAATTAAAATGATAAAATGCAACTCATAGAGACCAACACACGACTCTATGCAGATGCAATGCGGTACCGACTCAACATTTCAGCAGGTTCACTCAGGAACCAAATGGAATCATCGCTTGTTACCTAAAGTAACTCCCCGCTGGGCACACGATGTTCCCCATTGCTCACACCCCACACGGGCACACAATATTTATGGATTTCTCACACCCCACACGGGCACACAATCCGATTTCTCACACCCCACACGGGTACACAATCAATGTGAATAAATCACCCATCGCTAACACCCCACACGGGCACACGATGTTTCTGGATTGCTCACACCCCACACGGGCACACAATCCGATCGCTCACACCCCACATGGGCACACAATCTTGTTGTAGTCATTTCTCACACTCCACATGAGCACACAATGCTACAACGGATTCACAAAGAATCCCACAGCACAAGAATGCATACATTATGCTTTACATGCAAAATGACACACAACATTCTTGAAAATGCATACGTTATTCACAACATAATTATGCATTCATCTTATTCAACTAACATATATTGACATTCAATTCAAACAATGTATTCATTTGCCAAACAGCGACAACATCATATCAACCCATATTTCCATAATTAATTCATTTACGTTTTATCGGAAAAGTCGGGTGAAAGTAGGCTAAAAATTATAATCCTTAGCATCATTAGCTTCTACACGTTTCTAGCTTCGAATCGATATAAGGAACACTAAAAACGGATGCCCGAAACTAAAGCTACTGATTAAAACACAATTTTCTCAAAAACCTACAGGCTCGCTGAGCGAGAATCTCCCTGGAACTTTCGCTAACGAGGGATAGCTCGCTGAGCGACCACTATGAATTCCAGAATTTCTCAGTTGCGAACAGTCAACTCCAAACACCCCAAATCTCCAAAATACTTCCATAAAAATGATCTAAAGCATATATCTAACATCATACTTCGATTATAACAATTTCTAACCGATTAATCTACCAATTTCTCACATTTTCTCTAAAACCCTAACTATTCATCTTCTCTAAACTTCCATCAAAACCAAACTCAACCAATCAAACACATACATAATCATACACAATATTAAGATAACAATGCTTATCACCCTTACCCGATTATACCGATTCCTAGGAGCAATCTTGAAGCTTTTTCCAACTTTCCCTCTTTTCTCTTCTTTTTCTCTTCTCTCCTTTTCTTTCTTCTCTTTTTCTTTCTCTTCTTACCAACTTTCTATTTCACTCTTTCTCACTCTCTTATATTCTTTTTCTTTCTATTTCTATTTTCTACTCTTTCCAACCAAATATCATTCTCTCACAAAAATACCAATTCTACTAATTTCTAACTTAATACTAATTAACAAATATCTAAAATACCCTCCAAACCAATTTTATCCGAAAATTCACAAAACGGTGAAATTACATATCACACAAACATATCACACTAATTTCTCAACATATCATATCATCATGATAATTTCACTAATAAAACAATTATCATACAAATAAAATAAAAAATTCCACAAAAATTGGGAAAATCGAATCGGGGCGTTACAACTCTCCCCCACAGAGAATATTTCGTCGTTGAAAATATTACCTGATCCAAAAAACTCTGGATATGACTCGCACATCCTACTCTCCAATTCCCAAGTCATTTTGCCTTCCGCAGCACCTCCCCACGCCACTTTCACAAGCGTAATATCTTTGCCTCTTAGCTTCTTGATTTCACAATCCAAAATCCTAACCGACAAAGCTTCCACCGTAAGGTTATCTCTTACTTCAACTTTATCCATATGAATAACATGTGACGGATCCGGAACATACTTCTGAAGTTGTGAAACATGGAACACATCATGAAAATTTGAAAGATTCGGAAGCAACGCCACACGATAAGCCACAACACCCACTCGTATAGTAATCTGATACAGTCCAATAAAACGAGAAGTCAACTTCTTCGACTTCAAAGCACGACCCACACCTGTAACCGGTGTAACTCTCAAGAACACATGGTCGCATTCCTGAAACTCAAGATCCTTCATTCTCTTGTCATGATAACTCTTTTTTCTACTCTGAGAAGCTCTCATCTTCTCCCGAATAAACTTTACTTTGTCCATCGTTTGTTATACCATCTCTGGTCCAACTACCGTTCTCTCTCTGGTTTCATGCCAACACAAAGGTGTTCGACATCTTCGACCATACAAATACTCAAATGGCGCCATACCAATACCCGAATGAAAATTGTTATTATAAGTGAACTCAATCAACGCTAAATAACTATCCCAAACACCACCTTGCTCTAGCACACAAGCACGCAACAAATCCTCTAACCATTGAATTTTCCTCTCGGTTTGACCGTCCGTTTGCGGATGGTAAGCCGAACTCAATCTTAGCTTAGAACCCAAAGCCTTTTGCAAACTTTCCCAAAACCTCGATGTAAATCTAGGATCTCTATCCGATACAATACTCTTAGGAACTCCATGCAACTTCACAATCATTGAAGCATAAATCTCGGCTAGCTTCTCCAAAGAATAACTAATATCAATCGGAATAAAGTGAGTAGATTTAGTAAGCCTATCCACAATTACCCAAATAGCATTATGTTCTCTTTGCGTATTCGGCAAACCCGTAACAAAATCCATCGATATACTATCCCATTTCCATTCCGGAATATCCAACGGTTGCATCAAACCACTAGGCTTCTGATGTTCCACCTTAGACTTATGACAAGTCAAACACGCATAAACAAAATGAGCTACATCTCTCTTCAATCCGGAACACATAAAGATCTTCTTCAAATCTTGGTACATCTTATTCTCTCCCGGATGTATACTTAAATTACTCCGGTGTCCCTTTTCCAATATCATCCTTTTCAACTCCTCATCATCGGGAATACAAATACGACCACAGAATCTCAAAACTCCAAAGTTATCAACCTTGAAATCCTCATTCTCATTCATCATCAAATCAACAAATTTCAAATCCAACTTTTGCTTTACACAAACGGTTGCAAGAAAATCATTTGTCACACGCAGCATACCAAGTCTCACGCTTCTCGGCGTCATCTCGCAAACCAAACTCAAGTCTCTAAAATTCTCCAAAAGTTCCCATTCTCTTATCATCAATGCGGACATATGTAACAACTTACGACTCAAGGCATCGACCACCACATTCGCCTTACCCAGATGGTAATTCAAACCAAAATCATAATCCTTCAAAATTTATAACCATCTTCTTTGTCTCATGTTCAATTCCTTTTGATCAAATAAATACTTCAAACTTTTGTGATCACTGAAAACTTCGAACCTCGCACCATAAAGATAATGCCTCTAAATTTTTAGAGCAAAAACCACGGCTGCCAATTCCAAATCATGCGTAGGATAATTCTTTTCATGCATCCTCAATTGTCTTGAAGCATAAGCTACAACTTTTCCATCTTGCATCAAAACACCACCTAATCCAAACAATGAAGCATCACAAAACACTACAAATGGTTCCGTCGGATTCGGAAAAATCAAGATCAGAGCCATTGTTAACCTTCACTTAAGTTCCATGAAACTTTCTTCGCAATGAATATCCCAAATGAAAGCCTTTCCTTTACAAGTCAACTGTGTTAACGGAAGTGCCAACTTTGAAAATCCTTCAATAAACCTTCGTTAATAAATCGCCAAGCCTAAAAAGCTTCGAATCTCTGTAACCGATCTAGGAACTTCCCATTACACTATTGCATCAATCTTGGATGGATCAACACTAATACCACCATCATAAATAACATGCCAAAGAAAACTTACCTTCGACAACCAAAACTCGCACTTTGACAACTTAGCATACAATTGCTTCTCTTTCAAAATCTGTACTATAATCCTTAAATGCTCTTCATGCTCTTCTTGAGACTTAGAATAAATCAAAATGTCGTCGATGAACACAACCACAAAACGATCCAACTGTTCATGAAAAATATGATTCATGTATTCCATAAACACACCTGGCGCATTAGAAACTCCGAATGGCATCACAGAATACTCGTAATGACCATATCGTGTCCTAAAACCCGTCTTTTGAATATCCTCCTCTTTCACACGAATCTGGTGATATCCTGATCTCAAATCAATCTTACTAAAAACACGCGCACAAACCAATTGGTGCATCAAATCATCGATCCTCGGAAGCGGATACTCGTTCTTAATTGTCACCTTGTTCAACTGTCGATAATCAATACATAGCTGCATACTTCCATCCTTCTTCTTTACCAACAATACCGATGCACCCCAAGGAGAAACACTCGGTCTAACAAACCTCTTATCCAACAAGTCATTCAACTGCTTCATCAATTCTACCAACTCTGAAGCTGACATACAATACGGTGCCATCGAAATCGGTCTAGTACCCGGAACTAGATCAATAGAAAACTCAACTTCTCTTTCCGGTGGTACATCCTTAATATCATCTGGAAACACTTCTGGATAATCGCACACCACTGGAAATCTACTTATCTCTACTTCGCTTTCCACTGAGAACGATGCAAACAAACTAAACAATTGAACTTCGTCCACTAAAAGTTTCTTCAACTCTTTCGTGGACAGGAAACTCTCTTCTTCATCATCATCCAAAGAAGGAAACCTTACTAACTTATGATAGCAATCTATATGAACTCGATTAAACTGCAACCATTTCATACCCAAGACCACGTCCAAACCTTCCAACGACAAACAAACTAAATCCATAACAAAATCTTTACCATACATGGTCAAAGAACAACTTACACACACCAAAGAAGTAGTTACCGACCTTGAAGCAGGAGTCTCAATAACCATATCACCACCCCAAGAAGACATAAACAAATTCAAACGCTTAGCGCACTCAAGAGAAATAAACAAATGAGTCGCTCCCATATCAATAATCGTAACTAAAGGTGTACTATTAATAAAGTATGTACCTTTAATCAAACGATCTGCACTAGTAGTGTCCTTCCCTGCTAATGCAAAAACCTTTCTTCCCGCCTGCTTGCTTTGGCTTAGTACACTTAGTACTAATGTGACCAACTTCCCCACAATTGAAGCACTTCACAACATTCCTCCTACACTCTGTAGTAGCATGTCCAAGACCTCCACAGTTTGAACATTTCACAATATTCTTCCCACACTCAAAAGACTTGTGGCCTAAATCGCCACACTTGTAACACTTAACGGGGCCAGAACTTCCTCCACCAGATCTCCTATCAAAGTTTCCCCTATGTTTGCCTTTATCAGCGGGTGTCACATAAGGTCCACTTCTAGCTTATTGCTTCCCTTTCCTCTCATTCCCACTCTTGTAATGTGTAGAACTAGCTTTGCTATCTTCTTCATAGATTCTACAACATTTAGTCAAATCTGAAAACCTTATAATTCTCTGATATCCCACATATTGCTTAATCTCAAGACGCAAGCCATTCTCATACTTAATGCACTTAAAAAACTCAGCAGTAGCAGCAACATAATGAGGATGAAACTGAACCAATTCCACAAACTTAGTAGTATAGTCAACCACTGACATACTATCTTGCTTCATCCTAAAGAATTCCATCTCTTTCTTTCCCTTCACACTCTCAGGTTAGTACTTCCCTAAGAACTCAGTACGGAAAACATCCCAAGTTATCTCTTCATCATCCTCCTTAAGAGCTTGACTTCAACCGACCCACCAATCATCGGCTTCTTCCTTCACCATGTGAGAACTAAGCCCCACCTTACTCTTTTCAACACATTCCATGACTCTGAAGATTCTTTCAATCTCCTTCAACCAATTCTGAGCACCATCAGGATCGAATCTTCCTTTGAAGACCGACGGTTGATTCTTCCTGAACTCATCATTAGCATTCACATTCGGCACCCCCTGCACCACCCTAGCCATTGCTTCCAAAGCAGCAGCCATAGCATTGTCGTTTCTACCAGACATATTCTGATTGTTCCTAAAGACAACAATAAGATTAAACAAAAGATCAATCATAACAACATCAAGACCGCCACAACTGACTCGAAAACTGGCTCTAATACCACTTAATGTAACACCCCCTTTCTATACCCCAACTAAGCAATTAAATCATTTAGGTACATATTAAAAATTCCATCAGAGTATATTCTAAATATGGTATAAAAGAGCAATGTCACATTATACTTGAAATCAAACCACATTACACCTGCTCATAATAGATATGCAACAACAAGGTAATATCCAAACGATAAATGATTATACAGCGGAAACATTACAACAACATCAAACATATATATTTCCATTCATATATATATATATATATATATATATATATATATATATATAAATATTTATATATATATATATATATATATATATATATATCAACAAGTTTGATGCCAACAACAATATTCATGTCTATACAAAATATCCATCCAAAAGATACATGTACACAATGCATCACAAAAATGGCGCTAAGCCAACCTAACTACCTGGTGCTACATATCAGAGATGACCGACCAAAAGATGAAGACGAGCTTCACAAAAATTTCCATCCAGCAACCTATTCTGCAATACCTCAAAGAAAATCATAAAACAGCAGAAGGGTGAGAAACATTATCATAATAATATTGCATATAATTATATATCTCAACATATAAAATGTACATAAAACATATTCTCACCACAGTTCATACCTCATCACCTATACACATCCCAACGTGTAAATACACAAATCAAGCATGTTCATCATGCCCCAATTCACTAATTCACATAAACTTACATTATTTATGTTTATTCCTCAATTCTATTCATTCCGCATAAACATACGTCTAGCTATGTTTAATCACACATAAACATTACAAATGTATGAATCACAAACATATACATATATCAAACTTGTATATATACAAACAAGTATGTTTCATCACACATACTATCATCTCCATAATACTCCAAATAAACATATGCACATTCATGTTTATTTCTGCATATCATAATTAAAATGATAAAATGCAACTCATAGAGACCGACACACGACTCTATGCAGATGCAATGCGGTACCGACTCAACATTTCAGCAGGTTCACTCAGGAACCAAATGGAATCATCGCTTATTACCTAAAGTAACTCCCCGTCGGGCACACGATGTTCCCCATTGCTCACACCTCACATGGGCATACAATGTTTATGGATTGCTCACACCCCACACGGGCACACAATCTGATTGCTCACACCCCACATGAGCACACAATCAATGTGAATAAATCACCCATCGCTCACACCTCACACGGGCACACGATGTTTCTGGATTGCTCACACCCCACATGGGCACACAATCCGATCGCCCACATCCCACATGGGCACACGATCTTGTTGTAGTCATCGCTCACACTCCACATGAGCACACGATGCTACAACGGATTCACAAAGAATCCCACAACATAAGAATGCATACATTATGCTTTACATGCAAAATGACACACAACATTCTTGAAAATGCATATGTTATTCACAACATAATTATGCATTCATCTCATTCAATTAACATACATTGACATTCAATTCAAACAATGTATTCATTTGCCAAATGGCCACAACATCACATCAACCCACATTTCCATAATTAATTCATTTATGTTTTATCGGAAAAGTCGGGTGAAAGTCGGCTAAAAATTACAATCCTTAGCATCATTAGCTTATACACATTTCTAGCTTCGAATCGATATAAGGAACACTAAAAATAGATGCCCGAAACTAAAGCTACGGATTAAAACACGATTTTCTCAAAAACCTACTTGCTCGCTGTGCGCCCTCTCGCTCGTTGAGCGAGAATCTCCTTGGAACTTTCGATGAGTGAGGGATAGCTCGCTGAGCGACCACTGCAAATTCCAGAATTTCTTAGTTGTGAACAGTCAACTCCAAACACCCATAAATCTCCAAAATACTTCCATAAACATGATCTAAAGCATATATCTAACATCATACTTTGATTATAACGATATCTAACCGATTAATCTACCAATTTCTTACATTTTCTCTAAAACCCTAACTATTCATCTTCTCTAAACTTCCATCAAAACCAAACTCAACCAATCAAACACATACATAATCATACAAAATATTAAGATAACAATATTTATCACCCTTATCCGATTATACCGATTCCTAGGAGCAATCTTGAAGCTTTTTCCAACTTTCCCTCTTTTCTCTTCTTTTTCTCTTATCTCCTTTTCTTTCTTCTCTTTTTCTTTCTCTTCTTACCAACTTTCTATTTCACTCTTTCTCATTCTCTTATATTCTTTTTCTTTCTATTTCTATTTTCTACTCTTTCCAACCAAATATCATGCTCTCACAAAAATGCCAATTCTACTAATTTCTAACTTATTACTAATTAACAAATATCTAAAATACCTTCCAAACCAATTTTACCCGAAAATTCACAAAATGGTGAAATCACATATCACACCAACATATCACATTAATTCCTCAACATATCATATCATCATGATAATTTCACAAATAAAACAATTATCATACAAATAAAATAAAAGACTCCACAAAAATTGGGAAAATCGAATCGGGGCGTTACTGCCGTCCCCGGTATCAGGTCAACTAAGAACACAAATTCCCTCACCGGAGGTAAGGAAGTGACATCCTCGGGAAAGACTTCAGGAAACTCACAGACTATTGGGATATTCATAAATTGCTGATCATTACTCCCCTCTTTAGTAAGGACCAGTAAAACAGATTTCTCTTTTTCAAAAAAAAAGTTTACCATTTCAACCGTACCTTCTAAGATTGTTGTCGACGCATTTTTCAGAGTAGCTTCCATGGATGAAATGATGATCAATTTCTCTTCGCACCCAATAAACACATAATTAGCAGACAGCCAATCCATTCCCAAAATCACATCGACCTTCTTAAGTGGTAGACAAATAAGATCAATCTAGAAACTCTACCATCCACGGACAAAGTACAATTTTCACACATAAGAGGTGTATCAACAGTTTCATCCATAGCGGTAGTAACCACCATAGGGAGAGACAATGGAAAAATTCGTAATCCAAGTCACTTCACACAACGAGTATACACAAAAAGAATGCGTTTCTCCACAATAAAAAAAACAAGACAAGGATGTTCATTAACAAGATATTTACCCACAAAGAGTTGTCGGCTTTAGTCTTCCTCGGATGCACCGAGTCATTTGGTGAACTATCTCCTGCATAAACTAGTGTTATTGTTGTTGCATCTGTTGCATGAACTGATACAACAAAGCATTCCCATTGCCACCCGACTTATTACCAACAGGAGGAGTGGCATTATGTCGACCACTAGTTCTACGTCCACTAGCCATATCCCTAAATGTCACCAAAACCAGATTAAGTTTATCAGGCTCAATACCATAAACATAACATTTAGTTCTATAGCGAGATTACGTATATGAACAGAAAGAAACACTTATAATATACCAAGGCTAGGTCGAGGATGCGACCAGCTCTGATACCAACTATAATGCCCATATATAAAATACATACATCAAAGCATATTTTTCATATATAAGTTCAAGTTTGGTACTGAAATACAATAAGTACTTAGTACAACACATTGTAAAATTTTAGCCAACTAAATACATTAGGTATTACTAAAAAAAGGCTAATAATAATACAAGATGTCAAACAAAAGGAAACTAAGAAGTAGATCCAAAGACCTCAAAATATCCACACCATAACAAAAGCCATGATAAGAAAGGATAATCAAACAGCCTTATCCTTACCCTTTGCGAAACCTGAAGTACCTGTAAAATATAACAACAACATGGGGTGAAATAACAACATCATAGTGAGTTCCCTATCTTTGAATTCTCTCGGATCTAAAGGTTCAATCTAATCATTTCTGCAAGATCTCTAGTTACTTATATATAAGTAACCAAAACAGGATGGAAAACATCCACACAACGCTCACAACACCTAACGTGAAACTCCATGGAATACCCATCGTAAGTGTTATGGGCAAGACTTCCTGTGGGACTCAGTGTAATATCCACCACAAGTCACTACCTAAGTCTTTACGACTGCTTCCCTTGGGACTCAACATAACCCACCTCAAGACTTACTTAAGACTTCACCGACAAGGCTTTCCGTGGGACTCAGTGTAATACCCACCACAAGCCACTACCATGCTTCCCTGGGACTTAGTGTAATACCCACTACAAGCCTAAACCATGCTTCCCGTGGGACTTAGTGTAATACCCACCACAAGCCTAAACCATGCTTCCCGTGGGACTCAGTGTAATACCCACCACAAGCCTAAACCATGCTTCCCGTGGGACTCAATTAATATCCACCAGAAGCTTAAAACTCGACAAGACTTCCCATGGGACTCAATGTAATGTCCACCACAAGTCACTACCTGCCTTACCAACAATTTTTGCATCAACCTAGTGTAATCCTAAGCACCTCACAATTCATGTCTTTTGTTTTCTAATAACTCACAATTTCCAAACTAGCATAATTACGGTTAATTAAAAAAGTCGGCTCAAAATAATATTTCTCGATCTCATAAGATAATATATATTATTAGCTTAAAAATGATATAAAGAACGGATAAATCTGATAAAGGATGAAGAAGTTATGAAATTTTGAAGATATAACCAAATTAATATTACCCAATACTTACAATGTTAACCAGTTAAGGCCCGGAGTTAACCGATTAACCACATCAGGTTTTCACAAGGCAGTAGCATAACACAGCCCCATTAACCGGTTAACGCATAAGGTTAACTGGTTAACCGACAATCAGTAGCAGAAATTTTTTATTTTAAAGGTACATAACTTCTCCACAACATATCCAATTGGTACCAAACATCAAAACAAATATCAACAAAGGTTTCTACACATATTGTAAACATACTCATGCATTTTAGTCCATATTTAACTGTTTAAACTCTCGATTCTACGATTTATAGCATTTTTCCCTAACCTCAAAAATCTATAAGATCTAGAAATAAAAGTATCTAATTAGAACCCACCTCTACCAAAGATGATTGAGAAGATTGAGAGATGAATTTATGATTGTAACACGGTGGGAGAACTGGCTTTTAGTCATGTTGCAGATAGCAAGAGTCGCCACCGACTTTTATTTTATCCAAATGGAAAGGACATAAAAGAACAGGAAAGATCTATTTTAAAAGACTTGAGTTTGGGGGGTAGCTTATACAAAGGGAAGGTGTTAGCACCCTTTATATCCATGGTTATCCATGGGCTCTTAGTTACTTAGCTCACTTTGTTTGTTTGCAAGAGTGTAGTGTGTGATTAGAAAAATTCTAGATACTTTGTAATGATCCTCGTATGGATGTATACAAAGCCTTGTTTTTGAAAATTTGTTTGAAAAGTGGAGTGTAAAGAGTATTTTGAAATGTGAGCAAGCAACTTAAGAGAAACCTATCCTAGATTAAGTATTTATTGTTCTTATGTTCTTTCAATGGTAAGACTATCCCTAATATTAAGGAATAAGTAGTCATTACCTTGGATTTGATTAAGGGACATGTGTAGGGTCATCTGAATATAGGCAACTGTAAGGTGTCTTTAGCAATTCGTAGGGACTTATCATCTTTTATTCGAAGGGACAAAATCATTTATCGTAGGCAACCTCGAAGGGACTTGATCTTATAAACTGAAGGGACTTGATGATATTTATGAAGGGACTTGCTTAAGACACCATACTTGACCTTTTGAAATAGGCAACTGAGAGGCAACCCTAGAAAGTGCAAGATGGCGATCAAAGATCGACTTACGTGTGTCGTGTTCATATTCAAATATTTATCTTATTTAAGTTAATTATTCTAAGTTGATTTTAATTACAAACATACACACCCTAGAATTACTAACCATATAGTAAAATATTTACAATAAATAAAGCAAAAATATAAACCTATAAATGTTACAAGGCTTTGGGACAATTACAATATAATCGAGAAATAATAATAATGATAAATATAATAATAATAAATAAGCAATATTTAAATATTAGTAATAATAAAATAATAACAATAATAATGGTTAAAATAAGAAATAAAGAAAATAAAAATTTAAAAGAGAAAATTATTTTTAGGTTAAATAAACATTAGAAAATTTTTAGAAGTTAATTAAGAAAATATAACAAATTTGATAATAATAAACAAAATATTAAACTATTTACATATTAATAAAAATAAAAATAAAGATTAATATATTAATTAGGGTTTTAAAAAAATAAGTTAATTTTTAGGGTTAGAAGAAAAATTAGGGTTAGTATTTAAAGTAAGAAAAATTAGGGTTAGTATTTAGGTTTAGAAATTAAATAAGATTTAAATAAGTTATTTACAAATTATATAAAATAAAAATTTATATACAAATTATAATAAGCTAAAATAGTATTAATTTGAAATAAAAAGATTTTTAGAAAAAAGAAGGGTTTATTCAAAAGAAATATTATAAAGAGTATATATTTAATTTAAAATACTAAATATAAGAAAAAATAAAAAAATAAAACAGAAATACCAAAATATTGAGGGTTAGGGTTTGAACCCTTGCCCCCTCACTCCCAGACTCAGTCTCCATCCACTGGGCTGCGCAGCCCCTTATGATGTAATATGAGTATCACAAAATATATATTAAACCTGAAAAAAGAAAATAAAAGGTTAGCAAAAATAAAGAACCTGGGAATCGAACCAGGTCCCTTGACTTCACACACAATCGCTTCTTCCACCAAGCCACGCGCGTTTGTGATATCTATACGAAACAAATAAATAATAAAACAAGTTAAAATTTGAATTGCTGAAGCGCGCGAATTCCATCATCTTCAACCTCTAGCCTGCAAATTTTCCTGCGAAATTTGTTAGGGATTTTGCTACGACCTTGGTTTCGTAGATAAACCTGCGTTTTCATAAACATTATAAACAGGCACGATTGGTCCAAATTGAACACACAAATCAATTCCCCATATGTTTTTCAGTTTGCCTATGTTGTCCAAACAGTTTTACACGGTCTAAACTAAGAGTTCTTAAATTGAGACTTCAAACCCTAACAATGGTGATTCTCGGTACCTGCACGAAAACTTCAAACAAACCAGCCAACAATGATGTATAGAACACTATGAATAACATACAATCATCAAAAACCATTTAAAAATCAAGAATCTATGTATTCGAAAAATTCAAGAATGCACAAAAAATGTGAATCGGTATATACATATGAACACATTTTTGATGATAAGAATGATTGGGATGTGTTCAGTAAGTGTCAAAGAACATATTTCAACCTTAAAATTTCTTTGAAATCAACCCAAAAACCAAAACCGAAAACTTGTTTTCTTGTCAAATTTTGAAGTTGGTGAGTGGTGTTTGAATCCTATTTTTCGTCCCCTCAGCATTGGCTTGTGTTGTATACTTATAATAGAAGTAATTTAGGTCAAAAAATCAATCCATTCTTTGGGCTTTTGGATAGCTTGATCATGAAGAAAGATATGATTCAAAATATGAAAAAAATCTAATATCTCCTTGCTATTTTGGTTGTGCACGAATTTTGGAATCTCCCAATCAGCTTTAAATCATGTTTATGAGTTTCTAGAACCAAAATCCCATCCAAATATTGGTTTCTCATATTTTATTTTGATTTAATTTGAATTTAAATGAATAAAATCCAAATAAATATTAAAAAAATTATAAAAAATCAGAAATACTTGGCATTGGGTCGTGCATGATGTCTTTGTATGGATTGGGTCACAACATTGCAAGCCCATTTGAAGAAATTTGGTTTTAAGGCCCCATTTGCTTCATAAACCTCCCAAAATATTTCCAACTTGGCAAAGGCATATCTCCCTCAACTTTAAGGCTATGAGGGTGTTCTTGGACATTTTGGAAATCTTAGAGAGTCCTCTAACCAACCTCATTGGTCTCATGTCTATATCCTTTACCAGTTTCAAGTTATGCCCTTTGGAAGATGTTGACTTTTTGTTGACTTTTGAAATGACCTATAATGTTTAGCTCATACCTTCCAAATGAAACATTTTTAGGCTTGGCTTTTGAGACACAAAGTTGTAGAGAATTCAATTTCCTTCAAAATGAGCTTTGGATGGAAAAATTTTGATGAAGCGTGTGTCGCTCCCAAAAGATGAGACTGGGCTCAAATGAGGTACAGACGCGAACGGTCGGCGAAAGGAGGGTGTGAGAGCACACAGGAGTGAACTCACAGGAAATGAAAAGAGTCGCCAGCTAGGCATTTTTATCCCGAAGGAAAGGTAATGCTGCATAGACCTAGAAAGATATGGATAAGACGGTTGCGAACCAGAGAGACTGAGAAAGGGGGTTGGTTACAACCTGGGAAGGTATTAGCACCCAGATTGTCCGTCGTACTCGACGGGATCCACGCTTAAAATATTTGTGTTTTAAAGGGGTAGTGTCAGTGCAATCTGTGTATCAAAGCTGGAAAGAATGCAAGTGTCAGTGTAAAAGGAGTGTAGTGTATGTAAGTGAAGTGTCAGTGTAAGAACAAGAATGAAGTGCTCAGGATCATGAGGCTTAAAAGAATAGAGCTGGAAGGAGGGGGAATATACAGAGACTTTTGTTCGATAACTGTTAAGTTATGCCTACGTATCCTCTCGTGCAATGAGGAAGTCAGAACACCGTAGTTCGACCCAAAGAGACTGAAAGGTGAATTGACTTGTGAACTTCTTACTTGTCAATGCTCAAGTGTATGACCTGTCTGGCTCAGGTGCAAACTGTCTTGCATTAGACGGAAGAAGCGAGTTCTCGTTTGTGAGTGAATGAGATGAGAAAAGAATCCAGAAGGAGACGATTATTGTTTGTTTTTGAGTTTTCAGTCTTTTATTGCTTTTGAGTTTGTCATAAGTTAATGAGCTTAAGCCTAAACCAGTGGATTTAGTAAACTCATCACATCTTCCCTCTGATTAGGGGTAATGAGAATACCTTAAGTGTGAAGTCAGCTTCTCACACTTAATCACCTTTGGTGTAGGATTAAGATCATTAACCTACTTGTGATTATTTAGATGTTTTTGTTGTTTTTGTTTAGTGTTGAGTAATGAGATTAAGCCATAATCAGGGATTAAACAGACTCATTACACCATCCTAATAGAAGGATAATAGATGAGAATGTTTAAGCTGAGGAAAGCTCCTCAACTTAATCCATGATTAGGGATTAAACTCATGACAAAACAAAGCCTTTATTAAGTGGATTTTAGTTAATGATAAGATGATGAAGTGATTTTTATGGTTTGTAAGACAACTTGAGGAGGACTTGTCCATTAACACTAGGGTTAGTCCTTCTTAACCAATTAAGGAAGAAATAGAACCCTAATGCAAGGCCCAAGTTACAAGTTTGGTGTCTTAGTGATTATTAGATGGATTGATTAGAGGAGTTAAACACATTAAGGGTTTAACACTTAGGATTAAAGTTATACACTCCATCCTAATAGAAGGATGCAGGCATAAACTTAATCACAAAGCCTTAAAACCAAGGGTTTAGTCCTTGATTATGAGATGAGAAAAGAAGACTCAATGAGACACAAAGGTAAAATCTAAATGGGGGAACTAATCAAAACCCTAATTATTGTCATGCTTGGTTGTTCCTAAGGTTTGTGAGGTTAACAATAGAAATCTTCAGAGGAACCACCAGGAAGCAGATGAAAGGAACAAAGGAAGCAAAGTAACTTGCTTCATTTAAGAAGACAAGTCACTTGAGGAAAGAAAGTAAGAAGAAGAAGAATGAGCAAGCTCAATCCCAAACTTAAGACAAAATGCAGCAATGATGCATAAGAGAGATGAAAAGAAATTGTGAGAAGTGAAGGCAAATTCACTTCTCAAAGTGACTTACCACCTGAAAAGTTAGTGAAAGGAATGCAATGCAATGCAAAATGAGATGGAATGGCATGATGCAAACCAAAACCAGAAGCATATGTATGATGTTAATGATGCTATGATATGATGCAAACATAAAACAAGGCATGGGAATGATCATACAAACATATGGATGCAAGAGAAACATGCTTAGAACCATGAACATACATGAAAAGTTATGGAATGCAAATGACATACAACATGGCAAATGAAAGATGCAATGATCAAACATGCTTCCAACATGTCTTAAGATGTCTAATGAATCAAATGGATGCATAAAATGTCATGGAAAGTCATGGTATGTAAGCAAATGCAAGATGAGTGCAAAAGGAAGCCCACATTAGGGTTTAATGACCAATGCACAAAACAAAAACCAAAACCAGAAGCAAACATCAAGATAAAAAATTGAAAATGCATTCAAGGGAACCCTAAACCTATACAAATTCACTGCCCAAAGGAGGGGATCCAATTCTTAACCTAGTGAAAGTTATGAATTTCCTAAGATTTCTAGGGTTTTAAGGCACCTTGTCAAGAAAAATGTCAAACAAATTGAAAATGCAAGATCAAAACATGCCAATTTAATCCCATAAACTACATGCTATACAAGATGCAATGCAAAAAGAATCAAAGTCCAACTCTTAAAGACTAGGCAGGAATGAATTTTCAAAGATTGGATCAAAATAATGCCTTGAAATGAAATTAATTCCATGAAAAATTGTCAAATGATATCAAGATCAAAAAAGAAATTTGGTTTGAGGGTTGGACAATGTTTCTAAATGATTTTAAAGGTTTCATGAATTTTTTTGTGATTTTTAAATACCTAAAAGTATTTTTAATTAAATAATTCTCATTAATTAATTAAAAATAAACTTTTAAATGATTTAAAAATAATTTTTAATGCAAAAAATAAAAATAAAAATGTTTTTGGTTTCTGAAAATTAATAAAAGCTTTGACAAAAATTTTCAGAAATTTTCAATGATTTTTACTATTTTTAATAAAATGAAGAAAACAAATGCAATTAAATGAAAAATAAAATGAATTAAACTGAAAAATATGAAAGTATGCAAGATCAAGGGCCAGCATTCAAACCCACACGCGCGCGAATTGACTTGGCGCCATATCCAAGGGCTGAAATTCAAAATCTCCTAATTATGATTAAACCCTAATTACATGCCCTAATGACTTTCAGATGACCGGAATAGTGGTTCCGGTCATCTTCTCCGACGAGCCAAATCTCTAACTCCCTCTACACGCAATAAAAATGAAATCTAACTGCCCAGAATTCATCCCCACTCAACACTGAATCAAAACCCCCACACAAACATCATTTTTCATTCATCAATCAGCCAAATCGAAGCAAAACTCATTTAGGGCAAAAAGTTTCAGACAGTTCATACATGTTCAATATTCCACCATTTTCATTTTTAAACACATCATGATGATCAGGATATCATATAGAATCAATTTATAACAAGTAAAATGAGTTCTGGAAAATTTGTTCTTGATGGATACCTGAACTGAAGCTTTGGTTTCTGGCACTTTCTGGCTGATTTCTTGCTTTCAATCAACTCCACTGGACCCCCTGAGAAGCTTCCAATGCTTGTTTGAAGTTTATAATGGATGGTTTGAGAGATGGCAGAAGTTCTGTTCAAGGGAGGGTGGTGATCGTGTTTTTGATTCAGGGAGTTTTAGGCTATGGTGATGGGTGGTTTCTGGCCAGTGAAGTATGCTGAGTTGATTTGTGAAGTTGGTTTGTGTGTTTGCAGCTTGTGGAGAGTTTTTCGAAAGCTTTTGCAAAATGGGGTGAAAATGAGAGAGCTGTGTTGGTGTGTCTTCAGGCTTGTGTTGTATGTCTTTTGGCTTGCTTTTTGTTTGCATAAACTAATGGAATTGGTCAGATGAGTTGATGTGTGCTTTTGTGATTGGTATGGCTCAAGTTGCCAAAATGTCAAAGTTGTGTAAGAGAGGCATGGGCTACTAGCTAGCCAAGGACAGATGGGGTGTCCTGCGCAGCAAGATGTGTGGAGAGCCATAGGATTGTTTGTGAAGTCAGCAAGCAAGTGGATTCACACTTGAGTGAGTTTTTGCAACTTGCCTCCCTTTTGCTTCTTATGAAATTTCTTGCTCCATAAGTCACAAAAATGAGTGATCCTTTGGTGTAATCTGACTTTTAGGTCTTGGTACATGCTTGTATGAGTATTAGAAGTTTATTTGATAGCTCAATTTGTCTTGGCAAGTGAATTTGCAACTTTGCCACTTTGGTGGAAAACTTCAAATTTTGTGATTTTAGCCAACTTTGACAAGCCATAACTTTTGATTCAAAATGAATTAGGTCATGTTCTTGTATTTTTTGAAAAGGGAATGATCCAATCTACAACTTTCATGACCAAAGTTTTTCATTTGAAGCATTTTTGAATCAAAAAGTAAAGGTTGAAAAAGTTTCCTAAAATGGCAATTTCCATTGAAAGTCAAACTTCCCAAAAAGTCAACTTTGCAAATGACTTGAAATTCTTCAATTTTGTGAACTTACAACATATTATATGATCAAATAAAGATCATACACAATCAAAATGATGAAGAACACCTTTTGGTTGGGTCACTGGGGGCCTCAGATGCCCTGATTTTGCACTGACTTGCTTGAAAAGTCAACTCTTGATCAGATGACTTCCCCATGGAATTTCTTCATGAAAATTGATATGCATGCTCCCTATACCATATAGAAACCAATAGAAACAATAATGACCAAAAAATTTGGAGTTATGGCCTCTGAAACCAAAACCCTAATTTTAGGTCAACTGTGCAGTCAAACCTGGCTCTGCTTCCATGCCATTTTCAGT
This sequence comes from Lathyrus aphaca, assembly GCA_963966055.1. Classification (NCBI taxonomy): domain Eukaryota; kingdom Viridiplantae; phylum Streptophyta; class Magnoliopsida; order Fabales; family Fabaceae; genus Lathyrus; species Lathyrus aphaca. Next base: position 204,061,570 of record OZ014523.1, on the reverse strand, counting down.
TCTTGTGATTCTTTGACATTCTTGACTTTGAGAGGATATAATATGATGTTTGAACATACATGGACCCCTTTGAAGTGATTGATGACCTTTGGAGTGGCTCAAGAAGCTCTTGGATTGCTCAGATCACAAACCCTAGATGCAGATGACTTTGAACCAATGCAATGAATCAAAAATGTGATATGAGATGCTATGATTGGATTTATGCATATGAAAATGATCAAAGCCATGGTGTGAATGGGTGAGGGCAAATTTGGGGTGTTTACAGATGCCCCTATTCAAACATGAGTTAGCTGTGCCGGATGTAAGCTACGGCTTAACAGGCAAACAAGATAACTTGTGGTTGAATACCAAAGACAGTCCAAAATTTGCACTCACAGAATGAAGAAGTAAAGGGATATAGATTGTAAAGGAAAATAAAGTATTATAAAGTATGGGCGACGGAGGACGACCGTCGAGCAGAGGACGACTGCTGGGGGATGAGCAATGACGGGGACGGCCGACATGCTGGGGAAAGTGCGGGAAACAAAGCAATGACGGGGACGGCCGACATGCTGGGGATAAAAGGGATCATGATGGGGACAGCCATCAAGTAAAGTTATAAGATTCTCTGGGGATTAATGAAAAATGATGGGGACGGCCATCAAGTTCATAAAGTAATGTAAGCAAACGATGGGGACGACCATCGGGCTAAACTGATGAAGGACGATCACCAGGAAAAGAAAAAGGGACCACGACGGGGACGGCCATCGGGTTAAAGAATAAATGAAATAATGATGAGGGACGGTCATCAAAGGTGAAGGACGATCACCTGGCAGGGTACGGCTGCCGAAAATATCGCGACATAGGACGAATGCCGGATAAAAGGTCAACGATGGGGACGGCCATCGGATGAGCATGATGAAGGACGATCATCAAGAGGTGAAGGACGATCACCTAGCAGGGGACGGCTGCTCTCAAGGTTTATCATGACATATGACGGATGTCAGATAACAATATCAACGATGGGGACAACCATCGGATAAAAAGGTTATGATGGGGACGGCCATCAAAAGGTGAAGGACGATCACCTGGCAGGGGACGGCTGCCAAATATCACGACATAGGATGAATGTAGGATTGAAAAGGTCAACGATGGGGACGACCATCGGATGAGCATGATGAAGGACGATCATCAAGAGGTGAAGGACGATCACCTAGCAGGGTATGGCTGCTCTCAGGGTTTATCATGACATAGGACGAATGTCAGATAACAAAAGAAATTTTGCTTTGCTGGCGATCTACTGAGGAATAGTAAACACGGACGAGTGTTTACATCCAGGAAATAAAAGGTATAAGTGTTTTGACGTTGTGTATAGATTGAAGATGCGGACGAGCATCCTTAAGACTACGATACGGACGAGTATCGGATAGAAACCAATACTGACACGTGTTCAGAGATGATGATACGGACGAGTATCAACTGGTTAACAAAGAACACGGACGAGTGTTGAATCTTGAGGGGACTCTTCTGGGGAATAGTAGACACATACGAGTGTCTAAATTCAAGAAGATAAGAGTGTTTGACACAGTGTATGGATTAAAGATGCGGACGAGCATCCTTATGACTATGATACAGACGAGTATCAGGTAGAAACAAACGCTTGACGCATGTTCTGAGATGATGGTACGGACGAGTACCAACTGGTTAACACAGAACACGGACTAGTGTCGAATCTGAGATGACATAAGTGGTGTATACAAGATACGGACGAGTATCTGTATAAGTAAAAACAAGTATGAGTGGTGTATAGACAGGTTTTTAAACTGCTGGGGAGAGTGACACGGACGAGTGTCGGAAGGAAAAAAGTATAGTATAAAAAAAATCTGATATACAAAGTGCTTATGTTACTGTGCTGGGGAAAATGACATGGACGGATGTCAAGGAATTGTATATATATGTATATGTGAGTGCAAAGAGGATGCTTTGGCTTTCTATTGGGGATATGACACGGACGGGTGCCAAGGAGTATATACTGATGTTTGCGAATGCAAGGCAACTGCTTTAGCTTTAGCCCTCTGCTGGGGAATCTGGGGAGTTTTCTGTATACCGTTGATGGATTGTCAATATTCACAAGTGTTTAATTCAGAACATGGCTTATGATTATGCAATATGTTTGATTTTTGCCGTAATGCTTCGTTTTTAGACGGAATGCTACGCTTTGTGGGGTGAATATGATGCGAATGCCATGATTTATGCAAGGATACCAATCTGGGATTTGGATCCCGTTGCTGCGAAGATTTCTGGTAGATCTGCTTGAAATGGACATCCCAGCTGGGGATGAGATCATTGGTAGATCTGACAAGATGCGTCTGCTTGGAGGAATAGGTCACTGATAGACCCATTCTTGGTAATGAGGGACCCAACTGGGGTTTGTAGAAGCTTTCGTCACTCTATTGTGATTCCTTCATGCGCTGCTCTTTTGGCCAGAGGCTGAAACTCTGTGGGGGAAGCTGGTTCCCTGGCTTCTAAGCTTAGATGAGGAGGAAAAATGATTGGCACCTCGGCTGGGAGAAGTAACAAGTGGCAATTCAGATGAGGAGAAAACACTTTGAGTGTTAAGACTGAGTGAGTGTTGATTTGCCAGCTCGCTGGGATGAAGCTCACATGCCCTATGTTGCACTTGCGAACACCTGCAATCCTGCGAAGATAGAAATGCACAAGTAATCCCGAGGTATCCTTTACTGGATCCCATCACGAGAGTTCCGACACTCCTGGGAATAAGTATATTTCCTGCAAGCACACAGTTTCATAAAGACGCATCTGTATTTATGCAATCAGTATCTCTAAAGACATCAGACATTTTGCAAATGAAAATAAAATGTACGAGACGAGACATGACTGAAAATCTGATTTTATTAATTCATGTGCCCTGAATTGGCACGATACAGTCAAAGAAACATATCTCCTAAAATGAGGAGATTGTTACAAAATGAGAAACAAAAGGTGTTGGCAATGTTGATGACGCTTCAAGGAGCTCCCTTTTGCTATGACTCGTATGACATTTGACGTTCTTCTCGTCTTGCTTTTTGAAGAAGGCTGATTCTGAAAGAAGCTTGATCCTTTCGAAGCTCACCAAGTTGTAAGTGATACAGACGAATTCAGCATGCAGTTGTTCGCTTATTCCCTTATTTTGCATGGATCGCCCTTTCGGGTTTTCAATCCATCGGGATACCCATTTTTGCCTGAGTTGTCCAATGCGGCTTTTCAACTCAGCGGGTGTACATTTTTTGTTTATTTTCCCTTATTTTTGCCCGAGCCTTTTATTCTGTTTTTGACTCGCCGGGATGCCCTATTTTTGCCTGGACTTACATTCTATTTTTGTGTCCAGCGGGTCATTTTATGCGAAGTATTTTTTAACTGCATCTGAATTCACAGGGGACGGGAAGTCCTCACCATCCATAGTGCTGAGCATCAGAGCTCCACCCGAGAAAACTTTCTTTACTACGAATGGTCCTTCATAGTTTGGGGTCCACTTTCCCCTGTGGTCTGTATGAGGAGGGAGGATTCTTTTCAGCACAAGATCTCCTACTTGGTATTCTCGGAGCCTGAATTTCTGATCGAAGGCTTTCTTCATTCTTTTCTGATACAGCTGCCCATGACAGATTGCAGCCAATCTTTTCTCTTCAATCAGATTTAGTTGTTCGTATCGGGATCGGACCCACTCTGCTTCGTTCAGCTTAACATCCATCAGTACCCGTAGGGAGGGTAATTCAACTTCAACCGGTAGGACTGCTTCCATACCATACACAAGCTGATACGGTGTTGCCCCGGTGGATGTTCTGATTGACGTACGGTACCCATGCAAGGCAAACGGTAGCATTTCATGCCAGTCTTTGTATGTAACTACCATTTTCTGCACAATCTTCTTGATATTCTTATTAGCTGCCTCAACAACGCCATTCATCTTTGGCCTGTAAGGAGAAGAATTGTGGTGTTGAATCTTGAAGTCCCGGCATAGCTCTGCCATCATTTTATTGTTTAAGTTGGAACCATTATCAGTAATGATTCGTTCGGGAACTCCGTATTGACAGATGATATCTCTCTTCAGAAATCTGGCTACCACTTGCCTTGTAACGTTTGCATATGAAGCTGCTTCGACCCACTTGGTGAAATAGTCAATGGCAACCATGATGAATCTGTGGCCATTCGAAGCAGTCGGTTCAATCTTGCCAATCATATCAATGCCCCACATAGCAAAGGGCCAGGGTGAAGACATCACATTCAAAGGATTGGGAGGCACATGCATCTTATCCGCATAAATCTGGCATTTATGGCACTTTCTGGCGTAAGCACAACAGTCGGTATCCATTGTGATCCAGTAATATCCTGATCTTAGCAATTTCTTGGCCATTGCATGCCCTCCTGCATGGGTACCAAAGGATCCTTCGTGCACCTCGTGCATTAACAAGTCTGCTTCTGTTCTATCAACGCATCTGAGGAGTACCATATCAAAGTTTCTCTTGTACAGGGAACCATCAGTGTTCAGAAAGAAACTACCAGCAAGCCTTCTCAAAGTCTTCTTATCATTGGAAGATGCCCCAGGTGGGTATGTTTGATCCTCCAAGAAGCACTTAATGTCATGGAACCAAGGCTTATCATCTTTGACAACATCTGCTGCGAACACATATGCTGGTCTGTCAAGTCTGGATACTGAAATTTGAGGTATAAAGTTGGCAGCTTGAACTTTGATCATAGATGAAATGGTAGCCAGAGCATCTGCAAACTGATTCTCGTCCCGAGGGATATATTCAAGCTTGACTGTTGTGAAGAAAGTCAATAACCTCCTTGTATAATCCCTGTAAGGTATCAGATGATCCTGATGTGTGTACCATTTGCCGTTGGTTTGATTAACTACCAGAGCTGAATCTCCGAATACAGTCAATGTCTTGATCCTGAGGTCAATGGATTCCCCAAGACCCATAATGCAAGCTTCGTATTCAGCTTCGTTGTTAGTGCAGTTGAAGGTGAGCTTTGCCGAGAAAGGCATGTGAACTCCTTTAGGTGTAATGAGTACTGCACCAACACCACGACCATTCATATTAACAGCCCCATCAAACATCATAGTCCATTCTTCTTCTGGGTCAGGCCCCTCAGTGTGAATAGGCTCTTCATGGTCTTTCGCTTTTATGAACATGATGTCTTCATCAGGGAAGTCAAATCTCATAGGCTGGTAATCATCAATAGGTTTCTCAGCAAGATAATCAGACAATACACTGCCCTTGATGGCTTTCTGAGAGGTGTATTGGATGTCATATTCTGTGAGGATCATTTGCCATCTTGCAACCCGTCCGGTAAGTGTTGGCTTCTCAAAAATGTACTTAACTGGATCCATCTTGGAGATCAATAGAGTAGTATGGGTCAACATATACTGTCTCAGTCGGCGAGCAGCCCACGCTAAAGCACAGCAAGTTTTCTCGAGCAGTGAATAACGTTGTTCACAGTCGGTAAACTTTTTGCTCAGGTAGTATATTGCATACTCTTTTCGACCAGACTCGTCATGCTGGCCCAACACACACCCCATTGACTCTTCTAATACTGTCAAGTACATGATTAGAGGTCTTCCTTCAACTGGAGGCATAAGGATTGGAGGCTCTTGTAAGTATTCCTTAATCTTGTCAAAAGCCCTTTGACAGTCTTCGTTCCACCTGACCGTTTGTTCCTTTCTTAGCAGTTTGAACAAGGGTTCACAGGTTGCTGTGAGGTGAGATATGAACCGTGAAATGTAGTTCAATCGTCCCAAGAACCCTCGAACTTCTTTTTCTGACTTCGGTGCAGGCATTTCTTGAATGGCTTTGACTTTATCAGGTTCAACTTCAATCCCTTTTTCACTTACAATAAATCCCAGCAGCTTACCAGATCGCACCCCGAATGTGCATTTGTTGGGGTTTAACTTCAATTGGTACTTCCTCAGACGCTTGAATAGCTTCAGCAGATTCACCAGGTGGTCTTCTTCCGTGAGGGACTTGGCAATCATGTCATCCACATAACACTCGATTTCTTTATGGATCATGTCATGGAATAATGTTACCATAGCCCGTTGATATGTTGCACCAGCATTCTTCAGTCCGAATGGCATCACCTTGTAACAGAACGTGCCCCAGGGTGTGATGAAAGTTGTCTTCTCCATGTCTTCAGGTGACATTTTAATCTGATTGTATCCTGAAAATCCGTCCATGAAGGAGAATACCGAGAACTGGGCCGTGTTATCCACCAATACATCGATGTGAGGTAATGGGAAGTCATCTTTCGGGCTGGCTCTGTTCAGATCCCGGTAATCAACACACATTCTTACTTTGCCGTCCTTCTTAGGCACAGGTACTATATTAGCAACCCACGGCGGATAGCTAGTCACAGCAAGGAACCCGGCGTCCCACTGCTTTTGTACCTCTTCTTTGATTTTCATTGCCATGTCTGGGCGAGTACGGCGCAGTTTCTGTTTAACCGGCGGGCAATCTTCCCTTAAAGGCAGCTTGTGCATAACAATGTCGGTGTCCAACCCTGGCATATCTTGATAAGACCAAGCAAACACATCCACATATTCCTGAAGCAGGTCAATCAATTGTTTCTTCACTGAGTTTTGTAAGCAGGCCCCGATTTTAACCTCTTTCACGTCTTCATCTGTACCAAGATTAATCGTTTCGACCTCCTCCTGATGAGGAGTGATAACCTTTTCCTCTTGTCTCAACAACCTGGCTAGCTCTTCAGGAAGCTCGTAATCTTCTTCAACCCCTTCATCAGCTTGATTGATTGGGTTGTCAAAGTCATACGAAGTCATAGCCGTGCTGTTATCGGTGCGGTCTGGAAGGCACTCTCTGCAAGGGTTCAGTTTGTTCATTTTAGTGATTGATTTTAATTTTGTTTAGAAAAGTGAAATGAAGTCGTCATTTTGAAAACATTGCCATTTATTTTTGTACAAAAAGAAAAATGGAAAAATAGTGAACAGAAAAGAAAAAGACTCATTTGCAAAAGATGTCTGATTATCATTGATTGATCTATTTGCACAAAATTACAGATGGCCCGATTACAAAATGAGTCTTGTCATCTTGGGCAAGATGCAAGACTTGATGCATGCTTAAAAATACAGGAAATAATAATTACTCTGCAGGAGTAACTCTTATAATTTCCTGGGAAGACCAGTTTGAGATACTGCTCCCCGGGATCCTTGGACGTATCCAACTCTCCAGGTTGCGGTCGCTTTCATCCTCATGTTCCAAGTTGTTCACTGCATCGGGGGTGAGCATCCCCCACTGATAAAATTGGGCTTCTTAGCAGCCTCTGCTTGATCTTGTTGAGTTGGTTTGTAACCCAACCCAAATCTATCCTCCTTCTTCTCCACGGGCAGCAACTTGCCCCAGCCCTGGGCAGTCCCTTCTTCAACAACCTTCCGGGCTTGTTGATAAGATGTCATTGAGGTTCCAGGTACAGAGGATGCTTCATTTATGTTCAAGGCCTCAAACCCTTGACTCATAGTTTCGTGGATCTCCCCATCCATCTCAATGTATTTGTATGTAGCCAGATGGCTAACAAAGATATCTTCCTCTCCACAAATGGTAACGACTTGGCCCTCCCACTCGAATTTTAACTTCTGGTGAAGGGTAGACGTAACTGCGCCAGCGGCATGAATCCAAGGTCTACCCAATAGACAGCTGTAGGCAGGCTGTATATCCATCACGAAGAAGGTCGTTTTGAAAGTCTGTGGGCCAATCGTTATAGGCAACTCAATTTCTCCCAGAACTGATCTCTTAGAACCGTCAAAGGCTCTCACTACCAAGTTACTGGGGCGTAACGCCAATCCTTCATACTCCAGCTTCACAAGGGCTTTCTTAGGTAGGACATTGAGGGATGACCCTGTGTCCACCAATACATGAGAGAGAACTGCACCCTTACACTCCAAGGTAATGTGCAAAGCCTTGTTGTGATTGCGGCCTTCCATAGTCAAATCAGTGTTGGTAAACCCTAGTCCATTACTAGCGTTAACATTTCCAACCACTGCCTCTAACTGATTGACGGTAATCTCCTCCGGCACATAAGCTGCGTGCAAGACTTTTAATAGTGCGTTCCGGTGAGCCTCGGAGCATATTAGCAATGATAAAATGGAGATTTTGGAAGGTGTCTGGTGAAGCTGGTCCACTACCTTGTAATCACTTTTCTTGATGATTCTCATGAATTCATCAACCTCTTGATCAAAAGGGGTTTTCAAAGCTTCTTTAGCAACTTGCTCTTCTTGCACCAGGCTCTTCCCTTTTGCTTTGGCAGCAGCTTCTGCTTCAGCAATGGGTCTTGGAATCTGCGGGGCGAAGAGATGTCCGCTTCGAGTGAAGCCTCCGCCTCCCCCCACATTGTCTATTTGTGGTGAAGAAGTTGATGATTCTAAAGAGATTTTCCGTCCTTCGCAGTATAGATCGGAGTCGTAATGCCAAGGGATGGCATTACTGCTTTCATAAGGAACTGGACCAGGCACTGTGATAGTGACTGGACTGATAGCAGCTGCAGAAGGGACCATGATAGTGTGTGGATCATAGTATATTGTAACCGGTGCTCTGATAGGAGTGGCATTTTGTGAGTTGTAGGCAGAATCATTTGCAGGATCATAATAAATTGTAACCGTTGAGACACTTTCGTTATTTGCTGTTGATGTTGTAGGAGACACTGTTGACTGGATGGATGTTGAAGTTGTAGAAGGTTCTGAATGAAGGGGTGCTGAAGTTGTAGAAGGGATGTTTGTTGATATTTGGTCCGTTGAAGTGACAGACGAAGCATTTGTTGATGAGATTGAAGAGTTGTTTGGAACAATTGTTGTTGCGGTTGTAGAAGACTCGGGAATTGTTGTTAAGGAAATTGCTGGATTTGTAGGTATTGATGTTGTGATTTGAAGCAGGCCACTCTGGATGAGACCATCTATGCCACTTCTCAAGTTATCACACCCATTTACTGAAATGTTGCAATAAGCACATCCTAGCTCACACCCGGGGAACATTTGACATTCAAGGAGTTGAGCTTTAATCTCTACCAAGGGTGTCCGAATCTGCCCCACACTGGTTATCAAGTAAGAAGGCTTATCTTCTTCAATAGCATTGATTCTGGGTCCTCCATGGTTGGGCATGGGGTTCTTACTGACATTTAGTGGGGGTGCAAAGTTCAGAGCTTTGGAATCCACTAGATCCTGTACTTTCATGTGCAAAGCTCTGCACTTCTCTGTACTGTGGCCAGGTGCATTTGAGTGAAAAGCACATCTGGCGTTGGCGTCATAATTTCTGGGCAGACTGGCAGGATCTGGAGGTGCCAATGTCCTTAGCTCAACCAGGTTGAGTTTCAGGAGTTGTGGCAATAATGTGGCATAAGGCATAGGGATCGGATCAATCACCCTATTGGCCTGAGATGGTCTCTGTTGAAAAGGTCTTTGCTGATTGTTGTTGCTGGTGTTGTTGTTGTTATAATTTCTCTGAGGTGGATACTGAGCATGTTGCTGGTAGTGGGATTGTTGTTGTGGTTGATATGCTGGTTGTTGATGAACTGGAGCGGGAATGGTGACAGATGCCACTGACCTATGAACATACTGGGGTCTTCCCCTGCTGGTATGGATAACATTAGTCTCACCTGTTCTTCTTGTACCCACAAAAGGCTTTCTTGGGTTGCTGGACGAGCTTGCACCGTTGTCAGAAATTTTGCCCATCTTTAATAGGCTCTCAATTCTTTCTCCAGCTATAACTACATCTGCGAAGCTGGTGGAAGAAAAGGCAGCTAGCCTATCAATGTATGTCCCTTGGAGGGTGTTCATAAACATGTCAGCCATCTCCCTTTCCGACATGGGTGGTTGGACAGCAGCAGCAAGCTGTCTCCACCTCTGGGCGTACTCCCGGAAGCTTTCTCTGGATGATTGTGACATTCCCATCTGGAGGGTCCTGTTGGGAGCCATATCCAAGTTGTACTGGTATTGTCTAATGAAGGCCTCGGCCAGGTCCTTCCAGCACCTGATGGTTACTCTAGTCAAGTGAGAGTACCATTCCCTTGAAGCTCCTGTTAAGCTATCTTCAAAATAAAACATCCATAGCTTTTCATCCATGGTATATGCCTTCAGCCTCCCTAGAAAGGATTGCAAGTGGGTTCGCGGACAGGAAGTTCCGTTGTACTTTTCAAAGCACGGAGGTTTGAACTTGTGAGGTATTCTTACCCCGTCCACTAAGCCCATGTCCATAACATCAAAACCCAAGGAGTTTTGAGACTCCAAGGATCTTAATTTCTCAGCAATTTCATCTAGCCTTCTGTCATAGGCTTCATCCCCAGCTCCCATCACAGTGAATTGATCTTCCTTGGGGTCTTCTTGTAGTACTCTGCCTGTAGTAGCATTCCCTTGCACATTAGCAGGGATGTTGATCTCTGGGTGTAGGTGAGGCCCATACACAGGTGGGTTGACATGAGGCTGAACCCTCTCATTGTTGCTTGTTCCACCAGTCCCTAGATGGGGGTCTTCCTGAGTCTGCCTTTCTACTAAAGCCCTTAATCTCTCTTGGCTCTGAGCCAAACCATTCATCACCTCCATAAACTGGGTCATCTGATTCCTCATTTCCAGTCTCTCATTGGCCATTTGAGCCCTGACCTCTGTAAGGTCCTGTTGTACCTGGTCCATCTGTATACCCGGAAGGTTGTTGCGGGTAGGATATCTGTGTGGACGGTTGAGTGGGAACACCCGCCGTCGAGCAATAGTTCCTGAATCACAACAGAGTTAGTAACAAAAACAAAGCGAAACCTACAAAACAAAACAAAAGGTTAGTATGCAATGCAGTATGCTTATTTGTTTCCAAGGTATCCGGCTTGGCATTTGGTTTTGACCTTTCCAGACCCCTGAGGAAGATGCTTTTTGATGTTGCTTAGGAGAGAGAGATTCAAATGAAACAAACTAATGAATATATTACAGAAAAGTGAATGATACATATTTTGTTTTTTACAATACATGCCCCTGAGGGGTCAAAATACAACATAAAAAGGAAAAGTACAATGAAATGAAAGCAACAACAAGCAAAAGTCAGACACCAAGACCAAACTCATCCTCTTGGACTTCCTTTAGAAGTGCTTCAGTTACCGGATCAACTGGACGCTCTGTGAGGTTCCTGATGAGAAGATTCCTGGTGGCAATAGCTGCAGTTAGCTTCTTGTGTCTGCCCTGGTCTTTTGACCTTTTCACACCAGCCCTAATCTTCAACTCTGAGATCTCTTTCTGGGCTGCCAGCAGGGCTTCCTGTTGCTCTTTTGCACTGGCCTCCAACTGCTCAATCTTGTCCTGAGTCCTCTTATCTTCCTGAGTACGAGCTTCGGTGATCCTGACCCACCTAGCTTGACTCTCTTTCAGATACAAATCAGTCCTGGCCTTTTGGAACTGAGCCTCCTTGCAGGCATTCTTCAAGATCTGCTCTCTAGTCCTTGACTTCTTGATGTAGTCTTCTGACTTCTCAATCCTGGCTAGATGCTCCACCTTAAGCTTTTCCAACCTTTCAATGTCCAGCCGACCATCACTCCTCTCCCAGAGGGTCTTCTGTAGAGCCTGAGCCAGATTCTCATTCCTCTCTTTCAGTTTCTCAAACTCTTCCAGGCTAACAATGGCTGGAGGGGGTGATGTGGATGGTCCAGGTGCATCCTCAATGGTGAAGGGCATCCCAGAAATTTGAGCCCTGGCATGAGACCACTCATAGTACTGAGCTGAGGCCACATTGTTGCATCTCCCAAGAATGGCCATCCCTTTGGTCTGGACATTGTCCCAAGCCCAGGATGCTTGCCTGACAATAGCTAGATTAGGCTTAATCTCACAATAAAGGGTTTCAGCCAAGTCTTGTGCTCTAGGAGGGTGGACCAATGCATAGCCCAATTGTCTTTTGAATAACAGAGGGTTGTAGTTGATGCAACCCTTCACTCCTATCAGGGGTACATTGGGGAATTGCCCACAACTAGTAATGATGTCCCTGCCCTTGGTGCTCTGAGTGCACCACCTGATGTCATCTGAGGTCAAAGCAATGAGTCTTCTAGCCCAATTCTTTTGCTGGTGAGGATTCAAGAATGCATCAGTCTTGGGCAAGTGTTTGAGCAGCCAGGTATGGAACAGGGGAGCACAGCATCTCACCAATCTTCCTCTTTGCTTTTCATTCCTTTGGTGAACAGAGTAGTAGAAATCTCCCAGTAAGGTGGGCACTGGGTTCCTCAGAATGAAAAGGTGAATGGCATTCTTGCTAATAAACTTAGGCTCATCTGCAAAAAGTATAACCCCATATATGCTGAGGGCTAACAAAGCACAGACTGCCTTCCATTCTCCCAAGGAGGCCTTCAGGATAGCCTGGGAAGTCAAGAAATCCAAGTGTAGACCAGAGATTCCAGCCTTGGTAGTCATGTTCTGCCCAATCAGACAAGGTTCCAGATACAATGCCTTTGCCACTTCTTCATTACTGGGAAAAGCCATCTAAGGGTTAAAGGGGACACCACCCCTGACAGGTACACCAATCAGTGATGAATACTCTTCCAACAAGGGTCCCAACTGAAAATCCTGGAAGGTGAAGCACCTCAGAGGAGGATCATAGAACTTTAGACAAGTGTGAATCAAGCTCCTCTGGGAAGGGTCCAAATCCATAACCACATCAAGGATGCCTCCATAATGTTCTCTGAATAGTGGTATATGGTCTGGAGTAATCAGGGCTTGGATCTTCCTGATGCCAGCCAGCTCAGGCTCAAAGAAATGATATGAGATGTTGCTCTTCTTGGGTGTCATGTTGCTGATGAAGAGCTGAAAAATAACTGCTGATGATGAAGACTGATGCTGGTAATGAGCCACTGACAGGCTGAGACTGGTGATGACAGTAGCTGAAGCAGGCAACTGGTGAGAATGGCTGTAGCAGATAGCTGGTGAACATGGGTCTAATCAGATAAAGGGGTCAAAACCAAGCCAAAATATGTGATGTGGATACCCTGAAAAAACAAATAAGCAAATGTTAAATGATGCAATGATGATGTATGTAAATGATATGCAAGGGTTTGTGATCAAGCTGGATCTGATTACTGCCTTGATATAAGTCCATGTATGTTCAAGAAATCCAGATGGAGGTTCATAAGTCCAGTAACCAAGGTGGGGGACTCAAATAAAGAGTCACATGTCCAGGGTTAAAAATCACAAGAACTGTCCCAAAATGGAGTACTCTTAATCAAAACAAAGTAACAGGGTATGCTGAGGTCAAGGGTACCTGCAAACCTGTAAACAACCCAACCCCCTCACAGGTGGTGTTCTAAAACAAGGATCCTCAGACTTGGATCAGTTATGAGAAGTGTAAACACTTCTAACCCGGAGGTACAGTGTTTACAATAACCATAAAAGATCCTCCTCTAATTCACCTCAGTTTCTGAAGGTCATAAAAAGGTCATCCAGACTTAGCAGGCTTCCCAGATAGCCCTAGCACTACAGGAAATCTGTAGCACAGAGTTCTCAAGAAGAAACCCATATCTGAACCGTGTTTCATATTCCCGCACCAGACCGAAATGGAATGGGAAAGAACATGAACCACTCTAGCCTAGGTGTCACTCAGGTCCCAGGTATAGGACCTCAACTCTCAATAGAACCCCACCCACCAAAGCAACAAAACCAGATCCATCCAGAACAGTATGACAGTATGATATATGTAAAGTTGTAAAGAAAGCAATAAACAAAACTGTACATAAAGCAATGAAATACATATACAAACACAATTAGCACATAACACCCCAGTAAACACAAATCAAACAAGCGCTAGGAGGAACCCACAAAAAGAACCAGAAGCCCTGGTTGCAGTATAAGGTATATCCCCAGTGAAGTCGCCAAGCTGTCGCTCCCAAAAGATAAGACTGGGCTCAAATGAGGTACAGACGCGAACGGTCGGCGAAAGGAGGGTGTGAGAGCACACAGGAGTGAACTCACAGGAAATGAAAAGAGTCGCCAGCTAGGCATTTTTATCCCGAAGGAAAGGTAATGTTGCATAGACCTAGAAAGATATGGATAAGACGGTTGCGAACCAGAGAGACTGAGAAAGGGGGTTGGTTACATCCTGGGAAGGTATTAGCACCCAGATTGTCCTTCGTACTCGACGGGATCCACGCTTAAAAGATTTGTGTTTTAAAGGGGTAGTGTCAGTGCAATCTGTGTATCAAAGCTGGAAAGAATGCAAGTGTCAATGTAAAAGGAGTGTAGTGTATGTAAGTGAAGTGTCAGTGTAAGAACAAGAATGAAGTGCTCAGGATCATGAGGCTTAAAAGAATAGAGCTGGAAGGAGGGGGAATATACAGATACTTTTGTTCGATAACTGTTAAGTTATGCCTACGTATCCTCTCGTGCAATGAGGAAGTCAGAACATCGTAGTTCGACCCAAAGAGACTGAAAGGTGAATTGACTTGTGAACTGGTTACTTGTCAATGCTCAAGTGTATGACCTGTCTGGCTCAGGTGCAAACTGTCTTGCATTAGACGGAAGAAGCGAGTTCTCGTTTGTGAGTGAATGAGATGAGAAAAGAATCCCGAAGGAGACGATTATTGTTTGTTTTTGAGTTTTCAGTCTTTTATTGCTTTTGAGAATTTGTCATAAGTTAATGAGCTTAAGCCTAAACCAGTGGATTTAGTAAACTCATCACATCTTCCCTCTGATTAGGGGTAATGAGAATACCTTAAGTGTGAAGTCAGCTTCTCACACTTAATCACCTTTGGTGTAGGATTAAGATCATTAACCTACTTGTGATTATTTAGATGTTTTTGTTGTTTCTGTTTAGTGTTGAGTAATGAGATTAAGCCATAATCAGGGATTAAACAGACTCATTACACCATCCTAATAGAAGGATAATAGATGAGAATGTTTAAGATGAGGAAAGCTCCTCAACTTAATCCATGATTAGGGATTAAACTCATGACAAAACAAAGCCTTTATTAAGTGGATTTTAGTTAATGATAAGATGATGAAGTGATTTTTAATGTTTTTAAGACAACTTGAGGAGGACTTGTCCATTAACACTAGGGTTAGTCCTTCTTAACCAATTAAGGAAGAAATAGAACCCTAATGCAAGGCCCAAGTTACAAGTTTGGTGTCTTAGTGATTATTAGATGGATTGATTAGAGGAGTTAAACACATTAAGGGTTTAACACTTAGGATTAAAGTTATACACTCCATCCTAATAGAAGGATGCAGGCATAAACTTAATCACAAAGCCTTAAAACCTTTAGGGTTTAGTCCTTGATTATGAGATGAGAAAAGAAGACTCAATGAGACACAAAGGTAAAATCTAAATGGGGGAACTAATCAAAACCCTAATTATTGTCATGCTTGGTTGTTCCTAAGGTTTGTGAGGTTAACAAGAGAAATCTTCAGAGGAACCACCAGGAAGCAGATGAAAGGAACAAAGGAAGCAAAGTAACTTGCTTCATTTAAGAAGACAAGTCACTTGAGGAAAGAAAGTAAGAAGAAGAAGAATGAGCAAGCTCAATCCCAAACTTAAGACAAAATGCAGCAATGATGCATAAGAGAGATGAAAATAAATTGTGAGAAGTGAAGGCAAATTCACTTCTCAAAGTGACTTACCACCTGAAAAGTTAGTGAAAGGAATGCAATGCAATGCAAAATGAGATGGAATAGCATGATGAAAACTAAAACCAGAAGCATATGTATGATGTTAATGATGCTATGATATGATGCAAACATAAAACAAGGCATGGTAATGATCATACAAACATATGGATGCAAGAGAAACATGCTTAGAACCATGAACATACATGAAAAGTTATGGAATGAAAATGACATACAACATGGCAAATGAAAGATGCAATGATCAAACATGCTTCCAACATGTCTTAAGATGTCTAATGAATCAAATAGATGCATAAAATGTCATGGCAAGTCATGGTATGTAAGCAAATGCAAGATGAGTGCAAAAGGAAGTCCACATTAGGGTTTAATGACCAATGCACAAAACAAAAACCAAAACCAGAAGCAAACATCAAGATAAAAAATTGAAAATGCATTCAAGGGAACCCTAAACCTATACAAATTCACTGCCCAAAGGAGGGGATCCAATTCTTAACCTAGTGAAAGTTATGAATTTCCTAAGATTTCTAGGGTTTTAAGGCACCTTGTCAAGAAAAATGTCAAACAAATTGAAAATGCAAGATCAAAACATGCCAATTTAATCCCATAAACTACATGCTATACAAGATGCAATGCAAAAAGAATCAAAGTCCAACTCTTAAAGACTAGGCAGGAATGAATTTTCAAAGATTGGATCAAAATAATGCCTTGAAATGAAATTAATTCCATGAAAAATTGTCAAATGATATCAAGATCAAAAAAGAAATTTGTTTTGAGGGTTGGACAATGTTTCTAAATGATTTTAAAGGTTTCATGAATTTTTTTGTGATTTTTAAATACCTAAAAGTATTTTTAATTAATTAATTCTCATTAATTAATTAAAAATAAACTTTTAAATGATTTAAAAATAATTTTTAATGCAAAAAATAAAAATAAAAATGTTTTTGGTTTCTGAAAATTAATAAAAGCTTTGACAAAAAATTTCAGAATTTTTCAATGATTTTTACTATTTTTAATAAAATGAAGAAAACAAATGCAATTAAATGAAAAATAAAATGAATTAAACTGAAAAATATGAAAGTATGCAAGATCAAGGGCCAGCATTCAAACCCACACGCGCGCGAATTGACTTGGCGCCATATCCAAGGGCTGAAATTCAAAATCTCCTAATTATGATTAAACCCTAATTACATGCCCTAATGACTTTCAGATGACCGGAACAGTGGTTCCGGTCATCTTCTCCGACGAGCCAAATCTCTAACTCCCTCTACACGCAATAAAAATGAAATCTAACTGCCCAGAATTCATCCCCACTCAACACTAAATCAAAACCCCCACACAAACATCATTTTTCATTCATCAATCAGCCAAATCGAAGCAAAACTCATTTAGGGCAAAAAGTTTCAGACAATTCATACATGCTCAATATTCCACCATTTTCATTTTTAAACACATCATGATGATCAGGATATCATATAGAATCAATTTATAACAAGTAAAATGAGTTCTGGAAAATTTGTTCTTGATGGATACCTGAACTGAAGCTTTGGTTTCTGGCACTTTCTGGCTGATTTCTTGCTTTCAATCAACTCCACTGGACCCCCTGAGAAGCTTCCAATGCTTGTTTGAAGTTTATAATGAATGGTTTGAGAGATGGCAGAAGTTCTGTTCAAGGGAGGGTGGTGATCGTGTTTTTGATTCAGGGAGTTTTAGGCTATGGTGATGGGTGGTTTCTGGCCAGTGAAGTATGCTAAGTTGATTTGTGAAGTTGGTTTGTGTGTTTGCAGCTTGTGGAGAGTTTTTCGAAAACTTTTGCAAAATGGGGTGAAAATGAGAGAGCTGTGTTGGTGTGTCTTCAGGCTTGTGTTGTATGTCTTTTGGCTTGCTTTTTGTTTGCATAAACTAATGGGATTGGTCAGATGAGTTGATGTGTGCTTTTGTGATTGGTATGGCTCAAGTTGCCAAAATGTCAAAGTTGTGTAAGAGAGGCATGGGCTACTAGCTAGCCAAGGACAGATGGGGTGTCCTGCGCAGCAAGATGTGTGGAGAGCCATAGGATTGTTTGTGAAGTCAGCAAGCAAGTGGATTCACACTTGAGTGAGTTTTTGCAACTTGCCTCCCTTTTGCTTCTTATGAAATTTCTTGCTCCATAAGTCACAAAAATGAGTGATCCTTTGGTGTAATCTGACTTTTAGGTCTTGGTACATGCTTGTATGAGGATTAGAAGTTTATTTGATAGCTCAATTTGCCTTGGCAAGTGAATTTGCAACTTTGCCTCTTTGGTGGAAAACTTCAAATTTTGTGATTTTAGCCAACTTTGACAAGCCATAACTTTTGATTCAAAATGAATTAGGTCATGTTCTTGTACTTTTTGAAAAGGGAATGATCCAATCTACAACTTTCATGACCAAAGTTTTTCATTTGAAGCATTTTTGAATCAAAAAGTAAAGGTTGAAAAAGTTTCCTAAAATGGCAATTTCCATTGAAAGTCAAACTTCCCAAAAAGTCAACTTTGCAAATGACTTGAAATTATTCAATTTTGTGAACTTCCAACATCTTCTATGATCAAATAAAGATCATACACAATCAAAATGATGAAGAACACCTTTTGGTTGGGTCACTGGGGGCCTCAGATGCCCTGATTTTGCACTGACTTGCTTGAAAAGTCAACTCTTGATCATATGACTTCCCCATGGAATTTCTTCATGAAAATTGATATGCATGCTCCCTATACCGTATAGAAACCAATAGAAACAAGAATGACCAAAAAATTTGGAGTTATGGCCTCTGAAACCAAAACCCTAATTTTAGGTCAACTGTGCAGTCAAACCTGGCTCTGCTTCCATGCCATTTTCAGTTCTTGTGATTCTTTGACATTCTTGACTTTGAGAGGATATAATATGATGTTTGAACATACATGGACCCCTTTGAAGTGATTGATGACCTTTGGAGTGGCTCAAGAAGCTCTTGGATTGCTCAGATCACAAACCCTAGATGCAGATGACTTTGAACCAATGCAATGAATCAAAAATGTGATATGAGATGCTATGATTGGATTTATGCATATGAAAATGATCACAATCCATGGTGTGAATGGGTGAGGGCAAATTTGGGGTGTTTACAGCGTGTGAAAGTTATGGCTGGTCAAAGTTCAGTTGACTTTTCTTGTGAAAACCCTAATTTAGAAACTCCTGATTCTTGATGATCTGAAACTTCCTTGATGAATCATTATCAACCCTTGATCAAATGATGAATTGTACTTCATATACTTGATGTTGGCAAAAAAATCATGAAGTTTGACTTTTGTTTGACCACAGTTGACCTCAATTTGACTTTTTAACTACTTTGACTGATTTTAGCCTATCTGATCATTTGACTGAGCAAACCTTTTGGGAAAGCCTTGAAACTTGACATAGGGATTCTTGAATACATATAGGAGGGTATGAAGCTCACTTGAAGCTTTGGAAATCCATTTAGCCTGATGAAACTCAAAACCCTAGTTTAGGATGCATTGCTTAGGAGGATGCTTTGTCTGAAGGAATTGTCTAACTTTCTGACTAATTGTGAACCTTGTGAACCTTGTGAACCTCTTAAGATACCTTGTGACCCTCTTGGGAAACCTTAGTACACAATGTCTTGTCTAGGTGAGGGAAAATTTTGGGGTACAACAGCTGCCCCTGTTCAATTTTCTGAAACCTGAGGAGTTAGATTGGCCTGTGTGCCATTCGTGACTTGGAAGGTTGAAGGGGATTGAACACAAAAGCCCAAAATATTTCACTCGCCGGTGTGTAAAGTAACACTGCTGATGGGTTGCATATGCTGGAGTGGGCTTAAAGATGCCACTCAGAGGAACTGGAGATGGGCTTATAGATGCCATCCATAATATCAGAAGGTGATAGTATCTAAAGGTTGTTACTGACTATCAGTACTAGGTCTTCGTATAGGCCGTCTCTGAATCATTCATGTAACATGGTTTGAGTTGAATGCCAGCACTAGATCTTCGTATAGATCGTCTCTGCATTATCTTCATATAGATCGGCTCTGAACCATCTTTAGGAAAATGCTTTAATTTAAGCATCATAATCAAATCTTCGTGGCGATCTTTTCTGAATTGCTTTTGGTAATATCTTGGGCTAAGTACAAAATCTTCGTATCGACCATTTACGTACCATCCCACAGATAAAATGTTATATAGACCATTAGAAATAAATCTTCGTAGTGATTATCTCTTCTAGAAATATCCCGGATTAGGTAATAGATCTTCGTATAGACCATTTACATACCTTCCCAAGGACAAAAAGAATATCAGGATTAAATCTTCGTGGCGATTATCCCTGAACTTCTTCTGAAAGAATCTCTTGGATTAAGTGCTAGATCTTTGTATAGATCATTTACACACTATCCCAAATATAGTTGACCATCAGAAATAAATCTTCGTAACGATTATCTCCTTTGGAAATATCCTGGATTAAGCACTAGATCTTCGTATAGATCATTTACGTACCCTTCCAAGGACAACTTGAGCATTGATCATCAGAAATGAACCTTTGTAGCGATTATCTCTGAATTAAGTATCAGTACTAGATCTTCGCATAGATCGTCTCTAAACTGTTTTGAGTTGTTGATAATGTTTATCTGCCTGCAACTATCCTGAAAAGAAAAGGTTAGTTTATGCAACATGTATGCATGTATGGCATGATGTACTTAAGTAAATGTCTTATGCATTATGGATGCGTATGTTGTGATATGATGTAAATGATGTATGTATGAATCATGCAGCCTGAAGCGTCTGAATATCTCTGTATAACAACTGCTGGCTAGGGAAAATAAATCCCCGTTCGTTGCTGAAGAATATGAGGACTTCGTTCCCGTCTTGTTTGATAGTATGGTACTTATAACCTCCCGTCTTCGTTCGTCGTACTTTTAATGAAGGAATAAATTCCTGAGTATCCTGACTGAGGATAAAAGAGATGGACATAAATCCGAGAGGAGATGTTACTTGAAGTATCTTGTATTACTCTGTGAGGATGAACCGGAGAAAGCTTCGTTGAATTCCTATTACTGCATTTTATGCATTTCTGGTAAACATCAATCATATTCAAAAGCATACATACATTCAAACATAACCAATGGACATTTTCGTTTAGGTAAACAAGGTAAAAGTAAATCTGGATTCAAAGACGATATTTTATTTATTTTAGAAAGTAGCCTATACACAGGCAATTTGTACAAGGAGATAGAAGTCCTAGTAAAAGGAATTCGTCGTAAAAGTTTTACAAAAACAAAACAGCTATGTGAGAAATAATCCTATTAAGTTTCAATTCCACTATTGCCATTATCTTCAAGTATCTCATCCTTTGCTGTCGAGATGAAAATGATTGAATTGATCTTTATCTATTCGAACTTAAGTCAGGTAGCACAACTGGTTGGGGTTACATGAGTGATCCAAACGAGACATAGTCATACGCTTTAATCCCTAACTTTTGCCTGGATTTCCTCTATAGGTTTTCAATCCACCGGGATACCCTTTTTTTCCCAAGCCGCCTTTTCAGGTTTTCGACTTGCCGGGTGTAAATTATATATATATATATATATATATATATATATATATATATATATATATATATATATATATATGTATATATATATATATATATATATATATATATATATAAATCCCTAATTTTTGCCCGAACCCTTTTGGTTCGCCGGGATGCCCTTACTTTTGCCTAGGCCAGTCACGCTAGCGGGTCTCTTTTTATGCGTAGTATTTTTTAACTATGTATGCGTTCACAGGCTGTGGGAAATCTTCACCATCCATGGTAGTAAGCATCATGGCACCTCCTGAGTATACCCTCTTGACTACAAATGGTCCTTCATATGTAGGAGTCCACTTTCCCCTAGGATCACCCTGTGGTAATATGATACGCTTGATTACCAAGTCACCAGCCTGATATACCTTTTTCTTAACCTTCTTATTAAACGCTTTGATCATCCGTTTCTGGTACATTTGACCGTGACACACAGCTGCCAACCTTTTCTCATCAATCAAATTTATCTGGTCAAAAAGTTGAGTCTGAATCCACTCATCTTCATCCAAGCCTGCATCCTTCATGATTCTTAAGGAGGGGATCTGAACTTCAATGGGTAGAACTGCTTCCATACCATAGACTAAGGAGAATGGGGTTGCCCCTGTTGAAGTACGTATGGTAGTACGATAACCATGAAGAGCAAATGGTAACATCTCATGCCAAATCTTATATGTAACAGTCATCTTCTGTAGAATCTTCTTAATGTTCTTATTGGCAGCTTCTACTGCCCCATTCATCTTTGGACGATACGGAGAAGAATTATGATGCTTAATCTTGAATTGCGTGCAGAGATCATTAATCATAGTGTTGTTCATATTAGAGCCATTGTCTTTGATAATCCTTTCAGGGATGCCATACCTACATATGAGATTGTTCTTAATAAATCGAGCCACAACATTCTTAGTAACAGATGCAGATGAGGCTGCCTCCACCCACTTTGTAAAGTAATCAATGGAAACCAGGATGAAACGATGCCCATTAGAAGCAGTAGGCTTGATCTCACCGATCATATCAATGCCCCACATGGCAAAGGACCAAGGAGCAGTCAACACATTCAATGGAGCTGGAGGTATATGCACCTTATCAACATAAATCTGACATTTGTGACATGTTTTAGAATATTGATAGCAGTCTGCTTCCATGGTAGACCAATAGTAACCTGCTCTCAATATCTTCTTTGCCATGGTATGACCACTAGAATGAGTACCAAAAATCCCATCATGCATGTCTTCCATAATCTCTGTTGCTTCTTTCTTATCCACACAACGAAGCAAAGTCGAATCATGATTGCGCTTGTACAAAATCCCATTACTCAAGAAGAACTTAGCAGAAAACCTCCTCAGAAATTTCTTATCTTTGACAGATGCCCCTTCAGGGAACTCCTGAGCTTCAAGATATCTTTTCACTTCATAGAACCAAGGTTTTCCCTCTATTTCTTCAGTGTCAATCTCATTGCAGTATGCAGGCTTCTCAAATCTGTCAATAGTGATCTTGGGAGCTTCATCATCCCAACTAATCTCAAACATAGATGCCATGGTGGCTAGTGCATCTGCCAACTGATTCTCTCCTCGTGGAATATGTCTAAAGGTAATCTCTTCAAAATATGGGATCAAGGACAACACATGCTCTCTGTAAGGAATGAGATTTTCATGCTTGGTATCCCAATCTCCTTTAATCTGACTAACTACCAGGGATGAATCTCCATATACGTCCAGGAACTGAATCTTCATCTCAATGGCAGCTTTGATACCCATGATACATGCCTCATACTCATCCATGTTATTAGTACAATAGAAACAAAGTCTTGCAGTAATTGGAGTATGATAACCTTCAGGGGAAATGATCACAACACTAACACCATTACCAAGCGCATTAGAAGCTCCATCAAAAACCATAGTCCATCGGGATCCTTGTTTAGGTTCGTCATATTGTCTAGGTTCTTTTGTAATAATCATAATGTCTTCATCCGGGAACTCAAAATTCATTGATGGCCTTAATGGCCTTCTGAGTAGTGTACTGTATATCATATTTTGTTAAAATCATTTCCCATCTCGCTATTCGTCCGGAGAGAGCAGGTTTCTCGAATATGTACTTGATTGGATCCATCTTTGAAATCAACAAGGTAGTATGAGTCAACATATACTGTCTTAGTCGGCGAGCAGCCCATGCCAAAGCGCATCAAGTTTTCTCGAGCGGTGAGTATCTTGTTTCATAGTCGGTAAACGTTTTGCTAAGGTAGTATATTGCCTGCTCTTTTCGACCAGACTCGTCATGTTGCCCCAACACACACCCCATTGAGTTATCTAATACTGTTAAGTACATGATTAAGGGTCTTCCATCAACTGGTGGCATCAAAATTGGAGGTTCTAGAAGATATCTCTTGATTTCATCAAAGGTTATCTGGCACTCGTCATTTCAATCCATTACCTGATCTTTCTTCAACAACTTGAAGATTGGCTCACAGGTAGCAGTTAGCTGGGAAATAAATCTTGCAATGTAATTCAATCGTCCCAAGAAACCTCAAACTTCCTTCTCAGTATGGGGAGCAGGCATCTCTTGTATAGCTTTTACTTTCGCAGGATCCACTTCAATACCTTTTCCACTGACAATGAAACCCAGGAGTTTACCAGACCTAACTCCAAAAGTACACTTGTTTGGATTCAATCTTAGCTTGTATTTCTTCAACCTCTCAAACAACATATGCAGGTGATCAAGGTGTTGTTCCTCATTCTGCGACCTGGCTATCATATCATCCACATATACCTCTATCTCATGATGAATCATATCGTGAAACAAAGCCACCATATCACGCTGATATGTTGCCCCAGCGTTCTTCAAACCAAATGGCATCACCTTATAACAAAAAGTGCCCCACTGTGTAACAAATGTAGTCTTCTCCATATCTTCAGGTGCCATCTTGATCTGATTGTAACCAGAGAAACCATCCATGAAAGAGAATACCTTATGCTAAGCAGTGTTGTCTACCAAAACATCAATATGTGGAAGCGGAAAGTCATCTTTAGGGTTGGCTTTGTTCAAATCCCTATAATCTACACACATACGTAGCTTACCATCCTTCTTAGGTACTGGTACCACATTTGCAACCCATTGAGGATAAGAAGTCACAGCTAAGAATCCTGCATCAAATTGTTTCATCACCTCTGCTTTAATCTTTTCTGACATTTCAGGACGCATGCGATGAACCTTTTGCTTCTTTGGACGACAATCTTCTTTTACCGGTAAACGGTGAACCACAATGTCTGTATCCAACCCTGGCATATCTTCATAAGACCAAGCAAATATCTCCACATTATCACGTAGCATCTGGATCAATCTGTTCTTAACACCATCCTCTAATTCAGCCCCTATCTTGACTTCTTTCCTGTTTTCTTCCGTTCCCAGATTTACAACTTCGATTGGCTCTTCATGTGGTTGTATAGCTTTCTCTTCTTGTTGTTACAACCTAGCAAGCTCTACAGGTACCTCACAATCTTCCTCCTTTCCATCTTCAGCTTGATAGATTGGATTCTCGAAATTATAATTGGCAATAGTTGAACTGTTATCAATAGGATCTAGAGTGGATGAGGATCTTCATTTTAGTGATGTGGGTGTGTGTAAGAACACATAGCTGATAAAATAGAAATAATAATAAAAGAAAGACAAGGAGCACCATATTTACGAAAACGAAACGTCCATTGATTTTATTGAATGAAGTATGCAAATGAAATGACATCCCGAAACAAGCATACCATTGTTCCCTGGGCAAGACACAAGGCTTAAAATTTTAATTGTTCGAAATTACAAACATAAAATAAAAACACAGTAATAGTATTTACTCCTGACTAAAGGAGATAGGAATAACGTCTTCAGTCTTCCAATTGTTGAGCCCATCACCCATGGTAGGAAAGATCCAATCATCCAGGTTGTAGTCTTCATTACATTCACCCACAACATTGATTTGATCTCTTATGACCCCTTGATTGGTGATACGAACAACACGAGCACGACGAACAACCTTCTGAGATTCTGCAGTAAAACCCAAACCAAACTTGTCAGACTTGTGAGGGATGTTGGGAAGTTGACTCCAAATAGCAGAACCACCTTTTGCAACCACAACTTTAGCATCTTTGAGAGAGGCCATTGCAGAAGGTAGGTTAGTAACCACAAGAACTCTTTCAGGAGCAGGGACAGACTAAGGAACAGGATCAGAGCAAGGAACAACTTCAAATGTTTGACACGGAGTTTCAACCATCTCACCCTCCATTTCTACATATTTGAAAGTATTTACATGGCTCACCATGTACTCCTCTTCACCATAGACAGTGACAATTTTGTTCTTCACCGGATATTTCAACTTCTGATGCAAGGTGGAAGTCACAACACCTGCCCCATGGATCCAGGGGCGCCCAAGCAAACAAGAATACGCAGGACGGATATCCATCACATAGAAAGTAGAGTTGAAGACTTGAGAGCCTACTTTGATTGGAAGGTCTACTTCTCCATGTACCACTCTTTTTGAACCATCAAAGGCCCTCACCACCACATCACTTGGCCTTAACACAACATCTTTAGGACTGAGCTTGTCTAGAACCTCTTTAGGGAGCACATTTAACGAAGACCCATTGTCCACCAGTACATGAGACAAGGTAGTGCCCCTACACTCAATGGAGATATGCAGAGCTCTGTTATGGTTTCTCTTGGCAGGAGTCAAATCAACATCAGAAAAGCCCAGCCCATTATCACTAGTCAGATGCGCCACACAATTCTCAAATTGGTCCACAGAAATCTCATTTGGCACATGAGCAGTCTTCAAGAACTTGATTAAGGCTTTAGCATGAGCCTCAGAACACAACAACAAAGATAACATGGAGATTTTGGAGGGAGTATTCCCTAACTGGTCAACAATATCATAATCACTCTTGCGAATGATCTTCAATACTTCTTCCATATGTTTAGAAAGATTTTCAGCAGTCGGTGCCTCATCTTGTACAAGTTCAATCACAGGACCCTTGCCTCGAGCATCAGTACTTGGCCCAGAATTGGAGGTAGTAGTTGGAGTAGCTACACTTTTTGAGGTAGCCTGAGGAGAGAAGATTCTTCCACTTTGGTGATCTTACTAGATCTAGCAATATTATCAACATCAAGATTAACATCAGTAACAGGTGCATCAGTCAAAGGTTCTTGTTAACACCATGGATATAAACATCAGAACCATAATTCCAGGGTATAGCTTTATTAGACGTATAAGGAACAGGACCGGGAGTGGTAATGATCATGGGAGCCATTCTAACTTCAGCAACAGTCTTCACAAGGCCTTCAACAGTAATCCTGACAGGACCTTTAGAAGTGATCCTGACAGGGCCTTTGGAGGTAATCTTCACTGGCACTTTATCAACCATAGCTATATCTTCGAGCTTCGTACTTTGAGTCAGATGTTCACACATACTTTCAACAGAAGGTGTCCTCTCAAACAATATAGTGTAATTGTCCATGAGGCGTTGAATACCTTCCTTCAACTTCCAGCAGCTATCAGGTTTATAGGCACAATAGAAACAGTCTTCATTGCAACCTGGAAAGAAACCAGCTTGCACCAGCTTCTTCTTGATAATGGATAGAGGAGTAGTCACATCTGCTACTGAGGAAACATAGGAAATCTCATTAACAACATTAACAGTCTTCTCATGATTGGGCATAGGAGCAGTGATCACATTTGGGGTCCCAGGAGGGTCAAATTCAATTTCCCCAACTTCAATCATGTCTTGAATCTTGTTTTTCAACACCCAGTAGTTGTTAGTGTCATGTCCCGGACTATTAGAATGATATCCACATCTTGCATTAGGATTGTATCGAGGAGAGGAAGTATTAGGATTCTGAGGAGGATCCCTGAAAGTAATAAGTTCCCCTTTCAACATGTGTTGCAAGGCTTGGCCAGTGACATGTTGATCTTGGTGAACTGTCTTTTAGGCTTCTGTTGATTGTTTTGTTATTGCTCTGGTGCTGCAGGAGCAGGATTGGAGATGTGAACTGCTCCCACAGATTGGTGACTCCTGTTACGACTATGTTGACCATACACAGCATTAGACTTCGTCTTCCCACTAGGGGGCTTTTTAGTAGTGCTTGGTGAAGAGGCACTCACCTGTATCTTACCACTTCTTATACCACTTTCCACACGCTCTCTAGTCATTATCAGCTAGGTGAAACCAGATGATGAGCTTCCAATGAGGTGACTATGAAAAGGACCATTCAGCGTACTCATAAATATATCCACCAGCTCCCTGTCAGTCAAAGGAGGTTGAACTCTGCCAGCCAGGTCTCTCCATTTATGGGCATACTCCTTGAAACTCTCTTTAGTACCCATAGACATGCTTTGGAGCTGCATGCGAGTAGGTGCTAAATCAACATTATATTGGTATTGTCTATAGAAGGCCTCAGCAAGATCATTCCAATCATGAATATTAACACTTTCCAATTGATAGTACCATTCCAATTGAGCTCCAGATAAGCTCTCTTGGAAGAAATGAATCCACAGTTTCTTATCAGCAGTATGTGGTTGAATCCTCCAGACATAGGACCTTAGGTGCAGCTTAGGACATGAAACACCATCATACACCACAAAAACAGGAACCTTGAAACCAATAGGTATAACCACTCCAGAAACTAAACTCAAGTCTTCAAAATCAAGCCCAGAAGATTTTTATAGTTCCATAGCATTCATTTTGTCTACCATCATCTTGTACTTCTCCTCACTAGCGGTATCATGATAATAATTTTCCTCAGAATCATAATCTCCCACAGTATCATGGAGACTACCTCCCTCTTTCTCAG
The DNA here is from genome assembly GCA_963966055.1 of Lathyrus aphaca. Classification (NCBI taxonomy): domain Eukaryota; kingdom Viridiplantae; phylum Streptophyta; class Magnoliopsida; order Fabales; family Fabaceae; genus Lathyrus; species Lathyrus aphaca. The sequence continues at coordinate 204,033,541 of OZ014523.1, read as the reverse complement.
AATTCTTAGACTCAGAATCCTCAACCTTTTCCTTTGTCTTGATAGGACCTCTGAATCTTCTTCCCAGGTTGATAAGGCCTCCTGATTTCCTAGTCTTCTTCTTTTTCTTAGCCAACAGTGTCTTCAGCTCATCTTGTCCCTTGGACAAGTTCAGGATCATTTATTGAAATTGTGCATTCTGGGTCTGGAGATCCTTGACAGTCTGTTCAAGAGCCATTTCTGCTGAAATAAACAGCGAGAAGATAAGATACCTGTTCATAAGAAACCTGTGATGCAATGATATGGTATGTAAATGCATATGCAATATTTTCAAGGACCGCATTATTTAAATTTGTTTAAACAACCAGAAAGTAAACTTTTATGAGTAATCAATAAACTTGTTTGCCTCTTGGGCTTACAAAAAATGAAATGAATACAAAGATGGGGTTTTAAGTCTCCCATGGACGTTTCCTCTTTGTGTTAAGGTATGAGTTGAGATTCCGCTCCTCGTGAAGTTGTCTTGTCAGCTCCAGGTTTCTTTCTTGACTGGCTTTGAAATGAGTCTCAAAAGTAGCCCTTTGCTCTTTCAACTGGATCCAGGATCTATGCAACTCTTCCATGTTAGTGGGCATGTCTGGATGAAGAATGATATAAGGAGTATCTCCTTCAGCAACAAGCTCCATGGTAACTGGCAGGATAGCAGGGTATGGCATCATAAGAGTCTGAGCACGTGCTCGTACCCATCTAAGATAAGGTTCCATAGGAATAGTGTACTTTGGTTCCAGAGTCTTGCTGTCAACCTTGTTCACTTTACCCCAAGCTCGTATGAACCTTTAACGGTAACCTTGCAGATTGTTGTCGTAGTCGAACACAATACCCTGAATAAGCATGTCATGAGGACCATCACTCTGAGCATAACCAAACTGACGTAGAGCTAAAGAAGGGTTGTAAGTAATGCCCCCTCTTATGCCAAGGAGTGGCACATTAGGGAACTCCCCACAATGGTCAATGATAGTAATATTCTCCATAGATTGAGAGCACCAATGAATATCTGAATGGGAAAGTGACATAATCCTCTAGACCACCTGAACCCCTGTTCATTCTTCATCACTGATCGAGGAAGGTGAGAAATAAACCACCTAGACAATAGAGGTATACAACACATCAGAGTTCCTCGTGCTTCGTAGTACGGGTATGGAGAGAGTGTAAGATGTCTCGAAGTAATGTAGGCACTGGAATGCGAGTCAGAAATATGTTGATGGCGTGTACGTCTATGAACTGGTCTGGATTAGGGAACAACACTAAGCCATAAATCATCAAAGCTAGGATTTCCTCAAAAGCATTGTAACTCATAGCATCCAAGAACATTTGAGCTTTCTCCATCAATACCTTAGCAAGAATACACTTAACTCCACTTCCCGTTTCTAGGACAATGTCTGATTTCTTCAGATGTAGGGCTGCAACAATGACTTCAGGTTTAGGCTCTCTCTCCAAGCCTGTGAAGGGTCTCTGATCAAGGATAGGTATACCCAGTATTTTGGAGAACTCCTCCATTGTAGGAACCAGCTGATAGTCGGGGAATGTGAAACAGTGATGTTTAGGATCAAAGAACTGAAATAGGACACTCATCATGTCTTCATTGAACCCTGAAGTGACTAGATCCAGTAGGTGACCATGCCTCTTGATGAATTGGGAGTTTTCAGACACTTGAGAGACCAATTCCTTAAGCTTAGGAGGTATCCTTACAAAGTTGATCCGGATAGTATTCCTACGAGCAGAAGCCATGACCTGCAACAAAGAACAAAGATAAATCCTTTGGTCCTTGAAATGGTTAGTGAAAATGATATGCTTATGATGCATGATGATGTTATGATGTTATGCTCAATCAAAAACATGTGGCACACACAAACAAGTCACATAATAACCCTAGGTTTGAAGGCTTGCATGAGGTTTAAAGGTAATTACCCTCTCCTGAAGTTTAGTTGGTTCATCCTGTCCTACAAAAGTAACCGGGTTCTAAGGGATCTCAATATCACTGATCCTTCCCAAGGGTGGTTGTTCAGTAGGCAACTTACTTGCCAACCAAAACCCTCCAAGTTTAGGATCTCAATGAGTGTAGTATCGAGTATCAACCAACTTCAGTCTTCACCAAAGTCGGTTATCTCACTACTTTTCTAAAGGTCAAAATGGGATGACTAAGGTTCTAAAAGTTAGTTAGTGTATTGACAACATATGGCAGCCCCATATTATCCTTAACTTACTTAAGGAACATAAGCACCAACCAAGAAGTCACACTAACTATGGCCACAAGATCAACCCTATCGGTATACGCCGTACAGTTTCCTTGGTCTATTGCCATTTACCTAAGGTACACTAGATCCGGGTTAGGATCTTTCACACATAAAGCCCAACAAGTAATATAAAGCAAAAAAAAACAAACAAATTTAAAGTGATCTAATTCCTAAGGGTACCCCTCTTTAAACATCCCCAGCAGAGTCGCCAGTTCTGTAACACGGTGAGAGAACTGACTTTTAGTCATGTTGCGGATAGCAAGAGTCGCCACCGACTTTTATTTATCCAAATGGAAAGGACATAAAAGAACAGGAAATACCTATTTTAAAAGACTTGAGTTCGGGGGGTAGGTTATACAAAGGGAATGTGTTAGCACCCTTTATATCCATGGCTATCCATGGGCTCTTAGTTACTTAGCTCACTTTGTTTGTTTGCAAGAGTGTAGTGTGTGATAGAGATATTCTAGATACTTTGTAATGATCCTCGTATGGATGTATACAAAGCCTTGTTTTTGAAAATTTGTTTGAAAAATGGAGTGTAAAGAGTATTTTGAAATGTGAGCAAGCAACTTAAGAGAAACCTATCCTAGATTAAGTCTTTATTGTTCTTATGTTCTTTCAATGGTAAGACTATCCCTATTATTAAGGAATATGTAGGCATTACCTTGGATTTGATTAAGGGACATATGTAGGGTCATCTGAATATAAGCAACTATAAGGTGTCTTTAGCAATTTGTAGGGACTTATCATCTTTTATTCGAAGGGACAAGATCATTTATCGTAGGCAACCTCGAAGGGACTTGATCTTATAAACTGAACGTACTTGATGATATTTATGAAGGAACTTGCTTAAGACACCATACTTGACCTTTTGAAATAGGCAACTGAGAGGCAACCCTAGGAAGTGCAAGATGGCGATCAAAGATCGACTTACGTGTGTCGTGTTCATATTCAAATATTTATCTTATTTAAGTTAATTATTCTAAGTTGATTTTAATTACAAACATGTTATACACACCCTAGAATTACTAACCATATAGTAAAATATTTACAATAAATAAAACAAAAATATAAACCTATAAATATTACAAGGCTTTGGGACAATTACAATATAATCGAGAAATAATAATAATGATAAATATAATAATAATAAATAAGCAATAATTAAATATTAGTAATAATAAAATAATAGCAATAATAATGATTAGAATAAGAAATAAAGAAAATAAAAATTTAAAAGAGAAAATTATTTTTAGGTTAAATAAACATTAGAAATTTTTTAGAAGTTAATTAAGAAAATATAACAAATTTGATAATAATAAACAAAATATTAAACTATTTACATATTAATAAAAATAAAAATAAAGATTAATATATTAATTAGGGTTTTAAAAAAATAAGTTAATTTTTAGGGTTAGAAGAAAAATTAGGGTTAGTATTTAAATTAAGAAAAATTAGGGTTAGTATTTAGGTTTAGAAATTAAATAAGATTTAAATAAGTTATTTACAAATTATATAAAATAAAAATTTATATACAAATAATAATAAGATAAAATAGTTTTAATTTGAAAAAAAAAGATTTTTAGAAAAAAGAAGGGTTTATTTAAAAGAAATATTATAAAGAGTATATATATAATTTAAAATACTAAATATAAGAAAAAATAAAAAAATAAAACAAAAATACCAAAATATTGAGGGTCAGGGTTTGAACCCTTGCCCCCTCACTCCAAGACTCAGTCTCCATCCACTGGGTTGCGCAACCCCTTATGATGTAATATGAGTATCACAAAATATATATTAAACCTGAAAAATGAAAATAAAAGGTTAGCAAAAATAAAGAACCTGGGAATCGAACCAGGTCCCTTGACTTCACACACAATCGCTTCTTCCACCAGGCTACATGCGCGTTTTTGATATCTATACGAAACAAATAAAAAATAAAACAAGTTAAAATTTGAATTGCTGAAGCGCGCAAATTCCATCATCTTCAACCTCTAGCCTGCAAATTTTCTTGCGAAATTTGTTAGGGATTTTGCTACGACCTTGGTTTCTTAGGTAAACCTGCGTTTTCATAAACATTATAAACAAGTACGATTGGTCCAAATTGAACACACAAATCAATTCCCCATATGTTTTACAGTTTTCCTATGTTGTCCAAACAATTTTACATGGTCTAAATTAAGAGTTCCTAAATTGAGACTTCAAACCCTAACAATGGTGATTCTCGGTACCTGCACGAAAACTTCAAACAAACCAGGCAGCAATGATGTATAGAACACTATGAATAACATACAATCATCAAAAACCATTTAAAAATCAAGAATCTATGTATTCGAAAAATTCAAGAATGCACAAAAAATGTGAATCGGTATATACATATGAACACGTTTTTTATTATAAGAATGATTGGGATGTGTTCAGTAAGTGTCAAAGAACATATTTCAACCTTAAAATTTCTTTGAAATCAACCCATAAACCAAAACCGAAAACTTGTTTTCTTGTCAAATTTTGAAGTTGGTGAGTGGTGTTTGAATCCTATTTTTCGTCCCCTCAGCATTGGCTTGTGTTGTATACTTATAATAGAAGTAATTTAGGTCAAAAAATCAATCCATTCTTTGGGCTTTTGGATAGCTTGATCATGAAGAAAGATATGATTCAAAATATGAAAAAAATCTAATATCTCCTTGCTATTTTGGTTGTGCACGAATTTGAAATCTCCCAATCAACTTTAAATCATGTTTATGAGTTTCTAGAACCAAAATCCCATCCAAATATTGGTTTCTCATATTTTATTTTGATTTAATTTGAATTTAAATGAATAAAATCCAAATAAATATTAAAAAAATTATAAAAAATAAGAAATACTTGGCATTGGGCCGTGCATGATGTCTTTGTATGGATTGGGTCACAACATTGCAAGCCCATTTGAAGAAATTTGGTTTTAAGGCCCCATTTGCTTCATAAACCTCCCAAAAATTTCCCAACTTTGCAAAGGCATATCTCCCTCAATTTTAAGGCTATGAGGGTGTTCTTGGACATTTTGGAAATCTTAGAGAGTCCTCTAACCAACCTCATTGGTCTCATGTCCATATCCTTCCAAATGAAGCATTTTTAGGCTTGGCTTGTGAGACACAAAGTTGTATGGAATTCAATTTACTTCAAACTTAGCTTTGGATAGAAAAAGTTTGATGAAGCGTGTGAAAGTTATGGCTGGTCAAAGTTCAGTTGACTTTTCCTGTGAAAACCCTAATTTAGAAACTCCTGATTCTTGATGATCTGAAACTTCCTTGATGAATCATGATCAACCCTTGATCAAATGATTAATTTTACTTAATATACTTGATGTTGGCAAAAATCATGAAGTTTGACTTTTGTTTGACCACAGTTGACCTAAATTTGACTTTTTAACTACTTTGACTGATTTTAGCCTATCTGATCATTTGATTGAGCAAACCTTTTTGGAAAGCCTTAAAACTTGACATAGGGATTCTTGAAGACATATAGGAGGGTATGAAGCTCACTTGAAGCTTTGGAAATCCATTTAGCCTGATGAAGCTCAAAACCCTAGTTTAGGATGCATTGCTTAGGAGGATGCTTTGTCTGAAGGAATTGTCAAACTTTCTGACTAATTGTGAACCTTGTGAACCTCTTAAGATACCTTGTGACCCTCTTGGGACACCTTAGTACACAATGTCTTGTCTAGGTGAGGGCAAATTTTGGGGTACAACAGCTGCCCCTGTTCAATTTTCTGAAACCTGAGGAGTTAGATCGGCCTGTGTGCCATTCGTGACTTGTGAACCTTGTGAACCTCTTGGGACACCTTATTACACAATGTCTTGTCTAGGTGAGGGAAAATTTTGGGGTGCAAAAATGATGAACTTCAAGACCAAGAGCTTCTTCTTCTTCACCAAGCTTTTCCTCTTTCTCCCTTTTCTCTTCTTCCTTTCCCTTTCTCTCTTATTATGTTTCTATGTTACATAACATATAGAAAAACAAAAACATAGGTCTTATACGGGAAAACATATTTTACTCCCAACGGGTCCAAATAGAGGGTATCCAAAAATGACTCTTAATCAACAATTTAATAAAACCTATGAGTCAGATAATATTAGTTAATATAAATTAATTCACTGATTGCTCCAATTACTTTTCAGAACAACCCGAAACCCTATTGATATCAATTAATATTATTCAGAGCATTTAAAATAAATTACGGGGTATTACAACTTCCATGTTGCAACAATTGCTAAGGCTTAATTTGGTGGAGTTGCAAACTTTGGTACCACCAGTGGGGAATCTTCCAAAAGGATATGATGCAAATGCACATTGCGAGTTTCATTCAGGTGCCCAGGGGCACAATATTAAGAAATGTAGGGCTCTACAGTTCAATGTTCAGGATACGATCGATTCAAAGGTCTTCACTCCATATGGTTGGCACGTGAAGTAAAGAAGGCCAGATGGGAGTTGCAGTTTGTAGGCCGTAGTTTTCTATTATTATGGTGTATCTGGTTACCCTTAGGCTTGTTTAGGGAACTTTTGTTGCTGTTACTATTTGTGTTTGTTGTCATTTTGTTTCCAATACTTTGTATGACTTTGCTCTTGCGAGCCTTTCCTTGTTATGATGCTTGGTTTTTTTCTTGATGAAATGTTTTTCTTGATTCTTTTTAGAAGGAAATTTATACACTGACACCTGGTCACAATATGACTTTACAATGGCTCTCACTTTCAGGGGTTCATATGAGAGTGTTCTCTCTCATTTGCTGTGTTTCATAGAATTTGCATAACATAGAATGTTGCATATCATAGCAAATTATCTTTATTTTTTTAGGTACACATGCATATTGTCTCATCTCTATTCCTTTACAAGCAATAGTGTTGGGAGTCGTCTTCACCAATATCTAACCAAGCAAAGCAGAACTAGAATGGAAGATCATGTACAAGCTGAGCTTGTGGAATTGAGAAACCGTATGGATTATATCATGACCGTGATGACGGGGATGGCTCAAAATCAACAAAGAATAAGGTTAATGGTCAAGCGGCCAAAGGATGAGATTCCAGAAGGTGGAAATCATAGAAATCATAATGGTACTATGTGAGGAAACCCTTGGGCCATCCCTATTGCTGGAGCTCCGGGCGGAGACAACAACCGTAATGTTGGCTATATGGATGGTCAAAAGGATCAGTTTACTTTGATAAATGAGGAGTTGGATAACCAGAATGTGGCTGTGAATAAGAAGTTTGAGGAAATTGATAAGAAGATAAAGGCCATTGAATCTCATAACTCTCTAGGTTTTAATGTGACTGATTTGGGCTTGGTGCCAGAGGTCAAAGTTCCTCACAAGTTCAAGCCTTCTACTTTTGATAAGTACAATTACAATGCTTGTCCAAAAACTCACATCCAATCTTACTTTAGGAACTGCCCACACGAACGATGATAATCTATGGATGTACTACTTCTAGGATAGCCTATCTGGGGCATCTTTGGGTTGGTATATGAATCTGAACAAGGCTTTTGTCAGAAGCTGAAAGGACTTGGCTGAAGCTTTTAAGAAACAATACCAGTATAACATTGACATTGCGCCTAACCACACTCAACTCCAGGTTCTTTCTCAGAAGAAGTCTGAAAGTTTCAAAGAATATGCTTAGAGATGGCGAGAAATGGCCGCCCGAGTACAACTTCTATTGTTTGAGAGGGAAATGACTAACATGTTTATGGGCACTTTGTAGGGTGTGTTTCTGGATCGTTTAGCCGCTTGTCCATCCCCTGGATTTGCTGACATTATGATCACCGACGAGAGAATTGAGAGTCTACTAAAGCTTGGAAAGATTCAGGATTACAGTGCATCAGCTCCAGGCACTAAGAAGCCCTTTCCTAATGGTCAGAAAAGGAATGAAAGGGAAGCTGAGGCAACATTTCATCAAAGGGGAAAAGGTAAAGGATATCAACCACGCCATCATCAGGCATCCTCTGTAACTACAGCCACGAGTAATCAACCTAAGCACCAGACATGACAAAGGAACCCTCAACAGGGTCAATAACAAAAAAAGGAGGAAACAAGCTTTTGACCCTATACCAATGTCTCATACCGATCTACTTCAGCATCTATTTCAGTTGAAGTTGATTAAGCTTCACAAGCTATCCCCACCTCCTATTCCACTATCGAATGGATGGGATGCCAATGTGCACTGTGATTTCCATTCCGGGGCACCAGGAAACCATATTGATGGGTGTAAAGCTTTTCACCGCAAGGTACAAGATTTGATTGATTCGAAAGCTGTCAACTTTGCTCAAAACAAATAAGGAAGAGGGCATTGTCTCGATTCAAAGTCTTTGTATCAGAGTCTATAAGAAAAAGAACTAAAGCAATAAAGTCATAAGTATTCATATACTCTCAGTAATGGTGCTTATTTGTTTCTTTCAATGCATTTGTATCACTAGCAAGGGGAACTACGTCGCTCTGATTCTTTATTGGTCTTGGGGTTAATGGAGATACATAGGCAGAAGATAGTCAGGTTTTTGCAAGCAACCTTATGTGTAAACATTATTTCTCAATTTTACTCTCTCTTTCAGACGTCTCGTGTTAGTGGTCAATTCAGAGGCTTAAGGTCCAAATAATTGGGAATGAAGTATGGTGCTGAGCATGTGGCTATTTAATTGAAGATTGCAAGTCCATGGAAAAGCTACTGATCACTGAAAGTATCCAATACGGATAAGTCCAGACGGAGTCAAGTCTCCTTAACTACGACAATGTTCAGTTTCTTTAATGCATTTTCATTTGTAGTTTCTTGTACTTGTTTAAATGTTTGTATGCATGCATGAAACTTGTTTGTGTTTGGATCTTAATCATTATAAAGTGCACATGTTTATCTTGAAGTAATCCATTCATATTAACTCTTAATTTTGTGTATGTGCATTGCAATGCCAACTCTCGCGCTTGAACTCTTTAAGGGAGAATGACGAAACAAAAACACAGAAATCTTTAATTGTGTGCTTTTGAAAAAGACCCTGTTGAGGATGTATAAACATAGTTTCAAATTCCAATAGCGGGAGATATAAGGAAAATTTCCCCTCGCCAACCCCTTTGAGCCTTGAAGGGTAAGTGTCAGCTAATTGGACCGAGCGCTTAGAATTTCATAAAGGAGTGCGCATATGAGGATCCATTACCTTCCATTGTACTAAATCATTAGGTCCAAAGACCAGAAACCGCAATGGTTACCCTAATCAAGAGGTCCAAAGAACAGAAATCACAATGGTTATCCTAATCAAGAGGTTCAAATATTGGAAGCCACAATGGTTATCCTTCATCGACCAAAGAATGAGGCAGTCACAACCCTCACAAAGAAATCAAGACAGAAAGTGTCATACGATTTATTCAAAAAAAGAGAATCGAAAACAAAGGAGGAAATGAAAAAACTCGTTAAGTTGAAACTTGAAGACAAGCGACTAAGGCAAAAGTTAGGGTATCCCGTTGGACTCCAATCGGAAAATATTCACAAGAATCAGTCCAAACAAAAGTTAGGGATAAGATAAAGAATGCAAAATTGAAAGATGAAAAGGATTACACAAGAAAGATCCTTAAACAAGAACAAAGTCGTATGATACAGACCCAAAAGACAATAGGGGTGACTGTTACTCCAACAACCTCAATGGTGCTTAAATCGTTATTAGTAATGGTTCCTTAACCAACATGAAACCCTTATGAAAGGTGAGCGCTTGTGAAATCTAGTTGAACATAGGAATGGAGGACATCATGAAGAGGGGTGGGCACAAATCAACTTCGAACCTATATCCTTTGTTTCTATAACCGTGAACCAGACCAGGATACAACCCTCAAAAGTCCTAATTGAAACAAGGTTATTTCGAGAGAGTACTACCATGAGACATCGTTCTTGACCCCTTGAGTTGCACTAAATTATCTTTGTTGGTGTTGCATGTGCATGTTTTCTTTTATTCAAAAATATCTATGTCGTATATTAACCAGTGATTCACTGACAAAGGTTTGCGACCTCTTTTCAGTAAAACTTCAAGATTAACATGTGTGTCGCATTAGAATAATCATTCTTATTATAAAACATTTTATGTTTACATACATTTGTTTGGCATCATAGAAGTTCACATATGGAACTTCAGTCCAGAAGCTTAATCTTGCCAAGATGAGAAGTCTGAAACTTCTGAAGGAAAATCATGTCGAATTGCACTTTTTCCAAGAAACTATTTTGAGTAAGGTTTTTTCCAACCAGTTGGGTTAAATGCAGGCAGTCTAGGGGAATCACGTTGAGCAATCTCCTTACAATTAAGCCAAAATGGGGAAGTCACTTTGAGATTTGAATCTCTCAAAGAGTTTGAAGACGTTGGGGCATTTTGGATGTCAGGTCTCCTGTAAAATCCTCTTGAGATGATATCCTCATAAACAATATGGCCAGGGCTTGAAAGTCAACATAATTTTCAGTACAAAGCAGTGTGGTAATCTTTTCCTCAGTTAGAGTCTATACATATTTTATTCACCCTCAATTGCTTCCCAGAGCAAGGTGTTATAGGGTGGTATTCCCCAAACAGAGAGTATTCCTACCAAGAGGGGCTTTATATATTTTCTCCCTAGCGAGAGACCCATTACAACTCTTATCCCCGACAGAACATACACAGTTTTGTCCTTTCTCATCAAATAGTGTGTCATACACATCACCCCAAAGGAGTTTTAAGATTTAAATCTTCCCCAGCTAAGTCAGAGCGAAAGGTTTTCCCCAGCATAATTCCAAAGATGTTAGAATAATTGATAATCCCCTGCAGAATCATTCCTCCGGCTTGATCTTGTTTGAGTTTTAAATCGCTTGATGTTACTCCTCTTTCTTTGAGTCGTAAATCCTATGATATTACGTTCTCAAGTTCCTGGTTATGGATCACTTGATACCATTTCCATGTTAGATCACTTGATCTTGTTCGAGTTGTAAATCGCTTGATCTTACTCCTCTTTCTTTGAGTTGTAAAACCTATGCTATTACATTCTCACCTTCCTGGTTATGGATCGCTTGATACCATTTCCATGTCAGATCGCTTGGTCTTGTTCGATTTGTAAATCTCTAGATGTTACTCCTCTTTCTTTGAGTCGTAAATCCTATGATATTATGTTCTCACCTTCCTGGTTATAGATCACTTGATACCATTTCCATGTCAGATCGATTGGTCTTGTTCGAGTTGTAAATCGCTTGATGTTACTCCTCTTTCTTTGAGTCGTAAATCCTATGATATTACGTTCTCACCTTCCTGGTTATGGATCGCTTAATACCATTTCCATGTCATATTGCTTGGTCTTGTTCGAGTTGTAAATATCTTGATGTTACTCCTCTTTCTTTGAGTCATAAATATTATGATATTACGTTCTCATGTTCCTGGTTATGGATCGGTTGATACCATTTCCATGTCAGATCGCTTGACCTTGTTTGAGTTGTAAATCTCTTGATGTTACTCCTCTTTCTTTGAGTCGTAAATCCTATGATATTACGTTCTCACCTTCCTGGTTATGGATCGTTTGATACCATTTCCATGTCAGATTGCTCGATTTTGTTTGAGTTGTAAATCGCTAGATGTTACTCCTTTTTGTTTGAGTCGTAAATCCTATGATATTACGTTCTCATGTTCCTGGTTATGGATCGCTTGATGCCATTTCTATGTCAGATTGCTTGATCTTGTTTGAGTTGTAAATTGCTTGATATTACTCCTCTTTGTTTGAGTCGTAAATCCTATGATATTAGGTTCCCACCTTCCCGGTCATGGATCGCTTGATACCATTTCCTTGTCATATTGTTCGATTTATTTTGGGTTATGAATCTTATGATATTACTACTCCATTAAAGTAAATCGTCGTTGTGGCAAGCCAATAGTTGCTTGATGTCGTTAAAAAGTTAGTTCTTAGTTGTTATCATTGGTTACTTTTCACCACACCAAAGTTCTCCAGGAAGAGTTTTCTTTGGTTGGTTTTATATCCCTTTTCTTCTTCTCCATCAGCGTGCGAATTTTCTGGTTGTTTTGGTATTCAATCATAGTTTATCTTGAACGTCTGATAGCCGTTACTCTCATCCTTTTCAGATTAATAGATGATTGAATAAGGGTAGCTGTAACACCCCAAAATTTGCCCTCTCTTTTCTTAGCATTCAACATATCATATTGCATGCATATCATTGCATCTCTGCGTTGAAAGTGAGACTTAGCATCCATAGTTTGAAGCATAAGGCATGTGGTCAATGATTTGCCAAGTTGTAGTACTTCAAGTTGTGGTCCATAATTTTACACTTTTATGAATTGTCTCCTACAAGTTTCATGTTGTTTCTAATGTGCAAATTCAGTCCACATACTTCATGTACCATCAAATTAACACAAGTTTGGCCTTGGAATTTCTCATTTTCATGGCATTTGGCTCACTTCCATTTCAAATGCCCATTTTGCAAATTGATTCAAAACTTGCCAATCAAGCTATGAGGGCAATGAACGCAGAAATAACAACTCATGCACATGGGGATAAAGGGTTTTATTTCAAAATGCAAAATTGCAAAAAGTTTGAAAAGTTCTTAACCACAGTTCCACAGGCTCTCTAACTTTGGTTAAGCCCTAATGAGATCATATATAAGCCTCAACTAACCCTAGGAGAGCTTCAACCATTTTTCCGATTCACAAGAAATTGCATTTTCCTTCTCTTCTTAGATTCTCTCATTCCACAAATGCATTTCACCATTTTCTTGCATAATCTTACTCTCTGAAGTTCATAGAAGCTAGTTCCAGCATTGTTTGGAGCAAGAATCAAGGTTTTCAAGGCACATGAATTTGAATTACACTTCACCAAATCTCAAGATCCAAGCAATATCTAAGCTGTAATTGCATTTATTTGGAAATTAGAGACTTCTAAGGAGTGATCTGGAGCTTATCAACAGTTTTCTGGGTGTATTTTGAGATCTGCAAGTCTCAGGTTAGTGAAGAATCTTTGCTCTTAGATCTTGTTTTTATGATGTGTATATGATTCTATGAATGCTCCTGATTGCATAGATGCAATTTGTTTCAAGTTTGGACGTGTAACATGTCCATAATGTGAGATTCAAAGTTTTCATATTTGAATACTTTTGCTTCGATTCTCTTAATTAAGGCCTTGTTTGTGAATTTCCATGGCATATTATTGATCTTGAAGTGTTCTTGAATAGATCTGGGCGTTTAATTTTCATTTATGGAGAGTTTTGGTTTTTGTTTGTATTTTACATTGACTGGAGCCCTAACTCTGACACCGGAGTTTGTTTTAGGTGAAGAAGGAGGATGGAGGTAGGTGATGATCTTTTAGCCATTGGATCGTTTGATCTGAGGGATCTTATGATGACAACACATAAAAATGTCATGTGCCACATACGTGGCTATTTTATTTTCATATTTTGTTTTACACGCGCGTGTTTGCTTGTTGTAGTGAGCATCAGATCTGGGACTTTGATCTGATGGACTATATGTTTGTGTTGACTGGTTGTGGTGTGTTTTATTGATTTAATGTGTGTGAGTGAGTCTAACTATTGACTGAGTCTTGTGGAAGTTTGTTGACTTTGCTGGTTTCTGGATTCGACTATAGTTGATAATCAAACCCCCTTTCCTAAGCTCAAAACAATTTGTAACGTGATTCTTGCTATGCATACACCCCTGCATCATTCTAATTCCTTTTTTTATTTTCTTTGTTCATACATTTTGCATTTTATTTCACTAAAATTACTAGAAGTCATCTCAAAAATCCATAAAAACCCATAAGCGTTATTAACATATTAAAATAATTTTAGGAATTTTCTAATTCTGATTTTACATATTTTTTAACATTATTTCACATATTCCTTTTATTCTCTTCTTAAATTGATCCTTATTTTCATACATCAATTTCATGATTTTGTTTCTCATAGCATACAAATTATTTTTGGTCCATTATTTTTGCATTCATTCAGTAACATTCAAAATCTCTCAAAAATATTTTCATTTTAATTTTAAAGCTTTTCTTAATTGCATTTAGGTCCTACATCTTTGCATGTTGATCTTTAATTCTTAAGTGACTTTTGTGTGTTTGTTTGAGGTCCTTCTTCTCTGAATTTTTTTTATGAGATTTTGATATATGTTTAGTCCATGGTTGATGAAATTTTTGATTTAGTTTCATAATTTTAGAATGGCATTTTCCATTTGTTTGATTGCTTGTACTTGAAGGTGTCCTACTTGATCATTATGAGATGTCTTTTAACCCTAATGGCATGAGGCACTTATGCCACCTTTTGAGGTCTTTGATTTGAGTTTATAGGACTTGTTTAAACTTGTATGAACCATATTTGGTCAATGTTGAACACATTTATCATGTTTTGGTCCATTGTATGAAGTTGAGCATCTTATGTGACATTTTGACCTAGGTTTGCTTATGTGTGTATCCTTTGTTTCTCATCCAGGCTTGTATGCCTCTAACGTGACCATCCCATCATCTCATTTGAATTTTACACATGATGACTCATTCATAAACATCAATGTTCCATACCATCTTGCACTTGTTGCATCTCATTTCAAGTATGAACGTTCATTTCCTTATGTAACTTACTTCTACATGTTTGCATAGTTGTTTGAGTATGATTGCCATGTGCCTTTGCCATGCATTTTTGTGCATACTTTGTATGTCTTATTAGTTATTGACTTTAATCATGGCCTATCATCTTTTCATCTCTTGTGTAACATCCCGTAATTTATTTTAATGCTCTGAATAATATTAATTGATATCAATAGGGTTCCGGGCTACTATGAGAGATTTTAACCAAAATAATTGGAGAAATCGGTGAATTAGTTCTTATTAATTAATATTATATGACTCAGAGGTTTTATTAAATTGTTAATTAAGGTAAATTTTTGGATACCCTCTATTTGGACCCGTTGGGAGGAAATTATACTTTCCCGTATACCTAAGTTTGTTTTCTTTATGTTATGGAACATAGAAACATAACAAGAGAAAGAGAAAGAGGAAGAGGAAGATAAAGAAGAACAAAGCGAGAAGAAGGGAAAAGCTTGGTGAAAAAGAAGAAGAAATCTATTGGTCTTGAAGTATCATCATCCATTCATCTCTCAATCTTCTCAATCATCATTGGTAGAGGTGGGTTCTAGATAGATACTTTTATTTTTAGAAGTTATAGTTTTCTTGAGGTTAGGTCAAAAATGCTTGAAATCATAGAATTGAGAGTTTGAACGATTGAAATATCGATTAAATGCATGACTATGCTGATTATATATGTAGAAACCTCTGTTGATAATTGTTTTAATGTTTCGTGTTGTTTGGATTGAGTTTGAAGAAGTTATGTACTTTAAAACGTAGGTTTTTTTGCTATTGACTGACGGTTAACCATATGCATTAAACAATTAACGAGACTGTACAACGCTACTGGAAGTGGATATTCAGACTGGTTAACCGATTAACCATATGCGTTAACCGGTTAACACTGTAAGTCTTGGAAAAATATTATTTTGTTCTCATTTCAAAAACTCATAACTTCTTCATCCTTTATCCAATTTAACTGTTCTTTATTTCGATTTGAAGCTAATAATATGTTCTATCTTATGAGACTGATAAATATAATTTTGAGCCGAATTTTACCCGATTTTTTCTAATTAACCGTGATTATGTTAGTTAGGAAATTGTGAGCTTTTGGAAATAAAAAGGTAAAACTTGTGAAATGGTTAGGACTACCCTAGGTTGTTGCGAAAGCATTAGCGTGTAATACTCTAAGTCCTCCGTAAAGTCTTGAGTAAGTCTTGAGGTAGGTTATTCTAAGTCCCTCGGGAAGCATCCGTAAAGGCTCGAGGTGTGTATTACATGGGGGGCCTCCGTAAAGTCTTGAGTAAGTCTTGAGGTGGGTTACTTTGAGTCGCACGGGAAGCATCTGTAAAGACTTGAGGCGTGTATGTTACTAGATCCTATGTAAAGTCTTAAGGAAGTCTTGAGGTGGGTTATTTTTAGTCCCACAGGAAGTGTAACACCCCCTTTCTATACCCCCAAATAATAAATTTAATCATTTAGGTACATGATAAAGATTTCATCAGAGTATAATTAAACATGGTATAAAAGAGGCATGCCACACTATGATTAAAATTAAAAACATACAACACCTGCTCACAACAGATATGTAACAATATGGTAATTCCCAAATAATAAATGATTATACAGCGGAAACATTTCAACAACCTCAAAACATATATATTTCCATTCATATATATATATATATATATATATATATATATATATATATATATATATATATATATCAACAAGTTTGATGCCAACAACAATATTCATGTCGATACAAAACATTCATCCAAAAGATACATGTACACAATGCATCACAAAAATGCCACTAAGCCAACCTAACTACCTGGTGCTACATATCAGAGCCGACCGACCAAAAGATGAAGACAAGCTTCACAAAAATTTGCCATCCAGCAACCTACTCTGCAATGCCTCGTAGAGCATCATAAAACAACACAATGGTGAGAAACATTATCATAATAACATTTCATATAATTATATATCTCAACATATAACATACACATAAAACATATTCTCACCACAATTCATACCTCATCACCTATACACATCGCAACGTGTACATACACAAATCAAGCATGCTCATCATGCACTAATTCACTAATTCACATAAACTTACATTATTTATGTTTATTCCTCAATTCTTTTCAGTCCGCATAAACATACGTCTAGCTATGTTTAATCACACATATACATTACAAATGTATAAATCACATACATATACACATATCAAACATGCATATATACAAACAAGTATGTTTCATCACACATACTATCATCTCCATAATACTCCAAATAAACATACGCACATTCATGTTTATTTCTGCATATCATAATTAAAATGATAAAATGCAACTCATAGAGATCGACACATGACTCTATTGAGATGCAATACGGTACCGACTCAACATTTCAGCAGGTTCACTCAGGAACCAATTGGAATCATCGCTTGTTACCTAAAGTAACTCCCCGTCGGGCACACGATGATCACCCATTGCTCACACCCCACATGGGCACACAATGTTTATGGATTGCTCACACCCCACACAGGCACACGATCCGATTGCTCACACCCCACACGGGCACACAATCAATGTGAATAAATCACCCATCGCTCACACCCTACACGGGTACACGATGTTTCTGGATTGCTCACACCCCACACAGGCACACGATCCGATTGCTCACACCCCACACGGGCACACAATCAATGTGAATAAATCACCCATCGCTCACACCCTACACGGGTACACGATGTTTCTGGATTGCTCACACCCCACACGGGCACACAAACCGATCGCTCACACCCCACATGGGCACACGATCTTGTTGTAGTCATCGCTCACACTCCACATGAGCACACAATGCTACAACGGATTCACAAGGAATCCCACAGCACAAGAATGCATACATTATGCTTTACATGCAAAATGACACACAACATTCTTGAAAATGCATACATATTCACAATATAGTTATGCATTCATCTCATTCAATTTACATACATTGACATTCAATTCAAACAATGTATTCATTTGTCAAACGGCCACAACATCACATCAACCCACATTTCCATAATTAATTCATTTACGTTTTATCGGAAATGTCGGGTGAAAGTCGGCTAAAAATTTCATTTCTTTGCATCACTAGTTTCTACGCGTTTCTAGCTTCAAATCGATATAAGGATCACTAAAAAATGATACCTGAAACTAAAGCTATGGATTAAAACACATAACCCCTCAAAACCTACAGGCTCGTTGAGCGCCCTCTGCGAGAATCACCCTGGAACTTTCGCTGAGCGACCACTGCGATTTCCAGAATTTTCAAGTGCGTAACAGACCTACTAAAACCTCCCAAATCTCCACAAACCTTCCATAAACATGATATAAAGCATATATCTAACATCATACTTGATTATAACGATTTCTAACCGATTAATCTACTAATTTCTCACATTTTCTCTCAAACCCTAACTATTCACCTTCTCTAAAACTTCTCCAAATCATAAACCCAATCAACCAAACACATACATAATCATACACAATATTAAGATAACAATGCTTATCACCCTTACCCGATTATACCGACTCCTAGGAGAAATCTTGAAGCTTTTCCAACTTTCCCTCTTTTCTCTTCTTTTTCTCTTCTCTCCTTTTCTTTCTTCTCTTTTTCTTTCTCTTCATTTCTAACTTTCTATGTCACTCTTTCTCACTCTCTTATATTTTCTTTTCTTTCTATTTCTATTTTCTAATCTTTCCAACCAAATATCATTTTCTCACAAAAATACCAATTCTACTAATTTCTAACTTATCACCAATTAACAAATACCTAAAATACCCTCCAAAGGAAGCATTCGTAAAGGCTCTAGGTAGATGTTCCACTCGTTTAGTGTCGGGAGTTATGGATTTTTGTTCCATTATGTTTTGGTTCCTTGTAGATAAGTGACCAAAGACTTGAAAATGTTTAGATTTGAACCTTTAGAGACGAGAGAACACTAAGATAAGGAACTCACTGAGATGTTGTTATCTCACCCCATGTTGTTGAAATATTTTTCAAGTACTTCAGGTTCCGCAGAGGGTAAGGATAAGGCAGGATGATTATCCTTACTTTTTTATGGCTTTTGCTTCCGCAGTTGATGTTTTGAGATCTTCGAATATAGTTCTTAGATTTTCTTTTGTTTTTACATCTTGTATTTTTGTTAGCCTTTTGTTGTAGTACCTTATGTATTTAGTTGGCTAAAAGTTTACAATGTGTTGTACGAAGAACTTATTTGTATTTCAGTACCAAACTTGAACTTATATATGAAAAATATGCTTTGATGTATGTATTTTATATATGGGTATTTCAGTTGGCATCAGAGCAGGTCGTATCCTCGACCTAGACTTGGAATATTATAAGTGTTTCTTTCTGTTCATATATGTAATCTCGCTATTGAACTAAATGTTATGTTTATGGTATTTAGCCTGATCAACTTAATCCTATTTTGATGACATTTAGGGATATGGCTAGTGGACGTAGAACTCGTGGTCGGCATAGTGCCACTCCTTCTGGTTGGAATCCACCGGGTTGTGATGGGAATGCTCCTTTGTATCAGTTCATGCAGCAGATGCAACAACAACAGAACTAGTTTATGCAGGAGATAGTTCACCAAATGAATGAGGGTCTTCATCCTTAGATGGTCATTCCTGAAACTGAAGGTGGAACTTTCCGTGACTTTTTTCCGCATGAATCCTCAAGAATTTCATGGCAGATTAGACCCAGTAAAAGCCCATGAGTAGATAACTGGTATGGAAAGAATCTTTCAAGTTGTATTGTGTAGTGAAGAGAACAAGGTGACATTTGTGTCACACATGTTGAAAAGTCTCGCTGCTTGGTGGTGGGAAAGTGCTTCTACTCTCATGACGGTGCAAGAGGTTCCGAAAGTGTGAGAACTATTTAAGGCGACTCTTATGGAGAAATATTTTCCAAATTCTCTAAGGACTCATAAGGAGTTTGAATTTCAAAAGCTTAGGAAGGGGAGCATGACTGTGGTCAGTTACGCAGAAAAGTTTGATGAAATTGCGGCTTACTCAAGGCAAGCTATGTATGCTCCGGACGAGAATTGGAAAATTGATCAGTTTTTGTTTGGGTTAATGGCTGAGATTTCTCATAGTGTCTCCCAGAGGGAGTTCACTACTTATTATGAATTGTTGAGGAAATGTTATGTTTCTGAGCATAGTTTGAAGAAAGTACAGATTGAAACGAATGCTGGAAGAGTTATTCAAAGTGATCGTGGGAGGGAAATCAATCTTTTAGGCCCAGGCCCCAACCCTTCAAGGGGAAGCAAGTGGCGAATCCGAGACCTAATGTTCCTTCTTCATGCCCCAAGTTCCGTAAGAATCATTATGGAAGGTGTGATCCTAAAAGTGTGATTTGTTACCAGTAACAGAAAGAAGGACATGTTGCTAGAGATTGACCACTAAGAAGAGACCTGGTTCAAGGAAGGTTTTATACCCTGGATGCGAGGAAGACTAACGCTGACAACTCTCTGATTGTGGGTACATGTCTTGTTAATCAACATCTTTGTCTTGTTTTATTTGATTGTGGTGCAACATATTCTTTTGTGTCTACTTGTTGTGTGAAGCGACTTGGGTTATGAGTTATTCCCTTGTTTCATCCTATGGTGGTTACTACCACTATGGATGAAACCGTTGAGGCAACTCTTATGTGTGAAAATTGCACTTTTTCTGTGGATGGTAGAGTTTTCCAGATTGATCTTATTTGTCTACCCCTTAAGAAGGTTGATGTTATTTTAGGAATTGATTGGTTGTCTGCTAATTCTGTGTTTATTGGGTGCGAAGAGAAATTAATCATCATTCCATCAGTGGAAGCTCCTCCGAAAGATGTGTTGACAACAATCTTAGAAGGTACGGTTGGAATGGTAAACTTTTTGTTTGAAAACGAGAAAAATGTTTTACTGGTCCTTACTAAAGAGGAGAGTAATGATCAACAAGTTCTGAATATCCCAAAAGTCTATGAGTATCCTGAAGTCTTTCATGAGGATGTCACTTCTCTACCTCCTGTGAGGGAAGTTGAGTTCTCAGTTGACCTGATATCGGGGACGGCTCCTATATCCGTTTCCCCTTATCGGATGGCACCGCTTGAATTAAGAGAATTGAAGGATCAGTTAGAAGATTTGATGGCGAAACATTTATTAGACCAAGTGTTTCACCCTGGGGAGCTCCGTATTTATTGGTAAAGAAGAAGGACAGTGGTATGCGGTTGTGTATTGATTACCGTAAGTTGAACAATGTCACTATCAAAAACAAGTATCCTTTACCTAGAATAGACGACATTTTGGATCAATTGAATGGAGCCTGTGTTTTCTTGAAGATTGATTGGAGGTCGGGCTATCATCAAATTCGTGTAAAGAGTTCCGATGTACCGAAGACTGCGTTCAACACCCGTTATGGTCATTATGAATTTCTAGTGATGCCTTTCGGTGTGACGAATGCTCCAACTGTTTTTATGGATTACATGAACTAGATATTTCAAGCTTATTTAGATCAGTTTGTTGTAATCTTTATTGACAACATTCTCATTTATTCTCGTACTCCACAAGAGTACGGTGGGCATCTGAGAATTGTATTATCGGTACTGCAAGAGAAGCAACTTTTTGCTAAGTTTAACAAGTGTGAGTTTTGGATGTCTGAAGTCAAATTTCTTGGACATGTGATATCTCAAGGAGGTGTAGAAGTGGATCTGTCGAAAATTTAAGCTGTGATAAATTGGGAGAGATCGAGGAGTGCTTCGGAACTTAGAAGTTTCATAGGTTTGTCAGGTTACTATATAAGGTTCACCAAAGGGTTTTCTCAATTGGCGTTACCATTGACTAAGCTTACCAGAAAGGATTTATCTTATGAATGGGATTCTGGTTGTGAACAAAGTTTCATGTGTCTAAAAGAAAGGTTGAGGACTGCTCCGGTGTTGATTATTCCTGATCCTAATAAGTCTTACGAAGTGTTTTGCGGTGCCTCTAAGATGGGTTTAGGAGGTGTTCTTATGCAAGAAGGACATGTTGTAGCTTATGCTTCTCAACAGTTGAAAGTTCATGAGAAGAATTACCCAACTTATGATTTGAACTTAACGGCCGTGGTGTTTACTCTAAAGGTGTGGTGGCATTATTTGTATGGTGTGCACTTTGAGATGTTCAACAACCATAAGAGTTAGAAGTATCGTTTTGATCAGAAAGAATTGAATATGAGACAAAGAAAGTGGATGGAGTACTTGAAGGATTATGACCTAGAATTAAAGTCTCATCCAGGAAAAGCGAATAAAATGGAAGATGCTTTAAGCCGGAAAGTGATTCATGGTGCCGAGTTGATGGTGTTGGAATATGCATTATTGGAGAAGTTTCGAGATCTTAATCTTCAATTTGTATGGACTCCAAATGGTGTGATCATGGGAAATTTGAATATTAATTATAACTTAAGAAGTGAAATTCAACAAGGACAAGTTATAGATGAGAAGTTACAAGAGATGTTACTCCAACCGGGTTTTGTAAGAGCGTTGGATGGGATTATCCTATTTAACCAAAGGATTTGTGTTCCAAATGATGTTGAGTTAAAGAGAAAGATTTTGGAGGAAGATCATAAAATTACTTTTATGATAAATCTAGGTTCTTCGAAGATGTATCAAGATTTAAAGAAAGAGTATTGGTGGTCTGGTATGAAAAGGGATATTGCAGTGTTTGTATTTGAGTGTGCGGTGTGCCAACAAGTGAAGATCGAGCACCAAAGACCAGGAGGTTTGTTACAACCTTTGGATATTCCAATTTAGAAGTGGTATAGGATTTCTATTGATTTTTTTGTGGGATTACCTAGTACTCAAGGTGGTTATGATTCTATTTGGGTGATTGTAGATTGACTAACAAAATTTGCACATTTCTTAGCCGTTAAGACTACATACAAGGCAAGTCATCTTGCAAGGTTGTTTATTGCTGAAATTGTAAGGTTGCATGGTGTCCCGTCTAGCATTGTGTCTGATAGAGGTACAAAGTTTACTTCATGGTTTTGGAAAGTGTTTCAACAAGCTATGGGTACGAACTTACATTTAAGCACTTCTAATCATCCTCAAACGGATGGTCAGACTGAGCGAACAATTTAAACAATGGAAGACATGTTAAGAAATTGTGTGTTGGAAAGTAAACGAAATTGGAAGGAAATTTTACCTTTGATCGAGTTCTCTTATAATAATAGTCATCATGTGAGCATTGGTATGTCTTTGTATGATGCTTTATATGGAAGAAAGTGTAGAACGCCTTTGTGTTGGTCGGAAGTGGGTGAAGATAGAATTTTAGGACTCGAGATTATACAAAAGACTACGTAAAAATTCGAATGATTCGTGAGAAAATTAAACAAGCCCAAGATCATCAGAAGAGTTATGCTGACAATCGAAGGTGACCTTTGGAATTTGAGGAAGGTGACCATATTTATATGAAAGTTACTCCAAGATTGAGATTGAAAGGACCATTCAAGTCACGTAAGTTAAGTCCAAGATACGTAGGACCGTATCAAATCTTTGAAAGGATTGGTGAAGTTGCTTAAAAATTAGCCTTACCACCCTCTATGTCTGAAATGCATCATGTTTTTCATGTATCTCAACTTCGTAGGTTTATTCCTGATCCTCTTCAGCCTATTCTGCCGGATTCTATCGAGATAGAAGCAGATTTGACTTTTAAACCCCAACTGAGCCGTATTGTTGGAAGAGAACCAAAGTGTTAAGAAACAAAAAAGATTACACTTGTTAAGGTACAATGGGATGTGACGCATCCGGGAGATGCCACGTGGGAGCTGGAATCAGAGATGCGGGAGGTGTATCCTCATCTGTTCAGGTAATCTTTAAATTCGAGGATGAATTTCTATTTAAGGGGGGGGGGAGGAAATAACACCGCATAATTTATTTTAATGCTTTGAATAATATTAATTGATATCAATAGGGTTTCAGGTTACTCTGAGAGATTTTAACAAAAATAATTGGAGAAATAATCGAATTAATTCTTATTAATTAATATTATCTGACTCAGAGGTTTCATTAAATTGTTAATTAAGATACATTTTTTGATACTCTCTATTTGGACCCGTTGGGAGGAAATTATAATTTCCCATATAAGACCTAAGTTTGTTTTCTTTATGTTATGGAACATTGAATCATAAAAAGAGAAAGAGAAAGAGAAAGAGGAAGATAAAGAAGAAAAAGTGAGAATAAGGGAAAGCTTGGAGAAGAAGAAGAAGAAAGCTCTTGGTCTTGAAGTCTCATCATCCATTCATCTCTCAATCTTCTCAATAATCTTTGGTAGAGTCAGGTTCTAGATAGATACTTTTATTTCTAGAAGTTATAGTTTTCTTGAGGTTAGGTCAAAAACTCTAGAAATTCTAGAATCGAGAGTTTCAACAGTTAAAATATCGATTAAATGCATGAGTATGCTGACTATAGGTGTAGAAACCTCTGTTGATAATTGTTTTGATGTTTGGTGTTGTTTGGATTGAGTTTGAAGAAGTTATGTACTTTAAAACGCAGGTTTTTCTGCTACTGACTGTCGGTTAACCGATTAACCATATACGTTAACTGGTTAACAGGACTGTAAAATGCTACTGGAAGTGGAAATTCAGACTGGTTAACCGGTTAACCATATGCGTTAATCGGTTAACACTGTAAGTCTTGGAAAAATATTATTTTGTTCTCATTTAAAAAATTCATAACTTCATTCTTTATCCGATTTAACTATTCTTTATATCGATTTGAAGCTAATAACATGTTCTATCTTATGAGACCGAAAAATATTATTTTGAGTAGACTTTTACCCGATTTTTTCTAATTAACCGTGATTGTGTTAGTTAGGAAATTGTGAGCTTTTGGAAATAAAAAGGTATAACTTGTGAGATGGTTAGGAATACCCTAGGTTGTTGCAAAACCGTTAGCGTGTAATACATTAGGTCCTCCTTAAAGTCTTGAGTAAGTCTTGAGGTTAGTTATTCTGAGTCCCACAGGAAGCATCCGTAAAGGCTCGAGATGTGTATTACACTGGGGTCCTCCGTAAAGTCTTGAGTAAGTCTTGAGGTGGGTTACTTTGAGTCCCACGGGAAGCATCCGTAAATACTTAAGGCGTGTATGTTACTAGATACTCCATAAAGTCTTGACTAAGTCTCCAGGTGGGTTATTTTGATTCCCACGGGAAACATCCATAAAAGCTTGAGGTGAGTACTACACTGGGTTACACGGGAAGTCTTGAGTAAGTCTTGAGGTGGGTTATTCTGAGTCCCACGGGAAGCATCCGTAAAAACTTGAGGTGAGTGTTACATCGAGTACTTCATAAAGTGTTGAGTAAGTCTTGAGGTGGGTTACTTTGAGTCCCACGGGAAGCATCCATAAAGGCTTGAGGTAGATGTTCCACTCGTTTAGTGTCGGGAGTGTTGTATGGATTTTTGTTCCATTATGTTTTGGTTCCTTGTAGAGAAGTGACCAAAGACTTGAGAATGTTTAGATTTGAACCTTTAGAGCCAAGAGAACTCTAAGATAGGGAACTCACTGAGATGTTGTTATCTCACCCCATGTTGTTGATATATTTTTCGGGTACTTTAGGTTCCGAAAAGGGTAAGGATAAGGAAATTTGATTATCCTTACTTCTTGATGGCTTTTTCTTCCGCATTGGATGTTTTGAGATCTTCGGATCTAGTTCTTAGATTTTCTTTTGTTTTGACATCTTGTATTATTATTAACCTTTTGTTGTAGTTCCTTATGTATTTAGTTGGTTAAATTTTACAATGTGTTGTACTGAGAACTTATTTGTATTTCAGTACCAAACTTGAACTTATATATGAAAAATATGCTTTGATGTATGTATTTTATATATGAGTATTTCATCTTGTTTTCTTCTTCACTTTACTTGTACTTTTAACTTGAACATGTGCTTACATATTTCTCTTCATCTCTCATTCTATTGTGTACTAACACATGAGTGTTTGTATGATCATTTAAGTTGACATTAGGACTTCTAATTTGGTGTTTGTATTCTGATTTTGAAGTTAAACTTGAGTCCCAACTGATCGGTAAAATAACAAGTGTAATATTTTATCAATGTACTAATAAAAATGGATTTTTCCAGTGTTGGTCTCTTGAGGATTGCACTGTCAAAATAAGTTTGTGCGAAACAATTGAAACAAAGTACTATGGTTGTTTTTAAGGTTGAAATTTTTGATTTAAAATTAACAAAGTAAAAGTACTTAATAAAATAAGCTATTATGAAAAATATGAGAAATACACTAGGAAGGTGTATAATTTGCAATGTAATGACTTGATAATTCCTGACTCTAGAAAGATATGCATAAAGCCTTATCTTTCCTATGTTCAAGGTTGTTTTTCCAGAATTCCTTTAAAGAAAAACCTTTGAAATTATTCCTCGACCCTAATTCCTCAGAGGCCTAGGAAGAACATCAAGCAATAGTTCTGACATAAAAATGGTTTCCACAGGGTATTCCAATTCCTCGGTAATATCTACCGTGATAAAAAATATGCAACAAGGTTAGCGTTGTTGGTCAGACCAAAACCTAACTACGATCAATTATCATATTTTCCAAAAGGATAAAGCATTAAGAACGTTGCATAAGATAAAAAAAATTCAAACACACAATTTCATAGATTAAGAAATTCAAAAGTCATTATAATTGCAAATTAGGGACACCCTTTAGCATTGTAGGGTTTAGCCTCTCATGTTCATAATGGAAATCAAAACAACATATGAAAAGAAAATAGACATTACAATAAAAGTTGGATTGCTTGGATCGTGAATTGCTTCCACTCTTGATCGATCCTTGTTCTCCGAGAATCTCCACCCTAAACTCCACTCGTCCAAGCGTAAAATTTCAAAAGTAAGAAAGTAAAGTTTCCCAGCCACAATCGCCTAATTGTATCAAACTCTCATTACTCAATGAAATACCCAAAATGCCCTCCGGATAAGTAGATAAGAGAATGCAACAGAATAACAAAAATCTGTCTCCAGGCCTCCTAACACGGGCCGTGTCAGGCCTTTTGTTGATGCACCATACTTCTCTTGTCCCAGGTGTGCTAACGCGGGTCGTGTCAATTGACACGGGGGCTGTGTCAGCTCTCTATTTTTTCTTGATAAACTCTTCTTAGTTATCTCTCTGACACGGTCCGTGTTGAGCAACACGGGGGCCATGTTAGACCTCTATATTTCTCCAATCTACTTGTTTTCCAAGCTCTAAAAGCTCCATTCTTTGCGCGTGCCTTCCAGGTCTTTTACATATGACCTGAAATCAATAACAACTACCAATTACATGTAAAATACACCAAATAGCATGAAAACTCAAAAACTAAACAATTACATAAAGTAAATGAGGAATATAAACATAAAGCGAAAGTAAGAGTGAAACCACACAAATTGTTACCGATTTTGTTACTCAATGCCGACAGAACGAACGAAAAAAACTCAGAGAAATGGTGATCTATCACAACCCCAAACTTATCTCATTACTTGTCCTCAAGTGATGCTCGAGACACAAGTCGGTCACCCCTAAATTTCCATCTGACCGCAATAATGCTACATCTTTTCACCACTCTCTTCCCATTTTCCTTTCAACAATTTCTTTCTTACCCGACTTTGACAGTCCACCACATTTCCACATCCGAGTACCTTTTCCACTGTCAACTTTCCCTCAATCTCTCTGCATCTCTCGGGGTTAAGTATTTATGCTCATAATCACAGTATGTAAATGTCAACTCACAAATTTGAATACCATATATTTTGATCTCTCAAACACACAACAAACTTTATGACGACTTTTAGGGTTGTAGCGGGGCTAAGGGAAAAGGTGGGATAAAAACAAAAATGGAAAGGGGAAAAAAGGGTTTTTGGCTCAACTTTGGTGTTATCTCTTTCATCTCTATGTGTCGTACCTCGAAAAATACGATCCTCGCGAACGCGGTCGCGGCTGGGCTGACATGAGAGTCGCCACCTTATTTTATTTATTCCCAAAGAGGGAAAGGGAAAATATAGATAAAACTCGGGAAGAAAGGATAAAGACAAGGTCGTTGGAACCATTGCCTGGGTTCGGAAGTCGGTTATGTAGGGGGAAGGTATTAGCACCCCCTACATCCATCGTACTCGATGAGAACCTTCTAAGTTGTCACGCGTGAAAGGAAGTCTATGCCTAATGAATTACTTGCTAAAAAGGGAAAAGGGTTTAAATTTTATTATCTTTCTTTAACGAAAGGATTTAGGAGTCGAATTGCACTAAAGACTATGGGTAGTTTATTCCGAACCAACAAGCCAAGCGTCTTACGACAGAATAATCGAAGCGAATAACGAGAGCTCGTAATCCTCCTTTCTACCACTTAAGGCTCGTGGCGTACAATTTTCTCATATTATTAAAGTATTTTATTACCTAAGACCACTTGACATTGAATCAAGGGTTTGGATTTAAGAGAACCATCTTGGTAGGTCGATTGCGAGGCAAAAGGCGATCGCGAAGGGTGAGTGCAAAATGGAGGTTAAGGGTTAATTAGTTACGCGAGATCTAGTCCTAATCCTAAGCTAACGCGGAGCCATTGAAACTCGAGATTAAATCGAAAGCATCGAAATGTAGCTCTTTAACTGTCTTAGAATCGATTCAAAGTTAGAATCATTCTATGAGAAGTCGAGCGTTACTTTATAAATCAAACAATTATTTAAATAAAAGAAATGCGATAAAAAACAATTGGTCTCATATTGATTTAAATAACGTCGATTTATTGAAATCGAATATTTAAATCGTTTGTTATATCATCGACCAAAAAAATGAAATAAAAATAATAGTGAATAAAAGAATTGACCTCATATTTAATTTAAATAACGTCAATTTATTCGAAATCGAATATTTAAATATTTATTCATCGGCCAAAATAAAATAAATTGAGATAATGAGAAATAATAATGAAAATAAACGTGTAGCCTCAAATTAGGGGATAACGTCGATTTATTAGAAATCGAATATCAACATTTATCATTGGCCGATTAAATAATAAAGTCAATAAATAATGGATCTAAATTAATTAGAAACCATAAAAAGAATAGAAAACGGTCTCATATCAATTTGGACAACGTCGGTAAATCGAATGTCACAAATCGGGTGATAATATCATAGACCAAATAATAAATATAAATAAACCAATAAATCGATAAAATAATAAATGAAGAAAAAGTCGGCCTCAAATTAGTTTAGACAACGTCGCAAAGTGGAATGTCAATAAACCATATTTTTATCATAGGCCAAAATAATAAAATAAAATAATGAGGAAATACTGAAATCGGTATCAATTTAATGGATAACGTCAATTAGATAATCAAATATCTCATTTTATCATTAACCGAATAATAAAATAAAATAACGGATAAAAAAATGAAATCGGTCTCAATTTAATGGATAACATCGATTAAATAATCGAATATCTCATTTTATCATTAACCGAATAATAAAATACAATAGTGAATAAAATAATAAAATCGGTCTCAATTTAATGGATAACGTTGATTAAATAATAGAATATCTCATTTTATCATTAACCGAATAATAAAATACAATAGTGAATAAAATAATAAAATCGGTCTCAATTTAATGGATAACGTCGATTAAATAATCGAATATCTCATTTTATCATTAACCGAATAATAAAATACAATAGTGAATAAAATAATAAAATCGGTCTCAATTTAATGGATAACGTTGATTAAATAATCGAATATCTCATTTTTATCATTAACCGAATAAACCGAATAATCGATTAAATAATAACAAAAAATAAAAGTGGCCTCATAACAATTTTTATAACGTCGACTTAAAATCGAATATTGAAAAATTGCAATTATATCATTGGCCCTTAAATAAATATATGAACAACATAAAATCAAAATAAAATTCAGAAATCCTAATGAAACAAAAAAAAATAGAAAATTTAAACAGATTAAGATAAAAGAGAAGTGGTGTCTGCACATATCCAGTGGTGCACATAGAAAACACATGGGCTTACCCGGACCCATTAACCACCAGAAAAAAAATAAAATAGAAAAAATAAAATAGAACAATAAAATAAATGAGGGAGATTATAACACTTAAATTGGTGGTGTATGAAGACGAAACAATCATATTGGCTTCAACAAGCCCGAAATAACATACCAATAAAATAAATAATAATAAAAACAAGGTTTTAAAATGGAATAAAATAACATTACGCTCAGTATTCGCTTTTCAGAAAGTCACGCTTCTCCAAAATCACGTTTCACCGAACTCAGAAAACTCACCCTCAAAATACCAACGGAGGTCGACTCTGTTCTCCCGCAAATGGCGGCACACAGGCTCGTTCCGGCCACTCCACTCGTGGTTCTCTCTCACAAACGATTCGCGTCTGGGTGTCTCTATCGGTCTCGGATTCACAACGGTTTACTCACTATCTTAAGTTTGAGTGATGTTCGATCTGCTAACGTTTTCTGCGCGGTCTTAGATTCATTTTCGAATCCCTCTCGCTCTCTCTGTGATTTCGGATCGTGGCAGTTCAATCTCGCTCCCTACCTCATCTCACTATGTTTTTTCATTCGTTTTCGGGTTTTGTGGGTTAACGATTCAAATTCCTTTTCACAAGTTTTATTTTATTTGAATCTCACTCTGTTTTGTGCGTTATGGATTCTGCATTTGAGGTTTGTTAATGGAGGAATTTGGTTGTTGGAAAAGAAAATGAAGAAGGTGGGTTCGTGTTTGTTGAATATTGAAGGTTAGGATGAGTTTTGTTTATGGAATTTTTCAGGTTCTGCAATGTTGTTTTTTGCAACTTTTTCTGTGGTTCGTTTGTAACAGAAAATGTAAGTTATATAGGGAAAGCATGAGGGTAATTTGGGGAGAGGATAAGGATGAATACGTTGTGGCATGTGCGTACGAATTGTGTGAGATAAAAAAAATGGAGGCGTTGTGTACGGAAGATTCGCTTGGAAGTCGCAGTGTGAATTGGTGGAAGGATTTTCTATTGTTGCTATGTTTTTGTTTTCTTTGTAGGTGGGCCAGGCATATTTTGTTGTAAAAAAAAACTAATGGTTGTGCCAAGCTGTGCGTGATTACTCTTTTCTTATTGATACATTGCTGTAATTAGTTAATTATTAGGATATTACTTAGATATAACTTATGTTAATTTGGTAAAAAAGAAAAAACGATGCAATGCATGTTCTTAACTAATACAATTAATCTGTAATTTTGATGCAGTTAATTTTGTTAATAAGAAGTGTTCACTTTCCTACAAATATTTTGGGCTAACTAGTCATGTGAATGGGCCAGGTTTTCTTAGATATAAAAGGCCCTTTCTAAATAAAATAAATAATACTTATGCACATGATACTACAATGAGAATGAACGAGTTATGAATTATGAGAATGACATAGTATTCTTTTTTTAAAATAAAAAATGAAATATTTTAATAAAATAAAAAATAAAAAAAATGGATTAATTCTAAAAAATGAAATGGTTGCTAGTATGATATCAGAATGATATATATAAAATGAAATTACTACCATGGTCCTAGAAAAATAATAAATGTTGAATTTTCTATATACAAAAATGATATGGCAATTAAAATGACAGGCAAGCAGATGAATCATCCCTTTTTATATGAATAAACAGTAGGACCAATTTCAGGTATGACACTATGAAATATGCAATTTTCTATTCTTCTATGAAAAAGGGAGTTGGTCACAATTTCTCCGGATTTCCAGTTTTCTCTCCTCATTGATACTTGAGGTTTTTTTCATTGCTTTCAGATTTTGTTTCTCAACTTTTTTTTTCTCTTTTTTTTTTCTTTTTTTTTGTTTCGAATGTACTCGCTTTATTTCATCTGAGCATAACAACTCCAAACTTGGATTTTTGCATAGTTCCAAAATTAATAACATGAATTCGAGCAAGGTAGTGAGTGTTTAGGCTTACGGTTAACATAATGTGGTTAGAAAACAACAAAAAGTAAACAAGGCTCAACGGGGATCATGAAGGATAAACAATGAGGGTTTGCTAGAAAGGATATGTGTTAAAATAAACAAATGCCTTAGTATGTAGATGTGTGAATTGAAATTCCAATAGATGGGTACGCAAACTCAAAGTGACAAAGACATACCTGATACTCTCCTGATGATGAAGTATTTGGCTATTAGGCTCACCATGTTTGGTATATTGACAACTTCCTTGGTCTCTTCAGTGTGATATGGCATCATTTCCGTCTCGGGTGGCCAGTATTCTCATTTCAATCTTGTGCTGGAGAGTTGAGTCCAACCATTGCTTTTGCGATATCCACTTCTAAGGGGTTCCTTGAGATCATGCTTGGTTCACGTCTTCTCAACCACTTACTAGGAGTCTTTCCATTCATTTGACATCATCATAACAACCTGTAACATACACAACCGAAAACACACAACACAAATAAAAATAATGGAAAACATAGCAAAAACAAACCAACATAAACCAAATTACGATGAAAGCAAATAAACTAAACCCCCCACACTTGGACTAAACAATGCCCTCATTGTTTAAGAGCAAATGCAAGAGGGAAACTCACAACGCCTCACTGAGATGGAGGAAAATGCAGCATCATTTACTACATCATCTTGTTCATATTATCTAAAATTTCACCCTAGTGAGTCTGCTCTGTAGCCTGGCGAGAATGTTCTCCCCTAATCTCCCCGGTTTGAGTTTGAATCCACGTCCATTGGTCCGAAGCCAGGGATAATGACCCTGAACCGGTGCTTGAAGCACTTGCAAAAGGTGGAACAGTCTGATGTGGTTGCGGCTCTGCATGGAAACCTTCTTGTTCCTGGGTACCTGCAACATGTTCCTTATGGAGCTCGTCCCCAACATTGAGGAAAACATTATCATAACACCAATTTTGAACCTCATAAATCCCGACTTTATCGGGGTTAGGAAAAGTCATCAGAAAGTAAATAGAACATGACAATGAATAAGAATTATCACCATATGCAATCATACCTTGCTGGATTAATGCATGCATATCCAAAATTGACTTTCTGAAGATAGGTGTTTCATTGTGCTCTGCATGATCATACCCCAGATGTTCAGCAATCTAGGTGATCATTCCCCCAGTAGAGATGGCACTTGAAGCCGCTCAGGGCCACTATCCCCTAATAATCAGCTGCAAAAGCTTCTGCACTAACTGATGTCATGGTTTCCATTGTATGCATGAGGAATAATTCTCGCTGCATGGCCATCCCATTGCTATCACCTATACTAAAAAAGGTGTAGGCCAAGGCTTTTTGCGCAAACCTGAAGCACGGGTTTTGAATTCTCGATGCCTTGTCCCCTTTTGAGACATAATCCTCCTGACCAGTAATTTCCGTCCAAAACGAGTGAGCATCAAACGAATATAGGACCACTCATGGACCGTCGATTGGGAGGTTTATCATGTCCCCCAATTTCTCTACAGTCAGTTCATGATCATTGTTGTACAACCTGAAAGTCATTGTCCCATAAATGTAATAAGCAGTACAAGTCCATTTCCTTTTCAATTTAAAATCCAAAGTACTTAAAAATCCGAGCATAATATGCTCATAAGTTGGTGCTTCATACTGCATAAATTCTAACATACCCAAAATGTGGAACATCCTCTCCACTTCAACTTTTAATCCTAACTGAGTCAGAGCAACGAAACACATATACCTGGTCGGTGCGATATTTTGCTTTAAATGCAAAGTGTACCTCTTCTCTTGGTCCTCGTGGTTGAACACAATCCCATGAGCATTTGGCCTACGAGCTGGTCTTTTCCTAGTGCGGGATGTCTTAGCAGCAGGAAGCTTTCCCGTGTCTCCGCGCTTGGGGGGCATTTTCGTACGTACAAAAAATTACAGAAAACTCAACAAAAAGATTAGTAGAAAATATTACCGTCAACATGTAGAGGACAACGAGTAGAACAACTTTCGTGAATGCTCTGTGACATTTAAGTGTACGGAGGAGCGGGAAAGTGGAGGTTTTGTTGGAGGTGGCTATGGAGTTTTTAGAAAAAAAGGGTTAGTAAGAAGAGGGAGAAGGAGAGTTATGAGAAATAAAAAGAAATTAAGAGAAAAAAAAGAAATATGGGGGAATAAATCGGGTGGGCCCCATCACTTAAAATTCAAAATTTGAAAAAAAGGAAAGAAAATCCAAACTCGCGCTGCCTGACACGGCCGTGTCACGCTGACACGGGGGCCGTGTCAGGCTTCTGTTTCTTCAAATAAATTGTCTTTTCATTCCAGGACCCCTGACACGGGCCGTGTTAGCTGACACAGGGGCCGTTTCAGGTTTCTGGTTTTTCTACTTTTCATTCTTTTTATCCATATATTTTCTTTTTGTTCCAGGACCCCTGACACGGGGGCCATGTCAGGACACTGATTCTCCAATTTTTTCATTTTTTTGACTTTTTTGTCATCTAGGTGTTGCTTGAACTTCCTCCTTCTTGCTATGACACTATAAAACCTACAAAACATAAATAAACACACAAACACACCTAGTTAGCAATAAAACTGTGGGTTCTCCCATTAAGCGATTCATTTAACGTCGCATGGAACGACGGTCGTCCGTCTTAGGCCGCAAGACAAATGATATCCACTTGTCCACTGACTTGTCTTTGGTAATAAGGCTTCACTTTCTTCCGATTCACCTTGAAAGTATCCCCGCTTGTTTGATTTTTCAACTCAATAGCTCCATGCGGGAACACTTTGTTAATAATAAACGGTCCTGACCATTCAGACTGCAACTTCCCAGGGAATAACTTCAGACGAGAATTGTACAGAAGAACCAGTTGTCCTTTCCAAAAATCTTTTCTCTGAATCTTTTTATCATGCCACTTTTTTGTCTGTTCCTTGTACATCTTGGCATTTTCGTAAGCACGGTTTTGAAACTCTTCCAACTCATGAAGCTGAAAAATCTTAGAACTTCCGGTAAGGGATGGATTTATATTCAAGAATTTAGTTTCCCAAAATGCCTTGTGTTCCAGCTCTAAAGGAAAATGACATGCCTTTCCATATATAAGTTGGTATGGCGACATACCGATGGGCGTTTTGAAAGCCGTTCGATAAGCCCATAATGCATCATCCAACTTTGTTGCCCAATCTTTCTGGGACGAACTTACTATCTTCTCTAAAATCTGCTTGAGTTGCCTATTAGACACTTCCACCTGACCACTTGTATGAGGATGGTAAAATTTGGCTATCCAATGCTTCACATTGTATTTTTGAAGGAGCCTCTCCACGAGATTATTCAGGAACTGAGTTCCTTCATCACTTATCAACGCTCTTGGTACTCCAAACCTAGAAAAAATGTTTTCTCTCAAGAAATCAACGACCACCTTTGTATCATTAGTGGGTAATGCAACAACTTAAACCCACTTGGAGACATAATCCACCGCTACCAACATATATTTCTTACCAAACGACGGTGGAAACGG
Source organism: Lathyrus aphaca (assembly GCA_963966055.1). Taxonomy (NCBI): domain Eukaryota; kingdom Viridiplantae; phylum Streptophyta; class Magnoliopsida; order Fabales; family Fabaceae; genus Lathyrus; species Lathyrus aphaca. The sequence continues at coordinate 203,998,197 of OZ014523.1, read as the reverse complement.
ACCCATGAAATCAATCCCCCAAACATCAAACAACTCAACATCTAACATATTGTTCTATGGCATTTGATTCCTGTTCCAGACTGTCCCAACCCTTAGAATTGGGTCATATCTATCTCGCGGCCCAACGGCCCCAAAAACCAAACTATTCTCGGAGCTCCGAGATCAACTGCACAACTTGCCCTAGGTCGGATGACTTCAATGCCGAGCGAGGGACCTGTCGAGCAGATTCTTTCTCGCCCCAACGACTAGTTCCTAATCACCATTGATTATTGCGGGATCCGTGATCCGCGCCCAACAATTTGGGCCAATAAACATCCACTTGGGCCAGTATATAAACCCTCTCATTTGAGAGGGTCAACTATTAAAATCTTGACCCGAAATATTGTACTTGCTCACTAGTTGCTCGCTTTCTGACTTTAGCATCGGAGTGCCTTTGCAGGTACACCCCCATCTTTTCTCCATCATGAACAGCACTCATCCACGCTCGACGCAGCCATATCGGATCCTGATCTCAAGGTACGATCAGGTGGCGCCGTCTGTGGGAACCAAACTCCCTCGTTCTTCTTCACCAAAGAAATTCAAGAACCAAATTTACTATTCATAAAGATCCATGGCTGCTAACGACATACCATGCAAAGCCTGCACAACTGATGGTGTCCTCATTACTCAACAGGGCAGCAACCTCTTCACCCCCTCACATGAAGAAACCGTCCAAGATCGCCAGGACGGAAAGACTGCTTCGCCATCTCCCGAGCGCATCCAACTGCTCAAGAGCCAACCAGAGATCATACCTTCCGTGGCCGCGCCCATCGGATCAGACTTTGCTGCATTGGTTGAGACAATCAATCAAACACATCTCCTGCTCCTATAACACGTGCCAAGATAGCCCGTCTGGAGGACGCCGGTCGTCAATCATCTTGATCACCCAATAGACACCGAAGCCAACGCAACCTTTCCCCCCGAAGGAATAAAGATAAGGGCCACCACGACAAATCCTCTATCCGGAACCGCGGTCGGTCACCCCCACGAAGACCTCGTTCACCAACACCGACCAAGAATCACCACGGGTTGTCGCACCTCGAAACATACGACCTCGCGATAAAAATAACACGGATAAAAATTAAAACAACTGAGTCGCCACCGAACTTATTTTATTCCAATTAAGGAAAAGGAAAATATCGAGAAACCCTTTGAAAAACGGATAGAACATGGTCTTTGAAACCAGATTCTAGGTTCGAGAGTCGTTTCTGTAAGGGGAAGGTATTAGCACCCCTTACGTCCGTTGTACTCAACGGGAACCTCTTAGTTTAACTTGCGATCTAATGTTGACTAATACTTTCTGTTTTCTTCGAATAATAAAAAGTAAATGTGAAAGATTCTAATATAAGGTTAATAGGAGAAATAGGTTATTTTGTTCCTAGGGTGCTCGGCAAGGAGTAAGATCCGTGTGCCTATTTATTCCCTTGTGCAATGGAAAGTCAGAGCCTCGTAGTTCGTGGTTCTAAGGTCGGTTGGTTGGTTTGTTTTAATGAACGATTATTTAGACCGCATTCTAACTTCTAAGCGTTGGCTTGTCTGCTCGCGATAGGAGGCGGAAGCGCTAGCTTGTTTGCGAGATAGAAAGGATTTAAACAATGTTCGCTTAAAAAATGTTTGATTCGATTGGTTTTTTAGGAACGAAAGTGCGAATGAACCACGTCCCGTGGGGCGAGCCTCAGGAGCGTTCATTCAAGAATTCGAGGAATGTTGGACTCCATAATTCAATTATTTCGTTATTTGATGTGTAGATTAAGCGTTTTAATTACGGAAAGTCGAATGAACAACGTCCCGCGGGGCGAGCCTCGGGAGCGTTCATTCAAGAATTCGAGGAATGCTAGACTCCAGAATCCAGTTTTTCCCGTTATTTAATTATAGAAATATTTTGCGTATTCGAGTTTGGAAAGATTTGGTGGCGAGGCACGGTGCACTCGGCTTACATGGTTTGCAACTAAATTAAACGATAAAAGTTGTAGAAAAAATAAAATCGAAGACAACTATTCGTAGGCGTTGGACCTTTTTAATCGGGCGCGTCGAAATATTGTTCATTAACTTCCTTAAAATCGATTTAAAGCTGAAATCGTTCTATGAGTAGTCGAAACAATTTGTTAGAATGCGATAAAATAAATAACTAAATTAAATTGAATTGCGGAAATTGAAATCGGAATAAGAATAATAAATAATAATAAATAAATTAAATTAAGTTGGATTCGATAATATGGCGAATAAACGTAATGGTATAATGAAATAAATTAAACTAAATTAAATAGTGTGATAAAAATAAAATAAACTTAATTAAATTGACAAAATAGAAATCACATTAAAATAAAATGATAAACGGAATTAGGTGGCCTCATATTAATCAAGTTTTTCCGATTTAATGAAATCGAAAATAACTTAATTTTTGATAATATCATTGGCCCTTAAAAAATATCATTTAAAATAAAGTTAGAATTAAAAAAACAAAAGTGAAAGAAAACAATGTAATACTTAAAATAAATACTAAGAAACTAAACTAAAACAAGAAATGAACTGAAATATAAGAGAGAGAGAGAGAGAGAGAGAGAGAGAGAGTGTCGCTGGTTTTGTCTATGTGTGTTTAGGAATTCAGCATGGGTTGAGCCCAATAATCATATATATATATATTTAAACAATGGAACCTAAAATAATATATAAAAAACGAAGGGTGTATCGACTGGATTAGTGAGGTGTGCATAGAACATATGTGTGACGTTAGTAAATAAAGTATGCTTCAAAGCCCATTTCACAATCAACAAGATACAACAAGATACATGGAAACAAAATAAAATAAAGGAATGTGTGGAATATGTGAGTGTGTGATAATAGAAACATGTTGGGTTACAGGCTAAAAAACAAACATATTATAAACCTAAATATTATAAACTTAACCATGTAAAAATAAAAAAATAAAAAACGTTAAAAGAAAAAAAAGTTAAAATCCTCTTTCGCTTATTAGGTCAAAACAAATACAAACTCTTACCAATCCTCTCTCAAAAACACGGCTCAAGACAAAATAAAGGTGAAAGAAATCCACCCTCATAGCAAATCGGCAGTGGCGCTATCTCTTACTGATTCTGCTTCTATTTCCGTTTCCACCATTCCGTTTGACTCGCTCTCTCCGATCTCAACCTTTGGTTTCCATCGCGGTGGTTTCCGATGGGTGTTCGTGCGGATGTGAGCGGCGGCGAGGCGGTTGTGCATTTACAGATTTGTCATTGATGACTTCGTGGATTCGCGGTTTTCACGGCTTGTGTTCGATTGGTGTGCAGTGGTTTTGTTTTGGATTTGTCCGCGGGTTTGAGAAAGGGTTTTTTCGTCTGGTTTAGGTTAGAGTTTTTGGCGAAAGTGGGGTTTAGGTTAGTGGTGGATGGTGATTCGATTTGGTTGGGCGATGAGCAGCAAATTTACGTTCTGGTTTTTTTATAGGTAATTCGGTTCTGAGTTTGGATTTGTTTTCGACTCTCCGTCTCTGTTCACAGTGGTGTTTTGAATTTCGTGTTTTTGCGTTCGGTGATTCAGTGGCTGCATTTTCTGCTTGAGCTCTCACAAATCTATTTTGGTCTCAGTTTATGGTGTTGGTGTTGATCTTTTAGGTTTTGAAGGTGAAGATGAAGTTGGTCGAAGGTTTAATGGAAGAGGGTGTTTGGTGTTTGTGGGTGAATTTGAAGGTCGTTTGGTTTCAGCGTTGTTTGTGAGATACGAGGATGATGGAGGTTTTGATTTGGCAGGTTTGGTTTTTCTGTGTGAATGGTTTAGTTCTGTGATGAGTATGTTGTAGGTGGTGAAGAAATTTTGTGAGATTGTGTTCAAGATACGAAGAAGGTTTTATCAGTGGTGTTGCGGGTTAAACTTTGGAAGCAGAGGTGCATGGTTTTTGTTTAAGATTAAAGGGTGATTTGAAAATTTTATTGCATATTTTACGTAGTTATTGTTTCAAGGTTATAGATGAAAATGAAGGTATTTGGATGTTGGTTTGAAGCTTGGCCTGGATAATTTTTATTAAAATTTCAAATGGCTTTCCCAGCTTCTTTTTTGTGGTGTGAATGGAAGGATGATTTTATATGAGATTGAGAGGGTAAAAAAGAGAGAATTGGGAAGAAAGATTTGAGAGGATAAAATTGAAAAAGAGAAATTTGTTAATTGTGCTGTGAAAAATTGGTGGTGGAGAGTGTAGTGGATATGCAGATTGTGAGTTTTGTGTGTTGCTGCGTACGGTTTTGAGATTCGGCAGATAACAATTCACATGATGGGTCTGTGGGTTGGTTATATGAATGAGATTTGATTTGCTAGCTGGCAACAAAACTTTATTGGAGTGATGGATAAAAACAATAAAAACAATTAATAATAATACTAATAATAGTGATAATAATAATAACAATAATAACTAAAAAATGGATGATAAGAATAAAAGGATAATAAGCATAGTAATAATTGTAATACTAATAATAACAAAAATTAATAATAATGATTGTGAAGTGGACTTATAAAAATGAAATAAAAGTGATAATGGCATAAAATAATAATAGTAAATAAAAATAAAAATAACGATAATAATATTAGAAATAAAAATAAAAATAAATAAATGATAATAGCAAATGGGCTTAAAATGATGGAACTAAAGATGGTTCTAAAATTAAAAGGTAAAAAGAAATAATAAATAAAATGGATGGATATGAATAACAAAACTAGTAAAATATTAACAATAATAATAATAATCATAATGATAATAATAACAGTAAGAAAATTCTAGTAATAATAATAATAGGCTCTTTGTAATTTTTTTGATAATGATTAAATGATAAAAATAAAATAAACAAAAACTTACGATAATATTAAAAAAATAAAAGATGATTTGATTTTAAAAAGAAATAAGTGCATTTTTGGGATTTTTGGTAATTGATTTTTAGATTAAAAAAAGGATATTGGAAATGAATGAAATTAGATAATGGACAAAATCGGGTATAAAAACATGTGACATATTTTGGATTTTTGAATATCTATTAGACAGAAAAATAAAACGGTGCGAGTTTTAGGAATTTTGGAATATATCGGTAAACAGAAAATAAAGGTAGGACAAATTTGGGGTATGACAGTTGCCCCTATCGAATTGGCTTAGATCGAGTAAGATGGAGTGGCTCGCGTTCAAACTTTCAAGGTATAAGACAATTAGATACTAACAGACTCCGAATTTGTCCGACAAAAGAAAATGTACATTAAATCAATGATTAAAATTTGAAAATAAAGGCGATACGAAACAAAAACAGGTTGACAGAAAAAAATAAATAATCGCTTATCACCGCAAGGATGATAATGCGACCCCAACACTCGATGCCAGGTTGATGCTGAGTAATAGAAAATTAAATAATCGCTTACCACCGCAAGGATGATAATACGATCCCAACACTGGATGCTAGGTCAATGCCGAGTAACAGAAAAATTAAATAATCGCTTACCACCGCAAGGATGATACTGCGACCCCAACACTCGATGCTAGGTCGATGCTGAGTAACAGAAAATTAAAAAATCGCTTACCACCGCAAGGATGATAATACTACCCCAACAATCGATGTTAGGTTGATGCTGAGTAACAGAAAAAATTAAATAATCGCTTACCACCGCAAGGATGATAATGCGACCCCAGCATTCGAACTAGGTCAATATGGATGCTGAGTAACAGAAAATTAAAAAATCGCTTACCACCGCAAGGATGATAATGCAACCCCAACACTCGATGCTAGGTCGATGCTGAGTAACAGAAAAAATTAAATAATCGCTTACCACCGTAAGGATGATAATGCGACCCCAGCATTCGAACTAGGTCGATATGAATGCTAAGTAACAGAAAATTAAATAATCGTTTACCACCGCAAGGATGATAATGCGACCCCAACACTCGATGCTAGGTCGACGCTGAGTAACAGAAAAAATAAATAATCGCTTACCACCGCAAGGATGATAATGCGACCCTAACATTCGATGCTAGGCCGATGTTGAGTAATAGAAAATTAAAATAATCGCTTACCACCGCAAGGATGATAATGCAACCCCAACACTCGATGTTAGGTCGATGCTGAGTCACAGAAAATTAAATAATCGCTTACCACCGCAAGGATGATAATGCACTCCCAACACTCGATGCTAGGTCAATGTTGAGTAACAGAAAAATTAAATAATCGCTTACCACCGCAAGGATGATAATGCGACCTCAGCATTCGAACTAGGTCGATATGGATGCTGAGTAACAGAAAATTAAATAATCGCTTACCACCATAAGGATGATAATGCAACCCAAACACTCGATGCTAGGTCGATGCTGAGTAACAGAAAAAAATTAAATAATCGCTTACCACCGCAAGGATGATAATGCGACCCCAGCATTCGAACTAGGTCGATATGGATGTTGAGTAACAAAAAATTAAATAATCGCTTACCACCGCAAGGATGATAATGCGACCCCAACACTCGATGCTAGGTCGATGCTGAGTAACAGAAAAAATTAATTAATCGCTTACCACCGCAAGGATGATAATGCGACCCCAGCATTCGAACTAGGTCGATATGGATGTTGAGTAACCGAAAATTAAATAATTGCTTACCACCGCAAGGATGATAATGTGACCCCAACACTCGATGCTAGGTCGATGTTGAGTAACAGAAAAAATAAATAATCGCTTACCACCGCAAGGATGATAATGCGACCCCAACATTCGATGCTAGGTCGATGTTGAGTAACAGAAAATTAAAATAATCGCTTACCACCGCAAGTATGATAATGCGACCCTAACACTCGATGCTAGGTCGATGCTGAGTAACAGAAAATTAAAATAATTTCTTACCACTGCAAGGATGATAAGAAAACTAGGCACTCGAACTAGGTCGATATGGATGCCAAAAGACAGAAAAAATAAATAATCACTACCACCAGAGGATGATAGGCGAACTCGGCACTCGAACTAGGTCGATATGGATGCCGAAAGATAGAAAATAAATAATCCCTACCGCCAAAGGGAAAATCGGGCGACCGAAAGATAGATAATGATCTATTTGAGAAATACAGGTAAAATGAGTAAAATGCTTGGGGAATAAAAAGTTGAAGAGAATTATCCAATGGGGGACCGCCACTGAATAATGTTGAGGAGAGGCCTGGAATCTTGGGTTGATCCTGGATCCTGACTTATGCAACCATGTTTGACTTTTTGAAGTGGCATTCCATAACGATGGAAATGCAATGCAAATGTTTATGCATTGGAATGAAAGTTGAAATGTTAGGGATATGAAAAGCTGATTTATTTAGGTATGCAAATGATGCGTATGCTGTAAATGATTGATGTAAATGATGCATAATGATGCATATGATTGATTGGAATGATGAAAGGTTCCAGCTTGGTGGACTTTTGGTTTGGTAGTTGCCAATGATGATTGGACTTTGGGTGGGTGGAAGGTTTGATTCCCCGACACTCGATCTTCGACGATGTATGATTAGAAGATGAATCTGAATACTCCAAGTTCGGCCACTTGCTGATGAGCAAATCGACTTAATTGACACAATGAAGATTACTTGACTTTAGATGGTTGCCAATATCTGGAAAGATCTGCTTGTTCAGCTGGGGAAAAGAGATAGGAAGATTTTCTCCTTGTTTGCTTGCCCCTGCTTGTAGGGTATTTGAAAAATTCTAGTGGGGAAGCTTTGAGAGTGACCAAGAAATGATCTGCCCCAGTGTCTGGATTTGGTAGGTGTCTGCCCCTGATTGAGCCTTTGAAGGTGATCTTGCCCCTAATTGAGCTGTTAAGAATGATTTTGCCCCTAATTGAGCAGATTTTGAAGAAGTATTGATTCGGGTTCCTCTTTCGATTGCCCTTTGTTGGGATTGCACTGGTGTCAAGCACTGGATTGTATTTAAATTGTTCATACACAAATGGTAGTGTTAATGCAATGTTCATGTGAGTTTTGAAAAAAGTCAATTTATTTGAATGTCGTGATAGTGTGATGAATGGACCGTTGGTCCAAACGTGGTGTTGATCTAGAAAGTGCGTAAAAGATACAATAAGAATAATGTGCAATAGAGATTGGAGATTAACAAATATATGGGAGTCAGTTTACACAACCTTGTTGGTAGCATGTTTTCAGAATAAACCCTATCTCAATTAGGACTTTCGAGGGTTGTAACGTGGTCTGGTTAATGGTTTGAGAAACAAAGATATAGGGCTCAAATTTTGATTTGTACCCATCAACTTCTTCATTATGTTCTCCAGTCATATGTTCAGTTACCTCTACACATGCATTTGTATTGACGTTGTAAGAGCGAAGATGAAGCTTTGAGGTTCGCTTGGAAGTGGCAGTCATCTTATTTTGTTGGTGACCCTTTGATTCTTGATTTGGTGGTCACTGATATTTGTTTTGCTTTTGCTGAGGATATGAGCTTCTCTTTTTGATTTGTTTTTTTTTCCGACTAAGTCTCCCTTCGGGTGCTCAACTTAGTGTTTTTTCTTTTCTTTTCTTTTTTGTTTGAATGTTGTGACTTCCAAGTCATTTGTTGATTGGTCCTCCGACGGGAGGTCTCATCTTGCGATTCAAAGGTGTAGTCAGGCTAACTGAACAACTACCCTGCCCCGGGTTAAGCGTAAGGGTTGTATCTGAAAGAAAATCCTACTTCTAGGCTCGAAGTGGTTGACTAGGGATTAACTCCTTATATCTCCAGTTTTTGGGGATTTGAAAGAATGCCTGTACATCATTGACGAGGTTTTATCCGAAAGCATACCACAACAGTTATGGGTATTTCGTTTTCATCATCCTCCCTCAAATATTTACTAAAGTGAAGTGAGAGAAATATTTTTGTGATTTTTGCGATAAATGATAAATGATGAGCGAATGCGAATAGATTGATTCAAAACATGCATAAACATAATATTAACAAAACCAAGTACGAATAACAATGTTCAAAGCAAATAGTACTTAAACAAACAATACAAAATAACAAGAATGCGAAAATGATAAATGGCGTCGACAACCTTGATTTGAGGAATAAGCTTCTCTTGATTGAATGCTTCAGAGTTGTAGACTACTCAGCTCGGTATTCAACAACCCCTTTAAATGCTTTCACTTGCTGGCATCGTGCGGCGACATTGGATTGTTCTGGACATTTGGATTTCTCTGAGTGAAGGTGAGATCCTTAGAGTCGATCATGTCTTGAACTTTGTGCTTGAATACTCTGCAGTTCTCAATTGTGTGACCTGGAGCACCCTTGTGATACTCACAGCGAGCATTGGCATCATAATCTCGGGCGGTACCAGTTTGTGGTGGCATATCCTTCAAGGTAAGAGATCCATTCGCCATCAGCCCATTAAAAATATCTCCATACGACATAGGTAGTGGATCAAAGTTTCTTTCAGGCCTTCTTTACTGAAACGGTGGGCGCTGTTGAGGAGCGTGTTGGTGTTGCTGACCAGACCGTTGTGGATAAGCCGGTTGCTGGTATGGTCCAGGTGCATATTGTGCAGCTGTAACTAGAGGATAAAGACGTGGTTGATAAGCCATCTGAGGCGGAAATGGAGCTTGAATGGTTGGCTGATAAGGCATTGGAGGAATTGGCTGATAAGGCATAGGAGCATATTGTGCAACAGCAACATACGGGTACTGATAGTAGGGGATTGAAGTAGGCGCACTCTGTTGAGGTTTCCCTCTTGCAGTAAAAATGGCATTTGTTTCGCCCTTTTTGTACCCGTTGAAAGGCTTCTTGACACTGGCTTGGCTGTTAGAACCTCCTTGGATCTTTCCACTTTTCAAACCTTCTTCAATTCTTTCTCCGATGATTACCATGTCTGAAAATCCAGAAGATACGCTGCTGATCAGCTTTTCGTAGTATTGCCCCTGTAAGGTACCCATGAAGATGTCAATCAATTCATGGTTAACCAACGGCGGATGTACTCTGGCAGCTAATTCCCTCCAGCGTTGAGCGTACTCTTTGAAGGATTCTTTTTCTTTTTGAGCCATACTCTGAAGTTGAGTGCGGTTCGGAGCTAAGTCAGTGTTGTACTTGTACTGCTTTTTGAATGCATCAGATAGGTCAAGCCAAGTACGAACATTGTTGCGTTCGAGCTGCATGTACCATTCTAGAGATGCTCCAAACAGGCTATCTTGGAAGCAATGGATCATGAGTCTGTCGTCTTTGGCATGAGCGGCCCTTTTTCTGCAGTACATCCTCAAATGGAGCTTAGGACAACTGAGGCCTTTGTATTTTTCGAATTCTGGCAGTTTGAACTTAGCAGGGATCACAACATCCGGGACTAAGCACATGTTTGAAGCGCTTAAAGAAGTTCAGGTTGTGTCCTTCCATGATTTGGAGTTTTTCAGCTAACTCACGACACATCTTCATAGCTTCGGAATCTTGAACAATATAAGGGTTGGTGATTGGAACAACAATATGCATCTCGTACTCAACTTGTTGATCCTCTTCAGCATGAGGAAACTGGACTTGGGTTGGAATAGGTTGAGCTTGAGGAATAACACCAACAGTGACACCAGAGGTTGGTATTGGTTGAGAAGTGAGTTCTTCAACAGTAGGAGTGAAGCCTGGAGGCAAACCATAGACCAAAGGATTTGGAACAGGAACTAAAGAATTGTACGTGAGGCAGATCCTTGCACGAGAACATTGTTTCTTGCGGCAACAGCTTCACGATGTTCTTCCATTTTGGCCAAAGTTTGAAAAGTATCAAAAATATGGTTGATCTTGCTCTTGACCGAGTCAATCTCTTCCCTCATAGCAGCTTGTTCATCTTGAATCACGTCCATCAGTCTTCTAGTGTTGGCTCGAGTTAGGTACGGGCGTCGAGAATGATACGGGCATTGGGAAACCAGCTTGATTTACTAAAGATGAATGAACATGCAATGAGTTTACGGCTTTAGAATGAAATGCAAGATGAACAATTAATGCAAATGAAATTAATATGCGCATGGATGCAATGCAAGATCCAAGATCACGAGTATAATCTGCTTTGAAGTGAACCATAGTAACGAGTAAATAAACTGGTATCTCTGATAAAAGTAACCTTAACAATTAGGCTCTTAAAAGGATTGTTCTAAATTCTTTACCCGTAAACCACTCACATGATAGTTTCTACGGTTATGGATAGGATACTCAAGGTCACGGACACTGATCGTACTAACGTCCTGCCGCAGGCTAGCTGTATTATGATGATAATAACGATAGGGTCTACCTTGAGTGGAGTTCTCATGTTAGACGTACGAGGGGCGGGTCCTCGGAGACTAACACTACACAACTACCAACATTGAAACTGGTTCTAAAAGTGGTCCTAGAGTCACAGCCCTTTCATGAATCAAGTCATGCGACATGCTAACTGTGTTATGACGAGATCTGTGAATAGGTCTACTCTCTGGGGGGAGCTTTCATACTAGGCTCGCAAGGAGTGAGTCCTTGGAGACTAACACTAATAATTTCCAATTCTAAACTAGGTGTTTCCTCTTCCTTTTTTGAAAACTCAGATGTCGTCCCAGGATCAAACAAGCAAGTATGATAATGATCATAATAAGAAGAGAAAATAAACAAGCATAAAAAAGCATGAAGAAAACATATAAGCAATGTAAACATTGATCGCAAAGTAAACTAAGTTAGGCTTGACTCTCTGACAGTCCCCAGCCGAGTCGCCATCTGTCACACCACGAAAAATACGACCTCGCGATAAAAATACTGCGGATAAAAATTAAAACAACAAAGTCGCCACCGAACTTATTTTATTCCAATTAAGGAAAAGGAAAATATCGAGAAACCCTTTGAAAAACGGATAGAACATGGTCTTTGAAACCAGATTCTAGGTTCGGGAGTCGATTCCGTAAGGGGAAGGTATTAGCACCCCTTACGTCCGTTGTACTCAACGGGAACCTCTTAGTTTAACTTGCGATCTAATGTTGACTAATACTTTCTGTTTTCTCCGAATAATAAAAAGTAAATGCGAAAGATTCTAATATAAGGTTAATAGGAGAAATGGGTTATTTTGTTCCTAGGGTGCTTGGAAAGGAGTAAGATCTGTGTGCCTACGTATTCCCTTGTGCAATGGGAAAGTCAGAGCCTCGTAGTTCGTGGTTCTAAGGTCGGTTGGTTGGTTTGTTTTAATGAACGATTATTTAGACCGCATTATAACTGCTAAGCGTTGGCTTGTCTGCTCGAGATAGGAGCCGGAAGCGCTAGCTTGTTTGCGAGATAGAAAGGATTTAAACAATGTTCGCTTAAAAAATGTTTGATTGGATTTGTGTTTTAGGAACGAAAGTGCGAATGAACCACGTCCCGTGGGGCGAGCCTCAGGAGCGTTCATTCAAGAATTCGAGGAATGCTGGACTCCAGAATTCAATTCTTTCGTTATTTGATGTGTAGATTAAGCGTTTTAATTACGGAAAGTCGAATGAACAACGTCCCGCGGGGCGAGCCTCGGGAGCGTTCATTCAAGAATTCGAGGAATGCTAGACTCCAGAATCCAGTTTTTTCCGTTATTTAGTTATAGAAATATTTTGCGTATTCGAGTTTGGAAAAATTTGATGGCGAGGCACGATGCACTCGGCTTACATGATTTGCAACTAAATTAAACGATAAAAGTTTTAGAAAAAATAAAATCGAAGACAACTATTCGGAGGCGTTGGACTTTTTTAATCGGGTGCATCGAAATATTGTTCGTTAACTTCCTTAGAATCGATTTAAAGCTGAAATCGTTCTATGAGTAGTCGAAACAATTTGTTAGAATGCGATAAAATAAATAACTAAATTGAATTGAATTGCGGAAATTGAAATCGGAATAAGAATAACAAATAATAATAAATTAAATTAAATTGGATTCGATAATATGGCGAATAAACCAAATGGTATAATGAAATAAATTAGACTAAATTAAATAGTGTGATAAAAATAAAATAAACTTAATTAATTTGACAAAATAGAAATCACATTAAAATAAAATGATAAACGGAATTAGGTGGCCTCATATTAATCAAGTTTTTCCGATTTAATGAAATCGAAAATAACTTAATTTTTGATAATATTATTTGTCCTTAAAAAATATAATTTAAAATAAATTTAGAATTAAAAAAACATAAGTGAAAGAAAACAGTGTAAAACTTAAAATAAATACTAAGGAACTAAACTAAAACAAGAAATGAACTGAAATATAAGAGAGAGAGTGTTGCTGGTTTTGTCTATGTGTGTTTAGGAATTCAGCATGGGCTGAGCCCAATAATCATATATATTTAAACATTGGAACCTAAAACAATATATAAAAAACGAAGGGTGTATCGACTGGATTAGTGAGGTGTGCATAGAACATATGTGTGACGTTAGTAAATAAAGTATGCTTCAAAGCCCATTTCACAATCAGCAAGATACATGGAAACAAAATAAAATAAAGGCATGTGTGGAATATGTGAGTGTGTGATAATAGAAACAGGTTGGGTTACAAGCTAAAAAACAAACATATTATAAACCTAAATATTATAAACTTAACCATGTAAAAATAAAAAAATAAAAAACGTTAAAAGAAAAAAAGTTAAAATCCTCTTTCGCTTATTAGGTCAAAACAAAAACAAACTCTTACCAATCCTCTCTCAAAAACACGGCTCAAGACAAAATAAAGGTGAAATAAATCCACCCTCATAGCAAATCGGCAGCGGCGCTATCTCTTACTGATTCTGCTTCTGTTTCTGTTTCCACCATTCCGTTTGACTCACTCTCTCCGATCTCAGCCTTTGGTTTCCATTGCGGTGGTTTCCGGTGGGTGTTCGTGCGGATGTGAGCGGCGGCGAGGCGGTTGTGCGTTTACAGATCTGTCTTTGATGACTTCGTGGATTCGCGGTTTTCACGGCATGTGTTCGATTGGTGTGCGGTGGTTTTGTTTTGGATTCGTCCGCGGGTTTGAGAAAGGGTTTTTTATTCTGGTTTAGGTTAGAGTTTTCGGCGAAAGTTGGGTTTAGGTTAGTGGTGGATGGTTATTCGATTTGGTTGGGAAATGAGCAACATATTTACGTTATGGTTTTTGTACAGGTATTTGGTTCTGATTTTGGATTTTTTTCGACTCTCTATCTCTGTTCACAGTGGTGTTTTGAATTTCGCGTTTTTGCGTTCGGTGATTCAGTGGCTACATTTTCGGCTTGAGCTCTCACAAATATTTTTTGGTCTCTGTTTATGGTATTGGTGTTGATCTTTTAGGTTTTGAAGATGAAGATGAAGTTGTTCGAAGGTTTAATGGAAGAGGGTGTTTGGTGTTTGTGGGTGAATTTGAAGGTCGTTTGGTTTCAGCGTTGTTTGTGAGATATGGGGATGATGGCGGTGTTGATTTGGCAGGTTTGGTTTTTCTATGTGAATGGTTTAGTTCTGTGATGAGTGTGTTGTAGGTGGTGAAGAAATTTTGTGAGATTGTGTTCAAGATACGAAGAAGGTTTTATCAGTGGTGTTGCGGGTTAACTTTGGAAGTAGAGGTTTATGGTTTTTGTTTAAGATTAAAGGGTGATTTGAAAATTTTATTGCATATTTGTCGTAGTTATTGTTTCAAGGTTATGGATGAAAATGAAGGTATTTGGATGTTGGTTTGAAGCTTGGCCTGGATAATATTTATTAAAATTTCAAATGGCTTTCCCAGCTTCTTTTTTCTGGTGTGAATGGAAGGATGATTTTTTAGGAGATTGATAGGGTAAAAAAGAGAGAATTGGGAAGAAAGATTTGAGGGGATAAGATTGAAAAAGTGAAATTTGTTAATTGTGCTGTGAAAAATTGGTGGTGGAGAGTGTAGTGGAAATGCAGATTGTGAGTTTTGTGTGTTGCTGCGTACGGTTTTGAAATTTTGTAGATAACAATTCACATGGTGGGGTCTGTGGGTTGGTTATATGAATGAGATTTGATTTTCTAGCTGGCAACAGAACTTTATTGGAGTGATGGATAAAAACAATAAAAACAATTAATAATAATACTAATAATAGTGATAATAATAATAACAATAATAACTTAAAAATGGATGATAAGAATAAAAGGATAATAAGCATAGTAATAATTGTAATACTAATAATAAGAACAAAAATTAATAATAATGATTGTGAAGTGGACTTATAAAAATGAAATAAAAGTGATAATGGCATAAAATAATAATAGTAAATAAAAATAAAAATAACGATAATAATATTAGAAATAAAAAAAATGATAATAGCAAATGGGCTTAAAATGATGGATCTAAAGATGGTTCTAAAATTAAAAGGTAAAAAGAAATAATAAAGAAATTGGATGGATATGAATAACAAAACTAGTAAAATATTAACAATAATAATAATAATAATCATAATAATAATAACAGTAAGAAAATTCTAGTAATAATAATAATAGGCTCTTTGTAATTTGTTTGATAATGATTAAATGATAAAAATAAAATAAACAAAAACTTACGATAATATTAAAAAAAAAAAGATGATTTGATTTTAAAAAGAAATAAGTGCATTTTTGGGATTTTTGGTAATTGATTTTTAGATTAAAAAAAAGGATATTGGAAATGAATGAAATTAGATAATGGAAAAAATCATGTATAAAAAAAAGTGACATATTTTGGATTTTTGAATATCTATTAGACAGAAAAATAAAACGGTGCGAGTTTTAGGAATTTTGAAATATATCGGTAAAATGAAAATAAAGGTAGGACAAATTTGGGGTATGACACGGGTCACAAGTGGACGATTGTCGTTCCCCTCCCCGAAAAGGAAGACGATCTTAATCTCCATCCCCGAAACGATCAAAGAAGAGCAGATTGAATTCTCCATCCTCGTGACGAGACCGGAAACGCTGTTCAAGATCCCGTACGGTCACCTCTAGCGATGATGATGATATCAGAGTACCCCTATCCTCTGACATCATGGCCGCCAGATTACCGAGAGGACTCGAGAAGCCCCCTCCATTGGGTTCGTACGACGGAACGACCGGCCCCGACGAGCATATCGAGAACATCGACGCTCTACTCGACTACCGAGGCGTTCGAGGAGCAATCAAGTGTCGTCTCTTTCTGACCACCTTAAGGAAAGGGACAATGACTTGGTATAAAAGTCTCGAGCCCGAATCCATCACTTCCTGGAGACAGCTTGGTCGAACCTTCTCCAGGCACTTCACCTCTTCCAGACGCCATCCAAAGACGGAAGCATCACTTGAGACCATAATCCAAGGCAAAGAAGAACCCCTCAGAACATACATCGAGAGATTCAATAAAGAAGCCGTCCAGGTCTCAACTACGGACGACATGAACAAATATTTGTTGGAACGTGGATTGCGCCCGTCTACCGACTTTCACCGAGCAGTGGGTATTGAGACACCCGCTACTCTGGATGCGTTCCTCTTGAAAGCCAAAGCGTATATCCAATACGAGGAAAATTAGGCAGCTAGTTCTGTCTGCGATGCTCGACGTCGAGAGGACCCGAACCCTTCCAAATCAGATGAACCCTCGATATCTCGTCAGGGAAGAAACAAAAGAAAGGAAGATCGCTCCCGTGAACCGCGGGAGCAAAGAGGACCGGTGGGCTGATTTTGTGAATATACGCCTTTGTCGGTGTCAAGGGAAAAAATACTATCCGAATGTGCTAATTCGGAGTTCCATCAAGCGGGAGTGCGCTTCCCCAAGAAGCTACCCGCCAAATCGGGCACCGATAAAACCAAGTATTGTCGGTTTCACAAGAGCCATGGACACAACACTGAGGATTGCATCCACCTGAAGGATGCAATAGAGATACTCATCAAAGATGGCCACCTCAAACAGTTCATTAAATCCAAGGAGACCCCCAGGTTAGAGATGCAAGAAACCATCAAAATCGAGGAAGTAGCGGCAATCCCCGCAGACACCAACATGCAAGTGGCCCTTAACATCTATCGCCCGAAAGACTTCTTTCTACCCGACCGTCCGGCGAGTATAGATTATCTCTCTTCCCATAGCCCATGGGAAGCCTTCCCTTCCGCCATGGTGATCTCGGGCAGGGGATTCAATAAGATCATGGTCGACTCTGTAAAAAGGAAATTCGACCAGCTAATTGCGAAAGGGCCAGCCCTGAATGCCACATTGGACCCCCCAGAGACAATTCAGTGCCCATCTCCTTCTATAAATAAGAACTATGAGGATGAGCTCCTAATGCCAGCATTTCACTACTCATCCGAGCCCAAATGGCCAACTTCGACGTCCGCAAGATACTGGTCGACCAGGGTAGCTCATGCGACATCATGTACTCGCAGCTATTCGCTACGCTCCAGCTGAACGAAACTCACCTGACACCATACATAGGATCAAACCTACAAGGTTTCAACGGTGCGGTATCACGGCCATGGGGTTACGTCGATCTCATAGTCACGTTCGGAGCCGCAGAAACTGCCCGATCAATCCGCGTCCAATTCTTGGTCGTTGAATGTCCTTCTCTGTACCAATGCATTCTAGGTCGACCAACTCTGGCCGACTGTCGCTCCCTGGATTTTCATCCCGGTGCAAACGCGTACTGTCGGTAATGTTGGAGGTTGAGGTTGAATAGAGTCGCCAACTAGGCATTTTTATCCCGAAGGAAAGGTAATGCTGCATAAACCTGGAAAAGAGTGGATAAGACGGTTGCGAACCAAAGAGACTGAGTAAGGGGGTAGGTTACGACCTGGGAAGGTATTAGAACCCAGATCGTCTGTCGTACTCGACGGGATCCACGCATACCTGATTGTGTTTAAAGGGGGGAAAAGTGTATGTGCTAATTGTGTATATAAAAAAAAGATGGATGTACAAAGTGTCAGTGCAAAATAACAAGAGTTCAAAATGAGGCTAAGAAAAGAAAGCTTGAAAGAGGAGAGGGGGAGACCTGGGGACTTTTGTACGATAACCGTTAAGTTATGCCTATGTATCCTCTTGAGCAATGAGGAAGTCAGAACACCGTAGTTCGACTCAAAGAGACTTGGATGATTTTGTTGTGAACTGCTTGCTTGTCTATGCTTAAGTGTATGACTCGTCTGGCTCGAGTGCTAACTGTCTTGCATTAGACGAGAGAAGAGAGTTCTCGTTTTCAGAGTGAATGTGATGAGAAAATAATCCCGGAGGAGACGTTTATTGTTTTTTTTTGTTTTTAGTTTTTTTATTGTTTTTGGTGTTTTGCATAAGATAATGAGCTTAAGCCTTAATCAAGGGTTGTAAACTCATTATATCATCCCCTATTAGGGATAATGAATAAGCTTAAGTATAAGATGGAAATCTCAACTTAATTACCTAATGATGCAGGATTAAGATCATTAACCTACTTGTGATTATTAATTGTTTTTTGGATTTTTGTTTTGTGTTAAATAATGAGTTTAATCTATAATCAGGGATTAGTGAACTCATTACACCATCATAAGAGAAGGATAATAAATGAGAACACTTAAGATGAGGAAGACTCCTCAACTTAATCCATGGTTAGGGATTAAAGTTATTATATAACAAGCCTTTATTAAAGTGGATTTTAATTAAAGGTGGGATTAAGAAATGGATTTTATGTTTGTAAAACTAAACCTGAGGGGGACTTGTCCATTAAACACTAGGGTTAGTCCCTCTGAACCAACAGGTAGAGATGTAACCCTAATATAAGACCCAAGTTACAAGATTAAGTCTTGATAATTATTAGGTGTTTTGATTAGGAGGTGTAAACAACTTAAAGGTTTAACACTAATTATTAAAGTTATGCACTCCATCCTAAGATAAGAATACATGCATAACCCTAATTCAGAGTCTTAAAACCTTAACTGTTTAGCCTTGATTAGGAGATGAGAAGCAGAGACTCAAGGAGACTCAAAGGTAAAAACTAGGGGAGACTATGTACAACCCTAAAGTTATCATACTTGGATATTCCTATGGTTTGTGAGGCTTAAGAAAAGGTCTTCAGATGACCACCAAGGAAGAAGAAGCATATTAAAAGAGAAGAGAAATGAGAATAGGTTACTTACCTCCTGAAGAAGTTAAGTAACCTAAGAGAAAGAAAGGGAGCAAGAGAGAGCATAAGTGAGCCAAACTCACTTCAAAGACAAATAAAAATGCAAATGGAGAGGTAAGAAGAAGTTGGATGTGGAGGCAAATCCACATCCTAAACAACTTACCTGAAGCTCCTGAAAAGTTAGTATGGATGCATAAGATATGAAACAAAAGGAAATAAGGCAAATGAAGATACAATGATCAAGACCAGAAGTGCAAACCCAATGCAAATGTGTTATGAAATGATGCAAAGACATGTACAATGTTTATGTATGATCATACAAGAGATGAGATGCAAAGGAAAGCATGTTAGAAGCTTGAAATCACATGAATACACATAAGAAGTAATGGATGCAAAACATACCAAATGGATGCAACAATGATCAACCAATGTTCACACATATTCTAAGCTATCTGAGATGACATACAAATGCATGAGATTTCATGACAAGTTCTTATGATGAAGGTATGCAAAGATGAAAGCAAATGAACATGGCAAATTAGGGTTTTAAGAAACTATGAGATAAATATGATCCAAATAGAAGCAAAACACATGATAAAAAATTGAAATTGCAACCAAATGACCCCTAAACACACATAAGATCACTCCCCAAAGATGGAGGTCAGAAGCTATATCAAAGTCAAGTTATGGTTTTTCTAAGTTAGGCTAGGGTTTTGGGTACTTCTTCATGAAAAATGCCAAACAAATGGAAAATGCAATGCTAAAATATGAGTTAAATACCTTAGATACTATATGCAAAGTATGAAAGAATGCAAAAAGAACCATGTGCAAACTCATCTTGGTTGATCAGAAATGGATTTTTGAAGTTAGGGTTAGAAAGATAGGAAATTTGGAAACCCTAATTCATGGTTAATTGTCAAAACATGATCAAACCCTAAAAGAAATTTGTAAGATGAGTTTGTAAATTGTTCTAAATGTGTAATAATGCTTCATGATTTTTTTGGTTATTTTTAAATACCTAAGAGTATTTTTAATTAATTAAAATGAATGAATTAATTAAATAATACAATTAAATGATTTAAAAATTGATTTTTAATGCAAAAATTAAAAATAAAAAATGTTTTTGGTTTCTGAAAATTATTTAAAGAAAAAATGCAAAAGATCATATTTTTATAAAATGATTTACTATTTTAAATAAATATGTGAAATAAAATGAAAGAAATAAAATAAAAATGAAAAAGTAATTGAAATGAAGGGCTAGGATTGCGTGGGAAGAGGATAAAGGGCTGAGATATCAAGTCATCTTGACTTGAGGTATGAGGATCTAAGGGTCTAGATTCAAATTTTGCTTACGCGCGTGATCCAAGGGCTGAGGTTCATTCTGAGTTAATTTAATTATAATTAACTTAATTAATTAAAATTTAGGGTTTAATGACACATTTGAGTCGTTCATACACTAACCTAATCTTAATCCAATGGTTATGGTTCAATCTGGGCTCACTAACCCTAATGACATTTAGATGACCGGAACAGTGCTCCGGTCATCTTCTCCGGCCAACCCCAAACCTAACTTCTTCTAAAGGCCACTAAAACTCATGAAACATGCCCAGAAACGATCATCTAACATCATACAACACAAATCAATCAACAAAAATCATTTATATCGCATGAACAACAAGAATGGAATCAAAACATTTTTTAGGTCAAACTTTCAGAACAACATGAAATGCTTATTTCTCAACCATTTTCAATTTTAAACACATCAGGATGATCAGTGCAACACATAGATTCATTTTATAACAAGAAATCAAGGTTCTGAGAAAAACTTTCTTGAGCTATACCTGAGCTGGAGACCTTCAAAGATGAGCTTTCTGAGCTTTCCCTTTGTGCAAACCACCTCCATTGATCCCCCTGGTGCTAATGGCAAGCTTGGATGGAGTTTATATTGGCTATTTTGAGAGGTTTAGTTCTGGTGTATCAGAAATCGTGTTTTTGATATGTTGTGTTTCAGGCCATTGTGAGGGGTGGGATTTGTTCCTTAGGTGATTTGTGATTGAATGGTGAAAGAATTTCTAGAGTTTGATGGCTGAGGAGTGAAAATCGAAGAGATGAAGTTTTAGGCAATTTTTGTGCAATCTGAAGTGTGTATTGTTTCAATGCTGAATGAGTTGCTATATCACTCCCATAATGTTTGAGTAGGTCATGGAGCAGGTTATTAGAGGCTGCTGATCATTATTCCAAGAGCATGGGAGAAATTGCAAAAAGTCAAGGTTTGGTGTACTTGAGGTATGGCAAGGTGCAGAGATGGTTTCCTGGCTTGTACTACATCAGCTGAGTTCGAGGATGACTCTTGGATCAATTGTGGTAAGCTATATGGCTTGGATCATAAGTTTGAAATGGTTTTTCATTTTGGCAACTTTGTGAAGTTTTTGATAATTGGCCATGAATTGGTTCTTGGCTGAATTCTTGTCTTGAAATGTTTCTTATCAATGTTATGATGTGTAGATATGAATTAGAGGCCAAACAAGTGCTTAGAAGTCCATTTTGCACATTTCCCTCTTTGACATGAACTTGAAAATTATGTGATTCTTCCCAACTTTAACTTGCCATATCTTGAGCTCTAGGATGAATCAAGAGGAGTTTTTGTACTTTTTGAAAATGGGAAGATCCAATCTACAACTTTCATGTTCAACAAAATTTCATTTGAAATATTTTTGATCAAGAAAGAGGAGGTTGAAAATCTTTCCCAAAATGGAAAGTTTTCAAATCAAGTAATGTCCAAAAATGGCAACTTTTGCAATGGCTCAAAATTCTTCAATCTTGTGAACTTCCAACCATTCCTAAGACCAAATAAAGGTCCTAGGACCTCAAAATGATGAAGATGATCCTTTGGTACCCTTGATGGAGGCCTCAGATGCCCTGATTCTGACTTTTCTTGCACAATAAGCTACCATTTAATCAGATGACTTCCACAATGAATTTTTGCTTCAAATTTGATACACATGCTCCTTATAAAATATATAGACCAATAGAATCAAGAATGTCCACAAATTTTGAGTGTAAGGGCCTCAAACCTAAAACCCTAATTTCTGGTCATCTGTGTATGAGCCCTGAGCCTGTCTGGGTGGCTCTGCAATCTCTTGTGATCTTTTGACTTTCAAGAACCCTTGGGGGTATAATATGATCATAGAACACTCATGGACCCTATTGGCATGCTTCATGGCCTCTGAGATAGCTCAAACCACTTCTAAGATTTATTTGATTACAAACCCTAGTTATGCAACTTATGTAGTGAAATAACTATGCAGTGTGAGATGGTATGCTTATGCAATGCAATATGAAGGATCACAAGCCAAGGTATGAGAAAAAAAAGAGGGCAAATTTGGAGTGTTTACAACTTCCCCTATTCAAGCATGAGTTAGCTGTGTAGGATGTAAGAGCATGGCTTAACAGACAAACAAGATAACTTGTGGTTGAATACCAAGTCAGTCCAAAATTTGCACTCTTTATTATAAGAAGAAAATGGATATTAATTGTAATATATAGTATTGACTGAATATCAAATGATAGCGACCGAGGACAACAATCAAGCAAAGGGTGACTGCTGGGGAATAAAAACGGTGAGAAAAACACTAATGGGGATGACCATCATGTTGGGGAATAAAGAATCCGCGACGGGGACGACCATCGGGTAAAGTGATGAAGGAAGATCATCAAGATAAAGAAGAAAACCACGACGTGAATGGCCATCGGGTAAAGGACCGATGAAACAATGATGAGGGACGATCATCAAAAAGGTGAAGGACGATCACCGAGCAGGGGACGGCTGCTGAAAAGATCCCGACATAGGACGAATGTCAGATAGAAAGATCAACGATGGGGACAACCATTAGATATCATGATGATGGATGGTCATCAAAAGGTGAAGGACGATTACCTAGCAGGGTACGGATGCTGAGGATTATCGCGACATAGGACGAATGCTGGATAAAAAGAATCGACGATGGGGACGGTCATCGGATGAATGATGAGGTAAGGTCATCAAAAGGTGAAGGACGATCACCTAGAAGGGTACGGCTGTAAACACCCCAAATTTTCCCTCTCACTTTTATCACACCTTGACTTATGTTTATCATTATTGCATAACCAATCATCACACTTCACAATACATAATCATCCTTAACATTTCATCTGCATAGCTGCATCTAGGGTTTGTGATCTGAGCAATCCAAGAAGTAATCTGAGCAATCTCAAAGGTCATGAAGAATTTCAAGAAGGCCCTTGAGTGGTCTATAATCATCTTATGCCCCCATGGGTCATTTAAAGTCAAGAAATGTCAAAGCACTGCAGAGGTATGGAAGCTAAGCTGAGGATTCCTACATAGATGACTTGAAATTAGGGTGTTGGTTTCAAAGGCCTTATACCCAAATTTTTTTGGTCATTCTTATTGCTATTGGTCTGTATATGTTATAAGGAGCATGTGTATCAGCTTTCATGGAAAGTTTCAATGTGGAAGTCATTTGATCAAATGGTAACTTCCTGAGCAAGAAATCACATAAACTTCATGTTCATGTCAAAGAGGGATTTTTGCATATTGGCATTTCAAGCTTCTAAGTGACCTCTAATGTGCTCAATTATGTCATAACATGTTAAAGCAACCTCCAAAGATCAGAATTATGCCTTGAACCTAGGGTTTTGGTGACATGATTCACAAGAAATTTCAAAAAGGCCAAGTTGCATAAACATTGAGAACACTTGATCAAAGCATTGAAGCTGCATTTTATTGATCCAAGGGCCACCCATGAACTTAACTGAGCATAATCCATCCAGGAAATCTCTTCTTCCATGGGCCATGCTGCAAGTACACATACTTTGACCTTTTTGCATTTTTAACCCATGCTAATCCCATAGTGCTACAATCAATATCCTGACCAATGGTATGGCTTATGCAAACTCTAAGCACTATAAATGAACACCCTTCACAGCCTGAAACAAGACAAAAGCTCAGATTGCCAAAATTACCTTGAAACTTTGTCTCTTCGAAACACACAATCCAGCCAACAAAAACCAAAATTTCTTTCACCATTCAACTCCTTATAACCTAAGGAACAAATCCCTCCCATCAGGTATCCTCCTGAAACAAGCCCAAACACAAACACGATTTCTTCTTTTTCAGAACTGAAACTCATAAACCAGCCATTATAAACTCCATTCAAGCATCACAATAGCACAAGGGGGACCAAAGGAGGTGGATTGCACAAAGGAGAGGCCCAGAAAGCTCCATTTCAAAGAACTTCAACTCAGGTATCCTCCATGAACAATTTTTCCAGAAGCTTGTTTTCTTGTTAAAATATGATTCTATGTGTTGCACTAATCATGGGGATGTGTTTAGTTATGAAAATGAGCAAGGATTGAGTATGTTCTAAGGTTCTGAAACTTTGACCTAGAAAATTGTTTGATTCGATTCAGCCTTGTTACGCATGATAAATGTCATTTGTTTGTTGTTTCATGATGTATGATGCTTGGGGATCATTTTTGGGCAAGAAATTTGGTGTTTAGTGACTTAGGGAAGAAGATAGCATTTTTGAGTGGCAGGAGAAGACAATCGGAGCTTATCTCCGGTCGCTTGAAAATGTTTAGGGTTTGTTTTCCAGATTAAATGATAGCCCTAGGATTGTGATTAGATTAGCGTGTGGACGGTCCAGATCACCTCATTAAACCCTAATCTCACTTAATTAAATAAAAACGTGTTTAATTCCCAGAAGCAATCTGAGCCCTTGGATAGTACGCGCGTTTTAAGTTTAAATGTGGGCCTTTGATTCTGCATACCACTTGGTCAATTTGACTTGCGCTGACAGCCACTGATTGCTTTGCCTCTGAATCTGGACCCTTGATCAAGCATACTTTTCCTTTTTTCTTTAATTTAATTTTCTTTTATTTTCATTTTCTTTTCTTTATTTAAAAAAAATACCAAAAATGATTTAAAAAATCTGAAAAATATTGTCAATACTTCAATTAATTTTCCAAAGCTAAAAATATTTTTATTTTTATTTTTCTCACAAAAAATGCATTTTTAAATAATTTAATTGTATATTTTAATTAATTAAATCCTTTTAATTAATTAAAAATACTTTAAGTATTTAAAAATCACCAAAAAAAATTAGATAGGTTCTTTTAACATTTAGAACAATTTACAAACTCATCTCTCAAATTTATCTTAGGGTTTGATCAAACTTTAACAATTTTCCATGAATTAGGGTTTCCAAATTTCCTATTTTTTAACCCTAACTTCAAAAATTCATTTCTCTCAAACCAAGATGAGTTTGCATTTGGTTCTTTTTGCATCTTTTCAAAAATTGCCTCTAGTTTCTAAATATAATTTTTTTCATATTTTTTATCTTGAATTTTCAAATTGATTTTCCTTTTTCTTTGAAAGGTATCCAATACCCTAGCCAATCTTAAGTAAACCATAACTTGAATTTGGTTAGCCTTTAGACCTCCCCCTTTGGATGGTATTCTCATGAGTGCTTAGGGTTCCTTTGGATGCAATTTCAATTTTTTTATCATGTGATTTGCTTGTGCTTTTGAGTTTGTACATATCTTGTTTTTAAACTAACCATTTCAGGTGCATTTGGTAAGTTGTTTAGGATGTGGATGTGCATCCACATCCAACCTCTTCTTATCTCTTTATTCTTATGCATATTACTTGTGCTTGAAGTGAATCTCATTCACTTATGTTCTCTCTTGTTCCTAGGTTACTTAACTTCTTCATGAAGTAAGTAACCTAATCTCTCTCTCTCTCTCTCTCTCTCTCTCTCTCTCTCTCTTTTCATCTACTTATCTTCCTTTGGTGGCCAACTTAAAGACTTCTCTTGATGCCTCACAAACCTTAGGAATATCCAAGCATGATAACTTTAGGGTTGTACACAGTCCTCCCTAGTTTTTACATTTTGAGTCTCCTTAAGTCTCTCTCTCTCTAATCTCATAATCAAGGCTAAACAGTTAAAGTTTTAGGACTCTGAATTAGGGTTATGCTTGTATCCTTATCTTAGGGTGGAGTGTATAACTTTAATACTTAGTGTTAAACCTTTAAGTTGTTTACACCTCCTAATCAAAACACCTAATAATCATTAAGACTTAAGCTTGTAACTTGGGCCTTATGTTAGGGTTACATCTCTGCCTGGTGGTTCAGAAGGACTAATCCTAGTGTTCAATGGACAAGTCACCCTCATGTTAAAGTCTTGCAAACATAAAAAACACTTCTTCATCCTACCTTTAATTAAAATCCACTTAATAAAGGCTTCTAATATAATGAATTTAATCCCTAACCATGGATTAAGTTGAGGTATCTTCCTCAGCTTAAGTGTTCTCATCTATCATCCTTCTCTTAGGATGGTGTGATGAGTTCACTAATCTTTGATTGGAGATTAAACTCATTACTTAACACTAAACAAAAACCCAAAAACACTTAATAATTACCAAAGTAGGTTAATGATCTTAATCCTATATCATCATGGTAATTAAGTTGGGATCTTCATATCATACTTAAGTAAGCTCATTATCCCTAATCAGGGAAGATATAATGAGTTTACAACCCTTGATTTAGGCTTAAGCTCATTATCCTATGCAAAACACCAAAAACAATTAAAAACTGAAAACACAAAAACAAACAATAAATGTCTCCTTCGGGATTCTTTTCTTATCATATTCACTCTGAAAATGAGAACTCGCTTCTTCCGTCTAATGCAAGACAATTAGCACTCGAGCCATACGAGTCATACACTTGAGCATAGACAAGCAAGCAGTTCAAAACAAAAGCATCTAAGTCTCTTTGAGTCGAACTACGATGTTTTGACTTCCTCATTGCACGAGAGGAAGCGTAGGCATAACTTAACTGTTATCGAACAAAAGTCCCCAGGTCTCCCCCCTCTCTCTCCTTCCAGCTTTTCTTCTCTAAACCCTATTTGAATTCAAGTTTCTTTTTGCACTGACACTCTGTACATTCTAGCTTTTTTTATACACATACACTTTACCCCCTTTAAAACACAATCAGGTAAGCGTGGATCCCATCGAGTACGACGGATTATCTGGGTGTTAATACCTTCATAGGTCGTAACCAACCCCCTTACTCAGTCTCTTTGGTTCGCAACCGTCTTATCCATATCTTTCTAGGTTTATGCAGCATTACCTTTCCTTCAGGATAAAAATGCCTAGCTGGCGACTCTATTCAACCTCAACCTCTAACACCGCTGACGGTTTACGTTTGCACTGGGATGAAAATCCAGGAAGTGACATCGTGACAACTCTGCTGGGGATCTTTGTATCCAGGGCTTCTGGTTCTCTTGTGGGTTTCTCCTAGCGCTTGTTTGATTTGTGTTTATGGGGGTGTTATGTGTTATTTGTGTTTATTGTTGTTGCTTTATTTACTGCTTCCTGTACAACTTTATTTACTGCATTTTACTTTATCGCTTTCATTTACTGCTTTCTGCATTTCTTTATTATTATTGCATCATTGTGTTGGATTATTGTTACCTTGGTGGGAGGGGTATTCCAGTGAGAAAGGCTCAACACAAAGGCCTGAGTGACACATAAGATTAGAGTGGTTTCGTATTCTTTCCCATTCCATTTCGGTCTGGTGCGGGAATATGAAAACACAGTTCAAACATGGGTTTCTTTTGAGAACTCTGTGCTACGGATTTCCTGTAGTGCTAGGGCTATCTAGGAAGCCTGCTAAGTCTGGATGACCTTTTTAGATGACCTTCAGCATCTGAGGTGAATTAGAGGAGGATTCTTTATGATTAGGGTAAACACTGTACCTCCGGGTTAAAAGTGTTTACACTTCTCATAATAAATCTGAATCTGAGGATCCTTGTTCTAGAACAATACCTGTGTGTGGGTTGGGTTGTTTACAAGTTTGCAGGAACCCTTGACCTCAACATACCTTGTTACTGGAATTTGTTTTAAGGTTATACTATTTTGGACGATTTCTTTGAAACCCTGTATCATTGAATCTTTATTTGAGTCCCCACCTGGTTACTGGTTCTCAGCCTTCATCTGAAACTCTGAGCACTCATGGATCCTACCAAAGCCAACTGATAATCCAGCTCATGATCACAAACCCTTGCATATCACTAACATACATCATATTGCATCAGTTAACATTTGTCTATTTGTTTTACATGGTATCCACTTTTCTTGGTTTAGTTTTGACCGTTCTTCTGCTCAACTTATCTGCTTCAACACTTCTTCAGTTATCTTCTTTAGCCATCTTCTTCAGTTAGCTCCTTCAGCACACATCTTCAGCATGGATTCAACCAGGAAAAGAAACATCACCTACCACTTCTTTGAGTATCCTCTAGCAGGCATCAGGAAGATACATGCTCTTATCACCCCTGATCATGTTCCTTTATTCAGAGAGCATTATGGTGGGATCCTGAACATGATCATGGATTTGGACACAATGAAGAGGAGCATGATTCATACCTGTCTACAGTTCTATGACCCTCATCTCCGTTTCTTCACTTTCCCAGATTTTCATATTGGTCCTTTACTGGAGGAATACTCTATGTTATTGGGTGTCCCTATTAGAAGAGGAATCCCTTTCAACCCTGAGATGACCCCTCCAAGGAATGAAGACATAGCCAAGGCATTACATCTGAAAGTAACCACCATTGATGAACACATGACTTCCAAGGCTGGAATCCCAGGCCTTCATCTGGATTTCTTGGTCACTCAGGCTACAAAGCATGTTGCAGTAGGGAATTGGGAAACTGTCTGTGCTCTCCTAGCCCTCAGCATTTATGGTATCATTTTGTTTGCAGACGATCCTAAGTTTGTAAGCAAGAATGCCATCCATATCTTCATACTAAAGAACCCAGTTCCCACCTTATTAGGAGACTTCTACTACTCAATTCATCAGAGGAATGAGAAACAGAGAGGAAGACTGGTAAGGTGTTGTGCACCTCTTTTCTACAGTTGGTTGATGAAGCATATGCCGAAGACGGAAGCTTTCTTGAACCCACATCAGTCAAGGAATTGGGCTAAGAGGATGATTTCCCTTACTTTAGAAGATATCAGATTGTGTACTCAGAATACCAAGGGCCGAGACATAATAACAAGCTGTGGGCAATACCCAAATGTGCCACTTATTGGAGTAAAGGGTTGCATCAATTACAATCCTTTACTTTTCAAGAGACAATTGTGGTATGCCTTGATACATCCACCTAGGGAGCAGGACTTAGCAGAGTCTCTTTACTGTGTTATTCTAAACAATCATGCCATTGTACGACAAGTAGCCTGGGCTTGGGACAACATACAGACCAAGGGAACTTCTATTCTGGGAAAGTGTAATATCATAGCTTCTGCTCAGTATACTGAATGGTCTCGCATCAGAGGACAAATTACTCGTATTCCATTCACCCTAGAAGATGTGCCAGGGACATCAGCAGTTGAGCCTATAGCCACAATCAGTCTGGAAGATTTTGAAAAGATGAAGGAGAGAAATGCCCAGCTTGCTGAAGCTTTGAAGAAGACCCTTTGGGAAAGGAATGATGGTCATTTAGACATTAAAAGGTTAGAGAAGCTATGCATCGAGCATGCAACCAAAATTGAGAAGACTGAAGACTTCATCAGGAAGGCCCGAGCAAGAGAACTTGTGTTGAAAAATGCATGCAAGGAAGCAAAGATTCAGAGGGCAAGAGCTGAGCATTATTTGGAGGAAAGTCATGATAGATGGGTCAGAATAAATGAAGCTCGTCTGAAAGAAGACCAGAAGATGCAAGCCAAGATAGAGCAGTTGGAATCCAATGAGAAAAGAAGCCAAAAGGCACTGCTAGCAGCTCAGAAGGAGATCTCAGAATTGAAACTCCGGGCGGGGTTAAAGAGATCCAAAGAACAAGATAAGTATCAGAGGATGACAAATGCCATTGCAACCATAAACCTTCTCATCAGAACCATTGCAGAGAACCCAGTGGGACCAGTAATTGATGCTCTCCTAAAGGAAGTCAGGGAGGATGCATATGGATTAGATATTTGATTGTATCTTTGTACTAGTCTTTGTATTTTAGCCCACCATGGTGATTTTGTTTGTTGCACTCTTGAATTGATTGTATTTTGATTCACCATGGGAGTTTGTTTGTAATTCATGAACTATTTGTATTTTGGAATTGCCATTGGCATTTTGTATGGTTATGAATTGGATTTTCTTATGCATCGACATCTTCATCTTCTCAAGAGAGGTCTGGAAGGTCAAAACCAAGAACCAAACCGGATACCTTCTAAAGACAAATAGACATATCGCATTGCATGCTAACTTCATATCCTTTGTTTTGTAGGTGTTTTGTTGTTATTTTCTCACTCTGTTGATTGTTTCAGGAATAATTTCTCGCAAGAGGGTCTTTCCCATCAATCGCATCCACAGATAGCCAACTCGACACAACCTTTCAAGTCTACAAATGGAACAGCTACAACAAGAATTGACAAATGTGAGGACTCAGATGACTGATGTGAGGACATAAGTGAGGACCCAGATGAATCAATTCATGGTTGTGATGACTGGGCTGGCACAAACCCAAGAAAGATTGAGGGAGTTAGTCGAGCGGCAAACTCCAGAAGATAACCATGCAGGCAATGGGGGTACTAGTAACATTGCGCGCGATCAGCCGCAAACGACTCTTGTGGTGTTTGGACCTCACAACAATCCTGAAGTTAATATCCTTGGGGATGGCCAAAGACACACTGGAGATCGTATTCTATAAGAAGATCCCCAGGATGAGCAGTTTACAGTGTTGGGTGTTGGGGCAGATGAAGCTTATGACCGTCGTCTGGACGAGATATCAGAGAAGCTAAGATCCCTGGAATCCCAGAACTCTTTGGGGTTTGATGTAATGGATATGGGCCTAGTTGAGGGAGTGAGGATTCCTCACAAGTTCAAACCTCCATGCTTTGAGAAGTACAATGGTACCTCCTGTCCTCGTACCCACCTACAATCTTTTCTGGGACGGTTGAAAGCATACACCATGGACGAGAAGCTGTGTGTAACACCCCCTTTCTATACCACCAAATAATCAATTAAATCATTTAGGCACATGTTAAAAATTTCATCAGAGTATAATTAAACATGGTATAAAAGAGGCATGCCACAATATGCTTAAAATTAGAAACATACAACACCTGCTCATTTAAAGATATGCAACGATGTGGTAGTTTTCAACATAGGGAATTTAATCCTTACACCCATATCTCCAAATCATATAATCACATAGCGGAAACCAAATCAATAATATCAAACATATATATCTTCATTCATATATATATATATATATATATATATATATATATATATATATATATATATATATATATATATCAACAAGTTTGATGCCAACAACAATATTCATGTTTATACAAAACATCCATCCAATAGATACATATACACAATGCATCACAAAAATGGCACTAAGCCAACCTAACTACCCGGTGCTACTTATCAGAGCCGACCGACCAAAAGATGAAGATGAGCTTCACAAAATATCATCCAACAACCTACTCTGCAATGCCTCATAGAGCATCATAAAACAGCAGAAGGGTGAGAAACATTATCATAATAATATTGCATATAATTATATATCTCAACATAAAAAATGCACATAAAGCATATTCTCACCACAATTCATACCTCATCACCCATACACATCGCAACGTGTACATACACTAATCAAGCATGTTCATCATGCACCAATTCACTAATTCACATAACTCGTATTATTTATGTTTATTCCTCAATTCTATTCATTCCGCATAAACATACGTCTAGCTATGTTTAATCACACATATACATTACAATTGTATAAATCACATACATATACACATATCGAACATGCATATATACAAACAAGTATATCTCATCACACATATTATCATCTCCATAATACTCCAAATAAACATATGCACATTCATGTTTATTTTTGCATATCATAATTAAAATGATAAAATACAACTCATAGAGACCGACACACGACTCTATGCAGATGCAATGCGGTACCGACTCAACATTTCAGCAGGTTCACTCAGGAACCAAATGGAATCATCGCTTGTTACCTAAAGTAACTCCCCGTCGGGCACACGATGTTCCCCATTGCTCACACCCTACACGGGCACACAATCAATGTGAATAAATCACCCATCGCTCACACCTCACATGTGCACACGATGTTTCTGGATTGCTCACACACCACACGGGCATACAATCTGATTGCTCACACCCCACATGGGCACACGATCTTGTTGTAGTCATCGCTCACACTCCACATGAGCACACAATGCTACAACAGATTCACAAAGAATCCCACAGCACAAGAATGCATACATTATGCTTACATGCAAAATGACACACAGCATTCTTGAAAATGCATACATATTCACAATATAGTTATGCATTCATCTCATACAATTAACATACATTCGCATTTAATTCAAGCAATGTATCTACTTGACAAACGGCCACAACACAACAATCAAACCCATAATTCCATAATTAACATAATTACATTTTATCGTAAAAGTCGGGTAAAAGTAGGCTAAAAATTACATATTTTAGCATCATTAATTTCTACACGTTTCTAGATTCGAATCGATATAAGGATCACTAAAAACGGATACCCGAAACTCAAGTTACGAAACAAAACGTAAAAACCCAAAAATCCTCCCAGGCTCGCTGAGCAACGAACAACTCGCTAAGCGAAAATCACCATGGAACTCTCGCTGAGCGAGGGATAGCTTGCTGAGCGACCACTGCAATTTTAGAAAAATACCATCCGCGAACAATCAACCAAAAACACTCCAAATACCCAAAATACTTCCATAAACATGATCAACAACATATTCTAGCTATCATACTTCGGCTATAACGATTTCCAACTGATTAATCCATAAATTTCTCACATTTCTCTCAAACCCTAACTATTCATCTTCTCTAACTTCTACCAAATCAAAAACCCACAAAATCTAACACATACATAATCGTATACAAGATTAAGATAACAATGTTTATCACCCTTACCCGATTATTTCGTCTACGCGGAGCAATCTTGATCAAAACCTAGCTTTTCCAAGTTTCCCTCTTTTCTCTTCTTTTTCTCTTCTCCCCTTTTCTTTCTTCTCTTTTTCTTTTCTTTCTCTTTCTCACAACTTATAACTTTCTATTTCTATTTCTATTTTCTATTTTCTATTTTCTATTCTTTCCATCCAAATATCATTTTCTCACAAAAATACCAATTCTACTAATTTCTAACTTATCATTAATTAGCAAATACCTAAAATACCCTCCAAACCAATTTTACCAGAAAATTCACAAAACGGTAAAATCTCACAACATATCATATCATCATGATAATTTCACAAATAAAACAATTATCATACAAATAAAATAAAAGACTCCACAAAATTGGGAAAATCGAATCGGGGCGTTACATTGTGGATGTTTTACTTTGAAGACAGTTTAACCGGGGCATCTAGAGAATGGCATTCACACCTATCAAGGGCAACTGTCAGGAATTGGAAAGACTTAGCTGAGGCCTTTATACACTAATATCAGTACAACTTGGATATGACACCTAATAGGACCCTCTTGATGGGTATGTCTCAATCCTCGAGGGAAAGTTTCCGCGAATACGCTCAAAGGTGGAGACAACTTGCTGCTGCTGTCCAGCCACTTATGTCTGAAAGGGAGATGGATGATATGTTTATGAATACCTTGCAAGGGACCTATATTGATAGACTTGTTGCCTTCTCTTCTACCAGTTTTGCTGATGTGGTTATAGCGGGAGAGAGAATCGAAAGCCTATTGAAGATGGGTATGATTTCTGACAATGGTGCTAGCTCCAGCCATGCGAAGAAGCCCTTCTCCAGACCTAGAAGAACAGGGGAGACTAATGCAGTGCATGTTAGTAGAGGAAGACCCTAGTACTTGCAAAGATCAGTGGCCGCAGTCACCATTCCTACTTCAGCACCTCAGCAACAGTTTCCTCAACAACAACAATGGTTTCCTCCACAACAACAAAGATCTTACAACAACAGCAACCAACAACAACATCCTTTCCAACAAAGGCCTTTTCAAACTAACAGGGTGATCAATCCCATCCTGATGCCATATGCAGCTTTACTCCCGCAACTATTGAAGCTTAACTTGACTGAACTAAGAACTCTGGCTCCACCAGATCCTTTGAATCTTCCAAGGAATTATGATGTCAACGCCATATGTGCTTTTCACTCCAATGCACCTGGTCATTCAATAGAGAAGTGCAGGGCCCTGCACATGAAAGTCCAAGATCTGATTGACTCCAAAGCTTTGAATTTTGCACCTCCACCAAATGTCACAAAGAATCCAATACCGAACCACGATGGGCCGAGGATTAATGCTATTGAGGAGGACCAACCAGCAATTCTGATTGATGACATTGCAAGTATTCAAAAACCACTGGCCGAAGTAAAAGCTCAGCTTTTGAAGTGCCAAGTGTTTCCGGGTTGTGAGGCCCATTGTGAAGCATGCAGAGTTTCTGCCAATGGTTGTGCAAATCTGAAGAATGGTAAAAGTAGTCTTATTAGAGAAGGAATGCTACAAATCACATCAACAGTTCCATCTTCTACAAAGACAACAAAAACCTCTTCTACAACACCAACAAACATTATCCCATCAGAATCGACTACAACAACAGTAAACACCAGTGACGACATCTCAACAGTTACCATCTATTACGATCCAGCAACGATCCATGTTCCAGATTATTTCAACAACAACTTTCAACAACACCCTCCTCAACATCAACAACTTTATGCACCTGCACCATCTTCAATCAGACCTCCTGTCACCATCTACTATGATCCACAAACTATCACAACTCCTTTTGCTGCTGCAATTAGTCCGGTGACCATCACGGTGCCTGGACCAGTTCCTTATGATAACAACAATGTTGTGCCTTGACATTATGGTTTGGATCTTTACTGTCATGGAAAGAAGATCACTTTTGAATCCTCAATACCTGTACCATAAGTTGACAATGTTTGGGGAGGCGAAGGCTTCACTCGGAGCAGACGTCTCTTTGCTTCACAGTTTCCAAGAGTTAATGCTGAAGCAGAAGTTGCTGCCAAAGCAAAAGGAAAAAGTGTGGTGCCAGAAGAACCAGCTGCAAAAGAAACTCAGAAGACACCCTTTGATCAGGATGTAGACAAGTTTATGAGGATTATCAAAAGAAGTGAGTACAAGGTTATGGATCAGATCCACCAAACACCCTCCAAGATCTCTATATTATCTCTGCTCATGTGTTCCATGGCTCACCAGAATGCACTACTTAAAGTCTTGCACGCAGCTTATGTGCCTGAAGAGATCACGGTCAATCAGTTAGAAACGGTGGTCACAAATGACAATACTAGTCTGTAATACCTCAAAATTTGCCCTCTCATTTTCTCAACATTTTGCATAGCATTTTGCATACATAAGTTCATAAAATAACCAAAAACATTGCATCATGTGTAGCATGGCTAAGGCGTAGGTATGTGATCAATGATTGGAGCAACCGAAGGCTATACAAAGGCAATCACAGGGCCAAAAAGCTTCTCAACCTTGTGCAAGGGGTTCACAACATCCCACAAGTCTTCATTTGAAGCCACAAGCCATGGAAAGATTTGATTTGATCAAAGGAGGCAAGCAGTGCAACATCTGCTGATGATGAAAAGGCCAAATTAGGGTTTCACTTCTACGGGGCTCCTACATGAAGTTATGATTCAAAGAGGGTTCCTTTGTATTATATATGATTTCAAATGCCTAGGGTTCAAATCTCGTCCACAAATTCATTTTGGAATGGGTTCGACTGGCCAGACAACTGAAAATCGAGGAATCGGGGAAGAGGCAACCGGGCTAGGTAAAAAAAGGTCGACTCCTAACTTTTAAGATCGAAATCATGGAATTAGGGTTACAATGATCTTATGGTTCAAATTTGGTCAAGAAATGATGGAGGAATCATAAAAAAATCAAAGAAAAATCATTTGAAAAGTGGTTGATTTCACCACTTCCCTCCACTTTTCCTTCCACTTTCTTTCCACACTTTCTTTCATTCTTTCCCTCTTGTTTTTCCATTTCAATTCCACTCCATTTCCCTTGGAAACTTCTACCATGTTCTACCATCTTCTAGAGTGTTCCAAGGAATATTCCAAGGAATATTCCTTCTCCAACCCTAACCCTAACTAACTACCAATCCTAGCTCCATTGCTAAATCCTAACCTCATTACGAAACCATAATTTTGGATCCCAAGCCTAATTTTTGGGCCCCAAACCTAAGCCATATTTAATCCATTTTTCATCCAAACCAAGAAAAAAAAACTCACACAATTTTCACTCCCAAGCACAATCACTTTTTCTCTCTCACTTTTCCTCCATTTTCCCTTTTCACCAAAGCTTTTTGAATAAGCTCTTCAAGTTTCACATTGAAACTTGAAGATCTTGAAGCTTAGCCTCCAACCTCCATTGATTTTGTGAATTGTGGAAGAAGAAGCTAGTGATTTTTGTGTGGAATTCGACTTATCGGAAGTGTACGAAGGTTCATCAAGAATGCATTTATTTTGCAGTTTCGCGGTTCTCAGTTTTCTCTTTGATCAAGCTCCAATTCTTGCAACATTCACCGAAGCACTTCTCCACTTCGTAGGTTGGTGATCTAAATCACTTCTTCTTTAAGTTATTCTCTTCATCTTGTCGCTTTTGGCGCTCTTTAATTGCTTTTACGCTTTGCTTGTGATCGATTTTGTTTTCGTTATGTGTTGTTTGCGATTTATGATTTGTGATGGATTAAGAGTTAAGGTGTGGATAGTTATAGGTTTTGACATGTGTAAATAAGCCCCAATTTAGTAGAAGTTCGTGTTAGCATGTTCTTATGTATGTTAGGGATCATTAGAAGTGAGTTTGTGGCCAAAAGCACTTATTTCTAAACTTTTTTCACATTCTGGATCAGTGTTAACCGGTTAACGCTTGCGTTTTAGCCACAAATAGTGCAGTTTTAGGTCCATTTACCGGTTAACCATTTGGTTAACCAGTTAACGCTGTTAATTTTTGGTTTTTTTGCTTATTTGATAGCTTAGTCCTTATCTCTAGTGCCTTTAATTTTCATACATGTTTAGGTATTGATTTTAGGAAATTTTTGGGTCCATTTCCAGTAGCTCATTCCCCCATTTCGAGTCGTTTCGACGCGTTTCCGTTCATGTTGTGTATTATGCATTTAGGTGTTCCTTTGTGCATAGCTTGATTTCTTGCATTTTGTTGCCATGTTTATGCATCATTTGGCATGTGAATAATCATGTTGCATTTTGTTTTACACCTTTCGCATTACATTAAATCATTTCACATTTTATTGTATCAAGATGTTGCATTTTACATAATCATGTATGTGTGTGCATTTGGTTGCATGTTTGATCATAGCATTCACATCAATTCAATTCTGAATTTTTGCATTAAGTTTGACATTATGTTTGAGCTATCATATTGCACGTTCATAATCAATAATCATCATGTTCATATGCCATATTCATGTGCCACATTTTTACATTACTTATTGCATGATCAACCATGTGATGCATTCTTGCATAATCCCTCAAAAATGTTCATGTTCTTTATTTTGTGTAGGTTGATTTAGGTTTAAATGCATGTTCATGAGGAATTGGTACATGTTTCATTGAGTTTGTGCATTAAAAAATGAAAATAATCAAATCTGGATTTTGCATTTCATAGCTGTTTTTGCACATAGGTGTCGTAAAATACATGTTGTTTGTTATGCTTGCATGCTCTATTTGATCTTTTACACCTACCTTTATATGTTGCATGCTGGCTGTAAAAAGTTGTTTTGTGTTATGCATTGTTTCCATAGTTGTTTGTGTATTAGGGGCTGTAGTAGACGTTGTATTTTTGTCTTAAGAATTTTTTTAGTTCTTTAGAATTAAAATAGATTTTAGATAGAGTCCTAGAGGTATTAGGATTTAATTGTTGTGTGTTTGCTTTAATATTTTAAATAAAAATGCAACCCTAATCTTTGTTTTATAGAGGGGAAGTTTGAGGTAAGTTTCCTTCAACTTATTCTTTTACTTCCCTTATGCATTTAATTTGCATTTAATTTCCTTTACTTTTCATACTTGTGTTTGGTAGGATTTCCCCCCACTTTTGTAGAATCAACTTAACTTTTATAGGAAGTAAGTTGCATTCTATCCTTTTCTCTTTAAGATTAGAAAAACCTTATAAACCATAGGACCATCATTTTGATAAATAACTTAGGATTGAGTCTTAGTCCCTTAGTTTTTCCCTTTTTCCACTTGAGTCATTCTTTCTCATCTCATAAAGAAAAACAATAAAACACCTAATAAAGATTGGAACGTTCTTATACGCCATGAGACTTTGTTGAGGAGTACTTATACACATCCTATTTCGGGGCGAGGTGTAAGTTATCTACCACGATGGATAGGTCTTAGTATGAGAATGTTCACAAACAAATTCAAAAACATTTCTCATAAAAGACAAAAATAAACAATAAGCGACTATCCTGCAGGAACTTCTTTTCTCACCTCATTCACTCTAAACGCAAACTTGCAACGACTTGTCTCGTATGCAAGACGATAAACACACTCATACCAGACGAGCCTGCAGCACCTGAGCATAGACATACGCAGTTCAAGCTATAAAAAACACAAACAAAGTTCCCGTCTTAGTTAGGCGAACTACGTCGACTCTGATCCTCATTATCCCGATGAGGTACGTAGGCAGCGGGGTATGGCCCGTTCGAGCACATTCTTTATTTTCCCTACATTTTCCCCTTCTTTTTGATGTCTTTTCAACTCCTTTTCTCATTTCCATTCCAGTTTCAGTAGCAGTTTTATTCAGCAACACTTTATTCTTTTACACCCTTTGAAACAAACAAATAAGCGTGGTTCCCGTCGGGTACCACGGACGATCTGGGGTGCTAATACCTTCCCAGATTGTAACCGACTCCCGAACCCAGATCTTTGGTTCGCAGGACCTTGTCCTTTCCTTCTTCCTCAGGTTTGTGCAGAATTACCTTTCCCATTCCTTCGGGATAAAAATGCCTGGCTGGCGACTCTACCTTTTCCATGCCACTTTCACGTTTGTATTAGGATGAAAATCTCGGGAGCGACAACTGGTGACTCTGCTGGGGGCAACAACAGAATCTTTGGTTTCCCTTGTAGAGTTAATCCTAGCGCCTATTTGGTTTTGTTTATTTGGGTGTTTATTTGTTTGCTGTTGTGTTCTTTAGTTTAGCTTTACAGTTTTTATTTACAGTTTTACTTTACAGCATTTATTTACTGCTTTCAGTATTTATTTTCCATGCATCATATTATACTGGACTGTCTGGCTGTGCTGGTTTTCATTTTTTCTGCGGGATGGGAGTTACTGTGAGATAAGCCAAATACCCGGCTTTAGTGCACTATAGGATTAGCGTGGACATGTTGTACTCGCATGGTTACATGATGAGTGGCGATGTGTTCCACACCCAGGTTGCGACTGTCTTGGAACTATCTTGTGTGGGGGTTTTTCCCCACTTCGGGATACGACCTTGATAGTTATGTGCATTTGGGGACCGATCATTGAGAACCTTAGTGGAAACAACCCTCTCCAGTGATGACAGTGGCAGACCACATTTGTTGGCAAACTCAATCGCATCTGAGGGCCATCTGGGAACTCGCATAGGATGGCTTGGTTCTTTCATAGGAATCCAGTTAAAGCAAATTGTTCGTATGACGGTAGTATTGTACCCTTCGGGATGAATGTACTATTGTTTCTCGATTCAGTGCTTGAAGCTGGGACTTATGAGGGATGCTTGTTTTTCCGGACTCAGCTGAGGCCTCCCTGAGTAGTACATAATGCCAAACCGATTCCCTTATTTGGTCATGAGCCATTTCTCAGAAATGGTGAACGTATTATTACTATTCGGCTTTGAGAGTCCGTGATGTTTGACCCGAGTATCACACCTGTGAGATTGGGAGGGTTTACAGGTTTGCAGGAACCGTAAACTTCAACATACCCACTTTTCCAGTTTTTTTCAGTAGTATGATCTGGTTCTATGTTGCATTGATTCTGAGTTCTGATGTATCTATACAAAGACAAAAGTGGCTATCCACAGTTGGTTCACCGCCCAACACCAGCATCAGATCCTTGATCACATGCCTGTTGCATACATAACATCATGGCATTTTATCTAACATGTTCGGTTATTTCCAAAGATCCCATGTTTGAACCATGTCATTATATGTTCCTATATCCAAACTGGAATCAAAGTAGATGGACCCCTTGGAAATAATCGAACATGGCATCTGCATGCATCCTTACTCTCATTACAGGTGTCCGGGGACAGATTCTCATCCTGATTTGGTTACTCTCCAGAATGGCCAATTTGAATCACAGTCATCAAGAGATGGACATGGAACAATACCGAGCAGAAATAGCTGAAATGAAAATCCGAATGGAACAACTCTCAGAGGACATGCAGACCTTGTGCCATGGCCACATACTATTGATAGAGAAAGCTTACCAACTGAAGAAATAAGATAACCAGACCAGGGAAGCCCCAAAGCTCCAAGAAGGGCACCATGTCCCCTTTACTGCTGTAGAAGTTGTTGGTCCTCCCAATTCAGTGGTTTTGTTCCAGGATCAGGAAGCATTTCGCGAAAACTCTCCTCAACTTTGGGATCCTAAGCCTCTCAATTCGCAGACTCTTCCAGTTCATCAAAGGGAAGGTAAAGGCAGAAACCGCGGACAAAGGCCGAAGAAGTCTGAAGCCAAGTTTGATTTGATTCCGGCGTCATATGCGCAATTGCTTCTTTGTTCGCTCGAGC
This sequence comes from Lathyrus aphaca, assembly GCA_963966055.1. Taxonomy (NCBI): domain Eukaryota; kingdom Viridiplantae; phylum Streptophyta; class Magnoliopsida; order Fabales; family Fabaceae; genus Lathyrus; species Lathyrus aphaca. Next base: position 203,957,309 of record OZ014523.1, on the reverse strand, counting down.
TTAATCTGGTTGAACTTGTCACCGTGACAGCCACGCCCAAAAAGCTTCCTCTGGATTTTGACGCCAGTTCCAAGTGTGTTTTCCATTCTGGGGCACCCAGTCATCATGTGGAGAACTGTAAGAGGTTCAAATATCAAGTTCAAGAGCTCATTGATTCAAAGGTGATTGAGTTCGCACCGATCAGCGGAGATGTGTCAAGGGATTTCATATCAATGGAAGGTACTCCTCCTTTCCTTACCGCAAAAATTATCCCCAATTAGGGGTGTGTGCCTCCACTCTGGGTCGTAAAGACATCGCGCCAGCACCTCTACCCATTCATCGATCCAACATAAGGAAGAAAGTGCAGAAGAACTCCGGGTATTCGAATTCATCTCAACATCAAACTATCAACAACAGGCGATACTCAAACTCAAGCAGACTGAAGAAGTGTTTACTCCAAGTCCCGGCCCTCCTAGTCAAGTGTTTGCCCGTTTGCTCGAGAGTTCTTTGATTCAGCCAAGGAATGCCTTGCCAATGCCCTACCCCATTCCCCCAGATTACAATATGGATGTTACGTGTGAATTCCACTCAGAAACATTCATACATACCATCGACGAGTGCAAAGCCTTCAGGCATAATGTCCAATATCTAATTGATTCAGGGATCATTACACCAGAGGGGTACCTCAAGAGCTGAAGCCTTTTGATCCAGCTTGCCATGCAGACTGCACGAAGCTCAAGTCAGGAGACATATATTTCTTTGATGCATGTGAATTGCTTTATTGCATTTCGAGATTACCTTCAGAGCTGTTGAAGGAATCTCTTGTTTTTATGTTGTGGATTGTGACATTTTCCTGTATTTCAGTATTATTGGCAAGTGATTGTATAAGGTTTCGCATGTTGGTGTATTTTTTTCTTTATGGAAGTTTTCAGGTTCCATTGTTTTGACTTTTCTATCTTGGCAATTTTATTTTGATGCTCAACACTTTCTCCGCACACAATCACAAAATTTATCTTATGGTGTGTCACTTCATGGGGTATCTGTCCCCCTATCTGAATGAAATGGGATCGGTGATATGGAATTTTCATGCATATCATTTTTGTATACTAACGAGTTATCTGGATTTCCTAATTTATTTGACCATTTCAGGATAAGTATCGGCCATACCAGTACGCTACCCGAGTCAAATCATGAATATAGTACAGGCTGAGTTGAACGAGTTTCACACTCAGATGAGGGAGTTCATGGAAGCAATGCAGGGTATAGTGCAGGGGCAGAAAGAAATGAGAACCGCCATGCAGAGGCTTAATCACCCACAGGCTGATCCTCCAATGATTACCTTGGACGCCCAAGGCAATTCGATCAACAACACTGTCATTCCACCTACAAAGATTAGGCCTCCTACTCCTGAAGGCGTTGGTCCAATTCATGATCGTGTAGCAGACCGACAAGAGGATCAATTTACTTTTCTCAATGAAGATATGAGATTCGGTTCTGGGGAAAATAACCAAGACTTCTAGATGCTAGCCGAGAAGGTAAAGGCTCTAGAATGAAGAGATACCCTTGGCATTGATGTTGCTGATATGGGACTTGTTTCAGGGGTGGTCATCCCTCCAAAGTTTAGACCTCCTGTTTTCGACAAGTACCGTGGTAGATCTTGCCCGAAAACTCACTTGCAGGCCTTCTATCGCAAAATCGCTGCACATACCAAAGATGAGAAGCTTTGGATGTACCACTTCCAAGACAGCCTGTCCGGGGGTTCACTAGAGTGGTACACAAAACTGGAAAAGAACTTTGTTCGTAACTGGAAAGAACTTGGGGAAGCCTTTCTCAAGCAGTACCAGTATAACATTGACATGGCTCCCAGCCGAACCCAGCTTCAGAGCATGTCACAAAAGAAATCTGAGAGCTTTAAGGAGTACACGCAGAGATGACGCGAGGTCGCAGCCAGAGTACAACCATCATTGCTGGAGAGAGAAATGGTAGACCTATTCATGGATACCCTCCTGGGGCACTTCATAGAACGTTTAGCAGGCTGTTCAACTAATGGTTTTTCTGATATCGTCTTGACTGGTGAAAGAATTGAAAACTGGATGAAGCAAGGAAAGATCCAGGGCAACCGTACCTCTACTTCTGGAACCAAGAAGCCATTTTCAAATGAGCAAAAGAGACAATACGAAGAAGCAGGGGCAGTTTGTGTTCAGCAAAAGAGGAGAAATCAAGGTTCACGTTACCAGACAGCATCTGTGATCATCCCAAGTGCCACACGTTCACAACAGCAAAATCGCCGCCAACGTAATCCTCAACAGGGTCATCAACAAAGGAGAGAAAGATTTTTTGACCCTTTGCCAATGTCTCACACTGATCTTCTTCAGCATTTGCTTCAGTTGAAGTTGGTTGGGCTTCGCAAGCTGTCCCCACCTCCTTTTCCACTACCGGATGGATGGGATGCCAATGCCCATTGTGATTTTCATTCTGGGGCGCCAGGGCATTATATTGATAGGTGTAAGGATTTTCACCACACGGTGCAGGACTTAATCGACTCGAAAGCTGCCAACTTTGCACTAAACATATAAGGGAGAGGACACTTTTCTTGATTTGAAGTCTTATTATCAAAGTTTGTCGGAAAAAGTTAAAGCAATAAAGCCATAAGTGTTCAAGATACTCTTATTTTTGGCAATGGTGCATCTTTTCAGTGCATTTTATCCCCTATTGAGGGGAACTACGTCGCTTTGATTCTTCATTGGTCTTGGTTCAATGGAGATACGTAGGCAGACGATCGTCAGGTCTTTCCGAGCAAGCTTAGGTGGCAACTTTACTTTTCAGCGTTACTTTCTACAAGGACAGAATAACTAGAAGATGAGAAATGATTGTCGTGTCGGACATGCGACCACTTACCTGAATACTACGAGTCCATGAAGATTTATTGATCATGGGAAGTGCTCAAGACTGATTTAGTCCAGAAGGAGTCAAGTCTCCTCAATGATGGCGATGCTCAGTTTCTTTACTGCAATTTCCTTTGTGATTTCTTCTGTTTGTTTAAACATTTGTATGCATGCATGAAACTTATTTGTTTTTGAATGTTAAGCATAATAAAATGCACATGTTTTTCTTGAAGTAATCCATTCGCGTTTACTTATAATTTTGTATGTTCATTGCAATACCAACTATGGTGCTTAAACTATGTGAGGGAGGATGACGAAATGAAAACGTAAAAACTCTAATTGTGTGCTTTTGAGAAAGACCCTATTGACGATGTACAAGCTTTGTTTCAAATCCAAAACACTGGAGATATAAGGGAGATAGACCCTCGACAACCCATATTAGCCTTGAAGTAGGAGTTTCTTTTCGCATGAAAAAACCCTTGCATTTAACCTAGGGGCAGGGTAGGCATCAGTTAGTTTGATTGAGCGTTCAAATTTCAAAAAGTGTTGTACATCTAAGGATCCATTACCTTTCGTTGTACCAAATCAAGAGGTCCAATGACCAGAAACCACAATGGTCATCCCAATCAATAGGTCCAAAGACCGGAAACCACAATGGTTATCCCTCAAATAACCAAGAAGCGAGACAGTCATGACCCTTTCAAAGCAATCAAGACAAACAGTGTCACACGATTTGTTCAAAAAAGAGAATGAGAAAAAAAAGAGTAAAAAGCCCGCTAAGTTGAAACTTGAAAACAAGCGACTTAGGCAAAAATTAGGGCATCCTGCTGGACTTCACAATCAAAGATTCACAAGAATCAGTCCAGGCAAAAGTTAGGGATAAGCAAAAGAGCGCAAAAACGAAAATGTGAACAGGATTACACAAGAAAAATCCTTAAGCAAGAACAAAATCGTGTGGCACGGACACGAAAGACAAAAGGGTGACTGACTCCCAACGACAATCTGATTGGTGCTTAAACCGTTAGTGTATTTGGTTCCTCAACCATCACAAAACCGTTTTTTGAGAGGTGAGCGCTTGGGAAAGCTAGCTTGAACATAGGAATGGAGAACATCACGAAGAGGGGTGGGTACCTATAAACTCTGAGCATGTATCCTTTGTTTTTATAATCGTGAACCAGGCCACGATACAACCCTCAAAATTCCTAACTGAAACAGGGTTATTTTGAGAGCGTACTACCACGAGACCGCGTTCCTGACTCCTATGAGTTGTGCTGAAAGATTTTTGTTGGTGTTGCATGTGCATGCTTTCCATTATCCAAAAAAAACGTTAATGTCATATTTTAACCAGTGATTCACTCACAATGGTTTGCGACATCTTTTACAGTAAAACTTCAATATTAACATGTGTTTTGCATTAGAATTTTCATTCTTAAAGATAAACATTTTCTGCTTGCATACATTTGTTTGACATCATAAAAGTTCACATATGGAATCTCAGTCCAGAAGCTTAATCTTGCCAAAGTTTAGAAGTCTGAAACTTCCGAAGGAAGGTCATATCAAGGTGCACTTTTCAAGAAAACTCCATTGAGTAGGGACTTTCCCAATAATCATAGTAAGAGCCAATTAATCCAGGGCAATCACATTGAGCAATCTCTCCAAAGTATAGACAAACTAGGGCAATCACTTCGAGATTCAAATCTCTCCAAGAGCATTTAGTCTGGGTATTCACTCGAAGATCATCCATTTAGGGACAAAACTACTTCAAAGGCTCATACTGGGGCAGGCCACCCCAAGAGCATGAGAAGTACTCTCACCCGAAGACGGTCAATTAGAAGCACCTATCTAGAGTTCAAAATACTGGGGAAAAATATCTCACAGTGATATAAAGTATTTCATGAATCCTCACGAGACAAATTCTTTCACAGACCCTGCAGGCCGTGGTAGTTATTTCTAGATCCGACGAATCTCTCCAAGAGTTTGAAGACACTGAGGCATTTCGTAAGGCATGTTTTCTGTAAAATCCTCTTGAGACATTTTCTTCCGATGGATCTTAATCGAAAGCGAGTTGAAAATTGCAAAGAACCATTGTTCACTCATGATTAGTTGGCAATTTATCAACCCAGAGTCTAGGGGCAAAGCCATTGTCAGCATAGTACTTCAAGAGTTGTTTCATCAGCAGGCTTCATTGGTCAGAATTCCATAGTAATCCTCATTAGTCAATCCCTTCTCCAACAGAGCAGCAAAGGGAAAGATAATTCTCGAGCAGGAGGGTATCATCGCCTCTCATCCCCATCGAGGGGCAACTTGAACTCTTATCTTCAACAGGAAGCCTTCTCATCGACATCCTCCATCATCCCCAGTAGAGTTGGAAGTTAAAATCTCCCCCAGCAGGGAAACAGAAGGATGGTGTTTCCCCCAAGCAAAGACTTCCCTTCAAATATAGGGGCAATCCCCAGCAGTACAAGGAGTTTCATTCCTCCCCATCAGTTTTCTCCCTTAGCAGTATCATACATTTGTTTCCCCAGCCAAGTCAGAAGGTTTCACTTCCCCACCAGAGTTCAACGGGTAGCGTACCTAGCGAGAGGAGTCCATCTCCAGCAGGGTCTTGGCATTCCAATCTCAAAGTCAAATATATTTTTGGCAGTGGCAGCAGTTCAGAGCCGGTGTATCATTGACAATATCCCCCACATAGTTGTTTTCTCCTCACAAGGACTAACCAGATCAATGCAGTGATCATCATTTCCCCAGTCAAGCCACCTGGGATACTTGTTATCTCCTCATCAGGAGACCCCTTTTGCATTTTCATTTGCATTTAGTAATCATCATTACATTTGCATCCCCCAAAGCGTAGCATTTCCATCCTCATGGAGCATTACGCCATAAATTCAAACATGTGCATGCAAGCATGGGCCAGTTTTGAGGTGTTACACACGACCTATGACATCTTTTCAACCTGAAGTATTCCCCACAGAATGCAACTTCATTTCCTAGTGTGGTTATTTCTACCAAGTCTTGTTTGTTATCCCTAGTTGAGTCTTGTTTCAGTACAACAATCTTATTTTTTCGCGTCTCTATTTAAGTACAACGGTCGCGTCTCAGGCTCTCGTTTAAGTACAACAATCCTGTTCCTTTCGAGTCTCCATTTAAGTACAATAGTCTCGTCTTTGGGTCTTGTTTTAGTACAACAGTCTCATTTTTTCGCGTCCCCGTTTCAGTACAGCGGTTTCATGTCGGGTTATCATTTAAGTACAATGATCCGGTTCTTTTTGGTCTCGTCTCAGTATGATGATAATGGATCGTTTGATACCATTTCCTAGTTAGATCAGTTGATCTTATTTGAGTTGTAAATCGGTTAATATTACTTCTCTTCGAGCAGTAAATCGAATGATATTACATTCTCGTTTTCCGGGTTATGGATCGGTTGATACCATTTCCTGGTTGGATCGGTTGATCTTATTGGAGTCGTGAATCGATTGATATCACTTCTCTTCAAGATGTAAATCAGATGATATTACATTCTGTATTTCCTGATAATGGATTGTTTGATACCATTTCCTAGTTAGATCGGTTGATCTTATTTGAGTTGTAAATCAGTTGATATTACTTCTCTTCGAGCCGTAAATCGAATGATATTATGTTCTCGTTTTCTGGGTTATGGATCGGTTGATACTATTTCCTGGTTGGATCGGTTGATCTTATTGGAGTCGTGAATCGGTTGATATCACTTCTCTTCGAGCTGTAAATCGGATGATATTACATTCTTGCATTTCCTGGTTATGGATCGGTTGATACCATCTCCATGTTAGATCGGTTGATCTTATTTGAGTTGTAAATCGGTTGATATTACTTCTCTCCGAGCCATAAATCAGATGATATTACGTTCTCGTTTTCCGGGTTATGGATCAGTTGATACCATTTCCTGGTTGGATCTGTTGATCTTATTAGAGTCGTGAATCGGTTGATATCACTTCTCTTCGAGTTGTAAATCAGATGATATTACATTCTCGCATTTCCTGGTTATGGATCGGTTGATACCATCTCCATGTTAGATCGGTTGATCTTATTTGAGTTGTAGATCGGTTGATATTACTTCTCTTCCAGCCGTAAATCGGATGATATTACGTTCTCATTTTCCGGGTTATGGATCGGTTGATACCATTTCCTGGTTGGATCGGTTGATCTTATTGGAGTCGTGAATAGGTTGATATCACTTCTCTTCAAGCTGTAAATCGGATGATATTACATTCTGCATTTCCTGATAATGGATTGTTTGATACCATTTCCTAGTTAGATCGGTTGATCTTATTTGAGTTGTAAATCAGTTGATATTACTTCTCTTCGAGCCGTAAATCGGATGATATTACGTTCTCGTTTTCCGGGTTATGGATCGGTTGATACTATTTCCTGGTTGGATCGGTTGATCTTATTGGAGTCGTGAATCGGTTGATATCACTTCTCTTCGAGCTGTAAATCGGATGATATTACATTCTCGTATTTCCTGGTTATGAATCGGTTGATACCATCTCCATGTTAGATCGGTTGATCTTATTTGAGTTGTAAATCGGTTGATATTACTTCTCTTCGAGCCGTAAATCAGATGATATTATGTTCTCATTTTTCGGGTTATGGATCGGTTGATACCATTTTCTGGTTGGATTAGTTGATCTTATTAGAGTCGTGAATCGGTTGATATCACTTCTCTTCGAGCTGTAAATCAGATGATATTACATTCTCGCATTTCCTGGTTATGGATCGGTTGATACCATCTCCATGTTAGATCGGTTGATCTTATTTGAGTTGTAGATCGGTTGATATTACTTCTCTTCGAGACGTAAATCGGATGATATTACGTTCTCGTTTTCCGGGTTATGGATCGGTTGATACCATTTCCTTGTTGGATCAGTTGATCTTATTTGAGTCGTGAATCGGTTGATATCACTTCTCATCGAGTTGTAAATCAGATGATATTACATTCTCGCATTTCCTGGTTATGGATCGGTTGATACCATCTCCATGTTAGACCGGTTGATCTTATTTGAGTTATGAATCGGTTGATATCATTTCTCTTCGAGTTGTAAATCAGATGATATTACATTCTCGCTTTCCTGGGTATGGATCGGTTGATACCATCTCCATGATAGATCGGTTGATCTTATTTGAGTCGCAAATCGGTTGATGTTGCGTTCAAAGTCCTGTTTCGCCAACAGGCACCTTCTGTGGCTTGGTCCTGCCCAGCAGTCGCGTGTTTTCTTTATGGCTTGGTCTTGCCCAGCAGTCATATTGATTGAGTTCCATTTCGCTAATGGTCTCGTTAAGTCCTGTTTCGCCAACAGGCACCTTTCGTGGCTTGGTCCTGCCCAGTAGTTGCGTGGTTTCTTTTTGGCTTGGTCCTGCCCAGCAGTCATATTGATTGAGTTTCATTCCGCTAATGGTCTCGTTAAGTCCTGTTTCGCCAACAGACACCTTCTGCGGCTTGGTCCTGCCCAACAGTCGTGTGTTTTCTTTGTGGCTTGGTCCTGCCCAACAGTCACATTGTCGAGTTCTGTTTCGCTAACGGTCTCGTTATGGTTTGTTTCGCTCAACATTCACAGTGCAGATTTTTGGCATTGGTTCTATTTCACCTGGTCCTATTTCCACTACCTATTCAGAGGTAAAAAAAAAGGAAATAAAAAAGAAAATAATAAGGCATATGGCATTTCTACTATCCACCGAGTTCAAATTTCCAGGTTTTATTCGAGTATTCAATCACTTCATAACTTGAACGTCTAAAAGCTCTCGCAATTATTCGTATAGGCCTGCAGATGATTGAATAGGGCCAACTGTAATACCTCAAAATTTTCCCTCTCATTTCCTAAACATTTTGCATAGCATTTTGCATACAGAAGTTCATAAATTAACCCAAAACATTGCATCATGTGTAGCATGGCTAAGGCATAGGTATGTGATCAATGATTGGAGCAACCGAAGGCTATACAAAGGAAATCACAGGGCCACAAAGTTTCTCAACCTTGTGCAAGGGGTTCACAACATCCCACAAGTCTTCATTTGAAGCCACAAGCCATTGAAAGATTTGATTTGATCAAAGGAGTCAAGCAGTGCAACATCTCCTGATGATGAAAAGGCCAAATTAGGGTTTCACTTCTACGGGGCTCCTGCATGAAGTTATGATTCAAAGAGGGTTCCTTTGTATTATATATGATGTCAAATGCCTAGGGTTCAAATCTCATCCACAAATTCATTTTGGAAGTGGTTCGACTGGCCAGACGACTGAAAATCAAGGAATCAGGGAAGAGGCAACCGAGCTAGGTAAAAAAAGGTCAACTCCTGGCTTTTAAGATCGAAATCATGGAATTAGGGTCACATTGATCCTATAGTTCAAATTTGGTCAAGAAATGATGGAGGAATCATAAAAAAATCAAAGAAAAATCATTTGAAAAGTGGTTGATTTCACCATTTCCCTCCACTTTTCCTTCCACTTTCTTTCCACACTTCCTTTCATTCTTTCCCTCTTGTTTTTCCATTTCAATTCCACTCCATTTCCCTTGGAAACTTCTACCATGTTCTACCATCTTCTAGAGTGTTCCAAGGAATATTCCAAGGAATATTCCTTCTCCAACCCTAAGCCTAACTAACTACCAATCCTAGCTCCATTGTTAAATCCTAACCACATTACCAAACCATAATTTTGGATCCCAAGCCTAATTTTTAGGCCCCAAACCTAAGCCATATTTAATCCATTTTTCATCCAAACCAAGAAAAAAATCTCACACAATTTTCATTCACACACAATTTTCACTCCCAAGCACAATCACTTTTTCTCTCACTTTTCCTCCATTTTCCCTTTTCACCAAAGCTTTTTGAATAAGCTCTTCAAGTTTCACATTGAAACTTGAATATCTTGAAGCTTAGCCTCTAACCTCCATTGATTTGGTGGATTTTGGAAGAAGAAGCTAGTGATATTTGTGAGGATTTCGGCTTATCGGAAGTGCACGAAGGTTCAAGCATCAAGAATGCATTTATTTTGCAGTTTCCCGGTTCTCGGTTTTCTCTTCGATCAAGCTCTGATTCTTGCAACATTCATTGAAGCACTTCTCCGCTTCGTAGGTTGGTGATCTAAATAACTTCTTCTTTAAGTTATTCTCTTCATCTTGCCGCTTTTGGCGTTCTTTAATTGCTTTTCCGCTTTGCTTGTGATCGATTTCGTTTTCGTTATGTGTTGTTTGCGATTTGTGATTTGTGATGGATTAAGAGTTAAGATGTGGATAGTTATAGGTTTTGACATATGTAAATAAGCCCCAATTAAGTAGAAATTCGTGTTAGCATGTTCTTAGGTATGTTAGGGATCATTAAAAGTGATTTTGTGGCCAAAAACACTTATTTCTAAACTTTTTTCACATTCTGGATCAGTGTTAACCGGTTAACCATTTGGTTAACCGGTTAACGCTTGCGTTTTAGCCACAAACAATGCAGTTTTAGGTCCGTTAACCGGTTAACCATTTGGTTAACCGGTTAACGCTATTAATTTTTGGTTTTTTTGCTTATTTTATAGCTTAGTCCTTATCTCTAGTGCCTTTAATGTTCATACATCTTTAAGTATTGATTTTAGGAAATTTTTGGGTCCATTTCCAGTAGCTCATTCCCCCATTTCGAGTCGTTTCGACGCGTTTCCGTTCATGTTGCGTATTATGAATTTAGGTGTTCCTTTGTGCATAGCTTGATTTCTTGCATTTTGTTGCCATGTTTATGCATCATTTGGCATGTGAATAATCATGTTGCATTCTGTTTTAAACCTTTCGCATTGCATTAAATCATTTCGCATTTTATTGTATCAAGATGTTGCATTTTACATAATCATGTATGTGTGTGCATTTGGTTGCATGTTTGATCATAACATTCACATCAATTCAATTCTGAATTTTTGCATTAAGTTTGACATTATGTTTGAGCTATCATATTGCATGTTCATAATCAATAATCATCATGTTCATATGCCATATTCATGTGCCACATTTTTACATTACTTATTGCATGATCAACCATGTGATGCATTCTTGCATAATCCCTCAAAAATGTTCATGTTCTTTCATTTTGTGTAGGTTGATTTAGGTTTAAATGCATGTTCATGAGGAATTGGTACATGTTTCATTGAGTTTGTGCATTAAAAAATGAAAATAATCAAATCTAGATTTTGCATTTCATAGCTGTTTTTGCACATAGGTGCTGTAAAATACATGTTGTTTGTTATGCTTGCATGTTGTATTTTATCTTTTACACCTACCTTTTCATGCTGCATGCTGGCTGTAAAAAGTTGTTTTCTGTTATGCATTGTTTCCATAGCTATTTGTGTATTAGGGGCTGTAGTAGATGTTGTATTTTTGTCTTAATCATTTTTTTACTTCTTTAGAATTAAAATAGAATTTAGATAGAGTCCTAGAGTTATTAGGATTTAATTATTGTGTGTTTGCTTTAATATTTTAAATAAAAATGCAACACTAATCTTTGTTTTGTAGAGGGGAAGGTTGAGGTAAGTTTCCTTCAACTTATTCTTTTACTTCCTTTATGCATTTAATTTGCATTTAATTTCCTTTACTTTTCATACTCGTGTTTGGTAGGATTTCCCCCCTCTTTTGTAGAATCAACTTAACTTCTCTAGGAAGTAAGTTGCATTCTATCCTTTTCTCTTTAGGATTAGAAAAACCTCATAAACCATAGGACCATCATTTTGATAAATAACTTAGGATTGAGTCTTAGTCCCTTAGTGTTTCCCTTTTTTCACTTGAGTCATTCTTTCTCATCTCATAAAGAAAAACAATAAAACACCTAATAAAGATTGAAACGTTCTTATATGCCATGAGACTTTGTTGCGGAGTACTTATACACGTCCTGTTTCGGGGCGAGGTGTAAGTTATCTACCACGATGGATAGGTCTTAGTATGAGAATGTTCACAAACAAATTCAAAAACATTTCTCATAAAAGACAAAAACAAACAATAAGCGACTATCCTGCGGGAACTTCTTTTCTCACCTCATTCACTCTAAACGCGAACTTGCGACGACTTGTTTCGCATGCAAGACGGTAAACGCACTCGTACCAGAAGAGCCTGCAGCACCTGAGCATAGACATACATAGTTCAAGCTATAAAAAAAACAAAAAAAGTTCCCGCCTTAGTTAGGCGAACTACGTCGACTCTGATCCTTATTATCCCGACGAGGTACGTAGGCAGCGGGGTAGGGCCCGTTCGAGCACATTCTATATTTTCCCTATATTTTCCCCTTCTTTTTGTTCTCTTTTCAACTCCTTTTCTCATTTCCATTCCAGTTTTAGTAGCAGTTTTATTCAGCAACACTTTATTCTTTTACACCCTTTGAAACAAACAAACAAACGTGGATCCCGTCGGGTACGACGGACGATCTGTGGTGCTAATACCTTCCCAGGTCGTAACCGACTCCCGAACCTAGATCTTTGGTTCACAGGACCTTGTCCTTTCCTTCTTCCTCAGGTTTGTGCAACATTACCTTTCCCATTCCTTCGAGATAAAAATGCCTGGATGGCGACTCTACCTTTTTCGCACCACTTTCGCGTTTGTACTAGGATGAAAATCCTGGGAGCGACATAGTCATGGACTAGGTTTCACTGATGTTGACTTGACTACGGAGGGACATAATCACAACAAGGCTTTGCATATCACTCTAGAATGTAAAGGTGTTGTGTTGTCTCATGTCCTTGTTGATACCGGATCATCACTCAATGTGCTATTAAAGAAGGCTTTAGTCAAGCTGGAGTATGATGGTCTTGCACTTCGTCCGAGCAATCTAGTTTTCAGAGCTTTTGATGGTTCTAAAAGATCGGTTCTCAGAGAAATTGAGCTTCTTGTGGTCATTGGCCCGCATCTTTTCAAAACTACCTTCTACGTGATGGACATACAGCCTGCCTACAGCTGTTGTTTGGGTCGACCCTAGATTCACGCAGCCGGTGCAGTAACATCAACCCTTCACCAGAAGTTAAAATATGAGTGGGAAGGCCAAATCATCACCATTTGTGGAGAAGAAGACATCTTTGTCAATCACCAGGCTACGTACAAGTACATAGAGATGGATGGGGAGATCCATGAAACCATGAGTCAGGGTTTCGAAGCTTTGAACATCAACGAAGCTACAACTAAGGTGTTTGTTCCATCCCAAGAGGAAAGGATAGGCACCTCAATTGCTTCATACAAACAGGCTCGGAAGGTTGTGGAAGAAGGGAATGCCCAAGGCTGGGGAAAGCTGCTGAAGGTGGAGATGAAAGAAGACAAATTCGGTTTGGGTTATAGACCATCCCGACAAGTTCCAGAGGAGGCTGCTCAAGCTCCCAAGTTCATAAGTGGGGGAATGCTGACCCCGGATGCTGTCAACACTTTGGAAGACGAGGCTGAGAGCGACTACAACCTGGAAAGTTGGATCCGTCCAAGAGTCCTGGGCCAACAAGTCCTCAACTGGTCTTCCCAGGAAATTATAAGGGTTACTGCTGCAGATTAATTATTATTTCCTGTTTTTAGCATGCATCAAAGTCCTGCATCTTGCCCAAGATGTCGGGACTCATTTTGTAATAGGGCCATATGTATTTTGTGCAAATTGAATATTAATGAACAATGGACATCTTTTTGCAAACAGTCTTTTTCACTCACTGTATTTTCATTTTTGTTATTTTCCTACAAAACAATAGATGGCAATGTTTTTCTCAATAATAATTTCATCGACAATGACACTGCAATGACCTCGTATGACTTCGACAATCTGATTAATCAAGCAGATGAAGGGGTTGAAGAAGACTACAATTTACCTGAAGAGTTAGCCAGGTTATTGAAACAAGAGGAAAAGGTTATTGCTCCTCATCAGGAGAAGGTTGAGACTATTAATCTTGGTACCGAGGAAGATGTGAAAGAGGTGAAGATTGGGGCCAATCTGCAAGCTCCAGTAAAATAACAACTTATCAGTATGCTGCGAGAATATGTCGATGTGTTCGCTTGGTCCTATCAGGATATGCCGGGTTTGGATACGGATATTGTCATGCACAAACTACCATTAAAAGAGGATTGTCCGCCAGTTAAACAGAAGTTAAGCCGTACTCACCCATGGCCATGAAAATCAAAGAGGAAGTACAAAAGAAGTGGGATGTCGGTTTTCTTGCTGTAACTAGTTACCTGCCATGGGTTGCTAACATTGTACCCGTACCTAAGAAGGATGGCAAGGTGTGTATGTGTGTTGATTATCGGGATCTGAATAGAGCAAGCCCGAAAGATAACTTCCTATTACCTCACATTGATGTATTGGTAGACAACACAACTCAGTTCTCGGTATTTTCCTTCAAGGACGGATTTTCTGGATACAATCAGATCAAGATATCACCAAAATACATGGAGAAAACAACGTTTATCACACCCTAGGGCACGTTCTGCTACAAAGTGATGTCGTTTGGTCTGAAGAACGCCGGTGCAACATATTAACGGGTTATGGTAACATTATTCCAAGATATGATCCATAAAGAAATCGAGTGCTACGTGGATGACATGATTGCTAAGTCCCAAACAGAGGAAGAGCATTTGGTAAATCTGTTGAAGCTGTTCAAGCGTATGAGGAAGTATCAGTTAAGGTTGAACCCCAACAAATGCACATTCGGGGTAAGTTCTGGTAAGCTGTTGGGTTTTATTGTAAGCGGAAAAGGAATTGAGGTTGATCCCGACAAAGTCAAAGTAATTCAGGAAATTCCTACACCTAAGACTGAGAAAGAAGTTCGAGGGTTATTAGGTAGATTGAACTACATTTCAAGGTTCATATCTCACCTCACTGCAACCTGCTAGCCCTTGTTCAAACTGCTAAGAAAGGAACAAACAGTCAGGTGGAACGATGACTGTCAAAAAGCTTTTGACAAGATCAAAGAGTATTTGTAAGAACCTCCAATTATCATGCCTCCAATTGAAGGAAGACCTCTAATAATGTACCTGACAGTATTAGATGAATCGATGGGTTGTGTGCTGGGCCAACATGACGAGTCTGGTCGAAAAGAGTACGCAATATACTACCTAAGCAAAAAGTTTACCGACTGTGACCAACGTTATTCACTGCTCGAGAAAACTTGTTGTGCTTTAGCGTGGGCTGCTCGCCGACTAAGACAGTATATGTTGACTCATACTACCTTGTTTATCTCAAAGATGTACCCCGTCAAATACATATTTGAGAAGCTAGCACCTACCGGAAGGGTTGCAAGATGGAAAATGATTCTAATAGAATATGATATTCAGTACACCTCTCAGAAAGCCATCAAAGGCAATGTATTGTCTGGCTATCTGGCTGAGCAACCCATTGATGATTACCAGCCTATGAGATTTGATTTCCCTGATGAAGAGATCATGTTCTTAAAGTCAAAAGATTGTGAAAAGCCTATTCACACTGAAGGGCCTGATCCAGAAGAAGCATGGACTATGATGTTCTATGGGGAAGTTAATTGTAACGGTCGTGGGGTTGGTGTAGTGCTTATTACGCCCAAAGGAGTCCATATTCCTTTCTCATTAAGGCTCACCTTTGCCTGCACTAACAACGAAGCAGAATACGAAGCTTGCATCATGGGTCTTGAGGAAGCTATTGATATCAGGATCAAAACCTTGAATGTATTCAGAGATTCAGCTTTGGTGATCAACCAAACTAATGGCAAGTGGTATACTCATCAAGAGCATCTGGTTCCCTACCGTAACTATACGAGGAGATTGTTGACTTTCTTCACAATAGTCAAGCTTGAATACATCCCTCGAGATGAGAACCAGTTTGCAGACACCTTGGCCACTATTTCTTCTATGATCAAAGTACAAACTGCTAACTATGTACCTCGGATCTTAGTATCCAGACTAGACTGACTGGCGTATGTATTCTCTGTGGACACTGTCATTGACAACAAACCTTGGTTCCAAGACATCAAATGCTTCTTGGAGACTCAGACATACCCACTTGGGGCATCGTCTAATGATAAGAAGACATTGAAAAGGCTAGCCGACAGTTTCTTCCTCAATACTGATGGCTCTTTATACAAGCGAAACTTCGACATGGTCTTGCTCAGATGTGTTGACAAGAAGGAAGTAGACCTACTAATGCACGAAGTACATGAAGGTTCTTTCGGTACCCATGCTGGGGGACATGCAATGGCAAAGAAATTGTTGAGATCAGGTTATTATTGGATGAATTGTCTTCACCCTGGCCCTTCGCCATGTGGGGCATTGATATGATTGGAAAGATCGAGATAGTTGCTTCAAATGGTCACAGATTCATCCTGGTAGCCATTGATTACTTCCCCAAATGGGTTGAAGAAACTTCGTATGCAAATGTCACCAGGCAAGTGGTAGCCCGATTTCTGAAAAGGGATATCATTTGTCGATATGTAGTTCCCGAGCGAATCATTAGTAATAATGGTTCAAACCTTAACAACAAAATGATGACAGAGTTATGCCCAGATTTCAAGATACAACATCACAACTCTTCTCTTTACAAGCCAAAGATGAATGGCGTTGTTGAGGCGCCTAACAAGAACATTAAGAAGATTTTGAAAAATATGGTAGTCACATACAAAGACTGGCATGAAATGTTACCATTCTCCTTGCATGGGTACCAAACTTCCATCAGAACATCTACCGGGGAAACACCTTATCAGCTTGTGTATGGTATGGAAGCAGTCCTACCTGTTGAAGTTGAATTACCCTCCTTGCGGGTAATGATGGATGTAAAACTGGACGAAGCAGAATGGGTCCGATCTCGTTATAACCAACTTAGCATGATTGAAGAAAAGAGATTAGCGGCTATCTGTCATGGTCAATTCTATCAGAAACGGATGAAGAAAGCCTTCGATCAAAATGTCAGACCTCGGGTATATCAAGTGGGAGAACTTGTACTGAAAAGACTCCTTCCTCCTCATACAGACCACAAGGGCAAGTGGACGCCAAACTATGAAGGTCCCTACGTGATAACTAAAGTCTTCTCAGGCGAAGCACTGATGCTCGCAACCATGGATGGTGAAAAGTTCCTGTCTCCTATAAATTCAGATGCAGTTAAAAAATACTCCGCATAAATGAACTGCTGGACATAAAAACAAAACGTAAGTCCAGGCAAAAATAGGGCATCCCGGCGAGTCAAAAACAGAATAAAAGACTCGGGAAAAAATAAGGGAAAATTGAAAAAATGTACACCCGCTGAGTTGAAAAGCCACATCAGACAGCCCAGGCAAAAAAGGGTATCCCGGCGGATTGAAAACCCAAAAGGGCGATCCATGCAAATGGATCAAACCAGAGGCCCTAGCTAAAATCATCGCGCTGAACATCCTACACTTCTTCAAGCGAAACATCCTCGCTCGTTTCGGAATACCGCTCGCCATCATGATGGATAATGGAACACAATTCACCGACACAATGCAAAAAGTTATTAAACGAGCGTTCGAAGTCGGGAGCCTCGTATTGAGGAAAAACCACAAAGACTCCCGAGAAGGGATACTAAAACCAAACTGGGAAGGCCCGTATCGCGTTCTGGCAAAAACCAAAAACGAAGCCTACTACTTAGAAAATCTCCAAGGGGAAGAGCTCGCACGGTCGTGGAACGCCGAGAAACTTAAACAATACTACGACTAGTATGAAGGTCGCCTTAACCCCTACGAAGGGAGAAAGGTCCGACCAAACCTACATGCCCAGGTACAAGCATTGCAGTCCAAAATGTCTAACTAACAGAACCTCCTCGTTATAACGAGGAAGGTGACTGTTGCATGAACGGGTACTCAAACGAGCCTGACGTCGCCTAAGTAGCACGACCAGGCAGAACCCTAGCTCGTGATGGGATGTTCAAGCCCCGGATGTCCGAGCCACAAACGTGGCCCAGATATCGACCCAGGATCAACCTCCATACATTTGATCGGTCCCCCAAACCGATGGATCACATCCCTTACGAGCATTCGTCCCCCCTTTATCGACCATTACGTCACGCTCCAAACGAGCGCAAAACACTTAACAGAAAATAAATGTTTAAAACGAAAGTCCTCCGAAGGACGAGCAATCATACACATAATAAAAAACATTACATAAATTTTAAAATGACCACCAAGATCGGAAATGTTAATTAAAAAGGTTACGATCCCTAAAGGCCGACTTGTTCGAGATTACATGAAAAAGGGACCACGTCCCCAAACAAAGATTTAAAATTACAAGTAATTTAGGCTCGCATGTCGACCTAATTACCCTCCCCCTCTTGCACCCTAGGCTGGTTATCATTCGGAAGTTGTTGAACGGCTGGCTAGATCGGCTGCTCGGACTCCCCAGATTGAGAATCGTCCACGATCATGTAATCAGGGACCACGATCCGACCATCTTCGACTTTGTACAAGTAGCTGATCTAATCGGCATCGAGGTTCAGCTCAGGATGGATGGCCTTTATCTGGTCCACATCATTCTGGAAACTCAACTTAGTCGAGTTCCTCAGATCCTCGAGATCCTGATCCAGTCGCGCAAGGAAATGCGCCCGAATCATCAACCCCTTGGTGTCCTCATCTTCGTCATCCTTGGGGAAGAAGGTGTCTCTCAACTTCCTATTCTGATCGACGACCTTCTTTTTGTCCACCTCCAGCTTAGCAATCACGTCCACCCGCACCGCCAGCTCTTTGGTCGCGGCCTCAGCATCCTCGGCGGTTTTCTTTGCTTTCTCTTCCAAGGCAGCCAGGAGATTCTTCAATCGGTTAATTTTGAGCTCCTGCCCGGAACTCTCCTCGGCAAACATGGATGTCATCGACAGCATCCGCATCACCGTACTGGCATCCTACGCCAAAGACAGCCTCCAAGAAGGACAACCCATCTGCTCGAGGTACAACAAGTCTGCCCGGTCGACCTCCAAAGATGTGAATTCAAAGAAGATCTGTTAGACAAAGCACGGAGGTAAAGGATTCTTTGGTTTTGCGGGGGAGTTCATCGTCAAATCAATAACGACCGCTCTGACCTTATGTTTTTTTAGGGTCGAACCCGAAGACACGCCCGGAGATCCTCGAGCGATGGGGCTCGAACCAGAGCCACTCGTATCGTTTCCTACCAATCTGGTCTGAATAGTCTTGACCTTCCGTTTGTTGCCCTGCATCAGCCTCTCCTGGATCTTGTCCAGCGACTTCATCGAGCCTGCAAAAAAAAGAAATAAGGGTCAAACCAGTCACGAGCATAGAAGCACGACATACAAACAACAAAATAAAAACTAGAAATACCAAATAAATCATACACTTTTTGCCCTTTTTTACAGGCCAAGAGGGTTGTGACGTTAATCAGCGGACGTTCCACAGCCTCCCCTCCGTCAGAAGCCAGCATCACCTTCCCTTCCCTGTCAACCAAAGGGATCAGAGTAAAAGATGATACCAAATTGTGGAATTCTTCAAAACTGGTCGCATCGTCCTCGCCCAGGTTATCCCCTACTTGCACAAAGTCACACACTGGTCTCCCGTATTGACTATGCTCCCAAGAGAATGGGAACCTCCAGATCCTCCTATAAATCGGTCGACCTCCAGCGTCCAACCGAGGCACGTTATTCTCATCAGTGTCATTGCCCATAAAGCTGATCGACCTGGTCGCTCCTTTAGTCAAAGGCTCGATCAAGATATAGTCACCTTTGAACGACCTGATCGACTCCGAGTGCACTTTAAAAATCTTAGCCCGCTGCTTGAAAGAGATGAACCCTTTCCGATAGGTTCCACGCCCCACCTAGTGTTGTAGAGAAAATAGCCGAAAGAAGAGAGGAAGGGTAGCACCCTCCCCTAGGTGCTCGCACATCATCTCAAACGCCCTCATGAAAGCATAGGTGTTAGGGTGCAGTTGCGACGGGGCTACCCACAAATAACCAAGTACCGAGCACAATAGGTCGCTAAAGGGCATCCTAATTCCCAAAGTCGTGATGGCATATTCGTACATAGCGAACTTCCTTCCACCGAACTCTGAGAAGATACGGTCATCGTCGCCCAGGCAGGTCACTCCCCAGTGATCGGGATCCCCCATTACTGGCAGAGGGTCCGCTCGCGGACGGGCGTACGAAAAAACTTTGTACAGTAAATCTTCGACGACCCACTCCTCGGGGGCCAGCACCCTTACTTCTTCTTGCGTGACCTCAGGAACACCAGCCTCTTCGCTTGGGGCTTTCCCGGCATCACTCACTTCGGTCGCTTCTGAATCTGCCGAAGAGCTCTCAGAACCAGACAAAATAGTCACAGAGGAGCCCGAATCCTCCAATGAACTCTCCTCCGAGGATATGTCGAAGGGATCGACGAGCATGTTTTCACCTGAAAAGTAGAGGAAATGCGTCAGTGAATTCGATCAGAATATCAAATCCACCCTTCCACTACCTATCAAGTGAAAGGGCGCGCAGCAGCCCAAAAACAGGGTTCCGAAGTAAAAGCCCCCATGCGATCGACGTCCGAGACAGACGATCAACGCTTAGAGGGACGCAAAACCCTAGCCTTGGTCGAGTGACGACTAAGACCACCGCCCACCGCGAACCAGGGTCCAAAATAGGCGGAATACAACTACTACTAAAACCTAAAATCTATACATTACCCTAATCTACCGATAAAACCAAGTCCTAGGCCACATGCATCACTACTTCTTAAAATCTAAGTCTAAAAAAGCCAGAATAGAGGTCTAACCTTGGCCTTGAGATGCCATTGCAGAAAAGTGACTTGAGAAGTGCGGTGGTCGACGACTGTTGGCGGTGATCGATAACGGTGAATGGCAGGTAATTGTACGAGCAATGAAGGGAGGTAGAAGACGAAGCGAAAAGTTCCCTCTGTGGGACAACGTTACTATTTATAGGGAAAAGGGCATGCGCGCTGAAACGTGACCCCTATCCCTAGGAAATAATAGCCTACGCGCTAGGCCTTGTGTTAGCCGTCAGAGCATTAAATTGGCACATATCCCAAAACACGCCACCTTTTCATTTCCACTTCCTCTACACCGACCTATAGACAGGATGCTCGGAAGGTCAATCCCCCGACGTTCGCCAATATTTCCGAGTGTCGAGCTACCTTTAAGTCATCACTTCCTTGACCGAAGGCAACGACTTGGGGGGCTCCTGTTCCGGACTGGCCCAACCCTCAGAATTGGGCCATATCTATCTCGCGGCCCAACGGCCCCAAAAACCAAACTATGCTCGGAGCTTCGAGATCAACTGCTCGACTTTCCCTAGGTCGAATGACTTCAGTGCCGAGCGAGGGACCTATCGAGCAGATTCTTTCTCGCCCCAACGGCTAGTTCCTAATCACCGTCGATTATTGCGGGATCCGTGATCTGCGCCCAACAATTTGGGCCAATAAACACCCACTTGGGCCAGTATATAAACCCTCTCATTTGAGAGGGTCAAGTATTAAAATCTTGACCCAAAATATTGTACTTGATCACTCGTTGCTCGCTTTCTGACTTTAGCATCGGAGTTCCTTTGCAGGTACACCCCCATCATTTCTCCATCATCAACAGCACTCATCCACGCTCGACGCGGCCATACCGGATCCTGATCTCCAGGTATGATCAATTCCTTTTCGATATATTCCCAGTTCTCTGACATTTATCGCACTCTTTTACCATTTCATGTGCATCTTTGAACAATGAAGGCGAGTATAGTCTAGACTGAAGGACTTTTGATGCAGTTCTATCACTACTTAAATGTCCTCCATATTTCGAGTCATGACAAACTTTCAGAACATCCTTCTGTTCCTCTTCGGGCACACATCTCCATATCAAACCGTCAACTCCTTTTTTATACAAGTATGGATCATCCCACAAGTAAAACCTACAATCATGAACAAACTTTTTCTTTCTATTAGATTCAAAATCATCAGGTATGACACCACCTACTAGGTAGTTTGCATAATCTACAAACCAAGGAACACCAATAACAACTAGGACGTGTTCATTGACAAACTCATCCTTTATTGGGCGCTTATCCTCAATCTCTTGAATAGGTGACATCCGAGAGAGGTGATCAGCAACCATATTTTCACACCCTCTCTTGTCACAAATATTCATATCAAACTCTTGAAGAAGAATAATCCATGTAAGGAGTTTTGGCTTGGAATCCTGCTTAGAAAAAAGATACTTCAATGCAGCATGGTCAGTATAAACAATCACTTTTGAACCCAACAGATATTGTCGGAATTTATCGAAGGCGTACACAACAACAAGCAACTCTTTTTCGGTAGTTGCATAATTCATTTGTGCGGGGTTCAACACATGACTAGCATAATAAATCACATGTAAAAGCTTCTCTTTACTTTTTCCAAGAACAACCCCGACTGCAATATCTCTAGTATCGCAAATGATCTCAAAAGGGAGAGACCAATTGGGGGAAATCACTATAAGTTCAAACACGAGTTTATTTTTCAATGTCTCAAAAGCATGGACACATTCATCATTAAACACAAAAGCCTTGTCCTTAAGCAAAAGTGTGGTTAGAGGTTTGGCTATCTTCGAAAAGTCTCTTATAAACCGACAGTAAAAACCCGCATGGCCTAAGAAACTTCTTATATCTTTTTCATTCACCGGTGGTGGAAAATTGGATATTGCCTCCACTTTAGCTTGATCAACTTCGATCCCCTTGTGGGAGATCTTGTGACCCAAAACAATGCCTTCACAAACCATAAAATGGAACTTCTCCCAGTTTAGAGTCAAATTGCTTTCCTTACATCTTTCCAAAATAAGAGAAAGGTTAGTTAAACAAGTATCAAAGGAAGAGCCAAATACCGAAAAGTCATCCATGAAGACTTCCATATGCTTTTCAAGCATGTCAGCAAAAATGGAGGTCATGCACCTATGAAATGTAGCTGGAGCATTACATAACCCAAATGACATCCTTCTATACGCGAAGACTCCATATGTGCATGTAAATGTCATCTTCTCCTGATCCTCCGGTACAATCGCAATTTGGTTGTATCTAGAGTATCCATCCAAGAAACAGTAAAAGTCATGGCCCGCTATCCTCTCTAACATTTGATCAATGAAAGGTAACGGAAAATGATATTTTCTAGTAGCCAAATTCAGCCTTCAGTAGTCAATACACACACGCCATCCCGTGACCTTTCTTGTAGGAATCAACTCATTTTTTTTATTTGTGACAACGGTTGTTTCGCCTTTCTTAGGAACCACGTGCATCAGACTAACCCAAGTGCTATTAGATATAGGGTAAATGAGACATGCATCAAGTAACTTTACCACCTCCTTTCTTACCGCCTCTTTCATGATTGGATTAAGTCTTCTTTGAGGTTGAACTACCAATTTATGATCATCTTCCATCATAATTTTGTGCATACAAATCGTTGGACTAATACTTTTCAAGTACTCAATCTTCCAACCAATAAAAGCCTTATACGTTTTCAAAACATCAATCAACTTTTTCTCTTGTATACTCTTCAAGCAAGAAATTATAATGGCCCTAAATTTACCATCGGCATCTAGGAAGATATATTTAAGATTTTCCGATAGTTGTTTCAACTCCGTACTCTTTTTAGTTTCTTCATTCCCTTCCACCAATTGAGGTTGTCTTAGATCCTCCCACCGGTGTGGTCGGACTCCTTTCCACGGAGGTTGGGCTTCCATCATAGCTAGTACTTCCTGTTCTCTTTCCCCCACTTATTTATCATCTTCAAGGATTGACAAACTTAACACTTTCTCCAATGGTATCTTGGATATATTTTCAACATTTTTTTCTCATCCATATGATCAAGTATCTCATTGTTGCTACTAGTGCCAAAATCCTCTTTATGCCTCATGGTTTCTGTAACGCCCCAAAAATCTAAATTTAATTATTTAATTAATTTAGAAGGATTGTAGAATTTTGATTAAAATGGAGAATTTTGGAGAAAAGTGTATTTTTATATAATAAGAATAAATGGTGTATTATTATACTATTTTGTTATTATTATTAAAAATATTATAAAGAAAAGGGTAAAGTGGTCTTTATGTGAAAATTATGAGGGTAAGATGGAAAAAGACATAACTAGGATAGTTTTTGTAAAAAGGGAATTACACGGTCAATTTCTCATTCTACCGTGTTTTGGTGAAGAGCTCTGAAGAAAAAGGAAGGAGAGGAAGCCCAGAGTCAGGAAGCTTGAAGAACCTTGGAGAAGAGTGTCAATCGGCAAAATTCTCTAAGGTATGATGAGTTTTTATAATCTATTATAAGTGTATAGGGTTTGGTTTATGAATAAAGTAGATTTGTATGAACTTTGTGAGTTTTAGGGGTTTTGACTTAGGTTGAGTTCAGGAGTATAATTTGTTGAAATGAAGTAGTTAAAAATGTGTTAGAATCATAGTAATTTGATGTATGATTTGTTGCTTTGTTGCTGCATGTTTTGATTGATGAAATGAAAGGCTTTTAGAGCATGATGAGATGAAAATCGTATGAGAAATTGGGGTTTTATGGTACTATTTTCGTAACAGCAGAAGACTGCTGGAAAACGTGCGTTAATCGGTTAACACTATAAGTTAACCGGTTAACCATTTGAAAAATAGTGTTTTTCTGAAAACATACAGGCGTTAACCGGTTAACGCTATGGGTTAACCTGTTAACATTGTATTGGAGGAAATTTTCAATTCTTTAACAATCCATATCTTTTAAACTGTAAGTCCGATTTGCATTCCGTTTGAAGCGTCAGAAAGGGCATAAAATGAACTTTATTTTGATGAATGAAAATGAGAAAAATGAAATAATTTTCTGGACTGAGTTTTTAGAAAAACGATTAGAATTACCTTATATTTTTATCGGGATTGGGTTATGTCTTGATGAGTTGCAGTTGTTAATGAGGGAAGGTTTTTTATGGGTTATTGAGAGGAAATTAAATGATTATTTGATGTTTGAACTGCTGGATGTGAAATGAATGATGCACATTTGATTTCTCGATGAATCTTTACGGTGTAACACATCATTGCATTTCATGACATTCTCAACGGGGCTTCGGCCTACTTGGAAGCTTCAATCCCATTGTGTGGATTAAAGTGATCCGGTGATTAGGGTATGCTCCCTTGAGGAGGTTTGATGGTCATGTATCCATCTCATGATGAAATTGGTACCACATGCATAATTGCACATCATGATAGTTGGAATTTTCATTATTGGAATGTGTTCATGATTGGGTTGTTGTTGCTGAATTTTTATTGTATATTGATGTTATGACATGCTTATGCTAATTTAATTTATATTCCATATTCTTGTATATTTATAATGAATTATGATTACTCACCCTGCCTGCTTGGAAATGTTACCTCCTTTGTGGGTAACTTGCAGATGATAAAGAATAAGCCTTGCGCTGCAAAAGGAGTTTTTCACGAATCTCGGAGCGTACCTTATTTACTTTAGGAGTGGTCTAGAGTCTTTGTGTCCTGCTCTGTGTCCTGTAACACTAGGACAGGGTTTTAGTAGCTAATATTGTTTTCAGTATATTTTAATTGAGGATATTTTCCTTTATTTTCTGATGTTAAATTCTGGATGGATAATGTTATGTTTATGAAGTAAATTAATGATGTTTGAACTATGGAGTTTTATTCCACTACGAAATGAATATATATTATTTTATGATGTTGTTTAACCCGTGTTACAGGATAGGACACTGTATGTTGATGTTTTCGATAGATATGTGATACCCTTCTTGTGTTTACTCTGATATTACTCTAAATAATTTGCGTTTGGGGTAAAAGGGTGTTACATTAGTGGTATCAGAGCAGGTCGGTCTATCTGGCCAAGTCTTGTTGTTATCAGTCTGTTGTCAGGTCGTTATTTATTAATGATTATTCTTTTCTGATGTGGTGAGTGTTGTGTAGAATGGCTGGAAACAACACGCGTGCTCTTGTTGTTGCTATTGCAACTCTTGCTCAGACTACTGCTCGGAACAATGTGCATGATGAGTTTCGTGCCTTGGAGAAATTTCAGAGGAATAATCCACCTGTGTTTGAAAGAACTCATGACCCGACGAGCGCACAAAAGTGGCTCAAGGCGATTGAGAAAATTTTCAGAGTGATGGTGTGTGCTGACGCACAGAAAGTGCAATTCGGAACTCATATGTTGTCTGAGGAAGCTGAAGGCTGGTGGGATAATACCCGTCAACATCTGGAGGATGAGGGTGTTGTGGTGACTTGGATTATGTTTAGGGCAGATTTCCTTAAGAAATATTTTCCTGAAGATGCTCGTGGTAAGTTGGAGGTAGAGTTTCTTGAACTGAAGCAAGGAAACATGATGGTGGCAGAGTATGTTGCCAAGTTTGAAAGGCTGGTGAAGTTTTGTCCTCACTACAACAGGGCAGATGCTGAACTTTCTAAGTGCCTTAAGTTTAAGAATGGGATGAGACCTGAAATCAAGCAGGGAATTGGATGCCAACAAATTCGCAGATATGCAGAGTTGGTGGATAAGAGTCATATTTATGATGGGGATAGCTGAGCTCACTTACAAGCATCTGAGTGAGAAGAAAGACAAGGATCAATTTAGAGGGAAGCCTTATATGACTACCAGTGATAAAGGGAAACAAAAGGAATCAGATGAGAAGAAGCAAGGTAGGGAAGCTGCTAATGTAACTTTCAAGTGTTACAAATGTGGAGAGGCAGGTCATAAGGCTGATGTGTGTACCGCTAGAGTTCTGAAATGTTATCACTGTGGTAAGCTTGGGCATAAGCTGAGTGATTGTTCGAATCTAGGTCCAACCTGTTACAATTATGGTGAACAGTGGCATATAAGTGCCCAATGCCAGAAACCAATGAGGAGTGCTGCTACTACTCAGAATGCTGGGAGAGGTTTTGCTTTAACTGGTTCAAAAGCTCCTAAGAAAGATAACCTAATTAGAGGTACCTGTTTTATTAATAATACTGAGTTGATTGCTATTATTGACACTGGGGCTACACATTCATTTATATCTCTTGAGTGTGCTAGTAGATTGGGTATAAAGTTATGTAGTATGAATGGTAGTATGATAATAGAGACTCCTGCTAATGGTTCTGTGACTACCAAGCTTGTTTGTTTTAAGTGTCCCCTGACAATTTTTGAGAAGAATTTTATGATGGATTTGGTGTGCCTATCCTTGCACCAAATCGATGTTATTCTTGGTATGAACTAGTTGGAATTCAATTATGTTCATATTAACTGTTATAGTAAGACAGTGAGGTTCCTTGAATTGAGCGAGAATGGAAAGTTGATGTTCTTATCTGCTAAACAAGTGGATGAACTTTTACTAGAAGAAGCCTTGATGTTTGCAGTGTTTGCATCATTGCAAGTTGATGATAAGACCGTCAGTGTAAAGTTTCCTGTGGTTTGTGAATTTCAAGATGTGTTTCCTGATGATATAAGTGACTTACCTCCCGAACGTGAAATTGATTTTTCTGTGGACTTAGTAGCGGGTACGAGTCTTGTCTCGATGGCTCCTTATAGAATGTATGCTTCTGAGTTGAATGAGTTGAAGAAACAACTAGAAGAATTGTTTGAGAAGAGGTTCATTAGACCTAGTGTTTCTCCTCGGGGTGCTCCGGTGTTGCTTGTTAAGAAGAAGGATGGTAGTATGAGGTTGTGTGTTGATTACCGACAACTGAATAAAGTAACTATCAAGAATAAGTATCCACTTCCAAGGATTGATGATTTGATGGATCAACTAGTAGGTGCTTGTGTATTCAGTAAGATTGACCTGAGGTTTGATTATCATCAGATTTGAGTTAAAGCTGATGATATTCTGAAGACAACTTTCAGGACGAGATATGGGCATTACGAGTATACGGTGATGCCGTTTGGGGTTTCTAATGCGCCTGGTGTGTTTATGTAATATATGAACATGATCTTTCATGAGTATCTTGATAAATTTGTGGTGGTTATCATAGATGATATCTTGGTATATTCTAAATCAGAAGAGGAACATGCCAAGCATTTGAAGGTTGTGTTGCAGGTGTTAAGAGAAAAGAAATTGTTTGCTAAATTATCCAAGTGTGAGTTCTGGTTGAAGGAAGTGAGTTTTCTCGGCCATGTAATTTCAAGTGGTGGAATTTTTGTAGATCCTTCAAAGATTGATGCGGTATTGTAGTGGGAAACTCCAAAGTCGGCTACGGAAATTCGTAGTTTTCTTGGATTGGCTGGTTACCATCGTAAGTTCATTGAAGGTTTTTCTAAGATAGCTTTACCATTGACGCAATTGACTAGGAAGGGTCAGGCGTATGCGTGGGATGTCGCTTGCTAAGAGAGTTTTGCAGAGCTGAAGAAAAGTTTAACGATGCACCAGTGTTGGTTTTACCGAATCCATACGAGTCCTTTGTAGTTTATTGTGATTCTTCCAAGACGGGTCTTGGTGGAGTTTTGATGCAGGATAATAAAGTTGTTACTTATGCATCTAGATAGTTAAGAGTTCATGAGAGGAACTACCCTACTCACGACATAGAGTTGGCAGTTGTGGTATTTATGCTTAAGATTTGGAGGTACTATTTGTATGGTTCGAAATTTGAAGTATTTAGTGATCACAAAAGTTTAAATTACTTGTTTGATCAGAAAGAGTTAAATATGAGGCAGAGGTGGTGGCTTGAATTATTAAAAGATTTTGATTTTGATTTGAATTATCATCCTGGTAAGGAAAATGTGGTGGTTGATGCTTTGAGTAGGAAGTCATTGCATATTTCGATGCTTATGGTGAGAGAACTTGAGATGATTGAGAAATTCAGAGATATGAACTTGTTGTGTGAGACAAATATAGATAGTGTGAAATTGGGTATGTTAAGGATGACTAGTGAGATTTTGGAAGAGATTCGTGAGGGTCAGAAGTCTGATTTGAATTTAGTTGATCAATTGATGTTGGTCGATCAAGTTAATGAAGGTGACTTCAAAATTGATGAAGAGGGAGTTTTGAGATTTCGGGATAAAGTATGTGTTTCGGATATTCCTGAAATTAAGAAAAGTATTTTAGAAGAAGGACATAAGAGTTGACTGAGTATTCATCCTGTCGCTACAAAGATGTATCAGGATTTACACATGTTATTTTGGTGGTCGGGTATGAAAAGAGATATTTCTAGATCCGTATATGCTTGTTTGACATGCCAGAAGTCGAAGATTGAACATCAGAAACCTTCAGGTATAATGCAACCTTTAAATGTTCCTGGATGGAAATGGAATAGTATTTCCATGGATTTTGTGACTGGGTTACCTAAGACTGCAAGAGGTAATGATTCAATTTGGGTAATTTATTGACCAGTTAACTAAGTCGGCACACTTCTTATCGATGAAGATTAATCATTCCATGCAAAGGTTAGCTGAGATTTATATTGATGAAATCATGAAGTTGCACGGTGTACCTTCGAGTATGGTATCAGATAGAGATCTATGGTTTACGTCAAGGTTTTGGAAGAGTTTGCAGGATGCCTTAGGTACTAAATTGAGGATGAGTTCTGCTTATCACCCGCAAACGGATGGTCAGATGGAAAGAATGATCCAATCTTTAGAAGATTTGTTGAGAGCTTGTGTATTGGACCAAGGAGGATCTTGGGATAGTCATTTTTTGTTGGTTGAGTTTACATACAACAACAGTTTTCATGCTAGTATTGGAATGGCTCCGTATAAAGCGTTGTAAGGTAGACGTTGTTGTACTCCGTTGTATTGGTATGAGTCAGGAGAGAGATTGGTGCTCGGGCCTGAGATTATCCAAGAAACAATAGAGAAGATAATAATGATTCAGGAAAGGATGAAGACCTCTCAGAGTCGTCAGAAGAGTTATCATGATAAGAGAAGAAAAGCACTTGAGTTCCAAGAGGGAGATCACGTGTTCTTAAGAGTTACTCCTATGACTGGTGTGTGAAGAGCTTTGAAGTCTAGAAAGCTCACTCCATGTTTCGTCGGTCCGTATCAGATTATGCAGAGGATATGAGAGGTTGCCTATCGAGTGGCTTTACCGCCGTCACTAGCGAATTTGCATGATGTATTCCATGTGTCGCAGTTGAGGAAGTACATTCCGGATCTGTCGCATGTGATTCAGGTAGATAATGTTCAGGTGAAAGATAATCTGACAATCAAAGCTTTACCGGTAAGAATTGATGACAAAAAATTGAAGAAACTACGAGGTAAAGAGATTGCCTTAGTGAAGGTATTGTGGGGTGGACCAGCTGGAGAAAGTTGGACTTGGGAGCGTGAAGATCAGATGAGGGAGTCGTATCCGACTCTATTTACTTCAGGTAATTCTCGAGGACAAAAATTCTTTAAGTAGGAGTTGTAACGCCCCGAAAATCTAAATTTAATTATTTAGTTAATTATTTAATTAATTTAGAAGGATTGGAGAATTTGTATTAAAATGGAGAATTTTGGAGAAAAATGTATTTTTATATAATAAGAATAAATGGTGTGTTATTATACTATATTGTTATTATTATTAAAAATATTATAAAGTAAAGGGTAAAGTGGTCTTTATGTGAAAAGTATGAGGGTAAGATGGGAAAAGACATAATTGGGATAGTTTTTGTAAAAAGGGTATTACACGATCAATTTCTCATTCTATCGTGTTTTGGTGAAGAGCTCTGAAGAAAAAGGAAGGAGAGGAAACCCAGACTCAAGAAGCTTGAAGAACCTTGGAGAAAAGTGTCAATCGACGAAATTCTCTAAGGTATGGGGAGTTTTCATAATCTATTATAAGTGTATAGGAATTGGTTTATGACTAGAGTAGATTTGTATGAACTTTGTGAGTTTTAGGGGTTTTGACTTAGGTTTAGTTTAAGAGCATAAGTTGTTGAATTGGAGTAGTTAAAAATGTGTTAGAATCATAGTAATTTGATGTATGATTTGTTGCTCCTTTGCTACATGTTTTGATTGATGAAATTAAAGGCTTTTAGAGCATAATGAGATGAAAATCGTATGAGAAATTGGGGTTTTGGGGTACTATTTTCGTAACAGCAGAAAACTACTGGAAAACGTGCATTAACCAGTTAACACTATAGGTTAACCGGCTAAACATTTGAAAAATAGTGTTTTTATGAAAATGTACAGGCGTTAACCGGTTAACGCTATGGGTTAACCAGTTAACACTGTATTGGAGGCAATTTTCAATTCTCTAAAAATCCACATCTTTTAAACCGTAAGTACGATTTGCATTCCGTTTGAAGTGTCGGAAAGAGCATAAAATGAACTTTATTTTGATGAATGAAAATGAGAAAAATGAAATAATTTCTGGACTGAGTTTTTAGAAAAACGATTAGAATTACCTTATATTTTTATCGGGATTGGGTTATGTCTTGATGAGTTGCAGTTGTTAATGAGGCAAGGTTTTTGATGGGTTATTGAGATGAAATTAGACGATTATTTGATGTTTGAACTGCTGGATGTGAAATGAATGATGCCCATTTGATTTCTCGATGAATTTTTATGGTGTAATGCATCATTGCATTTCATGATATTCTCGATGGGGCTTCGGCCTATTTGGCAGCTTCAATCCCATTGTGTGGATTGAAGTGATTTGTTGATTATGATGTGCTTCCTCGTGGAGGATTGATGGTCATGTATCCATCTCATGATGAAATCGGTACCACATGCATAGTTGCACATCATGATAGTTGGAATTTGCATTATTGGAATGTGTTCATGATTGGGTTGTTGTTGCTGAATTTTTATTGTTGATTGATGTTATGACATGCTTATGCTAATTTAATTTATATTCAATATTATTGTATATTTATAATGAATTATGATTACTCACCCTGCCTGCTTGGAAATGTTACCTCCTTTGTGGGTAACTTGCAGATGATAAAGAATAAGCCTTGCGCTGCAAGATGAGTTTTTCATGAGTCTCGGAGCATACCTTATTTACTTTAGGAGTGGTCTGGAGTCTTTGTGTCCTGCTCTCTTTCATGTAACATTGAGACGGGGTTTTAGTAGCTAATCTTATTTTCAGTATATTATAATTGAGGATATTTTCCTTGATTTTCTGATGTTAAAATCTGGATGGATAATGTTATGTTTATGAAGTAAATTAATGATGTTTGAACTATGGAGTTTTATTCCGCTGCGAAATGAATATATATTATTTTATGATGTTATTTAACCCGTGTTACGAGACATGACACTGTGTGTTGATGTTTTCGATAGATATGTGATACCCTTCTTGTGTTTACTCTGATATTACTCTGAATATTTTGCGTTTGGGGTAAAAGGGTGTTACAGTTTCTCTAACATCGATCTTCAACTCCTTATCATAAACCTTTAGAGTCAAGGTTCCTCCTTCCATGTCTATCATCACTCTACCGGTCTCCAAGAATGGTCTTCCTAGAATTAACGGGATTTCTTCATCTTCCGGCATCTCTGGTATTACAAAGTCCATCGAAAACACAAGCTTGTCAACTTTCACAAGAATATCTTGGATTACCCCATAAGAACGCTTTACTGAATGATCTACAAATTGAAGTGTCATTCTAGAGTCTTGTACAACACCTATACCCAACTTTTTGTAGATGGATAAAGGCATAAGACTTATACTTTCACCGGAATCTTCATACCCTGCAAAATAGCACTACAAGTTTCGGTTAGAATAATCAAGAAGAGTGATTACAAGATTGTTGATCACTTATAGCAGACCCTTTCTAAGATCTTGATCTTGTCCTTATTGATGTGTTCAGATTCGCACCAGAAGGCTCTATTGAAGATATTGAACAATGCAAATGTGCCACAAGACATATCCGTGAATCAGCTGGAGACTGTGGTGTCAAGTGTGAATTCCAGCCATAGGTTGGGATTTACGGATATGGACTTTACATCTGAAGGACGCAACCACATCTGCGCCTTGCACATTTCCATGGAATGCAAAGGAGTTGTGCTATCCCATGTGCTGGTGGACATCGGGTCATCATTGAATGTATTTCCAAAGAAAGCACTAATCAAGCTGAATTACGACGGGGTTGTCCTTAGGCCAAGTAACTTGGTCGTCCGAGCTTTCGACGGTTCGAAAAGGTCAGTATTCAGAGAGGTGGAACTACCGATCAAGGTAGGGCCACAGGTTTTCAACACTACCTTTTATGTGATGGATATCCAACCGGCATACAACTGTTTATTGGGGAGACCTTGGATACACGCAGTCGGAGCTATGTCTTCTACCCTTCATCAAAAGCTTAAGTTTATCTAGGAATGGCATATTGTGACGGTGTGTGGGGAAAAAGATATCTTCATTAGCCACCTGGCCTCGTTCAAGTACGTAGAGATGAATGGAGAGATTGTCAAAACTCCTTGCCAAGCCTTTGAGCCCATCAAGACTGCAATTGCATCATCGTCAGCTACCTTATCAGAGGATACTAAGAAGGGATCATCCATAGCCTCCTACAAGCAAGCCATAAAAGTTGTAGAATTGAGTGCAAATGAGGAATGGGGCAAGATGATCGAGGTCTTAGAGAAGAAGGATAAGTTCGAAGTTGGCTACCAGCCTGGCCAGTCAACACCAGAGCAAAGTGCTAGAGGTCGGTAAGGCCCGATTACCTTCACCAGTGCGGGATGGTTCGATCACGGCAACATCTGTGCAGTACAGGATGAAACAGTTGATAGTGATTGTGAACTGGATGAGTGGATAAAGCCCTGTGTCTCGGGGATGCAACTCAACAATTGGTCGATCAAAGCGATCATCTTCGTTGCTCAGCCATAAGAGTAATGGTTTTATGTTTCTGTTCTCCTTTATTCAAGCTCTATGCCTTTCCCGGAGCATAACAACTCTTTGTAAGGGCTCATTGTTCACATCGCAGTATCATAATCATCAATAAAATGGACGTTTTTGCATTCATTCATGTTGTTCCTTGTCTTTCTTTTTTTGTTTTTTTTTTATAAAAAAAAGTGAAATGTTTTCCACGTCTCCCACTTGTTCTAAATCTAGCATGAATCATCATTCGTGCAGATGCTCCTCATCGGGTTTCATCAGTGACGACCTTGCTATGACTCAATATGACTTCGACAATCCGATTTACCTGGCCGACGAGTAAGGTGAAGAAGATTCTGAACTGCCCGAAGAACTGGCCAGATTGCTCAAGCAAGAGGAGAAGATGATTAAGCCACACGAGCAAGCTGTTGAGATGGTAAACCTGGGTACAGAGGAAGACAAAAAAGAGGTCAAGATCAGGGTCGTGTTGTTAGAAAATGTCAAGAGCCGCTTGGTCTCCATGCTCCGAGAGTATGTTGATGACTTCGCCTGGTCATACCAGGACATGCCAGGGTTGGATACTGATAATGTAGTGCACAAGCTGCCTCTCAGAGAAAACTGCCTACCAGTGAAGCAGAAGTTGTGACGAACTCACCCTGACATGGCTATCAAAATCAAAGAAGAGGTGTAAAATCAATTTGACGCTGAATTCTTAGCCGTAACCAGTTATCCTCCATGGGTCGCGAATATTGTGCCAGTCCCTAAAAAGGATGGTAAGGTCATGATGTGCGTAGACTATCAGGACCTGGATCGGGAGAGCCCCAAAGATGACTTCCCATTGCCACATATTGACGTGCTAGTTGACAACACTGTCCAATTCTCTGTGTTTTCCATCTTGGATGGCTTCTCAGGCTACAATAAAATTAAAATGTCGCCAGATGACATGGAGAAGACTACATTTATTGCCCCATGGGACACATTCTGTTACAAGTTCATGCCGTTTGGTTTGAAAAATGCTGGAGCTACCTACCAACATGTAATGGTGACTCTATTCCAAGACATGATTCATCACGAGATTGAGGTCTATGTCGATGAAATGATCGTGAAGTCACATACAGAAGAGGAACATTTGATCAAATTATCCAAACTATTTGACAGGCTTCAGAAGTTCAGACTGAGGTTGAATCTGAACAAATGCACATTCAGGGTGCATTCTGGAAAGCTGATAGGCTTCATCATTAGTGAAAGGGGGATTCGGGTCGACCCCGCGAATCTAAAGGCAATCCAGGAGATTCCTGAGCCGAAAACTAAGAAAGAGGTACATGGCTTCTTAGGGAGGTTGAACTACATTGCAAGGTTCATTTCTCACCTAACAGCCACGTGCGAACCTATCTTCAAACTTATGAGGAAGAATCAGGCCATCGAATGGAATGATGACTGCCAACAAGCTTTCGATAGAATCAAGGAGTACTTGCAAAAGCCTCTGATTCTCATGCCTCCAGTGCCAGGGATACCTCTAATCATGTACCTCACAGTGCTCGAAGGATCAATGGGTTGCATATTGGATCAACAGGACGAGTCTGGTCGAAAAGAGTATGGAATCTATTACCTTAGCAAAAGGTTTACCGACTGTCAGACACACTACTCACTGCTCGAGAAACTTGATGCGCTTTGGCATGGGCTGCTCGCCGACTAAGACAGTACATGCTGACTCACACCACTCTACTGATTTCCAAAATGGACCCCGTGAAGTACATCTTCAAAAAGCCATCTCTAACCGAAAGAGTAACTTGATGGCAAATGATTATGACAAAATATGATATCCAGTACACTTCATAAAAAGCCATCAAAGGAAGTGTACTGTCGGATTACCTGGCCCAACAGCCAATTGATGATTCCCAGCCGACGAAGTTCGAGTTTTCAGATAAGGACATTATGTTTCTCAAGTCGAAGTACTGTGAAGAACTACTCTCGGAGGAGGGGTCAGACCCCAGATCCAAATGGAGTCTGATGTTTGACGGAGCCGTGAACATGAACAGTAGCGGAGTTGGTGTCGTTATTATCTCGTCGGAAGGGATCCATATGCCCTTCACTTCCCGACTGACATTCGAGTGCACTAACTATGAGGCTGAGTACGAAGCATGCATAATGGGGATCGAGGAAGAAATTAACTTGAGAATCAAGAACCTCGAGATCTTCGGCGATTCTGCTCTAGTCATCAACCAAGTTAACGACAAATGGCTGGTTCATAAAACTCATTTGATTCCTTACAGGGACTATACTAGGAGATTGCTAACTTTCTTCATAAAGATTAAGCTGCACTATATACCTCGAGATGAGAATCAATTTGCTGATGCCTTGGCAACCTTATCTTCCATGATCAAGGTTCATCAAAATAACTATGTGCCTCGAATCGATGTGTCTCATATCAAAAGGCTGGCATATGTATTTGAAGTTGATAGCACTGACAAAAACAAACCCTAGTATAACGATATCAAGCAATTTCTGAAGTATCAAGAATACCCGGCAGGGGTATCAAGCAAAGACAAGAAAACCCTCAGGAGGCTGGCAGGTGGGTTCTTCTTAAATCAAGATAATGTGCTCTATAAACGGAACTTCGACATGGTCCTGCTCAGACGCGTGGATAAACACGAAGTTGACCTGTTGATGCAAGAATTTCACGAAGGCTCCTTCGGTACCCATGTTGGAGGGCATGCTATGGAAAATAAACTTCTCAGATCAGGGTATTATTGGATTATGATGGAATCTGATTGATGTAAATACTCCCGCAAGTGCCATAAGTGCCAAATCTATGCTGGCAAAGTTTATGTACCTCCAAACCCATTGATTGTCATGTCTTCACCTTGGCCCTTTGCCATGTGGGCATTGATATGATTGGCAAGATTGAACCAACAACTTCCAATGGACACCACTTCATCCTAGTTGCCATAGACTATTTCATGAAGTGGGTCGAAGTGGCATCTTATGCCAATGTTACTAAATAAGTGGTAGCCTGATTCATCAAAAGGGATATCATCTGCCGGTATGGAATTCCCAGGAGAATCATTACTAATAATGGTTCTAATCTCAACAACAAGATGATGGCAGACTTGTGTCGGGATTTCAAAATCGAGCATCACAACTCTTCGCCATATCGCCCAAAGATGAATGGCGTCGTTGAGGCAGCCAATAAGAACATCAAAAATATCGTCCAGAAGATGTTTGTGACATACAAATATTGGTATGAGATGCTACTGTCCGCGTTGCATTGGTACCAGATATTGGTGCGCACTTCAACTGGGGAAACCCCGTTCTCACTGGTATACGGTATAGAGGCAGTCCTATCGGTTGAAGTTGAGATCTCCTCGCTGAGAATAATGATGGACGTCAAGCTTGACGAAGCTGAGTGGCTCTGATCCAGGTACAATCAGTTGAGCCTTATTGAAGAGAAATGCCTAGCAGTTGTATGCCATGGACAATTATATCAACGGCAGATGAAACAGGCTTTTAACCAGAAAGTACGCCCTCAATGGTACATACCTAGGGACCTGGTGCTGAAAAGGATTATTCCTACTAATAATGATCACAGGGGAAAATGAACACCTAACTATGAAGTTCCATTCGTGGTCAAAAAGGTCTTCTCAGGCGGAGCCTTGATGTTAACGACCATGGATGGCGAAGAATTCCAATCCCTTGTGAACACGGACGCAGTGAGAAAATACTTCGTATAAAAGACCCGCTGGAAAAAAGCTGAATGAGAGTCCAGGAAAAAATGGGCATCCCGGCGAGCCAAAAAAAAATTAAAAGGCTCAGGCAAAAGTTAGGGAAATATCTAAAAAGATGTACACCCACTTAGCTGAAAAGCCATATTGGACATCTCAGGCAAAAAAGGGTATCCCGATAGATTGAAAATCCGAAAGGGAAATCCATGCAAAAGAGGGACTAAAACGAACCACTGCGATATGCGAGATCTGTGAGGCGTCACCAGCAATCAAAGGTGATCCAAAGGTGGAAGATCAATTCAATTGTCTTCCTCCAAGCAAAGTGAGTGGAGAGTCTTGATGACATATAAGTCATAGCTGGGTCGGAACTGGATGAGACTTTGTTTGTCACATTGCCATAGGATAGTTTCATTTTCCTTTTGTGCAATTTCCTCTTTCCAGGGATTGCTTCCCGGTGTAATACCTATTCATGGCCATTCTTCAATCAATAAAAGTGAAATTTCAGTCAAATTTGTTCCCGTGAGTTTTTGTTTTTCATCTACCACTGTGTGATTGCAAAAACGTCCAACAAATTATGATAAATATTGCTTTGTGAATGCATGAATGCCTTATAACACATGCAGGAAGGTAAAAACATTTGACACATATCTGATGTGTTGAGTGATTGGGATGGTGATTCAGACCATGAGCCCAGGGCACGCAGGCCAAACTAATTCTCTATTTCGCAGGCATTATAAGTTGTGTTCCTTAACACACAGGTACAAGCGTTGCCAACAAAGCCATCGCCAGCATCAAACTTCGAGATGCCTTTTCCTCGGCAGATTCTGAAGCGTGACTCCTCAGCAAGTCTCTTCAGATCATCACCTCTTCAGTAGAGAAACAAAAAAAGAGAATAATACTTCTCAAACAGAAGGGTATCATTATCTCTCATCCCCAGCGGAGGGAGCCTTCCATTTCTCATCCCCATCATGAGGCATATTCCACCTCTCACTCCCAATAGGAGGTGATTAAAATTCTTATTTCCAATAGGAAATATCCCCAGCGAAGTTCTCCATTATCCCCAACGGATTTGGAAGTGGATATCTTTCCAAGCATAACAGTAGAAGGTTGTGGCAGTTCACCCCAAGCAGAGAGCCCTCCTTCAACAAAGGAATATTCCCCACCAGAGTCTTCTTATCCTCAAAAGTATAGGAGAATTCATCATCCCCAGCAGAGTTGAAGATATAGAAGAGCCCAAAAGTTCTCTTTTTTTCCCAGCAAGTGTCTGCCATTTTCCCAGCGGGTTCACCCAGTTAGGTCAAATCCTCATTGACACCTCTTCCCCAAGCGGAGAAGAGTGTATTTGAGGATTCCTCAGCAGATCTCTTCCCCAAACAGAATATGTTGCACCTAAGCGATTTCCCCCATCATGTCTCTTCCTCAGTAGAGTACCAACACATCTGACTCCCCCAGCCGAGTAAGAGGAATATCATTTCCCCAATGGAGTTCGGCGGGTAGCGTGCCTTCCAAGTCAAGTTCATCCTCAGCAGGGTCTTGGCTCTCTAATCTCAAAGTCCAATATATTTTTGGCAATGGTGTAAGTTCAGGGTGGTGTAACATTAACACTATCTCTCCATATAATTATTTATCTCCCCACAGAGCTGCTTTTCCTCACAGGGGTTCATCACAACCAATACAACAATGGGTTCTTCCCTAGCGAAGCCATCGAGGACACCTGTTGTCTACTTGTCAGGAGATATCCTTTGTAGTTGCATTTAGTAAACATCATTACCTTTGCATCCTCTAAACGCGTAGCATTTCCATCTTGATGGAGCATTACGCTATGGAAAACTTCAAACGTATGCATACGAAGCATAAGCCAGTTTTTGTACCTCACATAGAAGCCCGAACCAAAATTTTGGTAATCAGACCGAAGTATCCCCACATAATGCCAAGTTCATTTCCCAATGTGATTATTTCTACAAAGTATTGTTTGACATCCCAGTTGAGTCTTGTTTAAGTACAACGGTATCTCCTTTTTCGCGTCTCCGTTTCAGTACAATAGTCGCGTCGCATGTTTTCGTTTAAGTACAATGATCCCATTTCTTTGACTTCATCTAAGTACGATGATTTCATTTCTTTCGAGTTTCCATTTAAGTACAATGGTCTCGCCTTTGAGTCTCGTTTCAATACAACGGTCTCATGTTTTTTCGCAACTCTGTTTCAGTACGACGGTCGCGTCTCGGGTTTTTGTTTAAGTACAACAATCCCGTTTCTGTGGAGTCTCGTTTCAGTATAACATTCTCTCCTTTTTTGGAGTCTTATTTAAGTACAACAGGCTCACGTTCTTTTCGCGTTTCTGTTTCAGTATAATGGTATCGTGTTTGAGTCTCCGTTTAAGAACAACAATCTCTCCTTTTTCGCGTCTCCATTTAAGGACAAAGGTCGCGTCACAGGTTTTCGTTTCAGTACAATGATCCCATTTTCTCCTATTCCATTTAAGTACAATGGTCTGGTT
Source organism: Lathyrus aphaca (assembly GCA_963966055.1). NCBI lineage: Eukaryota > Viridiplantae > Streptophyta > Magnoliopsida > Fabales > Fabaceae > Lathyrus > Lathyrus aphaca. Next base: position 203,917,598 of record OZ014523.1, on the reverse strand, counting down.
TGGAGTCTTGTTTAAGTACAACAGACTCACGTTCTTTTCGTGTTTCCGTTTAAGTAAAATGGTCGCGTCGCGGGTCTTCATTTAAGTACAATGATCCCGTTTCTTTGATCTCATCTAAGTATGACGATTTTAAATCCTCGATTCCATTTCAGTACAATGGTATTGTGTTTGAGTCTCCATTGAAGTACAACGGTCTCTCATTTTTCACGTCTCCGTTTCAGTACAAAATCGTGTCGTGGGTTTTCGTTTAAGTACAATGATCCTGTTTCTTTGACTTCATCTAAGTACGATGATTTCAATTCTTTCGAGTTTCCATTTAAGTACAATGGTCTCACCTATGAGTCTCATTTCAGTACAACAGTCTCATGTTTTTTTGCGTCTCTGTTTCAGTACGACGGCCGCATCTCGGGTTTCCGTTTAAGTACAACGATCTCGTTTCTGTGGAGTCTTGTTTCAGTATAACTGTCTCGTTCTTTTCGCGTTTCTGTTTAAGTACAATGGCCTCATCATAGGTTTTCGTTTAAGTACAACGATCCCATACTCTGCGATTCCATTTAAGTACAATTATCTCGTCTCTGAGTCTTGTTTAAGTGCAACAGGCTCACTTTCTTCGTTTCCGTTTCAATACAATGGTCACATTTGAGGTTATCATTTAAGTACAATGATCCCGCTTCTTTCGTGGTTCCATTTCAATACAATGGTCTCACATCCTTCCGATTTTGTCTAAGTACAATGGTCTCGTTTCCCTTGAGTTATCATCTAAGTACGATGAGCTTATTCTGTTTGTCCTGTCCTAGGTTAACGACATGATTCAAGATGTCATCTGAGAGTGACACTTGTCCCAACTCATTTCATTTCCCACAAAGTGCAAATTTTCCGGTTTATTCGGGTATTCAATTACTCTATACTCTGAAGGTCTGAAATTCGTTGCTATCATCCATTCAGGTCTACAGATGATTGAATAAGGGCAGTTGTAATACCCTAAAATTTTCCCTCTTAATTTATTACCAACCTCAAGTCATTTATGCTTCTTCATTTTTGCATAATCGTCCAAGCATCGCATCGTATTAAAAAAAATCATCATCATTTGCATGTGCATGAGGCATGTGATTGGGTAAGGCTTGTCAATCATTGGAGCTCAAGAAAAAAAACAATGCAACAAAAATATCCTAGGTCATTTCCAAGCTAACCCATGAAAAGGAAGGAAAAATCAAGTTTCTCTTCCATTAACCGGTTAACGCATATGGTTAACCGGTTAACGGGGGCGAATTCTGAATAAAAAGTTCAAATATTTGGTTGCTTTTCACTTTCCCTCCACTTTTTCTCTTCCTATTTTCCACTTCATTTCACATTTCTTTTTACCTTGGATTTTTCTACCACCTTCTAGACCCTTTCACACTCTTCCAAGGAATATTCCCTAAGCCCTAACCAACTTTAACTAACTCCATACCTAAGTCTAGACCTATCCTAATGCCCAAGCAAGCTCCATACCCAAGCCTCATGCCAAACCTACCCTCTATATAAGTCCTAATCACTCCAAAGCAAGGGGTTACAACTTCATTTTCATCATTTCACTTTCCAAATCTCACATTTCTCTCTCAATTTTCCTCCATTTCTAAATTCTCCCAAGCTTCTCCATAGAAGTTCTTCAAGTTTTTCATTGAAACTTGAAGAACTTGAAGCTAAACCTTCATCAATTATCAAATTCATAGCTTATTGAAGAAGTACTTCTGTTTTTGGATCGATTTTGGCTTATTGGAAGTGATTGTGCAAGTGTTCATCAAGAAGCATCATCAACCATATTTATTTTGCGTGTTCGCGGATCTTCGGTTTTCTTCTTCACTTGCGTTACGATCTACACTGCAACACTCATCAAAGAAATCCTCCTCTTTATAGGTTGGTAATTCAAAACCGCTTTGCATTTAACTTATTCTCTTCATCTCGCCGTATGGCATTCTTTAATTATGCGATTGTGTGATTGTGTTTTGATCGTTCTACGATTTGTTTACGGTTTGTTTGTGTTTTGCTTATTTTTATCACTCATAGCTAGAATTGTAGCTTATTCTAGGTCCTAATAGGTGTTAGAAGACCTTAGTTTAGTGGAAAATTTGTGTTAACATGTTCATAGATGCTATAGGAGCTATTAGAAGTAGGTTTGAGACCAAAAGTGCTTCTGCATAGCTGAATTTTTGCATTCTGTTCAGTGTTAACCGGTTAATGCATATGGTTAACCGGTTAACACATTGAAAATTACCCTGATTTTGAAAATTTAAGGGCGTTAACCGGTTAACCTATAGCATTAACCGGTTAACGCTGCTCCAACTTTGAAAAATTCCTTGTTTCATTGCATGTTTGCATTGCATTGTTCCTTTTAGCTTCATAGTTGATTAGATCATTATTTTAGGGAAATATTAGGATCATTTTAGGCGCATGATTATGTATTTTGGATAGCTTTCGACATGCATTTTGTTAGTTTCCGTTTTTGTGCATAAAAGTTGCATATATGTTCATAGCATTTTAGTGATCATTGTTTGCATTGCTTTGCATCATTCCTAGCATCACAATAAATGGCACAGCTCTGTATTTTGCATTGCATCATGAAGCATTTGCATTTTTTTAAATCATGTGCATGTTTGAAATTTTGCATAATGTAAAAAACCACCAAAATTCACTTAACATGCATCATTAATTTGCATAGTGATTTTGGTATTCCCTTGATAAAAATTCATTGCATTTTATTGTATAAATCTTGCATGAATTTTTGCATTTCCATTTTGTGCATAAATATTGAAAATAAATCAAATATGTCTTGCATTCCATAGCTGCCTTTTGATGCAGTAGCTGTAAAATGTATGTTGATTGTTGCATTTTCACACTTTTCACACCTGTTTTGCATGTTGTTTGTTAGCTATAAAATGTTTCTTGTATTTTGCATTGCATTTCACTGTTGTTTGTGCATTTAAGAGTTGTAATAGGCTGCCGACTTTTTGCTTTTCATTTTTTTAGGCCCCTTAAACTTAGGATTGAGTCTAGTTTAGGTCCTAGATCCCTTAGGAATTGTTTGGTATTATTTACCTCATTTCTTATTCATGTTTACCACGCTAACATTTTTTTTGTAGGGAAGTAAAGGTAAGTTCACACAACATCATCCTTTTAATTCCTTTATGCTTTCAAAGCGTCTTTGATTTATCATTTTTGTACTTAGTTTACATAACTTCATGCTATTCTCCTTTTAGAATCGACTTAACTTCACCAGGAAGTAAGTTGCATTCTACTTCCCTTTTCTTTTTCTTTTTTGCATTAGGATTAGAAATCCGCACTAACCTAGGTTCATCCATGCATGATAACAGTAGGATAATTAGTTTCCCCTTAGAATTTTTACCTTTGGTTCATTTTTCTTTCTTTCTCATCTCAAAGAAAAGTAGAAAAACACCTAATAAGGGTTGGTCTTCTCGTACGACACGAGACTTTGTCGTGGGTTACTTATACACGTCTTGTTTCGGGGAGAGGTGTAAGTCATCAACCAAGATGAACAAGTCTTAGTATGAGAAGGTTCACAAACAAAATCAAAACACTTCTCTAAAAGACAAAACAACAAAGAAGAATTGTCTTTTCCTGTGGGAATTCTTTTCTCACCTCAATCACTCTCAATGCGAACTTGTGATGACTTGTCTCATTTGCAAGATAGTAACGCACTCGTACCAGACGAGCCTGCAACACCTGAGCATGGACATACGCAGTTCAACCCTAAAAAACACAAAAATAGTTTCCGCCTTAGTTAGGCGAACTACGTCGACTCTGATACTCATTTTCCCGATGAGCTACGTAGGCAGCGGGGTAGGGCCCATTCGAGCACATTCTTTATTTTCCCTACATTTTTCCTGTACCTTTTCGATCTCTTTTTATTTCTCATTCTCACTTCAATTCCAGTCAGCGGTTTTATTCATCAACAACTTTATTTCTCACCCTTTGAAACAGACAAACAAGCATGGATCCCGTCGGGTACGATAGATGGTCTGGGGTGTTAATACCTTCCCAGGTCGTAACCGACTCTCGGGTGCTAATACCTTTCCTTCTTCCTCAGGTTTGTGCAACATTACCTTTCCCGTTCCTTCGGGATAAAAATGTCTGGCTGGCGACTTTGACTTTTCCGCGTCACTTTCGCGTTTGTACTAGGATGAAAATCCCAGGAGCGACACATACCAGAATTTCAATTGGTATCAGAGCAGGCATCAAGTCTGTTTCTAGATGAGATGCAAGGGGGATACTTTCTAGTTCATGGTCAAGGTGGAAGATCTTTTTTGAAAAGCTGTTTGTTGTGTGAAATGTCCCTAGAAGTGGAGGATGGACTATTATGTTGTTATATCCTGGTGGTAAGTTGTTGTTTTAGTAGGTTTGATTTATTTTTAAACCTATTGTTTTGGTTTCACTTGGAGAATATTTCTAGGGCTAATTTGTGACACTTGAATTTCTTGAAGAGTTTGTATCTGCTGCTTATCTATATGATAATTCCTGATGTTAAGAAGGGTGTTTCTCCCTGAAGATATCCTATGGTGATAAGATATATGATTGTCTGCTTCAGCTAACTTTGCCAATGATACTTGAAGACTATTGTTCAAGTCCACTAATAAAGGCATTATTAAGTGAAGATGGTGTAAAGAGACATGAAGGTAGCAGATGTATTTGTTTCAGACCTATCCCTAGACTATAGATCTCTTGGTGTGTTCCTTGGAATGATGTCATATCCCAAGATAGGACATCACATCAGAATTGTGCATAATTTTGTTGTCTAAAGGATTGGTTGAACAAATGCTTTGGGTGCTGAACTAATGTGGTTGAATCACATGTGTTTGGAACCTATTCCTAATCTGGAAGAGGAGGCATCTGTGTGGTGTATTTAAGAAGTTTCTATCCCTGGAACGCATCTCAGTTGTGTGCTTTGTTGGTCAAGGAGAGATCAACATGTTATGTTCTCCTAAGGATAATTTATTTCTGGACCTTGCTGCAGGAGTGAAGTACCTGAGCTTCAAGGAGTATTACCCTTACGAGACTCCTTATACATGAATGTCGAGTTGTAGAGATGTATCAACTTGTGGAGTTGATTGATGTGGTTATAGCTGGTCAGTTGCTATATTCGGTGTGAAGACATCTCAAGTCAGATAATCTGAATACTGAGTCTGAAGGAGAAGTCTATTGAGATGGTTCTGCTGCTGTCTATGTTCATTTGTTGGCCCGAAAGCTTGATCTGCTGTTGATAGATGATTCCCTTATGTTCCCATGTGTGTGCATTACTATGAAGGGTGCCTTCAAAGCCATAGTAATGTGTGAAGCTCTTTATGACTGAAATCGATGTCTGAAAAGATGTTAGACCATCATGTCAGTAAGTGTCAGACGCCCGCAGAAGAAGAAGAAGTCAGACTACTTACCCTACCTTGTGTGAGAAGGTAATCTCATCTTACTAATAGTGAATACCTTGACGGGAGACTTGGTATTTTTCTATTATTGATGTGATGCATAAAGGTGGATACTTTGACGTGAGACTTAGTATTTATCTGAAAATTATGCATATCTACAGTCTGAACATTATGGTTCAGAGAGTGTACTGAGAAACTGGTGCTCATCTTTAGGAAGAGCTTTGGTTCTTCATGAAAGGGAGAGTTTGGAGTGCTCTATGTGGTCTATTGGTGCAAGGGTGCAGTTTGTTCTTGGTGTGTGTAGCTGGAATTTTGTCTTCCCATGACAAGGAAGGCGTGCTGAATCATGAAGTTAGAATTGATAATATTTTAGATCTTTGTGAAGAGTGTTTTACTCAAGGAAAAGTGTGACACCCATTTATTTACTTAATTATTTAATCAAATAGAATTGTGGTATGTTGTAGTAATTCGCATTGATTTGAGTATATTTGTCGATTTGAGTTGCTTTGTGTAGAATTGTGTAGATTCGTGTTGATGGTCGAATTTATCAGAGTATTATGTTGATGGTTATAAGGTTTAAGTCAAATTTAATTATTTAAGTTGATATAAGTTGCGGAAAACGATATGGAGTATTCTACGTTTGTTGTTGGATATGTTGATTGGAATGTTTGGACCATTTGGTTAATAATCGGAAGTTAATCAATTAAGTCGGGAGTAAGTAGTTAGTCACGAATTATTATTTGGTTGATTTTATGTTGTGAAGTATTAAGCCGTTAAGTCGGATTATTAGTCGTAAAGTTGAGGAAATACTATTAGAAGTGATATTATCGAGTATTGGAGCATGTTGGTTAATGGGCTTTGATTACGTCAGAATTAGTAATTAAGAGGGTGTATGACTTAGGCCTAATATAATAGAATTATATGATAAGAAAATTAGGTTAATTGGTAGCAAGATAATAGGACATGGAAGTTACAGAGGAAAAAGTCTTAGAGAAGAATAAGGGTTTTAGAGGAGAGAAAATAACTTGGGAGCAAAGAAGGAGAAAGAAGAACTCATGATCATATCTCCATTTTCGTACTTACGGTACATCCTCCACTAAACAGGTGATAACATTTTACTCGTAATTCTGATTAAAGTGATTCTTGAATTTCTGGAAAGCTTACAAAATTCCCTTCAATTTGATATATGATTTCGTGTCAATAAGTTCGGTATTGAAGGAGAAAAACGCATTTGAAGTTTGGAAATTCATGTTGGAAATTGGTCAAATAGTAGTTACGGGATTGATGATGATGGAGGCTGAATTTTGGTCAAGATAGGAACTCAATGGCAGCATATTTGTATTTCTAATCTCCATGGATGAAAGAGAAAAGGAAAAGAGGCATAGAGGCAAATGGTTGGAAATTCGATCGGAGAACTTTGGAGACTAACCGAAAAATTATTAGAGCAATTGTAAATCCAAGGTAAGGGCGGGGTTCGATCTTTATAATCGGGTTTCATAAATGATACTAGGTTTGGGTGGTTTTATATGTTGTGTTGTTGGTTGATGTTAATGTTATGTATGAAAATCGGTAACTTGTTATTTCGATGATTGTTCTGTGTGAAATTGTTGTTCGATTGTTGATTATAAGTTATTTATAATTGTTGATTATATGTTGATTATAAGTCATTCTGGTTGTGTTAATTTTGTTGATTGATCCTATGAAATTATAAATTAACTGTTGAAAATAAGTTGTTAATTGATTATGTGAAATTGGGAAATTGTTATTGAAAATAAGTCGTGAATAAACTGTCCTGTAAATGTTGATTTTAAGTACGTTGCTGAGATGTGTGAATTTTTTTGGGAAAAGTTGAAATCGAGACGATAACATAATACCCATAGGTTAGGAGAACACATGTGGCGGGAGCCACATGGTGTAATGTTGAAACCACCTTTTGAGGTGGCAGGAGCCATTCTCCCTAGCACATATATGGCGCAAGCCACATGTGCTTTGGTGAGAGCCACTTTCATCTGGCCATCAATAAACAAATTAGTGCAGGCCACTTATTACTGAGGAGGAAAATGTGGCGCAAGCCACATGCCACATTACTTTATGGGTGGCGCAAGCCACCCTATGTAGTAGGGATGATACAATTTTTAGTTTATGCAGTATTTAGTTAAATGAATTCCAATTAATCTTATCTTATGTTTTAACTATAATCATTCTAGTTACATGAAATGGTATTGTATTAATGATCAGAATTGGTATTAACATTTAATATTAGTAGCAAGAAGAAGAATTATCAGTAGCAAAGAAATAAGTTTTTGGTATCAGTTTGAGTTGGTCTTTGACATAAAATGATTTTTAATTTTGACCAAAAACAGAAACAGGTAGTAAGCTTACATATTTTATGACAAATAAGATTATCAGAAAACAGAAAAATGGCTGATTTAGAAAATAACTCGAAATAATCGCAGAATGATAAAATAAGTGTCGATTTAGTTGACCGGAATTTAACGAATATCGTCGGGGTAAGTCGGGTAGTTTAATAGTTGATTTTTATTGAGTTGCTTTGTTGAAAAGGTGTTGGAAAGTCGAGTTACAGGTACAAGTCGAGTTGGTAAGTGGTTCCAGGTTACGAAAAATTGCTAAAGTTGTTATGTTGGAGGCTTTATATGCCAATGTTGATTTTAAGTTGCCAACGTCGTATAATTTGTTTGCGTTGCTTGTTTATGTTGTTTAAGCTTCTCATGTTGTCCAAGTTGATTTGTGTTGTCGAAGTTGCTGTGTGGTTCAAGTTGGAGGCTAATATTCAACATTCATTTAAGTTGTTCAAGTTGTATAAGCTGGTTATACTGTTTGATGTTGTTATGTTGTTTGTGTTGTAATGTCGTGTATGCCATATAGGACAATTGCATATTATATCAGAGCCTTTGCTCACACTACGTTGGCCTGGATTGGCAATTAAGTTGAAAGTTGAAGGCTTATGCCTTGATGACTCGGTAAATTGGCAAAATTATTAAGTTGAAGGCTTATGCCTTTCAGATACCTTGATAACCTGGTATAATTTAAGTTGGGAGTTTTACTCCAATGGTACCACATGCATATGCATAGTTGAGTCGAATTTGTGTTGCATTATTTATGTTGGTTATGTGTTTATGTCGTTTAAGTTGATGAGTTGTTTACGTTGTTTTCAAGTTGACTAAGTGAATTGTGTTTATTAGGCTGATAAAGTAGTTCGTGTTGAATATATGATTAGGCAGTTTATGTAGAAAATGTTGATAGATATAATAGTAGTAAAATAAGTTGATAAAAGGTGAATGATTGTTAAGTTGTTATTTTAGTTGGTTTTGTGAAGTGGTGAGTTGTTTATGATCCTTATCTAAGTATTGTTTATCCCATGTCGTTTATAATTATCGATATCTTACCCCTTCAGTTTGAATGTTACCCCTATGTTTGTAACATGCAGGTAGCTTGAAGGAAGATGATTATCTTCATTAGTTCGAGTCGGTGTCGGTGCTCTGATACGTAACACTCGGGGATTGGACGCATTAGTTGTTTTGTGTTCTTTTCAAGTTATTTTAGTATAAATATGTTGTTACTAGGTTGTTTTGAGTTGAATAACAGGTTATATCATGTTTAGTTAAATAATTTGAAAATCCGTTACGTAGTTGTAAAAGTTGAATTTGGTTTCATAAATGAAATAAAGTTGATGTTTTTAGTTTCTTACGAACCGAAAGTGTTATGTATCAATTTTCATGAAATTAACTTAAATTTTTATAAGTTGAAAATGTAGCATCCTGTTTGTATACTATTTGGTTGAATTTTAATACTATGATTTTCTATACAACCGCCGGATAGAAATGTGGTGTTACATTAGTGGTATTAGAGAAGGTCGGTCTGTCCGGCCAATGTTGTCTAATGTCGTTTATTCCTTAGTACACAACATGTGTGTGAAACATTGTCGGTACTTGTTGCTAGTTTTAGTTGTTATCTGCAGGTGTTGGTTTGGAATTAAGTGGGGGAGATGCTTGTCTCCCGGATGTGTTGTTGGTAAGTAGAGGTTGATTCGAGTTGATGTTGATTGTAAGAGTGAAATGTTGTTGAAGAGATGTTGTTACAGACTGATGAGAGCATGGATTAATGAATTCGTATCGATCGGGGTTGAGAAGTATGTGGATTTTTGGATGGGGATTGTTTGAGAAGGAGGGTGTATCCCAAAGGAAAAGATAAGTTGATGGAACAAGTTGATGGATCAAGTCGGTAGATTGTTATTCTTTGGTGTGGTTGGATTAAAGTCGAGTAATTTTGTAGTTGGATGAAAAGAAAATATTTTTGGTAGATCTTGGAAGTAAGAGGGATAGAGGTGGAACTTATATTCATCAATCTCAAAATTATGATATTTTGCGATTTTGGAGCAGCTGTCAATAAAGGAGTCATAACTCTTTACTCATGATTCTGGACTTTTCATAAAGCTTACAAAATTCCCTACAATTTGCATATAAGATTTGCATTAAGGAGGTTTGTGAAGAGTAAGATAAGATCATTTTAATAGTTGGGTCTGCTGCTGATTTTTGGGAAATTCTGCATACGGGAATTGTTGACCAGTCCCATTGCAAGGAGGATAACTTTCCGCTCGTTTGTCGGAGTCAAGCGATTCTTGAAGTTATGGAATTTGCACAAAATTATCTTCATTTTGGAATATAATTTTGCGATTTGGAGATCATTATTGGAAGAGATAATTGTGTCCGAAGTTGAGCGAGCATTGCTGAAAATTTGGAAAGATGAAAATGTTGATAAGGAATAAAATGTTGGTATTAAAAGGAATGCGAAGGTATCAGAGAATGCACAGAGATGTGATTTGCGTCAAGTGAGGATGATTAAAGTGATAATATTATGTAGAGGTAATGTTAAGAGGGAGATGGATGTTTGATTATTTGATATAATTGGTGAAGTCGGGATTAAGAAAACTAACAAGATGTTGGTAATCCTTAGAGAATTGATAGAGCACTATGCTTACAGACTTTGGGCATAAGTTGAAGTATGTCATTGTGTTGGGTAATGATGATTTATGTCATTGTTATGGTTGCCGGATGTCTATTGAAAAATTGAGGAACTGATCACCCTTAATCTATTGTTGATAGTAGACGAAATTATAATTGATGGATAGATGTGTCATGCTAACTAGTATAGTATGCACGTTGAATTGGTTGAAGTCAATCCAAGTGCTTGAGGATTGTTGTTTTGTTGATGCAGTTTATTTTATGAGAGTAATAGTTGGAGTTAAAGATGATAGCATGAAGTTGCATTTGGATTGAATAGTATTATGGAGATTCTTAGTTGAACTCTGGATAATTTGAATGTTGTTTTGTGATGAATTAAGTGGCGTGAGAATTGAAGTTTTCTTGAGATGATTTAAGAGGAAAGTATATGGAGATGTAGGACCATGATTTGACGAGAATGTTAGATAGAGTTGAGTTGCAAGTATTAGACGAAGTGAAATTATAAGTTAGTTTATTTAAGTGTGGTTTTTAGTTGGAATAAGAAGAGTCGTTTGGTTGTGTTGATTCGGATAAGAATTTATGAAAAAGTTGTGTCGGCATGAGTAAGAATCGAGTATTCGGTATGTTGAATTAGTTATAAGCGAAGAATATGAGTTATCTTGTGGAAATTTGTCGGACCCATTTGCCTTATGTTGTTGTAATGATGTTGTGTGTTTAAGATGATTTTCGAGGGACATGTTACTATAAGATGGTAAAGTTGTAGTCTATGTTGACAATAATTTGGAATTCATGTAAGTATATGAATATTTTATCCAAGATTCAGAAGTAGTCGCAGTTGTAATTGTGTTGAATGTTCAGAGGTGTTGTCTTATGGATCTAAGTTGGAAGTATTAAGTAACTACAAGAGTTAGAATACCTGTTGGAACGAAATTTCAAAGGATTAAGTAAGACGCTTTGTTGATATGTCGATTTTGATGATTGGAAGTTGGAGTTAAACTTAGTAAACTTGGTAGTATGCAAGTAATCAAAGTGCTCCGCGAATGCGTGGTGTAGTGCAATTGTTCGTAGGTGAATGACAACGATGTTGGTAGCTTGGTTGTATTAACGTTGTGTTTAAGTTGTGTGTTTCTATATTGTTGTCTTTGAGTTCTTAAACCGGTGATTTCGTAAGTTGGTTATTCGTCGTGTTGTGTTGATAGTTATCAAGTGCATCGCTTGAGGGTTGTTCGTGTTGTTGTTACCATTAAAGTTGTGAATTATTGTTTGTAGTATGTTAGGTTGCCTTAGGAGATGAGAGTTGATTAGTCGGATGGAATAAGTAGTTGGAGTAGTTGAATCAAATACATTTTTTAGGACGAAAATATTCTAAGTGGGGAGAGTTGTAACACCCGTTTATTTAATTAATTATCTAATTAAATATAATTGTGGTATGTTGTAGTAATTCACGTTGATTTGAGTATATTTGTCGATGTGAGTTGCTTTGTATGGAATTGTGTCGATTCGTGTTGATGGCCGAATTTATCGGAATATTATATTGATGGTTATAAGTTGTTTTAAGTCGAATTTAATTATTTAAGTCGATATAAGTTGTGGAAAATGATATGGAGTATTCTCCGTTTGTTGTTGGATATGTTGATTGGAATGTTTGGACCATTTGGTTGATAATCAGAAGTTAATCTATTAAGTCGGGAGTAAGTAGTTAGTTGTGAATTATTATTCAGTTGATTTTATGTTGCAAAGAATTAAGTCGTTAAGTCGGATTATTAGTCGAAAAGTTGAGGAAATTAGCAAGTTAAGTCGGATTTTTAGAAGTGATATTATCGAGTATTGGAGCATGTTGGTTAATGGGTTTGGATTGCGTCAGGATTAGCAATTAAGAGGGTGTATGACTTAGGCCCAATATAATTTGAGTTGTTGTTGTTTTGTTGTTTTGGTTGACGTTGTGAGGTGGTGAATTGTTTGTGAATCCTTATCTATCTATTGCTTATAATATATCGTTTATAATTATCAATAACTCACCGCTTATGTTTGAATGTTGTCCTTATGTAGGCAACATGCAGGTAATCAAGAGGAGTAGCCGATTACCTTTAGTCGAGTCGGTGGTCTGTCGCTCTGGTACGTAGCACTCGGGGGGGGGGGTGACACGTGTCTATTTTGTTGAATTGTTGCATGCTGAATTTTTTTTAATTGAAGCATTTTAAAATATTTGTTTCTTATTTTAAAGTTGTTTATGTTGGATAAAAATGCTACTTGTTGTTTATGAATTCGCTGCGTGATGTATTATAATGTTGGTTTATGATTATTCCTGAAAAGTGATATGTATTAAGCATGTTATCTTTTAAGTTGAAAATTTTGGAAGTTGAAAATGTGATATCCCGTTTAGCTGGGATGTTTTTGTAAACTCTGATTTTTAATTATATTTAAAGGGTAGAAAATAGGGTGTTACATTAGTGGTATCAAAGCAGATCAGTCTGTCCAGCCAAGTGTCGAGTCTTAGTTGTCTAAAAGTAGAGTATTGATATTGTTTCTAACTTTTGGTTGTGTTTTAGTGATAAGTTGAGATGGCTAAAAGAAACGACGTTGCAATGGCTGCTACAATGCAAGCGATGACTCAGGTTGTGCAGAACTTGTCAAATATTGGTGATGATGCTGAATCACGTAGCTTGGCAACTTTTCAAAGAAAGAATTTTCCGGTGTTTCAAGGAAAGCATGATCCAGATGCATCATTAGGATGGTTGAAGGAGATTGAGAGAATTTTCCGTGTTATTGACTGTACTCCAGCGCAAAAGGTTCGGTATGGTACTCACATGCTGGAAGTCGAAGCTAATGAATGGTGGCTAGAGACTCGTGAGAGGTTGGGTGATGCAGGTGAAGTAATCAGTTGGGATGTGTTTCGCAGGGAATTCATGAGAAAGTATTATCTAGAGGACGTCTGTGGCAAGAAGGAAATTGAGTTCCTTGAGCTTAAGCAAGGAAACATGTCTGTCACCAACTGTGCTGCAAAGTTTGTTGAATTGTCCAAGTTTTATCCTTATGATATTGGTGTTGGTGCTGAATTTTCAAAGTGCATCAAGTTTAAAAACGAGTTGCACTCTGAAATCAAGAAAGTTGTTGGGTATCAGAAAATCCGTGTCTTTTCCGAGTTGGTTGATAGTTGCAGAATATTTGAGGAAGACAATAATGTTCATTACAAGATTGTAAGTGACCGAAGAGGCAAGCAACAACAGAATCGTGGCAAGCCTTATGATGCTCCAGTTTGAAAGGGAAAACAGAAAGTTGCTTCGGCTCAGAGAACTAGTGCGGGAGTTGCTCCTGCTGGTATAGTTTACTTCAAGTGTGGTCAGGCTGGTCATAAAAGTAATGTATGCAATGCTATGGTAAAGAGATATTTTTGATGTGGTAAGACTGGGCATGCAATAGCTGATTGCAAGCACAAGGAAATGATTTGTTTTAATTGTGGCGAAGAAGGGCATATCGGTAGCCAATGTCAGAAGCCGAAGAAAGCTCAGACTAGAAAAGTGTTCGCGTTGGCAAGAACTCAGACAATAAACGAGGAAAGACTTATCAGAGGTACATGCTTCATTAATAGTACTCCTTTAATTACTATTATTGATACTGGTGCTACGCACTCTTTTATTATTGCTGACTATGTTCAAAGATTGGGTTTAGAATTGTCTGCTATGAATGGTGAATTGATTGTTGAGATTCCGACTAAGGGATCAGTATCTACTTCTCTTTTTGTGTTTAAAATGTCCCTTATCGATCTTCGATAAAGACTTCAATGTTGTTTTGGTGTGCTTACTGTAACTCCCATTTATTTAATTAATTATTTAATTAAATATAATTGTAGTATGTTGTGTTGATTCGAGTTGATTTGTGCATTTGAGTTAATTCAAGTTTAATTTCCGAAATATCGGAATATTACATTGATGATTATAAATTGGTTTAAGTTGAATTAAATTAATTAAGTTGATATAAGTTGTGGAAGACGTTATGGAATTTCTCCGAGTATTGTTGGATATGTTGATTGGACCATTTGGACCATTTGATTGATAATCAGAAGTTAATCTATTAAGTCGAGAGTAAGTAGTTAGTCACAAATTATTATTCGGTTGATTTTATGTTAAGTCGGAAAGTCGAAAAAATAATATTAGAAGTGATATTATTGATTTTTAGGAGAGTATTGGTTAATGGGCTTAGATTGCGTCGGAATTAGCAATTAAAGGGGTATAAGACTTGGGCCAATTATTGTTATATTGGATTATTATTATTATTATTTTAATAAAAAGAAGAAAATAAAAGAATTGGTCAAGGGGAATATCAGTAAGAGGAGGAAGTGGAACATGGAAGTTGCAGAGGAAAAAGTCTTAGAGAAGAATAAGGGTTTTAGAGGAGAGAAAATAGCCTGGGAGCAAAGAAGGAGAAAGAAGAAATCATGATCATATCTCCATTTTCGCACTTATGATACAGTCTCCACTAAACAGGTGATAACATTTTACTCGTAATTCTGATTAAAGCGATTCTTGAATTTCTGGAAAGCTTACAAAATTCCCTTCAATTTGATATATGATTTCGTGTCAATAAGTTCGGTATTGAAGGAGAAAAACGCATTTGAAGTTTGGAAATTCATGTTGGAAATTGGTCAAATAGTAGTTACGGGATTGATGATGATGAAGGCTGAATTTTGGTCAAGATAGGAACTCAATGTCAGTATGTTCGTATTTCTAATCTCCATGGATGAAAGAGGAGAGGAAAAGAGTCATAGAGGCAAAGGGTTAGAAAGTCGATCGGAGATTCGAGCGGCCATCGATTAAGGTAAGGGTGGGGTTCGATCTTTATAACCGGGTTTGATAAATAATACTAGGTTTGGGTGGTTGTATATGTTGTGTTTTTGTTAATGTTGATGTTGTGTATGAAAATTGGTAACTTGTTATTTCGATGATTGTTCTGTGTAAAATTGTTGTTCGATTGTTGATTATAAGTCGTTTATAGTTGTTGATTATATGTTGATCATAAATCATTCTGGTTGTCTTAATTTTTGTTGATTGATTCTATGAAATTATGGATTAACTGTTGAAAATAAGTTTTAAATTGATTATGTGAAATTGGGAAACTTTTTTTGAAAATAAGTCGTGAATAAACTGTTCTGTAAATGATTGATTTTATTTGTGTTGTTGTGCCGTATGAATTTCGGAAAAATGTGGAATTGGGGACGATAGCAGAAGAAACTCTAGATTGGAAAACGCATAGTGGGAGCCACTTGCTCCCAGCACCATGGCGCAAGCCAGATGCTTAAGTGGCGGGAGCCACTTTATGATGGCCACCACAAAGTTTGAATGTGGCGCAAGCCCCATGTAGCCATGAATGAAGGGTGGCACAAGCCACCCTGTGATTTAAGAGGGATGTGATTTTTTATTTATACAATACTTTATTTATATGATTTCCAAAAGTATTATATTATGTTTATTAGTTATAACTATAATATACTAATTTCTTGAAATAACATTTTAGTAAGAACCAAGAATTGGTAATTAGAATTAAGGAATCAGGAACAATTGAAACACGAACTAAATAGTTTTGATAAGTAACACTGAGAAATAGGATTTTTGACAGAAAGAGGCAGTTTCAGGAATTTAGTTAAAAACAGATAGTAAGAATATATTTTCATGACATATATAATTTGGAAGAAAACATCAATTGGAAGATTTTATAATAAACTTGTAATAATAGCATAATGTTAAAAACAATGTTGTTTTAGTCGGTTTAGCCGAAATAGGTGAAAAATATAGTTGCTCGAAATTTAACGAAAATTGTCTGGATAAGTCAGGTAGTTAAATAGTTGATTTTATTGTTGTATTATTTTGTTGAAAAGATGTTGTAAAGTCGAGTTGCAGGTACTGGTTGAGTTGGTAAGTCGTTCAGGTATACAGAACGTTCTAAGTCGATTTTGTGGAAGGCCTTACAACTCAATGTTGAATTTATGTTGTTCCCGTCGTATAAGTTGTTTGTGTTGCTTGTTGATGTCGTTAAGTTGCTCAAGTTGTTTAAGTTGTTCTGTGTTATCGTTGTTGTTATGTTGTTTAAGTTAGAGGCTTAATAGCCAACGTTGATTTAAGTTGTTCAAGTCGTATACGTTGGTTGTGCTTTTTGATGTTGTTATGTTGTTTGTGTTGTAAAGTCGTGTATACCATATAGGACATTTTCATATTATGTCGGAGCCTTTTCTCAGACCACGTTGGCCTGGATTGGCACTAAGTTGAAAGTTGAAGGCTTATGCCTTGATGCCTCAGTAAATTGGCAAAATTATTAAGTTGAAGGCTTATGCCTTGTAGATACCTCGATAACCTGGTATATTTTAAGTTGGGAGTTTTACTCCAATGGTACCACATGCATTTGCATAGTTGAGTCGCATTTGTGTTGCATTATTTATGTTGGTTATGTTGTTTTGGTTGTTCATGTTGATAAGTTGTTTATGTCGTTCAAGTTGGTAAGTTGTTATGTTGTTTTCATGTTGATTAAGTGAATTGTGTTGATTAGGCTGATTAAGTAGTTCTTGTGGAATATATGAATATGTGGTTTATGTAGAAAATGTTGATGGATATAATAGTGGTAAAATAAGTTGATAAAAGGTGGATGATTATTAAGTTGTGGTTTTGTTGTTGATGTTGTGAAGTGGTGAATTATTTATGATCCATATCTAAGTATTGTTTATCATATGCCATTTATAATTATCGATATCTCACCCCTTATATTTGAATGTTACCCCTATGTTGGTAACGTGCAGGTAGCTTGAAGGAAGATGATTACCTTCGTTAGTTCGAGTCGGTGTCGGTGCTCTGATATGCAACATCGGGGATTGGACGCTTGGTTGTCTTGTTGTTATTTTTAAGTTGTTTCAGTATGATTATGTTGTTACTAAGTTGTTTTTAAATTGAATAAAATGGTATACCATGTTTAGTTGAATAATTTGAAAATCCGCTGCGTAGTTGTAAAAGTTGAATTTGGTTTCTTAAATGAATAAAAGTTATTGTTTATAGTTTCTTACAAACCGAAAGTGTTATGTATCAATTTTCTTGAAATTAACTGAAGTTTTTATAAGTTGAAAATGTAGCATGCTGTTTGTGTACTATTTGGTTGAAATTTAATACTCTGATTTTTTATATAATCGTCAGGTAGAAATGGGGTGATACACTTACCGTTGACTGGGATGGATGTAATTCTTGGTATGAACTAGTTAGAGTATAACTACGTCCATATAAACTATTATCACAAGTCGGTGAGGTTTTCTACTCCTGAAGAGGAAGGAGTTCGGTTGTTATCTTTCAGAGAGTTACAACAATTGATGAAAGAAGAAGCTCAGATGTTTTCTTTGATGGCAACGTTGTCTATTGAGAGTAAAGCTAAGATTGAGGAATTGTTGGTAGTGACAGAATTCCCTGAAGTTTTCCTTGATGAAATTCCTGATGTACCGCCTGAGAGAGAATTTGAATTTGTAATTGATATGGTACCCGGTACTATGCCTATTTCGATGGCACCGTATAGAATGTCGGCATCCGAGTTGTCGGAATTAAAGAAGCAGTTTGAAGATTTCATTGAAAAGAGGTTTGTAAGACCAAGTGTGTCATCGTGGGGAGCTCTAGTGTTGTTAGTGAAGAAGAAAGATCGTAGCATGCAACTTAGTTTTGATTATAGATAGATGAATAAAGTGCTGATCAAGAATAAGTACCCGCTTCTGAGAATAGTTGATTTAATGGACCAATTGGTGGGTGCTTGTGTGTTCAGTAAGATTGATTTGAGATTGAGTTATCATCAGATCAAAGTGGAAGATGAAAATATTCAAAAGATGACGTTCAAAACACGGTATGGACATTGTGAGTATTATGTGATGCCTTTCGGTGTGACTAATGCGCTAGAAGTATTTATGGAATACGTGAACCGTATTTTTCATACTTATATGGACCGTTTTGTAGTTGTATTCATTGATGATATTTTGATTTACTCTAAGTCAGAAGAAGAGCATAAGGAACATTTGAGATCAGTGTTGGTAATTTTGAAAGATAAGAAATTGTATGCGAAGTTGTCCAAGTGCAAGTTTTGGTTGAAAGAAGTCAGTTTTCTTGGCCATGTAATTTCAGGTAATGGTATCACTGTGGATCCTTCAAAGGTAGAAGTTGTCTTACAATGGGAAACTCCAAGGTCGGTTACTGAGATTAGAAGCTTTTTGGGGTTAGTTGGATATTATAGAAGGTTTATTGAAGGATTTTCTAAGTTTTCACTTCCGTTAACTAGATTAACATGTAAAAGTAAAGCTTTTGTGTGGGATGTTTAGTGCAAAGAAAGTTTTACGAAGAAGAGATTGACGTCAGCGCCGATTTTGACTTTACTGAATCCAGAAGAACCGTTTGTAGTCTATTGTGATGCTTTGTTGATGGGTTTGGGAGGTGTGCTTATGCAGAATAATAAGGTAATTTCTTATGTGTCGCGACAGTTGAGAATTCATTAGAAGAGCTATCCTACGCATGATTTAGAACTTGCTGTAGTTGTTTTTTTGCTGGAGAATTGGAGGCATTATCTTTATGGTTCTAGGTTTGAAGTTTACATTGATCATAAGAGCCTTAAGTATTTGTTTGATTAGAAAGACCTAGATATGAGGCAACGTAGATGGTTGGAATTGCTGAAATATTATGATTTCAGTTTGAAATATCTTCCAGAAAAAGCGAATGTTGTGGCCAATGCTTTAAGCCAAAAGACCTTGCATATGTCAGCAATGATGATTAAGGAGTTGGAATCAATTGAGCAGTTTCAAGATATGAGTTTGGTTTGTGAAGTGACACCGTAGAGTGTTATGTTGGGCATGTTAAAGATTAATAATGATTTTCTAGATAGTATTGGAGAGGCTCAAAAGTTGGATGTGAAACTAGTGGATATCATGAATAGTTGTGGTCAATCAAAGAAGAGTGATTTTAAGATTGTTGCAAGAGGTGTGTTGAGACTGCATGAACAAATGTGTATCCCTGATGATGTAGATATGAATAGGAAGATTCTTGAAAAAGGTCATAGGAGTAATCTGAGTATTCATCTGGGAGCTACTAAAATGTATCAGGCCTTAAAGAAAATATTTTGGTGGTCCGGAATGAAAGAAGATGGGGCATGTTTTGTGTATGCGTGTTTGACTTGTCAGGAGTCGAAGATTAAGCATCAGAAGCCTGTCGGGTCGATGCAACCATTAGAAGTTCCAGAATGGAAATGAGATAGCATTTCTATGGACTTTGTGATAAGGTTGCCTGTTACTTTAAGAGGGGCATGATTCAATTTTTGCGATTGTTGATAGGCTTACGAAGTCAGCTCATTTCATACCTATTAACATCATATACCCAATTGCAAAGTTGGCAGATATTTATATTCAAGTAATTGTAAAGTTGCCTGGTGTTCCTCTATGTATTGTGTCGGATATAGATCTGAGGTTTACGTCGGAGTTTTAGAAGAGTCCTTAAGAGGCGTTGGGTTCTAAGTTGAGATTGAGTTCGATATATCATTCTCAGATAGATGACCAATTTGAGAGTGTAGTACTTGGACTAGAATTAGTTCGAGAAACCACAGAGAAAGTAAAGTTGAATCGAGAGAAGATGAAGGCTTCTCAGAGTAGGCAGAAGAGTTACCATGACAAGCGAAAGAAGGATTCAAAATTCCAAGCTTGTGATCATGTGTTTTTTAGAGTCACGCCTGTCACTGGTGTTGGGAGAGCTTTGAAGTCTAAGAAGTTCACTCCTTGTTTTATCGGTCCATATCATATTTTTGACAGAGTTGGGAAAGTTGCTTATCGAATGGCGTTACCGCCAAATCTTTCGAATTTGCATTATGTGTTCCATGTGTTGCAACTTCGGAAGTACATTTCAGATTCGTCTCATATGGTTAGTATGGATGATGTGCAAGTGCAGGATAATTTCACTGTAGAGAGGAAGCCTGTACGTGTTGAGGATCGTGAAACAAAGACTATTCGAAGGAAATAGATCGTGTTGGTCTAAGTTGTCTGGTTGGGAGTTGCTGGAGAAAGCATGACATGGGAATTGGAGAGAAAGATGCGAGACTCCTATCGCGAGTTGTTTAAATCAGGTAAATTTTCGAGGAGGAAAATATTCTAAGTGGGGGAGAGTTGTAACGCCCAAATATTTAATTATTTATTTTATCGAATATTTAATTAATTATTTGTGTTTAGTCGGTCTATTTTATGTTGTGGTTGATTAAGTCGATAAGCTGGAAAATTAAGTCGGAAGTCGTAGAAATATTATTTGAGATAATAGTATAGTTGTTGTGGCGGGTTGGCTAGTGGGCTTGAAATCGTGTTCGAATTTGTAATTAGGGGTGAAATTGTTAGGCTCATTAGTAAGTATAATAATTAGTTTATTTCAATAAAAAGAAAATAAAACTATCATAATTAGGTTGTATCAGTAGAAGTGAAAAAAAATCAGAAGTTGCACGATCGTGAGAGAAAAGGGGAAAATAGGAACTACAATCGGAATTCGATCGTTTAGAGCTACCTTCAATCCAATCCAAGGTAAGGGTGAGTTCGATCCTTATAATCGGGTATGAAAATCGGTATTGGGATTGGATAGTTTTTGGTTGTTGTGTTTTTGTCGATGTTGATGTTGTGTATGAAAATCTGTAACTTATTATTTAGATGATTGTTTGTGTGAAATTGTTGTTCGATTGTTGAATATATATTGGTTATAAGTTGTTCTGGGTTGTGTTGATTTTATTTGTATTACTGCGTTGTATGAAATTTTGGAATTGGGGACGATAACACAAGACCCGTAGGTGAGAAGAACGCAGGTGAAGGGAGCCATGTGGTCAATGTAGGAAACCACCTGGATGAGGTGGCGGGAACCACTTGCTCCCTAAAGGCACATGGCGCAAGCCATGGCCTTACGTGGCGAGTGCCACATTTTCTTGTGGCTGGCAAGACTAGATATGGCGCAAGCCACTTGTCTTTCTAGTCATGGGTGGAGCCATCCTTAAATGGGGGGAAACTTAGTTTTTCATTTTATCAATTATTTTAATAAGAATAATCCATTAACTTGTGTAATATTTTAGTGATTTCTAATTGATAAACGAACTAATCTTTTTATTAATTGTACTTTGTAATGAATATTAAGAAATCCTTAGAAATCAGTAGTAAGTATCAGTAGAAAGAAAAAATTATCAGTAGCGAAGGAATACGTTTTGATATTTGTCTGTGTCTAAGTTTGACAGAAAATGTAGTAGTTTTAGAAATTGGCAGAAACATAATTTTGTTAAAAATGTGTTTTCTATGACAGAAGAATTTACCAAAAGTAATAGCTTTTGACAGAATTTTCAGAAGAAGTCGTAATAATCGCAGAATGATAAAAACAGTGTCGGTTTAGCCGAATTAGGCGAAAAACTTAGTTGCCCGGAATTTAACGAAAATCGTCGGGGTAAGTCGGGTAATTTAATAGTTGATTTTTGTTGCGTTGTTTTGTTGAAAGGATGTTGTAAAGTCGAGTTGCAGATACAATTGAGTTGGTAAGTGGTTCCGGTTTACGAAAAATCTCTAAGTTGTTAAGTTGAAGGCTTTATAAGTCAAAGTTGATTTTAAGTGGCATATGTCGTATAAATTGTTATGTTGTTATGTTGTTTCCATTGTAAAGTTGTTTATGCCATGTAGATTATATGCATTTTATGTCAGAGCCATTGCTCACACCACGTTGGTCTGGATTGACAATTAAGTTTAAAGTTGAAGGTTTATGCCTTTATGCCTCGATAACTTGGCAATAATTTTAGTTGGGAGTTTTACTCCAAATGGTACCACATGCATAATTAGTCAAGTCGCATTAAAGTCACATTTCATTAAGTTGTTGTTGTTGTTGTTGTTTTGGTTGACGTTGTGAAGTGGTAAACTGTTTGTGAATCCTTATCTATGTATTGCTTATCATATATCATTTATTATTATCGATAACTCATCCCTTCTGTTTGAATGTTGTCCTTATGTTGGCAACATGAAGTTAATCAAGAGGAGTACCTGGTTACCTTTAGTCGATTCGGTGGTTTGTCGCTCTGATACGTAGCACTCGGGGGGATGATGCGTATCTGTTTTGTTGACTTGTTGCATGCTGAATTTTGTTTTAATTGAAGCACTTTAGAATATTTGTTGCTTATTTTAAAGTTGTTTATGTTGGATAAAGATGCTACTAGTTGTTTATGAATACACTACGTGATGTTTTATGAAGTTGAACCATTTGAGTATTATAATGTTGGTTTATGATTATTCCTGAAAAGTGCTATGTATTAAGCATGTTATCTTTTAAGTTGAAATTTTTGGAAGTTGAAAATGTGATATCCCGTTTAGTTGGGAAGTTTTTGTAAACTCTGATTTTTAATTATATTTAAAGGGTAGAAAATGGGGTGTTACATGAACCATGCATGTAGTGTGGCTAGCAGACAGTATGTGGTTATATATCAGAACATGTTTCAGAACATGTGTGTTGAGGCTAGCTAGGATTGTGTGTGGACAATGCTGACTATAAGGTGTGAAACACAAGCTTTATTCATGCGTGTTTATTATTAGTCTATTTACTTTGGGAGAACAAAGTCAGCTGGTCAAGGTTTGTTTTGAACGGAACACATTTAATGGTGCAAAAGTTTTTGCTCCTATAATAAGGATCATGGACCAAGAACGCTTCCTTATTCAAAGATAGTTCATTAGTATCTATGTCATAGTCTACTATTTATAGAAGTGAGTTTCTCCTACATCAACATGTGAGTGTATTCCCGTCCTTTCTTCCTTCTTATGGGGTTCATTTGTTTCTGGGTGAGTAATACGTGGTGTAGTGCTGTGATGGCTGTCTTTGCCAAGTTTTGGCTAAAAAGGGGGAGAAAGAGTTTGTTTATATGGTGTATTTGAAGTTGTTGTTACAATGGCTATGTCAGACGTGTTCTTGTATGTTAGTTGGGATGCCAAGATGGATGTTATAGTTTAGTCTTTGTGACTTGTGTCCTGAGTTATGAACATAATTGTGACTTGTGTTCCGAGTTAAATAAGTGAATGGGAGATTGTTCTCTTATGCCACCATTGGTCTCCTAGATGGAGAATGTTCAACAACCTGGGAGGAATGTTTCTGGGAAACCTGAATGGATAGGGGTAGTAATGGATTAGTTCGACCAAGAGTTCAGGACTTTCTAATCCTTGTCCACTGCTATTTCTACTGAAGGAAATGAAGGCTGCTGAAGAAGATGTCAAGCAATATATCCTAACATGATAAAGAAAAGGTTGTCGTTGTTTGTTCAGTTTTGCTACTGTTTTATGTGTTGTAATATTTTTATAGTATTTGTTTTAAACAAAATATGCCAAAGGGGGAGATTGTAAGTTCTGCATTTATAGGATTGACATTAATTTTGTAAAATAAATATAGCAGCAATAAAATTGTATAGGATCTTGCATAAATAAGAACAGGTTAAGCAAGGAAGTCCTATTGTGCGCCTAAACATGTTGTGTTGAAGTGTTTCAACATCTAGAACAACATGTCGAAGAAGATGTCAATACAGTTCATTCGACATCATGAACTGACAAAAGTGGATTGAAGATTCTGTTATGGTTTAACAGAAACAGAATAATCAGAGGATACGAAGCAATCCAATGTGGCGTTGATTTAAAGATTTTGAAGATTCAAATTTTTATTGAATAAAAATAACAAATATTGAATAAATATAGAGTTTCTATATTTAGAGATATTTTAGGAAGTTGTTAATTTGAAGATCTTTTTGTAGCAGATTTTTCTGCATGATTGTAGTAGCTGCTATGCTGCATTTTTAGACCCAAAATCCAGTTGGGATTAGGTTATAAAAAGACACCTTGTAACCTAGGTTTAGTAACCATCCAAGTAAATAAAACTCATATCATTAGGGTTGAGTTCTACAGACGTGTGCAACAAGATTCATTCCTTGTGGTTGCTTTTGTTTGTAATCCTCGAAGCTTTTAAGCAAGAGGTAGTTTGTATACTTGACTGAAGTTGTGAAGAAAGTTTAAGAGATTGTCATGGAAGTATGTATTCTGATTTGAATTGTTAAGTATATCACTGAGGTTATTGTGAGGGAGTGGGATGGGTTTCTCGTATTTAGGAGTTCCTAAGTAGAAGTTGCATTGGTAGTGATTAAGTGAAAAGACTGTAAATTGTAGGTGTTTGTTGAGAAGTCTTTGAATTGGTACTACATAGTGGATTTACTTCATGGCTTGGTAGCTCCCAAAGTAGATGAGTTTGCATCGAACTAGGTTAATAATTCTGATGTGCTCTTTACAGTTTTTATAATTTATACTTTATGCAGTGTTCTTGCTGGATGTCAAACCAGATGTTTAAAAATCTTGTAGGATTGTTAATAACTGGTATATCAGAATTTTTAATGCTGATGTTTGTATCTTTTCATGTTTATCAGTAACAGATCAGTTGTCTCAACATCGTATTTGACATCTGAGTCTGTCATACTAGAATTTCAATAAACAGGGTAAGACTTGGGTGCTGAAAAGCTGCCTACCGCCTAGAAAGTAGTTCATCAAAGTGAGGACTCAGTCTAGTTGCCGGTGTATTAGATATTTTGTCATAAAAGATGAAAAAAGAAAAAGGAATGGGACTTGTAAGAAAGTTTCCCATGAATCTCTGTTTAGGAGATTGAAAACTATTTGTAAAAACATTGGGGGGAATCAAGACTTATACGGAAGCGTGGCGGAGTTTTAAAACAGATCAGAGAAAGTATAAAACAAAATAATAGTTCCTAAAGACAAAGTGAAATTCTGGTTATGCAGATACTCCAATGTCCTATCTTAATGTTAAGACAATGATTATTGCACTTTAGGAAACAAGTATGAATACACAACTGTTGTTTTGAAGTGATGCATCACAGTCACCAACAGATGTCAAGACATCATGTTAGGACATCTCAATCAAGAACATAATACATAAAACTGTAAATAGCAGAATGTAAGGTACACAGAATATGTTGATCCAGTTTGGTGTTAACAAACCTACTCTAGGGGATACTAATTGAGGATGAAGACTTAACTATCTTGTAATATTACCCTAAAGTTAAACTCTCTCATTTACAACTTTATCCTAATCATTACCTTCAATGAAAATATTTATCTAAGGCTAAACTCTAGTCATTTACAACCTTCGGTTTAAGACTCCTTCTCACATCCTTCATTACCACCTGTGATTACTCTGTCTTTTGCTGATCTCCAGAACCTGTCATAGTTTCTTGACCTACAAGTTATCCTGGATTTTCTTCAAAGTTGCGTCCAAGAACAATACACAACCATTACCTAAAGGTTTCTAATCGTGCCCCTTGTACCAATGCCTTCAACTATGCATCCCATAATGCAGAGTGGAGACTTCTAACTCCTAAGAGAGCCAACGACTCTCAAACCCTAAACGCTTATTTTACAAAGTATTTAGGTTACAAAGTTACAAGTGATACAAAAGTTACAAAGATTTTTTTAACCCTAGGTCTAAGTCTCCTTATATAGTCTTCTATTGTTGTGCTTTCTATCTTTGCTCCTTGATCCATTATGCAAATTCGTACAAAATCTTTGACAGATTTGTTAAGTGAATAAACCTGTTATATTAAAAAGATGTCCTGACATGTTGTTGAGATATCTTCTTTAACTTATTTAATCTTGATCAGATTTCATCTTTATCATATCAATATTTAACCAAATTTTAGTCAAACCTCAGAAGCTTTCAATCTCCCCCTTTTGACAAATTTTGGCTAAAATATTCTTCTTTCTGCACTGTATGAGATTTCAAACCTCAAGAGCTTTCATGATAGAAATTTGTAAGTTAAGATGATATAACATCTTCCTCCAACATTCTTGCACCGCCATTGCTCAAATGAACCCAACAACCAGAACACCATTCTTCTAGCCCTTTTTAGCCAAAAACTTGGCAAAAGTGACTCATACAACTCCAAACCAAGATACAATTTACGCAATATTTGAATAACGCCATCGACCACTCACTTGAAGAGAAAGAATTGTGAGACCAAGAAGTGTCACAACAATCTTATTTATAGCCAAGAATTTTCTTAGGAAGTAACACTGGACAAATTCAATTGACCATTAACCAAGGAAATAACTCCACCACATGCGCACTGGCCAAGACTGTTGAATGTTTCTTCTCTTAAAGAACCGTCCAAAAAATTTCAGTTACATGCAAACATGTTCTACAATAATGTCCTGACATCAAGTCAAACATTGTCTTCACTTTACATGTATTCCTCTTTAGATAAAACAAGGCTTCCCATATCAGCTTAATAACCAAAGACCAATCCACCAAACAATTACTTTAATCTACAGAGAAAATTAAATTATCCCAGATTCTTCAATAATTACCTAAGCATCCATCAGGAATTAGATATTATGTATTTCCAAATTTTGCCCAACTTGCAACAATACAATGTCAAGACATCATACTTGACATCTTCATCCCTCTTGGATGGAAAAATCTGCTTGAAACTTACCACAATCTTGGGGTAGACTGCACCCCTATAGTATATCCTTTGATCCTTTGTGCTCCCCCTAGCACCTACGTAAGAATGAATGGAAAACATAAAGTCACTCTCTATCCAGCCACCTGTTAAAGCAAATTTATTTTGGCTCAACTATCCCTTCTGACAAGAAATAGCAGACACTCACACATAAAGTCACATTATGATATTTGTGAGGAACATAAGGATCTCCATCCTCCTTCAAACAAACTGTTGTATTAAGATAAAAGTCCCATTGATCCCACTCTTCATGCAACCATCTACACATCTTCTGAACTCCACCCGAGTCTTCATGTATAAACCTTTAGCCGTTTGAGATAAAATCCAATTGGCCTAGAATGTAGCACACTCCCCAAAAGTGATACCATAACTCTTAGTTTGTTTCTCCCATCAATGTCAGATACTGGACACATGCTTTAGAAAATCATGACTTGGCATATTAGGGGTGGTATATCCTTCAAAAGATTTTAAATAGACAGTCACCCAACTCTTCAAAGGCAATCATTCCGTATTATTCTCCTATATGATAATCTGGAATACTCCTGATCAATAGCTGACTATCTACATGCAGACTTCCAAGCAATCAATAACTAGACTACTTCAGTCTTGTCTACATTCTCTTTCCAAGGCAGACCTTCTACTTCATCATTCTCCTGTATGACTATGTAGATACTCCTTAGGAAATAATGTAGGCTTCTAAGCTCCAGAACAAGAGCATAATCATCCTTCACCAAGGATATCCAACCTAGATTATGTCCTAACACCAACTTAGAACATCTTCCACACACCAAGACAAAATTCTTGATATGCTCCACCAACTAGACTTACTATAACATAGTAATCCAAAGAACTGAAGAACTCCAATCAACACTACACCACCAGCTTGAATAAGAACTCTAGAAAGAGATAAATAAACTCTCATCCACCTTCAAGAAGACATAATCTCCTGGAGTCTTCAACTCATCACCCTTCTGCCCAATAGTAACTTGTTCCAAGATAATCCTCAAGACTAACCAGCTGCCACACTCTGATTATCTTGATTCTTTGAATTCACTCCTGAGATCAACCAATTGCCACATTTTGATCATCTCCTTCAACAATCTTCATATGAAAAATTAAAATGCCACAATTTGACCTCTTCACATTTGTCAGAACGCTCACAAAGATATCCTGATCTACCCACTGAACTTGATCTTCAAGTTACACATATCCATTTGCTCAATAGCAAACAGACTTACACTCCCTAAGCATGGACATGTAACATCTTCTCCTTCCCGCATCTCCTACAAAGTTCCACGAGAACAATCTTTTTTAAGCATCCAATTGTTCATTCTTATAGATTACCCTATCTTAAGTTGATGTGCCACTTCACCAACTGAGGTTATGATGTTGAACTAGATGTCAAAACATTATGATTTTACATCTAGTTGTTGAAATCACCTCCTTCTTCTGTCATTTGAAAGAACTTCCTCCCTTAACAAAACAAGAGTCACATGTTCTCATTGAGTTGATTCACCAACCAAGTTTGATTAGAAAGCCTCCATTCTGTTGATTTTGTAGTTATTCCAAACAATATCACACATTGATGAATACCTCCCAGTGCTTCTTCAGAGACTTCAAACCTGCCACTGTTTGAACCTCCATAAGGTATAGTTAGAAACTAACCCCCATAGTTATACCAAGGATGCCACCTTTCCTTGAGTAGAGTCGTCTTCACAAAGTTACTGATATTGCCACCTATCTGAACTCCATGATGAGAATTATGGAATTCCCTAAAGTACATGGATCAGAAATAAACCAATCCAAGTAGTCATCAAGATTATGATGTATTCATATTCTTCCATCTCCATCTTCAAATGCATCACCATCTGGAAAAATCTCAATACATTCCAGGAAAAGATGTGAAGCCAGTAATCCTAGGTCAAAAGCCTAGGAGACTTCTGAGCGAATGTAAAACCCCTCTTATGATTCTCCAAACCTCTGATAAAAAGATGTTAGAACATTTGATACAACATCCTCAATCTTAAATCACAAGGATAATCAAATCTACACAAAGAAATTGATCCTTAATCCTTGTAGTTATAACCCTCTTCCAATTCCAGCATATTCTGAATATCACATAGATATTTATCTTCATGTAGTGTTCTTCTATTGTTGTGTAAGTTGTTGAGATATCAAGGGGTCTCTCCCAGGATTTCCATCTTGGTACAGATGCGAAAGTGGTGTAGAAAAAGAAGAAGAGTCGTCAGTCAGGAATTTTTATCCCAAGGAAAAGGAAAGGTAATGCTGCACAAACTAGGGGGGAAATGAAAGAATGAGGTCTTGCGAACTAGAGAGAATGGGTAAGGGAGTCGGTTACATGAAGGGAAGGTATTATCACCCCTTCACGTCCGTCGTACTTGACAGAATCTCTAACACCCTTCTAACCCAACATAATGTACGTGGTAAGTACACTTAACACAAATCAGAGTTCATCATAAAAAGGTGTCACATTCATCATTAAACATCTTAGTAACAATCCTTCTCCATAATCACGGGTTTTCAAAACCATTTAAAAATAATAATCTCTTTAGTAACATCTATAACTAAATTTCAATCTTTGCACAATGGAATCATAAATTCAAATATATTCTTTATTTCATCAAAACATCAATATCTTTGCATCATTGTCAACAATCGTCACCAAAATAAAATCAATATATAGAAACTCATAAAATAATTCTAATTAAACAACATAGTAATCATTTAAGCGTCTTCTCGCCCGATGTTACATATCTCAGAGCATAACACCCCTAAATACTATTAAAAGCAATAAATAACAATACTCTGAGGCTACCTCCTCCAGCACCGTAATCTGCTCTTGGCTATCTGCAAGTTACCCATAAAAAGAGGCAACATTTCCAAGCAGGAAGGGTGAGAAATCACAATTCATTATAGTAATATAAGGACATAGAAAATAAACAAAATAAGCAACAACAGCATCATAGCATCATCAACATAATCTTCACAACACCATCACCATTTCATCATTTATATGCAATTTCAACTACAATGAAATGCAAAAAATGCATGTGGTACCGATTTTCTTCATGTGATGGAGACTGGCCATCGACCCTCCACAAGGGAGCACAACATAATCACCAAATTACTTTAATCTGCACAATAGGATTGAAGCTACCAATAGGATGAAACCCCCATCATAAAATGCTATGAAATGCAATGATGATAATTCTCCTCAATTTATCAAAAATTAACATGTGCATCATTCATTTCATATTCAACAATATTCATCATATAATCATGTTTTTCATCACGACAACACATCTACAATACTTCATTTTATCGACAAGACAACAAAAGAACTTCTTTTATCAACAAGACAACAAAACAACTTCTTTCATCAATAACATTAAATCATTAATTTATAATCAAACCACGTTTATAATCATAAAACAGGTCGAACCCTTTCTAAATATTCGGCACAAAAAATGTCTCACATCACTCATTTTATTTCATCAATAATTAACATGCAAATCATGTTTTATCATCTATACATCAACAAACAACTTAACTACAAAAATAGGCACAAAAAACATCAAAAATATACATATACATTCACCTGACATGGCCGCCCGTGTCCTATGACACAGCCCGTGTCAGAAGGTCTACGTTCCAACTTCAAATAGAAAACAAACAACTGATACAGTAGTCTAACACAGGCGCCCGTGTCAGAATTTCCTTTTTTACACACAGAGGGCTGACACGGGCGCCCATGTTGCGTGACACGACCCGTGTCAAGATACGACAAAACCCATTTTTTCCAAATATTTTCTTTCTGCGATTTTTCTCTCAATTAATACCTCAAAAATCAATTTTTCTAAAAACGGAAAATGTATCAAATTGATCAAACAACACGCCTACATCAACCCATAACAATCCAAATCACTCTAATTCATCATTTTATATACTCCTGACTCATTCTAAATTATCAAATACTACAATTACTCAACAATCTATGAATACCTAATCTATTCACAAACCAATCCTATAAAACTATAATAAAACATGAAAACTCCCCATACCTTATATTAGAAATCACAATCTTTTCTCCCTTTTGCACTCTTCAAACCCTAGCCTCATCTCCCTTGGTTCTTCAGAGCTTTTGCCTTTTTCCTCCAAATGTTACGTATGATAAATTTCTCCCATCTATTCCCCTTCAAATATCCCTAAATGGGTTCTCCCTATTTTACCCTCACTCAGTCATCCCAAATGACCATCATAACCTACATACTCCCACTTCTATTATTTTAAATAATAAACAATAATTAAAATAATAATACATGATTATTCTTATTATTAATATTATGAAAATAATTTCACCACATTGCATCGTGCCACATAACTACCTATTGTCAAACTCATCATATATCCTCAAATAAACAAAAATTACTCATAATCGAATTTGGAGTGTTACAGGATCCACGCTTGCTTTCATTGTTCAAAGGGTATAAACATTTGCTTCATTTACTGCTAAACTGGGAAAAATAACGGGAAATATTTAGGGAAAGAAAGAAATGCACTCGAATGAGCCCTACCCCCACTGCCTACGTATCTCATCGGTAGTGAGAATCAAAGTCGACATAGTTCCCCTAGCTGGGGAGGAAATTGTTTGTTTTAGTTTTTTATGGTTGAACTTCTTATGCTTATGCTTAGGTGTTGCAGGCTCGTCTGGAACGAGTGTGTTTACCGTCTTACAAGAGACAATTTGAAGCGAGTTCTTTCGTTAAGAGTGAAGGAGATGAGAAGAGAATTCTTGTAGGAAAGACACTTGTTATTGGTTTGAAGCTTTTTAGAAGCTTTTCATTTGAGTTTGCATAGGAGAGTGTATTCAAGTCCCATTCAATGGATGTGTACTTCTTACATCACTCCAAGATGGAATGAAGAAGAAGTACACCTAAGTAAGGAAAAGATCCCCAAGACTTAGTTCCAAGGATTGAGGCTCAAGCACACTGACCTACTTTTTCTTATTAAGTTTTTTGTTGTTTTTGAGTGAAGAAGTGTTTTTTAGGTTTTCTTTATGAAAATGACTTCAAGTTTAGACTTGTACATCATCCTAGACAAGTTTACATTACCCCAAGATGGGATAGATGCAAATTCCCCATGGAATAAGTCTATGACAGAAGTATTTACTTCAACCTTTATTGGGTGTTTTTTTAGCTTTTGTTTGAGATGAGAAAGAGAAGACACCAAAAGATACTCAAAAAGGTAAAAGGTCTAAGTGAGACTAAACAATCCTAAGTAAGTTGTCATACTTGGATATCCTAACTTAGTGAGGTTCAATATATCTATTCTAAAGAAAGAAGAAGAGAAGAAGAGAAGAAGAAACAAGAATAAGAAGAAGAAGAAGAAGAAGAAGAGAGAAGAGGATTAGAAGACAACTTACTTCCAAGATGGAAGTTAAGTTGCTTCTAAGGGGGATGAAATGCAATTGTGCAAACCAAGCATCTTAAATTCTTAAAAAACAAAAGATTGAAATGTAAAATAGAGATAAGAGGTTGGAATGTGGAAGCATATCCACACTCCTACAACTTACCAAAGGCACTGCAAGGTTAGTAAATGAAAGACAAAAGCTCATCAGACATGAAATAGAAGCCAAACACACAAAGAAAGTAAATGGAAAATATCTAAAGGCCTATGAACCTTACAAGTCAGAACCAAACAACAAATTAACTTAAAGAAGATCAAAGAACTCAATCAATATCAAACAAGTTCAAAGAAGCACCAAAGAGGCAAAGAAGTTCAAAGAAGTCACAAATGAAGAAGTAAGGATGCAAATGAAGTATGGAATGAATGAAAACACATGATAAACACTAAAATCATAATTATGTGTCATATTAGAATGCCTAATGTGATACTAAATGAGCATACCAAAGTGAATGAGTTAGTTCATGATAGAATAGGGGACGAGGAAAGGAAGACAATCACATGTTCATGTAAGAAGAAACATAAGTCAAGATAAAAGTCAAAGATGCAAATATGAACATGGGATGATGAAAGTAAGTAGCATACATAATTTGTTAATGTCCTATAATGCCTATAAATGAGCATACAAGTCATGAGAAGAAGTGTTCAAGTGATAGAAGGATTATGATGAAGAAGAAGTAGGAAGAAGTGAGCACATATCACATAACATGGAATAACTTGAAACACAAGCCAAAGTTGGAAAAAAACATGAATGAACATGGATAAGGTCAGTATCAAATGAAAATTAAAATGAAGTTATTATTCATGAATTATTCATACCCAAACGCATATGCAAACCACATTGAAACTAATTGAAGAAGAGATGTAAATTAGGTCAAAGTAGTTCAAGTAATCCTACAAGTTAGTAATGAATGACATTTAAATGCATGAAGTGATCATGGTTCAGTGGCATACTCATTATGAAATGCACATGAGAGGTGTTAATGGGCATGGATGATTCAATTACAATTGATATTGATTATTAGAAGAGAAGTGAAGTGAAACTAGGTCAAAATTTTCAAATTTAGGATGCATATGTACCACATACACAAACAAAGTAAAAGCACAAATCCAATGACCTATTATTCCAATACTATGACCTATAATGTACTAATTAAGACCTATAATTTCCACAACTTGATCCTAAGAGGATGGCACAAGTGTCTTACCTAAACTAGGGTTAGGAAGTAGCAAAAGTTTACACAATCATGGATGTCTCAAAAAGAAATGAAAACCACACAAAAGAGATTATGAAAAATTAATGGAGGAAACACATTTGAGGTATGAACATAAGGCAAACATATTTTAAAGATTAGAGGTCAAGGAAGGTCAAATATCAAGTTCAATTATAGGTTATAACCTCCTTTAAGTCACTTTTCAATGAGGCGCAAAGATGAATGTCAAAACCTACTATGGAATGCTTCTAAAAATTAACAAAAATATGGATTAAGTACATTAAGATGTCATGTGATCACATATCAAATGTCATGTCAAAATTCAGACCAAACTATGCCAAATAAAACTCAAATGAGCATCTATCATAGATGATGAACCTTTAAAAAGAAATTCACAGAAAATATGAAATTAACGCAAAAAAAAAGTGAAAACTAGAATTAAAAAATGCTAAAAATTATTTAAATGTGTCTTAATGCACCATGGATTTTTATAGAATTTTTATGAATGTTTTGGTACTTTTAAAAATCAGAAACTAAAAATGTATACAAAATAAAAATGAGAACCAAAAGAAAGCAAAAACATAGTGCAAAATAGTTTGGGCATCAAAAGAACGGGTGTGAATAGTGCTCATTAGATCCAGTCCACAAGCATGCATGATTATGAGAGTTAGGGTGAGGATCAGTCAAACAATTGACTTAATCAGGGCCTTTAGATCCAGTAAATGAATAAAGATCATAAAAGTGCACCAATCTAATGGATGAGAACGTAACACATGATTGCCATGATGAGCGCGTGCACACACAAAGGTCAAAGTCAACAAATTACACAAATCAGAGCCATGTGACAAGCGCATGATTCATTAATGCATTGGCAGTGTATTAGCCTTAGGATCTAGCAAAATCAACGGTCACGTTATAATCTCATAAAACCTAGGGTTTATGAACCTGCAACAAACTCAGGTGACCGAAGAAGACTTTCGGTCGTCTTCTCCGGTGGACCTCCGGTCACCACATCCAAAAAAATTCCAAAAATGCACAAATAAGGTACCTAATGAAAGCTTAAGACATGTACACTCCAAATTCATCAATGAAATCCACATAGGAAGCATGAGCAGAGAGACTCGAAGCACACAAAATTTCCCTAAAATTCTGATCCAAGCACCTAGGATGCCTATCAATTGGACAACACTCACACTGCTCCTATTAAGCTCCAAACACCATAAAACAAGCTCAAAATTCATGAAATCTAGGCAAGAAAGTTCAGAGAAACTCAAACCTGGAGTTGTGATTAAACTTGATACAGAAGAAATCCAGAGCCTTGAGCTTGATCTTAAGCTTCTTTAGAGAAAAATATATGCTCTATTGCTTCAAATATTGATGGAAACAGAGAGAAATTGGAAACTGGACTTGGATCTACACTTGATAATTTGGTCATTTCCTTGATTGTTCTTGATCAGATAAGTTGTAGAGTGACCAATGGATGAAGATTTGATGAATTCTATGGTGAGAATGTGAGATATTAGTGTGAAAACAATAGAAAATATTGAGAGGAATTTTTGGTGAAATTTCCAAAAAAAAGTGAGAAATGAATGAATCTCCCTCTGAATTCTGTTAGTTGTCTATTTATATGTGCAGTTAAGAGCTAACCAACTCAATTTACAGTTACAACTCTAGTTAGGTTAATAGTGGTGTGAGCAATGTAGGTGTGAGTTTCAATTTAAAAATGAGGAGAACCATGTATGATTATGGTTGTTCTTGTCTATGGATCATCCATGAAGCCTTATAGTGTGGAACTATGGCGTATGGTGGTGATCATGTAGTTCTTGCACCAGTCATAACTTGTTGTGCAAGTTTCTCATTTTCAATGCACTTCCATTGTGGTACATGGTATAACACGTGTTCATGCATGTGTAGGAAGTTTTCTTAGCCTCTTATGACCATATATGACTAGTATGCACGTGGTCTAGTATGAATCAATGTAAAAAAAATCAGCAAAGGGACAGCCAGTCCATCAATGAAAGTGATGATGTTTAGAGATGACAAGCTTCATGTACAATGGATGATACCATGAGCTCTTGTGAGCAAATGAAAGAGGAGATGACATAGAAAAAGTTTGGTGTTTTATTCATGTTTAATGGAGGTCTTTAAATTGCTTGAAAATTTCTTAGAACACCAGCAAACATGACTGCCCCAAGGGCGTGTCAAGCCTGGCCAAGGCCTAAGGCAAGAAGTCAGTTTTGAGACTCCCTCTTTGAACCATCATATCTCTTCATACATTGATCATATGAAAAAATTCCAAACATCAAAGTTGTAGAGGAGATCAAGATGAAAAACTTTGATGTTCAAAAATATCATTTGAAGCTTTCTTGATGGAGAAATATGGCTTCACATTTGGCACACCACCTGCTTGATAAAATGTCGAGCACCTGGCATGCCCATGACCTGATTTCTTGGCAAAGTTGCCCAAGTGTTGTCAAGATTTGATTGATCATATCTCACTCAATTTTGATTCAATGAAGATGTTCTTTCTATGGATTTGAAGCTCAGGGTGTGCTCTTTAATTGGCTGAAATTAGGCCTGAAGTTTGAAGCTCTTATCTTGAAGAAAGAGGGCTTGAAAGTGAGGCGCAAAATGGCCTAAACTTGCCATAAATAGAAACCCTAAGCTTATATTTTTGGAAGTTTTGTGATTTCTTGATTTTTCTATGAATCTCTTGACTTTTCTTGATCAAATTTCAACCATTGAACATATTCAACTCGTGGACCATGATTTTGACCTACAAAAATTCAGGAGTTGACTTTTTCCTCTGCACAATTGACTTTTCCCCAATTTCTTGATTTTCAAGTAACTGACTAATTGGAGACCTTATAAAATGATTCATTGGACAATATCCCATCCTTAGACACTTGATATCATATGGAAAACATTGAAATCAAGTTTGAACCAAAATTTCATCAAGAAGCCCTTTGAATCAGAAACCCTAATTTTGGTCCTTTTTGTTAGGAGGTGTTGCATTGCTTCAAATTCTTGATCAATCCACATCTTCCAAAGACTTGAGGAATCATTTGAGATTGTGTGAGATGTGAAAAGCTATTAAGGCTTATTGTAAGACCCTTGGCTCTTCTTCCTTTAATTTGAATGATCATTAATTTGCAAACCACTGACCACATGCCCTATGCTTCAACTATGAAAGTTATTCTTCATTTTTCTATGCTATGTGTAACACTCCAAAATCAGCCCTCTTATTTATCACCGATTCTGAGTAGCTTATGCTTCACTTCCGCTTCATCCTGCATATTCGTCCATACATTGCATAAAAACAATCATAGAGAGCATACATTATTTGTTGAGGCGTGGGGCATGTGATCAAGGGTTATTTGGCGACTATTGGGTCCCGGAAGGAAAATATTCTCAAAAAGTATGACCTAGACCAGATGTCCAAGGTTTCCCACGAAAAATAAGAAAAATTCAAGTTTTAGTTGAAGTAATCGGTTACCTCATAGGTAGTAACCGGTTATCTGTTAAAATTTGAAGGAAAAGGCTAGTTTTTGTACTGGTAACCGGTTACCTCATAGGTAGTAACCGGTTACTTCGTACAGAATTACAAAAATTCAAAAATCAGTTGGTTGCTTCCACCACCCTCCATTTTCACTCTGCCTTGTAATTTCCACCAAATTCTAGAACATTCCACACTCTTCCAAAGGAATATTCCCAAAATATGCCAAGGAATATTCCAAGAATATGCCAACGGAATATTCTAGGAATATTCCCAACCAACCCTTAGGTTAGGATTCGGGCCTAGTGTCCAAACCTCGTGCCTAACCTAAACCTAACTCCAAAGCTAACCCCTATATAAACCTTGTTCATCAAGCCAAAAAGAGGTTAGACACAAGATTAGCCACATTTCATAAATTTCACCATTCTCACAATCTCAATTCTCTCCATTTTCCAAACTCACACCAAAGCTTCATCATCAAGATTCTTCTAGTTTTGCATTGAAACTTGAAGAATCGGAAGCTAAGCCCCCATCACTTTCATCAATTCAGCGGATTATCAAAGAAGTTTCTATGGTTGTGGTGTTTATTTCACCATTCGGAAGTGGTTTCAGATAATTCTCACCAATCACATTTATTTTGCGCATTCGCGGATCGAAGCTTCGGATCTCCGGTTTTCTCTACTTTCGCGTATTTCTCGACATCACAACAATTTCCAAAGCAAGCCTCTGCTTTGTATATTGGTGAATCTGTAATCACTTCACACTTTAACTTATTTCTCTTCATCTCGCCTCACACATTCTTTGCTTTTTCTTGCTTTTGTGATACTTTTATTGGTTTGATCATTAGGAGCTATAATTATAGAGTGATCGTAGTGGTAATAGGAGTAAACACCCCAAATTTGCCCTCACTCTTTATCACACCATGGCTTGTGATCTTTCATATTTTCATAAGCATAAGCATACCACCTCATATAACATATTTGTTTCACTGCATAAGTTCAAGTTCATCTGCATCTAGGGTTTGTGATCTGAGCAATCCAAGATTCCATCTGAGCCATCCCAAAGGCCTAAAAGCTTTCCAAGAGGGTCCATGTGTGTTCTATCATCATATTGTATCCCTCACAGTTCATGGAAGTCAAGAGATCACAAGAACAGGCAAGGCATGGAAGCAGAGCTAGGGTTTTCACTGCACAAATGACCAAAATTAGGGTTTTGGTTTCAGAGGCCTTAACTCCAAATTTTTGGGTCATTCTTGTTTCTAATTTTCTTAATATGTCATAAGGATCATGTGTACCAAGTTTGATGAAGAAATTCATTGTGGAAGTCATATGTTCATTGGATAACTTCTTAAGCAAGTTAAGTCAAAATCAGGGCATCTGAGGCCCCCAACAATAGAACCAAAGGGGTATTTTCATAAAATTGAAGTTCTATGATCTTTATTTGATCTTAGAAGAGTTTAGAAGTTCACAAGATTGAATAATTTTGAGCCATTTGCAAACTTGCCAAAAATGGAAATGACTTGTAATGGAAACTTTCCATTTTGGGAAAGTTTTTCAACCTCCTCTTTCTCAACCAAAAATGCTTCAAATGAAAAATTATTGGTCATGAAAGTTATAGATTAGGTCTTTCCCTTTTCAAAAAGTACAAGAACATGTCTTGATTCATCCTAGAACTCAATATATGGCCTTTAAAAGTTGGCAAAAATCACATAATTTCAAGTTTCATGCCAAAGAGGGATTTTTGCAAATTCAAGTTCTAAGCACTTTCATTACCTCTAATTCTCTTCTAAACTTCATTACATGACAATGCAACATTGCAAGCCCAAAATCATGCCTTGGAACACAAGTTTCTATGATCAATTTTCACAAAAATTTCAAAGAGGGAAATTTGCAAAACCTCTTCAATCTCACCATTCAATCATCATAGCTCATGTAATCTGATACGAGGGACCTCCACAAACTCAGCTGAGGCCAATCCACCCTTTAGATTTCCTCTGACCCGAGCCTATGCTTGTGGTACAAACTTTTCACATTTTTGCAAAACAAGCCCTACCAATCAAGTTATGACATTACCAACTTTCTGACCAATCACAACACATTATACAAACCTAAAGCAACACAAAACACATAACATTGAGGCCTGAATCTTGCTCATACTCAGATTTCCAAAAATCACCCCATACCTTCATCTCTTCGAAATTGATAGCACAACCACTCAAACTTCAAACTTTCTTCACCATTCAACTCAGCATCACCTAAGGAACAAATCCCAACCATTAAAATGGCCCAAAACACATCACACAACAAATACGATTTTCACCTCTCTAAACTGAACTTTAGAAGGAGGCCAAATAAACTCACTCCAAGCATCAAAGCATTCTCAGGAAGCTCATTGGGGTTGGTTTGCACCAAAGAAAGGTCCAGAAAGCTCAAGAACTGAAAGCTCAACCTCAGGTAACCTCAAGAACTTTTTTTTCCAAAACTTGCATTTTAAGTTTCTAAATGAATCTTCATGCTTCATTGATCATCCTGATGTAATTTGTTTTGAAAATGGTTAAGTATTAAGCATGTATTGAACTTCTGAAAGTTTTGTTCAGCTTTATGATTTGATTCGAATCTTGTTTTTGATGCATGATAAATATGTTTTGATGGTTGATTCTTGCTTAGGGGTGTTAGGGGATTGATTCTGGAGCTTTAGAGGGGTTGGGGTAGCCTTGGGAGTGAGATAGCATGAAGGTGTTGCCGGAGACGATGACCGGAACACTGTTCCGGTCACTTGAAAGTCATTAAGCCCTAATCTTGTATTAAATACCAGTTTGAATGTAGACCCTTGGATTGGATTTACCTGCGCGTGTGTGTGGCCAGGATTACTTCATGAACCCTAATTTTCATTTAATTAATTTAATTAGAGTTAATTAATTAGAAAATCTCAGAGGGAACCTCAACCTTTGGATTACGCGCTAGTCAACACCCAATTCCCCAGTTCAAATATCAGCCCTTAGATCAGCTTACTTCCATTTTATTTTATTTTTATTTCATTTTCTTTGCATTTTCTTTCTCATTTTATTTAAAATAGCAAAACAT
This sequence comes from Lathyrus aphaca, assembly GCA_963966055.1. Taxonomy (NCBI): domain Eukaryota; kingdom Viridiplantae; phylum Streptophyta; class Magnoliopsida; order Fabales; family Fabaceae; genus Lathyrus; species Lathyrus aphaca. The sequence continues at coordinate 203,877,374 of OZ014523.1, read as the reverse complement.
CTCAAAAAAATATTTCCTTTTGCATTTTGGTTTTAAATAATTTTCTTAACCAGAAAATGATTTTTATTTAATTTTTTGCATTAAAAAAGTATTTTTAAAATATTTAAATGTTATTTTTAATTAATTAAAGTCTTTTAATTAATTAAAAATACATTTAGGTTTCTAAAAATCACCAAAAAAATCATGAATCATCCCATGCATTTAGAAACATTTTCAAACTCTTCACACAAATTTCTTTTTAGGTTTGATCATAACTTGAGAATTTTATTTGAATTAAGGGTCATTTAAATCATATTTTAGAACCCTAACTTGGAAAAATATTTTCTGCCTAACCAAGAAGAGTTTGAAGATGATTCTTTTTGCATTGTTTTGTGCATAGCATGTAGTTTATAGGTAATTTATCTCATGAATTTATCTTACATTTTTGAATTGATTTGCATTTTCCTTTGAGGATCACCCAAAAAAACCTAGAAACTTAGGAAGTTCATAACTTTTGAATGGTAAGGCTTCTGACCTTCTCCTTTGGGGTGCGACTTAGTATGGGATTAGGGTTTCTTTGAGCTTGGTTTCAATTTTTTATCATGTCATATGCTTCTTTTTTGATCATTGGCATCTCATATTTCCATATAACCCTAATTTCTCATGTTCACTTGCATTCACCTTATATATGCATCCATACATGAACTTGCCATGACATTTCTTGCATTCATATGTCATCTTAGACATATTAGGACATGTTAGAACCATGCTTGATCATTTCTTCATTCATTTTCCATGATTTGCATTCATTTCATTTCATTAACTTTCATGTGTTTTCAAACTTCAAAGCATGATTACATGACATCTCATTCTTGTATGACCATACATATGCACTTTGTATGCCTTTGCATCATATCACATGACATAAACATTGCATAAACACTTCTGACTTTGGACATTTCATTTCATCTCATCCCATTTCATTTCATTTCTTTATGTTTCATACCTTAAGCATTCATGCTAACATTTTCAGGTGGTAAGTTACCTTGAGAAGTGGATTTGCCTTCACTTCTCATTTCTCTTTATCTCTTTCATATGAATTTTACTTGTCTATTAAGTGAATCTTATTCCCTTATGTTCCAATCTCTCACTTTCTTCATTTAAGTTACTTATCTTCTTCAATGAAGTAAGTAACTTATTCTTCTGCTTCATCCTCCTTTCATCTGCTTCTTCCATTGGCGACTTCCTTGAAGATCTTTCTCAAGCCTTACAAACCATATGAAAATCCAAGCATGATAATAATTAGGGTTGTGATTAGTCCCCCCTAGATTTTTACCTTTGAGTCTCTCCTCTCATCTTCATAATCAGAGACTAAACTCTTAAAGTTTTAGGACTTTGAATTAGGGTTATGCCTGTATCCTTATCTTAGGATGGAGTGTATAACTTTAATCCAAAGTGTTAAACCTTTAATTTGTTTAAATCTCTTAATCAAATCATCTTAATAACCACTAAGACTTCATCTTGTAACTTGGGCCTTACATTAGGGTTCTAATTCTTCCTTTATGGTTAAGAAGGACTAACCCTAGTGTTTAATGGACAAGTCCCCCTCAAATTGTCTTACAAACCATAAAACTCATTTCTTAATCTCATCCCTTAATTAAAATCCACTTAATAAAGGCTTTGTTATATAATGAATTTAATCCCTAACCATGGATTTAGTTGAGGTATATTCCTCAACTTAAGTGTTCTCATCTATTATCCTTCTATTAGGATGGTGTAATGAGCCCACTAATCTGTGATTAGAGATTAAACTCATTACTTAACACTAAACAAAAACCCAAAAAACATATAAATAATCACAAGTAGGTTAATGATCTTAATCCTACATTATCATGGTAATTAAGTTGAGATGCTTATCTCATACTTAAGTATTCTCATCATCCCTAATCAGGGAGGATATAATGAGTTTACAAGCCCTTGATTAGGCTTAAGCTCATTAAGTTATGCAAAAACACCAAAAACAATAATAAGACTAAAAAACACAAAAACCAACAATAATCGTCTCCTTCGGGATTCTTTTCTCATCATATTCATTCAGAAACGAGAACTTGTTGCTTCCGTCTAATGCAAGAAAGTTAGCACTCGAGCCAGACGAGTCATACACTTGCGCATAGACAAGTAAGCAGTTCACAGTCAATTAATCTTTTCTAGTCTCTTTGAGTCGAACTACGGTGTTCTGACTTCCTCATTGCATGAGAGGATACGTAGGCATAACTTAACTGTTATCGAACAAAAGTATTTGTGTCTTCCCCCTCTTTCAGCATTCTTTTAAAAGCCTCAGTTCCTGAGCATTCACCCTTTTTGCACTGACACTTGTATATTCTTTTCTCATCTTTTGCACACAGATAACACATACACCTACCCCCTTTAAACACAATATTTTAAGCGTGGATCCCGTCGAGTACGACGGACAATCTGGGTGCTAATACCTTCCCAGGTTGTAACCAACCCCCTTTCTCAGTTTCTCTGGTTCACAACCGTCTTATCCATCTTTTTTCTAGGTTTATGTAGCATTACCTTTCCTTTGGGATAAAAATGCCTAGCTGGCGACTCTATTCATCTTCACCTCATTTTCTCTTTTCGCCGACCATTCGCATCTGTACCTTGTTCTGACCTGGTGTCTTTTCGGGGGAGCGACAGCTTGGCGACTCTGCTGGGGACCTTATCTTGCAACCAGGGTTTCTGGTTCTTTTTTAGGGTTTCTCCTAGCGCTTGTTTGACTTGTGTTTATAGGGGTGTTATGTGCTACTTGTGCTTATTTTTCTATTGCTTTATTTATCGCTTTTTGTACAACTTTATTTATTGCTTTCATTTTTACTGTTTATATGCATTTCATACTGTTATCATCACCTGTGTTGGGTCTGTTATTTCCTTTGGTGGGAGGGATTTTGAGTGATTAAGGTTCCATACCGGGGACCTGAGTGACACATAGGATAAAGTGGCTTCATATTCTTTCCCATTCCATTTTGGTTTGGTGCGGGAATATGAAACACGGTTCAGACATGGGTTTCTTCTTGAGAACTCTGTGCTACGGATTTCTTGTAGTACTAGGGCTATCTGGGAAGCCTGCTATGTCTGGATGACCTTTTATGACCTTCAGCATCTGAGGTGAATTAGAGGAGGATCCTTTATGGTTATTGTAAACACTGTACCTCCGGGTTAGAAGTGTTTACACTTCTCATAACTGATCCAAGTTTGAGGATCCTTGTTCTAGAACAATACATGTGAGGGGGTTGGGATGTTTACAGGTTTGCAGGAACCCTTGGCCTCATCATACCCTTGTTACTAATGTTGTTTTAAGGTTGTATCATTTTGGACTGTTCTTGTGAAACCCTGGATTTGTGACTCCTTATTTGAGTCCCTCACCTGGTTACTTGTTTTCTAAGCCTCCATCCGGACTTATGAACACACATGGACCCTATCAAGGCAGATAACAGATCCAGCACTTGATCACAAACCCTTGCATATCATTTTGCATACATCATTTTGCATCATTTAACATTTGTCTATTTGTTTTACAGGGTATCCACATCTTATCTTTGGTTTGGTTTTGACCTGTTCTGCTGCTCAGACTTCTTCAGTTATCTGCACCAGCATCTTCATCAGTTGCCCTCACCAGGGTTTCTTCTTCAGCACTTTCTCCAGTTATCTTCAGCAGTTATCCTCAGTCTTCTTCATCAGCATCCATTATCAGCATGGACACATCCAGGAAGAGCAACATAACATATCATTTCTTTGAGCCCACTCTGACAGGCATCAGACAGATCCAGTCTCTCATCACTCCTGATCATGTCCCTTTATTTAGGGAACATTATGGAGGCATTATGGACATGATCATGGACCTGTATGCATCCTAGAGGAGCATGATCCACACTTGCTTGCAGTTTTATGACCCTCATCTCAGATGTTTCACTTTCCCAGATTTTCAGTTAGGACCATTGATGGAAGAGTTCTCCATGTTGTTAGGTGTCCCTATCAGGAGAGGGATTCCCTTCAACCCTGAGATGGTTGCTCCCAAAAATGAAGATATAGCTAAGGCCTTGCACTTGGAGCCTACCCTCATTGATCAGAGCATGACCACCAAGGCTGGAATCCCAGGCCTTCACTTGGACTTCTTGATTTCCCAGGCCACCCTGCATGCTGCAGCATGGAAGTGGGATGTTGTTTGTGCACTTCTAGCCCTCAGCATATATGGAGTTATCTTGTTTGCAGATGAGCCAAAGTTTGTGAGAAAGAATGCTATTCACCTGCTCTTATTGAGAAACCCAGTTCCTACCTTGCTTTGGAGACTTCTACTACTCAGTGCACCAAAGGAATGAGAAGCAAAGAGGAAGATTGGTCAGATGTTGTGCACCCCTCTTCTACTTTTGGTTGTTAAGGCACTTGCCGAAGTCATACACTTTCCTGAATCCTCATCAGCCAAGGAACTAGGCTAAGATATTGATTGCCCTTACATCAGAAGACATCAGATGGTGCACTCAGAGCACCAAGGGCAAAGATATCATCACTAGCTGTGGGCAATATCCTAATGTACCCTTGATTGGAGTAAAAGGTTGCATCAAATACAACCCTTTGCTCTTCAAGAGGCAATTAGGATATGCTTTGGTACATCCCCCAAGAGGACAAGATTTGACAGAAGCTACCTGGGCTTGGGATAATATTCAGACTAAGGGGACAACTATCCTTGGCAAATGCAACAACATAGCCTCAACACAATATCTTGATTGGTCTCGTACCAGGGGACAAGTCACCCGGATGCCATTCACCTTAGAGGATGTACCTGGACCATCAGCAGTGGAGCCTGTAGCTACTGTCAGTCTAGAGGAGTTTGATAAATTAAAGGAAAGGAATGCTCAACTCTCTGAAGATTTAAAGAAGACCCTATGGGAGAGGAATGACAGGCTTCTGGATAATGAAAGGTTAGAGAAGCTCTGGATTGAGCACTTGACCAAGATTGAGAAGACGGATGACTACATCAGAAAGGCTAGAGCAGGAGAGTTAGTGTTGAAGAATGCTTGCAAGGAGGCTAAAACTCAGAAGGCCAGAGCTGAGCATTACTTAGAGGAGAGTCAGGCTAGGTGGATCAGGATCACTGAGGCTCGTGCACAGGAAGATCAGAGAACCCAGGCTAAGATAGAGCAGATGGAGGCTAGTGAGAGGAAGAATCAGGCAGCTTTGTTAGCAGCACAGAAGGAGATCTCTGAGTTGAAGCTTCGGGCGGGGTTGTAGAGATCAAAGGACCAAGACAAGCATAAGAAGTTGACAAGTGCCATCTCCACCAGGAACCTTCTTATCAGGACCATCACAGAGCACCCAGTAGGTCCAGTGACTGAGGCTCTCCTGAAGGAAGTCAGGGAGGATGACTTTGGATTGGATGTTTGATTTCTTTGTACTTGTACTTTCCCTTTGTTTTTACTCTTTCATTTTGTTGTTGTATTTTGACCCACCATGGGGATTTTATTGTAATCAAACTATGTATCTTCACTCTTTTGTAATATATGGTTTGTATTATTTTATGGGCATTATCTCTCTTCAACATCAGCATTACCTCAAGGTCTGGAAAGGTCAAAACCAAAGAACCAAACCGGATACCCTTGGAAGACAAATAGGCATCCTACATTGCATACTAACATCATTTCCTTGTTTTGTAGGTTTTTGTTTTTGTTGTTGTTTCTCACTTTGTTGTGGTTTCAGGAAACATTGCTCGCAGAAGAGTGATCCCTGTCAATAGAGTGCACCGGTATCCGACAAGAAACAACCTTCCGGGATTACAAATGGACCAGGTTCAACAAGACTTGACTGATGTAAGGACCCAAATGGCCAATGAGAGGACAAAGATGAGGGCCCAAATGAATCAATTCATGGCAGTTATGACTGGTTTGGCTCAGAGCCAAGAGAGACTGAGAGAGTTAGTCGAGTGGCAAACTCCCGAGGAAAACCATCCAGGTACAGGGGGTACCTGTAACAACGATCACGTAAAGCCTCGTACTAATCCACCTGAGTTTGGACCTCATCTGAACCCAGACATCAATGCTATAAGAAACACCCAAGGTAACACTGGAGGAAGGGCCTTGTAGGAGGACCCTCAGGAAGAACAGTTTATTGTGGTTGGGGTTGGAGACGAAGTTTACGATCGTCGGTTGGATGAAATAGCTGAAAAGCTAGGGTGTCTTGAATCCCAAAACTCTCTGGGTTTTGATGTCATGGACATGGTATTAGTGGAGGGGTTTAGAATTCCTCATAAGTTCAAACCTCCTTGTTTTGAAAGATACAATGGAACATCCTGCCCACGTACCCATCTTCAGTCTTTCTTGGGGAGATTGAAAGCCTACACCATGGATGAGAAACTGTGGATGTTTTATTTCGAGGACAGCTTGACAGGGGCATCCCGGGAATGGTACTCCCACTTTACCAGGGCCACAGTAAGGAATTGGAAAGACTTGGCAGAAGCTTTCATCCTTCAATATCAATATAATTTGGATGTGGCTCCAAACAGAACCCTTCTGATAGGAATGTCACAGTCTTCCCGTGAGAGCTTTAGAGAGTATGCCCAAAGGTGGAGGCAGCTAGCTGCTGCCGTTCAACCCCCGATCTTAGAAAGGGAGATGGCAGATATGTTCATGAATACTCTCTAAGGTACCTATATTGACACATTGGCTGCATTTTCTTCCACCAGCTTTGCAGACATGGTGATAGTTGGGGAAAGAATTGAGAGCTTACTGAAGATGGGAAAGATTTCTGACAACGGTGCCAGTTCAAGCTGTGCAAGGAAGCCATTTGCTGGGCCCCGTAGATCTGGTGAAACAAATTCTATACATGTGGGAAGAGGAAGACCCCACTATCTGCCCAGATCAGTTGTTGTCGTCCCTATTCCTACTCCACCTCCTCAGTATACTCAACAACCACATCATTTTCCTCAACAGCTACAGTTTCCACACCAGAGATCCTACAACAACAATAACAATAATCAACAACAACGCCCTTTTCAACAGCGGCCATCTTAGATCAATAGGGTGATTGACCCTATTCCAATGTCGTATGCCATATTGCTGCCACAACTCCTAAAGCTTAATCTTGTTGAGTTTAGGACATTGGCTCCACCTGATCCTCAGAACCTTCCGAGAAATTATGATGTCAACGCTAGGTGTGATTTTCATTCTAATGCACCTGGTCACTCCACGGAAAAATGTAGGGCTCTGCATATGAAGGTCTAGGATCTAGTAGATACAAAGGCCCTGAACTTTGCACTACCTCCCAATGTCATGAAAAATCCTATGCCAAGCCACAGTGGGCCAAGGATTAATGCTATAAAGGAAGTCTCACCCTTGATTCCAATTGAAGATACTGCAAGTATTTAGACACCTCTGGCAGAGGTTCAAGCTCAGCTTTTGAAATGCCAAGTGTTTCCAGGTTGAGGCCTGTTGTGAATCTTGCAAGGTTTCCGAGAACGGGTGTGCGAGCTTGAGGAATGGTATCAATGGCTTGATTAAAGAAGGCATTCTGCAAATAACAACAACAACTTCTACAACACCAGCAACTCCTTTTACAACAACAAATGATTCTTCTACAACTGCAACAATAATTGTTCCCACTGACTCGTCTACAAAATCAGCAACCACCTCTTCCATCACTTCAACAAACAACAGTTCCATCTCATCAGCTTCTACAACTACAGAAACCACCAACAACGATGTCTCCATAGTTACTATCTATTATGACCCTACAACGGTCCCAAACTCCAGCAACTTTCAACAACAATCTCAGCAACAGTTTCAACAACAACCAAGCTTCAATTCATCACCACCAACATCCACAAGAAGTCCTGGCACCCTCTTCTATGATCCACATACAATAACGGTTCCAACCTCTGATGCAGTAATCCCAGTCACCATCACGGTGCTAGAGCCAATTCCATATGATAAAGACAATGTTGTACCTTGGCATTATGGTGCAGACCTTTACTGCAATGGAGAAAAAGTCCTTCTTGATTCTTTGATTCACACCCCACAAGTGGATAATGTTGGGAGAGGCAGAAGCTTCACCCTAAGCGGACGCCTCTTCGCGTCACAAGCTCCAAAGACCAGTACTGAGGCAGAGGCTGTTGCCAAAGACAAAGGAAAAAGTGTGATACCTGAAGAATCTACATCAAAAGAAACTTATAAATCGTCCTTTGATCAGGATGTGGATGAATTTATGAGGATAATTAAAAGTAGTGACTACAAGGTTGTGGATCAGCTCCACCAGACCCCTTCCAAGATCTCCATCTTATCCTTGCTGTTATGTTTCAAAGCTCATCGGGATGCACTACTTAAAGTCTTGCATGCTGCCTACGTGCCAGAGGAGATCATAGTAAATCAGCTTGAGACAATAGTGTCAATGTTAATACTAGCCATGGGCTAGGTTTCACCAATGCTGACTTGACAACGGAAGGACGTCACCACAACAAAGCTTTACACATCACCCTAGAATGTAAAGTAGTTGTGCTCTCTCATGTTCTTGTTGACATTGAGTCCTCACTCAATGTCTTGCCGAAGAAAGCTCTTGTCAAGCTCGAATATGTTGGTATAGCTCTCCGACCAAGCAATCTGGTGGTCAGGGATTTTGATGGCTCCAAGAGGTCTGTTCTTGGAGAGGTGGAGCTGCCTGTGATAATCGGTCCGCAGGTCTTTCAGACTACTTTCTATGTGATGGACATACAGCCGGCCTATAATTGTTTGTTGGGTCGACCATGGATTCACGCCGTTGGTGCAGTAACGTCGACCCATCACCAAAAATTGAAATATGAGTGGGAAGGACAGATTATCACCATCTGTGGTGAAGAGGACATCTTTGGTAGCCATCTGGTTACATACAAGTACATTGAGATGGATGGTGAAATCCATGAAACTATGAGCCAGGGGTTCGAAGCTCTGAACGTCAATGAGGCGACGACTGAAATATTTGCTGCATCCCAGGAGGATAGGATGGGTACTTCAATTGTCTCAAATCAGCAAGCCCGGAAGGTTGTTGAAGATGGAAATGCCCAAGGCTGGGGCAAGCTGCTATCGGTAGAGAAGAAGGAGGACAAATTCGGTTTGGGTTACAAACCATTTAGACAAGATCAAGAAGAGGCTGCTAAAGAGCCCAAGTTCATCAGTGGGGGATGCTCACCCCAGATGTTGTTAACAACCTGGAAGACGAGGCGGAAAGCGACCTCAACCTGGAGAGCTAGATTCGTCCAAGGATCCCGGGTCATCAAGTCCTTAACTGGTCTTCCCATGAAATTATAAGGGTTACTCCTGCAGAGTAATTATTATTTCCTGCTTTTTTCAGCATGCATCAAGTCCTGCATCTTGCCCAAGGTGTCAGGACTCATTTTGTAATAGGGCCATATTGTAATTTTGTGCAAATGGATTATCAATGAATATCAGACATCTTTTGCAAACAATTAACTTTTTCGCTCACTGTCTTTTCATTTTTCACTTTTGTACAAAACAATAAAATGGCAATGTTTTCAAAATAATAACTTCATTTTCACTTTTTTCTAAACAAGATTAAAAATTGATCACTAAAACGAACAAATCTCAACACTACTATGACCTTGTATGAGATTATCCTCCAGATTGCACCGACAACAACACTACTATGACCTTGTATGACTTCGACAATCCAATTAATCAAGCTGATGAAGGGGTTGAAGAAGACTATGAGTTGCCTGAAGAGTTAGCCAGGTTGTTGAGGCAAGAATAGAAGGTGATCACTCCTCATCAGGAGGAGGTTGAAATGGTTAATCTTGGTACCGAAGAGGATTTGAAAGAAGTGAAGATTGGGGCCAGTCTGCAGGCTTCAGTAAAAGATTGGTCCTATCAAGACATGCCAGGTCTGGATACGGATATTGTTATGCACAAGCTGCCATTAAAAGAATATTTCCCTCCAGTGAAGCAAAAGCTATGCCGTACTCGCCCAGATATGGCCATGAAGATTAAGGAAGAAGTACAAAAAAAGTGGGACGCCAGTTTCCTTACTGTAACGAGTTACCCGCCGTGGGTTGCTAATATTGTACCAGTACCTAAGAAGGATGGAAAATTAAAGATGTGTGTGGATTACCGGGATCTGAACAGATCTAGCCTGAAGGATGATTTCCCATTACCTCACATTGATGTATTGGTCGACAACACAACTCAGTTCTCGGTGTTTTCCTTCATGGATGGTTTTTCTGGGTATAATCAGATCAAGATGTCACCCGAAGACATGGATAAAACAACCTTCATCACACCTTGGGGCACATTTTGTTACAAGGTAATGCCTTTTAGACTGAAGAATTCCGGTGCAACTTATCAACGGGCTATGGTAATGTTGTTCCATGATATGATCCACAAAGAGATTGAATGCTACGTGGATGACATGATTGCCAAGTCCCTCACTGAAGAAGATCATATGGTAAATCTGTTGAAGTTGTTCAAGTGTCTAAGAAAGTATCAGCTGAAGCTAATCCCCAACAAATGCACATTCGGGGTACGGTCCGGTAAAGTGCTGGGATTCATCGTAAGTGAAAAGGGAATTGAAGTTGATCCTGACAAAGTCAAAGCCATTCAGGAGATGCCTGCACCTAGGACTGAAAAATAAGTTTGGGGATTCTTGGGTAGATTGAACTACATATCAAGGTTCATATCTCACCTCACTGCAACCTGTGAACCTCTGTTCAAATTGTTAAGAAAGGAACAAACGGTCAGGTGGAACGAAGATTGTCAGAAGGCTTTTGACAAGATCAAGGAGTACCTACAAGAAGGAAGACCTCTAATAATGTACCTGACAGTATTAGAAGAATCAATGGAGTGTGTGTTGGGCCAGCATGACGAGTCTGGTCGAAAAGAGTATGTAATATACTACCTAAGAAAAACGTTTACCGACTGTGAACAACGTTATTCACTGCTCGAGAAAACTTGTTGTGCTTTAGTGTGGGCTACTTGCCGACTAAGGCAGTATATGTTGACCCACAACACTTTATTGATCTCAAAAATGGACCCCGTCAAGTACATATTTGAGAAGCCAACACTTACCGGAAGGGTTGCAAGATGGCAAATGATTCTGACAGAGAATGACATTCAGTACACATCTTAAAAAGCCATCAAAGGTTGTGTACTGTCTGACTATCTAGATGAGCAACCTATTGATGATTACCAGCCCATGAGATTTGACTTCCCCTATGAAGATATCATGTTTCTAAAAGCAAAAGATCACGAAGAGCCTGTTCACACTGAAGGGCCTAACCCAAAAGAAGAGTGGACAATGATGTTTGACGGGGCCGTCAATATGAATGGTCGCGGAGTTGGTGCAATGCTCATTACACCTAAAGGGGTTTATATGCCTTTCTCGACAAAACTCACCTTTTCATGCACTAACAATGAAGCAGAATACGAAGCTTGTATCATGGGTCTTGAGGAAGCCATCGACCTCAGGATCAAGACATTGAATGTATTCGGAGATTCCGCTTTGGTAATCAATCAGACCAATGACAAATGGTATACTCACCAAGAGCATCTGATCCCATACCGTGACTACACGAGGAGATTATTGACTTTCTTCACAATAGTCAAACTTGAGTATATCCCTCGAGACGAAAATCAGTTCACAGATGCTTTAGCTACAATTTCCTCGATGATCAAGGTTCAAACTGCAAATTTTGTGCCTCGGATTTCGGTATCCAGATTGGACCGACCAGCATACGTTTTCTCCGTGGACATTGCTAAGGATGACAAGCCTTGGTTCCATGATATCAAAAGCTTCTTAGAGGATCAAACATACCCACCTGGGGTATCATCTAATGATAAAAAGACATTGAGAAGGTTGGTCGGTAGTTTCTTCCTTAATGCTGATGGTTCATTATACAAAAGAAACTTTGACATGGTACTACTCAGATGTGTTGACAAAAAAGAAGCTGACTTACTGATGCACGATGTCGCTCCTGGGATTTTCATCCTAGTACAAACACGAAAGTGGCGCGGAAAAAGTTAGAGTCGCCAGCAAGACATTTTTATCCCGAAGGAATGGGAAAGGTAATGTTGCACAAACCTAAGGAAGAAGGAAACGGACGAGGCCTTGCGAACCAAAGATCTGGGTCCGGAAGTCGGTTACGAATCGAGAAGGTATTAGCACCCCAATCTGTCCGTCGTACCCGACGGGATCCTCACTTATAAGTCTGTTTTCAAAGGGTGAGAAATAATATGCTGCTTGAACGAAAGAATGGCTATCTGGAATGGAATGGAAATGAGAAAAGAAATGGAATTGAAAAATGGAAAGGAAGATGGAACAAAAAAGGGGGGGAAATGTAGGGAAAATAAAGATTGTGCTCGAATGGGCCCTACCCCACTGCTTATGTACGTCATCGGGATAAATGAGGATCAAAGATGCCGTAGTTCATCTAACTAAGGCGGGCACTTGTTTGGGATTTTTAGGATGACGTTGCCATAGCTCTAGCTCAGGTGTTACCGGCTCTGACTCGAGGGTGTTTACCGTGTCGCTGTTTGAACTGTCGAGACAAGTCATGTTCGTCCGCAAGGAGTATGAGATGAGAAAAAAAGACGTGTTGTCTTGGTTTGTTGTCTTTTAGAAGAAGTGTTTTGAAATTGTGTTTATTGTATGTATAACACTAAAGACTATGACACAGGAGCGGATACTTTCCAAGATCGCCCCCAATGGAACGTTTGTAAAGCATCCTAGAAGAGTGAAGGAGACCTTCACTAGTCATTTCCCGTATAGCTTAAGGCTCGTGGCGCCTTGTACACATTTTCCTTTAGTAAGTGTTTTGATTTTTCTTAAAGATGAGAAGTGAGACTCAAGTTGAGAAAGGAAAAACTCTAAGGGAAACTAGACTTACCCTAAGTTAGTTGAGTTTAAATATGACCTATGGTTAATGAGGTTTGAAAGATTAAATCTACCTAAGGATATTAGACTAGAAGTGCAAGTACAAAAAATAATAATGAACAATATGGTCCTCCTAAGTCGTGGTGGGTAAATCATATATGAAACGTAAATAGGATGAAACGACGGATCGTGTGGGTCGATTGCGTGTTGCTGAGACACACAACTTATGGTGTGCAACATACAAGGCTTGCTTTTGGTGTAATGGAGTGGAACGATGGTAATCGAGGAATCCTAAAGTCACATGAAACTTTATTTATTTATTTGAAAATTTACTCTACGTTGGATCGAGTATTTCTTTATTTTGTTTTTGAGATTTTGGTTTTCTATCGATTCGTTTTATCTTTTCTATCCTAATTATAGGAACTATACAAGCATACAAGTTCTACGATATTACATCATAAAGTACAAAACACAAAAATATAATCGAGGCATAACAAACATAATCCAAGTCCATAAGCAAATCCTCGGAAAATACCTTGCACAAAAGGAAAATTGTTAGTAAATGAAATGAAAATGAATATGCAACAATATGATGGAAATGAATTAAGATGAAAAAAATATCAAAATCATGGAAAAATGTGAAATTAATTCTCTAGGGGTCTATAACTTGATTATAACACTGTGTTATAAAATCTCCTAAAAATTCAAAGTCTAACTATGTCAAATGGTCACTTAAATCTACCTAAGATTCAATCATAATTTTACACAAATCACACTACTAAAACAGTGGATAAAATGGCCTAAAAAATATAACAAAAATATTTCTAGGTACTATTATTTGTCTTCTAATCATAGCAAAAGGAATGTGCCAAAATTATTACAGGAAGTGGGAGAAATAAAATATACAAAATTATGTGTTCATGAAGGAAATTAATATAAAATCAATTAAATGAAAAAATCGAAATTAAATAGAAAAATACCAAAATTCAGAAAGTAAAAATGTAGAATGTTTTTAAATTGGGTTAGGAACCTATTTTAATTTTTGTGGAATTTTATTGAGTTTTTTTAATATTTTTTGTGAATTAATTTTGAAACTATATTAAAACAAAAATTAAGTATAAGAGAAATGGAGGAGGGGGTGCAGTAAATAAATTGTTAGTTAAAATGACATAAGTGGGCCTAAATGGGGGGTGGTAATAGCGATTGCGGTAGGCCCAATTCGTTCCAAGCTTGGTAAAGCATAGTACACCCTTCGGTCAACTTTGTTGACCTGCAGAAGCAATCTTATCCATCCGATCAATGTGGAGAATAATCCTATGGTCTTGATTGAAGGCACATGGTTACTAAGGAATATGCCTATGCATTTGATGCATTCGATTGTCCTACCAGACGGTGACACCTGTCACCGCCGGAATGGACCGAAAGATAGGATCTTATCCCCTCATAATCTTATCTCTTCAAATCTTGAAAACTGATAGTAAATTAATGGTGATCTTGTAAATTCAATGTCCTTTAACGGTGCATTTACCACAGATTATTGGCCTTTAATCCCTCCTAATTAGAATTAATCTTAATAATTAAACTTTATAAACAATATATAAAAAAAGAAGAACAAATGGGATGGAGAAAACGTAAACCCTAGCCCCTTCTTGCTTCCGCGGCGGCTTCATCTACATCAACCCTAATCCTCTTTCTTCTACTTTCTTACGACGGCTTCATCTTCTTCTCACACATCAACCCTAATCCTCTTTCTTCTTCTTTCGTCCCTATTCCTCTCCTTCTTCTTTCTTTGTTTCGAATCCGAAGATAACTTCTCCTAATTCGCTATAAATCCAGGGATCGCCACAAATCTGAAGTGAAGTAAAAATCAGAAGAATGGATCTACACGTACCTTCTATTGAAGCGATGGATAACGATTGAAGTTGCGTTCAATTTATTGCTCCTTTCTTTGCGCGTTTTGGTCTCACTTGCGGTTCGTTCGCTAATCCTTGACCTACTCTCGTGATGTTTGCAGATGATTATTGGTGTCGGGAGGATGATGAAGACGATCGATGACGATGGTGTGCAGAAAAGGTGACGAAGAAGATCGATGGTGAAGTTGTGTGGAAACGATGACGAAGAAGATCGATGGTGAAGTTGTGCGGTGAAGGTGCGGTGCGGCTCTCACAAATCTGAATCGCCTGATGCTTATCGTGATGATGTGATTGGAGCGGCGACGCCAATGACAAGTACGTTTCAGGTGTGATATTCTTCTTCTTCGTTCAGTGATGTGTTCTCGATTCACTGCGGAATCATCATTGTTATTGATGACTCTATCTTCTTGCAGGTTGTTGTCGTTGACTGCGCGATGAAGACAAAGAAGCTGACGAAGACGAATCGATAAGGATGAAGTTGTGTGCAACAGGTGGTGATGATGATCGAAGGTGAAGACCCAGATGATGATGGATGTGGAGAATATGATGTTTGCGTGGATTTACGGTATGAACTTAGCCTCTCTCACTTCATTAGGTTGAATTCTCCGTGTAATTCTCTTCTTCTTCCCCCTCATTTCTGCTTCTATGATATTGTGGAATTCAATATTGGTGCGATTTGTGAGAATTCTTGCGATTTGTTATAGTTGATGTTCTTGCTGCGTTTTTGTTTGCTTGTTGCAAGGTGATTGAAGAGGAGGCATTGAAGCAGAGTGTTAAAGAAGGTGATGAAGATACAGTGAAAATGGTGCTGTTGAAGTTTCTTGCGTGTCGAAGGCATTTGCGATTCTAATGCCGAGGATTGATGATAAACCTGAATTCTTGCGTTGGAGATCGGAGATTGGTAACACAGACTGGATTTGATGAAGATTAAAGGTGATGATGGCACAAAGACGATTGGAGGTTGCAGATTCATTCGTCAGCTTGGCGTTTCGTTTAGGTAAGCCTTGGAATTTCGATTCCGTTCTTCTTTTTCTCACATACGAACTCGTTTTTTGCCATATGGTTCTGAATTGTTGGAGTTGTTATTGTATCAGAGTCGCTATTGCAGATGACTACAACTGCGAATTGTTGCGAAGTTGTTAATCGAAGAGATTCTGTATTTGGGTTGTGATATGTTGCTTACTGATGATTCTGATTCCATAGGTAATGAAGGTGATGAACTATGGGGCTTGGTGGAGAGTGATAGATTGGTGAAGATCAAGGAAGCTTGATTGAAAGTGGTTGCGGATTAAGTTTTTGCAGCAACAATGATGAAGGTTCTGATGTTGTTATGAAGTGGAGATGAAGATGATGAATGGTTCTGAAAATGGAGGAATGGTGTGAGAATGAAAGTGAAAATCAAGAAAAGATGAAGGTGCAGTGTGATGAAGCCCCCTGAATTCTGCATCAACATTTTTTATTTATAGGAGTTGGATTGAGGGGATTGAATTGGAATTTCTGGTGGAATTTCAATTAGGAATTCGGTTAGGATTGTTAGAAGTAGTTATGGGATTTTTGTAACTGATTTTCTTCTAAATCCTCTGAGTTTTGCTATTAGAATTCTCCATCAGACATTATTTTTTTGAATGAGTTATGGTGAAACTTTCTTTGTAATTTTCAAGTAAACTTTTATTGTAACCTTCCCAAATTGATTTTCTACTTATGGATTAAGGATTCTCATTCTCCAATTGTTAGAAAAAATGGCAGAGAGTCTTATAACTGAGGTGTTTTCTTAATTCCTTTTTCCTCTAAGTGTTTTCTTTTATTGACCCTTCCTTGAATGATTATTTTCCATTGAGTGAAGAATTGTTCTTCAGATTGATATCACAAATTGCTTCTTGACGAGAGGTGAGGTTGACGTAACGAAAAAGAAAGGTGGCGTTAAATATGTTTTAGGAATGGATGAAGGAAGAGAGAGAAACAAAGAGTGGTGGGTGGTGAAAGTGATTGTTGTAAGATTTGCCAAGGAAATTGGAAAGCTAGAGACAACCATGAAGGAAGCAAAAATGCCAATTTATCAAATTCAATGTGTTTTTTCTGCGGGTTGAATAAAGAACAAAATTTTGGCTTTGTTTACGTGGTCTTTGGATTTATTTAGGATTAAAATAAAAGTGGTATAATTTAAAAAATTGGATATGGTTTCGGATTT
The DNA here is from genome assembly GCA_963966055.1 of Lathyrus aphaca. Classification (NCBI taxonomy): domain Eukaryota; kingdom Viridiplantae; phylum Streptophyta; class Magnoliopsida; order Fabales; family Fabaceae; genus Lathyrus; species Lathyrus aphaca. Next base: position 203,860,391 of record OZ014523.1, on the reverse strand, counting down.
CGACGACTAAAGTGAACATTTGTTTTAAAACCAAAATAGTAAAAAGGGATGTAATGAATGGGATTCAAAATGTTTCGGATTTAGGGAAAATAATTCGGAATGTAATTTATTCGGATTTAAACTTGGAAGTTTATTAGGTACTTGGTTTAATGAGCTCGCACGTGGTATTTTGGCCCATTGTAACATGTTACATTCAAATCAAATTCACATCTGAAATCATCTTGTACTCAATCAACCAACTAAACAACTGAGATGATTGCCTTGTGAATTTCGGAAAAGAGTAACCCTGGAGGCTTGATGCAGAAAAGTTCCTCAATAACCATGAATTAAAGCCATAATTCACAACTTTATTAACCCTACACTTGACATTGAGAATCCTGGAGGAAAGTGAATATTTGTGTCTGATGAACCCCGATAGGAAAATACGTGATGTGGGGAGCTCGGTCTTTGTTTCAACCTTGAATGTAAAAGTCATATAGATCACCCAGGAATAAGAAAACTCGAATCACCAGAGAATACTTTGATCCCATGCCTTAAGAGTTCAACGCAATTGTGCGATTGTGAATGCCATAGCCCAACGAGAAATGCAGATGAATGTGAAGCGTGAGCCCGTTGAAGTTAATAAATAAGGGAAAATTTTGGGGTGTTACAGCTGCCCCTATTCAATCACTGTAGACCTGAATGGATGATAGTAGTTGCTTTCAGACATTTGAGGTATGCAGGGATTGAATACCAAAAACAACCAGAAAATTTGCACTCTATGACAGAAGAGCAGAGAGATAAACTCAACCGAATGAATCTTGCTTTGATATAATTATGATGGGAAGAATAGTAAACAAGGGATGCCTTTTTGAGTGATGTAAGATGACTACTGACTTGCCACGCTGCGGGTGGATTTTGATAGGCTGCAATAATGCTTTAATGGTGTATTATCGGATGGAGTTAGACGATTAACGACTTGCCACACTACGGGGACTTTTACCAATTTACAGTTGAATTTCAAGATACTTTTCCACCCTGGGGATGGACTTTTGCCAATCTGCGGTTGGATTTCAGATACTTTGCCACACTGCAGGTGGACTTTGGATATTTTTCCACACTGCGGGTGGACTTTGGATGTTTTGCCACACTACGGGTGGACTTTGGATAATTTGCCACACTGCGGGTGGACTTTGGAAATTTGCCACACTGCGGGTGGACTTCTGCTCACTGCGGGAGACTTTTGCCCACTGCGGGGGACTTTAGAAATTTGCCACACTACGGGTGGACTTCTGCTCACTGCAAGAGACTTTTGCTCACCGCGGGGGACTTTTGCTCGTTGTGGGAGACTTTTGAAACTTGCCACCCGAAGATGGAGTTTGGCCAGTCTGTGGCTGGACTTTTGCTCGCTGTGGGAGACTTTTGAAATTTTCCACTCGAAGATGGACTTTGGCCAGTCTGTGGCTGGGCTTTTGCTCGTTGTGGGAGACTTTTGAAATTTTCCACACTGCGGGTGGATTTCTGCTCACTGTGGGAGACTTCTGAGATTTGCCACATTGTGGGTGGACATCTGCTCACTGCAGGAGACTTCTTCCCACTGCGGGGGACTTTAGAAATTTGCCACACTGCAGGTGACTTTTTCCCACTGCGGGGGACTTTAGAGATTTTCCACACTGTGGGAGAGTTTTGAAACTTGCCACCCGAAGATGGACTTTGGCCAGTCTGTGGCTGGACTTTTGCTCGCTGTGGGAGACTTTTGAATTTGCCACCCGAAGATGGACTCTGGCCAGTCTGTGGCTGGACTTTTACAAGATATCAAACTTGGATCATACCGGGTATGCATATGTTGAATTACATGGCATGATGCCCCATGACACTGGGGATGTTAGGTTTTGAGCATTGTAATAAACTGGTGTGAGTGCAGAGGGAGTTCCTGATGCGGAAATAACAAGTCCATGTTGACTCTGTGGGGAAACATAATGATCGCGAATTCGATCTCAAGGAGCCCTGTGGGGATGACATCTTTGTTGGAAAATAACGTGAATAATTCATCTGTCCCGAATTATCACTTATGCCAAAAATAAATTGGACTCTAGATTTAAGGACCGTGCCAGGGGATACCTCGACTATTGGGGATTATCCACTCTTATGGAACTGTTGGGGAAGAGAATGATTTATCTGAAATTTTCTAGGAGAATATGAGTTACCTCAGATCTGTTGAGGGACCGAGATAGAGGAAACTAGCTGAAGGAAAAACTTGGTGACTTTAGCGGGGATAACTTCCATTTGTCTGTTGGGGATGACAAAACCGAGACACGTCCCACTAGGGAGGAAAAGAATTCAAGTTGTCTCGTGCTGGGGATCATTTGCTTCTATATGGATTTTACCTCAAGAGGATTTTACAAAAGACTTGGTGTCTTTAAACTCTTAGGTATCGTGACGACTGCATGAATCAGCGTAATAACCTTGTTGGGGAGGTAACCTTTGCCCATGCAGATGATCTTGGAGCTGTAAGAAATGTTGAATGAGATAATTGACTTGACGAGCATCCGCTATATGAGTAATAGAATCAATCGGTAGGAGTTATGACACGAGGGTGACATAGGAACTCTTCAGGAGCACAACTGTCTCGGTACTCTGAATTCTGGATAGGTGCTTCCGACTGTCTGTCTTCGGGAAAGAATAAATTCTCGTGTTACTAGGGTGGCCTGCCCCAGTACGAGTATCTGCATAGTTTTGTACTTGACTGACTAATCTTCGCTCTTGGAGAGATTTAAATCTCGAGGTGATTGCCCCAGTTTGGCTGGCTCTTGAGATTACTCGACGTAACTGCCCCGGATTGGCTAGCTCTTACCATGACTAGTTGGGAAAGTCTTTATTCAATGGAGCTTTTCTCGGAAAAGTGCACCTCGACATGACTGTCTTTCAAAAGTTTTAGACTTCTCAACTTGGCAAGCTTAAGCTTCTGTATTGAATTTCTGCATATGAACCATTTATGATGCCAAACAAATGTATACAAGCAAAAAATGTTTATTCTTAGAATGAAAATTCTAATGCAACACACATGTCAAACTTGAAGTCTTTATTAAGAAGGGTGTCGCCAACCTCTGTGAGCAAATCATTAGTTAAGATACGACATTACTTTTTAGATGAAAGCATGTACATGCAATACCAACAAATGTCTTTTAGCATAACTCATAGGAGTCAGGAACGCGGTCTCATAGTAGTAAGCTCTCAAATTACCCTGTTTCAGTTAGGACTTTTGAGGGTTGTATCGTGGCCTGGTTCACGGTTATAGAAACAAAGGATATAGGCTCCAAGTTTATTTGTGCCCACCCACTCTTCGTGATGTTCTTCATTCCTACGTTCAGCTAGTTTTCACAAGAATTCACCTTTCATAAGGGTTTCGTGTTGATTGAGGAACCATTGCTGCTATCGGTTCAAGCACCCATCAGGTTATTGTTGAGAGTCAGTCATCCCTCTATCTTCCGTGTCTGTGCCACGCGACTTTGTTCTCTTTTGAGGATCTTTCTTGTGTAATCCTTTCCGTCTTTCGCTTTTGTGTCATTTTGCTTGTCCCTAACTTTTGCCTGGACTAATTCTTGTGAATATTTGATTGTGAAGTCCAGCGGGATGCCCTAACTTTTGCCTAAGTCGCTTGTTTTCAAGTTTCGACTTAGCGGGCTTTTTCATTTCCTTTTTTTGAACGAGGCGTGTGACACTGTTTGTCTTGATTGCTTTGCGAGGGTTACGACTGCCTCATTCTTTGGTCTACGAAGGATAACCATTGTGGTTTTCAATCTTTGGACCTCTTGATTCGGATAACCAATGTGGTTTCTTGTCTTTGGACCTCTTGATTAGAATAGTATGATATAATGGATCCTCAAATACACTCCTTTATGAAAGCCTGAATGCTTGGTCCGACTAGCTGACATCTACCTTTCCCCGGGGTTACATGTGAGGGTTTTTTATGCGAAAATAAAATCCTACTTCAAGGCTCAAAGGGGTTAGCAAGGGTATATCTTCCTTATATCTCCAGTGTTTAGGGATTTGAAACAAAGCCTGTACATCGTCAACAAGGCCTTACTCGAGAGCACATAATTAGAGATTTTGCGTTTTTGTTTCGTCATTCTCCTTCATAGAATTTAAGCACGACAATTGGTATTGTGATGTACACATGAAAAATTATAGGTGAATGCGAATGAATTACTTCAAGAAAAACATGTGTGTTTTATTATTGCTAACATTCAAAAGCAAACAAATTTCATACATGTAGACAAATGTTTAGCATATAAAAGAAACTACAAATGGAAATGCAGTAAAGAAACTGAATATTGCCATAGTTGAGGAGGCTTGACTCCGTCTGGACCTGTCAGTCTTGGACACTTTCAGTGATCAATAGCTCTCTTACAGACTTATAATCTTCTAGTTGCAGCCGTATACCTAACCATGGCAGTCATACTTCTTCTTCTAGCTATTCTGACTCTGACACGAGACATCTGAAGGAAAGAGTGAAGTTGGGGAGTAAAGTTGCCCCATAAGGTTGCTCGGAAAGACCTGACGATCTTCTGCCTACGTATCTCCATTGACCTAATACCAATGAAGAATCAGAGCGGCGTAGTTCCCCTCAATAGGGATGAAAATGAATAATGAAGAAAGGCAAACACACAAATGCCATCACTGAGAGTATTTGAATATTGCTGGCGTTATTTGCTTCATGAATACCCTAGCGTCCTGGGTGATTAACTCGAAGACTTCAGTTTAACGTGGACCATCTGGTAAAACAACCGTGACACCGGTTCCATTGTGACTAGGCATTGGATTCTGGAGTACATTTGGGAGAGGAGCGAAATTGATCGCCTTGGAGTTAACTAGGTCCTGTACCTTGTTCTGAAAAGCCCAACATTTCTCAATCTTGTGCCCCTGGGCACCCGAATGGAATTCGCACCTGGCGTTTGAATCAAAATTTGGTGGTAGATTATCAGCAGAAGGAGCCCTCATGGTACGGAGCTCAACCAGGTTCAACTTCAGCATCTCTGGAAGCAATACAACATATGGACATGGGATAGGATCAAGTATGCGGTCCCTCGCTCTTGTTCTTTCCTGAAATGGTCTCTGTGACTGTTGTTGTTGACCCTGAGATTGTGATTGAACATTTCGTTGTTGACATTGCGTTGGGCGCTTGACATGTCCCTGTACTCTCTTACTCATACTCGGTCGAGGAACGAATGAAGGTTGTTGATGTAGCCCCTTTGAAGACTTGGCCCGAGCAATGATTCTAGAAGAAGGAAAATTGACCACCTCTTTTGTATTCCTACATGCTTTATCTTGCGGCACTTCCGGCCCGGTCAGTCCAAAAGTGATTACGCCTTCATCAATTAAGTCTTGCACTCGATGTTTAAACGCCTTGAAATCATTAAAATCATGTCTGGGAGCTCCAGAATGAAAAACACAGTAGGCGTGGGGATTCCCACTTTGGTGAAGTTTACCGGAAGGAGGAGTTAGCTTTCGACACTCAATCAACCCCATTTTGAGCAGTTGTGGGCATAATTCCGCATAAGACACGAGTATCGGATCAATAACCCTTTCTTGCCCCTGTTGATGACGGGTTGCTAACAATGGAGGAGCTATAGACGAAACATGTTGAAGTATTTCTCCTGGAAACCAAGGCGTAGAAGTTGAGAAGGATCCCTGATAAGGAAAGAAAGTGCTCACTTCTTTGGTAACGATTGGTGTAGGATCATTTAGTTCACATGTGGAGTTGGTTCCTATCTGATGCTCTTCCTGACTGCCAAGTGGTGATTGTTGGTGAAGAGACTCAAACTGTAGAGGAAACCCACCTATCAAACCTTGATTTAGTGGACATCCCAAAGAGATGGGAGAAACATGACCTTCTGTTTGAAAAGCAAACACACGGCTTTTTTTTTCGACATAGCATTCATGATTCCTGTAAGCAACTTTATCTGAGTCTTCATCAAGTTAAATTCTTCTCTCAGCAATTTCTGATCCTGGGACAACGCTCGAATGTCCACTATAAAATGCCCCAGTTGGGCCTTTATCTCAGTCACCTCCGCTCGGAGTTGTTTCGTGCCCATACCCTGACAATCATGATTGAAGTTGGCCATTCTGGAGAGAAACCAAGACAGGATAAGAATTTGTCCCTGAACACCTGTCAAAAATTCAAGGATGTATGCAAATGCTATGTTCAGCTATTTCAAAGGAAACTATCTGTTTTGATCCAAGTTTTAATGCAGAAAAAATCTGATGATTTAATTCAGGTATGTGATCCTTGGAAGTAACTGAACATGTATGCTAAGATGCCATGATGTCATGTATGCAACTGGCATGTGGTCAGCGGTCTGACGTTGGTGTGGATCAGATAACCAAGTATTGGTGAAGAGTCATAATATCACTATCTCTGTGCAGAAATTCCAAAATTCCCAACCAAGTATCATATAGGACCGGATCATATCATGGAGTAATACTGGAAAAAGCGGGTATGTTGGAAGTTTAGGGTTCCTGCAAACCTGTAAACCCCTCCCAATCTCATGGGTGTGCTACTGCGGGTCAACATCACAGACTCTCAAAGCCTAGTAGCAATAATACATTCACCATTTCCGAGAAGGGGCTCATGACTAAATCAGGGAATCGGTTTGGCATTATATACTACCCAGGGAGGCCTTAGCTGAGTCCGGAAAAACGAGCATCCCTCATAAGTTCTCGGCTTCAAGCACCGAAGTCGAGAAACAATAGTACATTCATCCCGAAGGGTACAATACTACCATCATACGACCAGTCGCTTTAACTGGGCTCCTATGAGAGAACAAGGTCATCCTATGCGATTTCCTAGTGGGCCCTCGGGTGCAAATGAGTTTGCCACAAAATGCGGTCTACCACTGTCACCACTGGAGAGGGTTGTTTCCACTAAATTCCGCGATGATCGGTTCCCAGTGTTAGCAGCTCAGGTGAGAACATTCTATGGCTTGCCTAGGTAGTATAGAACATATCCAAGAGAGCCTGATCTGGGTGTGGGACTCGTGAAAACTACACGTGCTCAAAACCACGCAAGCCACACGACTGCCCACTATAAATCCTATGTGTATACTCAAGCCAGGTATTTGGCTTATCTCACAATAATCCCATTCCGCCGAGGAAAACCAGAACAGCCAGTACAATATATGCCAGTATATGCAACAATAAAATAAAGTGCAGAAATCGGTAAATAAAGTAGTAAAGTAAAGCGATAAATTGTAAACAAAACAGTAAAGCTAAACTAAAGCATAACAACAAAAGAATAAACACCCAAATATAACAGAAATAGACAAGCGCTAGGATTGACTCTCAAAGGGGAAACCAGAGATTCCGGGTCCCCAGCAGAGTCGCCAGCTGTCGCTCCTGGGATTTTCATCCTAGTACAAACAAGAAAGTGGCGCGGAAAAAGTTAGAGTCGCCAGCCAGACATTTTTATCCCGAAGGAATGGGAAAGGTAATGTTGCACAAACCTAAGGAAGAAGGAAAAGGACGAGGCCTTGCGAACCAAAGATCTGGGTCCGGAAGTCGGTTACGAATCGGGAAGGTATTAGCACCTCAATCCGTCCACCGTACCCGACGGGATCCTCGCTTATAAGTCTGTTTTCAAAGGGTGAGAAATAATATGCTGCATGAACGAAAGAATGGCTATCTGGAATAGAATGGAAATGAGAAAAGAAATGGAATTGAAAAATGGAAAGGAAGATGGAACAAAAAAGGGGGGAAAATGTAGGGAAAATAAAGATTGTGCTCGAATGGGCCCTACCCCACTGCCTACGTACCTCATCAGGATAAACGAGGATCAGAGACACCGTAGTTCATCTAACTAAGGCGGGTAATTGTTTGTGATTTTTAGGATGCCGCTGCCATAGCTCTAGCTCAGGTGTTACCGACTCTAACTCGAGGGTGTTTACCGTGTCGCTGTTTGAACTATTGAGACAAGTCATGTTCGTCGGTAAGGAGTATGAGATGAGAAGAGAAGATGTGTTATCTTGGTTTGTTGTCTTTTAGAAGAAGTGTTTTGAACTTGTGTTTATTGTATGTACAACACTAAAGACTATGACACAGGAGCGAATACTTTCCAAGATCGGCTATTTCCAAGGAAACTATCTGTTTTGATCCAAGTTTTAATGCAGAAAAAATCTGATGATTTAATTCAGGTATGTGATCCTTGGAAGTAACTGAACATGTATGCTAAGATGCCATGATGTCATGTATGCAACTGGCATGTGGTCAGCGGTCTGACGTTGGTGTGGATCAGATAACCAAGTATTGGTGAAGAGTCATAATATCACTATCTCTGTGCAGAAATTCCAAAATTCCCAACCAAGTATCATATAGGACCGGATCATATCATGGAGTAATACTGGAAAAAGCAGGTATGTTGGAAGTTTAGGGTTCCTGCAAACCTGTAAACCCCTCCCAATCTCATGGGTGTGCTACTGCGGGTCAACATCACAGACTCTCAAAGCCGAGTAGCAATAATACATTCACCATTTCCGAGAAGGGGCTCATGACTAAATCATGGAATCGGTTTGGCATTATATACTACCCAGGGAGGCCTTAGCTGAGTCCGGAAAAACGAGCATCCCTCATAAGTTCCCGGCTTCAAGCACAGAAGTCGAGAAAAAATAGTACATTCATCCCGAAGGGTACAATACTACCATCATACGACCAGTCGCTTTAACTGGGCTCCTATGAGAGAACAAGGTCATCCTATGCGATTTCCTAGTGGGCCCTCGGGTGCAAATGGGTTTGCCACAAAATGCGGTCTACCACTGTCACCACTAGAGAGGGTTGTTTCCACTAAGTTCCGCGATAATCGGTTCCCAGTGTTAGCAGCTCAGGTGAGAACATTCTATGGCTTGCCTAGGCAGTATAGAACATATCCAAGAGAGCTTGATCTGGGTGTGGGACTCGTGAATACTACACGTGCTTAAAACCACGCAAGCCACACGACTGCCCACTATAAATCCTATGTGTATACTCAAGCCAGGTATTTGGCTTATCTCACAATAATCCCATTCCGCCGAGGAAAACCAGAACAGCCAGTACAATATATGCCAGTATATTGAACAATAAAATAAAGTGCAGAAATCGGTAAATAAAGTAGTAAAGTAAAGCGATAAACTGTAAACAAAACAGTAAAGCTAAACTAAAGCATAACAACAAAAGAATAAACACCCAAATATAACAGAAATAGACAAGCGCTAGGATTGACTCTCAAAGGGGAAACCAGAGATTCCGGGTCCCCAGCAGAGTCGCCAGCTGTCGCTCCTGGGATTTTCATCCTAGTACAAACAAGAAAGTGGCGCGGAAAAAGTTAGAGTCGCCAACCAGACATTTTTATCCCGAAGGAATGGGAAAGGTAATGTTGCACAAACCTAAGGAAGAAGGAAAAGGACGAGGCCTTGCGAACCAAAGATCTGGGTCCGGAAGTCGGTTACGAATCGGGAAGGTATTAGCACCTCAATCTGTCCACCGTACCCGACGAGATCCTCGCTTATAAGTCTGTTTTCAAAGGGTGAGAAATAATATGCTGCATGAACGAAAGAATGGCTATCTGGAATAGAATGGAAATGAGAAAAGAAATAGAATTGAAAAATGGAAAGGAAGATGGAACAAAAAAGGGGGGAAAATGTAGGGAAAATAAAAATTGTGCTCGAATGGGCCCTACCCCACTGCCTACGTACCTCATCAGGATAAACGAGGATCAGAGACACCGTAGTTCATCTAACTAAGGCGGGTAATTGTTTGTGATTTTTAGGATGCCGCTGCCATAGCTCTAGCTCAGGTGTTACCGACTCTAACTCGAGGGTGTTTACCGTGTCGCTGTTTGAACTATTGAGACAAGTCATGTTCGTCGGTAAGGAGTATGAGATGAGAAGAGAAGATGTGTTATCTTGGTTTGTTGTCTTTTAGAAGAAGTGTTTTGAACTTGTGTTTATTGTATGTACAACACTAAAGACTATGACACAGGAGCGAATACTTTCCAAGATCGGCTATTTCCAAGGAAACTATCTGTTTTGATCCAAGTTTTAATGCAGAAAAAATCTGATGATTTAATTCAGGTATGTGATCCTTGGAAGTAACTGAACATGTATGCTAAGATGCCATGATGTCGTGTATGCAACTGGCATGTGGTCAGCGGTCTGACGTTGGTGTGGATCAGATAACCAAGTATTGGTGAAGAGTCATAATATCACTATCTCTGTGCAGAAATTCCAAAATTCCCAACCAAGTATCATATAGGACCGGATCATATCATGGAGTAATACTGGAAAAAGCAGGTATGTTGGAAGTTTAGGGTTCCTGCAAACCTGTAAACCCCTCCCAATCTCATGGGTGTGCTACTGCGGGTCAACATCACAGACTCTCAAAGCCGAGTAGCAATAATACATTCACCATTTCCGAGAAGGGGCTCATGACTAAATCATGGAATCGGTTTGGCATTATATACTACCCAGGGAGGCCTTAGCTGAGTCCGGAAAAACGAGCATCCCTCATAAGTTCCCGGCTTCAAGCACCGAAGTCGAGAAAAAATAGTACATTCATCCCGAAGGGTACAATACTACCATCATACGACCAATCGCTTTAACTGGGCTCCTATGAGAGAACAAGGTCATCCTATGCGATTTCCTAGTGGGCCCTCGGGTGCAAATGGGTTTGCCACAAAATGCGGTCTACCACTGTCACCACTGGAGAGGGTTGTTTCCACTATGTTCCGCGATAATCGGTTCCCAGTGTTAGCAGCTCAGGTGAGAACATTCTATGGCTTGCCTAGGCAGTATAGAACATATCCAAGAGAGCTTGATCTGGGTGTGGGACTCGTGAAAACTACACGTGCTCAAAACCACGCAAGCCACACGACTGCCCACTATAAATCCTATGTGTATACTCAAGCCAGGTATTTGGCTTATCTCACAATAATCCCATTCCGCCGAGGAAAACCAGAACAGCCAGTACAATATATGCCAGTATATGCAACAATAAAATAAAGTGCAGAAATCGGTAAATAAAGTAGTAAAGTAAAGCGATAAACTGTAAACAAAACAGTAAAGCTAAACTAAAGCATAACAACAAAAGAATAAACACCCAAATATAACAGAAATAGACAAGCGCTAGGATTGACTCTCAAAGGGGAAACCAGAGATTCCGGGTCCCCAGCAGAGTCGCCAGCTGTCGCTCCTGGGATTTTCATCCTAGTACAAACAAGAAAGTGGCGCGGAAAAAGTTAGAGTAGCCAGCCAGACATTTTTATCCCGAAGGAATGGGAAAGGTAATGTTGCACAAACCTAAGGAAGAAGGAAAAGGACGAGGCCTTGCGAACCAAAGATCTGGGTCCGGAAGTCGGTTACGAATCGGGAAGGTATTAGCACCTCAATCTGTCCACCGTACCCGACGGGATCCTCGCTTATAAGTCTGTTTTCAAAGGGTGAGAAATAATATGCTGCATGAACGAAAGAATGGCTATCTGGAATAGAATGGAAATGAGAAAAGAAATGGAATTGAAAAATGGAAAGGAAGATGGAACAAAAAAGGGGGGAAAATGTAGGGAAAATAAAGATTGTGCTCGAATGGGCCCTACCCCACTGCCTACGTACCTCATCAGGATAAAGGAGGATCAGAGACACCGTAGTTCATCTAACTAAGGCGGGTAATTGTTTGTGATTTTTAGGATGCCGCTGCCATAGCTCTAGCTCAGGTGTTACCGACTCTAACTCGAGGGTGTTTACCGTGTCGCTGTTTGAACTGTTGAGACAAGTCATGTTCGTCGGTAAGGAGTATGAGATGAGAAGAGAAGATGTGTTATCTTGGTTTGTTGTCTTTTAGAAGAAGTGTTTTGAACTTGTGTTTATTGTATGTACAACACTAAAGACTATGACACAGGAGCGAATACTTTCCAAGATAGGCTATTTCCAAGGAAACTATCTGTTTTGATCCAAGTTTTAATGCAGAAAAAATCTGATGATTTAATTCAGGTATGTGATCCTTGGAAGTAACTGAACATGTATGCTAAGATGCCATGATGTCATGTATGCAACTGGCATGTGGTCAGCGGTCTGACGGTTGTGTGGATCAGATAACCAAGTATTGGTGAAGAGTCATAATATCACTATCTCTGTGCAGAAATTCCAAAATTCCCAACCAAGTATCATATAGGACCGGATCATATCATGGAGTAATACTGGAAAAAACGGGTAAGTTGGAAGTTTAGAGTTCCTGCAAACCTGTAAACCCCTCCCAATCTCATGGGTGTGCTACTGCGGGTCAACATCACAGACTCTCAAAGCCGAGTAGCAATAATACATTCACCATTTCCGAGAAGGGGCTCATGACTAAATCAGGGAATCGGTTTGGCATTATATACTACCCAGGGAGGCCTTAGCTGAGTCCGGAAAAACGAGCATCCCTCATAAGTTCCCGGCTTCAAGCACCGAAGTCGAGAAAAAATAGTACATTCATCCCGAAGGGTACAATACTACCATCATACGACCAGTCGCTTTAACTGGGCTCCTATGAGAGAACAAGGTCATCCTATGCGATTTCCTAGTGGGCCCTCGGGTGCAAATGGGTTTGCCACAAAATGCGGTCTACCACTGTCACCACTGGAGAGGGTTGTTTCCACTAAGTTCCGCGATGATCGGTTCCCAGTGTTAGCAGCTCAGGTGAGAACATTCTATGGCTTGCCTAGGCAGTATAGAACATATCCAAGAGAGCCTGATCTGGGTGTGGGACTCGTGAAAACTACACGTGCTCAAAACCACGCAAGCCACACGACTGCCCACTATAAATCCTATGTGTATACTCAAGCCAGGTATTTGGCTTATCTCACAATAATCCCATTCCTTCGAGGAAAACCAGAACAGCCAGTACAATATATGCCAGTATATGCAACAATAAAATAAAGTGCAGAAATCGGTAAATAAAGTAGTAAAGTAAAGCGATAAACTGTAAACAAAACAGTAAAGCTAAACTAAAGCATAACAACAAAAGAATAAACACCCAAATATAACAGAAATAGACAAGCGCTAGGATTGACTCTCAAAGGGGAAACCAGAGATTCCGGGTCCCCAGCAGAGTCGCCAGCTGTCGCTCCTGGGATTTTCATCCTAGTACAAACAAGAAAGTGGCGCGGAAAAAGTTAGAGTCGCCAGCCAGACATTTTTATCCCGAAGGAATGGGAAAGGTAATGTTGCACAAACCTAAGGAAGAAGGAAAAGGACGAGGCCTTGCGAACCAAAGATCTGGGTCCGGAAGTCGGTTACGAATCGGGAAGGTATTAGCACCTCAATCCGTCCACCGTACCCGACGGGATCCTCGCTTATAAGTCTGTTTTCAAAGGGTGAGAAATAATATGCTGCATGAACGAAAGAATGGCTATCTGGAATAGAATGGAAATGAGAAAAGAAATGGAATTGAAAAATGGAAAGGAAGATGGAACAAAAAAGGGGGGAAAATGTAGGGAAAATAAAGATTGTGCTCGAATGGGCCCAACCCCACTGCCTACGTACCTCATCAGGATAAACGAGGATCAGAGACACCGTAGTTCATCTAACTAAGGCGGGTAATTGTTTGTGATTTTTAGGATGCCGCTGCCATAGCTCTAGCTCAGGTGTTACCGACTCTAACTCGAGGGTGTTTACCGTGTCGCTGTTTGAACTGTTGAGACAAGTCATGTTCGTCGGTAAGGAGTATGAGATGAGAAGAGAAGATGTGTTATCTTGGTTTGTTGTCTTTTAGAAGAAGTGTTTTGAACTTGTGTTTATTGTATGTACAACACTAAAGACTATGACACAGGAGCGAATACTTTCAAAGATCGGCTATTTCCAAGGAAACTATCTGTTTTGATCCAAGTTTTAATGCAGAAAAAATCTGATGATTTAATTCAGGTATGTGATCCTTGGAAGTAACTGAACATGTATGCTAAGATGCCATGATGTCATGTATGCAACTGACATGTGGTCAGCGGTCTGACGTTGGTGTGGATCAGATAACCAAGTATTGGTGAAGAGTCATAATATCACTATGTCTGTGCAGAAATTCCAAAATTCCCAACCAAGTATCATATAGGACCGGATCATATTATGGAGTAATACTGGAAAAAGCGGGTATGTTGGAAGTTTAGGGTTCCTACAAACCTGTAAACCCCTCCCAATCTCATGGGTGTGCTACTGCGGGTCAACATCACAGACTCTCAAAGCCGAGTAGCAATAATACATTCACCATTTCCTAGAAGGGGCTCATGACTAAATCAGGGAATCGGTTTGGCATTATATAGTACCCAGGGAGGCCTTAGCTGAGTCCGGAAAAACGAGCATCCCTCATAAGTTCCCGGCTTCAAGCACCGAAGTCGAGAAAAAATAGTACATTCATCCCGAAGGGTACAATACTACCATCATACGACCAGTCGCTTTAACTGGGCTCCTATGAGAGAACAAGGTCATCCTATGCGATTTCCTAGTGGGCCCTCGGGTGCAAATGGGTTTGCCACAAAATGCGGTCTACCACTGTTACCAATGGAGAGGGTTGTTTCCACTAAGTTCCGCGTTGATCGGTTCCCAGTGTTAGCAGCTCAGGTGAGAACATTCTATGGCTTGCCTAGGCAGTATAGAACATATCCAAGAGAGCCTGATCTGGGTGTGGGACTCGTGAAAACTACACGTGCTCAAAACCACGCAAGCCACACGACTACCCACTATAAATCCTATGTGTATACTCAAGCCAGGTATTTGGCTTATCTCACAATAATCCCATTCCGCCGAGGAAAACCAGAACAGCCAGTACAATATATGCCAGTATATGCAACAATAAAATAAAGTGCAGAAATCGGTAAATAAAGTAGTAAAGTAAAGCGATAAACTGTAAACAAAACAGTAAAGCTAAACTAAAGCATAACAACAAAAGAATAAACACCCAAATATAACAGAAATAGACAAGCGCTAGGATTGACTCTCAAAGGGGAAACCAGAGATTCCGGGTCCCCAGCAGAGTCGCCAGCTGTCGCTCCTGGGATTTTCATCCTAGTACAAACAAGAAAGTGGCGCGGAAAAAGTTAGAGTCGCCAGCCAGACATTTTTATCCCGAAGGAATGGGAAAGGTAATGTTGCACAAACCTAAGGAAGAAGGAAAAGGACGAGGCCTTGCGAACCAAAGATCTGGGTCCGGAAGTCGGTTACGAATCGGGAAGGTATTAGCACCTCAATCCGTCCACCGTACCCGACGGGATCCTCGCTTATAAGTCTGTTTTCAAAGGGTGAGAAATAATATGCTGCATGAACGAAAGAATGGCTATCTGGAATAGAATGGAAATGAGAAAAGAAATGGAATTGAAAAATGGAAAGGAAGATGGAACAAAAAAGGGGGGAAAATGTAGGGAAAATAAAGATTGTGCTCGAATGGGCCCAACCCCACTGCCTACGTACCTCATCAGGATAAACGAGGATCAGAGACACCGTAGTTCATCTAACTAAGGCGGGTAATTGTTTGTGATTTTTAGGATGCCGCTGCCATAGCTCTAGCTCAGGTGTTACCGACTCTAACTCGAGGGTGTTTACCGTGTCGCTGTTTGAACTGTTGAGACAAGTCATGTTCGTCGGTAAGGAGTATGAGATGAGAAGAGAAGATGTGTTATCTTGGTTTGTTGTCTTTTAGAAGAAGTGTTTTGAACTTGTGTTTATTGTATGTACAACACTAAAGACTATGACACAGGAGCGAATACTTTCAAAGATCGGCTATTTCCAAGGAAACTATCTGTTTTGATCCAAGTTTTAATGCAGAAAAAATCTGATGATTTAATTCAGGTATGTGATCCTTGGAAGTAACTGAACATGTATGCTAAGATGCCATGATGTCATGTATGCAACTGACATGTGGTCAGCGGTCTGACGTTGGTGTGGATCAGATAACCAAGTATTGGTGAAGAGTCATAATATCACTATGTCTGTGCAGAAATTCCAAAATTCCCAACCAAGTATCATATAGGACCGGATCATATTATGGAGTAATACTGGAAAAAGCGGGTATGTTGGAAGTTTAGGGTTCCTACAAACCTGTAAACCCCTCCCAATCTCATGGGTGTGCTACTGCGGGTCAACATCACAGACTCTCAAAGCCGAGTAGCAATAATACATTCACCATTTCCTAGAAGGGGCTCATGACTAAATCAGGGAATCGGTTTGGCATTATATACTACCCAGGGAGGCCTTAGCTGAGTCCGGAAAAACGAGCATCCCTCATAAGTTCCCGGCTTCAAGCACCGAAGTCGAGAAAAAATAGTACATTCATCCCGAAGGGTACAATACTACCATCATACGACCAGTCGCTTTAACTGGGCTCCTATGAGAGAACAAGGTCATCCTATGCGATTTCCTAGTGGGCCCTCGGGTGCAAATGGGTTTGCCACAAAATGCGGTCTACCACTGTTACCAATGGAGAGGGTTGTTTCCACTAAGTTCCGCGTTGATCGGTTCCCAGTGTTAGCAGCTCAGGTGAGAACATTCTATGGCTTGCCTAGGCAGTATAGAACATATCCAAGAGAGCCTGATCTGGGTGTGGGACTCGTGAAAACTACACGTGCTCAAAACCACGCAAGCCACACGACTACCCACTATAAATCCTATGTGTATACTCAAGCCAGGTATTTGGCTTATCTCACAATAATCCCATTCCGCCGAGGAAAACCAGAACAGCCAGTACAATATATGCCAGTATATGCAACAATAAAATAAAGTGCAGAAATCGGTAAATAAAGTAGTAAAGTAAAGCGATAAACTGTAAACAAAACAGTAAAGCTAAACTAAAGCATAACAACAAAAGAATAAACACCCAAATATAACAGAAATAGACAAGCGCTAGGATTGACTCTCAAAGGGGAAACCAGAGATTCCGGGTCCCCAGCAGAGTCGCCAGCTGTCGCTCCTGAGATTTTCATCCTAGTACAAACAAGAAAGTGGCGCGGAAAAAGTTAGAGTCGCCAGCCAGACATTTTTATCCCGAAGGAATGGGAAAGGTAATGTTGCACAAACCTAAGGAAGAAGGAAAAGGACGAGGCCTTGCGAACCAAAGATCTGGGTCCGGAAGTCGGTTACGAATCGGGAAGGTATTAGCACCTCAATCCGTCCACCGTACCCGACGAGATCCTCGCTTATAAGTTTGTTTTCAAAGGGTGAGAAATAATATGCTGCATGAACGAAAGAATGGCTATCTGGAATAGAATGTAAATGAGAAAAGAAATGGAATTGAAAAATGGAAAGGAAGATGGAACAAAAAAGGGGGAAAATGTAGGGAAAATAAATATTGTGCTCGAATGGGCCCTACCCCACTGCCTACGTACCTCATCAGGATAAACGAGGATCAGAGACACCGTAGTTCATCTAACTAAGGCGGGTAATTGTTTGTGATTTTTAGGATGCCGCTGCCATAGCTCTAGCTCAGGTGTTACCGACTCTAACTCGAGGGTGTTTACCGTGTCGCTGTTTGAACTGTTGAGACAAGTCATGTTCGTCGGTAAGGAGTATGAGATGAGAAGAGAAGATGTGTTATCTTGGTTTGTTGTCTTTTAGAAGAAGTGTTTTGAACTTGTGTTTATTGTATGTACAACACTAAAGACTATGACACAGGAGCGAATACTTTCCAAGATCGCCCCCAATGGAACGTTTGTAAAGCATCCTAGAAGAGTGAAAGAGACCTTCACTAGTCATTTCCTGTATAGTTTAAGGCTCGTGGCGCCTTGTACACATTTTCCTTTATTAAGTGTTTTGATTTTTATTAAATATGAGAAGTGAGACTCAAGTTGAGAAAGGAAAAACTCTAAGGGAAACTAGACTTACCCTAAGTTAGTTGAGTTTAAAGATGACCTATGGTTAATGAGGTTTGAAAGATTAAATCTACCTAAGGATATTAGACTAGAAGTGCAAGTATAAAAAATAATAATGAACAATATGGTCCTCCTAAGTCGTGGTGGGTAAAAACGTATATGAAACGTAAATAGGATGAAACGACGGATCGGGTGGGTCGATTGCGTGGTGCTGAGACACACGGCTTATGGTGTGCAACATACAAGGCTTGCTTTTGGTGTAATGGAGTGTAACGATGGTAATCGAGGAATCCTAAAGTCACATGAAACTTTATTTATTTATTTGAAAATTTACTCGACGTTGGATCGAGTATTTCTTTATTTTGTTTTTGAGATTTTGGTTTTCTATCGATTCGTTTTATCTTTTTTATCCTATTTATAGGAACTATACAAGCATACAAGTTCTAAGATATTACATCATAAATTACAAAACACAAAAATATAATCGAGGCATAACAAACATAATCCAAGTCCATAAGCAAATCCTCGGAAAATACCTTGCACAAAAGGAAAATTGTTAGTAAATGAAATGAAAATGAATATGCAACAATATGATGGAAATGAATTAAGAAATCTAATTATAACATTGTGTTAAAAAATCTCCTAAAAATTCAAAGTCTAACTATGTCAAATGGTCACTTAAATCTACCTAAGATTCAATCATAATTTTACACAAATCACACTACCAAAATAGTGGATAAAATGGACTAAAAAATATAAACAAAAATATTTCTAGGTACTATTATTTGTCTTCTAATTATAGAAAAAAGAATGGGCCAAAAATATTAAAGGAAGTGGGAGAAATAAAATGTACAAAATTATGTGTTCATGAAGGAAATTAATATAAAATCAATTAAATGAAAAAATCGAAATTAAATTGAAAAATACCAAAATTCAGAAAGTAAAAATGTAGAATGTTTCTTAATTTGGTTAGGAACCTATTGTAATTTTTGTGGAATTTTATTGAGCTTTTTAATATTTTTTGTGAATTAATTTTGAAACTATATTAAAACAAAAATTAAGAATAAGAGAAATGGAGGAGAGGGTGTGTAAACACCCCAAATTTGCCCTCACCCATTCACACCATGGCTTGTGATCATTTAATATGCATAAACACAATCATATCATCTCATATCTCACTTTTGATTCACTACATAGTTTCTAAGTCATCTGCACCTAGGGTTTGTGATCTGAGCAATCCAAGAGCCTCTTGAGCAACTCCAAGGGTCATCAGTCACTTCAAAGGGATCCATGTGTGTTCAAGTATCATACTACATCCTCTCAAAGTCAAGAATTCCAAAGAATCACAAGAACTGGGATTGGTGTGGATGCAGAGCCAGGATAGACTGCACAGTTGACCTAAAATTAGGGTTTTGGTTTCAGAGGCCATAACTCCAAATTCTTTGGTCATTCTTGTTTCCATTGGTCTCTATATGGTATAGGGAGTATGCATATCAAGTTTCATGAAGAAATTCCATGGGGAAGTCATCTGATCAAGGGTTGACTTTCTGAACAAGTCAGTGCAAAATCAGGGCATCTGAGGCCCCCAATGACCCAACCAATGGGTGATCTTCATCATTTTGAGTGTATATGATCTTTATTTGATCATGGAAGAAGGTTGAAGTTCACAAAAATCAAGAATTTGGAGTTTTTGCAAGTGTTGACTTTTTGGGCATAGTTGACTTTTCAAGAATGCTTCATTTTAGGTCATTTTTCAAGCCTTGATTCTTGGTCCAAAAATGCTCCAAATGGAAAAACTTTGGTCATGAAAGTTGTAGATTACATCTTTCCCTTTTCAAAAAGTACAAGAACATGATCAAATTCTTCTTGGATCAAAAGTTACTGTGTGACAAAGTTGGCAAAAATCATTGATTTTCAAGATGTGCACCAAATGTGAATTTTGCAAAATCATGAACTAATGCCATTTGTAACTTCTAATTCACTTCAAACCATTACACAAACATTCCATAGGCCCTAAAAATTAGAATTGGACCAAGGTTTCACATGGTTATGGTTTGTGTAACAAGGCATTTTCCATGAAGTTTCAAAAGTGTGCCAACTTGCAAAACCATCATTATGCCTCTCACCACTTGATGCATTGGCTGCTGAACCCTCCTAACATCACACACACATCATGCTGCGCAGCCCATGCTTCTTGTACCAAGCTATAGCTCAAGCCATGCCTTCCTTACACAAAGTGGACTTTTTTGCAAAAGCAAACTTACCAATCAATAGGGGCCAGGTCACATCATCTGACCTATGGGATTAAAATACAATATCCTTTGGCAAGCCAAACATATGAGGAGGCCAGGCTGAAGCACTCTCTAGCACCACATTCACAAAAACACCCCCTTGTGCAAAACCATTCGAATCTGCCTGTACAACACACAAACACTCAAACAAATTCCTCTGATCATCTCACCTTGCCCTATAGAGTAGAAACCACCAAGAGCCAGGCCTGATTTGAGCAAGAATACCCCATTGCCATTTTTCACCTCAGCCTGCATTTCTCTTCGAATCCTTTTATCCAGCCATCAAACACATCATTTCTCTTCACCAACAAGTCAAGCACATCAAAAGGAGTCAAAGCCACCCTTCACATTGATCTGAAGCAGCCTGTGCACAAAGCTCATTTCCTGCTATACCAGATTGGGACCTCTCAAAATAGCTTGTTTAAGCCCATTCCAAGCCTGCCATTAGCATCAGGAGGATCAATGGAGTAAGTTGGCACCAAGAAGCAGTCCAGAAAGTCCAGAAATAGAAGCTTCCATCTCAGGTATGACCATGGAAACTTTTTTCTCAGAGCTTGATTTTTAAGTTACAAATTGATTATTCATGTCTTGCTGGTCATGGGGTTGGTTTCAGAATCAAAAATGAGTGAAAAATAAGTTTGTATGGTCCCTCTGAAATTTTGCCCGTGGATTTTATTTCCTTCGATTCCTTTGATTCATGATGTTTAAATGTTGTTTGAGCATGAATTCATGTCTTAGGGGGTTAGAGGATCACTTAGGTATGTTTAATTTGTGGAATAGATGCCTGAAACGTGTTCTAGGGTTTTGGTAGTGCCGGAGAAGATGACCGGAGCTCCCCTCCGGTCACCTGAGAGTAATTATGCCCTAATCCCTGTAATTAGTGTCATTTGAATTTCGTGCGTTGGATTGGGTTGACTAGTTGACTTCGCGCGTGAGAGAAGGGCTCAGATTCATTTGATTAGCCCTAATTGAATTAATTAGATTAATTAATTCACAATTAGGTTAATTGGCTCAGATGCAACCCCAGCCGTCCAGATGCGCGCTGGTCAACCAATTTAAACCTAGGATTCATCTCATCCCTCCATTCTGATTACTTTCCTTTTATTTTAATTTATTTTCATTTCTTTTTCATTTAACTTGCATAATTTATTTAAAATAGTAAAAAATGTGTAAAAATTATGAAACTTTTTCTCATAAGTTTTATTAATTTTTATGACACAAAATTATTTTTGTTTTTATTTTTATCATTAAAAAAGTATTTTTAAATATTTAAAAGATTATTTTTAATTGATTAATGGAAATTAATTTATTAAAAATACTTTTAGGTATCTAAAAATCACCAAAAAATTCATGAAATGTTCTAAGACATTTAGAAACATTGTCCAACCTTCAAACCAAATTTCTTTTTGGATCTTGATGCATTTTGAGAATTTTTCTTTGAATTAAAATCATTTTTGTGCATTATTTTGATCATAAGTTCAAAAAATCATTTCTGCCTATCTAGGAAGAGTTGGACATTGATTCTTTTTGCATTGCATTGTGTTTAGCATGTAGTCTTTGGGATTAAATGGACATGGTTTGATTCCTCATTTTCAATTTGTTTGACATTTCTTTTGTTTAGGAACCCTAAAAACCCTAGAAAACTTAGAAAAATCATAACTTGAGCTAGGTTAAGAGTTGAGACCTCCCCTTTGGACATTGGTTTAGTATAGGGTTAGGGATCCTTTGTGTGGCATTTTCCATTTTTATCTTAGGGTTTGCTTCTGTTTTTGGTTTTTGTTTGATGTTTGATTCATAAACCCTAATTTGAGCTTTCATTTGCATACCTCTTGCATTCTCTTGCATAACATGACTTGCCTTAGCATTTTATGCATCCATTTGATTCATTTGACATCATAAGACATATAGAAAGCATGTTTGATCATTGCATCATGTGTTTGCCATGTTGTATGCCATGTATGCTTCATAACTTTTCATGTATGTTCCTGGTTCCTAACTTGCATCATTTGCATCCATGATCTTGTATGAACATTCTCCATGTGCTGCCTCATGTTTGTAGCATCTCATAGCATCATTAGCATCATGTAGATGCTTCTGGTTTTGTTTCTCATCATGTCATCTCATCCCATTTTGCATTGCATTGCATTTCTTTTCTAACCTTTTCAGGTGGTAAGTGATTTTGAGAAGTGAATTTGCCTTCACTTCTCATAACTTTTCTTTTCATCTCTCTTGCATCCATTGCTGCATTTTTATGTGTGTTTGGGTTTGAGCTTGCTCATTCTTCTTCTTCCCACTTTCTTTCTTCAAGTGACTTGACTTCTTGAATGAAGCAAGTTGATTTGCTTCTCTTGATCCTTTCATCTGCTTCCTGGTGGTTCCATTGAAGATCTTTCTTGTTAACCTCACAAACCTTAGGAACAACCAAGCATGACAATGGTTAGGATTTTGATTAGTCCCCCACTTAGTTTTACCTTTGTGTCTCATTGAGTCTTCTCTTCTCACCTCATAATCAGGGACTAAACCCTAAAGGCTTTATGGCTTTGTGATTAAGCTTATGCCTGCATCCTTCTATTAGGATGGAGTGTATAACTTTAATCCTAAGTGTTGAACCCTTAATGTGTTTAAATCCTCTAATTAATTCACATAATAATCATCAAGACTTCACACTTGTAACTTGGGCCTTGCATTAGGGTTCTAATTCTTCCTTAACTGGTTAAGAAGGACTAACCCTAGTGTTAATGGACAAGTCCCCCTCAAGTTGTCTTATAAACCCTAAAACTCACTTCATCATCATATCATTAACTAAAATCCACTCAATAAAGGCTTTGTTTTGTCATGAGTTTAATCCCTAATCATGGATTAAGTTGAGGAGTTTTCCTCAGCTTAAACATTCTCATCTATTATCCTTCTATTAGGATGGTGTAATGAGTCTGTTTAATCCCTGATTATGGCTTAATCTCATTACTTAACACTAAACAAAAACAACAAAAACATCTAATTAATCACAAGTAGGTTAATGATCTTAATCCTACACCAAAGGTGTTTAAGTGTGAGAATCTGACTTCACACTTAAGGTATTCTCATTACCCCTAAACAGAGGGAAGATGTGATGAGTTTACTAAATCCATTGGTTTAGACTTAAGCTCATTAACTTATGACAAACTTTCAAAAGCAATAAAAGACTGAAAACACAAAAACAAACAATAATCGTCTCCTCCGGGATTCTTTTCTCATCTCATTCACTCATAAGCGAGAACTTGCTTCTTCCGTCTAATGCAAGACAGTTTTCACCTGAGCCAGACAGGTCATACACTTGAGCATAGGCAAGTAAGCAGTTCACAAGTCAAGTCACCTTTCAGTCTCTTTGGGTCGAACTACGGTGTTCTGACTTCCTCATTGCACGAGAGGATACGTAGGCATAACTTAACAGTTATCGAACAAAAGTCTCTGTATATTCCCCCTCTTTCCAGCTTTATTCTTTTAGCCTCATATTCTTGAGCATTTCATTCTTGTTCTCACACTGACACTGTATATTATACACTTCACTTCTTTTACACTGACACCTGTACATTTTTTTCCAGCTCTCTTTATACACAAATTGCACTGACACTACCCCTTTAAAACACAAATCTTTTAAGCGTGGATCCCGTCGAGTACGGCGGACAATCTGGGTGCTAATACCTTCCCAGGTTGTAACCAACCCCCTTTCTCAGTCTCTCTGGTTCGCAAACCGTCTTATCCATGTCTTTCTAGGTCTATGCAGCATTACCTCTCCTCCGGGATAAAAATGCCTAGCTGGCGACTCTATTCATCTCCAGTGAGTTCACGGCTGTGTGTTCTCATTGTCCCTCTCGCCGACCGTTCGCGTCTGTACCCTATTTGACCTGGCTTCATTTAGTGGGAGCGACAGGGTGCAGTAAATAAATTGTTAGTTAAAATAACATAAGTGGGCCTAAATGGGGGGTGGTAATAGCGATTGCGCTAGGCCCAATTTGTGCCAAGCCTGGTGGATCATAGTACACCCTTCGGTCAACTTTGTTGACCTGCGGAAGCAATCCTATCCATCCGATCAATGTGGAGAATAATCCTATGGTCTTGATTGAAGGCACATGGTTACTAAGGAATATGCCTATGCATTTATGCATTCAATTGTCCTACCGGACGGTGACACTTGTCACCGTCGGAATGGACCGAAAGATAGGATCTTATCCCCTCCTAATCTTATCCCTTCAAATCTTGAAAACTGATAGTAAATTAATGGTGATCTTGTAAATTCAATGTCCTTTAACGGTGCATTTACCACAGATTAATTGCCTTTAATCCCTCCTAATTAGAATTAATCTTAACAATTAAACTTTATAAAACAAAAACAAAAAAGAACAAAAGGGATGGAGAAAACGTAAACCCTAGCCCCTTCTTGCTTCCGCGGCGGCTTCATCTACATCAACCCTAATACTCTTTCTTCTACTTTCTTACGGCGGCTTCATCTTCTTCTAACACATCAACCCTAATCCTCTTTCTTCTTCTTCCATCTCCATTCCTTTCCTTCTTCTTTCTTTGTTTCGAATCCGAATACAACTTCTCCTAATTCGCTCTAAATCCAAGGATCGCCACAAATCCGAAGTGAAGTAAAAATCAGAAGAATGGATCTAGACGTACCTTCTATTGAAGCGATGGATAATGATTGAAGTTGCATTCAATTTGTTGCTCATTTCTTTGCTCGATTTGGTCTCGCTTGCGGTTCGTTCGCTAATCCTTGCCCTACTCTCGTGATGTTTGCAGATGATTATTGGTGCCGGGAGGATGATGAAGACGATCGATGATGATGGCGTGCGGAAAAGGTGACGAAGATGATCTATGGTGAAGTTGTGTGGAAAAGATGACGAAGACGATCGATGGTGAAGTTGTGCGGTGAAGGTGCAGTGCGGCTCTCACAAATCTGAATCGCATGATGCTTATCGTGATGATGTGATTGCAGCGGCGATGCCAATGACAAGTAATTTTCAGGTGCGATCTTCTTCTTCTCCGTTCAGTGATGTGTTCTCGATTCACTGCGGAATCGTCGTTGTTATTGATGACTCTATCTTCTTGCAGGTTGTTGTTGTTGACTGCGCGATGAAGACAAAGAAGCTGACGAAGACGAATCGATAAGGATGAAGCTGTGTGCAACAGGTGGTGATGTTGATCGAAGGTGAAGATCCAGATGATGATGGATGTGGCGAAGATGATCTTTGCATGGACTTACGGTATGAACTTAGCCTCTCTCACTTCATTATGTTGAATTCTCCGTGTAATTCTCTTCTTTTTCCCCCTCACTTCTGCTTCTGTGATATTGTGGAATTCAATATTGGTGTGATTTGTGAGAATTCTTGCGATTTGTTTTTGTTGATGTTCTTGCTGTGTTTTTGTTTGCTTGTTGCAAGGTGATTGAAGAGGAGGCATTGAAGCAGAGTGTTAAAGAAGGTAATGAAGATACATTGAAGATGGTGTTGTTGAAGTTTCTTGCGTGTCAAAGGCATTGGCGATTCTGATGCCAAGGATTGATGATAAACCTGAATTCTTGCGTTGGAGATAGGATATTGGTAACACAGACTGGATTTGATGAAGATTAAAGGTGATGATGGCACAAAGACGATTGGAGGTTGCGGATTCATTCGTCAGCTTGGCGTTCCGTTCAGGTAAGCCTTGGAATTTCAATTCCGTTCTTCTTTTTCTCAAATACGAACTTGTTGTTGTATTCTTATTTGGAGATCTTCTTCTTTTAATTCTCATTTTTTGCCATGTGGTTCTGAATTGTTGGAGTTGCTATTGTATCAAAGTCGATATTGCAGATGACTAAAACTGCGAATTGTTGCGAAGTTGTTAATCGAAGAGATTCTGAATTTGGGTTGTGATATGTTGCTTACTGATGGTTGTGATTCCGTAGGTAATGAAGGTGATGAACTATGGGGCTTGGTGGAGAGTGATAGATTGGTGAAGATCAAGGAAGCTTGATTGAAAGTCATTGCGGATTGAGTTTTTGCAGCAGCCATGATGAAGGTTCTGATGTTGTTATGAAGTGGAGATGAAGATGATGAATGGTTCTGAAAATGGAGGAATGGTGTGAGAATGAAAGTGAAGATCAAGAAAAGATGAAGGTGCAGTGTGATGAAGCCCCCTGAATTCTGCAACAACATTTTTTATTTATAGGAGTTGGATTGAGGGGATTGAATTGGAATTTCTGGTGGAATTTCAGTTAGGAATTCGGTTAGGATTGTTAGAAGTAGTTATGGGATTTTTGTAACTGATTTTCTTCTGAATCCTCTGAGTTTTGCTATTAGAATTCTCCATCAGACATTATTTTTTTGAATGAGTTATGGTGAAACTTTCTTTGTAATTTTCAAGTAAACTTTTATTGTAACCTTCCCAAATTGATTTTCTACTGATGGATTAAGGATTCTCATTCTTCAATTGTTAGAAAAAATGGCAGAGAGTTTTGTTGTCTTATAGCTGAGATGTTTTCTTAATTCCTTTTTCCTCTAAGTGTTTTCTTTTATTGACCCTTCCTTGAATGATTATTTTCCATTGAGTGAAGAATTGTTCTTCAGATTGATAGCACAAATTGCTTCTTGACGAGAGGTGAGGTTGACGTAACGAAAAAGAAAGTTGGAGTTAAATATGTTATAGGAATGGATGAAGGAAGAGAGAGAAATAGAGAGTGGTGGGTGGTGAAAGTGATTGTTGTAAGATTTGCCAAGGAAATTGGAAAGCTAGAGACAACCATGAAGGAAGCAAAAATGCCAATTTATCCAATTCAATGTGTTTTTTCTGCGGGTTGAATAAAGAACAAAATTTTGGCTTTGTTTACATGGTCTTTGGTTTTATTTAGGATTAAAATAAAAGTGGTACAATTTATAAAATTGGATATGGTTTCGGATTTCGACGACTAAAGTGAACATTTGTTTTAAAACCAAAATAGTAAAAAGGATTTAGGGTTTTATAATGAATGGGCCTCAAAATGGTTCGGATTTAGGGAAAATAATTCAGAATGTAATTTATTCGGATTTAAACTTGGAAGTTTATTGGGTACTTGGTTTAATGAACTTGCATGTGGTATTTCGGCCCATTGTAACAGGTTACATTCAAATCAAATCCACATCCGAAATCATCTTGTACTCAATCAACCAACTAAACAACTGAGATGACTGCCTTGTGAATTTTGGAAAAGAGTAACCCTGGCGGCTTGATGCAGAAAAGTTCCTCAATAACCATGAATTAAAGCCCTACTTCACAACTTTATTAGCCCTACACTTGACATTGAGAATCCTGGAGGAAAGTGAATATTTGTATCTGATGAACCCCGATAGGAAAATATGTGATGTGGGGAGCTCGGTCTTTGTTTCAACCTTGAATGTAAAAGTCATATAGATCACCCAGGAATAGGAAAACTTGAATCACCAGAGAATACTTCGGTCCCATGCCTTAAGAGTTCAACGCAATTGCGTGATTGTGAATGCCATAACCCAACAAGAAATGCAGATAAATGTTAAGCGTGAGGCCGTTGAAGTTAATAAATAAGATCAAAATTTTGGGGTGTTACACACGAGGTGCATGAAGGATCTTTCGGTACCCATGCTGGAGGACATGCAATGGCTAAGAAATTGTTGAGATCAGGTTACTACTGGATCACAATGGATGCAGACTATTGTGCCTATGCCAGGAAGTGCCACAAATGCCAGATCTACGCAAATAAAGTGCATGTGCCTCCAAATCCTTTGAACGTGATGTCTTCACCTTGGCCCTTTGCCATGTGGGGAATTGAAATGATTGGAAAGATAGAACCGACCACTTCAAATGGCCATAGATTCATCTTGGTAGCCATTGATTACTTCACCAAATGGGTTTAAGCAGCTTCATATGCAAACGTCACCAGACAAGTGGTAGCCAGATTCCTGAAAAGAGACATCATCTGTCGATATGGAGTTCCCGAGCGAATCATTACTGATAATGGTTCCAATTTGAATAAAAAAAATGATGGCAGAACTGTGTCGGGAGTTCAAAATCCAACATCACAACTCTTCTCCTTACAGGCCAAAGATGAATGGCATTGTTGAGGCAGCTAACAAAAACATCAAGAAGATTGTGCAGAAGATGGTGGTTACATATAAAGACTGGCATGAAATGCTACCATTTGCTTTGCATGGGTACCGAACCTCAATCAGAACATCCACTGGGGCAACACCATATCAGCTTGTGTACGGTATGGAGGCAGTCCTACCTGTTGAAGTTGAGCTACCCTCGTTACGGGTACTGATGGATGTAAAGCTGAATGAAGCAGAATGGGTCCGATCTCGGTACAATCAACTGAATCTGGTCGAAGAAAAGAGATTAGCTGCTATCTGTCATGGGCAGTTATATCAGAAAAGGATGAAGAAAGCCTTCGATTAGAAAGTCAGGCTTCGGGAATACCAAGTAGGAGATCTTGTGCTGAAAAGACTCCTTCCTCCTTATCCAGATCATAGGGGCAAGTGGACTCCAAATTACGATGGTCCATACATAGTAAAGAAGGTTTTCTCTGGTGGAGCACTGATGCTCACTGTAACACGGTGGGAGAACTGACTTTAGTTATGTTGCGGATAGCAAGAGTCGCCACCGACTTTTATTTTATCCAAAGGAAAGGCATAAAAGAACAGGAAAGACCTTTTAAAATATTTTTGGGTCCGGGGGGTAGGTTATGTAAAGGGAAGGTGTTAGCACCCTTTACATCCATGGTTATCCATGGGCTCTTAGTTACTTAGCTCACTTTAAAATGTTTTGAGAAGTGTAGTGTGTGATTAGAAATTTTCTTAAGTACTTTATAATGATCCATGTACGGATATATATAAAGACTTTGTTTTGAAAATTGTTTGAAATTATGAAGTGTTTCTGAAATGTTTTTGAATGAGTGAGCAAGTACATAAGAGGAACCTACCCTATGTTTAGATCTTTACTGTTCTTAAATGTTCTTTCAATGGTAAGACTATCCCTATTATTAAGGAATAGGTAGTCATTACCTTGGATGTTAGAAGGGACAAGTGAAGGGACATTTGTGATTAGGCAATTGTAAGGTGTACTTAGCAATTCGAATGGACTTATCATCTTTTATTCGAAAAGGGAAAAGATCATTTACGAAGGCAACCATGACGAGACTTGATCTTATAATTCTTTAAAGGGACAAGATGATGTTAATGAGAGAATGGACTTTGCTTTATACACCCTACTTGACCTTTTGGTTAGGCAACAATGAGAGGTAACCCTAGAAAGTGAGATGGCGATCAAAGATCGACTTACGTGTGTGAGTGTTCAATTTAATATTTATCTTTTGAATTTTAATGATCTAAATTAATTTTAAACAACATACATGTTTACACTCCCTATTTTTACTAACCATAAAAATAAATAATTTAAAATATTACAAAATATTACATCTAGGAGCAATTACATAATAATAATAAAGCAATTAAGCAAAATAAAAATAATAAGCAAAATAAATAAGCAATATAATTGGGGTTAGTGAAAATAATAATAATAATCATAATTTAAAAAAAAATAAATAGGGTTAGTAATAATCATATAATAATAATAAAAAACAAAAAGATTATAATAAACAAAATTTTAATGGTTAATAAGAAAATATGAACAATTATTATAGAATTTTAAAGTATATGCATATCATAAAATTATATTAATTATGAACATATTATAATTATAAAATTAAATTAACAACTTTTAACTATAAAAATTAAACCAAAAATAAACAATTTATGCCATATATAAAAATATAAATTAAGGATTTTAATTTTTATGTACAAAAAAATTAAATTATAAGCAATTTATATGTTTAATTAGAAATTGGATTAGAAATTTTAATTACATCATAAATATAATATATATACAAATAATAAAAGAATTAGGGTTATGAAAATAATTAGGATTTAATTTATATACAAAGATATTAGGGTTTTGAAAATTAACATGATCAATTAGGTTTTTAAAAAAAAATATTTTTTAGGGTTTATAAAATAAATTAGGTTTTATGTACAAAATATTAAATGTAAAATATTAATCTAATTAATCAATTTATAATATATGCATATTAATAAAAGACAATAATTTATTGTAAAAACATATTATTTGAATTAAATTAAAATTATAATAAACAAGCAAAATAGAAAACAAAAAAAAAAGAAATAGAAAACTTACCTGGCTGGGGTTTGAACCCAGCACCTTTGGCTTGCCATCAGCAACACATACCACCAAGCTACCCATGCGCAGGTGATAATGAGATGAGAAGAATTTGTTTTATGCCTCAAACCTGGAAATTAAGAAAAAAAAGAAAGAAAACAAAAGGCCTGGGGGAATCGAACCCAGGACCTTCATAGTATCACACAAACACATTACCATCCCAGCTAGGTGAGCGCATCTGTTCATATAATCACCACAATGCATAATATATTATAATGGCTAAATATCTGGAAAAATAAGCAAAAAGAATTGAAGCCAGGATTCGAACCCCTGCCCTCTCATAATACGCGTGCCTGTCTTTCCACTGGGACAAGCATGTGCTTGTGAAATACAAACAGAAACAGTTCATAATATTTTAAAACACTTTTTTAAATTTGAATTTTGGCGCCAGCCCAACTTCATCTTCTTCCTTGAATTCGCAGGTTTTCCTGCGAAACTATCTGGGAAAATACCTGCGAATTTTCCTGCACCCTAAACCTTCGAATTTCAAACCACCATCAAACAGCACAATTTTATCAAATTAAAGACATCTTTGAATTCCTTGCAACCTGTACAATCCAATTATGCCAATAAAATTCATTTATGTTGTGTGAATCGAAGAACCCTAATTTAGAGCTTTAAACCCTAAACATGGTATGTTCATGATTCGGCCATAACTCTTCACCAAACTATCCAGAATTCATCTATAGCCAATAACAAACATCAATATATCATTAAAATTCATTATCAATAAGTAAATATGATGATTCGAAAAAAAATGTATGAAGGACATGTATGATTCGGTTCATGCTTTATGGAGTGTATTGGCTGCAAATAAGAGTTGGGATCCACTCAATGATGCCCAAGGATCATTGCTGTGTTCTCAAATTACCTTCAAATGCCCTGGAAGATTGAAACCGAATGTGAGTTTTTGAGAGGTTTTTTGGTTTGTGAAACTTACTCTTGGAGGCTGCAAAATCCGTGGCTTGTGATAGGGTTGCATTGTATACTTATAGAGTGATCAATTTAGGTCAAAAAATTGGATACTTGTGTAGAATATTTGATCCAAAAAGATTTAAAATGATAAGCCTTTAAAAGTCAAATATTTTTGTATAAACACTTGCTATTTTAAGACAATCATCATAACTCCCATATCAATTTGATCCAAGACATATTTATGATTTTCTAGAAGCTTAATCATATTTAAATCTTTGATTTTTATATTTTATTTTAATTTAAAATGATTTTAAATGAATTAAATCAAAATAAATAAAAATAAAATAATAAAAAATCTGATTTTTGATGACTTGGGTCGTGCATGAAGTTATAATATGGATTGGGTCATCATTTGACAAGCCCATTTGGAAGAAATTGGTTTTAGACCTCCATTTTCTTCATAAACCAACCAAAAATTTCCCAACTTTGCAAGGGCTAATATCCTTCAATTTTAATGGTATGAGGGTGTTCTTGGACATTTTGAAAATCTTGAAGAGTCCTCTAACCAACCCCACTGGTTTCATGTCCATATCATTTACCAATCTCAAGTTATGCCCTTTTGAAGTTGTTGACTTTTTTTTTACTTTCAAAAGGACCTATAATGTCTTAGCTCATACCTTTCAAATGAAGCATTTTTGGGCTTGGCTTGTGAGACACAAAGTTGTAGAGAATTCAATTTCCTTAAAAATGAGCTTTGGATGGAGACTTGGTGATGAAGCATGTGAAAGTTATGGCTGGTCAAAGTTCAGTTGACTTTTACTGAGGAAACCCTAATTTAGAAACTCCTGATTCTTGATGATCTGGAATCTCCTTGATGAATCATGATCAACCCTTGATCAAATGATGAATTTTACTTCATATAATTGATGTTGGCAAAAAATCATGAAGTTTGACTTTGGTTTGACCACAGTTGACCTCAGTTTGACTTTTTAACTGCTTTGACTGATTTTGACTTATCTGATCATCTGACTGAGCAAACTTTTGAGAAAAGTCTTGAAACTTGTCATGGGGGTTCTTACACACATATAAGATGTTATGAAGCTCACTTGAAGTCTTGGAAGTTCATTTAGCCTGATTAAAGTCAAAACCCTAATTTTGGATGCACTGCTTAGGAGGTGCATTGTCTGAGGGAATTGTCAACTCTTCTGACCAATTGTGAACTTTGTGAACCTTGTGAACCATCATAAAATGTCTTGTGAACCTCATGGGAGGTATTGTGAACCTTGTGAACCTTGTGAACCTCATAAAGTATCTTGTGAACTTCATGAACCTCATGAAAGGTCTTGTAAGCATTGTGAATCTTGTGAACCTTGTGAACCTCATAAAGTGACTTGTAGACTTCATGAACCTCATGAAAGGTCTTGTAAGCATTGTGAATCTTGTGAACCTTATGAACCTCATAAAGTGACTTGTAGACTTCATGAACCTCATGAAAGGTTTTGTAAGTATTGTGAATCTTGTGAACCTTGTGAACCTTCTTAGCACACAAAGTCTTGTATTGTGAGGGAAAATTTTGGGGTGCAACACTCACTACTATGGATGGTGAATATTTCTTATCCCTTGTGAATTCAGATGCAGTTAAAAATACTTCGCATAAAAGACCCGCTGGACATAAAAACAGAATGTAAGTCCAAGCAAAAATAGGGCATCCCGGCGAGTCAAAAACAGAATAAAAGACTCGGGAAAAAATAAGGGAAAATTGAAAAAAATGTACACCCGCTGAGTTGAAAAGCCGCATTGGACAACTCAGGCAAAAATGGGTATCCCTGTGAATTGAAAACCCGAAAGGGCGATCCACGCAAAATCAGGGAATAAGCGAACAACTACATTATGAATTAGTCTGTATCACTCACAACACGACAAGCTTCGAAAGGATAAAGCATCAGTCAAAATCAACCTTTTTCAGAAAGCAAGATGAGAAGAACGTCAAGGTCATACATGTCATAGCAAAGGAAGCTCACTGGAGCATCATCATCAACATTGTCAACACATTTACTTTTCTCAATTTATAGCAATCTCCTCATTTCAGGGGATTTGTTTCTTTGACTGTATTTGCCAATTCAGGGCACCCATATTAAATCAAATCAGAAGTTTTCAGTCACACCTCGTTTTGTACATTTTTTGTTTCATTCACAAAATGTCCAATATTCATGATACAACACTTGCATAAAACAAATGAGCCGTTTTTAATAAATACTTGCAGGAAATACATTACTTTCAGGAAAGCCTAACTCATATGACGGAATCCAGTAAGGGATACCTCGGGATACTTGTGTGTTTCTTTTGTCTTAACAGATTGCAGGTGCCGCTCCCCCGAAAAGACACCGGGTCAGATAGGGTACAGACGCGAACGGTCGGCGATAGGAGAAAATGAAGGGTGAAGTGAATAGAGTCTCCAGCTAGGCATTTTTATCCCGAAAGAAAGGTAATGCTGCATAAACCTAGGAAAAGATGGATAAGATGGTTGCGAACCAGAGAAATTGAGAAAGGGGGTTGGTTACAACCTGGGAAGGTATTAGCACCCAGATTGTCCGTCGTACTTGACGGGATCCACGCTTAAAAGATTGTGTTTAAAAGGGGTAGGGTATGAGCTATCAGCGTGCAAAAGCTGAGAATGAATGTACAAGTGTCAGTGCAAAAGAAGTGAAATGCTCAGGACTGAGGCTTTTAGAAAGTATGCTAAAAGAGGGGGAAGACACAGAGACTTTTGTTCGATAACTGTTAAGTTATGCCTACGTATCCTCTAGTGCAATGAGGAAGTCAGAATACCGTAGTTCGACTCAAAGAGACTGGAAGGTAAATTGACTGTGAACTGCTTGCTTGCCTATGCCCAAGTGTATGACTCGTCTGGCTCGAGTGCTAACTGTCTTGCATTAGGCGGAAGAAGCTAGTTCTCGTTTATGAATGAGTGTGATGAGAAAAGAATCCCGAAGGAGACAATTATTGTTTGTTTTTGTGTTTTCAGTTTTTGTTAGTGTTTTTGGTGTTTTGCATAAGTTAATGAGCTTAATCCTAAATCAAAGGTCGTAAACTCATTATATCCTCCCTTGATTTGGGATAATGAGAATACTTAAGTATGAGATAAGCACCTCAACTTAATTACCATGATGATGTAGGATTAAGATCATTAACCTACTTGTGATTAATTAGATGTTTTTGGGTTCTTGTTTAGTGTTAAGTAATGAGTTTAATCTCTAATCACAGACTAGTGAACTCATTACACCATCCTAATAGAAGGATAATAGATGAGAACATTTAAGCTGAGGAAGATAACTCAACTTAATCCATGGTTAGGGATTAAATTCATTATATAACAAGTCTTTATTAAGTGGATTTTAATTAAGGGGTGAGATTAAGAAATGGATTTTATGGTTTGTAAGAAAACTTGAGGGGGACTTGTCCATTAAACACTAGGGTTAGTCCTTCTTACCCATAAAGGAAGAATTAGAACCCTAATGTAAGGCCCAAGTTACAAGATGAAGTCTTAGTGATTATTAGGATGATTTGATTAAGATGTTTAAACAAATTAATGGTTTAACACTTAGGATTAAAGTTATACACTCCATCCTAAGAGAAGGATGCAGGCATAACCCCAATTCCAAAGTCCTAAAACTTTAAGAGTTTAGTATCTGATTATGAAGATGAGAAGAGACACTCAAGGAGAATCAAAGGTAAAAACTAAGGGGGACTAATCACAACCCTAATTATTATCATGCTTGGATGTTCCTATGGTTTGTAAGGCTTGAGAAAGATCTTCAAGGAAACCACCAATGGAAGAAGCAGAAGAAAGGAGGAAGTATCAAAAGAATAAGTTACTTACTTCATTGAAGAAGATAAGTAACTTGAAGAAAGAAAGTGAGAAAGAATGAACACAAGTGAACAAGTTCACTTCAAGGAAAAGTAAGAATGCAAAAGAAAGAGATAAGAAGTGAGAAGTGAAGGCAAATTCACTTCTCAAAGTAACTTACCACCTGAAAATGTTAGCATGAATGCATAAAGTATAAAGCCTAAATAAATGAAATGAAATGAGATTAGATGAAATGAAATGACCAAAGTCATAAGTGTTTATGAAAGGTTAATGTCATGTGGGATGATGCAAAGGCATACAAAGTGCATATGTATGATCATACAAAGATGAGATGTCATGTAAGCATGCTTTGAAGTTTGAAAGTCCATGAAAGTTAATGAAGTGAAATGAATGCAAATCATAGAAAATGAATGAATAAATGATAAAGCATGATTCTAACATGCCCTAAGATGTCTAAGGTGATACATGAATGCAAGAAATGTCATGGAAAGTTCATGTATTGATGCATATGCAAGATGAATGCAAATGAACATGTAAAATTAGTGTTTTATGGAAACATGAGATGCACATGAACAAAACAGAAGCATATGATATGATAAAAATTTTAAATCACACTCAAACAAGCCCTAATCTCATACTAGGTTACCATCCAAAGGGGGAGGTCAGAAACTAAACCTAGAAGAAGTTATGGATTTTCTAAGTTTCTAGGGTTTTTTGGGTGATCTTCAATGTAAAATGACAAACAATTTGAAAATGCAAGATAAAAATGAAACAAAAATGTTTTTGGATGCTAGAAGACATGCATAGAACAATGCAAAAAGAATCAATCACAAACTCAATTTGGTTTGAAAGTTATGAATTTTTGAAGTTAGGGTTAGAAAATAGGTCATTTTAGGAACCCTAATTCAATGAAAAATCTCAAAGTGTGATCAAAACCAAAAAGAAATTTGTATGGTGAGTTTGTAAATGCTTCTAAATGTCTAAGACTGCTCTCTGATTTTTTTGGTGATTTTTAAATACTTAAATGTATTTTTAATTAATTAAATAAAACATTTAAATGATTTAAAAATACTTTTTTAATGCAAAAAATAAAAATATTTTTGGTTTCTGAAAATTAATAAAAGTCATGATAAAAAATTTCAGATTTTTTAAACCATTTTTGCTATTTTTAATAAATTCTACAAAAGAAATAGAAAGAAAATAAAATAAAATGAATAAAAATGAAAAGTAAACGCATCCAGTGGCTGAGATTCAAACATAAATGGTGGTAATTGATTGGCGCGTGATTGAGTGGCTGGGATTCAATCTAGGCTAAACTGAATTAATTAAGTTAATTAAATGAAATTAGGGTTAATGGACGAATCTGAACCATTCATTTGCGCGCTAACCCTAAGATCTAAAGGCCCACATTCAAACTTCACTAATTATAGGATTAAACCCTAATCACATTCAGATGACCTGAACAATGTTCCGGTCATCTTCTCCGGCGAACCAAAACCTCAACTTTCTCCCTAGGTCTCTAAAACTCAATCTCTCTGCCCAGAATCAAACCCCAAACATCATACAACAAGAATCATCCATCAAAACAAATTTATTTCACGTATTAAAGCTGAATCGAAGCAAATTAGTTTTAGGTCAAAATTTTCAGAGAACTCATACATGCTTAATACTCAATCATTTTCAAAACTAAACACATCAGGATCATCAGCACATCATGAAGATTCATCTAAGAACTTAAAAATGCATTTCTGGAAAAAATGTTCTTGAGGTTACCAGAGTTGAAGCTTTCGAAACTGGAACTTTCTGGGCCCTTCTTTGGTGCTAAACCACCCCCTTGATCCCCTTATGCTTCTGGAATGCTTGAAAGGAGTTTATGTAGGTTGCTTTGAAGGTTTCAGTTCAGAGCATGTCAAAATCGTGTTTTTGTTTGAGGTGGTTTCAGGCTAATGTGAGGGGTGGGAGATGATCATGGGGTTATGTGGAGATGATTGGTGAAAGAATTTTGAAGTTTTGATGGCTGAGTTGGGAGATTCGAAGAGATGAAGTTTTGCGAGGATTTTGTGTAATCTGTGCTTGGGTGAGTTACAGGCCAATGTGTTACGTGAAATGTGTTCCATAATGTTAGCATATGCAGCTGTGATTGGTCAGAGGAGTTGGTGTGACATAGTGTGATTGGTATGGGTGATTTTGCAAAAAAGTCAAGAATGTGTACTTTAGGTATGGGCATGGTGCAGGCCTGAGTTTTTGGGGTGTCTGGCCTCAGCATGGATCAAGGAAGCCCATAGGATTGAAACATTAAAGTTGGATCACTTGATGCTAGGGTTTCTGTGTTTTGCAAATTTTCCCTCTTTGGTGTATTTTGTGATTCAAGGCATGAAATGATCCAATTCTTGGGCCAATTCTGAGTTTTTGAAGTTGTTTTATCATGTCATGAAGTATTTGTACACATTTGAAGTCATTAGAAGCCTTGGCAAATGGTTTTGCGAAAATCTCTCATTGGTGCATTCTTGAAAATTATAGGATTTTTGCCAACTTTGAAGGATCATAACTTGAGTTCCATAATGGATCAAAACATGTTCTTGTACTTTTTGAAAAGGGAAAGACCTAATCTACAACTTTCATGACCAAGAATTTTTCATTTGAAGCATTTTTGGTTAAGAAAGAGGAGGTTGAAAAACTTTCCCAAAATGGAAAGTTTCCATTGCAAGTCATTTCCATTTTTGGCAACTTTGCAAATGGCTCAAAATTCTTCAATATTGTGAACTTCCAACCACTTATAAGATCAAATAAAGATCATAGAACTTCAATTTGATGAAAATACCCCTTTGGTTCCATTGTTGGGGGCCTCAGATGCCCTGATTTTGACTTAGCTTGCTCAAGAAGTTACCTAGTGAACAGATGACTTCCACAATGAATTTCTTCATCAAACTTGGTACACATGATCCTTATAAAATCTTAAGAAAATTAGAATCAAGAATGGCCCAAAAATTTGGGGTTTAGGTCTCTGAAACCAAAACCCTAATTTTGGTCATCTGTGTAGTGAAAACCCTAGCTCATCTTCCATGCCTTGCCAGTTCTTGTGATCTCTTGACTTCCATGATCTTTGAGGAGCATAATATGATGATAGGACACACATTGACCCCCTTAGAATGCTTTAAGACCTTTGGGGTGGCTCAGATGGAATCTTGGATTGCTCAGATCACAAACCCCAGATGCAGATGAACTTGAACTATGTAGTGAAACAAAAAATGCAATATGAGATGGTATGCTTATGCTTATGTGTCGCTCCCACAAAAATGACATCGAGTCAGACGGGGTACAGGCGCGAACGGTCGGTGAAAGGAGAACATGAAGATGAACTGAAAAGAGTCGCCAGCTAGGCATTTTTATCCCGAAGGAAAGGTAATGCTGCATAAACCTAGGAAAGAAATGGATAAGACGGTCGCGAACCATAGAAACTGAGAAAGGGGGTTGGTTACAAGCTGGGAAGGTATTAGCATCCAGATTATCCGTCGTACTCGACGGGATCGACGCTTGAAAGTTTGTGGTTAAAGGGGTAGTGTTAGTGCTATCTGTGTGCAAAAGCTGGAAAAA
This sequence comes from Lathyrus aphaca, assembly GCA_963966055.1. Lineage (NCBI taxonomy): Eukaryota > Viridiplantae > Streptophyta > Magnoliopsida > Fabales > Fabaceae > Lathyrus > Lathyrus aphaca. Next base: position 203,821,633 of record OZ014523.1, on the reverse strand, counting down.
GAATGTACAGGTGTCAGTGCAAAAGGTATGTGAAATGAAATGCTCAGGAATGAGGCTTAAAGAACAATGCTGGAAGAGGGGGAAAGAAACAGAGACTTTTGTTCGATAACAGTTAAGTTATGCCTACGTATCCTCTCGTGGAATGAGGAAGTCAGAACACCGTAGTTCGACTCAAAGAGACTGAAAGACATATTGATTGATGAACTGCTTGCTTGCATATGCTCAAGTGTATGACCTGTCTGGCTCAGGTGCTAACTGTCTTGCATTAGACGGAAGAAGCGAGTTCTCGTTTGTGAGTGAATGAGGTGAGAAAAGAATCCCGGAAGAGACGATTATTGTATGTTTTTGATGTGTTTTCAAACTTTTATTGCTTTTTGTGTTTGTCATAAGTTAATGAGCTTAAACCTAAACCAAGGGTTAGTAAACTCATCACATCCTCCCTCTGATTAGGGGTAATGAGAATACCTTAAGTATGAAGTAAGCACCTCACACTTAATTACCATGATATAGGATTAAGATCATTAACCTACTTGTGATTATTTAGATGGATTTGGTGTTTTTGTTTAGTGTTAAGTAATGATTTTAAGCCATAATCAAGGATTTAATGAACTCATTACACCATCCTAATAGAAGGATAATAGATGAGAGCATTTAAGTTGAGGAAGATACTGCAACTTAATCCATGATTAGGGATTAGCCTCATGACAAAACAAAGCCTTTATTAAAATGGATTTTAGTTAATAGTAAGATTAAGAAGTGAATTTTATGGTTTGTAAAACAACTTGTGGGGGACTTGTCCATTAACACTAGGGTTAGTCCTTCTTAACCAATTAAGGAAGAATTAGAACCCTAATGCAAGGCCCAAGTTACAAGTTATTGTCTTAGTGATTATTAGATGGATTGATTAAGAGATTTAAACACATCAAGGGTTTAACACTTAGGATTAAAGTTATACACTCCATCCTAAGAGAAGGATGCAGGCATACCCTTAATCACAAAGTCTTATAACCTTAGAGGTTTAGTCTCTGATAATGAGATGAAGAGAGACACACAAAAGAAGACACAAAGGTAAAACTAATGGGGGACTAATCAAACCCTAATTTTTATCATGCTTGGGTGTTCCTATGGTTTATGAGGCTTGCAAGAGATCTTCAAGAATGGCCACCAAGGAAGAAGTAGAAGAAAGGAGGAGAAGCAGAAGAAACAAGTTAACTTACTTCACTTAAGAAGATAAGTTACTTGAAGAAAGAAAGTGAAAGAGGGACATGAATGAGCAAGCTCACTCTAAGAGAAATACAAAATTCAGCAAGGATGCATAAAAGAAGATATGAGAAGAGAAGTGAGAAGTGAAGGCAAATTCACTTCTCATATTACTTACCACCTGAAAAGTTAGCAAAAGAAGAAAGAAATGAAATGGAAATGAAATGTATGCAAGGATGCAAACCAAAACCAGAAGCATATTCATGATGCAAATGATGCTAAGAGATGATGAAAATGTATGTCAAGAGCTATGGATGATCATACAAGGGATGAGAATGCAAATGAAGCATAAAAGAAGCATGAAAGTTCATGAATGTTCATGGAATGTAATGAATGCATAACATGGCAAATGGATGAAGAAATGATCAAGCATGATTCTAATGTGTCCTAGGATGTCTTAGAAGTCATATGAATGTATGAAATGTCATGGAAAGTTCTTGAATGAATGCTTATGCAAGATGTATGCACACGAAGATGAGAAATTAGGGTTTTCATGCAACATGAGATGCAAAAGTCAAAAACAGAAGCAAATGACAAGATAAAAAATTGAAAATTTAATCAAAGGAACCCTAACCCCATATGACATCACACCCTAAAGGAGAAGACCTAACTCTTAACCTAATGAAAGTTATAATTTTTCTAAGTTATTTAGGGTTTTAAGGCACCTAAAGGGAAAAAATGCAAATCAAATAAAAAATGCAGAAGACATTTATGACAAAATTATGCTAGATACTACATGTCAAATGAAGATCAATGCAAAAAGAATCATTGTCATACCATTAATGGCTAGGCAGAAAAGGATTCTTGAAGTTAGGGTTCAAAAATAGGAATTTTATGAAGCCTAAATTCAAGAAAATTGTCAAAGATGATTCAAAACCAAAAAGAAATTTGTATGGATGGCATGACAATGTTTCTAAATATCCTAAGATGCAATGCGATTTTTTTTGGGATTTTTAGAAACCTAAATGATATTTTAATTAATTATATTAATGAATTAAAATAAACATTTAAATGTTTTAAAAATGATTTTTAAATGCAAAAAATGAAAATAAAAATATTTTTGGGTTAAGAAAATTATTTGGATGCAAAATGCAGAAGAAAAGATTTTTTTTGGAATTTTCTAGCTATTTTAATAAATTGATGCAAAATAAAATGAGAAAAATGCAATAAAAATTAAAATAAACAGAAGTAAGCAAATCTAAGGGCTTGGATTGGTTCTGGGGAATTCAAGGTTGACTGCGCGCCACATCCAATGACCTGAATTTAAATCCACTTAAACTTAATTAATTAATTAAATAATCCATGTTTTAAGTTAATGACAAGATCCTGACCACACAACACACGCGGGAAACCTAAACAAACGACCTACATTCAATCCCAGCCCTAACACTAATTAAAACATTTAATCACTTTCAGGCCACCGGAGAAGAGCTCTGATCATCTTCTCCGGCAGCCTCCTCCCCTGAGAATTTCAAAACCTCACCCTAGGTCATTTTTGGAGCTCTAAAGCTCCAGATCAAACCCTCTCATCTCCGTGAACTCAAATATAACCTCAAAACAGATTTATGATAGCTTACAAACAAGATTCGAAGAAAAGATCAAAAATGGTCAAAATTTCAGAGGTTCAGTAAATACTCATTTCTTCACCATTTTCAAAAATACAAAGCTCAGAATGATCAGTGAATCATGCTCTTTCACATTGGCACTTAAAATAGGAGTTCTGGAAAAATGATTTAAGACGACTACCTGAGATGAAGCTTTCCAAACTTGAGCTTTCTGGCCACTTCCTTTGTGCAAAAAGCTTCCTTTGAACCTCCTGAGACTAATGGAATGCTTCAAAAGCTTTGAGAGTGGCTGGTTTGTGTTGTAGCAACTGAACTGGCCAAGAATTGTGTTTTGTCTATGGGTGCTTTGAGGCTGTTTTAGTGGTTGCTTTGTGGTCAGTGGATGATTTTGAGATCAATGGTGGAATTTGTTTGAGGATTGAGTATGTGAGCTGAGAGATTCGAAGGCTTTTGCAAGTTGGGGTGATTTTGGCAATGCTGAGTTCTTGGAGGTTTCAGCTTGTGTGTCTTATGAAAAATGACCCTTGAAGCATGCTTGTAAAGTCTGGATTGGGCAGAGAGTGGGTGGTGGACTGTGGTGATTGGTATGGGCTTCTTGCCAAAAAGTCAAAAGTTTTGTACTTGAGGTATGGGAAATGGTGTAGCTGGCTCATTGGCTTGTCCATGCGCAACATGGATCAAGGATGTCCATAGAATCCATTTGGAGGCAATTCAGCAAGTGGATGGAAGTTTATGTGGTGTTTTTCAAATTCATGAAGCTTTGGCACTTTTGTAATTTTTTGATGTTCAAGGCAGAGAATGATGCAATTCTTTAGGCAATTCTCATCTTTATGCAATGTACTATGATGTTATGATACATAGAAGTGTGTTTGACGTCCCAAAATGAATTGGCAAGTGGTTTTGCAAAGAATCCTCTTTGGTGCATTCTTGAAAATTATGTGATTTTTGCCAACTTTGACAAGCCATAACTTGAGTTCCAAAATGAATTAGGTCTTGTTCTTGTACTTTTTGAAAATGGAATGATCCAATCTACAACTTTCATGACCAACAATTTTTCATTTGAAGCATTTTTGGTTGAGAAAGAGGAGGTTGAAAAACTTTCCCAAAATGGAAACTTTACATTACAAGTCATTTCCATTTTTGGCAACTTTTGGTTTAGCTCACTTTCCTTCAATTTTGTGAACTTCCAAGCACTTAAATGATCAAATAAAGATCATATAACTTCAATTTGATGAAAAATCCACTTTGTTTCCTTGTTAGGGGGCCTAAGATGCCCTGATTTTGCTCTGGCTTGCTCAAGAAGTTACCCAGTGAACAAATGACTTCCACAATGAATTTCTTCATCAAACTTGGTACACATGATCCTTATGACATATTGAGACCATTAGAAACAAGAATGACCAAAAAATTTGGAGTTATGGCCTCTGAAACCAAAACCCTAATTTCAGGTCATCTGTGCAGTGAAACCCTAGCTCTGCTTCCATGCTTTGCCAGTTCTTGTGATTCTTTAATTTCCTTGATCTTTGAAGGACATAATATGATGATTGAACATACATGGACCATTTTGGAATTATTGAAGACCTTTGGAGTGGCTTAGATGGATCCTGGATTGCTCATATCACAACTCCTAGATACAGATGAACTTGAACTAATGCAGTGAAACAAAAATGCAATTTGAGGTGGTATGCTTGAACTAATGCAGATATGAAAGATCACAAGTCATGGTATGAACTTAGTGAGGGAAAATTTGGGGTGTTTACAACTGCCCCTATTCAAGCATGAGTTAGCTGTGCAGGATGTAAGCGCCTGGCTTGATAGACAAACAAGATAACATGTGGTTGAATACCAGAGACAGTCCAAAATTTGCACTTACTGGGGAGAAGAAGAAAAGGGATATAAATTGTGAAAGAAAATATAGTATGATTTGTAAAGTGTGGGCGATGGAGGACGACCATCGAGCAGAGGACGAGTGCTAGGGATAAACGGTAAATCAAGCAATGACGGGGACGGTCGACAAGCTGGGGAAATAAAGAGGTCATGATGGGGACATCCATAAGATTCTCTGGGGATTAAAGATAAAGGCAATGATGGGGATGGCCATCAGGTCTGCAAAGTAAAGGTAAACAACGATGGGGACGACCATCTGTTTAAAGAATGAATGAAATATTGATGAGGGACAGTCATCAAAGGTGAAGGACGATCACCTAGCAGGGGACGTCTGCTCTTTATCGCGGCATAGGACGAATGTCGAATAGAAAAATTCGACGATGGGGACGGCCATCGGATAAGCATGATGAAGGACGATCATCAAGAGGTGAAGAACGATCACCTAGCAGGGTACGACTGCTCTCAGGATTTATCATGACATAGGACGAATGTCAGATAACAAGATCAACGATGGGGACGACCATCAGATAAAATGATGAAGGACGATCATCAAAAGGTGAAGGACGAACACCTAGCAAGGGACGGCTGCTCTGTTGGGGATAAGGATGAGGGACGGTCATCCATGGTGAAGGACGATCACCTGGAAGGGTCCGGCTGCCGAAAGTATCACAACATAGGAAGAATGCTGGATAGAAAAGGGTTCCAATAATGGAGATTCCACTGGGGAAAGGATGAGGGACGGTCATCCAGAGGTGAAGGACGATCACCTAGAAGGGTATGATTGTCAAAAATATCGCGACAAAGGACAAATGTCGGATAGAAAAAAGATGTTTTGCTGGGGACTTGCTAGGGAATGGTAAACACGGACGAGTGCTTACGCTTTCTGAAATAAAAAGATATAAGTGTTTGACGCTGTGTATAGATTAAAGATGCGGACGAGCATCCTTAAGACTACGATACGGATGAGTATCAGAAGATAAATTGTACAAGTTATGAGTGTATTCTGGAAACCTGTGGGGATAAGATGACACGGGCGGATGTCGAAAGGAGTGTATAAACAAGTGTTCGGACAATTGTGCTGGGGATAGGTGACACGGACGGGTGTCAAAAGAGTGTATAAGCATTGGTTTGGTTTACATCTGTGAGGGATGATATGACACGGACGAGTGTATATGATCATTTATTTGTATTTGAGAGTGCAAAGGGGACGCTTTGGCTTTCTGTTGGGGAAATATGAGGTGACACGGACGAGTGTCGAGAAGGACCAGTATCTTTTGGTAGAAAGTGTTCTGGCTATTTTACTGGGGAATGATGGCACAGACGAGTGTTAAAAGGAGCATGTATCTGTATTTGAGAGTGCAAAGGGGACGCTTTGGCTTTTATGTGCAAGGGATGTATTTTGTATATTGCTGATGAGGTGTTGTTGATATTTACAAGTGACTGGCTCGAACCTGACTCGTGATCATGCAATATGTTTGATTTTTACCGTAATGCTCCGTATTAGACGGAATGCTATGCTCTGGGGAAAAATGATGAGAATGCTATGATTATGCAAAAGAAATCGGTTCGGGATTCGGATCCCGCTGCTGTGAAGATCTCTGGCTGATCCGCTTGAAGATATCCCAGCTGGGGATAAGATCATTGGTAGATCTGATAAGATGTATGGTTCTGCTCGGGGACTAGATCACTGATAGACCTATCTGGTGAGGAGATAACCCAGCTAGGGATGAGGAAGCTTTCGTCACTTTGTTGTGTGAGAATTTCAGACATTTCTCTTCTTGGGAGAGGCTGGAGCTCTGTGGGGAGATGGCTGGAGATGAGGATGCTTGACAACTCAGCTGGGGAAATGAGCATTTACTGATGCTGTTTGGAAATATGTGTTGGGGAAGTGATGCATTGGCAACTTCGTTGGGGAAAACATTCCAGATATTGCTAGGGGAGAAAGTATGTTTGACATGCCCCACGTCGCGTATTGGATACCTGCAATCCTGTTAAGACGAAGAAATGCACAAGTGTCCAGAGGCATCCCTTACCGGATTCCGTCATAGGAGTTAGATATTCCCGAGAGTAAATACATTTCCTGCAAGTATTTAATTTAGAAAGGCACAACTGTTTTATGCAAATATTATATTATAGATATTGGACATTTTTTGCAAACGAAACAAAAATGCACAAGACGGAGTGTGACTGAAAATTCTGATTTTATTAATTTGGGTGCCCTAAATTGGCAAATACAGTCAAAGAAACAAAACCCCTAAAATAAGGAGATTGTTACAAAATTGAGAAAAATAAAGGTGATGGAAATGTTTGACGATGCTTCAGTGAGCTCCCCTTTGTTATGACCCGTATGACCTTGACGTTCTTCTTACCCTGCTTTCTGAAGAAGGTTGATTCTGACCGATGCTTTAACCCTTCGAAGTTTGCCATGTTGTAAATGATACAGACGAATTCAGAATGCAGTTGTTCGCTTATTCCCTGATTTTGCGTGGATCGCCCTTTCGGGTTTTCAATCCACCGGGATACCCATTTTTGCCTGAGCTGTCCAATGCGGCTTTTCAACTAAGCGGATGTACATTTTTTTTATTTTCCCTTATTTTTGCCCGAGTCTTTTATTCTGTTTTTGACTCGCCAGGATGCCCTATTTTTTGCCTGGACTTACATTCTATTTTTATGTCCAGCGGGTCATTTATGCGAAGTATTTTTTAACTGCATCTGAATTCACAGGGGATAAGAAATCTTCACCATCCATAGTAGTGAGCATCAGTGCTCCACCGGAGAAAACCTTCTTTATAATGAACGAAGCATCGTAGTTTGGAGTCCATTTGCCCCTGTGGTCTGTATGAGGAGGAAGGAACCTTTTCAGCACAAGATCTCCCACTTGGTATTCCCGAAACCTGACTTTCTGATCGAAGGCTTTCTTCATCCTTTTCTGATATAGCTGCCCATGACAGATTGTAGCTAGTCTCTTTTCTTCTATCAGATTCAGTTGATTGTACCGAGATCGGACCCATTCCGCTTCATTCAACTTGACATCCATCAGTACCCGCAAGGAGGGTAGTTCAACTTCAACAGGTAGGATTGCCTTCATACCATACACAAGCTGATACGGTGTTGCCCCAGTGGATGTTCTGATTGAGGTGCGATACCCATGCAAGGAAAATGGTAGCATTTCATGCCAGTCTTTGTATGTAACCACCATCTTCTACACAATCTTCTTGATATTCTTGTTAGCTGCCTTAACAACGCCATTCATCTTTGGCCTGTAAGGAGAAGAGTTGTGATGTTGGATCTTGAAGTCCCGACACAGTTCTGCCATCATCTTGTTGTTCAAATTGGAACCATTATCAGTAATGATTCGCTCGGGTACTCCATACCGACAAATGATGTTTCTTTTCAGGAATCGGGCTACCACTTGTCTGGTGACGTTTGCATACAAAGCTGCTTCAACCCATTTGGTAAAGTAATCAATGGCTACCAGGATGAATTTGTGGCCATTTGAAGCAGTCGGCTCGATCTTTCCTATCATGTCAATGCCCCACATGGCAAAAGGCCAAGGTGAAGACATCACATTCAAAGGATTTGGAGGTACATGCACTTTGTCTGCGTAGATCTGTTATTTATGTCATTTTCTGACATAGGCACAACAGTCTGCATCCATTGTGATCCAGTAGTAACCTGATCTTAGAAATATCTTAGCCATTGCATGTCCTCCAGCATGGGTACCAAAAGATCCTTCATGCACCTCGTGCATCAGCAAATTTGCTTCTTTCTTGTCAACACATCTGAGAAGAACCATATCAAAGTTTCTCTTGTATAATGAACCATCAACATTCAGGAAGAAACTACCAGCCAACCTTCTTAATGTCTTCTTATCATTGGATGATGCCCCAGGTGGGTATGTCTGATCCTCTAAGAAGCTTTTGATGTCATGGAACCAAGGCTTGTCATCTTTAGCAATGTCCACGGAGAATACGTATGCTGGTTGGTCTAGTCTGGATACTGAAATTCAAGGCACAAAGTTGGCAGCCTGAACTTTGATCATGGAGGAAATGGTAGCTAGAGCATCTGAGAACTGATTTTCGTCTCGAGGGATGTACTCAAGTTTGACTGTTGTGAAGAAAGTCAATAATCTCCTCGTATAGTCACGGTATGGAATTAGATGCTCTTGGTGAGTGTACCATTTGCCATTGGTTTGATTGATTACCAGAGCTGAATATCCGAATACAGTTAAAGTCTTGATCCTGAGGTCAATGGCTTCCTCAAGACCCATGATACAAGCTTCGTATTCGGCTTCGTTGTTAGTGCATGCAAAGGTGAGTTTTGCCGAGAAAGGCATGTGAACTCCTTTAGCTGTAATGAGCACTGCACCAACTCCTCAACCATTCATGTTGACAGCCCCATCAAACATCATTGTCCATTCTTCTTCTAGGTCAGGCCCTTCAGTGTGAACAGGCTCTTCATGATCTTTTGCTTTTAGGAACATGATGTCTTTATCAGGGAAGTCAAATCTCATGGGCTGGTAATCATCAATGGGTTGCTCAGTTAGATAGTCAGATAGTACACTTCCTTTGATGGCCTTTTGAGACGTGTACTGAATGTCATACTCTGTCAGAATCATTTGCCATCTTGCAACCCTTCCGGTAAGTGATGGCTTCTCAAATATGTACTTGACGGGGTTCATCTTTGAGATTAACAAAGTAGTGTGGGCCAACATATACTGTCTTAGTCGGCGAGCAGCCCACGCTAAAGCACAGCAAGTTTTCTCGAGCAGTTAATAACGTTGTTCACAGTCAGTAAACTTTTTGCTTAGGTAGTATATTGCATACTCTTTTCGACCAGACTCGTCATGCTGGCCCAGCACACACCCCATTGATCCTTCTAATACTGTCAGGTACATTATTAGAGGTATTCCTTCAACTGGAGGCATAAGGATTGGAGGTTCTTGCAAGTACCCCTTGATTTTTTCAAAAGCCTTCTAGCAGTCTTCATTCCACCTGACCGTTTGTTCTTTTCTTAACAGTTTGAACAAGGGCTCACAGGTTGCTGTAAGATGAGATATGAACCTTGAAATGTAGTTCAATCTACCTAAGAACCCCCGAACTTTCTTTTCAGTCCTAGGTGCAGGAATTTCTTGAATGGCTTTGACTTTGTCAGGATCAACTTCAATTCACTTTTCACTTACAATAAACCCCAGCAGCTTACCAGACCGTACCCCGAATGTGCATTTGTTGGGGTTTAGCTTCAGCTGATACTTCCTCAGACGCTTGAACAACTTCAGTAGATTTACCAGATTGTCTTCTTCTGTGAGGGACTTGGCAATCATATCATCCACGTAACATTCAATTTCTTTATGGATCATGTCGTGGAATAATGTTACCATAGCCCGTTGATAAGTGGCACTATCATTCTTCAGTCCAAATGGCATCACCTTATAACAGAATGTTCCCCAAGGTGTGATGAAAGTAGTCTTCTCCATGTCTTCAGGTGACATCTTGATCTGATTATATCCTGAAAATCCATCCATGAAGGAAAACACTGAGAACTGAGCCGTGTTGTCGACCAATACATCAATGTGAGGTAAAGGGAAATCATCTTTTGGGCTAGCTTTGTACAAATCCCGGTAATCCATACACATCCGTACTTTGTCATCCTTCTTAGGCACTGGTACAATGTTAGCAACCCACGGTGGGTAACTAGTTACAGCAAGGAAACAGGCGTCCCACTGTTTTTGTACCTCTTCTTTTATCTTCATGGCCATATCCGGACGAGTGCGACATAGCTTCTGTTTCACTGGAGGACAGTCTTACTTTAAAGGTAGCTTGTGTATAACAATGTCGGTATCCAAACCTGGCATGTCTTGGTAGGACCAAGCAAAGACATCAACGTACTCTCTGAGCATGTCAATAAGTTGTTCCTTCACTGAATCTTGCAGACGTGCCCCGATCTTCCCTTCTTTGAAGTCTTCTTTGGTATCAAGATTAATTGTCTCAACTTCCTCCTGATGAGGAGTGATCACCTTTTCCTCTTGCCTTAACAACCTGACTAGTTCTTCAAGTAACTCAAAGTCTTATTCAACTCCTTTATCGGCTTTATTAATCGGATTGTCGAAGTCATACAAGGTCATAGCGGTGTCGTTGTCAGTGCAATCTGGAGGATGACTTCTGCAACGGTTGAGATTGGTTCTTTTTAGTGATCAGTTTTATCTTGTTTAGAAAAAGCAAAAATGAAGTTATTTATTTTGAAAACATTGCCATTTTATTGTTTTGTACAAAAGTGAAAAATGAAAAAGACAATGAGCGAAAAAGAGACTTGTTTGCAAAACATGTCCTGATATTCATTAATTAATTATTTGCACAAAATACAAGATGACCCTATTACAAAATGAGTCCTGACACCTTGGGCAAGATGCAGGACTTGATGCATGCTTAAAAGACAGGAAATAATAATTACTCTGCAGGAGTAACTCTTATAATTTCCTAGGAAGACCAGTTAGAGACTTGGTTCCCCGGGATCCTTGGACGTATCCAGTTCTCCAAGTTGCGATTGCCTTCTTCCTCGTCTTCCAGATTGTTCACAGCATCCGAGGTAAGCATTCCCCCACTGACAAATTTGGGCTCCTTTGAAGCCTCTGGTTGATCTTGTCAGATTGGTCTGTAACCCAACCCGAATCTGTCTTCTTTCTTTTCTACTGGCAGTAGCTTGCCCCAGTCCTGAGCTGTACTTTCTTCAACAACCTTCCGGGCTTGCTGATATGAAGTGATAGAAGTTCCAGACACAACAGTTGCTTCATTGATGTTAAGGGCCTCAAACCTCTGGCTCATTGTCTCGTGGATCTCTCCATCCATCTCTATATACTTGTAAGTAGCCAGCTGGCTAACGAAAATGTCTTCCTCCCCACAGATTGTGATGATCTGGCCTTCCCACTCAAATTTTAATTTCTGGTAAAGGGTAGATGTAACAGCACTAGCGGCGTGAATCCAGGGTCTATCCAACAAACAGCTGTAGGCCGGCTGAATGTCCATCATGAAGAAAGTAGTTTTGAAGACTTGTGGGTCAATCACCACGGGTAATTCAATATCTCCAAGCACTGATCTCTTAGAACCATCAAACGCTCTCACCACCAAGTTACTTGGACACAATGCCAAACCATTATATTCCAACTTCACCAAGGCTTTCTTTGGGAGGACATTGAGCGAGGACCCAGTGTCTACCAACACATGAGAAAGAACAACACCTTTGCACTCTAAGGTGATGTGTAAAGCCTTGTTATGATTGCGTCCCTCCGTTGTTAAATCAGCATCTGTGAAGCCCAGTCAATGGCTTGTGTTAACATTTGCAACCACTGTTTCCAGCTGATTAACCGTAATCTCTTCCGACACGTAGGTTGCGTGCAGGACCCTCAAGAGTGCATTCCTATGAGCCTCAGAACATATTAACAATGACAATATAGAGATTTTGGAGGGCGTTTGATGAAGCTGGTCCACCACTTTGTAATCACTATTTTTGATTATCCTCATGAACTCGTCCACCTCTTGTTCAAAATACGTCTTCGGAGTTTATTTAACAGTTGCCTCTTCAAGTACCACATTCTTCCCTTTTGCTTTAGCAACAACCTCTGTTTCAGCATTGGGTCTTGGTACTTGTGAGGAAAAAAGGCGTCCGCTTCTGGTGAAGCCTCCGCCTCCCCCAACATTGTCAACTTGTGGTGAAGAGGTTAATGAATCTAGAGTGATTTTCTTTCCGTCGCAGTAGATATCAGAGCCGTAGTGCCAAGGTATGGCATTACTGCTTTCATAAGGAACGGGTCCAGGTACCGTAATGGTGACCAGACTGATTGTTGCAGCGGAAGGAACTATGATGGTATGCGGGTCGTAATAGATTGTGATTGGAGATCTGACAGTAGGTGTTGTTGTTTGTTGTTGGAAATTTTTGTTGGGATGGACAGTTGCCGGGTCATAATAGATCGTGACCGTTGAGACATCTTTGTTAACGTTTGTTGGTGTTGTAGGCGATTCCGTTGATAAGATGGGTGTTGATGTTGTAGAAGTAAGTGTAACTGAACTTTGGTTTGTTGAAATAATGGATGGAGTGATTGCTGGAGTTATGGATGAATCAGTGGGAGTGATAGTTGTTGCAGTTGTAGGAGGATCTATTTTTGCTGAAGAAAAAGTTGTTGATGTTGTAGGAGCCGTTGTGGTAATTTGCAAAATTCCATCTCTGATAAGGCCATCTATGCCAAGCCTTAGCCTCTCACAACCATTAATAGCAGTTTTGCACGATTCGCAGCAGGCCTCACAACCTGGGAATACCTGGCATCTTAAAAGTTGAACTTTGACTTCTGCCAGCGGTGTTTGAATCTGTGCAACATTATCAATCAGTGCAGATGGTTGGTCCCTCCTCTATGGCATTAATCCTGGGCCAACTATGACTAGGCATATGATTTCTGGTAACATTTGGAGGAGGTGCAAAGTTGAGAGATTTGGAATCAACCAAATCTTGAACCTTCATTTGCATGGTTCTGCATTTCTCAGTATTGTGACCAGGTGCGTTGGAGTGAAAGGCACACCTAGAATTGGCATCATAATTCTTCGGGAGGTTGAGAGGATCTGGTGGGGCCAACTTCCTTAACTCAACCAGGTTGAGCTTCAGGAGTTGTGGCAGTAGAGCGGCATACGGCATAGGAATGGGGTCAATCACCCTATTTGCTTGAGATGGCCTCTGTTGAAAGGGGCGATGTTGTTGGTTGTTGTTGTTATTGTGGTACGATCTTTGTTGCGGAAAGTGCGGTTGTTGCTGATAGTGATGTTGTTGTGGAAAAAGTGGTTGTTGTGGAACTGGAGCCGGGATAGTAACAACTGCTATTGATCTGTGAGAATATTGGGGTCTGACCCTGCCTGCATGAATAGCATTTGTTTCACCCGTCCTTCAGGGTCCTGAAAAAGGTTTTCTTGTATTGTTGGAGGAACTTGCACCGTTGTCAGAGATTTTGCCCATCTTTAGAAGACTTTCAATTCTCTCACCAGCTATAACTACATCAACAAAGCTAGTGGAGGAGAATGCAGCAAGTCGGTCAATATATGTTCCCTGAAGAGTGTTCATAAACATGTCAGCCATTTCCCGTTCAGACATGGGTGGCTGGACAGCAGCAGCAAGCTGTCTCCACCTCTGAGCATAATCCCTGAAGCTTTCCCTTGAAGACTGAGACATGCCCATTAGGAGGGTTCTATTGGGATCCATGTCTAGGTTGTATTGGTATTGACGGATGAAGGTTTCGGCCAAGTCTTTCCAACATCTTATAGTGGCCCTGGTCAGATGTGAATACCATTCTCTTGATGCCCCAGTCAGGATGTCCTCAAAATAGAACATCCATAACTTCTCGTCCATGGTATAAGCTTTGAGTCTCCCCAAGAAAGACTGCAGATGAGTACATGGGCAGGAGGTACCATTATGTTTTTCAAAGCACGGGGGTTTGAATTTGTGAGGAATCCTCACCCCATCCACCAGCCCCATGTCCATTACGTCAAAGCCTAGGGAATTCTGGGATTCTAGAGACCTCAGTTTCTCAGCAATCTCATCCAACCTTCAGTCATACACCTCATCCCCAACCCCAATAACTATGAACTGCTCTTCCTGAGGATCTTCTTGCAAGATCCTACCTCCAGCAGTATTTCCTTGAATATTCCTTGTGACATTAACATCTGGGTTCAGATGGGGCCCAAACTCTGGTGGGTCGATGCGAGGCTGCCCGCATTCATTATTGATGGTTCCTCATGTACCAGGGTGGTGCTCTTCAGGAGTCTGCCTTTCCACCAATTCCCCCAGCCTTTCCTAGCTCTGAGCTAAGCTAGTCATCACAGCCATGAACTGGGTCATTTGATTTCTCATCTCAACCCTTTCATTTGCCATTTGGTTCCTTACTTCATTCAGGTCCTGCTGTACCTGATCCATCTGAATGCCCGGAAGGTTGTTTCGCGTTGGGTACCGGTGTGTTCGGTTGACAGGGAACACTCGTCTTCGAGCAATGTTTCCTGAAACCATAACAAAGTGAGAAATAATAACAAACAAAGACCTACAAAACAAAGAAAATGTTAGTATGCAATGCGATATGCCTATTTATCTTCCAAGGGTATCCGGTTTGGTTCTTTGGTTTTGACCTTTCCAGAACTCGAGGAAATGCTTGATGATGTTGAGAGATAAAGCCCATCAATAAAACAAACTGATATATTACAAAAGGATGAAAATACATAGTTTGTTTACAATATGTGCTCGTGGTGGGTCAAAGATACAACAATCAAAAGAAAAGTACATCAAAAGAAAGAAATACAAGCAAAAGGATCACAAATCCAATCCAAAGTCATCCTCCTTGACTTCCTTCAGGAGGGCCTCAGTCACTGGACCAGCTGGGTGCTTTGTAATAGTCTTGATGAGGAGGTTCCTGGTAGAAATGGCATTGGTTAGCTTCTTATGCTTGTCATGATCCTTTGATCTCTTTAACCTTGCCCGGAGTTTCAGTTCAGATATCTCCTTCTGAGCTGCCAATAAAGCTTCCTGCTGCTTCTTCTCACTGGCCTCTAGCTGCTCTATCTTGGCCTGAGTCCTCTGGTCTTCTTGTGCACGGGCTTCAGTGATCCTGATCCACCTAGCCTGGCTTTCCTCCAGATAATGCTCTGCCCTAGCTTTCTGAATCTTGCCCTCCTTGTAGACATTCTTCAGAACCAACTCCCCTGCCCTTGCCTTCCTAATGTAGTCATCTGTCCTTTCAATCTTGGTTAGATGCTCAGTTTTGAGTCTTTCCAATCTCTCAATGTCCAGACAACTGTCATTTCTCTCCCAGAGAGTCTTCTTCAGGGCTTCAGATAGCTGATTATTCCTCTATTTCAGCTTTTCAAACTCTTCCAGGCTAACAGTTGTTGCATGCTGTAATGTAGTGGGTTCAGGTGTATCTTCCAAGGTGAAAGGCATCCTGGTGATCTGAGCTCTAGTACAGGAACAGTCAGAGTACTGGGCTGAAGCAATAGTGTTGCACCTTCCAAGGATGGCTGTCCCTTTGGTCTGGATGTTGTCCCAAGCCCAGGCAACTTGTCTGACAACAACAGAGTTGGGTTGAACTTCATAGTAGATAGTCTCAGCCAAATCTTGTCCTCTGGGAGGATGAACCAGAGCATATCCCAATTGTCTCTTAAACAGTAAAGGTTTGTAGTTGATGCAACCTTTTACTCATATTAGAGGCACATTAGGGTACTGCCCACAGCTGGTAATAATGTCCTTGCCTTTTGTGCTCTGGGTGCAACATTTAATGTCATCTGATGTCGAGGCAATGAACCTCTTAGCCCAATTCTTCTGCTGATGGGGGTTCAAGAAGGCATCTGATTTTGGCAAGTGTCTGAGCAGCCAAGAGTAGTACAGAGGAGCACAACATCTGACCAACTTCCCCCTTTGCTTTTCATTTCTCGGATGGATGGAGTAGTAGAAATCTCCTAGTAATGTAGGCACTGGGTTCCTCAGCAGGAACAAGTGGATGGCATTCTTACTCACAAACTTGGGCTCATCTGCAAACAATATAACCCCATATATTTTGAGGGCTAAAAGTGCACAGACAGCCTTCCATTCTCCTACTGCAACCTTCAGAGTGGCCTGGGAAATCAGGAATTCCAGATGTAAGCCAGGAATCCCAGCTTTTGTTTTCATGTTTTGCTCAATAAGGGCATGCTCCAAATGCAATGCCCTGGCAATCTCTTCATTTCTGGAAGCAGTCATCTCTGGGTTGAAAGGAATCCCTCTCCTGATAGGAACTCCAATCAACAAGGAAAACTCTTCTAGCAGTGGTCCCATCTGGAAATCAGGAAAGGTGAAGCATCTAAGTGGAGGGTCATAAAACTGCAAGCATGTGTGGATCATACTCCTCTGAGATGCATCAAGATCCATGACCATGTCCAAAATACCCCCATAGTGCTCTCTAAACAGTAGGATGTGGTCAGGTGTGATAAGGGACTGGACCTGCCTGATACCGGTCAAGGTAGGCTCAAAGAAGTGATAAGATATGTTGCTCTTTCTTAGAGTATCCATGAGTGCTGATAAAGAAACTAAAGACAACTGCTGATGAAGATCACAGACTGAGAAGCTGGAAGTGAGTCTCTGGCAGACTGATGGATACTGACAACTGATGAAGGTGTTGAAGGAGACAAGCTGAAGGAGATGCTGAAGAAGAACCACTGATACAATGATGAAGGTTGCTGGAGAAGAAAAACTGAAGCAGATGCTGAAGAAGATAACTGAAGCAGAGGTCTAAGCAGCAGAAAGGGTCAAAACCAAACCAAAGATGATATGATGGATACACTGTAAAACAAATAAGCAAATGTTAAATGATGCGATGATGATATATGCAAATGATATGCAAGGGTTTGTGATCAAGAGCTGGATCTGATTATCTGCCTTGGTAAAGGTCCATGTATGTTCAAAAGTTTGGATGGAGGCTTAGAAATCCAGTAATCGGGTGGGGGACTCAAATAAAGAGTCACATGTCCTGGGTAATCATAAGAACTGTCCAAAGTGGTGCATTCTTAAAACAAAACAGTAACAGGGTATGATATGGTCAAGGGTTCCTGCAAAACCTGCAAATATCCCAACCCCCTCACAGGTAATGTTCTAGAACAAAGATCCCCAGACTTGGATCAGTTACAGAAGTGTAAACACTTATAACCCGGAGGTACAGTGTTTCAAATAACCATAAAGGATCCTCCTCTAATTCACCCCAGATTCTGAAGGTCATAATAAAGGTTGTCCAGACTTAGCAGGATTCCCAGATAGCCCTATCACTACAGGAAATCTGTAGCACAGAGTTCTCAAGAAGAAACCTACATCTGAACCGTGTTTCATATTCCCGCACCAAACCGAAATGGAATGGGAAAGAATATGGAGCCACTCTAGCCTAGGTGTCACTCAGGTCCCAGGTATAGGACCTTAATCACTCAATGAA
Source organism: Lathyrus aphaca (assembly GCA_963966055.1). Taxonomy (NCBI): domain Eukaryota; kingdom Viridiplantae; phylum Streptophyta; class Magnoliopsida; order Fabales; family Fabaceae; genus Lathyrus; species Lathyrus aphaca. Next base: position 203,803,945 of record OZ014523.1, on the reverse strand, counting down.
ACCCCACCCACCAAGGAAAACCAGATTCAACAATGATAATGACAGTATGATGTATAAAAAACTGTAAAGAAAGTAGTAAATAAAGCTGTACATAAAGCAATAAATAAAGAAAATAAATAAGCACAAGTAGCACGTAACACCCCTGTAAACACAAATCAAACAAGCGCTAGGAGGAACCCACAAAAAAGAACCAGAAGCCCTGGTTGCAGTATAAGGGTCCCCAGCAGAGTCGCCAAGCTGTCGCTCCCACCAAAATGACACCGGGTCAGACGGGGTACAAACGTGAACGGTCGGTGAAAGGAGAACATGAAGATGAACTGAAAAGAGTCTCTAGCTAGGCATTTTTATCCCGAAGGAAAGGTAATGCTGCATAAACCTAGGAAAGAAATGGATAAGACGATCGCGAACCAGAGAAACTGAGAAAGGGGGTTGGTTACAACCTGGGAAGGTATTAGCACCCAGATTGTCCGTCGTACTCGACGGGATCCACGCTTGAAAGTTTGTGTTTAAAGGGGTAATGTCAGTGCTATCTGTGTGCAAAACCTGGAAAAAGAATGTACAAGTGTCAGTGCAAAAGGTATGTGAAATGAAATGCTTAGGAATGAGGCTTAAAGAACAATGCTGGAAGAGGGGGGAAGAAACAGAGACTTTTGTTCGATAACAGTTAAGTTATGCCTACGTATCCTCTCGTGCAATGAGGAAGTCAGAACACCGTAGTTCGACTCAAAGAGACTGAAAGACAAATTAACTGATGAACTGCTTGCTTGCCTATGCTCAAGTGTATGACCTGTCTGGCTCAGGTGCTAACTGTCTTGCATTAGACGGAAGAAGTGAGTTCTCGCTTGTGAGTGAATGACGTGAGAAAAGAATCCCGGAGGAGACGATTATTGTTTGTTTTTGATGTGTTTTCAATCTTTTATTACTTTTTGAGTTTGTCATAAGTTAATGAGCTTAAACCTAAACCAAGTGTTAGTAAACTCATCACATCCTCCCTCTGATTAGGGGTAATGAGAATACCTTAAGTATGAAGTAAGCACCTCACACTTAATTACCATGATGTACGATTAAGATCATTAACCTACTTGTGATTATTTAGATGGATTTGGTGTTTTTGTTTAGTGTTAGGTAATGAGTTTAAGCCATAATCAAGGATTTAATGAACTCATTACACCATCCTAATAGAAGGATAATAGATGAGAGCATTTAAGTTGAGGAAGATACCTCAACTTAATCCATGATTAGGGATTAACCTCATGACAAAACAAAGCCTTTATTAAAATGTATTTTAGTTAATAGTAAGATTAAGAAGTGACTTTTATGGTTTGTAAGACAACTTGAGGGGGACTTGTCCATTAACACTAGGGTTAGTCCTTCTTAACCAATTAAGGAAGAATTAGAACCCTAATGCAAGGCCCGAGTTACAAGCTATTGTCTTAGTGACTATTAGATGGATTGATTAAGAGATTTAAACACATCAAGGGTTTAACACTTAGGATTAAAGTTATACACTCCATCCTAAGAGAAGGATGCAGGCATACCCTTAATCACAAAGTCTTAAAACCTTAGAGGTTTAGTCTCTGATTATGAGATGAGGAGAGAGACAAAAAAGAAGACACAAAGGTAAAACTAATGGGGGACTAATAAAACCCTAATTGTTATCATGCTTGGGTGTTCCTATGGTTTATGAGGCTTGCAAGAGATCTTCAAGAATGGCCCCAAGGAAGAAGCAGAAGAAAGGAGGAGAAGCAGAATAAACAAGTTAAATTACTTCACTTAAGAAGATAAGTTACTTGAAGAAAGAAAGTGAAAGAGGGGCATGAAAGAGCAAGCTCACTCTAAGACAAATACAAAATGCAGCAAGGATGCATAAAAGAAGAGATGAGAAGAGAAGTGAGAAGTGAAGGCAAATTCACTTCTCAAATTACTTACCACCTGAAAAGTTAGCAAAAGAAGAAAGAAATGAAATGGAAATGAAATGTATGCTAGGATGTAAACCAAAACCAGAAGCATATTCATGATGCAAATGATGCTAAGAGATGATGCAAATGTATGTCAAGAGCTATGGATGATCATACAAGGGATGAGAATGCAAATGAAGCATAAAAGAAGCATGAAAGTTCATGAATGTTCATGGAATGTAATGAATGCATAACATGGCAAATGGATGAAGAAATGATCAAGCATGATTCTAATGTGTCCTAGGATGTCTTATAAGTCATGTGAATGTATGAAATGTCATGGAAAGTTCTTGAATGAATGCTTATGCAAGATGTATGCACATGAAGATGAGAAATTAGGGTTTTCATGCAACATGAGATGCAAAAGTCAAAAACAGAAGCAAATGACAAGATAAAAAATTGAAAATACAATCAAAGGAACCCTAACCCCATATGACATCACACCCCAAAGGAGAAGACCTAACTCTTAACCTAATGAATGTTATAATTTTTCTAAGTTATTTAGGGTTTTAAGGCACCTAAAGGGAAAAAAATGCAAATCAAATCAAAAATGCAGAAGAAATTTATGACAAAATTATGCTAGATATTACATGTCAAATGAAGATCAATGCAAAAAGAATCATTGTCATACCATTCATGGTTAGGCAGAAAAGGATTCTTGAAGTTAGGGTTCAAAAATAGGAATTTTATGAAGCCTAAATTCAAGAAAATTGTCAAAGATGATTCAAAACCAAAAAGAAATTTGTATGGATGGCATGACAATGTTTTAAAAATGATATTTTAATTAATTAATTTCCATTAATTAATTAAAATATACATTTAAATGTTTTAAAAATGATTTTTAAATGCAAAAAAATAAAAATAAAAATATTTTTGGGTTAAGAAAATTATTTGGATGCAAAATGCAGAAGAAACGTTTTTTTTGGAATTTTCTAGCTATTTTAATTAATTGATGCAAAATAAAATGAGAAAAATGCAATAAAAATAAAAATAAACAGAAGTAAGCAAATATAAGGGCTTGGATTGGTTCTGGGGAATTCAAGGTTGACTGTGCGCCACATCCAATGGCCTGAATTTAAATCCAATTAAACTTAATTAATTAATTAAATAATCCAGGTTTTAAGTTAATGATAAGATCCTGACAACACAACACACGCGGGAAACCTAAATCAAACGGCCTACATTCAAACCTAGCCCTAACCCTAATTAAAACATTTAATCACTTTCAGGCCACCGGAGAAGAGCTTCGATCGTCTTCTCCGGCAGCCTCCTCCCTTGAGAATTTCAAAACCTCTCCCTAGGTCATTTCTGGAGCTCTAAAGCTCCAGATCAAACCCTCTCATCTCCCTGAACTCAAATATAACCTCAAAACAGATTTATGATAGCTTACAAATAAGATTCGAAGAAAAGATCAAAAATGGTAAAAATTTCAGAGGTTCAGTAAATACTCATTTCTTCACCATTTTCAAAAATACAAAGCTCAGAATGATCAATGAAGCATGCTCTTTCACATTGGCACTTAAAATAGGAGTTCTGGAAAAATGATTTAAGACGGCTACCTGAGGTGAAGCTTTCCAAACTTGAGCTTTTTGGCCACTTCCTTTGTGCAAAAAGCTTCCTTTGAACCTCCTGAGACTAATGGAATGCTTCAAAAGCTTTGAGAGTGGCTGGTTTGTGTTGTAGCAACTGAACTGGCCAAGAATCGTGTTTTGTCTATGGATGCTTTGAGGCTGTTTTAGTGGTTGCTTTGTGGTCAGTGGATGATTTTGAGATCAATGGTGGAATTTGTTTGAGGATTGAGTATGTGAGCTGAGAGATTCGAAGCTTTTGCAAGTTGAGGTGATTTTGGAAATGCTGAGTTCTCGGAGGTTTCAGTTTGTGTGTCTTATGAAAAATTACCCTTGAAGCATGCTTGTAAAGTCTGGATTGGGCAGAGAGTGAGTGGTGGACTGTGGTGATTGGTATGGGCTTCTTGCCAAAAAGTCAAAAGTTTTATACTTGAGGTATGGGAAATGGTGTAGCTGGCTCATTGGCTTGTCCATGCGTAGCATGGATCAAGGATGTCCATAGAATCCATTTGGAGGCAATTCAGCAAGTGGATGGAAGTTTATGTGGTGTTTTGCAAATTCATGAAGCTTTGACCCTTTTGTAAATTTTTGATGTTCAAGGCATGGAATGATGCAATTTTTTGGGCAATTATGATATTTATGCAATGTACTATGATGTTATGATACATAGAAGTGTGTTTGAAGTCCCAAACTGAATTGGCAAGTGGTTTTGCAAAGAATCCTCTTTGGTGCATTCTTGAAAATTATGTGATTTTTGCCAACTTTGACAAGCCATAGCTTGAGTTCCTAAATGAATTAGGTCTTGTTCTTGTACTATTTGAAAAGGGAATGATCCAGTATACAACTTTCATGCCCAATAATATTTCATTTGAAGCATTTTTTGTTGAGAAATAGGAGGTTGAAAAACTTTCCCAAAATGGAAAGTTTACATTACAAGTCATTTCCATTTTTGGCCACTTTTGGTTTAGCTCACTTTCCTTCAATTTTGTGAACTTCCAAGCACTTAAATGATAAAATAAAGATCATATAACTTCAATTTGATGAAAAATCCACTTTGGTTCCATGTTAGGGGGGCCTCAGATGCCCTGATTTTGCTCTGGCTTGCTCAAGAAGTTACCCAGTGAACATATGACTTCCACAATGAATTTCTTCATAAAACTTGGTACACATGATCCTTATAACATATTGAGACCATTAGAAACAAGAATGATCAAAAAAATTGGAGTTATGGCCTCTGAAACCAAAACCCTAATTTCAGGTCATCTGTGCAGTGAAACCCTAGCTCTGCTTCCATGCTTTGCCAGTTCTTGTGATTCTTTGACTTCCTTGATCTTTGAATGACATATTATGATGATTGAACATACATGGACCCTTTTGGAATGATTGAAGACCTTTGGAGTGGCTCAGATGGATCCTGGATTGCTCAGATCACAAACCCTAGATGCAGATGAACTTGAACTAATGCAGTGAAACAAAAATGCAATATGAGGTGGTATGCTTGAACTAATGCAGATATGAAAGATCACAACTCATGGTATGAACTTAGTGAGGGAAAATTTGGGGTGTTTACATTATGCAAACATGAAAGATCACAAGCCATGGTGTGATATGAGTAAGGGCAAATTTGGGGTGTTTACAACTGCCCCTATTCAAACATGAGTTAGCTGTGCAGGATGTAAGCGCCTGGCTTAACAGACAAACAAGATAACTTGTGGTTGAATACCAAAGACAGTCCAAAATTTGCACTCGCTGGATAGAAGAAGAAAAGGGATATAAATTGTAAAAGATAGTATAGTATGATTATCAAATGAAAACGATGGAGGACGACCATCGAGTAGAGGACGACTGCTGGGGATAAAGCGGTAAGTAAAGCAATGACGGGGATGGCCGACAAGCTGGGGAGATAAAGAGACCACGACGGGGACGGCCATCGGGTAAAGAAACAAGATTCTTTGGGGATCAAAGTAATGAGAAAAGCAATGATGGGGACGACCACCAGGCTTTGGAAAGTAAAGTAAACAACGAGGAGGGACGATCATCAAAGGTGAAGGACGATCACCTAGCAGGGGACAGCTGCTCTTGGGGTTTATTGCGACATAGGATGAATGTCGGATAACAAGATCAACGATAGGGACGGACATCGGATAACATGATGAAGGACGGTCATAAAAGGTGAAGGACGATCACCTAGCAGGGGACGACTGCTCTTTATCACGACATATGACAAATGTCGGATAGAAAAATTCCAATAATGGAGATTCCACTGGGGAAAGGGATGAGGAACGGTCATCCAAAGGTGAATGACGATCACCTGGCAGGGGACGGCTGCCGAAAGTATCACGACATAGGACGAATGTCGGATAGGAGAAAAGTGTTTTGCTGGTGATTTACTGGGGAATGGTAAACACGGACGAGTGCTTACACTCAAGAATAAAAGGTATAAGTGTTTTGACGATGTGTATAGATTAAAGATGTGGCCGAGCATCCTTAAGACCATGATACAGACGAGTATCGGTAGAAACAAACCCTAACGCGTGTTCAGAGATGATGGTATGGACGAATACCAACTGGTTAACAAAGAACACGGACGAGTGTTGAATCTGTGAGGAGTGTTATATATAAGATACAAACGAGTATCAAAGACTTTTGTATAAGTGTGAGTTAGTATTGGTTTGATTGGTGAGCAAGACACGGACGAGTGTTCAACTTGCTGGGGAACGTATGACCCGGACGAGTTTCAAAAGAGACTATAAGTTATGAACAAACATTTGTATATGAGAGTTTAAAAAGGTGTTCTGGCGACCTGTGGAGATAGGATGACACGGACAGGTGTCAAAAAGAGTGTGTTATAAACAAGTATTGGTTTTCCACAAGGGATTTAGCAACCATGCTGGGGAAAGGTGATACGGACGAGTGTCAAAAAGAGTATGTATAGGTATTTGAGAGTGCAAAGGAGGCGCTTTGGCTTTATATTTGCGGGATATAATACGACACAGACGAGTGTCAAAGAGGGTATATATGAACAGACACTTGTTGGAGAGTGCAAAGGGGACGTCTCGGCTTTTATTTGTAGGGGAACTGAGTTTTATATACATTGTTGATGAAATACTGATGGTAATTGCAGGTGACTAGCTTGATCCTGACTTGTGATCATGCAAATGTTTTATTTTTGCCGTAATGCTCCGTATTAGACGAAATGCTACACTTATTTTGGTGAACATGATGTAAATGCTATGATTTATGCAAAAAAGAGAAACGGATCCGGGATTCGGATCCTGCTGAAAATCTCTGGCTGATCTGCTTGGAAGAATATCCCAATTGGGGAGAGATCATTGGTAGCTCTGTCAGGAGATAAAACTCCGCTTGGGGAAATAGATCATTGATAGATCTATCTGCAAGGAGAACTCATCTGGGGAGAAGGAAACTTTCGTCACTTTGTTGTGTAAGGGTTTCAGGCATTGCTCTGCTGGGGAGAGGCTGGAAATTCTGTGGGGAGATTGGCAGGGGATGCTCCTGTTGAGTAGACCTGTGCTAGGGATGAGGAGGCTTTGACAACTCCGCTGGGGAAAAGCATTCCAGATACTGCTTGGGGAAGAGGTATGTTAGGGAAGTGTGCTTGGCATGCCCCATGCTGCGTATTGGATACCTGCAATCTGTTAAGACAAGAGAAACGCCCAAGTATCCCGAGGTATCCCTTACCGGATTCCGTCATAGGAGTTAGATATTCTTGGAGGTAAATATATTTCCTGTAGGAATTTATTAAAAATGGCTCATTTGCTTTATGCAAGTACTTATTATGAATATTGGACATTTTGCAAACGAAACAAAAATGTACAAAAAGAGATGTGACTGAAAATTCTGATTTTATTCATCTGGGTGCCCTGAATCGGCAAATACAGTCAAAGAAACAGATCCCCTGGAATGAGGAGATTGCTACAAATTGATAAAATAAAATGTGTTGGCAATGTTGACGACGCTCCAGTGAGCTTCCTTTACTATGACCTTGACGTTCTTCTCATCCTGCTTTCTGAAGAAGGTTGATTCTGACCGATGCTTTATCCATTCGGAGCTTGCCATGTCGTGAATGATACAGACGAATCCAGAATGCAGTTGTTCGCTTATTCCCTGATTTTGTGTGAATCGCCCTTTCGGGTTTTCAATCCACCGGGATACCCATTTTTTCCTGAGTTGTCCAATGCGGCTTTTCAACTAAGCGGGTGTACATTTTTTAATTTTCCCTTATTTTTGCCCGAGTCTTTATTCTGTTTTTGACTCGCCGGGATGCCCTATTTTTTCCTGGACTTAAATTCTGTTTTTATGTCCAGCGGGTCATTTTATGCGAAGTATTTTTTAACTGCATCTGAATTCACAGGGGATAAGAAATCTTCACCATCCATAGTAGTGAGCATCAGTGCTCCACCAGAGAAAACTTTCTTTACTATGAATGGGCCATCGTAATTCGGAGTCCATTTGCCCCTGTGGTGTGTATGAGGAGGAAAGAGCCTTTTCAGCACAAGATCTCCTACTTGGTATTCTCGAAGCCTGACTTTCTGATCAAAGGATTTCTTCATCCTTTTCTGATATAACTGCCCATGACAGATGGCAGCTAATCGCTTCTCTTAGATCAAATTCAGTTGATTGTACCGAGACCGGACCCATTTTGCTTCGTCTAGCTTTACATCCATCAGTACCCGTAAGGAGGGTAGCTCAACTTCAATAGGTAGGACAACTTCCATACCATACACGAGCTGATAAGGTGTTGCCCCAGTAGATGTTCTGATTGAGGTTCGATACCCATGCAAGGCAAATGGTAGCATTTCATGCCAGTCTTTGTAAGTAACTACCATCTTCTGCACAATCTTCTTGATGTTTTTGTTAGCTGCCTCAACAGCGCCATTCATCTTTGGCCTGTAAGGAAAAGAGTTGTGATGTTGGATTTTGAAGTCCCGACACAGTTCTGCCATCATTTTGTTGTTCAAATTAGAACCATTATCAGTAATGATTCACTCGGGTACTCCATATCAACATATGATGTCTCTTTTCAGAAATCTGGCTGCCACTTGTCTGGTGACGTTTGCATACGAAGCTGCTTCAACCCATTTGGTGAAGTAATCAATGGCTACCAGGATGAATCTGTGGCCATTTGAAGCAGTTGGTTCAATCTTTCCAATCTTGTCAATGCCCCACATGGCAAATGGCCAAGGTGAAGACATCATGTTCAAAGGATTTGGAGGCACATGCACTTTATCTGCATAGATCTGGCATTTGTGGCACTTTATGGCATAGGAACAACAGTCTGCATCCATTGTGATCTAGTAGTAACCTGATCGTAATAATTTCTTAGTCATTGCATGTCCTCCAGCATGGGTACCGAAAGATCCTTCATGCACCTCGTGCATCAACAAGTTTGCTTCTTTCCTATCAGCACATCTGAGCAGTACCATATCAAAGTTCCGCTTGTATAATGAACCATCAGCATTAAAGAAGAAACTACCAGCCAACCTTCTTAATGTCTTCTTATCATTGGATGATGCCCCACGTGGGTATGTCTGATATTCCAAGAAGCATTTGATGTCATGGAACCAAGGCTTTTCATCTTTAGTAATGTCCACAGAGAATACGTATGCTGGTCGGTCTAGCCTGGATACCAAAATCTGAGGCGCATAGTTGGCAGTCTGAACCTTGATCATGGAGGAAATGGTAGCTAAAGCATCCGCAAACTCATTTTCGTCTCGAGGGATGTACTCAAGTTTGACTGTTGTGAAGAAAGTCAATAGTCTCCTCGTGTAGTCACGGTATGGAATCAGATGCTCTTGGTGAGTATACCATTTGCCATTGGTCTGATTGATTACCAAAGTTGAATCTCCGAATACATTCAATGTCTTGATCCTGAGGTCAATGGCTTCCTCAAGACCCATGATACAGGCTTTGTATTCAGCTTCGTTGTTAGTGCAGGCAAAGGTGAGTTTTGCCAAGAAAGGCATATGAACTCCTTTAGGTGTAATGATCACTGCACCCACCCCACGACCATTCATATTGACATCCCCATCAAACATCATTGTCCACTCTTCTTCTGGGTCAGGCCCTTCAGTGTGAACATGCTCTTCATGATCCTTTGCTTTTAGGAACATGATATCTTCATCAGGGAAGTCAAATCTCATGGGCCGGTAATCATCAATGGGTTGCTCAGCTAGATAGTCAGACAGTACACTGCCCTTGATGGCCTTTTGAGATGTGTACTGGATGTCATACTCTGTCAGAATCATTTTCCATCTTGCAACCCTTCCGGTAAGTGCTGGCTTCTCAAATATGTACTTAACGGGGTCCATTTTTGAGATTAACAAAGTAGTGTGAGTCAACATATACTGTCTTAGTCGGCGAGCAGCCCACGCTAAAGCACAACAAGTTTTCTCGAGCAGTGAATAACGTTGTTCACAGTCGGTAAACTTTTTGCTTAGGTAGTATATTGCATACTCTTTTCGACCAGACTCGTCATGCTGGCCTAACACACACCCCATTGATCCTTCTAATACAGTCAGGTACATTATTAGAGGTCTTCCTTCAACTGGAGGCATAAGAATTGGAGGTTCTTGTAGGTACTCCTTGATCTTGTCAAATGCCTTTTGACAATCTCCGTTCCACCTGACCATTTGGTCCTTTCTTAACAATTTGAACAAGGGTTCACAGGTCGTAGTGAGATGAGATATGAACCTTGAAATGTAGTTCAATCTACCCAAGAACCCCCCGAACTTCCTTTTCAGTCCTAGGTGTATGCATCTCCTAAATGGCTTTGACTTTGTCGGGATCAACCTCAATTCCCTTTTCACATACAATAAATCCCAGCATTTTACCGGACTGCACCCCGAATGTGCATTTGTTGGGGTTTAGCTTCAGCTTATACTTTCTCAGACGCTTGAACAACTTCAGCAAATTTACTAGATGATCTTCTTCAGTGAGAGACTTGGCAATCATGTCATCCACGTAGCATTCAATTTCTTTGTGGATCATGTCGTGGAATAATGTTACCATAGCCCGTTGATAAGTCGCACCGGCATTCTTCAGTCCAAAAGGCATTACCTTGTAACAAAATGTGCCCCATGGTGTGATGAAGGTTGTTTTCTCCATGTCTTCGGGTGACATCTTAATCTGATTATACCGAAAATCCATCCATGAAGGAAAATACTGAGAATTGAGTTGTGTTTTCAACCAATACATCAATGTGAGGTAATGGGAAGTCATCCTTCGGGCTAGCTCTGTTCAGATCCCGGTAATCCACACACATCCGTACCTTGCCATCCTTTTTAGGCACTGGTACAATGTTAGCGACCCACGGCGGGTAACTAGTTACAGCAAGGAAACTGGCGTCCCACTATTTTGGTACTTCTTCTTTGATCTTCATGGCCATATCTGGACGAGTACGGCGTAACGTTTGCTTCACTGGAGGGCAATCTTCTTTTAATGGCAGTTTGTGCATAACAATATCCGTATCTAGACCTGGCATGTCTTGATAGGACCAAGCAAAGACGTTGACGTATTCTCGAAGCATGTTGTAAACACCCCAAATTTGCCCTCACCCATTCACACCATGGCTTGTGATCATTTCATATGCATAAACACAACCACATCATCTCATATCTCATTTCTAATTCACTGGATAGTTTCTAAGTCATCTGCACCTAGGGTTTGTGATCTGAGCAATCCCAAAGCATATTGAGCCATTCCAAAGGCCACCAATCAACTCAAAGGGGTCCATGTGTGTTCTTATGTCATATTTCACCTCCTCAAAGTCAAAAATGCAGAAGAATCACAAGAGTTAGGTTTGAGTGGATGCAGAGCCAGGATGAACTGCACAGTTGACTGAAAATTAGGGTTTTGGTTTCAGAGGCCATAACTCCAAATTTTTTGGTCATTCTTGTTTCCATTGATCTCTATATGGTATAGGGAGTATGCATATCAATTTTCATGAAGAAATTCCATGGGGAGGTCATCTGATCAAAGGTTGACTTTTCAGACAAGTCAGTGAAAAATCAGGGCATCTGAGGCCCCCAATGACCCAACCAATGGGTGATCTTCATCATTTTGAGTGTATATGATCTTTATTTGATCATGGAAGAAGGTTGAAGTTCATAAAAATCAAGAGTTTAGGGTTTTTGCAAATGTTGACTTTTTGGGCATAGTTGACTTTTCAAGAATGCATCATTTTAGGTCATTTTTCAAGCCTTGATTCATGATTCAAAAAGGCTTCAAATGGAAAAACTTTGGTCATGAAAGTTGTAGATCTCATATTTCCCTTTTCAAAAAGTACAAGAACATGATCAAACTCTTCTTGGATCAAAAGTTATGGCAATGCAAAGTTGGCTAAAATCATTAATTTTCAAGGCATGCCTCATTTGGAAACTTTGCAAAATCTTGGACCAATGCATCATGTGACCTCTAATTCATTTCAAACCATTACACAAACATTCTCTAAGTCCTAAAAATCAGAATTGGATCAAATTTGCTCATGGCTTGGTTTGTGTAACAAGACTTTATCACATGTGAACCAAAATGTCACAACTTGCAAAAAAACCATCATGGTTACTTCACCAACTTGATACATTGGCTGCTGAGCTTTGCTAGACCTCTCCCTCATCCTTGCTGCGCCAGCCCATGCCTTGTACTTGCCTAGACTTTGAGCCATGCCTCACTTACACAAAAGTTGACTTTTTGGCAAAAGCAAACTTACCAATCACAAAAGCACAAGTCACATCAAGAAGCCAATCAGCATTGTTTATACAAACAATTTGCAAGCAAAACATGATAACACACAAGGCTGAAGCTTCCTCATTCACAACATTCACAAAAACCTCCCATCTTGCAACTTGCTTCGAATTCTTCTCCACAGCCACTAAACATTCAAGCTAACTTCACCAATCATCTCACCTGGCTCCATAGACCTCAAACCACCCAAAGCACAAGCCTGAAACAACCAAGAGATCCCACTGCCATTTCTCACTCCATTTCTGCAGTTGCTTTCGAATCTCCTTCCCTAGCTCATAAACAGCCAAACAAACCTTGCAAAGCTTCTCCATACATCATTTGGACCTCAAACCATCATTCACAATGACCTGAAAGAGCCAGAATCTCCATAGCCATTGTTGACTGAGCTTGAAGCAGTTCCTTTCGAAACTCATTATCCAGCCAGCACAAATTCATTTTGAGTATTCAAACATCATCAAGGGGTTCTAAGGAGTAAACTGCACATAAAGAGAAGGCCAGAAAGTCCTCAAGTGGAAAGCTTCACATCTCAGGTAGCCTGAAATTTATTTTTCCAGAAATGACTTTTCTTGTTGCAAATTTGTTCTTCATGTCTTGCTGATCACTCTGGTACCATTGGTTTTGAAAATGGATGGGATTTGAGCATTTAATTTGTGCCTGAAGCTTGCGTGACCTAGTTTTCTTTTTCTTCGATTCAGTTGATTTAGGAAATATAAATGTGTTTTAGGATGGGGGTTTGATTCGTGAGGATGCGAGGATCATTTCCCAGTTCTTGTTTTTCATTTTTGATGCATTTTGAGGGATTTGGGTAGGTCTCAGGTGAGAGCTGGCCGGAGAAGACGACCGGAAGTCTTCTCCGGCCACCTGAAAGTCATTTGTGCCCTAATTGCATAATTAATGTTAGTTTGAATTTGGACCCTTGATTGCGTTGATTTGTTTGACTTCGCGCGCAGATAGAAGGCCAGGATCTCTTCATTAGCCCTAATCCACTTATTTAACTTTAATTAATTCGTAATTAATTTAATTAAGTCAGATGCAATCTCCACCATCCATTCACGCGCCAGTCAACCATTTTGAATCCAGAGCCCATCCTGGCCACCCATCCTGATTACTTTTATTTTATTTCATTTTTAATTCATTTTAATTCATTTGTTTTGTACAATTTATTTAAAATAGCAAAAATGTTTTAAAAATTATGAAACTTTTTGTCAAGAGTTTCACTAATTTTTAAAACCCAAAAATATTTTTTTATTTTATTTTTATCATTAAAAAGTATTTTTAAATATTTAAAAGATTATTTTTAATTGATTAATGGGAATTAATTAATTAAAAATACTTTTAGGTATTTAAAAATTACAAAAAAAATTCATGAAATGTTCTAAGACATTTAGAAACATTGTCCCACCTTCAAACCAAATTTCTTTTTTGATCTTGATGCATTTTAAGAATTTTTCCTTGAATTAAATCATATTTTGTGCATTATTTTGATCATAAGTTCAAAAATTCATTTCTGTCAATTGGTGAAGGTTGAGACATTGATTCTTCTTGCATTGTTTTGTGTTTAGCATGTAGTTTCAAAGATAAAAATGCCATGATTTGTTCTTGCATTTTCAAATTGATTGGCATTTGTTTTGTTAAGAACCCTAAAAAACCCTAATATCTTAGAAAATTCATATCTTGAGATTGGTTGAGAGTTGAGAACTCCCCTTTGGGCAGTGGTTTATTATAGGTTTAGGGTTTCTTTGGGTACCATTTTCCATTTTTTATCATGAGGTTTGCTTCTGTTTTGGGTTTTTGTTTGATGTTTGATCCATGAACCCTAATTTGGGCTTTCTCTTGCATCCTTCTTGCATTCTCCTGCATAACATGATTTGTCTTTGCATTTTGTGCATTCTTGTGATTCATTTGACATCTTAAGACCTGTATAAAGCATCTTTGATCATTGCATTACATATTTGCCATGTCATTTGTCTTGTATGATTCATAACATTTCATGCTTGTTCATGCTCCTTAACTTGCATCATTTGCATTCATAATCTTGTATGAACATCCCTATTGCTTTGCCTCATGTTTGCAGCACCTCATAACATCATTAACATCATGTGCATGCTTCTGGTTTGGTATAGCATCATGTCATTTCATTTCATTTAGCATTGCATTGCATTTCTTTCTAACATTTCAGGTGGTAAGTAAACTTGAGAAGTGAATTTGCCTTCACTTCTCATAACTTTTCTTTTCATCTCTCTTGCATCCATTGCTGCATTCTTATATGTGTTTGAGTTTGAGCTTGCTCATTCTTCTTCCTCCCACTTTCTTTCTTCAAGTGACTTGACTTCTTGAATGAAGCAAGTCACTTTGCTTCTCTTGATCTTGTTCATCTGCTTCCTGGTGGCTCCTCTGAAGATTGTTCTTGGAAACCTCACAAACCTCAGGACCAACCAAGCATGACAATGAATTAGGGTTTTGATTAGTCCCCCCATAGTTTTACCTTTGTGTCTCTCTTTGAGTCTTCTCTTCTCACCTCATAATCAGGGACTAAACCCTAAAGGCTTTAAGACTTTGTGCTTAGGGTTATGCCTGCATCCTTCTCTTAGGATGGAGTGTATAACTTTAATCCTAAGTATTAAACCCTTAAGGTGTTTAAATCTCTTAATCAATTCATCTAATAAATATCAAGACATCACACTTGTAACTTGGGCCTTGCATTAGGGTTCTAATTCTTCCTTAATTGGTTAAGAAGGACTAACCCTAGTGTTAATGGACAAGTCCCCCTCAAGTTGTCTTACAAACCATAAAAAACACTTCATCATCATACCATTAAATAAAATCCACCTAATCAAAGGCTTGTTTTGTCATGGGTTTAATCCCTAATCATGGATTAAATTGAGGAGTTTTTCTCAACTTAAACATTCTCATCTATTATCCTTCTTTTAGGATGGTGTAATGAGTCTGTTTAATCTTTGATTATGGCTTAACCTCATTACTCAACAAAAATCACAAAAACATCTAAATAATCACAAGTAGGTTAATGATCTTAATCCTACACCAAAGGTGATTAAGTGTGAGAATCTGACTTCACACTTAAGGTACTCTCATTACCCCTGATCAGAGGGAAGATGTGATGAGTTTACTAACCCATTGGTTTAGACTTAAGCTCATTATCCTATGAAAAATTTCAAAAAGCAATAAAAGACTGAAAACTCAAAAACAAGCAATAATCGCCTCCTCCGGGATTCTTTTCTCATCACCTTCACTCACAATCGAGAACTTGCTTCTTCCGTCTAATGCAAGACAGTTCGCACCTGAGCCAGACAGGTCACACACTTGAGCATAGGCAAGCAAGCAGTTCACAAGTCAATTCATCTTTCAGTCTCTTTGGGTCGAACTACGGTGTTCTGACTTCCTCATTGCACGAGAGGATACGTAGGCATAACTTAACAGTTATCGAACAAAAGTCTCTGTATATCCCCCCTCTTTCCAGCTTCATTCTCTTTAAGCCTCATTGTCATGAGCATTTCACTCCTGTCCTTACACTGACACTCTCATACTTTACCTCACTTCACAGTACACTGACACCTGTACATCTCTTTCCAGCTATTTTACACACAGATTGCACTGACACTACCCCTTTAAAACACAAATCTTTTAAGCGTGGATCCCGTCGAGTACGGCGGACAATCTGGGTGCTAATACCTTCCCAGGTTGTAACCAACCCCCTTTCTCAGTCTCTCTTGTTCGCAAACCGTCTTATCCGTATCTTTCTAGGTCTATGCAGCATTACCTTTCCTCCGGGATAAAAATGCCTAGCTGGCGACTCTATTCATTCTCCAGTGAGTTCACGGCTGTGTGTTCTCACTGTTCCCTTCGCCGACCGTTCGCGTCTGTACCTTCATGGGACCCTGTTCCACTTGTCGGGAGCGACAGCTTGGCGACTCTGCTGGGGACCCTTATATTGCAACCAGGGCTTCTGGTTCTTTTTGTGGGTTCCTCCTAGCGCTTGTTTGATTTGTGTTTACGGGGGTGTTATGTGCTTATTTGTGCTTGTATTTATTTTGTTTATTGATTTATGTACAGTTGCTTTACTGCTTTCTCTATTGCTTTTGTATATCATACTGTCATACTGTGCTGGCTGGATCTGGTTTTTCTTTGGTGGGTGGGTATTTCATTGAGAGTTAAGGTCCTATACCTGGGACCTGAGTGACACCTAGGCTAGAGTGAATCATATTCTTTCCCATTCCATTTCGGTCTGGTGCGGGAATATGAAACACGGTTCAGATATGGGTTTCTTCTTGAGAACTCTGTGTTGCAGATTTCCTGCAATGCTAGGGCTATCTGGGAAGCCTGCTAAGTCTGGATGACCTTTTAGTATTGACCTTCAGAAACTGAGGTGAATTAGAGGAGGAACTTTTATGGTTATTGTAAGCACTGTACCTCCGGGTTAGAAGTGTTTACACTTCTCATAACTGATCCAAGTCTGAGGATCCTTGTTCTAGATCACCACCTGTGAGGGGGTTGGGTTGTTTACAGGTTTGCAGGTACCTTGACCTCAGAATACCCTGTTACTTTGACTTTGTTAAGAATACTCCATGTTGGACAGTTCTTGTGATTCTAAAACCCTGGACTTGTGGCTCTTTATTTGAGTCCCCCACCCTGGTTACTGGATTTTTAGACCTCCCTCTGGAATTCTTGAACACACATGGATCTATACCAAGGCAGTTAATCAGATCCAGCTCAGTCACAGACCCCTGCATATCATTTGCATACATACTCATTGCATCATATTAACATGTGCTTATTTGTGTTTCAGGGTATCCATATTCATCTGGTTTTGGTTTTGACCCCATCTGCAGTTGCATCAGTTTGTCAGCCATATACTTCAGTTACTTGCACTAGCCAGCCAGTGGCCCACTCCTCAGCATCTTCATCAGCACTCTACTCAGTCTTCAGCATCATGGCTCCAAAGAAAAGCAACATCACCTATCATTTCTTCCAACCAGACTTATCAGACATCAGGAGGATCCAAACCCTGATCACTCCAGATCACATACCCTTGTTCAGGGAGAGTCATGGAGATATACTGGACATGGTTATGGATCTGGACCCTTCACAGAGGAGCCTCATCCACACCTGCATTCAGTTTTATGATCCCCCATTGAGATGTTTCACCTTTCAAGACTTTCAGTTGGGTCCTCTTTTGGAAGAATACTCATATTTGGTTGGTTTGCCCATCAAGAGGGAAATCCCATTCAACCCTGAAATGGTCTTTCCTAGCAATGGAGAGATAGCAAAAGCTTTGCACCTGGAGCCTGCTTTGATTGAGCAGCATATGACCTCTAAGGCTGGGGTCCCTGGTTTTCATCTTGACTTCCTGATTTCTCAAGCTAGTTTGAAGGCCTCCTTGGGGGATTGGAAAGCTGTTTGTGCTCTGTTGGCCTTAAGTGTATATGGAATTGTGTTGTTTGCAGATGAGCCTCGATTCATCAGCAAGAATGCAATCCACTTGTTCATCCTGAAGAACCCAGTGCCAACTTTACTGGGTGATCTCTATTACTCAGTCCATCAGAGAAATGAGAAGCAGAGGGGAAGACTAGTAAGGATTTGTGCTCCTTTATTTCATGCTTGGCTTCTCAGGCATCTACCCAGGACAGATGCATTTCTCAATCCTCATCAGCAAAGCAACTGGGCTAAGAGACTCACTGTCCTAACTTCAGCAGACATCAGATGGTGTACTCAGAGCACCAAAGGCAGAGATATGATCACAAGCTGTGGGCACTTTCCCAATGTGCCCTTAATAGGAGTTAAGGGAAGTATCAACTACAACCCTCTGCTGTTCAGGAGACAATTAGGCTATGCACTGGTTCATACTCCAAGGGAACAAGACCTGGTTGAGACCCTCTACTGTGAGAACAAGATTAGTTTGACTGTTGTTAGGCAGGCTGCCTGGGCCTGGGATCATGTTCAAACCAAGGGAATCACCATTTTAGGGAAGTGCAATAATGTGGCATCAGTCCAATATTATGAGTGGTCCCATGCTAGGGCCCGATTCTCTGGAATGCCCTTTACTATAGAAGACATGCCTGAGTCATCTTCAGCACCACCCCCTGCCACTATCAGTTTGGAAGAGTTTGAAAGCTTGAAGGAAAGAAATGAGAAGTTAACTCAAGCCTTGCAGAAGACCCTCAGAGAGAGGAGTGAAGGTGTGAGGGAGATTGAGAGATTGGAGAAATTGAGGGTAGAACACTTGACTAAGATTGAGAAGTCTGGGGAGTATATCAACAAGTCTAAAGCTGGTGAGCAGATTCTGAAGAATGCTTGTAAAGAAGCCCAGTTCCAAAGAGCAAGAACAGACTTGTATTTGAAAGAGAGTCAGGCCAGGTGGGTCCGGATCACTGAGGCCCGTACTCTAGAAGACAAGAGAGTTCAGGACAAGATGGAGCAGATGGAAAAAGCCCTGGCAGCAGCCCAGGAAGAAATATCAGAGCTGAAAATCAAAGCAGGATTGAAGAGGTCAAAGGACCAAAATCAGAATAAGAAATTGGCTACAGCAGTTGCAACAAGAAACCTTCTCATTAGAAGTCTCACGGAGCATCCGGCTGATCCTGTGACCGAAGCACTTCTCAAGGAAGTTCGTGAGGATGAGTTTGGCCTTGGAGTTTGATCATTTGCTTGTTGTTGTTCCTTTTCCATGTACTTTTGCTTTTTGTGATGTATTTTGGCCCCTTTGAGGGTTTGTGTTTTAAAATGAACAAATTGTATTATTTCACCTTTGTAATATATTTGTGTTGGGGTTCACATCAAAAGCAACTTCAGCAGCATCATCTTCAAGGGTCTGGAAGGGTCAAAACTGAAGGCCAAACCGGATACCTTGAGAACAAATAAGCATAACTGCATTGCATGCTAACCCTTTTGTTTGTTTTGTAGGTTTTTGTTTTGTTGTTGCTAACCTCTGTTGTGAATCTCAGGAATTATTGCTCGCCGCCGGGTATTTCCTCTCAACAGGCCTCACAGGTACCCAACTAGAAACAACCTTCCGGGAATTCAGATGGATCAGATGCAACAAGACCTTACGGAGGTCAGAAACCAGATGGCCAACGAAAGGTTGGAGATGAGAACGCAGATGACGCAGTTCATGGAAGTTATGAACAACATGGCTCAGAGCCAGGAGAGACTGAGGGCCATGGTGGAAAGGCAAAATCAAGAGGAGCCTCATGTAGGAACTGCAGGCACCAGTAATAATGAAAGGGTGCAACCACATGTTCCCCCCCCTGTGTTTGGCCCACATCTACATCCTGAGATTAACGTTCCTGCAAATGTTCAAGGGGCAGCCACAGCAGCCAGAGTACTTCAAGAAGATCCTCAGGAGGACCAGTATACAGTAATGGGTGCCGGAGAGGAAACTTATGATAGACGATTGGAAGAGATAGCTGAGAAGTTGAGGTCCTTAGAATCTCAAAATTCTTTGGGTTTCGACGTTATGGACATGGGTTTGGTAGAAGGGGTCAGGATTCCCCACAAGTTCAAGCCTCCATGTTTCGAAAAGTATAATGGGACTTCATGCCCCCGGACTCATTTGCAATCATTTCTGGGAAGGCTGAAGGCCTATACAATGGATGAGAAACTGTGGATGTTCTATTTTGAAGATAGCTTGACTGGAGCTTCTAGGGAATGGTATTCCCATCTGACAAGAGCAACAATTAGATGCTGGAAGGACCTGGCAGAGGCCTTCATCAGACAGTATCAGTATAATCTGGATATGGCACCCAATAGGACCCTCCTAATGGGGATGTCACAATCATCAAGGGAGAGCTTCAGAGAGTACGCTCAAAGATGGAGACAGCTTGCTGCTGCTGTCCAGCCACCTATGTCTGAAAGAGAAATGGCTGATATGTTCATGAATACCCTTCAGGGAACCTATATTGATAGGCTAGCTGCCTTCTCCTCCACCAGCTTTGCAGATGTTGTTATAGCTGGGGAGAGAATTGAAAGCCTATTGAAAATGGGTAAAATTTCTGATAATGGTGCTAGTTCGTCCAGTAGTACAAGAAAGCCTTTTGCAGGCCCGAGAAGAACTGGCGAGACCAATGCCATTCACACCAACAGGGGTAGGCCCCAATATGTTCAAAGGTCAATAGCAGCAGTCACTATCCCTGCTCCAGCTCATCCTCAGCCAGTCTATCAACCTCCTCAACAAAACTTCCAACAACAACCCCAGTATCATCAGAATCAGTATCCTCCAAGGAACTTCAACAACAACTCCAACAACAACAATCAACAGAGGCCATTCCAATAGAGGCCATCTCAAGCTAACAGAGTGATCGACCCGATCCCAATGCCGTATGCTGCTTTGCTGCCACAACTTCTGAAACTCAACCTAGTTGAGCTAAGAACGTTGGCACCTCCGGATCCCAACAGTCTGTCAAGGAACTATGACTCCAATGCTAGGTGTGCTTTTCATTCCAACGCACCTGGTCACAGTACGGAAAAATGCAGAGCTCTGCATATGAAGGTACAAGACTTGGTAGACTCCAAGGCTCTGAATTTTGCACCTCCGCCCAATGTCAATAAAAACCCAATGCCAAACCATGGTGGTCCCCGAATTAATGCTATTGAAGAAGACCAACCGTCTTATTTAATAACCAGTGTGGATCAGATCAGGACACCATTGGTGGAAATCAAAGCTCAACTCCGTGAAAGCAATATATTTCCGGGGTGTGAACTAGGATGTCCATACTGCAATATTTCATGGAATGGGTGTGAGGACTTGAGGAATGGCATTAACAGCCTTATTCAGAGTGGCTTGCTACAGATCACTACATCATTCCCAGCAAATCCGGCAACTTCATCAACAACGGTTTCAGACCCCCCTACAAATGCAACAACTATTGTTCCCGACAATTCATCAGCAGCATCAACAAGTACTTCATCAGTTCTCCCGAACGATCAGTTTTCAATAGTTTCTCCTGCTACAACTTCAGCTTCAGTCCATTTCGAATCTCCATCAACAACAACAACAGTCCTTCCAACAATACCTCCTACAACTCCAGCAAATAATCATGAAGATGTCTCTACTGTTACCATATTCTATGATCCTGAAAATAATTCTGCCTACCATTCAGAAGGTGCTGCTCCCGCCAGAGCACCAGTTACAATCTTTTATGATCCACAAACAATTACAGTCCCTTCAGCAGCAGCAATCGGTCCGGTCACTGTCACGGTGCCTGGACCAGTACCATATGAAAGCAATAGGGCCATCCCTTGGCACTATGGCTCTGACGTATACTGCGAAGGAAAAAGAATCACTCTGGAAACATCAACACCTGCACCACAAGTAGATAATGTGGGGGGAGGCGGAGGCTTCACTCGAAGCGGACGTCTCTTTGCTTCACAAGTTCAAAGACCTACTGCCGAAGCAGAAGCTGCTGCCAAGGCAAAAGGTAAAGGCCCGGTGCAGGAAGATCCAGCTGCCAAAGAAGCCCTGAAAACTCCATTTGATCAGGAAGTTGATGAGTTTATGCGAATCATCAAAAAGAGTGATTACAAAATTGTGGATCAACTTCACCAGACGCCATCCAAAATCTCCATCCTCTCACTGCTTATGTGCTCCGAAGCCCATCGGAATGCACTACTTAAAGTCTTGCACGCAGCTTACGTGCCTGAGGAGATTACTGTCAACCAATTGGAAACCGTGGTCGGAAATGTTACTGCTAGCAATGGGCTAGGGTTTACCAATTCTGACTTGACAGCGGATGGCCGCAACCACAACAAAGCCTTGCACATAACCCTGGAATGCAAAGGAGCTGTCCTTTCTCATGTGCTGGTGGACACAGGTTCTTCCCTGAATGTCTTACCAAAGAAGGCTCTGGTGAAGTTAGAATATGATGGATTGGCATTGAGACCCAGCAACCTGGTGGTACGAGCCTTTGATGGTTCGAAGAGATCGGTTCTGGGAGAGATTGAGCTGCCCGTGACAATTGGCCCACAGACCTTTAAAACTATCTTTTATGTGATGGACATTCAGCCCGCCTACAGCTGTTTGTTGGGTAGACCCTGGATTCACGCCGCCGGCGCAATAACGTCTACCCTTCACCAAAAGTTAAAATTTGAGTGGGAAGGCCAAGTTGTCACAATCTGTGGAGAGGAGGACATTTTTGTCAGCCACCTGGCAACTTATAAATACATTGAGATGGATGGGGAGATCCATGAAACAATGAGCCAAGGTTTTGAAGCCTTGAATGTCAATGAAGCATCTGCTGTATCTGGTACCCCAATGTCGTCTTACCAACAAGCCCGGAAGGTTGTTGAGGAAGGAACTGCCCTAGGCTGGGGCAAGGTCTTAGCTGTGGAGGAGAAGAAGGACAAGTTTGGGTTGGGTTACAGACCAACTCAACATCAAGCAAAGGCTGCTGCAGAGCCTGGTTTTGTCAGTGGGGGATGCTTACCCCCGATGCTATCAACTGTTTGGAAGACGAGCTGGAAGAGGAGCGCAATCTGGAGAATTGGATTCGTCCGAAGATCCCGGGGAGCAGTGTCTCGAACTGGTCTTCCCAGGAAATTATAAGCGTTACTCGAGCAGAGTAATTATTATTTCCTGTATTTTTATATAGCATGCATCCAAGTCTTGCATCTTGCCCAAGATGACAAGACTCATTTTGTAACCAGGGCCATCTGTACTTTTGTGCAAACAAGATTAAATTAATGAAATATCAGACGTCTTTTTGCAAACGAGTCTTTTTCTTTTATGCTCACTGTTTTTCCATTTTTCTTTTTGTACAAAAAAATAAATGGCGGTGTTTTCAAAATGATAACTTCATTTCACTTTTTCTAAAGCAAGATTAAAATCAATCACTAAAATGAACCAACTTAACCCTTGCAGAGAGTGCCTTCCTGATAGCACCGACAACAGCACGGCTATGACATCGTATGACTTTGACAACCCAATCAATCAAGCTGATGAAGGGGTTGATGAAGAATATGAGCTTCCTGAAGAGCTAGCCAGGTTGTTAAGACAGGAGGAAAAGGTTATTACTCCTCACCAGGAGGAGATTGAAGTGATCAATCTTGGTACGGAAGAAAATGTGAAAGAAGTTAAAATCGGGGCCTGCCTGCAAGACTCAGTGAAGAGACAACTGATAGATCTGCTTCAAGAGTATGTTGATGTGTTTGCTTGGTCGTATCAAGATATGCCAGGGTTGGATACCGATATAGTTGTGCACAAGCTGCCTCTGAGGGAAGAGTGCCCACCAGTGAAACAGAAGCTGCGCCGAACTCGTCCAGACATGGCTATGAAAATTAAGGAAGAGGTACAAAAGCAATGGGACGCCGGGTTCCTTGCTGTGACTAGCTATCCACCGTGGGTTGCTAACATAGTACCTGTGCCTAAGAAGGACGGAAAAGTTAGAATGTGTGTTGATTACCGGGATCTGAACAGAGCCAGCCCGAAAGATGACTTCCCATTACCTCACATTGACGTATTGGTGGATAACACGGCTCAGTTCTCGGTATTCTCCTTCATGGATGGATTTTTAGGATATAATCAGATCAAGATGTCACCTGAAGACATGGAGAAGACAACATTCATTACACCTTGGGGCACGTTCTGTTACAAAGTGATGCCATTCGGACTGAAGAATGCTGGTGCAACATACCAACGGGCTATGGTGACATTATTCCACGATATGATCCACAAAGAAATAGAATGTTATGTGGATGATATGATCGCCAAGTCCCTTACAGAGGAAGATCACCTGGTAAATCTGCTGAAGTTGTTCAAGCGCCTGAGGAAGTACCAACTAAAGCTGAACCCCAACAAATGCACATTCGGGGTGCGATCCGGTAAGCTGCTGGGCTTTATTGTAAGCGAGAAAGGGATTGAAGTCGACCCTGATAAAGTCAAAGCCATACAAGAAATGCCTGCACCGAAAACTGAGAAAGAAGTTTGAGGTTTCTTGGGTCGGTTGAACTACATCTCACGGTTCATATCCCACCTTACAGCAACCTGTGAACCCTTGTTCAAGCTGCTAAGAAAGGAACAAACGGTCAGGTGGAATGAAGATTGCCAGAAGGCTTTTGACAAGATCAAGGAATATCTGCAAGAACCTCCAATCCTTATGCCTCCAGTTGAAGGAAGACCTCTGATTATGTACTTGACAGTATTAGAAGAGTCGATGGGGTGTGTGCTGGGCCAGCATGACGAGTCTGGTCGAAAAGAGTATGCAATATACTACCTAAGCAAAAAGTTTACCGACTGTGAACAGCGTTATTCACTGCTCGAGAAAACTTGCTGTGCTTTAGCGTAGGCTGCTCGCCGACTGAGACAGTATATGTTGACCCACACTACCTTATTAATCTCAAAAATGGATCCAGTTAAGTACATTTTCGAGAAGCCAGCTCTTACCGGACGGGTTGCAAGATGGCAGATGATTCTCACAGAATACGACATACAGTACACTTCTCAGAAAGCCATCAAGGGCAGTGTACTATCTGAATATCTTGCTGAGCAACCCATTGATGACTACCAGCCTATGAGGTTTGACTTCCCTGATGAAGACATCATGTTCATTAAATCAAAAGATCATGAAGAGCCTGTTCACACTGAAGGGCCTGACCCGGGGGAAGAATGGACTATGATGTTTGACGGGGCTGTTAACATGAATGGCCGTGGTGTTGGTGCAGTACTCATTACACCTAAAGGAGTTCACATGCCTTTCTCGGCAAAACTCACTTTCAACTGCACTAACAACGAAGCTGAATACGAAGCTTGCATTATGGGTCTTGAGGAAGCCATTGACCTCAGGATCAAGACATTGACCGTACTCGGAGATTCAGCTTTGGTAGTCAATCAAACCAACGGGAAATGGTACACCCACCAGGATCATCTGATGCCTTACAGGGATTATACAAGAAAGTTACTGACTTTCTTCACAACAGTCAAGCTTGAGTATATCCCACGGGACGAGAATCAGTTTGCAGATGCTCTTGCTACCATTTCATCCATGATCAAAGTTCAAACGGCTAACTTTGTACCCCAGATTTCAGTGTCTAGACTGGATAGACCAGCATATGTATTTGCAGCGGAAGTTGTCAAAGATAATAAGCCTTGGTTCCATGACATTAAGTGCTTCTTGGAGGATCAAACATACCCACCTGGGGCATCTTCCAATGATAAGAAGACCTTGATAGTCAGCTTTGGTAGTCAATCAAACCAACGGGAAATGGTACACCCACCAGGATCATCTGATGCCTTACAGGGATTATACAAGAAAGTTACTGACTTTCTTCACAACAGTCAAGCTTGAGTATATCCCACGGGACGAGAATCAGTTTGCAGATGCTCTTGCTACCATTTCATCCATGATCAAAGTTCAAACGGCTAACTTTGTACCCCAGATTTCAGTGTCTAGACTGGATAGACCAGCATATGTATTTGCAGCGGAAGTTGTCAAAGATAATAAGCCTTGGTTCCATGACATTAAGTGCTTCTTGGAGGATCAAACATACCCACCTGGGGCATCTTCCAATGATAAGAAGACCTTGAGAAGGCTTGCTGGTAGTTTCTTTCTGAACGCTGATGGGTCTTTATACAAGAGGAACTTTGACATGGTACTCCTCAGATGTGTTGACAAGACGGAAGCAGATTTGCTGATGCATGAAGTGCACGAAGGATCCTTTGGTACCCATGCTGGAGGACATGCAATGGCTAAGAAATTGCTAAGATCAGGCTATTACTGGATCACAATTGACGCAGACTGTTGTGCCTATGCCAGGAAATGTCATAAATGCCAGATCTACGCAGACAAGGTGCATGTGCCTCCCAATCCTTTGAATATCATGTCTTCACCATGGCCCTTTGCCATGTGGGGCATTGATATGATTGGCAAGATTGAGCCAACTGCTTCGAATGGTCACAGATTCATCCTGGTTGCCATTGACTATTTCACTAAGTGGGTTGAAGCAGCCTCATACGCAAATGTTACAAGACAAGTGGTAGCCAGATTTCTGAAAAGAGATATCATCTGTCGATATGGAGTTCCCGAGCGAATCATTACTGATAATGGTTCCAATTTAAACAACAAGATGATGGCAGAACTGTGTCGGGACTTCAAGATCCAACATCACAATTCTTCTCCTTACAGGCCAAAGATGAATGGCGCTGTCGAGGCAGCTAACAAGAATATTAAGAAGATTGTGCAGAAGATGGTAGTCACATACAAAGACTGGCATGAAATGCTACCGTTTGCCTTGCATGGGTACCGCACATCAATCAGAACATCCACTGGGGCAACACCGTATCAGCTTGTATATGGTATGGAAGCAGTCCTGCCTGTTGAAGTTGAATTACCCTCCTTACGGGTATTGATGGATGTTAAACTGAGTGAAGCAGAATGGGTTCGGTCCCGATTCGAACAACTGAGTTTGATCGAAGAGAAAAGATTGGCTGCAATCTGCCATGGGCAGTTATATCAGAAGAGAATGAAGAAAGCCTTCGATCAGAAAGTCAGGCACCGAGAGTACCAAGTAGGAGATCTTGTGCTGAAAAGAATCCTCCCTCCTCATACAGACCACAGGGGCAAATGGACTCCAAACTATGAAGGACCATTCGTGGTAAAGAAAGTTTTCTCCGGTGGGGCACTGATGCTCAGCACCATGGATGGTGAAGATTTCCCGTCCCCTGTGAATTCAGATGCAGTTAAAAAATACTTCGCATAAAATGACCCGCTGGACATAAAAACAGAATGTAAGTCCAGGCAAAAATAGGGCATCCCGGCGAGTCAAAAACAGAATAAAAGACTCGGGCAAAAATAAGGGAAATAAATGAAAAATGTACACCCGCTGAGTTGAAAAGCCGCATTGGACAGCTCAGGCAAAAATGGGTATCCCGATGGGTTGAAAACCCGAAAGGGCGATCCATGCAAAATAAGGGAATAAGCGAACAACTGCATTCTGAATTCGTCTGTATCACCTACAACTTGGTAAGCTTCCAAAGGATCAAGCTTCAATCAGAATCAACTCTCTCCAGAAAGCAAGACGAGAAGAACGTCATTGTCATACGAGTCATAGCAGAAGAGGAAGCTCCTTGAAAGCGTCGTCAACACCGCCAGCACTTTATTTCTCAATTTGTAACAATCTCCTCATTTCAGGAGATATGTTTCTTTGACTGTATCTTGCCAATTCAGGGCACATGAATTAATAAAATCAGATTTTCAGTCATGTTTCGTTTTACATTTATGTTTTGCAAAGAGTTGTCTGATATCTCTATAAATACAATTGCATAAGTACAGATGCCTTTCTCTAAAAAAATAAAACATGCTTGCGGGGAATGTGATTATTCTCGAAAGTACTTAACTCCTATGACGGAATCCAATAAGGGATACCCCGGGACCTTTTGTACGTTCCTTTGTCTTTGCAGGATTGCAGGTATCCAGAACGCAACCAGGGGCATGCAGGTTACGTCTCAGCAAGTAGGCGAATCTTTATCAACTCGGTCTATCTTCCACATGGCACTGGAGGATGCCCATTTCCCCAGCGGAGCTGCCAAATCAGCATACACTCCATCTCAGCATCCGAGATGCTCTTTCCCCAGCTGAGTTGCTCCCCATTGCTTTCCCCAGCTGAGTTGCCTCTCACAATTCCCCAGCCGGGTTGCCTTTTCTTCCTCAGCAGAATGCAGATATCAGGGAATCATCTCCCCACACCTTCCCCAGCCTCTATTCAGAAGAGCAACGCACGAAGAAGTCACAACAGAGTACATGAAGCTTCTACAAACCCCAGCTGGGTTTCTCATTTATAAGGATATGTCAATCGGTGGCATATGTCCCCAAGCAGATACCTCATTAGATCTACCAATGATCTCATCCCCAGCTGGGATGTTCGCTTCAAGCAGATCAACCCGAGATCTTCACAGCAACGGGATCCGAATCCCGGATCTGTGCCCCTTTGCATAATCATGGCATCCGCATCATATTCACCCCCCAGAGCGTAGCATTCCGTCTAATACGGAGCATTACGGCAAAAATCAAATGCATAGCATAATCATAAGTCATGTTGTGAATTGAACGCTTGTGATTAGTAACCATTCATCGGAATACATATTATTTTCCCCAGAAATCCCCACCAGAGTCCCCGACAAAAGCAGCTGCCTCTCAAATCACAAACACCGGTATGTACACCTTTTGGCACCCGTCCGTGTCATCTTTCCCCAGTAAAGTCGCCTGAACACCCTTTACAAACAAATCACCCGTACTACAGATACGTCCTGACACCCGTCCGTGTCATATCCCAGCAAAAAGCCAAAGACATCCTCTTTGCACTCACATGTACTTATATACACTTTCTTGACACCCGTCCGTGTCGTATCCCCAGCGCAGTCACCTGGATACTTGTTAATATTATACTTTTCTCTTTTGACACTCGTCCGTGTCACTCTCCCCAACAGTTAAAACACTCATCTATACAATACAATACTCACTACTCATGGTACGCTTATACAGATACTCGTCCGTATCTTGTATACATCATCACTCATATCCCCACAGATTCAACATTGGTCTTTGTTCTTTGTTAACCAGTTGGTACTCGTCCGTACCATCATCTCAGAACATTGCGTCTAGTGTTTGTTTCTACATGATACTCGTCCGTATCATAGTCTTAAGGATGCTCGTCCGCATCTTTAATCCATACACCGTGTCAAACACTTATGTCTTCTTGAGTATAGATACTCGTCCGTGTCTACTATTCCCCAGAAGAATTCTTTCAGATGCAACACTCGTCCGTGTTCTTTGCTAACCAGTTGATACTCGTCCGTATCATCATCTCTGAACATGTGTCAGTTTGTTTCTACATGATACTCGTCCGTATCATAGTCTTAGGGATGCTCGTCCGCATCTTTAATCTATACACAATACCCAAACACTTATACCCTTTTGTTTCTTGGATGTAAACGCTCGTCCGTGTTTACTATCTCCCCAGTAGATCACCAACAAAACAAATTTCCTTTTTATCTAACACTCGTCCTGTGTTATGATAACCCTGAGAGCAGCCGTACCCTGCTGAGTGGTCGTCCTCCACTTCTTGATGGTCGTCCTCCATCATGCTCATCCGATGGCCGTCCCCATCGTTGATTTTAGCAGCCGTCCCCTGCTAGGTGGTCGTCCTCCACCTTTTGATGATCGTCCTTCATCACTTTATCCAATGGCAGTCCCCATTGTTGATTTTTGGTTATCTAACACTCGTCCTGTGTTATGACAAACCCCGAGAGCAGCCGTCCCCTGCTGAGTGGTCGTCCTCCACTTCTCGATGGTCGTCCTCCATCTTGCTCGTCCGATGGCCGTCCCCATCGTTGACCTTTTCTATCCGATGGCCGTCCCCATCGTTGATATTTTCGGCAGCCGTACCCTGCCAGGTGGTCGTCCTCCACCTTTGATGGCCGTCCCCATCACATTTCTTTTATCCCCAACAGAGCAGCCGTCCCCTGCTAGGTGATCGTCCTTCACCTTTGATGGCCGTACCCCATCATCTGTTTATTTCATTCATTCTTTAACCCGATGGCCGTCCCCGTCGTGGTCCCTTTCCTTTTTTAGCCCGATGGCCGTCCCCATCGTTGGTTACTTTACTTTTATGAACTTGATCGCCGTCCCCGTCATGTTTCATTAATCCTCAGAATTTTGCAGCTTTATCTTGATGGCCGTCCCCATCATGATATTTTATTTTCCCCAGCTAGTCGGCCGTCCCCGTCTTAGCTTTACCTTTTATCCCCAGCATGTCGGCCGTCCCCGTCATTGCTTTATACACTTTACCAGCATGTCGGCCGTCCCCGTCATCGCTTCGCTTCACATACCACCTTACCCAGCAGTCGTCCTCTGCTCGACGGTCGTCCTCCGTCGCCCACACCTTACGATATACTTTATTTTGCTTTTACAATCTATATCCCTTTTCTTCTTCATTCTGTGAGTGCAAATTTTGGACTGTCTTTGGTATTCAACCACAAGTTGTCTTGTTCGCCTGTTAAGCCATCGCTTACAACCTGCACAGCTAACTCATGTTTGAATAGGGGCAGCTGTAAACACCCCAAATTTGCCCTCACCCATTCACACCATGGCTTGTGATCATTTCATATGCATAAACACAACCACATCATCTCATATCTCATTTCTAATTCACTGGATAGTTTCTAAGTCATCTGCACCTAGGGTTTGTGATCTGAGCAATCCCAAAGCATATTGAGCCATTCCAAAGGCCACCAATCAACTCAAAGGGGTCCATGTGTGTTCTTATGTCATATTTCACCTCCTCAAAGTCAAAAATGCAGAAGAATCACAAGAGTTAGGTTTGAGTGGATGCAGAGCCAGGATGAACTGCACAGTTGACTGAAAATTAGGGTTTTGGTTTCAGAGGCCATAACTCCAAATTTTTTGGTCATTATTGTTTCCATTGATCTCTATATGGTATAGGGAGTATGCATATCAATTTTCATGAAGAAATTCCATGGGGAGGTCATCTGATCAAAGGTTGACTTTTCAGACAAGTCAGTGAAAAATCAGGGCATCTGAGGCCCCCAATGACCCAACCAATGGGTGATCTTCATCATTTTGAGTGTATATGATCTTTATTTGATCATTTAAGAAGGTTGAAGTTCATAAAAATCAAGAGTTTAGGGTTTTTGCAAATGTTGACTTTTTGGGCATAGTTGACTTTTCAAGAATGCATCATTTTAGGTCATTTTTCAAGCCTTGATTCATGATTCAAAAAGGCTTCAAATGGAAAAACTTTGGTCATGAAAGTTGTAGATCTCATCTTTCCCTTTTCAAAAAGTACAAGAACATGATCAAACTCTTCTTGGATCAAAAGTTATGGCAATGCAAAGTTGGCTAAAATCATTAATTTTCAAGGCATGCCTCATTTGGAAACTTTGCAAAATCTTGGACCAATGCATCATGTGACCTCTAATTCATTTCAAACCATTACACAAACATTCTCTAAGTCCTAAAAATCAGAATTGGATCAAATTTGCTCATGGCTTGGTTTGTGTAACAAGACTTTATCACATGTGAACCAAAATGTCACAACTTGCAAAAAAACCATCATGGTTACTTCACCAACTTGATACATTGGCTGCTGAGCTTTGCTAGACCTCTCCCTCATCCTTGCTGCGCCAGCCCATGCCTTGTACTTGCCTAGACTTTGAGCCATGCCTCACTTACACAAAAGTTGACTTTTTGGCAAAAGCAAACTTACCAATCACAAAAGCACAAGTCACATCAAGAAGCCAATCAGCATTGTTTATACAAACAATTTGCAAGCAAAACATGATAACACACAAGGCTGAAGCTTCCTCATTCACAACATTCACAAAAACCTCCCATCTTGCAACTTGCTTCGAATTCTTCTCCACAACCACTAAACATTCAAGCTAACTTCACCAATCATCTCACCTGGCTCCATAGACCTCAAACCACCCAAAGCACAAGCCTGAAACAGCCAAGAGATCCCACTGCCATTTCTCACTCCATTTCTGCAGTTGCTTTCGAATCTCCTTCCCTAGCTCATAAACAGCCAAACAAACCTTGCAAAGCTTCTCCATACATCATTTGGACCTCAAACCATCATTCACAATGACCTGAAAGAGCCAGAATCTCCATAGCCATTGTTGACTGAGCTTGAAGCAGTTCCTTTCGAAACTCATTATCCAGCCAGCACAAATTCATTTTGAGTATTCAAACATCATCAAGGGGTTCTAAGGAGTAAACTGCACATAAAGAGAAGGCCAGAAAGTCCTCAAGTGGAAAGCTTCACATCTCAGGTAGCCTGAAATTTATTTTTCCAGAAATGACTTTTCTTGTTGCAAATTTGTTCTTCATGTCTTGCTGATCACTCTGGTACCATTGGTTTTGAAAATGGATGGGATTTGAGCATTTAATTTGTGCCTGAAGCTTGCGTGACCTAGTTTTCTTTTTCTTCGATTCAGTTGATTTAGGAAATATAAATGTGTTTTAGGATGGGGGTTTGATTCGTGAGGATGCGAGGATCATTTCCCAGTTCTTGTTTTTCATTTTTGATGCATTTTGAGGGATTTGGGTAGGTCTCAGGTGAGAGCTGGCCGGAGAAGACGACCGGAAGTCTTCTCCGGCCACCTGAAAGTCATTTGTGCCCTAATTGCATAATTAATGTTAGTTTGAATTTGGACCCTTGATTGCGTTGATTTGTTTGACTTCGCGCGCAGATAGAAGGCCAGGATCTCTTCATTAGCCCTAATCCACTTATTTAACTTTAATTAATTCGTAATTAATTTAATTAAGTCAGATGCAATCTCCACCATCCATTCACGCGCCAGTCAACCATTTTGAATCCAGAGCCCATCCTGGCCACCCATCCTGATTACTTTTATTTTATTTCATTTTTAATTCATTTTAATTCATTTGTTTTGTACAATTTATTTAAAATAGCAAAAATGTTTTAAAAATTATGAAACTTTTTGTCAAGAGTTTCACTAATTTTTAAAACCCAAAAATATTTTTTTATTTTATTTTTATCATTAAAAAGTATTTTTAAATATTTAAAAGATTATTTTTAATTGATTAATGGGAATTAATTAATTAAAAATACTTTTAGGTATTTAAAAATTACAAAAAAAATTCATGAAATGTTCTAAGACATTTAGAAACATTGTCCCACCTTCAAACCAAATTTCTTTTTTGATCTTGATGCATTTTAAGAATTTTTCCTTGAATTAAATCATATTTTGTGCATTATTTTGATCATAAGTTCAAAAATTCATTTCTGTCAATTGGTGAAGGTTGAGACATTGATTCTTCTTGCATTGTTTTGTGTTTAGCATGTAGTTTCAAAGATAAAAAGGCCATGATTTGTTCTTGCATTTTCAAATTGATTGGCATTTGTTTTGTTAAGAACCCTAAAAAACCCTAATATCTTAGAAAATTCATATCTTGAGATTGGTTGAGAGTTGAGAACTCCCCTTTGGGCAGTGGTTTATTATAGGTTTAGGGTTTCTTTGGGTACCATTTTCCATTTTTTATCATGAGGTTTGCTTCTGTTTTGGGTTTTTGTTTGATGTTTGATCCATGAACCCTAATTTGGGCTTTCTCTTGCATCCTTCTTGCATTCTCCTGCATAACATGATTTGTCTTTGCATTTTGTGCATTCTTGTGATTCATTTGACATCTTAAGACCTGTATAAAGCATCTTTGATCATTGCATTACATATTTGCCATGTCATTTGTCTTGTATGATTCATAACATTTCATGCTTGTTCATGCTCCTTAACTTGCATCATTTGCATTCATAATCTTGTATGAACATCCCTATTGCTTTGCCTCATGTTTGCAGCACCTCATAACATCATTAACATCATGTGCATGCTTCTGGTTTGGTATAGCATCATGTCATTTCATTTCATTTAGCATTGCATTGCATTTCTTTCTAACATTTCAGGTGGTAAGTAAACTTGAGAAGTGAATTTGCCTTCACTTCTCATAACTTTTCTTTTCATCTCTCTTGCATCCATTGCTGCATTCTTATATGTGTTTGAGTTTGAGCTTGCTCATTCTTCTTCCTCCCACTTTCTTTCTTCAAGTGACTTGACTTCTTGAATGAAGCAAGTCACTTTGCTTCTCTTGATCTTGTTCATCTGCTTCCTGGTGGCTCCTCTGAAGATTGTTCTTGGAAACCTCACAAACCTCAGGACCAACCAAGCATGACAATGAATTAGGGTTTTGATTAGTCCCCCCATAGTTTTACCTTTGTGTCTCTCTTTGAGTCTTCTCTTCTCACCTCATAATCAGGGACTAAACCCTAAAGGCTTTAAGACTTTGTGCTTAGGGTTATGCCTGCATCCTTCTCTTAGGATGGAGTGTATAACTTTAATCCTAAGTATTAAACCCTTAAGGTGTTTAAATCTCTTAATCAATTCATCTAATAAATATCAAGACATCACACTTGTAACTTGGGCCTTGCATTAGGGTTCTAATTCTTCCTTAATTGGTTAAGAAGGACTAACCCTAGTGTTAATGGACAAGTCCCCCTCAAGTTGTCTTACAAACCATAAAAAACACTTCATCATCATACCATTAAATAAAATCCACCTAATCAAAGGCTTGTTTTGTCATGGGTTTAATCCCTAATCATGGATTAAATTGAGGAGTTTTTCTCAACTTAAACATTCTCATCTATTATCCTTCTTTTAGGATGGTGTAATGAGTCTGTTTAATCTTTGATTATGGCTTAACCTCATTACTCAACAAAAATCACAAAAACATCTAAATAATCACAAGTAGGTTAATGATCTTAATCCTACACCAAAGGTGATTAAGTGTGAGAATCTGACTTCACACTTAAGGTACTCTCATTACCCCTGATCAGAGGGAAGATGTGATGAGTTTACTAACCCATTGGTTTAGACTTAAGCTCATTATCCTATGAAAAATTTCAAAAAGCAATAAAAGACTGAAAACTCAAAAACAAGCAATAATCGCCTCCTCCGGGATTCTTTTCTCATCACCTTCACTCACAATCGAGAACTTGCTTCTTCCGTCTAATGCAAGACAGTTCGCACCTGAGCCAGACAGGTCACACACTTGAGCATAGGCAAGCAAGCAGTTCACAAGTCAATTCATCTTTCAGTCTCTTTGGGTCGAACTACGGTGTTCTGACTTCCTCATTGCACGAGAGGATACGTAGGCATAACTTAACAGTTATCGAACAAAAGTCTCTGTATATCCCCCCTCTTTCCAGCTTCATTCTCTTTAAGCCTCATTGTCATGAGCATTTCACTCCTGTCCTTACACTGACACTCTCATACTTTACCTCACTTCACAGTACACTGACACCTGTACATCTCTTTCCAGCTATTTTACACACAGATTGCACTGACACTACCCCTTTAAAACACAAATCTTTTAAGCGTGGATCCCGTCGAGTACGGCGGACAATCTGGGTGCTAATACCTTCCCAGGTTGTAACCAACCCCCTTTCTCAGTCTCTCTGGTTCGCAAACCGTCTTATCCGTATCTTTCTAGGTCTATGCAGCATTACCTTTCCTCCGGGATAAAAATGCCTAGCTGGCGACTCTATTCATTCTCCAGTGAGTTCACGGCTGTGTGTTCTCACTGTTCCCTTCGCCGACCGTTCGCGTCTGTACCTTCATGGGACCCTGTTCCACTTGTCGGGAGCGACACATGTCAATGAGTTGTTCTTTTACTGAAGCCTGCAGACTGACCCCAATCTTCACTTCTTTCAAATCCTCCTCGGTACCAAGATTATCTGTTTCAACCTCCTCTTGATGAGGAGTAATCACTTTCTCTTCTTGCCTTAACAACCTGGCTAACTCTTTAGGTAACTCATAGTCTTCTTCAACCCTTCATCAGCTTGATTAATTGGATTGTCGAAGTCATACAAGGTCATAGCAGTGCTATTGTCGGTGCAATCTGGAGGATAATCTCTGCAAGGGTTGAGATTTGTTCGTTTTAGTGATCAATTTTAATCTTGTTTAGAAAAAGTGAACATGAAGTTGTTTTTTTTGAAAACATTGTCATTTTATTGTTTTGTACAAAAGTGAAAAATGAAAAGACAGTGAGCAAAAAAGAGAATTGTTTGCAAAAGATGTCTGATATTCATTGATAATTCATTTGCACAAAATTACAATATGGCCCTATTACAAAATGAGTCCTGACACCTTGGGCAAGATGCAGGACTTGATGTATGCTAAAAAAGACAGGAAATAATAATTATTCTGCAGGAGTAACCCTTATAATTTCATGGGAAGACCAGTTAAGGACTTGGTGCCCCGGGATCCTTGGACGTATCCAGTTCTCCAGGTTGCAGTCGCTTTCCGCCTCATCTTCCAGGTTGCTAACAGCATCTGGGGTGAGCATCCCCCACTGATGAATTTGGGCTCTTTTGCAGCCTCTGATTGATCTTGTCGGAATGGTTTGTAACCCAAACAGAATATGTCCTCCTTCTTTTCCACCGGCAGCAGCTTGCCCCAGCCTTGGGCATTACCATCTTCAACAACCTTCCGGGCTTGCTGATAGGAGACAATTGAAGTACCCATCCTATCCTCCTGGGATGCAGTAAATACTTCAGTAGTCGCCTCATTGACATTCAGAGCCTCGAACCCCTGGCTCATGGTTTCATGGATTTCACCATCCATCTCAAAATATTTGTATGTAGCCAGATGGCTAACAAAGATGTCCTCTTTACCACAGATGGTGATAATCTGTCCTTCCCACTCATATTTCAATTTCTGGTGAAGTGTCGACGTAACTGCGCCTGCGGCGTGAATCCATTGTCGACCCAACAAACAGTTATAGGTCGGATGAATGTCCATCACATAGAAAGTAGTCTGAAAGACCTACGGACCAATTATCACCGACAGCTCCACCTCTCCAAGAACAGACCTCTTGGAGCCATCAAAAGCCCTGACCACCAGATTGTTTGGTCGGAGAGCTATTCCATCATATTCGAGCTTGACAAGAGCTTTCTTCGGCAAGACATTAAGTGAGGACCCAGTGTCCACAAGAACATGAGATAGTAAAGCTCCTTTGCACTCCAGGGTTATGTGCAAAGCCTTGTTGTGGTGACGTCCTTCTGTTGTTAAATCAGCATTGGTGAAACCTAACCCATGGCTAGTATTGACATTAGACATCACTGTCTCAAGTTGAGTTACTGTGATCTCTTCTGGCACGTAGGCAGCGTACAGAACTTTGAGTAGTGCGTCCCGATGAGCCTCAAAACACAACATCATGGATAGGATTGAGATCTTGGAAGGAGTCTGGTGGAGCTGATCCACAACCTTGTAGTCACTTCTTTTAATTATCCTCATAAATTCATCCACATCCTGATCAAAGGATGATTTATGAGTTTCTTTTGGTACAGGTTCTTCAAGTGCCACACTTTTTCCTTTGGCTTTGGCAACAACCTCTGCGTCAGTATTAGTCTTTGGAGCTTGTGATACAAAGAGGCGTCCGCTTTGGGTGAAGCCTCCGCCTCCCCCGACATTATCCACTTGGGGTGTAAGAACCGAAGAATCAAGAAGGACTTTTTCTCCGTTGCAGTAAAGGTCTGCACCATAGTGCCATGGTACAACATTGTCTTTGTCATACGGAATGGGCCCTGGCACCGTGATGGTGACTGGGCTTACTGCAGCAGAGGTTGGAACCATTATTGTTTGTGGATCATAAAATATGGTGATAGGACTTCTGGAGGATGTTGGTGGTGATTGATTGAAGCTTGATTTTTGTTGAAACTGTTGCTGAGATTGTTGTTGGTAATTGTTGGAATTCGGGACCGTTGTTGGGTCATAATAGATGGTAACTGTGGAGACGTCGTTGTTGGTGGTTGCTGAAGTTGTAGAAGGAGATGAAATGGAACTGTTGTTTGCTGAAGTGATGGAATAAGTGGTTGCTGAAGTTGTAGACGAGTTAGTAGAAACAATTGTTGTTGCAGTTGTAGAAGAATCACTTGTTGTTGTAAAAGGAGTTGTTGGTGTTGTAGAAGCTGTTGTGGTTATTTGCAGAATGCCTTCTTTAATCAAGCCATTGATGCGATTCCTCAAGCTTTCACACCCCTTCACGAAAATCTTTCAAGATTTATAACAGGCCTCACAACTTGGAAACACTTGGCATTTCAAAAGTCGAGCTTTAACCTATGCCAGAGGTGTCTGAATACTTGCAATATCTTCAATCAAACTCATGGGTGAGTCTTCCTCTATAGCATTAATCATTGGCCCACTGTGGCTTGGCAAAGGATTTTTCATGACATTGGGAGGTGGTGCAAAGTTCAGGGCCTTTGAATCTACTAGATCCTGGACCTTCATATGCAGAGCCCTGCATTTTTCTATGGAGTGACCAGGTGCATTAGAATGAAAAGCAAACCTAGCGCTGACATCATAATTTCTTGGAAGATTTTGAGGATCAGGTGGAGCCAATGTCCTCAACTCAACAAGATTGAGTTTTAGGAGTTGTGGCAGCAATGTGGCATATGGCATTGGAATAGGGTCAATCACCCTATTGATCTGAGATGGCCGCTGTTGAAAAGGGCGTTGTTGTTGATTGTTGTTATTGTTGTTGTAAGATCTCTGTTGAGGAAACTGTGGCTGTTGAGGGAAGTGTTGTGGTTGTTGAGTATACTGAGGAGGTGGAGTAAGAATAGTGACGGCAGCAACTGATCTGGGCAGATATTGGGGTCTTCCTCTTCCCACATGTACAGAGTTTGTTTCACCAGATCTACGGGGCCCAGCAAATGGCTTCCTTTCACTGCTTGAACTGGCACCGTTGTCGGAAATCTTTCCCATCTTCAGTAGGCTCTCAATTCTTTCCCCAGCTATCACCACATCTGCAAAGCTGGTGGAAGAAAATGCAACCAATCTATCAATATAGGTACCCTGGAGAGTATTCATGAACATATCTGCCATCTCCCTCTCTGACATCGGGGGTTGAACGGCAGCAACTAGTTGCCTCCTCCTTTGGGCATACTCTCTAAAGCTTTCTCGGGAAGACTGTGACATTCCCATCAGAAGGGTTCTGTTTGGAGCCATGTCCAGAATATACTGATATTGACGAATGAAAGCTTCAGCCAAGTCTTTCCAATTCCTTACTGTGGCTCTGGTCAAGTGGGAGTACCATTATCGGGATGCCCCTGTCAAGCTATCCTCGAAGTAAAACATCCACAGCTTCTCATCCATGGTGTAGGCTTTTAATCTCCCCAGGAAAGACTGAATATGGGTATGTGGGCATGATGTGCCATTGTATCTTTCAAAACAAGGGGTTTTGAACTTGTGAGGAATTCTCACCCCTTCCACCAATCCCATGTCCATGACATCAAAACCCAGAGAGTTTTGGGATTCAAGAGACCTTAGTTTCTCTGCAATTTCATCCAACCGACGATCGTAAACCTCGTCTCCAGCCCCAACCACAGTAAACTACTCTTCTTGAGGGTCCTCCTACAAGGCCCTTCCTCCAATGTTACCTTGGGTGTTCCTTATAGCATTGATGTTTGGGTTCAGGTGAGGTCCAAACTCTGGTGGATCAGTGTGAGGCTGCACGTGATCGTTGTTACTGGTCCCCCTTGTACCTGGATGGGTTTCCTTGGGAGTTTGCCGCTCGACTAACTCTCTCAGTCTTTCCTGGATCTGAGCCAAACCATTCATCATTGCCATAAATTGATTCATTTGGGTCCTCATATCTGTCCTCTCATTGGCCATTTGGGTCCTCACATCAGTCAAGTCTTGTTGAACTTGATCCATTTGTAATCCCGGAAGGTTGTTTCTTGTCGGATACCGGTGCACTCTATTGACGGGGAACACTCTTCTACGAGCAATGTTTCCTGAAACCACAACAAAGTGAGAAACAACAAAAACCAAAACCTACAAAACAAAGAAATGATGTTAGTATGCAATACAGGATGCCTATTTGTCTTCCAAGGGTATCCGATTTGGTTCTTTGGTTTTGACCTTTCTAGACCTCGAGGAAATGTTGATGTTGCAGAGAGATAAAGCCCGTGAAGTAAAACAAACCATATATTACAAAAGAGTGAAGATACATAGTTTGATTACAATAACATTCCCATGGTGGGTCAAAATACAACAACAAAATAAAAAATTACAGACAAAAGGAAATACAAATACAAGGAAATCAAACATCCAGTCCAAAGTCATCCTCCCTGACTTCCTTCCGGAGAGCCTCAGTCACTGGACCTACTGGGTGCTCTGTGATAGTCCTGATGAGGAGGTTCCTAGTGGAAATCGCACTGGTCAACTTCTTATGCTTATCCTGATCCTTTGACCTCTTCAACCCCGCTCGGAGCTTCAACTCAGAGATCTCCTTCTGCGCTGCTAACAAAGTTGCCTGATTCTTCTTCTCACTAGCCTCCAGTTGCTCTATCTTAGCCTGGGTTCTCTGATCGTCCTGTGCCCGGGCCTCAGTGATCCTGATCCACCTAGCCTGGCTCTCCTCTAAATAATGCTCTGCCCTAGCCTTCTGAGTCTTAGCTTCCTTGCAAGCATTCTTCAGTACTAACTCTACTGCTCTAGCCTTTCTGATGTAGTCACCCGTCTTCTTAATCTTGGTCAAGTGCTCAATCCGGAGCTTCTCTAACCTCTCGTTATCTAGACGACTGTCATTCCTCTCCCAGAGGGTCTTTTTCAAGGCTTCAGAGAGCTGAGTATTTTTTTCCTTCAGTTTCTCAAACTCCTCTAAACTGACAGTTGCTGCAGGCTGCACAGCTGATGGTCCAGGTGTATCCTCTAAAGTGAATGGCATCCGGGTGATCTGTGCCCTGGTACGAGACCAATCAAGATACTGTGCTGAGGCTATGTTGTTGCCCTTACCCAGAATGGCTATCCCCTTAGTCTGAATGTTGTCCCAAGCCCATGCAGCTTGTCTGACAACAACTGAGTTTTGCTGGATGTCACAATAGAGGGTCTCTGTAAAGTCTTGTCCTCTTGGGGGATGAACCAAAGCATACCCTAATTGTCTCTTGAAAAGCAAAGGGTTGTAGTTGATGCAACCTTTTACTCCAATCAAAGGCACATTGGGGTATTGCCCAAAGCTAGTAATAATGTCTTTGCCCTTTGTCCTTGGCTGATAAGGGTTCAGGAAAGTGTCTGACTTCGGCAAGTGTCTTAACAACCAACAGTAATAGAGGGGTGCACAACATCTGACCAATCTTCCTCTTTGCTTCTCATTCCTCTGATGCACTGAATAGTAAAAATCTCCAAGCAGGGTGGGAACTGGGTTCCTTAGTAAGAACAGGTGAATAGCATTCTTGCTTACAAACTTTGGCTTGTCTGCAAACAAGATAACCCCATACATGCTGAGAGCTAGAAGTGCACAAACAACATCCCACTTTCCTGCTGTAGCATGCAGGGTGGCCTGAGAGATCAAGAAGTCCAAGTGAAGGTCTGGGATTCCAGCCTTAGTGGTCATGCTCTGATCAATAAGGGTGGGCTCCAAGTGCAAGGCCTTAGCTATATCTTCATTCCTGGGAGCAGCCATCTCAGGGTTGAAAGGAATCCCTCTCCTGACAGGGACACCTAACAACATGGAAAATTCTTCTAGCAAAGGTCCCAACTGAAAATCAGGGAATGTGAAGCATCTGAGAGGAGGATCATAAAACTGCATGCAGGTGTGAATCATGCTCCTTTGTGATGCATCCAGGTCCATGATCATGTCCAATATGCCTCCATAATGTTCCCTGAATAATGGGACATGATCAGGAGTAATGAGAGACTGGATATGTCTGATGCCTGTCAGAGTAGGCTCAAAGAAATGGTAGGTGATATTGCTCTTTCTGGAAGTGTCCATGCTGATAATGGATGCTGGCAAAGAAAACTAAAGAGAAGCCCTGATGAAGGTAACTGCTGAAAACTGATGAAGATAACTGGAGAAGATGCTGAAGAAGGATCTCTGATGAAGACAACTGATGAAGATGCTGGAGAAGATAACTGAAGAAGTCTGAGCAGAAGAACAGGTCAAAACCAAACCAAAGATACAATGTGGATACCCTGTAAAACAAATAGGAAAATGTTAAATGATGCACAATGATGTATGCAAAATGATATGCAAAGGGTTTGTGATCAAGTGCTGGATCTGTCATCTGCCTTGATAGGGTCCATGTGTGTTCATAAATCCGAATGGAGGCTTAGAAAACCAGTAACCAGGTGGGAGACTCAAATAAAGAGTCACGAGTCCAGGGTTTCACAAGAACTGTCCAAAATGATGCATTCTTAAAACAAAACTGGTAATAGGGTATGATGAGGACAAGGGTTCCTGCAAACCTGTAAACATCCCAACCCCCTCACATGTATTTTTCTAGAATAAGGATCCTCATATTTGGATCAGTTATGAGAAGTGTAAACACTTGTAACCTGGAGGTACAGTGTTTACA
This sequence comes from Lathyrus aphaca, assembly GCA_963966055.1. Classification (NCBI taxonomy): domain Eukaryota; kingdom Viridiplantae; phylum Streptophyta; class Magnoliopsida; order Fabales; family Fabaceae; genus Lathyrus; species Lathyrus aphaca. The sequence goes on along the minus strand of OZ014523.1, from coordinate 203,761,767 downwards.
ATAACCATAAAAGATCCTCCTCTAATTCACCTCAGATGTTGAAGGTCATAAAAGGTCATCCAGACTTAGAAGGCTTCCCAGATAGCCCTAGTACTACAGGAAATCCGTAGCACCGAGTTCTCAAGAATAATCCCATGTCTGAACCGTGTTTCATATTCCCGCACCAGAACGAAATGGAATGGGAAAGAATATGAAGCCACTCTAGCCTATGTGTCACTCAGGTCCCCGGTGTGGAACCTTAATCACTCAACAATCCCACCCACCAAAGCAGACATGAGATCCAGCACCAATGATATGATAATAACAGTATGAAATGCATAAAACTGTAAATGAAAGCAATAAATAAAGTTGTACAGAAAGCAATAAATAAAGCAATAAATAAATAAGCAGAAGTAGCACATAACACCCTCGTAAACACAAATCAAACAAGTGCTAAGAGGAACCCACAAAAAGAACCAGAAGCCCTGGTTGCAATATACGGTCCCCAGCAGAGTCGCCAAGTTGTCGCTCCCCCGAAAAGACACCGGGTCAGATAGGGTATAGACACGAACGGTCGGCGAAAGGAGAAAATGAAGGGTGAAGTGAATAGAGTCACCAGCTAGGAATTTTTATCCCGAAGGAAAGGTAATGCTGCATAAACCTAGGAAAAGATGGATAAGACGGTTGCAAACCAGAGAAACTGAGAAAGGGGTTGGTTACAACCTGGGAAGGTATTAGCACCCAGATTGTCCGTCGTACTCGACGGGATCCACGCTTAAAAGATTGTGTTTAAAAGGGGTAGGGTATGTGTTATCTGCGTGCAAAAGTTGAGAATGAATGTACAAGTGTCAGTGCAAAAGAAGTGAAATGCTCAGGACTGAGGATTTTAGAAAGTATGCTGAAAGAGGGGGAAGACACAGATACTTTTGTTCGATAACTATTGAGTTATGCCTACGTATCCTCTAGTGCAATGAGGAAGTCAGAACACCGTAGTTTGACTCAAAGAGACTGAAAGGTAAATTGACTGTGAACTGCTTGCTTGCTTATGCTTAAGTGTATGACTCGTCTGGCTCGAGTGCTAACTTTCTTGCATTAGGCGAAAGAAGCTAGTTCTCGTTTATGAATGAGTGTGATGAGAAAAGAATCCCGAAGGAGACGATTATTGTTTGTTTTTGTGTTTTCAGTTTTTGTTACTGTTTTTGGTGTTTTGCATAAGTTAATGAGCTTAAGCCTAAATCAAAGGTCGTAAACTCATTATATCCTCCCTTAATTAGGGATAATGAGAATACTTAAGTATGAGATAAGCACCTCAACTTAATTACCATGATGATGTAGGATTAAGATCATTAACCTACTTGTGATTAATTAGATGTTTTTGGGTTCTTTTTTAGTGTTAAGTAATGAGTTTAATCTCTAATCACAGACTAGTGAAGTCATTACACCATCCTAATAGAAGGATAATAGATGAGAACATTTAAGCTGAGGAAGATACCTCAACTTAATCCATGGTTAGGGATTAAATTAATTATATAACAAGCCTTTATTAAGTGGATTTTAATTAAGGGGTGAGATTAAGAAATGGATTTTATGGTTTGTAAGACAACTTGAGGGGGACTTGTCCATTAAACACTAGGGTTAGTCCTTCTTACCCATAAAGGAAGAAATAGAACCCTAATGTAAGGCCCAAGTTACAAGATGAAGTCTTAGTGATTATTAGGATGAATTGATTAAGAGGTTTAAACAAATTAAAGGTTTAACACTTAGGATTAAAGTTATACACTCCATCCTAAGAGAAGGATGCATACATAACCCCAATTCCAAAGTCCTAAAACTTTAAGAGTTTAGTCTCTGATTATGAAGATGAGAAGAGAGACTCAAGGAGACTCAAAGGTAAAAACTAAGGGGGACTAATCACAACCCTAATTATTATCATGCTTGGATGTTCCTATGGTTTGTAAGGCTTGAGAAAGATCTTCAAGGAAACCACCAATGGAAGAAGCAGAAGAAAGGAGGAAGAAGCAGAAGAATAAGTTACTTACTTCATTGAAGAAGATAAGTAACTTGAAGAAAGAAAGTGAGAAATAATGAACACAAGTGAACAAGTTCACTTCAAGGAAAAGTAAGAATGAAAAAGAAAGAGATAAGAAGAAGTGAGAAGTGAAGGCAAATTCACTTCTCAAAGTAACTTACCACCTGAAAATGTTAGCATGAATGCATAAAGTATAAAGCATAAAGAAATGAAATGAAATGAGATGAGATGAAATGACCAAAGTCAGAAGTGTTTATGCAAAGGCATACAAAGTGCATATGTATGATCATACATAGATGAGATGTCATGTAAGCATGCTTTGAAGTTTGAAAGTCCATGAAAGTTAATGTAGTGAAATGAATGCAAATCATGGAAAATGAATGAAGAAATTATCAAGCATGATTCTAACATGCCCTAAGATGTCTAAGGTGACACATGAATGCAAGAAATGTCATGGCAAGTTCATGTATTGATGCATATGCAAGATGAATGCAAATGAACATGTAAAATTAGGGTTTTATGGAAAAATGAGATGCACATGAACAAAACAGAAGCATATGACATGATAAAAATTTGAAGTCACACTCAAACAAGCCCTAATCCCATACTAGGTTACCATCCAAAGGGGGAGGTCAGAAACTAAACCTAGAAGAAGTTATGGATTTTCTAAGTTTCTAGGGTTTTTTGGGTGATCTTCAATGTAAAATGCCAAAAAATTTGATAATGAAACAAAAATATTTTTGGATGCTAGAAGACATGCACAGAACAATGCAAAAAGAACCAATCACAAACTTAACTTAGTTTGAAAGTTATGAATTTTTGAAGTTAGGGTTAGAAAATAGGTCATTTTAGGGTTAATGGACGAATCTGAACCATTCATTTGCGCGCTAACCCTAAGATCTAGAGGCCCACATTCAAACTTCACTAATTACAGGATTAAACCCTAATCACATTCAGATGACCGGAACAGTGTTCCGGTCATCTTCTCCGGCGAACCAAAACCTCAACTCTCTCCCTAGGTCTCTAAAACTCAATCTCTCTGCCCAGAATCAAACCCCAAACATCATACAACAAGAAGCATCCATCAAAACAAATTTATTTCACGTATTAAAGCTGCATCGAAGCAAATTAGTTTTAGGTCAAAAATTTCAGAGAACTCATACATGCTTAATACTCAATCATTTTCAAAACTAAACACATCAGGATCATCAGCACATCATGAAGATTCATCTAAGAACTTAAAAATGCATTTCTGGAAAAATGTTCTTGAGGTTACCTGAGTTGAAGCTTTCGAAACTGGAACTTTCTGGGCCCTTCTTTGGTGTTAAACCACCCCCTTGATCCCCTTATGCTTCTGGAATGCTTGAAAGGAGTTTATGTAGGCTACTTTGAAGGTTTCAGTTCAGAGCATGTCAAAATAGTGTTTTTGTTTGAGGTGGTTTCAGGCTAATGTGAGGGGTGGGAGATGATCCTGGGGTTATGTGGAGATGATTGGTGAAAGAATTTTGAAGTTTTGATGGCTGAGTTGGGAGATTCGAAGAGATGAAGTTTTGAGAGGATTTTGTGTAATCTGTGCTTGGGTGAGTTTCAGGACAATGTGTTATGTGAAATGTGTTCCATAATGTTAGCATATGCAGTTGTGATTGGTCAGAGGAGTTGGTGTGGCATAGTGTGATTGGTATAGGTGATTTTGCAAAAAAGTCAAGAATGTGTACTTGAGGTATGGGCATGGTGCAGGCCTGAGTTTTTGGGGTGTCTGGCCTCATCATGGATCAAGGAAGGCAATAGGATTGAAACATTGCAGCTGGATCACTTGATGCTAGGGTTTCTATGTGTTTTGCAAATTTTCCCTCTTTGGTGTATTTTGTGATTCAAGGCATAAAATGATCCAATTCTTGGGCCAATTCTGAGTTTTTGAAGTTGTTTTATCATTTCATGAAGTATTTGTACACATTTGAAGTCATTAGAAGCCTTGACAAGTGGTTTTGCAAAAATCCCTCTTTGGTGCATTCTTGAAAATTATAGGATTTTTGCCAACTTTGAAGGATTATAACTTGACTTCCATAATGGATCAGAACATGTTCTTGTACTTTTTGAAAAGGGAAAGACCTAATCTACAACTTTCATGACCAAGAATTTTTCATTTGAAGCATTTTTGGTTAAGAAAGAGGAGGTTGAAAAACTTTCCCAAAATGGAAAGTTTCCATTACAAGTCATTTCCATTTTTGGCAACTTTGCAAATGGCTCAAAATTATTCAATATTGTGAACTTCCAACCACTTATAAGATCAAATAAAGATCATAGAACTTCAATTTGATGAAAAAACCCCTTTGGTTCCATTGTTGGGGGCCTCAGATGCCCTGATTTTGACTTAACTTGCTCAAGAAGTTATCCAGTGAACATATGACTTCCACAATGAATTTCATCATCAAACTTGGTACACATGACCTTTATAACATATTAAGAACATTAAAAACAAGAATGGCCCAAAAATTTGGTGTTAAGGCCTCTAAAACCAAAACCCTAATTTTGGTCATCAATGTAGTGAAAACCCTAGCTCTGCTTCCATGCCTTGACAGTTCTTGTGATCTCTTGACTTCCATGATCTTTGAGGAGCATAATATGATGATAGGACACACATGGACCCCCCTTGGAATGCTTTAAGACTTTTGGGATAGCTCAGATGGAATCTTGGATTGCTCAGATCACAAACCCCAGATGCAGATGAACTTGAACTATGCAGTGAAACAAAAAATGCAATATGAGATGGTATGCTTATGCTTATGCAAACATGAAAGATCACAAGCCATGGTGTGATATGAGTAAGGGAAAATTTGGGGTGTTTACAGCAGGTATTCAATACGCAACATGGGGCATACCAAGCACCGAATCCCCGATAGGCCCTTCCCCAAGCAGGATCTCCCGAGCAATATCTGAACTGCTTTTCCCCAGCAGAGTTGCCAAAGCCTCCTTCCCCAACATAAGCCTATTTCAACAGGAGCTTCCCCAGCCAAGATCCCCACCAAAGTGCCAGATTTATCATCCTCAGCACAAATGAATTACTTCAAGAAAACACGCGAGTTTTATTATGATTATCATTCAAAAGAAAACAACTTTAATACATGTATATAAATGTTTTGCAAATAAAAGAAACTACAAATGAAAATGCAATAAATAATATGAATATTGTTGTAGTTAAGGAGGCTTGACTCCATCCGGACCCATCAGTCTTGGATACTTTCAGTGATCAACATTTTTTTCACGGACTTGTAATCTTTGAGTAAACAGCCGCATGCCCAACCATGGCAATCATACCTCTTCTTCTAGTTATTCTGACTCTGACACGATACGTTTGAAGGAAATAGTAAAGTCGGGGAGTAAAATTGACCCATAAGGTTGCTCGGAAATACCTGAAGATCTTCTGCCTACGTATCTCTATTGACCCATGACCAATGAAGAATCAGAGCGACGTAGTTCCCCTCAATAGGGAAGACAATGCATTGAAGAAAGACAAACAAACAATTTCCATTACTACAAGTATTTGAATATTGCTGGCTTTATTTGCTTCATAGTACCTTTGCAACCCGGGTGATTAACTTGGAGGTCTCAACTTAACATGGACCATCTGGTAGAACTACTGTGACACCGGCTTCACCATGATTAGGTTCGGATTCTGGAGTACATTTAGGTGAGGAGAAAAATTGATCGCCTTGGAGTCAATTAGGTCATGTTCCTTATTCTGAAAAGACCAACACTTTTCAATATTGTGCCCCTGGGCACCTGAATGGAATTCGCATCTGGTATTTGCATCAAAATTCGGAGGTAGATTGTAAAGAGAATGAGCTCTCATGGTACGGAGCTCGACCATGTTCAACTTTACCAGCTCTGGAAGCAATACAACATATGGGCATGGGATAGGATCAAGTCTGTGGTTTATCGCTCTTGTTCTTTCCTGAAATGGTCTGTGTGCCTGTTGTTGCTGACCTTGAGGTTGTTGAACCTGTGGCGTAATAGTCACTACGGCTGTTTGGTGGTAACCTTGAGAATGAACTCTGTCTCGGCCCCTATACACAGTGTTGGTCTCACCTTCTCTTCTTCTTTGGCCATTACCAACAGGCTTTTTCACACCAGACGAACTAGCACCACTTGCATCTTGAATCTTTCCCAATTTCAAGAAATTTTCTATCCTTTCTCTAGCAATGACGATATCAGAAAAACCGATGGACGGGTAAGCAGCCAGACGATCTAAGAATTCCCCTTGCAAGGTGCCCATAAACATGTCGGCCATTTTCCAGTCCAGCAACGGAGGTTGAACCTGTGCAGCCAGTTCACGCCACCTCTGGACGTACTCCTTAAAACCTTCCTTAGGTCCTTGAGACAAGTTCTGTAACTGGGTGCAGTATGGAGCCATATCAATATTGTATTGATACTGCTTGAGAAAAGCTTCGACTAAATCTTTCCAGCATCGGATAGAGACCATGCTCAGCTTCATGTACTAGCTCAACAAAGCTCTAGATAGACTATCTTGGAAGAAATGCATCCAAAGTTTCTTGTCGTCAGTGTGAGCCTAGATTCTTCCAAAATAAGCATGGATGTGAGTTCTAGGGCACGTGTTGTCGTTTTACTTGTTGAATGACGGAACCTTGAACTTAGGAGGGATTCTGACTCCTGGAACTAATCCAAGACTGGTAACATTGATGCCCAAAGAATTCTGACATTCCATGGCCTTAACCTTTTTCACCAGCTCTTCATACCTTTGATTGTTGACCTCATTCATATTACCCATATCAGCATCCAATAGAGTGAACTGGTCCTCTTGTGTGTCTTCTAAAACCACATTACGGGCCGCAGTCCTGTTGGGATTTGGCCCTCTGTTACGGGCAGCACCCAGATCCACATTCTAAGTTGGTGTTCCGGTATTAGCATTTTCCTGGGGTTGCTCAACCATTAATTTGAGAAGCCTTTGATTCTGAGCAATGTCGGTCATCATTTCCATGAACTGATTCATTCTCTGTCGGAGCTCATTGAGATCATTCTGCATTTGCTCAGCTATTCTTGCTCAGTTTCTATGAGTTGGATATCGGTGAAGGCGTTGACCAGCTATACTGCCTATAGTTGAATAAGTTGGAATGTCCGGATAACCTGTCAAAATGGAAAATATGCAAATCATGCAATGAATGCGTATGAGGGTGTGACATTCGACCCCGTCAATGAGTAAACATGTGTTAGGAATGCAAGCATGCAAAGGATGTTATGCAATGCACTGGCATGTGATCAAAGGTCCAGCAATCACTGGTCTAATGTTGGTGTTGAGAAGACAGTTATGTGCTAGTGAAGAGTCATAATAACGGTACCACTAAAATCCCGGATCTCCGAACCAAAGGACCATGTAGAACCTAATCATAATACTGAACAATGCTGGCAAAGCGGGTATGTTGGAAGTTTCAGGGTTCCTGCAAACCTGTAAACCCCTCCCATCTCACGGGTGTGATACTCCGAGTCAACATCACGGACTCTCAAAGTCGGATAGCAATAATACGTTCACCATTTCCGAGAAATGTCTCATGAACAAATTAGGGAATTGGTTTGGAATTATTTACTACTTAGGTAGGTCTCAGCTGAGTCCAAGGAAAAAAGCATCCCTCATAAGTACCCAACTTCAAGCACTGAATCGAGAAACAATAGTACATTCAGCCATTGGGATAAAGTACTATCGTCATATGAACAATTTTCTTTAATTGGATTCTTATGAGAGAACCAAGCCATCCTATGCGAGTTCCTAGCAGGCCCTCGAATGCGAGTGGGTTTTCCAATAAATGTGGTATGCCACTGTCATCACTGGAGAGGGATGTTTCCACAAAGGTTCTCAATGATCGGTCCCCAGCTGCACATAACTATCGAGGTTGTGTATTGACCCAGAAAGATTTTGATATCAATACATTCCCAAGACAGTCGCAAGGCTGGGCGTGGAACTCACTAATACCAACATAGCAAGATGCCATGAAGCCAAAACGGAACCACTCTAAGTCCTAGGGTGCACTCGAGCCCTGGTTCCGAGCTCATCTCATGGTAACCCCATTCCACAGAAAAAAGCCAAGCCAGACAGTCCAGTATATATGATGCATGGAAAATAAATATTGAAAGCAGTAAATACATGTTGTAAAGTAAAGTTGTAAAGACTGTAAATGAAAACAATAAAGCTAAACTAAAGCACACAACAACAAACAAGTAAACACCCAACGAAACAGAAACAAACAGGTGCAAGGATTGACTCTACAAGGGAAAACTAGAGATTATGAGTTCGTTCCCCAGCAGAGTCGCCATCTTTAACTCCCTGGATTTTCATCCTAGTACAAACGCGAAAGTGGCGAGGAAAAGTCAGAGTCGCCAGCCATGCATTTTTATCCCGAAGGAACGGGAAAGGTAATGTTGCACAAACCTAAGGAAGAAGGAAAGGACAAGGTCCTGCGAGCCAAAGATCTGGGTTCGGGAGTCGGTTACGACCTGGGAAGGTATTAGAACCCTAGACCGTTTGTCGTTCCCGACGGGATCCATGCTTGTTAGTCTGTTTCAAAGGGTAAGAAATAAGATGTTGCTGAACAAAAATAACTGCTAACTGGAACTGGAACTGGAATGAGAAATGGAATTAGAAAAAGAGATCGAAAAGAAAGAAAGAAAGATGTAGGAAAAATAAAGAGTGTGCTTGAACGGGCCCTACCCCGCTGCCTACGTACCTCATCGGGAAAATGAGGATCAGAGTCGACGTAGTTCGCCTAACTAAGGCGGGAACTATTTGTTTGTGTTTTTTTGGATGATGTTGCCATAGTTCTAACTCAGGTGTTACCGGCTCTAACTCGAGGGTGTTTACCGTATCGTTGTTTGAGTTGTCGAGGCAAGTTGTGATCGTCCGCAAAGAGTATGAGATGAGAAGAGAAGATGTGGTGTCTTTGTTGGTTGTCTTTTATGAGAAGTGTTTTGAGTTTATTGTTTGTGAAACATTCCAATTCTAAGACTTATTCATCGTGGTAGATGACTTACACCTCGCCCCGAAATAGAACGCGTATAAGTAACCCACGGCAAAGTCTCATTTCGTATGAGAGGCTCAAGCTTTATTAGGTGTTTTGTTGTTTTATGTTATGAGATGAGAAAGAGACGCAAATCAGAAAAGGACAAACTAAGGGGGACTAAGACCAACCCTAAGTTGTATATTCAATACCAAAGGATATCCTAATGGTTAGTGTGGCTTTCTAATCCTAATGAGGAAAGGAAAAGAAAAAGGAGAATTAGAATGCAACTTACTTCCTAAGGAAGTTAAGTTGATTCTAACAAAAGGGGATAGCCTACAAGCACAAGCATAAAATGTAGAGGCAAATGCAAATAGAAGGAATAAAGAGTAAAAGGATAAGGTGAAAAAATCTTACCTTAACCTCCCTACAAAACAAAGGTTAGTAGTGCACACATGTAATAAAAAATGAATGGGGTAAACATATACCAAACAATTCCTAAGGAAACTAGGGCCTAAACTAGACTCATTCTTAAGTCTAAAGGTACTAAAAACTATGCTAAACTAAAATCCAACATATATCTACAACTCTCAAACGCATAAACATCTATGAAAACACTATACAACACAAACAGCTTTCTACAGCTAACATACAACATGTAAAGTAGGTGTAAAAAGTATGAACATACAACAAACAACACACATTTAACAGCCACTGCTCCAAAACACAATTGTGAAAAACAAGGCAGATTTGACTCATTTTTAATTATGCATATGCAAGTGTCAATACATGAACATACATCCCTTCATCATCAAAGAAGATCAACAAGCATGGTATAAGCATGGGTTTATATGCATGTGAACATTTTCAAGACTTGATTTCAAGAACATTCACAAAGTGGACAATTGTGCATTTTCACGATAAACACACATTGACAAATAAGCACAAGGTGAACATGCATACATTACAAACAAGCAACCAAGTGAACATGTATCATGGCATACTCAAATCCAAAATTAAGCATCAACGTGAATGTGTAGAAAATAAGCGAGCAAGAATGTGCATGAATTATTTATTTTCAAGAAAAACACAACATGCAATTATGTGTTCCTATAATTAAAACTTGCATGGATCACACATACAGTTCAAAACAGAATTTTATATCATTATTAATATGCAAGTGAAGAGGTTAAAACATGGCATCAACTTCACAATCCATTAGGAGTACAAGATCATCATTTAAGCACAAAACCAGAAACTAACGAAACATACGTCGAAAGTTACCACAAATACAGAATCTTGCACCTAATTTAGTCATAATAATTCTCTAAAATCATGTAGTACATGTACACAACAATTAATGAAGCAATGGCTAGCAAACATGCATACAAACAAACAATTTTCACAAGTATGTACAACTTTAACCGGTTAACGGTATAGGTTAACCTGTTAACGGACTCCAAATTCAAGCAAACATGGCGCAGACAGACGCGTTAATTGGTTAACCTCAGGGGTTAACCGGTTAACACTGAACAAAATTGAAAAATTAGTTAGGAAAAAGCACTTCTAGCCTACCAACTTATTTCCAAAAGCTCCTATGATTAACCTATCAAATAAGCACTAATTCTACCCCTAAAAGCAATATTTTAGCACTCAAGGAAACCACATTCATATCACTTTTCTAGCGTAATGATTAATCTACAAAAAAGTCAATAAACGCATAAATGATAAAGCGTAGAATGCCGAATGGCGAGATAAAGAGAAATAACATAAATCGAAAAGCGGTTTTAGATCACCAACCTATGAAGCGGAGGATTGTATCAGTGAGTGTTGCGGTGTAGATCGAAGTGCGATATAGGAGAGAAAACCGAAGTTCTGATGTTATCTGCGAATGCGCAAAATAAATGCGGGTGATGATGCTTCTTGATTAATCACTTCCAATAAGCCAAAAATCATTCCAAAAACAGAAGCACTTCTTCAATTAAGCTCCAATGTTAATGATTGATAAAGGTTTAGCTTCAAGTTCTTCAAATTCCAATGAAGAATTTGAAGAACTTCTATGAAGAAGCTTTTGGTGAAAGGTGAAAAAGTGAGAGAGAGAAATGAGAGACTGAAGATGAAAATGGTGAGAATGATATTGGAAATTGAAAAAATGAAAAAGGACCTTTGCTTTGGAGTGAATTAGGCATATATAAAGTTTAGGTATGGTATGAGGTTTGGGAATGGAGCTTGCTTAGGCATTAGGTTAGGTTTAGAGTTAGGGTTGGAGTTAGTTGGAGCTCTAGAATATTCCTTGGAGTATACCTTTGAATATTCCTTAGAAGAGTGTGGGATGATCTAGAATGTAGTAGAAAAATCCAAGGCAAAATGGAAGGTAAGTGGAGTGTAAAATAAGTTGTGAAGCAAAGTGGAAAAATAGAAGGAAAAGTGGAGGGAAATGGTGAAATCAACTAATTTTTGAAGCCTTTTATCCAATTTTCACATGCGTTAACCGGTTAACGGAGAAAAAAATGTGAATTTCCATTCTTTTCTGTGGGTTAGCATGGAAATGCCTCGAATTATATTTTTGTGGTGTTATTTCTCTTGAGCTCCGAGGCTTGGCCAGTCTTGCCCGATCACACGCCTCATACACATGCAAATGATCATGATTTATTTATTTATTTATGTTTCGAATGCAATGTAATGATATGCGGAATGATGCGGGACGAAGCACAAACTACTCGAGGTTGATAAAAAATAAGAGGGCAAATTTTGGGGTGTTACACCTTGGTGTGTTGTGCATACCAAGTGTTTATCAAATTAACATAACACAAGCCAATTAGCTTTGTATTTGTTTTCTCCATTTATCATATCATTGGAAATAGTCATATCAAGTATTTGTGTATTCTAAGTAATTGATTGGTTTATATTGATTCGTTCATCTTAATCATTCTATTTGGTTCATCTTAATCATTTGTTCATCTTAATTTTCTTATTCTTTATAAAAAGATATGGTGAACCCCGATAACATCTCGAAAGAATTAGTTTCGTTAAACAATGTGGTTCCTAATGTAAAAGGGGTTGTTGTGGTAACAATAGATGTCAATGATAACTTTAATCACAAGAAAGAGTTTGATAATTGTGATAGCATGATCACATGGATTCGTAGGATCACAACTACACTAGTTTTGGTGTGTTTATTGGAAGATCAGATGATGGATCGGAAAGAAAAAATGTTTTTGTAACCTTATTGTGCGAAAGAAGCGGGATATATCAAGTTCCACTACGAAAGTTTAAAAGAGATGAAATGGGTAGTAGAAAATGTGAGTGTCCTTTTAAAATTCAGGGTTACATGTTGGCTAGAAAGAAGTGGAGATTTAGTGTTATTTGTGATTTGCATAACCATGAATTGTGCTTAAAGTTACAAGGTCATCCTAGTGTATGTTGGCTCAAACCGGAAGAGAAGACATGCATCAATGACATGACCTTGAATCTTGTCCAACCCAAAAATATTATTGCCACATTGAAACAAGAGGAACCGAAAAATATTTCAAATATTATGCAAGTTTATAACATTCGGTACCATGATAACATGACTATTAGGGAAGACAAATCAGAGATGCGACAATTGTTGAAATTGTTAGATGATAAGAATTATGTGTCCCGGTATCGAACTTGCGCCGATGGAGTCATGGTTAGAGACATTTTTTGGACTCATCCAGAATCGATAAAGTTGTTCAACACTTTTTTGACAGTGCTCATTCTTGATTCCCCCTACATGACCAATAAGTATAAGCTTATATTATTTGAGATGGTTGGTCTAACCTCCACCGAGAAGACATATTCCGTTGGTTTTTCTTTTTTGGAATGCGAAAAAGAGGATAACTTTACTTGGGCTTTAGAAGTGTGTCGGTCACTTTTGAAATATCGTGTTGAGTTGTCAAAGGCTATTGTTACGGACCGTGATACCGCCTTGTTGAACATTGTTGCAAAGGTATTCCCTTTTTCTTATTCACTACTTTGTAGATATCTCATAACAAATAATGTGAGCAGTCGGGTTAAACATGTGGTAGGGACAAAACAAGTGGCATCCGAAGATGGAAAATTGGTGAAGTCTAGTGTGATTGTTGAAAAGATAATGGATGCTTGGAACCATATTATAAATTCTTCCACAAAAGAATTATATGCGGATTCCGTCATTAATTTCCCGAAGGTGTGTGAGAATTATACGACTTTGTTGAAATATGTTGAATCCACCATTCTTTATCAAGTGAAAGATAATATTGTTTGTGCGTGGACCGATAGTGTACGACATCTTGGAAACAGTACCACCAATAGAGTTTAGTCAACACTTGCAACATTGAAAAAGTAGTCTGACCTAGCAAGGGAAATTTGTGTCGAGATTGGGACTCAGTGAATCTCCTGATTAACAACCAACATAATGAAATACAAACAAGTTTTGGTCGGAGTATTACGGTATTGGAAAATCGGTTTAAAGACAATATGCTTTATTCTCAGTTGGTAGGCAATGTTTCTCGTTCCAGGTTTAACTACATATTTCACGAGGCCAAACGAGCCAAATATGTAGGCTTAGATAGCACAAAGTGTGATTGTACTATTGTGAAAACATATGGCCTCCCATGTGCTCGTGTTATTGCAAAAAAGATGAAATTAGGTGGGCCAATAAAGATTGATGAATTTTGCCCTCATTGGAAAATACTAAAGTTCGATGATGATGGTTGCATGGAAGGAGGTAAATCAAATATATCCATTTTGGCTGAATAGAAATAGATACAAGAGATATTTGCAAAGGCCGATGACAACATGAAACTTCACATCAAAGAACAATTGAGAAAGATTGCCTTTCCGGAGACAACCGATATGAAGTCGCCTTCTCAACCAGTAAAGAAAAAAGGTGCTCAAAAGAAAGTGAATCCAACACCAAATGATAACTCAATTACCCAGTCTCCTTCATATTGTGAGCATGTAGACAAACTTTATCCCGACTCACCGACTCCAAAATCTCAAAGAAGTGTCATGAAAGGAGCCTGCATAAGCAAACTACCTCCGACATCGATTCCACCAAAAATTCCATATATCGACGAGATGCTAGTATTTATGCACAAATACATCGACTGGATCGTCAATGTTGAGGGGATGGTAATTACGACTATCAAGCAGTTTTGGCATTGCTCGGTAAAGGAGAGGATAGACATGCGCTTGTTCGTCATCAACTTATCCAAGAGTTGAAGATGAATAAACAACCGTACTTGCGGTTATACAGAAAGAAAGAAAAATTTGATACGGTATATGAATCTATCGTTCCTTGTTTGAGTGGTCTGGTGACGATGTTGAAATGGGTCATCTTATCGCATGTGCATATGATAGGGTATGCATTGACTTGACATGCTATGGATTTTCAGAAACGTTTTTTCCACTCCACACTGCACCACCCAAAAATCCAAATGCATGTGCATTGGATGGATTTCTAAATCAAATCATTTTGTTCAAGTGTACTTGAAACCGGGATGCCCAATACCATCGACATCATCGAAATTGATGACTCATTCAACCACAAATGCGGAGATGTGGCCGAGTAATTTTATGGAAATGATGCAAGAATTTTAGAGATTGAACGACATTTAAAAAAGGCATCGAATGCAAAAAAGTCCAAAGGGTTTCCACCAATAGATTTATCTGGAGATTCTTGTTTTGATTCATTTTGAATTCTTGTATAGTCAAACAATTCAATGCAAATATTTGAAGTGCAATATAATAGTCAATTTTGGTTAATAAATGTTATTTATGCACCTTCTATGCACCTATTTATATATATATATATATATATATATATATATATATATTGAAATGTTCAAACACTACTGCACTTAAAATGATGTTGGTTTGAGTTTAAAATATATCAACAAAAATTTCGTAGGTATAACAATGGAAGCATCTAACATTCAAACGTTCCAGAGATACATCTACGGAACTAACTCATCCAGGCTAGTTTCGTGGATGTATCTCCAGAAGCAGATAACAAAAACAATGATTGGTCCATATTCATCTAGGTTTTCTATAAAATTGGGGCTTGATGTGTTTTCTTTCACACAAACACAAAAATGTATCAATTGTATGATATAAGATCAGTTGGTATGTTGCGAGTGTCTCCTACACCGACAACAAAACGCACGGGCGGACTTTCAAACTCACTGATTTTAACTCGCTCGATGATATCTTCGATGAAATTCACTATCTCTTACCTTACAACAACCAAAGAAAGGTTAAGAAGGTCGAATATCGTCCGTCTTCGGTTGATAATGAAAGGAAAGTCGTGTTTAACAAATTTCAACTCAAGAATTTAGACGATATTAGGGTGATATGGCGAAGTAATTTGGTTTCGAAGAGAAATATCTGCTCGAATTGGAGGCGACTGTAGGAAGAATGGTCGATGAAATCTTGTAGATGTGCAAGCCTCAACCAGGTTATTGAATTTTAGCATTTAATTTTATGTTGAAATCATCAATGTAAGGTATATTTTATTTTATGAATGTTGAACTTATGGTTACTATGTTCATTTGTGGTGTTTCTGCCTCTGGTTTTCTTCCGCATGTATACTTAAGGAAATCTTTCGTAGATTCAGCTACGAAATTAATAAAAAAACATAAAAAAATGTGTGTTCGGAGATACATCTCTGAAAGCAGGAAGGGTATTTTGGGAAGCATGTATGGTGTTTGAGAAACCAAAAGGATGGGGTAAGAAATTCTCTAAAACAATGTGGCTAAAGTATAAGCTCTAATCAACCCAATTTAGAATAAACATGCTAAGAAAACCCGGGCCCATCGTGGTCCACCCAGACTTAGCCCAAAAATAATAGAGGAACCCCGATTTGATTGGATACGGGTGCGGGGAAAACTCGATTTGTAATTGAGGAACCCCGGTCCCATCGTGGTCCATCCAGACATGCTAAGAAAAATATGGGCCCATCGTGGTCCACCCGGACTTATCCCAAAAATAATAGAGGAACCCCGGTTTGTTTGGATGAGGGTGCGGGGAAAACTCAATTTGTAATTGCGGGTGGGATGCTACTATCCGCCCCGCACACA
Organism: Lathyrus aphaca; assembly: GCA_963966055.1. Taxonomy (NCBI): domain Eukaryota; kingdom Viridiplantae; phylum Streptophyta; class Magnoliopsida; order Fabales; family Fabaceae; genus Lathyrus; species Lathyrus aphaca. The sequence goes on along the minus strand of OZ014523.1, from coordinate 203,745,670 downwards.
CCTTTGCCCCGCCCAGTCTTATGGAATTTATTTTAATATCCTTATTTAAATTATTTTAAACGTGATTGGGTTACTCTTGACACCCCTTTCCCTTTTATTTCAATTGTATTTCTTTTATTTCTTTCCATCTCAAATTTATTTATTTTTAAATAGTTTCATCACTCCAAAAAATACCAAAAAAAATCATGAATGTTCCTTGACATTTTATAAAATTTTTCATTTTTCATTTTCTATTTTTATTTTATTTTAATGTCCTGAATTAATTTTTCCATCTAATTTCTTGTGTTTTGCCTTATACCATGAACCCTTGAGTTTGTTAATTTTATATCTGGAGTTCTAAGATAGTTCTAACCCTAGTTCTTTTTGCATTGTGTCCCTAGAATGTTAAGGTATTGTAGATATTTTTGTGTTGATTTTTAGACTTTGTTTGGCTGACTTTTGAGTTATTGCTTCATGCTTAAGTTAGTGTAACCCTAACATTGCTTTGTCCATTTGTTTGATTGACTTTGGTTCTGATTCTTGACTTGTAAATTTGCCTTGATGTTTATACCTGTTTGAGGACCTTTGATGCTTAATTCCATAATTGTTGAAGCATGTTTACTATTTCTTTTAGGACTGAACTTGAATTGCCCTATTTGAAGATGTTTTGAGCCATGTTTTGCTTGCTTGCTTAGGAAGGAACTTGTTCCATCATATAAGAACTTGTTGAGGGTTGATAACATGATGTATGATCTCTATTTGTGATATGGGAACCTCGCCTTTGCTTGTCTAGTGCTTACTTTGTGCACCAAGTCACATCTTTCCACATGTATGAATCATGTTTCACTTCACTTCACATTTCTTCCTATCTTCCCCATTTGCCTTAGTATATGCTTATGTGCTTTCTTTGGTGACTGAATCCTCTTCTTAGGCACATGATTAAGATGTATAGGTTCTGACTTTGACTTTTACTTTAAGAATTTTGACTTGTTTGCTTCACTTAATCACTTACTTTCATCTCACTTCCTCCTTAATGCTTTGCTTGTAGTTTGTGGGACTTTTCTCATTCCTTTTTGTATGATTTTGTATGACTAACATTAGTGATATTTTGTGATCATTAGGTTCTGACTTTGATGGTTTGTGATGTTTAGATATTTATTGTTCCATGACTTGAGCTTGTTTGAACTTCTTACTCTTGTGTGAATATTTCTAACATTTTCAGGGGCTATGGTAAGTCTAGGGGTGTGGTTGTAGATTCCACATCTCAACACTCCTCCTTAACTTCTTTTATGCTTTCTTAACTTGTGTTTATGATGTGCTTAGGCCATCAATGTTTAACTTCTTCCTCATTCCCCTTTGGGATCAACTTAACTTCTCTTAAGAAGTAAGTTGATTCCTTTTGATCCTTTCTTATTCTTCTTTCTTTTCTTCCTTCCTTCTTCTTCATTAGGATATAATTCAAGCCACACTAACCAAGGAATCCAATGCATGATAAAATCTAGGATTGTTAGTCCCCCCCTTTTTATTGTTTACCTTTGAGATACTTTTGGTGCCCTCTCTTTCTCATCTTCAAACAAAAACATAAAAAAAATACTTAATAATGTTTTAGGTAGTCTTGTGTGTATGGACTTATTCCATGGGGAATTTGTATTCATCCCATCTTGGGATAATACAAGATTGTCTAGCATGATGTACAAGTCTAATCATGATATCATCCTCACAAAGAAAAAACTCAAAATACACTTCTTCATTTCAAATCAAAAAACACTTAATAAATTCAATGAGTTAGTGAGCTTAGGCCCTAATTTCCGGAACCAAGTCTTGGGGATCTCTCCTTACTTGGGTGTGATTGTTCCTCATTCCATATTGGTTTGTAGTAATAAGTGCACATTCCATGGAAAATGACTTAAGTTCACTTGCTTATGCCAAACACAAATAAAAGCTTCTAAAAGCCACAAACAAAAAATAATCGTCTCTCCTTCAGGACTTCTTTACTCATTATCTTATTCTCAATGTAAGAACTTGCACCTACTTGTCTCTTTGCAAGACGGTAACGCACTTGTACTAGACAAGCCTGCAACACCTGAGCATTGACATAAGCAGTTCAAGCTTTAAAACATAAGACATTTTCCTCCTTAGTTAGGGGAACTACGGCGACTCTGATCCTCATGTCCAGATGGGGTACGTAGGCAGCGGGGTAGGGCCCGTTCGAGCACTCTTTTATTTTCCCTACATTTCCCCCCTTTATTTTCTTATACAGTTTCAGTCTTTCTTTTGCAGCAGCTTTCATTTCTTCACCCTTTGAAACTTTTTCTTTGCAAGTGTGGATCCCGTCGGGTACGGAGGACGATCAGGGGTGCTAATACCTTCCCATGTCGTAACCGACTCCCAAACCCAGTTCTTTGGTTTGCAGGACCTTTGTCCTTCCTTTATTTTCTTTGGTTTGTGCAACATTACTTTCCCATTCCATTAGGATAAAAATGTCTGGTTGGAGACTCTACCCTTTTCCGCGCCACTTTCGCGTTTGTACCAGGATGGAAATCCAGGGAGTGACAGCTTGGCGACTCTGTTGGGGACCGAACCCAGAGTCTTTGGTTTTCCCTTGAGAGTCACTCCTAGAGCTTTCTTGTTTTTGTTTAATTGGGTGATCTTTGTTTGGTGTTGTGTGTTTATTTTACTATTTTATTTACAGCTTTATTTACTGCTTTCAGTATCTATTTGCATGCATCATATGTATATATTGGACTGTCTTGATTGGATTTTCTGTTTGGTGGTTTGGGGATACTGTTATTGTGAGATGACCCCAATACAAAGGCTCGAGTGCACCCTAGGACTTGTCATGGATAATCACTTTGGATTCACGATATCTTATCATGCGGGTAGTAGTGCGTCCCACACCCAGATTTGCGACCGTCTTGGAAATGTCTTGATATAGGGGTCTTCCCTACTTCATTACACGACCTCGATAGTTATGTGCAGTTGGGGACCGATCATTGAGGACCTTTGTGGAAACATCCCTCTCTAGTGGTGGCAGTGGCATACCACATTTTGTGGCAAACCTATTCGCACCCGAGGGCCCACTGGGAACTCGCATAGGATGGTCGAATTCTCTTATAGGAACTCAGTCAAAGCATTTGGTCGTATGAATATAATATTGTATCCCACGGGCTGAATGTACTATTGTTTCTCGATTTCAGTGCTTGAAGCTAGGTACTTATAAGGGATGCTTGTTTTTCCGGACTCACGTTGAGACCTCCCTGGGTAGTATATAATGTTTAACTGACTCCCTGATTTGATCATGAGACATTTCTCGGAGATGGTGAACGTATTATTGTTATTCGGCTTTGAGAGTCTATGATGTTTGACCCATAGCACACCCGTGAGATTGGGAGGGGTTTATAAGTTTGTAGGAACGCTTATCCTCAGCATACCCTGGTTACTTGTGTGGTCCTATGTACTGATCTGGTTATTATGATCCTGGAGTTCTTGATATTTGGTTCTGGATTATTATTTGGGGTTATTATTCATAGGATTGTTGGGTTTCAAATCACTTGGTTCTTGGTTCTGTTATCCAGTATCCAGACAGTTCCAAACTGATCACATGCTCTGTATTGCATTGCATCATACCATATCATCATTAACATTTTGTGTTTTAATTTTCTCAAGTCTTCATCTGTATATGCACCTAGTTCTGGTATTTTTCAGCTTTATTCCTATCCAGATGGAAGGAGCTAGAGAGATTCCCAGAAAGAGCAATGTGCATTATACTTTCCCGCAACCAGAAGTCAGAAGTGTTCAAAGGCTGAGGGATTTGATTAATGACAAAGTCTTAGAGGATTTCAAGAAAAAGTATGGACAAATTTTATGCTATATAAATAAACCTACTGTGAATTAGAGGGACAACATTCACACTTTTTTACAGTTCTATGACCCTCTATTATGGTGTTTTGTGTTCCCTGATTATGTTTTAGCACCCACTTTAGAGGAGATTTTTCTAGCATCTTGAAGGTCCCTATCAGAGACAGTCTGCCTTATTATGCTTCAGGGAGAGTTCTTTAGGAGGAAGAGATAGCCAAAGTTTGTCATCTGTCAGTGGCTAGGGTCAAGTTTGGTTTGAATATCAATAAAGGAAGAGGGCTCCAATGGGATTTTCTCCTTGCAGAAGCCCAAGCTTATGCTCAAGAAATTAGACGGATAGATTTCAGTGTCTTACTACGCTTAATGGTATACGGAACTAGCTTGTTTCCCGAAGAGAAAGGGCTTGTAAGTATGGAGGCAATCTCTATTTTTTCTAAGAGGAATCTTGTACCTATTGTCGCTCCCACCAAATGAGGCTAAGTCAAATAGGGGTACTGACGCGAACGGTCGGCGAAAGGGAGAGAACACACAAGGGTGAACTGAAAAGGAAAGAGTCGCCAGCTAGGCATTTTTATCCCGAAGGAAAGGTAATGCTGCATAAACCTAAGAAAAGATGGATAAGACGGTCGCTAACCAGAGAAACTGAGAAAGGGGGTTGGTTACAACCTGGGAAGGTATTAGCACCCAGATTGTCCGTCGTACTTGACGGGATCCACACTTGAAAGCTTTGTGTTTAAAGGGGTAGTGTCGGTGCAATCTGTGTATCAAAGCTGAAAAGAATGCAAGTGTCAGTGCTGGAAAAAAGTGAAATGAAATATGTGAAGTGTCAGTGTAAGAACAGGAATGCAAAGCTCAAGACAATGAGGCTTAAAGAATAATGCTGGAAGGAGGGGGAATATACAGAGACTTTTGTTCGATAACAGTTAAGTTATGCCTACGTATCCTCTCGTGCAATGAGGAAGTCAGAACACCGTAGTTCGACTCAAAGAGGCTGAAAGATAAATTAACTTGTGAACTGCTCGCTTGTCTATGCTCAAGTGTATGACATGTCTGGCTCAGGTGCAAACTGTCTTGCATTAGACGGAAGAAGCGAGTTCTCGTTTGTGAGTGAATGAGATGAGAAAAGAATCCCGGAGGAAACGATTATTACTTTGTTTTTGTGTTTTCAATCTTTTATTGCTTTTTGTGTTTGTCATAGGAAAACGAGCTTAAACCTAAACCAAGGGTTAGTAAACTCATCACATCTTCCCTCTGATTAGGGGTAATGAGAATACCTTAAGTATGAAGTAAACACCTCACACTTAGTCACCATGATGTAGGATTAAGATCATTAACTTACTTGCAATTATTTAGATGCTTTTGGAGTTTTTGTTTAGTGTTAAGTAATGAGTTTAAGCCATAATCAAGGATTTAATGGACCCATTACACCATCCTAATAGAAGGATAATAGATGAGAACATTTAAGCTGAGAAAGGCTCCTCAACTTAATCCATGATTAGGGATTAACCTCATGACCAAACAAAGCCTTTATTAAGTGGATTTTAGTTAATGATAAGATTAAGAAGTGGATTTTATGGTTTGTAAGACAACTTGAGGGGGACTTGTCCATTAACACTAGGGTTAGTCCTTCTTAACCAGTTAAGGAAGAATTAGAACCCTAATGCAAGGCCCAAGTTACAAGCTTGATGTCTTAGTGATTATTGAGTGAATTGATTAAAGGAGTTAAACACATTAAGGGTTTAACACTTAGGATTAAATTTATACACTCCATCCTAATAGAAGGATACAGGCATAACCCTAATCACAAAGCCTTAAAACCTTTAAGGTTTAGTCCTTGATTATGAGATGAGAAGAGAAGACTCAAAGATGACACAAAGGTAAAAACTAATGGGAGACTAATCAAACCCTAATTGTTATCATGCTTGGGTATCCCTAGGGTTTATGAGGCTTTCAAGAAGATCTTCAAGAGAGAGGCCACCAAGGAAGAAGCAGGATGAAGGAAGAAGAAGCAGCAAGAAGCAAGACAACTTACTTCACTTAAGAAGATAAGTTGCTTGAAGAAAGAAAGTGAGGAGGGAGCATGAATGGGCAAGCTCACTCTAATACAAAAGTGAAATGCAACAATGATGCATAAGAGAGATGAGAAGAGATTATGAGAAGTGAAGGCAAGTTCACTTCTCAAACACTTACCACCTGAAAAGTTAGCAACAAGAAATGAAAAGAAATGAAAATGGGATGAAATGCAAAGATGCAAACCAAAACCAGAAGCATATTCATGATGCAAATGATGCTATGAGATGGTATGAAAGCATGTCAAGAGATGAGGATGTTCATACAAGAGATGAGAGTGCAAGTGAAGCATACAAGAGGCATGAAAGTTTTATGAATGCACATGAAATGAAATGAAGAGTTTGTGATGCTTGGTTGGAGTTTAAATGGTCTCTAAATGAAGTTGGCAGAAGTTCAGTTCAAGAAATGTCAAAATCGTGTTTTTGATTCAGGGTGTTTCAAGGCATAATGAGGGGTGGGAAATGGTCAGTGATGATTGTGGAGTTGTTATATGGAATTTGTTTTGAGGTTTGAAGCTTGTGTGCTGAGTTTCGAAGGCTCTTGCAAGTTTTAGGGATTTTGTGTATGCTGAGCAATCTCAAGTGTTAGGCTCCAATGTTGTGTGTTTTGGCTTGGTTTTGATTCACATAATAAGCTGTGATAGGTCAGAGGGTGGGTGGTGGCCTATGTTGACTGGTATGGGCAAGTTGCAAAAATGTCAACATGACTTGTACTTGAGGTATGGGCAAGAACACAGCTGGTCCTTGGGAATTTCCATGTGCAACTGACTTCATGGATGTCCACAAATCTATTCTTGAGGCAATTCAACAAGAGAGAAGAAAGTTATGGGGTGTTTTGTAATTATGTGATGTTTTGGCCCCTTTAAGAAATCTTGATGTTCAAGGCATGAAACTTGGGATTTCTTTGTGCAATTCTGAATTATAGGTCATGTATGATGTTTTTGCAATGCTTAGAAGTCAATTAGAAGTTACATTTGGCTTTGGCAAGTGTTTTTGCAAACTTCCCTCTTTGGTGCATAAGTGAAATTTTGTGATTTTTCCCAACTTTGCAAAGTCATAACTTGAGTTCTATGATGAATTAGATCAAGTTCTTGTACTTTTTGAAAAGGGAATGATCCAATATACAACTTTCATGACCAAGAATTTTTCATTTGAATCATTTTTGAATCAAAAAGAGGAGGTTGAAAAACTTTCCCAAAATGGCAATTTTGCATTACAAGTCACTTTCCCAAAATGGCAACTTTGCAAATGGCTTGAAATTATTTAATTTTGTGAACTTCCAAACTATTCTAAGATCAAATAAAGATCATATACACCCAAAATGATGGAGAAGACCCTTTGGTTGGATGATTGGGGGCCTCAGATGCCCTGATTTTACACTGGCTTGCTCAAGAAGTCATCTATTGATCAAATGCCTTCCCCATTGAATTTCTTCATGAAAATTGGTATGCATGATCCTCATAACATATAATGACCAATAGAAACAAGAATGAAAAAAAATGGAATTATGGCCTCTGAAACCAAAACCCTAATTTTAGGTCATCTGTGCAGTTAAGCTTGGCTCTGCTTCCATACCTTCCTCAGTTCTTGTGATTTTCTGACTTCTTTGATCTTGGGAGGATATAATATGAAAGCTTGAACATACATGGACCCTCTTTGAGATGATTGAAGACCTTTGGAGTGGCTCAGATGGCTCAGGGATTGCTCAGATCACAAACCCTAGGTGCAGATGACTTTGAACCAATGCAGTGAAGTAAAAATGCAATGTAAGATGCTATGATTGAACTTATGCAAATGAAAAGATCACAAGCCATGGTGAAATGAGTGAGGGCAAATTTGGGGTGTTTAGAGCTGCTCCTATTCAAACATGAGTTAGATGTGTAGGATGTAAGCGCGGCTTAATAGGCAAACAAGATAACTTGTGGTTGAATACCAAGGACAGTCCAAAATTTGCACTCACTGAATGAAGAAGAAAAGGGATATAGATTGTAAAAGAAAATAAAGTATGATTATAAAGTGCGGGCGATGGAGGACGACCGTCGAGTAGAGAACGACTGCTGGGGATAAAGCAATGGCGGGTACGGCCGACATGCTGGGGAAATAGAGATATCATGATGGGGACGGCCATCAGGTAAAGAAACAAGATTCTATGGGGATTAACGGTAAAGGCAATGATGGGGACAACCATCATGTTGAAGAAATAAATGATGAGGGACGGTCATCAGAGGTGAAAGACGATCACCTGGCAGGGGACTGCTGCTCTGTTGGGGATAAGATGAGGGACAGTCATCTAAGGTGAAGGACGATCACCGGGCAAGGTACGGTTGCCGAAAATATCACGACACATTGTAAACACCCCAAATTTGCCCTCACCCATTCACACCATGGCTTGTGATCATTTCATATGCATAAACACAATCATATCATCTCATATCCCAATTTTGATCCACTGCATAGATTCAAAGTCATCTGCACCTAGGGTTTGTGATCTGAGCAATCCAAGAGCCTCTTGAGCCACTTCAAAGGCCACCAATCACTTCAAAGGGATCCATATGTGTTCTTATATCATATTACATCCTCTCAAAGTCAAAAATGTCAAAGAATCACAAGAACAGGAAATGGTGTGGATACAGAGCCAGGTTTAACTGCACAGATGACCTGAAATTAGGGTTTTGGTTTCAGAGCCCATAACTCCAATTTTTTTGGTCATTATTGTTTCTATTGGTCTCTATATGGTATAGGGAGTATGCATATCAATTTTCATGAAGAAATTCCATGGGGAAGTCATCTGATCAAGAGTTGACTTTTCAGACAAGTCAGTGCAAAATCAGGGCATCTGAGGCCCCCATTGACCCAACCAAGGGGTGATCTTCATCATTTTGAATGTATATGATCTTTATTTGATCTTGGAAGAGGGTTGAGGTTCACAAAATTCAAGAATTACAAGTTTTTGCAAAGTTGACTTTTTAGGGCATGGTTGACTTTTCATGGAATGTCATTTTATGTCACTTTTTCAACCCTTACTTTTTGATTCAAAAATGCTTCAAATGGAAAAACTTTGGTCATGAAAGTTGTAGATTAGATTTTTCCCTTTTCAAAAAGTACAAGAACATGATCTAATTCTTCTTGGATCAAAAGTTATGGTGTGTCAAAGTTGGCAAAAATCACTAATTTTCAAGATATGCCTCAAAATGAGAAACTTGCAAAAACTTTGTACCAAGGCATTTGTGACTTCTAGTTCATGTCTAACCATTACACAAACATCACATGTGACCTAAAAATCAGATTTGAACCAAAACTTCTCATGTTTCATGGCTTGTGGGACAAGAAAGTTTCATATGAACCAAAAAATGATCAAGTTGCAAAATCATCATCACATTTCCCTCCACTTGTTGCCTACAATGCTGAACCATTCTAGCCTCCCTCACACACCATGCTGCGCCAGCCCACATGCTTGTACTAGCCTAGGGTTCAACCCATGCCTTCCTTACACCAAAGTTGACATTTTGCAAAAGTGAACTTACCTATCATAGCAGGCCAGGTCACATCATCTGACCAATGAGATTACTTTATGCAAGCCAAATGCTAGCCATTTCACATAACAAGCAAGGCTGAAACAGATCACAAGACACCATTCACAAAATCACCCTCCCAAGCATTTCTCTTCGAATCTCTCCATACAACTCACAAACACAAGAACCAAATCCACTGATCAACTCACCTTGCTTCACTGAGCCAAAACCAGCAAGACTTAGGCCTGAACCAAGCAAGAACATTACTTCTCCATTTTTCACCCCCAAAGCAAAAACTTTCGAATCTCATTCCACAGCTCACAAACACCTGAACAAACTTCATAAACCTTCTCCATTCATCATACTGGTCATAAAGAACCCTTCACCTTTGCCTGAAACAGCTTGAATCACCATCACCATTTTCAACTGAGCTTGAGCAGAAGCTGTTCAAACTCCTTAACCAGCCAACATAAATTTCTTCCAAGCATCCAAACATCATCTAGGGGTCACAAGGAGTGGTTTTCATCAAAGGAAGGGGGCAGAAAGTTACAAGAGTGAAAGCTTCGAAACTCAGGTAGCTCAAGAACATTTTTTCCAGAAATCATTTTTTAAGTTCTTAAGTTGTTCTTCATGATTCACTGATTGTTCTGATGTCTTTAGTTTTGAAAACGGTTGGAAAATGAGGATGTAATCGTGTTCTGAAACTCTGTGACCTAAAAAGTGTTTGCTTCGATTCATGAGTTTGAGGGAATATAAATGATGTTTGTGATGGGGTTTTGATTCAGTGGGTTATGGGAATCATTTCTGTATGCTTGGTTTTCATTTTTGTTGCGTTTTGAGGTTTTTAGGGATTTTCAGGTGGGGTTCCCACCGGAGAAGACGACCAGAGGTCTTCTCCGGCCACCTGAAAATCATTAGGGTTTAATCAGGTCATTAACTTCCTTTTGAATCTGGAGCGTTAGATTGCTTTGACTGGTTGACTTGCCGCGCGTGTGAATGGTCCAGATTCGTCATTAAACCCTAAACCATAATTAATTAATTCATAAATCAGAATTAAGAAGTTTGAATTCCAGCCCTTGATCTGCGCGCGCAGTCAACACATCCTTCCCCAGAATGAATCCTGGCCCTCCACTCAGTTGACTTCAGTTTATTTTAATTTTTATTTCATTTCTTTTCTTTTAATTTGCATAATTTATTTAAAATAGCAAAAATGTTTTAAAAATTATGAAACTTTTTCTCAAGAGTTTCATTAATTTTTAAAACACAAAAATATTTTTATTTTTATTTTTAGCATTTAAAAAGTATTTTAAAATATGTAAAAGTTTATTTTTAATTGATTAATGAGAATTAATTTATTAAAAATACTTTTAGGTATTTAAAAATCACCAAAAAATTCATGAGATGTTCTAAGACATTTAGAAACATTGTCCAACCTTCAAACCAAATTTATTTTTTGATCTTGATGCATTTTGAAAATTTTTCATTGAATTAAAATCATTTTTATGCATTAATTTGATCCAAAGTTCCAAAAATCATTTCTGCCTATCCATGAAGAGTTGGACATTGATTCTTTTTTCATTGCATTGTGTTTAGCATGTAGTTTATGAGATTAAATGGCCTTGATTTGATCTTTCATTTTCCATTTGTTTGATAATTTTCTTGTTTGAAAACCCTAAAACCCTAGAAATCTTAAGAAAACCATAACTTGAACTTGGTTAAGAGTTGAAGCCTCCCCTTTGGGCATTTGGTTAGTATAGGATTAGGGGTCCTTTGAGTGGCATTTTCAATTTTTTATCTTAGGGTTTGCTTCTGATTTTGATTTTTGTTTGATGTATGGTTCATAAACCCTAATTTGGGCTTCCATATGCATCCATCTTGCATTCTCTTGCATAACATGACTTGCCATGACTTTTCAAGCATCCATTTGATTCATTTGACATCATAAGACATATTGAAAGCATGTTTGATCATTGCATCATGTATTTGCCATGTTGTATGCCATATGCATTTCATAACTTTTCATGTATGTTCATGTGTTCTAACTTGCTTCATTTGCATCCATGAGCTTGTATGATCATCTCCATGTGTTGTTTCTGGTTTGTAGCATCTCATGGCATCATTAACACCATGTGTGTGCTTCTGGTTTGGTTGTTCATCATATCATTTCATCTCATTTTGCATTGCATTGCATTTTCTTTTCTAACTTTTCAGGTGGTAAGTGATTTTGAGAAGTGAATTTGCCTTCACTTCTCATAACTTTTCTTCTCATCTTTCTTGCATCCATGCTGAATTTTATATGTGTTTGAGATTGAGCTTGCTCATTCTTCTTCTTCTTCTTATTTTCTTTCTTCAAGTGACTTGACTTCTTGAATGAAGCAAGTTGCTTTGCTTCTCTTGATCCTTTCATCTGTTTCCTGGTGGTTCCTCTGAAGACTTCTCTTGAAAACCTCACAAACCTTAGGAACAACCAAGCATGACAATGATTAGGGTTTTTATTAGTCTCCCCTCTTAGTTTCACCTTTGTGTCTCTTTTGAGTCTTCTCTCCTCATCTCATAATCAGGGACTAAACCCTAAAGGCTTTAAGGCTTTGTGATTAAGCTTATGCCTGCATCCTTCTATTAGGATGGAGTGTATAACTTTAATCCTAAGTGTTAAACCCTTAAGGTGTTTACATCTCTTAATCAATCCACTTAATAATCATCAAGACATCACACTTGTAACTTGGGCCTTGCATTATGGTTCTAATTCTTCCTTAATTGGTTAAGAAGGACTAACCCTAGTGTTAATGGACAAGTCCCCCTCAAGTTGTCTTACAAACCCTAAAAATCACTTCATCATCATACCATTAATCTAAAATCCACTTAATCAAAGGCTTGTTTTGTCATGAGTTTAATCCCTAATCATGGATTAAGTTGAGGAGCTTTCCTCAGCTTAAACATTCTCATCTATTATCCTTCTATTAGGATGGTGTAATGAGTCTGTTTAGTCCTTGATTATGGCTTAATCTCATTACTTAACACTAAACAAAAACACCAAAAACATCTAAATAACCACAAGTAGGTTAATGATCTTAACCCTACATCAAAGGTGATTAAGTGTGAGAATCTGACTTCACACTTAAGGTATCCTCATTACCCCTAAACAGAGGGAAGATGTGATGAGTTTACCAAATCCATTGGTTTAGGCTTAAGCTCATTAACTTATGACAAACTCCAAAAAGCAATAAAAGACTAAAAACTCAAAAACAAACAATAATCGTCTCCTCCGGGATTCTTTTCTCATCTCATTCACTCATAAACGAGAACTTGCTTCTTCCGTCTAATGCAAGACAGTTTGCACCTGAGCCAGACAGGTCATACACTTGAGCATAGACAGGCAAGCAGTTCACAGGTCAGTTCATCTTTCAGTCTCTTTGGGTCGAACTACGGTGTTCTGACTTCCTCATTGCACGAGAGGATACATAGGCATAACTTAACAGTTATCGAACAAAAGTCTCTGTCTATTCCCCCTCTTTCCAGCTTTTTTCATTTATCCTCATTATCATGGGCATTTCACTCTTATTCTTACACTGACACTTCATTTACATACACTACACTTCTTTTACACTGGCACCTGTACATCCTTTTCCAGCTCTTCTATGCACAGATTGCACTGACACTACCCCTATAAAACACAAATCTTTTAAGCGTGGATCCCGTCGAGTACGGCGGACAATCTGGGTGCTAATACCTTCCCAGGTTGTAACCAACCCCCTTTCTCAGTCTCTCTGGTTCGCGACCGTCTTATCCATCTCTCTCTAGGTTTATGCAGCATTACCTTTCCCCCGGGATAAAAATGCCTAGCTGGCGACTCTATTCATCTCCAGTGAGTTCACGGCTGTGTGTTCTCATTGTCCCTCTCGCCGACCGTTCGCGTCTGTACCTTTATTTGGGCCAGTCCCATTTTATCGGGAGCGACAGCTTGGCGACTCTGCTGGGGAGCCTTATATTGCAACCAGGGCTTCTGGTTCTTTTTGTGGGTTCCTCCTAGCGCTTGTTTGATTTGTGTTTACTGGGGTGTTATGTGTTTATTTGTGTTTGTATATTTGTATTTTGCTTTATGTACAGTTGTTTACTGCTTTCTTTATAGCTTTACATATATCATACTATCATGCTGTCTGGCTGGATCTGTTTTGTTGTTTTGGTGGGTGGGTGTTCCATTGAGAGTTAAGGTCCTATACCTGGGACCTGAGTGACACCTAGGCTAGAGTGAATCATATTCTTTCCCATTCCATTTCGGTCTGGTGCGGGAATATGAAACACGGTTCAGATATGGGTTTCTTCTTGAGAACTCTGTGTTGCAGATTTCCTGCAATGCTAGGGCTATCTGGGAAGCCTGCTAAGTCTGGATGACCTTTTAGTATTGACCTTCAGAAACTGAGGTGAATTAGAGGAGGAACTTTTATGGTTAGTGTAAACACTGTACCTCCGGGTTAGAAGTGTTTACACTTCTCATAACTGATCCAAGTCTGAGGATCCTTGTTTTAGAACACCACCTGTGAGGGGGTTGGGCTGTTTGCAGGTTTGCAGGTACCTTGACCTCAGAATACCCTGTTACTTTGATTTGATTAAGAATGCTTCATTTTGGGACAGTTCTTGTGATTCTAAACCCTGGATATGTGGCTCTTTGTTTGAGTCCCCCACCTTGGTTACTGGACTTATAGACCTCCATCTGGATTTCTTACACACATGGACTTATATTAGAGCTTTTGATCAGATCCAGCTCAGTCACAAACCCTTGCATATCATTTGCATACATAATCATTGCATCATATTGACATTTGCTTATTTGTGTTTCAGGGTATCCATCTTCATTTGGTTTTGGTTTTGACCCCATCTTCAGTATTGACCTATCTTCATCAGCACCTGCTTCAGCTATCAGTCATCCACTCCAGTCACCTGCATCAGTCAGTCAGTGGCCCATTCTTCAGTGTCATCATCAGCATTTGTCTCTACTCAGTCTCAACATCATGGCACCTAAAAAGAGCAACATCACCTACCACTTCTTCCAGCCAGAGTTAGCTGACATCAGGAGGATTCAGACCCTGATAACTCCAGACCATATACCACTGTTCAGGGAACACCATGGAGATATACTTGATATGGTTATGGATCTGGACCCCTCACAGAGAAGCCTGATCCATACTTGCCTTCAGTTTTATGATCCCCCACTGAGATGTTTCACTTTTCAGGACTTTCAGTTGGGCCCCTTATTGGAAGAATACTCATCATTAGTTGGTATACCTATCAGGGGTGGAGTCCCTTTCAACCCTGAGATGGTCTTTCCTGGTAATGAAGAGGTAGCAAAAGCATTGCATCTGGAACCAACCCTGATTGGGCAACATATGACTTCTAAGGCTGGAATCCCTGGCCTGCATCTGGATTTCTTGATCTCTCAAGCTACCCTGAAAGCTTCTTTAGGAGAGTGGAAAGCAGTCTGTGCTTTATTGGCCTTGAGCATATATGGGATCATATTATTTGCAGATGAGCCTCGATTTGTTAGCAAGAATGCAATCCATCTTTTCATCCTGAAGAACCCAGTGCCAACTTTATTGGGGGATCTCTACTATTCAGTGCATCAGAGGAATGAAAAGCAGAGGGGAAGATTAGTAAGATGTTGTGCTCCTTTGTTCCATACTTGGCTTCTCAGGCATTTGCCTAGGACAGATGCATTTTTGAACCCTCATCAGCAGAAAAACTGGGCTGGAAGACTTACTACTCTAACTTCAGCTGATATCAGGTGGTGCACCCAAAGCACAAAAGGCAGGGATATCATCACCAGCTGTGGGCATTTTCCCAATGTGCCCCTGATAGGAGTTAAAGGTAGTATTAATTACAACCCTCTGCTGTTCAAAAGACAACTGGGCTACGCACTGGTCCACACTCCTAAGGCACAGGATTTGGTTGAGACTCTTTATTGTGAGAACAAGCCTAATCTGGCTATTGTTAGGCAGGCAGCCTGGGCCTGGGACAATGTGCAGACTAAGGGGGTAACCATCCTGGGGAAGTGTAACAATGTGGCATCAGCACAATACAATGGATGGTCCTATACTAGGGCTCAAATTACAGGGATGCCTTTCACTATAGAAGATATGCCTGGACCTTCCACAACACCACCTCCAGCAACTGTCAGCCTAGAGGAGTTTGAGAAGTTGAAAGAAAGAAATGAGAGGCTGACTCAAGCTTTGAAGAAGACCCTCTACGAAAGGAGTGATGGTAGGTTGGATATTGAGAGGTTGGAGAAGTTGAAGATAGAGCATCTGGCCAGAATTGAGAAGTCTGAGGATTACATTAAGAAATCTAGGGCTGGAGAACAAATCCTGAAGAATGCTTGCAAGGAAGCCCAATTCCAGAAAGCCAGGACTGAATTGTATCTGAAGGAGAGCCAAGCTAGGTGGGTCAGGATCACCGAAGCTCGTACTCTGGAAGATAAGAGGGTCCAAGACAAGATAGAGCAACTGGAAGCTAGTGCAAAAGAGCAGCAGGAAGCCCTGGCAGCAGCCCAGAGGGAGATATCAGAGCTGAAGATCAAAGCTGGAGTGAAGAGGTCAAAAGACCAAAGTCAACACAAGAAGCTGACTACAGCTGTTGCTACGAGGAACCTCCTTATCAGGAACCTCACGGAGCGCCCGGCTGATCCTGTGACCGAAGCACTTCTCAAGGAAGTTCGGGAGGATGAGTTTGGTCTTGGTGTTTGACCATTTGCTTGTTGTTGCTTTCATTCCATGTACTTTTATTTTTCTTGTAATGTATTTTGACCCCTCAGAGGGCTTGTGTTTGTAAACAAACTGTGTACCATTGGCCTTTTGTAATATATATATATATTAGGTTGTTCCATCTGAGTTTACTTCAAAAGCAGCATCAACAGTATCTTCAAGGGTCTGGAAGGGTCAAAACTGAATGCCAAGCCGGATACCTTGAGAACAAATAAGCATACTGCATCTGCATGCTAACCCTTTGTTTGTTTTGTAGGTTTTTGTTTTATTGTTGCTAACTCTGTTGTGATGTTCAGGAACTATTGCTCGGCGCCGGGTATTTCCCCTCAACCGTCCGCACCGATATCCAACCCGTAACAACCTTCCGGGCATACAGATGGATCAGATGCAGCAGGACCTTACAGAGGTCAGGAACCAAATGACCAACGAGAGGTTGGAAATGAGGAACCAAATGACACAATTTATGGAGGTAATGAACAACATGGCTCAAAGCCAGGAGAGGCTCAGAGCACTGGTAGAAGGGAGAAATCAGGAAGATCATCAGCCAGGGACTGCTGGGACTAGCAACAATGAAAGAGTCCAACCTCATGTCAATCCCCCAGTCTTTAGACCCCACCTCCATCCAGAAGCCAACATTCCTGTCAATATACAAGGGACTGCCACAGCAGGGAGGGTACTGCAAGAAGACCCCCAGGAAGACCAGTTCACAGTGATGGGAGCCGGGGAGGAGGCCTATGATAGAAGGTTGGATGAGATAGCTGAGAAATTAAGATCCTTAGAGTCTCAAAACTCTTTGGGTTTTGATGTTATGGATATGGGCTTGGTAGACGGGGTCAGAATTCCCCACAAGTTTAAGCCACCATGCTTTGAGAAGTATAATGGGACTTCCTGTCCCCGGACTCATCTACAATCTTTTCTCGGGAGACTAAAGGCCTATACCATGGACGAGAAGCTGTGGATGTTCTATTTTGAGGATAGCTTGACTGGAGCTTCAAGGGAATGGTATTCCCATCTGACAAGAGCAACTATTAGATGCTGGAAGGACCTGGCAGAGGCCTTCATCAGACAGTATCAGTATAATCTGGATATGGCACCCAACAGGACCCTCCTAATGGGAATGTCACAGTCATCTAGAGAGAGCTTCCGAGAGTATGCTCAAAGATGGAGACAGCTTGCTGCTGCTGTCCAGCCACCTATGTCAGAAAGGGAGATGGCTGATATGTTCATGAACACCCTTCAGGGGACTTACATTGATAGGCTAGCTGCCTTCTCATCTACCAGCTTTGCAGATGTAGTCATAGCCGGGGAGAGAATTGAAAGCCTATTAAAAATGGGGAAGATCTCAGACAACGGTGCAAGCTCATCCAGTAATGCAAGAAAGCCTTTTGCGGGCCCAAGAAGAACTGGTGAGACCAATGCCATCCACACCAACAGGGCCAGGCCCCAATATGTTCATAGATCTGTGGCAGCAGTCACCATTCCCGCTCCAGCTCAGCAATAACCAGCTTATCAACCTCCGCAGCAAAATTATCAACAACAACCTCAGTACCATCAACAAAATCAGTATCCTCTGAGAAATTACAACAACAGCAACACCAACAACAATAACCAGCAAAGGCCATTCCAGCAGAGGCCATCTCAAGCCAACAGGGTGATCGATCTGATCCCTATGCCATATGCTACATTGCTGCCACAACTCCTGAAACTCAACCTAGTTGAGCTAAGGACATTGGCACCTCCAGATCCCAACAGTCTACCCAGGAATTATGACTCCAACGCCAGATGTGCTTTCCATTCAAATGCACCTGGCCATAGTACAGAAAAGTGCAGAGCCTTGCACATGAAGGTACAAGACCTGGTAGACTCTAAGGCCCTGAATTTCGCACCACCACCCAATGTCAACAAAAATCCTATGCCACACCACGGGGGTCCCAGAATCAACGCTATTGAAGAAGACAAGCCGTCTTATTTGATAACCAGTGTGGGTCAGATTCGGACACCGTTGGTAGAGATTAAGGCTCAACTCCTCGAATGTCAGGTGTTCCCGGGGTGTGAGTTAGGGTGTGCTTACTGCAATATTTCAGTAAACGGATGCGATAACCTGAGGAATGGCATAGATGGTCTTATTCAGAGTGGCCAGCTTCAAATCACCACATCATTTCCAACAAACCCAGCAATCTCATCAGCAACGGTTCCGGTATCTCCTACAACTGCGACAACCATTGTTCCTGACAACTCTTCGGCTTCATCAACAAGTACTTCATCTATCATCTCAACTGATCAGCTATCAACAAATTTTTCTTCTACAACTTCAGCATCACTCCATTTTGAAACTCCTACAACAACAACACCCATCCTTCCGACAATGTCTCCTACAACACCAGCAACAAATCATGAAGATGTCTCAACTGTCACAATATTTTATGATCCTGAAAACAACTCTGCCTACAACTCAGAAAGTGCTGCTCCCATCAGAGCACCAGTCACAATTTATTATGATCCATAAACTATTACAATCCCTTCAGCAGCTGCCATCAGTCCAGTCACTGTCACAGTGCCTGGACCAATACCTTTTGAAAGCATTAGGGCCATCCCTTGGCACTACGGCTCTGACGTATACTGCGAAGGAAGGAAAATCACCCTTGAACCATCAACACCTGCACCACAAATAGATAATGTGGGAGGAGGCGGAGGCTTCACTCGAAGCGGACGTCTCTTTGCTCCACAAATTCAAAGACCCACTGCCGAAGCAGAAGCTGCTGCCAAGGCAAAAGGAAAGAGCCCGGTGCAGGAAGATCAAGCTGTTAAGGAAGCTTTAAAAACACCATTCGATCAAGAAGTTGATGAGTTCATGAGAATCATCAAAAAGAGTGATTACAAAATAGTGGATCAGCTTCACCAGACGCCATCCAAGATCTCTATTCTATCACTGCTTATGTGCTCCGAAGCCCATCGGAATGCACTACTCAAAGTCTTGCACGCAGCTTACGTGCCTGAAGAGATCACTGTCAATCAGTTGGAAACCGTGGTTGGAAATGTTACTGCTAGCAATGGGCTAGGGTTCACCAATACTGACTTGACAACGGAAGGCCGCAATCATAACAAGGCCTTGCACATCACCATGGAATGTAAAGGTGCAGTCCTTTCCCATGTGCTGGTAGACACGGGGTCATCCCTTAATGTCTTACCAAAAAAGGCCCTGGTGAAGCTAGAGTATGAAGGATTAGCATTGCGTCCCAGCAACCTGGTAGTAAGAGCCTTTGACGGTTCTAAGAGATCAGTTCTGGGAGAGATTGAGCTGCCTGTAACGATTGGCCCACAAACCTTTAAAACGATCTTCTATGTGATGGACATTCAGCCTGCCTACAGCTGTTTGTTGGGTAGACCTTGGATTCATGCCGCTGGCGCAGTAACGTCTACCCTTCACCAGAAGTTAAAATTCGAGTGGGAAGGCCAATTCGTTACTATCTGTGGGGAGGAGGATATATTTGTTAGCCATCTGGCTACTTATAAGTACATTGAGATGGATGGGGAGATCCATGAAACAATGAGCCAAGGGTTTGAGGCCCTGAATGTTAATGAAGCATCTGCTGTATCTGGAATCTCCATGTCATCTTACCAGCAAGCCCGGAAGGTTGTTGAAGAAGGAACTGCCCAAGGCTGGGGCAAGGTTTTATCTGTGGAGGAGAAGAAAGACAAATTTGGGTTGGGTTACAGACCAACTCAACAAAATCAAGCAGAGGCTGCTGAGAAGCCCGGTTTTGTCAGTGGGGGGATGCTCACCCCTGATGCTATCAACAATTTGGAAGACGAGCTGGAAGAGGAGCGCAATCTGGAGAATTGGATTCGTCCAAAGATCCCGAGGAGCAGTATCTCAAACTGGTCTTCCCAGGAAATTATAAGAGTTACTCATGCAGAGTAATTATTATTTCCTGTATTTTTATAGCATGCATCAAAGTCTTGCATCTTGCCCAAGATGACAAGACTCATTTTGTAATCGGGCCATCTGTACTTTTTGTGCAAACAAGGTTAATCAATGAAATATCAGACATCTTTTTGCAAATGAGTCCTTTTCTTTTCCGCTCACTGTTTTTCCCATTTTTCTTTTTGTACAAAAAATAAATGGCGATGTTTTCAAAATGATAACTTTATTTCATTTTTCTAAACAAGATTAAAATCAATCACTAAAATGAACAAACTGAACCCTTGCAGAGAGTGCCTTCCAGACAGCACCGACAACAGCACGGCTACGACTTCGTATGACTTTGACAATCCGATCAATCAAGCTGATGAAGGGGTTGAAGAAGAATATGAGCTTCCTGGAGAGCTAGCCAGGTTGTTGAGACAAGAGGAAAAGGTTATTACTCCTCATCAGGAGGAGGTTGAAGTGATTAATCTTGGTACAGATGAAGACGTGAAAGAAGTTAAAATCGGGGCCTGCTTGCAAGACTCAGTGAAGAGACAACTGATTGATCTGCTTCAAGAATATGTGGATGTGTTTGCTTGGTCGTATCAAGATATGCCAGGGTTGGACACCGACATTGTTGTGCACAAGCTGCCTTTGAGAGAGGAATGCCCACCAGTTAAACAGAAACTGCGCCGTACTCGCCCAGACATGGCAATGAAGATCAAAGAAGAGGTACAAAAGCAGTGGGACGCCGGGTTCCTTGCTGTAACTAGCTACCCGCCGTGGGTTGCTAACATAGTACCTGTGCCTAAGAAAGACGGCAAAGTAAGAATGTGTGTTGACTACCGGGACCTGAACAGAGCCAGCCCAAAAGATGATTTCCCATTACCTCACATTGATGTATTGGTGGATAACACGACTCAGTTCTCGGTGTTCTCCTTCATGGACGGATTTTCAGGATACAATCAGATCAAAATGTCCCCTGAAGACATGGAGAAGACTACCTTCATCACACCCTGGGGCACGTTCTATTACAAGGTGATGCCATTCGGACTGAAGAATGATGGTGCAACATATCAACGGGCTATGGTGACATTATTCCATGATATGATCCATAAAGAAATAGAATGTTATGTGGATGACATGATCGCCAAGTCCCTTACTGAAGAAGATCACCTGGTAAATCTGCTGAAGCTATTCAAGCGTCTGAGGAAGTACCAATTGAAGTTGAACCCCAACAAGTGCACATTCGGGGTACGATCCGGTAAGCTGTTGGGCTTTATTGTAAGCGAGAAAGGGATTGAAGTTGACCCTGATAAAGTCAAAGCCATTCAAGAGATGCCTGCGCCGAAAACTGAGAAAGAAGTTCGAGGGTTCTTAGGTCGATTGAACTACATTTCGCGGTTCATATCTCACCTTACAGCAACCTGTGAACCCTTGTTCAAGCTGTTAAGAAAAGAACAGACGGTCAGGTGGAACGGAGACTGCCAGAAGGCTTTTGACAAGATCAAAGAATATCTGCAAGAACCTCCAATCCTTATGCCTCCAGTTGAAGGAAGACCTCTGATAATGTACTTGACAGTATTAGAAGAGTCAATGGGGTGTGTGCTGGGCCAGCATGACGAGTCTGGTCGAAAAGAGTATGCAATATACTACCTGAGCAAAAAGTTTACCGACTGTGAACAACGTTATTCACTGCTCGAGAAAACTTGCTGTGCTTTAGCGTGGGCTGCTCGCCGACTGAGACAGTATATGTTGACCCACACTACTTTATTGATATCAAAAATGGACCCAGTCAAGTACATTTTCGAGAAGCCAGCTCTTACCGGACGGGTTGCAAGATGGCAGATGATTCTCACAGAATACGACATCCAGTACACCTCTCAGAAAGCCATCAAGGGCAGTGTACTATCTGAATATCTTGCTGAGCAACCTATTGATGACTACCAGCCTATGAGATTTGATTTCCCTGATGAAGACATCATGTTCATAAAAGCAAAAGATCATGAAGAGCCTGTTCACACTGAAGGGCCTGACCCGGAAGAAGAATGGACTATGATGTTTGATGGGGCTGTCAATATGAATGGTCGTGGTGTTGGTGCAGTACTCATTACACCTAAAGGAGTTCACATGCCTTTCTCGGCAAAACTCACTTTCAACTGCACTAACAACGAAGCTGAATACGAAGCTTGCATTATGGGTCTTGAGGAAGCCATTGACCTCAGGATCAAGACATTGACCGTATTCGGAGATTCAGCTTTGGTAGTTAATCAAACCAACGGAAAATGGTACACACACCAGGATCATCTGATACCTTATAGGGATTATACGAGAAGGTTATTGACTTTCTTTACAACAGTCAAGCTTGAGTATATCCCTCGGGACGAGAATCAGTTTGCGGATGCTCTGGCTACCATTTCGTCCATGATCAAAGTTCAAGCTGCCAACTTTGTACCTCAGATTTCAGTGTCCAGACTTGACAGACCAGCATATGTATTTGCAGCAGATGTCGTCAAAGATGATAAGCCTTGGTTCCATGACATTAAATGCTTCTTGGAGGATCAAACGTACCCACCTGGGGCATCTTCCAATGATAAGAAGACCTTAAGAAGGCTTGCTGGTAGTTTCTTTCTGAACACTGATGGGTCTTTATACAAAAGGAACTTTGATATGGTACTCCTCAGATGTGTTGATAGAACAGAAGCATACTTGTTGATGCATGAAGTGCACGAAGGATCCTTTGGTACCCACGCAGGAGGGCATGCCATGGCTAAGAAATTGCTAAGATCAGGTTATTACTGGATCACGATGGATGCAGACTGTTGTGCCTACGCCAGAAAATGCCATAAATGCCAGATCTATGCGGATAAGGTGCATGTGCCTCCCAATCCTTTGAACATAATGTCTTCACCATGGCCCTTTGCTATGTGGGGCATTGACATGATTGGCAAGATCGAGCCAACTGCTTCAAATGGCCACAGATTCATCTTGGTCGCCATTGATTATTTCACCAAGTGGGTCGAAGCAGCCTCATATGCAAATGTTACAAGACAAGTGGTAGCCCGATTTCTGAAGAAAGATATCATCTGTCGATATGGAGTTCCCGAGCGAATCATTACTGATAATGGTTCCAACTTAAACAACAAGATGATGGCAGAGTTATGCCGGGACTTCAAAATCCAACATCACAATTCTTCTCCTTACAGGCCAAAGATGAATGGCGCTGTTGAGGCGGCAAACAAGAATATCAAGAAGATTGTGCAGAAGATGGTAGTCACGTACAAAGACTGGCATGAAATGCTACCGTTTGCTTTGCATGGGTATCGCACGTCAATCAGAACATCCACTGGGGCAACACCGTATCAGCTTGTGTATGGTATGGAAGCAGTCCTACCTGTTGAAGTTGAATTGCCCTCTCTCCGGGTACTAATGGATGTTAAACTGAGTGAAGCAGAATGGGTTCGGGCCCGATACGAACAACTGAGTCTGATCGAAGAGAAAAGATTGGCTGCAATATGTCATGGGCAGTTATATCAGAAGAGAATGAAGAAAGCCTTCGATCAGAAAGTCAGGCACCGAGAATACCAAGTAGGAGATCTTGTGCTAAAGAGAATCCTCCCTCCTCATACAGACCACAGGGGCAAATGGACTCCCAATTATGAAGGACCATTTGTGGTAAAGAAAGTTTTCTCCGGTGGAGCACTGATGCTCAGCACCATGGATGGTGAAGACTTCCTGTCACCTGTGAATTCAGATGCAGTTAAAAAATACTTCGCATAAAATGACCCGCTGGACATAAAAACAGAATGAGGGTCCAGGCAAAAATAGGGCATCCCGGCGAGTCAAAAACAGAATAAAAGACTCGGGCAAAAATAAGGGAAAATAAACAAAAGTGTACACCCGCTGAGTTTAAAAGCCACATTGGACAGCTTAGGCAAAAATGGGTATCCCGATGGATTGAAAACCCGAAAGGGCGATCCATGCAAAATAAGGGAATAAGCGAACAACTGCATTCTGAATTCGTCTGTATTACCTGCAACTTGGTAAGCCTCCAAAGGATCAAGCTTCAATCAGAATCAACCTTCTCCAGAAAGCAAGACGAGAAGAACGTCAAAAGTCATACGAGTCATAGCGAAAGAGGAAGCTCCTTTGAAAGCGTCGTCAACATCGCCAGCACTTTGTTTCTCAATTTGTAACGGTCTCTTCATTTTAGGAGATTTGTTTCTTTGACTGTATCTCGCCGATTCAGGGCATTCGAATTAATAAAATCAGATTTTTCAGTCATGTTTCGTCTTGTACATTTTATTTGCAAAGAATGTCTGATGTCTCTAAAAAACTGATTGCATAAGTACAGATGCTTTTCTCTAAAAAATAAAAGCACGTGCTTGCAGGGAATATACTTACTCTCAAAAGTGTCTAAACTCCTATGACGGAATCCAGTAAAGGATACCTCGGGACCATTTGTGCGTTTCCTTATCTTTGCAGGATTGCAGGTATCCAGAACGCAACTTGGGGCATGCAAGTTACATCCCATCAAGCTGGCAAATCAACACTCACTCTTGGCACCAGAGGTGTTTTCTCCCCAGCTGAGTTGCCGACAACATTCCCCAGCTAAGTTGCCAACAACTTTCCCCAGTGAGCTGCCACTTGCTACTACTACCAGCCGAGTTGTTTGTTTCTTCCTCAGTAGAACGCAGAAATCCGGGGAACCATCTCCCCACAGAATCCTCAGCCTCTATTCAGAAGAGCAACGCATGAAGGAGTCACAACAGAGTACAGAAGGCTTCTACAAACCCCAGCTGGGTCTTATATTTCAAGGATACGTCAATCAGTGACCTATATCCCCAAGTAGATACATCTCACCAGATCTATCAATGATCTCGTCCCCAGCTGGGAGGTCCATTTCAAACAGATTAGCCAGAGATCTTCGCAGCAACGGGATCCAAGTCCCGGTTTGGTACTTTCGCATAATCATGGCATTCGCATCATATTCACCCACAAAGCGTAGCATTCCGTTTAATACGGAGCATTACGGCAAAAATCAAACACATAGCATAATCACAAGCCATATTGTGAATCGAGCACTTGTGAATAATAGCCATTCATCAACAATGTACAGAAATCCCCCCAGAGTCCCCAGCAAAAGCAGTTGCCTTACAATTCACAAGCACCAGTATATACTCCTTCTGACACCCGTCCGTGTCATCACTCCCCAGTAAAGTCACCTGAACACTCTTTACCAAACGAGATCACCTGTATTACAGATACTTCTTGACACCCGTCCGTGTCATCCCCCCAGCAGAAAGCCAGAGACATCATCTTTGCACTCACCTATACTTGTATATACACTTTTTTGACACCCGTTCGTGTCGTATCCCCAGCGCAGTCGCCTACACTTTTACAACCCATATACTTGTTGATATTATTATACTTTTCTCTCTTGACA
The DNA here is from genome assembly GCA_963966055.1 of Lathyrus aphaca. Taxonomy (NCBI): domain Eukaryota; kingdom Viridiplantae; phylum Streptophyta; class Magnoliopsida; order Fabales; family Fabaceae; genus Lathyrus; species Lathyrus aphaca. The sequence continues at coordinate 203,720,144 of OZ014523.1, read as the reverse complement.
CTCGTCCGTGTCACCCTCCCCAACAGATAAACACTCATCTATACATACGTACTACTCGTGTTATACTTATACAGATACTCGTCCGTATCTTGTATACGCCATTTATATCCCCACAGATTTGACATTGGTTCATGTTCTTTGTTAACCAGTTGGTACTCGTCCGTACCATCATCTCAGAATGTGCGTCAAGCGTTTGTTTCTACCTGATACTCGTCTGTATCATAGTCTTAAGGATGCTCGTCCGCATCTTTAATCCATACACTGTGTCAAAAATTCATGTCTTCTTGAATATAGATGCTCGTCTGTGTCTACTATTCCCCAGAAAAGTCCCCTCAGATTCAACACTCGTCCGTGTTCCTTGTTAACCAGTTAATACTCGTCCGTATCATCATCTCTAAACACGTGTCAGTTTTTGTTTCTACCCGATACTCGTCCGTATCGTAGTCCTATGGATGCTCGTCCGCATCTTTAGTCTATACACAAACATCTAAACACTTACACCTTTTGTTTCTTGGATGTAAACACTCGTCCGTGTTTACTATTCCCCAGTAGATCGCCAACAAAGCAATTTTCCTTTTTTATCTGACATTCGTCCTATGTCATGACAAACCTTGAGAGCAGCCGTCCCCTGCTAAGTGGTCGTCCTCCACCTCTTGATGATCGTCCTCCGTCATGCTCATCCGATGGCCGTCCCCATCGTTGATTTTTAGCAGCCGTCCCCTGCTAGGTGGTCGTCCTCCACCTCTTGATGATCGTCCTTCATCACTTTATCCAATGGCTGTCCCCATTGTTGATTTTTGGTTATCTGACATTCGTCCTATGTCATGAGAAGCCTCGAGAGCAGCCGTCCCATGCTAAGTGGTCGTCCTCCACCTCTTGATGGTCGTCCTCCATCATGCTCGTCCGATGGCCGTCCCCATCGTTGACCTTTTATCCGGCATTTGTCCTATGTCGCGATATTTTCGGCAGCCGTACCCTGCCTGGTGGTCGTCCTCCACCTTAGATGACCGTCCCTCATCTTAACCCCAACAGAGCAGCCGTCCCCTGCTAGGTGATCGTCCTTCACCTTTGATGACCGTACCTCATCATCTGTTTATTTCATTTATTCTTTAACCCGATGGCCGTCCCCGTCGTGGTCCCTTTTCCTTTTCCTGATGATCGTCCTTCATCAGTTTAGCCCGATGGCCGTCCCCATCGTTGGTTACTTTACTTTATGAACTTGATGGCCGTCCCCATCATGTTTCATTAATCTCCAGAGAATCTTACAACTTTATCTTGATGGCCGTCCCCATCATAATTCCTTTTATTCCCAGCGTGTCGGCCGTCCCCGTCATTGCTTTATTCCCCGCACCTTTTCCAGCATGTCGGTCGTCCCCGTCATTGCTATTTACCCAGCAGTCGTCCTCTGCTCGACGGTCGTCCTCCGTCGCCCACACTTTACAATATACTTTATTTTCTTTTACAATCTATATCCCTTTTCTTCTTCATTCTGTGAGTGCAAATTTTGGACTGTCTTTGGTATTCAACCACAAGTTATCTGGTTTGCCTGTTAAGCCGTCGCTTACATCCTGCACAACTAACTCATGCTTGAATAGGGGCAGCTGTAAACACCCCAAATTTGCCCTCACCCATTCACACCATGGCTTGTGATCATTTCATATGCATAAACACAATCATATCATCTCATATCCCAATTTTGATCCACTGCATAGATTCAAAGTCATCTGCACCTAGGGTTTGTGATCTGAGCAATCCAAGAGCCTCTTGAGCCACTTCAAAGGCCACCAATCACTTCAAAGGGATCCATATGTGTTCTTATATCATATTACATCCTCTCAAAGTCAAAAATGTCAAAGAATCACAAGAACAGGAAATGGTGTGGATACAGAGCCAGGTTTAACTGCACAGATGACCTGAAATTAGGGTTTTGGTTTCAGAGGCCATAACTCCAATTTTTTTGGTCATTATTGTTTCTATTGGTCTCTATATGGTATAGGGAGTATGCATATCAATTTTCATGAATAAATTCCATGGGGAAGTCATCTGATCAAGAGTTGACTTTTCAGACAAGTCAGTGCAAAATCAGGGCATCTGAGGCCCCCATTGACCCAACCAAGGGGTGATCTTCATCATTTTGAATGTATATGATCTTTATTTGATCTTGGAAGAGGGTTGAGGTTCACAAAATTCAAGAATTACAAGTTTTTGCAAAGTTGACTTTTTAGGGCATGGTTGACTTTTCATGGAATGTCATTTTATGTCACTTTTTCAACCCTTACTTTTTGATTCAAAAATGCTTCAAATGGAAAAACTTTGGTCATGAAAGTTGTAGATTAGATTTTTCCCTTTTCAAAAAGTACAAGAACATGATCTAATTCTTCTTGGATCAAAAGTTATGGTGTGTCAAAGTTGGCAAAAATCACTAATTTTCAAGATATGCCTCAAAATGAGAAACTTGCAAAAACTTTGTACCAAGGCATTTGTGACTTCTAGTTCATGTCTAACCATTACACAAACATCACATGTGACCTAAAAATCAGATTTGAACCAAAACTTCTCATGTTTCATGGCTTGTGGGACAAGAAAGTTTCATATGAACCAAAAAATGATCAAGTTGCAAAATCATCATCACACTTCCCTCCACTTGTTGCCTACAATGCTGAACCATTCTAGCCTCCCTCACACACCATGCTGCGCCAGCCCACATGCTTGTACTAGCCTAGGGTTCAACCCATGCCTTCCTTACACCAAAGTTGACATTTTGCAAAAGTGAACTTACCTATCACAGCAGGCCAGGTCACATCATCTGACCAATGAGATTACTTTATGCAAGCCAAATGCTAGCCATTTCACATAACAAGCAAGGCTGAAACAGATCACAAGACACCATTCACAAAATCACCCTCCCAAGCATTTCTCTTCGAATCTCTCCATACAACTCACAAACACAAGAACCAAATCCACTGATCAACTCACCTTACTTCACTGAGCCAAAACCAGCAAGACTTAGGCCTGAACCAAGCAAGAACATTGCTTCTCCATTTTTCACCCCCAAAGCAAAAACTTCCGAATCTCATTCCACAGCTCACAAACACCTAAACAAACTTCATAAACCTTCTCCATTCATCATACTGGTCATAAAGAACCCTTCACCTTTGCCTGAAACAACTTGAATCACCATCACCATTTTCAACTGAGCTTGAGCAGAAGCTGTTCAAACTCCTTAACCAGCCAACATAAATTTCTTCCAAGCATCCAAACATCATCTAGGGGTCACAAGGAGTGGTTTTCATCAAAGGAAGGGGGCAGAAAGTTACAAGAGTGAAAGCTTCGAAACTCAGGTAGCTCAAGAACATTTTTTCCAGAAATCATTTTTTAAGTTCTTAAGTTGTTCTTCATGATTCACTGATTGTTCTGATGTCTTTAGTTTTGAAAACGGTTGGAAAATGAGGATGTAATCGTGTTCTGAAACTTTGTGACCTAAAAAGTGTTTGCTTCGATTCATGAGTTTGAGGGAATATAAATGATGTTTGTGATGGGGTTTTGATTCAGTGGGTTATGGGAATCATTTCTGTATGCTTGGTTTTCATTTTTGTTGCGTTTTGAGGTTTTTAGGGATTTTCAGGTGGGGTTCCCACCGGAGAAGACGACCGGAGGTCTTCTCCGGCCACCTGAAAATCATTAGGGTTTAATCAGGTCATTAACTTCCTTTTGAATCTGGAGCGTTAGATTGCTTTGACTGGTTGACTTGCCGCGCGTGTGAATGGTCCAGATTCGTCATTAAACCCTAAACCATAATTAATTAATTCATAAATCAGAATTAAGAAGTTTGAATTCCAGCCCTTGATCTGCGCGCGCAGTCAACACATCCTTCCCCAGAATGAATCCTGGCCCTCCACTCAGTTGACTTCAGTTTATTTTAATTTTTATTTCATTTCTTTTCTTTTAATTTGCATAATTTATTTAAAATAGCAAAAATGTTTTAAAAATTATGAAACTTTTTCTCAAGAGTTTCATTAATTTTTAAAACACAAAAATATTTTTATTTTTATTTTTAGCATTTAAAAAGTATTTTAAAATATGTAAAAGTTTATTTTTAATTGATTAATGAGAATTAATTTATTAAAAATACTTTTAGGTATTTAAAAATCACCAAAAAATTCATGAAATGTTCTAAGACATTTAGAAACATTGTCCAACCTTCAAACCAAATTTATTTTTTGATCTTGATGCATTTTGAAAATTTTTCATTGAATTAAAATCATTTTTATGCATTAATTTGATCCAAAGTTCCAAAAATCATTTCTGCCTATCCATGAAGAGTTGGACATTGATTCTTTTTGCATTGCATTGTGTTTAGCATGTAGTTTATGAGATTAAATGGCCTTGATTTGATCTTTCATTTTCCATTTGTTTGATAATTTTCTTGTTTGAAAACCCTAAAACCCTAGAAATCTTAAGAAAACCATAACTTGAACTTGGTTAAGAGTTGAAGCCTCCCCTTTGGGCATTTGGTTAGTATAGGATTAGGGGTCCTTTGAGTGGCATTTTCAATTTTTTATCTTAGGGTTTGCTTCTGATTTTGATTTTTGTTTGATGTATGGTTCATAAACCCTAATTTGGGCTTCCATATGCATCCATCTTGCATTCTCTTGCATAACATGACTTGCCATGACTTTTCAAGCATCCATTTGATTCATTTGACATCATAAGACATATTGAAAGCATGTTTGATCATTGCATCATGTATTTGCCATGTTGTATGCCATATGCATTTCATAACTTTTCATGTATGTTCATGTGTTCTAACTTGCTTCATTTGCATCCATGAGCTTGTATGATCATCTCCATGTGTTGTTTCTGGTTTGTAGCATCTCATAGCATCATTAACACCATGTGTGTGCTTCTGGTTTGGTTGTTCATCATATCATTTCATCTCATTTTGCATTGCATTGCATTTTCTTTTCTAACTTTTCAGGTGGTAAGTGATTTTGAGAAGTGAATTTGCCTTCACTTCTCATAACTTTTCTTCTCATCTTTCTTGCATCCATGCTGCATTTTATATGTGTTTGAGATTGAGCTTGCTCATTCTTCTTCTTCTTATTTTCTTTCTTCAAGTGACTTGACTTCTTGAATGAAGCAAGTTGCTTTGCTTCTCTTGATCCTTTCATCTGTTTCCTGGTGGTTCCTCTGAAGACTTCTCTTGAAAACCTCACAAACCTTAGGAACAACCAAGCATGACAATGATTAGGGTTTTTATTAGTCTCCCCTCTTAGTTTCACCTTTGTGTCTCTTTTGAGTCTTCTCTCCTCATCTCATAATCAGGGACTAAACCCTAAAGGCTTTAAGGCTTTGTGATTAAGCTTATGCCTGCATCCTTCTATTAGGATGGAGTGTATAACTTTAATCCTAAGTGTTAAACCCTTAAGGTGTTTACATCTCTTAATCAATCCACTTAATAATCATCAAGACATCACACTTGTAACTTGGGCCTTGCATTAGGGTTCTAATTCTTCCTTAATTGGTTAAGAAGGACTAACCCTAGTGTTAATGGACAAGTCCCCCTCAAGTTGTCTTACAAACCCTAAAAATCACTTCATCATCATACCATTAATCTAAAATCCACTTAATCAAAGGCTTGTTTTGTCATGAGTTTAATCCCTAATCATGGATTAAGTTGAGGAGCTTTCCTCAGCTTAAACATTCTCATCTATTATCCTTCTATTAGGATGGTGTAATGAGTCTGTTTAATCCTTGATTATGGCTTAATCTCATTACTTAACACTAAACAAAAACACCAAAAACATCTAAATAACCACAAGTAGGTTAATGATCTTAACCCTACATCAAAGGTGATTAAGTGTGAGAATCTGACTTCACACTTAAGGTATCCTCATTACCCCTAAACAGAGGGAAGATGTGATGAGTTTACCAAATCCATTGGTTTAGGCTTAAGCTCATTAACTTATGACAAACTCCAAAAAGCAATAAAAGACTGAAAACTCAAAAACAAACAATAATTGTCTCCTCCAGGATTCTTTTCTCATCTCATTCACTCATAAACGAGAACTTGCTTCTTCCGTCTAATGCAAGACAGTTTTCACCTGAGCCAGACAGGTCATACACTTGAGCATAGACAGGCAAGCAGTTCACAGGTCAGTTCATCTTTCAGTCTCTTTGGGTCGAACTACGGTGTTCTGACTTCCTCATTGCACGAGAGGATACGTAGGCATAACTTAACAGTTATCGAACAAAAGTCTCTGTATATTCCCCCTCTTTCCAGCTTTATTCATTTATCCTCATTATCATGGGCATTTCACTCTTATTCTTACACTGACACTTCATTTACATACACTACACTTCTTTTACACTGGCACCTGTACATCCTTTTCCAGCTCTTCTATGCACAGATTGCACTGACACTACCCCTTTAAAACACAAATCTTTTAAGCGTGGATCCCGTCGAGTACGGCGGACAATCTGGGTGCTAATACCTTCCCAGGTTGTAACCAACCCCCTTTCTCAGTCTCTCTGGTTCGCGACCGTCTTATCCATCTCTCTCTAGGTTTATGCAGCATTACCTTTCCCCCGGGATAAAAATGCCTAGCTGGCGACTCTATTCATCTCCAGTGAGTTCACGGATGTGTGTTCTCATTGTCCCTCTCGCCGACCGTTCGCGTCTGTACCTTTATTTGGGCCAGTCCCATTTTATCGGGAGCGACACACATGACGAATGCCGGATAGAAAAGGTCGACGATGGGGACGACCATCGAATAAGCATGATGAAGGACGATCATCAAGAGGTGAAGGACGATCACCTAGCAGGGTACGGCTGCTCTCGGGGTTTACCATGACATAGGATGAATGTCAGATAACAGAATCAACGACCGGGACAACCATCGGATAAGAGTGATGAAGGATGATCATCAAAAGGGTGAAAGATGATCACCTAGCAGGAGACGGCTGCTAAAATATCATGACATAGGACGAATGTCGGATGGAAAAGGATTCCAATAATAGAGACTCCGTTGGGGAAATGATGAAGGACGATCATCAAAAGGTGAAAGACGATCACCTGGCAAGGTACGGTTGCCGAAAGTATCACGACATAGGACGAATGTCGGATAGGGAATAATTGGGATTTGCTGGGGACTCTCCTGGAGAATGGTAGACACAGACGAGTGTCTAAATTCAAGAAAGAAAAGGTATAAGTGTTTGACACTGTGTATAAATTAAAGATGCGGACGAGCATCCTTAGGACCACGATACGGACGAGTATCGAAACAAACGCTGACGCATGTTCAGAGATGATGATACGGACGAGTATCAACTGGTTAACAAAAAAACACGGACAAATGTCGACTCTGAGGGGAAATAAGCATGCATACAAGATACGGACGAGTATCTGTGTGAATAAACATGAGTGAGACACAAACGAGTGTTCAACTTGCTGAGGAGAGTGTGACACGGACGGGTGTCAAAAGAGAAAATGTATAAGTATATTACAAACAAATGTTTGGGTTTACAAAGTGTTTAGGCAACTATGTTGGGGATATGACACAGACGAGTGTTAAGAAGTATCCGTTATGTGGAAGTATTTGTCTGTAGAAAATGTCCTGGCGACTTTCTGGGGAAAGATGACACAGACGAGTGCCAAAAGGAGCATGTATCTGTATTTTTGGGAGTGTAAAGAAAATGCTTTGATATTCTGCCGGGGAATTTGAGTGGTATCATGTATGTTGTTGATGGTGTGTTGGTATTCACAGGTGACTGATTCAATACATGGCTTGTGATTATGCAATATGTTTGATTTTTGCCGTAATGCTCCGTATTAGATGGAATGCTACGCTCTGGGGGAAAATATGATGCGAATGCTATGATTATGCAAAGATACCAATCCGGGATTCGGATCCCGTTGCCGAAGAGATTTCTGACTGATCTTGTTTTGAAAGAACATCCCAGCTGGGGATGAGATCACTGGTAGAGCTAATATATGATTCTGCTCGGGGAAGTAAGTCACTGCCAGACCTATCTTGGTAATGAGAAGCCCAGCTGGGGTCTGCGGAAGCTTCCGTCACTTTGTTGTGAGATCTTCAACATTGCTCTTCTGGATAGAGGTTGAGACTCTGCGGGGAGATGGCTCCCTGTTTAACGCTCAGCTGGGGAGGAATGATCATTGAACGATCTTCCTAGAGATGTCTATGAGGATCCTTCTGAGGATGAGGAGACCTGACAATTCAGCTGGGGAGTAAGCATCTCTGGTGCTATTTGGAAGATGTGTTGAGTAAGTAATGATTGGGGAGAAGCCTTCATGCCCCGCGTTGTGCTCTGTATACCTGCAATCCTGTTATGACAAAGAAAACATACAAGTACCTTGAGGTGTCTCTTACCGGATTCCATCATAGGAATTTAGACACTCCCGGGAGCAAATACATTTCTCGCTAGCATGTAATTTAGAAAAGACGCATCTATATTTATGCGATCATTATATTAAAGACATCGGACATTTTTGCAAATAAAGATAAAATATACGCGACAGCATGTGACTGAAAATCTGATTTTATTAATTTGTGTGCCCTGAATTGGCAAGTACAGTCAAAGAAACAAATCTCCTGAAATGAGGAAATTGTTACAAATTGAGAAAAAATGAAAGTGTTGGCAACGTTGATGACGCTTTAGTGCTTCCCTTTTGGTATGACTCGTATGACATTGACGCTCTTCTCATCTTGCTTTTGAAGAGGCTGATTCTGACCGATGCCTGAATCCTTCGAGGCTTTCCATATTGTAAGTGATACAGACGAATTCAGAATGCAGTTGTTCGCTTATTCCCTTGTTTTGCGTGGATCTCCCTTTCGGGTTTTCAATCCACCGGGATACCCATTTTTGCCTGAGCTGTCCAATGCGGCTTTTCAACTCAGCGGGTGTACATTTTATTATTTATTTTCCCTTATTTTGCCCGAGTCTTTTATTCTGTTTTTTACTCGCCGGGATGCCCTATTTTTGCCTGGACTTACATTCTGTTTTTATGTCCAGCGGGTCATTTTATGCGAAGTATTTTTTAACTGCATCTGAATTCACAGGGGACAGGAAATCTTCACCGTCCATAGTACTGAGCATTAGCGCTCCACCAGAGAAAAATTTCTTTACTATGAACGGACCATCATAATTCTGAGTCCACTTGCCCCTGTGGTCTGTATGAGGAGGAAGGAGTCTTTTCAGCACAAGATCTCCTACTTGGTACTCTCGAAGCCTGACTTTCTGATCAAAGGCTTTCTTCATTCTTTTCTGATACAGCTGCTCATGACAAATTGCAGCCAATCTTTTCTCTTCAATCAGGCTCAGTTGTTCGTATCGGGATCGGACCCATTCTGCTTCGTTTAGCTTAACATCCATCAATACCAGTCCTTGTATGTGACCACCATCTTCTGCATAATCTTCTTGATATTCTTGTTAGCTGCCTCAACAGTGCCATTCATCTTTGGCCTGTAAGGAGAAGAATTGTGGTGTTGGATCTTGAAGTCCCGGCATAACTCTGCCATCATTTTGTTGTTCAAGTTGGAACCATTATCAGTAATGATTCGCTCAGGCACTCTATACCGACAGATGATGTCTCTTTTCAAGAATCGGGCTACCACTTGCCTGGTAACGTTTGCATACGAGGCTGCTTCAACCCATTTGGTAAAATAGTCAATGGCTACCAGGATGAATCTGTGACCATTTGAAGCAGTCGGCTCAATCTTTCCTATCATGTCAATGCCCCACATGGCAAAGGGCTATGGTGAAGACATCACATTCAGAGGATTCGGAGGCACATTCACTTTATCTGCATAAATCTGGCATTTGTGGCATTTTCTGGCATAAGCACAACAGTCTGCATCCATTGTGATCCAGTAATAGCCTGATTTCAACAACTTTTTAGCCATTGCATGCCCTCCAGCATGGGTACCAAAAGATCCTTCGTGCACGTCGTGCATCAACAAGTCTGCTTCTGTCTTATCAACACATCTGAGAAGTACCATATCAAAGTTTCTCTTGTACACGAACCGTCAGCATTCAGGAAGAAACTACCAGCCATCCTTCTTAATGTCTTCTTGTCATTGGATGATGCCCCAGGTGGATATGTTTGATCCTCCCATAAACATTTGATGTCATAGAACCAAGGCTTATCATCTTTAGCAAGGTCCGCAGAGAATACATATGCTGGTCTGTCCAGTCTGGACACTGAAATCTGAGGCACAAAGTTGGCAGCTTGAACTTTGATCATGGATGAAATGGTAGCCAGGGCATCTGCAAACTGATTTTCATCTCGAGGGATATACTCAAGCTTGACTGTAGTGAAGAAAGTAAGCAACCTTCTTGTATAATCCCTATAAGGTATTAGATGCTCCTGGTCAGTATACCATTTGTCATTGGTTTGATTGATTACCAAAGCTGAATCTCCGAATACCGTTAAAGTCTTGATCCTGAGGTCAATGGCTTCCTCGAGACCCATGATACAAGCTTCATATTCAGCTTCGTTGTTAGTGCAGTTAAAGGTGAGTTTTGCCGAGAAAGGCATGTGAACTCCCTTAGGTGTAATGAGTACTGCACCAACACCCCGACCATTCATATTAACAGCCCCATCAAACATCATAGTCCATTCTTCCTCTGGGTCAGGCCCTTCAGTGTGAATAGGCTCTTCATGATCTTTTGCTTTTATGAACATGATGTCTTCATCAGGGAAGTCAAATCTCATAGGCTGGTAATCATCAATGGGTTGCTCAGCAAGATAATCAGACAACACACTGCCCTTGATGGCTTTCTGAGACGTGTATTGAATGTCATATTCTGTGAGAATCATTTGCCATCTTGCAACCCGTCCGGTAAGCGCGGGCTTCTCAAATATGTACTTAACTGGGTCCATCTTTGAGATCAATAAGGTAATGTGGGTCAACATATACTGCCTTAGTCGGCGAGCAGCCCACGCTAAAGCACATCAAGTTTTCTCGAGCAGTGAATAACCTTGTTCACATTCAGTAAACTTTTTGCTTAGGTAGTAAATTGCATACTCTTTTCGACCAGACTCGTCATGCTGGCCCAACACACACCCCATTGACTCTTCTAATAATGTCAAGTACATTATTAGAGGTCTTCCTTCAACTAGAGGCATAAGGATTGGAGGCTCTTGTAAGTACTCCTTGATTTTGTCAAAAGCCCTCTGGCAGTCTTCATTCCACCTGACCGTTTGTTCTTTTCTTAACAACTTGAACAAAGGTTCACAGGTTGCAGTAAGGTGAGATATGAACCTCGAAATGTAGTTCAATCTACCTAAGAACCCCCGAACTTCTTTTTCAGTCTTTGGTGCAGGCATCTCTTGAATGGCTTTGACTTTGTCAGGGTCAACTTCAATCCCTTTCTCACTTACAATAAATCCCAGCAGCTTACCGGATCGTACCCCGAATGTGCATTTGTTGGGGTTCAACTTCAATTGGTACTTCCTCAAACACTTGAATAGCTTCAACAGATTCACCAGGTGGTCTTCTTCTGTGAGGGACTTGGCAATCATGTCATCCACATAACACTCAATTTCTTTATGGATCATGTCATGGAATAATGTTACCATAGCCAGCTGATAGGTGGCGCCAGCATTCTTCAGTCCGAATGGCATCACCTTATAATAGAACGTGCCCCAAGGTGTGATGAAAGTTGTCTTCTCCATGTCTTCAGGTGACATCTTGATCTGATTATATCCTGAAAATCCATCCATGAAGGAGAATACCGAGAACTGAGCCGTATTGTCGACCAATACATCAATGTGAGGTAATGGGAAGTCGTCTTTTGGGCTGGCTATGTTCAGATCCCGGTAATCCACACACATCCTCACCTTGCCATCCTTCTTAGGCACAGGCACAATGTTAGCAACCCTCGGCGGTAACTAGTTACAGCAAGGAAACCGGCGTCCCACTGTTTTTATACCTCCTTTTTTATCTTCATTGCCATATCTGGGCGAGTACGACGCAACTTCTGTTTTACTGGCGGACAGTCTTCTTTCAGAGGCAGCTTGTGCATAACAATGTCGGTGTCCAACCCTGGCATGTCCTGATAAGACCAAGCAAAAACATCCACATACTCCCGAAGCATGTCAATAAGTTGTTCTTTTACTGAATCTTGCAGACAGGCCCCGATCTTCACTTCTTTCAAGTTTTCTTCTGTACCAAGATTAACCGTTTCAACCTCCTCCTGATGAGGAGTTATAACCTTCTCCTCTTGTCTCAACAACCTGGCTAGTTCTTCAGGTAGCTCATAATCTTCTTCAACCCCTTCATCGGCTTGATTAATCGGATTGTCAAGGTCATACGAAGTCATAGCTGTGTTGTTGTCGGTACAGTCTGGAGGGCACTCTCTGCAAGGGTTTAGATTTGTTCATTTTAGTGATCAATTTTATCTTGCTTAGAAAAAGTGAAAATGAAGTTATTATTTTGAAAAACATTGCCATTTTATTTTTGTACAAAAAATGAAAAATGAAAAACAGTGAGTGGAAAAGAAAAGACTCATTTGCAAAAGATGTCCTGATATTCATTAATTAATCGTTTGCACAAAATACAAGATGGCCCGATTACAAAATAAGCCCTGACATCTTGGGCAAGATGCAAGGCTTGATGCATGCTTAAAGACAGGAAATAATAATTACTCTGCAGGAGTAACTCTTATAATTTCCTGGGAAGACCAGTTTAAGACATGGTTCCCCGGGATCCTTGGACGTATCCAGCTTTCCAGGTTATGCTCGTCTTCTGACTCATCTTCCAAGCTATTCACAGCATCCGGGGTGAGCATCCCCCTGCTGACAAACTTGGGCTCCGTTGCAGCCTCTGGTTGATCTCGTCGAGTCGGTCTGTAACCCAACCCGAATCGGTCTTCTTTCTTTTCAACTGGCAGCAGCTTGCCCCAGCCTTGAGCGGTACCTTCCTCAACAACCTTCCGGGCTTGTTGATATGATGTGATGGAAGTCCCAAGCACAACAGATGTTTCATTAATATTAAGGGCCTCAAACCCCTGACTCATTGTTTCATGGATCTCCCCGTCCATTTCAATGTATTTGAAAGTAGCCAGCTGGCTAACGAAGATATCCTCCTCCACACAAATGGTAATGACTTGGCCTTCCCACTCGAATTTTAACTTCTGGTGAAGGGTTAACGTCACGGCGCCAGCGGCGTGGATCCATGGTCTACCCAATAGACAGCTGCAGGCAGGCTGTATATCCATCACAAAGAAGGTCATTTTGAAAACCTGTGGGCCAATCATTATAGGCAACTCTATCTCTCCCAGAACTGATCTCTTAGAACCGTCAAAGGCTCTCACTACCAAGTTGTTTGGGCGTAGTGCCAATCCGTCATACTCCAGCTTCACAAGGGCTTTCTTGGGCAGGACATTGAGGGATGACCCTGTGTCTACCAGTACGTGAGAAAGAACTGCACCCTTACACTCCAAGGTAATGTGCAAAGCCTTGTTGTGATTGTGACCTTCCGTTATCAGATCAGCGTTGGTAAATCCTAGTCCATGACTAGCGTTGACATTTCCGACCACAGCCTCTAACTGATTGACAGTAATCTCCTCCGGCACATAAGCTGCGTGCAGGACCTTTAATAGTGTGTTCCGATGAGCCTCGGAGCACATTAGCAATGATAGTATGGATATTTTGGAAGGTGTTTGGTGAAGCTAGTTCACCACCTTGTAATCACTTTTCTTGATGATTCTCATGAATTCATCAACCTCTTGATCAAAAGGAGTCTTTAAAGCTTCCTTAGCAGCTGGTTCTTGCACCATGCTCTTCCCTTTTGCCTTAGCAGCAACCTCTGCTTCAGCAATGGGTCTAGGTGTTTGCGAGGCAAAGAGACGTCCGCTTCTAGTGAAGCCTCCGCCTCCCCCCACATTGTCTATCTGAGGCGAAGAAGTTGATGATTCTAAAGTGATTTTCTGCCCCTCGCAGTATAGATCTGAGCCATAATGCCAAGGGATGGCATTATTGCTTTCGTAAAGAAGTGGCCCAGGCACTGTGATAGTGACCGGACTGATAGCAGCTGCAGAGGGGACCACAATGGTGTGCGGATCATAATATATGGTAACTGGTGCTCTGACAGGAGTAGCATTTTGTTGTGAGTTACTGGCAGGAACATTTGCAGGATCATAGTATATCGTAACCGTTGAGACGCTTTCATTAATTGTTGCTGATGTTGTAGAAGGTGTTGAAGTTGTATCAGGAACTAATGGAATAATGGGTGTTGTTGTTGTAGAAGGAATGGTGACTGAACTTGTATCCGTTGAAGTAATCGACTGAGCAGTTGTTGGAGTTGTAGTGGAATCTGTTGGAACAATGGTTGCTGACGTTGTAGGAGTATCCGTGATTGTTGATGAAGGAATCGTTGGAGTTGTAGTTGTTGTTGTTGTAATTTGAAGGATGCCATCCTTAATAAGACCATCTATGCCGTTTCTCAGTCTCTCACATCCATTAATGGCAATATTGCAATATGCACAGCCGAGCTCACACCCGGGGAACACTTGGCATTCTAACAGCTGAGCTTTGATTTCAACCAGGGGTGTTCGGATTTGTGCAACACTGTTGATCAACGTGGATGGTTTACCCTCCTCAATAGCATTAATCCTAGGCCCGTTGTGACTAGGCATTGGATTTCTTGTGACGTTCGGAGGAGGCGCAAAATTGAGAGCTTTTGAGTCCACCAAATCATGGACTTTCATCTGTAAAGCCCTGCATTTTTCAGTATTATGCCCCGGTGCGTTTGAGTGGAATGCACACCTGTCATTTGCATAATAGTTCTTTGGCATATTGAAGGGATCTGGAGGTGCTAAGGTCCTTAATTCAACTATGTTGAGCTTTAGGAGTTGTGGCAAGAGTGCAGCATACGGCATTGGGATTGGGTCAATCACCCTGTTTGCTTGTGATGAACTTTGTTGAAAAGGACGCTACTGCTGGTTGTTATTACTGTTGTTGTAGGTTCTCTGTTGCGGAAAATGGGAATGTTGCTGATAATGAGATTGTTGTTGATACTGTGGCTGTTGTTGTTAAGGATACAATGGTTGTTGTGGAAGTGGAGCTGGAATGGTAACAGATGCTACTGACCTGTGAGCACATTGAGGCCTGCCCCTGCTTGCATGAATGGAATTAGTTTCACCTGCCCTTCGGGGTCCTACAAATGGTTTTCTTGGATTGCTGGAAGAACTTGCACCACTGTCGGAGATTTTGCCCATCTTCAAGAGACTTTCAATTCTCTCACCAGCTATGACTACGTCAGCAAAACTGGTAGAGGAGAAAGCAGCCAGCCTATCAATATAAGTCCCTTGCAATGTATTCATAAACATGTCAGCCATCTCCCTCTCTGACATGGGTGGTTGAACAGCAGCAACAAGCTGTCACCATCTTTGAGCATACTCCCGAAAGCTCTCTCTAGAAGATTGAGACATTCCCATTAGGAGGGTCCTATTGGGAGCCATGTCCAGGTTGTATTGATACTGACGAATGAACGCCTCGGCCAAATCCTTCCAACATCTTATGGTGGCCCTGGACAAATGCGAATACCACTCTCTTGAAGCCCCCGTCAGACTGTCTTCAAAGTAGAACATCCACAACTTTTCATCCATAGTATAAGCTTTGAGCCTTCCCAGGAAAGACTGCAGGTGAGTGCGAGGACAAGAGGTACCATTGTACTTTTCAAAGCACGGGGGTTTGAATTTGTGGAGAATTCTCACCCCATCTACTAGTCCCATATCCATCACATCGAAGCCCAAAGAATTTTGAGACTCCAAAGATCTTAACTTTTCAGCAATATCGTCCAATCTTCTGTCATATACCTCATCCCCAGCTCCTATAACAGTAAATTGTTCTCCTTGAGGGTCCTCCTGCAAGACTTGGCCCCCAGCAGTGTTACCTTGAACATTCCTCGGGATGTTAACCTATGGATCCAGATGAGGTCCATATACTGGTGGGTCAATACGAGGCTGGCCCCGTTCATTGTTGCTAGTTCCTCCTGTTCCAAGATGAGGCTCTTCAGGAGCTTGTCTTTCCACCAGCTCTCTTAACCTTTCTTGACTTTGGGCTAAGCCAGTCATCACTGCCATGAACTGAGACATCTGATTTCTCATCTCCACCCTCTCATTGGCCATCTGGTTTCTGACCTCTGACAGGTCCTGCTGTACTTGTTATATTTGAATATCGGGAAGGTTGTTACGAGTTGGGTACCGGTGCACGCGGTTGACAGGGAACACTCAGCGACGAACAATGTTTCCTGAAATCACAACAAAGTTAGAAACAATAATAATAACAAAAACCTACAAAACAAAAGCAAAGTTAGTATGTAATGCAGTATGCTTATTTGTTTTCCAAGGTGGGGTTTGGTTCTTGGTTTTGACCTTTCCAGACCTCGAGGAAGATGCCTGATGTTGTTGAGGGAAAAGCCCAAATGAAAACAAACTAAAAATATATATTACAAATGAGGAACAATACATAGTTTGTTTTACAATACATGCCCATGAAGGGTCAAGATACAACAAAAGAGGAAAAGGTACATCAAATGGAAACAAACAACAAGCAAAAAGTCAGACATCCAGCCCAAACTCATCCTCTCTGACCTCCTTCAGGAGGGCCTCAGTCACCGGACCAGCTGGGTGCTCTGTAATGGTCCTAATGAGGAGGTTCCAGGTGGCAATAGCAGTAGTCAGCTTTTTATGCCTGTCTTGGTCCTTTGATCTCTTCAATCCCGCTCTGAGCTTCAACTCTGAAATCTCCTTCTGGGCTGCCAACAAAGCTTCCTGCTGCTTCTTCTTATTGGCCTCTAGCTGTTCAATCTTGGCTTGAGTCTTCTGGCCTTCTTGTGTACGGGCTTCAGTGATCCTGACCCACCTAGCCTGACTCTCTTGCAGATAGTGCTCAGCCCTAGCTTTCTGAATCTTAGCCTTCTTGCAGGCATTCTTCAATATCTGTTCTCCAGCCCTTGCTTTCCTTATGTAGTCTTCTGTCCTTTCAATTTTGGTCAGATGCTCAACCTTGAGTTTCTCCAATCTCTCAATGTCCAGATGACCATCATTCCTTTCCCAAAGAGTTCTCTTTAAAGCCTCAGATAACTTCTCATTCCTTTCCTTCAGCTTCTCAAATTCTTCTAGGCTGACAGTTGTTGCTGGCTGTACAGTAGATGGTCCAGGCATGTCTTCCAAGGTGAAAGGCATCCTGGTAATCTGAGCTCTAGCACGGGACCAGTCATAATACTGAGCTGAAGCAACATTATTACATCTTCCAAGAATAGCAACCCATTTTGTCTGGATGTTGTCCCAAGCCCAGGATGCTTGTTTGATAACAGTTGAATTAGGTTGCACTTCACAATATAGGGTCTCAGCTAAATCCTGTCCTCTGGGAGGGTGAACTAAGGCATAACCCAGTTGTCTCTTAAACAGTAAAGGATTGTAGTTGATGCAACCATTTACTCCTATCAGAGGCACATTTGGGTACTGTCCACATCTTGTGATAATGTCTTTGCCTTTGGTGCTCTGGGTGCACCATCTAATATCATCTGAAGTCAAAGCAATGAGCCTCTTGGCCCAATTCTTCTGTTGGTGTGGGTTCAGGAAGGCATCAGACTTAGGCAGGTGTCTGAGCAGCCAGGTGTAAAACAAAGGAGCACAACATCTTACCAACTTCCCCCTTTGTTTCTCATTCCTCTGATGGGTGGAAAAATAGAAATCTCCTTGCAATGTAGGTACTGGGTTCTTCAGGAGAAACAAATAGATGGCATTCTTGCTGACAAATTTGGGCTTATCTACAAACAGTATAGCCCCATATATGCTGAGGGCTAACAGTGCACAGACTGCCCTCCATTCTCCAAATGAGGCCTTCAGGATGGCCTGAGAAATCAAGAAGTCCAAGTGCAAACCAGGGATCCCAGCCTTTGTTGTCATACTTTGCTCAATCAGGGTAGGATCCAAGTATAGTGCCTTTGCTATCTCTTCATTCTTGGGAGAAGTCATTTCTGGGTTGAAGGGAGAGAAGTCATTTCTGGGCACTCCAATCAACAAAGAGAATTCCTCCAGTAGAGGCCCTAACTGGAAGTCTAGAAAGGTGAAACATCTCAAAGGAGGGTCATAGAACTGTAAGCATGTGTGGATTATGCTCCTCTGAGAGGGGTCAAGGTTCATAACCATATCCAGGATACCTCCATAGTGTTCTCTAAACAAAGGGATGTGGTCAGGTGTGATGAGTGACTGGACTTGCCTGATACCAGTCAACACAGGCTCAAAAAAGTGGTAGGATATGTTGCTCTTCCTGGGAGTAGTCATGAGTGCTGATGAAGAAGATGAAGATGAGTGTTGATGAAGATCACAGACTAAGACTGGAGATAAGCCTCTGATAGACTGATGCTGGTGAGGGTGGAGATAACTGAAGCAAATAACTGATGGAGAAAGCTGAAGCAGAGGTCTATGCAGATGAAGGTGTCAAAACCAAAACCAAGATACAATGAAGTGGATACCCTGAAAAGCAAATAAGAAAATGTTAAATGATGCAATGATGAATATGCAAATGATATGCAAGGGTTTGCGATCTAGCTGGATCTGATTATCAGTCTTGATACAAGGTCCATGTATATGTTCAAAGGTTCAGGATGAAGGCTCAGAAATCCAGTAACCAGGGTGGGGGACTCAAATAAAGAGTCACATGTCCAGGGTTAATCACAAGAACTGTCCAAAGTGAAGTATTCTTATACAAATACAATAACAGGGTATGATGTGGCCATGGGTTCCTGCAAACCTGTAAACAATCCAACCCCCTCACATGTAATGTTCTAGAACAAGGATCCTCAGACTTGGATCAGTTATGAGAAGTGTAAACACTTCTAACCCGGAGGTACAGTGTTTACAATAATCATAAAAGTTCCTCCTCTAATTCACCTCAGCTTCTGAAGGTCATAACAAAAGGTCATCCAAACTTAGCAGGCTTCCCAGATAGCCCTAGTACTACAGGAAATCTGTAGCACAGAGTTCTCAAGAAGAAACCCACATCTGAACCGTGTTTCATATTCCCGCACCAGACCGAGATGGAATGGGAAAGAACATGAACCACTCTAGCCTAGGTGTCACTCAGGTCCCAGGTATAGGACCTTAAACTCTCAATGGAACCCCACCCACCAAAATAATAATCCAGATCCAGCAATGACAATATGACAGTATGCATAAAACTGTAAATGAAAGCAATAAATAAAGTTGTACATAAAGCAGTAAATAAAGAAAAATAAATAACACACATAGCACATAACACCCCAGTAAACATAAATCAAACAAGCGCTAGGAGGAACCCACAAAAAGAACCAGAAGCCCTGGTTGCAATATAAGGGTCCCCAGCAGAGTCGCCAAGCTGTCGCTCCCACCAAATGAGGCTAAGTCAAATAGGGGTACAGACGCGAACGGTCGGTGAAAGGGAGAGAACACACAAGGGTGAACTGAAAAGGAAAGAGTCGCCAGCTAGGAATTTTTATCCCGAAGGAAAGGTAATGCTGCATAAACCTAAGAAAAGATGGATAAGACGGTCGCGAACCAGAGAAACTGAGAAAGGGGGTTGGTTACAACCTAGGAAGGTATTAGCACCCAGATTGTCCGTCGTACTTGACGGGATCCATGCTTGAAAGCTTTGTGTTTAAAGTGGTAGTGTTGGTGCAATCTATGTATCAAAGCTGAAAAGAATGCAAGTGTCAGTGCTGGAAAAAAGTGAAATGAAATATGTGAAGTGTCAGTGTAAGAACAGGAATGCAAAGCTCAAGACAATGAGGCTTAAAGAATAATGCTGGAAGGAGGGGGAATATACAGAGACTTTTGTTCGATAACAGTTAAGTTATGCCTACGTATCCTCTCGTGCAATGAGGAAGTTAGAACACCGTAGTTCGACTCAAAGAGACTCAAAGATAAATTGACTTGTGAACTGCTCGCTTGTCTATGCTCAAGTGTATGACCTGTCTGGCTCATGTGCAAATTGTCTTGCATTAGACGGAAGAAGCGAGTTCTCGTTTGTGAGTGAATGAGATGAGAAAAGAATCCCAGAGGAAACGATTATTACTTTGTTTTTGTGTTTTCAATATTTTATTTCTTTTTGTGTTTGTCATAGGAAAATGAGCTTAAACCTAAACCAAGGGTTAGTAAACTCATCACATTTTCCCTCTGATTAGGGGTAATGAGAATACCTTAAGTATGAAGTAAACACCTCACACTTAGTCACCATGATGTAGGATTAAGAACATTAACTTACTTGCAATTATTTAGATGCTTTTGGAGTTTTTGTTTAGTGTTAAGTAATGAGTTTAAGCTATAATCAAGGATTTAATGGACCCATTACACCATCCTAATAGAAGGATAATAGATGAGAACATTTAAGCTGAGAAAGGCTCCTCAACTTAATCCATAATTAGGGATTAACCTCATGACCAAACAAAGCCTTTATTAAGTGGATTTTAGTTAATGATAAGATTAAGAAGTGGATTTTATGGTTTGTAAGACAACTTGAGGGGGACTTGTCCATTAACACTAGGGTTAGTCCTTCTTAACCAGTTAAGGAAGAATTAGAACCCAAATGCAAGGCCCAAGTTACAAGCTTGATGTCTTAGTGATTATTGAGTGAATTGATTAAAGGAGTTAAACACATTAAGGGTTAAACACTTAGGATTAAAGTTATACACTCCATCCGAATAGAAGGATACATGCATAACCCTAATCACAAAGCCTTAAAACCTTTAAGGTTTAGTCCTTGATTATGAGATGAGAAGAGAAGACTCAAAGATGACACAAAGGTAAACACTAATGGGAGACTAATCAAACCCTAATTGTTATCATGCTTGGGTATCCCTAGGGTTTATGAGGCTTGCAAGAAGATCTTCAAGAGAGAGGCCACCAAGGAAGAAGCAGGATGAAGGAAGAAGAAGCAGCAAAAAGCAAGACAACTTACTTCACTTAAGAAGATAAGTTGCTTGAAGAAAGAAAGTGAGGAGGGAGCATGAATGAGCAAGCTCACTCTAATACAAAAGTGAAATGCAGCAATGATGCATAAGAGAGATGAGAAGAGATTATGAGAAGTGAAGGCAAATTCACTTCTCAAACACTTACCACCTGAAACGTTAGCAACAAGAAATGAAAAGAAATGAAAATGGGATGAAATGCAAAGATGCAAACCAAAACCAGAAGCATATTCATGATGCAAATGAAGCTATGAGATGGTATGAAATTATGTCAAGAGATGAGGATGTTCATACAAGAGATGAGAGTGCAAGTGAAGCATACAAGAGGCATGAAAGTTTTATGAATGCACATGAAATGAAATGAAAGAAAAACATGGCAAATGGATGATGCAATGATCAAACATGATTTCAATGTGTCCTAAGATGTCTTATATGTCATTTTGATGCAGAAAATGTCATGGCAAGTTCATGTATGCAAGTTTATGCAAGTTTATGCAAGATGAATGCAAATGAAGGCAAAGATTAGGGTTTATGTACAATATGCAATGCAAAATTCAAAATCAGAAGCAAATGATAAGATAAAAAATTGAAAATGGGATCAAAGGTACCCTAAACCCATACAAGTTCACTACCCAAAGGAGGAGACCTAAATCCTAACCTAATGGAAGTTATGATTTTCTCAAGTTTGCTAGGGTTTTAAGATACCTTACAATGAAAAATGCAAAACAAATTGAAAATGAAAGATAAATTCAAACCAATTTTATCCTAGAAACTACATGACATGAGGAATTCAATGCAAAAAGAACCATCATCAAACTCTTCATGGTTAGGCAGAAAGGATTTTTCTAAGTTAGGGTAAAAATATTGACTTTTTAAGAACCCTAAATCCAAAGAAAAATGTCAAAATAGGTCAAGAACCAAAAAGAAATTTGTGTGAAGGGTTTGATAATGTTTCTAAATGTATCAAGAGGCAATGTGATTTTTTTTGGTGATTTTTAGAAACTTAAATGGTATTTTAATTAATTAATTCTCATTAATTAATTAAAATAAACATTTAAATATTTTAAAAATACGAATTTTATGCAAAAAATAAAATAAAAATTATTTTCAGAATGGGAAAAATATTTGAAAGGGAAATGCAAAAGATAAAAATTTTTGAAAGTGTTTTGCTATTTTTAATAAAATGTACAAAGAAATGCAATTAAAATGAAATTAAATTGTAAATTAATGGAAGTATGATGATCCAGTGGTCCAGATTTGAATGAGAAAGGGAGGGAATTGACTTCGCGCGCTATCCAAGGGCCAGAATTCAAACTACGCCAATTACACAATTAAACCCTAATCTGAACCCTAATCACTTTCAGGTGACCGGAACAGTGTTCCGGTCATCTTCTCCGGCTAGCCCCTCACTCAATCTCCCTCAATACGCAACCCCAAGCCCTCAAACTCTCCAGAAATGATCCTCACATCAACCCCAACAAGAATCACACAACAAAATTCATTTATTCATCATCAAGAACATGAATCGAAGCAAAACGGAAAACACATCAGAAATTTCAAAAGCCTATGAAATGCTTATTTCTTAATGATTTTCAAAAGTAAAGACATCATGATCATCAGGAGAGCACATAGAATCAATTAAGAACTTAAAATGAAGGTTCTGGAAAAAAAGTTCTTGAGCTCACCTGAACTGAAGCTTTCGAAAATGGCACTGGCTGGCTGCTTCTTTGCTTCAAATCAGCTCTAATGATCCTCCTGAAGAGTTTGTGATGCTTGGTTGGAGTTTAAATGGTCTCTAAATGAAGTTGGCAGAAGTTCAGTTCAAGAAATGTCAAAATCGTGTTTTTGATTCAGGGTGTTTCAAGGCATAATGAGGGGTGGGAAATGGTCAGTGATGATTGTGGAGTTGTTCTATGGAATTTGTTTTGAGGTTTGAAGCTTGTGTGCTGAGTTTCGAAGGCTCTTGCAAGTTTTAGGGATTTTGTGTATGCTGAGCAATCTCAAGTGTTAGGCTCCAATGTTGTGTGTTTTGGCTTGGTTTTGATTCACATAATAAGCTGTGATAGGTCAGAGGGTGGGTGGTGGCCTATGTTGATTGGTATGGGCAAGTTGCAAAAATGTCAACATGACTTGTACTTGAGGTATGGGCAAGAACACAGCTGGTCCTTGGGCATGTCCATGCGCAGTTGACTTCATGGATGTCCACAAATCTATTCTTGAGGCAATTCAGCAAGAGAGAAGAAAGTTATGGGGTGTTTTGCAATTATGTGATGTTTTGGCCCCTTTAAGAAATCTTGATGTTCAAGGCATGAAACTTGGGATTTCTTTGTGCAATTCTGAATTATAGGTCATGTATGATGTTTGTGAAATGCTTAGAAGTCAATTAGAAGTCACATTTGGCTTTGGCAAGTGTTTTTGCAAACTTCCCTCTTTGGTGCATAAGTGAAATTTTGTGATTTTTGCAAAGCCATAACTTGAGTTCTATGATGAATTAGATCAAGTTCTTGTACTTTTTGAAAAGGGAATGATCCAATATACAACTTTCATGACCAAGAATTTTTCATTTGAAGCATTTTTGAATCAAAAATAGGAGGTTGAAAAACTTTCCCAAAATGGCAATTTTGCATTACAAGTCACTTTCCCAAAATGGCAACTTTGCAAATGTCTTGAAATTATTTAATTTTGTGAACTTCCAACCTCTTATAAGATCAAATAAAGATCATATCAACCCAAAATTATGGAGAAGACCCTTTGGTTGGATGATTGGGGGCCTCAGATGCCCTGATTTTACATTGGCTTGCTCAAGAAGTCATCTATTGATCAAATGCCTTCCCCATTGAATTTCTTCATGAAAATTGGTATGCATGATCCTCATAACATATAATGACCAATAGAAACAAGAATGACCAAAAAAATTGGAATTATGGCCTCTAAAACCAAAACCCTAATTTTAGGTCATCTGTGCAGTTAAGCTTGGCTCTGCTTCCATACCTTCCTCAGTTCTTGTGATTTTCTGACTTCTTTGATCTTGGGAGGATATAATATGAAGCTTGAACATACATGGACCCTCTTTGAGATGATTGAAGACCTTTGGAGGGGCTCAGATGGCTCAGGGATTGCTCAGATCACAAACCCTAGGTGCAAATGACTTTGAACCAATGCAATGAAGTAAAAATGCAATGTGAGATGCTATGATTGAAATTATGCAAATGAAAAGATCACAAGCCATGGTGAAATGAGTGAGGGCAAATTGTTGTGCTCCTTTGTTTGCTAATTGGTTTTCTAAATAATTGTCGAAGTCGAGACCTTTCAAAGATCTGAAGGGAGATTGGAAATGGTCTAGGATATTGATGGGATTGACTGCTGATGACATAGCATGGGGTTGTAATAGGGATGTGCTGGAAAAAGAGATGTTTACTAGTTGTGGTGACTTTCCTAATGTACCTTTGCTGGGTAGAAAAGGAGTGATCAATTATAATCACATGCTAGCGAGAAGACGGTTTGGATATCCTCTGAAGGACCCTTCATCTGTGGAGGAAGTGGTTGAATATTTATATCTCCCTACAGAAGGAAATGAAGAGGTAGCTATCTGGGCATCTCAGGCTTGGACATGGAAGATGAAGAAGGGAAAGAAAGAGTTTGGAAGGGTAGACCCCAAAATGTATGATCACTATGCTACATGGCTGAAGAATCGTGTAGAGTTTATGCTCTTTCCATTCTCAGTAGAACTGCCTTTATACCTAAAGGATGTTATACCCCAAACCACTGTCTCTTTGGAGGAATATCAAAAACTGGAAGCTCAACTTCAAGCAGTTAGATTGGAGAGCTCAGAACACAACAGGTTATATCATTAGATGGTACATGCCAACAAGATCTTGGAAGAGAAGGTATAGAAGATGCAACAGGAAAGGGAAGTCAAAGAAAAATAATTTGCTGATAGAGAGGCTTACTTCTAGAAAAAGAGGTTCTATAGAGATTAGAAGGAAGTTGAATGCAAGAAGACTAGTAAGTCTTTAAGAGAAGTTAACTAGACTATTACCCTTTGGCAGGACAAGTGGGACAAAGCTCAGAAGAAGCATGAGGAAACAGAAAAGCACCTGCAATTCCAGATAGATTCTCAGAAAGAAGAGCTAGAGCTGGCCCACAAGAGGCGTAGAGAGAAGACTCAATAGTGTCGCTCACAAAGATTTGCATCCCGGTACAAGCGCGAACGGTCGGCGAAAGAAGATAATGAATAGAGTCGCCAGATAGGCATTTTTATCCCGAGGGAAAGGTAATGCTGCATAAACCTGAGAAAAGATGGATAAGACGGTTGCAAACTAGAGAGACTGATAAAGGGGGTTGGTTACAACCTGGGAAGGTATTAGCACCCAGATTGTCCGCCGTACTCGACGGGATCCACGCTTAAAAGACTTGTGTTTAAAGGGGTAGTCAGTGCTATTTTGTGTGCAAAAGCTGGAAAAGAATACAAGTGTCAGTGTAAAAGAAATGTGAAATGAAGTGAAGAAGTGTCAGTGCAGAGAAAGAATAGGAGGCTCAAGATTATGAGGCTCAAAGAATAATGCTGGAAGAGGGGGGATGTACAGAGACTTTTGTTCGATAACTATTAAGTTATGCCTACATATCCTCTCGTGCAATGAGGAAGTCAGAACACCATAGTTCGACTCAAAGAGACTGAAAGATAAATTGACTATGAACTGCTTGCTTGTCTATGCTCAAGTGTATGACATGTCTGGCTCAGGTGCAAACTGTCTTGCATTAGACGGAAGAAGCAAGTTCTCGTTTGTGAGTGAAGATGATGAGAAAAGAATCCCGGAGGAGACGATTATTGTTTGTTTTTGGTGTTTTCATTCTTTTATTTCTTTTTGAAGTTTGTCATAAGAAAATGAGCTTAAGCTTAAACCAAGGGTTAATAAACTCATCACATCCTCCCTCAGATTAGGGGTAATAAGAATACTTTAAGTATGAAGTAAACACCTCACACTTAACCACCATGATGTAGGATTAAGATCATTAACCTACTTGTATTTATTTAGATGTTTTTTGTGGTTTTTGTTTAGTGTTAAGTAATGAGTTTAAGCCATAATCAAGGATTTAATGGACCCATTACACCACCCTAATAGAAGGATAATATATGAGAACATTTAAGCCGAGGAAGACTCCTCAACTTAATCCATGATTAGGGATTAACCTCATGACAAAACAAAGCCTTTATTAAATGGATTTTAGTTAATGGTAAGATTAAGAAGTGAATTTTATGGTTTGTGAGACAGCTTGAGAAGGACTTGTCCATTAACACTAGGGTTAGTCCTTCTTAACCAATTAAGGAAGAATTAGAACCCTAATGCAAGGCCCAAGTTACAAGCTTGATGTCTTAGTGGTTATTAAGTGAATTGATTAAAAGAGTTAAACACATTGAGGGTCTACCACTTAGGATTAAAGTTATACACTTCATCCTAATAGAAGGATGCAGGCATAAGCTTAATCACAAAGCCTTAAAACCTTTAAGGTTTAGTCCTTGATTATGAGATGAGGAGAGAAGACACAAAGATGACACAAAGGTAAATCTAATAGGGGGACTAATTAAACCCTAATTGTGATCATGCTTGGTTGTTCCTAGGGTTTATGAGGCTTGCAAAAGATCTTCAGGAGAGAAACCACCAGGAAAGAGACAGATGAAAGGAGGAAAAGCAGAAAGAAACAAGACAACTTACTTCACTTAAGAAGATAAGTTTCTTGAACAAAGAAAGAGGGGAAGGAGCATGAATGAACAAGTTCACTCTAATACACAAGATAAAATGCAGCAATGATACAAGAGAGATGAGAAGAGATTGTGAGAAGTGAAGGCAAATTCACTTCTCAAAACAACTTACCACCTGAAAAGTTAGCAAAAGAAATGAAATGCAATGAAAATGAGATGAAATTCCATGATGCAAGACAAAGTCAGAAGTATGAACATGATGTTGATGATGCTAAGAGATGATGCAAACACATGTCAAGAGTTGTGGATGATCATACAAGGATGAGGATGCAAATAAAGCATGCTTTGAACCATAAAGATTCATGAAAGTTTATGTAATGAAATGAATGCACAACATGGAAAATGAATGATGCAATGATCAAACATGATTCTAATATGTCCTAAGATGTCTTATATGTCATATGGATACACAAAATGTCATGGCAAGTTCATGTATGCAAGCAAATGAGAGATGGATGCAAAGGAAGGCAAGAATTAGGGTTTACATACAATATGCAATGCAAAATTCAAAATCAGAAGCAAATGACATGATAAAAAATTGAAAATGGGATTAAAGGGACCCTAACCCTACACAAGTTTACTGCCCAAAGGGGAAGACCTAACTCTTAACCTAATGGAAGTTATGATTTTCTCAAGTCAACTAGGGTTTCAAGGTACCTCAAAAGGAAAAATGCACATCAAATTGAAAATGAAAGATAAATTCAAACCAATTTTACCCTAGAAACTACATGCTATGAAGAATGCAATGCAAGAAGAACCATCATCAAACTCTTCATGGTTAGGCAGAATGAATTTTTCTAAGCTAAGACCAAAATATTGCCTTTTAATAACTTTTATTCCAATGAAAAATGTCAAAGTACATCAAGGACCAAAAATAAATTTGTTTGAAGAGTTGGATAATGTTTCTAAATGTATCAAAATGCAATGTGAATTTTTTTGGTGATTTTTAAATACCTAAATGCATTTTTAATTAATTAATTTCCATTAACTAATTAAAAATAATCATTTAAATGATTTAAAAATATTTTTTAATGCAAAAAATAAAAATAAAAATATTTTTGGGTTCTGAAAATTAATAAAAGATTTGATAAAAAGTTTCAGAATCTTTTAATGCATTTTACTATTTTTAAAAATTCGTGGAAATTAAATACAAAACAAATAAAATAAAAATGAAATTAAAAGGAAAATGAGAAAGTCAACTGATCTAAAGGCCCAGATTCAAACTTAGGGGGGGCGGGAATTGACTACGCGCGCGAACGAATGGCTGAAATTCAAATCTCACTAATTATGATTAAACCCTAATCCTGAACCCTAATCACTTTCAAATGACCGGAACAGTGTTCCGGTCATCTTCTTCGGCCAGCCATTTCTTCAATCTCTCTTAATACGCAACAAAAACTCATCAAACTCTCCAGAATCAACCCTTAGACATCACTGAATCTAAACCCCACAACAAAAATCATTTATTTTTCATGAATCAAGAGAATCAGATCAAAATACATTTCACGGGCAAAGTTTCAGAACAACATAAAATCCTCAAAACTTAACCATTTTCAAAAATGAAAGCATCAACATGATCAGGGCAACATGAGGAACAAGTTTATAACCTAAAATCAAGCTTCTGGAAAATTTGTTCTTAAGGTTACTGTCGCTCCCACTAAATGAAGCCGGGTCAAATAGGGTACAGACGCGAACGGTCGGCGAAAGGGACAATGAGAGCACACAGCAGTGAACTCACTGGAGATGAATAGAGTCGCCAGCTAGGCATTTTTATCCCGGAGGAAAGGCAATGCTGCATAGACCTAGAAAGATATGGATAAGACGGTTGCGAACCAGAGAGACTGAGAAAGGGGGTTGGTTACAACCTGGGAAGGTATTAGCACCCAGATTGTCCGCCGTACTCGGCGGGATCCACGCTTAAAAGATTTGTGTTTTAAAGGGGTAGTGTCAGTGCAATTTGTGTATAAAATAGCTGGAAAAGAATGTACAGGTGTCGGTGTAAAAGCAGTGTGAAGTGTGATATATACAGTGTCAGTGTAAGGACAAGAATATGAAGCTCAAGACTATGAGGCTTAAAGAATAATGCTGGAAAAAGGGGGAATGTACAGAGACTTTTGTTCGATAACTGTTACGTTATGCCTACGTATCCTCTCGTGCAATGAGGAAGTCAGAACACCGTAGTTCGACCCAAAGAGACTGAAAGATGAATTGACTGATGAACTGCTTACTTGTCTATGCTCAAGTGTATGACCTGTGTGGCTCAGGTGCAAACTGTCTTGCATCAGACGGAAGAAGCAAGTTCTCGTTTGTGAGTGAATGAGATGAGAAAAGAATCCCGGAGGAGACGATTATTGTTTGTTTTTGTGTTTTCAGTCTTTTATTGCTTTTTTGTGTTTGTCATAAGTTAATGATCTTAAGCATAAACCAAGGGTTAGTAAACTCATCACATCTTCCCTCTGATTAGGGGTAATGAGAATACCTTAAGTGTGAAGTCAGCATCTCACACTTAATCACCATGATGTAGGATTAAGATCATTAAACTACTTGTGATTATTTAGATGTTTTTTTTGGTGTTTTTGTTTAGTGTTAAGTAATGAGGTTAAGCCATAATCAAGGATTAAACAGACTCATTACACCATCCTAATAGAAGGATAATAGATGAGAATGTCTAAGCTGAGGAAAGCTCCTCAACTTAATCCATGATTAGGGATTAAACTCATGACATAACAAGCCTTTGATTAAGTGGTTTTTATTCAATGATAAGATGATGAAGTGATTTTTAGGATTTGTAAGACAACTTGAGGGGGACTTGTCCATTAACACTAGGGTTAGTCCTTCTTAACCATTTAAGGAAGAATTAGAACCCTAATGCAAGGCCCAAGTTACAAGTGTGATGTCTTGATGATTATTAAGTGAATTGATTAATAGATTTAAACACATTAAGGGTTTAACACTTAGGATTAAAGTTATACACTCCATCCTAATAGAAGGATGCAGGCATAAACTTAATCACAAAGCCTTAAAGCCTTTAGGGTTTAGTCCCTGATTATGAGATGAGAAGAGAAGACTCAGAGAGACACAAAGGTAAAACTAAGTGGGGAGACTAATCAAAACCCTAATCATTGTCATTCTTGGTTATTCCTAAGGTTTGTGAGGTTTAACAAGAAAGATCTTCAATGGAACCACCAGGAAGCAGATGAAAGGAACAGGAGAAGCAAAGTAACTTGCTTCATTGAAGAAGACAAGTCACTTGAAGAAAGAAAGTAAGAAGAAGAAGAATGAGCAAGCTCAATCTCAAACACATGATAAAATGCAGCAAGGGTGCATGAAGGAGATGAGAAGAAAGTATGAGAAGTGAAGGCAAATTCACTTCTCAAACAACTTACCACCTGAAATGTTAGTAAAAGAAATGCAATGCAATGCAAAATGAAATGAAATGACATGATGAGAAACAAAACCAGAAGCACATATGAGATTATAATGATGCTATAAGATGCTACAAACATGTGATAAGGCATGGGGATGATCATACAAACTTATGAATGCAAATGAAGCAAGCTTAGAATCAAGAACATACATGAGGAGTTATGACATGCAAATGGTATACAACATGGCAAATGCAAGATGGATGCATATGGAAGCCCAAATTAGAGTTTATGATCAAAGCATCAAACACAAACCAAAATCAGAAGCAAACATTAAGATAAAAAATTGAAAATGCCATCAAAGGATCCCTAATCCTATACTAACTCACTTCCCAAAGGAGAAGCTTCAACTCTTAACCAAATTCAAGTTATGATTTTCCTAAGTTTTCTAGGGTTTTAGGGTTCCTTAACAAGAAAATTACCAAACAAATGAAAAATGAAAGATCAAATCAAGACCATTTAATCTCACAAACTACATGATATGCTAAACACAATGCAAAAAGAATCAAAGTCCAACTCTTTAGGGTTAGGCAGAAATGATTTTTGGAAGTTTGGATCAAAATAATGCATCAAAATGATTTTAATTCCATGAAAAATTCTCAAAATGCATCAAGATCAAAAAAGAAATTTGGTTTGAGGGTTGGACAATGTTTCTAAATGTTTTTAAAGGTTTCATGAATTTTTTGGTGATTTTTAAATACCTAAAAGTATTTTTAATTAATTAATTCTCATTAATTAATTAAAAAGAAACTTTTAAATATTTAAAAATACTTTTTTAATGCTAAAAATAAAAATAAAAATATTTTTGTGTTCTGAAATTAAATAATAACTTGTATAAAAAATTTCAGAATTTTTGAAAAGGTTTTACTATTTTAAAATAAATGGACAAATTAAATGGAATAAAAAGAAAAGAAAATAAAATAAATGGGAAGTATGCAGGATGGAAGGCCAGGATTGAAACTGGGTTTAAAACGTTTGACTGGGCGCGCATCTGGACGGCCCAAATTCAAACCAGCCTAATTCTAATTAATTAAATATTAATCCATAATTAAGAGTTAATGAAGTGATCCAGGCCCTCCATACACGCGCGGGAAACACAATCCAGTGGCTCACATTTAAACTTGGTGCCCTAACCCTAATTACCAGCTAATCACTCTCAGGTCACCGGAGACGAGCTCCGTTCGTCTTCTCCGGTGACCTCCCTCCCTGAGAATCTCCAAATCATTCCCTAGGTCATTTCTGGAGCTCTAAAGCTCCAGATTTGTTCCTTTCACTCTCCTAAACTCAACCCTAACCTCATTTCTCATTTATTTCCAGCCCTAATCATGAATCGAAGCTAAGAACAAAAACTGCCAAAATTTCAGACAAGCAATACAGTCTCATTTCTTAACCATTTTCAATAATTTCAAGTTCAGTGTGATCAGTGAAGCATGCTTAATCATTTTGTATCATAAAATAGAGGTCCTGGAAAAGTTAATTCGAAAGGCTACCTGAGATGGAGCTTTCACCCTTTGAGCTTTCTGGCTGCTTTCTTGGTGTAAAAAGCTTCTAATGACCTTCTTGAGGAGTTTGCAGTGCTTGGACAACTTTGAATGTGGCTGGCTTGGGAGTTTGCACTCCAACTGGTCAGAAATCGTATCTGGCTTGTGGTGTGTTCTTGGTTGTTTTGATGGGTGGTTTTGGGTCAGTGGATGATCCAGAAATGAATGGTGGTATTTGTTTTAAGATTGAGTGATTGAGTTGGGATAATCGAAAGCTTTTACAAGAGGGAGAGATTTTGTGAATGGTGGTTTGTGTTGTGTTTTAGCCTTGCCTCTTGTTGTGTTTTGCTGGCATTTGATCCACATAAACAAATCTTATTGGTCAGATGACATGACATGTGCTTTATTGATTGGTATGGTGCTTTTTGCAAATTGTCAACTTTGTGTAAGGAGGGCATGGGCTACTTTGCTAGCTTGGTACAAAGGGCTTGTCTTGCGCAGCATGGTGAGGGGAAAGGGCTAGTGTGGTTCAGCATCCAAGGCAGCAAGTGGATGAAGTGTTATGATTGATTTTGCAACTTGGCTTGTTTTGGTTCTTCATGAAAATATCTTGCCTCACAAGCCATAAAACATGTGATCTCTTTGGTTCAATCTGAATTTTAGGACTTGTGTGATGCTTGTGTAATGGTTTGATATCAATTAGAAGTCACAAATTGCCTTGGTACAAGATTTTGCCAATTTCTCATTTGGTGCATAACTTAAAATTTAGTGATTTTAGCCAACTTTGATGCACCATAACTTTTGATCCAAAATGAATTAGGTCATGTTCTTGTACTTTTTGAAAAGGGAATGATCTAATCTTCAACTTTCATGACCAAAGTTTTTCCATTTGAAGCATTTTTGAATCAAAAAGTAAGGGTTGAAAAAGTTGCATAAAATGACATATTCCTTAAAAGTCAAACTTGCCCTAAAAAGTCAACTTTGCAAAAACTTGTAATTCTTGAATTTTGTGAACTTCTAAATTCTTCCATGATCAAATAAAGATCATATACACTCAAAATGATGAAGATCACCCCTTGGTTGGGTCATTGGGGGCCTCAGATGCCCTGATTTTGCACTGACTTGTCCAGAAAGTCAACTCTTGATCAGATGACTTCCCCATGGAATTCCCTCATGAAAATTGATATGCATACTCCCTATACCATATAGAGACCAATAGAAACAAGAATGACCAAAAATTTTGAAGTTATGGCCTCTGAAACCAAAACCCTAATTTTAGGTCATCTGTGTTGTCAAGCCCAGCTCTGCTTCCATACCAATCCCAGTTCTTGTGATTCTTTGACATTCTTGACTTTGAGAGGATATAATATGATACTTGAACACATATGGATCCCTTTGAAGTGATTGGTGACCTTTGGAATGGCTCAAGAAGCTCTTGGATTGCTCAGATCACAAACCCTAGATGCAGATGACTTTGAACCAATACAGTGAATCAAAAATGTACTATGAGATGCTATGATTGAGTTTATGCATATGAAGTGATCACAAGCCATGGTGTGAATGGATGAGGGAAAATTTGGGGTGTTTACAGCTGCCCCTATTCAAGCATGAGTTAGCTGTGCAGGATGTAAGCGACGGCTTAACAGGAAAACAAGATAACTTGTGGTTGAATACCAAAGACAGTCCAAAATTTGCACTCACAGAATGAAGAAGAAAAGGGATATAGATTGTAAAAGAAAAATAAAGTATATTGTAAAGTGTGGGCGACGGAGGATGACCGTCGAGCAGAGGACGATTGCTGGGTAAATAGCAATGACGGGGACGGCCGACATGCTGGAAAAGGTGCGGGGAATAAAGCAATGACGGGGACGGCCGACATGCTGGGGATAAAAGGAATTATGATGGGGACGGCCATCAAGATAAAGTTGTAATATTCTCTGGAGATTAATGAAACATGATGGGGACGGCCATCAAGTTCATAAAGTAAAGTAACCAACGATGGGGACGGCCATCGGGCTAAACTGATGAAGGACGATCATCAGGAAAAGGAAAAGGGACCACGACGGGGGCGGCTGTCGCTCCCGATGAATGAAGCTAGGGTCAAATAAAGGTACAGACGCAAACGGTCGGCGAAGGGGACAGTGAGAACACACAGCCGTGAACTCACTGGAGAGTGAATAGAGTCGCCAGCTAGGCATTTTTATCCCGAAGGAAAGGTAATGCTGCATAGACCTAGAAAAAGATGGATAAGACGGTTTGCGAACCAGAGAGACTGAGAAAGGGGGTTGGTTACAACCTGGGAAGGTATTAGCACCCAGATTGTCCGCCGTACTCGACGGGATCCACGCTTAAAAAATTTGTGTTTTAAGGGGGTAGTGTCAGTGCAATCTGTGTGTAAAATAGCTGAAAAAGGGATGTACAGGTGTCAGTGCAAAGTATATAAGTGATGTGAAGTGTATAAGAGAAGTGTCAGTGTAAGAACAGAGTGAAAAGCTCAAGATCATGAGGCTGAGAAAATAAGGCTGGAAAGAGGGGGAATATACAGAGACTTTTGTTCGATAACTGTTAAGTTATGCCTACGTATCCTCTCGTGCAATGAGGAAGTCAGAACACCGTAGTTCGACCCAAAGAGACTGAAAGGTGAATTGACTTATGAACTGCTTACTTGTCTATGCTCAAGTGTATGACCTGTCTGGCTCAGGTGTAAACTGTCTTGCATTAAACGGAAGAAGCAAGTTCTCGTTTATGAGTGAGGATGATGAGAAAAGAATCCCGAAGGAGACGATTATTGTTTGTTTTTGGGTTTTCAGTCTTTTATTGCTTTTGGATTTTGTCATAAGTTAATGAGCTTAAGTCTAAACCAATGGATTTGGTAAACTCATCACATCTTCCCTCTGATTAGGGGTAATGAGAATACCTTAAGTGTGAAGTCAGATTCTCACACCTAATCACCTTTGGTGTGGGATTAAGATCATTAACCCACTTGTGATTATTTAGATGTTTTTGGTGTTTTTGTTTAGTGTTAAGTAATGAGGTTAAGCCATAATCAGGGATTAAACAGACTCATTACACCATCCTAATAGAAGGATAATAGATGAGAATATTTAAGCTGAGGAAAGCTCCTCAACTTAATCCATGATTAGGGATTAAACTCATGACAAAACAAGCCTTTGATTAAGTGGATTTTATTTAATGATATGATGATGAAGTGGATTTTATGATTTGTAAGACAACTTGAGGGGGACTTGTCCATTAACACTAGGGTTAGTCCTTCTCAACCAATTAAGGAAGAATTAGAACCCTAATGCAAGGCCCAAGTTACAAGTGTGATGTCTTGATGATTATTAAGTGAATTGATTAAAGGATTTAAACACATTAAGGGTTTAACACTTAGGATTAAAGTTATACACTCCATCCTAATAGAAGGATACAGGCATAAGCTTAATCACAAAGCCTTAAAGCCTTTAGGGTTTAGTCCCTGATTATGAGGTGAGAAGAGAAGACTCAAAAGAGACACAAAGGTAAAACTAAGAGGGGAGACTAATCAAAACCCTAATCATTGTCATGCATGGTTGTCCCTAAGGTTTGTGAGATTTTCAAGAGCAATCTTCAAAGAGAACCACCAGGATGCAGATGAACAGGATCAAAAGAAGCAAAGTGACTTGCTTCATTCAAGAAGTCAAGTCACTTGAAGAAAGGAAGTAAGAGGAACAAGAATGAGCAAGCTCAAACTCAAACACATATAAAAATGCAGCAAGGGATGCAAGAGAGATGAAAAGAAAAGTTATGAGAAGTGAAGGCAAATTCACTTCTCAAGTCACTTACCACCTGAAAAGGTTAGAAAAGAAATGCAATGCAATGCAAAATGAGATGAGATGACATGATGAGAAACAAAACCAGAAGCATATTGATGATGATAATGATGCTATGAGATGCTACAAACATGAGGCAGCACATGGAAATGGTCATACAAGTTCATGGATGCAAATGGTGCAAGTTAAGAAGCATGAACATACATGAAAAGTTATGAAGTGCACATGGCATACAACATGGCAAATGCATGATGCAATGATCAAACATGCTATCAATATGTCTTATGATGTCAAATGAAACAAATGGATGCTTGAAATGTCATGACAAGTCATGTTATGCAAGAGAATGCAAGAGGTATGCAAATGAAAGCCCAAATTAGGGTTTATGAACCAAACATCAAACAAAAAACCAAAAACAGAAGCAAACCCTAAGATAAAAAATGGAAAATGCCACTCAAAAGGCCCCTAATCTTATACTAAACCAATGTCCAAAGGGGAGGTCTCAACTCTTAACCAATCTCAAGTTATGATTTTTACAAGTTATTAGGGTTTTTAGGGTTCCTAAACAAAAGAAATGCCAAACAAATTGAAAATGAGGAATCAAATCATGGCCATTTAATCCTAGAAACTACATGCTAAACACAATGCAATTCAAGAAGAATCAATGTCCAACTCTTCATAGATAGGCAGAAATGATTTTTTGAACTTAGGATCAAAATAATGCACAAAAATGATTTTTATTCAATGAAAAATTCTCAAAATGCATCAAGATCAAAAAATAAATTTGGTTTGAAGGTTGGACAATGTTTCTAAATGTCTTAGAACATTTCATGAATTTTTTGGGGATTTTTAAATACCTAAAAGTATTTTTAATAAATTAATTCTCATTAATCAATTAAAAATAATCTTTTAAATATTTAAAAAATACTTTTTTAATGATAAAAATAAAAACAAAAATATTTTTGTGTCATAAAAATTATTAAAACTCATGAGAAAAAGTCTCATAATTTTTAAGCAATTTTTACTATTTTAAATTAAATATGCAAGTTAAATGAAAAAGAAATGAAAATAAATTAAAACAAAAGGAAAGTATTCAGATCTGATGGATGAGATTTGAACTGGGGTGAAGGTCATTGACCGCGCGCACTATCCAAGGGTCCTGGTTGACTCTGATTTAATTAATTTAATTGAGTTTAATTAAACTAAATAAAAAGATTAGGGCTAATTGAATGCATCTGGGCCTTCTATTCGCGCGGCAAGTCCACTAAGTCAACCAATCTAACGCTCAGAATTCAAATGGGATTTAATGACTGGATTATGCCCTAATTATTTTCAGGTGGCCGGAGAAGACCTCCGGTCGTCTTCTCCGGTGGGAAGTCCACCTGAAAATCTCCAAACTTTCTCAAAACGTAACAAAAATGAAAACCAAGCATACAGAAATGATTCCCATGATCCACTGAATCAAAACCCCATCACAAACAACATTTATTTTTCCCCAGAAGCATGAATCGAACCAAACAATTTTTAGGTCAACAGAGTTTCAGGAAGCAATTAAATTCTCATTTCATCACCATTTTCAAAACTAAAGGCATATTCATGATCAGGAAGACATATAGAACAAGTTTAGAACTTAAAAATCCATTTCTGGAAAAAAAGTTCTTGAGCTACCTGAGATTCGAAGCTTTCACTCCAGCTGCTTTCTGACCACTCCCTTTAATGCAATCCACTCTACTTGGTCCCCAGATGATCCTTGAATGCTTAGGAAGAGTTTATGTTGGCTGGATGAGGAGTTTGACAAGCTTCTGCTCAAACTCAGTTGAACATGGCAATGGTGATTCAGGCTGTTTCTGGAAATGGTGAAGGGTTGCTTGTGGTCCAGAGGGTGAGTAGAGAAGGTTTGTGGAGTTGGTTTGAGTGTTTGTGAACTGTGGAGTGAGTTTCGAAAGAAACTGCAAGTTGGAGTGAAAATGGTGAAATGGTGTTATGGCTTGTTTCAGGCTTGGTTCTTTGCTGGTTTCTACTCAATGGAACATGGTAAGATGATTGGTGAAAATGGTTTGGATGTTTGAAGTTTGTGGAGGCAGATTCGAAGAGTTTTGCCAAGTGAGGTGTTTTTGAGTATGTGATGTTGTGTGTTGTTTCAGCCTTGCTTCTTGAGTGTTATGGCCAGCATTTTCCTTGCATAAAGAACTCCCATTGGTCAGGTGATGTGACCTGGCCTGCTGTGATTGGGATGTCCACTTTTGCAAAATGTCAACTTGTTTGTAAGAGAGGCATGGGCTTGGTTCTAGCTTGGTACAAGGGCTAGGGCTGGCGCAGCATGGTGTGGTGAGAGACTATGGCTGGTTCAAAGGCCAATGCAGCAAGTGGTGAGAAGCATAATGATGGTTTTGCAAGTTGGCACACTTTTGAAACTTCATGGAAAAGTCTTGTTACACAAACCATAACCATGTGAAACCTTGGTCCAATTCCGATTTTTAAGGCTCATAGAATGTTTGTGTAATGGTTTGAAGTGAATTAGAAGTTACAAATGGCATTGGTTCATGATTTTGCAAAATTCACATTTGAAGCATGCTTTGAAAATCAATGATTTTAGCCAACTTTGTCACACCATAACTTTTGATCCAAGAAGAATTTGATCATGTTCTTGTACTTTTTGAAAAGGGAAAAATGTGTTCTACAACTTTCATGACCAAAGTTTTTCCATTTGAAGCATTTTTGGATCAAGAATCAAGGCTTAAAAAATGACCTAAAATGGAGCATTCTTGAAAAGTCAACTATGCCCAAAAAGTCAACATTTGCAAAAACTCCAAATTCTTGATTTTTGTGGACTTCAACTTTCTTCCATGATCAAATAAAGATCATATACACTCAAAATAATGAAGATCACCCATTGGTTGGGTCATTGGGGGCCTCAGATGCCCTGATTTTGCACTGACTTGTCTGAAAAGTCAACTCTTGATCAGATGACTTCCCCATGGAATTTCTTCATGAAAATTGATATGCATACTCCCTATACCATATAGAGATCAAGGGAAACAAGAATGACCAAAAAAATTGGAGTTATGGCCTCTGAAACCAAAACCCTAATTTTGGGTCAACTGTGCAGTCAAACTTGGCTCTGCATCCATACCAAACCCAGTTCTTGTGATTCTTTGGAATTTTTGACTTTGAGAGGATGTAATATGATATAAGAACACACATGGATCCCTTTGAAGTGATTGGTGGCCTTTGGAGTGGCTCAAGAAGCTCTTGGATTGCTCAGATCACAAACCCTAGATGCAGATGACTTAGAAACTATGCAGTGAATCAAAATTGTGATATGAGATGGTATGATTGTGTTTATGCATATGAGAAGATCACAAGCCATGGTGTGAATGGGTGAGGGCAAATTTGGGGTGTTTACAGCTGCCCCTATTCAAACATGAGTTAGCTGTGCAGGATGTAGGCAACGGCTTAACAGGCAAGCGAGATAACTTGTGGTTGAATACCAAAGACAGTCCAAAATTTGCACTCACAGAATGAAGAAGAAAAGGGATATAGATTGTAAAGGAAAACAAAGTATATTGTAAAGTGTGAGCGACGGAAGACGAACATCGAGCCGAGGACGACTGCTGGGTAAATAGCAATGACGGGGACGGCCGACATGCTGGGAAAAGTGCGGAAAATAAAGCGATGACGGGGACGGCCGACATGCCGGGGATAAAAGGTAAAGCCAAGACGGGGACGGTCGACTGGCTGGGGAAAATAAGATTATGATGGGGACGGCCATCAAGATAAAGTCGTAAAATTCTCTGGGGATCAATGAAACATGACAGGGACGGCCATCAAGTTCATAAAGCAAAGTAACCAACGATGGGGACGGCCATCGGGCTAAAAGAAAAGGGACCACGACGGGGACGGCCATCGGGTTAAAGAATAAATGGAATAAACAGATGATGGGGTACGGCCACCAAAAGTGAAGGACGATCACTTAGCAGGGGACGACTGCTTCGTTGGGGATAAGAGAAATATGATGGGGACGGCCATCAAAGGTGGAGGACGACCACCTGGCAGGGGACGGCTGCCGAAAATATCAACGATGGGGACGGCCATCGGATACAAGGTCCACGATGGGGACAGCCATCGGACGAGCATGATGGAGGACGACCATCAAGAGGTGGAGGACGACCACCTAGCAGGGGACGGCTGCTCTCAAGGTTTGTCATGACATAGGACGAATGCCAGATAACCAAAAATCAACAATGGGGACGGCCACTGGATAAAATGATGAAGGAAAATCATCACGAGGTGGAGGACGACCACCTAGCAGGGGACGGCTGCTAAAATCAACGATGGGGACGGCCATCGGACGAGCATGATGGAGGACGACCATCAAGAAGTGGAGGACGACCACTCAGCAGGGTACGACTGCTCTCAGGGTTTATCATAACACAGGACAAGTGTCAGATAAAAAGAAAATGCTTACTTGGCGATCTACCGGGGATATAGTGAACACGGACGAGTGTTCACAACCAAGAAAGGAAAGTATAAGTGCTTAGATGTTGTGTATAGATTAAAGATGCGGACGAGCATCCTTAAGATTATGATACGGACGAGTATCATGTAGAAACAAATACTGACACGCGTTCAGAGATGATGATACGGACGAGTATCAACTGGTTAACAAGGAACACAGACGAGCGTTGAATCTGAGAGGATTCTTCCGGGGAATAGTAGATACAGGCGAGTATCTATATTCAAGAAGAACAGAAGTATTTGACACAGTGTATGGATTAAAGATGCGGACGAACATCCTTAAGACTATGATACGGACGAGTATCATGTAGAAACAAACACTGGACGCATATTCTGAGATGATGGTACGGACGAGTACCAACTGTTTAACAAAGAACATGAACCAAAGTCGAATCTGTGGGGATGTAACTGGTATATACAAGATACGGACGAGTATCTGTATAAGTATGAGTAGTATGAGTAGTATGAGTAGTATTGTATAAATGAGTGTTTATCTGCTGGGGAGGGTGACACTGACGAGTGTCAAAGTATAATAATATTAACAAGTACATGGGTTGTAAAAGTATAAGCGACTGCGCTGGGGAAATGACACGGACGGGTGTCAGGAAAGTGTATATAGGTATATGTAAGTGCAAAGAGGACGTCTTTGGCTTTCTGCTGGGGTATGACACGGACGGGTGTCAGGAAGTATCTGTAATACGGGTGATATTGTTGTAAAGAGTGTTCAGGCGGCTTTACTGGGGAAAGATGGCACGGACGGGTGCCAAAAGGAGTATATACTGGTGTTTGTGATTTGTGAGGCAACTGCTTTTGCTGGGGACTTTGGGGGATTTTTCTGTATATTAATGATGAACGGTTTATTATTCACAAGTGTTCGATTCACAATATAGCTTATGATTATGCCATGCGTTTGATTTTTTTGCCGTAATGCTCCGTGTTAAAACGGAATGCTACGCTTTGTGGGTGAATATGATGTGAATGTTATGATTGTGCAAAGATACCAAACCGGGATCCGGGTCCCGTTGCTGCGAAGATCTTCGATCGATCAGTATGAAGTGGACATCCCAGCTGGGGATAAGATCACTGGTAGACCTGGTGAGATGTATCTGCTTGGGGATACAGGTCACTGATTGACATATCCCTGCAATAAGGGACCCAGCTGGGGGGGTGTAGAAGTCTTTTGTACTCTGTTGTGATCTTCATGCATTGCTCTTCTGAATAGAGGCTGTGACTCTGTGGGGAGATGGTTCCCTGACTTTGTACTCGGCTGAGGGCGAGACGGCAACTCGGCTGGGGAGAGAGCACTTTGTGTGCTAGAAACGAGTGTCGATTTTCCAGCTTGCTGGGATGAGGCCTCATGCCCCAAGTTGCGCTCTGGATACCTGCAATCCTGAAAAAGACAGAGAGACGCACAAGATAATCCCGAGGTATCCCTTACTGGGTCCCGTCATAGGAGTTTAAATATTTCTGAGAGTAAGCAAAATTTCCTGCAAGCATGTTTTTATTTGAAGATAAACATCTGTATTCTTATGCAATCAATGTTCCTTTAAGATATCAGACATTTTTGCAAAATAAAAATGTACAAAACGAGACATGACTGAAAATCTGATTTTATTAATTCGGGTGCCCTGAATTGGCAAGATACAGTCAAAGAAACGTATCTCCTGAAATGAGGAGATTGTTACAAATTGAGAAACAAAATGCTGGCAGTGTTGATGACGCCTTAAAGAGCTTCCTCTTCACTACGACTCGTATGACTTTTGACGTTCCCCTTATCCGACTTTCTGAAGAAGGCTGATTCCGATTGAAGCTTGATCCTTTCGAAGCTTACCAAGTTGTGAATGATACAGACGAATTCAGAATACAGTTGTTCGCTTATTCCCTTATTTTGCATGGATCGCCCTTTCGGGTTTTCAATCCATCGGGATACCCATTTCTGCCTGAGCTGTCCAATGCGGCTTTTCAACTCAGCGGGTGTACATTTTGTATTTATCTTCCCTTATTTTTGCCCGAGTCTTTTATTCTGTTTTTGACTCGCCGGGATGCCCTATTTTTGCCTGGACTTACATTCTGTTTCTATGTCCAGCGGGTCAGTTTATGCGAAGTATTTTTTAACTGCATCTGAATTCACAGGGGACGGGAAATCTTCACCATCCATGGTGCCGAGCATCAGTGCTCCACCAGAGAAAACTTTCTTCACCACAAATGGTCCTTCATAGTTTGGAGTCCACTTGCCTCTGTGGTCTGTATGAGGGGGGAGGATTCTTTTCAGCACAAGATCTCCTACTTGGTACTCTCGGTGCCTAACTTTCTGATCGAAGGCTCTTTTCATTCTTTTCTGATATAACTGCCCGTGACAGATCGCAGCCAATCTTTTCTCTTCAATCAGACTCAGTTGTTCGTATCGGGATCGGACCCACTCTGCTTCGTTCAGTTTAACGTCCATCAGTACCCGTAGGGAGGGTAATTTAACTTCAACTGGTAGGACTGCTTCCATACCATACACAAGTTGATACGGTGTTGCCCCAGTGGATGTCCTGATTGACGTGCGGTACCCATGCAAGGCGAATGGTAGCATTTCATGCCAGTCTTTGTAGGTGATTACCATCTTCTGCACAATCTTCTTAATATTCTTGTTTGCCGCCTCAACAGCGCCATTCATTTTTGGCCTGTAAGGAGAAGAATTGTGATGTTGAATCTTGAAGTCCCGACACAGTTCTGCCATCATTTTATTGTTTAGGTTGGAACCATTATCAGTAATGATTCGCTCGGGAACTCCATATCGACAGATGATATCTCTTTTCAGAAATCTGGCTACCACTTGTCTTGTGACGTTTGCATATGAGGCTGCTTCAACCCACTTGGTGAAATAGTCAATGGCGACCAAGATGAATCTGTGGCCATTTGAAGCAGTCGGCTCAATCTTGACAATCATATCAATGCCCCACATAGCAAAGGGCCAGGGTGAAGACATTATGTTCAAAGGATTGGGAGGCACATGCACTTTATCTGCGTAGATCTGGCATTTGTGGCATTTCCTGGCATAGGCAAAACAGTCTGCATCCATTGTGATCCAATAATAGCCTGATCTTAACAACTTCTTAGCCATTGCATGTCCTCCAGCATGGGTACCAAAGGAGCCTTCGTGCACTTCATGCATCAACAAACCTGCTTCTGTCTTATCAACACATCTGAGGAGTACCATGTCAAAGTTCCTTTTATATAAAGACCCATCAGTGTTCAGAAAGAAACTACCAGCAAGCCTTCTCAAAGTCTTCTTATCATTGGAAGATGCCCCAGGTGGGTATGTCTGATCCTCCAAGAAGCACTTAATGTCATGGAACCAAGGCTTATCATCTTTGACAACTTCTGCTGCGAACACATATGCTGGTCTATCAAGTCTGGACACTGAAATCTGAGGTACAAAGTTAGCAGCTTGAACTTTGATCATGGATGAAATGGTAGCAAGAGCATCTGCAAACTGATTCTCGTCCCGAGGGATATACTCAAGCTTGACTGTTGTGAAGAA
Source organism: Lathyrus aphaca (assembly GCA_963966055.1). NCBI lineage: Eukaryota > Viridiplantae > Streptophyta > Magnoliopsida > Fabales > Fabaceae > Lathyrus > Lathyrus aphaca. The sequence goes on along the minus strand of OZ014523.1, from coordinate 203,676,640 downwards.
AGTCAATAACCTCCTTGTATAATCCCTGTAAGGTATCAGATGATCCTGGTGAGTGTACCATTTTCCGTTGGTTTGATTAACTACCAGAGCTGAATCTCCGAATACAGTCAACGTCTTGATCCTGAGGTCAATGGCTTCCTCAAGACCCATAATGCAAGCTTCGTATTCAGCTTCGTTGTTAGTGCAGTTGAAAGTGAGTTTTGCCGAGAAAGGCATGTGGACTCCTTTAGGTGTAATGAGTACTGCACCAACACCACGACCATTCATATTAACAGCCCCGTCTAACATCATAGTCCATTCTTCTTCCGGGTCAGGCCCTTCAGTGTGAACAGGCTCTTCATGATCTTTTGCTTTAATGAACATGATGTCTTCATCAGGGAAGTCAAATCTCATAGGCTGGTAGTCATCAATGGGTTGCTCAGCAAGATATTCAGATAGTACACTGCCCTTGATGGCTTTCTGAGAGGTGTACTGGATGTCGTATTCTGTGAGAATCATCTGCCATCTTGCAACCCGTCCGGTAAGAGCTGGCTTCTCGAATATGTACTTAACTGGGTCCATCTTTGAGATCAATAAAGTAGTGTGGGTCAACATATACTGCCTCAGTCGGCGAGCAGCCCACGCTAAAGCACAGCAAGTTTTCTCGAGCAGTGAATAACGTTGTTCACAGTCGGTAAACTTTTTGCTTAGGTAGTAAATTGCATACTCTTTTCGACCAGACTCGTCATGCTGGCCCAGCACACACCCCATTGACTCTTCTAATACTGTCAGGTACATTATCAGAGGTCTTCCTTCTACTGGAGGCATAAGGATTGGAGGTTCTTGTAAGTACTCCTTGATCTTGTCAAATGCCTTCTGACAATCTTCATTCCACCTGACCGTCTGTTCTTTTCTTAACAGCTTGAACAAGGGTTCACAAGTTTCTGTAAGGTGAGATATGAACCGCGAAATGTAGTTCAATCGACCTAAGAACCCTCGAACTTCTTTCTTAGTTTTCGGTGCAGGCATCTCTTGGATGGCTTTGACTTTATCAGGGTCAACTTCAATCCCTTTCTCGCTTACAATAAAACCCAACAGCTTACCAGATCGCACCCCGAATGTGCACTTGTTGGGGTTCAGCTTCAACTGGTACTTCCTCAGACGCTTGAATAGCTTCAGTAGATTCACCAGGTGATCTTCCTCAGTAAGGGACTTGGCAATCGTGTCATCCACATAACACTCGATTTCCTTATGGATCATATCGTGGAATAATGTTACCATAGCCCGTTGATATGTTGCACCGGCATTCTTGAGTCCGAATGGCATTACCTTGTAGCAGAACGTGCCCCAAGGTGTAATGAATGTTGTCTTCTCCATGTCTTCAGGTGACATCTTGATCTGATTGTATCCTGAAAATCCGTCCATGAAGGAGAATACCGAGAACTGAGCCGTGTTATCCACCAATACGTCAATGTGAGGTAAAGGGAAGTCATCCTTCGGGCTGGCTCTGTTCAGATCCCGGTAATCAACACACATTCTTACTTTGTCGTCTTTCTTAGGCACAGGTACTATATTAGCAACCCACGGTGGATAGCTAGTCACAACAAGGAACCCGGTGTCCCATTGCTTTTGTACTTCCTCCTTGATTTTCATTGCCATGTCCGGACGTGTACGGCGCAGCTTCTGTTTGACTGGTGGGCACTCTTCTCTCAAAGGCAGCTTGTGCACAACAATGTCGGTGTCCAACCCTGGCATATCTTGATAAGACCAAGCGAACACGTCCACATATTCTTGAAGCAGATCAATCAATTGTCTCTTCACTGAGTCTTGCAGGCAGGCCCCGATTCTAACTTCCTTTACGTCTTCATCTGTACCAAGATTGATCACTTCGACCTCCTCCTGGTGAGGGGTAATAACCTTTTCCTCTTGTCTTAACAACCTGGCTAGCTCTTCAGGAAGCTCATATTCTTCTTCAACCCCTTCATCAGCTTGATTGATTGGATTGTCAAAGTCATACGAAGTCACAGCCGTGCTGTTGTCGGTGCAGTCTGGAAGGCACTCTCTGCAAGGGTTCAGTTTGTTCATTTTAGTGATCTGATTTTAATCTTGCTTTAGAAAAGTGAAATAAAAGTTGTCATTTTGAAAACACTGCCATTTATTTTTTGTACAAAAAGAAAAATAGAAAAACAGTGAACGGAAAAGAAAAAGACTCGTTTGCAAAAAGATGTCTGATATTTCATTAATTGATCTTGTTTGCACAAAAAAGTACAGATGGCCCGATTACAAAATGAGTCTTGTCATCTTGGGCAAGATGCAAGACTTTGATGCATGCTATAAAAATACAGGAAATAATAATTACTCTGCATGAGTAACTCTTATAATTTCCTGGGAAGACCAGTTTGAGATACTGCTCCCCGGGATCTTTGGACGAATCCAGCTTTCCAGGTTGCGTTCTTCTTCCAGCTCGTCTTCCAAACAGTTGATAGCATCAGGGGTAAGCATCCCCCCACTCACAAAGTTGGGCTCTTTCGCAGCCGCTGCTTGATCTTGTTGAGTTGGTTTGTAACCCAACCCAAATCTGTCCTCTTTCTTCTCCACCGATAGCAGTTTGCCCCAGCCTTGGGCGTTTCCTTCCTCAACAACCCTCCGGGCTTGTTGGTATGATGATATTGAAGTACCAGGCACAGCAGATGTTTCATTCACATTCAAAGCTTCAAACCCCTGGCTCATTGTTTCATGGATCTCTCCGTCCATTTCAATGTACTTATAAGTAGCCAGGTGGCTGACAAAAATGTCCTCTTCTCCACAGATTGTAACGATCTGACCCTCCCACTCATATTTTAACTTCTGGTGAAGGGTAGAGGTCACGGCGCCAGCAGCGTGGATCCATGGACTACCCAATAAACAGCTGTAGGCGGGCTGTATATCCATCACGTAGAAGATAGTTGTAAAGGTCTGCGGGCCAATTGTTACGGGTAACTCGATTTCTCCCAGAACCGATCTCTTTGAACCATCAAAGGCTCTTACCACCAGGTTGCTGGGTCTCAACGCCAATCCGTCATATTCTAACTTCACCAGGGCCTTTTTGGGTAAGACATTGAGGGATGACCCCGTGTCTACCAGCACATGGGAAAGGACAGCACCTTTGCATTCCATGGTTATGTGCAAGGCTTTGTTGTGGTTGCGGCCTTCCGTTGTCAAATCAATATTGGTGAACCCTAGTCCGTGACTAGCATTAACATTCCCCACTACAGCTTCCAGCTGATTGACAGTGATCTCTTCAGGCACGTAAGCTGCGTGCAAGACTTTGAGTAGTGCATTCCGATGGGCTTCGGAGCACATAAGCAATGATAGGATTGAGATCTTGGAAGGCGTCTGATGAAGCTGATCCACTATTTTATAATCACTCTTTTTGATGATTCGCATGAACTCATCAACCTCTTGGTCAAAGGGTGTCTTCAAAGCTTCCTTAACAGCTTGATCTTCCTGCACAGGGCTCTTCCCTTTTGCCTTGGCAGCAGCTTCTGCTTCGGCAGTGGGTCTCTGAATTTGTGGAGCGAAAAGACGTCCGCTTCGAGTGAAGCCTCCGCCTCCGCCCACATTGTCTATTTGTGGTGCAGGGGTTGATGATTCAAAAGTGATTCTTTGTCCCTCACAGTACAAGTCAGAGCCGTAATGCCAGGGGATGGCATTACTGCTTTCATAAGGTACGGGTCCAGGCACCGTGACGGTGACTGGACTGACTGCAGCTGTTGAAGGAACTGTGATAGTCTGTGGATCGTAATAAATTGTAACTGGTGCTCTGGTGGAAGCGGCACCTTCTGAGTTGTAGACAGAGTTGTTTTCAGGATCATAGAATATGGTGACAGTTGAGATATCTTCATGATTTGTTGCTGGTGTTGTAGGAGATATTGTCGGAAGAAAGGATGTTGTTGTTGTAGGAGTTTCAAAATGGAGTGAAGCTGAAGTTGTAGAAGAAAAATTTGCTGATAACTGATCAGTTGAGATGATGGATGAAGTGCTAGTTGATAAAGCCGAAGAATTGTCAGGAACAATGGTTGCTGCAGTTGTAGGAGGTTCTGAAACCGTTGCTGATGGGATTGCTGGATTTGTTGGAAATGATGTGGTGATCTGAAGCTGGCCACTCTGAATTAGGCCATCTATGCCATTCCTCAAATTGTCGCACCCATTTACTGAAATATTGCAGTAAGCACACCCCAACTCACACCCCGGGAACATTTGACATTCCAGGAGTTGAGCCTTGATTTCTACCAACGGTGTCCGGATCTGACCCACACTGGTTATTAAATAAGACGGTTTGTCTTCTTCAATAGCGTTAATTCTAGGACCACCATGGTTCGGCATCGGGTTCTTATTGACATTGGGTGGTGGTGCGAAATTCAGAGCTTTTGAGTCTACCAGGTCTTGTACCTTCATATGCAGAGCTCTGCACTTTTCTGTACTGTGGCCTGGCGCATTTGAATGAAAAGCACATCTGGCGTTGGAGTCATAGTTCCTGGGTAGACTGTTGGGATCTGGAGGTGCCAGCGTCCTTAGCTCAACTAGGTTGAGTTTCAGGAGTTGTGGCAGCAAGGTAGCATACGGCATAGGGATCGGATCGATCACCCTGTTAGCTTGAGAAGGCCTCTGTTGAAATGGCCTTTGTTGACTGTTGTTATTGGTGTTGTTGTTGTTGTAATTCCTTGGAGGATACTGATTTTGCTGATGGTACTGAGGTTGTTGCTGGTAGTTTTGCTGCGGAGTTTGATAAACCGGCTGAGGATGTGCTGGAGCAGGAATAGTGACTGCTGCCACTGATCTGTGAGCATATTGGGGCCTGCCCCTGTTGGTGTGGATGGCATTGGTCTCGCCAGTTCTTCTTGGGCCTGCAAAAGGCTTTCTTGTACTACTGGACGAGCTGGCACCATTGTCAGAAATCTTGCCCATTTTTAACAGGCTCTCAATTCTCTCCCCAGCTATGACAACATCTGCGAAGCTAGTGGAAGAAAAAGCGGCCAGCCTGTCAATATAGGTTCCCTGAAGGGTGTTCATAAACATGTCTTCCATTTCCCTCTCAGACATAGGTGGCTGAACAGCAGCAGCCAATTGCCTCCATCTCTGGGCATATTCTCGGAAACTCTCCCTTGAAGACTGTGACATTCCCATTAGGAGGGTCCTGTTGGGTGCCATGTCTAAGTTGTACTGATACTGTCTGATGAAGGCCTCTGCCAGGTCCTTCCAGCATCTAATAGTCGCCCTTGTCAAGTGAGAGTACCATTCTCTTGAGGCTCCTGTCAAACTATCCTCGAAATAGAACATCCAGAGCTTCTCATCCATAGTATAGGCCTTCAGCCTTCCCAGGAAAGATTGTAAATGAGTCCGGGGGCATGAAGTCCCGTTGTATTTTTCAAAACAAGGAGGCTTGAACTTATGGGGGATCCTGACCCCGTCTACCAAGCCCATGTCCATGACGTCGAAGTCCAAAGAGTTTTGAGATTCTAAGGACCTCAATTTCTCAGCTATCTCATCCAACCTCCTATCATAAGCCTCTTCCCCAGCACCCATTACCGTGAACTGGTCCTCTTGGGGGTCTTCTTGAAGTACCCTGGCTGCAGTGGCTGTCCCTTGAACATTTGCAGGAATATTGACCTCAGGATGGAGGTGTGGTCCAAATACAGGGGGATTTACATGAGGTTGGACCCTTTCATTGTTGCTGGTGCCGGCAGTCCCTATATGTGGATCTTCTTGATTCTGCCTTTCCACCATGGCCCTTAATCTTTCCTGGCTCTGAGCCATGTTGTTCATCACTTCCATAAACTGAGTCATTTGATTCCTCATCTCTAGCCTTTCATTTGCCATTTGATTTCTGACCTCAGTAAGGTCCTGCTGCATCTGATCCATTTGAATGCCCGGAAGATTGTTACGGGTCGGATAACGGTGCGGACGGTTGAGGGGAAATACCCGGCGCCTAGCAATAGTTCCTGAACATCACAACAGAGTTAGCAACAATAAAACAAAAACCTACAAAACAAACAAAAGGTTAGCATGCAATGCAGTATGCTTATTTGCTCTCAAGGTATCCGGCTTGGCATTCAGTTTTGACCCTTCCAGACCCTTGAAGATGCTGTTGTTGTTGCTTGAAGAAAACTCGGATGAAGCACACTAACACAAATATATTACAGAAGGTGAAATAATACAACTTGTTCATTTTACAACACAAGCCCTCTAAGGGGTCAAAATACATTACAAGAAAATAAAAGTACATGGAAAGAAAGCAACAACAAACAAATGGTCAAACACCAAGACCAAACTCATCCTCACGAACTTCCTTGAAAAGTGCTTCGGTCACAGGATCAGCCGGACGCTCCGTGAGATTCCTGATGAGGAGATTCCGGGTCGTAACAGCTGCTGTTAGCTTCTTGTGCTGACTTTGGTCCTTTGACCTCTTCACCCCTGCTTTGATCTTCAGTTCTGATATCTCCCTCTGGGCTGCTGCCAGGGCTTCTTGCTGTTCTTTTGCACTAGCTTCCAGTTGCTCTATCTTGTCTTGAACTCTCTTGTCCTCTAGAGTACGAGCCTCGGTGATCCTGACCCACCGGGCTAGACTCTCCTTTAAATACAAGTCTGTCCTTGCTCTCTGGAACTGGGCTTCCTTGCAAGCATTCTTCAGAATTTGTTCTCCAGCCTTAGACTTTTTGATATAATCCCCAGACTTCTCAATCTTAGTCAGATGCTCTACTCTCATCTTCTCCAACCTCTCAATCTCCCTCATACCCTCACTCCTCTCCCGGAGGGTCTTCTGCAAGGCCTGGGTTAGCTTCTCATTCCTTTCCTTCAAGCTCTCAAACTCTTCCAAACTGATAGTGGCAGGGGGTGGTGCTGAAGATGACTCAGGCATGTCTTCTATGGTAAAGGGCATCCCAGAGAATTGGGCCCTGGCACGGGACCACTCATAATATTGTGCTGATGCCACATTATTGCACTTCCCCAGAATGGTCACTCCCTTGGTTTGAACATTATCCCAGGCCCAAGCAGCCTGCCTAACAACAGTCAAATTAATCTTGTTCTCACAATAAAGAGTCTCAACCAAGTCCTGTGCCTTAGGAGTGTGGACCAGTGCATAGCCAAGTTGTCGTCTAAACAGCAGAGGGTTGTAATTGATACTACCCTTAACTCCTATCAAAGGCACATTGGGAAAATGCCCACAGCTGGTGATGATATCCCTGCCCTTGGTGCTTTGAGTGCACCATCTGATATCTGCTGAAGTTAGAGCAGTGAGTCTCTTAGCCCAGTTGCTCTGCTGATGAGGGTTCAGAAATGCATCTGTCCTGGGCAAATGCCTGAGAAGCCAAGTGTGGAACAATGGAGCACAACACCTCACTAATCTTCCCCTCTGCTTTTCATTCCTCTGATGCACTGAATAGTAGAGATCCCCCAATAAAGTGGGCACTGGGTTTTTCAGGATGAACAGATGGATTGCATTCTTGCTAATGAATCGAGGCTCGTCTGCAAACAATACAATTCCATATATGCTCAAAGCCAACAAGGCACAGACAGCCTTCCACTCTCCTAAAGAAGCTTTCAGGGTAGCTTGAGAGATCAAGAAATCCAGATGAAAACCAGGGATTCCAGCTTTAGAGGTCATATGCTGCTCAATCACAACAGGTTCCAGATGCAAAGCTTTTGCTACTTCTCCATTAGCAGGAAAGACCATCTCAGGGTTGAAAGGGATTCCACCCCTGATAGGCATACCAACTAATGAAGAGTACTCTTCCAATAAGGGGCCCAACTGAAAGTCTTGAAAGGTGAAACATCTCAGTGGGGGATCATAGAACTGAATGCAAGTGTGAATGAGGCTCCTCTGTGATGGGTCCAGATCCATAACCATGTCAAGTATGTCTCCATAATGTTCCCTGAACAAAGGTATGTGATCTGGAGTGATCAGGGTCTGAATCCTCCTGATATCTGATAGCTCTGGCTGGAAGAAGTGATAGGTGATGTTGCTCTTTTTAGGAGCCATGATGCTGAAGACTGAGTAGAGACAGGTGCTGATGATAATGCTGAAGTAATGAGCCACTGATTAGCTGATGCTGGTGAAGATAGGTCAGTACTGAAGATGGGGTCAAAACCAAAACCAAATGAAGATGGATACCCTGAAACAAATAAGCAAATGTCAATATGATGCAATGATTATGTATGAAAATGAAATGCAAGGGTCTGTGACTAAGCTGGATCTGATCAAAATGTCCTGATATAGGTCCAAGTGTATTCAAGAATTCCAGATGGAGGTCTATAAATCCAGTAACCAAGGTGGGGGACTCAAATAAAGAGCCGCATGTCCAGGGTTTTTAGAATCACAAGAACTGTCCCAAAATGGAGTACTTTTAATAAAGTAACAAGGTATTCTGAGGCCAAGGTACCTGCAAACCTGTAAACAGCCCAAACCCCTCACAGGTGGTGTTCTAGAACAAGGATCCTCAGACTTGGATCAGTTATGAGAAGTGTAAACACTTCTAACCCGGTGGTACAGTGTTTACAATAACCATAACAATTCCTCCTCTAATTCTCCTCAGTTTCTGAAGGTCAATACTAAAGGTCATCCAGACTTAGCAGGCTTCCTAGATAGCCCTAGCATTGCAGGAAATCTGCAACACAGAGTTCTCAAGAAGAAACCCATATCTGAACCGTGTTTCATATTCCCGCACCAGACCGAAATGGAATGGGAAAGAATATGATTCACTCTAGCCTAGGTGTCAACTCAGGTCCCAGGTATAGGACCGTAACTCTCAATGAATCACCCACCCACCAAAACAAAGACCAGATCCAGCCAGCAGCATGACAGTATGATATATACAAAAGCAATAAAGAAAGCAGTAAAGCAACTGTACATAAAGCAAAAATAAATACAAAAATACAAACACAAACAAGCACATAACACCCCAGTAAACACAAATCAAACAAGCGCTGGGAGGAACCCACAAAAAGAACCAGAAGCCCTGGTTGCAATATAAGGTTCCCCAGCAGAGTCGCCAAGCTGTCGCTCCCGATGAATGAAGCTAGGGTCAAATAAAGGTACAAACGCGAACGGTCAGCGAAGGGGACAGTGAGAACACACAGCCGTGAACTCACTGGAGAGTGAATAGAGTCGCCAGCTAGGCATTTTTATCCCGAAGGAAAGGTAATGCTGCATAGACCTAGAAAAAGATGGATAAGACGGTTTGCGAACCAGAGAGACTGAGAAAGGGGGTTGGTTACAACCTTGGAAGGTATTAGCACCCAGATTGTCCGCCGTACTCGACGGGATCCACGCTTAAAAAATTTGTGTTTTAAGGGGGTAGTGTCAGTGCAATCTGTGTGTAAAATAGCTGAAAAAGGGATGTACAGGTGTCAGTGCAAAGTATATAAGTGATGTGAAGTGTATAAGAGAAGTGTCAGTGTAAGAACAGAGTGAAAAGCTCAAGATCATGAGGCTGAGAAAATAAGGCTGGAAAGAGGGGGAATATACAGAGACTTTTGTTCGATAACTGTTAAGTTATGCCTACGTATCCTCTCGTGCAATGAGGAAGTCAGAACACCGTAGTTCGACCCAAAGAGACTGAAAGGTGAATTGACTTATGAACTGCTTACTTGTCTATGCTCAAGTGTATGACCTGTCTGGCTCAGGTGTAAACTATCTTGCATTAAACGGAAGAAGCAAGTTCTCATTTATGAGTGAGGATGATGAGAAAAGAATCCCGAAGGAGACGATTATTGTTTGTTTTTGGGTTTTCAGTCTTTTATTGCTTTTGGATTTTGTCATAAGTTAATGAGCTTAAGTCTAAACCAATGGATTTGGTAAACTCATCACATCTTCCCTCTGATTAGGGGTAATGAGAATACCTTAAGTGTGAAGTCAGATTCTCACACCTAATCACCTTTGGTGTGGGATTAAGATCATTAACCCACTTGTGATTATTTAGATGTTTTTGGTGTTTTTGTTTAGTGTTAAGTAATGAGGTTAAGCCATAATCAGGGATTAAACAGACTCATTACACCATCCTAATAGAAGGATAATAGATGAGAATATTTAAGCTGAGGAAAGCTCCTCAACTTAATCCATGATTAGGGATTAAACTCATGACAAAACAAGCCTTTGATTAAGTGGATTTTATTTAATGATATGATGATGAAGTGGATTTTATGATTTGTAAGACAACTTGAGGGGGACTTGTCCATTAACACTAGGGTTAGTCCTTCTCAACCAATTAAGGAAGAATTAGAACCCTAATGCAAGGCCCAAGTTACAAGTGTGATGTCTTGATGATTATTAAGTGAATTGATTAAAGGATTTAAACACATTAAGGGTTTAACACTTAGGATTAAAGTTATACACTCCATCCTAATAGAAGGATACAGGCATAAGCTTAATCACAAAGCCTTAAAGCCTTTAGGGTTTAGTCCCTGATTATGAGGTGAGAAGAGAAGACTCAAAAGAGACACAAAGGTAAAACTAAGAGGGGAGACTAATCAAAACCCTAATCATTGTCATGCATGGTTGTCCCTAAGGTTTGTGAGATTTTCAAGAGCAATCTTCAAAGAGAACCACCAGGATGCAGATGAACAGGATCAAAAGAAGCAAAGTGACTTGCTTCATTCAAGAAGTCAAGTCACTTGAAGAAAGGAAGTAAGAGGAACAAGAATGAGCAAGCTCAAACTCAAACACATATAAAAATGCAGCAAGGGATGCAAGAGAGATGAAAAGAAAAGTTATGAGAAGTGAAGGCAAATTCACTTCTCAAGTCACTTACCACCTGAAAAGGTTAGAAAAGAAATGCAATGCAATGCAAAATGAGATGAGATGACATGATGAGAAACAAAACCAGAAGCATGTTGATGATGATAATGATGCTATGAGATGCTACAAACATGAGGCAGCACATGGAAATGGTCATACAAGTTCATGGATGCAAATGGTGCAAGTTAAGAAGCATGAACATACATGAAAAGTTATGAAGTGCACATGGCATACAACATGGCAAATGCATGATGCAATGATCAAACATGCTTTCAATATGTCTTATGATGTCAAATGAAACAAATGGATGCTTGAAATGTCATGACAAGTCATGTTATGCAAGAGAATGCAAGAGGTATGCAAATGAAAGCCCAAATTAGGGTTTATGAACCAAACATCAAACAAAAAACCAAAAACAGAAGCAAACCCTAACATAAAAAATGGAAAATGCCACTCAAAAGGCCCCTAATCTTATACTAAACCAATGTCCAAAGGGGAGGTCTCAACTCTTAACCAATCTCAAGTTATGATTTTTACAAGTTATTAGGGTTTTTAGGGTTCCTAAACAAAAGAAATGCCAAACAAATTGAAAATGAGGAATCAAATCATGGCCATTTAATCCTAGAAACTACATGCTAAACACAATGCAATGCAAGAAGAATCAATGTCCAACTCTTCATAGATAGGCAGAAATGATTTTTTGAACTTAGGATCAAAATAATGCACAAAAATGATTTTTATTCAATGAAAAATTCTCAAAATGCATCAAGATCAAAAAAGAAATTTGGTTTGAAGGTTGGACAATGTTTCTAAATGTCTTAGAACATTTCATGAATTTTTTGGTGATTTTTAAATACCTAAAAGTATTTTTAATAAATTAATTCTCATTAATCAATTAAAAATAATCTTTTAAATATTTAAAAAATACTTTTTTAATGATAAAAATAAAAACAAAAATATTTTTGTGTCATAAAAATTATTAAAACTCATGACAAAAAGTCTCATAATTTTTAAGCAATTTTTACTATTTTAAATTAAATATGCAAGTTAAATGAAAAAGAAATGAAAATAAATTAAAACAAAAGGAAAGTATTCAGATCTGATGGATGAGATTTGAACTGGGGTGAAGGTCATTGACCGCGCGCGCTATCCAAGGGTCCTGGTTGACTCTGATTTAATTAATTTAATTGAGTTTAATTAAACTAAATAAAAAGATTAGGGCTAATTGAATGCATCTGGGCCTTCTATTCGCGCGGCAAGTCCACTAAGTCAACCAATCTAACGCTCAGAATTCAAATGGGATTTAATGACTGGATTATGCCCTAATTATTTTCAGGTGGCCGGAGAAGACCTCCGGTCGTCTTCTCCGGTGGGAAGTCCACCTGAAAATCTCCAAACTTTCTCAAAACGTAACAAAAATGAAAACCAAGCATACAGAAATGATTCCCATGATCCACTGAATCAAAACCCCATCACAAACAACATTTATTTTTCCCCAGAAGCATGAATCGAACCAAACAATTTTTAGGTCAACAGAGTTTCAGGAAGCAATTAAATTCTCATTTCATCACCATTTTCAAAACTAAAGGCATATTCATGATCAGGAAGACATATAGAACAAGTTTAGAACTTAAAAATCCATTTCTGGAAAAAAAAGTTCTTGAGCTACCTGAGATTCGAAGCTTTCACTCCAGCTGCTTTCTGACCACTCCCTTTAATGCAATCCACTCTACTTGGTCCCCAGATGATCCTTGAATGCTTAGGAAGAGTTTATGTTGGCTGGATGAGGAGTTTGACAAGCTTCTGCTCAAACTCAGTTGAACATGGCAATGGTGATTCAGGTTGTTTCTGGCAATGGTGAAGGGTTGCTTGTGGTCCAGAGGGTGAGTAGAGAAGGTTTGTGGAGTTGGTTTGAGTGTTTGTGAACTGTGGAGTGAGTTTCGAAAGAAACTGCAAGTTGGAGTGAAAATGGTGAAATGGTGTTATGGCTTGTTTCAGGCTTGGTTCTTTGCTGGTTTCTACTCAATGGAACATGGTAAGATGATTGGTGAAAATGGTTTGGATGTTTGAAGTTTGTGGAGGCAGATTCGAAGAGTTTTGCCAAGTGAGGTGTTTTTGAGTATGTGATGTTGTGTGTTGTTTCAGCCTTGCTTCTTGAGTGTTATGGCCAGCATTTTCCTTGCATAAAGAACTCCCATTGGTCAGGTGATGTGACCTGGCCTGCTGTGATTGGGATGTCCACTTTTGCAAAATGTCAACTTGTTTGTAAGAGAGGCATGGGCTTGGTTCTAGCTTGGTACAAGGGCTAGGGCTGGCGCAGCATGGTGTGGTGAGAGACTATGGCTGGTTCAAAGGCCAATGCAGCAAGTGGTGAGAAGCATAATGATGGTTATGCAAGTTGGCACACTTTTGAAACTTCATGGAAAAGTCTTGTTACACAAACCATAACCATGTGAAACCTTGGTCCAATTCCGATTTTTAAGGCTCATAGAATGTTTGTGTAATGGTTTGAAGTGAATTAGAAGTTACAAATGGCATTGGTTCATGATTTTGCAAAATTCACATTTGAAGCATGCTTTGAAAATCAATGATTTTAGCCAACTTTGTCACACCATAACTTTTGATCCAAGAAGAATTTGATCATGTTCTTGTACTTTTTGAAAAGGGAAAAATGTGTTCTACAACTTTCATGACCAAAGTTTTTCCATTTGAAGCATTTTTGGATCAAGAATCAAGGCTTAAAAAATGACCTAAAATGGAGCATTCTTGAAAAGTCAACTATGCCCAAAAAGTCAACATTTGCAAAAACTCCAAATTCTTGATTTTTGTGGACTTCAACTTTCTTCCATGATCAAATAAAGATCATATACACTCAAAATAATGAAGATCACCCATTGGTTGGGTCATTGGGGGCCTCAGATGCCCTGATTTTGCACTGACTTGTCTGAAAAGTCAACTCTTGATCAGATGACTTCCCCATGGAATTTCTTCATGAAAATTGATATGCATACTCCCTATACCATATATAGATCAAGGGAAACAAGAATGACCAAAAAAATTGGAGTTATGGCCTCTGAAACCAAAACCCTAATTTTGGGTCAACTGTGCAGTCAAACTTGGCTCTGCATCCATACCAAACCCAGTTCTTGTGATTCTTTGGAATTTTTGACTTTGAGAGGATGTAATATGATATAAGAACACACATGGATCCCTTTGAAGTGATTGGTGGCCTTTGGAGTGGCTCAAGAAGCTCTTGGATTGCTCAGATCACAAACCCTAGATGCAGATGACTTAGAAACTATGCAGTGAATCAAAATTGTGATATGAGATGGTATGATTGTGTTTATGCATATGAGAAGATCACAAGCCATGGTGTGAATGGGTGAGGGCAAATTTGGGGTGTTTACAGCGGCCATCGGGTTAAAGAATAAATGAAATAAACAGATGATGAGGTACGGTCATCAAAGGTGAAGGACGATCACCTAGCAGGGGACGGCTGCTCTGTTGGGTTAAGATGAGGGACAGTCATCTTAAGGTGGAGGACGACCACCTGGCAGGGTACGGCTGCCGAAAATATCGCGACATAGGACGGATGCCGGATAAAAGGTCAACGATGGGGACGGCCATCGGATGAGCATGATGGAGGACGACCATCAAGAGGTGGAGGACGACCACCTAGCAGGGGACGGCTGCTCTCAAGGTTTGTCATGACATAGGACGAATGCCAGATAACCAAAATCAACAATGGGGACGGCCATTGGATAAAATGATGAAGGACGATCATCAAGAGGTGGAGGACGACCACCTAGCAGGGGACGGCTGCTAAATATCAACGATGGGGACGGCCATCGGATGAGCATGATGGAGGACGACCATCAAGAGGTGGAGGACGACCACCTAGCAGGGTACGGCTGCTCTCAGGGTTTATCATGACACATGACGAATGTCAGATAAAAAAGAAAAAGTTGTTTTGTTGGTGATTTACTGGGGAATGGTAAACACGGACGAGTGTTTACATCCAAGAAATAAAGGGTATAAGTGTTTAGATGCTGTGTATAGATTAGAGATGCGGACGAGCATCCTTAAGACTATGATACAGACGAGTATCAGGTAGAAACAAAAACTGACACGTGTTCAGAGATGATGATACAGACGAGTATCAACGGGTTAACAGAGAACACGGACGAGTGTTGAATCTGAGGGGACTCTTCTGGGGAATAGTAGACACAGACGAGTATCTATATTCAAGGAGACGTAAGAGTATTTGACACAGTGTATCGATTAAAGATGCGGACGAGCATCCTTAAGACTATGATACAGACGAGTATCAGGTAGAAACAAACACTTGACGCATATTCTGAGATGATGGTACGGGCGAGTACCAACTGGTTAACAAAGAACATGGATCGATGTCGAATCTGCGGGGATATAAATGGTGTATGTAAGATACGGACGAGTATCTGTGTAAGAGCAACATGAGTAGTGTATAGATGAGTGTTTAATCTGCTAGGTAGAGTGACACGGACGAGTGTCAAAAGGAGAAAAGTATAGTATAAACAAGTATCTGACATACAAAGTGTTTATGTTACTGTGCTGGGAAAGTGACATGGACGGATGTCAAGGAAATGCATATATATATAAGTATATGTGAGTGCAAAGAGGATGTCTTCGCTTTATGCTGGGGATATGACACGGACGGGTGTCAAAGGGAGTATATACTGGTGTTTGTGAATGTGAGGCAACTGCTTTTGCTGGGGACTCTGGGGGAAGTTTCTGTATGTTGATGGATGGTTATTATTCACAAGTGTTCGATTCACAACATGGCTTATGATTATGCTATGTGTTTGATTTTTGCCGTAATGCTCCGTATTAGACGGAATGCTACGCTTTGTGGGTGAAATATGATGCAAATGCCATGATTATGCAAAGATACCAAACCAGGATTCGGATCCCGCTGCCGCGAAGATCTCTGGCTGATCTGTTTGAAATGGACATCCCAGCTGGGGATGAGATCGTTGGTAGATCTGATAATGTACTTGCTTGGGGATATAGGTCACTGATATACATCTTCCTTGTAAATGAGAGACCCAGCTGGGGTTCGTAGAAGCTTTCGTTACTCTGTTGTGATTCCTTCATGCGTTACTCTTCCGGATAGAGGCTGAAGCGCTGTTGGGGAGATGGCTCCCTGGCTTTTGTATCCTGCTGAGAATGGATAGCACCTTGGTTGGGAGAAGTAACAAATGGCAACTCAGCTGGGGAGAAAACACTTCGGGTGCTAAGACTGAGTGTTGATTTGTCAACTTGCTGGGATGAAGCTTTCATGCCCCGAGTTGCGTTTCGGATTCCTGCAATCCTGCAAAGATAAAGAAGCGTACAAGTGATCCCGAGGTATCCCTTACCGGATTCCGTCATAGGAGTTAGACACTTTTGAGAGTAAGTATATTCCCTGCAAGCATGTGTTTTTATTTTTGAAGAAAAGCATCTGCATTCATGCAACCGGTTTTTTTTCTTAAGACATCAGACATTTTTTGCAAATAAAAATGTATAAGACGAAACATGACTGAAAAATCTGATTTTATTAATTCATGTGCCCTGAATTGGCAAGATACAGTCAGAGAAACATATCTCCTGAAATGAGGAGATTGTTATAAGTTGAGAAACAAAATGCTGGCAATGTTGACGACGCTTTCAAGGAGCTTCCTCTCTTTCTATGACTCGTATGACTTTTGACGTTCTTCTCGTCTTGCTTTCTGAAGAAGGTTGATTCTGATTGAAGCTTGATTCTTTCGAGGCTTACCAAGTTGTAGGTAATACAGACGAATTCAGAGTGCAGTTGTTCGCTTATTCCCTTATTTTGCATGAATCGCCCTTTCGGGTTTTCAATCCATCGGGATACCCATTTTTGCCTGAGTTGTCCAATGCGGCTTTTCAACTCAGCGGGTGTACGTTTTTTTTTATTTTTCCCTTATTTTGGCCCGAGTCTTTTATTCTGTTTTTGACTCGCCGGGATGCCCTATTTTTGCCAAGACTTACATTCTGTTTTTATGTCCAGTGGGTCATTTTTATGCGAAGTATTTTTTAACTGCATCTGAATTCACAGGGGACGGGAAATTTTCACCATCCATGGTGCTGAGCATCAGTGCTCCTCCAGAGAAAACTTTCTTTACCACGAATGGTCCTTCATAATTTGGAGTCCATTTGCCCCTGTGGTCTGTATGAGGAGGGAGGATTCTTTTCAGCACAAGATCTCCTACTTGGTACTCTCGGTGCCTGACTTTCTGATCGAAGGCTCTCTTCATTCTTTTTTGATACAGCTGCCCATGACAAATTGCAGCCAATCTTTTCTCCTCGATCAGACTCAGTTGCTCGTATCGGGATCGAACCCATTCTGCTTCGTTCAGCTTAACGTTCATCAATACCCGTAGAGAGGGTAATTCAACTTCGACAGGTAGGACTGCTTCCATACCATATACAAGCTGATACGGTGTTGCCCCTGTTGACGTCCTGATTGACGTGCGGTACCCATGCAAGGCAAACGGTAGCATTTCATGCCAGTCTTTGTAAGTGACTACCATCTTCTGCACAATCTTCTTGATATTCTTGTTAGCTGCCTCAACAGCGCCATTCATCTTTGGCCTGTAAGGAGAAGAATTGTGGTGTTGGATCTTGAAGTCCCGGCATAACTCAACCATCATCTTGTTGTTTAGATTGGAACCATTATCAGTAATGATTCGCTCGGGCACTCCGTATCGACAGATGATATCCCTCTTCAGAAATCGGGCTACCACTTGCCTTGTGACATTTGCATATGAAGCTGCTTCGACCCACTTGGTGAAATAGTCAATGGCGACCAGGATGAATCTGTGGCCATTTGAGGCAGTTGGCTCAATCTTGCCAATCATATCAATGCCCCACATAGCAAAGGGCCATGGGGAAGACATTATGTTCAAAGGATTGGGCGGCACATGCACCTTGTCTGCATAAATCTGGCATTTGTGACACTTTCTGGCATAAGCACAACAGTCTGCATCCATTGTGATCCAGTAATAGCCTGATCTTAGAAATTTCTTAGCCATGGCATGTCCTCCAGCATGGGTACCAAAGGATCCTTCGTGCACTTCATGCATCAACAAATCTGCTTCCGTCTTGTCAACACATCTGAGGAGTACCATATCAAAGTTCCTTTTGTATAAAGACCCATCAGTGTTCAAAAAGAAACTACCAGCAAGCCTTCTCAAAGTGTTCTTATCATTGGAAGATGCCCCAGGTGGGTATGTTTGATCCTCCAAGAAGCATTTAATGTCATGGAACCAAGGCTTATCGTCTTTGACAACATCTGCTGCAAATACATATGCTGGTCTATCGAGCCTGGACACTGAAATCTGAGGTACAAAGTTGGCAGCTTGAACTTTGATCATGGATGAAATGGTAGCCAGAGCATCTGCAAACTGATTCTCGTCCCGAGGGATATACTCAAGCTTGACCGTTGTAAATAAAGTCAATAACCTCCTTGTATAATCCCTGTAAGGTATCAGATGATCTTGGTGGGTGTACCATTTCCCGTTGGTTTGATTAACTACCAGAGCCGAATCTCCGAATACAGTCAATGTTTTGATCCTGAGGTCAATGGCTTCCTCAAGACCCATAATGCAAGCTTCGTATTCAGCTTCGTTGTTAGTGCAATTGAAAGTGAGTTTTGTCGAGAAAGGCATGTGGACTCCCTTAGGTGTAATGAGTACTGCACCAACGCCACGACCATTCATATTAACAACCCCGTCAAACATCATAGTCCATTCTTCTACCGGGTCAGGCCCTTCAGTGTGAATAGGCTCTTCATGATCTTTTGCTTTAATGAACATGATGTCTTCATCAGGGAAGTCAAATTTCATAGGCTGGTAGTCATCAATAGGTTGCTCAGCAAGATATTCAGATAGTACACTGCCCTTGATGGCTTTCTGAGAGGTGTACTGGATGTCATATTCCGTGAGAATCATTTGCCATCTTGCAACCCGTCCGGTAAGAGCTGGCTTCTCGAAAATATACTTGACTGGGTCCATCTTTGAGATCAATAGAGTAGTGTGGGTCAACATATACTGTCTCAGTCGGCGAGCAGCCCACGCTAAAGCACAGCAAGTTTTCTCAAGCAGTGAATAACGTTGTTCACAGTCGGTAAACTTTTTGCTCAGGTAGTATATTGCATACTCTTTTCGACCAGACTCGTCATGCTGGCCCAGCACACACCCCATTGACTCTTCCAATACTGTTAAGTACATTATCAGAGGTCTTCCTTCAACTGGAGGCATAAGGATTGGAGGTTCTTGCAAGTACTCCTTGATCTTGTCAAAAGCCTTCTGGCAGTCTTCGTTCCACCTGACCGTTTGTTCTTTTCTCAACAATTTGAACAAGGGCTCACAGGTTGCCGTAAGGTGAGATATGAACCTTGAGACGTAGTTCAATCTGCCTAGAAACCCTCGAACTTCTTTTTCAGATTTTGGTGCAGGCATTTCTTGAATGGCTTTGACTTTATCAGGGTCAACTTCAATCCCTTTATCGCTTACAATAAATCCCAATAGCTTACCGGATCGCACCCCGAATGTGCACTTGTTGGGGTTCAACTTCAGTTGGTACTTCCTCAGACGCTTGAATAGCTTCAGCAAATTTACCAGGTGGTCTTCTTCAGTAAGGGACTTGGCAATCATGTCATCCACATAACATTCGATTTCTTTATGGATCATATCGTGGAATAATGTCACCATAGCCCGTTGATATGTTGCACCGGCATTCTTCAGTCCGAATGGCATCACCTTGTAACAGAACGTGCCCCAAGGTGTGATGAAGGTTGTCTTCTCCATGTCTTCAGGTGACATTTTAATCTGATTGTATCCTGAAAATCCATCCATGAAGGAGAATACCGAGAACAGAGCCGTGTTATCCACCAATACATCAATGTGAGGTAATGGGAAGTCTTCTTTCGGGCTAGCTCTGTTCAGATCCCGGTAGTCAACACACATCCTTACTTTGCCGTATTTCTTAGGCACAGGTACTATATTAGCAACCCACGGCGGATAGCTAGTTACAGCAAGGAACCCGGCGTCCCACTGCTTTTGTACCTCTTCTTTGATCTTCATTGCCATGTCTGGGCGAGTACGGCGCAGTTTCTGTTTAACCGGTGGGCATTCTTCTCTTAAAGGCAGCTTGTGCACAACAATATCGGTGTCCAACCCTGGCATATCTTGATAAGACCAAGCAAACACATCCACATATTCTTGAAGCAGATCAATCAGTTGTCTCTTCACTGAGTCTTGCAGGCAGACCCCGATTTTAACCTCTTTCACGTCTTCATCTGTACCAAGATTAATCGTTTCGACTTCCTCCTGATGAGGAGTGATAACCTTCTCCTCTTGTCTCAACAACCTGGCTAGCTCTTCAGGAAGCTCATATTCTTCTTCAACCCCTTCATCAGCTAGATTGATTGGATTGTCAAAGTCATACGAAGTCATAGTCGTGCTGTTGTCGGTGCTGTCTGGAAGGCACTCTCTGCAAGGGTTCAGTTTGTTCATTTTAGTGATTGATTTTAATCTTGCTTAGAAAAGTGAAATAAAGTTGTCATTTTGAAAACATCGCCATTTATTTTTTTGTACAAAAAGAAAAATGGAAAAACAGTGAGCGGAATAGAAAAAAGACTCATTTGCAAAAAGATGTCTGATATTTCATTGATTAATCTTGTTGCACAAAAAGTAAAGATGGCCCGATTACAAAATGAGTCTTGTCATCTTGGGCAAGATGCAAGACTTTGATGCATGCTATAAAAATACAGGAAATAATAATTACTCTGCATGAGCAACCCTTATAATTTCCTGGGAAGACCAGTTTGAGATACTGCTCCCCGGAATCTTTGGACGTATCCAATTCTCCAGATTGCGTTCTTCTTCCAACTCGTCTTCCAAATTGTTGATAGCATCAGGGGTGAGCATCCCTCCACTGACAAAGCCTGGTTTCTCAGCAGCCTCTGCTTGATTTTGTTGAGTTGGTCTGTAACCCAACCCAAATTTGTCCTTCTTCTCCTCCACAGATAAGACCTTGCCCCAGCCTTGGGCAGTTCCTTCTTCAACAACCTTCCGGGCTTGTTGATAAGATTCCATGGAGATTCCAGGTACAGCAGATGTTTCATTTACGTTCAAGGCCTCAAACCCTTGACTCATCGTTTCATGGATCTCCCCATCCATCTCAATATATTTGTAGGTAGCCAGGTGGCTAACAAAAATATCTTCCTCTCCACAGATAGTAACGACTTGACCCTCCCACTCGAATTTTAACTTCTGGTGAAGGGTAGACGTAACTGCGCCAGCGGCATGAATCCATGGTCTACCCAACAAACAGCTGTAGGCAGGCTGAATGTCCATCACGTAGAAGGTCGTTTTGAAAGTTTGTGGGCCAATCGTTACAGGCAACTCAATTTCTCCCAGAACCGATCTCTTAGAACCATCAAAAGCTCTCACTACCAGGTTGCTGGGGCGCAATGCCAATCCTTCATACTCCAGCTTCACAAGGGCCTTTTTAGGTAAGACATTGAGGGATGATCCTGTGTCTACCAGCACATGGGAAAGGACTGCACCTTTACATTCCATGGTGATGTGCAAGGCCTTGTTATGATTGCGGCCTTCCGTAGTCAAATCAGTGTTGGTGAACCCTAGTCCATTGCTAGCAGTAACATTTCCAACCACGGTTTCCAACTGATTGACGGTGATCTCTTCAGGCACGTAAGCTGCGTGCAAGACTTTGAGTAGTGCGTTCCGATGAGCTTCGGAGCACATAAGCAATGATAGAATGGAGATCTTGGAAGGCGTCTGGTGAAGCTGGTCCACTATTTTGTAATCACTCTTCTTGATGATTCTCATGAACTCATCGACTTCTTGATCAAAGGGTGTTTTCAAAGCTTCTTTAACAGCTGGATCTTCCTGCACCAGGCTCTTTCCTTTCGCCTTGGCAGCAGCTTCTGCTTCGGCAGTGGGTCTTTGAATTTGTGGAGCAAAGAGACGTCCGCTTCGAGTGAAGCCTCCGCCTCCTCCCACATTGTCTATTTGTGGTGCAGGTGTTGATGGTTCAAGAGTGATTTTCTGTCCTTCGCAGTATAAGTCAGAACCGTAATGCCAAGGAATGGCATTACTGCTTTCATAAGGTATCGGCCCGGGCACTGTGATAGTGACTGGACTAAGAGCAGCTGCAGAAGGGACTGTGATAGTCTGTGGATCATAGTATATTGTGACTGGTGCTCTGATGGGAGTAGCACTTTGTGAATTGTAGGCAGAATCATTTTCAGGATCATAGTAAATCGTAACTGTTGAGACATCTTCATGGTTTGCTGCTGATGTTGTAGGAGACATTGTTGGAAGGATGGGTGTTGTTGTTGTAGGAGATTCAAAATGAAGTGGTGCTGAAGTTGTAGAAGGGATGTTTGCTGATATCTGGTCAGTTGAAATGACAGATGAAACATTTGTTGATGAAACCGAAGAGTTGTCGGGAACAATGGTTGTTGCAGTTGTAGGAGATACTGGAATTGTTGCTGATGGGATTGCTGGATTTGTTGGAATTGATGTTGTAATTTGAAGCATGCCACCCTGGATGAGACCATCTATGCCATCCCTCAAGTTATCACAACCATTCACTGAAATGTTGCAGTAAGCACACCCTAGCTCGCATCCTGGGAACATTTGACATTCAAGGAGTTGAGCTTTAATCTCTACCAACGGTGTCCGAATCTGACCCACACTGGTTATTAAATAAGACGGCTTATCTTCTTCAATAGCATTGATTCTGGGGCCTCCGTGGTGTGGCATAGGGTTTTTGTTAACATTTGGTGGTGGTGCAAAATTCAAAGCCTTAGAGTCTACCAGGTCTTGTACCTTCATGTGCAAAGCTCTGCACTTCTCTGTACTATGGCCAGGTGCATTTGAATGAAAAGCACACCTGGCGTTGGAGTCATAATTTCTGGGTAGACTGTTGGGATCTGGAGGTGCCAATGTCCTTAGCTCAACTAGGTTGAGTTTCAGGAGTTGTGGCAGTAATGTTGCATAGGGCATAGGGATCGGATCGATCACCCTATTGGCCTGAGAAGGTCTCTGTTGAAATGGTCTTTGCTGATTGTTGTTGTTGGTGTTGTTGTAGCTTCTCGGAGGATACTGAGTTTGTTGCTGGTACTGAGGTTGTTGCTGATAATTTTGTTGCGGTGGTTGATAAGTTGGTTGTGGATGAGCTGGAGCGGGAATGGTGACTGCTGCCACAGACCTATGAACATATTGGGGTCTGCCCCTGCTGGTGTGGATAGCATTGGTCTCACCAGTTCTTCTTGGGCCTACAAAAGGCTTCCTTGTATTGCTGGATGAGCTGGCACCGTTATCAGAGATTTTGCCCATCTTTAACAAGCTCTCAATTCTCTCTCCAGCTATAACAACGTCTGCAAAGCTAGTGGAAGAGAAGGCAGCTAGCCTGTCAATGTATGTTCCTTGGAGGGTGTTCATAAACATATCTGCCATCTCCCTCTCCGACATAGGTGGCTGAACAGCAGCAGCCAATTGCCTCCATCTCTGGGCATACTCTCGGAAACTTTCTCTTGATGACTGTGACATTCCCATTAGGAGGGTCCTGTTGGGTGCCATGTCTAAGTTGTACTGATACTGTCTGATAAAGGCCTCTGCCAGGTCCTTCCAACACCTGATAGTTGCTCTTGTCAGATGAGAGTACCATTCTCTTGAAGCTCCCGTCAAGCTATCCTCAAAATAAAACATCCATAGCTTCTCGTCCATGGTATATGCTTTCAATCTTCCCAGAAAGGATTGTAAGTGGGTCCGGGGGCAGGAAGTCCCGTTGTACTTTTCAAAACAAGGAGGCTTAAACTTATGGGGAATCCTGACCCCGTCTACCAAGCCCATGTCCATAACATCAAAACCCAAAGAGTTTTGAGACTCTAAGGATCTCAATTTCTCAGCTATCTCATCCAGCCTTATGTCATAAGCTTCCTCCCCGGCTCCCATTACCGTGAACTGATCTTCCTGGGGGTCCTCCTGCAGCACTCTGCCTGCAGTGGCAGTCCCTTGAACATTTGCAGGGATGTTGACCTCTGGATGGAGGTGGGGTCCAAAGACTGGGGGATTGACATGAGGTTGGACTCTCTCATTGTTGCTTGTCCCAGCAGTCCCTGGATGATGGTCTTCCTGATTCCTCCCTTCTACTAGTGCTCTCAACCTCTCCTGGCTTTGAGCCATATTGTTCATCACCTCCATAAATTGTGTCATCTGATTCCTCATTTCCAACCTTTCGTTGGTCATTTGATTCCTGACCTCTGTAAGGTCCTGCTGCATTTAGTCCATCTGTATGCCCAGAAGATTGTTGCGGGTGGGATATCTGTGTGGACGGTTGAGTGGGAACACACGTCGTCGAGCAATAGTTCCTGAAATCACAACAGAGTTAGTAACAGATAAACAAGAACCTATAAAACAAGGTAAAAGGTTAGTATGCAATGCAGTTATGTTTATTTGTTCCCAAGGTATCCGGCTTGGCACTTGGTTTTGACCCTTCCAGACCCTTGAAGATGCTTGTGATGTTGCTTTGAAAGAAACTCAGGTAGAGCAAACTGATACATATATTACAAAAAGTAAAATAATACATAACTTGTTTCCTTTTACAATACAAGCCCTCTGAGGGGTCAAAATACAACATAAGAAAATAAAAGTACATAGAATGAAAACTACAACAAGCAAAAGTCAAACACCAAGACCAAATTCATCCTCCTGAACTTCCTTGAGAAGTGCTTCAGTCACAGGATCAGCTGGGCGCTCTGTAAGATTCCTGATAAGGAGATTCCTTGTAGTAACAGCTGCAGCTAGCTTCTTGTGTTGACCCTGGTCCTTTGACCTCTTCACACCAGCTTTAATCTTCAGCTCTGAGATCTCCTTCTGGGCTGCTGCCAGGGCTTCCTGTTGTTCCTTTGCACTAGCTTCTAGCTGCTCAATCTTATCCTGAGTCCTCTTATCTTCCAGAGTACGAGCTTCGGTGATCCTGACCCACCTAGCTTGACTCTCCTTCAGATACAAATCAGTCCTGGCCTTCTGGAACTGAGCTTCCTTGCAGGCATTCTTCAGAATCTGTTCTCCAGCCCTAGACTTCTTGATGTAATCCTCAGACTTCTCAATTCTAGCCAGATGCTCTATTTTCAACTTTTCCGATCTTTCAATATCCAACCTACCATCACTCCTCTCCCAGAGGGTCTTCTGCAAAGCCTGGGTTAACTTCTCATTCCTCTCTTTCAATTTCTCAAACTCCTCTAAGCTGACAGTGACAGGAGGTGGTGCTGAGGATGGTCCAGGCATATCCTCAATAGTAAAGGGCATCCCAGAAAATTGAGCCCTGGCATGGGACCAATCATAGTACTGTGCTGATGCCACATTGTTGCACTTCCCCAGGATGGTTACCCCCTTAGTCTGCACATTGTCCCAGGCCCAGGCTGCTTGCCTAACAACAGCCAAGTTAGGCTTGATTTCACAATAAAGGGTCTCAGTCAGATCCTGTGCCCTAGGAGGATGGACTAATGCATAGCCCAGCTGTCTTTTGAATAGCAGAGGGTTATAATTGATGCACCCTTTCACTCCAATCAGAGGCACATTGGGAAATTTCCCACAACTTGTAATGATGTCTCTGCCCTTGGTGCTCTGAGTACACCATCTGATATCATCTGAGGTTAGGGCAACAAGCCTCCTAGCCCAGTTCTTCTGCTGGTGAGGGTTCAGGAATGTATCAGTCTTTGGCAAATGCTTGAGTAGCCAAGTATGGAACAAAGGAGCACAGCATCTCACTAATATTCCCCTTTGCTTTTCATTCCTTTGATGAACAGAGTAGTAAAGATCTCCCAGTAAGGTGGGCACTGGGTTTCTCAGGATGAAAAGATGGATTGCACTTTTGCTAACAAACCTAGGCTCATCTGCAAATAAAATGACCCCATATATGCTGAGGGCCAACAGAGCACAGACTGCCTTCCACTCCCCCAGGGAGGCCTTCAGACTAGCCTGAGAAGTCAAGAAATCCAGATGAAAACCAAAGATTCCAGCTTTAGATGTCAAATTCTGCCCAATCAGAACTGGTTCCAGATGTAAAGCTCTTGCTATCTCCTCATTACTTGGGAAAGCCATCTCAGGGTTGAAGGGGATTCCACCCCTGATGGGTACACCAACCAATGATGAGTATTCCTCCAACAAGGGTCCCAACTGAAAATTCTGAAATGTGAAGCACCTCAGAGGGGGATCATAGAACTGCAGGCAAGTATGTATCAAGCTCCTCTGTGAAGGGTCCAAATCCATAACCACATCAAGGATTCCCCCATAATGTTCTCTAAAGAGTGGTATATGGTCTGGAGTAATCAGGGTCTGAATCTTCCTGATGTCAGCCAGCTCAGGCTGGAAGAAATGATAGGAGATGTTACTCTTCTTAGGTGCCATGTTGCTGAAGAAGGAATAAGACAGATGCTGATGATGGAGAATAAAATTTGATGATGGGCCTCTGACAGGCTGAGACTGATGATGCAGATAGCTGGAGTAGATACTGGTGAAGATAGGCCTATGCTGATGATGGGGTCAAAACCAAGTCAAAATGATAGGATGGATACCCTGAAAAACAAATAAACACATGTCAAAATGATGCAATGATGATGTATGCAGATGATATGCAAGGGTTTGTGACTGAGCTGGATCTGATCAAGTGCTCTGATATAAGTTCAAGAAATCCAGATGGAGGTCTATAAGTCCAGTAACCAAGGTGGGGGACTCAAATAAAGAGTCACATGTCCAGGGTTTTAGAATCACAAGAACTGTTCCAAAATGGAGTACTCTTAAACAAAACCAAGTAACAGGGTATGCTGAGGTCAAGGGTACCTGCAAACCTGTAAACAACCCAACCCCCTCACAGGTGGTGTTCTAAAACAAGGATCTTCAGACTTGGATCAGTTATGAGAAGTGTAAACACTTCTAACCCGGAGGTACAGTGTTTACAATAACCATAAAAGTTCCTCCTCTAATTCACCTCAGTTTCTGAAGGTCAGTACTAAAGGTCATCCAGACTTAGCAGGCTTCCCAGATAGCCCTAGTATTGTAGGAAATCTGCAACACAGAGTTCTCAAGAAGAAACCCATATCTGAACCGTGTTTCATATTCCCGCACCAGACCGAGATGGAATGGGAAAGAATATGAACCACTCTATCCTAGGTGTCACTCAGGTCCCAGGTATAGGACCTTAACTCTCAATAGAACCCCACCCACCAAAGCAAAAACCAGATCCAGCCAGACAGCATGACAGTATGATATATGTAAATCTATAAATAAAGCCAATAAACAACTGTACATAAAGCAGTAAATAAAACAAAACATACAAGCACAGATAACACCCCAGTAAACACAAATCAAACAAGCGCTAGGAGGAACCCACAAAAAGAACCAGAAGCCCTGGTTGCAGTATAAGGGTCCCCAGCAGAGTCGCCAAGCTGTCGGTCCCACTAAATGAAGCCGGGTCAAATAGGGTACAGATGCGAACGGTCGGCGAAAGGGACAATGAGAGCACACAGCAGTGAACTCACTGGAGATGAATAGAGTCGCCAGCTAGGCATTTTTATCCCGGAGGAAAGGCAATGCTGCATAGACCTAGAAAGATATGGATAAGACGGTTGCGAACCAGAGAGACTGAGAAAGGGGGTTGGTTACAACCTGGGAAGGTATTAGCACCCAGATTCTCCGCCGTACTCGGCGGGATCCACGCTTAAAAGATTTGTGTTTTAAAGGGGTAGTGTCAGTGCAATTTGTGTATAAAATAGCTGGAAAAGAATGTACAGGTGTCGGTGTAAAAGTAGTGTGAAGTGTGATATATACAGTGTCAGTGTAAGGACAAGAATATGAAGCTCAAGACTATGAGGCTTAAAGAATAATGCTGGAAAAAGGGGGAATGTACAGAGACTTTTGTTCGATAACTGTTACGTTATGCCTACGTATCCTCTCGTGCAATGAGGAAGTCAGAACACCGTAGTTCGACCCAAAGAGACTGAAAGATGAATTGACTGATGAACTGCTTACTTGTCTATGCTCAAGTGTATGACCTGTCTGGCTCAGGTGCAAACTGTCTTGCATCAGACGGAAGAAGCAAGTTCTCGTTTGTGAGTGAATGAGATGAGAAAAGAATCCCGGAGGAGACGATTATTGTTTGTTTTTGTGTTTTCAGTCTTTTATTGCTTTTTTGTGTTTGTCATAAGTTAATGAGCTTAAGCATAAACCAAGGGTTAGTAAACTCATCACATCTTCCCTCTGATTAGGGGTAATGAGAATACCTTAAGTGTGAAGTCAGCATCTCACACTTAATCACCATGATGTAGGATTAAGATAATTAAACTACTTGTGATTATTTAGATGTTTTTTTTGGTGTTTTTGTTTAGTGTTAAGTAATGAGGTTAAGCCATAATCAAGGATTAAACAGACTCATTACACCATCCTAATAGAAGGATAATAGATGAGAATGTCTAAGCTGAGGAAAGCTCCTCAACTTAATCCATGATTAGGGATTAAACTCATGACATAACAAGCCTTTGATTAAGTGGTTTTTATTCAATGATAAGATGATGAAGTGATTTTTAGGATTTGTAAGACAACTTGAGGGGGACTTGTCCATTAACACTAGGGTTAGTCCTTCTTAACCATTTAAGGAAGAATTAGAACCCTAATGCAAGGCCCAAGTTACAAGTGTGATGTCTTGATGATTATTAAGTGAATTGATTAAGAGATTTAAACACATTAAGGGTTTAACACTTAGGATTAAAGTTATACACTCCATCCTAATAGAAGGATGCAGGCATAAACTTAATCACAAAGCCTTAAAGCCTTTAGGGTTTAGTCCTTGATTATGAGATGAGAAGAGAAGACTCAGAGAGACAC
The DNA here is from genome assembly GCA_963966055.1 of Lathyrus aphaca. Lineage (NCBI taxonomy): Eukaryota > Viridiplantae > Streptophyta > Magnoliopsida > Fabales > Fabaceae > Lathyrus > Lathyrus aphaca. Next base: position 203,647,927 of record OZ014523.1, on the reverse strand, counting down.
AAAGGTAAAACTAAGTGGGGAGACTAATCAAAACCCTAATCATTGTCATGCTTGATTATTCCTAAGGTTTGTGAGGTTTAACAAGAAAGATCTTCAATGGAACCACCAGGAAGCAGATGAAAGGAACAGGAGAAGCAAAGTAACTTGCTTCATTGAAGAAGACAAGTCACTTGAAGAAAGAAAGTAAGAAGAAGAAGAATGAGCAAGCTCAATCTCAAACACATGATAAAATGCAGCAAGGGTGCATGAAGGAGATGAGAAGAAAGTATGAGAAGTGAAGGCAAATTCACTTCTCAAACAACTTACCACCTGAAATGTTAGTAAAAGAAATGCAATGCAATGCAAAATGAAATGAAATGACATGATGAGAAACAAAACCAGAAGCACATATGAGATTATAATGATGCTATAAGATGCTACAAACATGTGATAAGGCATGGGGATGATCATACAAACTTATGAATGCAAATGAAGCAAGCTTAGAATCAAGAACATACATGAGGAGTTATGACATGCAAATGGCATACAACATGGCAAATGCAAGATGCAATGATCAAACATGCTTTCAATATGTCTTATGATGTTAAATGAGTCACATGGATGCATAAAATGTCATGGCAAGTCAAGGCATGAATGCAAATGCAAGATGGATGCATATGGAAGCCCAAATTAGGGTTTATGATCAAAGCATCAAACACAAACCAAAATCAGAAGCAAACATTAAGATAAAAAATTGAAAATGCCATCAAAGGATCCCTAATCCTATACTAACTCACTGCCCAAAGGAGAAGCTTCAACTCTTAACCAAATTCAAGTTATGATTTTCCTAAGTTTTCTAGGGTTTTAGGGTTCCTTAACAAGAAAATTACCAAACAAATGAAAAATGAAAGATCAAATCAAGACCATTTAATCTCACAAACTACATGATATGCTAAACACAATGCAAAAAGAATCAAAGTCCAACTCTTTAGGGTTAGGCAGAAATGATTTTTGGAAGTTTGGATCAAAATAATGCATCAAAATGATTTTAATTCCATGAAAAATTCTCAAAATGCATCAAGATTAAAAAAGAAATTTGGTTTGAGGGTTGGACAATGTTTCTAAATGTTTTTAAAGGTTTCATGAATTTTTTGGTGATTTTTAAATACCTAAAAGTATTTTTAATTAATTAATTCTCATTAATTAATTAAAAAGAAACTTTTAAATATTTAAAAATACTTTTTTAATGCTAAAAATAAAAATAAAAATATTTTTGTGTTCTGAAATTAAATAATAACTTGTATAAAAAATTTCAGAATTTTTGAAAAGGTTTTACTATTTTAAAATAAATGGACAAATTAAATGGAATAAAAAGAAAAGAAAATAAAATAAATGGGAAGTATGCAGGATGGAAGGCCAGGATTGAAACTGGGTTTAAAACGTTTGACTGGGCGCGCATCTGGACGGCCCAAATTCAAACCAGCCTAATTCTAATTAATTAAATATTAATCCATAATTAAGAGTTAATGAAGTGATCCAGGCCCTCCATACACGCGCGGGAAACACAATCCAGTGGCTCACATTTAAACTTGGTGCCCTAACCCTAATTACCAGCTAATCACTCTCAGGTCACCGGAGACGAGCTCCGGTCGTCTTCTCCGGTGACCTCCCTCCCTGAGAATCTCCAAATCATTCCCTAGGTCATTTCTGGAGCTCTAAAGCTCCAGATTTGTTCCTTTCACTCTCCTAAACTCAACCCTAACCTCATTTCTCATTTATTTCCAGCCCTAATCATGAATTGAAGCTAAGAACAAAAACTGCCAAAATTTCAGACAAGCAATACAGTCTCATTTCTCAACCATTTTCAATAATTTCAAGTTCAGTGTGATCAGTGAAGCATGCTTAATCATTTTGTATCATAAAATAGAGGTCCTGGAAAAGTTAATTCGAAAGGCTACCTGAGATAGAGCTTTCACCCTTTGAGCTTTCTGGCTGCTTTCTTGGTGTAAAAAGCTTCTAATGACCTTCCTGAGTAGTTTGCAGTGCTTGGACAACTTTGAATGTGGCTGGCTTGGGAGTTTGCACTCCAACTGGTCAGAAATCGTATCTGGCTTGTGGTGTGTTCTTGGTTGTTTTGATGGGTGGTTTTGGGTCAGTGGATGATCCAGAAATGAATGGTGGTGTTTGTTTTAAGATTGAGTGATTGAGTTGGGAGAATCGAAAGCTTTTGCAAGAGGGAGAGATTTTGTGAATGGTGGTTTGTGTTGTGTTTCAGCCTTGCCTCTTGTTGTGTTTTGCTGGCATTTGATCCACATAAACAAATCTTATTGGTCAGATGACATGACATGTGCTTTATTGATTGGTATGGTGCTTTTTGCAAATTGTCAACTTTGTGTAAGGAGGGCATGGGCTACTTTGCTAGCTTGGTACAAAGGGCTTGTCTTGCGCAGCATGGTGAGGGGAAAGGGCTAGTGTGGTTCAGCATCCAAGGCAGCAAGTGGATGAAGTGTTATGATTGATTTTGCAACTTGGCTTGTTTTGGTTCTTCATGAAAATATCTTGCCTCACAAGCCATAAAACATGTGATCTCTTTGGTTCAATCTGAATTTTAGGACTTGTGTGATGCTTGTGTAATGGTTTGATATCAATTAGAAGTCACAAATTGCCTTGGTACAAGATTTTGCCAATTTCTCATTTGGTGCATAACTTAAAATTTAGTGATTTTAGCCAACTTTGATGCACTATAACTTTTGATCCAAAATGAATTAGGTCATGTTCTTGTACTTTTTGAAAAGGGAATGATCTAATCTTCAACTTTCATGACCAAAGTTTTTCCATTTGAAGCATTTTTGAATCAAAAAGTAAGGGTTGAAAAAGTTGCATAAAATGACATATTCCTTAAAAGTCAAACTTGCCCTAAAAAGTCAACTTTGCAAAAACTTGTAATTCTTGAATTTTGTGAACTTATAACTTCTTCCATGATCAAATAAAGATCATATACACTCAAAATGATGAAGATCACCCCTTGGTTGGGTCATTGGGGGCCTCAGATGCCCTGATTTTGCACTGACTTGTCCAGAAAGTCAACTCTTGATCAGATGACTTCCCCATGGAATTTCCTCATGAAAATTGATATGCATACTCCCTATACCATATAGAGACCAATAGAAACAAGAATGACCAAAAATTTTGAAGTTATGGCCTCTGAAACCAAAACCCTAATTTTAGGTCATCTGTGTTGTCAAGCCCAGCTCTGCTTCCATACCAATCCCAGTTCTTGTGATTCTTTGACATTCTTGACTTTGAGAGGATATAATATGATACTTGAACACATATGGATCCCTTTGAAGTGATTGGTGACCTTTGGAATGGCTCAAGAAGCTCTTGGATTGCTCAGATCACAAACCCTAGATGCAGATGACTTTGAACCAATGCAGTGAATCAAAAATGTACTATGAGATGCTATGATTGAGTTTATGCATATGAAGTGATCACAAGCCATGGTGTGAATGGGTGAGGGCAAATTTGGGGTGTTTACAGTTACCTGAGTTGAAGCTTTCGAAAGTGGCGCTGTTTGGCTGCTTCTATGCTTCAAAACTTCTCCAATGATCTCCCTCAAGTGTTTGTGATGCTTAGCTGGAGTTTTTGTGGCCTCAAATGAAGATTGCAGAAGCTCAGTTTGTGCAAGGTGAAAATCGTATTTCTGATTGTGAAGGTTTTAGGGCAAAGTGGTGGTTGGGAAATGATCAGAGGATCATGGTGAGTGATTCTGTGAGGTTTGTTTTGAGGTTTGAGGCTTGTGTATTGAGATTCGAAGAAAAATGCATAAGAGAGGATTTTGGTGAATGCTGTGTTATGGGAGGTTTCAGCTTCCAAGATTGTGTGAAAAATGATCCTTGAGGCATGTATGTGAAGTTGTGATTGGTCAGAGTAGTTGGTGTGGCTCAGCTTGATTGGTATGGCTCAAATTGCATAAAGTCAACTTTTGTGTAAGAGGAGGTATGGGCTGGTTCAGGCATGGTACAAAGGGGTGTCTGTTGCAGCTTGATTCAAGGATGACCATGGAAATGAGATTGAGGCCAATTAGCAAGTTTGTGAGAAGTTGTGGGAGGTTTTGCAAATTTGTGAACTTTTGGCCCTTTTGAAATTTATTCATGTGCAAGTCATGGAACCTTGGTATTCTTGGGCCAATTCTGAGTTTTAAGTCATGTGTTATGTTTACGTGATGCTTAGAAGTCCATTTGAGGTCATAAAAATGCTTGGCATGTGAATTTGCAAGTTTCCCTCTTTGGTGCCAAAGTCAAAAATAAGTGATTTTTCCCAACTTTGACAAGCCATAACTTTTGATCTAAAATGAATTAGAATGAGTTCTTGTAATTTTTGAAAATGGGAGGATCCAATATACAACTTTCATGACCAAAGTTTTTTCATTTGAAGCAATTTTGAATCAAAAAGAGGTGGTTGAAAAACTTTCCCAAAATGGCAAGTTTGCATTACAAGTCACTTTCCTAAAAAGGCAGCTTTGCAAATGGCTTGAGATTCTTCAATTTTGTGAACTTCTAACATATTCTAAGATCAAATAAAGATCATACACATTCAAAATGATGGAGAAATCCCTTTGGTTGGGTCATTGGGGGCCTCAGATGCCCTGATTTTGCACTGACTTGCTCAAGAAGTCATCCTGTGATCAGATGCCTTCCCCTTTGAATTTCTTCATGAAAATTGATATTCATGATCCTCATGACATATAGAGACCAATAGAAACAAGAATGACCAAAAAAATTGGAGTTATGGCCTCTGAAACCAAAACCCTAATTCTAGGTCATCTGTGTAGTTAAACCTGGCTCTGCTTCCATGCCTTTCTCAGTTCTTGTGATTATTTGACTCCCTTAACCTTGGGAGGATATAATATGATGATTGAACATATATGGACCCTATTGAGATGATTGATGACCCTTGGAGTGGCTCAAATGGCCCTTAGGTTGCTTAGATCACAAACCCTAGATGCAGATGACTTTGAACCAATGCAATGAAGCAAAAATATAATGTGGGATGATATGATTGAACTTATGCAATATGAAAAGATCACAAGCCATGGTGAAATGAGTGAGGGAAAATTTGGGGTGTTTACAGCTGCCCCTATTCAAACATGAGTTAGCTGTGCAGGATGTAAGCGACGGCTTAACAGGCAAGCAAGATAACTTGTGGTTGAATATCAAAGACAGTCCAAAATTTGCACTCACTGAATGAAGAAGAAAAGGGATATAGATTGTAAAAGAAAATAAAGTATGATTCTAAAGTGCGGGCGACGGAGGACGACCGTTGAGGACGAAGCAATGACGGGGACGGCCGACATGCTGGGGAAAGAGAGGGATCATGGCGGAGACGACCATCAAGTAAAGTTATAAGAACCTCTGGGGGTTAAAGGTGAATGATGGGGGCGACCATCGGGTTGAAGAAAATAAATGATGAGGAAAGGTCATCAAAGGTGAAGGACGATCACTTAGCAGGGGACGGCTTCTCTGTTGGGGATAAGATGAGGGACGGTCATCCAAGGTGAAGGACGATCACCTGGTAGGGTACGGCTGCCGAAAGTCACGAGATAGGACGAATGTAGGACGAAAAGGTCGACCATGGGGACGACCATCGGATAAGCATTGATGAAGGACGATCATCAAGAGGTGAAGGACGATCACCTAGCAGGGGACGGCTGCTGAAAATATCACGACATAGGACGAATGTCGGATAGGAAGATCAACGATGGGGACGGCCATCGGATAAAAATGATGAAGGACGATCATCAAAAGGTGAAGGACGATCACCTAGCAGGGGACGGCTGCTTGAAAATATCACGACATAGGACGAATGTCGGATAGGAAGATCAACGATGGGGACGGCCATCAGATAAAAATGATGAAGGACGATCATCAAAAGGTGAAGGACGATCACCTAGCAGGGGACGGCTGTTGAAAATATCACGACATAGGACGAATGTCAGATAGGAAGGGGTTCTAATGAATAGAGACTCCGCTGGGGATGATGAAGGACGATCATCTAAAAGGTGAAGGACGATCACCTGGCAGGGTACGGCTGCCAAAAGGTATCATGACATAGGACGAATGTCAGATAGAAAGGAAATAGTTTGCTGGGAATTCTTCTGGGGAATGGTAGATACAGACGAGTGTCCAGCTTCAAGAAAGGTATAAGCGTCTGACACAATGTATAGATTAAAGATGCGGACGAGCATCCTTAAGACTATGATACGGACGAGTATCAGTAGAAACAACTGCTGACGCATGTTCAGAGATGATGGTACGGACGAGTACCAACTAGTTAACAAAGAACACGGACGAGTGTCGACTCTGAGGGGGTTTAAGCGGTGTATACAAGATACGGACGAGTATCTATATGAGTAAAAAGTGATGAGTGAGACATAGGCGAATGTCCAACTTGCTGCGGGGAGCACGACACGGACGGGTGTCGAAAGAAGTGTATTATAAACAAGTATTTGGTTTACAAAGTGTTTAGGAAACTGTGCTGGGGATGGTGACACGGACGGGTGTCAGGGAATTGTGTAGATATATGCAAACATGTGTTTATGAGTGTAAAGGGGACGCCTTGGCTCTCTGCTGGGGATATGACACAGACGAGTGTCAGGAAGCATCTGTAATGTATAAACATCTATTTGCAGAGAGCGCTTGGGCGACTTACTGGGGAATGATGACATGGACGGGTGCCCAAAAGGAGTATGTATCTGTATTTGGGAGTGTAAAGGAAAATGCCTTAATATTCTGCCGGGGAATTTGAGAAGTGTTTTGTATATTGTTGATGGAATGTCAGTATTTACAAGTGTTCAGTTCGACACACGACTCATGATTATGCAATATGTTTGATTTTTGCCGTAATGCTCTGTATTGGATGGAATGCTACGCTCTGTGGGGAAAATATGATGTGAATGCTATGATTATGCAAAGATACCGATCCGGGATTCGGATCCCGTTGCTGTGGAGACCCCCGGCTGATCTGCTTGAAGTGGATATCCCAGCTGGGGATGAGATCATTGGTAGATCTGACATATATGACTCTGCTTGAGGAAATAGATCACTGATAGACCTATCTTGGTAATGAGGGACCCAGCTGGGGTCCGTAGAAGCTTTCGTCACTCTGTTGTGAAATCTTCAGGCGTTGCTTTTCTGGATAGAGGCTGAAACTCTGCGGGGAGATAGTTTCCTGTCTTTGCACTTGGCTGAGGAGGAGTGATGACTGGCAACTCAGTTGGGGAGAAAGCAGCTCTGGTTTTGTTTGGAAGATGTGATGTGGAAATGGTGTTTTGACAGCTTGCTGGGGAGGAACTTTCATGCCCCATGTCACACCTTGGATACCTGCAACCATGTAAAGACAAAGAAACGTACAAGTACCCCGAGGTATCCCTCACTGGATTCCATCATAGGAGTTTACACACTCCCGGGAGTAAGTAATAAATTTCCCGCAAGCATGTAATTTAGAAAAGACGCATTTGTATTCATGCAAACAAGGTTTATAAGGACATCGGACATTTTTTTGCAAATGAAAATAATATGTACGAGACAAAATGTGACTGAAAATCTGATTTTATTAATTCGTGTGCCCTGAATTGGCAAGTACAGTCAAAGAAACATATCCCCTGAAATGAGGAGATTGTTACAAATTGAGAAACAAAAAAGATATTGGCAACGTTGATGACGCTTCAAGGAGCTTCCCTTTTGCTATGACCCGTATGATATTGACGTTCTCCTCATCTTGCTTTCTTGAAGAAGGTTGATTCTGACCGATGTTTTAACCTTTCGAAGCTTGCCACGTTGTAAGTGATACAGACGAATTCAGAATGTAGTTGTTCGCTTATTCCCTTATTTTGCGTGGATCGCCCTTTCGGGTTTTCAATCCACCGGGATACCCATTTTTGCCTGAGTTGTCCAATGTGGCTATTCAACTCAGCGGGTGTACATTTTTTATTTATATTCCCTTATTTTTGCCTGAGTCTTTTATTCTGTTTTTGACTCGCCGGGATGCCCTATTTTTGCCTGGACTTACATTCTGTTTTATATGTCCAGCGGGTCATTTTTATGCGAAGTATTTTTTAACTGCATCTGAATTCACAGGGGACAGGAAGTCTTCATCATCCCTAGTACTGAGCATCAGTGCTCCACCAGAGAAAAATTTCTTTACTATGAATGGACCATCGTAATTCGGAGTCCATTTGCCCTTGTGGTCTGTATGAGGAGGGAAGAGTCTTTTCAGCACAAGATCTCCTACTTGGTATTCCCGAAGCCTGACTTTATGATCGAAGGCTTTCTTCATTCTTTTCTAATACAGCTGCCCATGACAAATTGCAGCTAATCTCTTTTCTTCAATCAGATTCAGTTGCTCGTATCGGGATCGGACCCATTCTGCTTCATTCAGTTTAACATCCATTAGTACCCGCAAGGAGGGTAATTCAACTTCAACAGGTAGGACTGCCTCCATACCATACACAAGCTGATACGGTGTTGCCCCAGTGGATGTTCTGATTGACGTTCGGTACCTATGCAAAGCAAATGGTAGCATTTCATGCCAGTCTTTGTAGGTAACCACCATCTTCTGCACAATCTTCTTGATGTTCTTGTTAGCTTCCTCTACAGCGCCATTCATCTTTGGCCTGTAAGGAGAAGAGTTGTGGTGTTGGATCTTGAAGTCCCGACACAGTTCTGCCATCATTTTGTTGTTTAAGTTGGAACCATTATCGGTAATGATTCGCTCGGGCACTCCATACCGACAGATGATATCTCTCTTCAGAAATCTGGCTACCACTTGCCTTGTAACATTTTCATAAGAAGCTGCTTCGACCCACTTGGTAAAATAGTCAATGGCTACCAGGATGAATCTGTGGCTATTTGAAGCAGTCGGTTCAATTTTGCCAATCATATCGATGCCCCACATGGCAAAGGGCCAGGGTGAAGACATCACATTCAGAGGATTGGGAGGCACATGTACTTTATCCGCATAAATCTGGCATTTATGGCATTTTCTAGCATAGGCACAACAGTCTGCATCCATTGTGATCCAGTAGTAGCCTGATCTTAGCAACGTTTTAGCCATAGCATGCCCTCCAGCATGGGTACCAAAAGATCCTTCATGCACCTCGTGCATCAGCAAGTCTGCTTCTGTCCTATCAACACATCTGAGGAGTACCATATCAAAGTTTCTCTTGTACAAGGAACCATCAGTATTTAGGAAGAAACTACCAGCCAGCCTTCTTAACGTCTTCCTATCATTGGATGATGCCCCAGGTGGGTATGTTTGATCCTCCAAGAAGCATTTGATGTTGTGGAACCAAGGCTTATCATCCTTAGCAAGGTCTGCTGAGAATACGTATGCTGGTCTGTCAAGCCTGGATACCGAAATTCGAGGCACAAAGTTGGCAGCTTGAACTTTGATCATGGATGAAATGGTAGCCAGAGCATCTGCAAACTGATTTTCATCTCGAGGGATATACTCAAGCTTGACTGTTGTGAAGAAAGTCAATAACCTCCTTGTATAATCCCGGTAAGGTATCAGATGATCTTGGTGGGTTTACCATTTGCCGTTGGTTTGATTAATTACCAGAGCTGAATCTCCGAATACAGTCAAAGTCTTGATCCTGAGGTCAATGGCTTCCTCAAGACCCATAATGTAAGCTCCGTATTCAGCTTCGTTGTTAGTGCAGTTAAAGGTGAGTTTTTCCGAGAAAGGCATGTGAACTCCCTTAGGTGTAATGAGTACTGCATCAACACCCCGACCATTCATATTAACAGCCCCATCAAACATCATAGTCCACTCTTCTTCTGGGTCAGGCCCTTCAGTGTGAATAGGCTCTTCATGATCTTTTGCTTTTATGAACATAATGTCTTCATCAGGGAAGTCAAACCTCATAGGCTGGTAATCATCAATGGGTTGCTCAGCAAGATAATTAGACAATACACTTCCTTTGATGGCCTTTTGGGATGTGTACTGAATGTCATATTCTGTGAGGATCATTTGCCATCTTGCAACCCGTCCGGTAAGTGCTGGCTTCTCAAAAATGTACTTAATTGGATCCATCTTTGAGATCAATAAAGTGGTGTGGGTCAACATATACTGCCTTAGTCGGCGAGCAGCCCACGCTAAAGCACATCAAGTTTTCTCGAGCAGTGAATAACGTTGTTCACAGTCGGTAAAATTTTTGCTTAGGTAGTATATTGCATACTCTTTTCGACCAGACTCGTCATGCTGGCCCAACACACACCACATTGACTCTTCTAATACTGTCAAGTACATGATAAGAGGTCTTCCTTCAACTGGAGGCATAAGGATCGGAGGCTCTTGTAAGTATTCCTTGATTATGTCAAAAGCCCTTTGGCAGTCTTCATTCCACCTGACCGTTTGTTCCTTTCTTAACAGCTTGAACAGAGGCTCACAGGTCGCAGTAAGATGAGATATGAACCTTGAAATGTAGTTCAGTCTGCCTAAGAACCCCCGAACTTCTTTTTCAGTCTTAGGTGCAGGCATTTCTTGAATGGCTTTGACTTTATCAGGGTCAACTTCAATCCCTTTCTCACTTACAATAAATCCCAGCAACTTACCAGATCGCACCCCGAATGTGCACTTGTTGGGGTTTAACTTCAACTGGTACTTCCTCAGACGCTTGAATAACTTCAACAGATTCACTAGGTGGTCTTCTTCTGTGAGGGACTTGGCAATCATGTCACCCACATAACATTCAATTTCTTTATGGATCATGTCATGGAATAATGTTACCATAGCCCGTTGATAAGTGGCACCCGCATTCTTCAGTCCGAATGGCATCACCTTATAACAGAATGTGCCCCAGGGTGTGATAAAAGTTGTCTTCTCCATGTCTTCAGGTGACATCTTGATCTGATTGTATCCTGAAAATCCTTCCATGAAGGAGAACACCGAGAACTGAGCCGTATTATCAACCAATACATCAATGTGAGGTAAAGGGAAGTCATCTTTCGGGCTGGCTCTGTTCAGATCCCGGTAATCTACACACATTCTCACCTTGCCGTCTTTCTTAGGCACAGGTAAAATATTAGCGACCCACGGTAGGTAACTAGTCACAGTAAGGAAACCGGCGTCCCACTTCTTTTGTACTTCTTCTTTTATCTTCATTGCCATATCTGGGTGAGTACGGCGCAGCTTCTGTTTTACTGGTGGGCAATCTTCTTTCAGAGGCAGCTTGTGCATGACAATGTCGGTGTCCAACCCTGGCATATCCTGATAAGACCAAGCAAAAACATCCACATATTCCCGAAGCATGTCAATCAGTTTCTCTTTTACTGAATCTTGCAGGCAGGCCCCGATCTTAACCTCTTTCACGTCTTCTTTCGTACCAAGATTAACCGTTTCAATCTCCTCCTGATGAGGAGTGATAACCTTCTCCTCTTGTCTCAACAACCTAGCTAGCTCTTCAGGTAGCTCATAATCTTCTTCAACCCCTTCATCCGCTTGATTGATTGGATTGTCAAAGTCATACAAATTCATAGCAGTGTTGTTGTCGGTGCAGTCTGAAAGGCATTCTCTGCAAGGGTTTAGATTGGTTTATTTTAGTGATCAGTTTTATCTTATTTAGAAAAAGTGAAAAAAGTGAAGTTATCTTATTCTGAAAAACATTGCCATTTTATTTTTGTACAAAAAAGAAAAATGAAAAACAGTGAGCGGAAAAGAAAAGACTCATTTGCAAAAGATGTCTTGATATTCATTAATTTGATCTTTGCACAAAATACAAGATGGCCCGATTACAAAATGAGTCTTGACATCTTGGGCAAGATGCAAGACTTGATGCATGCTTTAAAATACAGAAAATAATAATTACTCTGCAGGAGTAACTCTTATAATTTCCTAGGAAGACCAGTTTGAGACATGGCTCCCCGGGGTCCTTGGACGTATCCAGCTTTCCAGGTTTCGCTCATCTTCCGACTCATCTTCCAAATTGTTCATAGCATCCGGGGTGAGCATTCCCCCGCTGACAAACTTGGGCTCCTTGGCAGCCTCTGATTGATCTTGTTGAGTTGGTCTGTAACCCAACCCAAATCGGTCTTCTTTCTTCTCCATGGGCAACAGCTTTCCCCAGCCTTGGGCGGTACCTTCCTCAACAACCTTCCAGGCTTGCTGGTATGATGTTATGGAAGTTCCCAGTACAGCAGATGCTTCATTAATGTTCAAGGCCTCAAACCCTTGGCTCATGGTTTCATGGATCTCTCCGTCCATTTCTATGTACTTATACGTAGCCAGCTGGCTAACAAAGATGTCCTCTTCCCCAAAAATGGTGATGATTTGGCCTTCCCACTCGAATTTTAACTTCTGGTGAAGGGTAGACGTAACAGCGCCAGCGGCGTGGATCCAAGGTCTACCCAACAGACAGCTGTAGGCCGGCTGTATGTCCATCACAAAGAAGGTAGTTTTGAAGGTCTGCGGGCCAATCAACACAGGCAGATCAATCTCCCCAAGCACTGATCTTTTAGAGCCGTCAAATGCTCTCACCACCAAATTACTCGGACGCAATGCCAAGCCATCATACTCCAGCTTCACTAAGGCTTTCTTTGGTAGAACATTGAGTGATGACCCAGTGTCCACCAGTACATGAGATAGAACAGCACCCTTGCATTCCAAGGTGATATGTAAAGCCTTGTTGTGGTTACGTCCCTCTTTTGTTAAGTCAGCATTGGTAAAACCCAGTCCATGACTGGTATTGACATTTGCAACCACAGTTTCTAGCTGGTTAACAGTAATCTCTTCTGGAACGTATGCTGCGTGCAGGACTTTCAACAGTGCGTTCCTGTGAGCTTCAGAACACATCAACAATGATAATATGGAGATTTTTGAGGGAGTTTGGTGAAGCTGATCCACCACCTTGTAATCACTTCTTTTTATGATTCTCATAAACTCGTCTACATCTTGTTCAAAAGATGTCTTCTGAGCTTCTTTGGCAGTCGGCTCTTCAGGTACCACACTTTTTCCCTTTGCTTTGGCAGCAGCCTCTGCTCCAACATTAGGTCTTTGTGTTTGTGAGGCAAAAAGGCGTCCGCTTCTGGTTAAGCCTCCGCCTCCCCCAACATTATCAACTTGTGGAGAAGAGGTTGATGAATCTAGAGTGATCTTCTCCCCGTTGCAGTAGAGGTCAGAGCCATAATGCCAAGGTATGGCATTACTGCTTTCATAAGGAACGGGTCCAGGCACCGTAATAGTAACTGGACTGACTGCTGCAGGGGAGGGTACTGTAATGGTGTGCGGATCATAGTAAATTGTGACTGGTGATCTAGCAGGAGGTGCCACTGTTTGTTGTTGGAAATTGCTGTTGGGAGGAACATTCGATGGGTCATAGTAGATTGTAACTGTCGAGACATCTTCATTAATCTTTGCTGGTGTTGTAGGAGATTCTGCTGATAAAATGGATGTTGATGTTGTAGAAGAAATGGTTGTTGAAATTTGACTTGTTGAAATGATGGATGGAGTAATTGCTGATGATATTTGATGAATCGGTAGGAATGATTGTTGCTACTGTTGTAGAAGAATCGGGAATTGTTGTTAAAGGAGTTGCTGGATTTGTAGGCGTCGTTGTTGAGATCTGAAGGATACCATCCTTAATAAGACCATATATGCCGCTTCTCAACTTTTCACACCCGTTGACTGCAATGTTGCAATACCCACAACCGAGCTCACACCCGGGGAACACTTGGCACTCTAAGAGCTGAGCTTTAATTTCGACCAAAGGTGTTCGAATTTGTGCAACACTGGTGATCAAGGTAGATGATTTGTCTTCCTCAATGGCATTAATCCTTGGCCCGCCATGATTAGGCATAGGATTCTTGTTGACATTCGGAGGAGGTGCAAAGTTGAGGGCTTTAGTATCCACCAGATCTTGGACTTTCATTTGTAAGGCCCTGCATTTTTCAGTATTGTGACCAGGTGCATTGGAGTGGAAAGCACACCTGGCATTGACATCATAATTCCTTGGGAGATTGAGGGGAACTGGTGGTGCCAACGTCCTTAAATCAACCAAGTTAAGCTTCGGGAGTTGTGGCAATAAGGCGGCATAAGGCATAGGGATGGGGTAAATCACCCTGTTTTCCTGTGATGGTCTTTGCTAGAAAGGACGCTGTTGTTGGTTGCTATTGTTGTTGTTGTAGGTTCTCTGTTGCGGATACTGAACTTGTTGTTGATATTGTGGTTGTTGTTGAGGATATGCTGATTGCTGAGGAATCGGAGCTGGAATGGTAACAGCTGCTACTGATCTGTGGACATACTGAGGTCTGCCCCTGCTTGCATGAATGGAGTTTGTCTCACCGGCTCTTCGGGGTCCCACAAAAGGCTTCCTGGGATTACTGGATGAACTTGCACCACTATCAGAAATTTTTCCCATTTTTAAAAGACTTTCAATCCTTTCCCCAGCTATAACTATGTCAGCAAAACTGGTAGAAGAAAAGGCAGCCAGTCTATCAATATATGTTCCTTGCAACGTATTCATGAACATGTCGGCTATTTCTCTTTCCGACATGGGTGGTTGGACAGCAACAGCAAACTGTCTCCACCTTTGGGCATATTCCCTGAAGCTTTCTCTGGAAGACTGGGACATCCCCATCAGAAGGGTCATGTTAGGAGCCATGTCCAGATTGTATTGATATTGCCTGATGAAGGCTTCAGCTAAGTCCTTCCAGCACCTAATAGTAGCCCTGGTCAAGTGTGAATACCATTCTCTTGAAGCCCCAGTCAGACTGTCTTCAAAGTAGAACATCCACAACTTCTCATCCATAGTATAAGCTTTTAATCTTCCCAGGAAAGACTGCAGGTGAGTTCGTGTGTTGCACCCCAAAATTTGCCCTCACAATACAAGACTTTGTGTGCTAAGAAGGTTCACAAAGTTCACAAGACCTTTCATGAGGTTCATGAAGTTTACAAGACACTTTATGAGGTTCACAAGGTTCACAAGACCTTTCATGAGGTTCATGAAGTTTACAAGACACTTTATGAGGTTCACAAGGTTCACAAGACCTTTCATAAGGTTCACAAGATTCACAAGACATCTTATGAGGTTCACAAGGTTCACAAAGTTCACAATTGGTCAGAAGATTTGACAATTCCCTCAGACAATGCATCCTCCTAAGCAGTGCATCCAAAACTAGGGTTTTGACTTTAATCAGGCTAAATGAACTTCCAAGACTTCAAGTGAGCTTCATAACATCTTATATGTGTTTAAGAATCCCCATGACAAGTTTCAAGACTTTTCTCAAAGGTTTGCTCAGTCAGATGATCAGATAAGTCAAAATCAGTCAAAGTAGTTAAAAAGTCAAACTGAGGTCAACTGTGGTCAAACCAAAGTCAAACTTCATGATATTTTGCCAACATCAAGTATATGAAGTAAAATTCATCATTTGATCAAGGGTTGATCATGATTCATCAAGGATATTTCAGATCATCAAGAATCAGAGGTTTCTAAATTAGGGTTTCCTTAGGAAAAGTCAACTGAACTTTGACCAGCCATAACTTTCACATGCTTCATCACCAATTTTCCATCCAAATCTCATTTTGAAGGAAATTGAATTCTCTACAACTTTGTGTCTCACAAGCCAAGCCCAAAAATGCTTCATTTGGAAGGTATGAGCTAAGACATTATAGGTCCTTTTGAAAGTCAACAAAAAGTCAACAACTTCAAAAGGGCATAACTTGATAATGGTAAATGATATGGACATGAAACCAGTTGGGTTGGTTAGAGGACTATTCAAGCTTTCCAAAATGTCCAAGAACACCCTCATAGCATTAAAATTGAAGGATGTGTGCCCTTGCAAAGTTGGGAAATTTTTGGTTGGTTTATGAAGAAAATGGAGGTTTAAAACCAATTTTTTCTAAATGGGTTTGCCATATGATGATCCAATCCATACAAATACATCATGCACGACCCAACCATCATTTATTCAGATTTTTTATTAATTTTATTTTATTTATTTTGATTTTATTCATTTAAAATCAAAATAAAATAGAAAAATCAAATGTTTAAATGAGATATTGTTTCTAGAAAATCATAAATGTGGTTTGGATCAAATTGATATGAGAATTATAGTGATTGCCCCAAAATAGCAAGGATATATCAAAAAATATTTGGATTTTAAGACATGATATTTTTCAATCTCATTGATCCAAAATAACCAAAGAAAGGTCCAACTTTTTGACCTAATTCAGTGTACTACATATACACAAACTCATTACAATGCAGGACACGAATTTTTCCAGCCTCCCATAGCATTCTCAAACCTCACATATTCATCAAAACTCAAAAGCATCTAAACCTTGCTCATATGCCGTAGCCAAACTCATTTACATTCTCATATTATGTGTTTTCGGTTTGATACATTTAAGCATTATTACTTAAAACTAACCATTTATTTATGTTCATTGTGAAGTATTGAAGCTTTCTGGACAGTTTGTTGTGAGTTTCATGGACTAAACCGGATTATGCCATAGTTAGGGTTTACACCTCTAGATTAGGGTTTTATGGTATGAGTGATTTAAATGATTTTTATTGACATATTTGTGTTGTATGAGCTGTAAGGATCACGTTGATGTGATCAATTTGAGAAAATACCCTGTGGTTTGTGCTATATGATATTCGCAGGTTTTCCTACAAATAAAAATCGCAGGAAAATGCATAGGAATTTTCGCAGCAAATTCCACAGGTCCAGAGGTAGAAGAAGGTCAATTGGCGCGGAAATAAAAATTTGAATTTTTGAATAGCGTTTAAAACGAATTCGTTTCGTATATGTGACACAACGAGCGAGTAGCTCAGCTGGTTTTGATACGCATATGGCAGGATAGGAGACCTGGGTTCGAGTCTGGCCAGGAGTAATTTTTTTGTTTTAATTTCACTTGTTTTTACAGGGTTATAACAAAAGCATGTTGTTGCGTACAGCTACCATCAGCGCGCATTGGCTCAGATGGTTTTGGAAGCTCATTGTCCAGGTAAAGGACCTGGGTTCAAATCCCAGGTCCTGTCTTTTTGAGGTTTTTTCATTGTTTTTTTATTTTCTTTATTTTCTATTCTTTAAATTAGTTAATATAATTTCTAAAAAATACCTAAATTATTTTTCTTGATAAAATTTTATTTTCTTTTAAAACTTATATTATTTTCTCAAAAAAAATTCAGTTAATATATTTATTACTTTATATGTTTTTTTATATAATATTTATTAATATGTAGATATATATTTTTGTATATAAATTTATTAATTATATTTAGATTAATTCCTAACCCTAATTTTTTATGCATAATACAAACCCTAATTTTTCTTCTATTTATTTAATTCTATTATGTATATATATTATGTTCATAATTCAATTCTTGTATATAAATATGCTTAAAATTAAAATTCTTAATTTAATTTTGTTAATATGATAATATGACATAAGTTGTTTATAATTTAATTTTTGTATATAAATAATTCTTGATATATGTTTAAAATAGTTAAAAATTGCTAATTTAATTTTGTAATTATAATTTTATTTTCATAATATGTTTATAATTAACTTAATTTTTAACTTAAAACTTTATGATAATTAGTATAATTGTTTATATTTTCTTATTAGTCTTAATAATAATTGTTTATAAAAATTGATTTTTTTAATTATTATGTTAATATTATTAATTATGTTTACATGATATTTTATTATTACTAACCCCATTTATATTGTGATTTATTATTATTATTATTATTTTTTTACTAACCCAATTATATTATTATTATTATTTTGCTTATTTATTTAATTTGTTAATTATTTTGTAATTGCTTCCTTTATGTAATATTGTAATAATAGTATTTAATATTTATTTTATGCCATGGTTAGTAAATAGGGTGTGTAACATGTTTGTATGTTTAAAATTAATTTAGCTCACTAATTTAAAAGATAAATATTAAAATTGTACACTCACACACGTAAGTCGATCTTTGATCGCCATCTCACTTCCATAAGGATACCTCTCATGTTGCCTATTACAAAAAGGTCAAGTAGGGTGTATAAAGCAAAAGTCCCTCATCTCACATCATCTAGTCCCTAAACAGATAAAAAGATCAAGTCCCTTCGAATGTTGCCTTCGTAATGATCTTGTCCCTTTCGAATAAAGATGATAAGTCCCTTCGAATTGCTTATACACCCCACAGTTGCCTAAATAACAGACGTCCCTTCACTTGTCCCATACATCCAAGGTAATGACTACCTATTCCTTAATAATAGGGATAGTCTTACCATTTAAAGGATTCAAGAACAGAAAAGACTTAAACTTAGGGTAGGTTTCTCTTAGATACTTGCTCACTCTTCAAAACATTTCAAACACTTCACAATTTCAAACAAATTTTCAAAACAAAGGTTTTATACGCATCCGTACATGGATCATTATAAAACACTTAAGAAAATTTTTATTCACACACTTCACATTTCAAAAACATTTTAAAGTGAGCTAAGTAACTAAGAGCCCATGGATAACCATGGATGTAAAGGGTGCTAACACCTTCCCTTTACATAACCTACCCCCCGGACCCAAAAATCTTTTAAAAGGTCTTTCCTGTTCTTTTATGCCTTTCCTTTGGATAAAATAAAAGTCGGTGGCGACTCTTGCTATCCGCAACATAACTAAAAGTCAGTTCTCCCACCGTGTTACAGAACTGGCGACTTTGTTGGGGATTTAATAAAAGAGGGGTACCCTTAGGAATTAGATCACTTTAAATTGTTTGCTTTGTTTGCTTTATATTACTTGTTGGGATTTATGTGTGAAAGATCCTAACCCAGATCTAGTGTACCCTAGGTAAATGGTAATAGACCAAGGAAACTATACGGCGTATACCGATGTGGTTGATCTGGTGGCCATTGTTAGTGTGACTTCTTGGTTGGTGCTTATGTTCCTTAAGTAAGTTAAGGATAATATGGGGCTGCCATATGTTGTCAATACACTAACTAACTTTTAGAACCCTAGTTATCCCATCTTGGCCTTTAGAAAAGTAGTGAGATAGCCGGCTTTGGTGAAGACTGAAGTTGGTTGATACTCGATGCTACGCTCATTGAGATTCTAAACTTGGAGGGTTTTGGTTGGCAAGTAAGTTGCCTACTGAACAACCACCCTTGTAAAGGATCAATGATATTGAGATCCCTTAGAACCTGGTTACTTTGTAGGACAGGATGAACCAACTAACTTCAGGGGAGGGTACTTACCTTTGAACCTCATGCAAACCTTTAAACCTAGGGCTATTGTGTGACTTGTTTGTGTGTGCCACATGTTTGTGATTGATCATAACATCATGAAATCATCATGCATCATAAGCATAGCATTTTCACTAACCATTTCAAGGACCAAAAGATTTATCTTTGTTCTTCGTTGCAGGTCATGGTTGCTGCTCGTAGAAACACCATCAGGATCAACTTTGTGGGTATACCTGCTAAGCTTAAAGAGTTGGTTTCTCAAGTGTCTGATCATTCCCAGTTCATCAAGAGACATGGTCACCTATTGGATCTAGTCACCTCAGGGTTCAATGAAGACATGATGAGTGTCCTATTTCAGTTCTTTGATCCTAAGCACCATTGCTTTACATTCCCTGACTATCAGCTGGTTCCTACAATGGAAGAGTTCTCTAAACTTCTGGGTATACCTGTACTTGATCAGAAACCATTCACAGGCTTGGAAAAAGAGCCTAAACCTGAGGTTATTGCTGCAGCCCTACATCTGAAGAAGTCTGACATTGTTCTAGAAACGAGAAGCGGAGTTAAGGGTATTCTTGCCAAGGTGTTGATAGAGAAAGCTCAAATGTTCTTGAAGGCTCTGAGCTATGATGCTTTTGAGGAGATCTTAGCCTTACTGATTTATGGCTTAGTATTGTTCCCCAATCCATATCAGTTCATAGATGTTCACGCCATCAACATATTTCTGAGTCACAATCCAGTACCTACATTGCTTGGAGACATTCTGCACTCTCTTCATACTCGTACTACAAGGGCAAGAGGAACTTTGATGTGTTGCATACCTTTGCTATCTAGGTGGTTTATTTCTCACCTTCCTCGCTCAGTGATGAAGAATGAACAGGGGTTCAGGTGGTCCAAGAGGATTATGTCACTCTCTCATTCAGATATCCATTGGTGCTCCAGATCTATGGAGAATGTCACTATCATTGACCGTTGTGGGGAGTTTCCTAATGTGCCACTTCTAGGCATAAGAGGAGGCATCACCTACAATCCCTCTCTAGCTTTACGACAGTTTGGTTACGCTCGGAGTGATGGTCCACATGACATGTTGATTCAGGGCATTGTGTTTGACTACGACAACGATCTTCAAGGTTACCGTCAGAGATTCATACGAGCATGGGGAAAAGTGAACAAGGTTGACAGCAAGACTCTGGAGCCTAAGTACACTATTCCTATGGAAGCTTATCTCAGATGGGTGCGGTCTCGTGCTCAGACTCTCATGATGCCATATCCTGCTATCCTGCCAGTTACCATGGAACCTGTTGCTGAAGGAGATACTTCTTATGCCATCCTTCACCCAGACATGCCTACTGACATGGAAGACTTGCAGAGATCCTGGATCCAGTTGAAGGAGCAAAGGGATACTTTCGAGGCTCATTACAAAGCAAGCCAAGAAAGAATCCTGGAACTAACAAAGCAACTTCATGAGGAACGGAATCTCAACTCATACCTCAACACAAAGAGGAAACGTCCATGGGAGACTTAAAACCCCATCTCTTGTATTTATTACATTTCATTTTCTGTAAGCCCAAGAGGAAAAACAAATTTATTACTAATAAAAGTTTACCTTCTTGTTTGTTTAAGCAAATTTAAATCCTGCGGTCCTTGAAAACATTGCATACGCATTTACATTCCATATCATTGCATCACAGGTTTATTGTGCACAGGTTTCTCATCTTCTCGCTGTTTATTTCAGCAATGGCTCTTGAACAAACATTTAAGGATCTCCAGGCACAAAATGCACAGTTCCAAGAGCTGATCCTGAACTTGTCCAAGGGGCAGGATGAATTGAAAACACTGCTGGCCAAGAAGACTAAGAAGACTAGAAGGTTAGGTGGCCTGATCAACATGGGAAGAAGGTTCAGAGGTCTTGCCAAGACCAAAGAACCAGTTGAATATTATGAGTCTGAAGAGTCTGAAAAAGAGGGAGGCAGCCTCCACAACACTATGGGGGACTCTGATTCTGAAGCCAACTACTATCATGAGCCTAATGAAGATAAGTTCAAAATGCTGGTGGATAGAATGGATGCTATGGAGTTGCAGAAGTCTTCTGGGCTGGATTTTGAAGATTTGAGTCTGATATCTGGGGTAGTCATACCCATTGGTTTCAAGGTTCCTACTTTTGTTGTTTATGATGGGGTCTCTTGTCCCAAGCTGCATCTGAGGTCTTATGTCAGGAGAATCCAACCTCATACTGCTGATAAGAAGTTGTGGATCCATTTCTTCCAAGAGAGCTTATCTGGAGCTCAATTGGAATGGTACTATCAGTTGGAGAGTGTCAACATCCGTGATTGGAATGATCTTGCCGAAGCCTTCTACAAGCAGTATCAATACAATGCTGATTTAGCTCCCACTCGCATGCAGCTGCAAAGCATGTCTATGGGTGCTAAAGAAAGCTTCAAGGAGTATGCTCAGAAGTGGAGAGATTTAGCTGGAAGAGTACAACCCCCTTTAACTGACAGGGAGTTGGTTGATATGTTCATGTGTACGTTGAATGGTCCTTTTTACAGTCATCTCATTGGAAGCTCATCATCTGGCTTCACTGAGTTGATAATGACAGGAGAGCGCGTAGAAAGTGGTATCAAAAGTGGCAAGATCCAAGTGGGTACTTCTTCATCAGGTGCTGCAAAGAAGCCTCCCAGTGGGAAGAAAGAGTCAAATGTTGTTTATGGTCAACCTGATCGTAACAGAAGGCATCAGTCTGTGAGTGCAGTTCATATTTCCAATCCAACTCCTGCAACACCAGAGCAGCCACAGGGAAATCAACAGAGGGCTAGAAGACAGTTCACTAAGATCAACATGTCAATGGCCCAAGCATTGCAACACTTGTTGAAGGCTGAACTTATCACCCTGAAAGAGGCTCCTCAGAATCCTAATGTTACCTCTCCCAGGTACAATCCTAATGCACGATGTGCATATCATTCAAACTGCCAAGGACATGATACTAATAGTTGTTGGGTTTTGAAGAACAAAATTCAAGATATGATTGAGGCTGGAGAAATTGAGTTTGACCCTCCGGGTACTCCAAATGTGATTACTGCTCCCATGCCAAATCATGAGAAGACTGTCAATGCAATTGATGAAGATTCACATATTTATTCAGTTGCAGAGTTGACCACACCATTGTCTGTCATTAAGAAGAAGCTAGTACAAGCTGGGTTCTTTCCAGGTTGTCGTGAAGATTGTTTGTATTGTACCTATAAGCCGGATGGTTGCTGGAGATTGAGGGATGGAATTCAACGTCTCATGGATAAATATACCATAGTGTTTGAGAGGACTCCACCTTCCGTAGAGAGTATGGTTGATCATATAACTCAGCGTGCAAAGATTGAAGAGGTGGATATGGTTGATAAAGTACCGGTAAGAATAACTTCAAAGGGACCTGTTAAAATCACTCACAAGGGTCCAATCAAGATTACTGCTGAAGGCCCTGTGAAGATTGTTGCTGAAGCCAGAGTGGCTCCTATGGTCATCACCACTCCTGGTCCTATTCCGTATATTTCTGATAAAGCTGTGCCTTGGCATTATGGGTCTGATGTTTATATCCATGGTGTTAAGCAGGAACCCTTAGCTGATATGCCTGTTGATGTTGATAATATTGCTGGATCTAGTAAGATCACACGAAGCGGAAGAGTTTTCTCTCCTCCAGTTACTTCCAAGAATGCAGTTACTCCAGTTGCTACCTCCACCACTGATGCTCGGGGCAAAGGTCCCGTTATTGAACCTATACCTACTGATATGCCAGTTGCTGATGATCTCTCTAAGCAGATGGAAGAAGTATTGAAAATCATTCGCAAGAGTGATTATGACATTGTTGATCAGTTGGGGCATACTCCCTCCAAGATTTCTATGTTGTCATTATTGTTGTGTTCTGAGGCTCATGCCAAAGCTTTGATCAAGTTTCTGAAGACTGCTCATGTACCCAATGAAATCTCTGTTGACTAGTTTGAAAATTGTGTTGCACACTTGACCTATGATAATGGGTTAGGTTTCTCTGATGCTGATTTGACTCCTTCCAAGAGGGATCATAACAAGGCTCTACATATCTCAATTGAATGCAGAGGCACTACCCTGTCACATGTATTGATAGACAATGGTTCCTCTTTGAATGTGTTGCCCAAAGAAGTCCTGAATAAGCTTAGTCCTGAAGATGTTGTGCTGAAGCCCAGTAATATAGTGGTGAAGGATTTTGATGGTTCGAGAAGAGTGGTGCATGGAGAAATTGATCTCCCAATCAAAGTTGGTTCTCAGGTTTTTAATGCTACCTTTTATGTCATGGATATTCGTCCGTCATATTCTTGTTTGCTTGGGCGTCCCTGGATCCATGGGGCAGGTGCTGTAACCTCTACATTACATCAGAAGCTGAGATATCCAGTGGAAGGGAAGGTTGTTACTGTCTACGGAGAGGAAGGGTATATGATTAGCCACGTGAACACCTTTAAATATCTTGAAGTGGAAGGTGAATATGTTGAAACTCCGTGTCAGACATTTGAAGTGGTTCCTTGGATTGTTAATGATTATGAAGCTCCTCCTGTTGTCAAGAAAGTTCCTGTAGTCACCAGAGTACCTCCTACTATGGCCTCCCTTAAAGATGCTAGAGCTGTGGTGGATGAAGGTGGTTGTACTATTTGGGGTCAGCTTCCTGATATTCCATACAAGTCTGACAAATTTGGTTTGGGTTTCACTGCAGAGTCCCAGAAGGCTGTTCGTCGTGCTCGTGCTGTTCGTATCACCAATCAGGGGGTTATGAAGGATCAGATCAATGTTGTGGATGGCTATGATGAAGACTACAACCTGGATGCTTGGATTTTTCCTACTGTGGGTGTTGGGCTCAATAATTGGAAAGCTGAAGATGTTATTCCTATCTCCTTTAGTCAGGAGTAAATACTATTACTGTGTTGTTGTTTTTTTAAGTTTGTAATTTCTTGAACAATTAAACTTTTAAGCCTTGTGCCTTACCCGGGGCACAATGGTGTGCTTGTTACGGGATGTCATTTCATTTGCATACTTCATTCAATAAAAATCAGTGGACGTTTCGTTTTCGTAAATATTGTGTTCCTTGTCTTTCTTTTCTTTTATTTTTGTTTTATCAGCTATGTGTTCTTACACACACCCACATCACTAAAATGCAGATCCTCATCCACTCTGGATCCTGTTGATAACAGTTCTACTATTGCCAATTATAATTTCGAGAATCCGATCTATCAAACTGAAGACGGAAATGAGGACGATTGTGAAGTACCTGTAGAGCTTGCTAGGTTGTTACAACAAGAAGAGAAAGCTATACAGCCACATGAAGAGCCAGTCGAAGTTGTGAATCTGGGAACTGAAGAAAACAGGAAAGAAGTCAAGATAGGGGCTGAATTAGAGGATAGTGTCAAGAGCAGATTGATTCAGATGTTACGTGACTATGTGGAGATCTTTGCTTGGTCTTATGAAGATATGCCAGGGTTGGATACAGACATTGTGGTTCACCGTTTACCGGTAAAAGAAGATTGTCGTCCAAAGAAGCAGAAGGTTCGTCACATGCGTCCATAAATGTCAGAGAAGATTAAGGCAGAGGTAATGAAACAGTTTGATGCAGGGTTCTTAGCTGTGACTTCTTATCCTCAGTGGGTTGCAAATGTGGTACCGGTACCTAAGAAAGATGGTAAGGTACGTATGTGTGTGGACTACAGAGATTTGAACAAGGCCAGCCCCAAAGATGACTTTCCACTTCCTCATATTGATGTTCTGGTAGACAACACTGCTCAACACAAGGTATTCTCTTTTATGGATGGTTTCTCTGGTTACAATCAAATCAAGATGGCTCCTGAAGATATGGAGAAGACAACATTTGTTACACAGTGGGGCACTTTTTGTTATAAAGTGATGCCCTTTGGTTTGAAGAATGCAGGGGCAACATATCAGCGTGCTATGGTGGCTTTGTTTCATGATATGATTCATCATGAGATAGAGGTATATGTGGATGATATGATAGCCAGGTCCCAGAATGAAGATCAACATCTTGATCATTTGCATAAATTGTTTGAGAGGTTGAAGAAATACAAGTTGAGATTGAACACAAACAAGTGTACTTTTGGAGTTAGATCTGGTAAACTCCTGGGTTTCATAGTCAGTGGAAAAGGTATTGAAGTGGATCCTGCAAAAGTGAAAGCTATACGAGAGATGCCAGCTCCCCGTACTGAGAAGGAGGTTAGAGGTTTCTTGGGACGATTGAATTACATTGCAAGATTTATTTCCCAGTTAACTGCCATCTGTGATCCAATCTTCAAGTTGTTGAAGAAAGATCAGGTGATGGAATGGAATGAGGAGTGCCAGACTGCCTTTGATGAAATCAAGAAGTATCTGCTAGAACCTCCAATTTTGATGCCACCAGTTGATGGAAGACCCTTGATTATGTACTTAACAGTGTTAGACAACTCAATGGGGTGTGTATTGGGGCAACATGACGAGTCTGGTCGAAAAGAGCAGGCAATATACTACCTTAGCAAAAAGTTTACCGACTGTGAAACAAGATACTCACTGCTCGAGAAAACTTGCTGCGCTTTGGCATGGGCTGCTCGCCGACTAAGACAGTATATGTTGACCCATACTACCTTATTGATTTCGAAGATGGACCCAATCAAGTACATATTCGAGAAACCTGCTCTCTCCGGAAGAATTGCAAGATGGCAAATGATCTTGACAGAATACGACATACAGTATACTACTCAGAAGGCTATTAAAGGAAGTGTTGTGGCTGATCATTTGGCTCACCAAGCAGTAGATGATTATCAGTCAATGAGTTTTGAGTTCCCTGATGAAGACATTATGATTATTACCAAAGAACCTGGACAATATGACGGACCTGAACAAGGATCCCGATGGACTATGGTTTTTGATGGAGCATCTAATGCACTTGGTAATGGTGTTGGTGTTGTGATTAGTTCCCCTGAAGGTTGTCATACCCCGATTACTGCCAGACTTTGTTTCTATTGTACCAATAACATGGCTGAGTATGAGGCATGTATCCTAGGTATTAAAGCTGCTATTGATATGAAGATTCAGTTCCTTGATGTGTATGGAGATTCAGCCCTGGTAGTAAGTCAGATTAAAGGAGATTGGGATACCAAGCATGATAACCTCATTCCTTACAGAGATCATGTGTTGTCTTTGATCCCACATTTCTAAGAGATTACCTTTGGACATATTCCACGGAGAGAGAATCAGTTGGCAGATGCATTAGCCACTATGGCATCCATGTTTGAGATCAGCTGGGATGATGAGGCTCCCAAGATTGCTATTGATAGGTTTGAGAAGCCTGCATACTGCAATGAGATTGACACTGAAGGGGCAGAGGAGAAGTCTTGGTTCTGTGAAGTAAAAATATATCTTGAAGCTCAGGAGTTCCCTGAAGGGGCATCTGTCAAAGATAGGAAGTTTCTGAGAAGGTTTTCTGCTAAGTTCTTTTTGAGTAATGGCATTTTGTACAAGCGCAATCTTGATTCAACCTTGCTTCGTTGTGTGGATAAGAAGGAAGCAACAGAGATTATGGAAGATATGCATGATGGGATCTTTGGCACTCATTCTAGTGGTCATACTATGGCAAAGAAGATATTGAGAGCAGGTTACTATTGGTCTACCATGGAAGCTGACTGCTATCAACATTCCAGAACGTGTCACAAGTGCCAAATTTATGCTGATAAAGTACATATACCTCCATCACCATTGAATGTGTTGACTGCTCCTTGGCCCTTTGCCATGTGGGGCATTGATATGATTGGTGAGATCAAACCTACTGCTTCTAATGGGCATCGTTTCATCCTGGTTGCTATTGATTACTTCACGAAGTGGGTAGAGGCAGCTTCATTTGCATCTGTTACCAAGAATGTTGTGGCTCGATTCATTAAGAATAATCTCATATGTAGGTATGGCATCCCTGAAAGGATTATTACTGACAATGGCTCTAATCTGAACAACACTATGATTACTGATCTCTGCACGCAGTTCAAGATTAAGCATCACAACTCTTCTCCGTATCGTCCAAAGATGAATGGGGCAGTTGAAGCTGCTAATAAGAACATTAAGAAGATTCTACAGAAGATGACTGTCACTTATAAGGATTGGCATGAGATGTTACCATTTGCTCTTCATGGTTATCGTACTACAATACGCACTTCAACAGGGGCAACCCCATTCTCCTTAGTATATGGTATGGAAGCAGTTCTGCCCATTGAAGTTCAGATTCCCTCCTTAAGAATTATGAAGGATGCAGGCTTGGATGAAGATGAGTGGATTCAGACTCGACTTGACCAGATAAATTTGATTGATGAGAAGAGGTTAGCAGCAGTTTGTCATGGCCAGATGTACCAGAAACGAATGATCAAAGCTTTTAACAAGAAAGTTAAGCCAAAGGTATATCAGGCTGGTGACTTGGTAATCAAGTGTATCATATTACCACAGGGTGATCCTAGGGGCAAGTGGACTCCTACATATGAAGGACCATTCGTAGTCAAGACAGTATTTTCAGGAGGTGCCATGATACTTACTACTATGGATGGTGAAGATTTCCCACAGCCTGTAAACGCAGACATAGTTAAAAAATACTACGCATAAAAAGAGACCCGCTAGGTTGACTGGCCTAGGCAAAAATAAGGGCATCCCGGTGAACCAAAAGGGTTCGGGCAAAAATTAGGGATATATATATATAAAATGTACACCCGGCAAGTCGAAAACCTGAAAAGGTGGCTTGGGCAAAAAAGGGTATCCCGGTGGATTGAAAACCTGAAAGGGCAATCCAGGAAAAAGTTAGGGATTAAAGCGTATGACTATGTCTCGTTTGGATCACCCATGAAACTGCAACCAGTTGTGTTACTTACTCAAGTTTGAACAGATAAAGCTCAATCCAATCGTTTCCGTATCAACAGCAGAAGATGAGATACTTGAAGATAATGGCAATAGTAGAATTGAAACTCAATAGGATTATGTCCCACATAGATGATTCTCCTTGTTTTATAAAAACTTTATGACAAAGTCCTCTTACTAGGATTTCTGTCTCCTTGTACAAACTTACCCATGTATGGGTCACTTTTTGATATAAATAAAATTCCATCTTTGAATCCAGATTTACTTTTACCCTATTTACATAAGCGAAACGTCCATTGGTTGTGTTTGAATGTATGTATGCTTTTGAATATGATTGATGTTTACCAGAAATGCATAAAATGCTTAATATGATTGATGTTTACCAGAAATGCATGAAAATGCAGTAATAGTATTTACTCAGGACGAACGAGGGAAGGAATTCAACGAAGCTTCACCGGTTTATCCCTACAAGACAGCTACAAATCCCCAGTAGGACAAATCCATCTTCATAAAGTCACATCTCCCCTGGAATTTATATCCATCTCTTTTATCCTCATACGGATAGTCGGGAATTTACTCTTCCAATAGGAGTACGACGAACGAAGACGGGAGGTTGTGTATACCCTACTATCGAACGGAGACGGGAGGTTGTGTATACCCTACTATCAAACGAAGACGGGAGGTTGTGTATACCCTACTATCAAACGAAGACGGGAGGTTGTGTATACCCTACTATCAAACGAAGACGGGAGGTTATATATACTATATTATCAGACGAGACGGGAACAAGTTCCTCATATTCTTCAGCAACAAATCGGGATTTATTTTCCCTGGCCAGCAGTTATTATACGAAGATATCCAGACGCTTCAGGCTGCATGATGCATACATACATCATTTACATCATAACATACATATACATAGATACATAATACATTACTTAAGTGCATCATATTATACATACATACATAATGCATAGACTAATATTATCCTACAGAATGTTATAATCTTGTTTTTCAGGACTAATTCTCCAGCAGACAAATTTCATCAACAAATTGTGACTATTGGGCCGTTGTTTATCTTCCCAAAAGTTATCATTTCCTCAGGACGTTGTTTAGCCTCCTGAAAGCTTCTTATACCTCAGGACGTTGTTTATCTTCCTGAAAGCATATCATTACCTTGGGCCGTTGTTTATCTTCCCAAAGGTCACATCATTTCCTCAGGACGTTGTTATCCTCCTGAAAGCATATCATCACCTCAGAACGTTGTTTATCCTTCTGAAAGCATATCATTTCCTCAGGACGTTGTTTATCCTCCTGAAAGCATATTATTGCCTTGGGCCGTTGTTTATCTTCCCAAAGGTTATCTCATTACCTCAGGACGTTGTTTATCCTCCTGAAAGCATATCATTTCCTCAGAATGTTGTTTATCCTTCTGAAAGCATACCACTACCTCGGGACGTTGTTTATCTTCCTGAAAGCTATCACCATTACCTCAGGACGTTGTTTATCCTCCTGAAAGCTATCACCACTACCTCGGGACGTTGTTTATCTTCCTGAAAGCTATCATTATATCTTCATATTTTGGACTGCTTTATCCTCCAAGAAATGTATCTGAAGAACTTTTCTCCAAGTGGCATCTTTAAGCCCACTCAAGCATATACAACCATTCATCAATACTACTCTACGCACCGGTGAGTGCAAATTTTTGGGCTTTTGTGTTCAATCCCCTTCAACCTTCCAGGTCACGACTGGCAAATATACCAATTTAACCCCTCAGGTTTCAGAAAATTGAACAGGGGCAGCTGTTGCACCCCAAAATTTGCCCTCACAATACAAGACTTTGTGTGCTAAGAAGGTTCACAAAGTTCACAAGACCTTTCATGAGGTTCATGAACTTTACAAGACACTTTATGAGGTTCACAAGGTTCACAAGACCTTTCATGAGGTTCATGAAGTTTACAAGACACTTTATGAGGTTCACAAGGTTCACAAGACCTTTCATAAGGTTCACAAGATTCACAAGACATCTTATGAGGTTCACAAGGTTCACAAAGTTCACAATTAGTCAGAAGATTTGACAATTCCCTCAGACAATGCATCCTCCTAAGCAGTGCATCCAAAACTAGGGTTTTGACTTTAATCAGGATAAATGAACTTCCAAGACATCAAGTGAGCTTCATAACATCTTATATGTGTTTAAGAATCCCCATGACAAGTTTCAATACTTTTCTCAAAGGTTTGCTCAGTCAGATGATCAGATAAGTCAAAATCAGTCAAAGTAGTTAAAAAGTCAAACTGAGGTCAACTGTGGTCAAACCAAAGTCAAACTTCATGATATTTTGCCAACATCAAGTATATGAAGTAAAATTAATCATTTTATCAAGGGTTGATCATGATTCATCAAGGATATTTCAGATCATCAAGAATCAGAGGTTTCTAAATTAGGGTTTCCTCAGGAAAAGTCAACTGAACTTTGACCAGCCATAACTTTCACATGCTTCATCACCAATTTTCCATCCAAAGCTCATTTTGAAGGAAATTGAATTCTCTACAACTTTGTGACTCACAAGCCAAGCCCAAAAATGCTTCATTTGGAAGGTATGAGCTAAGACATTATAGGTCCTTCTGAAAGTCAACAAAAAGTCAACAACTTCAAAAGGGCATAACTTGAGAATGGTAAATGATATGGACATGAAACCAGTGGGGTTGGTTATAGGTCTCTTAAAGCTTTCCAAAATGTCCAAGAACACCTTCATAGCATTAAAATTTAAGGATTTGTGCCCTTGCAAAGTTGGGAATTTTTTGGTTGGTTTATGAAGAAAATGGAGGTTTAAAACCATTTTTTTTCTAAATGGGTTTGCCATATGATGATCCAATCCATACAAATACATCATGCACGACCCAACCATCATTTATTCAAATTTTTTATTTATTTTATTTTATTTATTTTGATTTTATTCATTTAAAATCATTTTAAATCAAAATAAAATAGAAAAATCAAATGTTTAAATGAGATATTGTTTCTAGAAAATCATAAATGTGGTTTGGATCAAATTGATATGAGAATTATAGTGATTGTCCCAAAATAGCAAGGATATATCAAAAAATATTTGGATTTTAAGACATGATATTTTTCAATCTCATTGATCCAAAATAACCAAAGAAAGGTCCAACTTTTTGACCTAATTCAGTGTACTACATATACACAAACTCATTACAATGCAGGACACGAATTTTTCCAGCCTCCCATAGCATTCTCAAACCTCACATATTCATCAAATTTCAATTTTCGGGTTTCTCCATAGAAGGCGTTTTAAGGTATTTTAAAGACATAAAAAGGAACCTTGGATGTCACTGAATCGATGCCAAGCCTCAAAAGCATCTAAACCTTGCTCATATGCCGTAGCCAAACTCATTTACATTCTCATATTATGTGTTTTCGTTTTGATACATTTAAGCATTATTACTTAAAACTAACCATTTATTTATGTTCATTGTGAAGTATTGAAGCTTTCTGGACAGTTTGTTGTGAGTTTCATGGACTAAACCGGATTATGCCATAGTTAGGGTTTACACCTCTAGATTAGGGTTTTATGGTACGAGTGATTTAAATGATTTTTATTGACATATTTGTGTTGTATGAGCTGTAAGGATCACGTTGATGTGATCAATTTGAGAAAATACCCTGTGGTTTGTGCTATATGATATTCGCAGGTTTTCCTACAAATAAAAATCGCAGGAAAATGCATAGGAATTTTCGCAGCAAATTCCACAGGTCCAGAGGTAGAAGGAGGTCAATTGGCGCGGAAATAAAAATTTGAATTTTTGAATAGCGTTTAAAACGAATTCGTTTCGTATATGTGACACAACGAGCGAGTGGCTCAGCTGGTTTTGATACGCATATGGCAAGATAGGAGACCTGGGTTCGAGTCTGGCCAGGAGTAATTTTTTTGTTTTAATTTCACTTGTTTTTACAGGGTTATAACAAAAGCATGTTGTTGCGTACAGCTACCATCAGCGCGCATTGGCTCAGATGGTTTTGGAAGCTCATTGTCCAGGTAAAGGACCTGGGTTCAAATCCCAGGTCCTGTCTTTTTGAGGTTTTTTCATTGTTTTTTTATTTTCTTTATTTTCTATTCTTTAAATTAGTTAATATAATTTCTAAAAAATACCTAAATTATTTTTCTTGATAAAATTTTATTTTCTTTTAAAACTTATATTATTTTCTCAAAAAAAATTCAGTTAATATATTTATTACTTTATATGTTTTTTTATATAATATTTATTAATATGTAGATATATATTTTTGTATATAAATTTATTAATTATATTTAGATTAATTCCTAACCCTAATTTTTTATGCATAATACAAACCCTAATTTTTCTTCTATTTATTTAATTCTATTATGTATATATATTATGTTCATAATTCAATTCTTGTATATAAATATGCTTAAAATTAAAATTCTTAATTTAATTTTGTTAATATGATAATATGACATAAGTTGTTTATAATTTAATTTTTGTATATAAATAATTCTTGATATATGTTTAAAATAGTTAAAAATTGCTAATTTAATTTTGTAATTATAATTTTATTTTCATAATATGTTTATAATTAACTTAATTTTTTAACTTAAAACTTTATGATAATTAGTATAATTGTTTATATTTTCTTATTAGTCTTAATAATAATTGTTTATAAAAATTGATTTTTTTAATTATTATGTTAATATTATTAATTATGTTTACATGATATTTTATTATTACTAACCCCATTTATATTGTGATTTATTATTATTATTATTTTTTTACTAACCCAATTATATTATTATTATTATTTTGCTTATTTATTTAATTTGTTAATTATTTTGTAATTGCTTCCTTTATGTAATATTGTAATAATAGTATTTAATATTTATTTTATGCCATGGTTAGTAAATAGGGTGTGTAACATGTTTGTATGTTTAAAATTAATTTAGCTCACTAATTTAAAAGATAAATATTAAAATTGTACACTCACACACGTAAGTCGATATTTGATCGCCATCTCACTTCCATAAGGATACCTCTCATGTTGCCTATTACAAAAAGGTCAAGTAGGGTGTATAAAGCAAAAGTCCCTCATCTCACATCATCTAGTCCCTAAACAGATAAAAAGATCAAGTCCCTTCGAATGTTGCATTCGTAATGATCTTGTCCCTTTCGAATAAAGATGATAAGTCCCTTCGAATTTCTTATACACCCCACAATTGCCTAAATAACAGATGTCCCTTCACTTGTCCCATACATCCAAGGTAATGACTACCTATTCCTTAATAATAGGGATAGTCTTACCATTTAAAGGATTCAAGAATAGAAAAGACTTAAACTTAGGGTAGGTTTCTCTTAGATACTTGCTCACTCTTCAAAACATTTCAAACACTTCACAATTTCAAACAAATTTTCAAAACAAAGGTTTTATACGCATCCGTACATGGATCATTATAAAACACTTAAGAAAATTTTTATTCACACACTTCACATTTCAAAAACATTTTAAAGTGAGCTAAGTAACTAAGAGCCCATGGATAACCATGGATGTAAAGGGTGCTAACACCTTCCCTTTACATAACCTACCCCCCGGACCCAAAAATCTTTTAAAAGGTCTTTCCTGTTCTTTTATGCCTTTCCTTTGGATAAAATAAAAGTCGGTGGCGACTCTTGCTATCCGCAACATAACTAAAAGTCAGTTCTCCCACCGTGTTACATCGTGGACAAGAGGTTCCATTGTATTTCTCAAAGCATGGGGGTTTGAATTTGTGGGGAATTCTCACCCCATCCACTAGCCCCATGTCCATTACATTGAAGCCCAAGGAATTCTGAGACTCCAGAGATCTCAATTTCTCAGCAATTTCATCTAACCTCCTATCATAGACTTCATCTCCTGCCCCCATAACAGTAAACTGCTCTTCTTGGGGATCCTCTTGCAAGATTCTCCACCCAGCAGTATTTCCTTGCACATTTCTCGGGATGTTGGCTTCCGGATCCAAATGAGGTCCAAATACTGGTGGATTAACATGAGGCTGGCCCCGCTCATTGTTACTTGTTCCTCCAGTTCCAAGATGAGGTTCCTCGGGAGTTTGTCTTTCCACTAGTTGCCTTAACCTTTCTTGACTCTGGGCCAAGCCAGTCATTACAGCCATGAATTGAGTCATTTGGTTCCTCATCTCCACTCTTTCATTAGCCATCTGAGTTCTGACCTCAGTCAGGTCTTGTTGTACTTGATCCATTTGAATACCAGGAAGGTTGTTGCGAGTAGGGTACCGGTGCGTGCGGTTGACAGGGAACACTCGGCGACGAGCAATGTTTCCTGAGATCACAACAAAGTTAGAAACAAATAATAACAAAACCTACAAAACAAAACAAGGTTAGTATGCAATGCAGTATGCTTATTTGTTTTCCAAGGTATCTGGCTTGGTTATTGGTTTTGACCTTTCCAGACCTCGAGGAAGATGCTTGATGTTGAAAAGAAACCCAATGAAAGCAAACTAATATATTACAAATGATGATCAATACATAGTTTGTTTTACAACACATGCCCCTGGAGGGTCAAAATACATCAAAAAGAAAAAGTACATCAAATGAAAACAACAACAAACAAAGAGTCAGACATCCAGTCCAAACTCATCCTCTCTGACCTCCTTCAGGAGTGCCTCAGTCACTGGACCAGCTGGGTGCTCTGTAATGGTCCTAATGAGGAGGTTCCTGGTAGCAATGGCAGCGGTCAGCTTCTTGTGCCTATCCTGGTCTTTTGATCTCTTCAACCCTGCCCTAAGCTTCAACTCTGAAATCTCCTTCTGGGCTGCCAACAAAGCTTCCTGCTGCTTCTTCTCATTGGCCTCTAGTTGTTCAATCTTAGCTTGAGTTTAACCACCTAGCCTGACTCTCTTGCAGATAAAGCTCAGTCCTAGCCTTCTTAACCTTGGCCTCTTTACATGCATTCTTCAATATTTGTTCCCCAGCCCTTGCGTTTTTGATGTAGTCCTCTGTCTTCTCAATTTTGGCAAGATGCTCCACCCTAAGCTTTTCCAGCCTCTCAATGTCCAGACGACCATCACTCCTTTACCAAAGGGTCTTCTTCAAAGCTTGAGACAAATTCTCATTCCTTTCCTTCAGCTTCTCAAATTCTTTCAGGCTGACAGTTGCTGTTGGCTGTGCTGTAGATGGTCCAGGTATATCCTCAATGGTGAAAGGCATTCCAGTAATCTGAGCTCTAGTACGGGACCAATCATAGTACTGAGCTGAAGCAACATTATTACACCTCCCTAGAATAGCCATCCCTTTTGTCTGGAAGTTGTCCCAAGCCCAGGATGCTTGTCTGATAGTAGCTAAATTAGGCTTCACTTCACAATACAGGGTCTCAGCTAAATCTTGCACTCTGGGAGGGTGAACCAAAGCATAGCCCAGTTGTCTCTTAAATAGCAAAGGATTGTGGTTGATGCAACCCTTTACTCCTATCAGAGGCACATTTGGGTATTGCCCACAGCTGGTGATAATGTCTTTGCCTTTGGTGCTCTGGGTGCACCATCTAATATCATCTGAAGTCAAAGCAATGAGCCTCCTAGCCCAATTCTTCTGCTGGTGAGGATTCAGGAAAGCATCTGACTTGGGTAGGTGTCTGAGTAGCCAGGTGTGAAACAAAGGAGCACAACATCTCACTAACTTCCCCCTTTTTTTTTTCATTCCTCTGATGGATGGAGTAATAGAAATCTCCCAGCAATGTGGGTACTGGGTTTCTCAGAAGAAACAGATGAATGGAATTCTTGCTGATAAATTTGGGCTCATCTGCAAACAGTATAACCCCATATATGCTGAGGGCTAACAATGCACAGATTGCCCTCCACTCTCCCAAGGAGGCCTTCAGAATGGCCTGAGAAATCAAGAAGTCCAAGTGAAGACCAGGGATTCCAGCTTTTGTTGTCATGCTTTGCTCAATCAAGGCAGGTTCCAGGTACATTGCTTTTGCTACTTCTCCGTTGCTGGGAAAAGTCATTTCTGGGTTGAAAGGGAGTCCACCCCTGATAGGTACTCCAATCAATGAAGAAAACTCTTCCAGCAGAGGCCCTAGCTGAAAGTCTGGGAATGTGAAACATCTCAAAGGGGGGTCATAAAACTGTAAGCAGGTGTGGATCATGCTCCTCTGAGAAGGATCCAGGTTCATAACCATATCCAGGATACCTCCATAGTGTTCCCTGAACAATGGGATGTGGTCAGGGGTGATAAGTGACTGGACCTGCCTGATGCCAGTCAGCACAGGCTCAAAGAAATGGTAGGATATGTTGCTCTTCCTGGGAGTAGTCATAAATGCTGAAGAGGAGGAAGATAGGTGCTGATGAAGATCAAGGTTGATACTGGAGGTGAGCCACTGACAGGCTGATGCTGGTGATGATGAGAATAGTTGAAGCAGATAACTGATGAAGCAGAGGTCTATTCAGGAGAAGGGGTCAAAAGCAAACCAGATATAATGTGGATACCCTGAAAAACAAATAAACAAATGTTAAATGATGCAAATGATGAGTATGCAAATGATATGCAAAGGTTTGTGATCAAGCTGGATCTGATTATCTGTCTTGATATAAGCCCATATATGTTCAGAGAAGGTCCAGATGAAGGTTCAGAAGTCCAGTAACCAAGGTGGGGGACTCAAATAAAGAGTCACATGTCCAGGGTTAATCACAAGAACTGTCCAAAATGAGGTACTCTTAAAACAAAATAGTAACAGGGTATGATGTGGCCAAGGGTACCTGCAAACCTGTAAACAGCCCAACCCCCTCACAGGTAGTGTTCTAGAACAAGGATCCTCAGACTAGGATCAATTATGAGAAGTGTAAACACTTCTAACCCAGAGGTACAGTGTTTACAATAACCATAAGAAATCCTCCTCTAATTCACCCCAGATTCAGAAGGTCATAATAAAGGTCATCCAGACTTAGCAGGCTTCCCAGATAGCCCTAGCACTACAGGAAATCTGTAGCACAGAGTTCTCAAGAAGAAACCCATATCTGAACCGTGTTACATATTCCCGCACTAGACCGAAATGGAATGGGAAAGAACATGAACCACTCTAGCCTAGGTGTCACTCAGGTCCCAGGTATAGGACCTCAAACTCTCGATGGAACCCCACCCATCAAAATAGAAAACCAGATCCAGCAATGATAATGACAGTATGAAATATGAAAAGCTGTAAAGGAAAGCAATAAATAAAGTTGTACATAAAGCAGTAAATAAAGCAAATAAATAAACACAATTAGCACATAACACCCCAGTAAACACAAATCAAACAAGCGCTAGGAGGAACCCACAAAAAGAACCAAAAGCCCTGGTTACAGTATAAGGGTCCCCAGCAGAGTCGCCAAGCTGTCGCTCCCAAAGATTTGCATCCCAGTACAAGCGCGAACGGTCGGCGAAAGAAGATAATGAATAGAGTCGTCAGCTAGGCATTTTTATCCCGAGGGAAAGGTAATGCTGCATAAACCTGAGAAAAGATGGATAAGACGGTTGCGAACCAGAGAGACTGAGAAAGGGGGTTGGTTACAACCTGGGAAGGTATTAGCACCCAGATTGTCCGCTGTACTCGATGGGATCCACGCTTACAAGACTTGTGTTTAAAGGGGTAGTCAGTGTTATTTTGTGTGCAAAAGCTGGAAAAGAATACAAGTGTCAGTGTAAAATAAATGTGAAATGAAGTGAAGAAGTGTCAGTGCAGAGAAAGAATATGAGGCTCAAGACTATGAGGCTCAAAGAATAATGCTGGAAGAGGGGGGATGTACAGAGACTTTTGTTCGATAACTGTTAAGTTATGCCTACGTATCCTCTCGTGCAATGAGGAAGTCAGAACACCGTAGTTCGACTCAAAGAGACTGAAAGATAAATTGATTGTGAACTGCTTGCTTGTCTATGCTCAAGTGTATGACCTGTCTGGCTCAGGTGCAAACTGTCTTGCATTAGACGGAAGAAGCAAGTTCTCATTTATGAGTGAAGATGATGAGAAAAGAATCTCGGAGGAGACGATTATTGTTTGTTTTTGGTGTTTTCAGTCTTTTATTGCTTTTTGAAGTTTGTCATAAGAAAATGAGCTTAAGCTTAAACCAAGGGTTAATAAACTCATCACATCCTCCCTCAGATTAGGGGTAATGAGAATACTTTAAGTATGAAGTAAACACCTCACACTTAACCACCATGATGTAGGATTAAGATCATTAACCTACTTGTATTTATTTAGATGTTTTTTGTGGTTTTTGTTTAGTGTTAAGTAATGAGTTTAAGCCATAATCAAGGATTTAATGGACCCATTACACCACCCTAATAGAAGGATAATAGATGAGAACATTTAAGCTGAGGAAGACTCCTCAACTTAATCCATGATTAGGGATTAACCTCATGACAAAACAAAGCCTTTATTAAATGGATTTTAGTTAATGGTAAGATTAAGAAGTGATTTTATGGTTTGTGAGACAGCTTGAGAAGGACTTGTCCATTAACACTAGGGTTAGTCCCTCTTAACCAATTAAGGAAGAATTAGAACCCTAATGCAAGGCCCAAGTTACAAGCTTGATGTCTTAGTGGTTATTAGGTGAATTGATTAAAAGAGTTAAACACATTGAGGGTCTAACACTTAGGATTAAATTTACACACTCCATCCTAATAGAAGGATGCAGGCATAAGCTTAATCACAAAGCCTTACAACCTTTAAGGTTTAGTCCTTGATTATGAGATGAGGAGAGAAAACACAAAGATGACACAAAGGTAAAGTTAATGGGGGGACTAATTAAACCCTAATTGTGATCATTCTTGGTTGTTCCTAGGGTTTATGAGGCTTGCAAAAGATCTTCAGGAGAGAAACCACCAGGAAAGAGACAGAAGAAAGGAGGAAAAGCAGAAAGAAACAAGACAACTTACTTCACTTAAGAAGATAAGTTTCTTGAAGAAAGAAAGAGGGGAAGGAGCATGAATGAACAAGTTCACTCTAATACACAAGATAAAATTCAGCAATGATACAAGAGAGATGAGAAGAGATTGTGAGAAGTGAAGGCAAATTCACTTCTCAAAACAACTTACCACCTGAAAAGTTAGCAAAAGAAATCAAATGCAATGAAAATGAGATGAAATGCCATGATGCAAGACAAAGTCAGAAGCATGAACATGATGTTGATGATGCTAAGAGATGATGCAAACACATGTCAAGAGTTGTGGATGATCATACAAGGATGAGGATGCAAATGAAGCATGCTTTGAACCATAAAGATTCATGAAAGTTTATGTAATGAAATGAATGCACAACATGGAAAATGAATGATGCAATGATCAAACATGATTCTAATATGTCCTAAGATGTCTTATATGTCATATGGATACACAAAATGTCATGGCAAGTTCATGTATGCAAGCAAATGAGAGATGGATGCAAAGGAAGGCAAGAATTAGGGTTTACATACAATATGCAATGCAAAATTCAAAATCAGAAGCAAATGACATGATAAAAAATTGAAAATGGGATTAAAGGGACCCTAACCCTACACAAGTTTACTGCCCAAAGGGGAAGACCTAACTCTTAACCTAATGGAAGTTATGATTTTCTCAAGTCAACTAGGGTTTCAAGGTACCTCAAAAGGAAAAATGCACATCAAATTGAAAATGAAAGATAAATTCAAACCAAATTTACCCTAGAAACTTCATGCTATGAAGAATGCAATGCAAGAAGAACCATCATCAAACTCTTCATGGTTAGGCAGAATGAATTTTTCTAAGCTAAGACCAAAATATTGCCTTTTAATAACTTTTATTCCAATGAAAAATGTCAAAGTACATCAAGGACCAAAAATAAATTTGTTTGAAGAGTTGGATAATGTTTCTAAATGTATCAAAATGCAATGTGAATTTTTTTGGTGATTTTTAAATACCTAAATGCATTTTTAATTAATTAATTTCCATTAACTAATTAAAAATAATCATTTAAATGATTTAAAAATATTTTTTAATGCAAAAAATAAAAATAAAAATATTTTTGGGTTCTGAAAATTAATAAAAGATTTGATAAAAATTTTCAGAATTTTTTAATACATTTTACTATTTTTAAAAATTCGTGGAAATTAAATACAAAACAAATAAAATAAAAATGAAATTAAAAGGAAAATGAGAAAGTCAACTGATCTAAAGGCCCAGATTCAAACTTAGGGGGGGCGGGAATTGACTACGCGCGCGAATGAACGACTGAAATTCAAATCTCACTAATTATGATTAAACCCTAATCCTGAACCCTAATCACTTTCAGATGACCGGAACAGTGTTCCGGTCATCTTCTCTGGCCAGCCATTTCTTCAATCTCTCTTAATACGCAACAAAAACTCATCAAACTCTCCAGAATCAACCCTTAGACATCACTGAATCTAAACCCCACAACAAAAATCATTTATTTTTCATGAATCAAGAGAATCAGATCAAAATACATTTCACGGGCAAAGTTTCAGAACAACATAAAATCCTCAAAACTTAACCATTTTCAAAAATGAAAGCATCAACATGATCAGGGCAACATGAGGAACAAGTTTATAACCTAAAATCAAGCTTCTGGAAAATTTGTTCTTAAGGTTACCTGAGTTGAAGCTTTCGAAAGTGGCGCTGTTTGGCTGCTTCTATGCTTCAAAACTTCTCCAATGATCTCCCTCAAGTGTTTGTGATGCTTAGCTGGAGTTTTTGTGGCCTCAAAATGAAGATTGCAGAAGCTCAATTTGTGCAAGGTGAAAATCGTATTTCTGATTGTGAAGGTTTTAGGGCAAACTGGTGGTTGGGAAATGATCAGAGGATCATGGTGAGTGATTCTGTGAGGTTTGTTTTGAGGTTTGAGGCTTGTGTATTGAGATTCGAAGAAAAATGCATAAGAGAGGATTTTGGTGAATGCTGTGTTATGGGAGGTTTCAGCTTCCAAGATTGTGTTAAAAATGATCCTTGAGGCATGTATGTGAAGCTGTGATTGGTCAGAGTAGTTGGTGTGGCTCAGCTTGATTGGTATGGCTCAAATTGCATAAAGTCAACTTTTGTGTAAGAGGAGGCATGGGCTGGTTCAGGCATGGTACAAAGGGGTGTCTGCTGCAGCTTGATTCAAGGATGACCATGGAAATGAGATTGAGGCCAATTAGCAAGTTTGTGAGAAGTTGTGGGAGGTTTTGCAAATTTGTGAACTTTTGGCCCTTTTGAAATTTCTTCATGTGCAAGTCATGGAACCTTGGGATTCTTGGGCCAATTCTGAGTTTTAGGTCATGTGTTATGTTTATGTGATGCTTAGAAGTCCATTTGAGGTCATAAAAATGCTTGGCATGTGAATTTTCAAGTTTCCCTCTTTGGTGCCAAAGTGAAAAATAAGTGATTTTTCCCAACTTTGACAAGCCATAACTTTTGATCTAAAATGAATTAGAATGAGTTCTTGTACTTTTTGAAAATGGGAGGATCCAATCTACAACTTTCATGACCAAAGTTTTTTCATTTGAAGCAATTTTGAATCAAAAAGAGGAGGTTGAAAATTTTTCCCAAAATGACAAGTTTGCATTACAAGTCACTTTCCTAAAAAGGCAACTTTGCAAATGGCTTGAGATTCTTCAATTTTGTGAACTTATAACATCTTATAAGATCAAATAAAGATCATACACATTCAAAATGATGGAGAAATCCCTTTGGTTGGGTCATTGGGGGCCTCAGATGCCCTGATTTTGCACTGACTTGCTCAAGAAGTCATCATGTGATCAGATGCCTTCCCCTTTGAATTTCTTCATGAAAATTGATATGAATGATCCTCATGACATATAGAGACCAATAGAAACAAGAATGACCAAAAAAATTGGAGTTATGGCCTCTGAAACCAAAACCCTAATTCTAGGTCATCTGTGCAGTTAAACCTGGCTCTGCTTCCATGCCTTTCTCAGTTCTTGTGATTATTTGAGTCCCTTAACCTTGGGAGGATATAATATGATGCTTGAACATATATGGACCCTCTTGATATGATTGATTACCCTTGGAGTGGCTCAAATGGCCCTTAGGTTGCTCAGATCACAAACCCTAGATGCAGATGACTTTGAACCAATGCAATGAAGCAAAAATATAATGTGGGATGATATGATTGAACTTATGCAATATGAAAAGATCACAAGCAATGGTGAAATGAGTGAGGGAAAATTTGGGGTGTTTACAAATAGCTAGAGAAATGCTTGAAAGATCTAGAAGACGTTGAAAAGGAGATAACAAATCTCAAGGTGTTGGCAGAAACAAAGAAGGCTAAGTCAGAACTGGGGCCTAGTGAGGGGATCTCAGATGTTTTCATACAACAAATCAGTGATTTACATGCATCATTCGAGCACATGGATCTGTTAATCAAGAAGTTGATTCAAGACCCTACACACCCAGACATAGCCAGATTGTTTGAAGTTGTCTGACATCTCAGTTGGCACCTGAAGGATATCCAGTTTCCAAGGCCTTAGTTTCTTTATTTTATTTTTGTACTTGGATTACCTACAAACTTTTTGTAGGAATCCTTGCTTATTTTCTCTGGTATTTCTCTTGTACTTTGTAAGACCTATAACCCTTAGGGGAATACTTTGTTTATTTTTTCCTCACATGATCTTTTATGATAATGTAATCCTTTTCAGCTTATTGTTTCATTGTATGGCTAGTTGTATATGAGTTCCGTGCAGAGGTTTCTTCTCAAGTCGGGGTCCTAAGCCATCTAGATTTCTTTATTGAATACCAGAACTGGGGGCATAAAAGGCCTAGAGAATGAAACACAAAGCATCTGCATAGCATTCATGTCACCCGTTTTATCTATTTTGCAGGTACGGTTCCCAGATTTCTAACGTCTCATCTTTTCAGGCACTATAGCTTCAAGGAGAATCCACCAATATCCGACCAAAGAAAACAGGGAAAGAACCCTGGATTAGATGCAAACAGATATGGCTGAGTTGAGAACAAGAATGGACCAGTTCATGGTTCTCATGACTGGCATCAATCAGAATCAGGAACGACTGAGAGAGATGGTTGAAGAGGGAAATAGACTAGGTGATGGTACAGGTGCTCGCGGTAATAATGGTGGTCCACAGTCTCCTCCTGGCTTTAATGCTAATA
Source organism: Lathyrus aphaca (assembly GCA_963966055.1). Taxonomy (NCBI): domain Eukaryota; kingdom Viridiplantae; phylum Streptophyta; class Magnoliopsida; order Fabales; family Fabaceae; genus Lathyrus; species Lathyrus aphaca. The sequence continues at coordinate 203,604,679 of OZ014523.1, read as the reverse complement.
ATTATGGTGGTCCGGAACATGCTTGCAATATTCTTATGGATGGTCAGGAGGACCATTTTACTGTGCTGGAAGAGGTGGAAGGTCAAGGTGCTGAAGTGAATCATCGTTTCAAGGAAATGGCATAACAGATTCGTTCAATACAGTCTCGACATATCTGATTTGGGCCTTGTTCCCGGGGTTAGAATCCCTCACAAGTTCAAACCTCCCACTTTCGACAAATATAATGGCTCTTCATTCCCAAAGACCCATCTTCAATCCTATCTTGGGAGAATTGCAACTTATATGGATGATGAGAAATTTTGGATGTATTATTTCCAATACAACCTTATTGGGGTGTCTTAGGAATAGTACATGAAGCTTAGTCGTGCATCTGTAAGAAATTGGAAGGAGTTGGCTAAGGCTTTTGTCAAGCAGTATCAATACAACATGGACATGGCTCCAAACCGCACTCAATTGCAGAGCATGTCTCAAATGTCAAAGGAGAGATTTAAAGAATACACCCAGCGTTGGCGTCAGCTTGCTGCTAGGGTCCAACCATCATTATTGGACCACGAGATGACTGACATGTTCATGGGAACGCTTCAAGGTGTCTTCATCGATCGTTTGGCCTCATGTTCTGCTACCAAGTTCACAGACTTGGTGATTGCTGGGGAGAGGGTGGAAAATCTGTTGAAGCTGGGAAAGATCCAGGATGTTGGTGCAAGCAGCTCGTATGGAGATAGCCATTTGCATGTCTCCAAAGGAGAAGAGAGGGGGAGACAAACGTTGTGTACGGAAGAGGTAAAGGTTGTGTCCGTCCAAATCATTATGCTCAGGTATCAGTTGTTACCATACCAACAGAGCTAGCTACTCAGCAACAGCAACAACGTACTTAGCATAATAATCAGCAAAGACCTTTCCAACAATGTCATCCTTGGCATTCTGATCGTGTGATTGAAGTCATTCCCATGACTTACACTGCTTTACTACAAAGGTTGTTGGAACTGAATATGGTACAGCTCAGAACATTGGCACCACCAGTTGGAAATTCTTCTCCCGGATATGATGTTAACGCTCGTTGTGCATTCCACTCAGGTGCACCGAGACATTCAACAGAAAAGTGCAGAGCTTTACAGATGAAAGTGCAAGATCTGATTTATTCTAAAGCTATCAACTTCTCACCACCTCCTAATGTTACTAACATCCCTATGTTGAATCACACTGGTGGTGCAAGGATAAATGCATTAGAAGATAGAAGAGAGCTTAATTTGATAACAGACGTGAATAAAGTCCAGACGCCGTTGAAGATTGTGAAAAGTCGTATACTGAAGGGACAAGTGTTCTTGGGTTGTGATGATGATTGCGAAGACTGCTCAAATTGTGTGAATGGTTGTAACAGATTGAAGGCGGGTATTCAAAGTTTGATTGATGACGGCTCCTTACAGTTTTACAGAATAAACAACAAAAGCAACATTGTTTCTACGATCACCATTTATTTCACTCTAGATGATATTTCGGTGCCACCCAGACTGGAACCTGTCACTATTTATATCCCTCAAGAGGTGAGTCCGGTAATGATCACCGTACCTGGCCATGTTCCTTACGAGACTGAGAAGGTTGTTCTGTGGCACTACGATGCAGATGTATATGTACAAGGTCAGAAGGTTGAGGAGAAATCACAAATGGATGTGGGTTCTATTATTAATAATGCAGGAGGTCTTGGTGGATTTACCATAAGTGGGAGGCTCTTTGCTCCCCTGACATTGAGAACTAACACAGAGGCTGAAGCTGCAGCCCATGCAAAGGGCAAGCAGGTGGCAACCGAGGAGGTGGTGACTCCCGCCACATAACAGAGCATTTTCGGGAAAGAAGTGGAGGAGTTCATGTGTATTATAAAGAAAAGTGACTACAAGGTGGTAGAGCAGTTAAACCAAACGCCTTCAAAGATCTCGATCTTATCCTTGATGATGTGTTCCCAGGAACATAGAGAGGCGCTTCTGAAAGTCCTGCAAATGGAATATGTGCCTTATGAGATTATAGTAAACCAATTAGAGGTTATGGTTGCTACTATCGCATGTGTTGGTGGACACCGGATCTTCCTTGAATTTGTTGCCTAAGAAGGCCCTGATGAAGCTTGATGTGGACGGGGTTGTATTACGACCAAGTGACTTAGTGGTGAGAGCGTTTGATGGCTCTAAGAGGTCAGTGTTTGGAGAGGTTGAGTTGCCCATAAATATTGGGTCCCAGGTCTTCAAAAGTACTTTTATGTCATGGACATATAGCCTGCTTACAGATGTTTTCTCAATAGGCCTTGGATTCACGCAGCTGGCGTTGTAACATCTGTTAGACGATGGCGTGGATGTAGAATGGGGGTTGAATAGATCCCTTTTTAAAATTTAATTTTCAAAAATTAGTTGAAAAATATTTTGCGGAAGTTCCCCGGAAAATCGTCTAAAACAAAATTAAGTCACCGGTGATCGGATATGCGCTTGAAACCAAATAGGAATTAAATGTTGACAAGGGAAATTAATACAATGCAATTAATTTGCTTAATTCCGCAGCAATTGATAAACCACTCTTAACAATGAAATATAGAAAGAAAATTAGCACAAAAGAATTGATTTTGTGTGTTTTGACTTTTTCACAAACACTTGGTGTGCATCCATACAAAGTGTTGTTTAGATGTTCAAGTAGTGCATAATCTTTCACAAAGTTGCTGTCCATTTTGAGAGCAACACTTTAACAAACAGTTGGTATACACTAACTATCACAAACCAGAATTTTCAAGTCACACAAAATCAAAGTATGCAGAAAGTGTAAGAGAAAAGAAAGTAAAGGACACAAGATATTTGATTAGGCAGTTCCTTCACTGTCCTCGCTAGAAGTACTTTGCCCCTAATTCTCAACTGAATTGGGCAATTCATTAATATTGCAATTGATTTTACAAGAAGAAAAATGGAATAACAAACCAATCCGAGTCGTGAATGTTTTGACAGCTTCTTCTTGCCCCTTGATTCAAGACAAACCAAGTGCTTCACGCATGTCAAGGAAACCTCCGGTTAACTGCTCCCTTCTTGCAAGGATATACAATCCTCCAAACTTTGAGCAAGGCTGAGTTTCTTCAACACTTGTGAACCCACAAAGATCTTCTTAATCCTCCGACTACCGTGATATGAAAGAACGATCCATTTGATCTTCAATCTACCTCACTCGGCTGAATATACGAACGATGGTTGTGTGCAAAACCCCCAAATCTTCTATGATCTTGGAGGAGAAAACCCTTCAGGTTTTTCCAAGAAAAACCCACACTCTTAAAACCCAATCTGAAATCTCTATTTCACGATTGAACGTTATCTTCGTAACTTGCACCTTAATCGACAAAGATTATTGTGTGTGATTGTTGATTGATGCAAGGATGAAGAAGATGAAGAGAGAAGTTTGTATCTATTTCACTTTTCTTGATAACCTTATCAATGAGATCAAAGCAACTATTTATATTGGTTAGTAAAATAACAAAAAATAGAAATAAAGAATAAGTATAAAAAAATGACAGTGACAGGATTGAGCCAGCTCAAATGAATGAATGAGCCAACTCAAAAGGGCCAATGAACCTGCCAAAAATTATGCTCAGTCAGCCTGTTGAGAGCCGTGAGAACAAGAGGGAAAACACCTCAAATGAGCCAGCTCAAATGAAGGGATGAGCCGACTCAAATTTCTCAATGAGCCAGCCAAAAATTAGGATCAGGCAGCTTGTTGAGACCCGTGGGAAAAAGAAGGAAAACACCCTAAATGAGTTGGTTCATGGCAAGCTTTGAGTCGGCTCATGCAGTTGAAATTCTTCAAAAATGAGTTTTCTTTCTTTTCCCTTGTGATCCACACACAATTTCAATCATACCAAGTTTTTGAAAATTTCAAAATCCATGCCATGTCTCACAAACTTCCCATTTTTGATGATGGCAAAAACTTGATGAAATTTGTACCATACAATAAGCTCCCCATGAATGGATGCCATAAATAAACAACATATATTCTACACTTTCTACATTATCTCCCCTTTTGACAACATAAAAAAGAGAAAAGATAAGTAACCAATATCATATATCAAGCTAAATATATGCTCATAATGAGAATACCAATTACAATAAAATTCAAACATCCACAAACACACAATAAGAGATAAATGAAAACCAATGATAAATAACAAATAACCAACTATAATAAAGGAAACATTATCCAAATAAAGATAAAAGAAAAAGAAGTCCACATACAAAAATAGCAACAATTGTCATGTGGATAATACAAAACCAACAAGAATGCAAGTTATAATTAAATGCGATGCAAGAATGCTCTTCAAATCAATCATAAATTTGTGTTAGAAAGAAAGAGGCGCCGACCTAGGAAGTCTAAATATGAAGACAACACGTGTTTTCAAAGTATGAGTCGACTCAAAGATGCTATAGATCGACACACAAGGGTCCAGGAGCCGACGCATGAGTCGATATGTTGGGACCCGAGCGTGCAGGATGAGAAGACACCACAATTTTCAACAATATCATACCAAATCATCATAATATCGCACCACAATGCATCTAAAAGACAAACATGTTACTATTTTGATATTTTGAACAACACAATAAATAAATAAGAACACATACAAAATCACACACACACTTATTTATTTTATATCATAGATTTCTCACAAATATCTATATATTAAACAAGATACTTGAGACAAACATAGTGGGAATGATATTACCTCGTAGATGTGAAAATGTAAGATGAATAATCAAATGCAAACACTTCAATAAACGAGTTGTTATTAAAGAAATATATTGAGTCAAACAATAATATATAATAGAAATTTTCAAAATTAAGATCGATCTGAAATGTCAAGAACACCAAGATCCCTACGAATATGAAAGAAAGGTTCAATGGCTAGTGGTTTTGTAAAAATGTCGGCAAGTTGATTTGAAATTTCAACATGTTCAAATACCACATCTCCTTTCTTTACATGATCTCTAAGGAAATGATGTCGAATTTCCATATGCTTAGTGCGCAAGTGTAAGATAGGATTTTTGGTAAGGTTAATTGCACTAGTGTTGTCACACAAAATTGGAATATTTTTAAGAATAATATTGAAGTCAAGTAATTGTTGTTTTAGCCATAAAATTTGGGCTCAAGAATTTCCGGCCGCAATATATTATGTCTCTACAGTTGAAAAAGAAATCGAGACTTGCTTTTTGCTATGCCAACTTACAAGAGAATTAGAAAAAAAAATGACAAGTTCCACTAGTGCTTTCCTATCTACTTTGCAACCGGCAAAGTCGGAATCGGAAAAACCTACCAAAGAGAAATCACTACCCTTAGGATACCAAAGGCCAAACTTAGAAGTACCACAAAGATATCTAAGAATGCGTTTAACATATTTTAAATGTGATTCCTTAGGGCAAGATTGAAATATAGCACACATGCACACACTAAACATAATATCTGGATGATATGAGGTAAGATAAAGAAGACATCTAATCATACCTCGATACCTCTTTATATCCACATCCTTACCATTTTCATCACGATCGAGACTCGCTGCCATAGGCATTGGTGTATCAATAGGTTTAGAATTAGTCATATCAAACCTTTTTAGGAGTTCATTGCAATACTTTGTTTGACTTATGAAAGTTTCATCTTCATGTTGTCTAATTTGGAGTCCGAGAAAGAAGTTAAGCTCCCCCGTCATACTCATCTCAAATTCACCTTGCATAGAACTTGAAAACTCCTTGACTAACTTCATATTAGTAGACCCAAATATAATGTCATCTACATACACTTGTACTAATATTGAATGATTTCCTTCTCATTTAATAAAGAGTGTAATATCAACTTTTCCTCTTGAAAAACTTTTATTAATCAAAACTTTACTTAGGCACTCATACCAAGCTCTAGGAGCTTGTTTGAGACCATATAAGGCACGTGTAAGCTTGTAAACATGATTTGGTTTTTCATGGTTTTCAAATCCGGGAGGTTGATACACATACACTTCTTCATTTATGTATCCGTTAAGGAAAGCACTCTTAACATCCATTTGATATAGTTTAAAATTTATTTAGCATGAAAATGCAAGTAAAAGGCATATAGCCTCGGGTCGGGCAACGGGAGCATAAGTTTCCTCATAGTTTATGCCTTCCTCTTAGTTATACCCTTGAGCAACAAGACGGGCCTTGTTGCGAATAATGATACCGTTTTCATCCATCTTGTTCCTAAATACCCATTTTGTGACAATTACTTGATGATCTCGTGGAGGTGGAACAGGGTCCCAAACCTCATTTCTTTTAAACTGATTAAGTTCCTCTTGCATAGCTAAAAACCAATTTTCATCGAGTAAAGCATCTTTGGAATTTTTAGGCTCAATTTGAGAGATGAAAGCATAATGAAAACAAAAACTACTTATCCTTGATCGAGTGGTGACACCCTTTGAGATATCTCCAATAATATTGTCGATGGGTGGTCTTTTGAAGTTTTCCACTCCAATGATAGATCATTTTGGATCGATGCTTGATCTTCATCTTTGAGACTAGATTCTTTAATCGGCTCCTCAACAACAATATTCGGAATGGGTTGCACACGAGACATATCTAGATCTTTAACAATCTCTTCTAAAGAAGAACCTGCACCAATAACAACACTACCTTTTCCGACAACTTTCGTACAATATTCATCTAAATAGACATGCACAGATTCTTCAACAATAAGTAATCTTTTGTTGTATACTCTATATGCCTTACTTGAATTTGAGTATCCAAGAAAGATAACTTCATCCGCCTTTGAATCAAATTTACCAAGGTTTTCTTTTCCATTATTTAACACAAAACATTTACATCCAAAGACATGAAGGTGTGATACATTTGGCTTCCTTCCTTTTAAATGTTCATAGGGCGTTTTATTTAGCATAGGTCGAATAGTTATCCTATTCAACATATAACATGCGGTGCTAATAGCATCGGCCCAAAAATATTTAAGAAGTATATCATTGATCATAGTTCTTCCTAACTCCTATAACACATGATTTTTACGTTCCACTACACCATTTTGTTGTGGAGTTCTAGGAGCGGAAATATTATGTTTAATTCCATGTTTCTCACAAAACTTTTCAAAAAGATGATTTTCAAATTCACCTCCATGATCACTCCAAATTGTTATAATGTTTGTTTTAAGTTTGTTTTGAGATAACTTGGCGAAAGTTTCAAATGTCGAGAAGGTGTCAGTTTTACATGCTAAGAAAATTTCAACTACTTGCTGGGAAAACTTCACAGTGACCACTCCGCTTGGGGATGAGAACTGTTCAACTGATCTTGAAGCTCTGTTGGGGATACCACCCTACTCTGAATCAGGTGGGAGGATTTCAATCTTAACTATACTGGGGATGCTGGAGGATCACCCTTCTGCTAGAGATAAGAGTTGTAAAGTTTCTCTCGCTAGGGGAGAAAAAATATGCTTGGGGAATGTTGTCTTGTAACACCTTTCTTTCTTGGGTGTAACACCTGCAACAGCAAAGTATGTGCACATATGCCCCGAGAAATTATATGGTTTGAGTCAATAATCTGATATTTCTTAACATTCAAAGGGATTTTAAATGTTTTCCCCCTTCGCATGTTATTTATAAATCCACCTTGTTTAGATGCAATGTTCTTTTATCAAATATTCAGGACATTTTTGCAAACAAAACATGTAAAATAAGAACAATGGTAAAGCTTTTTTTTACTAAATATTATTTTATTGATAAGCATGTGAATAGGAAAAATGTACATCAGGAAGCAACCTCCTGGAAAGAGGTGATCACTGAAAATTGAGAAAAGAAACTATCTTAATGGCAATGTGAACGACATTCCGCTGAATTTCAACTTTGTTATTGTAAACACCCCAATTTTCCCTCACTCATTTCACCATGGCTTGTGATCTTTTCATATGCATAAGTTCAATCATATCATCTCATATTACATTCTTGCTTCACTGCATTGGTTCAAAGTCATCTGCATCTAGGGTTTTGTGATCTGAGCAAACCAAGGGTCATCTGAGCCATTCCAAAGGCCTACAATAATATCAAGAGGGTCCATGTATGTTCAAGTATCATATTATATCCTCCTAAGATCAAGGAAGTCAGAAAATTACAAGAACTGGCAAGGCATGGAAGCAGAGCCAGGTTTAACTGCACAGATGACCTGAAATTAGGGTTTTGGTTTCAGAAGCCATAACTCCAAATTTTTTGGTCATTCTTGTTTCTATTGGTCTCTATATGTTATAAGGATCATGCATACCAATTTTCATGAAGAAATTCAATGGGGAAGGCATCTGATCAATAGATGACTTCTTGAGCAAGTCAGTGTAAAATCAGGGCATCTGAGGCCCCCAATCATCCAACCAAAGGTTCTTCTCCATCATTTTGGGTGTATATGATCTTTATTTGATCTTAGAAGAAGTTATAAGTTCACAAAATTGAAGAATTTTAAGCCATTTGCAAAGTTGCCATTTTGGGAAAGTGACTTGTAATGCAAACTTGCTATTTTGGGAAAGTTTTTCAACCTCCTCTTTTTGATTAAAAAATGCTTCAAATGAAAAATTATTGGTCATGAAAGTTGTATATTGGATCATTCCCTTTCCAAAAAGTACAAAAACTTGATCTAATTCATCATAGAACTCAAGTTATGGCCTTGCAAAGTTGGGAAAAATCATTAAATTTCACTTATGTGCCAAAGAGGGAAACTTGCAAAACCATTTGCCCAAGCATTTTGTGACTTCAAACCATTACACAAACATAGTACATGACCTATAAATCAGAATTGCCCAAAGAATTGCATCATTCTATGCCTTGAACATCAAGATTTCTCAAAGGGGCCAAAACATCACATAATTGCAAAACATCCCATAACTTTCTTCCCTCATGCTGAATTGCCTCAAGAATGGATTTGTGGACATCCATGAAGTCAGCTGCGCATGGACATGCCCAAGGACCAGCTGTATTCTTGCCCATACCTCAAGTACAAGTCATGTTGACATTTTGGCAACTTGCCCATACCAATCACCATAGGCCACCACCCACTCTCTGACCTATCACAACTTGTTATGTGGATCAAACACAGCTCATAACACAACACAACACAAGTTAAAACCTCCAAGAACTCGGCATACACAACATTCCTCAAACTTGCAAAAGCTTTCGAAACTCATAGCTCAGCCCACAAATCTTCAAACTTTTTCCATCATTCAACTCCACAATCATCACTGATCATTTCCCACCCTTCATTTTTCCTTGAAACACCCTGTATCAAAAACACGATTTTCACATTTCTTGAACTGAGTTTCAGCCAACTTCATATAGAGGCCATTTAAACTCCAACCAAGCATTGCAAACTCTCCAGGGGAGTCTTTGGAGGTGATTTGAGGCAAAGAACTGGTCAGAAAGCTCCTGGGTTGAAAGCTTCACTTCAGGTAGCCATGGAATTTATTTTTCCAGAACTTCTATTTTATGTTATAGAATGATTCTATGTGTTCCCCTGATTTCCATGATATGTTTTGTTTCGAAAATGGTTGAGTTTTAAGCATTTCACAAGCTTCTGAAATTTCTGCTTGATTTTCCGTTTTGCTTCGATTCAAGCTATTCATGTGAAATAAATGAAATTTGTTGGTTGACTCTTGTTTAGAGTGAGGTGAGGACCATTTCTGGAGAGTTTGATGCGTTTATTTTACGTTTTGAGTGAGATATCATGTTTGGCTAGTCGGAGAAGATGACCGGAACACTGTTCCGGTCACCTGAGAGTAATTAGGGTTCAGATTAGGGTCTTAATTGCGTAATTAGTGAATTTTGAATTATAGCCATTCAGATGTGCGCGCTAGTAAATATCCGCCCCCTAGGTTTGAATCCTGGCCCTCAGATCAGTTGACTTTCATTAATTCTCATTTTATTTGCATTTTCTTTATCATTTTATTAAAAATAGCAAAACTCATCTAAATAATTTTATTTTTTGCATCATGGTTCTAAATATTTTTCTCATTCTGAAAATAATTTTTATTTTATTTTTTGCATAAAAATTGTGTTTTTAAAAATATTCAAATGTTTATTTTAATTAATTAATGGAAATTAATTAATTAAAATACCATTTAAGTTTCTAAAAATCACCAAAAAAATCACATTGCATCTTGATACATTTAGAGACATTATCAAACCATTCATACCAATTTATTTTTGGTTCTTGACCCATTTTGACATTTTTCTTTGGATTTAAGGTTCTTAAAAAGCAATATTTTGACCCTAACTTAGAAAAATCTTTTATGCCTAACTATGAAGAGTTTGATAATGGTTCTTTTTGCATTGTATTCCACATTTCATTTAGTTTCTAGGGTAAAATTGGCATGAATTTATCTTTCATTTTTTATTTATTTTGCATTTTTCTTTGTGAGGTACCTTAAAAACCTAGCAAACTTAGAAAAATCATAACTTCTTTAGGGTTAAGAGTTAGGTCTCCTCCTTTGGGGTGTGGTATCATATAGGGTTAGGGTTCCTTTGATCCCATTTTCAATTTTTTTATCTCATGCTTTGCTTCTGGTTTTGAGTTTTTGCATTGCATATTGTAGGTAAACCCTAATTTTGCCTCCATTTGCATTCATTCATCACATGTTTGGATGCATGAACTTGCCATGACATTTTGTGCATCCACATGACATATAAGACATATTAGGACATATTAGAAGCATGTTTGATCATTGCATCATCCATTTTCCATGCTTTTGCCTTCATTTCATGTCATATGCATTCATGAACTTCCATGGTTCTTACATGTCTCATTTGCATTCACATCCTTTGTATGATCATCTACATCTCTTGACATGCTTTCATACCATCACATAGCATCATTTGCATCATGTTTATGCATCTGGTTTTGGTTTTTTACCTTTGCATATGTTTCATTCCATTTCATCTCTTTCCTTATGCATATTGTGCTAACATTTCAGGTGGTAAGTAACTTGAGAAGTGGATTTGCCTTCACTTCTCATTTCTCTTCATCTCTTTTATACATTCATTGCTGCATTTATATTTTTTGTTTTGGAGTGATCTTGCTTGCTCATTCCTTCTCCTCCTTCTTTCTTCAAGCAACTTGTCTTCTTAAGTGAAGCAAGTTGTCTTGCTTCTTTCTGCTTCTCTTCCCTTTATCATGTTTCTTCCTTGGTGGCTTTTCCTTGAAGATCTTCTTGCAAGCTTCATAAATCCTAGGAATACCCAAGCATGATCATAATTGGGGTTTGATTAGTCCCCCATTTAGTTTTACCTTTGTGTCATCTTTGAGTCTTCTCTCCTCATCTCTTAACCAAGGACTAAACCTTAAAGGTTTTAAGGCTTTGTGATTAGGGTTATGCCTGTATCCTTCTATTAGGATGGAGTGTATAACTTTAATTCTAAGTGTTAAACCCTTAATGTGTTTAAATCCTTTAGTCAATCCATCTAATAATCACTAAGACATCAAGCTTGTAACTTGGGCCTTGCATTAGGGTTCTAATTCTTCCTTAATTGGTTAAGAAGGACTAACCATAATGTTAATGGACAAGTCCCTCTCAAGTTGTCTTACAGACCATAAAATCCACTTCTTAATCTTACCATTAACTAAAATCCATCTTAATAAAGGCTTTGTTTTGTCATGAGATTAATCCCTAATCATGGATTAAGTTGAGGTATCTTCCTCAGCTTAAATGTTCTCATCTATTATCCTTCTATTAGGATGGTGTAATGGGTCCATTTAATCCTTGATTATGGCTTAAACTCATTACTTAACACTAAACAAAATACCAAAAACAGCTAAATGAATGCAAGCAGGTTAATGATCTTAATCCTACATCATGGTGATTAAGTGTGAGGTGCTTACTTCATACTTAAGGTATTCTCATTACCCCTAATCAGAGGGAAGATGTGATGAGTTTACTAACCCTTGGTTTAGGTTTAAGCTCATTTTCTTATGACAAACTCCAAAAAGCAATAAAAGACTGAAAACACAAAAAAAAAACAATAATTGTCTCCTTTGGGATTCTTTTCTCATCATCTTCATTCACAAACGGGAACTCGCTTCTTCCGTCTAATGCAAGACAGTTTGCACCTGAGCCAGACAGGTCATGCACTTGAGCATAGGCAAGTAAGCAGTTCATAAGTCAATTTATCTTTCAGTCTCTTTGAGTCGAACTACGGTGTTCTGACTTCCTCATTGCACGAGAGGATACGTAGGCATAACTTAACTGTTATCGAACAAAAGTCTCCATATATTCCCCCTTTTCCAGCATTATTCTTTAAGCCTCATAGTCTTGAGCTTTGCACTCATTCCTTACACTGACACTCTTTGATTTCACTTCACATTTCTTTTTGCACTGACACTTGCATCCTTTTCCAGTTCTTGCACACAAAATAGCACTGACACTACCCCTTTAAGCACAAACTTTCAAGCGTGGATCCCGTCGAGTACGGCGGACAATCTGGGTGCTAATACCTTCCCAGGTTGTAACCAACCCCCTTTCTCAGATTCTTTGGTTCGCGACCGTCTTATCCATCTTTTCTTAGGTTTATGCAGCATTACCTTTCCTTCGGGATAAAAATGCCTAGCTGGCGACTCTTTTCATTCTTGTCCTTTGCCGACCGTTCGCGTCTGTACCCTTCTTGGCCAGGTGTCATTTGGTGGGAGCGACAGCTTGGCGACTCTGCTGGGGACCCTTATATTGCAACCAGGGCTTCTGGTTCTTTTTGTGGGTTCCTCCTAGCGCTTGTTTGATTTGTGTTTACTGGGGTGTTATGTGCTATGTGCGTTTATTTTATTTTGCTTTATTTACTGCTTTATGTACAACTTTATTTATTGCTTTCTTTACAGTTTTGCATATTTCATACTGTCATCTACTGGATCTGGATTGTTGTCTTGGTGGGTAGGGATTCCATTGAGAGATTAAGGTCCTATACCGGGGACCTGAGTGACACCTATGCTAGAGTGGTTCATGTTCTTTCCCATTCCATTTCGGTCTGGTGCGGGAATATGAAACACAGTTCAGATGTGGGTTTCTTCTTGAGAACTCTGTGCTATAGATTTCCTGTAGTGCTAGGGCTATCTGGGAAGCCTGCTAAGTCTGGATGACTTTTTATTATGACCTTCAGAAGCTGAGGTGAATTAGAGGAGGATCTTTTATGGTTATTTTAAACACTGTACCTCCGGGTTAGAAGTGTTTACACTTCTCATAACTGATCCAAGTCTGAGGATCCTTGTTCTAGAACATTACCTGTGAGGGGGGTTGGGTTGTTTACAGGTTTGCAGGAACCTTTTGCCACATCATACCCTGTTACTGTATTGTTTAAGAATACTCCACTTTGGACAGTTCTTGTGATTAACCCTGGACATGTGACTCTTTATTTAAGTCCCCCACCCTGGTTACTGGATTTCTAAGCCTCCATCTGGACTTTTGAACATACATGGGCCTTATATCAAGACAGATAGTCAGATCCGGCTTAATCACAAACCCTTGCATATCATTTGCATATATCATCATTGCATCATTTAACATTTGTTTATTTTCTTTTCAGGGTATCCATTTCATTGTATCTTGGTTTTGGTTTTGACCCCTTCTTCTGCATAGACCTCTGCTTCAGCTGTCCTCACCAGTCATCTGCTTCAATTATCTCCATCCTCATCAGCATCAGTCTGACAGTGGTTCACTTCCAGCATCAGTCTGTGATCTTCCTCAGCATTTGTCTTCAGCAAGAATGCCATCCATCTGTTTCTTTTAAGGAACCCAGTGCCTACACTGCTAGGAGATTTCTATTATTCCATTCATCAAAGGAATGAGAAACAAAGGGGGAAGTTGGTAAGATGTTGTGCTCCTTTGTTTTACACCTGGCTTCTCAGACACCTGCCTAAGTCAGATGCCTTCTTGAACCCACACCAGCAGAAGAATTGGGTCAAGAGGCTCATTGCTTTGACTTCAGAGGATATCAGATGGTGCACCCAGAGCACCAAAGGCAAGGACATTATCACCAGCTGTGGACAGTACCCAAATGTGCCTCTGATAGGAGTAAAGGGTTGCATCAACTACAACCCCTTGTTGCTTAAGAGACAATTGGGATATGCCTTAGTTCACCCTCCCAGAGGACAGGATTTAGCTGAGACCCTATATTGTGAAGTGCAACCTAATTCAGCTGTTGTCAGACAAGCATCCTGGGCTTGGGATAACATCCAGACAAAAGGGGTAGCTATTCTTGGAAGATGTAACAATGTTGCTTCAGCTCAGTACTATGATTGGTCCCGTACTAGAGCTCAGATTACCAGAATGCCTTTCACCTTGGAAGACATACCTGGGCCATCCACAGTACAGCCTGCAGCAACAATTAGCCTGGAGGAATTTGAAAAGTTGAAGGAAAGGAATGAGCAGCTATCTCAAGCCTTGAAGAAGACTCTGTGGGAAAGGAGTGATGGTCGCCTGGACATTGAGAGATTGGGAAAGCTCAGGGTGGAGCATCTTGCCAAAATTGAAAGGACAGAGGACTACATAAGGAAGGCAAGGGCTGGGGAACAAATATTGAATAATGCCTGCAAAGAGGCCAAGATTCAGAAAGCTAGGGCTGAGCACTATCTGCAAGAGAGTCAGACTAGGTGGGTCAGGATCACCGAAGCCCGTACACAAGAAGACCAGAAGACTCAAGCCAAGATTGAACAGCTAGAGGTCAATGAGAAGAAACAACAGGAAGCTCTGTTGGCTGCACAGAAAGAGATATCAGAGTTGAAACTCAGAGCAGGATTGAAGAGATCCAAAGACCAGGACAGGCATAAGAAGTTGACTACTGCCATTGCTACCAGGAACCTCCTCATTAGGACCATTACAGAGCACCCAGCTGGTCCAGTGACTGATGCACTCCTGAAGGAGATCAGAGAAGATGAGTTTGGACTGGATGTCTGACTTTGTGCTTGTTGTTTGCTTCCATTTGATGTACTTTTCCTTTTGTTGTATTTTGACCCTCGAGGGGCATGTATTGTAAAACAAACTATGTATTGTTCACCATATGTAATATATTTTAGTTTGCGTTTTCATTTGGGTTTTCTCTCAACAACATCAAGCATCTTCCTCGAGGTCTGGAAAGGTCAAAACCAAGAACCAAACCGGATACCTTGGAAAACAAATAAACATACTGCATTGCATACTAACTTTGTTTTTGTTTTGTAGGTTTTGTTATAATTATTTGTTTCTAACTTTGTTGTGATCTCAGGAAACATTGCTCGTCGCCGAGTGTTCCCTGTCAACCGCGCGCACTGGTACCCGACTCGTAACAACCTTCCCGACATTCAAATGGAACAAGTACAGCAGGATCTGACTGAGGTCAGAAATCAGATGGCCAATGAGAGAGTGGAGATGAGAAATCAGATGTCTCAGTTTATGGCAGTAATGACTGGCTTAGCCCAGAGTCAAGAAAGGTTAAGAGAGCTGGTGGAAAGACAAACTCCTGAGGAGCCTCATCTTGGAACAGGAGGAACTAGCAACAATGAACAGGGGAAGCCTCGTATCAATCCACCAGAGTATGGACCTCACTTGAATCCAGAAGTTAACATCCCAAGGAATGTGCAAGGTAATACTGCTGGGGGCAGAATCCTGCAGGAGGATCCCCAGGAAGAATAATTTACTGTTATAGGGGCTGGAGATGAGGTATATGACAGAAGATTGGATGAGATTGCTGAAAAGTTAAGATATTTGGAGTCTCAGAATTCTTTGGGCTTCGATGTGATGGATATGGGACTAGTTGATGGGGTGAGGATTCCCCACAAATTCAAGCCCCCATGCTTTGAGAAATACAATGGTACCTCCTGTCCTCGCACTCATCTGCAGTCTTTCTTGGGAAGACTCAAAGCTTATACTATGGATGAAAAGTTGTGGATGTTCTACTTTGAGGACAGTCTGACTGGAGCTTCGAGAGAATGGTATTCACATCTGTCTAGGGCCACCATAAGATGCTGGAAGGATTTGGCTGAGGCTTTCATCCGTCAATATCAATACAACCTGGACATGGCTCCCAATAGAACTCTCCTGATGGGTATGTCTCAATCTTCTAGAGAGAGCTTCCGGGAGTATGCTCAAAGATGGAGACAGCTTGCTGCTGCTGTCCAACCACCCATGTCAGAGAGGGAAATGGCTGACATGTTCATGAATACATTGCAAGGGACTTATATTGATAGGCTGGCTGCTTTCTCCTCTACCAGTTTTGCTGACGTAGTCATAGCTGGTGAGAGAATTGAAAGTCTCTTAAAGATGGATAAAATCTCTGACAATGGTGCAAGTTCCTCCAGCAATCCCAGAAAACCTTTTGCGGGACCCCGAAAGGCAGGTGAAACAAATTTCATTCATACAAGCAGGGGCAGGACTCAATATGCTCACCGGTCAGTGGCAGCTGTTACCATCCCAGCTCCAATTCCACAACAATCATCATATCCTCAACAACAACAACCACAGTATCAACAACAGGCTCATTATTCGCAACAAAGGTCGTATAACAACAACAACGGTAATCAACAACATCGTCCTTTCCAACAAAGGCCATCACAAGCAAACAGGGTGATTGACCCAATCCCAATGTTGTATGCTGCACTCTTGCCACAACTCTTAAAGCTCAACCTAGTTGAGTTAAGGACGTTGGCTCCTCCAGATCCTCTCAATATGCCAAAGAACTATGATGCAAATGCCAGGTGTGCATTCCATTCAAACGCACCAGGGCATAATACTGAAAAATGCAGGGCCCTACAGATGAAAGTCCAGAATTTGGTGGACTGAAAAGCTCTCAATTTTGCACCTCCTCTGAATGTCACAAGAAATCCAATGCCTAGTCACAACGGGCCTAGGATTAATGCTATTGAAGAGGGCAAACCATCCACATTAATTAACAGTGTTGCACAAATCCGAACACCCTTGGTGGAAATCAAAGCTCAGCTATTAGAATGCCAAGTGTTCCCCGAGTGTAAGCTCAGTTGTGGATATTGCAACATCGCCGTCAATGGATGTGAGAGGCTGAGAAACGGCATAGATGGACTCATTAGAGATGGCACTCTTCAGATTACAACAACAGCAACTACAACGCCAACAATTCCTACGTCAACAATCACAGATACTCCTAAAACGTCAGCAACCCTTGTTCCAACAGATTCTGCTACAACTCTAACAATTACTCAATCAATCACTTCAACGGATACAAGTTCAGTCACAATTCCTTCTACAACGACAACACCCATTACTTCATCAGTTCCTGCTACAACTTCAGCACCCATCCAGTCAATAGTACCATCTACAACATCAGCAACAGTTAATGAAAGCGTCTCAACGGTTACGATATACTACGATCCCCCCAATGTTCCTTCCAACAACTCACAACAAAATACTACTCCTGTCAGAACTCCAGTTACCATATATTATGATCCACACACCATTGTGGTCCCCTCGGCAGCTGCTATCAGTCCGGTCACTATCACAGTTCCTGGGCCAGTTCCTTACGAAAGCAATAATGCCATCCCTTGGCATTATGGCTCAGATCTATACTGCGAGGGGCAGAAAATCACTTTAGAATCATCAACCTCTTCACCTCAGATAGACAATGTGGGGGGAGGCGGAGGCTTCACTAGAAGCGGACGTCTCTTTGCCTCGCAAATACTAAGACCCATTGCAGAAGCAGAAGTTGCTGCTAAGGTAAAAGGGAAGAGCATGGTGAAAGAAGAACCAGTTGCTAAGAGAAGCTTTAAAGACTCCTTTTGATCAAGAGGTTGATGAATTCATGAGGATCATCAAAAAGAGTGATTATAGGGTGGTGGACCAGCTTCACCAAACACCTTCCAAAATCTCCATACTATTATTGCTAATGTGCTCCGAGGCTCATCGGAACGCACTATTAAAGGTCCTGCACGTAGCCTATGTGCCGGAGGAGATTACTGTCAATCAGCTAGAGGCTGTGGTTGGAAATGTCAATGCGAGTCATGGACTAGGATTCACCAACGCTGATCTGACAACAGAAGGTCACAATCACAACAAGGCTTTGCACATTACCTTGGAGTGTAAGGGTACAGTTCTTTCTCACGTATTGGTGGATACGGGGTCATCACTCAACGTCCTACCCAAGAAGGCCCTTGTGATGCTGGAGCATGATGGACTGGCACTACGCCCAAGCAACTTGGTAGTGAGAGCCTTTGACGGTTCTAAAAGATCAGTTCTGGGAGAGATAGAGTTACCAATAATGATTGGCCTACAGGTTTTCAAAACGACCTTCTTTGTGATGGATATACAGCCTGCCTACAGCTGTCTATTGGGTAGACCGTGGATACACGCCGCTGGCGCCGTGACATCAACCTTTCACCAGAAGTTAAAATTCGAGTGGGAGGGCCAAGTCATTAACATTTGTGGGGAGGAGGATATCTTCGTTAGCCAGCTGGCTACTATCAAATACATTGAAATGGACGGGGAAATTCACGAAACAATGAGTCAAGGGTTTGAGGCCCTTAATATTAATGAAACATCTGCTGTGCTTGGGACTTCTATCACATCGTATCAACAAGCCCGGAAGGTTGTTGAGGAAGGTACCGCTCAAGGCTGGGGAAAGCTGCTGCCAGTTGAGAAGAAAGAAGACCGATTTGGGTTGGGTTACATACCAACTCGATAGGATCAACCAGAGGCTGCAAAGGAGCCCAAGTTTGTCAGCGGGGGGATGCTCAACCCGAATGCTGTGAACAACTTGGAAGATGAGTCAGAAGACGAGCGCAACCTGGAAAGCTGGATACGTCCAAGGATCCCGGGGAACCATATCTCGAACTGGTCTTCCCAGGAAATTATAAGAGTTACTCCGGCAGAGTAATTATTATTTCCTGTCTTTAAGCATGGATCAAGTCCTGCATCTTGCCCAAGATGTCAGGGCTCATTTTGTAATCGGGCCATCTTGTATTTTGTGCAAACGATCAATTAATGAATATCAGGACATCTTTTGCAAATGAGTCTTTTCTTTTCCTCTAACTGTTTTTCATTTTTTATTTTTTGTACAAAAATAAAATGGCAATGTTTTTCAAAATAATAACTTCATTTTCACTTTTTCTAAACAAGATAAAACTGATCACTAAAATGAACAAATCTAAACCCTTGCAGAAAGTGCCCTCTATACTGCACCGACAACAACACCGCTATGACTTCGTATGACTTTGACAATCCAATTAATCAAGCCGATGAAGGGGTTGAAGAAGATTATGAGCTACCTGAAGAACTAGCCAGGTTGTTGAGACAAGAGGAGAAGGTTATCACTCCTCATTAGGAGGAGGTGGAGACGGTTAATCTTGGTACGGAAGAAGACTTGAAAGAAGTTAAGATCGGGGCCTGTCTGCAAGATTCAGTAAAAGAACAACTTATTGGCATGCTTCGGGAGTATGTGGATGTTTTTGCTTGGTCTTATCAGGATATGCCAGGGTTGGACACTGACATTGTTATGCACAAGCTGCCTCTGAAAGAAGACTGTCCGCCAGTAAAACAGAAGTTGCGCCGTACTCGCCCAGATATGGCAATGAAGATAAAAGAAGAGGTGCAAAAACACTGGGACGCCGGTTTCCTTGCTGTAACTAGCTACCCGCCGTGGGTTGCTAACATTGTACCTGTGCCTAAGAAGGATGGAAAGGTGAGGATGTGTGTTGATTATCGGGATCTGAACAGAGCCAGCCTGAAAGATGACTTCCCATTACCTCACATTGATGTATTGGTCGACAACACAACTCAATTCTCGGTGTTCTCCTTCATGGACGGATTTTCAGGATATAATCAAATCAAGATGTCACCTGAAGACATGGAGAAGACAACTTTCATCACACCCTGGGACACATTCTGTTATAAGGTAATGCCATTCGGACTGAAGAATGCTGGTGCCACTTATCAACGGGCTATGGTAACATTATTCCATGACATGATCCACAAAGAAATTGAATGTTATGTGGATGACATGATTGCCAAGTCCCTCACAGAAGAAGACCACCTGGTGAATCTGCTGAAACTGTTCAAGCGTCTGAGGAAGTACCAACTGAAGCTAAACCCCAACAAATGCACATTCGGGGTGCGATCCGGTAAACTACTGGGATTTATTGTAAGTGAGAAAGGGATTAAAGTTGACCCTGATAAAGTTAAAGCCATTCAAGAAATGCCTGCACCGAAGACTGAAAAAGAAGTTCGGGGGTTTCTGGGTAGATTGAACTACATTTCAAGGTTCATATCTCACCTTACAGCAACCTGTGAGCCTTTGTTCAAGCTGTTGAGAAAGGAACAAACGGTCAGGTGGAATGAAGACTGCCAGATGGCTTTTGAAAAAATCAAGGAATACTTACAAGAACCTCCAATCCTCATACCTCCAGTTGAAGGAAGACCTCTAATAATGTACTTGGCAGTATTAGAAGAGTCAATGGGGTGTGTGATGGGCCAGCATGACGAGTCTGGTAGAAAAGAGTATGCAATATACTACCTAAGCAAAAAGTTTACCGACTGTTAACAACGTTATTCACTGCTCGAGAAAACTTGTTGTGCTTTAGCGTGGGCTGCTCGCCGACTAAGACAGTATATGTTGACCCACACTACCTTATTGATCTCAAAGATGGACCCAGTCAAGTATATATTTGAGAAGCCATCGCTCACCAGACGGGTTGCAAGATGGAAAATGATTCTCACAGAATATGACATTCAGTACACATCTCAAAAAGCTATCAAAGGCAGTGTATTGTCTGATTATCTTGCTGAGCAACCCATTGATGATTACCAGCCTATGAGATTTGACTTCCATGATGAAGACATCATGTTCATAAAGGCAAAAGATCATGAAGAGCCCATTCACACTGAAGGGTCTGACCTAGAAGAAGAATGGACTATAATGTTTGATGGGGCTGTTAATATGAATGGTCGTGGTGTTGGTGCAGTACTCATTACACCTAAGGGAGTTCACATGCCTTTCTCGGCAAAACTCACCTTTAATTGCACTAACAATGAAGCTGAATACGAAGCTTGTATTATGGGTCTTGAGGAAGCTATTGACCTCAGGATCAAGACTTTAACTGTATTCGGAGATTCAGCTCTGGTAATCAATCAAACCAACGGAAAATGGTATACTCACCAGGAGCATCTGATACCTTACAGGGATTATACAAGGAGATTACTCACATTCTTCACAACAGTCAAGCTTGAGTATATCCCTCGGGATGAAAATCAGTTTGCAGATGCTCTGGCTACCATTTCATCCATGATCAAAGTTCAAGCTGCCAACTTTGTGCCACGAATTTCAGTATCCAGACTTGACAGACCAGCATACGTATTCTCTGCAGACTTTGCTAAAGATGATAAGCCTTGGTTTTACGACATCAAATGCTTCTTGGAGGATCAAACATACCCACCTGGGGCATCTTCCAATGATAAGAAGACATTAAGAAGGCTAGCTGGTAGTTTCTTCCTGAATGCTGATGGTTCCTTGTACAAGAGAAACTTTGATATGGTACTTCTCAGATGCGTTGATAAGACAGAAGCGAACTTGTTGATGCACGAGGTGCACGAAGGATCTTTTGGTACCCATGCTGGAGGGCATGCTATGGCTAAAAAGTTGTTAAGATCAGGCTACTACTGGATCACAATGGATGCAGACTGTTGTGCTTATGCCAGGAAATGCCATAAATGCCAGATTTATGCAGATAAGGTGCATGTGCCTCCCAATCCTTTGAATGTGATGTCTTCACCATGGCCCTTTGCCATGTGGGGCATTTACATGATTGGCAAGATTGAACCGACTGCTTCAAATGGCCACAGATTCATCCTGGTTGCCATCGACTATTTTACCAAGTGGGTTGAAGCAGCTTCATATGCAAATGTCACCCGGCAAGTGGTAGCCCGATTCCTGAAGAGAGACATCATTTGTCGGTATGGAGTTCCCGAGCGAATCATTACTGATAATGGTTCCAACTTAAACAACAAAATGATGGCAGAGATGTGCCGGGACTTCAAGATCCAACACCACAATTCTTCTCCTTACAGGCCAAAGATGAATGGCGCTGTAGAGGCAGCTAACAAGAATATCAAGAAGATTGTGCAGAAGATGGTGGTCACCTACAAAGACTGGAATGAAATGCTACCATTTGCCTTGCATGGGTACCGTACATCAATCAGAACATCCACTGGGGCAACACCGTATCAGCTTGTGTATGGTATGGAGGCAGTCCTACCTGTTGAAGTTGAATTACCCTCCTTGCGGGTACTAATGGATGTCAAACTGAGTGAAGCAGATTGGGTCCGATCCCGATATGAACAACTGAGTCTGATCGAAGAGAAGAGATTAGCTGCAATCTGTCATGGGCAGTTATATCAGAAAAGAATGAAGAAAGCCTTCGATCAGAAAGTCAGGCTTCGAGAATACCAAGTAGTAGATCTTGTGCTGAAAAGACTCCTTCCTCCTCATACAGACCACAGGGGCAAGTGGACTCCGAATTACGATGGTCCATTCATAGTGAAGAAAGTATTCTCTGGTGGAGCACTGATGCTCACTACTATGGATGGTGAAGACTTCCTGTCCCTTGTGAATTCAGATGCAGTTAAAAAATACTTCGCATAAAAAGACCCGCTGGACATAAAAACAGAATGTAAGTCCAGGCAGGAATAGGGCATCCCGGCGAGTCAAAAACAGAATAAAAAGACTCGGGCAAAAATAAGGGAAAATAAATAATAAAAAAATGTATACCCGCTGAGTTGAAAAGCCGCATTAGACAGCTCAGGCAAAAATGGGTATCCCGGTGGATTGAAAACCCGAAAGGGCGATCCACGCAAAATTAGGGAATAAGCGAACAACTGCACTCTTAATTCGTCTGTATCACTCACAACATGGCAAACTTCGAAAGGTTAAAGCATCAGTCAGAATCAACCTTTCTCAGAAAGCAGGACGAGAAGAGTGTCAAGTGTCATACGGGTCATAGCAAAAGGGGAAGCACACTGAAGTGTCATCAACATTGCCAGCATCTTTTGTTTCTCAATTTGTAGCAATCTCCTCATTTCAGGGGATCTGTTTCTTTGATTGTACTTGCTAATTCAGGGCACACAAATTAATAAAATCAGATCTTCAGTCACATTTTGTCTCGTACATTTTATTTTCATTTGCAAAAATGTCTGATATCCTTAAAATATCAATTGCATAAATACAGATGCGTTTTTTAAATTATACGCTTACAGGAAATATATTTGCTCCTGGGAGTGTCTAAACTCCTATGATGGAATCCAGTAAGGGATACCTCAGGATACTTGTATGTTTCTTTGTCATAACAGGATTTCAGGAATCTAAGGTGCAGCATGGGGCATGAAAGCTTTTCCCCAGCAGGATGTCAAATCATTATGTCCTCAACACCTCTTCCAGGCAATATCTGGAATGTTCTCCCCAGTGAAGTTGCCAAGGCATTCTTCCCCAGCATCATCTTCAAAGCAGCATCAGGATGATCTCTTTTCCCAGCTGAGTCCTCATCCTCAGCAAGATCCCCACAGACATCTCTAGGAGGATCATTCAGTGATCTTTCGTCCCCAACCAAGTGTTAGACAGGAAACCATCTCCCCACAAAGTTTCAACCTCTATCCAGAAGAGCAATGTTTAAAGATCTCACAACAAAGCGACGAAAGCTTCCATAGCCCCAGATGGGTCCCTCATTATCAAAGATAGGTCTATCAGTGACCTGTTTCCCCAAGCAGTCATATATGCCAGATCTACCAATGATCTCATACCCAGCTGGCATATTTCCTTCAAGCAGATCAGTCATGAAATCTCTACAGCAACGGGATCCGAATCCCGGATCGGTATCTTTGCATAATCATAGCATTCGCATCATATTTTCCCCCCAGAGCGTAGCATTCCGTCTAATACGGAGCATTACGGAAAAAGTCAAACATATTGCATAATCATAGGCCATGTTTTGAATCAGACACCTGTTTATACCAACATTCCATCAAACATATATATATATATATACAAAGACCCACAGTCACAGCAGAAAGCCAAAGCGTCCCCTTTGCACTCACAAATACATGTTCATGTCACCACAAACAGATGCATATATATACACCCTCATTGACACCCGTCTGTGTCATCTTATCCCCACAAATCACCAGATTACCTTTTACACTTATAAGTTCATAACTCTTTTGACACCCGTCCGTGTCACACTCTCCTCAGCAAGTTGAACACTCGTCTGTGTTTCACTCATGTTTATTTTTACTCATACAGATACTCGTCTGTATCTTGTACACACCTATTTCCCCTCAGAGTCGGCACTCGTCCGTGTTCTTTGTTAACCAGTTGATACTCGTCCGTATCACCATCTTTGAACATGCGTCAGCGTTTGTTTCTACTGATACTCGTCTGTATCATAGTCTTAAGGATGGTCGTCCGCATTTTAACCTATACACAGCGTCAAACACTTATATCTTTTCTTTATTGAAATCAGACACTCGTCTGTGTCTACCCTTCCCCAGGAGAGTCCCCAGCAAATCCCAATAAATTATTTCCTTTCTATCTGACATTCGTCCTATGTCATGATACTTTCGGCAGTCGCACCCTGCCAGATGATCGTCCTTCACCTTTTGATGATCGTCCTTCATCATCCCCCCAGTGGAGTCTCCATTATTGGAACCCCTTCTATCCGTCATTCGTCCTATGTCGTGGTATTTTAGCAGCCGTCCCCTGCTAGGTGATCGTCCTTCACCTCTTGATGATCGTCCTTCATCATTTTATCCGATGGTCGTCCCCATTGTTGATCTGGTTGCCTGACATTCATCCTATGTCATGCTAAACTCCGAGAGCAGCCGCACCCTGCCAGGTAATCGTCCTTCACCTCTTGATGATCGTCCTTCATCATTTTATCTGATGGTCGTCCCCATCGTCGACTCTTTCTATCTGACATTCATCCTATGTCATGATACTTTCGGCAGCCGTACCCTGCCAGGTGATCGTCCTTCACCTTGGATGACCGTCCCTCATCTTATCCCCAACAGAGCAGCCGTCCCCTGCTAGGTGATCGTCCTTCGCCTCTGATGACCGTCCCTCATCATTTATTTCTTCAACCTGATGGTCATCCCCATCATTTACTTTACCTCTAATCCCCAGAGAGTTTTGTTCCGTTACTTGATGGTCGTCCCCAGCATGATACCTCCATTTCCCCAGCATGTCAGCCGTCCCCGTCATTGCTTTATCCCCAGAAGCCGTCCTCTACTCGATGGTCGCCCTCCATCGCCCGCACTTCATAATTATACTTTACTTTCTTTTTACCATATATATCCCTTTTCTTCTTCACCAAGTGAGTGCAAATTTTGACCTGTCTTTGGTATTCAACCACAAGTTATCTTGTTTGCCTGTTAAGTCGTTGCTTACATCCTGCACAACTAACTCATGTTTGAATAGGGGCAGATGTAAACACCCCAAATTTTCCCTCACTCATTTCACCATGGCTTGTGATCTTTTCATATGCATAAGTTCAATCATATCATCTCATATTACATTCTTGCTTCACTGCATTGGTTCAAAGTCATCTGCATCTAGGGTTTTGTGATCTGAGCAAACCAAGGGTCATCTGAGCCATTCCAAAGGCCTCCAATCATCTCAAGAGGGTCCATGTATGTTCAAGTATCATATTATATCCTCCTAAGATCAAGGAAGTCAGAAAATCACAAGAACTGGCAAGGCATGGAAGTAGAGCCAGGTTTAACTACACAGATGACCTGAAATTAGGGTTTTGGTTTCAGAGGCCATAACTCCAAATTTTTTGGTCATTATTGTTTCTATTGGTCTCTATATGTTATAAGGATAATGCATACCAATTTTCATGAAGAAATTCAATGGAGAAGGCATCTGATCAATAGATGACTTCTTGAGCAAATCAGTGTAAAATCAGGGCATCTGAGGCCCCCAATCATCCAACCAAAGGTTCTTCTCCATCATTTTGGGTGTATATGATCTTTATTTGATCTTAGAAGAAGTTAGAAGTTCACAAAATTGAAGAATTTTAAGCCATTTGCAAAGTTTCCATTTTGGGAAAGTAACTTGTAATGCAAACTTGCTATTTTGGGAAAGTTTTTCAACCTCCTCTTTTTGATTCAAAAATGCTTCAAATGAAAAATTCTTGGTCATGAAAGTTGTAGATTGGATCATTCCCTTTCCAAAAAGTACAAGAACTTGATCTAATTCATCATAGAACTCAAGTTATGGCCTTGCAAAGTTGGGAAAAATCATTAAATTTCACTTATGTGCCAAAGAGGGAAACTTGCAAAACCATTTGCCTAAGCATTTTGTGACTTCAAACACACTTCTAACCATTACACAAACATAGTACATGACATATAAATCAGAATTTCCCAAAGAATTGCATCATTATATGCCTTGAACATCAATATTTCTCAAAGGGGCCAAAATATCACATAATTGCAAAACATCCCATAACTTTCTTCCCTCATGCTGAATTGCCTCAAGAATGGATTTGTGGACATCCATGAAGTCAGTTGCGCATGGACATGCCCAAGGACCAGCTTTATTCTTGCTCATACCTCAAGTACAAGTCATGTTGATATTTTGGCAACTTGCCCATACCAATCACCATAGGCCACCACCCACTCTCTGACCTATCACAACTTGTTATGTGGATCAAACACAACTCATAACACAACACAACACAAGTTGAAACCTCCAAGAACTCAGCATACACAAAATTCCTCAAACTTTCAAAAGCTTTCGAAACTCATAGCTCAACCCACAAATCTTCAAACTTTTTCCACCATTCAACTCCACAATCATCACTGATCATTTCCCACCCTTCATTTTGCCTTGAAACACCCTGTATCAAAAACACGATTTTCACATTTCTTGAACTGAGTTTCATCCAACTTCATATAGAGGCCATTTAAACTCCAACCAAGCATTGCAAACTCTCCAGGGGAGTCATTGGAGGTGATTTGAGGCAAAGAACTGGTCAGAAAGCTCCTGGGTTGAAAGCTTCACTTCAGGTAGCCATGGAATTTATTTTTCCAGAACTTCTATTTTATGTTATAGAATGATTCTATGTGTTCCCCTGATTTCCATGATATGTTTTGTTTCGAAAATGGTTGAGTTTTAAGCATTTCACAAGCTTCTAAAATTTCTGCTTGATTTTCCGTTTTGCTTCGATTCAAGCTGTTCATATGAAATAAATGAAATTTGTTGGTTAATTCTTGTTTAGAGTGAGGTGAGGACCATTTCTGGAGAGTTTGATGCGTTTATTTTACGTTTTAAGTGAGATATCATGTTTGGCTAGCCGGAGAAGATGACTGGAACACTGTTCCGGTCACCTGAGAGTAATTAGGGTTCAGATTAGGGTCTTAA
This sequence comes from Lathyrus aphaca, assembly GCA_963966055.1. Taxonomy (NCBI): domain Eukaryota; kingdom Viridiplantae; phylum Streptophyta; class Magnoliopsida; order Fabales; family Fabaceae; genus Lathyrus; species Lathyrus aphaca. The sequence goes on along the minus strand of OZ014523.1, from coordinate 203,577,279 downwards.
TTGCGTAATTAGTGAAGTTTGAATTATAGCCATTCAGATGCGCGCTAGTCAATTCCCGCCCCCTAGGTTTGAATCCTAGCCCTCAGATCAGTTGACTTTCATTAATTCTCATTTTATTTTCATTTTATTTGCATTTTCTTTATCATTTTATTAAAAATAGCAAAACTCATCTAAAAAATTTTATTTTTTGCATAATGGTTCTAAATATTTTTCTCATTCTGAAAATAATTTTTATTTTATTTTTTGCATAAAAATTGTATTTTTAAAAATATTCAAATGTTTATTTTAATTAATTAATGGAAATTAATTAATTAAAATACCATTTAAGTTTCTAAAAATCACCAAAAAAATCACATTGCATCTTGAAACATTTAGAGATATTATAAAACCATTCATACCAATTTCTTTTTGGTTCTTGACCCATTTTGACATTTTTCTTTGGATTTAAGGTTCTTAAAAAGCAATATTTTGACCCTAACTTAGAAAAATCTTTTCTGCCTAACAATGAAGAGTTTGATAATGGTTCTTTTTGAATTGTATTCCACATATCATTTAGTTTCTAGGGTAAAATTGGCATGAATTTATCTTTCATTTTTGATTTGTTTTGCATTTTTCTTTGTGAGGTACCTTAAAAACCTAGCAAACTTAGAAAAATCATAACTTCTTTAGGGTTAAGAGTTAGGTCTCCTCCTTTGGGGTGTGATATCATATAGGGTTAGGGTTCCTTTGATCCCATTTTAAATTTTTTTATCTCATGCTTTGCTTCTGGTTTTGAGTTTTTGCATTGCATATTGTAGGTAAACCCTAATTTTGCCTCCATTTGCATTCATTCATCACATGCTTGCATGCATGAACTTTCCATGACATTGTATGCATCCACATGACATATAAGACATCTTAGGACATATTAGAAGCATGTTTTATCATTGCATCATCCATTTGCCATGCTTTTGCCTTCATTTCATGTCATATGCATTCATGAACTTCCATGGTTCTTACATGTCTCATTTGCATTCCCATCCTTTGTATGATCATCCACATCTCTTGACATGCTTTCATACCATCACATAGCATCATTTTCATCATGTTTATGCATCTGGTTTTGGTTTTTTACCTTTGCATATGTTTCATTCCATTTCATCTCTTTCCTTATGCATATTGTGCTAACATTTCAGGTGGTAAGTAACTTGAGAAGTGGATTTGCCTTCACTTCTCATTTCTATTCATCTCTTTTATAAATTCATTGTTGCATTTATCTTTTTTGTTTTGGAATGAGCTTGCTTGTTCATTCCTTCTCCTCCTTCTTTCTTCAAGCAACTTGTCTTCTTAAGTGAAGCAAGTTGTCTTGCTTCTTTCTGCTTCTCTTCCCTTTATCCTGTTTCTTCCTTGGTGGCTTTTCCTTGAAGATCTTCTTGCAAGATTCATAAACCCTAGGAATACCCAAGCATGATCATAATTGGGGTTTGATTAGTCCCCCATTTAGTTTTACCTTTGTGTCATCTTTGAGTCTTCTCTCCTTATCTCTTAACCAAGGACTAAACCTTAAAGGTTTTAAGGCTTTGTGATTAGGGTTATGCCTGTATCCTTCTATTAGGATGGAGTGTATAACTTTAATTCTAAGTGTTAAACCCTTAATGTGTTTAAATCCTTTAGTCAATCCATCTAATAATCACTAAGACATCAAGCTTGTAACTTGGGCCTTGCATTAGGGTTCTAATTCTTCCTTAATTGGTTAAGAAGGACTAACCCTAATGTTAATGGACAAGTCCCTCTCAAGTTGTCTTACAGACCATAAAATCTACTTCTTAATCTTACCATTAACTAAAATCCATCTTAATAAAGGCTTTGTTTTGTCATGAGATTAATCCCTAATCATGGATTAAGTTGAGGTATCTTCCTCAGCTTAAATGTTCTCATCTATTATCCTTCTATTAGGATGGTGTAATGGGTCCATTAAATCCTTGATTATGGCTTAAAATCATTACTTAACACTAAAAAAATACCAAAAACATCTAAATGAATGCAAGCAGGTTAATGATCTTAATCCTACATCATGGTGATTAAGTGTGAGGTGCTTACTTCATACTTAAGGTATTCTCATTACCCCTAATCAGAGGGAAGATGTGATGAGTTTACTAACCCTTGTTTTAGGCTTAAGCTCATTTTCTTATGACAAACTCCAAAAAGAAATAAAAGACTGAAAACACAAAAAAAAAAACAATAATCGTCTCCTCCGAGATTCTTTTCTCATCATCTTCATTCACAAACGAGAACTCGCTTCTTCCGTCTAATGCAAGACAGTTTGCACCTGAGCCAGACAGCTCATGCACTTGAGCATAGGCAAGTAAGCAGTTCACAAGTCAATTTATCTTTCAGTCTCTTTGAGTCGAACTACGGTGTTCTGACTTCCTCATTGCACGAGAGGATACGTAGGCATAACTTAACTGTTATCAAACAAAAGTCTCCGTATATTCCCCCTTTTCCAGCATTATTCTTTAAGCCTCATAGTCTTGAGCTTTGCACTCATTCCTTACACTGACACTCTTTGATTTAACTTCACATTTCTTTTTGCACTGACACTTGCATCCTTTTCCAGTTCTTGCACACAAAATAGCACTGACACTACCCCTTTAAGCACAAACTTTCAAGCGTGGATCCCGTCGAGTACGGCGGACAATCTGGGTGCTAATACCTTCCCAGGTTGTAACCAACCCCCTTTCTCAGATTCTCTGGTTCGCGACCGTCTTATCCATCTTTTCTTAGGTTTATGCAGCATTACCTTTCCTTCGAGATAAAAATGCCTAGCTGGCGACTCTTTTCATTCTTCTCCTTCGCCAACCGTTCGCGTCTGTACCCCTCTTGGCCAGGTGTCATTTGGTGGGAGCGACAGCTATGACCGGTATGTCTTCATGATTTCTCCATTTATGCACTTACTTTCTGAAGAAGAAATTAGAAGGATTCATACCCTTCGGAGATTGCCAGGTTGAATGAGACGAAGACATAGTACATATAACTTAGATCGTAGTCATTCGCTTATTCCCTTCTTTTGCGTGGACCTCCCTTTCGGATTTTCAATCCATCAGGATAGCCTTTTTTGTCTGAGCTGTCCAATGTGGATTTTCAACTCACCGGGTGTACTTTTTTATTTATATCCCTAACTTTTTCCCGAGCCTTTTTTCTGTTTTTAGCTCCCCGCGATGTCCTTTTTTTTGCTTGGACTCTTTATTTTGTTTTTTGTCTAGCGGGTCTTTTTATGCGAAGTATTTTTTAACTACATCTGAATTGACAGGGAACAATAAATCTTTACCATCCATGGTAGTGAGCATCAGTGCTCCACCTGAGAAAACTTTCTTCACCACGAATGGACCTTCATAATTTAGAGTCAATTTTCCCCTATGATCAGTACCTGGAGGAATAATTCGCTTGAGTACAAGCTCACCAACTTGATACTCATGAGTACGTACTCTCTAATTAAATGCTTGCTTCATTTTCCTCTGTTAAAGCTGACCATGACATACAACTAGCTGCCAATCTCTTTTTCTCAATTAAGCACAACTGATTATATCGGACACACACCCATTCAGCGTTGTCAAGCTTGACGTTCATCATTACTCACAAAGAAGGAATCTCGACTTCAACAAGTAGGAATGCCTCCATACCATACACCAAGGAGAACGGAGTTTCCGCAGTAGACGTCCTGACTGACGTTTGGTACCCATGTAAAGCAAACGGTAACATATCATGCCAATATTTGTAGGTAACGACCATTTTCTGCACAATCTTCTTGATATTCTTGTTTTCTGCCTCGACCGCGCCATTCAACTTTGGCCGGTAAGGACAAGAATTGTGATGTTGTATTTTGAAGTCCCGGTATAGCTCAGCCATCATGTTGTTGTTAAGATTGGAACCATTATCAGTAATGATTCTCTCGGGAACTCCGTATCTACAGATAATGACTTTCTTTAGAAATTTGGCCACCACATGTCTGGTGACATTGGCATAAGATGATGCTTCGACCCATTTGGTAAAGTAATTGATTGCGACCAATATGAAATGATGGCCATTTGAAGCAGTCGGCTCGATCTTCCCAATCATGTCAATTCCCCACGTAGAAAATGGCCAAGGAGATGACATGACGTTGAGCAAGCTTGGAGGTACATGCACTTTGTCTGCATAGATCTGTTACTTGTGGCATTTATGGGCGTATGAACAACAGTCTGCATTATTGTTAACCAATAATACCCCCGATCTCAAAAGTTTATTTGCCATTGCATGCCCTCCTGCATGGGTACCGAATGATCCCTCATGAACCTCCTGCATTAACATGTTTGCTTCGTGTCTATCCACACATTTGAGCAACACCATGTCAAAGTTTCTCTTATACAACACATTGTCAGCATTTAAGAAGAAACTTGCAGCAAGTCACCTCAAAGTCTTTTTGTCGTTGGAAGATGCTCCAACTGGGTATTCTTTACTTTCCAGAAAGTAATTATTATCATGATACCATGGCTTATCATCAGATATTGCATCAACAGATAACACATATGCAGGTATATCAAGCTGGGAGATATCAATCTTGGGGACATAATCCCAGTACATCACTTTGATGGTTAAAGAGAGCGTAGCCAGTGCATCGGAAAACTGATTGTCATCACGTGGTATATACTAAAGCTTTACTGTTGTGAAGAATGTCAACATCCTTCTGGCATAATCCTGGTATGGAATTAAATGTTCTTGATGCGTATAACACTTGCTGGTGATCTGATTAATCACGAGAGTTGAATCTCTGAATATATCGAGGGTCTTAATATTGAGATTAATAGCCTCCTCTATTCCCATAATGCAAGCCTCGTATTCTGCTTCATTGTTGGTGCAACCGAAAGTTATTATGGAGGCGAAGGGAAAATGGACACCTTCAGGAGTAATCAAAACAGCACCAACTCCGTGCCCATTGATATTGACAGCCCCATCAAACATCAATCTCCATTTGGATTCAGGGTTTGGCCCATCCTCCGGGAGTGGTTCCTCGCAGTCCTTATCTTTGAGGTACATGATGTCCTCATCAGGAAAGTCAAATATCATGGGTTAATAGTCATTCTCAAGAGGCTGTTGTGCAAGATAGTCTGATAGCACACTTCCTTTGATGGACTTTTGCGATTTGTATTGAATATCGTACTCAGTCAACACCATCTTCCAACGTGCAACATGTCCGGTTAATGCTTGTTTCTCAAAAATGTACTTGACAGGATCCATTTTTAAAATTAACAGGGTCGTGTGGGTCAACATATATTGTCTTAGTCGGCGAGAAGCCCATGCCAAAGTGCAACAAGTTTTCTCGAGTAGTGAGTATCTTGATTCACAGTCGATAAACGTTTTGCTAAGGTTGGACATTGCATGCTCTTTTTGACCAGACTCGTCATGTTGGCTGAGAACACATCCCATTGATCCTTCAAGCATAGTCAAGTACATAATGAGCGGCCTCCCCGGAACCGGAGGTATCAGGATAGGAGGTTCCTGCAAATATTCTTTTATCTTTTCAAAAGCCTTTTGACAATCATCATTCCATATGACTGCTTACTCTTTTCTTAGCAATTTAAATATTGGTTCACATGTAGCTGTGAGGTGAGATATGAACCGCGCAATGTAGTTCAATCTTCCTAGGAAGCCCCGTACTTCTTTTTCTGTTCGCGGTGCACGCATATCTTGTATAGCTTTGACTTTAGCAGGATCTACCTCTATCCCTCTCTGGCTCACAATGAAACCCATCAATTTCCCAGAACGCACTCCAAAAGTGCACTTGTTCGGATTTAACCTCAGACGAAACTTTCTCAATCATTCAAACATCTTTTTGAGGTTAATTAGATGCTCTTCTTCATCTCGGGACTTGGCAATCATGTCATCCACGTAGCATTCAATCTCTTTGGGGATCATATCATGAAACAGTGTTACCATTTCCCGTTGGTATGTTGCCCCGACGTTCTTCGTAACAAAAGGCATAACCTTATAGCAAAACGTACCCCACAGATAATGAACGTTGTTTTCTCCATGTCTTCTGGCACCATCTTTATCTGATTATATCTGGAGAAGCCATCCATGAAAGAAAAGACCGAGAACTGAGTCGTGTTATCAACCAATACATCAATGTGAGGTAATGGGAAATCATCTTTAGAGCTTGCTCTGTTTAAGTCTCGGTAGTTGTCGCTCCCGATAGATGGGACTGGCCCAAATAAAGGTACAGACGCGAACGGTCGGCGAAAAGAACAATGAGAACACACAGCAGTGAACTCACTGGAGATGAAAAGAGTCGCCAGCTAGGCATTTTTATCCTGGAGGAAAGGCAATGCTGCATAGGCCTAGAAAGATATGGATAAGACGGTTGCGAACCAGAGAGACTGAGAAAGGGGGTTGGTTACAACCTGGGAAGGTATTAGCACCCAGATTGTCCGCCGTACTCGACGGGATCCACGCTTAAAAGATTTGTGTTTTAAAGGGGTAGTGTCAGTGCAATTTGTGTATAAAGAGCTGGAAAAGGATGTACAGGTGTCAGTGTAAAAGAAGTGCAAAGTGAAGTATACAAATGAAGTGTCAGTGTAAGGACAAGAATGAAAAGCTCATGATAATGAGGCTAAGAGAGTGATGCTGGAAAGAGGGGGAATATACAGAGACTTTTGTTCGATAACTGTTAAGTTATGCCTACGTATCCTCTCGTGCAATGAGGAAGTCAGAACACCGTAGTTCGACCCAAAGAGACTGAAAGATGAATTGACTTGTGAACTGCTTGCTTGTATATGCTCAAGTGTATGACCTGTCTGGCTCAGGTGCAAACTGTCTTGCATTAGACGGAAGAAGCGAGTTCCCGTTTGTGAGTGAATGAGATGAGAAAAGAATCCCGGAGGAGACGATTGTTGTTTGTTTTTGTATTTTCAGTCTTTTATTGCTTGTGAAAGTTTGTCATAAGTTAATGAGCTTAAGTCTAAACCAATGGATTTAGTAAACTCATCACATCTTCCCTCTGTTTAGGGGTAATGAGATTACCTTAAGTGTGAAGTCAGATTCTCACACTTAATCACCTTTGGTGTAGGATTAAGATCATTAACCTACTTGTGATTATTTAGATGTTTTTGTTGTTTTTGTTTAGTGTTAAGTAATGAGGTTAAGCCATAATCAAGGATTAAACAGACTCATTACACCATCCTAATAGAAGGATAATAGATGAGAATGTTTAAGCTGAGGAAAGCTCCTCAACTTAATCCATGATTAGGGATTAAACTCATGACAAAACAAGCCTTTGATTAAGTGAATTTTATTTAGTGGTATGATGAAGAAGTGTTTTTTATGATTTGTAAGACAACTTGAGGGGGACTTGTCCATTAACACTAGGGTTAGTCCTTCTTAACCATTTAAGGAAGAAATAGAACCCTAATGCAAGGCCCAAGTTACAAGTGTGATGTCTTGATAATTATTAAGTGAATTGATTAAGAGATTTAAACACATTAAGGGTTTAACACTTAGGATTAAAGTTATACACTCCATCCTAATAGAAGGATGCAGGCATAAGCTTAATCACAAAGCCTTAAAGCCTTTAGGGTTTAGTCCCTGATTATGAGGTGAGAAGAGAAGACTCAAAAGAGACACAAAGGTAAAACTAAAAGGGGAGACTAATCAAAACCCTAATCATTGTCATGCTTGGTTGTTCCTAAGGTTTGTGAGGTTAAACAAGAAAGATCTCCAATGGAACCACCAGGAAGCAGATGAAAGGATCAAGAGAAGCAAAGCAACTTGCTTCATTCAAGAAGTCAAGTCACTTGAAGAAAGAAAGTGGGAAGAAGAAGAATGAGCAAGCTCAAACTCAAACACATATAGAAATGCAGCATGGATTCAAGAGAGATGAAAAGAAAAGTTATGAGAAGTGAAGGCAAATTCACTTCTCAACATCACTTACCACCTGAAATGTTAGGAAAGAAATGCAATGCAATGCAAAATGGGATGAGATGACATGATGAGAAACAAAACCAGAAGCATTTACATGATGCTAATGATGCTATGAGATGCTACAAACATGAGGCAACACATGGAGATGATCACACAAGTTCATGAATGCAAATGAAGCAAGTTAAGAATCATGGACATACATGAAAAGTTATGAAGTGCAATATGGCATACAACATGGCAGATGCAAGATGCAATGATCAAACATGCTTTCAATATGTCTTATGATGTCAAATGAATCAAATGGATGCTTGGAATGTCATGGCAAGTCATGTTATGCAAGAGAATGCAAGATGAATGCATATGGAAGCCCAAATTAGGGTTTATGATCAAAGCATCAAACACAACCCAAAATCAGAAGCAAACAACATTATAAAAAATTTAAAATGCACTCAAAGGACCCCTAATCCTATACTAACTCAATGCCCAAAGGAGAAGTTTCAACTCCTAACCAAGTTCAAGTTATGATTTTCCTAAGTTTTCTAGGGTTTTAGGGTTCCTAAACAAAAGAAATGTCAAACAAATTGAAAATGAAAGATCAAATCATGGCCATTTAATCTCACAAACTACATGCTAAATACAATGCAATGCAAAAAGAATCAATGTCCAACTCTTCATGAATAGGCAGAAATGATTTTTTGAACTTTGGATCAAATTAATGCATAAAAATGATTTTAAATCAATGAAAAATTCTCAAAATGCATCAAGATCAAAAAATAAATTTGGTTTGAAGGTTGGACAATGTTTCTAAATGTCTTAGAACATTTTATGAATTTTTTGGTGATTTTTAAATACCTAAAAGTATTTTTAATAAATTAATTCTCATTAATCAATTAAAAATAAACTTTTAAATATTTAAAAATACTTTTTTAATGCTAAAAATGAAAATAAAAATATTTTTGTGTTTTAAAAATTAATGAAACTCTTGACAAAAAGTTTCATAATTTTTAAACAATTTTTACTATTTTAAATAAATTGCACAAGTTAAATGAGAAAAAATGAAATAAAAACAAAATAAAATGGAAAGTATTTCAATCTGATGGTGGAGATTTGAACTGGGGTGGAAACCATTGACCGCGCGCGTTTATGAAGGGTCCAGATTGCTTCTGACTTTAATTAAGTTTTATGAAATAATTAAATGAGTTAATGGTGATTAGGGCACAGTGGACCCATCTGAACCACTCATCCACGCGCGAAGTCAAGGAAAGTCAAAGGATCCTACGCTCAAGATTCAAATGGACTTAATGACCTGAGATTAGGGCAAATGACATTCAGGTGACCGGAGGGAAGCTCCGGTCATCTTCTCCGGTGATAACAAAACCCTAGAATATGATTCAGGCAACCATTCTTCAAATTAAAGCCAGGGAAACATTCCTCTACTCAAACCCCACTCAAATCATCTCTCAAACTAAATTTCTCATGCTTAAACTAAGAGAATCGAAGCCATGAAGATTCACGGGCAAAGTTTCAGAGCCCTGGTAAATCCTCATTTCTCACCCATTTCTAATCCTAAAACCACCCCCATGACCAGCAAGGCATAAGCAATCAGTTTATAACTTAAAAATCAAGCTCTGAGAGAAAAGTTTCATGGCCATACCTGAGATGGAGACTCCTGTTTCTGGGCTTTCAGAGCTATTCTTTGGTGCAAGCTTGCTCCACTGACTCCCCTGGTGCTAATGGTAGGCTTGGAATGAGCTTAAGCAAGCTATTTTGAGAGATTCCAATCTGATATAGCAGAAAATGAGTTTTGTGTGTGAGTGATTTCAAGCTCTGTTAATGGTTGGTTCTTGCTCTCTTGAGTGTGTTTGACTTGTTAGTGAAGAAAGTTTTGGTGTTTTGTGGCTGTGGAAGGTGATTCGAAGAAGGGAAGCTTTGTGACAGTTTTTATGAAGGCTGAGTTCTAGTGTGCTTCTGGCTGTTTTGAGTGTTGGTCTGGGCTTAATGAAGCATGGTGAGTTGAGTAGTGGAATTGGTTTTTGTGCTTGTGAGCTATGGAGACAGATTCGAAGAGAAATGCAAAATGGGGTGAGTTTGTGTATGTCTTGCTAGGGCTTGTTTCAGGCTGGCTCCTTATGTGAAATGGCTAGCAAATGGATAGTATAAACAACTCCAATTGGTCAGATGATGTGACCTGGCCTGCTGTGATAGGTAAGTTCACTTTTGCAAATTGTCAACCTTTTTGTAAGAGAGGCATGGGCTAAGTTCTAGCTTGGTACAAGAGTGTGGGCTGGCGCAGCATGGTGTGTGAGTGAGGCTAGGGTGGTTCAGCAGCCAAGGCAACAAGTTGGTGAAAGTGTGATGATGGTTTTGCAAGTTGATCATCTTTGGTTCACATGTAACTATCTTGCTACACAAGCCATGAAACATGAGAAACTTTGGTTCAAATCTGATTTTTAGGTCACATAGAATGTTTGTGTAGTGGTTAGACATGAATTAGGAGCTATGAATGCCTTGGTACAAAGTTTTTGCAAGTTTCTCATTTGAGGCATATCTTGAAAATTAGTGATTTTTGCCAACTTTGACACACCATAACTTTTGATCCAAAATGAATTAGATCATGTTCTTGTACTTTTTGAAAAGGGAAAAATGTATTCTACAACTTTCATGACCAAAGTTTTTCCATTTGAAGCATTTTTGGATCAAAAAGCAAGGCTTGAAAAATGGCATAAAATGACATATTCTTGAAAAGTCAACCATGCCCTAAAAAGTCAACTTTGCAAAAACTTGTAATTCTTGAATTTTGTGAACTTCAACCTTCTTCCATGATCAAATAAAGATCATATACACTCAAAATGATGAAGATCACCCCTTGGTTGGGTCATTGGGGGCCTCAGATGCCCTGATTTTGCACTGACTTGTCTGAAAAGTCAACTCTTGATCAGATGACTTCCCCATGGAATTTCTTCATGAAAATTGATATGCATACTCCCTATACCATATAGAGATCAATGGAAACAAGAATGACCAAAAAATTTGGAGTTATGGCCTCTGAAACCAAAACCCTAATTCTAGGTCAACTGTGTAGTCAAACTTGGCTCTGCATCCATACCAATCCCAGTTCTTGTGATTCTTTGGCATTTTTGACTTTGAGAGAATGCAATATGATATAAGAACACACATGGACCCATTTGAAGTGATTGGTGGCCTTTGGAGTGGCTCAAGAAGCTCTTGGATTGTTCAGATCACAAACCCTAGGTGCAGATGACTTAGAACCAATGCAAAGATTCAAAAATGTGATATGAGATGCTATGATTATGTTCATGCATATGAAATGATCACAAGCCATGGTGTGAATGGGTGAGGGCAAATTTGGGGTGTTTACAGCTGCCCCTATTCAAACATGAGTTAGCTGTGCAGGATGTAAGCAGCGGCTTAACAGGCAAACAAGATAACTTGTGGTTGAATACCAAAGACAGTCCAAAATTTGCACTCACAGAATGAAGAAGAAAAGGGATATAGATTGTAAAAGAAAATAAAGTATATTGTAAAGTGTGGGCGACGGAGGACGACCGTCGAGCAGAGGACGACTGCTGGGTAAAGAGCAATGACGGGGACGGCCGACATGCTGGGAAAAGTGCGGAAATAAAGCGATGACGGGGACGGCCGACATGCTGGGGATAAAAGGCAAAGCCAAGACGGGGACGGCCGACTAGCTGGGAAAAATAAGAGATTATGATGGGGACGGCCATCAAGATAAAGTTGTAAGACTCTCTGGGAATTAATGAAACATGACGGGGACGGCCATCAAGTTCATAAAGTAAAGTAACCAACGATGGGGACGGCCATCGGGCTAAAAAGAAAAGGGACCACGACGGGGACGGCCATCGGGTTAAAGAATAAATGAAATAAACAGATGATGAGGTACGGTCATCAAAGGTGAAGGACGATCACCTAGCAGGGGACGGCTGCTCTGTTGGGGGTAAGATGGGGGACGGCCATCTAAGGTGGAGGACGACCACCTGGCAGGGTACGGCTGCCGAAAGTATCGCGACATAGGACGAATGCCGGATAGAAGGTCAACGATGGGGACGGCCATCGGACGAGCATGATGGAGGACGACCATCAAGAGGTGGAGGACGACCACCTAGCAGGGGACGGCTGCTCTCGAGGTTTATCATGACATAGGACGAATGCCAGATAACCAAAAATCAACAATGGGGACGGCCATTGGATAAACTGATGAAGGACGATCATCAAGGGGTGGAGGACGACCACCTAGCAGGGGACGGCTGCTAAAAATCAACGATGGGGACGGCCATCGGATGAGCATGACGAAGGACGACCATCAAGAGGTGGAGGACGACCACCTAGCAGGGTACGGCTGCTCTCAGGGTTTATCATGACACAGGACGAGTGTCAGATAAAAGGAAGATTTGCTTACTCGGCGATCTACTGGGGATGTAGTAAACACGGACGAGTGTTTACAACCAAGCAAAGAAAGGTATAAGTGTTTAGATGTTGTGTATAGATTAAAGATGCGGACGAGCATCCTTAAGACTACGATACGGACGAGTATCGGGTAGAAACAAACTGACACATGTTCAGAGATGATGATACGGACGAGTATCAACTGGTTAACAGAGAACACAGACGAGTGTTGAATCTGAGGGGACTCTCCTGGGGAAAAGTAGACACAGACGAGTGTCTATATTCAAGAAGACATAAGTGTTTGACACAGTGTATGGATTAAAGATGCGGACGAACATCCTTAAGACTATGATACGGACGAGTATCAGGTAGAAACAAACACTTGACGCATATTCTGAGATGATGGTACGGACGAGTACCAACTGGTTAACAAAGAACATGGACCAATGCCGAATCTGCGGGGATATAAATGGTATATACAAGATACGGACGAGTATCTGTATAAGTGGTAACACGAGTAGTGAGTGGTGTATAGATGAATGTTTATCTGCTGGGGAGGGTGACACGGACGAGTGTCAAAAGAAAAAAAAAGTGTAACAAGTATATGGGTTGTAAGAGTGTAGGCGACTGCGTTGGGGATATGACACGGACGGGTGTCAAGAAAATGTATATGCAAGTATAGGTGAGTGCAAAGATGATGTCTTTGGCTTTCTGCTGGTGATATGACACGGACGGGTGTCGGGACGTATCTGTAATGCAGGTGGTTTTGTTTGTAAAGAGGGTTCAGGCGACTTTACTGGGGAATGATGACACGGATGGGTGTCAAAAGGAGTATATACTGGTGTTTATGATTTGGGAGGAAACTGCTTTTGTTGGGGACTCTGGTGGGGATTTCTTCTGTATATTAATGATGAACGGTTATTATTCACAAGTGCTCGATTCACAACATGGCTTATGATTATGCTATGCGCTTGATTTTTTGCCGTAATGCTCCGTATTAGACGGAATGCTACGCTTTGTGGGTGAATATGATGCAAAATGCCATGATTATGCAAAGAGGTACAGATCCGGGATTCGGATCCCGTTGCTGTGAAGATCTCTGGTCGATCTGTTGGAAATGGGCCTCCCAGCTGGGGATGAGATCATTGGTAGATCTGGAGAGATGTATCTGCTTGGGGATATAGGTCACTGATTGACATATCCTTGTAAATGAGGGACCCAGCTGGGGTTTGTAGAGGCTTTCCGTACTCTGTTGTGACTCCTTCGTGCGTTGCTCTTCTGAATAGAGGCTGAGGATTCCGTGGGGAGATGGTTCCCCGACTTTTGCATTCTGTTGAGGAAGAATCAATAACTCGGCTGGTGGTAGTAGCAAGTGGCAGCTCACTGGGGAAAGTTGTTGGCAACTCAGCTGGGGAGAAAACACCTCTGGTGCCAAGAGTGAATGTTGATTTGCCAGCTTGCTGGGATGTAACTTGCATGCCCCAAGCTGCGTTCTGGATACCTGCAATCCTGCAAAGATAGAGAAACGCACAAATGGTCCCGAGGTATCCCTTACTGGATTCCGTCATAGGAGCTTAGTTACTTTTGAGAGTAAGTATATTCCCTGCAAGCATGTGTTTTTATTATTTTTTTTTTAGAGAAAAGCATCTGTTCCTGTGCAATTAGTTTTTTAGAGACATCAGACATTCTTTGCAAATAAAAATGTACAAGATGAAACATGACTGAAAAGTCAGATTTTATTAATTCATGTGCCCTGAATTGGCAAGATACAGTCAAAGAAACATATCTCCTAAAATGAGGAAATTGTTACAAATTGAGAAACAAAATGCTGGCGATGTTGACGACGCTTTCAAAGGAGCTTCCCCTTTCGCTATGACCCGTATGACTTTTGACGTTCTTCTCATCTTGCGTTCTGGAGAAGGTTGATTCTGATTGAAGCTTGATCCTTTCGAGGTTTACCGAGTTGCGGATAATACAGACGAATTCAGAATGCAGTTGTTCGCTTATTCCCTTGTTTTGCATGGATCGCCCTTTCGGGTTTTCAATCCATCGGGATACCCATTTTTGCCTGAGTTGTCCAATGCGGCTTTTCAACTCAGCGGGTGTACATTTTTGTTTATTTTCCCTTATTTTTGCCCGAGTCTTTTATTCTGTTTTTGACTCGCCGGGATGCCCTATTTTTGCCTGGACTTACATTCTGTTTTTGTGTCCAACGGGTCATTCATTTTTTTTTATGCGAAGTATTTTTTAACTGCATCCGAATTCACAGGGGATGGGAAGTCTTCACCATCCATGGTGCTGAGCATCAGTGCTCCACCAGAGAAAACTTTCTTTACCACGAATGGTCCTTCATAATTCGGAGTCCACTTGCCCCTGTGGTCTGTATGAGGAGGGAGGATTCTCTTCAGCACAAGATCTCCTACTTGGTACCCTCGGTGCCTGACTTTCTGATCGAAGGCTTTCTTCATTCTCTTCTGATACAACTGCCCATGACAGATTGCAGCCAATCTTTTCTCTTCAATCAGACTCAGTTGTTCGTATCGGGCCCGAACCCACTCTGCTTCGTTCAGCTTAACATCCATCAATACCCGTAGAGAGGGTAATTCAACTTCAACAGGTAGGACTGCCTCCATACCATACACAAGCTGATACGGTGTTGCCCCAGTGGATGTCCTGATTGACGTGCGGTACCCATGCAAAGCAAATGGTAGCATTTCATGCCAATCTTTGTAAGTGACTACCATCTTCTGCACAATCTTCTTGATATTCTTGTTTGCCGCCTCAACAGCGCCATTCATCTTTGGCCTGTAAGGAGAAGAATTGTGGTGTTGGATCTTGAAGTCCCGGCACAGTTCTGCCATCATTTTGTTGTTTAAGTTGGAACCATTATCAGTAATGATTCGCTCGGGAACTCCATATCGACAGATGATATCTCTCTTCAGAAATCTGGCTACCACTTGTCTTGTAACATTTGCATATGAGGCTGCTTCAACCCACTTGGTGAAATAATCAATGGCAACCAGGATGAATCTGTGGCCATTTGAAGCAGTTGGCTCAATCTTGCCAATCATATCAATGCCCCACATGGCAAAGGGCCATGGTGAAGACATGATGTTCAAAGGATTGGGAGGCACATGCACCTTATCTGCGTAGATCTGGCATTTGTGGCATTTTCTGGCGTAGGCACAATAGTCGGCATCCATTGTGATCCAGTAATAACCTGATCTTAACAATTTCTTGGCCATGGCATGCCCTCCAGCATGGGTACCAAATGATCCTTCGTGCACTTCATGCATCAACAAATCTGCTTCCGTCTTGTCAACACATCTGAGGAGTACCATATCAAAGTTCCTTTTGTAGAGAGAACCATCAGTGTTCAGGAAGAAACTGCCAGCAAGCCTTCTCAATGTCTTCTTATCATTGGGAGATGCCCCAGGTGGGTATGTTTGATCCTCCAAGAAGCACTTAATGTCATGGAACCAAGGCTTATCATCTTTGACAACATCTGCTGCAAATACATATGCTGGTCTATCAAGTCTGGATACTGAAATTTGAGGTACAAAGTTAGCAGCTTGAACTTTGATCATGGATGAAATGGTAGCAAGAGCATCTGCAAACTGATTCTCGTCCCGAGGGATATACTCAAGCTTGACTGTTGTGAAGAAAGTCAATAACCTCCTTGTATAATCCCTGTAAGGTATCAGATGATCCTGGTGGGTGTACCATTTTCCGTTGGTTTGATTAACTACCAGAGCTGAATCTCCGAACACGGTCAACGTCTTGATCCTGAGGTCAATGGCTTCCTCAAGACCCATAATGCAAGCCTCGTATTCAGCTTCGTTGTTAGTGCAGTTGAAAGTGGGTTTTGCCGAGAAAGGCATGTGAACTCCTTTAGGTGTAATAAGTACTGCACCAACACCACGACCATTCATATTAACAGCCCCATCAAACATCATAGTCCATTCTTCCTCCGGGTCAGGCCCTTCAGTGTGAACAGGCTCCTCACGATCTTTTGATTTTATGAACATGATGTCTTCATCAGGGAAGTCAAATCTCATAGGCTGGTAGTCATCAATAGGTTGCTCAGCAAGATACTCAGACAATACACTGCCCTTGATGGCTTTCTGAGAGGTGTACTGGATGTCGTATTCTGTGAGAATCATCTTCCATCTTGCAACCCGTCCGGTAAGAGCTGGCTTCTCGAAAATGTACTTGACTGGGTCCATCTTTGAGATCAATAAAGTAGTGTGGGTCAACATATACTGTCTTAGTCGGCGAGCAGCCCACGCTAAAGCACAGCAAGTTTTCTCGAGCAGTGAATAACGTTGTTCACAGTCGGTAAACTTTTTGCTCAGGTAGTATATTGCATACTCTTTTCGACCAGACTCGTCATGCTGGCCCAGCACACACCCCATTGACTCTTCTAATACTGTCAAGTACATTATCAGAGGTCTTCCTTCAACTGGAGGCATAAGGATTGGAGGCTCTTGCAGGTATTCTTTGATCTTGTCAAAAGCCTTCTGGCAGTCTTCATTCCACCTGACCGTCTGTTCTTTTCTCATTATTTTGAACAAGGGTTCACAGGTTGCTGTAAGGTGAGATATGAACCTTGAAATGTAGTTCAATCGACCTAAGAACCCTCGAACTTCTTTCTCTGTTTTCGGTGCAGGCATCTCTTGAATAGCTTTGACTTTATCAGGGTCAACTTCAATCCCTTTTTCACTCACAATAAAGCCCAGCAACTTACCATATCGCACCCCGAATGTGCATTTGTTGGGGTTCAGCTTCAGTTGGTACTTCCTCAGACGCTTGAATAGCTTCAGCAGATTCACCAGGTGATCTTCTTCAGTAAGGGACTTGGCAATCATGTCATCCACGTAACATTCTATTTCTTTATGGATCATATCGTGGAATAATGTCACCATAGCCCGTTGATATGTTGCACCAGCATTCTTCAGCCCGAATGGCATCACCTTGTAACAGAACGTGCCCCAGGGTGTGATGAAAGTTGTCTTCTCCATGTCTTCAGGTGACATTTTGATCTGATTGTATCCTGAAAATCCGTCCATGAAGGAGAATACCGAGAACTGAGCCGTGTTATCCACCAATACATCAATGTGAGGTAATGGGAAATCATCTTTCGGGCTGGCTCTGTTCAGATCCCGGTAGTCAACACACATTCTTACTTTGCCGTCTTTCTTAAGCACAGGTACTATGTTAGCAACCCACGGCGGATAACTAGTTACAGCAAGGAACCCGGCGTCCCACTGCTTTTGTACCTCTTCTTTGATTTTCATAGCCATGTCTGGGCGAGTACGGTGCAATTTCTGTTTGACCGGTGGGCATTCTTCTCTCAAAGGCAGCTTGTGCACAACTATATCGGTGTCCAACCCCGGCATATCTTGATACGACCAAGCAAACACATCCACATATTCTTGAAGCAGATCAATCAGTTGTCTTTTCACTGAGTCTTGTAAGCAGGCCCCGATTTTAACCTCCTTCACGTCTTCATCTGTACCAAGATTAATCACTTCAACCTCCTCCTGGTGAGGAGTAATAACCTTTTCCTCTTGTCTCAACAACCTGGCTAGCTCTTCAGGAAGCTCATATTCTTCTTCAACCCCTTCATCAGCTTGATTGATCGGATTGTCAAAGTCATATGAAGTCGTAGCTGTGTTGTTGTCGGTGCTGTCTGGGAGGCATTCTCTGCAAGGGTTCAGTTTGTTCATTTTAGTGATTGATTTTAATCTTGTTTAGAAAAGTGAAATAAAGTTATCATTTTGAAAACATCGCCATTTATTTTTTGTACAAAAAGAAAAAATGGAAAAACAGTGAGTGGAAAAGAAAAAGACTCATTTGCAAAAAGATGTCTGATATTTCATTGATTAATCTTGTTTGCACAAAAAGTACAGATGGCCCGATTACAAAATGAGTCTTGTCATCTTGGGCAAGATGCAAGACTTTGATGCATGCTATAAAAATACAGGAAATAATAATTACTCTGCATGAGTAACTCTTATAATTTCCTGGGAAGACCAGTTTGAGATACTGTTCCCCGGGATCTTTGGACGAATCCAATTCTCCAGATTGCGCTCCTCTTCCAGCTCGTCTTCCAGATTGTTGATGGCATCAGGGGTGAGCCCCCCCCCCCCCCCACTGACAAAACCGGGCTTCTCAGCATCCTCTGCTTGATTTTGTTGAGTTGGTCTGTAACCCAACCCAAATTTGTCTTTCTTCTCCTCCACAGATAAAACCTTGCCCCAGCCTTGGGCAGTTCCTTCCTCAACAACCTTCCGGGCTTGTTGGTAAGATGACATGGAGATTCCAGATACAGCAGATGCTTCATTAACATTCAAGGCCTCAAATCCTTGGCTCATTGTTTCATGGATTTCCCCATCCATCTCAATATACTTATAAGTAGCCAGATGGCTAACAAATATATCCTCCTCCCCACAGATAGTAACAACTTGGCCTTCCCACTCAAATTTTAACTTCTGGTGAAGGGTAGACCTTACTGCGCCAGCGGCATGAATCCATGGTCTACCCAACAAACAGCTGTAGGCAGGCTGAATGTCCATCACGTAGAAGATCGTTTTAAAGGTCTGTGGGCCAATCGTCACAGGCAGCTCAATTTCTCCCAGAACCGATCTCTTAGAACCATCAAAGGCTCTTACTACCAGGTTACTGGGACGCAATGTCAATCCTTCATACTCTAGCTTCACCAGGGCCTTTTTCGGTAAGACATTAAGGGATGACCCTGTGTCTACCAGCACATGGGAAAGGACTGCACCTTTACATTCCATGGTGATGTGCAAGGCCTTGTTATGGTTGCGGCCTTCCGTTGTCAAGTCAGTATTGGTGAACCCTAGCCCATTGCTAGCAGTAACATTTCCAACCACGGTTTCCAACTGATTGACGGTGATCTCTTCAGGCACGTAAGCTGCGTGCAAGACTTTGAGTAGTGCATTCCGATGGGCTTCGGAGCACATAAGCAATGATAGGATTGAGATCTTGGAAGGCGTCTGATGAAGCTGATCCACTATTTTGTAATCACTCTTTTTGATGATTCTCATAAACTCATCAACTTCTTGATCGAATGGTGTTTTCAGAGCTTCCTTAACAGCTTGATCTTCCTGCACCGGGCTCTTTCCTTTTGCCTTGGCAGCAGCTTCTGCTTCGGCAGTGGGTCTTTGAATTTGTGGAGCAAAGAGACGTCCGCTTCGAGTGAAGCCTCCGCCTCCTCCCACATTATCTATTTGTGGTGCAGGTGTTGATGGTTCAAGGGTGATTTTCTTTCCTTCGCAGTATACGTCAGAGCCATAGTGCCAAGGGATGGCCCTATTGCTTTCATAAGGTACCGGTCCAGGCACTGTGACTGTGACTGGACTGATGGCAGCTGCAGAAGGGACTGTGATGGTCTGTGGATCATAATAAATTGTGATTGGTGCTCTGATGGGAGCAGCACCTTCTGAGTTGTAGGCAGAGTTGTTTTCAGGATCATAAAATATTGTGACAGTTGAGACATCTTCAGAGTTTGTTGCTGGTGTTGTAGGAGACATTGTCGGAAGGACGGACGTTGTTGTTGTAGGAGATTCAAATTGGAGTGGTGCTGAAGTTGTAGAAGAAAAATTTGTTGATAGCTGATCAGTTGAGATGATAGATGAAGTACTTGTTGATGAAGCCGAAGAATTGTCAGGAACAATGGTTGCTGCAGTTGTAGGAGATACCGGAATTGTTGCTGATGAGATTGCTGGATTTGTTGGAAATGATGTGGTGATCTGAAGTTGGCCACTCTGAATAAGACTATCTATGCCATTCCTCAGGTTATCGCACCCATTTACTGAGATATTGCAGTAAGCACACCCTAACTCACACCCCGGGAACATTTGACATTCGAGGAGTTGAGCTTTGATTTCCACCAACGGTGTCCTGATCTGACCCACACTGGTTATTAAATAAGACGGCTTGTCTTCTTCAATAGCATTGATTCGGGGGCCACCGTGGTTTGGCATAGGATTTTTGTTGACATTGGGTGGTGGTGCGAAATTCAGAGCTTTAGAGTCTACCAGGTCTTGTACCTTCATGTGCAAAGCTCTGCACTTTTCTGTACTGTGGCCAGGTGCATTTGAATGAAAAGCACATCTGGCGTTGGAGTCATAATTCCTGGGTAGACTGTTGGGATCTGGAGGTGCCAATGTCCTTAGCTCAACTAGGTTGAGTTTCAGGAGTTGTGGCAGCAATGTAGCATATGGCATAGGGATCGGATCGATCACCCTGTTGGCTTGAGATGGCCTCTGTTGGAATGGCCTTTGCTGATTGTTGTTGTTGGTGTTGCTGTTGTTGTAATTTCTTGGAGGATACTGACTTTGTTGATGGTACTGAGGTTGTTGCTGATAGTTTTGTTGTGGAGGCTGATAGGCTGGTTGTGGATGAGCTGGAGCGGGAATGGTGACTGCTGCCACCGATCTATGAACATATTGGGGCCTGCCCCTGTTGGTGTGGATGGCATTGGTCTCACTAGTCCTTCTTGGGCCTGTAAAAGGATTTCTTGCATTACTGGATGAGCTTGCACCGTTGTCTGAGATCTTACCCATCTTCAATAGGCTTTCAATTCTCTCCCCGGCTATGACTACATCTGCAAAGCTGGTAGATGAGAAGGCAGCTAGCCTATCAATGTAAGTTCCCTGAAGGGTGTTCATGAACATATCAGCCATCTCCCTTTCTGACATAGGTGGCTGGACAGCAGCAGCAAGCTGTCTCCATCTTTGAGCATATTCTCGGAAGCTCTCTCTAGATGACTGTGACATTCCCATTAGGAGGGTCCTGTTGGGTGCCATATCCAGATTATACTGATACTGTCTGATGAAGGCCTCTGCCAGGTCCGTCCAGCATCTAATAGTTGCTCTTGTCAGATGGGAATACCATTCCCTCGAAGCTCCTGTCAAGCTATCCTCAAAATAGAACATCCAAAGCTTCTCGTCCATGGTATAGGCCTTTAGCCTCCCAAGAAAAGATTGTAGATGGGTCCGAGGACAAGAAGTCCCATTATACTTCTCAAAGCATGGTGGCTTAAACTTGTGGGGAATCCTGACCCCGTCTACCAAACCCATATCCATGACATCAAAACCCAAAGAGTTTTGAGACTCTAAGGATTTTAATTTCCCAGCTATCTCATCCAACCTTCTATCATAAGCTTCTTCCCCGGCTCCCATTACTGTGAACTGGTCTTCTTGGGGGTCTTCTTGCAGTACCCTCCCTGCTGTGGCAGTCCCTTGTATATTGACAGGGATATTGGCCTCTGGATGGAGGTGGGGTCCAAAGACTGGGGGATTGACATGGGGTTGGACTCTTTCATTGTTGCTAGTCCCAGCAGTCCCTGGCTGATGATCTTCCTGATTTCTCCCTTCCACCAGTGCTCTGAGCCTCTCCTGGCTTTGAGCCATGTTGTTCATTACTTCCATAAACTGTGTCATTTGAGTCCTCATTTCCAACCTCTCGTTGGCCATTTGATTCCTGACCTCCGTAAGGTCCTGCTGTACCTGATCCATCTGTATTCCCGGAAGGTTGTTACGGGTTGGATATCGGTGCGGACGGTTGAGGGGAAATACCCGGCGCCGAGCAATAGTTCCTGAACATCACAACAGAGTTAGCAACAACAAAACAAAAACCTACAAAACAAACAAAAGGTTAGCATGCAATGCAGTATGCTTATTTGTTTTCAAGGTATCCGGCTTGGCATTCAGTTTTGACCCTTCCAGACCCTTGAAGATGCTGTTGATGCTGCTTTTGAAGTAAACTCGGATGGAACAAACTAATACATATATATTACAAAAGGCCAATGATGCATAGTTTGTTTACAAATACAAGCCCTCTGAGGGGTCACAATACATTACAAGAAAATAAAAGTACATAGAATGAAAGCAACAACAAGCAAATGGTCAAACACCAAGACCAAACTCATCCTCCCGAACTTCCTTGAGAAGTGCTTCGGTCACAGGATCAGCCGGACGCTCCGTGAGGTTCCTGATAAGGAGGTTCCGGGTAGTAACAACTGTAGTTAGCTTCTTGTGCTGACTTTGGTCCTTTGACCTCTTCACTCCAGCTCTGATCTTTAGCTCTGATATCTCCCTCTGGGCTGCTGCCAGGGCTTCCTGCTGCTCTTTTGCACTAGCTTCCAGTTGCTCTATCTTGTCTTGGACCCTCTTGTCCTCCAGAGTACGAGCCTCGGTGATCCTGACCCACCTAGCCTGACTCTCCTTCAGATACAAGTCCGTCCTAGCTTTCTGGAATTGAGCTTCCTTGCAAGCATTCTTCAGGATTTTCTCTCCAGCCCTAGACTTCTTAATGTAATCTTCAGACTTCTCAATTCTAGCCAAGTGCTCCACCTTCAACTTCTCCAACCTCTCAATATCCAATCTACCATCACTCCTCTCCCGGAGGGTCTTCTGCAAAGCCTGAGTCAACTTCTCATTTCTTTCTTTCAAGCTCTCAAACTCTTCTAAGCTGACAGTCGCCGGAGGTGGTGCTGTGGAAGGCCCAGGCATATCTTCTATAGTAAAGGGCATCCTAGAGAATTGAGCCCTGGCATGGGACCAATCATAGTATTGTGCTGATGCCACATTGTTACACTTCCCCAGGATGGTTACCCCCTTAGTCTGTACATTGTCCCAGGCCCAGGCTGCCTGCCTAACAATAGCCAGATTAGGCTTGTTCTCACAATAAAGAGTCTCAACCAAGTCCTGTGCCTTAGGAGTGTGGACCAGTGCATAGCCCAGTTGTCTTTTGAACAGTAGAGGGTTGTAATTAATACTACCCTTAACTCCTATCAGGGGCACATTGGGAAAATGCCCACAGCTGGTGATGATATCCCTGCCTTTTGTGCTTTGGGTGCACCACCTGATATCAGCTGAAGTAAGAGTAGTAAGTCTTCCAGCCCAGTTTCTCTGCTGATGAGGGTTCAAAAATGCATCTGTCCTGGGTAGATGCCTGAGAAGCCAAGTATGGAACAAAGGAGCACAGCACCTCACTAATCTTCCCCTTTGCTTTTCATTCCTCTGATGCACTGAATAGTAGAGATCCCCCAACAAAGTTGGCACTGGGTTCTTTAGAATGAACAGATGGATTGCATTCTTACTAATGAATCGAGGCTCATCTGCAAATAATACAATCCGATATATGCTCAAGGCCAACAAAGCACAGACTGCTTTCCACTCTCCTAAAGAAGCCTTCAGGGTAGCTTGGGAGATCAAGAAATCCAGATGCAGGCCAGGGATTCCAGCCTTAGAAGTCATATGCTGCCCAATCAGGACTGGTTCCAGCTGCAATGCCTTTGCTACCTCTTCATTACCAGGAAAGTCCATCTCAGGGTTGAAAGGGACTCCACCCCTGATAGGTATACCAACTAATGATGAGTACTCTTCCAATAAGGGGCCCAACTGAAAGTCCTGAAAAGTGAAGCACCTCAGTGGGGGATCATAAAACTGGAGGCAAGTATGGATCAGGCTTCTCTGTGAGGGGTCCAGATCCATAACCATATCAAGTATATCTCCATGGTGTCCCCTGAACAGTGGTATATGGTCTGGAGTGATCAGGGTCTGAATCCTCCTGATGTCAGCTAACTCTGGCTGGAAGAAGTGGTAGGTGATGTTGCTCTTTTTAGGTGCCATGATGTTGAGACTGAGTTGAGACAAGTGCTGATGATGATACTGAAGAATGGGCCACTGATTGGCTGGTGCAGGTGACTGAAGTAGATAGCTGATAGCTGAAGCAGGTGCTGATGAAGATAGGTCAATACTGAAGATGGGGTCAAAACCAAAACCAAATGAAGATGGATACCCTGAAACACAAATAAGCAAATGTCAATATGATGCAATGATTATGTATGCAAATGACATGCAAGGGTTTGTGACTGAGCTGGATCTGATCAAGTGCTCTGATATAAGTCCATGTGTGTTCAAGAAATCCAGATAGAGGTCTATAAGTCCAGTAACCAAGGTGGGGGGCTCAAATAAAGAGCCACATGTCCAGGGTTTAGAATCACAAGAACTGTTCCAACATGGAGTATTCTTAATCAAATCAAAGTAACAGGGTATTCTGAGGTCAAGGTACCTGCAAACCTGTAAACAGCCCAACCCCCTCACAGGTGGTGTTCTAAAACAAGGATCCTCAGACTTGGATCAGTTATGAGAAGTGTAAACACTTCTAACCCGGAGGTACAGTGTTTACAATAACCATAAAAGTTCCTCCTCTAATTCACCTCAGTTTCTGAAGGTCAATACTAAAAGGTCATCCAGACTTAGCAGGCTTCCCAGATAGCCCTAGCATTGCAGGAAATCTGCAACACAGAGTTCTCAAGAAGAAACCCATATCTGAACCGTGTTTCATATTCCCGCACCAGACCGAGATGGAATGGGAAAGAATATGATTCACTCTAGCCTAGGTGTCACTCAGGTCCCAGGTATAGGACCTCAACTCTCAATGGAACACCCACCCACCAAAGCAAACAACAGATCCAGCCAGCAGCACAGTATGACAATATGATAATATGAAAAACTGTAAAGAAAGCAGTAAAGCAACTGTACATAAGCAATAAACCAAAAGAAATATACAAGCACAAATAAGCACATAACACCCCAGTAAACACAAATCAATCAAGCGCTAGGAGGAACCCACAAAAAGAACCAGAAGCCCTGGTTACAGCATAAGGGTCCCCAGCAGAGTCGCCAAGCTGTCGCTCCCGATAGATGGGACTGGCCCAAATAAAGGTACAGACGCGAACGGTCGGCGAAAAGAACAATGAGAACACACAGCAGTGAACTCACTGGAGATGAAAAGAGTCGCCAGCTAGGCATTTTTATCCCGGAGGAAAGGCAATGCTGCATAGGCCTAGAAAGATATGGATAAGACGGTTGCGAACCAGAGAGACTGAGAAAGGGGGTTGGTTACAACCTGGGAAGGTATTAGCACCCAGATTGTCCGCTGTACTCGACGGGATCCACGCTTAAAAGATTTGTGTTTTAAAGGGTTAGTGTCAGTGCAATTTGTGTATAAAGAGCTGGAAAAGGATGTACAGGTGTCAGTGTAAAAGAAGTGCAAAGTGAAGTATACAAATGAAGTGTCAGTGTAAGGACAAGAATGAAAAGCTCATGATAATGAGGCTAAGAGAGTGATGCTGGAAAGAGGGGGAATATACAGAGACTTTTGTTCGATAACTGTTAAGTTATGCCTACGTATCCTCTCGTGCAATGAGGAAGTCAGAACACCGTAGTTCGACCCAAAGAGACTGAAAGATGAATTGACTTGTGAACTGCTTTCTTGTCTATGCTCAAGTGTATGACCTGTCTGGCTCAGGTGCAAACTGTCTTGCATTAGACGGAAGAAGCGAGTTCCCGTTTGTGAGTGAATGAGATGAGAAAAGAATCCCGGAGGAGACGATTGTTGTTTGTTTTTGTATTTTCAGTCTTTTATTGCTTGTGAAAGTTTGTCATAAGTTAATGAGCTTAAGTCTAAACCAATGGATTTAGTAAACTATTCACATCTTCCCTCTGTTTAGGGGTAATGAGATTACCTTAAGTGTGAAGTCAGATTCTCACACTTAATCACCTTTGGTGTAGGATTAAGATCATTAACCTACTTGTGATTATTTAGATGTTTTTGTTGTTTTTGTTTAGTGTTAAGTAATGAGGTTAAGCCATAATCAAGGATTAAACAGACTCATTACACCATCCTAATAGAAGGATAATAGATGAGAATGTTTAAGCTGAGGAAAGCTCCTCAACTTAATCCATGATTAGGGATTAAACTCATGACAAAACAAGCCTTTGATTAAGTGAATTTTATTTAGTGGTATGATGAAGAAGTGTTTTTTATGATTTGTAAGACAACTTGAGGGGGACTTGTCCATTAACACTAGAGTTAGTCCTTCTTAACCATTTAAGGAAGAAATAGAACCCTAATGCAAGGCCCAAGTTACAAGTGTGATGTCTTGATAATTATTAAGTGAATTGATTAAGAGATTTAAACACATTAAGGGTTTAACACTTAGGATTAAAGTTATACACTCCATCCTAATAGAAGGATGCAGGCATAAGCTTAATCACAAAGCCTTAAAGCCTTTAGGGTTTAGTCCCTGATTATGAGGTGAGAAGAGAAGACTCAAAAGAGACACAAAGGTAAAACTAAAAGGGGAGACTAATCAAAACCCTAATCATTGTCATGCTTGGTTGTTCCTAAGGTTTGTGAGGTTAAACAAGAAAGATCTCCAATGGAACCACCAGGAAGCAGATGAAAGGATCAAGAGAAGCAAAGCAACTTGCTTCATTCAAGAAGTCAAGTCACTTGAAGAAAGAAAGTGGGAAGAAGAAGAATGAGCAAGCTCAAACTCAAACACATATAGAAATGCATCATGTATGCAAGAGAGATGAAAAGAAAAGTTATGAGAAGTGAAGGCAAATTCACTTCTCAACATCACTTACCACCTGAAATGTTAGGAAAGAAATGCAATGCAATGCAAAATGGGATGAGATGACATGATGAGAAACAAAACCAGAAGCATTTACATGATGCTAATGATGCTATGAGATGCTACAAACATGAGGCAACACATGGAGATGATCACACAAGTTCATGAATGCAAATGAAGCAAGTTAAGAATCATGGACATACATGAAAAGTTATGAAGTGCAACATGGCATACAACATGGCAGATGCAAGATGCAATGATCAAACATGCTTTCAATATGTCTTATGATGTCAAATGAATCAAATGGATGCTTGGAATGTCATGGCAAGTCATGTTATGCAAGAGAATGCAAGATGAATGCATATGGAAGCCCAAATTAGGGTTTATGATCAAAGCATCAAACACAACCCAAAATCAGAAGCAAACAACATTATAAAAAATTGAAAATGCACTCAAAGGACCCCTAATCCTATACTAACTCAATGCCCAAAGGAGAAGTTTCAACTCCTAACCAAGTTCAAGTTATGATTTTCCTTAGTTTTCTAGGGTTTTAGGGTTCCTAAACAAAAGAAATGTCAAACAAATTGAAAATGAAAGATCAAATCATGGCCATTTAATCTCACAAACTACATGCTAAACACAATGCAATGCAAAAAGAATCAATGTCCAACTCTTCATGAATAGGCAGAAATGATTTTTTGAACTTTGGATCAAATTAATGCATAAAAATGATTTTAAATCAATGAAAAATTCTCAAAATGCATCAAGATCAAAAAATAAATTTGGTTTGAAGGTTAGACAATGTTTCTAAATGTCTTAGAACATTTTATGAATTTTTTGGTGATTTTTAAATACCTAAAAGTATTTTTAATAAATTAATTCTCATTAATCAATTAAAAATAAACTTTTAAATATTTAAAAATACTTTTTTAATGCTAAAAATGAAAATAAAAATATTTTTGTGTTTTAAAAATTAATGAAACTCTTGACAAAAAGTTTCATAATTTTTAAACAATTTTTACTATTTTAAATAAATTGCACAAGTTAAATGAGAAAAAATGAAATAAAAACAAAATAAAATGGAAAGTATTTCAATCTGATGGTGGAGATTTGAACTGGGGTGGAAACCATTGACCGCGCGCGTTTATGAAGGGTCCAGATTGCTTCTGACTTTAATTAAGTTTTATGAAATAATTAAATGAGTTAATGGTGATTAGGGCACAGTGGACCCATCTGAACCACTCATCCACGCGCGAAGTCAAGGAAAGTCAAAGGATCCTACGCTCAAGATTCAAATGGACTTAATGACCTGAGATTAGGGCAAATGACATTCAGGTGACCGGAGGGAAGCTCCGGTCATCTTCTCCGGTGATAACAAAACCCTAGAATATGATTCAGGCAACCATTCTTCAAATTAAAGCCAGGGAAACATTCCTCTACTCAAACCCCACTCAAATCATCTCTCAAACTAAATTTCTCATGCTTAAACTAAGAGAATCGAAGCCATGAAGATTCACGGGAAAAGTTTCAGAGCCCTGGTAAATCCTCATTTCTCACCCATTTCTAATCCTAAAACCACCCCCATGACCAGCAAGGCATAAGCAATCAGTTTATAACTTAAAAATCAAGCTCTGAGAGAAAAGTTTCATGGCCATACCTGAGATGGAGACTCCTGTTTCTGGGCTTTCAGAGCTATTCTTTGGTGCAAGCTTGCTCCACTGACTCCCCTGGTGCTAATGGTAGGCTTGGAATGAGCTTAAGCAAGCTATTTTGAGAGATTCCAATCTGATATAGCAGAAAATGAGTTTTGTGTGTGAGTGATTTCAAGCTCTGTTAATGGTTGGTTCTTGCTCTCTTGAGTGTGTTTGACTTGTTAGTGAAGAAAGTTTTGGTGTTTTGTGGCTGTGGAAGGTGATTCGAAGAAGGGAAGCTTTGTGACAGTTTTTATGAAGGCTGAGTTCTAGTGTGCTTCTGGCTGTTTTGAGTGTTGGTCTGGGCTTAATGAAGCATGGTGAGTTGAGTAGTGGAATTGGTTTTTGTGCTTGTGAGCTATGGAGACAGATTCGAAGAGAAATGCAAAATGGGGTGAGTTTGTGTATGTCTTGCTAGGGCTTGTTTCAGGCTGGCTCCTTATGTGAAATGGCTAGCAAATGGATAGTATAAACAACTCCAATTGGTCAGATGATGTGACCTGGCCTGCTGTGATAGGTAAGTTCACTTTTGCAAATTGTCAACCTTTTTGTAAGAGAGGCATGGGCTAAGTTCTAGCTTGGTACAAGAGTGTGGGCTGGCGCAGCATGGTGTGTGAGTGAGGCTAGGGTGGTTCAGCAGCCAAGGCAACAAGTTGGTGAAAGTGTGATGATGGTTTTGCAAGTTGATCATCTTTGGTTCACATGTAACTATCTTGCTACACAAGCCATGAAACATGAGAAACTTTGGTTCAAATCTGATTTTTAGGTCACATAGAATGTTTGTGTAGTGGTTAGACATGAATTAGGAGCTATGAATGCCTTGGTACAAAGTTTTTGCAAGTTTCTCATTTGAGGCATATCTTGAAAATTAGTGATTTTTGCCAACTTTGACACACCATAACTTTTGATCCAAAATGAATTAGATCATGTTCTTGTACTTTTTGAAAAGGGAAAAATGTATTCTACAACTTTCATGACCAAAGTTTTTCCATTTGAAGCATTTTTGGATCAAAAAGCAAGGCTTGAAAAATGGCATAAAATGACATATTCTTGAAAAGTCAACCATGCCCTAAAAAGTCAACTTTGCAAAAACTTGTAATTCTTGAATTTTGTGAACTTCAACCTTCTTCCATGATCAAATAAAGATCATATGCACTCAAAATGATGAAGATCACCCCTTGGTTGGGTCATTGGGGGCCTCAGATGCCCTGATTTTGCACTGATTTGTCTGAAAAGTCAACTCTTGATCAGATGACTTCCCCATGGAATTTCTTCATGAAAATTGATATGCATACTCCCTATACCATATAGAGATCAATGGAAACAAGAATGACCAAAAAATTTGGAGTTATGGCCTCTGAAACCAAAACCCTAATTCTAGGTCAACTGTGTAGTCAAACTTGGCTCTGCATCCATACCAATCCCAGTTCTTGTGATTCTTTGGCATTTTTTACTTTGAGAGAATGCAATATGATATAAGAACACACATGGACCCCTTTGAAGTGATTGGTGGCCTTTGGAGTGGCTCAAGAAGCTCTTGGATTGTTCAGATCACAAACCCTAGGTGCAGATGACTTAGAACCAATGCAAAGATTCAAAAATGTGATATGAGATGCTATGATTATGTTCATGCATATGAAATGATCACAAGCCATGGTGTGAATGGGTGAGAGCAAATTTGGGGTGTTTACAGTAGTCAACTCACATCTGGGCCTTACAGTCATTCTTTGGTATTGGTACAATGTTAGCTACCCATGGTGGATAACTAGTCACGGCAAGGAACTCGGTGTCCACTGCTTCTGGACTTCTTCTTTGATTTTCATCGCCATGTCAGGATGAGTTCTATGAAGCTTTTGTTTAACTGGAGGGCGATCCTCTCTCATTGGCAGCTTATGCATCACGATGTTTGTATCTAAACCCGACATATCTTGATATAACCAAGCAAAGATATCCACATATTCTCAAAGCATGCCAATTAACTCCTCTTTCACCCCGGCCTGTAGACTGGCCCCTATCTTGATTTCCTTCTTTGCGTCTTCTGACCCAATATTGATAGTCTCAATCTCCTTCTGGCGAGGCGGAATAACTCGTTCCTTTTGTCTCAACAATCTGGCCAATTCTTCAGGGAGTTCATAATCTTCCTCAACCCCTTCAGCAGCTTGGTAGATAGGATTATCGAAGTTATATTCAGTCATAGCAGAACTGTTATCAAAGGAATCCGGGTGATTTATTTTGCACAAGTGATGTGCTTATTTCATAATCTATTTTATGAAAAGAAAGAAAAACAAAATAAAACATTGCCATTTTATTGTTTTTTGTGAAAAAGTTTAAAACTAAAAGAAAGTGACAACAATTTTGAATGAAAAAATATCCTTTATTCATGATAAACTAAAATTGCACATAATGCAAGGGAGACCCTACAAATGGATCCATGCACCTTAGGCAGAGTGCAGGATTTGACATGCGTATGAAATGGAAAAACAAAGAAAATTATTTTGGATGGGAAGTCACTTGAACGCTGTCCTCCGCAAACCAGTTCTTTAGTTCTTCTCCCGGTACACACGGACGTAACCAGCTATCCAGATCACAGTCTCTATCAGCCTCTTCTCTGGCAGCAGCAATCATCTGATTCGAATCAATAACACCTTCACTTGAGAAGTTTATTGACCCCTTGCTCTGACACCCCACAAATTGGCCTGGCGTGTACCGTATTCCGAACTTGTCTTCTTTCCAGTTAACTTCCACCACTTTTCCCCAGCCATAGGCATTGCCTGCTTGCACAACTTCCACAGCTTGCATGTAGGAAGCTATGGAAGTACCAACCTTTTCAACACTCTTGACCACGGAGTTGGGAGAAACCTCATTGATGTTAACATCCTCGAAAGCCTGACACAATGTCTCATAGATCTCCCCATCCATTTCGACATACTTGAAAGTTGACAAGCTGCTTACAAAGATATCATCCTCTCCACATACGATAAACCAAAATCTCCATATTAAAGCACAACAACATCCCGATCACGAATATGGCCTCAAAATCATCATATCATCAACACACAATGAAAATCGAAGAGATTAAAACTGGATCTAAAAATCTGAATTCACATAATGCAACCATAATTCATGTCCATTATTTAAAATAAACACATCAACATGTTCAGTGAAGTACTCAAATCAAGATGCACACATTGAAATCATGATTTAGAGTGATGAATTCAGAATCTAACCTGGGCTTGAAGCTTGTCAAAATTCTCAAGAAAACCTCCAGAAATGTACAGATCCACTACTCTTTAGGTCTATTTGCAAAATAAATGCAAATAGAAGCTTGAAATTGCCTAGATATGAAGATTTGAAGTTGAGGCTTCAAATTATAAACCTCTGAATCTTTGCACTATTGCTTGAAATGATGATTGATTCTTATTCCTTTCACTTTACTGATGATGATTATGCAAAGAAATGGAGTAATGTGTGGAGAGATTTTGAAGAGAATTGCAAATGGAGCAAAAACTTTGAAACTGAGAAATGAGTGAGCATGAGGCTGATTCAATGGCAATAATAGGTTATATATGATGAGTGTTTACACTTGTGTAGGGTTTTAGAAGCAATGCATGCATGGATTGTGTGATGGGGATTGAAATACAAGTTTGCATTAAAGTTGTGATATGGTGAATTATGTGTGCAAACTTGAATTCATGTGCACAATCATATTCCTCTTGATCTCCTGAACACCCTTGGATTGACCTTGGGGCTTGGGATGACTTGGATTATGAGTTATGGATGATTTTGCAAAATTGCACATTATGGAATAACTTGTCTACATGTCACGAATTCCCATGATTCTTTGGGAAAACTTGAGTGTTATGAGTTTTACTTGGATGGGGTAATCAAAATTGATTCATTAGAGGTCAAGAAAATGCACAATGAACCTTTTTTGCAAATGGTGTAAACTTGCATATTTTGAAAAACCCTAAAAATCAACCAAATTCAATTGATCATAACTTTCAATCCACAAATGGTATGGAGGAGTTATAGGACTTTTGTAAATGGGAGAACAAACCCTACAACTTTCATGTTTGAGGAAAATTCATTTGAAGTCATCTTGATCATGAAATAATTGATTGAAGTTAGGGCCAAAATTGCCAAAAATAGAAAGTTTCATTATAGGTCACTTTCCAATTTTAGTAACTTTCTTTCAAACTCTTGATTATTGATTTTGAGATCACCCAAGTTATCCTTTTCCCATATGAAGGTCCATAGGCTTGAAAATCATGATTGGAACCCTTGAAATCCCATGGTTGACTTTTCTTCTACACAGTTGACCCATTTCTTCATTTACAAGTAACTGGACCAATGCATGACTTCCCCAATGAATTTTTGCATCAAATTTCACCCATAGGCCTTATATGCCATATAGAAGCCTTTGACCATGAGAATTGGTCAAATATATGAGGATATGATGATCTGAGGCAAAACCATAATTAGGGTTTCCTTGTGTAGGAGAATATTGCATTGATGAGCTTCTGATGAATCACACCCCTTCTTGGGCTTTGAGGATGAATTTGAACTTGTATAAGATATGAAGATCCTTTGTAAGCTTCTTGCAAGATCACTTGGCTATCCTCTTGACTTTGAAGAATCATAACTTGCTAGATGACTGATCACATGCCCTATGCTTCTAATTATGGATGTCATGCCTCATCTTTCTATGCAAAATGCTAGGATATGTATGTTATATGTTGTGATATATGATATGAAATGATAGTGAAAATTTAGGGTGTTACAAGATGTATAGGTTCTGAATTTTAATTTTACTTGTTAAATTTTGACTTGTATGCTTCACTTAATCACTTACTTTCATCTCACTCCCTCCTTAATGGTTTGCTTGTGTTTGTGAGACTTTTATCATTCCATTTTGTATGACTTTGTATAACTAACATTATAGATCTTTTGTGATCATTAGGTTCTGAGTTCGATGGTTTGTGATGTTTAGAACTTTATTGTTCCATGACTTGAGCTTGTTTGAACTTCTTACTCTTGTGTGAATATTTCTAACATTTTCAGGGGCTATGGTAAGTCTTGGGGTGTGGTTGTAAATTCCACATATCAACACTCATCCTTAACTTCTTTTATGCTTTCTTAACATGTGTTTGTGATGTGCTTAGGCCATCAATGTTTAACTTCTTCCTCATTCCCCTTTGGGATCAACTTAACTTCTCTTAAGAAGTAAGTTGATTCCTTTTGATCCTTTCTTCTTCTTTCTATTCTTCCTTTCTTATTCTTCATTAGGATAGAATTCAAGTCAAACTAACATAGGACTCCTATTCATGATAACATCTAGGATTGTTAGTCCCCCTTTTTAGTTTTTACCTTTGAGATCCTTTTGGTGCACTCTCTTTCTCATCTTCAAACAAAAACCTAAACAAATACTAAATAATGGTTGAGGTAGTCTTGTGTGTATGGACTTATTCCATGGGGCACTTGTATTCATACCATCTTAGGATAGTACAAGATTGTCTAGCATGATGTACAAGTCTAATCATGAGATCATTCTCACAAAGAAAAAACTCAAAAGACACTACTTCATTTCAAATCACAAAAAAACTTAATAAATTAAATGAGTTAGTGAGCTTAGACCATAATCTCTGGAACCAAGTCTTGGGGATTTTCTCCTTACTTGGGTGTGCTTGTTCCTCATTCCATCTTGGAATGTAGTAATAGGTGCACATTCCATGGAAAAGGACTTAAGTTCACTTTCTTGTGCCAAACACAAATAAAAGCTTCTAAAAGCCACAAACAAAGAATAATTGTCTCTCCTTCAGGACTTCTTTTCTCATCATCTTCATTCTCAACGTAAGAACTTGCTCATACTTATCTTTTTGCAAGACGGTAACTCGCTCGTGCCAGATGAGCCTACAACACCTGAGCATTGACATAAGCAGTTCAAGCTTTAAAACACAAGCCGTTTTCCTCCCTAGTTAGGGGAACTACGGCGACTCTGATCCTCATGTCCAGATGAGGTATGTAGGAAGCGGGGTAGGGCTCGTTCTAACACTCTTTTATTTTCCCTACATTTTCCCCCTTTCTTTTATTTTCTTATCTAGTTTTAGTCTTTCTTTTGCAACAACTTTCATTTCTTCACCCTTTGAAACTTTTTCTTTACAAGCGTGGATCTTGTCGGGTACGGCAGATGATCTAGGGTGCTAATACCTTCCCAGGTCGTAACCGACTCCCGAACCCAGTTCTTTGGTTATTAGGACCTTTGTCCTTCCTTTCTTTTCTTCGGTTTGTGCAACATTACCTTTACCATTCCTTTGGGATAAAAATGCTTGGCTGACGACTTTACCCTTTTCCGTGCCACTTTCACGTTTGTACCAGGATGGAAATCCAGGGAGCGGAAGGTCTTTGTCCATTTTCCAATTAAACAAGATTTACATGTATCATATGATTTGTAATCAAAAGAATCCAATAGTCCATCTTTATGGAGTTTGGAAATGTGTTTCTCATTTATATGGGCTAAGCGCAATGCCAAAGGTAACTTGGATTTAACTCATTAGGTTTCATCCTTTTAGTATTAATGTTATAAATTGGAATTTCAAGATCAAGGACATATAATCCATTGTTCATTTGTGCATTAGCATATAATATATCATTAAAATAAATAGAACAACAATTGTTCTTTATTATAAATGAAAAACCAAACTTGTCCAAACAAGAAACATAAATAATATCCATGCTAATTACAGGTACAGAATAACACTTCTCTAACTGAATTATTAAACCACTAGGTAAAGTCAGATCATAAATTCCTACAGCTAAAGCAGCAACGTTTGCACCATTGCCAAATCGTAGGTTAACTTCACCTCTTACCAAAACTCTACTCATTTTTAGTCCCTGCACATCGGTACAAATGTGAGAAGCACATCCAGTATCTAATACCCATGATGCAGAAGTAGATAAATTAATTTCTATAACAAAAATACATGAAGTTGAAGTCTCCATCCCATTCTTCTTATCTTCTAGGTACTTTGGACCGTTTCTCTTCCAGTGTCTGGTCTTACCACAATAGAAGTAAGTGCCCTCCTTAGCTATGACTCCACTAGGCTTCAAAACAGGTGCAATATGTTTGGGTTTGGAAACTTCCTTGCCTTTCCATTTACCACCATTCTTGGTTGGCCTTTTGTTTTGTTTCTTTCCATTACTGACCATCAGAATGGATTTTCCTTTTGACTTCAAATTTTGCTCAGCAGTTCTTAACATGCTTAGAAATCTAGGAAGAGGAAGAGATTTGTCCATATCATTCATGTTGAAATTAAGGACAAATTGACCGAAACTCTCTGGCAACAATTGCAAGATCAAATCAGCTGCAAGCTCCTTCATGAGGGGAAATCCCATTCTTTCAAGATTCTCCGCATACCCAATCATCTTGAGTACATGGGGACCTACTAGGCTTCCCTCATCTAGCTTGGCTTGGAAAAAAGGGCTTTTGAAACTTCAAACCTCTCATGCATTGCCTGTTCTTGATAGAGCATCTTCTGATGTTCGATCATATCGAACGCTTCCATGTTTTCATGTTGCTTTTGCAATTCATAATTCATGGTAGCCAGCATGAGGCAAGTATCTTCATTGGCATCATCGACATTCTTCTTATAAGCATCTCTTTCAGCCTTAGGAGAAGAACTAGGAAGTTCCTCATTAGGAGCAGGTGTCTCTAAGACATACAGCTTTTTGTCATGTTTGTGGATAATCCTCAGATTTCGGTGTCAATCTAGAAAATTTGTCCCAGACAATTTTTCCTTAACCATGATGGTTCACAAAATGTTATTAGATGTGTTGTTTGTCATGGTAATCTACATTAAAATATGGTGAAGATATTAGTATCGTTAAACATATTCAATTAGGCCTTTAATTAAATATGCTCCCACTATTTTACTCAAAACAAATGACCCTCATCCTTTGATTCGGAAAATCCCGTTAGAAGATTTTCTAGTGGATCGAGATCCATATTTCGCTTTGTTTTAAGTCAGCGTTAGGATGATTACGCAAAACTCCGCTATTTAGGTAGGAACTCCTTCCAATTGCATCCAATACAATTCTCGAATATTTCAGTTGAGTAAATAACTCCTTATTCCAATCCATCATATGGATCATTCCCAATTCTTGCTTCTAAACGTATATAATCTTATTATATTTTTTTCATTTAAGTTTGACCCATTGTTTTAGAAATTGGATATTACATTTATCCCATCGCACCTTACCAATATAGAATATACACCTCGTGTTAGGCTAAACCTATATAATTCGATACTAGTCTTGATGAGTTCTAAAATTTGGAAAGCAAACACTTAATATTTAGTTTTGAGGGAATTTTAATTAATTTGATCACACAACTTATTTATCATATAAATCGTTCCTCACACATGCATCAATATACACGCGTACATATCTATATAAATATACAAACATATGAAACTATTATGGCCCCTAGCGAAATTGTTCTCCCAAGCCAATGAGAGAACTAAGTTAAACCTAATAACGATCTTCAATTCACCAAGCAAGATATCCAAGGTTGTCCTTCTTTATTTTGCAGTCTTCTTTTTCTTCATAATAATTTATTACATCAAAGAAACTCGTTTTACATACGAGGGAGTGAGATGAGAAAAGAAATTATATGAAGAGAATAAGAGAGAGGCACGACACACAGGTCGTATTTATAAAATCCAAAAACAAAACAAAATTAAACTAAGGCCATAACTGATCACCACGCATAAAATTAATAAAACAATTTTATTATTATTAATTTAAATTTGGTTAATAAAACAAATCAAATTAAATTTTGGAAAAATAATAATAAACCCTTTTATTATTATTGTAGACATTATTGACGCAGCCCTTGAACCATCAAATGTCCATGACGCCCGTCACAACTCCATGACGACCGTCACAAGTCTACGACGAACGTCACGCATCACATGACGACCGTCACACATTCAGAATGCACAGATCTAATTGACGGCGCAACCCTTGTGCCATCACAAATTTTAACGATCTCATTAATGGGGAAACCCTTATGTCGTCACAAATTTTAACGCAACAATCTCATACTATCAAACCACCATGATTAACAATTTCGTATGATTGATCCGCATGTTATTGCTTCACCATATTAAAGTCAGATTCTGAAGTAGATAAGCACAGATCGCAAAACTGAATGATTATCATTACATGATTTTAATCGATGAAATAAAACAGTATATCCGATATACCATCTTTGCATTAAAATTAATCATATCATGTATGAATTAGATCGATCATATATGTGTAACTTATGGACGATTGACATATCGCTACTTTACCATACTATGTTGGATATCGAAGCATAATCAATATCAACCATCCAAACCGTACACAATATGATGCCAAAATTCAATATCTGGATTTGATTTAATTTTACGTGTTTTAATCCAATTAAAACAAAATTGACAATTTTACGTGTTTTAATCCAATTAAAACAAAATTGACAGAAAGTAAACAATCACCAGACTCATGGTTTCGTAAGTGGCTCTGATACCACTGAAGGGAAATTAGCGATAAAACGCAGAGGAAAGGTCATGATCTGTGATAAAATATTTACCTTTTGTGGCGCTTGAAACCTTTGATTCTGATTTGATCACGAGCGTTGTACGACAAACAACGCCTCTACTCAGTCAACATGAACAACTTCCTTCAGTCACAATGCTAGCTGATTACGATTGAAGGTTTCGCGTGAAAGGAGAAGAAAAAGGAATACGACCTCGGTTTCAAAAAAGAACTACTGAGCTTCTTCACAAGGGTTCTATTTATAGAACTACTTGTGTGGGCTTTAAGCTAAAAGCCCAACTCAATAATAATATTATTATTATAATAACTATTATTATAATAACCATAATTTTATTATTATTATATTTTATAACTATTATAAAATTAATAATAACTATTATTATTATATCATATGGTACCTTACCATATGCAGTCTTTCATTCTAGTGCACCGTAACTTACGGTGTACTTTATTTATTCCACCTCTTCTCTAACTGTCCTTATGCGTGTGATC
This sequence comes from Lathyrus aphaca, assembly GCA_963966055.1. NCBI lineage: Eukaryota > Viridiplantae > Streptophyta > Magnoliopsida > Fabales > Fabaceae > Lathyrus > Lathyrus aphaca. The sequence continues at coordinate 203,538,681 of OZ014523.1, read as the reverse complement.
CTGTAGGATTTTGTGACATTGGCAATTATATTAAATCATGTATTTAACATAATAGACAGTGAGCAGTATCTAGCAACACATCACTGCTACCCAAGTCACAAAATTGTCATGTAATCTGACAAAACCTTTTGTGATAGTATTTGTGTGTACAATTACCCTTTTTCCATTATGTCTATATTGAACACAAGGCATATATTGTGTCATCCTTGTCCATTTCAATATTGGGCCCTTATACATTTATCATGTTATGTAGGATGGGAAAATTCTATCTAGGCTACTAATGTCCCTCAGCATGCTTTGTGAAGTACCCATCAAATGTCTTTATGATCATCCAGTTACAGACAATGTTTGATCAACAATAAAGTACTTGACCCTACATCTAGGGTCCATAGTAGTTTCAGGTCAAAGGGTGGTATACACCACTATCACCATGAGAGTAACTTATGACACTTTCCATAACATTTTATGTAGTACTCTCATAGTGGGTCAATCCAGTATAAATATTACTCCTAATATTCATACCTATGCCAAGACTTGGTAACTCCTTATCCATGACCAATGAGATGTGATCATCAATATATCTACATAATAGTCTTAATGCTTTAAGTCTATCCCATTTCACATTAAAGCTCGACTATGGATGCTTTAAGAATAATGTCCTTATGTTTAATGGAATCTCATGACTAAGTCACACTTAATATTTCATTAAACGAACTAGCTATTCTAGGGACTTTATCATTTTGGAAAAACAAACATAATAAATAAATTACTTTTATTATTTATAAATAATTTGATACAAGTACCAAAAGTATTGGCCTCTAGGGCTTACACCAATAATATCGCCCCTCGTCAAGTTCCATACACTGTCGAGTTTAATATTATCACGTCGAGCATTCACCCAATTATTTAAAAACTTGGAAAGTATAAAAGCTTGCGTACAATAAGTAACTATGCACAAACAAAATAGAAATTAACATTATATTAGCATAAAATGCCAACCAAGAGGTTGGACGTTGTCTTAACATACAAAAAAAAGGGACAGAGCCCCATACAAAAATTCAACCAAAAGAGAGGCACACAGACGAAGATAATTATGGCACCTAGCCTAATAGACTATTCTTCATCAGGAGGCATGACCACTCCTTTCTCCACACGGTGCAAGGGTCTGGTACCTTCAACGACCAACTCCACCCTAGGGTTTTGTGCCTTGAGCTGCTCGACAACATTATAAAAGTCGAACGAAACCATGCTCAGGTTGTCATATGATAACAATCGGATCCGGGCGATCAATTCAGCCCTGGTCGTCATAGTGGCATCCTCCTCCGCTATGACGACTCCAGAATACGGAACATCTTCGTCATAAGGGCCGCCTCCATAATACGGAACATCCTCGCCGCGTCCTGACACATCTCAGCCCTCAGAGTTCTGCGATTAGTAGATAGAATGGCCTGCGCATCTAGATCAGGGACACAAACGGATAACCCTTCAGCAAACAACAACCTTTGGGTCGTACATTGGGGAAATACAAAAGCACCTAAAGAGGCCCACCAGCCCGCGGGGGAGAAGGGGGTTCTTCGGTCCTAGGAATTTTACCTAGTGGAGAGTTACCCAGCAGGGTGGTCCTCGGTGTAGAACTGCCAGAAGCAATGAAACCGTCTATGGTAGCCTGATCCTTGACGGTTTCAACCCAGCTCTTGGGACCCATTTTGAGGTTGTCCTTGTTCGTCTTCACCAAACGGTCTCGCATACGGCTATTTGTGTTGCACAAAGAACAAAGAAACAAAATAGTTACCGAACAGGTCCACGAACAAAAAACTGAAAAGCTTAAAAACCACCTAAGAGTCGCATCGTTGCCTCTTCGTTCTGACAGCTTAGCAACGACTTCACATTTATGAGTCAGGCTTGAGTGGTCGGCTTCCCGTCAGGTCGAAGGAGGGAATGTGTCGCTCCCCGGATTTCCATCCTGGTACAAACGCGAAAGTGGCGCGGAAAAGAATAAAGTCGCCATCCAGGCATTTTTATCCCGAAGGAACAGGAATGGTAATGTTGCACAAACCAGAAGAAAAGAAAAGGAAGGACACGGGTCTGCGAACCAAAGAAACTGAGTTCGGGAGTCGGTTACGAATTGGGAAGGTATTAGCACCCAGATCGTCCGCCGTACCCGACGGGATCCACGCTTGCAAAGAAAGTGTTTCAAAGGGTGAAGAAATGAAAGCTGCTGTAAAGAAAAGAAACTGAAATTGGAAAAGAAAACTGAGAAAGGAACTGAATAAGAAATGAAAGGAAAAAATGTAGGGAAAATAAAGATTGTGCTCGAACGGGCCCTACCCCGCTGCCTACGTACCTCATCAGGACAATGAGGATCAGAGACGCCGTAGTTCCCCTAACTAGGGGTGGAAAGGAATTGCTTGGGAATTAAGGCTTGAACTGCCTATGCCAATGCTCAGGTGTTGCAGGCTCGGACGACGAGTGCGTAACCGTCTTGCAAAGTGACAAGTAGGAGCAAGTTCGCGTACAGAGCGAAGGAGATGAGAAAAGAATTCCCGAAGGAAAGACGCTTATTGTTTGTTTGTGTTTTGTAGAAGCTTTTTAAGAGTGAAATTTGCATAGGTAAGTGTACCTAAGTCTTACTTACTGGGATGTGTATGTCTCACATCATCCCGAAATAGAATGCGCAAGAGGCACACCTATCTGTGGAGGAAATCCCCAAATCTAGTCCCACAAGTGAAGGCTCAGACACACTGACCTATTAACATTTATTAAGTGTTTTTGTGATTTTTTGATTAAGAAGTGTTTTTTAGCTTTTCTTTGTGAAGTAATCTCATGCTAAGACCTATCCATCACGAGGGATAACCTACACCTCGCCCCGAAACAGAACGCGTGCAAGTATCTCATAGCAAAGTCTCATGTCACATGAAAGTTCTCAACATTTATTAAAGTGAATTAAAATTAAGTTTGAAGATGAGAAGAGAAAGCACCAAAAGGATCACAAAAGGTGAAAAATCTAAGGGGACTAGAATCCTAAAAGTTGTCATGCATGGATGAACCAAGGTTAGTGAGGTTTACTATCCTAAAGAAGAAAGAAAGAAGAAGAGAAAAATAAGAGAGAAGAAGAGGGAGGGAAGTAAGGCCTAAGCCCAACAATCAAAAGGTTAGCACAAGTAAGAATAAGAAGAGAAGAGATGAGATTTGAAGATATGGGAATCACTTCCACGCCTCTCACTTACCATAGCCCCTGAAAAGGTTAGTGACATAAGCATACAAGTAACAAAATGAATATAATGACATGCCAACATCATACAAATAGAAGTGAAGTCATACATACAAAAGCTCAATGCAAATGCAAGCCACAAGAATGAGAGAAGAAGTATACAAGTCAATTAAGAGGCAACATTAATCATATGGCAAAGCAAAGTAAACTTAAGAAGATGCAAAGCAAAAATGCACAAGACATGAACTCAAGGCACAAGACAAGAACCAAATCAAGTTAAAGAAGTGCTTAAAAATCAAGAGAGATGAGGAGAAGAGAAACACAAAGCTAAACAAACAACTTATAGGAAGAAAGGAGCAAAGAAGTGAGGTGGATGTTCAAAAGAAAGGATGAACTTCAAAGGTAAGCAAAACACAAGACTTTCAAAACACAAACCCTAAACCAAGATCAGAAAGGTGTCAATTCCCTAAGGAGACCCCAAATAAGATAAAGAAGTTGGCACAAGTGCCCTTCTAAGCCAATGAGAGAACTTATGATCAAAAAGAAACAAAATAGGACAAGTTAAGAACCAAAATTCAAATTAAATCAACAATGCACCCAAAAATTCCACAACTTTGGACAAATGATCTTCAATCATGATATAACAACATGCCAAAAGGATAGGAAGAAATTCAGAAGTTATGCAAGTCAAAAGAAGGCTCAAACAACAACTAGGGTTAAGAAACTTCCATCATAAGTCAAAGACCAAAACCCAATCAACAAGTTTCTAAAAATCAGGGAAAAAATCACACATGAAGTACATCTTCTTATGAATCCAGAGCAAAAAGAACCAATAAGAAATTCAAAATGATGATCACTATGGAAATCAGACAAGACAGCATGCACAAAAAGGAATTAAAATGAATTAACCAAATGGAAGAATTTATTTACACTTGGAACTAATTTTAAAAAATTAAAAAGCAAAATGAAATAAAGAAATAAAAGAAAAGAAAGAAATAAAATGAGAAAAGGCTGGGAGGGTGCGAATAGAAGGAAATATAGTTGTGATTGTACCTGGAGATCAGGATCCGATGCGGCTGGCCTCGAGAGCTGATGGAGACGGTCGTTGAGGAGAAAAAGGGGTTGTACCTGCAAGGCACTCCGATGCCAAAGTAAGTAACTGAGAAAAGAGTGGGCAAGTACAAGTATTAAGGTCAGAGAAATTGAATACCTGACCCTCTCAAATGAGAGGGTTTATATAAGGGGCTAACTAGAAGATTATTGGTCCATTCTGTGAGGAGTGGATCGAGGAATCCGTGAAAATAGGCAACGGTCAATACTAGCCGTTAGGGAACCTCATCGTGGTTGGACTGTTTGTGGTCGACTGGGACCACTTTTCATAATTGTGCTCGACGTCGAGCAGGCCTATTGGATTGGTCTTCTTGGCCTAATTGTAGGGATTGGGCCGGTCCAGAACAGGAGCCCCCCAAGTCATTGCTCGTGCTGTAGAGCAGTGACTTAAGAATGATGTTGTGCTCGGCGATGCATAATGTTAAGGTCAGGGATCTACGCTGTCGATCTTCTGGGAACGGGCAGATGATGCGTTGCTCGGCAGAAGAATGTGAAACGAAAAGCTGGAATATCTGGGAATTCGCGCATATTAATGATTTGACGGCTAGTCTAGGGGCTAGCGTGTAGGGGTCACGCGTGTTTGCACGTGTTCCCCTTCTTATAAATAGGATTCTCAGGGCCCATTTTGACCTTTTCGCTTCATCTTCTTCTTCAAGACTCTGCTCGCTCAACCGCCACCGTCCCAGCCGTCGACCACCGCCTCTCTTTGCTGACCACCACTTTCAAAAGCTTATTTTCTTCAAGAATGTCTTCTCAAGCGCAAGGTATGGCTCTTTTTCTTCTTTCTAGGTGTTTATAGCTTAGATTTTGTAGAAATGTATGCGGCTTAGGATGATTTTGACGGTAGGTTTTAGATTTGGAATCGGTAAACCTTAGGACTTCCGCCACCGTAGCCGGTCGGTTGCAAACCCTAACTTAGGGTCGACGTAGGTATTGGTCGACTTAGACTTGGGTTTTGATAGATATTAGGTTAGATCCTTGACATATAATGTTGGGCGTAAGCCGTCGCTCCGAGCGATGGTCAGCCAGGGCTACAGCTCGAGACATAGTCTCTGAGCTGATGCGCGCCCTTTCACTTGTCGAGCGGTGGAAGGGTGGATTTGATATTCTTAATCGAATTCACTGACGCCTTTCCTCTGCTTTTCAGGTGAGAACTCGCTCGTGAATCCGCTGGACGTGCTTTCTGAGGAGACGTCCTCGGGAGATTCAGGGTCATCCACGTCCATTCCTTCTGGTTCCGGGAGCTCCTCGGAGAGTTTGGATACAAGCACTACAGGAGCATCGACAGACTCGCCTCAGTGTCCTGACCAGACGAGGGTCTCGCCCGAAGAATGGGTGGTGGAAGATTTGTTGGACAAGGTGTCCTCATTTTCAAGACCTCGAACAGAGCCACTGCCAGTTTTTGGTGATCCTGCTGATTGGGTTGTAACCTGCCCGGGGAATGACGACCGTATCTTCTCAGATTTGTGGTCGGGCTTTCTCCATGTACGAATATGCGACTTCAGTCCTGGGGGTAACATTGCCTTTCAGCGACTTTGTGAGTGTCGTGCTCGGGCATCTCTGTGTCGCCCCTTCCCAGCTACACCCCAATTCGTATGCGTTTCTAAGAGCGTTCGAGATGACGTGCGCCCATCTGGGTGTTGGTGCCATGCTTCCCCTCTTCTTTCGCCTTTTCTCCTTACAGCGCCAAGTTGGGCGAGGAACTGACCGAAAGGGGTTCGTGTCCTTCAAGCAACAGACAAAGATTTTTAAGGCCCATTCAGAATCTATCTGGGCCTTCAAAACTGACTACTTCCTGATAAAACCCGCGAGCACGGTGGCCGTGAGAGCTATGAGCTTTCTGGGAATAGACACTGACGAGAATGACGAGCCTAAGCTCGACGATCAAGGTCAGGTGATCACGAGGAGACTGTGGCTGTTCCCCTTTTCTTGGAGTCATGCTCATTATGAAAAACCTGTCGGGGAGTTCGTTCAGGTGGGGGACACATTGAATGATGATGATGCGGCCAGTTTCGAGGCCTTCAGAAAATTAATAGCCTCCTTCACTCCGACCCCCCTGTTGGACGGAGATGGGAAGGTTATAGTTGATCAGGATGGGGGGGGGAAGCTGTGGAGCGTCCCTTGATCAACGTTACTGAGTTGCTGGCTTGTCATAACGGGCAGGAAGTGTCCGACTTCTTTGGTATCTGTTTATTTGTGTTCGTTAAATTTTTGCTTTAACTTTGTTGCCTATGACTAACTTGATCCTTTTCCTTTTTCAGGCTCCCTGACGAATCCATTGGACAAAATTCAAGAACGCTTGGTCCAGCAGCAGAGGAAATGATCAAGGGTCGTGCAGACCAAGCTGACTGAGACGAGTGGCTCGGGGTCGGGCCCCTTGGTCCAGGGTTCACCGAGCACATCGACCGGCTCCTTAATGAAGAAGCACAAATCAGCGGCCACTGTAGATTTAACGGCCAACGCTCCTCCAAAGCCAAAGCATGGGCTGCCTCCATGTTTTGTGATACGCAACTTCTTTGAGGGAACGAGCATGGAGGTGGACCGTGCGGATTCTCTATTCTTGGAAGGTATGGACCGTCCTGCTCGGCGACTATCTCTGGCTCAGGACGCGAGCGCAGTTATGCGGGTCCTGACAATGGCCTGGCTGACGGCCGAAGGGAGTCCCGGACTGGAGCGAGAGAATAGCAGGCTTAAGGAGCAGTTGGCTGCTTCTGAGGCTAAGCTGACAGCGGCCACCAAGGAGGCTAAAGCTGCGACCAAGGAGTCAACTGAACGAGCTGCCGTCATCGCCAAGTTGGAGGTCGACAAGAAGAGGGTGCTTGAGCAAAATAAGAAGCTGAAGGATGCCTTTTGCCCCAAGGATGATGAGGATGAAGAGACCAAAAATCTGGTGACTAGGGCTCAGCTGCTTGCTCGGATCGACCAAGATATGGAAGATCTGAATTCATCAAGGTCGTGGATGGTCGGATCGGGGTCCCCTCAGACTTGGTGGTGGATGACTCTCAGCCGGGGTCGACTGATCAGCCTGGCCAACCTGAAGTGCAACTGGATCAGGAGGGTGCTCGTGAGGAAGAAGGCCGCCCGGGAGGCGAGGATAATTAATTTATGGCCTGCGTGTCTGGTAATTTATGATGTATTTTTCTTTTTTGGGGGGCGTGGCCCCCTTTGTATGTAATCCTGAACAAGTCGGCCCTTTGGTGTCGCATTTTTAATTTCACGTGTACGACTTTGATGGTCGATTCCTATGTTTTATTTGCTCGTAAACAATGCGTCCGTCGGAGGACATAATTTACTTGTTATTTTTACTAAGTGTTTGGTAGGCATCTTTGCATTAATTAGATGTGATCGAATGAATACGGGGTGCGTGAGTGATTTGTTGGTTAGGGGGACCAATCAGTATTTAAGAGTCTTACTCCTGGTCGGTGTTCGGGCCAAGATAATGACCCGGGCTCCGTGGCTTGAACATCCCATCGCGAGCTGGGGTTCTGCCTGGTCGTGGTACTTAGGCGACGTCGGACTCGTTCGAGTATCCATCCGTGCGGCAAGCTTCTCTTTTGCTCGAAAGGAGATCTTGCTTGACTTTGTTATATTTGGGATGTCATGCTCGTACCTAGGCACGCAGTTTTCTGTCGGTCTCCCTTTCTCCTTGCTTGGAAGTTGAGTAAGGTGACTTTGTGATTTAGATATAGTATTATTTGAGTTTCTTGGTGTTCCAAGGCCGAGCAAGCTCTTCCCCGTGTAGATTTTCCAAATAATAAGCTTCGTTCTCGGTTTTTGCTCGGACGCGATACGAGCCTTCCCAATTGGGCGTTAGTTTTCCCTCGCGGGGATCTCTGTGGTTTCTTCTAAGGACAAGGCTGCCTACCTCGAACGTCCGCCTTACGACCTTAGAATCATACCGAGCGGCTATTTTTTGTTTGAGAATGATTTCTCGAAGAGCGGCCTCCGATCGGACTTCTTCGACCATGTCGAGCTCGTCTCTTAAGGCTTCGGAATTGGTATCTTGTTCCATGGGGGATTCTGTGCGCCTTGATCGGACATGCATTTCTATAGGGATCACCACTTCGGTTCCATATGCTAATCGAAATGGGGATTCCCCGGTTGTTTAGTGGGTTGGGGTCCTATATGCCCATAGTACGCTATGTAGCTCCTCGACCCAATGCTTCTTATGCTCGTCCAATCTTCGTTTCAAACCTCTTAGGATTACCCTGTTCGCGGCCTCTGCTTGCCCGTTAGTTTGGGGATGCTCGACTGAAGCGAAATGTTGTTTCGTTCCCATTGATGCAACAAATTCTTTGAAGTGTTTGTCTGTGAACTGAGTGCCGTTGTCGGTCACGAGGGCGAGGGGCACCCCGAACCGGGCAAGGATGTTTCTCTTGAAGAAACGTAGTATGTTGAGCGCCGTGATTTTGGCTAAGGCCTCAGCTTCTATCCATTTGGTAAAATAGTCGACACCTACAATTAAGTATTTATTCTGACCGGACCCGACGACGAATGGTCCTAAGATATCCATTCCCCACCATGCGAACGGCCAAGGTGACGATAATGATTTTAACTCGGATGGGGGTGCTGCATGCACGTCTCCGTGTCGTTGGCATTTGTCGCACCTCTTCACGTGCTCTTTCGCATCGTGTTGGAGGGTGGGCCAATAGTATCCTGCCCGCAAGATTTTTCGAGCCAACGACCGTCCGCCAAGATGTTGCGCATTGATTCCTTCATGGACTTCCCTTAGTATGTGTGGGATATTTTCTTCTTCTACGCATCTGAGGAGGGGTGTAGAGAATCCTCGATGATACATACGTCCACCTACTAGAGAATATGAACATGCCCTTCGTCGTATAGTACTAGCTTCTTTTGGTCGGTCGGTAATTCTCCTTTAGTTAAATAGTTGAATACTGGGGTCATCCAACAGCTTGTGTCGCCTACGACGTTAATGTCTACGCGGGCCGATGATTGTCCGATACTCGGTCGGGGAAGCATTTTCTGTACGACGGACTTGTTGTTTCCTTTCCTTTTAGTGCTTGCTAATTTGGACAGGATGTCTGCACGGGCATTGTTTTCCCGCGGGACGTGTTTGACTTCCACACTTTTGAACCGTTTTAGTTCGCCTTTTACGAGGGCCAAATATTCGGCCATGTTATCATTTTTGGCCTGAAAATCTCCTCGGACCTGGCTTGCGACCAACTGAGAATCCGTGCAGATTGTGATCTCTTCTACTTCCAGATCGGTCGCGAGCCGTAAGCCCGCTAGAAAGGCTTCGTACTCTGCTTGGTTGTTAGAAGTGGGGAAAGATAGGGTTAGGGACACTTCGATGACGTTCCCCTCTTCGTTTTCCAAGATAATGCCGGCTCCGCTTCCCGCCGGGCCAGATGCACCGTCCACGAAAATAACCCACCTGGATGAGACTTTCGGGTCTTGCTCGGTGAAGGTAAGTTCAGCCACGAAGTCGGCCAGCGCTTGAGCTTTGAGAGTTTGTCTTCCTTCAAATTTGACGTCAAACTCAGATAGTTCTAATGACCACTTTAGCATTCGTCCGGCCATGTCTGGTCGACCGAGCAACTGTCTTATGGGCTGATCGGTCCTTACGATGATGGTGTGAGCCAGAAAGTAATGGCGTAGCCTTCTAGCTGCGAGAAGGAGGGCCAAAGCAACCTTTTCTATCTGGAGGTATCGAATTTCTGGGCCATGGAGTGCTTTACTTGTGAAATATACAGGTTTTTGCCCTTCGGGTAGGTCGCGCACGAGTGCCGCGCTTACTGCTTCGTTTGCAACTGCAAGGTAGAGATACAGTATCTCCCCTTCTTCAGGTCTGGATAAGACTGGGGGTTCACTTAGTGCCTTTTTTAGGTGGGACAGTGCTAGCTCGCACTCCACCGTCCACTAGAAAGTTGCCTCTCTGCGGAGGAGTTTGTAAAAAGGGAGAGCGTGTTGAGCGGACTTTGCTACGAACTGAGCAAGGGAGGTAAGGACCCCGTTCAGTGATTGTATGGATTTTTTAGAAGTGGGAGTTGGGAGCTCCGCGAATGCCCGACATTTGTCAGGGTTGGCCTCGATGCCTCGTTCGGTTAAGTAGAATCCGAGGAACTTTCCTGCTCGGACACCAAACGTGCATTTTTCAGGGTTGAAGCGCATTTTTCACTTTCGTGCCTGATCGAACACTTTTCGTAAATGGGACGCGTGGTCCGTTTCTTGTTGAGATTTGACGATCATGTCGTCCATGTATACTTCGAGCATGTCTCCGATTTCAGCTCGGAAAACCTTATTCATCATGCGCTGATATGTTGCGCCCGCGTTTTTTAGACCGAAGGGCATAACGTTGTAAAAGTAATTGCCCGATTCGGTCATGAAGGCCGTGTATTTTTTGTCAGACACGGCCATGGGTATCTGATTATACCCTGAATATGCGTCCATGAAGGATAGTAGCTTGAAACCGGACAAATTGTCGACCAATTTATCGATGTTAGGTAAAGGGTATGCATCTTTCGGGCATGCCCGGTTGAGATCGGTATAATCAACGCACATCCTCCATTTTCCACTAGATTTTTTCACAAGTACAACATTCGATAGCCAGGTCGTATACCTGGCTTCGGTTACAAATTTAGCCTCTAGGAGGTCTTTAACAGCAGATTCAGCAGCTTCGGTCTTTTCGGTCGACTGCTTCCTCCTGCGTTGAGCGACCGCCTTGTGTGTTGGGTAGATGGAGAGGTGGTGGCAAGCTGTCTCAGGGTCGAGCCCTGGCATTTCTGCGGCGCTCCAGGCAAATAAATTTGCGTTCCCTTTGAGGCAAGCTTCCAACTGTCGCTTCACCAATTCAGGCATATGTGCTCCGATTTTAACGCACCGAGCTGGGTCTTCTCCCAGAGGAATTAGCTCAAAGTCTCCATCTGGTATTGGTCGGGATAGCGACTCTGTTGGCCTTTGGACGCCCTCGCTATTATCCGAAAATCTGCAGTCTAGGTCGATCGAGTCTACCTGAGGGAAAGCCCTGGGGATATCTGGCGAATTTGATGTCAGGGGACTTGGTTGGTATGATATTGAGCTGAGACCTTTTGATGCTACTTCGAAACACCTGCGGGCAGCGTCGACGTCTCCGTGCAATGTGGCGACTTTACCTGAAGTAGTGTAATACTTCATCTTCAGGTGGACGGTGGACGGTGGACGGCACAACTATTAGCTCGGCTAGGGTTGGTCGTCCTAGGATGCATTGGTACAGAGATGGGCAGTCCACGACTAGGAACTGGACCCTGACCGTCCTGGCTGTCTCGCCCGCCCCGAAGGTAACAAATAGGTCGACGTAGCCCCATGGTCGAGATACTGCTCCGTTGAAACCCTACAGGTCTGATCCGACGTATGGAGTTAAGTGTGTCTCATTTAGCTGGAGTGTCGAAAACAGCTGGGAGTACATGATGTCGCAGGAGCTACCTTGGTCCACCAGGATCCTCCTCACATCGAAGTTCGCCATGCGCGCTCGGATGAGCAGAGGAATGCTAGTGTTGGGCGCCCCTCCTAGGAGTTCCTCCCGATAAAATGCAAGGGGTACAGAGCCCTCTCTTGGTGGGTCCAAGGTGGCCCTTTAGCAATTAGCTGGTCGAATTTTCGTTTCACGGACCCGACCGTGATTTTGTTGAATCCTCCTCCCGATATGACCAATGCCGAAGGAAAAGCTTCCCATGGGCTGTGGGAGGAGAGGTACCCCGAACTCTCGGCGTGATCCGGTAGGAAGAAGTCTTTCGGGCGATAAATGCTTAGAGCCACCTGCATGTTAGCATCTGCAGGGATGGGTACGGCTTCTTCGACTTTCTGGGTCTCCTGTGTTTCCTGTCGAGGAGTGTCTCTGGACTTGGTGAACTGCTTTAGGTGCCCGTCCTTGATGAGGATTTCGATCGCGTCCTTGAGATGGATGCAATCCTCTGTGTTGTGGCCGTGACTCTTGTGGAATCTGCAGTATTTCGTTTTATCCGTGTCGGGCTTGCTAGGTTGTTGCCTCGGAAAACGTACCCCTGCTTGTTTGAATTCCGAATTGGCGCATTCAGACAAAATTTTCTCTCTAGAGGCCAGGAGAGTTGTGTACTCGTGGAACCGACCGATAGGTCCCCGGTGCTCCCACGGTTCACGGGAGCGATCATCCTTTCTTTTGTCTCCTCCTCGACGAGATGTCGAAGGTTCATCGACCCGTTGTGGTTTAGCGTCTTCACGACGTCGAGCGTCTCTTACTGAACTGGCCGCTTGCTTTTCTTCATATTGGATGTAGGCTTGGGCTTTCAGTAGGAATGCGTCGAGGGTGGTCGGGGTTTCAATGCCGACCGCCCGATGAAAATCAGTTGAGGGGCGTAGCCCTCGTTCCAGCAAGTACTTTTTCATGTCGTCGGTCGTGGATACTTGGACCGCTTCTTTATTGAACCTCTCGATGTAATTTCGTAAAGGCTCGTCCCTCCCCTGGATGATTGCTTCGAGCGAAGCCTCTGTCTTTGGGTGTCGTCTTGATGCAGTAAAGTGCCTGGAGAACTTGCGTCCAAGTTGTTTCCATGAGGTGATAGATTCGGCCTCAAGGCTTTTGTACCATGTCATTGCTCCTTTCCTCAACATTGTAGGAAAGAGGCGGCATTTGATTTCCCCTCGTACACCCCGATAGTCGAGCAGTGCATCAATATTCTCGATGTGCTCGTCTGGGTCTGTGGTCCCATCGTACGAGCCTAACGGAGGGGGTTTCTCTAAGCCCCTTGGAAGCTTGGCCGCCATGATTTCAGACGAGAGGGGACCCCGAGCGTCCTCGTCGTCGCTGGAATTAACAGACGAAGATCTATGAGCATGTTTCTTTGTTCGTCGGGGAGAGGTGGATCTTGACCTGCTCCTTCTTGATTTTCTTCTAGGAGAGGGTCGTGGGGAAGACTGACGAAAACGTTTGTTGCCTGTTGATTCATCAGTGTGCCCTTTCCTCTTCTTCTTGGTAGGAGACGGAGTATGATTCCTTTGGGGTCTCGCGGGAGACGGTGGTCGACGAGAATTATCTTCGAGGCGGGCGATTTTCTCGCCATGGGTGAGGAGCAGCAAGTTTGTTTGATTCAGGATCTCGGCCAATGCGGCGAAATCCGACCCTGAAGGAGTCGAAGGAAAAAGAATTTTCGGGCGACTTTCCAAAGGTTGGTCGCGATCGGGTGAAGGTGATGTCGCCTTCCCGTCCGGATGGTCTTGCACCGTTTCATCATGTAGAGGGGGATGGATGTTGCTCTCACATTGTGTGAGAATCATGCCATCGTTCGATCGGTTTTCCTGGTTGTCCCGAGCAGCCATGGATCTTGTTAAAACTTTGGTTCTTCGAAGGTTTTGAAAGAAGAACGGGGAAATCAGTTTCCCACAGACGGCGCCACCTGATCGTACCTGGAGATCAGGATCCGATGCGGCTGGCCTCGAGAGCTGATGGAGACGGTCGTTGAGGAGAAAAAGGGGTTGTACCTGCAAGGCACTCCGATGCCAAAGTAAGTAACCGAGCAAAGAGTGGGCAAGTATAAGTATTAAGGTCAGAGAAATTGAATACCTGGCCCTCTCAAATGAGAGGGTTTATATAAGAGGCTAACTGGAAGATTATTGGTCCATTCTGTGAGGCGCGGATCGAGGAATCCATGAAAATAGGCAACGATCAATACTAGCCGTTAGGGAACCTCATCGTGGTCGGACTGTTTGTGGTCGACTGGGACCACTTTTCATAATTGTGCTCGACGTCGAGCAGGCCTATTGGATTGGTCTTCTTGGCCCAATTGTAGGGATTGGGCCGGTCCAGAACAAGTTGAAATCAATTGGGCCCAGGAGGAAAGGGGGTTTGGATAGCAACCTAAGCCCACTGGGTCAGTGCTGGTTCACAAAATATTGGGTGGAAATTCAGGGAAAATGAAGGAAAAACAATAGCCACTAGATTAAACAAACGCATCCTGTGAGTCCTCTCATTAAATGACGTGTGTAAACACCCCAAATTTGCCCTCACCCATTTCACCATGGCTTGTGATCTTTCTCATATGCATAAACACAATCATATCATCTCATATCTCATTTTGATTCCCTGCATAGATTCTAAGTCATCTGCACCTAGGGTTTGTGATCTGAGCAATCCAAGAGCTACTTGAGCCACCCCAAATGCTACCAATCACTTCAAAGGGATCCATGTGTGTTCAAGTATCATATTACATCCTCACAAAGCCAAGAATTCAAAAGAATCACAAGAACTAGGGTTTGAGTGGATGCAGAGCCAAGTTTGACTGCACAGTTGACCTAGAATTAGGGTTTTGGTTTCAGAGGCCATAACCCCAATTTTTTTGGTCATTCTTGTTTCCATTGGTCTCTATGTGGTATAGGGAGTATGCATATCAATTTTCATGAAGAAATTCCATGGGGAAGTCATCTGATCAAGGGTTGACTTTTCAGACAAGTCAGTGTAAAATCAGGGCATCTGAGGCCCCCAATGGCCCAACCAATGGGTGATCTTCATCATTTTGAGTGTATATGATCTTTATTTGATCATGGAAGAGGGTTGAAGTTCACAAAAATCAAGAATTTAGGGTTTTTGCAAATGTTGACTTTTTGGGCATAGTTGACTTTTCAAGAATGCATCATTTTAGGTCATTTTTCAAGCCTTGATTCTTGGTTCAAAAAGGCTTCAAATGAAAAAACTTTGGTCATGAAAGTTGTAGATCTCATCTTTCCCTTTTCAAAAAGTACAAGAACATGATCAAACTCTTCTTGGATCAAAAGTTATGGCATGACAAAGTTGGCTAAAATCATTGATTTTCAAGGCATGCCTCAAATGGAAATTTTGCAAAATCATGGACCAAGGCCAATTGCAACCTCTAATTCATTTCAAACCATGACACAAACATTCTCTAAGTCATAAAAATCAGAATTGAACCAAGAATGCCCATGGTTTATGGTTGGTTAGGCAAAGAAATCACATGTGAACCAAAGTTGCAACAACTTGCAAAACCACTCATCATGCTTCCTACAACTTGTGACATTGGATGCTGACTTTTGCTAGCCTCTCACCTCATTTTGCTGCGCAGCCCCATGCCTTGTACTTGCCTAGATTATGAGCCATACTTCACTTACACAAAAGGTGGACATTTTGCAAAAGCAAACTTACCAATCACTATAGGCCAGGTCACATCATCTGACCTATAGGATTATAATACAATATCCCTTGGCAAGCCAAAGATATGAAGAAGCAAGGCTGAAACTCTCTCATTCACAACATTCACAAAAACACACCACATTGCCTAAGCTTTCGAATCTGCTTCCACAGCTTGAAAACACAAAAACCATTTTCACCATTCAACTCACCATGCATCATTGAGTAGAAACCAGCAAGAACACAAGCCTGAATCAACCAGAACACCCCATAGCCATTCTTCACTTCATTTTGCAGTTCCATTCGAATCTCCCTCCCTAGCTCACAAACAGCCAAACAAACCTTGCAAAGCTTCTCCATACATCATCTGGACCACAAACCACCATTCACAATGACCTGAAAGTGCCAGAATCACCATTGCCATTTCTGACTGAGTTGAAGCAGGAGCTTTCGAAACTCACTATCCAGCCAACATAAACTCTTCTTGAACATTCAAACATCATCTGGGGATCAAGTGGAGTGGATTGCACAAGGAGAAGTGGCCAGAAAGTCATCAGAGTGAAAGCTTCGAATCTCAGGTAGCTTGAAATTTATTTTTCCAGAAATCATTTTTCATGTTATAAAATTGTTCTATGTGCTTCACTGATCATCCTGATGTCATTGGTTTCAAAAATGGCTTTGAAATGAGCATTTAATTTCTCTCTGAAACCTGCGTGCCCTAGCTTTCATTTTCTTCGATTCAGCTTATTTAGGAAGAAGAAATTTGTTTTGGGAGAGGGGTTTGATTCGTGAGGGGTTGGAGAACATTTCCCAGTTCTTAGGTTTCGTTTTTGTTACGATTTGAGGGGTTTGGGGTTTTCTCAGGGAGGATGCTGGCCGGAGAAGACGACCGGAAGTCTTCTCCGGCCACCTGAATGTCATTAGCCCTAATTATGTCATTAATTGTGGTTTGAATGTGGAGCGTAGGATGGGTTGACTTCCTTTGACCCGCGCGCGTTTTGATGGCCAGGATCTTTCCATTTTGCCCTAATCCATAATTAACTTAATTAATTCAGTTTAATTATTTTAAAATCAGAATTAACCAGGTTTGAACTTGGGCCATTGGATGTGGCGCCAAGTCAACCTTTCCCTGCCCAGAACCAATCTGGTTCGTCCATCCTGCATACTTCCATTTATTTTCTTTTTATTTCCATTTTATTTGATATATTTTGTACATTTAATTAAAAATAGCAAAAAATGTTGAAAAATTATGGAAATTTTTGTCAAGATTTTCATTATTTTTCAGAGCACAAAAATATTTTTATTTTTATTTTTAGCATTAAAAAAGTATTTTTAAATATTTAAAAGTTTCTTTTTAATTATTTAATGAAAATTAATTAATTAAAAATACTTTTAGGTATTTAAAAATTACAAAAAAATTCATGAAATGTTCTAAGACATTTAGAAACATTGTCCAACCTTCAAACCAAATTTCTTTTTTGATCTTGATGCATTTTAAGAATTTTTCATTGAATTAAATCATTTTTTATGCATTAATTTGATCCTAAGTTCAAAAATTCATTTCTGCCTATTTGAGAAGAGTTGGACATTGATTCTTTTTGCTTTGTTTTGTGTTTGGCATGTAGTTTCTAGGATAAAAGGGCCTTGGTTTGATCTTGCATTTTCAATTTGTTTGGCATTTCTTTTGTTTAGGAGCCCCAAAAACCCTAATAACTTAGAAAAATCATAACTTGAGATTGGTTAAGAGTTGAGACCTCCCCTTTGGACTTTGGTTTAGTATAGGTTTAAGGTTTCTTTGGTTAGCATTTTCCATTTTTTATCTTAGGGTTTGCTTCTGTTTTTGGGTTTTGTTTGATGTTTGATTCATGAACCCTAATTTGGGCTTTCATTTGCATCCTTCTTGCATTCTCTTGCATAACATGACTTGTCTTTGCATTTTAGGCATGCTTGTGTTTCATTTGACATCTTAAGACATGTATAAAGCATCTTTGATCATTTCATCTCATATTTGCCATGTCATTTGCCTTGTATGTTTCATAACTTTTCATGCTCATTCATGCTCCTTAGCTTGCATCATTTGCATCCATGATCTTGTATGAACATCTCCATGTCTTGCCTCATGTTTGCAGTACCTCATAACATCATAATCATCATCAACATGCTTCTGGTTTTGCTTAGCATCATGCCATTTCATCCCATCTTGCATTGCATTGCATTTCTTTCTAACATTTCAGGTGGTAAGTAACTTGAGAAGTGAATTTGCCTTCACTTCTCATAACTTTTCTTTTCATCTCTCTTGCATCCATTGCTGCATTTCTATATGTGTTTGAGATTGAGCTTGCTCATTCCTCTTCTTCTTACTTTCTTTCTTCAAGTGACTTGACTTCTTGAATGAAGCAAGTTGCTTTGCTTCTCTTGATCCTTTCATCTGCTTCCTGGTGGTTCCATTGAAGACTTCTCTTGAAAACCTCACAAACCTTAGGAACAACCAAGCATGACAATGAATTAGGGTTTTGATTAGTCTCCCCTCATAGTTTTACCTTTGTGTCTCTCTTTGAGTCCTCTCTTCTCACCTCATAATCAGGGACTAAACCCTAAAGGCTTTAAGGCTTTGTGATTAAGCTTATGCCTGCATCCTTCTCTTAGGATGGAGTGTATAACCTTAATCCTAAGTGTTAAACCCTTAATGTGTTTAAATCCTTTAATTAATTCATCTAATAATCATCAAGACATCAAGCTTGTAACTTGGGCCTTGCATTAGGGTTCTAATTCTTCCTTAATTGGTTAAGAAGGACTAACCCTAGTGTTAATGGACAAGTCCCCCTCAAGTTGTCTTACAAACCCTAAAAAACACTTCATCATCATATCATTAAATAAAATCCACTTAATAAAGGCTTTGTTTTGTCATGAGTTTAATCCATAATCATGGATTAAGTTGAGGAGCTTTCCTTAGCTTAAACATTCTCATCTATTATCCTTCTATTAGGATGGTGTAATGAATCTGTTCAATCCCTGATTATGGCTTAATCTCATTACTCAACACTAAACAAAACCAACAAAAACATCTAAATAATCACAAGTAGGTTAATGATCTTAATCCTGCATCAAAGGTGTTTAAGTGTGAGAAGCTGACTTCACACTTAAGGTATTCTCATTACCCCTAATCAGAGGGAAGATGTGATGAGTTTACTAAATCCATTGGTGTAGGCTTAAACTCATTAACTTATGATAAACTTTCAAAAGCAATAAAAGACTGAAAACTCAAAAACAAACAATAATCGTCTCCTCCGGGATTCTTTTCTCATCTCATTCATTCATAAACGAGAACTTGCTTCTTCCGTCTAATGCAAGACAGTTAGCACCTGAGCCAGACAGGTCATACACTTGAGCATAGACAAGTAAGCAGTTCACAGGTCAATTCACCTTTCAGTCTCTTTGGGTCGAACTACGGTGTTCTGACTTCCTCATTGCACGAGAGGATACGTAGGCATAACTTAACGGTTATCGAACAAAAGTCTCTGTATATTCCCCCTTCCTTCCAGCTTCATTCTTTAGCCTCATGATCATGAGCATTTCATTCTTGTTCTCACACTGACACTTCACTTATACACTTTACACTGACACCTGTACATATTGCTTTCCAGCTCTTTATACACAGATTGCACTGACACTACCCCTTTAAAACACAAATCTCTTAAGCGTGGATCCCGTCGAGTACGGCGGACAATCTGGGTGCTAATACCTTCCCAGGTTGTAACCAACCCTCTTTCTCAGTCTCTCTGGTTCGCAACCGTCTTATCCATCTTTTCTAGGTCTATGCAGCATTGCCTTTCCTCCGGGATAAAAATGCCTAGCTGGCGACTCTTTTCATCTCCAGTGAGTTCACGGCTGTGTGTTCTCATTGTCCCTCTCGCCGACCGTTCGCGTCTGTACCTTCATCTGATCCATTTTCATTTGTCGGGAGCGACAGCTTGGCGACTCTGCTGGGGAACCTTATACTGCAACCAGGGCTTCTGGTTCTTTTTGTGGGTTCCTCCTAGCGCTTGATTGATTTGTGTTTACTGGGGTGTTATGTGCTTATTTGTGTTTGTATTTATTTTGCTTTATGTACAGTTTGCTTCCTGCTTTCCTTCATTGCACTTTGTATATATCATACTGTCATGCTGCTGGCTGGATTTGGTTTTCCTTTGGTGGGTGGGGTTCTATTGAGAGTTAAGGTCCTATACCTGGGACCTGAGTGACACCTAGGCTAGAGTGAATCATATTCTTTCCCATTCCATTTCGGTCTGGTGCGGGAATATGAAACACGGTTCAGATATGGGTTTCTTCTTGAGAACTCTGTGTTGCAGATTTCCTGCAATGCTAGGGCTATCTAGGAAGCCTGCTAAGTCTGGATGACCTTTAGTTTTGACCTTCAGAAACTGAGGTGAATTAGAGGAGGAATTGTTATGGTTATTGTAAACACTGTGCCTCCGGGTTAGAAGTGTTTACACTTCTCATAACTGATCCAAGTCTGAGGATCCTTGTTTTAGAACACCACCTGTGAGGGGGTTGGGCTGTTTACAGGTTTGCAGGTACCTTGACCTCAGAATACCCTGTTACTTTGATTTGTTAAGAATACTCCATGTTGGACAGTTCTTGTGATTCTAAACCCTGGACATGTGGCTCTTTATTTGAGTCCCCCACCCTGGTTACTGGATTTTTAGACCTCCAACTGGAATTCTTGGGCACACATGGACTTATATCAGGGCATTTTGATCAGATCCAGCTCAGTCACAAACCCTTGCATATCATTTGCATACATAATCATTGCATCATATTAACATTTGCTTATTTGTGTTTCAGGGTATCCATCTTCATCTGGTTTTGGTTTTGACCCCATCTTTAGTTTTGACCTGCCTTCATCAGCACTTGCTACCAGCTATCTATTCCAGCCAATCAGTGGCCCTCCTCTTCAGTATCTTCATCAATATTTGTCATCATGGCTCCAAAGAAAAGCAACATCACCTATCACTTCTTCCAGCCAGAGCTATCAGACATCAGGAGGATTCAGACCCTGATCACTCCAGATCACATACCTTTGTTCAGGGAGAGTTATGGAGATATACTTGACATGGTTATGGATCTGGACCCTTCACAGAGGAGCCTCATCCACACCTGCATTCAGTTTTATGATCCTCCACTGAGATGTTTTACTTTTCAAGACTTTCAGTTAGGCCCCTTATTGGAAGAGTACTCCTCATTAGTTGGTATGCCTATCAGGAGAGAAATTCCTTTCAACCCTGAGATGGTCTTTCCTGCTAATGGAGAAGTAGCCAAAGCTTTGCATCTGGAACCTGTTTTGGTTGAGCAGCATATGACCTCTAAAGCTGGGATCCCTGGTTTTCATCTGGACTTCTTAATTTCTCAAGCTACCTTGAAGGCTTCTCTAGGAGAATGGAAAGTTGTTTGTGCCCTGCTGGCCTTGTGCATATATGGAATTGTGTTGTTTGCAGATGAGCCTCGATTCATTAGCAAAAATGCAATCCATCTGTTCATCCTGAAGAACCCAGTGCCAACTTTATTGGGGGATCTTTACTATTCAGTGCATCAGAGGAATGAGAAACAGAGGGGAAGATTAGTGAGGATTTGTGCTCCATTATTTCATACTTGGCTTCTCAAGCATCTACCCAGGACAGATACATTTCTCAATCCTCATCAGCAGAGCAACTGGGCTAAGAGGCTCACTACCCTAACTTCAGCAGATATCAGATGGTGTACTCAAAGCACCAAGGGTAGAGATATCATCACCAGCTGTGGGCATTTTCCCAATGTGCCCTTAATAGGAGTTAAGGGAAGTATCAATTACAACCCTCTGCTGTTCAGGAGGCAACTGGGCTATGCACTGGTCCATACTCCTAGGGCACGGGACCTGGTGGAGACTCTCTATTGTGAGAACAAGATTAGTTTGGCTGTTGTTAGGCAGGCTGCCTGGGCCTGGGATAATGTTCAAACCAAGGGAATCACCATTCTGGGGAAGTGCAATAATGTGGCATCAGCACAATATTATGAATGGTCCCGTGCCAGGGCCCAATTCTCTGGAATGCCCTTTACCATAAAAGACATGCCCGAGTCATCTTCAGCACCACCCCCTGCCACCATCAGTTTGGAGGAGTTTGAGAGCTTGAAGGAAAGAAATGAGAAGCTAACCCAAGCCTTGCAGAAGACCCTCCGGGAGAGGAGTGAAGGTATGAGGGAAGTTGAGAGATTGGAGAAGTTGAGAGTGGAGCATTTGACTAAGATTGAAAAGTCTGGGGATTATATCAACAAGTCTAAAGCTGGTGAGCAAATTCTGAAGAATGCTTGCAAAGAAGCCCAGTTCCAGAGAGCAAGGACAGACTTGTACTTGAAGGAGAGTCAAGCCCGGTGGGTCAGGATCACCGAGGCTCGTACCCTGGAAGACAAGAGAGTTCAAGACAAGATGGAGCAATTCGAGGCTAATGCAAAAGAACAACAAGAAGCCCTGGCAGCAGCCCAGAGGGAGATATCAGAGCTGAAGATCAAAGCAGGGGTGAAGAGGTCCAAGGACCAAACTCAGCACAAAAAGCTAACAGCAGCTGTTACGACCCGGAATCTCCTCATCAGGAATCTCACGGAGCGTCCGGCTGATCCTGTGATCGAAGCACTTCTCAAGGAAGTTCGTGAGGATGAGTTTGGTCTTGGTGTTTGACCATTTGTTTGTTGTTGCTTTCTTTCCATGTACTTTTATTTTTGTACTGTATTTTGACCCCTTAGTGGGCTTGTGTTGTAAAATGAACAAATTGTATTATTTCACCTTATGTAATATATTCATGTTAGTTTACTTCGAAAGCAACTTCAGCAGCAGCATCTTCAAGGGTCTGGAAGGGTCAAAACTGAAGGCCAAACCGGATACCTTGAGAGCAAATAAGCATAACTGCATTGCATGCTAACCCTTTTGTTTGTTTTGTAGGTTTTTGTTTTGTTGTTACTAACCTCTGTTGTGAATCTCAGGAATTATTGCTCGCCGCCGGATATTTCCCCTCAACAGGCCACACAGGTACCCAACTAGAAACAATCTTCCGGGCATCCAGATGGACCAGATGCAGCAGGACCTTACGGAGGTCAGAAACCAGATGGCCAACGAAAGGTTGGAGATGAGAACTCAGATAACACAGTTCATGGAAGTAATGAACAACTTAGCTCAAAGCCAGGAGAGGCTCAGAGCTTTGGTAGAAGGGAGGAATCAAGAGGAGCCCCATGTGGGAACTGCTGGCACAAGTAACAACGAGAGGGTCCAACCTCATGTCAATCCCCCAGTTTTTGGACCCCATATCCATCCAGAGGCCAACATCCCTGTCAATATACAAGGGACTGCCACAGCAGGGAGGGTACTACAGGAAGACCCTCAAGAAGACCAGTTCACAGTAATGGGTGCTGGGGAAGAAGCATACAATAGACGGTTGGATGAAATAGCTGAGAAGTTGAGGTCCTTAGAATCTCAAAACTCTTTGGGATTCGACGTTATGGATATGGGTTTGGTAGACGGGGTCAGGATCCCCCATAAGTTCAAGCCTCCTTGTTTCGAAAAGTATAATGGGACTTCATGCCCCCGGACTCATCTACAATCATTTCTAGGAAGGCTGAAGGCCTATACAATGGATGAGAAATTGTGGATGTTCTATTTTGAAGATAGCTTGACTGGAGCTTCGAGGGAGTGGTATTCCCATCTGACAAGAGCAACAATTAGATGCTGGAAAGACCTGGCAGAGGCCTTCATCAGACAGTATCAGTATAATCTAGACATGGCACCCAACAGGACTCTCCTGATGGGAATGTCACAGTCTTCGAGGGAGAGTTTCCGAGAATATGCCCAAAGGTGGAGGCAACTGGCTGCTGCTGTTCAACCACCTATGTCTGAACGGGAAATGGCAGATATGTTCATGAACACCCTTCAAGGAACATATATTGACAGGTTGGCTGCTTTCTCTTCTACTAGCTTTGCAGATGTTGTCATAGCTGGGGAGAGAATTGAAAGCTTGTTGAAAATGGGAAAGATCTCAGACAATGGAGCAAGCTCGTCCAGTAGTACAAGAAAGCCTTTTGCAGGCCCGAGAAGAACTGGCGAGACCAATGCCATCCATTCAAACAGGGGTAGGCCCCAATATGCTCAGAGGTCCATAGCAGCAGTCACCATCCCTGCTCCGGCTCATCCTCAACCTGTCTATCAACCTCCTCAGCAAAGCTATCAACAACAACCTCAGTACCATCAGCAAAATCAGTATCCTCCAAGGAATTACAACAACAGCAACACCAACAACAACAGTCAACAAAGGCCATTCCAACAGAGGCCATCTCAAGCTAACAGAGTGATCGATCCGATCCCGATGCCATATGCTACTTTGCTGCCACAACTTCTGAAACTCAACCTGGTTGAGCTAAGAACGTTGGCACCTCCGGATCCCAACAGTCTACCAAGGAACTATGACTCCAATGCTAGGTGTGCTTTTCATTCAAACGCACCTGGCCACAGTACAGAAAAATGCAGGGCTCTGCATATGAAGGTACAAGACCTGGTAGACTCCAAGGCTCTGAATTTCGCACCGCCGCCCAATGTCAACAAAAATCCTATGCCAAACCATGGTGGTCCCCGGATTAACGCTATTGAAGAAGACAAGCCGTCTTATTTAATAACTAGTGTGGGACAGATCAGGACACCATTGGTAGAAATCAAAGCTCAGCTCTTGGAATGTCAAATGTTCCCGGGGTGTGAGTTAGGCTGTGCTTACTGCAATATCTCGGTAAATGGGTGCGATAATTTGCGGAATGGCATAGATGGCCTTATTCGGAGTGGCCAACTTCAGATCACCGCATCATTTCCAACAAATCCAGCAATGTCATCAACAGC
This sequence comes from Lathyrus aphaca, assembly GCA_963966055.1. NCBI lineage: Eukaryota > Viridiplantae > Streptophyta > Magnoliopsida > Fabales > Fabaceae > Lathyrus > Lathyrus aphaca. The sequence continues at coordinate 203,514,342 of OZ014523.1, read as the reverse complement.
GGTTTCAGAACCTCCTACAACTGCAGCAACCATTGTTCCTGACAATTCTTCGGTTTCATCAACAAGCACTTCATCCATCATCTCAACCGATCAGTTCACAACAAATCTTTCTGCTACAACGTCAGCTTCACTTCATTTTGAACCTCCTACAACAACAACATCATTTCTTCCGACAATATCTCCTACAACACCAGCAACAAATCATGAAGATGTCTCTACTGTCACAATATTCTATGATCCGGAAAACAACTCTGCCTACCATTCAGAAGGTGCTGCTCCCACCAGAGCACTAGTTACAATCTTTTATGATCCACAAACAATTACAGTCCCTTCGGCAGCAACAATCAGTCCAGTCACTGTCACGATGCCTGGACCAGTACCATATGAAAACAATAGGGCCATCCCTTGGCACTATGGCTCTGACGTGTACTGCGAAGGAAAAAGAATCATTCTTGAAACATCAACACCTGCACCACAGGTAGATAATGTGGGGGGAGGCGGAGGCTTCACTCGAAGCGGACGTCTCTTTGCTCCACCAATTCAAAGACCTACTGCCGAAGCAGAAGCTGCTGCCAAGGCAAAGGGAAAGAGCCCGGTGCAGGAAGATCAAGCTGCCAAAGAAGCCTTGAAAACACCGTTCGATCAAGAAGTTGATGAGTTTATGAGAATCATCAAAAAGAGTGACTACAAAATTGTGGATCAACTTCACCAGACGCCATCCAAAATCTCTATCCTCTCACTGCTTATGTGCTCCGAAGCCCATCGGAATGCACTACTCAAGGTCTTGCACGCAGCTTACGTGCCTGAAGAGATTACTGTCAACCAGTTGGAAACCGTGGTTGGAAATGTTACTGCTAGCAATGGGCTAGGGTTCACCAATACTGACTTGACAGCGGACGGCCGCAACCACAACAAAGCCTTGCACATAACCATGGAATGCAAGGGAGCTGTCCTTTCTCATGTGCTGGTAGACACAGGGTCGTCCCTTAATGTCTTACCAAAGAAGGCTCTGGTGAAGTTAGAATATGATGGTTTGGCATTGAGACCCAGCAACCTGGTGGTAAGAGCTTTTGATGGTTCTAAGAGATCGGTTCTGGGAGAGATTGAGCTACCTGTGACAATTGGCCCACAGACCTTTAAAACTATCTTTTATGTGATGGACATTCAGCCCGCCTACAGCTGTTTGTTGGGTAGACCCTGGATTCACGCCGCCGGCGCAATAACGTCTACCCTTCACCAAAAGTTAAAATTTGAGTGGGAAAGCCAAGTTGTCACAATCTGTGGAGAGGAGGACATTTTTGTCAGCCACCTGGCAACCTATAAGTACATTGAAATGGATGGGGAGATCCATGAAACAATGAGCCAGGGGTTTGAAGCTTTGAATGTGCATGAGGCATCTGCTGTATCTGGTACTCCAATGTCATCATACCAACAAGCCCGGAAGGTTGTTGAGGAAGGAATTGCCCAGGGCTGGGGCAAACTGCTATCAGTGGAGAAAAAAGAAGACAAGTTTGGGTTGGGTTACAGACCAACTCAACATCAAGCAAAGGCTGCTGAAGAGCCTGGTTTTGTCAGTGGAGGGATGCTTACCCCCGATGCTATCAACTGTCTGGAAGACGAGCTGGAAGAGGAGCGCAATCTGGAGAATTGGATTCGTCCAAAGATCCCGGGGAGCAGTGTCTCGAACTGGTCTTCCCAGGAAATTATAAGAGTTACTCGATCAGAGTAATTATTATTTCCTGTATTTTTATAAGCATGCATCAAAGTCTTGCATCTTGCCCAAGATGACAAGACTCATTTTGTAATCGGGCCATCTGTACTTTTTGTGCAAACAAGATCAATTAATGAAATATCAGACATCTTTTTGCAAACGCGTCTTTTTTTCTTTTCGTTCACTGTTTTTCCATTTTTCTTTTTTGTACAAAAATAAATGGCAGTGTTTTCAAAATGACAACTTCATTTCACTTTTCTAAATAAGACTAAAATCAGATCACTAAAATGAACAATTTAACCCTTGCAGAGAATGCCTTCCTGACAGCACCGACAACAGCACGGCTATGACATCGTATGACTTTGACAATCCGATCAATCAAGCTGATGAAGGGGTTGAAGAAGAATATGAGCTTCCTGAAGAGCTAGCCAGGTTGTTAAGACAAGAGGAAAAGGTTATTACCCCTCACCAGGAGGAGGTTGAAGTGATTAATCTTGGTACGGAGGAAGACGTGAAAGAGGTTAAAATCGGGGCCTGCCTGCAAGACTCAGTGAAGAAGCAACTGGTTGATCTACTTCAAGAGTATGTGGATGTGTTTGCTTGGTCGTATCAAGACATGCCAGGGTTGGATACCGACATTGTGGTGCACAAGCTGCCTTTGAGAGAAGAATGCCCACCGGTCAAACAGAAACTGCGCCGAACTCGTCCAGACATGGCAATGAAAATCAAGGAGGAGGTACAAAAGCAATGGGACGCCGGGTTCCTTGCAGTAACTAGCTACCCGCCGTGGGTTGCTAATATAGTACCTGTGCCTAAGAAGGACGGCAAAGTAAGAATGTGTGTTGATTACCGGGATCTGAACAGAGCCAGCCCGAAAGATGATTTTCCATTACCTCACATTGACGTATTGGTAGATAATACGGCTCAGTTCTCGGTATTCTCCTTCATGGACGGATTTTCAGGATACAACCAGATCAAAATGTCACCTGAAGACATGGAGAAGACAACATTCATCACACCCTGGGGCACGTTCTGCTACAAAGTAATGCCATTTGGGCTCAAGAATGCCGGTGCAACGTATCAACGGGCTATGGTAACATTATTCCACGATATGATCCACAAAGAAATAGAATGTTATGTGGATGATATGATTGCCAAGTCCCTTACTGAAGAAGATCATCTGGTGAATCTGCTCAAGTTGTTCAAGCGTCTGAGGAAGTATCAACTGAAGTTGAACCCCAACAAATGCACATTCGGGGTGCGATCCGGTAAGCTGCTGGGTTTTATTGTAAGCGAGAAAGGGATTGAAGTTGACCCTGATAAAGTCAAAGCTATTCAAGAGATGCCTGCACCGAAAACTGAGAAAGAAGTTCGAGGGTTCTTAGGTCGATTGAACTACATTTTAAGGTTCATATCTCACCTTACAGCAACCTGTGAACCCTTGTTCAAGATGTTAAGAAAAGAACAGACGGTCAGGTGGAACGAAGACTGCCAAAGGGCTTTTGACAAGATCAAGGAGTACTTACAAGAACCTCCAATCCTCATGCCTCCAGTTGAAGGAAGGCCCCTGATCATGTACTTGACAGTATTAGAAGAGTCAATGGGGTGCGTGTTGGGCCAGCATGACGAGTCTGGTCGAAAAGAGTATGCAATATACTACCTAAGCAAAAAGTTTACCGACTGTGAACAACGTTATTCACTGCTCGAGAAAACTTGCTGTGCTTTAGCGTGGGCTGCTCGCCGACTGAGACAGTATATGTTGACCCACACTACTTTATTAATCTCGAAGATGGACCCAGTCAAGTACATATTTGAGAAGCCAGCTCTTACCGGACGAGTTGCAAGATGGCAAATGATTCTCACAGAATATGACATCCAGTACACGTCTCAGAAAGCCATCAAGGGCAGTGTATTGTCTGAATATCTTGCTGAGCAACCCATTGATGATTACCAGCATATGAGATTTGACTTCCCCGATGAGGACATCATGTTCATAAAAGCAAAAGATCATGAAGAGCCTATTCACACTGAAGGGCCTGACCCAGAAGAAGAATGGACTATGATGTTTGATGGGGCTGTTAACATGAATGGTCGTGGTGTTGGTGCAGTACTCATTACACCCAAAGGAGTTCACATGCCTTTCTCGGCAAAACTCACTTTCAACTGCATTAACAACGAAGCTGAATACGAAGCTTGCATTATGGGTCTTGAGGAAGCCATTGACCTCAGGATCAAGACATTGACCGTATTCGGAGATTCAGCTCTGGTAATCAATCAGACCAACGGCAAATGGTATACACACCAGGATCATCTGATACCTTACAGGGATTATACAAGAAGGTTATTGACTTTCTTCACAACAGTCAAACTTGAGTATATCCCTCGGGATGAGAATCAGTTTGCAGATGCCTTGGCTACCATTTCGTCCATGATCAAAGTTCAAGCTGCTAACGTTGTACCTCAGATTTCAGTATCGAGACTTGACAGACCAGCATATGTATTCGCAGCAGATGTTGTCAAAGATGATAAGCCTTGGTTCCATGATATTAAGTGCTTCTTGGAGGATCAAACATACCCATCTGGGGCATCTTCCAATGATAAGAAGACTTTGAGAAGGCTTGCTGGAAGTTTCTTTCTGAACACTGATGGATCTCTATACAAAAGGAACTTTGATATGGTACTCCTCCGATGTGTTGACAAGACGGAAGCAGATTTGTTGATGCATGAAGTGCATGAAGGCTCTTTTGGTACCCATGCTGGGGGACATGCAATGGCTAAAAAGTTGTTAAGATCAGGCTATTATTGGATCACAATGGATGCAGACTGTTGTGCCTATGCCAGGAAATGCCACAAGTGCCAGATCTATGCAGACAAAGTGCATGTGCCTCCAAATCCTTTGAACATTATGTCTTCACCATGGCCCTTTGCCATGTGGGGCATTGATATGATTGGCAAGATTGAGCCGACTGCTTCAAACGGCCACAGATTCATCCTGGTCGCCATTGACTATTTCACCAAGTGGGTTGAAGCAGCCTCATATGCAAACGTCACAAAGCAAGTGGTAGCCAGATTTCTGAAGAGGGATATCATCTGTCGATATGGAGTGCCCGAGCGAATCATTACTGATAATGGTTCAAATTTAAACAACAAAATGATGGCAGAGCTGTGCCGAGACTTCAAGATCCAACACCACAATTCTTCTCCTTACAGGCCGAAGATGAATGGCGCTGTTGAGGCGGCAAATAAGAATATCAAGAAGATTGTGTAGAAGATGGTAGTCACCTACAGAGACTGGCATGAAATGCTACCATTTGCCTTGCATGGGTACCGCACGTCAATCAGAACATCCACTGGGGCAACACCGTACCAGCTTGTGTATGGTATGGAAGCAGTCCTACCAGTCGAAGTTGAATTGCCCTCCTTGCGAGTCTTGATGGATGTCAAACTGAGTGAAGCAGAATGGGTTAGGTCCTGATACGAGCAGCTGAGTCTGATTGAAGAGAAGAGATTGGCCGCAATCTGTCATGGGCAGTTATATCAGAAGAGAATGAAGAGAGCCTTCGATCAGAAAGTCAGGCATCGAGAGTACCAAGTGGGAGATCTTGTGCTGAAGAGAATCCTCCCTCCTCATACAGACCACAGGGGCAAATGGACTCCAAATTATGAAGGGCCATTTGTGGTAAAGAAAGTTTTCTCTGGTGGAGCACTGATGCTCAGCACCATGGATGGTGAAGATTTCCCGTCCCCTGTGAATTCAGATGCAGTTAAAAAATACTTCGCATAAAGTTGACCCGCTGGACATAAAAACAGAATGTAAGTCCGGGCAAAAATAGGGCATCCCGGCGAGTCAAAAACAGAATAAAAGACTCGGGCAAAAATAAGGGAAAATAAGCAAGAAATGAACACCCGCTGAGTTGAAAAGCCGCATTGGACAGCTCAGGCAAAAATGGGTATCCCGATGGATTGAAAACCCGAAAAGGCGATCCATGCAAAATAAGGGAATAAGCGAACAACTGCACTCTGAGTTCGTCTGTATCACTTACAACTTGGAAAGCTTCGACGGAATCAAGCTTCAATCAGAATCAACTTTCTTCAGAAAGCAAGACGAGAAGAACGTCATTGTCATACGAGTCATAGCAGGAGAGGAAGCTCCTCAAAGCGTCGCCAACACTGCCAGCACTTTTGTTTCTCAATTTGTGACAGTCTCCTCATTTCAGGAGATATGTTTCTTTGACTGTATCTTGCCAATTCAGGGCACATGAATTAATAAAATCAGATTTTTTTCAGTCATGTTTCGTTTTGTATATTTTTATTTGCAAAGGATGTCTGATGTCTCAAAAAAATCAATTGCATAAGTACAGATGTTTTTCTCCCAAAAGTAATAATAATAAAACACATGCTTGCAGGGAATATACTTACTCTCGAAAGTACTTAACTCCTATGACGGGATCCAGTAAAGGATACCTCGGGACCATTTGTGCGTTCCCTTATCTTTGCAGGATTGCGGGTATCCAGAACGCAACCTGGGGCATGCAAGTCACGTCTCGGCAAGCTGGTGAATCATTATCAACTCGGTCTATCTTCCACATGGCACTGGAAGGTGCCCATTTCCCCAGCGAAGTTGCCAAATCAACATGCACTCAATCTCAGCATCTGAAATGCTCTCTCCCCAGCTGAGTTGCCTCTCATAATTCCCCAGCCAAGTTGCCGTGTCATCCTCAGCTGAATACAGAAGTCAGGGAACCATCTCCCCACAGAGTTCCAGCCTCTATCCAGAAGAGCAGCGCATAGAAGATCACAACAGAGTGAAGAAAGCTTCTACAAACCCCAGCTGGGTCCCGTATTATAAGGATATGTCAACCAGTGACCTATATCCCCAAGCAAATATCATCTTATCGGATCTACCAATGATCTCATCCCCGGCTGGGAGGTCCATTTCAAACAGATCAACCAGAGATCTTCACGGCAACGGGATCCGAATCCCGGTTCGATATTTTTGCATAATCATAGCATTCGCATCATACTATCCCCTCAGAGCGTAGCATTCCGTCTAATACGGAGCATTACGGCAAAAAAATCGAACGCATAGCATAATCATAAGCCATGTCATGAATTGACACTTGTGGATAATAACCGTTCATCATCATTGCACAGAAATCCTCACCAGAGTCCCAGCAAAAACAGTTGCCTCATATTCACAAATACCACCATATACACCCTTTGATACCCGTCCGTATCATCACTCCCCAGTAAAATCGTTGGGACACTCTTTATAACAAGATTACCCGTATCACGGATACTTTCTGGCACCCGTCCGTGTCATAACTCCCAGCAGAAAGCCAAAGACATCCCCTTTGCACTCACATATACTTGTATATACACTCTCCTGACACCCGTTCGTGTCATATCTCCAGCAGTCATCTATACTTTGTATAGCAGATACTTGTTCATATTACACTTTTCTCTCTTGGCACCCGTCCGTGTCATTCTCCCCAGCAGTTAAAGCATTCATCTATATCCACTCACGATACACTTATACAGATACTCGTCCGTATCTTGTATACACCATCACTTATCTCCCCACAGATTCAACAATAGTCCTTGTTCTTTGTTAACCAGTTGGTACTCGTCCGTATCATCATCTCAGAACATTGCGTCTGGTGTTTGTTTCTACATGATACTCGTCCGTATCATAGTCTTAAGGATGCTCATCCGCATCTTTAATCCATACACTGTGTCAAACACTTGTGTCTTCTTGAATATAGATACTCGTATGTGTCTACTATTCCCCAGAAGAGTCCCTTCAAATGCAACATTCGTCCGTGTTCTTTGTTAACCAGATGGTACTCGTCCGTATCATCATCTCTGAACATGTGTCAGTTTGTTTCTACATGATACTCGTCCGTATCATAGTCTTAAGGATGCTCGTCCGCATCATTAATCTATACATAATACCAAACACTTATACTTTCCTTTCTTGGTTGTAAACGCCCGTCCGTGTTTACTATACCCCTAGTAGATCGCCAAGTAAGCTTTTTTCCATTATCTAACACTCGTCCTGTGTTATGATACCCCGAGAGCAGCCGTCCCCTGCTGAGTGGTCGTCCTCCACTTCTTGATGGTCGTCCTCCATCATGCTCATCCGATGGCCGTCCCCATCGTTGATCTTTTTCGGCAGCCGTACCCTGCCAAGTGGTCGTCCTCCACCTTTTGATGATCGTCCTTCATCATTTTATCCAATGGCCGTCCCCATTGTTGATTTTGGTTATCTGGCATTCGTCCTATGTCATGATAAACCCCGAGAGCAGCCGTACCCTGCTGAGTGGTCGTCCTCCACTTCTTGATGGTCGTCCTCCATCATGCTCGTCCGATGGCCGTCCCCATCGTTGACCTTTTCTATCCGATGGCCGTCCCCATCGTTGATTATTTTCGGCAGCCGTACCCTGCCAGGTGGTCGTCCTCCACCTTTGATGGCCGCCCCCATCATATTTCTCTTATCCCCAACAGAGCAGCCGTACCCTGCTAGGTGATCGTCCTTCACCTTTGATGGTCGTCCCCCATCATCTGTTTATTTCATTTATTCTTTAACCCGATGGCCGTCCCCGTCGTGGTCCCTTTTCCTTTTTAGCCCGATGGCCGTCCCCATCGTTGGTTACCTTGCTTTATGAACTTGATGGCCGTCCCCATCACGATTTCATTTTTCCCAGCTAGTCGGCCGTCCCCGTCTTAGCTTTACCTTTTATCCCCAGCATGTCGGCCGTCCCCGTCATTGCTTTATTTTCAGCACCTTCCCCAGCATGTCGGCCGTCCCCGTCATTGCTATTTACCCAGCAGTCGTCCTCTGCTCGACGGTCGTCCTCCGTCGCCCACACTTTACAGTATACTTTATTTTCCTTTTACAATCTATATCCCTTTTCTTCTTCATTCTGTGAGTGCAAATTTTGGACTGTCTTTGGTATTCAACCACAAGTTATCCTGTTCGCCTGTTAAGCCGTCGCTTACATCCTGCACAGCTAACTCATGTTTGAATAGGGGCAGCTGTAAACACCCCAAATTTGCCCTCACCCATTTCACCATGGCTTGTGATCTTTCTCATATGCATAAACACAATCATATCATCTCATATCTCATTTTGATTCCCTGCATAGATTCTAAGTCATCTGCACCTAGGGTTTGTGATCTGAGCAATCCAAGAGCTACTTGAGCCACCCCAAATGCTACCAATCACTTCAAAGGGATCCATGTGTGTTCAAGTATCATATTACATCCTCACAAAGCCAAGAATTCAAAAGAATCACAAGAACTAGGGTTTGAGTGGATGCAGAGCCAAGTTTGACTGCACAGTTGACCTAGAATTAGGGTTTTGGTTTCAGAGGCCATAACCCCAATTTTTTTGGTCATTCTTGTTTCCATTGGTCTCTATGTGGTATAGGGAGTATGCATATCAATTTTCATGAAGAAATTCCATGGGGAAGTCATCTGATCAAGGGTTGACTTTTCAGACAAGTCAGTGTAAAATCAGGGCATCTGAGGCCCCCAATGGCCCAACCAATGGGTGATCTTCATCATTTTGAGTGTATATGATCTTTATTTGATCATGGAAGAGGGTTGAAGTTCACAAAAATCAAGAATTTAGGGTTTTTGCAAATGTTGACTTTTTGGGCATAGTTGACTTTTCAAGAATGCATCATTTTAGGTCATTTTTCAAGCCTTGATTCTTGGTTCAAAAAGGCTTCAAATGAAAAAACTTTGGTCATGAAAGTTGTAGATCTCATCTTTCCCTTTTCAAAAAGTACAAGAACATGATCAAACTCTTCTTGGATCAAAAGTTATGGCATGACAAAGTTGGCTAAAATCATTGATTTTCAAGGCATGCCTCAAATGGAAATTTTGCAAAATCATGGACCAAGGCCAATTGCAACCTCTAATTCATTTCAAACCATGACACAAACATTCTCTAAGTCATAAAAATCAGAATTGAACCAAGAATGCCCATGGTTTATGGTTGGTTAGGCAAAGAAATCACATGTGAACCAAAGTTGCAACAACTTGCAAAACCACTCATCATGCTTCCTACAACTTGTGACATTGGATGCTGACTTTTGCTAGCCTCTCACCTCATTTTGCTGCGCAGCCCCATGCCTTGTACTTGCCTAGATCATGAGCCATACTTCACTTACACAAAAGGTGGACATTTTGCAAAAGCAAACTTACCAATCACTATAGGCCAGGTCACATCATCTGACCTATAGGATTATAATACAATATCCCTTGGCAAGCCAAAGATATGAAGAAGCAAGGCTGAAACTCTCTCATTCACAACATTCACAAAAACACACCACATTGCCTAAGCTTTCGAATCTGCTTCCACAGCTTGAAAACACAAAAACCATTTTCACCATTCAACTCACCATGCATCATTGAGTAGAAACCAGCAAGAACACAAGCCTGAATCAACCAGAACACCCCATAGCCATTCTTCACTTCATTTTGCAGTTCCATTCGAATCTCCCTCCCTAGCTCACAAACAGCCAAACAAACCTTGCAAAGCTTCTCCATACATCATCTGGACCACAAACCACCATTCACAATGACCTGAAAGTGCCAGAATCACCATTGCCATTTCTGACTGAGTTGAAGCAGGAGCTTTCGAAACTCACTATCCAGCCAACATAAACTCTTCTTGAACATTCAAACATCATCTGGGGATCAAGTGGAGTGGATTGCACAAGGAGAAGTGGCCAGAAAGTCATCAGAGTGAAAGCTTCGAATCTCAGGTAGCTTGAAATTTATTTTTCCAGAAATCATTTTTCATGTTATAAAATTGTTCTATGTGCTTCACTGATCATCCTGATGTCATTGGTTTCAAAAATGGCTTTGAAATGAGCATTTAATTTCTCTCTGAAACCTGCGTGCCCTAGCTTTCATTTTCTTCGATTCAGCTTATTTAGGAAGAAGAAATTTGTTTTGGGAGAGGGGTTTGATTCGTGAGGGGTTGGAGAACATTTCCCAGTTCTTAGGTTTCGTTTTTGTTACGATTTGAGGGGTTTGGGGTTTTCTCAGGGAGGATGCTGGCCGGAGAAGACGACCGGAAGTCTTCTCCGGCCACCTGAATGTCATTAGCCCTAATTATGTCATTAATTGTGGTTTGAATGTGGAGCGTAGGATGGGTTGACTTCCTTTGACCCGCGCGCGTTTTGATGGCCAGGATCTTTCCATTTTGCCCTAATCCATAATTAACTTAATTAATTCAGTTTAATTATTTTAAAATCAGAATTAACCAGGTTTGAACTTGGGCCATTGGATGTGGCGCCAAGTCAACCTTTCCCTGCCCAGAACCAATCTGGTTCGTCCATCCTGCATACTTCCATTTATTTTCTTTTTATTTCCATTTTATTTGATATATTTTGTACATTTAATTAAAAATAGCAAAAAATGTTGAAAAATTATGGAAATTTTTGTCAAGATTTTCATTATTTTTCAGAGCACAAAAATATTTTTATTTTTATTTTTAGCATTAAAAAAGTATTTTTAAATATTTAAAAGTTTCTTTTTAATTATTTAATGAAAATTAATTAATTAAAAATACTTTTAGGTATTTAAAAATTACAAAAAAATTCATGAAATGTTCTAAGACATTTAGAAACATTGTCCAACCTTCAAACCAAATTTCTTTTTTGATCTTGATGCATTTTAAGAATTTTTCATTGAATTAAATCATTTTTTATGCATTAATTTGATCCTAAGTTCAAAAATTCATTTCTGCCTATTTGAGAAGAGTTGGACATTGATTCTTTTTGCTTTGTTTTGTGTTTGGCATGTAGTTTCTAGGATAAAAGGGCCTTGGTTTGATCTTGCATTTTCAATTTGTTTGGCATTTCTTTTGTTTAGGAGCCCCAAAAACCCTAATAACTTAGAAAAATCATAACTTGAGATTGGTTAAGAGTTGAGACCTCCCCTTTGGACTTTGGTTTAGTATAGGTTTAAGGTTTCTTTGGTTAGCATTTTCCATTTTTTATCTTAGGGTTTGCTTCTGTTTTTGGGTTTTGTTTGATGTTTGATTCATGAACCCTAATTTGGGCTTTCATTTGCATCCTTCTTGCATTCTCTTGCATAACATGACTTGTCTTTGCATTTTAGGCATGCTTGTGTTTCATTTGACATCTTAAGACATGTATAAAGCATCTTTGATCATTTCATCTCATATTTGCCATGTCATTTGCCTTGTATGTTTCATAACTTTTCATGCTCATTCATGCTCCTTAGCTTGCATCATTTGCATCCATGATCTTGTATGAACATCTCCATGTCTTGCCTCATGTTTGCAGTACCTCATAACATCATAATCATCATCAACATGCTTCTGGTTTTGCTTAGCATCATGCCATTTCATCCCATCTTGCATTGCATTGCATTTCTTTCTAACATTTCAGGTGGTAAGTAACTTGAGAAGTGAATTTGCCTTCACTTCTCATAACTTTTCTTTTCATCTCTCTTGCATCCATTGCTGCATTTCTATATGTGTTTGAGATTGAGCTTGCTCATTCCTCTTCTTCTTACTTTCTTTCTTCAAGTGACTTGACTTCTTGAATGAAGCAAGTTGCTTTGCTTCTCTTGATCCTTTCATCTGCTTCCTGGTGGTTCCATTGAAGACTTCTCTTGAAAACCTCACAAACCTTAGGAACAACCAAGCATGACAATGAATTAGGGTTTTGATTAGTCTCCCCTCATAGTTTTACCTTTGTGTCTCTCTTTGAGTCCTCTCTTCTCACCTCATAATCAGGGACTAAACCCTAAAGGCTTTAAGGCTTTGTGATTAAGCTTATGCCTGCATCCTTCTCTTAGGATGGAGTGTATAACCTTAATCCTAAGTGTTAAACCCTTAATGTGTTTAAATCCTTTAATTAATTCATCTAATAATCATCAAGACATCAAGCTTGTAACTTGGGCCTTGCATTAGGGTTCTAATTCTTCCTTAATTGGTTAAGAAGGACTAACCCTAGTGTTAATGGACAAGTCCCCCTCAAGTTGTCTTACAAACCCTAAAAAACACTTCATCATCATATCATTAAATAAAATCCACTTAATAAAGGCTTTGTTTTGTCATGAGTTTAATCCATAATCATGGATTAAGTTGAGGAGCTTTCCTTAGCTTAAACATTCTCATCTATTATCCTTCTATTAGGATGGTGTAATGAATCTGTTCAATCCCTGATTATGGCTTAATCTCATTACTCAACACTAAACAAAACCAACAAAAACATCTAAATAATCACAAGTAGGTTAATGATCTTAATCCTGCATCAAAGGTGTTTAAGTGTGAGAAGCTGACTTCACACTTAAGGTATTCTCATTACCCCTAATCAGAGGGAAGATGTGATGAGTTTACTAAATCCATTGGTGTAGGCTTAAACTCATTAACTTATGATAAACTTTCAAAAGCAATAAAAGACTGAAAACTCAAAAACAAACAATAATCGTCTCCTCCGGGATTCTTTTCTCATCTCATTCATTCATAAACGAGAACTTGCTTCTTCCGTCTAATGCAAGACAGTTAGCACCTGAGCCAGACAGGTCATACACTTGAGCATAGACAAGTAAGCAGTTCACAGGTCAATTCACCTTTCAGTCTCTTTGGGTCGAACTACGGTGTTCTGACTTCCTCATTGCACGAGAGGATACGTAGGCATAACTTAACGGTTATCGAACAAAAGTCTCTGTATATTCCCCCTTCCTTCCAGCTTCATTCTTTAGCCTCATGATCATGAGCATTTCATTCTTGTTCTCACACTGACACTTCACTTATACACTTTACACTGACACCTGTACATATTGCTTTCCAGCTCTTTATACACAGATTGCACTGACACTACCCCTTTAAAACACAAATCTCTTAAGCGTGGATCCCGTCGAGTACGGCGGACAATCTGGGTGCTAATACCTTCCCAGGTTGTAACCAACCCTCTTTCTCAGTCTCTCTGGTTCGCAACCGTCTTATCCATCTTTTCTAGGTCTATGCAGCATTGCCTTTCCTCCGGGATAAAAATGCCTAGCTGGCGACTCTTTTCATCTCCAGTGAGTTCACGGCTGTGTGTTCTCATTGTCCCTCTCGCCGACCGTTCGCGTCTGTACCTTCATCTGATCCATTTTCATTTGTCGGGAGCGACAACGTGGCAGATGGATTGGTTCAGAGCTGAGGGAGCACACAAGTTAACATGAGGTGAGTAACATTTGGATTAATCAGAAACAAAATATAAAAGAAATGGCACGTGATTCGGAGGAGGCCTCATTAGTGGAGGTGGCACCATATCATGCGTTGAGATGAACTGATACAATGGTGATGAGGTTATCTTCAACCTCCAGAAACCCTAAATACACTTTCCAAAATCCGGTGACCAGAGCTAGGGCTCCGGCACCGGAAACCTAACAACATGAACAAAATGCAATCAAAATGAATAAGAAGCTCCAGATTAGATCATTGGACCATCCTGAATCTAAATATGACACTGAAATTCTCATTGGATCAAAGAAATTCCCAGATCGAACACAAACAGTTTGGACCATGAAATTTCAAATGCACATAACAAGCTCAATAATGCATCAAACTTGAATTTAAAACCAGCAGAATGATCAGCATGACAAGAGGATTACAATGCACACAACTATTTTCATTTTTAGATCTGATGATTTGGAACTCACCTGAACTTGCAGTTCTTGAAAAAGCTTGTTAGAAGCCATGATAATGAAGTCAATCCACTCCAAATGCACTCTAGTTGAAAAATAAATGCAACTAGAGTCTTGAATCTTTCTGGATCTGAGAATTTGCATCCAATTGCCCTGAAATGTCAAGGTGATGAATCTTGAGAAATAGCTTGCACAATGGAGAGATTTGTGGTCCTGAGCTCTCAAGGATGAAGGATCTGTGATTTGTTTGTGAAGCGAGCAAGTGTGTGAAGAGATTCGACTGAAAATGCAATTTGTGCAAAAACTTGAAAGCTGAGAAATGAGAGAGAGTTGGATCCTTCTAAAACCCTAATTTGTTTATAAATGATGTCATGAGGAAATGCTGAGAGAATGAGAGAGTTTGCACGTGGGAAAAGAGAGTGTGAGTGATTTTGCAAAATTGGAAAGTTTGTTGTGATCTCATGAAAACCTCATGCATTGCCTTGCCTTTTGCCCATGTGCACTCACCATCCCACCCTTGATTTCAATCCAACAGATCTTGGCCATTGGATGAGAGTGTCACACTCTTTTCATGTTCATGCACTTTTTTCACTTTTGGAATGAAATTCTCATTGTGCACGAATTTGAGGTATTTCTTGGAGAAAAGTGAGCCATTTGCATTGCATTTTAATATTGTAACCTCATTTGGTATGTACCAATACTCAAAATTAAGTTTCATGACTTTTTGCTTTGGTGCACAAATGAAAAACCAACTTTTGCCCTAATTTTCACCAAATTTTCGAGGGCCTTAACTTTCTAACCATGAAGGCTATGAAAAAGTACTTGTACTTTTTGAAAATGGGAGGCTTTAATCTCCAACTTTCATGTTTGACTTTGGTCCATTTGAAGAATTTTTCACCAAGTTATGCTCACTTGAATTTTAGGGCAAAAACTTGCCAAAAATGGCATTTTCCATAACCAACTTCACACCAATTTTGCAAAACACCTCCAAACCTCATGATTCTTGATCTTTGAACTTTCCAAACCTATTTTAACATTATAAGAACATCCCTTGGCTAGAAAAATGGGGTTGGACCCCTTGAAATCTCACAGTTGACTTTTCTAAGGCACAGTTGACCAGTTTCTTCATTCACAAGTAACTGAAGAAATTCTTGACTTCCACAAGGAATTTTCTCACCAAATTTCATCCCTAGGATCCTCTTAACATGTGAAAGACTTTTCCCAAATGAAATGGCCAAAGTCTTGAGGTTTTCATGCTTGACACTCAAACCCTAATTTGGGATCCTTGTGTTGGATGATCATCAAGACAACACAGACGAGTGCCACAAGTCAATGATACAGACGAATACCAGACGATGATCTAAGAAACACAAACGAGCGCTTCAGGCAATGATACAAATGAAGATCAGCCACTGGTACGGAATACCAGAAATTCAAACACAGACGAGCATTTGGAGTAGCAATACAGACGAGTACCATAATAATCAGCAAATCACCACATACAGATATAAGCTAACACAGACGAGTGTTAGGGATGATACAGACGAGTATCCAAACAATGAAGACGAGCTTCAAACAGATAATAAACACAGACGAGTGTTGGAGAATGCAGACGAGCAACAATAATAGTGATAACACAGACGAGTGTTGGAAAGTGCAAACGAGCAACTACGAGACATCAAACACAGACGAGTGTTGGAAATTGCAGACGAGCAACAACAAATGTCAAACACAGACGAGTGTTGGAAATTGCAGACGAGCAACAAATCTCAAACACAGACGAGTGTTGGGAAGTGCAGACGAGTGTTGGGAAGTGCAGACGAGCAACAAATCTCAAACACAGACAAGTGTTGGGAAGTGCTGACGAGCAACAACAAATGTCAAACATGGGTAAATGCTGGGGAAAGTAGACGAGCAATACCAAAGGGATAACACAGACGAGTGTTGAGAAATGCCGACGAGCGGCAATAAAGTATGAACACAGACGAGTGCTGGAGGATATTTCCCTGATGGTTGGGAATTCCTAAAATATCCACTGTTGGTGACAAAAGTTCTGCCAAATAAACTCTGTGGGGAATGGGCCTCCCACTGCTGCTGAGCATACTCCACTAGGGAAGATGAACTGCCTGGACTGCCTGCCAAGACTTAGCTGGGGGGAAAAATCTGCTTGGGAGAATGTGACGCCATCCTGCAACCTGTAACAACAGAAAACACATATGTGCCCCGGGGACTTGCAAGGTATGATCTGTTCATCCATCGTCACCCGACACTCAAAGAGGGTTTCAAATGTTTCCTGCAATGTCATTTTCTTTTAAATTATCACCATGTTATAAATGCAATGCTATTTTTTGCCAAAAATTCAGGACATTTTGCAAACAAAAATAAATACAACACAGCTTTTTGACTGAATACTCTTTTTATTGAAAGGCCTCTGAATTGGCAAAGATTTTACATCAGGAAGCAGCCACCTGGAAAGAGGTAGCCACCATAAAATTGAGAAAATAAACTATCCTAATGGCAATGGACACGACATCCCAATGAGTTCCCTTTCTGTTATGACCAGCATGTCTTCAAAACTCTCCATTCTTGCCTTTGCTTTCTGAGAAGATGAAGGGACTGATTCCTATCCTTCTGATATTGTTAGGTTGTACGAAACAAGGATTTGGTTCAGATTACTCGGATCGCAGTTGTTCGCTTATTCCCTTGTTTTGCGTGGATCGCCCTTTCGGGTTTTCAATCCACCGGGATACCCTTTTTAGCCTGAGCTGTCCGATGTGGCTTTTTAACTCAGCGGGTGTACATTTTTTCCCTAACTTTTTCCCGAGCTTTTTATTCTGGTTTTCGCTCGCCGGGATGCCATTTTCTTGCCTGGACTTTAATTCTGTTTTTGTGTCCAGCGGGTCTCCTTATGCGAAGTATTTTTTAACTGCGTCCGAGTTAACAGGGGACTGGAAATCTTCTCCATCCATAGTGGTGAGCATCAATGCTCCTCCTGAGAAAACTTTCTTCACTATGAACGGTCCTTCGTAATTTGGGGTCCACTTTCCCCTGTGATCTGAGCCTGGAGGAATGGTCCTCTTGAGCACAAGCTCTCCTACTTGATACTCCCGAGTACGTACTCGTTGGTCGAATGCTCGCTTCATTCTCCTCTGATAAAGATGACCATGATAGATAGCCGCTAATCTCTTTTCCTCAATTAGACATAGCTGATTGTAACGAGCACGCACCCATTCAGCCTCATCAAGCTTCACATCCATCATCACACGCAACGAAGGAATCTCCACTTCAACAGGCAAGACTGCCTCCATACCATATACCAATGAAAAGGGAGTTGCCCCAGTTGACGTCCTGACTGACGTTCGGTACCCCTGCAGCGCAAATGGTAACATCTCATGCCAATATTTATAAGTGACAACCATGTTTTGCACAATCTTCTTGATATTCTTATTTGCTGCCTCTACCGCACCATTCATCTTTGGTCGGTAAGGAGAAGAATTGTGGTGCTGAATCTTGAAGTCCCGACACAACTCTGCCATCATCTTATTGTTGAGATTAGAACCATTGTCAGTAATGATCCTTTCGGGCACTCTGTATCTGCAGATAATGTCTCTTTTCAAAAATCTGGCGACCACTTGACGAGTGACATTGTCATAAGATGCTGCTTCAACCCATTTAGTGAAGTAATCAATCGCAACCAAGATGAAGCGATGACCATTTGAAGCAGTAGGCTCTATCTTCCCGATCATGTCAATGCCCCACATAGAAAAGGGCCAAGGAGATGACATGACGTTGAGAGGGCTTGGAGGAATATGCACCTTGTCTGCATAAATCTGACACTTGTGGCACTTACGGGCGTATGAACAACAGTCTGCATCCATTGTCACCCAGTAATACCCCGATCTCAGCAATTTCTTAGCAATAGCATGCCCTCCTGCATGGGTACCGAAAGATCCCTCGTGGACTTCCTGCATTAACAGGCTTGCTACGTGTCTATCCACGCATCTGAGCAAGACTATGTCGAAATTTCTCTTGTACAAAACCCCGTCTGTATTCAAGAAGAAGCTAGCAGCCAGTCGCCTTAAGGTCTTCTTGTCATTGGAAGATGCCCCAGCTGGGTATTCTTGCTTTTCCAGGAATAGCTTAATATCAAAGTACCAAGGTTTCTCATCAGACACGGCGTCTACAGAGAAAGCATGAGCTGGCGCGTCAAGTCTGGAAATGTCAATTCTGGGCACATAATTCCAACACAAGACTTTGATAGACAAAGAAAGAGTGGCCAATGCGTCGGCAAATTGGTTTTCATCATGTGGTATGTACTGGAGCTTAATTGTCGTGAAGAACGTCAACAGTTTTCTAGCATAATCCCTGTAAGGAATTAGATGCTCTTGATGCGTATACCACTTGCCGATAATCTGGTTAATGACGAGGGCTGAATCTCCGAATATATCAAGGGTCTTAATCCGAAGATTAATAGCCTCCCCTATTCCCATTATGCATGCCTCGTATTCCGCTTCATTGTTGGTGCAGCCAAAAGTAATTCTGGCAATGAAGGGAAAGTGAACACCTTCGGGAGTAATAAGAACGGCACCAACTCCACGTCCATTGATATTGACCGCCCCATCAAACATCAACACCATTTGGATTCAGGGTCTGGCCCCTCCTCCAGAAGTGGTTCCTCGCAATCGTTTGCTTTGAGGTACATGATGTCCTCATCAGGGAAATCAAACTTCATTGGCTGATAATCATCTTCAAGAGGTTGTTGTACAAGGTAATCTGATAATACACTTCCCTTGATGGCTTTCTGAGAAGTATACTGTATGTCATACTCTGTTAAAATCATTTGCCACCTAGCAACCCTTCCGGTTAACGCTGGTTTCTCAAAGATGTACTCGACAGGATCCATTTTGGAAATTAGCAATGTGGTATGGGTCAACATGTATTGTCTCAGTCGGCGAGCAGCCCATACCAAAGCGCAGCAAGTTTTCTCGAGCAGTGATTAACGGGATTCACAGTCGGTAAACTTTTTGCTAAGGTAATAAATAGTGTACTCTTTTCGACCAGACTCGTCATGTTGGCCTAGAACACACCCCATTGACCCTTCTAGCACAGTCAAGTACATGATCAAAGGTCTTCCTTCAACTGGAGGCATTAGAATTGGAGGCTCCTACAAATATTCTTTTATCTTGTCAAAAGCTCTTTGGCAGTCTTCATTCCACCTGACCGTTTGCTCTTTTCTTAGCAATTTGAATATTGGTTCGCACGTGGCAGTTAGATGAGATATGAACCGTGAAATGTAGTTCAACCTCCCTAAAAACCCGCGCACCTCTTTTTTTGTTCTCGGTGCAGGCATATCTTGAATTGCTTTTACTTTTGCAGGATCTACCTCAATTCCTTTCTGACTAACAATGAAACCCAGCAATTTCCCGGAACGCACTCCGAAAGTGCACTTGTTTGGATTCAACCTCAGCTTGTATTTTATCAGTCTATCAAATAGCTTCTTGAGATTGACCAGATGCTCTTCTTCGTCTCGGGACTTAGCAATCATATCGTCCACATAACACTTTATCTCCTTGTGTATCATGTCGTGGAACAATGTGACCATAGCCTGCTGATAAGTTGCCCCGGCGTTCTTCAAACCAAAGGGCATGACCTTGTAGAAGAATGTACCCCACGGGGTAATGAACGTTGTTTTCTCCATGTCTTCCGGTGCCATCTTAATCTGGTTATATCCGGAGAAGCCATCCATGAAGGAAAATACCGAGAATTGAGCAGTGTTATCTACCAACACATCAATGTGAGGTAACGGAAAGTCATCTTTTGGGCTTGCTCTGTTTAGATCCCGGTAATCAACGCACATCCGGACTTTGTCGTCCTTCTTTGGTACAGGCACAATGTTAGCTACCCAAGGTGGATAACTAGTTATGGCAAGGAATCCGGCATCCCACTATTTCTGAACTTCCTCCTTAATCTTCATCGCCATGTCAGGACGAGTTCTCCTCAACTTCTGTTTCACAGGAGGACAGTATTCTCTCAGTGGTAGCTTATGTACAACGATATCAGTGTCCAATCCTGGCATATCTTGATACGACCAGGCAAAGATATCCACATACTCTCGCAGCATACCAATCAGCTCTTTCTTTACTTCGGCCTGCAGACTGGCCCCAAATTTGATCTCTTTCTTCACATCTTCACTGCCGATGTTGATGATCTCAATTTCTTCTTGATGAGGCTGAATAACCCGTTCCTCTTGTTTCAACAATCTGACCAATTCTTCAGGGAGTTCACAGTCTTCCTCAACCCCTTCATCAGCTTGGTAGACAGGATTGTCAAAGTCATGCATGGTCATAGCAGGAATGTTATCAATGGAATCCGGATGATCAACACTGCACAGATGGTGTGCTTATTTTAGAATCTGTTTATTTTCAAAAGAGACACAAACACAAAAACAAAAAGAAAAACACATTGCCATTTTTATATTTTTGTGAAAAATTTAAAACAAAAGAAAGAGAACACAATTTGTCTGAAAATGTCCTTTATTCCATGGTAAAATAAATGCATACAAAACATGGTGGCCCATACAATGGAGCCTAGCGTTTTGGGCAAAATGCTGGATTTGACAATGCAACATGATAAGAAAAGGAAACAAATAAATTACTCTGAGTGCCAGGTAACTTGGACGATGTCTTCAGCAGACCAGTTCTTCAGCTCCTCTCCGGGAACACGTGGATGAATCCAGCTGTCCCAATCACCATCACTGTCTCCATCTTGGCTTGTCACACAGATTTGGTTGCGGTCGAGCCCATCGCTTGTAAAAGTAATGGCTTTACCACTTGAAGACCAATCAGATCCACTAGGCTGATAACCCAAACCAAACTTGTCGTCTTTCTTCTCTAATTCCAGCAATTTGCCCCAGCCTTGGGCGCTTCCTGACTGAACCACTTCCTTTGTGTGCTTGTAGGAGTGAATAGAGGTACCTTCTTTCTCACTGCTTCTCTCTACTGGAATCAAAATGCAGATATTAACTGCTTCGAAGGCTTGACACAGAGTCTCATGGATTTCTCTGTCCATCTCTACATATTTGAAAGTTGATAAGTGGCTCACAAAGATGTCTTCCTCTCTGCACACAGTGATTACCTGGCCATCAACCACATATTTGAGCTTTTGATGCAGAGTGGATGTTACAGCTCCAGCAGCATGAATCCATAGGCGTCCCAACAAGCAGCTGTACGCGGGCTGAATGTCCATGATGTAGAAGATGCTTTTGAAAACTTGAGAACCTATTTTCACGGGTAACTCAACTTCTCCAAACACTGATCTTTTGGACCCATCAAAAGCTTTGACTATCAAATCACTGGGTCTTAGGACGATACCATCAACATTGAGCTTCATTAATGCTTTCTTCGGAAGTACATTAAGAGAAGAGCTTGTGTCAACAAGGACATGCGACAACACAGCACCCTTGCACTCCATAGTAATATGCAGTGCTTTGTTATGGTTACGGCCCTCTGACGTAAGGTCTCTATTTGTAAAGCCCAGCCCGTGGCTTGCATTCACACTGCCCACTACGGCTTCCAGTTGATTAACAGTTATTTCTTGAGGAACATACACCATCTGCAACACTTTCAACAAGGCCTCTCTATGTGCAGGAGAACACATCAGCAAAGACAGAATGGATATCTTGGATGGCGTTTGGTTCAACTGTTCGACCACCTTATAATCACTCTTTTTAATTATGCGCATAAATTCCTCCACTTCCTTCTCAAAGGTACCCTGTCCAGCAACAGGAGTTGTTGCTTCTTCAGTCACAGCTTGCTTTCCTTTAGCCTTTGCCGAAGCCTCAGCCTCAGGATCTCCTCTCAGAACTGGGGGAGCAAATAGACGACCACTTCTCGTAAAGCCTCTAACCCCTCCGACGTTCACTACAGCCGGGTCAATAGCTACTGATTTACTCTCGATTTTCTGTCCCTCTACGTACACATCTGAGCCGTAATGCCATGGAATGGCTTTATCATCTGTATAAGGAACAGGCCCAGGAATAGTGATAGTCACAGGACTAACTTCAGGAGCTTAAATGGTCACAGGTTCTCTTCTAGCAGGCATCTCAACTGGATCATAGAAAATGGTTATAGTGGACACATCCTCAATTTCATTACCAACTTTGTCAAACTGCAAAGATCCTTCATCAATCAGATTCTGCAACCCCATCTTCAGGTCTTCACAACCGTTCAATGAATTCAAACATTTCTCACAATCAGAACTGCATCCCGGAAACACTTGACCTTTCAACAACCTCTCCTTCACTACCAACAGCGGAGTCTTCACTTCTTCTATACTCAGAATCAGACTTAACTTCTCACCACCCTCAACAGAATTTATTCTAGCCCCTCCATGGTTCGGAATAGGGTTTGAAGTAACATTCGGCGGTGGTACGAAGTTAATCACCTTGGAGTCTATTAGATCTTGAACCTTGTGTTGTAGCGCCCTGCACTTCTCAGTTGAGTGCCCGGGTGCCCCTGAATGGAAAGCGCGACTCGCATTGACATCGTACCCCACTGGAAGCTCTCCGGGTGGTGGTGGTGCCAAAGTTCTCAATTGTATCAAATTCAGGTCCAGCAATCTCGGTAGCAATGCAGTATATGTCATGGGAATTACCTCAAGCACCCTATTAGTCGGGCGAGTCTGCCTTGGCTGATAAGGTCTTTGTTGATAGTTGTTACGTTGTGGCTGCTATTGTTGTTGTTGTTGAGGATGTACCTGTTGCACAGGACTGGAAGGGATTGTGACAGCTGCCACCTGCTCGTATGATCTTCTATATCCTCGGCCCCGTCCTCGGCCAAACACAGCATTGGTCTCACCTTCCCTTCTCCTCGGGGGTCCGCTGAAAGCTTTTCTCACTCCATTAGAACTACTCGCACTTGTATCCTGGATCTTTCCCATCTTTAACAAAGTCTCGACCCTCTCTCCAGCAATTACTATATCATTGAACTTGGTAGCCGAACAAGACGCCAATCTTTCAATAAACACACCTTGCAATGCCCCTATAAACATATCAGCCATCTCATTCTCCAGCAATGGTGGTTGCACTCTGGAAGCGAGCTGACGCCACCTTTGAGCATATTCTTTAAACCCCTCCTTAGCAGTTTGAGACATGTGTTGCAATTGAGTGTGATTTGGAGCCATGTCCAAATTGTACTGGTATTGCTACACGAAAGCCTCTGCCAGGTCCTTCCAGCTCTTAATGTTGACTCTACTTAGCTTCATATACCATTCCAAAGAGGCCCCAACCAGGCTGTCCTGGAAATAGTACATCCATAGCTTTTCATCATCAGTGTGGGCAGCAATCCTTCCTACAAAAGACTGGAGATGAGTCTTTGGGCACGCTGTGCCGTTGTATTTCTCAAAAGTTGGGACCTTGAACTTGTAAGGGATTCTAACCCCTGGAACCAATCCCAAGTCAGTAATGTTGAACCCCAAAGAGTTCTGAGATTGAATAGCCCTGATCTGTTCTGCCATCTCTTCAAATTTCCTGTTCATTTCAGCCCCCTGGCCTTCAGTTTCGTCCAGCAGAGTGAACTGTTCGTATTGACCATCCATTTGTACATTATTCAGTCCATCATTGATAATGGTAACCCCTGGCTATGTTACAGGGATTTCAACCTGACGGGCGCCCGCACCGTTACGATTACCTCCATCAGCAGTGCCGTTGTTCCTGGCTTGACTATTTTCAACTAACTCCCGTAGACGTTCCTGATTCTGACCCATTCCTGCCATAAGGGTCATAAAATTGTCCATCCTCAGTCTCAAGTCAGCTAAGTCAGCTTGCATTTGATCCATGACTCTTTCTCTGTTGACCTTTGTTGGATATCTGTGTGCGACTGGCTGTTCTCGAACTTTCCTGGGAGCTATAGTGCCTAAAACAGAAAAGACATTAGGAACTGGTGGGCATACCTGCAAAACAAGAAAACAGGTGATATGTATGCAATGCAGTTGTTTATATTTTCAATCCCAGGTCATTCATGCCCCGGTTCCGGTATTTAGCAAGGAAAGCCAGATGGATACTGATCCTCGACTTTCAGAAACCTTCGCATAGAAACCACATTCAAACCATAACATCAGGCACAGAAAAAAAAGGTGAACTAAAAAACTGCATAACGTAAATCAACCTATTAGGCACAAACAATAGAATTCCCCGTAGGGTACAAGTTTCCAAGAAGAAAAACAAACAACCAAGATTCCTACAACATGTCTGTAGGTAATCCAAATACAAGGAAAACAAACTAAAAAGCAAGACCACTGCCTGAGGACCCTGAACCTCCCTCACTAAGTCCCAACCCAGACCTAACCTTCTTGACTCCAGCCATCAACTTGAGGTCTTCAATCTCTTTAAGTGTTGCTTCTAAGGCTTGCTGACTATCTACTAACTGCTGAGTCTTCTCCCTTCGAATCTGGTGGGCTTGTTCCACTTCTTCCTTCTTGAACGTCATTTGCACTTCGAAAAACTCTTCTTTTTCTTTATATCTCTTCAACTCCTGCTCTCTCTGTCCCTGCAACCAGACAATAGACTGACGAGCTTCCTTGAGAGTTTTCAAAGTCTTTTTGCGTTCAGCTTCTCTTTTTGATTCCGTCATACCTAACCTGTGAAAGTGAGCTTCCCTACCAGCAAAGTCTTTCTCTTTAGCCTCCAAGGTGGTCTGCATCTTCAGCAATTTCTCTTCAGCTTCATTCTTGGCCCGGTTGGCAAGATGGTACAAATTAACCATTTCAGTGTTCTCCACCCTAACTTCATGCAGTTGGGCTTCCAACTTCTTGAACTCTTCCAAAGACACATTATCATTAGGCTTAGCAGCTGGAGGAACTGGAGGTGATAATGGAAGCAATACCCTTCTGGCTCTGTCTTTCAACCAGACCTCATACTCCGGGAAGGTCTGATTGTTGCACTTTCCAAAACTAGCAATCCCTTCTCCCTTAATGCACTTCCAAGCTCCAGCAATTTTCCTCACTAAAGGCATATTGTCCTTTACCGGGAAGTAGAAAATAGGGGTCAACTTCAATTCTTCTAGTACCTCTCTCAAGGCATATCCCAACTGTCTTCTTAACAAAATTGGGTTGTAGTTGATCCCTCCAGTCACTCCCAATAAAGGTACACTAAGATAACTCCCACAGCTAGTGATGAAACGTGCACCCTGAAGCCTCTGAGTATTCCACCTGACATCCTTAGCAAGCAACTTTTCCAGCTTCTGAGCCCATACCAAGGTATGATCACTAAACACTCCAGTACTAGGCAGATGCCTCATGAACCACATATGAAATAAAGGAGCGCAGCAACGAACTAAACCTCCCCTTTTCTTCTCAGTCTTGTAGTGCACCGAGTAATACAAATCTCCGAGCAACGTAGGCACGGGATTCTTCAGCAAGAAGAGATGCATGGCATTTATATCTACGAACTTCTCCATATCTGCAAGCAAAATAATGCCATAGATAGAAAGAGCCAAAATAGCACAGACAGAATCCCATTCTTCCTCAACAGCCAACTCTTCCACCTTATTTACTAAAGCCTCTAAAGAAAACCCAGATACGCCTCCTTTAATGATAGTCATAGAATTCACAGCAGAAGTGCTCAAATAAAGAGCCTTGGCAATAGCCTCAGGTGCAGGTCTACTCATCTCAACATTGAATGGAATCTGGTCTCGAACAAGAACTCCCAAGATCAAAGCATACTCCTCCAGCAAAGGACCTAACTGAAAATCGGGAAAAGTGAAACAACGAAGCTGAGGATCATAGTACTGAAGCAGGGTGTGAATGGAACTTCTCTCAGAAGGATCTAATTCTACCACCACATCCAGAATACTACCATAAGCCTTCCTGAACCTCTCTACATGATTGGGTGTGATCAGTTTCACCATCTTCTTTAACAGGCCAACCTTAGTGTCAAAAAACTTGAAATGAATATTCTGCTTGCGAGGATCTTCCATCTCTGAAGAGGATACCGGAACCGGAAGCAAAGATATAAACCTGTGAATGAAAACAAAACATGATTAATGATGAAATTATGCAATGCAAATGCAAATGCAAAGACATATGATCCATCTGGGACTGTCTGGAATCTGGATGCCAAAGCCAAGTGATCAGAAACCCAAATCCTCTGGATAACAACCCATAAACACTCAGATAATCTCAGATACACCCAATCTAGAACCAGATAAACTCAAGAACTCCGGAACCAAAGTAACTGTATCAGAACATGAAACTGCACTGGTAACAAGGGTATGATGGAGTCAAGGGTTCCTGCAAACCTGTAAACCCATCCCCAATCTCACGGGTGTGCTCCGGGTCAAACATCACGGACTCTCAAAGCCGAATAGCAATAATACTTTCACCATTTCCGAGAAATGGCTCATGACCAAATCAGGGAATCGGTTTGGCATTATGTACTACGCAGGGAGGCCTCAGCTGAGTCCGGGAAGAACAAACATCCCTTATAAGTCCCCAGCTTCGAGCGTTGAAATCGAGAAACAATAGTACATTCAGCCCGTAGGATACAGTACTATTGTCATACGACCAGATGCTTTGACTGAGTTCCTATAAGAGAACCAGGCCATCCTATGCGAGTCCCCAGTGGACCCTCGGGTGCGAATGGGTTTGCCACAAAATGTAGTCTGCCACTATCACCACTGGAGAGGGTTGTTTCCACAAAGGTTCTCAATGATCGGTCCCCAGATGCACATAACTATCAAGGTCCTATCCCGAAGTGGAGGAAATCCCCACACAAGATATTTCCAAGACGGTCGCAATCTGGGCGTGAAACACATCGCCACTCATCATGCCACATGTGAGTACAATATGTCCACTCTAATCCTATAGTGCACATAAGCCGGGTACTTGGCTTATCTCAGAAACAGTATCACCCGAGCCCACCAAACAGAAAACCAGTCCAGACAATCCAGTATGATATATATGATGTGGAAAATAAATACTGAAAACTGTAAATAAAGCTGTAAATAAAACTGTAAACAACAAACAATAAAATACAACGCACAGCAACAAATAGTCAACACCCCAAAGAAACAGAAACACACAAGCGCTAGGAGAGACTCACAGGGGAACCATAGATTCTGGGAAATAGTCCCCAGCAGAGTCGCCAACTGTCGCTCCCCGAATTTCCATCCTGGTACAAACGCAAAAGTGGCGCGGAAAAGAATAGAGTCGCCAGCCAGACATTTTTATCCCGAAGGAACGGGAATGGTAATGCTGCACAAACCAGAAGAAAAGAAAAGGAAGGACACGGGTCCTGCAAACCAAAGAAACTGAGTTCGGGAGTCGGTTACGACCTGGGAAGGTATTAGCACCCAGATCGTCTGCCGTACCCGACGGGATCCACGCTTGCAAGGAAAGTGTTTCAAAGGGTGAAGAAATGAAAGCTGCTGCAAAGAAAAGAAACTGAAACTGGAAAAGAAAACTGAGAAAGGAACTGAATAAGAAATGAAAGGAAAAAATGTAGGGAAAATAAAGATTATGCTCGAACGGGCCCTACACCGTTGCCTACGTACCTCATCAGGACAATGAGGATCAGAGACGACGTAGTTCCCCTAACTAGGGGTCGAAAGGAATTGCTTGTGAATTAAGGCTTGAACTGCCTATGCCAATGCTCAGGTGTTGCAGGCTCGGACGACGAGTGCGTAACCGTCTTGCAAAGTGACAAGTAGCAGCAAGTTCGCGTACGGAGCGAAGGAGATGAGAAAAGAATTCCCGAAGGAAAGACGCTCATTGTTTGTTTGTGTTTTTTAGAAGCTTTTTAAGAGTGAAATTTTCATAGGTAAGTGTACCTAAGTCTTACTTACTGGGATGTGTACGTCTCACATCATCCCGAAATGGAATGCGCAAGAGACACACCTATCTGTGGAGGAAATCCCCAAATCTAGTCCCACAAATGAAGGCTCAGACACACTGACCTATTAACATTTATTAAGTGTTTTTGTGATTTTTTGATTAAGAAGTGTTTTTTAGCTTTTCTTTGTGAAGTAATCTCATGCTAAGACCTATCCACCACTAGGGATAACCTACACCTCGCCCCGAAACAAAACGCGTGCAAGTATCTCATAGCAAAGTATTATGTCACATGAAAGTTCTCAACATTTATTAAAGTGAATTAAAATTAAGTTTGAAGATGATAAGAGAAAGCACCAAAAGGATCACAAAAGGTGAAAAATCTAAGGGGACTAGAATCCTAAAAGTTGTCATGCATGGATGAACCTAGGTTAGTGAGGTTTACTATCCTAAAGAAGAAAGAAAGAAGAAGAGAAAAAGAAGAGAGAAGAAGAGGGAGGGAAGTAAGGCCTAAGACCAACAATCAAAAGGTTAGCACAAGTAAGAATAAGAAGAGAAGAGATGAGATTTGGAGATGTGGGAATCACTTCCACACCTCTCACTTACCATAGCCCCTGAAAAGGTTAGTGACATAAGCATACAAGTAACAAAATGATTATAATGACATGCCAACATCATACAAACAGAAGTGAAGTCATACATACAAAAGCTCAATGCAAATGCAAGCCACAAGAATGAGAGAAGAAGCATACAAGTCAATTAAGAGGCAACATGAATCATATGGCAAAGCAAAGTAAACTTAAGAAGATGCAAAGCAAAAATGCACAAGACATGAACTCAAGGCACAAGACAAGAACCAAATCAAGTTAAAGAAGTGCTTAAGAAGCAAGAGAGATGAGGAGAAGAGAAACACAAAGCTAAACAAACAACTTATAGGAAGAAAGGAGCAAAGAAGTGAGGTGGATGTTCAAAAGAAAGGATGAACTTCAAAGGTAAGAAAAACACAAGACTTTCAAAACACAAACCCTAAACCAAGATTCGAAAGGTGTCAATGCCCTAAGGAGACCCCAAATAAGATAAAGAAGTTGGCACAAGTGCCCTTATAAGCCAATGAGAGAACTTATGATCAAAAAGAAACAAAATAAGACAAGTTAAGAACCAAAATTCAAATTAAATAAAAAATGCACCCAAAAATTCCACAACTTTGGACAAATGATCTTCAATCATGATATAAAAACATGCCAAAAGGATAGGAAGAAATTCAGAAGCTATGCAAGTCAAAAGAAGGCTCAAACAACAACTAGGGTTAAGAAACTTCCATCACAAGTCAAAGACCAAAACCCAATCAACAAGTTTCTAAAAATCAGGGAAAAAATCACACATGAAGTACATCTTCTTATGAATCCAGAGCAAAAAGAACCAACAAGAAATTCAAAATGATGATCACTATAGAAATTGGACAAGACAGCATGCACAAAAAGGAATTAAAATGAATTAACCAAATGGAAGAATTTATTTACACGTGGCTATTAAAAATAAATGGAAAAGAAAAATATGGAAAATTAAAGAAAACTAAAATTGACTTCCATGAATTATTTCAGAATTTTTGGACACTTGGAACTAATTTTAAAAAATTAAAAAGCAAAATGAAATAAAGAAATAAAAGAAAAGAAAGAAATAAAATGAGAAAAGGCTGGGAGGGTGCGAATAGAAGGAAATATAGTTGAAATCAATTGAGCCCAGGAGGATAGGGGGTGTGGATAGCAGCCTAAGCCCACTGGATCTGCGCTGGTTCACAAAATATTGGTGGAAATTCAGGAAAAATGACGGAAAAACAATAGCCACCAGATTAAACAAACGCATCCTGTGAGTCCTCTCATTAAATGATGTGGCAGATGGATTGGTTCAGAGCTGAGGGAGCACACAAGTTAACATGAGGTGAGTAACATTTGGATTAATCAGAAACAAAATATAAAAGAAATGGCACGTGATTGGGAGGAGGCCTCATTAATTGAGGTGGCACCATATCACGCGTTGAGATGAACTGATCCAATGGTGATGAGGTTATCTTCAACCTCCAGAAACCCTAAATACACTTTCCAGAATCCGGTGACCGGAGCTAGGGCTCCGGCACCGAAAAACTAACAACATGAACAAAACGCAATCAAAATGAATAAGAAGCTCCAGATTAGATCATTGAACCATCCTGAATCCAAATATGACACTGAAATTCTCATTGGATCAAAGAAATTCCCAGATCGAACACAAACAGTTTGGACCATGAAATTTCAAATGCACATAACAAGCTCAATAATGCATCAAACTTGAATCTAAGAGCAGCAGAATGATCAGCATGACAAGAGGATTACAATGCACACAACTATTTTCATTTTTAGATCTGAAGATTTGGAACTCACCTGAACTTGCAGTTCTTGAAAAAGCTTGTTAGAAGCCAAGATAATGAAGCCAATCCACTCCAAATGCACTCTAGTTGCAAAATAAATGCAACTAGAGTCTTGAATCTTGCTGGATCTGAGAATTTGCAGCCAACTGCCCTGAAATGGCAAGGTGATGAATCTTGAGAAATAACTTGCACAATGGAGAGATTTGTGGTCCTGAGCTCTCAAGGATGAAGGATCTGTGATTTGTTTGTGATGAGAGCAAGTGTGTGAAGAGATTCGAATGAAAATGCAATTTGAGCAAAAACATGAAAGCTGAGAAATGAGAGAGAGCCGGATCCTTCTAAAACCCTAATTTGTTTATAAATGATGTCATGAGGAAATGCTGAGAGAATGAGAGAGTTTGCACGTGGGAAGAGAGAGTGTGAGTGATTTTGCAAAATTGGCAAGTTTGTTATGATCCCATGAAAACCTCATGCATTGCATTGCCTCTTGCCCATGTGCACTCACCATCCCACCCTTGATTTCAATCCAACAGATCTTGGCCATTGGATGAGAGTGTCACGCTCTTTTCATGCTAATGCATTTTTTTCACTTTTGGAATGAAATTCTCATTGTGCACGAATTTGAGGTATTTCTTGGAGAAAAGTGAGACATTTGCATTGCATTTTAATATTGGAACCTCATTTGGTATGTACCAATACTCAAAATTAAGTTTCATGACTTTTTGCTTTGGTGCACAAATGAAAAACCAACTTTTGCCCTAATTTTCACCAAATTTTCGAGGGCCTTAACTTTCTAACCATGAAGGCTATGAAAAAGTACTTGTACTTTTTGAAAATGGGAGGCTTTAATCTCCAACTTTCATGTTTGACTTTGGTCCATTTGAAGAATTTTTCACCAAGTTATGCTCACTTGAATTTTAGGGCAAAAACTTGCCAAAAATGGCATTTTCCATAACCAACTTCACACCAATTTTGCAAAACACCTCCAAACCTCATGATTCTTGATATTTGAACTTGAAAAACCTCTTTTAACATTATAAGAACATCCCTTGGCTAGAAAAATGGGGTTGGACCCCTTGAAATCACACAGTTGACTTTTCTAAGGCACAGTTGACCAGTTTCTTCATTCACAAGTAACTGAAGAAATGCTTGACTTCCACAAGGAATTTTCTCACCAAATTTCATCCCTAGGATCCTTTTAAAATGTGAAAGACTTTGTCCAAATGAAATGGCCAAAGTCTTGAGGTTTTCATGCTTGACACTCAAACCCTAATTTAGGATCCTTGTGTTGGAGCTTTGCCCTAGCCTGGCTTCCCTGATGATCTTCCAACCTTCTGAGCTTTTGCAAATGAACTTGAACTTGTAAATACAATGTAGACCCCTCATAGGACTTGTACAAATCCATTGGGCCCCTTGTCATGGCTTGTAATGCTTCAAGAACCTCCCCAGATGATCATATGCCTAATGCTAGGTCATGAGAAATGTTATGCCTCATCTTTCCATGCTAGGATGCTAAGAATATGATATGTTCATGATAAATATGATGTGATATGATGCTAAAAATGAAAGAGGGCAAATTTGGGGTGTTACAGCATACCCATCAGAATCCACGAGTTTTGAAGGATGGAAGCTAGCGACATAGATAAATAGCGTATTATAAGTCGATGTGTCATCTGCGCTCAGGTCCTCAGGCTTAGTAATGTAATGCTCGCTGGGATGACAGAAATGAACATCCACCCACTCCAAAGGAAAGTAGGCCACCAGCCACTCCTTCTCATCGACAATATCTCTGTCGTACAATGAGTCCTTGGCAGCCTGCGAGCACAGTTGAATTACATAGAAGTGGTATTTAAAGCCCGAACAGAATCCAAGTAGGCCTTGAAGAGTCTGCTCGCTTATTTTAACGACACCCAGTTGTGTCGGCCATCCTGGAATTTCCTCTGAAAGCGGAAGATCCTGAAGAACAAGTTAATTGTCGCCCCTATCTCCAAGTAAAGACATACCAACTCGAAAGCCCTTATGAAGGCCAGAGCATTATGGTGCAGCTGGGAGGGTGCAAGCTTGAGGTGGGTAAAAACCACTTGTTGAAAGTAAGTAAAGGGTAGAAGGTACCTAGCCTCACGAAAGGAAAATTCATTCATTGGGAAACGTAGAGCAGGGTAGCGCGAGCAAATCCTCTGAGTAGGTTTCCGAGGTAAATCCCGCCAGTTTATAGTTGCCCCCTTTCTCCTCTTCTCAATTTTGCCCCACGCATTCGAGGCGTTCACCACAAATTGAGATGTTGTCTCGAGCGGCTCATCCATAATCCATAAACAATCAGATGCGGGGACATCTGTGACATCTGTAGCAGGGATTTCCTCGACTTCATGAGCGTCTCCGCGACTCCTTTCACCTGAAAAGCAAAGAAAACATAGTGAATTCGACAATCTCAAATCCACCATTCCACTACAAGTCAAGTGAAAGCGCTTCGATAAAGACTGGGGACGTACCCTGAGTTAGTCCCTTAACCAAGGAAAATACTACGAGGACGAATCTGACACACTAAGCTCAGCTTCACCACTCCCAAATTGAAATTCACCGGGGATAAGCCCCTACACGACCCTATGATCGGTCGATCAACACTAAGTTATCACAACTAAAATCTAGCATGGATCTAACACTAATTTCCTTACATCTTAAAGTTAACCCTAATCCTTCATGAACATTCATACGCATCTGATGAACATTCATCATAATCTCCAGAACTTCATAAGAATTCCCAGAAACTATGAAGATAATATGAAGTTCATAGGAGATTGATGAATGTTCATCAGGCAAAGCTGCAGAAACAGAGGAAGGAGATGAAGATTTACCTTGATCCATGGAGGTTTGCTGGGAAATGAACGACGAAGACGATGAATGTCCAGCGAAGAAGTTGCAGAAAGAATTTCACGGTGAGAGGAAGAGTTCGTACAAAAATGAACAAATGAATTTCTTCCCCCCTTTTTATAATGCCTTAAGCTCCCGTGAGGAATCGCAAAAGTCAAATAATTATTACCAAGGGCTAGCCCCCAGGTGTCATAAATGAATTACGGTGCTTCTTTACACGTTTCATTTCCTTAAACGTTTTGCCTTCTCAAAAAGAGAATATTTTACAATGTCTATTTATCTCCCTCTTATAGACAGCTTCCAAACATGATGCCCAAAACAAAAGGAAAAACTTGCGTCATGGCATCTACAAGAAAATTGTGTCGGACACGACCCTCGGCACCTTAAGTCATTATCCTCGCTCGAGCACAGCGACTTGGGGGGCTCTGGTTCTGGACTGGCTTAGCAAGTGCCCTACGCAAAATTCAGGCCCAATCCAATATTCAATTAGGCATAAGTTCACTAAGAGATCAACAAAGATATGATCGTTGTAAGAAAAGAGTTGTTAGCATATAGTCGTTGGGGACTTCCCCCTCACACGCCATAACGTCTTTTACGAGGCCAACTGCCCTCAAAATTTACAGGAGGTAGTTGTGCTCAGTCAAAGTCTACACGTCCGCAATCTACGGACATGTGCCCTTATAAATACTCTCCACCCTTGGAGGGTCAGGTATTTTATTCTAATCACCACTTTCTTACGCTTTAGTTTGTCTCATATTAAAACTTACTTGAGCGTAGGAGTACCATGCAGGTACACCACCCCTTCTCCTACAACCATCATCACAATCTCAGCTGAAGGCCACGAAGACCTGTTCGGAACATTTCTGTACAATATTATTATAGAAAATTAGTCGATTATATAAAAAAAATATTATTATAGAAAATTGATCAATGTAATTTTTTATTTTTTATTTCATATTTAGTTCTAATATATACTGTCAATCCAGCCCAAATGAATTTATTATTTTTCAATTTAGATTGATTTGAGTTTTATGCAAATCCAATTCAAACTAATTTATATATTTTTAATTGCTTTAGACATCAAATTCTATCGAAATTGAACCAAATCAATTCACGAACACCCTTGATAATAACTAAAGACACCCACTGGAAAATATGATCATCTTAGTTGATTAAATTTAAATATGCAAGTTATTTTCTTATTCTTAAATAATATTTACTAATTTCAATTTATATTTTAATATTTTATGTTTGATCATCAACTTTAATATTTTCAACTGTCTATGAAAATTCGTTTAGGAAGTAATTAGGATAAAACCTTGTTTTTATTAAGTGAAGATTGGAAAATATATGGTCTCCCATGTGCCTATGTTATTGCAAAAAAGATGAAATTAAATGAGCTAATAAAGATTGATGAAGTTTGCCCTCATTGGAAAAGACTAAAATTCGATGATGATGGTTGCATGGAAGGAGGCAAATCAAATATCTCCATTTTGGTTGAATGGGAAGCGATACAAGAGAGATTTTCAAAGGTCTATGATAACATGAAACTACACATCAAGAACAATTGAGAAATATTGCCTTTCCGGAGACAACCGATATGACGTCGCCTTCTCAACCGGTAAAGACAAAAGGTGCTCTAAAGAAACTGAAGCCTACACCAAATGATAACTCAACTACCATATCTCTCTCATATTGTGAGCATGTAGACAAACTTTATCCCGACTCACCGACTCCAAAATCTCAAAGTAGTGTCATGAAAGGAGTCCGTATAGGAAAACCGCCTCTGACATCGATTCCACCTAAAATTCCATTCATCGACGAGATGACTGTGTTTATGCACAAATACATCGACCGGATCGTCAATGTTAAAGGGGATGGTAATTGCGCTACCGAGCCGTTTTGGAATTGCTCGGTAAAGGAGAGGATAACCATGTGCTTGTCCATCATCAACTTATCCAAGAGTTGAAGACGAATAAAGAATCGTACACGCGGTTGTACGGAAAAAAGAAAAATTTATTGCGGTATATAAATCTCTCGTTCCTTGTTTGAGCGGTTTGGAACCAGTGTTGAAATGGATGACCTTCCTTTGAATGGGTCATCTTATCGCATGCGCATATGATAGGGTGTGCATTGGCTTGACATGCTATGGATTGTCAGAAACGTTTTTTCCACTCAGCATTGCACCACCCAAAAATCCAAATGCACATGCATTTGATGACTTTCTAAATCATATCATTATGTTCAAGTGTACTTGAAATTGGGATGTCCAATACCACCGACATCATCGAAATGGATGACTCATTCAACCACAAATGCAGAGATGTGGCCAGGTCATTTTATGGAAAGGATGCAAGAATTTCAGAGATTGAATGACATTGAAAAGGCATCGAATGCAAAAAAAATCCAAAGGGTTTCTAGCAATTGATTTATCTGGTGATTCTTGTTTTGATTCATTTTGAATTCTTGTATAGTCGAACAATTCAATGTAAATATTTGAAGTGCAATATAATAGTCAATTTTGGTTAATAATTATTGTTTATGTGCCTTCTATGCACTTATATATATATATACATATATATATATATATACATATATATATATATATATATATATATATATATATATATTGAAATGTTCAAACACTACTGCACTTAAAATGTTGCTGGTCCGAGTTTAAAATGTATCAGCAAAAATTATGTAGGTATAACGACGGAAGAATCTAACGTTCAAACGTTCCGTAGATACATCTATGGAACCAACTCATTCAGGTTAGTTTTGTGGATATATCTTCGGAAGTAGATAACAAAAAAATGATTGGTCCATATTCATCTAGGTTTTCTATAAAATTGGGGCTTCATGTGTTTTCTTTCACACAAACACAAAAATGTATCAATCGTATGATATCAAGATCTGTTGGTATGCCGCAAGTGTCTCCTACACTGACAGCAAAACACACAGGCAGACTTTCAAACTCACTGATTTCACCTCGCTCGATGATATCATCGACGAAATTCACTATCTCTTACCTTACAATGACCGAAGAAAGGTTAAGAAGCTAGAATACCGTTCGCCTTCGGTTGACAATAAAGGGAACGTCGTGTTCAACAAATTTCATCTCAAGAATTCAGACGATATTAGGGCGATGTGGCGAACGTATTTTGGTTTCGAAGAGAAATATTCGCTCGAATTGGAGGTGATTGTAGGAAGAACGGTCGATGAAATCTTGAAGATGTGCAAGCGTTCACCAGGTTATTGAATTGTAGAATTTAATTTTATGTCGAAATCATCAATGTAAGGTCTATTTTATTTTATGAATGTTGAATTTATGATTACTATGTTCATTTGTGGTGTTTCTGCCTCTGGTTTTCTTCTGCATTTATACTTAAGGAAAACCTATGTAGATTCACCTGCAGAATTAATAAAAAAAACATTAAAAAAAATGTGTGTCCGGAGATACATCTCCGAAAGTAGGAAGGGTATTTTGGGAAGCACGCATGGTGTCTGAGAAACCCAAGGGATGGGGTAAGAAATTCTCTAAAAATAATGCAGCTAAATTATAAACTCTGACCAACCCAATTTAGAATAGACATGCTAAGAAAACCCGGGCCCATTGTGGTCCATCCGGACTTAGCCCAAAAATAATAGAGGAAACCCAGTTTGATTGGGTGCGGGTGCGGGGAAAACTCTATTTGTAATTGCGGGTGGGATGTTATATTCGCCCCTCACCCACCTCTGCCCTTCCCAGTCTTATGGAATTTATTTTTATATCCTTATTTAAATTATTTTATTACAAATTTATTCATTTTTGGAGAAGGAATTAAAAATCTTTATTAGTCATTTCTCGCCATTCACTCAAACCTTCATTGTTAGAAACAAGTTTATTATTAAAATGGTCAAATTTTTAATAAAAATATTAATTTTTATTACTATTTATAAGAAATTATTTTTTTTAGGTGGAGACGGGGCGAGTGCGGGCAAACCCATTCCCACTGGGGGCGGGTTTGGGTGGTAAATTTTGACATCATTTGATTTAAGGGCGGATCCGGATTTGGGAGAATGCGGGGCTAGCTAAACTCGCCCTATTGACATGCCCAATCTAGAACCTACAATATGATACACACTTCAACATTTTAGGGGTTGGAGAATAACTAAGGAAGAGAAAAACTTAAACTTAAGAGCTTTTAATGCGTGTCCACTGTCGCTCCCACCAAATGACACCCAGGTCAGAAGGGGTACAGACGCGAACGGTCGGCGAAAAGGATGAGAACACACTAGGGGTGAACTCAAAAAGACAAGAGTCGCCAGCTAGGCATTTTTATCCCGGAGGAAAGGCAATGCTGCATAGACCTAGAAAGATATGGACAAGACGGTTGCGAACCAGAGAGACTGAGAAAGGGGGTTGGTTACAACCTGGGAAGGTATTAGCACCCAGATTGTCTGTCGTACTCGACGGGATCCACGCTTAAAAGATTTGTGTTTTAAAGGGGTAGTGTCAGTGCTATTTGTGTATCAAAGCTGGAAAGAATGCAAGTGTCAGTGCTAAAAAAAGGTGAAGTGTATAAGAAAAGTGTCAGTGTAAGAAAAGGAGTATGCTCAAGATTATGGGGCTTAAAGAACAATGCTGGAAAGAGGGGGAATATACAGAGACTTTTGTTCGATAACTGTTAAGTTATGCCTACGTATCCTCTCGTGCAATGAGGAAGTCAGAACACATTAGTTCGACCCAAAGAGACTGAAAAAAGGATTGACTTGTGAACTGCTTACTTGTCTATGCTCAAGTGTATGACCTGTCTGGCTCAGGTGCGAACTGTCTTGCATTATACGGAAGAAGCAAGTTCTCGTTTGTGAGTGAATGAGATGAGAAAAGAATCCCGGAGGAGACGATTATTGTTTGTTTTTGTGTTTTCAGTCTTTTATTGCTTTTTTGGATTTTGTTATAAGAAAATGAGCTTAAGCCTAAACCATTGGATTAGTAAACTCATCACATCCTCCCTCTGATTAGGGGTAATGAGAATACATTAAGTGTGAAGTCAGCATCTCACACTTAATCACCATGGTGTAGGATTAAGATCATTAACCTACTTGTAATTATTTAGATGTTTTTGGAGTTTTTGTTTAGTGTTAAGTAATGAGTTTAAGCCATAATCAGGGATTTAATGGACTCATTACACCATCCTAATAGAAGGATAATAGATGAGAACATTTAAGCTGAGGAAGACTCCTTAACTTAATCCATGATTAGGGATTAACCTAACAAAACAAAGCCTTTATTAGATGAATTTTAGTTAATGATAAGATGAAGAAGTGATTTTTAGGGTTTGTAAGACAACTTGAGGAGGACTTGTCCATTAACACTAGGGTTAGTCCTTCTTAACCAATTAAGGAAGAATTAGAACCCTAATGCAAGGCCCAAGTTACAAGCTTGATGTCTTGATGATTATTAGATGGATTGATTAAAGGATTTAAACACATTAAGGGTTTAACACTTAGGATTAAAGTTATACACTCCATCCTAATAGAAGGATGCAGGCATAAGCTTAATCACAAAGTCTTAACACCTTTAAGGTTTAGTCCTTGATTATGAGATGAGAATAAGAGACTCAAAGAAAACTCAAAGGAAAGAGTCTAAGGGGGACTAAACAATCCTAAAATGTTATCATGCTTGGAAGTCCTAGGGTTTGTGAGGCTTAAGAGGAGAAATCTTCAAGGAAGCCACCAAGGAGAAGCAAGACAGAAAAGGGATGAGAAGGGAAAAGGGGGAAGAGAGGCACAAGTGAGCAAGCTCACTCAAAGACAAGTAAAAATGCAGCAAGGATGTAAAATGATGAGGTGAGAAGAGGTAGGAGGTGAAGGCAAATCCACCTCCCAAACAAACTTACCATTAACCTGAAAAGTTAGTACAAGATGCATAAGGGAAGAAATGAGATGAAACAATGCATATGGATGGGAAAAGGCCAAAGTCAGAAACATACACATGATGCAAATGATGTCAAGAGATGGTGCAAAGTCATACAAGATGCCTATATGTGAGCATACAAGAGAATGGATGCATATGGAGCATGCCTTGAACCATGAAAGTTCATGAAAGCTTATGAAATGCAATGAAGGTATGACATGCCAAATGAATGATGCAATGATCAAACGTGATTCTAACATGTCCTAATATGTCTTATGAATCATGTGGATGCACAAAATGTCATGGCAAGTTCTTAAATGCAAGCAAATGAGAGATGGGTGCCAAAGAAGGCACAAATTAGGGTTTATGAACAACATGCAACACAAAATCAAAAATCAGAAGCAAATGACATGATAAAAAATTGAAAATGCAATCAAGGATACCCTTAACCTATACAAGTTCACTGCCCAAAGGAGGGGATCTAAATCTTAACCTAGTGAAAGTTATGAATTTCCTAAGATTACTAGGGTTTTGGGGTGCCTCACAAAGAAAAATACCAAACAAATTGAAAATGCAAGATCAAATCAAACCAATTTTATCCTATAAACTACATGCTATGGAGGATGCAATGCAAGAAGAACCATCATCAAACTCTCAAGGGTTGGGCATAATGGATTTTTTCAAATTAGAATCAAAATATTGCTTTTAAACAAATTTAATTCCAATGAAAATTGTCAAAATAGGTCAAGAACCAAAAAGAAATTTGTTTTGAGAGTTTGATAATGTTCCTAAATGAAATGCAATGTGAATTTTTTTGTGATTTTTAAATACCTAAATGCATTTTTAATTAATTAATTTCTATTAACTAATTAAAAATAAACATTTAAATGATTTAAAAATAATTTTTAATGCAAAAAATAAAAATAAAAATATTTTTTGGTTCTGAAAATTAATGAAATGCTTGACAAAAAATTTCAGAATTTTTCAAAGTGTTTTGCTATTTTTTAAAATTCATGCAAATAAAATACAAACAAAATGAATTAAAATTGGTTAACAGAAGAATGAATCGATTCATGCTTGGATGAATCGATTCATAATGATCAATTTTTGAGAAACAGAATTAGTTAAACAGCATGAATCGATTCATAATGGGATGAATCGATTCATTTTGCGAAATCCAGGAACCACTCAACAGAATGAATCGATTCATGCTAGAATGAATCGATTCATTATGCTGATTTTCCAAAAAATTCATAATCAAACTCATTCCCTAGGCTGTCTTAAGTGCTCTAAGTCTCCATATTTCATCCTCTACCCACCCCAAACATGAATCAATCACAAGATCACATTTAAAAGGCATCAACAACAAGATTTGAGCAAAATCAAGGAAACTGCAAAAACTTCAGAACATGCATACACACTCATTTCTTAACCATTTTCAGTGTTTCAAAGCTTAACATGATCAGTGAAACAAACTCTATCATCCTATAACAAGAGATTTCATTTCTAAAAAAAATGTTCTTGATGATACCTGAACTGGAGCTTTGAACTTTGGAGCTTTCTGGCCAGTCATTTGCTTCAAACAAGCTCCAATGATCCTCCTGATGATGGAATGAAGCTTAGAAAACTTTGAGAATGGATGGTTATGGCTGTTTTGCTCTGGTGTAGCAGAAATGGAGGTCTTGGTGTGTGATGTTTCAAGCTGTTTCAGGGGGTGGTTTTTGTTCTAAGGGTGATTTGTGACTTGTTGGTGAAAGAAAAAGTGAGGTTTTATGGTTGTGTGAAGAAAAATTCAGAGAAGAAGTTTGGGACAGATTTTGTGCAAGTTGGATTGTGTGTTGTTTCAATGCAAAAATGAGCTGCTATATCACTCCCATAAAGTTTGAGTAGGCTGTGGAGCAGGTTAGTAGAGGCTGCTGGTCACTATTCCAAAAGCATGGGAGAAATTGCAAAAAGTCATGGTTAGGTGTACTTGAGGCATGGGCTGTGGCAGAGGCTATTTTAGGGTTGCTTTGGGTTCAGCTGCCTTCAAGGATGGCCATGGGATGAACTGATGTGAGCTGGAATGGATGAAGGGTGAGATCTCACATGTTTTGCAATTTTACAACTTGTTACACTTTGTGACTTTTGGCCATGAACATGTGACATCTCTTAAGAAATATGCAGCAAAATGCATCACATAATGTTGTTATGACACTTTGATAATGATTAGAGACCAAACAAAACCAAAGGAAACCTTCTTGCAAGACTTCCCTCTTTGTGATTTTCATGAAAAATGGCTTATGATACTTGGACATCAAGGCATGAAAATGAGAAATTTCTTGGGCCAATCTGAATTTTAGGCATTGCATGATGTTTGTGTATTGGTTAGAGGCT
This sequence comes from Lathyrus aphaca, assembly GCA_963966055.1. Lineage (NCBI taxonomy): Eukaryota > Viridiplantae > Streptophyta > Magnoliopsida > Fabales > Fabaceae > Lathyrus > Lathyrus aphaca. The sequence goes on along the minus strand of OZ014523.1, from coordinate 203,472,576 downwards.
GATTTGAAGTCACATAGATGTTTGGCATGAGAATTTGCAAGTTTTCCCTTTTGTGCAAAAAGTGAAAATTTAGTGATTTTCCTCAACTTTGACAAGCCATAACTTTTGATCCAAAATGAATTAGAATGAGTTCTTGTACTTTTTGAAAAGGGAAAGATCCATTCTACAACTTTCATGACCAAAGTTTTCTCATTTGAAGCATTTTTTGAATCAAAAAGAAAGGGTTGAAAAAGTTTCCCAAAATGGCAAGTTTTCATTACAAGTCACTTTCCAAAAAAAGCAACTTTGCAAATGTCTTGAAATTCTTCAATTTTGTGAACTTCTAACATCTTCTATGACCAAATAAAGATCATACACATTCAAAATGATGGAGAATGCCCTTTGGTTGGGTCACTGGGGGCCTCAGATGCCCTGATTTTGCACTGACTTGCTCAAGAAGTCATCTTTTGATCAGATGCCTTCCCCATTGAATTTCTTCATGAAAATTGATATGCATGATCCTCATAACATATAGAGACCAATAGAAACAAGAATGACCAAAAAAATTGGAGTTATGGCCTCTGAAACCAAAACCCTAATTTTAGGTCATCTGTGCAGTTAAACCTGGCTCTGTTTCCATGCCTTTCTCAGTTCTTGTGATTATTTGGTTTCCTTGACCTTGTGGGGATGTAAGATGATACTTGAACATACATGGACCCCTTTGAAGTGATTGATGTCCTTTGAAGTGGCTCAAGTATCTCTTGGATTGCTCAGATCACAAACCCTAGATGCAGATGACTTAGAAGCAATGCAGTGAAGCAAAAATGCAACATGAGATGCTATGATTGAAATTATGCACATGAAAAGATCACAAGCCATAGTGAAATGAGTGAGGGAAAATTTGGGGTGTTTACAGCTGCCCCTATTCAAGCATGAGTTAGCTGTGCAGGATGTAAGCAACGGCTTAGCAGGCAAACAAGATAACTTGTGGTTGAATACCAAAGACAGTCCAAAATTTGCACTCACAGAATGAAGAAGAAAAGGGATATATATTGTAAAAGGAAAATAAAGTATATTTATAAAGTGTGGGTGACGGAGGACGACCGCCGAGCAGAGGACGACTGCTGGGGAAAGAACAATGACGGGGACGACCGACATGCTGGGGAAAATGCGGGAAATAAAGCAATGACGGGGACGGCCGACATGCTGGGGATATAAGAGATTATGATGGGGACGGCCATCATGTAAAACTATAAGATTCTCTGAGGATTATAGGTAAAAATAAATGATGAGGTACGGTCATCAGGTTCATAAAGTAATGCAAACAACGATGGGGACGACCATCGGGCTAAACTGATGAAGGACGATCATCAGGAAAAGGAAAAGGGACCATGACGGGGACGGCCATCGGGTTAAAGAATAAATGAAGTAATGATGAGGGACGGTCATCAAAGATGAAGGACGATCACCAGGAAAAGGAAAAGGGACCACGACGGGGACGGCCATCGGGTTAAAGAATAAATGAAATAATGATGAGGGACGGTCATCAAAGGTGAAGGACGATCACCTAGCAGGGGACGGCTGCTCTGTTGGGGGATAAGATGAGGGACGGTCATCTAAGGTGAAGGATGATCACCTGGCAGGGTACGGCTTCCGAAAGTATCGCGACATAAGACGAATGCCGGATAAAAGGTCGACGATGGGGACAGCCATCGGATGAGCATGATGAAGGATGATCATCAAGAGGTGAAGGACGATCACCTAGCAGGGGACGGATGCTCTCAAGGTTTATCATGACATAGGACGAATGCCAGATAACAAGATCAACGATGGGGACGGCCATCGGATGAGCCTGATGAAGGACGATCATTAAGAGGTGAAGGACGATCACCTAGCAGGGGACGGCTGCTCTCAAGGTTTATCATGACATAGGACGAATGTCAGATAACAAGATCAACGATGGGGACGGCCATCAGATGAGCATGATGAAGGACGGTCATTAAGAGGTGAAGGACGATCACCTAGCAGGGGACGACTGCTCTCAAGGTTTATCATGACATAGGACGAATGTCAGATAACAAGATCAACGATGGGGACGACCATCGGATGAGCAGGATGAAGGACGATCATCAAGAGGTGAAGGACTTTCACCTAGCAGGGGACGGCTGCTCTCAAGTATCACGACATAGGACGAATGTCGGATAGAAAAAGGTTGCTTTGCTGGCGACCTACTGGGGAATAGTAAACACGGACGAGTGTTTACATTCAAGAAATAAAAGGTATAAGTGTTTTGATGTTGTGTATAGATTAAAGATGCGGACGAGCATCCCTGAGACTACGATACGGACGAGTATCGGGTAGAAACAAGTACTAACACGTGTTTAGAGATGATGATACGGACGAGTATCAACTAGTTAACAAGGAACACGGACGAGTGTTGATTCTAAGGGGACTCTTCTGGGAAATAGTAGACACAGACGAGTGTCTAAATTCAAGAAGACACGAGTGTTTGAAATGTGTATGGATTAAAGATGCGGACGAGCATCCTTAAGACTACGATACGGACGAGTATCGGGTAGAAACAAACGCTTGACGCATGTTCTGAGATGATGATACGGACGAGTATCAACTGGTTAACAAGGAACACGGACGAGTGTTGAATCTGAGGATGTATGAGTGGTGTATACAAGATACGGACGGGTATCTGTATGAGTGAAATAAGTAGTAAGTATGAGTGGTGTATAGATGAGTGTTTAACTTGCTAGGGAGAGTGACACGGACGAGTGTCAAAAGAGAAATGTGTAATATAAACAAGTATATGCTTTACAAAGTGTTCAGGCAACTGTGCTGGGGAAGGTGACACGGACGGGTGTCAGGAAATCTGTATAAATATGTATCTGTGAGTGCAAAGAGGACGCTTTGGCTTTCTACTGGGGATATGACACGGACGGGTGCCAGGAAGTATCTGTGATATGTATAAGTGCTTGTTTGTAAAGAAAGCTCGGGCGACTTTACTTGGGGAATCATGACACGGACGAGTGCCAAAAGGGGTGTGCATTTGTATTCATGAGTGTAAGGCCAGTGCTTTGGCTCTCTGGTGGGGAATTTTGGGGAGTTTTCTTTACATCGTTGATGGATTGTCGGTATTTACAAGTGTTAGATTCAGGACATGGCTTATGATTATGCAATATGTTTGATTTTTTCCGTAATGCTCCGTGCTAGACGGAATGCTACGCTTTGTGGGGAGAATATGATGTGAATGCTATGATTATGCAAAGATACCGATCCGGGATTCGGGCCCCGTTACTACGAAGATCTCTGGTTTATCTGCTTGAAGTGAACATCCCAACTGGGGAAAAGATCATTGGTAGATCTGCCATATGAGACTCTGCTTGGGGATATAGGTCACTGATAGACCTATATTTGGTAATGAGGGACCCAGTTGGGGTTTGTAGAAGCTTTCTTCACTCTGTTGTGAGATCTTCAGGCGTCGCTCTTCTGGATAGAGGCTTGAAACTTTGTGGGGAGATGGTTCCCTGTCTAGCACTTGGCTGGGGAAGAAGAAAGATCACTGAAAGATCTTCCTAGAGATTTATGTGGGGATCCTGTTGAGGATGATACTTGACAACTCAGTTGGGGATATGAACACCCCCTGGTGCTGCCCTTTGAAGGAAATGTTGGAGAAGTGATGCCTGACAATGTTGATGGGGAGAAAGCATCTCTGGTGCTGTTTGGAAGGTGTGCTGAGGAAACAATGATTTGGCAGCCTACTGGGGAGAAACTTTCATGCCCCATGTTGTGCCTTGAATTACCTACAATCCTGTAAAGACAAAGAAACGCACAAGTACCCCGAGGTATCCCTTACTGGATTCCATCATAGGAGTTTAGACACTCTCGGGAGTAAGCATATTTCCTGCAAGCATGTAGTTTAGAAAAGACGCATCTGTATTTATGCGATCAACAAATTAATGACATCGGACATTTTTGCAAATAAAAGAGTACGAGACAGTGTGTGACTGAAAATCTGATTTTATTAATTTGTGTGCCCTGAATTGGTAAGATACAACCAAAGAAACAGATCCCCTGAAATGAGGAAATCGTTACAAATTGAGAAACAAACAAAATGCTGGCAATGTTGATGAGGCTTTCAAGGAGCTCCCCTTTTGCTATGACTCGTATGACATTGACGTTCTTCTCATCTTGCTTTCTGAAGAAGGCTGACTCTGACCGATGCTTGAATCTTTCGAAGCTTGTCAGGTTGTAAGTGATACAGACGAATTCAGAATGCAGTTGTTCGCTTATTCCCTAATTTTGCGCGGATCTCCCTTTCGGGTTTTCAATCCACCGGGATACCCATTTTTGCCTGAGTTGTCCAATGCGGCTTTTCAACTCAGCGGGTGTACATTTTTTGTTTATTTTCCCTTATTTTTGCCCGAGTCTTTTATTCTGTTTTTGACTCGTCGGGATGCCCTATTTTTGCCTGGACTTACATTCTGTTTTTATGTCCAGCGGGTCATTTTATGCGAAGTATTTTTTAACTGCATCTGAATTCACAGGGGACGGGAAGTCTTCACCATCCATAGTACTGAGCATCAGTGCTCCACCGGAGAAAACTTTCTTTACTATGAATGGTCCTTCATAGTTCGGAGTCCACTTTCCCCTGTGGTCTGTATGAGGAGGGAGGAGTCTTTTCAGCACAAGATCTCCTACTTGGTACTCTCGGAGCCTGACTTTCTGATCGAAGGCTTTCTTCATTCTTTTATGATACAGCTGCCCATGACAGATTGCAGCCAATCTCTTCTCTTCAATCAGACTCAGTTGTTCGTATCGGGACCGGACCCATTCTGCTTCATTCAGCTTAACATCCATCAATACCCGCAGGGAGGGTAACTCGACTTCAACAGGTAGGACCGCTTCCATACCATACACAAGCTGATACGGTGTTGCCCCAGTGGATGTTCTGATTGACGTACGGTACCCATGCAAGGAAAATGGTAGCATTTCATGCCAGTCTTTGTAGGTGACTACCATCTTCTGCACAATCTTCTTGATATTCTTATTAGCTGCTTCAACAGCGCCATTCATCTTTGGCCTGTAAGGAGAAGAATTGTGGTGTTGGATCTTGAAATCCCGGCATAGTTCTGCCATCATTTTGTTGTTTAAGTTGGAACCATTATCAGTAATGATTCGCTCGGGCACTCCATACCGACAGATGATGTCCCTCTTCAGAAATCGGGCTACCACTTGCCTTGTAATATTTTCATAGGAAGCTGCTTCGACCCACTTGGTGAAATAGTCAATGGCAACCAGGATGAACCTGTGGCCGTTTGAAGTAGTCGGTTCGATCTTGCCAATCATATCAATGCCCCACATAGCAAAGGGCCAGGGTGAATACATCACATTCAGAGGATTTGGAGGCACATGCACTTTATCCGCATAGATCTGGCATTTATGGCATTTCCTGGCATAGGCACAACAGTCTGCATCCATTGTGATCCAGTAATAGCCTGATCTTAGCAACTTTTTGGCCATTGCATGCCCTCCTGCATGCGTACCAAAGGATCCTTCGTGCACCTCGTGCATCAACAAGTCTGCTTTCGTTCTATCAACGCATCTGAGGAGTACCATATCAAAGTTTCTTTTGTATAGGGAACCATCAGTATTCAGGAAGAAACTACCAGCTAGCCTTCTTAAAGTCTTCTTATCATTGGAAGATGCCCCAGGTGGGTACGCTTGATCCTCCAAGAAGCACTTAATGTCATGGAACCAAGGCTTATCATCTTTGACAATATCCGCTGCGAATACATATGCTGGTCTGTCAAGTCTGGATATTGAAATCCGAGGTACGAAGTTGGCAGTTTGAACTTTGATCATGGATGAAATGGTAGCTAGAGCATCTGCAAACTGATTCTCGTCCCGAGGGATATACTCAAGCTTGACCGTTGTGAAGAAAGTTAATAACCTTCTTATATAATCCCTGTAAGGTATCAGATGATCTTGGTGGGTGTACCATTTACCGTTGGTTTGATTAATTACCAGAGCTGAATCTCCGAATACAGTCAAAGTTTTGATCCTGAGGTCAATGGCTTCCTCAAGACCCATAATACAAGCTTCGTATTCAGCTTCGTTGTTAGTGCAGTTGAAAGTGAGTTTTGCCGAGAAAGGCATGTGAACTCCTTTAGGTGTAATGAGTACTGCACCAACACCACGACCATTCATATTAACAGCCCCGTCAAACATCATAGTCCATTCTTCTTCTGGGTCAGGCCCTTCAGTGTGAACAGGCTCTTCGTGATCTTTTGCTTTTAGGAACATAATGTCTTCATCAGGGAAGTCAAATCTCATAGGCTGGTAATCATCAATAGGTTGCTCAGCAAGATAATCAGACAATACACTGCCCTTGATGGCTTTCTGAGATGTGTACTGGATGTCATATTCTGTGAGGATCATTTGCCATCTTGCAACCCGTCCGGTAAGTGCTGGCTTCTCAAATATGTACTTAACTGGGTCCATCTTTGATATCAATAAAGTAGTATGGGTCAACATATACTGTCTCAGTCGGCGAGCAGCCCACGCTAAAGCACAGCAAGTTTTCTCGAGCAGTGAATAACGTTGTTCACAGTCGGTAAACTTTTTGCTCAGGTAGTATATTGCATACTCTTTTTGACCAGACTCGTCATGCTGGCCCAGCACACACCCCATTGACTCTTCTAATACTGTCAAGTACATTATCAGAGGTCTTCCTTCAACTGGAGGCATAAGGATTGGAGGCTCTTGTAAGTACTCTTTGATCTTGTCAAAAGCCTTCTGGCAGTCTTCGTTCCACCTGACCGTTTGTTCTTTTCTTAACATCTTGAACAAAGGTTCACAGGTTGCTGTAAGGTGAGATATGAACCGTGAAATGTAGTTCAATCTACCTAGAAACCCCCGAACTTCTTTCTCAGTCTTTGGTGCAGGCATTTCCTGAATGGCTTTGACTTTATCAGGGTCAACTTCAATCCCTTTCTCACTTACAATAAATCCTAGCAGCTTACCGGATCGCACCCCGAATGTGCATTTGTTGGGGTTTAACTTCAGTTGGTACTTTCTCAGACGCTTGAATAACTTCAGTAGATTTACCAGGTGGTCTTCTTCTGTGAGGGACTTGGCAATCATGTCATCCACATAAAATTCAATTTCTTTATGGATCATGTCGTGGAATAATGTTACCATAGCCCGTTGATATGTTGCACCAGCATTCTTCAGTCCGAATGGCATCACCTTGTAACAGAACGTGCCCCAGGTGTCATACCCCAAATCTGTCCTACTATTTTCATTTTTTGCTTTGGAAGATCAGTTGGCCTATGGCCATGACCTTTTGAGAGTTAGTTCACAAAAAATATCAAGTGGTCATACATTATGAACTACCAAATTAATGCGAATGCATTAAAGTCAAGACCTGACTCATGGAAGTCTTATATGAGTCAAAGTGATGCTAGGATTTTCTAAGTGATTTTAGAGTATCTTCCAAACTCATTCTCAATAAGGCTTAAAGAAGTAGCATTAGGTACAATGAAGAACTGAATCCAAGATGAAGTTCATGTGAAATTGAAACATGTTTGGTTCAATTTAAGTCCAAGATGAAGTTCATGTGAAGTTGAAACATGTTTGGTTCAATTTAAGTCCAATAAGATGTTATTCTCCTCAGAGGTCCATATGATAACCGATGGAAGGTTGAGGCATTGCTGATGACCAATGGATTATTTGAGTGGGCATTCGGAGTTCTCTTACTCAGACGACGTCAACGGTTAAATTTTCATTCATGTGGAAATGAAATGTTAATGATAGTTCTTGAGATGATCAAAGTGATTAGATTTCTATTCATGGAGAACATAAGGTGGATTTGAGAGATATTATTATTTGGAGAGATATTAGTGTTTGCTTCAGAATAATATTACTTTCAAAATACCTTCAATTTTTGGATTTAAAATTCAAGTTTAATAGAGTTTCAAGAAATTGTTCAATTCAAGTGTCACCAATTAAAAAGTCTACCATGGCATGTTAAATCCAAGAGCATTAAAAGAGTGGAGACCTAAATCAAGCCGGAAGACAAACAACAACGGTCTTGAAATGATTGGAACAAAAAAAAACAATAACAATTTCATCTTCAGCCGAAAGTCCTAAAGCTATAGAATCAGATACAACAACAATATCAAGTTGCATAGATGTATCCACAAGTTCATCTTTCACAATATGCTAATCTTATGCCTTGTTATCAGTTTCTATCTCCAGTTTATGTACCACCGATGGTTGTGCCAGGATACTCAAACAGTGCTCCCTATCCTTATCCTACGAACGGAAACACATATGTATTAATGTCCGGAGGCGGTTCCCATCTTAATGCCAATAACCTTAAATACAGAGTTCAACAGTTCAAGTCTGTTCCTGCTGGGAAATCTTACCGGATTGGGAAACTTTGTTAACCCAGCTGGGTATGCCATGCTAGCTCCAGGTGTGGTTGGTGGTGCATCGGGTCTAGAAGATTCATCCCGAGTCAAGTACAAGGATAATCTCTACGTTCCTAATCCCCAGGGGAAGATATCAGAAGTATGGCTACAAAATCCAAGAGATCTTTCAGGCATGAAATCAGCTCAATACTATAATTTGCCAGGACAATCACCACTTGCCAAGCTCCTTTCACGCCATCACAAGCCGGTCACACCAATCTCAATGCAGTTACAGCTCCCATCACGCAAATCATCGAGCTTCATACCAAGATTCCTATGACATCCATTAACAAATCAATAGGCAATTCGCGCTTTACAACCAAAAATGGTAAATGCAAGGAAAGTTACAAACCCATTTTTTTTTACTGCCATGAAGTCCAAAACCAGCAGCAGGCTGAGGGCCAACCGAGCTTCTCGCAGAATATCTTTGCCCTTCAAGATTGCTTTCAGTCAAAGCATTTAGCTCTACAGTTGCGGTCTCTACAATCACCTCAAGTCTCATGTTATGAAAACTAGATCTACAAGCATATACCCATCAATTTCTGCATCAAATAGGAATAGGCAAACATCAAAGTTATGCAAATTTCAATCTCAAAGCATCAATACCAACATATGCAGCAGTGAGAGAATAAAGCCAATACCAGTTTTTTGTTGAAACCGGAAGGATGAAAACAAGCATTGCAAAACGCGTGGACTTGATGTTAATTGGATAGCATGAGATACACCAAATTTCGAAACACTACTCAGAATAAAACAAAGTGGCTCTATGTTCATTTAATATAAAGTCAAGGAGCTGGTTGAGTCCTCTTGAAACATCCTGAAGTCGCATTCTCGTGCCTGTCCAGTGTATACAGGGGAGTCAGCTACGCTGAATGCTCCAAGAAGTTCTGATATGCACCAAATGTTTTGCGGAACTTATGCTGTTTATTTTATCCATGATCACAAAAATAACATGTATCAAAGGAAGAAATAAGTTAGAAATACAGGTCCTTCCACATAGTATTCATCACATCAACAGTAGGAGTTCAATGAGGAACAAGGAGGGTAAATCAAGTTATAAGCTCAAAGTAATGCAAGTGCAAATACCTTTTGCTACTGCACTCACCTTGCTTTTCCACTTACACTCGTCCACTCGTAATTACCATGTACCTGAAAAGAGAAGCAAGGGCGAGCTTTACCGGAAAAAAAAAGATATATGCCGCAGTTCAAAATTCAAATGCACGGCAGCTCGACAAGCAAAAGCGTGAATTGATGATAATGCATCCAAAAGAATAATGGAAGTAAGTCGCACAACAAAAGTTGATGTTGTATCAGGTTGTGATCACCAAGAGGACGATGCCAGAACTTGAGAAATTCCAAAGCCCATACGCTCATCATTTGCAGACCTCCCTACATTTTTCATGTTATAACTGATCCTACCTACAAAGCAAAATCTGAATTAGAAGCTGAACAAGTTCAATTATACATTCTAGCAACTAGATTTTGCACCAAAGGAAAGAGCCTCTTCTTGATAAAGCATCAATTCCAATCTTCATTGAAAAAAGATAAAAGGAAAGTCATGTCAGTATACCATATGCAGTGAGCCATTCATTTAGAAGTTAGTAACCATGGCCATCAAAGCTTCCTCATTAATCCAAGTTCACCTCAAGGTTTCTCAAGCTCACTTAAAGAGCAACAACACCTGAAATACAATGCAGGAAGTCAAGAATGCGAGTTGTTTCAAGAAAGAAAAATCCAATGCATCGTATTGTTACAGGCCAGAATTTCACAAAAAAAATTAAATGTGGCATCATGAATATGATACTAAGACACTAAGAAAGTTCATACCATGGTGAAGTAGAACTGAAATCGATAGCATCATTGGCATACACAAATCATAAGACTCTTGAAGATTAACTGATGTAGCCTAATTACCGAATACTCACTTGGATCATCATCTAGTCATCTTTGAAGCATTGCCATGTAACTCCTTGGACCTGACAAATGGTGAAACATATCAGAACATTTTTCAAGCATGTTATAGGACTCTCCATCAAATAAGTGCAGAGTATGAAACTAAGCAATCTGAGAACATTACAAGCAAGAAGAAAAGATTCAAGTATCAACAAGTTTGGTCATACCTCATATGTTCACGCTGCAAATTTTGTTTCTTTTCAGCCTTCGCACCAGTACTTGATCCTTCAAGCCATCTGCAATGAATTCAAGGAAAGCTAATCAATGACCACAAAAGAACACTCAGCTAAGTTCACATGAGTTCATTTGTCAAAGTTTCAAGGAAATGCAAGGACGTGACATGGACGTGACTGAACAAGCATGAACAAACAAGTGTTATAACTGTTATTCTCAAAACATCATTTAAGTACTAGCATATCTCAACAAAAGTGCAATTCACGACAACAGGAGACGGTGAAATTTAGTAAAAGAATGGTAAGACTTATCTTTAAAGGGCCTGGACTTGTTTTCATGAATTTTCATGTTGCCCACAGACCAACCCATCTGAGAAGTAATACCTACAAGCAAAAGAAAAATTATTGGGTTATTGTTCATTCATGTAACCGCAGTAAAAATGGTATCAGCAAGAATTTCACTTCATGGGACCACATGTGTGCTAGAAACAATATTATCTTCACTACAGACAAAATAAAGTTGTGACTCACCCAAAAATTGGTCCCCACATAATTCCACTCAGGGATTTTCTCCAACGGATTTTCGATTCTACAGCTATGGCTCGTACGAATTTTCTCACTCATCCCCAGATTCACCTATAAAAGAGAGGAGCAATCATTAGCAAAGGCACACCTGAAAATCCTAACAGAGAGAACAACGATTGAAATTCTGCAAAAATCATCACCCAAAAAACCCTAACACTAAAAGCTCAAAATCCATTTTGATTCACCTCTGATTTTCGCATTGGAAATCAGAAGTTGAAGAGCTAAAGCCCTCATTCGTACGCAAAGAACAACGAAGAAACAAAGACGTAAGAAAAGAATAAGATTCGAAGTCGTACCTGTTATCTCATCTTCGTCGTTCACGATTCGGTAGCTTCCTTTCTCCCTTTACACTTTTTGCCATAACTTAATTGATGCTTGTTCTTTTCTTCTCAAAATGTTGTTGATGGTAATGGATTCTTGACGCATTGTTTGATGTTCGGTTTAAGCCATCAATGAAGATACGATGAGGTTTCGTCTTCTTCTATGAAGAAATAGGAACTGAGTATCGAGATGAAAAGATTGGGGACCCGAAAGGGATTAGGTTCTGTTTCTGTTTTTCTTTCACCCGGTTATTTGAGCTTCAGATGATGGTGATGATACGTTGAAGGTTGGTGTTCTTGAAGAACACCACTTGAGTTGAACTATTGGTGATTCGATGAGAATGAAGAGAGGCAGATTTGTTTGATTCTTGATAATGTTTTGTTTCCTTTCTGTTTTGTTGTTAAATGGTTTGGAGATGTTGAGAGGAAGAGAGAGACGTTCGCAGTTGTCTCGTCTCAATTCCCAGTGTTTGTTTTCCTTGATCAGAGTGTCTTGAGTTGTCTTCATTCATACAGTTCGTTTTTTTTTTATTATAAAAAATGATAAAGCCTGCTGTTCATGATTTGTTGCTTCCCGAGATGGTATTATCCACTGCCCAAGACCACTGCATGTGGTATAATAAATGTAGTGATTTTTCCATACGCATGCATTGTTTGGACCACGGGTCAATAGTAATGGCTGGGACTTTTCGTTTCCTTTTTCTTTGCACCTGACTGATGAGGACAGGATGTATAACCGGGTCCTTCATGACCCGGATTCAAATACCTTGGGCCTTACATTTTTTTCTAACTACACCTTTTGTTTTTCCATAACTCAGCCCATTTAATTTCCTTTTTTTATTATTTTGTCTTGTTTATTTGTATACAAAAATCTATAAAAGAAAAAAAACTAAAAAATATTCTCATAAATTAATTAAATAGTTTTTATTCAATTAGATTAATTAACTTGATAGTTAATCTAATTAAATATTTCTATTTAATTAATTAACTTTTTCTTCATTTGCTCGATTATGTGTGATATGAGTTTTGCGTATGCTCGATTTCTATTTGCTTGTGACATGATATAATGCTTATTTGTGTGATTACTTTTCGCATTTTTGACGATAAATTGCTAAGTAAAAAAACGAACGCACATTAAGATTAGTCATTTCAAAGATAAACGAAATCTTTGGTCCAACGCCAAATAAACATCCATATGCACTTCACTTCATACACACACGTAAGTCGATCATCCCTTGATCGCCATCTGCACTACTTTGCACCTTACACTTTTCTCAACATTTTCCAACTTAACGAATCAACGCATTGCGCTTGTTTTCCATAGCTAGTCCTTAGCTTAGTTCCTCAAACTTTGCGAGTCGAGCACGTTGTGCCTCGCTAACAAAACCAACAAATAAACCTCCACTTGCATTTACCTTAAACTTCAAAAAAAACCGAAATGTTACTTCTTAGATCCAAACCCTTGATCCAACATCAAGCGGTCTTAGGAAACAAAACACTTCAATAAATACGAGGAAAATTGCACGCCACGAGCCTTAAGCGATAGAAAGGGGGATAACGAGCTTTCGTTACTCGCTCCGATTATTTCGACGCAGGACATTCGTCTTGTTGGGCGAGATAAACTATCCATAGTCTTTAGTGCAAATGGACTCTTAAATCCTTTCATCGAAGAAAGGTAATAAAATCAACAACCAATACCCATATCAGGCCGAACTACGAAGCTCTGACTTTCCCATTGCACAAGGGAATACGTAGGCACGAGGATCTCAATCCTTGCCGAGCCCCTAGGATCAATAAACCCTTTAGTTCAACAAGTAATCATAAGTATAGACATCCCTTCGCGCGTGACAATCTAGATGGTTCCCATCGAGTACGATGGATGTAGGAGGTGCTAATACCTTCCTCCTACATAACCGACTTCCGAACCCCGACAATGGTTTGCGATGACCTTGTTTTATCCCTTTTCGGTGGTTTTATCTATATTTTCCATTTCCCTCTTCGGGAATAAATAAAATTAGGTGGCGACTCTCAAGTCAGCCCAGACGCGACCGCGTTCGCGAGGGATCGTATTTTTCGAGGTACGACAGCTGGCGACTCTGCTGGGGACTGGTTCACCCCTATGCAAGTCGAGCCTAGTCTAGGTTTTCACGCTTGTTTGGATGTTTGATTATGTGTCACTTGTTTATCGCTTTCTTTATTGCTTTACATTTTATATCCTTATTGTGGATCTCTTGTACTGGATTGATACTTTGATCAAAACAACTTGAGGGAAAGGCTCTATACCCGGGTCTATGAGTGTAAACATAAGTTAGCGAGGTTGTGTAGTATGGGCTCCCGAGAGAACCTCTCTCGTGGGTTGTCGATACGAAAACCTCACTCGGAGTAGATTTTAATGGAAATACTGACAACCGTCAAGCTTTTGGCGTGTGTGCTCAGTTGTTTTCATTAAAGTCGTTGACTCTGAGGACCTTTAGAACCTTTTGGTTAAAACATCGGTTGATGGTTGCGTAGTATTGGGCACCAGGGTTCGCCCTCGCGTGGCTCAATACGAAAACCTCACTTGGAATAGACTTACTCAATGGAGTTGATTGACTGTCAAAATTGACGCGTGCATCAAACATTTGAGAAAGTTCCATAACTCCAGGACTTTGTTTTAAACCTCGTGTCGACGATCACGTAGTATGGGGTACCAGGAGACTTCTCTTGTGTGACTCGATACGAAGATCTCACCCAAACGAAATTCATATGGTGGAGTCAATTAACTGTCATGTTAATGACGTGTGTAATGAACATCCATATGAGTTATTAACTTTGGGATCCCTAAAACTGTAGAGGTCACCCAGTGAGATCCTTGTAAGGAGAGTGATCAAAGTATCTTTCATCCGTTCTAGTTGTTTCTGAAACATTGCATTTTGGGTTTACCCGTTCATTGTTGCATACATTCATTCATAAAAAACAATACATAGCTCTCAGTTACTTATATTTATTGCAGATTTGAAGTATTTGTCAAAGCAATCAAGATGAATCGAATTTCCAAGAAAAGCACTTACAATTTCAAGTTCTTGGAGCCAAAGGTTGACTCGCTGCTGGCCTTGAGAGCTAAGATCACTCCTATCAAACACAACAGCTTTCAGGCTCGCTTCGGAAGAATCCTGAGTATACTGGACGAGACGGCAAATATTGATGCTCTTCATGCTCTTGCTCAGTATTACGACATTCAGCTACGGTGCTTCACTTTCCCAGACTTCCAGATTGCTCCTACTTTGGAAGAATTCGAGTTGCTTGTGGGTCTTCGTATTAGAGACCGCAATCCATTCCCAAAGCTAGAAGAAGAAGTCACTATGACTAAGTTGGCTACTGTGTTGGGACTTCCTGCAAGTTTGTTAGTGGACAACAAGTCAGACAAAGAAGGATTCACGAGACTGTTCTTGGAGAAACAAGCTTGGCAATGTGCTGAGAAAGGAAACTGGTCCTCCTGCGGAGCCATCCTAGCTCTTCTTGTGTATGGGATCGTGTTGTTCCCAAAGTCAGATAAGTTTGTTGATCGTGCTGCTATAGAGATTTTCATGACAGGAAATCCAGTTCCGTTCTTATTGGCAGATTTTTATCACACTTTCCATACCCGGCATACAAAGAGAGGAGGTGTATTCCTTTGCTGCGCTCCGTTGTTACACATGTGGATGAAAATGCACATGCCTAAGGAGGGTTACTTTGTGTCTAGGAATTTGTCGTGGCCTTACAGATTTGCTTCGCTCAGGGCTAATGACCTCACATGGTACTCAAGAGATTGGAAGATTGGGGGTATTGTGCTTAGATGTGGAAGTTTCCTTAATGTCCCTCTGATAGGAAATCATGGTTGCATAAATTACAACCCGGTGCTGCTTAAGAGACAACTTGGGCTCCCTATGGAGACTCCTCCTGAAGAAAGGCATTTGGTACCTTTTGTTGTTGATAATCCATCTAAAGAAGAGTTGAAGAAATTCAAGGCGGCTTGGAAGAAGATCGTTACAAGTGATCCTAGTGTCCGCAAGAATATTGCTGTGAAGGAACCTTATGTCTTGTGGGTAAAAGAAAGAGCTCGCATCGTTCAGATTCCATTCTTTCTTGACCCAATAGCTTTCCCCCCCCCCCCTTCCTGAGAAAATACCATTGCTACCTGAAGACATAGATGAGCTCAACGAAAGAATCAAAGGCTTAGAATTGGAGAACGAACGCATGCGGATCGAACTCCTTCAAACCAAAGGAAAGAAAGAAGTGTGGGAGGAGAAAAGTAAAAAGATGAAAGAAAGAGTGGAAAGCAGTAACAAAAGATGCAGAATAGAAGAAGATAAGAGAGAAAAATGCTTGGGTGCTCTTTATGGAGCCAGCATGGATCTGGATCATCGTAACGACCAATTAAGAAGGGCTGAAATTCGAATTATCAATTTACAGAAGGACATAGAGGTGTGTCTTAAGAACAAGAAGGATGATAGAATCACTTTAGAAGCAAAGATCAAGAGCTTAGAGGATTCTCTCAAGAGAGAAGAGGACAAGCTAGCAGCAGAAAAGTTGGAAAAGGACAGTTATCAGCGAAAGTACGACCGTGAGAAATTTCAACATGAGCAAGCTGTGGAGCAAATTGATTACCTGAGATCTCAGAAAGCTTATCAAGACCTGGAGAATACTTGCATCCAATGGATGAACAAGTGTCGAGATGCTGAAGAAGCCATAGGGGGAAGAGATGTGGTAATTGCAAATCTCCAAGGTTTGTACGAAGAGTGGAAGCAGAAGTTTGTGAACCTGGCTAGCATGTTGAACCTGGCAAGTCAAGACCTTCCTGAGAAGCTTGAAGATGCAGATCGTGTCATGTGCCCAGAAAACACGCCTGAAGAAGTCTACCGGTGTGTGAAAGTTTGCAAGAGAACCATCAAGGAGCTCACCACAAATCTAGTGGCAGTCCGCAAAGCTCAAGGGGTTGTTTTCAGGGTTGCACCATAGTTTATGTTCAAGAAAGTTGTTGTTGTCTTTTGCGTTGTAATATGAAAACTCGTGGAATCTTTAATGTATTGGTTTAATTTAGATGAATGAAAATTGTTGCTTTTGGATTTTAAATCTCGTCTTATTTGTAATGATAAATACATTGAATATCTTTGGTAATAAATCGATAAGATGACTGAGAGCTTTGTAATCAAACATATGCATTCATACGCTCATCTTTACAACCAAACAAAAACACAAACTCATACACTTTACCTTCCCTCTCCAGAAAAGCTGACTTTCCGGATTTTCCGACGAAGGTACGAAACCAGAAAAATCTACAAAATGACGTTGGAGCAAATTCATGAAGAACAGAATGCCATGAGAGCTGATATCGACTCACTCAAGGGAAAACTGGACCAGATCCTCGAGGTCATCACTATGGCTAAGAGGGAGGAAGAAGCTGAGAAACTCACTAGGCAGGCCGGCACTTCGGGGGCGGCCAAAGATAATTTCATTCTTGCTGGGGTAAATCCACCCAATGTACCATCTTTAGATGTCCACCATGGGTCGTTTAAAGACATGGATGAACAGTCTGATGTCCTTTACGCAGATCCACCAGCTCACCGCACCGAAACTCTTCTGGATCCAGTAGCAGAAAGATTGCGCTCAATGGAGGAAAAACTCAAGGCGATGGATATCAACACCATTCCAGGTATAGATGCTGAGGAAATGTGCCTGGTGCCAGGACTAGTGATTCCGCATAAATTCAAAGCTCCAGATTTTCCCGATAAATATAAAGGGAACAGCTGTCCTCACACCCATCTCCGGGCCTACTGCAGAAAGATGGCTCTATATGCTAGGAACGACCAGCTCCTGGTTCATTGCTTCCAGGACAGCTTGTCCGGGGCATCTTTGGAGTGGTACGTCCAGCTGGAGAGAAGCCGAATTAAAACGTGGAATGACCTCTCACGCGCATTCCTTGAACATTATCAATACAATGTTGATCTTGCACCTAATCGTACTCAATTGCAAGACATGACACAACGTAGCAATGAATCGTTCAAAGAATATGCGCAACGGTGGAGAGGACTCGCTGCACGGGTTCAACCGCCATTGCTTCCTAAAGAGTTGACGGACATGTTCTTAAATACGCTGGAGGATAAGTATATGGACAGAATGATGGGAGCTAGTTTTCCTAGTTTCTCTGAAATCGTGTCCGTAGGGGAAAGAATCGAGAGCCAGCTTAAAAAAGGCAAAGGAGCAGCTACTTCTGCAAATACTGGCAAGAAACCTTTTTCTAATTTCCAAAAGAAAAAGGAAGGAGAGGCCAATGCTATCATGAGAGGAAGGGATAACTTACCGTATAACATGCCTTATGGGCATGTGGCTAATGTTGCGCCAATTCCGTATCAACCGCAAGCTCCCCAACAACAACAATATCAACAGGCTCCAGCACAGCAGCCCAATCAACAATATAGACGGACTGGTCCGGCGCAAAGGCAGTTTAGGCAAAGAAGGCACATCGATCCAGTCCCCATGCCTTATAGGGATATCTTTAATCAGTTGAACCAACGTGGGCAACTGGTTCTGAGGGATCTAAGGCCAGCCACTTTCCCATACCCCCCAAATTACGATGCCAATGCCACTTGTGAATTTCACAAGGGCGCACCTGGACACACTATTGACAAATGCTATGCATTTCAAAATCACGTTCAGGACCTGGTAGAGTCGAAGGATTTGACATTTACTCCAAGAGGTCCAAATATCAAAAATGACCCTTTGCCGCCTCATGGGGGAGCAAATGTTAATGCCGTGGAGGAAGAGGACGATTGTGAGTTAATCTTGAAGGCAGAAGACGTCCAGACCCCATTGGCTGTGATTGGCAAACAGTTGGAGAAAGCAGGATTGATGCTGGCAAGGGATGAGGGGGTTGATCATTCCGAAGAGAATACCAGGGAGTGCTTGCAAAAACTCCTCAATCAAGGTCTGATACAGATTGAAAGGCGTGGAATGGAGAAAAGAATGGTGGCTGCAACAGAGATGTTTTATGACGCACCTCAAACTCCAAACAATAGTACTCCGATGGTTATAGAGTATCCCGTTCACTACACCGGGGAAAATAACCAAGCTGTGCCATGGAGTTATGAACCAGCAAACGCTAGGCAAGGCCGGAGAAGGCAGCCTATTAATCTTGAATTTCCCATTGTCACAGCCATTGCCGGACCCAGTGGTATGACTCGCAGTGGAAGATTGTTCGCACCAAGACCAGTGGAGTCATCATCCCAGCAAAAGCAAAAGACGACTGCTGCACCGGTTGTTACTCCTATTCCTCAGGGGTCACCAGAAGAACCGTCATCGCCCAAAGCTGCATTTTCTCAGAAAGAAGCGGAAGAGTTCTTGAGGATCATCAAGAAAAGCGACTACAAGGTGGTCGACCAGCTGAACCAAACTCCCGCCAAAATATCTATGTTAGCTTTACTACTTAGTTCTGAAGCACATAGATCCTCTCTGCTGAAAGTACTAAGTGCGGCGCACATCACCAAAGATATCACAGTGGCCCAATTTGATGACGTCATAGCCAGCGTTACCACTGGTAACTTCCTTGGTTTCAATGATGAAGAGCTCACTGCTGATAAGAAGAATCACAATAAAGCTTTACACATTTCCATAAGGTGTGAAGATACGTTGCTATCAAGGGTGTTGGTAGATACGGGCTCCTCCTTAAATGTGATGCCAAAAACGACATTGGAAAGAATGCCTGTACAAGGAGTGGTGATGAAGCCAAGCGCATTGATAGTGAAAGCCTTCGATGGTTCCAGGCGTGCGGTCATAGGAGAGGTGGATCTCCCGATTAAGATAGGACCTGCTTTGTTCACCATTACTTTCCAAGTAATGGATATTCATCCAGGGTACAGCTGTCTTCTAGGAAGACCATGGATTCATAACGCAGGGGCCGTTACATCCACTCTCCATCAAAAATTAAAATTCCCTATGCAGACCCGAATTGTGGTGATTGGAGGTGAAGAGGATATCCTAGTGAGTCATTTGACTTCTTTTAGATATATTGATGTGGAAGGCGAAACTGTCGAGACACCGTTTCAATCTTTTGAAATAGTGAGCATGCTGGCAGTTCAACGAGAATCTGAGCGCCCACAGCCATCAATGTCAATGACATCACTGAAGGAAGCCTTGGCTGTCTTGGAGACCGGGAACACGCAAGGCTGGGGCAAAATTGTCGAGATGCAAGACAAGAGAGACATGCATGGCATTGGCTACCAGCCATCTTCCAGTACAACAACGGTCTCAGCATATGAAGAACATGGCCAATTCCCTCGAGTGAGTGATACATTTATAAGCGCTGGATACATCTTTGAGGATCATGCTGCAATGATCTCAGACGAAGACCACCATGAAGCAACTTGCAATTGGATTCGTCAAGCCGGTCCAGGGGAAGAATTAGAGAACTGGAGAACTGTCGAGATTCCTCAGTTTATTTACCCTAAAAAGTAATTCTACTTCTTTTTCCAAAAACCATATGCTCTGCCCAAGGCATATTGGGATGTTGTCGGGCCACCATTGTCTTAAGACTTTGATTATCAATATAATAAATCAGCTTGCATTCAATATTTGTTCTCTTTCTTTCATTTTTCTTTTATAATAAAATGACAATGTTTTAATGCACATCACTTTTCTAAAATAAATGCATAAATCATAAACATGCAGAGACACCACCGAAGTCCTTGATGACGATGTTGCTATGGTCCTGTATAACTTTGATTATCCGATCAACCAAGCAGAGGAAGAAGGCGAGGAAGACTGCGAACTTCCTGAAGAGTTAGCCCGACTGCTCAAACAAGAAGAGAAGATTATCCAGCCTCACCAAGAGGACATTGAAGTCATCAACTTGGGATCCGAGGAGGATAAGCGTGAAGTGAAGATAGGTGCTTCTTTGCAACCCGAGGTGAAGGCAAAGTTGATAGAGCTCCTCTACGAGTACGCCGATGTGTTCGCATGGTCATATCAGGATATGCCTGGGCTAAATACTAATATCGTCGTGCACAAGTTGCCACTCAAAGAAGAATGTCCAGCAGTCAAGCAGAAATTGAGAAGGACTCGCCCAGACATGGCCCTCAAGATTCGGGAGGAAGTAAGAAAGCAATTTGACGCCGGATTTCTAGCAGTAGCTAAATACCCACAGTGGATCGCCAACGTTGTGCCCGTTCCAAAGAAAGATGGAAAGGTCCGCATGTGTGTCGACTACCGAGACTTGAACAGAGCTAGTCCCAAAGATGATTTCCCACTACCTCATATCGATGTATTGGTGGATAATACAGCTCAGTTTTCAGTGTTCTCTTTTATGGACGGCTTCTCTGGATATAACCAAATCAAAATGGATCCAGAAGACATGGAGAAGACCACGTTCATTACGCCGTGGGGAACTTTTTGCTACAAAGTAATGCCATTCGGACTCAAAAATGCCGGAGCAACATATCAACGTGCAATGGTAACTCTCTTTCATGATATGATTCATAAAGAGATTGAAGTATACGTCGATGATATGATTGCAAAATCCCAAACGGAAGAAGAACACATGGTTAATCTGCAAAAATTATTTGTACGATTAAGAGATTTCAAGCTCAGACTTAACCCGAATAAGTGTACCTTTGGGGTTCGATCCGGAAAATTGCTAGGATTCATTGTGAGCCAGAAAGGGATCGAGGTTGATCCTGACAAAGTCAGAGCCATTCAAAGTATGCCTGCGCCAAAAACTGAAAAGGAGGTCAGAGGTTTCCTTGGAAGGTTGAATTACATTGCTAGGTTTATTTCGCATCTCACTGCTACCTGCAAACCGATCTTCAAGCTTTTAAGAAAGGATCAAGCAATTGAATGGGATGATGAATGTCAAACAGCTTTTGATAGAGTTAAGGAATATTTGCAAGAACCACCAATCTTGGTGCCTCCCGTTCCCGGAAGACCTCTCATCATGTATATGACAGTTCTCGACGAATCCATGGGCTGTGTGCTGGGGCAACAAGATGAGACTGGCAAGAAGGAGCATGCCATCTACTACTTGAGCAAGAAGTTCAACGATTGTAAGACAAGATATTCAGCACTTGAGAAGACTTGTTGTGCTCTTGCATGGGCTGCCAAGCGTCTCCGACAATACATGTTGACCCATACAACATATTTGATTTCCAAGATGGATCCTCTTAAATATATATTTGAGAAACCAGCTCTCACTGGTAGGATCGCCAGATGGCAAATGCTTTTGTCGGAGTACGATATTCAGTATGTCACTCAAAAGGCTATCAAAGGCAGCGTACTAGCAGATCATCTTGCTCACCAGCCTGTGGAGGATTACCAACCTTTGAAGTTCGACTTTCCAGACGAGGACATCATGTTGATTAGAGACAATGAAGAGCCTGGACCTGACGAAGGGCCTGAACCAGGAGAGCGATGGACTCTCATGTTCGATGGTGCGGCCAATGATCGAGGTTGTGGAATTGGGGCAGTGCTGACATCTCCTAAGGATTTCCATATACCTTTTACAGCTAAGCTTTGTTTTCCGTGTACGAACAATGTAGCTGAATATGAAGCATGCATTATGGGACTAGAGGAAGCCATTGATCTGAGGATTAAAACACTCGATGTATATGGTGACTCAGCTCTAGTGATATATCAAACTACAGGAGATTGGGAAGTAAGATGTGACCATCTGATTCCATATCGGGATTATGTGTTGAAGCTACTCCCCAGATTTGATGACATTACTTTCACTCACGTGCCTCGTAGTGAAAATCAAATGGCTGACGCTCTGGCAACTCTGGCGTCCATGTACCAGCTGATTTGGCCCAATCATCGGCCCTCCTTTGATCTCAAGCGCTTTGAAGAACCTGCTCATTGTCTGACTGCCGAAGAAGAATCAAGTGCCAAGCCTTGGTTTTATGATATCAAGCGCTACTTGGAGAAGAAAGAATACCCATAAGGTGCTTTGAGTATGGATAAAAGAACACTAAGGAGATTGGCCTCAAATTTCTTTCTGAATGGGGAGGTGTTGTACAAAAGAAATCATGACATGATCCTGCTCCGATGTGTAGACGAGCAGGAGGCCGAGCAAATTATAAAAGAGATACATGAAGGACTGTTTGGTACTCATATGAGTGGGCATACAATGGCAAAGAAAATCCTTAGAGCGGGATACTACTGGCTAACAATGGAGACTGATTGTCATTCTCATGTTCGAACATGCCACAAATGCCAAATTTATGCTGACAGGGTACACGTACCTCCTACTCCGTTGAACGTCTTGACTTCACCATGGCCTTTCTCCATGTGGGGAATAGACATGATCGGGATGATTGAACCAAAGGCTTCAAATGGACATAGGTTTATACTTGTTGCCATAGATTACTTCACGAAATGGGTCGAGGCTGCCTCTTACGCTAATGTTACCAAGCAAGTGGTTGCTCGATTCCTGAAGAATAACATCATATGTAGATACGGAGTTCCTCACCGGATCATTACCGACAACGGGTCAAATCTCAATAACAAGACGATTGAAGAGTTATGTGCCAGTTTCAAAATTGAGCATCATAATTCAACACCATACAGACCCAAGATGAATGGAGTTGTCGAAGCTGCAAACAAGAATATTAAGAAGATCATTCAGAAAATGGTGATCACGTATAAAGATTGGCATGAGATGTTGCCTTTCGCATTGCACGGTTACCGTACTTCAGTACGTACTTCGACAGGGGCAACCCCTTTTTCTTTGGTATATGGCATGGAAGCTGTCCTCCCGATAGAAGTTGAAATTCCTTCAATGAGAGTTCTGATGGAAGCCAAATTAGATGAAGCTGAATGGGTCCGAACGAGGTTTGATGAGCTTAATCTTATTGAAGAAAAGCGTATGACGGCGCTATGTCATGGACAACTTTACCAGAGACGTATGAAGAAAGCTTTCGACAAGAAAGTACGTCCTCAGACTTACCAGGAAGGTGATTTGGTGCTCAAACGAATCACTACCATGCACAGAGAGCCTAGGGGCAAGTGGACGCCTAATTATGAAGGACCGTTTGTGGTGGTGAGAGCTTTCTCTGGAGGTGCCTTGATTCTTGCAAGAATGGATGGTGAAGAGCTTTCTACCCCCGTGAATGCAGATGCAGTCAAAAGATATTATGCCTAAAAGATTGGAATAAAAGCCGCTAAGTCGAAAACCTGAAAAGGCGACTTAGGCAAAAATAGGCTATCCCGGTGGACTGAAAACCCGAAAGGGCGGTCCAGGCAAAAGTTAGGGATAAAAATAAAAATTAGCCCGCTGAGTTGAAAACCCGAAAGGGCGGCTCAGGCAAAAAAGGGCGTCCCGGTGGATTGAAAACCCGAAAGGGCGATCCAGGCAAAAGTTAGGGACTAATTCCAAGGCAAATATTATGACCTGCACATTCAGGTGATTATGGGGAACTACGAAAGAAAAGGATCCATCCAATCGCCTTCCTACAAAGTTTAACTGATGAGATTTTCAGAGATATAGGGATCATAGCAATGTCGAGATTCAACGGAACTTCATTTATTGTCATTGTCATTGTACTTTTCTTGCACAGCAATTACCTCATTAAGGAATTGCATCTGTATGTACATTTATACCCTTTTGCGGGTTTTGGCAATAAAAAGAGAAATTTCTCATCAAATTGTGCTCAATCGTTTTTACTTTATCTGTTTGTTTGCAAAATGTTTTATTAATGATAAACTCTGTTTTGAAATTCTGGTAAAAATAATAAACAATATTTGAAAAGTAGTACGATTATCTTTTGGGATGATAGAAGGAATGTGACAGTTCTCCCGTTAACTAATATCATTGCCAGTCGTGGTGTTTGTTTCCACACAATATATCCCATTGATGAATGTTAAACTACAGTCGAAACTTTACCAGGGACACTCATGTCTCTCCTCGTTACTCACAACTTTATCAAGGTCTCATGTACCAAGTGTTGGAAAATCTAATGTCCTCCAAAACCTTTGAAAGCCCAATATTCATTGGCAACTACAAAAAGTCTTAAAGTCCACCATGTTGGCATCTTTCATAAAACCTAAAAGTCCAATTTCCTTGGCAACTACTAAAAGCTAAAGCCCAATTCTATTGGCACTCTCATAATTCCCAAAGCCCACTAATGTGGCAACTACCAGAAAGCTAAAAGTCCAACCTTGTTTGACACACCTCCTAAAGCCCAATACTCTTGGCAACTATCAAAAAACTTACCTCCAGCATATCAACCATTTGCATTGTCACAAGCATGGCATGCATAGCATTTTTGTCCAAAAACAAGAATGTCATCAAACACAATCATATTAATCATTAGCATATAACAAAGCATTTGCATTAGAATCATTTGCGATTGCGTTTTCATAAGAATCATCGTGCATCATGCAATGCACGAGGTCATATCAGGATAGCATAATAGGATCCAGGACATGCATCCAGGATTTTCCTCTCAAAGTTGATGGTATTCCTCTGAAAGGAGCTGATATCCCGCATAAGCTTACGGATTTTATTCCCCCAGCAAATCATTCTTCAAGCTTTATAGTTGATGATGATTTTGTCCACCATCTTCGTTGCTCTCCAAGCAGAGAGCATCCTGGAAGATTTGTTTGAGATACTGCTTTGGCCTTCTCCGAAGAACCTTAATCGAAAAGGTACTGCTTCGCAAGATCCGAAGAATCTCATGTTGTGTTTAAGATACTGTTCTAGTATCACTGAAGATCCTTGAATATAAGGAACTGCTTCACATCTAGAAAGTCTGGCACTATTTATTCGGGATACTGCCCTAAATATTTCCAAAGAGCCTTAATGGTAAGGTACTGCTTTGATGAGCTAGGGAATCTCATTGTTCGAGATACTGCTTTGGCATTCTCCGAAGAACCTTAATCGAAAAGGTACTGCTTCGCAAGACCCGAAGAATCTCATATTGTGATGGAGATACTGTTCTGGTATCATTGAAGATCCTTGTATATAAGGAACTGCTTCGCATGATCTAGAAAATCTTGCATCATTTGTTTAAGATACTGTTCTAGTATCACTGAAGATCCTTGAATATAAGGAACTGCTTCGCATGATCTGGAAAATCTTATATCATTGTTCGAGATACTGCTTTGGTTTTCTCCGAAGAACCTTAATCGAGAAGGTACTGCTTCACAAGATCCGAAGAATCTCGTGTTGTGTTTAAGATACTGTTCTAGTATCACTGAAGATCCTTAAATATAGGGAACTGCTTCACATCTAGAAAGTCTTACACTATTTATTTGGGATACTGCCCTAAATATTTCCAAAGAGCCTTTATGGTAAGGTACTGCTTTGATGAGCTAGGGAATCTCATTGTTCGAGATACTGCTTTGATTTTCTCTGAAGAACCTTAATCGAAAAGGTACTGCTTCGCAAGATCCGAAGAAGCTCGTGTTGTGTTTAAGATACTGTTCTAGTATCACTGAAGATCCTTAAATATAGGGAACTGTTTCACATCTAGAAAGTCTTGCACTATTTATTCGAGATACTGCCCTAAATATTTCCAAAGAGCCTTTATGGTAAGGTACTGCTTTGATGAGCTAGGGAATCTCATTGTTCGAGATACTGCTTTGGTTTTCTCCGAAGAACCTTAGTCGAAAAGGTACTGCTTCACAAGATCCGAAGAATCTCGTGTTGTGTAAAGATACTGTTCTAATATCACTGAAGATCCTAGGTTTAAGGAACTGCTTCACATCTAGAAAGTCTTACACTATTTATTCGAGATACTGCCCTAAATATTTCCAAAGAGCCTTTATGGTAAGGTACTGCTTTGATGAGCTAGGGAATCTCATTGTTCGAGATACTGCTTTGGTTTTCTCCGAAGAACCTTAGTCGAAAAGGTACTGCTTCACAAGATCCGAAGAATCTCGTGTTGTGTAAAGATACTGTTCTAGTATCACTGAAGATCCTTAAATATAGGGAACTGCTTCACATCTAGAAAGTCTTACACTATTTATTCGAGATACTGCCCTAAAATATTTCCAAAGAGCCTTTATGGTAAGGTACTGCTTTGATGAGCTAGGGAATCTCATTGTTCGAGATACTGCTTTGGTTTTCTCCGAAGAACCTTAGTCGAAAAGGTACTGCTTCACAAGATCCGAAGAATCTCGTGTTGTGTTTAAGATACTGTTCTAGTATCACTGAAGATCCTTAAATATAGGGAACTGCTTCACATCTAGAAAGTCTTGCACTATTTATTCGAGATATTGCCCTGAATATTTTCAAAGAGCCTTTATGGTAAGGCACTGCTTTGATGAGCTAGGGAATCTCATTGTTCGAGATACTGCTTTGGTTTTCTCCGAAGAACCTTAGTCGAAAAGGTACTGCTTCACAAGATCCGAAGAATCTCGTGTTGTGTTTAAGATACTGTTCTAGTATCACTGAAAATCCTTAAATATAGGGAACTGCTTCACATCTAGAAAGTCTTGCACTATTTATTCGAGATATTGCCCTGAATATTTTCAAAGAGCCTTTATGGTAAGGCACTGCTTTGATGAGCTAGGGAATCTCATTGTTCGAAATACTACTTTGGAATCCTCCGAAGAACCTTAATCGAAAAGGTACTGCTTCGCAAGACTCGGAAAAGCTCGTGTTGTGATGGAGACACTGTTCTAGTATCACTGAAGATCCTATGTCTAAGGAACTGCTTCGCATGATATGAAAATCTTACCCCATTTATTCGAGACGTTGTTCTAACGTCCACAAAGAGCCTCCATTGGTAAGGTACTGCTTTGATAGACTAAAAGAATCTCATGTTTGTTAAGACATTGTTTAGTATCACCGAAGAGCCTTGACCGAAAGGAACTGCTTCGCATGATCTAGAAAATATCGTGTCATTATTTGAGATATCGCTCTAAGTATCAACGGAGAGCCTTGAGTATGAGGAACTGCTTTGTTGGACCAGAGAACATCATTGTTTAAGATATCAATTTGGGGCATTCCCCGAAGAGTCTTTATTGTTAAGGTACTGCTTCGTATGACCCAAGGAATCACACGTTTTGTTAAGATCTTGTCACCGAAGAAACCCTAATCCATAAAGGGCTGCTTCATACGACCTGGAGAAATTTATTGAGATATTGCTTCGTTAATTCAAAGAACCTCAGATATTTCGCACAATTTGTCAATTTCATCCTCATATCCCTTTTAGTTGTGTCGCATTTTCTCTCTTGCCGGACAAATTTCGGAGTCTGTCTATATCTAATTGACTTCTACCCTAAAAAAGATTGAACTCCATGCAGCAGTTCAATCCTTCGGGCTCAAGACAATTAGATAGGGGCATCTGTCATACCCCAAATCTGTCCTACTATTTTCATTTTTTGCTTTGGAAGATCAGTTGGCCTATGGCCATGACCTTTTGAGAGTTAGTTCACAAAAAATATCAAGTGGTCATACATTATGAACTACCAAATTAATGCGAATGCATTAAAGTCAAGACCTGACTCATGGAAGTCTTATATGAGTCAAAGTGATGCTAGGATTTTCTAAGTGATTTTAGAGTATCTTCCAAACTCATTCTCAATAAGGCTTAAAGAAGTAGCATTAGGTACAATGAAGAACTGAATCCAAGATGAAGTTCATGTGAAATTGAAACATGTTTGGTTCAATTTAAGTCCAAGATGAAGTTCATGTGAAGTTGAAACATGTTTGGTTCAATTTAAGTCCAATAAGATGTTATTCTCCTCAGAGGTCCATATGATAACCGATGGAAGGTTGAGGCATTGCTGATGACCAATGGATTATTTGAGTGGGCATTCGGAGTTCTCTTACTCAGACGACGTCAACGGTTAAATTTTCATTCATGTGGAAATGAAATGTTAATGATAGTTCTTGAGATGATCAAAGTGATTAGATTTCTATTCATGGAGAACATAAGGTGGATTTGAGAGATATTATTATTTGGAGAGATATTAGTGTTTGCTTCAGAATAATATTACTTTCAAAATACCTTCAATTTTTGGATTTAAAATTCAAGTTTAATAGAGTTTCAAGAAATTGTTCAATTCAAGTGTCACCAATTAAAAAGTCTACCATGGCATGTTAAATCCAAGAGCATTAAAAGAGTGGAGACCTAAATCAAGCCGGAAGACAAACAACAACGGTCTTGAAATGATTGGAACAAAAAAAAACAATAACAATTTCATCTTCAGCCGAAAGTCCTAAAGCTATAGAATCAGATACAACAACAATATCAAGTTGCATAGATGTATCCACAAGTTCATCTTTCACAATATGCTAATCTTATGCCTTGTTATCAGTTTCTATCTCCAGTTTATGTACCACCGATGGTTGTGCCAGGATACTCAAACAGTGCTCCCTATCCTTATCCTACGAACGGAAACACATATGTATTAATGTCCGGAGGCGGTTCCCATCTTAATGCCAATAACCTTAAATACAGAGTTCAACAGTTCAAGCCTGTTCCTGCTGGGAAATCTTACCGGATTGGGAAACTTTGTTAACCCAGCTGGGTATGCCATGCTAGCTCCAGGTGTGGTTGGTGGTGCATCGGGTCTAGAAGATTCATCCCGAGTCAAGTACAAGGATAATCTCTACGTTCCTAATCCCCAGGGGAAGATATCAGAAGTATGGCTACAAAATCCAAGAGATCTTTCAGGCATGAAATCAGCTCAATACTATAATTTGCCAGGACAATCACCACTTGCCAAGCTCCTTTCACGCCATCACAAGCCGGTCACACCAATCTCAATGCAGTTACAGCTCCCATCACGCAAATCATCGAGCTTCATACCAAGATTCCTATGACATCCATTAACAAATCAATAGGCAATTCGCGCTTTACAACCAAAAATGGTAAATGCAAGGAAAGTTACAAACCCATTTTTTTTTACTGCCATGAAGTCCAAAACCAGCAGCAGGCTGAGGGCCAACCGAGCTTCTCGCAGAATATCTTTGCCCTTCAAGATTGCTTTCAGTCAAAGCATTTAGCTCTACAGTTGTGGTCTCTACAATCACCTCAAGTCTCATGTTATGAAAACTAGATCTACAAGCATATACCCATCAATTTCTGCATCAAATAGGAATAGGCAAACATCAAAGTTATGCAAATTTCAATCTCAAAGCATCAATACCAACATATGCAGCAGTGAGAGAATAAAGCCAATACCAGTTTTTTGTTGAAACCGGAAGGATGAAAACAAGCATTGCAAAACGCGTGGACTTGATGTTAATTGGATAGCATGAGATACACCAAATTTCGAAACACTACTCAGAATAAAACAAAGTGGCTCTATGTTCATTTAATATAAAGTCAAGGAGCTGGTTGAGTCCTCTTGAAACATCCTGAAGTCGCATTCTCGTGCCTGTCCAGTGTATACAGGGGAGTCAGCTACGCTGAATGCTCCAAGAAGTTCTGATATGCACCAAATGGTTTGCGGAACTTATGCTGTTTATTTTATCCATGATCACAAAAATAACATGTATCAAAGGAAGAAATAAGTTAGAAATACAGGTCCTTCCACATAGTATTCATCACATCAACAGTAGGAGTTCAATGAGGAACAAGGAGGGTAAATCAAGTTATAAGCTCAAAGTAATGCAAGTGCAAATACCTTTTGCTACTGCACTCACCTTGCTTTTCCACTTACACTCGTCCACTCGTAATTACCATGTACCTGAAAAGAGAAGCAAGGGCGAGCTTTACCGAAAAAAAAAAGATATATGCCGCAGTTCAAAATTCAAATGCACGGCAGCTCGACAAGCAAAAGCGTGAATTGATGATAATGCATCCAAAAGAATAATGGAAGTAAGTCGCACAACAAAAGTTGATGTTGTATCAGGTTGTGATCACCAAGAGGACGATGCCAGAACTTGAGAAATTCCAAAGCCCATACGCTCATCATTTGCAGACCTCCCTACATTTTTCATGTTATAACTGATCCTACCTACAAAGCAAAATCTGAATTAGAAGCTGAACAAGTTCAATTATACATTCTAGCAACTAGATTTTGCACCAAAGGAAAGAGCCTCTTCTTGATAAAGCATCAGTTCCAATCTTCATTGAAAAAAGATAAAAGGAAAGTCATGTCAGTATACCATATGCAGTGAGCCATTCATTTAGAAGTTAGTAACCATGGCCATCAAAGCTTCCTCATTAATCCAAGTTCACCTCAAGGTTTCTCAAGCTCACTTAAAGAGCAACAACACCTGAAATACAAGGCAGGAAGTCAAGAATGCGAGTTGTTTCAAGAAAGAAAAATCCAATGCATCGTATTGTTACAGGCCAGAATTTCACAAAAAAAATTAAATGTGGCATCATGAATATGATACTAAGACACTAAGAAAGTTCATACCATGGTGAAGTAGAACTGAAATCGATAGCATCATTGGCATACACAAATCATAAGACTCTTGAAGATTAACTGATGTAGCCTAATTACCGAATACTCACTTGGATCATCATCTAGTCATCTTTGAAGCATTGCCATGTAACTCCTTGGACCTGACAAATGGTGAAACATATCAGAACATTTTTCAAGCATGTTATAGGACTCTCCATCAAATAAGTGCAGAGTATGAAACTAAGCAATCTGAGAACATTACAGCAAGAAGAAAAGATTCAAGTATCAACAAGTTTGGTCATACCTCATATGTTCACGCTGCAAATTTTGTTTCTTTTCAGCCTTCGCACCAGTACTTGATCCTTCAAGCCATCTGCAATGAATTCAAGGAAAGCTAATCAATGACCACAAAAGAACACTCAGCTAAGTTCACATGAGTTCATTTGTCAAAGTTTCAAGGAAATGCAAGGACGTGACATGGACGTGACTGAACAAGCATGAACAAACAAGTGTTATAACTGTTATTCTCAAAACATCATTTAAGTACTAGCATATCTCAACAAAAGTGCAATTCACGACAACAGGAGACGGTGAAATTTAGTAAAAGAATGGTAAGACTTATCTTTAAAGGGCCTGGACTTGTTTTCATGAATTTTCATGTTGCCCACAGACCAACCCATCTGAGAAGTAATACCTACAAGCAAAAGAAAAATTATTGGGTTATTGTTCATTCATGTAACCGCAGTAAAAATGGTATCAGCAAGAATTTCACTTCATGGGACCACATGTGTGCTAGAAACAATATTATCTTCACTACAGACAAAATAAAGTTGTGACTCACCCAAAAATTGGTCCCCACATAATTCCACTCAGGGATTTTCTCCAACGGATTTTCGATTCTACAGCTATGGCTCGTACGAATTTTCTCACTCATCCCCAGATTCACCTATAAAAGAGAGGAGCAATCATTAGCAAAGGCACACCTGAAAACCCTAACAGAGAGAACAACGATTGAAATTCTGCAAAAATCATCACCCAAAAAACCCTAACACTAAAAGCTCAAAATCCATTTTGATTCACCTCTGATTTTCGCATTGGAAATCAGAAGTTGAAGAGCTAAAGCCCTCATTCGTACGCGAAGAACAACGAAGAAACAAAGACGTAAGAAAAGAATAAGATTCGAAGTCGTACCTGTTATCTCATCTTCGTCGTTCACGATTCGGTAGCTTCCTTTCTCCCTTTACACTTTTTGCCATAACTTAATTGATGCTTGTTCTTTTCTTCTCAAAATGTTGTTGATGGTAATGGATTCTTGACGCATTGTTTGATGTTCGGTTTAAGCCATCAATGAAGATACGATGAGGTTTCGTCTTCTTCTATGAAGAAATAGGAACTGAGTATCGAGATGAAAAGATTGGGGACCCGAAAGGGATTAGGTTCTGTTTCTGTTTTTCTTTCACCCGGTTATTTGAGCTTCAGATGATGGTGATGATACGTTGAAGGTTGGTGTTCTTGAAGAACACCACTTGAGTTGAACTATTGGTGATTCGATGAGAATGAAGAGAGGCAGATTTGTTTGATTCTTGATAATGTTTTGTTTCCTTTCTGTTTTGTTGTTAAATGGTTTGGAGATGTTGAGAGGAAGAGAGAGACGTTCGCAGTTGTCTCGTCTCAATTCCCAGTGTTTGTTTTCCTTGATCAGAGTGTCTTGAGTTGTCTTCATTCATACAGTTCGTTTTTTTTTTATTATAAAAAATGATAAAGCCTGCTGTTCATGATTTGTTGCTTCCCGAGATGGTATTATCCACTGCCCAAGACCACTGCATGTGGTATAATAAATGTAGTGATTTTTCCATACGCATGCATTGTTTGGACCACGGGTCAATAGTAATGGCTGGGACTTTTCGTTTCCTTTTTCTTTGCACCTGACTGATGAGGACAGGATGTATAATCGGGTCCTTCATGACCCGGATTCAAATACCTTGGGCCTTACATTTTTTTCTAACTACACCTTTTGTTTTTCCATAACTCAGCCCATTTAATTTCCTTTTTTTATTATTTTGTCTTGTTTATTTGTATACAAAAATCTATAAAAGAAAAAAAACTAAAAAATATTCTCATAAATTAATTAAATAGTTTTTATTCAATTAGATTAATTAACTTGATAGTTAATCTAATTAAATATTTCTATTTAATTAATTAACTTTTTCTTCATTTGCTCGATTATGTGTGATATGAGTTTTGCGTATGCTCGATTTCTATTTGCTTGTGACATGATATAATGCTTATTTGTGTGATTACTTTTCGCATTTTTGACGATAAATTGCTAAGTAAAAAAACGAACGCACATTAAGATTAGTCATTTCAAAGATAAACGAAATCTTTGGTCCAACGCCAAATAAACATCCATATGCACTTCACTTCATACACACACGTAAGTCGATCATCCCTTGATCGCCATCTGCACTACTTTGCACCTTACACTTTTCTCAACATTTTCCAACTTAACGAATCAACGCATTGCGCTTGTTTTCCATAGCTAGTCCTTAGCTTAGTTCCTCAAACTTTGCGAGTCGAGCACGTTGTGCCTCGCTAACAAAACCAACAAATAAACCTCCACTTGCATTTACCTTAAACTTCAAAAAAAACCGAAATGTTACTTCTTAGATCCAAACCCTTGATCCAACATCAAGCGGTCTTAGGAAACAAAACACTTCAATAAATACGAGGAAAATTGCACTCCACGAGCCTTAAGCGATAGAAAGGGGGATAACGAGCTTTCGTTACTCGCTCCGATTATTTCGACGCAGGACATTCGTCTTGTTGGGCGAGATAAACTATCCATAGTCTTTAGTGCAAATGGACTCTTAAATCCTTTCATCGAAGAAAGGTAATAAAATCAACAACCAATACCCATATCAGGCCGAACTACGAAGCTCTGACTTTCCCATTGCACAAGGGAATACGTAGGCACGAGGATCTCAATCCTTGCCGAGCCCCTAGGATCAATAAACCCTTTAGTTCAACAAGTAATCATAAGTATAGACATCCCTTCGCGCGTGACAATCTAGATGGTTCCCATCGAGTACGATGGATGTAGGAGGTGCTAATACCTTCCTCCTACATAACCGACTTCCGAACCCCGACAATGGTTTGCGATGACCTTGTTTTATCCCTTTTCGGTGGTTTTATCTATATTTTCCATTTCCCTCTTCGGGAATAAATAAAATTAGGTGGCGACTCTCAAGTCAGCCCAGCCGCGACCGCGTTCGCGAGGGATCGTATTTTTCGAGGTACGACACCAGGGTGTGATGAAAGTTGTCTTCTCCATGTCTTCAGGTGACATTTTGATCTGATTGTATCCTGAAAATCCGTCCATGAAGGAGAACACCAAGAATTGAGCCGTATTATCCACCAATACATCAATGTGAGGTAAAGGGAAGTCATCTTTCGGGCTGGATCTATTCAGATCTCGGTAGTCAACACACATTCTCACTTTGCCGTCTTTCTTAGGCACAGGTACAATATTAGCAACCCACGGTGGATAGCTAGTCACAGCAAGGAACCCGGCGTCCCACTGCTTTTGTACCTCTTCCTTGATCTTCATTGCCATATCTGGGCGAGTACGGCGCAGTTTCTGTTTAACCGGTGGGCAATCCTCTCTTAAAGGCAGCTTGTGCATAACAATATCGGTGTCCAACCCTGGCATATCCTGATAAGACCAAGCAAACACATCCACATATTCACGAAGCAGGTCAATCAATTGTTCTTTCACTGAGTCTTGTAAGCAGGCCCCGATCTTAACCTCTTTCACATCTTCGTCCGTACCAAGATTAATCGTTTCGACCTCCTCCTGATGAGGAGTGATAACCTTCTCCTCTTGCCTTAACAACCTGCCTAGCTCTTTAGGAAGCTCATAATATTCTTCAACCCCTTCATCAGCTTGATTGATTGGATTGTCAAAGTCATACAGAGTCATAGCTGTGTTGTTGTCGGTGCGGTCTGAAAGGCACTCTCTGCAAGGGTTTAGATTGTTCATTTTAGTGATTGATTTTAATCTTGTTTAGAAAAAGTGAAATGAAGTTATCATTTTGAAAACACTGCCATTTTATTTTTGTACAAAAAGAAAAATGGAAAAAACAGTGAGCGGAAAAGAAAAAGACTCATTTGCAAAAGATGTCTGATATTCATTGATTGATCTGTTTGCACAAAAATTACAAAGATGGCCCGATTACAAAATGAGCCTTGTCATCTTGGGCAAGATGCAAGACTTGATGCATGCTTTAAAAATACAGGAAATAATAATTACTCTGCAGGAGTAACCCTTATAATTTCCTGGGAAGACTAGTTTGAGATATGGCTCCCCGGGATCCTTGGACGTATCCAGCTCTCCAGGTTGCGTTCATCTTCCGACTCATCTTCCAAGTTGTTCACTGCATCCGGGGTGAGCATCCCCCCGCTGACAAAATTGGGCTTCTTAGCAGCCTCTGCTTGATCTTGTTGAGTTGGTTTGTAACCCAACCCAAATCTGTCCTCCTTCTTCTCCATGGGCAGCAGCTTGCCCCAGCCTTGGGCAGTCCCCTCTTCAACAACCTTCCTGGCTTGCTGATAAGACGCTATGGAGGTTCCCCGTACAGCAGATGCTTCATTAATATTCAGGGCCTCAAACCCCTGGCTCATAGTTTCATGGATTTCTCCATCCATCTCAATGTATTTGTATGTAGCCAGATGGCTAACAAAGATATCTTCTTCACCACAGATGGTGATGATCTGGCCTTCCCACTCGAATTTCAGCTTCTGGTGAAGGGTAGACGTAACTGCGCCAGCGGCATGGATCCAAGGTCTACCCAACAAACAGCTGTAGGCCGGCTGAATGTCCATCACATAGAAGGTAATTTTGAAGGTTTGCGGGCCAATCATCACAGGCAGATCAATCTCCCCTAGCACTGATCTTTTAGAGCCATCAAATGCTCTTACCACCAAATTACTTGGACGCAATGCCAAGCCATCATACTCCAGCTTCACCAAGGCTTTCTTTGGTAGAACATTGAGTGAAGACCCAGTGTCCACCAGTACATGGGATAGAACAGCACCCTTGCATTCTAGAGTGATGTGTAAAGCCTTGTTGTGGTTACGCCCCTCAGTTGTTAAGTCAGCATTGGTAAAGCCCAGTCCATGACTGGTGTTGACATTTGCTACCACAGTTTCTAGCTGATTAACAGTGATCTCTTCTGGCACGTAAGTTGCGTGCAAGACTTTCAGTAATGCATTCCTGTGAGCTTCAGAACACATTAGCAGGGATAATATGGAGATCTTTGAGGGAGTTTGGTGAAGCTGATCCACCACTTTGTAATCACTTCTCTTTATAATTCTCATAAACTCGTCTACATCTTGCTCAAAAGATGTCCTCTGAGTTTCTTTGACAGTTGGCTCTTCAACTACCACACTTTTTCCTTTTGCTTTGGCAGCAGCTTCTGCCTCGGCGTTAGGTCTTTGCAATTGTGAGGCAAAGAGGCGTCCGCTTCTGGTGAAGCCTCCGCCTCCCCCAACATTATCAATCTGTGGAGAAGAAGATGAAGAGTCCAAAGTGATTTTCTCCCCATTGCAGTAGAGGTCAGAGCCATAATGCCAAGGGATGACATTACTGCTTTCATATGGAACGGGTCCAGGCACCGTGATGGTAACTGGACTGACTGCTGCAGAGGTGGGTACTGATATGGTGTGCGGATCGTAGTAGATGGTGACTGGTGACCTGGCAGGAGGTGCCACTGCTTGTTGTTGAAAATTGTTGTTTGGAGGAACATATGCTAGATCATAGTAAATAGTGACTGCTGAGATATCTGTTGGCGTTGTAGAAGATTCTGTTGAATAAATGGGTGCTGATGTTGTAGAAGAGATGGTTGTTGACATCTGATTTGTGGAAGTGATGGACGGAGCCATTGTTGATGATATCGATGAATTGTTCAGAATGATTGTTGTTGCAGTTGTAGAAGAGTCAGGAATTGTTGTCAGAGGGATTGCTGGATTTGTAGGAGCTGATGTTGTGATCTGAAGTATACCACTTTTGATAAGACCATCTATGCCGCTTCTCAAGTTATCACACCCGTTGACCGAAATGTTACAATAACCACAACCGAGCTCACACCCGGGGAACATCTGGCACTCTAGAAGCTGAGCTTTAATTTCTACCAGAGGTGTCCGAATCTGCCCAACACTGGTGATTAAGAAAGATGGCTTGCCTTCCTCAATGGCATTAATTCTTGGCCCTCCATGATTGGGCATGGGATTCTTGTTGACATTTGGCGGGGGTGCAAAATTGAGGGCTTTAGAATCCAACAGATCTTGTACTTTCATTTGTAAAGCCCTGCATTTCTCTGTACTGTGGCCAGGTGCATTAGAGTGAAAAGCACATCTGGCGTTGACATCGTAGTTTCTTGGCAGACTGGAGGGATCTGGTGGTGCCAATGTCCTTAGTTCAACCAGGTTGAGTTTCAGGAGTTGTGGCAATAAAGCGGCATAAGGCATAGGGATAGGGTCAGTCACCCTATTTGCCTGTGATGGTCTTTGTTGAAAGGGTCTTTGTTGTTGATTGCTATTGTTGTTGTTGTTGTAGTTTCTCTGTGGCGGATACTGAACTTGCTGTTGATAGTGTGGTTGTTGTAGTGGTTGATATGCTGGTTGCTGAGGAATCGGAGCTGGAATGGTGACAGCTGCCACTGACCTATGAACATACTGAGGTCTGCCCCTGTTGGCATGAATAGCATTAGTCTCACCGGTTCTTCTAGGTCCCACAAAAGGCTTCCTGGGATTGCTTGACGAACCTGCACCATTATCAGTAATTTTGCCCATCTTCAGAAGGCTCTCAATTCTTTCTCCAGCTATAACTACGTCAGCGAAGCTGGTGGAAGAAAAGGCAGCTAGCCTATCAATATATGTTCCTTGCAGGGTGTTCATAAACATGTCGGCCATTTCTCTTTCCGACATGGGTGGCTGGACAGCAGCAGCAAGCTGTCTCCACCTCTGGGCATATTCCCTGAAGCTTTCTCTGGATGACTGAGACATTCCCATCAGAAGAGTTCTGTTAGGAGCCATGTCCAGGTTGTATTGGTACTGCCTGATGAAAGCCTCAGCTAGGTCCTTCCAGCACCTGATAGTAGCTCTGGTCAAGTGAGAGTACCATTCCCTTGAAGCCCCAATCAAACTATCTTCAAAGTAAAACATCCACAGTTTTTCATCCATGGTGTATGCCTTAAGTCTCCCCAGAAAGGACTGTAGGTGAGTTCGTGGACAGGAAGTTCCGTTGTACTTCTCGAAGCACAGGGGTTTAAACTTGTGGGGAATCCTTACCCCGTCCACTAACCCCATATCCATGACATCAAAACCCAAGGAGTTTTGAGACTCCAGAGATCTTAATTTCTCAGCAATTTCATCAAGCCTCCTATCATAGGCTTCATCCCCAGCTCCCATCACAGTGAACTGCTCCTCCTGGGGGTCTTCTTGTAAGATTCTTCCACCAGTAGTATTTCCTTGCACAATACCCGGGATGTTGACTTCCGGATGCAGATGAGGCCCATATACTGGTGGGCTAATATGAGGTTGACCCCTCTCATTGTTACTTGTTCCTCCAGTTCCCAAAGGAGGTTCTTCCTGGGTTTGCCTTTCTACCAATGCCCTCAATCTTTCTTGGCTTTGAGCCAAGCCATTCATTACTTCCATGAACTGGGTCATTTGGTTTCTCATCTCCAGCCTTTCGTTAACCATCTGGGTTCTGACCTCTGTCAGCTCTTGCTGTACTTGATCCATCTGGATACCAGGAAGGTTGTTGCGAGTAGGATATCTGTGTGGACGGTTGAGAGGGAACACCCGACGGCGAGCAATAATTCCTGAACTACAACAGAGTTAGTAACGAACAAAACAAAAACCTACAAAACAAAACAAAAGTTAGTATGCAATGCAGTATGCTTATTTGTTTCCAAGGTATCCGGCTTGGCACTTGGTTTTGACCTTTCCAGACCCTGAGGAAGATGCTTTGATGTTGCTTGAGAGAAAGAGAACTCAATAAAACAAACTAACGGATATATTACAAATGGTGAATAATACATAGTTTGTTTTTACAACACATGCCCCTGAAGGGTCAAAATACAACAAAGAGAAAAGTACATGAAATGGAAATAACAACAAGCAAATAAGTCAAACATCTAAGCCAAACTCATCCTCCTTAACCTCCTTCAGAAGTGCTTCAGTTACAGGACCAGCCGGATGCTCTATAATGCTTCTGATAAGAAGGTTCCTGGTGGTAATAGCAGTGGTCAGCTTCTTGTGCCTGTCTTGGTCCTTTGACCTCTTCACACCAGCCCTAAGCTTCAATTCTGAGATTTCCTTCTGGGCTGCCAACAGAGCCTCTTGTTGCTTCTTTTCATTAGCCTCTAACTGCTCAATCCTGGCCTGAGTTCTCTTATCCTCTTGAGTGTGAGCTTCAGTGATTCTGACCCACCTATCTTGACTTTATTTCAGGTAGAGATCAGTCCTAGCCTTCTGAAACTGGGCCTCTTTACAGGCATTCTTCAATATTTGCTCCCCAGCTCTTGATTTCTTGATGTAGTCCTCTGATTTCTCAATCCTGGCTAGATGCTCCACCTTAAGCTTTTCTAACCTCCCAATGTCTAGACGACCATTACTCCTCTCCCAGAGGGTCTTCTGCAGAGCTTGAGACAGATTCTCATTCCTCTCCTTCAGCTTCTCAAATTCTTCCAGGCTGACAGTGGCTGGAGGTGGTGTTGTGGATGGTCCAGGTGCATCCTCAATGGTGAAGGGCATCCCAGAAATTTGAGCCCTAGCATGGGACCATTCATAATACTGAGCTGAAGCCACATTGTTGCATCTCCCAAGAATGGCCATCCCCTTGGTCTGGATGTTGTCCCAAGCCCAGGATGCCTGTCTGACAACAGCTAGATTAGGTTTTATCTCACAATACAAGGTTTCAGCCAAGTCTTGTACTCTAGGAGGGTGAACCAAAGCATAGCCTAACTGTCTCTTGAGCAGCAAAGGATTGTAATTGATACAACCCTTCACTCCTATCAGAGGTACATTGGGGAACTGCCCACAGCTAGTAATTATGTCCCTTCCTTTGGTGCTCTGGGTGCACCACCTGATGTCATCTGAAGTTAAAGCAATAAACCTCCTGGCCCAATTCTTCTGTTGGTGAGGATTCAAGAAAGCATCAGTCTTGGGCAAGTGTTTAAGTAGCCAGGTATGAAACAGGGGTGCACAACATCTCACCAACCTCCCTCTCTGCTTTTCATTCCTTTGGTGAACAGAATAATAGAAATCTCCCAGCAAGGTGGGTACTGGGTTCCTCAAAAGGAAGAGATGAATAGCATTCTTGCTGATAAACTTGGGCTCATCTGCAAAAAGTATAACCCCATATATACTGAGGGCTAACAATGCACAAACTGCCTTCCATTCTCCCAAAGAGGCCTTCAGGATGGCATGAGAAGTTAGAAAGTCCAAATGCAGACCAGGGATTCCAGCCTTTGTAGTCATGTTCTGCTCAATCAGAATAGGTTCCAAATACAGTGCCTTTGCCACTTCTTCATTGTTGGGAGAAGCCATTTCAGGGTTGAAGGGGATACCACCCCTGACAGGTACTCCAATCAAAGATGAAAATTCCTCCAACAGAGGTCCCAACTGAAAATTCTGGAAAGTGAAGCACCTCAAAGGAGGATCATAGAACTGTAGGCAAGTGTGGATCAAACTCCTCTAAGAAGGGTCTAAGTCCATAACCATATCAAGGATGCCTCCATAATGTTCTCTGAATAATGGGATATGGTCTGGAGTGATAAGTGACTGGACCTGCCTGATGCCAGCTAGCACAGGCTCAAAGAAATGATATGAAATGTTGCTCTTCTTGGGTGCCATGACTGCTGATGAAGAGCTGAGACAAATGCTGATGATGAAGACTGATACTAGAAGTGAGCCACTGATAGGATGAGGATGATGATGGAGGTAGCTGAAGCAGGCAAATGATAGCTGAAGCAGGTAGTTGATGCAGATAACTGATGAGCAGGGGTCTATGCAGGTGAAGGGGTCAAAACCAAGCCAAATGTAATAAGGATACCCTGAAAAACAAATAAGCAAATGTTAAATGATGCAATGATGATGTATGCAAATGATATTCAAGGGTTTGTGATCAAGCTGGATCTGATTACTGCCTTGGTATAAAGTCCATGTGTGTTTAAGAAGTCCAGATGGAGGTTTAAAAGTCCAGTAACCAAGGTGGGGGACTCAAATAAAGAGTCACATGTCCTGGGTTAAATCACAAGAACTGTCCAACGTGAAGCATTCTTAAACACAATAAGTAACAGGGTATGATGTAGCCAAGGGTTCCTGCAAACCTGTAAACAGCCCAACCCCCTCACAGGTGGTGTTCTAAAACAAGGATCCTCAGACTTGGATCAGTTATGAGAAGTGTAAACACTTCTAACCCGGAGGTACAGTGTTTACAATAACCATAAAAGATCCTCCTCTAATTCACCTTAGTTTCTGAAGGTCATAGTAAAGGTCATCCAGACTTAGCAGGCTTCCCAGATAGCCCTAGCACTACAGGAGATCTGTAGCACAGAGTTCTCAAGAAGAAACCCATATCTGAACCGTGTTTCATATTCCCGCACCAGACCGAAATGGAATGGGAAAGAACATGAACCACTCTAGCCTAGGTGTCACTCAGGTCCCAGGTATAGGACCTTATCTCTCAATGAAACCCACCCACCAAGACAAAAAACAGATCCAGCCAGATAACAGTATGACAGTATGATATGTAAAGCTGTAAAGAAAGCAATAAACAAAATTGTACATAAAGCAATAAAATAAATACACAAACACATATAGCACATAACACCCCAGTAAACACAAATCAAACAAGCGCTAGGAGGAACCCACAAAAGGAACCAGAAGCCCTGGTTACAGTATAAGTTTCCCCAACAGAGTCGCCAAGTTGTCGCTCCCACCAAATGACACCCAGGGTAGAAGGGGTACAGACGCGAACGGTCGGCGAAAAGGATGAGAACACACTAGGGGTGAACTCAAAAAGACAAGAGTCGCCATCTAGGCATTTTTATCCCGGAGGAAAGGCAATGCTGCATAGACCTAGAAAGATATGGACAAGACGGTTGTGAACCAGAGAGACTGAGAAAGGGGGTTGGTTACAACCTGGGAAGGTATTAGCACCCAGATTGTCCGTCGTACTTGACGGGATCCACGCTTAAAAGATTTGTGTTTTAAAGGGGTAGTGTCAGTGCTATTTGTGTATCAAAGCTGGAAAGAATGCAAGTGTCAGTGCTAAAAGAAAGGTGAAGTGTATAAGAAAAGTGTCAGTGTAAGAAAAGGAGTATGCTCAAGATTATGGGGCTTAAAGAACAATGCTGGAAAGAGGGGGAATATACAGAGACTTTTGTTCGATAACTGTTAAGTTATGCCTACGTATCCTCTCGTGCAATGAGGAAGTCAGAACACCGTAGTTCGACCCAAAGAGACTGAAAAAAGGATTGACTTGTGAACTGCTTACTTGTCTATGCTCAAGTGTATGACCTGTCTGGCTCAGGTGCGAATTATCTTGCATTATACGGAAGAAGCAAGTTCTCGTTTGTGAGTGAATGAGATGAGAAAAGAATCCCGGAGGAGACGATTATTGTTTGTTTTTGTGTTTTCAGTCTTTTATTGCTTTTTTGGATTTTGTTATAAGAAAATGAGCTTAAGCCTAAACCATTGGATTAGTAAACTCATCACATCCTCCCTATGATTAGGGGTAATGAGAATACATTAAGTGTGAAGTCAGCATCTCACACTTAATCACCATGGTGTAGGATTAAAATCATTAACCTACTTGTAATTATTTAGATGTTTTTGGAGTTTTTGTTTAGTGTTAAGTAATGAGTTTAAGCCATAATCAGGGATTTAATGGACTCATTACACCATCCTAATAGAAGGATAATAGATGAGAACATTTAAGCTGAGGAAGACTCCTCAACTTAATCCATGATTAGGGATTAACCTCATGACAAAACAAAGCCTTTATTAGATGAATTTTAGCTAATGATAAGATGAAGAAGTGATTTTTAGGGTTTGTAAGACAACTTGAGGAGGACTTGTCCATTAACACTAGGGTTAGTCCTTCTTAACCAATTAAGGAAGAATTAGAACCCTAATGCAAGGCCCAAGTTACAAGCTTGATGTCTTGATGATTATTAGATGGATTGATTAAAGGATTTAAACACATTAAGGGTTTAACACTTAGGATTAAAGTTATACACTCCATCCTAATAGAAGGATGCAGGCATAAGCTTAATCACAAAGTCTTAACACCTTTAAGGTTTAGTCCTTGATTATGAGATGAGAAGAAGAGACTCAAAGAAAACTCAAAGGAAAGAGTCTAAGGGGGACTAAACAATCCTAAAATGTTATCATGCTTGGAAGTCCTAGGGTTTGTGAGGCTTAAGAGGAGAAATCTTCAAGGAAGCCACCAAGGAGAAGCAAGACAGAAAAGGGATGAGAAGGGAAAAGGGGGAAGAGAGGCACAAGTGAGCAAGCTCACTCAAAGACAAGTAAAAATGCAGCAAGGATGTAAAATGATGAGGTGATAAGAGGTAGGAGGTGAAGGCAAATCCACCTCCCAAACAAACTTACCATTAACCTGAAAAGTTAGTACAAGATGCATAAGGGAAGAAATGAGATGAAACAATGCATATGGATGGGAAAAGTCCAAAGTCAGAAACATACACATGATTAAAATGATGTCAAGAGATGGTGCAAAGTCATACAAGATGCCTATATGTGAGCATACAAGAGAATGGATGCATATGGAGCATGCCTTGAACCATGAAAGTTCATGAAAGCTTATGAAATGCAATGAAGGTATGACATGCCAAATGAATGATGCAATGATCAAAC
The DNA here is from genome assembly GCA_963966055.1 of Lathyrus aphaca. Lineage (NCBI taxonomy): Eukaryota > Viridiplantae > Streptophyta > Magnoliopsida > Fabales > Fabaceae > Lathyrus > Lathyrus aphaca. Next base: position 203,428,821 of record OZ014523.1, on the reverse strand, counting down.
ATGATTCTAACATGTCCTAATATGTCTTATGAATCATGTGGATGCACAAAATGTCATGGCAAGTTCTTAAATGCAAGCAAATGAGAGATGGGTGCCAAAGAAGGCACAAATTAGGGTTTATGAACAACATGCAACACAAAATCAAAAATCAGAAGCAAATGACATGATAAAAAATTGAAAATGCAATCAAGGATACCCTAAACCTATACAAGTTCACTGCCCAAAGGAGGGGATCTAACTCTTAACCTAGTGAAAGTTATGAATTTCCTAAGATTACTAGGGTTTTGGGGTGCCTCACAAAGAAAAATACCAAACAAATTGAAAATGCAAGATCAAATCAAACCAATTTTATCCTATAAACTACATGCTATGGAGGATGCAATGCAAGAAGAACCATCATCAAACTCTCAAGGGTTGGGCATAATGGATTTTTTCAAATTAGAATCAAAATATTGCTTTTAAACAAATTTAATTCCAATGAAAATTGTCAAAATAGGTCAAGAACCAAAAATAAATTTGTTTTTAGAGTTTGATAATGTTCCTAAATGTTTTAGAATGCAATGTAAATTTTTTTGTGATTTTTAAATACCTAAATGCATTTTTAATTAATTAATTTCTATTAACTAATTAAAAATAAACATTTAAATGATTTAAAAATAATTTTTAATGCAAAAAATAAAAATAAAAATATTTTTTGGTTCTGAAAATTAATGAAATGCTTGACAAAAAATTTCAGAATTTTTCAAAGTGTTTTGCTATTTTTTAAAATTCATGCAAATAAAATACAAACAAAATGAATTAAAATTGGTTAACAGAAGAATGAATCGATTCATGCTTGGATGAATCGATTCATAATGATCAATTTTTGAGAAACAGAATTAGTTAAACAGCATGAATCGATTCATAATGGGATGAATCGATTCATTTTGCGAAATCCAGGAACCACTCAACAGAATGAATCGATTCATGCTAGAATGAATCGATTCATTATGCTGATTTTCCAAAAAATTCATAATCAAACTCATTCCCTAGGCTGTCTTAAGTGCTCTAAGTCTCCATATTTCATCCTCTACCCACCCCAAACATGAATCAATCACAAGATCACATTTAAAAGGCATCAACAACAAGATTTGAGCAAAATCAAGGAAACTGCAAAAACTTCAGAACATGCATACACACTCATTTCTTAACCATTTTCAGTGTTTCAAAGCTTAACATGATCAGTGAAACAAACTCTATCATCCTATAACAAGAGATTTCATTTCTAAAAAAAATGTTCTTGATGATACCTGAACTGGAGCTTTGAACTTTGGAGCTTTCTGGCCAGTCCTTTGCTTCAAACAAGCTCCAATGATCCTCCTGATGATGGAATGAAGCTTAGAAAACTTTGAGAATGGCTGGTTATGGCTGTTTTGCTCTGGTGTAGCAGAAATGGAGGTCTTGGTGTGTGATGTTTCAAGCTGTTTCAGGGGGTGGTTTTTGTTCTAAGGGTGATTTGTGACTTGTTGGTGAAAGAAAAAGTGAGGTTTTATGGTTGTGTGAAGAAAAATTCAGAGAAGAAGTTTGGGACAGATTTTGTGCAAGTTGGATTGTGTGTTGTTTCAATGCAAAAATGAGCTGCTATATCACTCCCATAAAGTTTGAGTAGGCTGTGGAGCAGGTTAGTAGAGGCTGCTGGTCACTATTCCAAAAGCATGGGAGAAATTGCAAAAAGTCATGGTTAGGTGTACTTGAGGCATGGGCTGTGGCAGAGGCTATTTTAGGGTTGCTTTGGGTTCAGCTGCCTTCAAGGATGGCCATGGGATGAACTGATGTGAGCTGGAATGGATGAAGGGTGAGATCTCACATGTTTTGCAATTTTACAACTTGTTACACTTTGTGACTTTTGGCCATGAACATGTGACATCTCTTAAGAAATATGCAGCAAAATGCATCACATAATGTTGTTATGACACTTTGATAATGATTAGAGACCAAACAAAACCAAAGGAAACCTTCTTGCAAGACTTCCCTCTTTGTGATTTTCATGAAAAATGGCTTATGATACTTGGACATCAAGGCATGAAAATGAGAAATTTCTTGGGCCAATCTGAATTTTAGGCATTGCATGATGTTTGTGTATTGGTTAGAGGCTGATTTGAAGTCACATAGATGTTTGGCATGAGAATTTGCAAGTTTTCCCTTTTGTGCAAAAAGTGAAAATTTAGTGATTTTCCTCAACTTTGACAAGCCATAACTTTTGATCCAAAATGAATTAGAATGAGTTCTTGTACTTTTTGAAAAGGGAAAGATCCATTCTACAACTTTCATGACCAAAGTTTTCTCATTTGAAGCATTTTTTGAATCAAAAAGAAAGGGTTGAAAAAGTTTCCCAAAATGGCAAGTTTTCATTACAAGTCACTTTCCAAAAAAAGCAACTTTGCAAATGTCTTGAAATTCTTCAATTTTGTGAACTTCTAACATCTTCTATGACCAAATAAAGATCATACACATTCAAAATGATGGAGAATGCCCTTTGGTTGGGTCACTGGGGGCCTCAGATGCCCTGATTTTGCACTGACTTGCTCAAGAAGTCATCTTTTGATCAGATGCCTTCCCCAATGAATTTCTTCATGAAAATTGATATGCATGATCCTCATAACATATAGAGACCAATAGAAACAAGAATGACCAAAAAAATTGGAGTTATGGCCTCTGAAACCAAAACCCTAACTTTAGGTCATCTGTGCAGTTAAACCTGGCTCTGTTTCCATGCCTTTCTCAGTTCTTGTGATTATTTAGTTTCCTTGACCTTGTGGGGATGTAAGATGATACTTGAACATACATGGACCCCTTTGAAGTGATTGATGTCCTTTGAAGTGGCTCAAGTTGCTCTTGGATTGCTCAGATCACAAACCCTAGATGCAGATGACTTAGAAGCAATGCAGTGAAGCAAAAATGCAACATGAGATGCTATGATTGAAATTATGCACATGAAAAGATCATAAGCCATGGTGAAATGAGTGAGGGCAAATTTGGGGTGTTTACATCCACGATACTAAACATGTCGATTTAACAATAAACCCTTGTGGGATTATCATTAAGACTTACTCGGAATACTAAGTAGGGGTGTTTAATAGTTCAGACAAATCCAAATTAAATTGAAATCTAAAAGTGTTTGAGTTGGTTTTTTTTTTTTTATTTCGGATAAAATCCAAAATTATATGTAATTGTTTTAGAAAAGAAAAAAAAATGTAAAACATCATTTATTTTGAATCAATCATATTAATTTATATGATTTTATCATTCATTCGTGACATTCACAATTCAACGAAGTAAAAATTAAGAATTTTATATTATTATAAAAAATTAATCAATTATATAGAAAAAATATATTATTATAGAAAATTGATCAATGTAAATTAATTTTTTTTTCATATTTAGTTCTAATATATACTGTCAATCCAACCCAAATAAATTCATTATTTTTCAATTTAGTTTGATTTATGTTTGATCATCAACTTTAATATTCTCAACTGTCTATCAAAATGTGTTTTTAGGAAGTAATTAGGATAAAACCTTATTTTTATTATTAAGTGAAGATTGGAAAATTTAGAAACACAATTCTAAATCACTTGAATGACAAGTCTCAACTCATAAGTACCTAGCTAAAAAGCCTAAAGCCAACATTCATATTTCAACTCATAAAAAAAGCCTTGCTTTTTTTCTAAATAACCAAGCTAACATAAGAGAAATCTCGACCAATCTAAATCATCATCCCATTTTCCATGTCATAGCAAAGTTCTTACCAACAAGGATGCTCAACCCTCTCAATGCAACCATCACAGTCTTACTTTCTCCATTTCCTTCACCATTTAAGTCAACATGTTCAGAAGTAGTAACATCCAAACCTGACTTACCAATCAAAGGTTTTCCATCTAACTCAAGTGAAGCCACTGTTCCAACATTTCCATCCAATCCCAGCACAGATATTGAATCAATAATCAAACCTTTGTCTAAAGCAAACTTACCCTCTTGAACTTCTGACCACACTTTCACACCTCCTTGTTTCACACTCGCATAAAGATTGATAAAACTCGAGTATCCGTCTCCAAGCTTTATTTCTGGACGTTCGTCTTCGTCGATGAAAAGCGTACCTTTTGCTTCTCCTTCTGTTGCACCAGCCGGGAATGTTACAATGAGTGTGAACGGCGTTGTTCTAGCTTCCTTGGAGATCAAGCCACCTTGCTGCATTGGAAGAATTGTGTTCTGATATAAATGGACATTTACTACATGAAGAGGTGCGTCGAGTGTAACATAAGTTCCGCCTTTCGATGTTATGGTGTGAGTCCAATCAAGTAAACTGTACCAACTACCGGGAGGAAACAATACCTTCACTTGTGTTTTTCCTTGCTCGAGCACCGGCGATATCATGAGACTGCTTCCGAGCAAAAACTGAGTGCTGAGGCCGTAACATTCGGTGTATGTTGGGAAAGTGAAGAAAAGTGGTCTTGCAATGGGTGATCCACTGACATGAGCTTCATAGTTTAAGGTGTAAAGATATGGGAGAATCTTGTATCTTATACCTAAGGCGTTTCTAGCTGACTGGGCTACTGAATCCCATTGGTAAAGCTCTTGTCTAGGAGAGTAGTAGTTTGCATGATCTCTTGAAAAAGGGTAGAAAGCACCTACTTCGATCCATCGATTGCATAGTTCTTCAGTTGGTTGTGGATAGAATCCACAAATGTCTGAACCAACCATTGGAACACCGAAGATGCCAAAATTCAACATTGTGGATATTGAATACCTCAAATTCTCCCATGTTCCTTGATTGTCACCTGTCCAATGTGCAGCGTATTTCCCTGAACCGACATAAGTGGATCGCGACAAAATAAAAGGCCTTTTACCTTCAATTCCAAGAAGACCCTTGTGTGTTGCGACAGACTGCGAGAAACCATAGATACTATGAGCATCATACTCCAAGACGCCGTTATAGTGGGTTGCACTAGTGGCTATTGTTTTGTATCCTATTGGAGCTTGTATTCCTGAAGCGTTGATTTTGTAAGGAGGATTGTCCCATCTTGTTTTGGTGATGTTCTTGCAATCCAAGCAACAGATCCATCCTGGTCCTGTTCCACTTGGACATATCTTTCCCTTTGGAATTGTGCATTTACCAGAACAGAAATTTGAAGCTTCGTTCATGTCAATCCATAGGCCATCAACAGGTACGAGTTCATGGAAGCGGCGGATCTCGTCACCCCACCAAGATACTGTCTTTGGATTGAGAAAATCAGGAAAGTTTACAGCCCCAGGCCAAACTTGAGCTAGGAAAGGTTCACCTTCGTACTTGATGAAAACATCGTTAGCCAAACCTCTTTGATATACACCGTAACTGGAGTTAACACCAATTCCAGGGTCAATAATGACAATGTACTTCATGCCGATGCTGTGAATCTTGCTTAAGAAGTTTAGAAGCTTAGGACGAGGATAGTTGTTTGGATTGAGTGTGAAGTCCTTGTGCCCGTCCATATGATCATCGTCGTTCCAAATCACATCAAGTGGGATTTGAGCCTTCTTGTAACTATCCACAACATCTTCCACTACTGATAGATTGTGATATCCCCATCTGCATTGGTGGAATCCTGTAATATCAATAAGTCAATAAGTAAAAATACTTTAGGAAAGCTTTAGGTACCATTTTTCAACTAGAGTCGGATGCATAAGAGTCTAAGTCAGGGGGTTGATTAGCTCAACTGGTTTAAAATACAAAGGAGTTAGAGGACCTAGGTTTAAATCCGGGTGAAACAGAATCGAATCTGAAATCTTGAGAGAAGTACACTCATAAATTTCAAGCCTTCACCATCGAATCTGAAATCTTGAGAGAAGCACACTCATAAATTTCAAGCCTTCACCAACATATCAACCCGGGTTAATCTAATTACTATTTACGGTTAACTACATTGAAAAGTGATAATTGAATTTCCCACCTTAAATTCTTACCCTCAAGCACAATGGACCATATTTAAGTGACTGATATTAATTCCACCAACAAAGGAAGCTTATCTTTAAAAGACATTAAAAATCTCCCACATGGTTGATGCTATTAACAACACAATTTGAAAGAGTAATAAAAATAGCGACCCACATATTGCATTATAGATGCATAAAAAAAAATTGAAATTCTTGACCCAAAAGTTTAGCTTAAAAGATCAATTATTATTTTTATATGGTAAAGTTAAGTTTCCATTTTAGTGGGTGATATCATTCCGTGTGGACCTAAAAGGTATTAATTCACTCAACAACAGCACAAGGTGGACCAGAAAAGACTTTGTTAGGATTCAAATCATAAAAACAGTGAGAATTGAAAATAACTTTGCAAAACCCAACTTTTAAAAAGAATAGTAGCACCCCCTACTTACACGTGCTCCTCTCAAGGTCTTAGACTCGAATCTCGCTAAGTGCAAACACTCCCTCGGATGGGTCAGACCATACAGATCCATGATCTAGTTTTAAATGGGCCCCGGACTAGTGGAAAGTCGAATCGGTCCCTCAGATGGATCAGTCCATACAAAGCTATGATCTAGCTTTAAATGGGCCCTGGACTAGTAGACGGTGGAATCAATCATCTTGAATTAGTCGTACCATGAGTCATTGGACTCTCAAATGCTCTCATAATAAAATTTCAACAAAGTCACTTAACTACACACACAATTATAAATTAGTAAAGTGAGAATTGAAGAATCATACCAAAAGCCCAGTAAGGCATAGGAGCAGGTCTTCCTATCAAAGAAGTATACTGATCAACAACATTCAAAGGAGTAGGACCAGAAAAGAAGTAAAAATCAAACACACCACCAATAACCTTGTAAGTAAGAGAACTTCCTCTATAAAAAACATCCATTCCATTACTATTCAACAAAAGAACTGCATGTGCAGAAGCTTCACCACCATTATTTCTCAGATCCATATACATAGGATGTGATCCATACAAATCAGCGTTAAGATTAATAGCTGATATATCAGTTGTATACAAAGTGTAAGGATCACTTGGATACAACTTAATCCCATGCGGTTGTGTGTTCTCTCCCAAACCATATAAAGATGCATCTTTTGGTAACTTTGTTGAAATCTCAAGATATTGGTCTTTGAAAATAAGTGAACTAAAAGGGTCTGAAAAAGTGGATGTGGAATTGAAAAGGGTTTCACCGTTTGATTTTCTTTTGACTGAAAAACTAAATGGATTTGAAATGTAGCTGAATAGAAGCTCAGAACCTGAATACTCAGAGACTTCAATAGGGTCAACCTTCTTGAACTTTCCTATGGTTTGTGTCAGTGACGGTGGTTGTTCCCTTGGTATTAGGTTGTAGGGTACTTCCCACCTTTGCTTGTTTGCATCTGTTATGTGCACCCTTAAACGGTTATCTGTTTCATGCCTGCAAAAACAAAAAGAAAAACAAGTACAATGAATAAAACAACCTTTGAGAAACACAGCAAAATAGTACAAGTTGTTTAAGAACAAAATTTGAGAAACAAAGTAATGTGTTTTATTAGGACTTACTTGGCATAGAATCTGAGAAGGGGAATATCAGGGCCATAGATTTTGGTTTTCTTGTTAATTTGAAGGAGTCCAACAAGGGCACCATCAGAGGTCTCTTGAATGGAGATTAGACTATAGCCATTGCCGATTTTGGTGACATTATTTGATGAAGCAGTAACCTCAGATGCAAAAAGAACTAGAGTTAGAGTTAGAAGAAGAGATGAGAGACATAGAGATGCTAAAGAGTGAGGAAACACCATAGCTCACTGAACTGGAGTGTAGTAATGGGAGTGAGTGAGCAAGATAGTGTGAGGGTAGATGTGGAGTATAAATAACCGAGTACCAACCTGATCCAAATAAATTACTCTCCTTACCATTATACTAATATTTTCTAAAATATTATTTCTACCTGATGTATTTTCGTAGATGTATCTACGGAAGTGTTCCATAAATATGGATGCAGATAAAACTCAGACAGAAACTTCATAAATTCATGCATGCAACCATAAATTCATCATTCATAAAATAAAATAGACACTACATTGATGTTTTTGACATAAAATTAAATAATAACTTTCAATACCTGGTGGGCGTTGACATGTTCTTCAAGATTTCATCGACCGTTCGTCCAACAGTCGTCTCCAATTCGAACGGGTATTTCTCTTCGAATTCAAAATATGTGTCACATCGTCCTAACATCGACTGAATTCTTGAGTTGGAGTTTGTTGAACACGATGTTCCCTTCGTTATTAACCGAAGGTGAACGGTATTCGAGCTTCTTAACCTTCTTTCGGCTGTTTTAAGGTAGGAGATATTGAATTTCGTCGATAATAAAATCGAGTGTGAAGTCTCTGGTGAGCTTGAAAGTCCGCCCGAATGTTTTTCCGTCGATGTAGGAGACATTTGCTTTTTACCAAATGATCTTGATATCATACAGTTAAGACATTTTTTGTTTGTGTTGCGTAAAAGATAATGTAATATCTCGTATTTAATTAAACGCTCTGAATAACATTAATTAGGATTAATTAAGTATTATCTGACTCAGAGGCTTTATTAAATATTAGACTCAGAGATATTTTTGGATACACTCGTATCGGACCAGTTAGTGTTACTAACTAATGAATAATATTTATTTTTATTAAAAAAAAGAGAAAATAAGGGTTTATAAGGAAAGAAAAGAAAAGAAAATTAGTAAGGAAAAAGAAAGGAAAGAAAAGAAAAGAAAATTAGTAAGGATAAAGAAAGGAAAGAAGAGAAGAGAAAGGAAAGAAAGAAGAAGAAAACCCTAGAGTTCATGGAAGCTTGGATCATCACCATTTCATCATAAAATCTTCATCTTCACCAACCTCCTCTTCATTGGCAAGGTGGGTTCGTAGTTAGATACTTTTGTTTTAGATTTTGGTTGAGTTTTAAGGTTTATGAGTTTTAGGGATTTTGGTAGAAAAGCTTGAAATCGAAAGAATAAACGGTTAAAAACTTGATAAAACTTAAGTATGATGTTTGGTATTTGATTATATGCATATTTGTGATTGGATTCCTCTATTTTGGTGAACTTTTGTGAAATTTGGAGGTTTTGGGAATGGTTTCCCGTAGCTGGTTTTTATTAGAACTTTTCTAAGTTCGCCCCGCGAACTGTAGAAATTTTTTGAGTTTGCCCCGCGAACTGTAGCTTTCAACTTAATTATGTTTATTTTTATAACTTTTGATCCGGGTATCCGTTTTTAGTGTTCCGCATATCGTTTTGAAGCTAAAATTATATACTAACACATGATGCCGAGAAATTATATTCTTACCCGACTTTTCCGATTAACCGTGATTATGCCAATTAGAGAATTGGGGTGCTAATCGGTTTGTGTTGTATATGTTGAATCATGAGGATTAAATGGAAGTAGAGGCAATGTGATCATTGTGAGAATTGTTTAATGGTGACAATTCAATTAAAAATGTTAGAATTATATGTTTAAGAACAATATAATTAAAAGCATCAAGAATGGAGAAGAGTAAGGAAATCTTACCATAAACCAATAGTGTGGCCTAGTATTGTGACTAGAAATTGTTAGATGGTGTGAGTTGTTAGACGTTGTGGCGAGTGATCTAGAGGGGGGGTGAATGGATCACCTCCTTGTTTTCAAGGATTTAAAACGTTTTTCAGAGTTTTCAAAGAATTACGGAAACGAAGGTCCCGAATAAACAAGCGTCTATTCTGAACCGGCCACTAGAAGACCAGACAAGCGATAACGTGTTGGATTTTACGATTGCGATGATAAAGGATTAAACACACAATATGTAAAACAGTTGAATGCACCTATCACTAAAGCTATTTCCAATGAATCGAAAAACAAATTAAAACGAAAGTAGAGATAGAGAAGAGAAACAATACGCCGAGATTTGGTAAGGAAGTTCCCCACGTTCGTCCTCGCGTGTGGGTACGTCTCCCTCTCAACTTCAAATCGAAATTGAGAATTCTTATATCAAAGTTGTTGAATCCGTCGATTACAAGGTTCCAATACAAACACCAGAATTCTAAACTCCTAGAATTTCCTATTGTATCAACCTCCACTTGATTTGAGCTCAATCAAGATTTCTTGCAAGTTATACAATCAATTCACTGGTTCCACGACCTATTTGCGAAATCCTCGGATTTCCAAAACTCTCGCTGCGGCTGAATCTGACTTGTAAACGTGACTCACAAACCCTCAAGAACACGCCCGTTCTTGAAGGAAAACCCAGCTGGTTTTTCCTTGAAACCTTCTATCAATCTTCAACTCAGCTGGATTTCCAATCGTACCACTGAACGTTATCTCGAAAGCCTTCAATTCACAGGACAGCAAACACTTCCTTGTTGATGTTCTTGAATAAAGATCTTTGAGAAGATGATGAAGATGTATTTGATTCTAGGTTTCAAACTTGCTTAACATTGAAGTTCCAACACTCCAAAAACCCTATCTTGATGTGTTCTTCAATGCTTAATCACTGCAAAATTCGTCTCTGATTTTTCTGTGATCTGTTATCTGTTCTCTAGCTAAATGAAACACTTCACAAATATATATCAGATTCTGTTAGAGGAAAAACAGATTAATGAATCGATTCAAGACATGATGAATCGATACATACTGATCATTTTTAAGAAAACAGAATCATTTAAACAGTATGAATCGATACATCATAGGATGAATCGATTCATTTTGCGAATTCCAGAAACCTTCAAACAGTATGAATCGATTCAAGCAAGAATGTATCGATTCATTATGCGAATTCCAGAAACCTTCAAATAGCATGAATCGATTCAAGCTAGAATGTATCGATTCATTATGCGTGATTTTCCAAAAGTTCATAAACATTGAAAAACAAAAGAACCAAAACTAAAGCAAGCATATTTCTTAATATGAAACAAACACAAACACTTAAAATTTATAATCAATCAAAAACTAAGGTTGCTCACAAACTCCCCCTTTTTGATGATGACAAAATTTTGAAGTGTGAGAGAGTACTCCCCCTGAGTTTGTGCCTGTCATTGTCTTTTCACACTTGCCTTTTTCCCCCCCTTTGTCAACAGCAAGAAAGAGTTATAGGTGAAGAACCAGAAACAGCAAAACTAAGATACAGAGGCAAAATTCACTCACAAAGAATGAAGCATAAAGCGCAAACAGTTCAAACAAAAGCAAAATTACATAACCATAGGCAGTGAAATTGTCAAATAAAGTTGCGAATTACATAACCAAACCAAACCATAAATTGTTCAAACAAGAAAAACAAAGAAACTTAAGCAACACACAATGATGAAATGCAAAATGAAATGCTTCAATTAGGGAAATGGCCACCGCACGACTCCGCATCATCACGATCAGGGTCACGGAAGCTTGGAGGAGGAGGTGGATGAGGCATTTCATCTGGATTCTGCCCCATGAAAGCATAACGCCTGAAACGCCTATGAACTTCGGTGCTTTGAAACCTTTCCATAATGCCCGGGTGCGAATGGCAATCATCCATAAATCCAGACATCTCATTATAGAACACTTGATGCCACTTAACCAGTTCAGTATGCCAGGAATGTTTATTATGGTACATTCGAGTATGGTCATCATGTCATTCACGATGCTCCTTATGCCATTCCGTTTGCTGGACATGCCACGCACGAGCTTCCTCATACCGGGCATTGTTGGCGACTTCCAATTGTGCAAACATGTCAGTGAGATAGGCTGGAGCAGCAGTAGAGGAAGTCGGTGGAGCCGATGAGGGAGCAGGATCATAGTTTGTGGGAGACCACCTTTGTGGTATCCACTCACCCCATCCGGTGTTGGCAGGCGCATCAAGAGGATTGTCAGCTTCTTCCATTTCTTCATCCCTTTGTTCTTCAACATAAATGTGTTCAGCCGGAGTGTCAAAGTTGTAAATGCGGGTTCTAGTGCTGCGTTCAAAGAAGTAGTAGCAGCGACGCTCGATGTCCCATCGATAACCTATATGAGAGAGAGTGGCATTGTTGAATTCTTGCACACTAGAGACTGATACGAGAGGCACAGGAGGAAAAGTGACTTTCCAAAACTTGAGAATCCGCATGATCTGAGCAGCATAGGCAAGAGTGATGTTTTTGGAGCTGTTCCGCGTAAGAAAGATACGCTTGACAAAGTAATTTGCCCAATTTAAGGGAATCTTCTTCTGCAAAATGTACAACAAATGAATATCCGGCTTGTCCAAACGAGAATGTCCACCGGACCTTGGACGCAAGATATGCGAAAGGATCCAGTGCAGAATTCTTGGTACACTTTTGATCATGCCTGAAGTCAGAGGCTCATCATCAGCAAGAGGTCTATCCAATTTAGAAATGGATGCACAGAATTCCTTCAACTTAAACTGAGTTTCAAAGCTCTGGTCATGCCACATCTGCAATTCAGCCGCCACAGATGGCATACCGAACACTGTGGCCCAGTCATCAGCCTCAAAACGATATGTTCTTGTTCCAAATGAACACTTAAACATATATCCTCTTCCAGTTTTCACACCAGCATAGAAAGCACGAATAAAATCTTAATGATACTCATCTTTAACATATAAAAAGAATCCAAGACTTTGTGCGTCGATTAAATCTACAACTTCTTCCAAACATAGAGTACGAGCATCACTAGGATCAAACACATGTGGTTTCATTACTAACCTTGATTTAAAGGAAGTTTCAAATTCTTCAATAATGGTCGGATGAAGGATTGCAGTCCCGGATGGAGGAATTTCAGGAATAGAAGGAGCCTGAGAAGAAGACCCAACGGGTTCCTTGCCTTTTCGTTTTCCTCTTTCTCTTGGAAGCAAAACTTTTGGAGGCATGGTGGAAGATTAGGGTTTGAGAGAAGAAGAGGGGTTTTTGGAACAGTTAGGGTTTGATGCAAATGATGTAAATGAGATAATGAGAGAGACATAATGGAGATAATGGGGTTTTGTAACTGATACAAATGTCATGGCAGTTGCTGATGTGTCGATTCATTTAAAAATAAACTGAATTTTCGTCAGGATGAATCGATTCATCCCTGTATGTATCGATTCATATCACGAAAAAAATTTAAGAATCAAAATGATATATATCGATTCAAGCCACAATGAATCAATACATACTGTAACTGGTTTTAGAGAAATTAAAATGAAACCAACATGAATCGATTCATGAATGTTGGGATCGATTCATTATGCGAAAATTTGAAATTTCAGTGATTATTGCAAGAATTGACACACAAATGAATAAGCAAAACAACCATTATACAGCAGAATGAATTACACCATGTATACATGCTTAAGAATACTTTATACCTAAAGACATTAATGTTTAAACAGTCATTTAAAAGGAAATTCATGTAAACAAGTAATCAATTCTCAAACATACATTGATCATACACTATCAACAAAGTGAAGAGAGGAACAATATTACCTCCATCGTAGTATTCTCATGAGGCACTAGTGAAGACTACAATCAGAACTTAGCAAATACGATGAGATAAATAGAAACTCAGCAATCAAACTTAAGGCACCAATGCGGAGAGGTCAAGAATCCCTAATTCGCGACGAATGTTGAAGAATGGTTCAGTTGCCAAAGGTTTAGTGAAAATGTCAGCAAGCTGATTTTTAGTATCAACATGCTCAAAAACAACATCTCTTTTTTCAACATGATCGCGAAGGAAGTGATGTCGAATCTCAATATGTTTGGTGCGCGAGTGTAAAACAGGATTCTTAGTGAGATTAATGGCACTAGTGTTATCACATTTAATTGGAATGTGTTTAAGTTCAATGTCAAAGTCTTGTAGTTGTTGTCTTAGCCACAGAATTTGAGCACAACAGCTACCGGCTGCGACATACTCAGCTTCTGCAGTAGACAAAGCTACGGATACTTGCTTTTTACTATGCTAACTTATCAATGAATTTGAAAACAGATGACATGTGCCACTAGTGCTTTTCCTATCTGATTTGCAGCCAGCAAAATCAGAATCAGAATAACCTACTAAGCTGCAATCTCTTCCTTTGGAATACCAAAGCCCATATTTAGGTGTTCCATTAAGATACCTAAATATGCGCTTGACTGATTTTAAGTGAGATTCCTTAGGATTTGATTGATATCTTTCACACATACACACACTAAACATGATGTCTGGTCTAGAAGCAGTAAGATACAAGAGAGATCCGATCATACCTCTATACCTCTTGACATCAACACACTTACCATGTTCATCTTTGTCCAAGTTTCCATTGGTAGGCATAGGAGTGTCAATTGATTTAGAATCATTCATTCCAAAACGTTTGAGCAGCTCTCTACAGTATTTTGTTTGACATACAGTTGTACCTTCATCAAGTTGCTTTATTTGGAGGCCTAAGAAGTAGTTCAACTCCCCCATGAGACTCATCTCAAACTCACCCTGCATAACATTAGAAAATTCTTTGACCAAGTGTATGTTAGTTGAACCAAAGATGATATCGTCTACATAAACTTGAACTAAAAGAATGTGTTTTCCTTTATGTTTAATGAAGAGTGTATTATCCACTTTACCTCTAGAATATCCATGATCAAGTAAAAATTTGCTAAGTCTTTCGTACCACACACGGGGTGCTTGCTTAAGACCATATAAAGCATGCTTTAATTTGTAGACATGATCTAGATATTCAGAATTTTCAAAACCGGGAGGTTGTGAAACATATACTTCTTCATTTATAACACCATTTAAGAATGCACTCTTTACGTCCATTTGGTAAAGCTTGAAATTCATAGAACACGCATAGGCAAGCAAAAGACGTATAGCTTCAAGGCGAGCAACCGGAGCATAAGTCTCCTCCTAATCTATGCCCTCCTCTTGGTTATACCCTTGTGCTACCAAGTGTGCCTTGTTTCTAGTTATCACTCCGCTTTCATCAAGTTTATTCCTAAAAACCCATTTAGTACCTATGATGTGATGATCTCGCGGACGAGGGACAAGTTCCCAAACGTCATTTCTTTTAAATTGATTTAGCTCTTCTTGCATGGCCATTAGCCAAAATTCATCAACCAAGGCCTCTTTAGCATTTTTAGGTTCCACTTGTGATACAAAAGCGAAGTGAGAACAAAAATTACTTATCTTAGAACGAGTCAACACTCCCTTTGAAATGTCTCCCAATATATTGTCTATGGGGTGGTCTTTAGAGGATTTCCAAGCTGGTGGAAGATCCTTCACTTTGGATGTTCCTTCCTCTTTATCTTTTTCAATACATGTATCTTCCTCCTTCTCAATAGCAACCGCTTCGGATTGATCAATTTTCGAACCAGCTTCTTTGAGTATGTCTTGTGTAGATACACCTGTGTCATTAAAAGAGATACCTTTTCCGACAATTTTTGGGTAAGACTCATCAAAAGAAACATGGACAGATTCTTCAACAGAAAGTAAACGCCTATTATACACTCTATATGCTTTGCTTGATTGAGAATAACCAAGAAAAATACCTTCATCAGCTTTAGCATCAAACTTCCCAAGATTTTCCTTACCGTTATTCAAAACAAAACATTTACAACCGAACACATGAAGATGAGACAAGTTGGGCTTTCTACCTTTTAAAATTTCATAAGGAGTTTTATTCAAAATAGGACGAATTAGAATCCTATTGAGAACATAACAAGCCGTACTAATTGCATCGGCCCAAAAGTATTTTGGTAATCCACCCTCATTGAGCATTGTTCTTGCCAATTCCTCTAAAACTCGATTTTTGCGTTCCACAACACCGTTTTGTTGTGGAGTTCGAGGAGCTGAAAAGTTATGCTCAATGCCATACTTGTCACAAAACTTATCAAAGAGGTGGTTTTGAAATTCACCTCCATGATCGCTTCGGATTGTAACTATTTTAGAATTCATTTTATTTTGGGACAACTTTGCAAAACTTTTGAAAGCAGAAAAAGTTTCATCTTTGCTATGAAGGAATATAGTCCAAGTGAATCTAGAGTAGTCATCAACTATTACAAAACCATAATAGTTTCCACCTAAGCTCTTTGTCCTAGATGGTCCAAAGAGATCTATATGGAGAAGCTCAAGGGGTCTTGAAGTTGCAATTATATTTTTAGATTTAAAAGAGACCCTTGTTTGTTTTCCCATTTGGCAAGTGTAACACGGTGGGAGAACTGACTTTAGTTGTGTTGCGGATAGCAAGAGTCGCCACCGACTTTTATTTTATCCAAAGGAAAGGCATAAAAGAACAGGAAAGACCTTTAAAAGATTTTTGGGTCCGGGGGGTAGGTTATGTAAAGGGAAGGTGTTAGCACCCTTTACATCCATGGTTATCCATGGGCTCTTAGTTACTTAGCTCACTTTAAACTGTTTTTGAAATGTGAAGTGTGTGTTTAGAAATTTTCTTAAGTATTTTATAATGATCCATGTACGGATATATATAAAACCTTTGTTTTGAAAATTGTTTGAAATGTATGAAGTGTTTGAAATGTTTTGAAGAGAGCAAGTATCTAAGAGGAACCTACCCTAAGTTTAAGTCTTTTCTGTTCTTAAATATCCTTTAGGTGGTAAGACTATCCCTATTATTAAGGAATATGTAGTCATTACCTTGGATGTGAGGGACAAGTGAAGGGACATCTGTTATTTAGGCAACTGTGAGGTGTATAAGCAATTCGAAGGGACTTATCATCTTTTATTCGGAAGGGACAAGATCATTACGAAGGCAACCACGAAGGGACTTGATCTTTTTATCTGTTAAGGGACTAGATGATGTGAGATGAGGGACTTTACTTTATACACCTTACTTGACCTTTTGTTTAGGCAACTTGAGAGGCAACCCTTAAGAAGTGAGATGGCGATCAAAGATCGACTTACGTGTGTGAGTGTACCAATTTACATATTTATCTTTAAATTTAATGAGCTAAATTAATTTTTAAATACAAACATATTTTACACTTCCTATTTTACTAACCATAGCATTTAAAAATAAATAATAACAATTACTACAACTATTACATAAGGGATACAATTACATAATAATAATAATTAAAATAAATAAGTGAATAAATAAATAATTGGGTTAGTAATAATAATAATAAAATAAATAATCACATAAGAAATAAATAAATAAAGAGGGTTAGTAGTAATAAAATAAATAAGAATAAGAATAATAAATTAAAAGTTCAATTTTAAATGAATAATTATTTTAAAGTTTTTTTTAATTAATAATAGAAACAAATGATAAATATTGTATATTAACAAAATATGATTAATAATTTAATTATTTAATTTTATACACATATTATAAAAATATTTGATTATAAGCATACAAAATAATAAATTAAATTTACAAAATGAAATTAGGTTTTTTTTAACTATTTAGAAAAATAAACTAGGGTTTACTATTTACTTAAATTATTTACATATAAAAAACTATATACAAATTATAAATATGCATAATTAAATAAATAAATTAACATTTATAATATAATTAGAGTTTATAAAAAATTATTAGAGTTAATCAAAATAAATTAGGGTTTATGAGTTTTATAAATTAGAATTAGGGTTATAGGTTAATTATTAATGAAAATTAGTTATAATTAGAAAAATAATAATAATAATAAACAAAACAAAATAAAAGAGAGGAAAGAAAAAGGGGAGGCCTGGTTTTGATCCCAGGACCTCCCCAATACCTGAAGAGAACCCCAGCCACTGGGCCAACGTGCGCGTTGGTGATAACAAATAGCATAACTTTATTTTATTCTATCCCTGCAAAACCAAAAGAAATTGAAACAAAAAGATTGTTCCCGGCTGGATTCGAACCCAGGCTTCACAACATTTATTGCGCGCATCAAAACCACCAGAGCACTCATGCTCTTTGAAACATAAACGCGAAACAAATAATATAAAATAAACTCAATTTTTGAATCCTGGATTTCGCGCCAACAGACTTCATCTTCTTCGTTTTACCTGCGAAAATATTTGCGATTTTTCCTACGCGTTCACCTGCGAATTTTCAAAACCAGGAACCTACGTTTTTGTGAACATCATTCAAACCTCAACATTAATTCAAATTAACAACCCAGATCAAATATACAAGGATTATATGTCATAGCCATGTTCTTAGAATTTGTTTTAAGGCCTTGAATGCTTGGTTCCCGATTTGAAGCTCCAAACCCTAGCAATGGCAAATTTCGATACAGTCCATGATAACTGAATTAACTTATCCAGAAAGTTTCTAAACATCACAACAAACATAAATCCATGGTTAGTTTTCAATATCAATGCATAAATTATTCAAATCGAAAAAACTTAGAACATGAAGAAGATGCATTCGGTTTATGCGAATTAGGGCATGAATGAACAATGTTATGATCCAGAATCACTCTATGAACCCCCAGGAACAAGTTGCAACCTTTGGTTTGTCTTGAAAAGGACTCTAAGTGCCAAACCGAATTGGAGTTTTTTGTGTGAATTTTGAAACTTTGCTCTTAACTTTGGAGGTTCAATTTTTCGTCCCCTTATGCATTGGTTACCTTCATGTACTTATAGTGAATGAATTAGGTCAGAAAGTTTGATGGATTTGTGGGCTTTTGGGATAACTTGAGATTGAAGAAACCAATTATTCATAAATGTCCAAAGATCACACCAAACCTTCCTATTTCTGTTATGCACGAATTTGGATGGCATCTAATCAACTTAAATGTCATTTAAAGGCTTCTAGAAGAAGAATCATGTCCAAATATTGATTTTTTGATTTTATTTTGATTTAATATGTATTTAAATGAATAAAATCCAAATAAATATTAAATAAAATAAAAAAAATCAGAAATTGCATGGGTTGGGTCGTGCTTGGTGTCATGTTGAAGTTTGGATCACAAGATTGCAAGCCCATTTGGAAGAAATTGGTTTTAAAGCCCTATTTGCTTCATAAACCTCCCAAAAATTTCCCAAATTTGCAAGGGCACAAACCCTTCAATTTTAATGCTATGAGGGTGTTCTTGGACATTTTGGAAATCTTGAAGAGTCCTCTAACCAACCCCATTGGTTTCATGTCCATATCATTTACCATTCTCAAGTTATGCCCTTTTGAAGTTGTTGACTTTTTGTTGACTTTTAAAAGGACCTATAATGTCTTAGCTCATACCTTCCAAATGAAGCATTTTTGGGCTTGGCTTGTGAGACACAAAGTTGTGGAGAATTCAATTTCCTTCAAAATGAGCTTTAGATGGGAAAAATTTGATGAAGCATGTGAAAGTTATGGCTGGTCAAAGTTCAATTGACTTTTCCTGAGGAAACCCTAATTTAGAAACCTCTGATTCTTGATGATCTGAAATATCCTTGATGAATCATGATCAACCCTTGATCAAATGATGAATTTTACTTCATATAATTGATTTTGACAAAAAATCATGAAGTTTGACTTTGGTTTGACCACAATTGACCTCAGTTTGACTTTTTAACTACTTTGACTGATTTTGACTTATCTGATCATCTGATTGAGCAAACCTTTGAGAAAAGTCTTGAAACTTGTCATGGGGATTCTTAAACATATATAAGATGTTATAAAGCTCACTTGAAGTCTTGGAAGTCTATTTAGCCTGATTAAAGTCAAAACCCTAGTTTTGGATGCACTGCTTAGGAGGATGCATTGTCTGAGGGAATTGTCAAATCTTCTGACTAATTGTGAACTTTGTGAACCTTGTGAACCTCATAAGATGTCTTGTGAACTTCATGAACCTCATAAGATGTCTTGTGAACCTTGTGAACCTCATAAGGTGTCTTGTGAACCTTGTGAACCTCATAAGGTGTCTTGTGAATCTTGTGAACCTTGTGAATCTCTTAGCACACAAAGTCTTGTTTTGTGAGGGCAAATTTTGGGGTGCAACAGCAAGCATCACATAGGTGGTCTTTTGAAAATTTTATTTTTGGAAGACCTACTACTAGATCCTTGGATACAACCTTATTAAGCAAATCGAAATTAACATGCGCTAAGCGTCTATGCCATAACCATGAATCATCATTTAAGGCCACTAGACATTTAGTGCTTGTTAAGGAAACACTCAAAAGATCAAGCATATATATATATTGTTTACTCTTACACCCTTAAACACAACATTTTGTTCGGTATGTTCAATTTTGCAACATGTTTTTGTGAAAGACACTTTATAACCTTTGTCGCATAGTTGACTTATACTTAACAAATTGTGTTTAAGTCCCTCTACAAGATGTACATCAGAAATAGTAGTGGTAGAGGGATTACCTACACTACCTTTACCAAGTATAGCTCCTTTGTTATTGTCTCCATAAGTAACATATCCCTTTTTCTTTGCTTTGAAGTCAATAAAAAGTGATATGTCACCCGTCATGTGCCTTGAACATCCGCTGTCCAGAAACCATCTTCTTTCCATGGATGCAAGACACTCATCCTACAATATCAAAAGAGAGAGGTAGGTACCCAATTTTTATTGGGTCCAAGTGGGTAAGTGATAACATGGTTGTCTTTAGGCTTCCATTGATAAATGCCTTTAGGAACAAGAAATCTTCTAAACTTGCATTTCTCAATGGTATGGCCAGCATGACAACAATAATGAAAAACACTACGATAATGATGATGTTTACTATCGGTCTTTAAATCCGTTGGAACAAAAGAATATTTTGCATATGGAGGATTTAATGACTTTTTGAACAACCTAGTATCAACGGCATAAGTAATCTTAGGTTGCAAGGCTTTTTCCAATTTGGCTTTAAGAGAAATGACCTCTTGTTGCCAAATGTGGCACCTTTCACAATGCCTAATTTTACTACAACCATCAATATCAATAGCTTTTGAATTTTCTGCAATACTAGCTTTCAAGCATTCTAAATCTTTTTCAGCATATTGTACTTTACCTTCCAAGTATGAAAAAATTCTTTTATCGGAAGCTAACCTTTTAAATGCTTCTTTAGCTTCATTATGCAGTTTTTCAAAAGCTACTTTCAATTCAGAAAAAGACATGGAAGAGAAGTTGTTATAATAAGCTTGTTTTACCTTTTTATCATCACTTTTCTTCTTGTGGTGGGACTGATTTTTGGTGTGAGCCATAAGACACAAATTTGCGGTTTCATCGCTATCACTTGTGCATTGTGTACTTGATGAATCACTATCACTCTCCCAAGCAATGTAAGCTCTTCTTTGCTTATTATTATACCTTCTTGGAGGAGCTTTTCCTTTATCCTTTTTCTTTAAAGGGAAATCCGTTTTATAATGGCCGGACTTGCCACAATTAAAGCAAGACCCTCTTTCTCTATTCTTCTTAATCTCTTCCTGTTTTGAACCCATAGATTATCTTCTAAAGTTTATGAGATTTTTGTCGGAATGCTTGATTCCATTCTTTCGAATGAATATATTATATCTCCTAACAAAAAGTCCCATTTCTTCGTCACCGGAGTCTCCATCACTACTTGACTCATTGTTGCTTAGCTCTTTTTGTGAGGACTTTGAGTTTGAAGCCATAAGAGCTATAGGTCTCTTCTCACCCTCTTTGTCTTTATTCTTCTCTTTTCCCTTTTTACTTTTGTTTTCAAACTTTTCTAGACTTTCTAGTTCTTGCTGATGTTCCTCCAGCTTTCCAAACAAAGTAGTCATTTTGAGTGTCGTTAGATCATTGGCTTCCTTGATAGCTGTCACTTTAGGTTGCCATTCCCTACTAAGACATCTCATAATTTTATTAGTAGCAATATCATTGGAAACAGGTTTTCCAAGTGCATTCAAACGATTAATGAGATGAACAAATCTCTTTTGCATGTCGGGAATATATTCTCCTTATTTCATGCGAAAGAGTTCGAACTCTTGATTAAGTGTGTTAATGCGGGACTGCTTTACTTCAGTTGTGCCTTCATGAGCAATTTCTAAAGCATCCCACATTTCTTTAGCTGTCGAGCAATGGGAAACTCGATAATACTCATCTGCACTAAGTGATGAAATTAGCATATTTCGAGCTCTCCAATCACTTGACCACTTTTTCTCATCTTTTTCATCCCAATCGTCTTCTGGTTTAGGTACTATGGCACCTGCCTCATTCATCATGGTAATTTGAAAAGGACCATTTTGAATGGCATCCCATACGCGCCTATCAACAGAATTTATATGAACTCGCATGCAGTCTTTCCAGTAGCCATAATTTTCACCATTGAAAACAGGAGCTCTATTGTACGCCCCCTTTGGTTCAGAATCCATAACGTTACAGGCAGCCACAAAGCACCAGCGAACCGGTGCTCTGATACCACTTGTTAGACGCTGTGGCGAGTGATCTAGAGGGGGGGGGGTGAATGGATCACCTCCTTGTTTTCAAGGATTTAAAACGTTATTCAGAGTTTTCAAAGAATTACGGAAACGAAGGTCCCGAATAAACAAGCGTCTATTCTGAACCGGCCACTAGAAGACCAGACAAGCGATAACGTGCTGGATTTTACGATTGCGATGATAAAGGATTAAACACACAATATGTAAAACAGTTGAATGCACCTATCACTAAAGCTATTTCCAATGAATCGAAAAACAAATTAAAACGAACGTAGAGATAGAGAAGAGAAACAATACGCCGAGATTTGGTAAGGAAGTTCCCCACGTTCGTCCTCGCGTGTGGGTACGTCTCCCTCTCAACTTCAAATCGAAATTGAGAATTCTTATATCAAAGTTGCTGAATCCGTCGATTACAAGGTTCCAATACAAACACCATAATTCTAAACTCCTAGAATTTCCTATTGTATCAACCTCCACTTAATTTGAGCCCAATCAAGATTTCCTGCAAGTTATACAATCAATTCACCGGTTCCACGACCTATTTGCGAAATCCTCCGATTTCCAAAACTCTCGCTGCGGCTGAATCTGACTTGTAAACGTGACTCACAAACCCTCAAGAACACGCCCGTTCTTGAAGGAAAACCCAGCTGGTTTTTCCTTGAAACCTTCTATCAATCTTCAACTCAGCTGGATCTCCGATCGTACCACTGAACGTTATCTCGAAAGCCTTCAATTCATAGGACAACAAACACTTCCTTGTTGATGTTCTTGAATAAAGATCTTTGAGAAGATGATGAAGATGTATTTGATTCTAGGTTTCAAACTTGCTCAACATTGAAGTTCCAACACTCCAAAAACCCTATCTTGATGTGTTCTTCAATGCTTAATCACTGCAAAATTCGTCTCTGATTTTTCTGTGATCTGTTATTTGTTCTCTAGCTAAATGAAACACTTCACAAATATATATCAGATTCTGTTAGAGGAAAAACAGATTAATGAATCGATTCAAGACATGATGAATCGATACATACTGATCATTTTTAAGAAAACAAAATCATTTAAACAGTATGAATCGATACATCATAGGATGAATCGATTCATTTTAAGAATTCCAAAAACCTTCAAACAGTATGAATCGATTCAAGCAAGAATGTATCGATTCATTATGCGAATTCCAGAAACCTTCAAATAGCATGAATCGATTCAAGCTAGAATGTATCGATTCATTATGCGTGATTTTCCAAAAGTTCATAAACATTGAAAAACAAAAGAACCAAAACTAAAGCAAGCATATTTCTTAATATGAAACAAACACAAACACTTAAAATTTATAATCAATCAAAAACTAAGGTTGCTCACATGAGTTGTGAGATGCCTAGTTTTACCTAGGTTGTTGTGAACCGTTAGCGTGCTATACACTAGGCCTCCGGAATAGTCTTGTGTAAGTCTTGAGACGGGTTATCTTTAGTCCCACGGGAAGCATCCGTAAAGACTAGAGGTGTGTATTACACGATGTCCTCCGTAGAGTCTTGAGTAAGTCTTAAGGTGGGTTATTCTTAGTCCCACGAGAAGCATCTATAAAGGCTTGAGGTACCGCGTAGTGAGACGGGGATAGCGGTTTGATTTGTGTAATATGCTAGGTCCTCCGTAAAAGTCTAAGTATGTCTTGAGGTGGGTTAACTTTAGTCCCACGGGAAGCATCCGTAAAGACTTGATGTATGTATTACACTGGGACCTCCGTAAAGTCTGAGTAAGTCTTGAGGTGGGTCATTCTGAGTCCCACGGGAAGCATCCGTAAAGACTTAAGGTATGTATGCTACTAGATCCTCCGTAAGGTCTTGTGTAAGTCTTGAGGTGAGTTGCTTTGAGTCCCACGGGAAGCATCCGTAAAGGCTTGAGGTGAGTACTACACTAGTTTACGCAGGAAGTCTTGAGTAAGTCTTGAGATGGGTTATTCTTAGTCCCACGAGAAGCATCCGTAAAGACTTTGGTGAGTGTTATATTGATTCCTCCATAAAGTCTTGAGTAAGTCTTGAGGTGGGTTACCTTTAGTCCCACGGGAAGCATTCATAAAGGCTTGAGGTAGATGTTCCACTCGTTTGGCATTGAGAGTACGCATGGACTTATGTTCCATTTTATTTTATTTCTTGTATGAGAAGTGGCCAAAGACAAGAGAATGTTTAGATTAAACCCTTAGAGCCGAGAGAACTCTAAGATAGGGAACCCACTGAGATGTTGATATCTCACCCCACTATTATTGTTGCTTTTCAGGTTTCTTTTGTAGGTTTGATTTAAAAGTGGAGCTATGCTCGGGATGTTTCAAGAGAAGCATAGTTTTAGTCTTCCGTTGTGTATTTTCTATCTTTTGTACAATAATGGATATTGTATTAATCTTAGTGATTTTATTTTAGTATGATTTCCATGTCTTGTACCATTGTTGTATAGAATATTAGAATTGGTCAAGAATGTGAATTATACTAGTAGGCATTTATGATGGTGTTAGTACCAAATTAACCCTTGTATGATATTATTCTAGATATATATTATATGGGCGTTACAGTTGGTATCAAAGCAGGTTGTATCCTCGACCTAGCCTTGAAACATCATAAGTAAATCTTTCTTGCCTCTTAAGTGTGTCTTGTCAGCATGGTTCTTAATATCATATTATGTAGTATTGGGCCCGATCAACCTAATTATAATACCCCGTATTTTAGTTAACGTTCCGGATAATATTAATTAAGATTAATTATTATTATCTGAAGCAGAGGCTTTATTAAATATTCAGCTCAAAGACATTTTTGGATACTCTCAATTGGACCCATTAATATTACTAATTGAGAGATATAATTTGTTTGGTTAATAAGGAAAATAAGTTAAGTATTATAAAAGGAAAAAGAAAAGAGAGAAAGTTAGTAAGAGAATTGGAAAGAAAGAAAAGAAAGGAAGAGAAAGAAAAGGAGGAGAAGGAAAAGGAGAAGAGAAAACCTAGAGCTTCAATCCATCATTTTCCATCATCCGTCCGTCGAATCGGCTCATTCTTCCTGCCAATCTTCAACTCTCGAGGTGGATTTGTAGTTAGATACTTTTATTTTAGTTTTTGGTTAAGTTTTGGAGTTTAAGATTTTTAGGGTTTTCGGTAGAAATCTTGAGAAATAATGGATTAACGGTTAAAACTCGATTAAAACTTAACTAGATTGCTCACATTATGACTATGGATATGTTTATAGTTGTTTTGATGTGTTTGTTGGTGTTTTGAATGGGTTTGATAGGTTTTTGGGGTTTTCCTGTAACCTGAGATTTTTCTGGAATCGCAGAGCTCGCTCAGCGAGAGTTCCAGAAGATTTTTCGCTCAGCGAGACCTGTAGGTTTCAATTTTGGTATTTAATTCATAACTTTTGATCCAGTTATCCGTTTTTAGCGTTCCACATATCGATTCGAAGCTAAGAACATGAACTATCTTTTGATACCGAAAAATGTTATTTTTACCCGACTTTTACCCGACTTTTCCGATTAACCGTAATTATGTTAGTTAAGGAATTGGGGTAATTATGTTAGTTGTGCAAGTTGTGAAAATATGCGATAATCGTGAGGATTGAATGGAAATAGAGACAATGAGATTAGTTTAATGATGATAATTAGACTAGAATGTTAGAGTTATATGTTTGAAAACTATATAACCAAAAGTATCAAGGATGGAGGGAGAGTTAGGAAATCTTACCATAAACCAATAGTGTGGCCTAATATTGTAACTATAAATTGTTAGATGGTATGACTTGTGAGATGCTTAGGTTCATCCTAGGTCGTTGCAAATCCATGATGCGTTATACACGGTATCCTCCGAAAAGTCTTGAGTAAGTCTTGAGGTGGGTATTGTAAACATCCCAAATTTTCCCTCTCACTTTCTTATGCCTGGGCTTATGATCACACATATTTCATAGCATATCATTACATCTTACATTGCATATTCACCTTTAACATCTCATTGCATCTCTGCACAACTAGGGTTTGTGATCAAATGAATCTTGAAGAGGGTATGAGGTATCTCAGAGGCCATGAGGCATGAAAAGAAGGTCCTTGAGTGTTCTAAGGTCATATTATACCCCCAAGGGTTCTTGAAAGTCAAAAGATCACAAGAGATTGCAGAGCCACCCAGGCAGGCTCAGGGTTCCTACACAGATGACCTGAAATTAGGGTTTTGGGTTTGAGGCCCTTAAAACCAAACAATTTTCTCATTCTTGATTCCATTGGTCTTTATATGATATAGGAAGCTTGTGTATGAAGTTTGATGCAAAAATTCACTGAGGAAGTCATCTGATCAAGCTGTGACTTGTTGTGCAAGAAAAGTCAGGATAAGGGCATCTGAGGCCTCCAACAAGGGTCCCAAAGGGTCATCATCATCAATTTGAGGTCCTATGACCTTTATTTGGTCTTAGGAATGTTTAAAAGATCACAAGATTGAATAATTTTGAGCCATTGCAAAAGTTACCATTTTTGGACATGACTTGTAATGAAAACTTTCCATTTTGGGAAAGATTTTCAACCTACTCTTTCTTGATCAAAAAGGTTTCAAATGAATTTTATTCAGACATGAAAGTTGTAGATTGGATCTTCCCATTTTCAAAAAAGTACAAGAACTCCTCTTGATTCATCCTAGAACTCAAGATATGGCAAGTCAAAGTTGGGAAAAATCTTGTAATTTTCAAGTTCATGTCAAAGAGGGAAATGTGCAAAAGTGAATTTCAGGCCTCCACATGACCTCTAATCCACTCAAATACATCATGGCATGATCAAATAACATCTCAAAGTCAGAATTGAGCCTTGAACCAAAGGATTCCATGACTTGTTTCTCATGAAATCACAAAGTTGCAAAATTGCAAAACCTATGCAAACTCTTGATCCAAGCCATACAACTCACAACATTTGATCCTAAGGTCCTCCTTGAAGCCAGTTGAGGCAGCTCAAGCCCTCAAATCAGCTCTGCCATGGCCCATACCTCAAGTACACAACTTTTGACTTTTTGGCCAATTGAGCCATGCCATTCCCACAATGGATATCTACTCTTCTGACTCATTCCAATTGTTTATGCATTGCCTAAAGATCATAAAACACAACACACAAGAACTCAGAATACACACATACTCAGATTGCACAAAAATTCAAAAAAAACTTCCTCTCTTCGATTCTCTCAATCCAGCCATCAAACTTCAAAACTTCCTTCACCAATCAACCACACATCACCCATAGAACAAATCTCACCCCTCACAATGGCCTGAAACACAACATATAAGAACCTCATTTTCTGCCATATCAGAACTGAACCTCTCAAACTAGCCAGTTTAAACTCCATTCAAGCATTCCATTAGCCTCAGGAGGTTCAAAGGAGTCCATTTGCACAAGAGGGAGGCTCTGAAAGCTCACTTTCGAAGGTCTTCAGCTCAGGTATAACTCAAGAACTTTTTTCTCAGAACTTCATTTTCTCGTTACAAAATGAATCTTCATGTTGCACTGATCATCTAGATGTGTTTAGAATTGAAAATGAGCAAGAAATGACCATTTCATATTGTTCTGAAAGTTTGCCCGTGTTTTGATTTTTGTTTCGATTTGCTTGATTCATGTATTATAAATGTTTTTTGATGAGTGATTTGTGTTCCATGAAGTGTGGGGAGTGTTTCTAGGCAGGTTAGAGGGCTTGGGGTGGCCTGGGGAAGAAGATAGGGTTTTGGTTGGCCGGAGAAGATGACCGAAGCACTATTCCGGTCATCTGAAAGTGATTAGGGTTAGGGTGCCCAGATTGAACGTGAGCCCTTAGATCCTGATTAGGCTAAGTGTTGGACGACCCAGATGTGTCATTAACCCTAATTATGTTTAATTAAATTAAAACCTAATTAATTAACTCAGATTAATTGTGGACCCTTGGATAGTGCGCATATTGGAAGTTTAAACCTGGACCCTTAGATCTTCATACCTTCAGTCAAACTGACTTGCAATCTCATCCTTTGATCCAATTTCCACGCAATTTGAGCCTTTCCTTTGGATTACTTTTCATTTTTATTTTATTTATTTCATTTTTGTTTCCTTTATTTATTTAAAATAGCAAAACATTTTCAAAAATTCTGATTTTTTACACTTTCATTCTAATTAATATTAAAAACCCAAAAACACTTTTATTTTTATTTTTTGCATTAAAAAATTAATTGTAAATCATTTAATTGTATTATTTAATTAATTAATTCATTTTAATTAATTAAAACTACTTTTAGGTATTTAAAAATCACCAAAAATATTAGAGAGCCTCTTTGAATATTAAGAACAATTTACAAACTCATTTCACAAATTTATTTTAAGGTTTGATCATGTTTTGACAATTAAACCTGAATTAGGGTTTTGAAAATCCCTCTTTTCATAACCCTAATTCAAAAATTCATTTCTGACTAACCAAAATGAGTTTGTAATTGGTTCTTTTTGCATTCTTTTACATGTTGCATTTAGTATCTAGGACATTTAAATCATATTTTTGCATTGCATTTTCAATTTTGTTTTGACTTTTTCTTTGAAAAGTGTCCAAAACCCCAACCAAACTTAGGAAAATCATAACTTGACTTTGGTATGGCTTTTGACCTCCATCTTTGGGGAGTGTTCTTGTGTAGGTTTAGGGTTTGTGTGGATACAATTTCATTTTTTTATCATGTGATTTGCTTCTGATTTTATCACGGACTTTGTGTATGTACATACTAACTTTTCAGGTGCAAAGGGTAAGTTAATCAGGATGTGGATGTGCATCCACATCCAATCTCTTATCTCCCTCTTATTTATTTTTGTTTGAAGTGAATTTGATTCACTTGTGTTTGTTTCTCTCCCACTCCTAGGTTACTTAACTTCTTCAGGAAGTAAGTAACCTATCTTTCTCTCTCTTTCTCTTTCATCTGCTTCTTCCTTGGTGGCCATCTGAAGACTTCTCTTTAAGCCTCATAAACCATAGGAACATCCAAGCATGATAACTTTAGGGTTGTGAATAGTCTCCCTTAGTTTTTACCTTTTGAGTCTCCTTGAGTCTCTCTTTCTCATCTCAATAACAGAGGCTAAACAGTTAAAGCTTTAAGACTCTGAATTAGGGTTATACTTGTATCCTTATCTTAGGATGGAGTGTATAACTTTAATACTTAGTGTTAAACCTTTAAGTTGTTTTCACCTCTTAATCAAAAAACCTAATAATTATCAAGACTTAAGCTTGTAACTTGGGCCTTATATTAGGGTTCCATCTTTGCCTTTGGGTCAGAGGGACTAACCCTAGTGTTTAATGGACAAGTCCCCCTCAGGTTTAGTCTTACAAACATAAAATTCACTTCTTAATCTAATCTTTAATTAAAATCCACTTTAATAAAGGTTTGTTATATAATGATTTTAATCCCTGACCATGGATTAAGTTGAGGTATCTTCCTCACCTTAAGTGTCCTCATCTATCATCCTTCTCTTAGGATGGTGTAATGAGTTCACTAATCCCTGATTAGAGATTAAACTCATTACTTAACACAAAACAAAAATCCAAAAAAATATTTAATAATCACAAATAGGTTAATGATCTTAATCCTGTATCATTAGGGTAATTAAGTTGGGATATCCATCTCATATTTAAGCATACTCATTATCCCTAATCAGGGATGATATAATGACTTTGCAAATCCTTGATTAAGGCTTAAGCTCATTTGTAAACACCCCAAATTTGCCCTCACTAAGTTCACACCATGGCTTGTGATCTTTTCATTTGCATAAGTTCAATCATATTATATCATGTTGCATTTTTTTGCTTCACTGCATTGGTTCAAAGTCATCTGCATCTAGGGTTTATGATCTGAGCAATCCATGGGCTATCTGAGCCACTCCAAAGGTCTTCAATCATCTCAATAGGGTCTATGCATGTTAAATCATCATATTATATCTTCCCAAGATCAATAAAGTCAGAAAATCACAAGAACTGGCAAGGCATGGAAGCAGAGCCAGGTTTAACTGCATAGATGACCTAAAATTAGGGTTTTGGTTTTAGGGGCCATAACTTCAAATTTTTTGGTCATTTTTGTTTCTATTGGTCTCAATATGATATAGTATCATGCATACCAAGTTTGATGGAAAAATTCATTGTGGAAGTCATCTGATCACTGGGTAACTTCTTGAGCAAGTCAGAGCCAAATCAGGGCAGCTGGGCCCCCCAAACATGGAACCAAAATGGATTTTTCATCAAAATGAAGTTATATGGTCTTTATTTGATCATTGAAGTGTTTAGAAGTTCACAAATTTGAAGAAAAGTGAGCAAAACCAAAAGTTGCCAAAAATGGAAATGACTTGTAATGTAAACTTTCCATTTTGGGAAAGTTTTTCAACCTCCTCTTTCTTAACAAAAAATGCTTCAAATGAAAAATTATTGGTCATGAAAGTTGAATATTGGATCTTTCCCTTTTCAAAAAGTACAAGAACAAGATCTAATTCATTTTGGAACTCAAGTTATGGCTTTCCAAAGTTGGCAAAAATCACATAATTTTAAGTTTCATACCAAAGAGGGATTTTTTCAAAACCTCATGCCAAGCAAATTTGTGACTTCAAATTGACTTCTAATCACCATACAAACTTTGTGCAATGCCTAAAAGTCAGAATTGGCCCAAGAATTTCCAAATTTCATGACTTGTACATGAAGAAACCAAGAAAGGGCCAAACTTTGCCAAAATTGCAAAACCCCCCATAAACTCCAATCCACTTGCTGATTTGCCCCAATCTCATTTCCATGGTTGTCCATGAATCATGCTGCGCAGGACATGCCCTTGTCCTTGGCCTGAACTTGCCCATACCTCAAAGGACACATAACCTTGACTTTTTGCAAAACAAGCCATACCAATCAGCATAGCCCACACCAACCCCACAGGCCTATCACGGTTTGATACATGGACCAAATACAAGCCATTTCACACAAGAAGCAAGCCAGAATCATCAGCATCACTGTTGTACCCCAAAATTTGCCCTCACATATTTGAGACAAATTGATTCACAAGGTTTCCTTACACTTGTCGTACCCCAAATTTTGACCCGCTTCATATGCTTTCTGGTGCTTTTTTATTTCGAATAAATAAAATAGCACAATTGGTAGAAAGATGGGTATAAGGCATATAATTGTGAGAGGTTGTTAGTTCAAATCCCACCTTCCGCTCTTTTTAATTTTTTATTTTTATTTTTTTCCTTTACTAATAACTTTTCCTATTTTTATTTTTTATGAAAAAATCACAAAAATAGCATTTTTTAATTATTTTATTTTTAATTTTCGTATTTGCATTTAATGCATTTTTAAAAATATGATTTTTTCATTAAAATCATTATTTTATGGAAAAAATTTTAAAAAAAATCATAATAAATACCAAAAATATTTCTTTTCTTGTATACTCGTTTTCTATTGGTCAGTTTATGTCATTTTTGTGTCAGTGACCTAGTAAAAATCATATAATTTTGTTCAAATATTTTTTAATCAATAGGGATTAATTTTCTTAATCTATAAATACATGTTGTTTTACACATAAGAGGCTCTCTCATTTTCTCATTTTTATCACTCCTCTCTCAACCACAATACGAAAAAATTCTTGCCTCAGGGAGAAACAAAACCGAAAAATAAGAACACTAAAAGGCGAATCATACATGTGCCAAAATATATTCTTCTTTTGTTTTGTTAATATATACTCTCTCTTTTTTCTTCTTGTGTACTATATGAACTACACGTTACATTGTTTATTCTCCTTTCTACATGAAGTGCTTAACCATACATTTTTTTTCTTTCTACAGGTTTTTTTTCTTCTTTCGCTTATATATATATATATATATATATATATATATATATATATATATATATATATATATATATATATATATATATATATATATATATTGTTTTATTTTTATAGTTTTGCTTTGATATTGTCGATTCTTATTTTTTTAATTACTTTGTTTGGATTGGATCGTGTCGATACGCTGTTCGCATATTTATGTGCATGAGGCGTGGCATTTGTGTTGATCCAGTCTAATTGTGATGATCGCAATTTTGCGTTAGCAACATTATTTTTTAATCTTTTGTTTTATTCTTGATAAATTTATATCTGCACATTTTTCATAACTAACTACCCTGATTTTTTCCTAAACCTTGACGATTTTGCCTCAACCATTATTTTAATATACATTTTGTTTTATTATATAATAACTATTTTCCAGGTACATTCGCATGTGCGCGCGTGTCTTAGTGTCAAGAAGGCAAAGCTGGTAATTTTGAGAGCATTTTGACAAAGAAACAAGTTTATTATATAATAACTATTTTCCAGGTACATTCACATGTGCGCGCATGTGCGCGCGTGTCTTAGTGTCAAGAAGGCAAAACTAGTAATTTTGAGGGCATTTTGACAAAGAAACATGGGTTTATCTTCTCTTTCGTAATTTCTCCTAATTTCCTCTATTGTTTTTAATTCTCTAATTTCTTAAATTAACTAACCTTAAATATTTAGATTAATTTTATTTGTTTATTTTCTAAAAAAAACTCTTAACTTTTTTTTTATTTACTTATCTTCATAATTCATTCATAATGTTAATTAATTATTTATTTTATTAAATTAATAATTCAAAATAGTTTTTTTTTAACAACAAAACTTTTTTTTTATATATTTTCATAAACTTTAATTTTTCATGTAAACCTTAAAAATTTCTTATAAACTTTAACCGTGTTATTTTCTCTAAATCATAAACCTTTTCTCAAACCTTAACAAACCTGTTATTATTTCTTATTTTCACTAATTTTTTATGTTATTCATCTGCGCTTTATTTTTATGTGATTATTTCTCATCTGTAATATTTTTTGGTTTACTTTTATTTTTCGCCTTACAATGATGTAACTGCCCCAAAGCGATGTAATAGTTAGCCATTTATTTTCTGCCATTTATTTTTTGCCATTTTATTTTTCTGCCATTTATTTTCTGCCATTTAAATTCCTGCCATTGATCCTATATTAACTGCGTGGTTTAGTAATGTAGGGCGTGAAAACCTACTAAATTACTTATTTAATATTTTTCTATAATCTTTATATTTTTTGTAAATAAATGTTAATTATTTTTATAAACTTATTTTACTACTTATCTATAACAATAAACCTTTATTTTGTAAATACTAACTCTTTTATTATTTTGTACATATTAAATTATTATTTTTTTCTCTAAAATTTTTTTGAATAACATTTTGTCAATAATATTTTATATATTAATAGTATTTTATTATAATAGTAATAATCATATAGTGTAAATAATTAAAAGTTTTTCTCAATAATCTTTAATTATTTTTCTCTAAACTTAATTACTTTTTTTCATTAATTCTAATAACTTCTAAAAAATCTAACTTGTCTAACCTAAACTTTTTATTTTTAATTAAATGATTAATTGTTATTTCTTTAATTTATTTTAACTTTATTATTATTATAATTACTTTATTATTATTATTATTGCTTTATTGTTATTATTGCTTTTGCTTCATTATTATTATTATTATTGCTTATTTATTGTTTTATTATATCTATTATTCTTGCTTTATAATTTATTTTTATCCTACTATTATGTATCTGCCAAAGCCTTGTAATAGCTTATAGATTTATTTTTCTGTCTTTATTTTCTTTGTAAATATTTAATTGTGTGGTTAGTAAATAGGGAGTGCAAACATAATTGTAATTAATTTAATTTAGATAACTAATTTAAAAAAGATAAATATTTGAAAATAAAAACTCACACACGTAAGTCGATCTTTGATCGCCATCTCACTTCCTAAGGTTATCCCTCATGTTGCCTAAATCAAAAGGTCAACTAAGGTGTCTAAAAAGCAAAGTCCCTTCTCATGAAATATCATCAAGTCCCTTTAAGATTATAAGATCAAGTCCCTTCGATGTTACCTACGTAAATCATCTTGTCCCTTTCGAATAAAAGATGATAAGTCCCTTCGTATTGCTAAGACACCTTACAGTTGCCTAAACACATATGACCCTTCACATGTCCCTTATAACATCCAGGGTAATGACTACCTATTCCTTAATAATAGGGATAGTCTTACCATTGAAAGAACATTTAAGAACAGTAAAGATTTAACATAGGGTAGGTTCCTCTTAAGTACTTGCTCACTTTTCTTCAAAATACTTCATTACACTTCACATTTTCAAACAAATTTTCAAAAACAAAGTCTTTATATATATCCATACAAGGATCATTATAAAGTGCTTAAGAAAATTTCTAATCACACACTACACTTTTCAAAACATTTTAAAGTGAGCTAAGTAACTAAGAGCCCATGGATAACCATGGATGTAAAGGGTGCTAACACCTTCCCTTTACATAACCTACCCCCCGAACTCAAAAATCTTTTAAGGTCTTTCCTGTTCTTTTATGCCCTTTCCTTTGGATAAAATAAAAGTCGGTGGCGACTCTTGCTATCCGCAACATTTAACTAAAGTCAGTTCTCCCACCGTGTTACAATCACCATAGTTCACAAAAACCTCCCTCTTTGCATTTTCTTTCGAAACACACACTCAGCCATTCATTCTAAAAAATTCTTCCACCATTCATCTCAGCATCAACCACTGATCATTTCCCACCCTTCATTTTGCCCTAAAAGCCACCATATCAAAAATACGATTTCCTTCCCCCTTTGAACTGAACTTCATCAAACTCTCAAACCAGCCACAAAAAACTCCAACCAAGCATCAAAGCTTCTTCAGGGAGGTCATTGGAGGCATTTTGGATCAAGAAAGAAGCCTGAAAGCTCTAGGGTTGAAAGCTTCACCTCAGGTAGTCATACAAAATTATTTTTCCAAAAGCTTCATTTTAAGTTCTTAATTGGTTAAGTTTGATCCCCTGAGTGCAATGAACCTTTTACTTTTGAAAATGATGAAGAAATGAGTATGTATGGCTTGTCTGAAAGTTTTGCAATTTTTGTTCTTGGCTTCGAATCTTGTTAATGGCTGAAAATAAATCTTGTTTGAGGTTAGATTTAGGTTTAGGGGAGTGAGAAGAGTGAATTTGGAGCTTTAGAGCTCCAGAAATGACCTGGGGAGTGAGATTGAAATTCTCAGGGAAGGGTGTGGCCGGAGAAGATGACCGGAGGTCATTTCCGGCCACCTGAAAGTCATTAATGCTTAATTAGGGTTTAGGGGTGAGTTTAAATCTGGAGCGTAGGATGAAGCTTCCCGCGTGTGAACCAATGGCCTGGATGCTATCATTAAGCCCTAATTATTTTAATTAACTTAATTAACTGAAATTAGCTAGGTTTGAATTGTGACCCTTGGATTTGGCGCGTGGTCAACAAACTTAAACCCAGATTAAATCTCAGCTCTCCATCCTGCATACTTTCCCTTTTATTAATTTTTATTTCATTTTTCTTTATTTAATTTGTGCATTTTATTAAAAATAGTAAAAAAGGTCTAAAAATTCTGAAATATTTTTATCCAAGCTTTAATTAATTTTCAGAACCCAAAAATATTTTTATTTTTTATTTTTTGCATTAAAAAATATTTTTAAATCATTTAAATGATTATTTTTAACTAGTTAATGGAAATTAATTAATTAAAAATACATTTAGGCATTTAAAAATCCCAAACAAATTCAGAGAGCCTTTTCAAACATTTAGAAACATTTACAAACTCACAACACAAATTTCTTTTTGGTTTTGATCCCACCTTGACATTTTTTAAATGAATTAGGGTTCTTAAATTTGAATATTTTTAACCCTAACTTCAAAAATTCATAACTTTTGATCCAAGTTGAGTTTGTGAATGCTTCTTTTTGCATTGTGTTATGCATACTTTCAAGCATCTAAAAACATTTTTGTTTCATTTTTATAATGCATTTTCAATTTGTTTGACATTTTAACTTTAGGATCACCTTTAAAACCCTAGAAACTTAGGAAATTCATAAGTCCCTTAGGGTTTAGCTTCTGACCTTCCCCTTTGGACAATGAACTTGTATAGGTTTAGGGTCCCTTTGAGTCCATTTTAAATTTTTTATCCCATGTCTTGCTTCTGTTTTTGAATTGTGCATCTCATATGATCATATAACCCTAATTTGCCTATTCATTTGCATCCATCTTGTATAAGCTTGCATACATGAACTTGCCATGACATTTTGTGCATCCACATGACATATAAGACATCTTAGGACACATTAGAATCATGTTTGATCATTGCATCATCCATTTGCCATGTTTTGCTTTCATTTCATTCCATGTGCATTCATGAGCTTTCATGCCTCTTATATGCTTCATTTGCATTCCCATCCTTTGTATGATCATCTTCATCTCATGACATACATTTATGTCATCTCTTTGCATCATTAACATCATAAACATGCTTCTGATTTTGGGTTTGCATCATTGCATACTTTTCATTTTCATTTCATTTTCACTTCCTTTTGCTAACTTTTCAGGTGGTAAGTGTTTGAGAAGTGAATTTGCCTTCACTTCTCACCATCTCTTCTCATCTCTCTTATGCATTCATTGTTGCATTTTACTTTTGTATTAGAGTGAGCTTGCTCATTCATGTTCTCTCCTCACTTTCTTTCTTCAAGCAACTTGTCTTCTTAAGTGAAGTAAGTTGTCTTGCTTCCTTCTGCTTCTCCTCCTTCCATCCTGCTTCTTCCATGGTGGCTCTTCTTGAAGATCTTCTTGCAAGCTTCATAAACCCTAGGAATACCCAAGCATGATAAAAATTAGGGTTTGATTAGTCCCCCATTAGTTTTACCTTTGTGTCATCTTTGTGTCTTCTCTTCTCATCTCAAATCTAGGACTAAACCCTGAAGGTTTTAAGGCTTTGTGATTAAGCTTATGCCTGCATCCTTCTATTAGGATGGAGTGTATAACTTTGATCCTAAGTGTTAAACCCTTAATGTGTTCAAATCCTTTAATCAATTCACCTAATAATCACTAAGACATTAAGCTTGTAACTTGGGCCTTGCATTAGGGTTCTAATTTTTCCTTAATTGGTTAAGAAGGACTAACCCTAGTGTTAATGGACAAGTCCCCCTCAAGTTTGTCATACAAACCATAAAATTCACTTCTTAATCTTACCATTAACTAAAATCCACTTTAATAAAGGTTTTGTTTTGTCATGAGGTTAATCCCTAATCATGTATTAAGTTGAGGAGCCTTTCTCAGCTTAAATTTTCCCATCTATTATCCTTCTATTAGGATGGTGTAATGGGTCCATTAAATCCTTGATTATGGCTTAAACTCATTACTCAACACCAAACAAAAACTCCAAAAACCTTTAAATAAATGCAAGTAGGTTAACGATCTTAATCCTACATCATGGTGACTAATTGTGAGGTGTTTACCTCACACTTAAGGTATTCTCATTACCCCTAATCAGAGGGAAGATGTGGTGAGTTTACTAACCCTTGGTTTAGGCTTAAGCTCATTTTCTTATGACAACCTCAAAAAGCAATAAAAGATTGAAAACCCAAAAACAAACAATAATCGTCTCCTCCAGGATTCTCTTCTCACCTCATTCACTCACAAACGAGAACTCGCTTCTTCCGTCTAATGCAAGATAGTTAGCACCTGAGCCAGACAGGTCATACACTTGAGCATAGACAAGTAAGCAGTTCACACGTCAATTTATCTTTCAGTCTCTTTGAGTCGAACTACGGTGTTCTGACTTCCTCATTGCACGAGAGGATACGTATAACTTAACCGTTATCGAACAAAAGTCTCTGTGTGTTCCCCCCTCTTCTAGCATTATTCTTTAAGCCTCACTGTCTTGAGCTTTGCACTTTTTTCTTACACTGACACTCCTTCATTTCACTTCACATTTTTTTTACACTGACACTTGCATTCTTTCCCAGCTTTTGCACACAGAATAGCACTGACACTACCCCTTTAAACACAAATCTTTCAAGCGTGGATCCCGTCGAGTACGACGGACAATCTGGGTGCTAATACCTTCCCAGTTGTAACCAACCCCCTTTCTTAGTTTCTCTAGTTCGCAACCATCTTATCCATCTCTTTCTAGGTTTATGCAGCATTACCTTTCCTTCGGGATAAAAATGCCTAGCTGGCAACTCTTTTCAGTTCATCTTCATGTCCTCTTTCGCCGTCCGTTCGCGCTTGTACCAGGATGCAAATCTTTGGGAGCAACATCATTATCCTATGCAAAACACCAAAAACAATAAAAAATTGAAAAACACAAAACCAAACAATAAACGTCTCCTCTGGGATTCTTTACTCATCACATTCACTTTGAAAACGAGAACTCACTTCTTCCGTCTAATGCAAGGCAGTTAGCACTCGAGCCAGACGAGTCATACACTTGAGCATAGACAAGCAAGCAGTTCACACAAAACATCCAAGTCTCTTTGAGTCGAACTACGACGTTCTGACTTCCTCATTGCACGAGAGGATACGTAGGCATAACTTAATGGTTATCGAACAAAAGTCCCCAAGTCTCCCCTCTCTCCTTTTTCTAGCTTTCTTTTCTTAGCCTCAATTTTGAGCTCCCATCCTTTATATACCATCACCCTGTACATCCATCTCTTTTATACGCAGCTAGCACATACACTTTCCCCCCTTTTCTAAACACAGTCAGGTAAGCGTGGATCCCGTCGAGTACGATGGACGATATGGGTGCTAATACCTTCCCAGGCCGTAACCAACCCCCTTACCCAGTCTCTTTGGTTCGCAACCGTCTTATCCTTATCTTTCTAGGTTTATGCAGAATTATCTTTCCTTCGGGATAAAACTGCCTAGTTGGTGACTCTATTCAACCTCAACCTTCAACATCACCGACACCAATTTGCGTTTAAACCAGGATGAAAATCCAGGGGACCGACAACTTGGCGATTCTGCTGGGGAGCTTGCAACCAGGGCTTCTGAGTCCTTGAGGGTTTCACCTAGCGCTTGTCTGATTTGTGTTTATGGGGGTGTTATGTGTTATATGTATTTTTGCTTTATTTATCGCTTTCTATATAGCTTTATTTATTTCTTTTGTTTATCATTTTCATTTACTGCTTTTCACATTTCATTATTATTATCATATCATTGTGCTGGATTGTTGTTACCTTGGTGGGTGGGGTATTCCAGTGAGAAAGGCTCAATACAAAGGCCTGAGTGACACATAGGATTAGAGTGATTTCGTATTCTTTCCCATTCCATTTCGGTCTGGTGCGGGAATATGAAAACATGGTTCAGACATGGGTTTCCTTTTGAGAACTCTGTGCTACGGATCTCCTGTAGTGCTAGAGCTATCTAGGAAGTCTGCTAAGTCTGGATGACCTTTTTAGATGACCTTCAGCATCTGAAGTGAATTAGGGGAGGATTATTTATGATTAGTTTAAGCACTATATCCCCCCAGGATGAATGTGTTTACACTTCTCATAATAAATCCAAATTTGGGGATCTTTGTTCTAGTACATACATGTGAGTGGGATGGGATATTTACAGGTTTGCAAGAACCATTGACCTCATCATACCTTGCAACTGGAATGCTATAAGGTTGTACTATTTTGGACTGATTCTTTGAAACCCTGGACTATTGACTCTTTATTTGAGTCCCCCACCCGGTTACTGGTTCTCAAACCTTCATCTGAAACTTTGAACACTCAAGGATCCCACCATAGGCAACTGATTATCCAGCACTTGATCACAAACCCTTGCATATCATCATCATGCATCATATTGCATCATTTCTAACCTTTGTCTATTTGTTTTACAGGGTATCCACTTTTCTTGGTTTGGTTTTGACCGTTCTTCTGCTCAGCCTATCTGCTACAACACTTCTTCAGTTATCTCCTTCAGCACACATCTTCAGAATGGATTCAACAAGGAAAAGCAACATCACATATCATTTCTTCGAGTATCCTTTAGCATGAATTAAACAGATACAGGCCCTCATTACTCCTGATCATGTACCTCTGTTCACAAAAAGTCACGGTAGAATCTTGGACATAATTATGAACCTGGATGCATCACAAAGGAGCATGATTCACACTTTGTATGTAATTTTATGACCCTCCCCTCCGTTGTTTCACTTTCCCAGACTTTCAGATTGGCCCGTTGCTAGAAGAGTACTCCATGTTGTTGGACATCCCCATCCGAAGAGGAATTCCTTTCAATCCTGAAATGACTCCTCCGAAGAATGAAGACATAGCCAAAGCACTACATCTGGAAGTAACCACCAAATTGATGAACACATGACTTCCAAGGCTGGAATCCCAGGCCTTCATATGGATTTCTTGATTACTCAGGCTACAAAGCATGCTGCAAAAGGGAATTGGGAAACTGTCTGTGCTCTCCTAGCTCTCATCATTTATGGTATCATTTTGTTTGCAGACAAGCTTAAGTTTGTAAGCAAGAATGCCATCCACATCTTCATGCTAAAGAACCGGTTCCCACCTGTAACACCCCAAATTTGCCCTTTTATATTTAGCATCATCATCATATCACAATCATCATCACCATGTTATATCCTTAGCATTTTGCATAGAAAGATGAAGCATAACACTCACATGTCCCAACATAAGGCATATGATCAATCATTTGGGAAATTCGAAGCACTACAAGTCAAAGTCAAGAGCATGGTGACCTGGCAAGAAGCTCATAGGACCTTTTGTACAAGCTTGGTATCATGGTCAAAGCCCTAAAAAAGGACTGAGAATCAAGATCAGATTGGAATGGTTGGCGCCGGGTTATTCTTGGAGTATCCCACCAAAAGGAGGGAGAATTCAAAATTTTCTTGCGTTAACTGGTTAACGCTTTGGTTAATCGGTTAACGACTGCGAATTTTGAATTCCAACAGCAGGGTCAGCATGTGTTTTGGCTCTTTTTTTTCATATTTTCTGATTTTATTCATTTTGAATTAATTGGGAATTATGGAGAAGGATCTAGAGGGTTTACCAAGCCTAATTCCGAGGCTAGATCCTAATCACTTTCTAAGTTAATTCCAATCCA
Organism: Lathyrus aphaca; assembly: GCA_963966055.1. Classification (NCBI taxonomy): domain Eukaryota; kingdom Viridiplantae; phylum Streptophyta; class Magnoliopsida; order Fabales; family Fabaceae; genus Lathyrus; species Lathyrus aphaca. The sequence goes on along the minus strand of OZ014523.1, from coordinate 203,387,594 downwards.
CATTTTTTGGATCCCAAACCAAAATTTTGGGCCCCAAGCCTAGAGGATATTTATTCCATTTCCCTCCAAACCAAGAAGAGGACTCTCTCATAATTCACTTCTCATTTTCTGAATTTCCACCACTCTCTCACCATTCTCTCATTTTCTCTCCCAATTTTCCAAATCACTCAAAATTCCTCTTTGAAGATCACAAAACTTTGCATTAAAGTTTGTAGATCTTGGAACTAGACCTCCATCCATAGCTTCTTTGCATCAATTTGTTAGTTTCACTACTTGGTTAAGATCTGATTTGGTAGTTAGAAGTGATTTTGGAGCCAAGTTCTTGCATCAAGATCCTTTGCTTGCATTTTATTTTGCATTGCGTGTGAAGATTAGCACCGGATCTTCGAAGTTTTCCGCGAGATTCCTCATTTCCAGCTCAAACAACATTTACCAAAGCATATCTCAGCTTTGTAGGTTGGTTAAGTTCAGATCTAGCTCTGTTTTTAGCTTATTTTCATGCTTGTTCTTAGATCCACCGTGTGCTTGTGTATTTTCTTGTCTTGCTTGATTTGTTTGGTTGATTTGTGATCGGATCTATGTGTTAATGTTCATGAGCTTAATGGTGTTTGATTAATGTGGATTGATCTTACTATTTCATGCATAATTGATTGTTGGACTGTTGGTGAATTATGTGAATTAAGTTGGTTTGAACTGAGCTTTTTCTGCAGGTTTTAGTGTTGTTCGCACAGTGTTAACCGGTTAACACTTTGGTTAACCAGTTAATGCGTCTGTTTTCTGTGTTTTTTTCTGCAGGTTTGATTTGGTTAACCGGTTAACGCTTTGGTTAACCGGTTAACACTGAAGCAGAGTGCCAAGTTTGGGCTGTTTTGAGCTTGTTTGCTTCCCTTACTTGCCTTAATCATCATGGATCATTGTATGATCATTTTGTATGCTAGTTAGGGTGGTTTGCTTGCTGGTTGATGCATGTTTACATTTTCTCGACACGTAAATTCATGTATTTTCAAAGCTTGGTATGTTTGTTGATTTTGCCTTCTTGAAACTTTGAGCATGTTAATTCCATGAATCGTGTTGATGTGCTATCATTGATTTGATGTGTTGAATATGTACTGGAAATTTTGCTAAAATTTGTAGGTGCAATGGTAAGTGAAGTGTGGATGTTTATCCACATTTCAACTCTTCAGCTCTTATTCTTACTTTGCTTTCTACTTTGTGGTTTTTTATGAGCCTTATGCCATCATGTGATTCAACTCTTCTTTTTTTCCCCTTAGAAGCAACTTTTCTCCTTTAGAGGAGTAAGTTGTTCTCTAGCTTTCCTCTCCTTTCCTTTTCTTCTCATTTAATCTTCTTTTCTATTAGGATAGTTGTAAACACCCCAAATTTTCCCTCACCCATTCACACCATGGTTTGTGATATGCATAAGTTCACTCATAGCATCTCATACCACATTTTTGATTCACTGCATTGCTTCTAAGTCATCTGCATCTAGGGTTTGTGATCTGAGCAATCCAAGAGCTATTTGAGCCACTCCAAAGGTCATCAATCACTTCAAATGGGTCCATGTATGTTCAAGTATCATCTTATATCCCCCACAAAGTCAAGAAAGTCAAAGAATCACAAGAACTGAGAAAGGCATGGAAGCAGAGCCAGGTTTAACTGCACAGATGACCTAGAATTAGGGTTTTGGTTTCAAAGGCCATAACTCCAAATTTTTTGGTCATTCTTGTTTCTATTGGTCTCTATATGGTATAGGGATCATGCATATCAATTTTCATGAAGAAATTCCATGGGGAAGGCATCTGATCACAAGATGACTTCTTGAGCAAGTCATTGTAAAATCAGGGCATCTGAGGCCCCCATTGACCCAACCAAAGGGTGTTCATCATCATTTTGATTGTGTATGATCTTTATTTGATCATAGAAAGTGTTAGAATTTCACAAAATTGAAGAATTCCAAGCCATTTGCAAAGTTGCCTTTTTGGGAAAATGACTTGTAATGGAAACTTGCCATTTTGGGAAAGTTTTTCAACCCTTGCTTTTTGATTCAAAAATGCTTCAAATGGGAAAACTTTGGTCATGAAAGTTGTAGAATGTATCATTCCCTTTTCAAAAAGTACAAGAACTCATTCTAATTCATTTTGGATCAAAAGTTATGGCTTGTCAAAGTTGGACAAAATCACATAATTTCAAGTTATGCACCAAAGAGGCAAAGTTGCAAAACCCCTTGCCAAGGTAAAATGAGACCTCAAAGTGACTTCTAATCTTTGTACAAACATAAACCAATGCCTAAAAGTCAGAATGCACCAAAGGTTTGCCCATTTTCATGACTTAGGGATCAAGAAACTTCAAAAGGGGCAAAATTGGACAAAGTTGCAAAACATCATACAAACCCTAATCCACTTGCTAATTGGCTTCAAGACTGATCCCATGGCTCTCCTCATTCCTTGCTGCGCAGGACACCCCTTTGTCCTTGGCCTACCAATGACCCATACCTCTCTTACACAAAACATTGACTTTATGCAAAAGGGCCATACCAATCAAGCTAGGCCACACCAACTCCTCTGACCTATCCAAGAGTGATAAGTGGACCAAAAGAGACTAAACACAACACAAGCTGAAACCTCAGATTGCCAAAGTTATCAAAAATTCTCCAACTTGCAAAACCTTTCGAATCTCTCAGCTCACTCAACCAATCTTCAAACCAACTTCACCATTGATCTCAAAGTGACTCATTGACCACAAACCAACCATTGAAACAGTAAAAAACACTCCATAAACCAAACACGATTTCTGACCAGTTGGCTTGCAAACTCCCAAATCAGCCAAAATAAATTCCTTCCAAGTATCAAAACTTCATCAGGAGTTCAAGGGGAGTGGTTTGCACAAAAAGAGAAGGCCTAAAAGTCCCAAACTAAGAAAGCTCAAGCTCAGGTACCTCCTTGAAACTTTTTTCCAGAACTTGTTTCTTTAGTTATAGAATGGTAGAGTATGTTCCACTAATCACTCTGAGCTTTATACTTTCGAAAATGGTTGAGAATTGAGTTTGTATGATTGTTCTGAAAGTTTTGACATTTTTAATCTTTCCTTCGAATCTTGTGTTTGAGCAAAAATAAATTCATTTTGAGGGTAGATTCATGTTTAGGAGAGTGAGGGGAGTTGATCTGGAGCTTTAGAGCTCCAGAAATAACGTAGGGAAGAAGTTGGCAACTTTCAGGTGAGGGGGTCACCGGAGAAGACGACCGGAGCTCTTCTCCGGTGACCTGAAAGTCATTAATGTGTTAATCTGGATTAGGGTTTGATTTGAATGTGGAGCGTACGATTTCATTTCCCGCGCGTGTCCAATGGCCCATATTGTCCCACTTAACCCTAATTTCCAATTATTTAAGTTAACCAGGATTAATTAATTATTTAATTGAGATTTGTTCAGTTTGAATTGTAGCCACTAGATCACGCGCGTAGTCAACTCCCGCGTCTCAGCTTTGAATCTTGGCCCTCAGATCTGATTACTTCCCATTTAAATCAATTTTTATTTCATTTTAATCCCTTTTTCTTTGTCATTTATTTTAAAATAGTTAGGAAAATCCTAAAAATATTTCCCTTTGCATTTTTGTTTCAAATATTTTTCTTAATCAGAAAATGATTTTTATTTTACTTTTTGCATTAAAATTATTTTTTAAATCATTTAAATGTTTATTTTTAATTAGTTAATGAAAATTAATTAATTAAAAATACATTTAGGTATTTAAAAATCACAAAAAAATTCACATTGCATTTAGAAACATTTATAAACATTGTCCAACTCTCAAACCAAATTTCCTTTTTGTTCTTGATGCCTTTTGATCATTTTCATTGGAATTAAATTCATTTTAAGGCAATATTTTTGTGCAAACTTTGAAAAATCCTTTCTGCCTAACCATTGAGAGTTGGATGATGATTCTTCTTGCATTGCACTCTTCATAGCATGTAGTTTATAGGATAAAATTGGTTTGATTTGATCTTCCATTTTCAATTTGTTTTGCATTTTTCTTGATGAGGTACCTTAAAACCCTAGCAATCTTAGGAATTTCATAACTTTCACTAGGTTAAGAGTTGGATCCTCTCCTTTGGGCAGTGAGCTTGTATGGGTTTAGGGTATCTTTGATTGTATTTTCAAATTTTTATCATGACATTTGCTTCTGGTTTTGGATTTTTGTTTTGCATGATGCATGTAACCCTAATTTGTGCTTTCCTTTGCATCCATTTCTCATTTGCTTGCATCCAATGACTTGCCTTGATATTTTGTGCATTCACTTGATTCATAATACATCTTAGGACATATTAGAATCATGAGTGATCATTGCCTCTTTCATTTGCCATGTTATTTGTCCTTTACATTTCATAACTTTTCATGTACTTTCATGGTTCAAAACATGCCTCATTTGCATTTTTTATGCTTGTATGATCATTCTCATGCCTTGCCTCATGTTTGCATCATCTCTTAGCATCATTAACATCATGTGAATGCTTCTGACTTTGGTTTGCATCATGGCATTTCATCTCATTTGCATTACATTTCATTTTCTTATGCTAACATTTCAGGTGGTAAGTTGTTTGAGAAGTGAATTTGCCTTCACTTCTCACTTTATCTTTTCATCTCTTTCATACTTCCTTTGCTGCATTTTGTATGTGTATTAGAGTGAGCTTGCTCATTCATGTTCATCTTACTTTCTTTCTTCAAGCAACTTGTCTTCTTAAGTGAAGCAAGTTGTTCTGCTTCTTTTTGCTTCCTGCTCCTTTCATCTGCTTCCTTCCTGGTGGTTTCTCTGAAGATCTTCTTGCAAACCTCATTAACCCTAGGATCTCCAAGCATGATAACAATTAGGGTTTGATTAGTCTCCCCATTTAGTTTTACCTTTGAGTCATCTTTGAGTCTTCTCTTCTCATCTCTTAATCAAGGACTAAACCCCAAAGGCTTTAAGGCTTTGTGATTAAGCTTATGCCTGCATCCTTCTATTAGGAAGGAGTGTATAACTTAAATCCTAAGTGTTGAACCCTTAGTGTGTTTAAATCCTTTAATCAATTCACTTAATAATCATCAAGACATCAAGCTTGTAACTTGGGCCTTGCATTAGGGTTCTAATTCTTCCTTAATTGGTTAAGAAGGACTAACCCTAGTGTTAATGGACAAGTCCCCCTCAAGTTGTCTTAAAAATCATAAAATCCACTTCTTAATCTTATCATTAACTAAAATCCACTTTAATAAAGGCTTTGTTTTGTCATGGGATTAATCCCTAATCATGGATTAAGTTGAGGAGTCTTCCTCAGCTTAAATGTTCTCATCTATTATCCTTCTATTAGGACGGTGTAATGAATCCATTAAATTCTTGATTATGGCTTAAACTCATTACTTAACACTAAAAAAAACAACAAAAACATTTAAATAATCACAAATAGGATAATGATCTTAATCCTACATCATGGTGATTAAGTGTGAGGTGCTTACTTCACATTTAAGGTATCCTCATTACCCCTAATCAGAGGGAGGATGTGATGAGTTTACTAACCCATTGGTTTAGGCTTAAGCTCATTTTCTTATGACAACCTTTCAAAAGCAATAAAAGATTGAAAACACAAAAACAAACAATAATCGTCTCCTCCGGGATTCTTTTCTCATCTCATTCACTCATAAACGAGAACTCGCTTCTTCCGTCTAATGCAAGACAGTTTGCACCTGAGCCAGACAGGTCATACACTTGAGCATATGCAAGCAAGCAGTTCACAAGTCAATTTACCTTTCAGTCTCTTTGAGTTGAACTACGGTGTTCTGACTTCCTCATTGCACGAGAGGATACGTAGGCATAACTTAACAGTTATCGAACAAAAGTCTCTGTATTTTCCCCCTTCTTCCAGCATTATTCTTTAAGCCTCATAGTCTTGAGCAATTCATTCTTATTCTCACACTGACACTTCACATATTTCACTTCACTTTCACTTTACACTGACACTTGCAGTCTTTCCATCCTTGATACACAAATTGCACTGACACTACCCCTTTAAAACACAAATCTTTTAAGCGTGGATCCCGTCGAGTACGACGAACAATCTGGGTGCTAATACCTTCCCAGGTTGTAACCAACCCCCTTTCTCAGTCTCTCTGGTTCGCAACCGTCTTATCCATATCTTTCCCAGGTTTATGCAGCATTACCTTTCCTCCGGGATAAAAATGCCTAGCTGGCGACTTTTGTCTTCTGAGTTCACCCTTGTGTGTTCTCCTCCTTTTCGCCGACCGTTCGCGTCTGTACCCCTCTTGACCTTGGGTGTCATTTGGTGGGAGCGACAATAGTTTCAAACCATACTAACCTTAGGACCACCTTTGCATGTTAATATTAGGATTAGTCATTCCCCATTAGACTTTTACCTTTGCTCCTTTGTGGTTCTCTCTCTCTTCTCATCTCAAAACAAAACCTAAAAAAACATTAATAAAGAAAGAAGGGACCTCTTGTGTATAGCCTTATTCCATGGGGCATATGTATTCATTCCATCTTGGAATAGTACATTTGTCTAGCATGATGCACAAGTCGGATCATGAGGTCATCTTCACCAAGAAAAAGCATAAAAAACAATTCTTCATTTTTAATTACTAAGATACCTAATAACTTTAACAAGTTAGTGTGCTTAGGCCCTAGCCCTTGGAAACGAGTCTTGGATAAATTCTCCTTACTCGGTGTGCCTATTCTATTATTCCATCTTGGAATGTAGTAGCAAGTACAGATTCCATGGAAAAGAGTTTGAGTTCACTTCCTTGTGCCACACTCCTAAAAGACTTCTAAAAAACACAAACAAACAATAAGCGTCTCTCCTTCAGGACTTCTCTTCTCATCATCCTCACTCTGAACACGGACTTGCTCATACTTGTCACTTTGCAAGACGGTTACGCACTCGTCGTCCGAGCATGCAACACCTAAGCATTGACATAGGCAGTTCAAGCCTTAAGACACAAGCAATTTTTCCACCCCTAGTTAGGGGAACTACGGTGACTCTGATCCTCATTGTCCAGATGAGGTACGTAGGCAGCGGGGTAGGGCCCGTTTGAGCACACTCTTTTATTTTCCCTACATTTCCCCCATTTCTTTTCTTATCCAGTTCATTTTCTTTTTGCAGCAGCTTTCATTTCTTCACCCTTTGAAACAGTTTCTTTGCAAGTGTGGATCCCATCGGGTACGGCGGACGATCTGGGGTGCTAATACCTTCCCAGGTCGTAACCGACTCCCGAACCCAGTCTCTTTGGTTCGCAGGACCTTTGTCCTTCCTTTTCTTTTCTTTGGTTTGTGCAGCATTACCATTCCTGTTCCTTCGGGATTAAAATGTCTGGCTGGCGACTCTACCTTCTTCCGCGCCACTTTCACGTTTGTACCAGGATGGAAATCCAGGGAGCGACAGCTGGCGACTCTGCTGGGGATCGAACCCAGAATCGCTGGTTCCCTTGAGAGTCTCTCCTAGCATTTGCGTGTTTCTGTTTCATTGCGTGATTGATTGTTTGTTGTTGCATGTTTATTTTACTGTTTCTTATTTACAGTTTTATTTACAGCTTTATTTACAGTTTTCAGTATTTATATTCATGCATCATATATTATTACTGGACTGTCTGGCTGTGCTGGTTTCCTTTTTTCTGTGGGATTGGGAACTATTACTGTGAGATGAGCTCGTAACCAGGGCTCGAGTGCACCCTAGGACTTAGCATGGACAGTCACTTTGGCTTCATGGCATCTTGCTATGTTGATAGTAGTGAGTTCCACACCCAGACTTGCGACCGTCTTGGAAGTGTTTTGATGCAGGAATCTTTCTTGGATCATTACACGACCTCGATAGTGCATCTGGGGACCGATCATTGAGAACCTTTGTGGAAACAACCCTCTCTAGTGGTGACAGTGGTAAACCACATTTTGTGGCAAACCCATTCGCACCCGAGGACCCACTGGAAACTTGCATAGGATGGCCTGGTTCTTTTATAGGAACTCAGTCAAAGCATCTGGTCGTATGACGATAGTATTGTACCCTTCGAGATTAATGTACTATTGTTTCTCGATTTCAGCGCCCGAAGCTGGGGACTTATAAGGGATGCTTGTTTTCTCGGACTCACGTTGAGACCTCCCTGAGTAGTACATAATGCCAAACCGATTCCATGATCTGGTCATGAGCCATTTCTCGGAAATGGTGAACGTATTATTGCTATTCGGCTTTGAGAGTCCGTGATGTTTGACCTGGAGCACACCTGTGAGATTGGGAGGGGTTTACAGGTTTGCAGGAACCATTGACCTCATCATACCTCATTACCAATACAGTTCTATGATTTGATATGGCTACATGGATTTTGGAGTTCTTAAGTCATTTGATATCTGATTTAGGGCTTATTTGAGATTTAATTCTTGTTCATGGGGCTTTATTCAAAGGATCTTGGATCTTGGTCACTTGGGTCCAGTTTTCCATATCCAAACAGTCCTAGTTGTTGATCATATGTCTGCATTGCATTTGCATTGCATCATACTTGCATTAATTGTTTGTGTTTCCATTCCAGGTTATCCTTTATCCATTGTACCTAGTTCTGGTAATCATTATTTCTCCAGATGACAGAAGTCCAAGAGAGACCCAGAAAAAGGAATGCTCATTACACTTTCACGCAACCAGAAATTGAGGGTATTCAGAAACTGGTGGGCTTGATGAGTGACAAGGTTTCAGATGATTTTAGAAGCCGGTATGGGAAGATCTTGGGTTATATGAACAAACTTATTGTTGATTAGAGAGATAGCCTTCACTCTTTGTTGCAATTTTATGATCCTCAATTGAGAATTTTTGTGTTTGCTGACTATGTCTTGGCCCCTACTATGGAAGAGATTTTTTACATCCTGAAGATTCCTATCAAGAATGGTGTTCCCTATTATGCTGCCGAGAAGTGTCCCCCGTACAAGGATATAGCAGGTGCTTGTCATTTGATTATGCTTAGAGTAAAGATGGAGTTGGAAGTTAGCAAGGGGAAGGGATTTACCCTGGATTTTCTTATCACAGAAGCTCCTGTGTTTGCTTTGGGAGGGAAGTGGTTAGAATTCAGTGCACTGTTAGCATTAATGGTATATGGGATAAGTCTTTTCCCAGGAGAGAAAGGATGGGTAAGCTTGGAGGCTGTCACCCTTTTCATCAAAGAAAACCCGGTGCCTACGCTGTTGGGAGACTTTTACTTTGATTTCCATCACAGAAATGAGAAAAGAAAAGGGTACGTAAATTGTTGTGCTCCATTGTGTCGCTCCCCGGATTTCCATCCTGGTACAAATGCGAAAGTGGCGCGAAAAAGATTAGAGTCGCCAGCCAGGCATTTTTATCCCGAAAGAACGGGAATGGTAATGCTGCACAAACCAGAAGAAATGAAAAGGAAGGACACGGGTCCTGCGAACCAAAGAGACTGGGTTCGGGAGTCGGTTATGACCTGGGAAGGTATTAGCACCCCAGATCGTCCGCCGTACCCGACGGGATCCACGCTTGCAAAGAAAATGTTTCAAAGGGTGAAGAAATGAAAGCTGCTGCAATAAGAAAAGGAACTGGAACTGGAAAAGAATCTGGAAAAGGAACTGAGAAAGAAAACGAAAGGAAAAATGTAGGGAAAATAAAGATTGTGCTCGAACAGGCCCTACCCCGCTGCCTACATACCTCATCTGGACAATGAGGATCATAGTCGCCGTAGTTCCCCTAACTAGGGGTGGAAAAGATTTCTTGTGTCTTAATGCTTGAACTGCCTATGTCAATGCTCAGGTGTTGCAGGCTCGGACGACGAGTGCGTTACCGTCTTGCAAAGTGACAAGTAGGATCAAGTTCACGGATGGAGCGAAAAAGATGAGAAAAGAATTCCCGAAGGAGAGACGCTTATTGTTTGTTTGTGTTTTTCAGAAGCTTTTATGAGTGTGTCACAAGGAAGTGAACTCAAGCTCTTTTCCATGGAATGTGTACTTGCCACTACATTCCAAGATGGAATAATAGAACAAGCACACTCAAGCAAGGAGAAGATCCCCAAAACTTGAATCCAGAGATTAGGGCTTAAGCTCACTAACTCATTAACTTATTAAGTGTTTTTGTATTTTTTGATGAAGAAGTGTGTTTTATGATTTTCTTGGTGAAGATGGTATCCTGATCAGACTTGTACATCACAAGACAAGCTTGTACTATCCCAAGATGGGAAGACTACAAGTGTCTCATGGGATAATGCTATTGCTCAAGATATCACTTCAATCTTTATTAAGTGTCTTCTTTAGGGTTTTGAGATGAGAAGAGAAGAGAAACAAAAGGATCACAAAGGTAAAAGTCTAATGGGGGACTAATGAATCCTAATGTTATCATGCAAAGGTAATCCTAGGTTAGTGAGGTTAACTATCCTAAAGAAGAAAGAAGAAGAGAAGAATGAAGAATAGAAGATGGAGAAAGTAAGGCATAAGCCCATCACAATAATAGTATCAATGAAGAAAGGAGAGGAGATAAGAATTGGAGATGTGGGAATCACATCCACACCTCTCACTTACCAAAGCCCCTGAAATGGTTAGTGACACAAGCATAAATGCACCACAAAATGAACATAATGTCAAACCAAAGTCACACAACCAGAAGTGAAGTCATAAACACAAATGCCAAATGCAAACTTAAAGCACAAGAATGAGAAAAGAAATACAACTCACAATGAAGCATTATGAATCACCATGACAAGACAAAGTAAACATGAGAAGACACAAAGCAAAATAGTCAAAGCAAAACCACCAAGTGCAAATCCAGAACCCTAACATGTTAAGAAGGTGTCTAAGGACCACATGAGATGAAGAGAAGAAGTGCACACTCAAGAATTTACATCATGGGAAGCAAAGAAACAAGAGAAGTGAAGTGAGCATACATAAGAATGAAAGGATTTCAAAAGCAAACAAATCACAAAATTTACAAAGGTACAAACACCATCTCAAAACCAGAGGGATACCAATATCCTAATACGGCTCTAAACAAGCTAAAGAAGTTGGCACAAGTGCCCTTCTAACCTAAAGAGTGATCACATGACCCAAAGGAAGCAAAAGGGAATAAGTAAGGAACAAAAATTCAAATCAAATCAAATATACATTCAAAAATTACACAATCTTGCACAAATGATCTTCAATCATACCATATCAACATGCCCAAAGGAGGGGATCAAAATCAGAAACTTAACCATTCAAATAAAAGCTTAAACATGGATTAGGGTTAGAAAACTTTAGGCACAAGTTAGAGACCAAAATCAATTAAACAAAATTCTAAAAATCAGAACAAAAATCACCAATAAACTAAATCTCATCATGAATCTAGAGCAAAAAGAATCACCTAAAAATTCAAAATAATGATCAAGATAAAAAATGAACAAGTCAGCATATTTCAAAGTGGAATAAAATCAATTAATTAAAAGAGACAATTAATTTCCACGTGACAATTAAAAATAAATGAAAAATAAAAATACCAAAAATTAAAGAAAACTAAAAGAATCATTCCTGAATTTTTTTATGATTTTTGGAGACTTAATTCTATTTTAAAAAATTAAAAAGCAAACTGAAAATAAAAATAAATAAAACAAAAGAGATGATGAAGTTGTGGTGCGAATAGCAATTAATCCAGTTCAAATAAAATGGGCCTAATGAGAGGGGGTGTGAATAGAATAAAGAGGCCCAGGATTCTCAGTCAAACAAAAATAAGAAAGTATACACATCTAAAGGCTCGTGAGCAAAGTCAACAGATCTTAGGGCTTATGAGTGAAGTCAACAAGACTGGGAAGTAAACAGATCCAACGTATCAAATTTAAATTCACTAATTAAATGAAATCTGACGGATATGTTTTAAAGTTATGGAAATCCTGATTAATTAAATAAATAAAACATAATTAAGTTAATTAACCTAGATCTAACGACCAGGATCTAATCTGGACAAGCTAAAACCCTAATTAACCCTAACCTAAACCTTACCGGCCGGAGAAGCGCTGATCGTCTTCTCCGGCGAGCCCCAACTTGCAGAACTCTAAACCTCCATGAAAACGAGTAAATCACACATCAAAATGATCCTTGAGCCAAGCATATCACAAATCAATCATCAAAATCACATAAACTAACACACATAAACTGAATCGAAGAGAAACAGTTTGGATCTCAAAAATTCAGATCCTCAGCCTACCTTCATTTCAACACCATTTCAACATCTAACTACATCATTAGACTCAGGATAACACGCATATCATAATGCACATCTTTAAAACAAGATCTGGAAAAATAAATTTGGGAGCTAACCTGAAATTTAACCTTCTCAAATCCTTCAAGAAAACTCCTCAGCCACGTGCAAATCTCATTCTTAACTTCTCTGTTTGCAAAATAAATGCAAACAAAGCTTTAGATCTCCTTGAATTGTGAGTTTCGAACTATCTTGCTTCAAAATGGTACTGTATGAAATCCTTGCTTCTAGGTTAAAATGATGGAGGATTTGTGATCCTTACACTCTAAGGATGATGAAAATGTGAAGAAATGAAACAATGAAGGTGTGATGTGGAAGATTCGACTGGAAATGCAAATGAGCAAGAAAGTCGGGAGTGAGGGAATCAGAGCAAAAACTGCTGCATTCATAGCATACTTAGCTTATATATCATGTGCATATTGTGCTGGTTAGGGTTTTAGAGGCAAGGGTAGCATGGTAAGTGTGACTGAAGTGGATTTGCAAAATGGCAAGAAAGGTGTGACTCTCTCATTTTTGCGTGCAAGGCTCTCCCCATGTGCTCATGCTGACTCTCCTTCATGCATTTTCCACCTTTGGATCAGATTTGTATCAATGAGAAACTTGAATCATGCTTTTCATGATATTTTGCAAAATTGCCAAAGGTGAATTATCTTCCTTCCCACTCACGAATTCTTTTGTTTCCTTGGGCAACAATTCTTCTCATGCATTGCCTTGAAACACTATGACCTTATTTTGTCCATAACATCACTTAAAAATACGTTACATGAGGTTTTGCATTTGGAGGAGGCTTAAAATTCATGCCATGCCCTAAAAAACAAGTGATTTTCGAAGGGCATATCTCACAAACCATGAGGGCTATGAAAAAGTACTTGTACTTTTTAAAAATGGGAGACTTTAATCTTCAATTTTCATGTTTTGTGGAAATCAATTTGAAGCTTTTTTCACCAAGTTATGTGACTTTGAAAATTAGGGCAAAAAGTTGCCAAAATTAGAAACTTCCATGACCAATCACATGCCCAAAATGCAAAACACCTCAAAACCTATTTATTCTTGATCTTTGATCTTGCCAAACCTCTTCTAAGGTTATAAGAACATCCCTTGACTAGAAAAATAGGGTTGGACCCTTTGAATTCCCATAGTTGACTTCTAGAATGCACAGTTGACCAATTTCTTCCTTTACAAGCAACTGAAGAAATACCTGACTTCCGCAAGGAATTTTCTCACCAAATTTCATCCCTAAGATCCTCTTATCATATGAAAGACTTTGCCCAGATGAAATGTCCAAAGTCACAAAGTTTCCATGCTTGAAACTGAAACCCTAATTTGGGATCATTGTGTAGGAGCTTTGCCCTAGCTTGAATTCCCTGATGATCCTCCAACCTCATGGGCTTCTGTGAATGATCTTGAGCTTGTGAATGCAATGTAGACTCCCTATAGGATTTGAACAAATCCATTGGGCCTCTTGTTATAGCTTGAGGTGCCTCAAATCCCTCCATAGATGATCATATGCCTAATGCTAGGTCATGAGAATGTTATGCCTCATCTTTCCATGCAAAGATGCCAAGAATATGATATGCTTATGAAGACTATGGTATGATGATGATGCCTAAAAAAGAAGAGGGCAAATTTGGGGTGTTACACATTGTTCGCTGAGTGGTTCGCTTAGAAGCTTCCAAAGTCAGGACCGTTCAAAGATCTTAAGCAAGATTGGAAGTGGACTAGAAGATTGATGGGGTTAACATCTGATGATATATCTTGGGGGTGTAGCAGAAACTTAGTGGGGAAGGAGTTTATTACAAGGTGTGGAGAATTTCCCTATGTGCCTTTGTTAGGTAGGAAATGAGTGATAAGTCATAACCATGTGCTGTCTAGAAAATAATTTGGCTATCCACTGAAGGATCCTCCATCAGATGAAGAAATAGTAAAGACTTTGTATCTTTCAGCTGAAGATAATAAGCAGTTGGTTATCCAAGTATCTCAAGCTTGGGAAACAAAGGTTAGGGAGGGTAAGAAATAATTTGGAAAGGTGGACCCTAAGACCTATCTCCCTTTTGCTGCTTGGATACAAGGTAGGGTTGACACTTTCTTCCTTCCATTTTCAGTTGAGGCTCCATTATATCCAAAAGAGGTACCTGTACAATCCACTGTTTCTCTTGAAGATTACAAGAAGTTGGAAGCTCAGTTGCACGTGGTTCAGATAGAGATTTCTGAAATGGCTAGGTTGTATCACCGTGCCAATCATGCTAAGCAAAAAGCAAAAGAAAAGCTACAGTGGATGCAGGTTACCTTTGAATCTAAAGAAAAAGAGTTTGCTGGAAGAGAAGCTCATTTTCAGAGATTGGGTTTAACAGAATCAAAGAGAGAAGCAGAGCGTAAAATGATTTTGAAGACTCTTAGAGAAGCTCGTCAATCCATTACCTGGTTACAGGACCAAAGAGAACAGGAGTAGAAAAAGTACAAAGAAAAGGAAGAGTTATTTGAGGTGCAGATGGAATTCAAGAAAGAAGAAGTAGAACAAGTTCACAAAATACGAAAGGAAAAGACCTAGCAATTGGTACAGAGCCAACTAGCCTTGGAAGAAGCGATGAAGGAGATTGCAGATCTTAAGCTGAGAGCAGGCGTCAAGAAGAACCGGACAGGGGTGGTGACTGTAGAAGAGGAGCCTGAATCTTCATTTAGCCTAGGGTTTTAGTTTATTGTTATTTGCATTCAGACTACCTACAAGCTTGTTGTAGGAGTCTTGCTTTATCCTTTTTGTTTTTTTTGTATTGTATTGTAGCCCTTTGGGAATTATGTGTATGTGTATGACTCTGATTGTTGGTAGTTTGTTCATGTTATGCAATGATACTTTCCAATTACCGTTTATGAACAAACAAAGTTGTTTGTGCTAAGCCATCAGGGTCTGAATACTCCTCAAAAGAGTTTACAAAGCCAGTTTCCAAAAAAACCATCTGGAGTATTTTCTGTCAAAATTACCAGAACTGGGGCATATTAATGCCTGAACGTGGAAACATGAATAGTTACATTGCATGCATATAAATTGTTTGTTGTTTTGCAGGTAATATGTCAGTTTTCTAACGTTTATGTCAATTGTAGGCACTATAGCTCCCAAGAAGGTTCATAGACAGTCAACTGTACACAGATACCCTACAAAGGTGAACAGCGAGAGAGCAATGGATCAGATGCAAGCAGATCTGGCTGACTTGAGGACAAGAATGGACAACTTCATGACCCTCATAACTGGGATGGGTCAAATGCAAGAGCGCTTGCGTGAGATGGTGGAGAATAATCAAGCCAGGAACAATGGGACAACAGATGGAAGTAACCGTAACGGGGCTGACGCCCGTCACGTTGAAATCCCTGTGGTGCAACCAGGGGTCACTATTATCAATGATGGAGTGAATAACATGCAGATGGATGGTTAAGAAGAACAGTTCACTTTGCTGGATGAGGGGGAATGCCAGGGAATTGACATAAATATGAGGTTTGAAGAAATGGCTGAGCAAATTCGCGCCATTCAATCTCAGAGTTCTCTAGGGTTTGACATCACTGTTCCGAGCTTAGTGCCAGGGGTGAGAATTCCATACAAGTTCAAGGTCCCTACTTTTGATAAGTATAACGGCAAAAATTTCCCGAAAACCCACCTTCAGTCTTTTGTGGGAAGGATTACTGCACATACAGATGATGAAAAGTTGTGGATGTATTACTTCCAGGATAGTCTTGTGGGAGATTCCTTGGAATGGTACATGAAGCTGAGTAGAGTCAATATTCGAAGCTGGAAGGATTTAGCTGAGGCGTTTGTGAAGCAGTATCAGTATAATTTGGATATGGCTCCAAACCATACCCAATTGCAGACAATGGCTCAGAATGCTAAAGAAGCGTTCAAAGAGTACGCACAGAGGTGGCGCTAGCTTGCTGCTCGAGTTCAACCTCCCTTGTTGGAGAATGAAATGGCAGACATGTTTATGGGAACACTACAGGGGGTGTTTATTGAGAGATTGGCATCTTGTTCAGCAACAAAGTTTAATGACATTGTGATAGCTGGAGAAAGGGTTGGAACTCTGCTGAAAATGGGGAAGATCCAAGACAGTGGCGCATGTAGCTCAGGTGGTGTTAGAAAAGCTTTCAATGGACCTCCAAGAAGAAGGGAGGGAGAAACTAATGCTGTGTATGTCCGAGGTCGGGGCCGTGGATACAGGGGATCTTACGAGCAGGTGACAGCTGTCACCATTCCAACAAGTCCTGTGCAACAACCACAACAACAACATCAATAACAACAGCCAAAGCGCAATAACTATCAGCAAATACCCTATCAACAGAGACAAGCTCGTCCATCTACCAGGATGCTTGACGCAATCCCTATGACATACACAGCACTGCTACAAAGATTGTTAGATTTGAACTTGGTTCAATTGAGGACATTGGTACCACCGCCACCTGGAGAACTTCCAGTGAGGTATGATGCTAACGCAAGATGCGCATTTCACTCAGGAGCTCCCGGACACTCAACAGAGAAGTTCATGGCATTACATCATAAGGTCCAATACTTGATTGACTCGAAAGAAATTAACTTCGCACTGCCTCCAAATGTTACATCAAACCCCATTCAAAATCATGGAGGGGCCCAGATCAATGTTGTTGATGGTGGTGAGAGGTTAAACTTGATTTTGAGCATGGATAAAGTGAAGACTTCATTGTTAGTGGTGAAGGACATATTGTTGAAAGGACAGGTATTCCCAGGTTGTGGTTATGACTGCGAGGGTTGCATGAATTCAGTTAATGGTTGTGAGGATTTGAAAGCTGGGTTGTAGTGTTTGATTGACGAGGGGTCTCTACAGTTTGACAGGGTTGACAATAGAAGTGATTGTGTGTCTATAGTGACAATTTATTTTGATCTTGCTGAAGTTCCTGCCCTGAGAGACCCTGTGACTATCTATGTTCCAGAAGTGAGTTTGGTTACCATTACTGTTTCGGGACCAATTCCCTATGTTGATGACAAGGCCATCCCTTGGCACTATGGCTCAGACATGTACGTAGAAGGTCAGAAAGTGGAAAGTAAAGCGGCGACAATTGACCCGACTGTTGTGAATGTCGGAGGAGTTGGTGGGTTTATCCGGAGTAGGCGTCTCTTTGCTCCTCAAACTATTAGAGGTGATCCCGAAGCTAAAGCTGCTGCAAAGGCTAAGGGTAAGCAAATAGTGACTGAAGAGGTGACAACTCCTGATGCTAGTCATGGCACTTTTGAAAAGGAAGTCGAGAAATTCATGAGAATAATTAAGAAAAGGGACTATAAGGTGGTTGAACAGCTGAATCAAACCCCATCCAAGATATCCATTATGTCGTTGCTGATGTGTTCTCAAGCTCATCGAGAGGCTTTGCTGAAAGTTTTACAAATGGCATATGTACCACAAGAGATAATTGTTAACTAGCTGGAGGCTGTGATAGCCAGTGTGAATGCCAGCCATGGGTTGGGATTCACAGATAGAGATCTCACTTCTGAGGGATGTAATCACAACAAAGCCTTACACATCACAATGGAGTGTAAGGGTGTTGTTCTATCAAATGTCTTAGTAGATACAAGCTCTTTTCTCAACGTACTCCCTAAGAAGGCCCTCATGAAGCTGAATGTTGATGGCATTGTTTTGCGACCTAGTGATTTGATTGTGAAAGCCTTTGATGAGTCACAGAGGTCTGTGTTCGGGGAGGTGGAGCTACCGGTAAATATTGGGTATCAGGTATTCAAGAGCACGTTCTATGTTATGGATATCCAACCCGCTTATAGCTGTTTGCTGGGACGTCCTTAGATTCATGCCGCTGGCGCAGTAACATCCACGTTGCATAAAAAAGTTAAAGTATGTGGTAGACGGCCAGGTTGTTACTGTATACGGAGAAGAAGTTTTTTTCGTAAGCCATCTGTCGACCTTCAAGTATGTGGAAATGGATGGGGAGATCCATGAAACACTTTGCCAGGCTTTTGAGACAGTCATTGTTAGTACTTTGTCTCCAGTTGCTGTAGTTCAGAGCAATGAGAAGGAAAGGACTTCTATCTACTCCTACAAGCAAGCTAAGGAGGTAGTCCAATCCGGAAACGCCCAGGGTTGGGGCAAGCTATTAGAAGTGGAAAAGAAGGATGACAAGTTTGGTCTCGGATATCAACCTGGTCAGTCCAGCTGGTTTCAAGGCAGTAAGTCCATAACGTTCACAAGCGCTGGAATGCTCGACTACAACAACATTTGTTCAACAGATGAAGATGGGGATGGTGACTGCGACTTGGATAACTGGATTCACCCATGCGTGCCTGGGGAGGAGCTCTGAAATTGGTATGCCGAAGATTTTGTTCAAGTTACTTGGCAGTCAAAGTAATTTTCTTGTTTCCATTTTTAACATATTGCATGTCAAATCCTGCACTCTGCCCAAGATGCATGGATCCATCTGTAGGGCCCCCATGCTTTTAATGAATTTACTTTTTCCATGAAATAAAGGATAATTTTCAAGCAAATTGTGTTCTCTTTTTTTTTTGTTTTAAATTTTTTCACAAAAACCAAATAAAATGGCAATGTTTTCTTTTCAGTATTTTTGTGTGTTTGCGTCCCTTGTAAAACGAACAGATTCAAAAGCAGTGGGATGTCGGGTTCCTTGCTGTAACTAGTTACCCACCTTGGGTAGCTAACATTGTGTCTGTAGCAAAGAAAGATGGCAAGGTCCAGATGTGCGTTAATTATCAGGATCTAAACATAGCAAGTCCAAAGGATGACTTTCCATTACCTCACATTGATGTGTTGGTAGACAACACCGCTCAGTTCTCGGTATTTTCTTTCATGGATGGCTTTTCCGGATATAATCAAATTAAGATGGCACCAAAAGACATGGAGAAAACGACGTTCATTACCTCGTGGGGGACGTTCTGTTATAAAGTTATGCCCTTTGGGTTGAAGAATGTTGGGGCAACGTATCAACAGGCTATGGTAACTTTGTTCCATGACATGATACACAAGTAAATTGAGTGCTATGTGGACGATATGATCGCCAAGTCCCGGGACGAAGAAGAACATCTAGTCAATCTCCAAAAGCTGTTTGACAGATTGATAAAGTACAGATTGAGGTTGAATCCAAACAAATGCACTTTCGGAGTGCGTTCTGGTAAGTTGTTGGGTTTCATTGTTAGCCAGAGGGGGTTTGAGGTAGATCCTTCAAAAGTAAAAGCAATACAAGACATGTCTGCACCGAAAACAGAAAAAGAAGTGCGTGGGGGTGTTTTGGGAGATTGAACTACATTTCACGGTTTATATCTCATCTAACTGCCACATGCGAGCCAATCTTCAAATTGTTAAGAAAAGAAAAAACGGTCAGGTGGAATGAGGACTGTCAAAGAGCCTTTGAAAAGATAAGAGAATATTTACAGGAACCTCCGATTCTAATGCCTCCAGTTCCAGGACGACCACTTATCATGTACTTGACTATGCTAGAAGGGTCAATTGGGTGTGTGTTAGGCCAACATGACGAGTTTGGTCGAAAAGAGCATGCTATTTATTACCTTAGCAAAAAGTTTACCGACTATGAATCCTGTTACTCACTGCTCAAGAAAACTTGTTGCGCTTTGGCATGGGCTGCTCGCCGACTGAGTCAGTACATGTTGACCCATACCACATTACTAATCTCAAAAATGGACCCTGTCAAGTATATTTTCGAGAAACCAACATTAACCGGAAGGGCTGCAAGGTGGAAAATGATATTAACGGAGTATGACATACAATATACTTCCCAGAAAGCCATCAAAGGAAGTGTGTTGTCAGATTATCTTGCACAACAACTGCTTGAAGACGATTACCAACCAATGAAGTTTGATTTCCCTAATGAGGACATCATGTACCTCAAGGCAAGAGATTGCGAGGAACCACTTCCAGAGGAGGGGCCTGACCCTGAATCCAAATGGAAGTTGATGTTTGATGGGGCAATCAATATCAACGGACACAGATTTGGTGTTGTTCTTATTACTTCCGAAGGTGTTCACTTTCCCTTCGCTGCCAGAATTACCTTTGGCTGCACAAACAATGAAGCGGAATACGAGGCGTGCATAATGGGAATAAAGGAGGCTATTAATCTTCGGATTAAGACCCTCGATATATTCGGAGATTCAGCCCTCATTATCAACCAGATTACCGGCAAGTGGTATACACATTAAGAACACTTAATTCCTTATAGGGATTATGCCAGAAGACTGTTGACGTTCTTCACAACGATTAAGCTTCAATATATACCACGAGATGAGAATCAATTTGCCGATGCATTAGCCACACTTTCTTCGTCCATCAAAGTCTTGTGTTGGAACTACGTGCCCATAATTGATATTTCCAAGCTTGACGCACCAGCTTATGCTTTCTCTGTAGACGCAGTGTCTGATGAGAAACCTTGGTACTTTGATACTAAGTTTTTCCTGGAAAAACGAGAATACCCAGCTGGGGCATCGTCCAATGACAAGAAAACCTTGAGACGACTTGCTGCTAGCTTCTTCTTGAATGCAGACGGGGTTCTGTATAAGAAGAACTTTGACATGGTCTTGCTCAGATGCGTGGATAGACACGAAGCAAACCTGTTAATGCAGGAAGTCCACGAGGGATCCTTCGGTACTCATGAAGGAGGACATGCAATGGCTAAGAAGTTATTGAGATCAGGGTACTATTGGCTAACAATGAATGTAGACTGTTGTTCGTACGCCCGTAAGTGCCACAAATGCCAGATTTATGCAGACAAGGTGCATGTTCCTCCTAGCCCGCTCAACGTCATGTCATCTCCTTGGCCCTTTTCTATGTTGGGCATTGACATGATTGGGAAGATAGATCCTACTGCTTTGAATGGTCATTGTTTCATCTTGGTTGGGATTGATTACTTCACTAAATGGGTTGAAGCAACATCTTATGCTAATGTCACTCGCCAAGTGGTAGCTAGGTTTCTAAAGAGAGATATCATTTGTAGATACGGAGTGCCCGAGCGCATTATTACTGATAATGGTTCCAATTTAAACAATAAGATGATGTCAAAACTCTGTCGGGACTTCAATATTCAACATCATAATTCTTCTCCTTACCGGCCTAAGATGAATGGCGCGGTAGAGGCAGCTAACAAGAATATTAAGAAGATTTTGCAAATGATGGTTGTCACTTACAAAGATTGACATGAGATGTTACCATTTGCGCTGCATGGGTACCGAACGTCAGTCAGGACGTCAACTGGGGCAACTTCTTTCTCCCTGGTGTATGGCATGGAGGTAGTCTTGCCTGTTGAGGTAGAAATTCCTTCTTTAAATATGATGATGGATGTGAAGCTTGATGAAGCTGAGTAGGTATGTGCTCGATATAATCAGTTGTGTCTAATTAAGGAAACGAGATTAGCGGCTATCTATCATGGTCAGCTTTATCAAAGGAGAATGAAGTGAGCATTCGACCAACGAGTATGTACTCGAGAGTATCAAGTAGGCGAGCTTGTACTCAAGAGGATCATTCCTCCAGGTTCAGATTATAGGGGCAAGTGGAACCCAAACTACTAAGGCCCATTCATAGTGAAACACGTTTTCTCAGGTGGGGCACCTATGCTTACTACTATGGATGGAGAAGATTTCCAGTCCCCTGTTAACTCGAACGCAGTTAAAAAATACTTTGCATAAAAAGACCCGCTGGACACAAAAACAGAATTAAAGTCCAGGCAAAAAAAAGGGCATCCCGACGAGCTAAAAACAGAATAAAAAGTTAGAGAAAATAAATGAAAAAAATGTACACCCGCTGAGTTGAAAAGCCACATCGGACAACTCAGGCAAAAAAGGGTATCCCGGTGGATTGAAAACCCGAAAGGGAGATCCATGCAAAACAAGGGAATAAGCGAACAACTACGATCCAGGTAATCTGAATCAAATCATCGTTTCATACAGTCTGACAATATCAGAAGGGTAGGAATCAGTCTCATCATCTTCTTCAGAAAGCAATTTTATGGTAGCTACCTCTTTCCAGGTAGTTGCTTCCTGATGTAAAATTTTTCCTATTCAGAGGCCATTCAATAAATGAATATTCAGTCAAAAGCCTTGTTGTGTTGTGTTTACTTTGTTTGCAAAAATACCCTGAATTTTTGGCAAAAAGAACATTGCATTCGAAACATGTTGTTTTTTTAAAAAAAAAAGACATTTCAGGGAAACATTTAAAACTATCTTTGAGTGTCGGGTGAAAATGGATGAACAGATCATACCATGTAAATCCCCGGGGCACATGTGTGTATACTGTTGTTGCAGGTTTTGCATGATGGTATCATATCTCCCCAAGCATAGAATATTCCCCAGCTGAGCTAGAGCAAGTGGAATCCCCAACAGAATTCCAAGGCTAATTGAAGAGCTTTCATCCCCAAGCGGATTATCTTTCCACAAGTGAAGTATTCCCAGCGAGCAGCTGTACGTCTGGTTTCCCCACAGAGTTGGAGTTGGTAGAATTCCCTCCTCAGCAAGAGTTTGATCAAGCCTCTTCCCCAACCAAGTCTGAATATGGTCGGTCCCCGCAGAGTTCATGATCGGGATTTACTCCCATTGTTGAATATTCCCCAAAGAAGTCGCCAATTTATTTTTGGCCATTGTGATGATACAAACAGTTGTTCATCCCCCAACCAGAGTTAATTGTCAAAACTTCTTGACCTGGTTCTCCCATGCAGAGTTGTGATTCTTGTTGCCAATCAGGCATTTGTTTGATGCTCGTATGCACACTCCAACACTCGTCTGTGTTTGATAGTTGCTTATTGCTCGTATGCATTTCTCAACACTCGGTTGTGTTTGATATTTGTAATGCTCGTATGTGTCACTCTCGGGATTTTCATCCTAGAACAAACGCGAAAGTGGCGCAGAAAAGATAGAGTCGCCAGCCAGGAATTTTTATCCCGAAGGAATGAGAAACGTAATGTTGCACAAACCTGAGGAAAAAGGAAAGGACGAGGCCTTGCGAACCAAATATCTGGGTTCGGGAGTCGGTTACGACCTGGGAAGGTATTAGCACCCGAGACCGTCCGCCGTACCCGACGGGATCCATGCTTGCTTGCTTCAAAGGGTGAGAAAATAAAGTGTTGCTGAATAAAACTGCTACTGGAACTAGAATGGGAATGGAAAAGGAGAAAGGGAATTGGAAAGAGAACAAAAAGAAAGAATGGGGAAAATGTAGGGAAAATAAAGAATGTGCTCGAACGTGCCCTACCCTACTGCCTACGTACCTCATCGAAAAAATGAGGATCAGAGTCGACGTAGTTCGCCTAACCAAGGCAGGAACTATTTATTTGTGTTTTTTATGCTGGAACTGCGTATGTCTATGCTCAGGTGTTGCAGGCTCATCTGGTGCGTTTACCATCTTGCATGCGAGACAAGTCGTCGCAAGTTTGCGTTGTGAGTGAATGAGATGAGAAGAGAAGTTCTTGCAGGATAGTCGCTTATTATTTGTTTTTTGTCTTTTATGAGAAATGTTTTGAATTTTTGTGAGAACATTTTCTGACTAAGACCTATCCATCGTGGTAAATACTTACACCTCACCCCGAAACAGGATGCTTATAAGTACTCCGCAACAAAGTCTCATGGCGTATAAGAACATTCAACCTTTATTAGGTATTTTATTATTTTCTTCATGAGGTGAGAAAGAATGACTCAAGTTGCAAAAGGCAAAAAACTAAGGGGTACTAAGACACAACCCTAAGTTATTTATTATGTACAAAAGTGTGGTCCTATGGTTAATGAGGTATTCTAACCTAAGGAAGAAAGAAACAAGTTAGAATTCAACTTATTTCCTAAGTAAGTTAAGTTGAATCTAAGGAACAAAATTGGACCTATGATCAAAGCACCAAGTGCTAATACAAGGACAATTAAATGCATAAAATAAAAGGAATGAGGTGATTACCTCATCTTCCCCCCTACAAAACAAATGTTAGCATGATAGAGAAATATGAACAATTACAGCATGGCAAATTTCAATGAAGAACTCACGCTAATTAATAAAGGCATTAATGAATTTCTAAGCCTAAAGTCAAGTCCTAAGATACCTTATATGCTATCTAGCTTCTAAGGGAAGGAGCTAAGTCATACCAAAATGATCTAAGGTTGAAAAGAGAAACACACTCAAACTATGCCCTAAATGGCACTAAAACCCCTAAGTGGAAACTAGGTGGATTTGCATGGAAAACTCGAATAAAGCCAAAGCACTAAAAAAATGGTAAAGGTCCTGGAAAAATATGAGATTAATTCCTTAAGGTCACTTACCTAAATCTAATGTTGTGTTAAAAAATCTCCTAAAAATTCATAACCTAACTATGCCAAAAGGTCACTTAAATCTAAATAGGATTTGTTCACAATTTTACACAAACTATTCTGCCAAAACAGTGGATAAAAAGGACCTAAAAAGTTGACAAAAATAATTCCAGGTTCTATTATGAGTCCTCTAATCACAAAAAAACGAATGGGACAAAAAGATTACAGGAAGTGGGAGAAATAAAATGAACAAAATAAAGTGTAGCTGAAAGAATTCCATAGCAAACTAATTAAATGGAAAATCGAAATAAAATGGAAAATGGATAAAAATCAGAAAGTAAAAGTGTGGAAAATTTCCAAAATGATTTAGGAAGTCTCTGTGATTTTTGAGGAATTTTATCATGAGTTTTTTTATTTTTGTTGGATTAAAATTGAAACTATGTAAAACAGAAAAAATAAAGAAACAAAGCAAATGGTAAGGGGTGTAGGAAGTGAAAAGTTGAACTGAACCCAAACATGCTGGGGTGCAAATAGTGATATGAAAACTCTTCACAAATTATGGCACATGATTGGCACATGTTCATTAATGTGGTGGTTGATTCTGGTTCGTCAGATGGAAACTGATATAACGGTTGTGTTATGTTTTCCACTTAATGCTAGGTTTACTATTCTGGTCACCAGAGCTAAACTCCGATCATCTTCTCCAATCACTCTCCGGTTAGGGTTTGGACAAATGTCTACCAAACTGAAAAATAAGGCCATGGACGGTTTCGTCTCCTCAAGTACATCAACAATCTAGGCTTGATTTTCTCCTAAGGCTCATGAATAATGCAAATCGAAGCACACAAGAATCAACCTAAGAATTGAATTTAAGCACCTAAGGTGCCTATCAACTAGCCAGCACAAGCATTGCTCCTATTGAGCTCATGTCAACACAAAATAACCAAAAAAAGCATAATTCGTGTCAATGGAATTGAAGATGAAACCTGAAATTCAGTGGTGTTTAGAGTTGTAAAAATCCAGAGGTGAGGCTCCAATGTCTTCTATGCTTGATCTTGATCCTTTGTGAAGTGAAATAAACACGTTGTTGATGAAGAATTTTGAGAAATTGATGAAGATGCAAAAAATTCAGAAGTGAATTCTTGATGATTCAAGCTATAAACTCCATGGATATGCTGCAAATCATGATGCTAGTGATGAATTGATGCTCAATGAGGCTTGTTGGATGATGATTTAGCTTGTTCAATCCAAAAGGTGGAAATGTTGTGATGATGCAACTTCAAATTTCCAGCTTCAAATCTCCATGAAAATGCACTATGAATGGTGCTTGAAGAAGCACAAGGAAGAAGAAGATCAATGTTATTGTTGTGGAAGCTTAATCCTTCAAAATGCAGAGAATTTGCAGAGAAAATGCAGAGCCAAATTTGGAGGATTTTGGTGTGATTTGAGTGAAAATGAAGCTGAACCCCAAACTCAGTCACTACTCATCCTTTTATAGAGCATTAGACCTCTGGTTAACAGTTAGAACCAGGGTTAATTAGCCTTGGTTAATTGAGTGAAGTGAGTTAAATGAGTGAAGTTAGTTATGACAGTTATGCCAGCTGGATTTCTAGAACCTTCTTCAGTTGAAATCAATCCAATGTTGTAGAGAACATAAGGCTTATGCTGAAGATTAGTGAAGTGAAACACCAACTTAATTGCCCAAGGATTGCAGCTTGAGTTTGCTCATTTGGTTGTGAGATGCACAAAAATTAAAGTGGTCCTGCATACACTTAATGCCAGTCTGCTGATGCAACAAAAACAAAGGCTAAATGCAGCTTGAGACCATGAACCCAATGTACACCAGCTCATGATCACTGGGGTGAGGATGCATTCTGATGTAGCAGCAATGGTTGAAGTTTATATTGAAGCAAATGTGAAGCAAAATGAGCTTTAGTACATGTACAAATCACCCTTGAACTCAGCCCCAAGATAGATTTGTCATTACCCCTTTCTATGCATCATACAACTGCTTTTTAGCAGAAACATTGGCCTATGTATCGATACATAACACGGATGCATCGATACATGTCAGTTTTTTAACTGATATGTATCGATACATGCATGTATGCATCGATGCATACTAAAGCATTAGCAATTTTCAGCAAAAAAACCAACTGTGTATCGATACATAACACAAATGCATCGATACATGTCAGTTTTTAACTGATATGTATCTATACATGGTTGTATGCATCGATGCATACTGAAGTTTCTTGATTATTTCCAGCAAATGAAATCCATCATGCATCGATACATTCCTTGTATGCATCGATACATATTCCTCAAAAAAAATATTTTTTCTTGATCTTTTCATCACTTCTTAATCCAACTTGGTCCATAAGACTATTGTAATCCTACTTTCACGATTTTGAACCCAAAAAGTCATGAGTTGACCTTCCTTTTGCTCAGTCTGGTTGACCTTTCCCAAATCCCTTGCTATTCATTCCACTGATCAATTAAAGCTCTTCCAAAATAAATCCAAGGATGAAAATTTAACCTTAGGTATTTGTCACGATGTAAACAACAATGAAACCATGCTTGGATCAAAATCTCATTGAGAAGCCTAGTTCATTAGAAACCCTAATCCAACCCTTTTTTCCCTCAGGATAATTGCGCTGCCTGCCTCCTATAATCAAATTAATTCTTTTCAAGACTTGAGGCTTTAAGTGAGTACTTGTGGGATGTTATGAACCCTTTGCACAAGATTGAGAAGCTTTATGGCCTTTTGATTGCCTTTGCATAACCTTCAATTGCTTCAATCATTGATCACATACCTATGCCTCAACTATGCTACACATGATGCAAAGTTTTTGGTTATTTCATGAACTTATGTATGCTAAATGCTATGCCAAATATTGAGGATATGAGAGGGCAAATTTTGAGGTATTACAGCCACCCCTATTCAATCATCTGCAAGCTTGAATGAATAATTGCGAAAGCTTTTAGACCTTCAAGGTATGGAGTGATTGAATACTCGAATAAAACCTGGAAATTTGAACTCGGTGGATAATAGAAATGCCATATGCTCTTTATTTGTTTTTTTTAGTTTTTTTTTACCCCTGAATAGGTAGAGGGAAAAGAACAAGGTGGAACGGGATCGTTGTACATAAACGAGAGCCCAGGCAAACAGGACCATTGTACAAAAACGATAACCTGCGACGTGACTGTTGAGCAAATCAAGCCACAGAAAAGGAAGGGTCTGTTGTACAAAAAAGGGCTTTGAATGAGACCATTAGCGAAATGGGACTCGATAATGTGACTGTTGGGCGGACCAAGCCACAAAGAAAACACGCGACTGCTGGGCGGACTAAGCCACAAAAGGTGCCTGTTGGCGAAACAGGGCTTAACGAGACCATTAACGGAATGGGACTCGACAATGTGACTGCTGGGCGGACCAAGCCACAAAGAAAACATGCGACTGATGGGCGGACCAAGCCCCGAAAGGTGCTTGTTGGCGAAATAGGGCTTAACGAGACCATTAGCGGAATGGGACTCGACAATGTGACTACTGAGCGGACCAAGCCACAAAGAAAACACACGACTGCTGGGCGAACCAAGCCACTGAAGGTGCCTATTGGCGAAACAGGGCTTAACGAGACCATTAGCGGAATAGGACTCGACAATGTGACTGCTGGGCGGACCAAGCCATAGAGAAAACACGCGACTGCTGGGCGGACCAAGCTACGGAAGGTGCCTGTTGGCGAAATAGGGCTTAACGAGACCATTAGCGGAATGGGACTCGACAATGTGACTTCTGGGCGGACCAAGCCACAAAGAAAACACGCGACTGCTGGGCGGACCAAGCCACGGAAGGTGCCTGTTGGCGAAATAGGGCTTAACGAGACCATTATCGGAACAAAACTCGACAATGTGACTGCTGGGCAGACCAAGCCACAAAGAAAACATGCGACTGCTGGGCGGACCAAGCCACGGAAGGTGCCTGTTGGCGAAACAGGGCTTAACGAGACCGTTAGTGAAACAGAACTCGACAATGTGACTGCTGGGCGGACCAAGCCACAAAGAAAAACAACTGCTTAGAAAGACAAAGATGCCTGGCAAATGGTATAAGTATCTTCTGTGGAGAATATCTCAGATTGAGAAGATGCTCCGGGTTGTATGTAAAATACCTCAAAACTGGCCCATGCTGGTATGCACATGTTTAAATTTATGGCGTAATGCTCCATGATGATGGAAATGCTACGCTCTTGAGGATGTAAATGCAATGATGATTATGCGTATGCAAATGCAAAAGGATATCCTTGCGAGGAGACTGCAAGTATCCCAAGTGGCTTGATTGGGGAGGAACTGATGATCACTGCATTGATCTGGTCCATCCTGATGAGGAAGAAACAACTTTGCGGGAAACGTTGTTAATGATACACCGACTCTGAACTGCCGCCAATGCCAAAAATAAATTGGACTTTAAGATTGGAGAGCCAAGACCCTGCTGGAGATGGACCCTTCTTGAACTCTGATGGGGACATGCAGACACTTCTGACTTGGATGGGAACCAGAGGTATGGCTCTGCTGAAGAAGCAACCTATTGGGGAGGAAAGACACTCCTTGCACTGATGGGAATTGCTCCAGTATTGAAAGGGAATCTCTGCTTGAGGAGGACATACATCATTTTGTCATTATTGCCGATGGGGAGGAACTTCAACTTCATTTCTACTGGGATTAACAGGAGACATCCGGGAAGACACCTGTTCTTGTTCAAGTATAATGAAATGTTCTTCCTGGAAATCTGCTTTATCTCTGTTAGCAACACCTGCACCTACACCTGCGTAAACACAACCGATAGTGTCTGCAACATGGAGAGTTAGTTTGGACCTGTATGCCCTAGACTCATAATATGAATCATTATCTGGGCCTCTTGACACCCTTTTTAGAGTTGTATTAAATGTTTATGTCCTCCTGCATGAGTTAGAAAGCATTCAAATGTTCATAACACAATATAAACCATAATTTGCTGGACGTTTTTGCAATCAATTGATGCTAGATGAAAAACAAAAACAAGAAGCAAATAGTCACAAGTTGACTGAAATTGAATTTT
Source organism: Lathyrus aphaca (assembly GCA_963966055.1). Lineage (NCBI taxonomy): Eukaryota > Viridiplantae > Streptophyta > Magnoliopsida > Fabales > Fabaceae > Lathyrus > Lathyrus aphaca. Next base: position 203,357,994 of record OZ014523.1, on the reverse strand, counting down.
ATTGATTTGGAAAATGACCATGAATAGGCATTACAAAGGAAGCAATTCCCTGGAAAGAGGAAATATCCAAAAAGGAAAACAAACTATCCTATTGGCAATGTGAGAAGTGGATCTCATCAAGTTCCAACCCGATTATGGCTCGTATATCTTTACGACTATCCGCTCGCTCTGCCCCTTGAGAAAGGTGATTGAACTGGTCTTCAACCCTTAGAATAACCTCAATTGTAGATGAGTTACGAATCTCGCAGATCGCAGTCGTTCGTGTTAGTCCCTCTTTTTTCGTGGATCGCCCTTTCGGGTTTTCAATCCACCGGGATACCCTTTTTTGCCTGAGTTGTTCGATGTGGCTTTTCAACTCAGTGGGTGTACATTTATTTCAAGATTTCCCTAATTTTTGCCCGAGCCTATTATTCTGTTTTTCGCTCGCCGGGATGCCCATTTTTGCCTGGATCTTTATTCTGTTTTTATCTAGCGGGTCCTTTTTTACACGAAGTATTTTCTTATTACATCTGCGTTGATAGGGGACTGGAAGTCTTTTCCATCCATGGTTGTTAGCATCAAGGCTCCACCTGAGAAAACCTTTTTAACCACGAACAATCCTTCATAATTAGGTGTCCATTTTCCCCCGTGATCGTTAAGAGGATGAAGAATCCTTTTCAGCACCAGGTCACCTGGTATGTACCTTTGTGGTCGTACCTTCTTGTCAAATGCCTGCTTCATCCGGCGTTGATATAACTGCCCATGGCATACAGCTGCTAGATGTTTTTCTTCAATGAGGCTCAGTTGATTATATCTGGATCGGAGCCACTCAGCTTCATCTAGCTTAATGTCCATCATTAACCTCAGCGAGGGGATTTTGACTTCAATTGGAAAGACTGCCTCCATACCATATACCAGCGAGAATGGGGTTGCCCCTGTTGAGGTACGCGCTGACGTTTTGTGCCCATGTAAAGCAAATGGTAGCATCTCATGCCAGTCTTTGTATGTAACAACCATCTTCTGCACGATCTTCTTGATGTTCTTGTTGGCCGCCTCGACAGTGCCATTCATTTTCGGGCGATATGGAGAAGAGTTGTGATGTTCTATTTTGAAATCCCGACACAAGTCAGCCATCATCTTGTTGTTGAGATTAGAACCATAATCAGTAATGATTCTTTCGGGAATTCCGTACCGGAAAATGATGTCTCTTTTAATAAAGCGGGCTACCACTTGTTTAGTGACGTTGGCGTAAGACACCGCTTCGACCCACTTCGTGAAATAGTCTATAACAACTAGGATGAAGCGGTGATCGTTGGAAGTTGTCGGCTCGATCTTTCCAATCATATTAATGGCCCAAATGGCGAACGACCATGGTGAAGACATGACACTCAATGGATTCGGAGGCACATGTACCTTATAAGCATAAATCTAACACTTGTGACATTTACGAGAGTATTTACAGCAATCAGATTCCTTGGTGATCCAATAATATCCCGATCTCAACAATTTCTTGGCCATAACATGTCCTCCGGCATGGGTACCAAAGGAGCCTTCATGAACCTCTTGCATCAACATGTCTGCTTCGTCTCTATCCACGCATCTGAGCAGAACCATGTCGAAGTTTCGCTTGTATAGCACACCATCTTGATTCAAGAAGAAACCATCTGCTAGCCTTCTGAGGGTCTTCTTGTCTTTACTGGATGCCCCAGCTGGGTACTCTTGAGTCTTCAAGAATTGCTTGATATTATGATACCAAGGTTTGTTATCTTCACCACTATCAACTGCAAAGACATAAGCCGGTCTTTCAAGACAGGAGACCATGATTCGAGGCACGAAATTCTCTTGGCAAACTTTAATCATAGATGACAAAGTTGCAAGAGCATTAGCGAACTGATTTTCGTCTCGAGGAATATAATTCAACTTGAACTTGGTGAAGAAAGTTAGCAGCCTCCTGGTTTAATCCCTGTAAGGAACCAAGTGAGGTTGATGAACTAACCATTTTTCATTGACTTGGTTCACCACCAAAGCGGAATCTCCGAAGATCTCGAGGTTCTTGACTCGCAATTTGATTGCTTCTTCAACCCCCATGATGCAAGCTTCGTATTCTGCCTCATTGTTAGTGCATTCGAAAGTCAACCGAGCCACTAAAGGTGTATGGACCCCTTCTGGTGAGATGATAACAACACCTACTCCGATTCCATTCATGTTCACAGCTCCGTCAAACATCAACTTCCATCTGGATTCAGGGTCTGGCCCCTCTTCTGGAAGTGGTTCTTCACAGTCTTTCAACTTGAGGAACATGATGTCCTCATCCGGAAACTCAAATTTCATGGGTTGATAATCGTCGATTGGCTGCTGAGCCAAGTATTCTGACAATACACTCCCTTTTATTGCTTTTTGCAAAGTGTAATGGATATCATACTCCGTTAGAATCATCTGCCATCGGGCTACCCTTCCTGTTAGAGCTGGCTTCTCGAAGATATATTTCGCAGGATCCATCTTGGAAATTAAGAGAGTGGTGTGGGTCAGCATGTACTGTCTTAGTCGGCGAGCAGCCCATGCCAAAGCGCAACAAGTTTTCTCGAGTAGTGAGTAGCGTGTATCACAATCGGTAAACCTTTTGCTAAGGTAATAAATGGCGTGCTCTTTTCGACCAAACTCGTCTTTCTGACCCAACACACATCCCATCGATCCTTCGAGCACGGTAAGATACATGATCAAGGGTCTCCCTGGCATTGGAGGCATGAGAATTGGAGGTTCTAGCAGGTACTCCTTGATTCGGTCAAAGGCTCGATGACAGTCTTCATTCCATTTAATGGCCTGATTCTTCCTCAGAAGCTTGAAGATGGGCTCACACGTGGCCGTTAGGTTAGAGATAAATCGTGCAATGTAGTTTAGTCTCCCTAAGAAACCACGCACTTGATTTTCAGTCTTTGGCTCAGGAATCTCTTGGATGGATCTTACTTTGGCTGGATCAACCTTGATTCCTCGCTCACTAACAATGAAACCAAGTAGCTTATCGGAACGGACCCCAAAGGTGCACTTGTTTGGATTTAACCTCAATCTGAACTTCCGGAGTCCGTCAAACAACTTTGCTAGATTGACCAAGTGCTCTTCTTCTGTTTGGGATTTTGCTATCATATCATCAACATAAACCTCAATTTCATGATGAATCATGTCGTGAAATAACGTCACCATCATCCGTTGGTAAGTGGCCCCGGTATTCTTCAGACAAAACGGCATGACCTTGTAACAGAAAGTGCCCTAAGGTGTGATGAAGGTAGTCTTTTCCATATCATCGAGTGACATCTTAATCTGGTTATAACTTGAAAACCCATCCATGAAAGAGAACACGGAAAAATGAGCAGTATTATCCACAAGCACATCTATGTGAGGCAGAGGGAAGTCATCTTTAGGGATAGCCCTGTTCAAATCCTTGTAGTCTACACACATCCTGACTTTATCGTCTTTTTTAGGGACCGACACAATTTTGGCAACCCACGGAGGATAACTAGTCACGACCAAGAAACCAACATCAAATTGCTTTTGTACTTCCACTTTTATCTTGATTGCCATATCAGGGCGTGTGCGTCTCAACTTTTGCTTCACTGGCGGGCAGTCTTCTTTCAGAGGCAGCTTGTGCACCACAATGTCAGTGTCTAAACCAGGCATATCTTGGTACGACCAAGCGAAGACATCAACATATTCTTGAAGCATGGAAATTAGACGAGTCTTGATGGATTCTTCTAATGCGGCCCCGATCTTAACTTCTTTCTTGTCTTCTTCGGTACCCAGGTTTATCACTTCGACGACCTCTTCATGCGGCTGAATCATCTTTTCCTCCTGTTTAAGCAGTCTGGCTAACTCTTCAGGTAGTTCGCAATCTTCTTCACCTTCCTCATCGGCTTGATAAATTGGATTGTCAAAGTCATACTTAGCCATAACAGGTCATCATTGATAAAATCCGGTGACGAGCACCTGCATGAATGGTGATTCATGCAAGGCTTTAGAAAAGGCTTGAGAAAATGAGAAACATTACCATTTTAAAACTTTTCTTTCTTTTTGAAAAACAAAAGCAAAAATGAAAGGCAAATAACAACATGGATGAATGTGAAACGTCAGATTTATTTATGATTATGAATTGTGTTAGGAACAAAAGAACCCTTACAAAAAGCTACTATGCCCCGAGAAAGACATAGTGCTTGAGTATAAAAAAGACAGAAACAAAGATTATTACTCTTCGAATGAGGTGACCGAGATAAGCCTTTCATATGACCAGTTGCTAAGTTGAGTCCCTGGAATAGCAGGCATGATCCACTCATCTAAGTCACAGTCACTATCAACTGCATCGTCCTGCACGACACTGATACTTCCATAATCCACCACTCCCGCACTCGTGAAAGTAATCGGGCATTATCGACCTCTAGCACTCGGTCTAGATGATGACTGCCCAGGATGGTAACCAATCCCAAACATATCTTTCTTTTTTGGCACTTCTACTGGACTGCCCAGCCTTCCCGTATCCCAGATTCTACCACTTCAAGAGCTTGCTTATAAGAGGTTATGGAAACCCCCTTTTTTGGTTCTTCAGAAGAAGCTGCCAATGCAGATGCTTGTTCAGTTTTCAGGAGCTCGAAAGCCTGACATGGAGTCTCAACTATCTCGCCATCCATCTCCAGATACTTGAATGAAGCTAGATGACTGACCAAGATGTCTTCTTCCCCACTGACTGTTACAATTTGGCCTTCCCAGACGAACTTTAGTTTTTGATGAAGTGTGGACGATACTGCTCCTGCTGAATGTATCCAAGGTCTTCCCAGCAAACAACTGTATGCAGGCTGTATATCCATTACGTAGAATGTGGTATTGAAGATTTGTGGACCTACCTTAATTGGTAATTCCACCTCTCCGAATACTGATCTCCTCGACCCATCAAATGCTCTAACTACTAGGTCGCTAGGCTTTAAAACCACTCAATCGTAATCCAACTTCATTAATGCCTTCTTAGGAAGAACATTCAACGATGATCCAGTATCTACTAACACATGAGAAAGTACTGCACCTTTACACTCTAAAGAGATATGCAGCGCCCGATTATGAGAACGACCTTCAGATGTTAGATCCATGTCTGTAAAACCCAATCCATGACTGGCATTGACACTAGATACCACCGCTTCTAACTGATTTACTAAAATATCTTGAGGCACATAAGCCTTGTTCAGAATATTCAAGAGAGCCTTCCTGTGGGAGTCTGAACACATTAGCAAAGACAAGATGGGAATCTTCGATGGGGTCTGCTGCAGATGGTCCACAATCTTATAATCTCTCTTTTTGATAATTCTAAAAAATTCTTCAGCTTCTTTATCAAACGTAATGTCTGGATCAGTCACTGGCGTGGGCTCATTGACAACCACTGGTTGCTTCCCTCTAGCCTTAGCCTGGGCTTCTACGGTGTCCCTAGGTGGTATCACACTATTTCTTAATGTTTCCGGCGCAAAGAACCTTCCACTTCTAGTAAAGCCCCCTACTCCAACACTTTCTACTTAAGCTGGGGCCGTGCTAGGCGTGGCCAACTCTTGCTTATGGCTGTTACAATATACTTCGCCACCATAATTCCAGGGAATGGCTTTATTACTCTGATACATTATTGGTCCTACAATGGTAATCGTTATTGGTGCCACTCTGGCCCGCGTGGGAACTTGAGATGGATCGTAGAAAATGGTTAATGTGGAGACTTCGCTTTCCTTTACAACTTTGTCAAACTGTTTAAACCCCTTCATTGATCATACCTTGGATCCCCTTTTTTAACTGCTCACAACCACCTGGCGCTTCAACACACCTTGGACAATCACTTTCACAACCTGCAAAAACACCCCTCTGGGCCAAACATGCTTTAACAACATTCAAAGGAGTTTGTAGGTCGTCGATATCACACACCAAGTTTAGATTATCCCCTTCATCAATTGCCCCAACCGTACCCCCGTGAGGAGGCATGGGGTTTTGTATCACGTTAGGAGTAGGAGCGAAGTTGATTGCTTTGGAATCTACCAGGTCTTGGACTACATACTTCAAGGCTCTGCAATTTTCCGTGGTATGTCCGGGGGCTCCGGAATGAAATTCACATTTGGCGTTTGTATCGTAACCTTTAGGAAGTTTCCCCGGCTTCAGGGGTTGCAAAGTTCTGAGCTGAACCAGCTGGAGTTGGAGGAGATTTTTCAAAAGTTGTGAATAGGTCATAAGCGGAGTTTCAAACTGCCTTTCTCTGGTCCTCTGAGAATAGTATGGACGAGGAGCTCTTTGTTGATACCCTTATTGGTGTTGTTGTTGTGGTTGTTGGACTTGCTGTTGAACAGGTTGAGCTGAGATAGTGGCAGGGGCCACTTGCTGATAAACCCTTCTGTTACCTCCTCCCCTCTGCGCATACACTGCCCCAGTCTCTCCTTCTCTCCTCTTCACGAAGGGTTTCTTGACACTAGAATTTGAAGCGCCGCCATTCTGGATCTTTCCCTGTTTGATCCAGCTTTCTATCCTCTCTCCAGTCAAAATGATATATGAAAAACTGCTCGAAGAACACCCAACCAATCTTTCCATGAAATGCCCAGGGAGGGTATCCGTGAAAAGGTCCACCATCTCTCTTTCCAGGAATGGTGGCTGCACTCTGGCGTCCATTTCACGCCACCTTTATGCATAGTCTTTAAAGCTCTCAGAATTCTTCTGTGTCAGGCTCTGAAGCTGAGTACGACTCGGTGCCATGTCAATGTTATATTGATACTGCTTGAGAAATGCTTCCCCCAATTCCTTCCAGCTTCTCACAGAGCTTCTCTCTAGCTTCATATACCATTCAAAGGATCCTCCGGAGAGACTATCCTAGAAGTAGTACATCCAGAGCTTTTCATCCCTAGTATGGGCATCAATTTTTCGGTAGAAAGCTTGTAAGTGAGTTTTAGTACAGGAACTACCGTTATACTTGTCAAAAGTAGGTGGCCTGAATTTGTGAGGAATAACCACCCCGGGGACTAGGCCTATGTCAGACACATCTATCCCCAAAGTGTCTCTACACTCGAGGGCTTTGACTTTCTCAGCAAGCATAAAAAAGTCTTGAAGATTTCCTTCTCCGCCAATCCCCATATCATTGTTAAAAGGAGGGAATTGATCCTCCTACCTATCTTGTACTGGGACGAAGGCTGTTGTGCTAGGTTCTGGAAACTGAGGTCCACCTGGGCCATTGCTGGTGTTGGGAGGAATCACTTGTACCTCAGGAGTCGTTACAGGAGAATTAGTCTGAGGAGGGTTGAGCCCCTGAATTGCATTTCTCAGATCTTGTTGTCCTTGAGCCATCCCTTGCATCATGACTATGAATTCCCCCATTCTGGTACGGAACTCATTAGGCTCAGTTTTCATAGCATCCACGACTGTTCTTCGGTTGTTGCGAGTTGCGTAACGATGCGGGATATTCTGTCGAAGATGATGAGTCTTTGTGGCCCTCGCAATCTTTTCCTGAAATGCAAATAAGTTAAGCATCTTGTAGAAAACATGCAAAAACAAAGAAGAAAATGCAAATGATGTGTATGCAATGCAATGTGTTCCTTTTATTAGGAGAATAATATTTGGAAGAAGACCCATATGATGTTCAAATAACGTGACGGCCGTGGAGAATTGGTGCTTATTACCCCGTGTCGGTGCAACAGATAACAAACAAGAGATTCAAAGCAAGTCAATTACACAAACTGAAGTTTGAAACAACAAATTCCCCGAAGGGTGCCAATCAAAAGAACGACAAAGTATATCAATAAAAGGAATCCCACAACAAGCCTGTGGGTAATCCAAGTACAATAGCATGAAACTAAACTCTAGGGAGCTCTAAGTCCTGCAGCCTCCAGCTAAGGCGCTTGACATTCTGGAACAACTGAGCTATATCCGGATGATCAGGCTCCCGGATGAGTCTCTGGATCAGGAGATCCCTTAGATCAAAGGAAGAATGTAAATCTTCAATCTGATGCAGGAAAGCCTTCTCATTTTCCTTGCTCGGACCCGGCTCGGCCTTTTACTTCTTCATATCAGCTCGAAGCTTCAGCTCTTCAACTTCTTTCTGGACATCTTCAGCTATTTTTTGACTCTTTTTCATCTGATGAAGGTATTCTCTCTGTTGCTCTTGGGCCTTTTGAACTAACTTTCCTTGCTCGACCAGGGCATCCTAAAGGCTTTTGATCTTCAACTCGAATTCAACATTTACCTCCTTTTGCTTTTTCTGGTGATCGTTCCACTTCTCTTGCCAAAATGTGATGGCTTCATTAGCTTGATTCAGTTATTTCTTATCCCTCCGGCGCTGACTCGCCTTGTGGACCTCAGCCAATCCTCTCTTCCTAAAGTATAGTTCTCTTTCATCAAAGTCCTTATGCCTAAGCCGAACTATTTCTTCAGCTCAGAGAGCTCTATCTTCTAACTGCTGATTCTGAATCATCAATTTCTAACAAGAGTTGTGAGCCTCCTGATTTTCAACTCTAAGCTGCTTGACCAAAGCCTACAATTTTTGGTAATCCTCTAAAGGCACAGTTGCTGGAGGTGAAGTTGGTATAGAAAAAGGGATTAGAGCCGTTTGAACCTCCTCCTTTATCCAAGCTTTGAATTCAGGGAACATCCGGTTATTGCTCTTGCCTAGACATGCCGTGTCTTTTCTTTTGATCACTTTCCAAGAGCCTGCAACTTTTCTGACCAACAGAAGATTATCTTTTACCGAGAAGTAGAAAGTTTGGAATAACTCGGATTCATCAGGAATCTCTTTGAGTGTGTATCCCAACTGTCTTCTTAAGAGAATGGGGTTGTAGTTGATACCCCCCGATACTCCTAATAAAGGCACATTGAGGTAATTCCCACAACTGGTAATGAAACTCTTTCCTTTCAACTTCAAAGTAAACCATCTAATATCTCTGGCAGACAATGTACTTAGCTTCTGGGCCCAAGTAGTATTAGGATCGGTGAAACTCTCAGTGGTAGGTAAATGTCTCATAACCCACCTGTAGAATAAGGGAGCACAACATCTAACTAGACCTCCTCACTTCTTCTCATTCTTATAGTTCACTGAATAATACAAGTCACCCAGGAGAGTGGGCACCAGATTCTTCAACATGAATAAATGAAGAGCATTTATGTCCATAAATTTGTCCATATCAGCGAACAGGATGATCCCATAAATGGATAATGCTAAGATGGCGCAAACAGAATCCCACTGATTTGTATCTACAAGTTCTCCAGCCCTTCTAACCAGATACTCCAGAGTGAAACCAAGTACCTTCGCTTTGGTGGTAGCCAGATTTGCAGATACTTCGGATGAGCTCAAATAAAGAGCTTTGGCGATGTTAGAATGGGTTGGCCTAATCATCTCTGAGTTGAAAGGAATCCGATCCTTGATTGACACTCCCATAATCTCAACACACTCTTCTAGTAAAGGACCCAACTGAAAGTCATGAAAAGTGAAACACCTGAGTCGTGGATTGTAATACTGCAACAAAGTGTGAATGGCGCTTCTTTGAGAGCTATCCAAGTTGAATACCAAGTCCAGAATATCGCCATACTTTTCCTTGAAGTATCCCAGATGACCCGGGGTAATAAGAGACACCATTTGGTTAATCAAGTCCACTTTGGTATCAAAATATTTGTAGTGCACAATCCTTTTTCTGATGTCTTCCATTCTGAAGTAATGATATGACCAGAAACTAGGAGTAATGCAAACCCTGAGAATACAAGAAACACAAATGATTAATGATGTTATGATGCTTATGCAAGGCGAGGCATGTGATCAGTGAAGTGTTTGTGATGTGCCAATCATATAATCAGGTGTCGTTGCAAGGCAACAATATCAACATATTACAATAACAATCCCTCTGATCCGGGATCCATATCTTAGAACCAAAGTACAAGAGAACCATATCACAAAACTGAACCAATAGGAAATCGGGTATGTTGAAGGTCCCAGGGTTCCTGCAAACCTGTAAACCCCTCCCAATCTCGCGGGTGTGCTACTCGGGTCAAACATCACGGACTCTCAAATCCGAATAGCAATAATACATTCACCATTTCCGAGAGATGGCTCATGACCAAATCAGGGAATCGGTTTGGCATTATGTAAAACTCAGGGAGGTCTCAGCTAAGTCCGAAAAAACAAGCATACCTCATAAGTCCCCAGCTTCAAGCACTGAATCGAGAAACAATAGTACATTCATCCCGAAGGGTACAATACTACCGTCATACGAACAGTTTTCTTTAACTGGATTCCTATGAGAGAACCAGGCCATCCTATGTGAGTTCCCAATGGACCCTCGGATGCGAGTGAGTTTTCCAACAAATGTGGTCTACCACTGTCATCACTGGAGAAGGGTGTTTCCATTAAGGTTCTCGAAGATCGGTCACCAGATGCACATAACTATCAAGGTTGTACCCTGAAGTGGGGAAGAACCCCCACACAAAATAGTCCCAAGATGGTTGCAGTCTGGGTGTGGAATACATCGCCACTCATCATGTAACCATGCGAGTACAACATGTCCACGCTAATCCTATAGTGCACTCAAGCCAGGTATTTGGCTTATCTCGCAGTAACTCCCAGCCCACAGAAAAAATGAAAACCAGCACAGCCAGACAATCTAGTATAGTATGATGCATGGAAAATAAATACTGAAAGCAATAAATAAATGTTGTAAAGTAAAGTTGTAAAGTAAAACTGTAAATGAAAACAGTAAAGCTAAACTAAAGCACACAGCAGCAAACAAATAAACAACCAAAGAAAAAAAACCAAACAGGCGCTAGGATTGACTCTACGAGGGAAACCAGAGATTATGGGTTCGGTCCCCAGCTGTCGCTCCCAGGATTTTCATCCTAGTACAAACACGAAAGTGGCGCAGAAAAGGTAGAGTCGCCAGCCAAGCATTTTTATCCCGAAGGAACGGGAAAGGTAATGTTGCACAAACCTGAGGAAAAAGGAAAGGACGAGGCCTTGCGAACCAAAGATCTGGGTTCGGGAGTCGGTTACGACCTGGGAAGGTATTAGCACCCCAGACCATCCGCCATACTCGACGGGATCCACGCTTGCTTGCTTGCTTCAAAGGGTGAGAAAATAAAGTGTTGCTGAATAAAACTGCTACTGGAACTGGAATGGGAATGGAAAAGGAGAAAGGGAAATTGAAAGAGAACAAAAAGAAAGAATGGGGAAAATGTAGGGAAAATAAAGAATGTGCTCGAACGGGCTCTACCCCGCTGCCTACGTACCTCATCGGGAAAATGAGGATCAGAGTCGACGTAGTTCGCCTAACCAAGGCGGGAACTATTTGTTTGTGTTTTTTATGCTGGAACTGCGTATGTCTATGCTCAGGTGTTGCAGGCTCGTCTGGTACGAGTGCGTTTACCATCTTGCATATGAGACAAGTCGTCGCAAGTTCGCGTTGTGAGTGAATGAGATGAGAAGAAAAGTTCCCGCAGGATAGTCGCTTATTATTTGTTTTTTATCTTTTATGAGAAATGTTTTGAATTTTTTTGTGAATGTTCTCAAACTAAGACCTATCCATCGTGGTAAATACTTACACCTCGCCCCGAAACAGGACGCGTATAAGTACTCCTCAACAAAGTCTCATGGCGTATAAGAACATTCAACCTTTATTAGGTATTTTATTATTTTCTTCATGAGGTGAGAAAGAATGACTCAAGTTGCAAAAGGCAAAAAACTAAGGGGGACTAAGATACAACCCTAAGTTATTTATTATGTACAAAAGTGTGATCCTATGATTAATGAGGTATTCTAAACTAAGGAAGAATGAAACAAGTTAGAATTCAACTTATTTCCTAAGGAAGTTAAGTTGAATCTAAGGAACAAAAAGGGACTTATGATCAAAGCACCAAGTGCTAAGACAAGGACAATTAAATGCATAAAATAAAAGGAATAAAGTGATTACCTCATCTTCCCCCCTACAAAATAAATGTTAGCATGATAGAGAAATAAAAACAATTACAACATGCCAAATTTCAATGAAGAACTCACGCTAATTAATAAAGGCATTAATGAATTTCTAAGCCTAAAGTCAAGTCCTAAGATACCTTATATGCTATCTAGCATCTAAGGACAGGAGTTAAGTCATACCAAAATGATCTAAGGTTGAAAAGAGAAACACACTCAAACTATGCCCTAAATGGCACTAAAACCCCTTAAGGTCCCTAACCTAAATCTAATGTTGTTTTAAAAAATCTCCTAAAAATTCATAACCTAACTATGCCAAAAGGTCACTTAAATCTACATAGGATTTGTTCATAATTTTACACAAACTATGCTACCAAAACAGTGGATAAAAAGGACCTAAAAATATGACAAAAATAATTCAAGGTTCTATTATGAGTCCTCTAATCACAGAAAAAATAATGGGACAAAAAGATTACTGGAAGTGGGAGAAGTAAAATAAACAAAATGAAGTGTAGTTGAAAGAATTCCATAGCAAACTAATTAATGGAAAATCAAAATAAAATGGAAAATGGATAAAAATCAGAAAGTAAAAGTGTGGAAAATTTCCAAAATGAGTTAGGAAGTCTCTGTGATTTTTGGGGAATTTTATCATGAGTTTTGGTATTTTTGTTGGATTAAAATTGAAACTATGTAAAACAGAAAAATAAAGAAACAAAGAAAATGGTAAGGGGTGCAGGAAGTGAAAAGTTGAACTGAACTGGCTGAACCCAAACATGCTAGGGTGCAAATAGTGATCTGAAAACTCTTCACAAATTATGGCACATGATTGGCACATGTTCATTAATGTGGTAGCTAATTCTGGTTCGTCAGATGGAATCTGATCTAACGGATGTGTTATGTTTTCCACTTAATGCTAGGTTTACTATTCCGGTCACCGGAGCTAAACTCCGATCATCTTCTTCGATCACTCTCCGGTTAGGGTTTGGACAAATGTCTACCAAACTGAAAAATAAGGCCATGGACGGATTCGTCTCCTCAAGTACGTCAACAATCTAGGCTTGATTTTCTCCTAAGGCTCATGAATAATGCAAATCGAAGCACACAAGAATCAACCTAAGAATTGAATCTAAGCACCTAAGGTGCCTATCAACTAGCCAACACAAGCATTGCTCCTATTGAGCTCATGTCAACATAAAATAACCAAAAAAAACATAATTCGTGTCAAATGAATTGAAGATGAAACCTGAAATTCAGTGGTGTTTAGAGTTGTAGAAATCCAGAAGTGAGGTTCCAATGTCTTCTATGCTTGATCTTGATCCTTTGTGAAGTAAAATAAACACTTTGTTGGTGAAGAATCTTGAGAAATTGATGAAGATGCAAAAAATTCAGAAGTGAATGCTTGATGGTTCAAGCTATAAACTCCATGGATATGCTGCAAATCATGATGCTGGTGATGAATTGATGCTCAATGAGGCTTGTTGGATGATGATTTAGCTTGTTCAATCCAAAAGGTGGAAATGTTATGATGATGCAACTTCAAATTTCCAACTTCAAATCTCCATGAAAATGCACTATCAATGGTGCTTGAAGAAGCACAAGGAATAAGAAGATCATTGTTATGGTTGTGGAAGCTTAATCCTTCAAAATGCAGAGAATTTGCAGAGAAAATGCAGAGCCAAATTTGGAGGATTTTGGTGTGATTTGAGTGAAAATGAAGTTGAACCCCAAACTCAGTCACTACTCATCCTTTTATAGAGCATTAGACCTCTGGTTAACAGTTAGAACCAGGGTTAATTAGCCTTGGTTAACTGAGTGAAGTTAGTTATGATAGTTATGCCAGCTGGATTTCTAGAACCTTCTTCAGTTGAAATCAATCCAATGTTGCAGAGAACATGAAGCTTATGTTGAAGATTAGTGAAATGAAACACCAGCTTAATTTTCCAAGGATTGCAGCTTGAGTTTGCTCACTTGGTTGTGAGATGCACAAAAATTAAAGTGGTCCTGCATACACTTAATGCCAGCCTGCTGATGCAACAAAAACAAAGGCTAAATGCAGCTTGAGACCATGAACCCAATGTACACCAGCTCATGATCACTGGGGTGAGGATGCATTCAGATGTAGCAGCAATGGTTGAAGTTTAAATTGAAGCAAATGTGAAGCTAAATGAGCTCTAGTACGTGTACAAATCACCCTTGAACTCAGCCCCAAGATAGCACTATCATTTCCCCTTTCTATGCATCATACAACAATTGTTTAGCAGAAACATTGGCCTATGTATCGATACATAACACGGATGCATCGATATATGTCAGTTTTTTAACTGATATGTATCGATACATGCATGTATGCATCGATGCATACTGAAGCATTGGAAATTTTCAGCAAAAAAACCCAACTGTGTATCGATACATAACACAGATGCATCGATACATGTCAGTTTTTAACTGATATGTATCGATACATGGCTGTATGCATCGATGCATACTGAAGTTTCTTGATTATTTCCAGCAAATGAAATCCATCATGCATCAATACATTCCTCGTATGCATCGATACATATTCCTCAAATAAATATTTTTTCTTGATCTTTTCATCACTTCTTGATCCAACTTGGTCCATAAGACTCTTGTAATCCTACTTTCATGATTTTGAACCCAAAAAGTCATGAGTTGACCTTCCTTTTGCTCAATCTCGTTGACCTTTCCCAAATACCTTGCTATTCATTCCACTGATCAATTGAAGCTCTTCCAAAGTAAATCCAAGGATGAAAATTTAACCTTAGGTAGTTGTCACGATGTAAACAACAATGAAACCATGCTTGGACAAAATCTCATTGAGAAGCCCAGTTCATTAGAAGCCTTAATCCAACCCTTTTTCCCCTCTAGATAATTGCACTGCCTGCCTCCTATGATCAAATTAATTCTTTTCAAGACTTGAGGCTTTAAGTGAGGACTTGTGGCATGTTGTGAACCCTTTGCACAAGATTGAGAAGATTTATGGCCTTTGGATTGCCTTTGCATAACCTTCAATTGCTTCAATCATTGATAACATACCTATGCCTCAACTATGCTACACATGATGCAATGGTTTTGGTTATTTCATGAACGTATGTATGCTAAATGCTATGCCAAATGTTGAGGATATGAGAGGGAAAATTTTAAGGTATTACAATATGCACGCTCCATCACTCGTTTATGTTTGATAGTTGCTTATTGCTCGTCTGCATTTCCTAACACTCGGTTGTGTTTGATATTTGTACTGCTCGTATGCACGTCCCATCACTCGTCTGTGTTTGATATTTGCTTGTTGCTCATCTACATTCCCCAGCGTTCGTCTGTGTTTGTTATCTGTTTGAAGCTCGTTTGCATTGTTTGGATACTCGTCTATATCAGCCCTCACACTCGTCTGTGTTAGCTTATATCCATATGTATTGATTTGATAATCGCTCTGGTACTCGTCTGTATTGCTACTCCAAATGCTCGTCTGTGATGGATTTCTGGTACTCATTTGTATTGCTACTCCAAATGCTCGTCTGTGTTGAGTTTCTGGTTTTCGTTTGTACCAGTGGTTGATATTCGTCTATATCATCGCCTGAAGCGCTCGTCTGCGTTTCTTAGATCATCGTCTGATATTCGTTTGTATCATTGACTTATGGCACTCGTTTGTGTTCTCTTGATGATCATCCAATACTCGTCTGTGTTGAAGAGGTTTGATGTCCTGACAGTGGGATTAAACGTCGAAATGGTTACCGGTCCTGGCGTAAAAAGTTATCCGAAGGAGGTTCGTCTGTCTCAGACACCACTTATCTACGCAAGATTTGTGAGAAGGGTTCGTCAAATCCTAATGTTGCAGCCGACATAATAGGTCTGCTCAAAGAAGACTCGTTTGTCTTAGACCATATATCCACGAAGAATATATGAAGAGGGTTCGTCTATCCTGATTATGCATGTCTATCCCACAGACTTAAGCGCATCACCGGTCCTGGCGTAGCAGGTTTATCCGAAGGAGGTTCGTCTGTCTCAGATCATACATTTTTGTAAAATTTAGGAAGAGGGCTCGTATGTCCAGTTCTTAGCGTAACAGGTTTAGTTGAAGAGTTCTCGTATGTCCATTTCCTGGCGTAACAAGATTGTCTGAAGAGGGCTCGTGTGTCCATTTCCTAGCGTAACAAGTTTGCATGAAGAGAGACTCGTCTGTCTAGGTTTTTCTTATTCGACGTAACAATTCAATTTGAAAGGGGCTTGTTTTCTTTGTCCTCACTTCAGTCATCCAAGGCGTCATTTGGTTGGGTTTATTTCCCATTTCTTCATTCTCCGGCAGAGTGCAAATTTCAGGTTTTCTTGGAATTCAACCACAATTTATCTTGAACGGTCGATAGCCGTGCTATCGTCCTTTTCTGATTAACAGTTGCTTGAATAGGGGCAGTTGTAACACCCCAAATTTGCCCTCTTATTTTTAGCATCATCATCATATCACAATCATCATCAGCATGTCATATCCTTAGCATTTTGCATAGAAAGATGAAGCATAACACTCACATGTCCCAACATAAGGCATATGATCAATCATCTGGGAAATTCGAAGCACTATAAGTCAAAGTCAAGAGCATGGTGACCTGGCAAGAAGCTCACAGGAACTTTTGTACAAGCTTGGTATCATGGTCAAATCCCGAAAAAAGGACTGAGAATCAAGATCAGATTGGAATGGTTGGTGCCAGGTTATTCTTGGAGTTTCCCACCAAAAGGAGGGAGAATTCAAAATTTTCCTGCGTTAATCGGTTAACGCTTTGGTTAACTGGTTAACGGCTGCGAATTTTGAATTCCAGCAGCAAGGTCAGCATGTGTTTTGGCTCTTTTTTTTTCATTTTTTCTGATTTTATTCCTTTTGAATTAATTGGGAATTATGGAGAAGGATCTAGAGGGTTTACCAAGCCTAATTCCGAGGCTAGATCCTAATCACTTTCTAAGTTAATTCCAATCCATAGTTTTTGGATCCCAAACCAAAATTTTGGGCCCCAAGCCTAGAGGATATTTATTCCATTTCCCTCCAAACCAAGAAGAGGACTCTCTCATAATTCACTTCTCATTTTCTGAATTTCCACCACTCTCTCACCATTCTCTCATTTTCTCTCCCAATTTTCCAAATCACTCAAAATTCCTCTTTGAAGATCACAAAACTTTGCATTAAAGTTTGTAGATCTTTGAACTAGACCTCCATCCATAGCTTCTTTGCATCAATTTTCTGGTTTCACTACTTGGTTCAGATCTGATTTGGTGGTTAGAAGTGATTTTGGAGCCAAGTTCTTGCATCAAGACCCTTTGCTTGCATTTGTTTTGCATTGCGTGTGAATATTAGCACCGAATCTTCAAAGTTTTCCGCGAGATTCCTCATTTCCAGCTCAAACAACATTTACCAAAGAATATCTCATCTTTGTAGGTTGGTTAAGTTCAGATCTAGCTCGGTTTTTAGCTTATTTGCATGCTTGTGCTTAGATCCCCATGTGCTTGTGTATTTGCTTGTCTTGCTTGATTTGTTTGGTTGATTTTTGATCGGATCTATGTGTTAATGTTCATGAGCTTAATGGTGTTTGATTAATGTGGATTGATCTTACTATTTCATGCATAATTGATTGTTAGACTGTTGGTGAATTATGTGAATTAAGTTGGTTTGAACTGAGCTTTTCTGCAGGTTTTAGTGTTGTTCGCACAGTGTTAACCGGTTAACGCTTTGGTTAACTGGTTAACGCGTCTATTTTCTGTGTTTTTTTCTGCAGGTTTGATTTGTTTAACCGATTAACGCTTTGGTTAACCGGTTAACACTGAAGCAGAGTGCCAAGTTTGGGCTGTTTTGAGCTTGTTTGCTTCCCTTACTTGCCTTAATCATCATGGATCATTGTATGATCATTTTGTATGCTAGTTAGGGTGGTTCGCTTGCTGGTTGATGCATGCTTTCATTTTCTCGACACGTAAATTCATGTATTTGCAAAGCTTGGCATGTTTGTTGAATTTGCCTTCTTGAAACTTTGAGCATGTTAATTCCATGAATCGTGTTGATGTGCTAGCATTGATTTGATGTGCTGAATATATGTACCGGATATTTTGCTAACATTTGTAGGTTCAATGGTAAGTGAAGTTTTGATGTTTATTCACATTTCAACTCTTCATCTCTTCTTTTTACTTTGCTTTCTACTTTGTGGGTTTTGACGATCCTTATGCCATCATGTGATTCAACTCTTCTCTTTCCCCCTTTAGAAGCAACTTATCTCCTTTAGAGGAGTAAGTTATTCTCTTGCTTTCCTCTCCTTTCCTTTTCTTCTCCATTGATCTTCTTTTCTCTTAGGATAGTTTCAAACCACACTAACCTTATGACCACCTTTGCATGTTAATATTAGGATTAGTCATTCCCCATTAGACTTTTACCTTTGCTCCTTTGTCGTTCTCTCTCTCCTCTCATCTCAAAACAAAACCTAAAAAAACATTAATAAAGAAAGAAGGGACTTCTTGTGTATAGCCTTATTCCATGGGGCATATGTATTCATTCCATCTTGGAATAGTACATTTGTATAGCATGATGCACAAGTCGGATCATGAGGTCATCTTCACCAAGAAAAAGCATAAAAAACAATTCTTCATTTTTAATCACTAAGATACTTAATAACTTTAACAAGTTAGTGAGCTTAGGCCCTAGCCATTGGAAACGAGTCTTGGATAAATTCTCCTTACTCGGTGTTCCTGTTCTATTATTCCATCTTGGAATGTAGTAGCAAGTACACATTCCATGGAAAAGAGTTTGAGTTCACTTCCTTGTGCCACACTCCTAAAAGAATTCTAAAAAACACAAACAAACAATAAACGTCTCTCCTTCGGGACTTATCTTCTCATCATCCTCACTTTGAACGCGAACTTGCTCCTACTTGTTACTTTGCAAGACGGTTACACACTCGTCGTCCGAGCATGCAACACCTGAGCATTGACATAGGCAGTTAAAGCCTTAAGACACAAGAAATTTTTCCACCCCTAGTTAGGGGAACTACGGAGACTCTGATTCTCATTGTCCAGATGAGGTACATAGGCAGCGGGGTAGGGCCCGTTCGAGCACACTCTTTTATTTTCCCTACATTTCCCCCATTTCTTTTTTTATCCAGTTCATTTTCTTTTTGCAGCAGCTTTCATTTTTTACCCCTTTGAAACAGTTTCTTTGCAAGTGTGGATCTCGTCGGGTATGGCAGACGATATGGGGTGCTAATACCTTCCCAGGTCGTAACCGACTCCCGAACCCAGTCTCTTTGGTTTGCAGGACATTTGTCCTTCCTTTTCTTTTCTTCGGTTTGTGCAAGATTACCATTCCCGTTCCTTCGGGATATAATTGCCTGGCTGGAGACTCTACCCTCTTCCGCGCCACTTTCGCGTTTGTACCAGGATGGAAATCCAGGGAGCGACAACTATCGACTCTGCTGGGGATCGAACCCCGAATCTCTGGTTCTCTTGAGAGTCTCTCCTAGCGCTTGTGTGTTTCAGTTTCATTGCGTGATTGATTGTTTGCTGTTGCGTGATTATTTTACTATTTCTTAATTACAGTTTTATTTACAACTTTATTTACAGTTTTCAGTATTTATATTCATGTATCATATATTATTACTGGACTGTCTGGTTGTGCTGGTTTCCTTTTTTCTGTGGGATTGGGAACTGTTACTATGAGATGAGCTCGTAACCGGGGCTCGAGTGCACCCTAGGACTTAGCGTGGACAGTCACTTTGGTTCATGGCATCTTTCTATGTTGGTAGTAGTGAGTTCCACACCCAGACTTGCGACTGTCTTGGAAGTGTTTTGATGCAAGAATTTTTCTTGGATCATTACACGACCTCGATAGTTATGTGCAACTGGGGACCGATCATTGAGAACCTTTGTGGAAACAACCATCTCCAGTGGTGACACTGGCAGACCACGTTCTGTGGCAAACCCATTCGCACCCGAGGTCCCACTGGGAACTCGCATAGGATGGCCTGGTTCTTTTATAGGAACTCAGTCAAAGCATCTTGTCGTATGATGATAGTATTGTACCCTTCAGGATGAATGTACTATTGTTCGTCGATTTTAGCGCTCGAAGTTGGGGACTTATAAGGGATGCTTGTTTTCCCAGACTCACGCTTAGACCTCCCTGAGTAGTACATAATGCCAAACTGATTCCCTGATCTGGTCATGAGCCATTTCTCGAAAATGGTGAACATATTATTGCTATTCAGCTTTGAGAGTCTGTGATGTTTGACCTGGAGCACACCTGTGAGATTGGGAGGGGTTTACATGTTTGCAGGAACCCTTGACCTCATCATACCTCATTACCAGTACAGTTATATGATTTGATATGGCTACATGGAGTTTGGAGTTCTTAAGTCATTTGATATTTGATTTGGGGCTTATTTGAGATTGAATTCTTGTTCATGGGGCTTTATTCAGAGGATCTTGGTTCTTGGTCACTTGGGTCCAGTTTTCTATATCCAGACAGTCCCAGTTGTTGATCATATGTCTGCATTGAATTTGCATCACATCATACTTGCATTAAATATTTGTGTTTCCATTTCAGGTTATCCTTTATCCATTGTACCTAGTTCTGGTATTCATTATTTCTCCAGATGACAGAAGTCCAAGAGAGACCCAGAAAAAGGAATGCTCATTACACTTTCCCGCTACCAGAAATTGAGGGTATTCAAAAACTGGTGGGCTTGATGAGTGACAAGGTTTCAGATGATTTCAGAAGCTGGTATGGGAAGATCTTGGGTCATATGAACAAACCTACTATTTATTAGAGAGATAGCCTTCACTCTTTGTTGCAGTTTTATGATCCTCAGTTGAGAATATTTCTGTTTGCTGACTATGTCTTGGCCCCTACTACGGAAGAGATTTCTAACATCCTGAAGATTCCTATCAAGAATGGTGTTCCATATTATGCTGTAGAGAAGTGTCCCCCGTACAAGGATATAACGGGTGCTTGTTATTTGAGTATGCTTAGAGTAAAGATGGAGTTGGAAGCTAGAAATGGGAAGGGATTTACCCTGGATTTTCTTATCACAGAAGCTCATGTGTTTGCTTTGGGAGGGAAGTGGTTAGAATTCAGTGCACTGTTAGCATTAATGGTATATGGGACAAGTCTTTTCCCAGGAGAGAAAGGATGGGTAAGCTTGGAGGCTATCACCCTTTTCATTAAAGAAAACCCAGTGCCTACGCTGTTGGGAGACTTTTACTTTGGTGTCCATCACAGAAATGAGAAAAGAAAAGGGTACGTAAATTGTTGTGCTCCATTTTTCGCTGAGTGGTTCGCTAAGAAGCTTCCAAAGTCAGGACCGTTCAAAGATCTTAAGCAAGATTGGAAGTGGGCTAGAAGATTGATGGGGTTAACATCTGATGATATATCTTGGGGGTGTAGCAGAAACTTAGTGGGGAAGGAGTTTATTACAAGGTGTGGAGAATTTTCCTATGTGACTTTGTTAGGTAGGAAAGGAGTGATAAGTCATAACCCTGTGCTGTCTAGAAAACAATTTGGCTATCCACTGAAGGATCCTCCATCAGATGAAGAAATAGCAAACACTTTGTATCTTTCAGCTGAAGATAATGAGCAGTTGGTTATCCAAGTATCTCAAGCTTGGGAAACAAAGGTTAGGGAGGGTAAGAAAGAATTTGGAAAGGTAGACCCTAAGACTTATCTCCCTTTTGCTGCTTGGATACAAGGTAGGGTTGGCACTTTCTTCCTTCCATTTTCAGTTGAGGCTCTACTATATCCAAAAGAGGTACCTGTACAAACCACTGTTTCTTTTGAAGATTATAAAAAGTTGGAAGCTCAGTTGCACGAGGTTCGGATAGAGAATTCTGAAATGGCTAGCTTGTATCACCGTGCCAATCATGCTAAGCAAGAAGCAGAAGAAAAGCTACAGAGGATGCAGGTTACCTTTGAAGCTAAAGAAAAGGAGTTTGCTGGAAGAGAAGCTCATTTTCAGAGATTGGGTTTAACAGAATCAAAGAGAGAAGCGGAGCGTAAGAAGATTTTGAAGACTCTTAGAGAAGCTCGTAAATCAATTACCTGGTTAAAGGACCAAAGAGAACACGAGTAGAAAAAGTACAAAGAAAAGGAAGAGTTCTTTGAGGTGCAGATGGAATTCAAGAGAGAAGAAGTAGAAAAAGTTCACAAAATACGAAGGGAAAAGACCCAGTAATTGGTACAGAGCCAACTAGCCTTGGAAGAAGCGATGAAGGAGATTGCAGATCTTAAGCTGAGAGCAGGCGTCAAGAAGAACCGGACAGGGGTGGTGACTGCAGAAGAGGAGCCTGAATCTTCATTTAGCCTAGGGTTTTAGTTTATTGTTATTTGCATTCAGACTACCTACAGGCTTGTTGTAGGAGTCTTGCTTTATCCTTTTTGTTTTTTTGTATTGTATTGTAGCCCTTTGGGAATTATGTGTATGTCTATGACTCTGATTGTTGGTAGTTTGTTCATGTTATGCAATGATACTTTCCAATTACCGTTTCTGAACAAACAAAGTTGTTTGTGCGAAGCCATCAGGGTCTGAATACTCCTCAAAAGAGTTTACAAAGCCAATTTCCAAAAAAAAAACATCTGGAGTATTTTCTGTCAAAAATACCATAACTGGGGCATATTAATGCCTGAACATGGAAACATGAATAGTTACATTGTATGCATATAACGTGTTTGTTGTTTTGCAAGTAATTCGTCAATTTTCTAACGTTTATGTCAATTGTAGGCACTATAGCTCCCAAGAAGGTTCAGAGACAGTCAACTGTACACAGATACCCTACAAAGGTGAACAGAGAGAGAGAGAGCAATGGATCAAATGCAAGCAGATCTGGCTGACTTGAGGACAAGAATGGACAACATCATGAACCTCATGGCTGGGATGGGTCAAACTCAAGAGCGCTTGCACGAGATGGTGGAGAATAATCAAGCCAGGAACAATGGAACAACAGATAGAGGTAACCGCAACGGGGCTGGCGCCCGTCACGTTGAAATCCCTGTGGTGCAACCGGGGGTTACTATTATCAATGATGGAGTGAATAACATGCAGATGGATGGTCAAGACGAACAATTCACTTTGCTGGATGAGGCGGAAGGCCAGGGAATTGACATGAATATGAGGTTTGAAGAAATGGATGAGCAAATTCGCGCCATTCAATCTCAGAGTTCTCTAGGGTTTGACATCACTGATCTGGGCTTAGTTCCAGGGGTGAGAATTCCCTACAAGTTCAAGGTCTCTACTTTTGATAAGTACAACGACACAGCTTGCCCGAAAACCTACCTTCAGTCTTTTGTGGGAAGGATTGCTGCACATACGGATGATGAAAAGCTGTTGATGTATTACTTCCAGGATAGTCTTGTGGGAGCTTCCTTGGAATGGTACATGAAGCTGAGCAGAGTTAATATTCGAAGCTGGAAGGATTTAGCTGAGGCGTTTGTGAAGCAGTATCAGTATAATTTGGATATGGCTCCAAATCGTACCCAATTGCAGACAATGGCTCAGAATGCTAAAGAAGGGTTCAAAGAGTACGCCCAGAGGTGGCGCCAACTTGCTGCTCGAGTACAACCTCCCTTGTTAGAGAATGAAATTGAAGACATGTTTATGGGAACACTATAGGGGGTGTTTATTGAGAGATTGGCGTCTTGTTCATTAATAAATTTTAATGACATTGTAATAGCTGGAGAAAGGGTTAAAACTGCTAAAAATGGGGAAGATCCAGACAGTGGCGCAAGTAGCTCAGGTGGTGTTAGAAAAGCTTTCAATGGAACTCCAAGAAGAAGGGAGGGAGAAACTATTGTTGTGTATGTCCGAGGTCGGGGCCGTGGATACAGGGGATCTTACGAGCAGGTGGCAGTTGTCACCATTCCAACAAGTCCTATGCAACAACCACAACAACAACAACAACAACAACCACAACGCAATAACTATCAGCAAAGACCCTATCAACAAAGACAAGCTCATCCAGCTACCAGGGTGCTTGAGGCAATCCCTATGACATACACAATGCTGCTACAAAGATTGTTAGATTTGAACTTGGTTCGGTTGAGGACATTGGCACCACCACCACCTGGAGAACTTCCAGTGGGGTATGATGCTAACGCAAGATGCGCATTTCACTCAGGAGCTCCCGGGCACTCAACGGATAAGTGCAGGGCATTACAGCATAAGGTCCAAGACTTGATTGACTCGAAAGCAATTAACTTCGCACCGCCTCCAAATGTTACGTCAAACCCCATTCCAAATCATGGAGGGGCCCAGATAAATGTTGTTGATGGTGGTGAGAGGTTAAACTTGATTTTGAGCGTGGATGAAGTGAATACTTCATTGTTAGTGGTGAAGGATAGATTGTTGAAAGGGCAGGTATTCCCATGTTGTGGTTATGATTGCAAGGGTTTCATGAATTCAGTTAATGGTTGTGAGGATTTGAAAGTTGGGTTGTAGTGTTTGATTGACGAGGGGTCTCTACAGTTTGACAGGGTTGACAATAGAAGTGATTGTGTGTCTACAGTGACAATTTATTTTGATCCTACTGAAGTTCCTGCTCGGAGAGAGCCTGTGACTATCTATGTTCCAGAAGTGAGTCTGGTTACTATTACTGTTCCGGGACCAGTTCCCTATGTTGATGACAAGGCCATCCCTTGGCATTATGGCTCAGACGTGTACGTAGAAGGTCAGAAAGTGGAAAGTAAAGCGGTGACAATTAACCCGACTGTTGTGAATGTCGGAGGAGTTGGTGGGTTTACCCGGAGTGGGCGTCTCTTTGCTCCTCAAACTCTTAGAGGTGATCCCGAAGCTGAAGCTGCTGCAAAGGCTAAGGGTAAGCAAATAGTGACTGAAGAGGTGAAAACTCCTGATGCTAGTCATGGCACTTTTGAAAAGGAGGTTGAGGAATTCATGAGAATAATTAAGAAAGTGATTATAAGGGGGTTGAACAGTTGAATCAGACCCCGTCCAAGATATCCATTATGTCGTTGCTGATGTGTTCTCAAGCTCATCGGGGGGATTTGCTAAAAGTTTTAAAAATGGCATATGTACCACAAGAGATAACTGTTAACCAGTTGAAGGCTGTGATAGCCAGTGTGAACGCCAACCATGGGTTGGGATTCACAGATAGAGATCTCACTTCTGAGGGACGTAATCACAACAAAGCCTTACACATCACCATGGAGTGTAAGGGTGCTGTTCTATCACATGTCTTAGTATACACACGCTCTTCTCTCAACATACTCCCTAAGAAGGCCCTCATGAAGCTGAATGTTGATGGAATTGTTTTGCGACCTAGTGATTTGATTGTGAAAGCCTTTGATGGGTCACGGAGGTCTGTGTTCGGGGAGGTGGAGCTACTGGTAAAGATTGGGTCACAAGTATTCAAGAGCATGTTCTATGTTATGTGTCGCTCCCACCTGATGACACACGGCCAAGAGGGGTACAGACGCGAACGGTCGGCGAAAGAGAAGAAATGAATAGAGTCGCCAGCTAGGCATTTTTATCCCAAAGGAAAGGTAATGCTGCATAAACCTAATAAAAGATGGATAAGACGGTTGCGAACCAGAGAGACTGAGAAAGGGGGTTGGTTACAACCTGGGAAGGTATTAGCACCCAGATTGTCCTCCGTACTCGACGGGATCCACGCTTAAAAGATTTGTGTTTAAAAGGGGTAGTGTCAGTGCAATCTGTGTATCAAAGCTGGAAAGAATGCAAGTGTCAGTGTAAAGGAATGTGAAGTGGAATATGAGAAGTGTCAGTGAAAGAAAAGAATGAAGCTCAAGACTATGAGGCTTTTAAGAATAATGCTGGAAGGAGGGGGAATATACAGAGACTTTTGTTCGATAACTGTTAAGTTATGCCTACGTATCCTCTCGTGCAATGAGGAAGTCAGAACACCGTAGTTCGACTCAAAGAGACTGAAAGATGAATTGACTTGTGAACTGCTTACTTGTCTATACTCAAGTGTATGACCTTTCTGGCTCAGGTGCAAACTGTCTTGCATTAGACGGAAGAAGCGAGTTCTCGTTTGTGAGTGAATGAGATGAGAAAAGAATCCCGAAGGAGACGATTATTGTTTGTTTTTGGTATTTTCAATCTTTTATTGATTATGGATTTGTCATAAGTTAATGAGCTTAAGCCTAAACCAAGGGTTAGTAAACTCATCACATCCTCCCTCTGAATAGGGGTAATGAGAATACCTTAAGTATGAAGTAAGCACCTCACACTTAATCACCATGATGTAGGATTAAGATCATTAACCTATTTGTATTTATTTAGATGTTTTTGTTGTTTTTGTTTAGTGTTAAGTAATGAGTTTAAGCCATAATCAAAGATTTAATGGACTCATTACACCATCCTAATAGAAAGATAATAGATGAGAACATTTAAGCTGAGGAAGGCTCCTCAACTTAATCCATGATTAGGGATTAACCTCATGATAAAACAAAGCCTTTATTAGAATGGATATAGTTAATGGTAAGATTAAGAAGTGAATTTTATGATTTGTAAGACAACTTGAGGGGGACTTGTCCATTAACACTAGGGTTAGTCCTTCTTAACCAATTAAGGAAGAATTAGAACCCTAATGCAAGGCCCAAGTTACAAGCTTGATGTCTCAATGATTATTAAGTGAATTAATTAAAGGATTTAAACACATTAAGGGTTTAACACTTAGGATTAAAGTTATACACTCCATCCTAATAGAAGGATGCAGGTATAAGCTTAAACACAAAGCCTTAAAACCTTTAAGGTTTAGTCCCTGATTAAGGGGTGAGAAGAGAAGACACAAAGATGACACAAAGGTAAAAGCTAAATGGGGGACTACTCAAACCCTAATTATGATCATGCTTGGTTGTCCCTAGGGTTTGTGAGGCTTAAGAGAGAAATAATCTTCAAAGAGCCACCAAGGAGAGAAGCAGATGAAAGGAGAAAGAAGCAGAGAGAAGCAAGACAACTTGCTTCACTTAAGAAGACAAGTTGCTTGAAGGAAGAAAGTGGGGGAGAGCATGAATGAGCAAGCTCACTCTAATACAAAGATGAAATGCAACAATGATGCATAAGAGAGATGAAGAGAGATTGTGAGAAGTGAAGGCAAATTCACTTCTCAAAACAACTTACCACCTGAAAAGTTAGCAAAAGAAATGCAATGCAATGAAAATGAAATGAATGCAAAGATGTAAACCAAAATTAGAAGCACAATCATGATGTTAATGATGTTAAGAGTTGATGCAAACACATGTCAAGGGTTGTGGATGATCATACAAGGATGAGGATGCAAATGAAGGCAAGAATTAGGGTTTATGAACAACATGCAACACAAAAATTCAAAACCAGAAGCAAATGACATAATAGAAAAATTGAAAATAGGATCAAAAGAGGCCTAACCCTACACAAGTTCACTGCCCAAAGGAGGAGACCTAAATCTAAACCTAATGGAAGTTATGATTTTTCTAAGTCAACTAGGGTTTCAAAGCACCTCAAAAGGAAAAATGCACATTAAATTGAAAATGAAAGATAATTCAAACCAATTTTACCCTAAAAACTACATGATATGAAGGATGCAATGCAAGAAGAACCATCATCAAACTCCTCATGGTTAGGCAGAATGGATTTTTTCAAGTTAGGATCAAAATATTGCCTTTAAACAACTTTAATTCCAATGAAAATCATCAAAATAGGTCAAGAACCAAAAATAAATTTGTTTTGAGATTTTGATAATGTTTCTAAATGTTTTGAAATGCAATGTGAATTTTTTGGTGATTTTTAAGTTCCTAAATGCATTTTTAATTAATTAATTTCCATTAACTAATTAAAAATAAACATTTAAATGATTTAAAAATAATTTTTAATGCAAAAAATAAAAATAAAAATATTTTTGGGTTCTGAAAATTAATAAAAGGTTTGACAAAAAATTTCAGAATTTTTTAATATATTTTGCTATTTTTAAAAATTCGTAGAAATAAAATACAAAACAAATAAAATAAAAATGAATTTAAAAGAAAAATGAGAAAGTCAAATGATCTGAAGGCCCAGATTCAAACTCAAGGGGGCGGGAATTGACTTAGCGCGCAAACGGACGGCTGGAATTCAAACTCACTTAATTATGTCATTAGCCCTAATCCTGAGCCCTAATGACTTTCAGATGACCGGAACAGTGTTCCGGTCATCTTCTTCGGCCAACCAAAAATCAAACTCACTCCCTAGGCTGTTTCAAGTGCTCTAACTCTCCAGATTTCATCCTCTACCCACCCTAAACATGAATCAATCACAAAATCATATTCAGAATGCATCAACAACAAGATTCGAGCAAAATCAAGAGAACTGCAAAAATTTCAGAACATGCATACACACTCATTTCTCAACCATTTTCAGTGATTCAAAGCTTAACATGATCAGTGAAACAAACTCTATCATCCTATAACAAGAAATTGCATTTCTGGGAAAATGTTCTTGATGATATCTGAACTGGAGCTTTGAACTTTGGAGCTTTCTGGCCAGTTTCTTACTTCCAATCACCTCTACTGACTTCCCTCAAGAGTTTGCAAAGCTTGTTTGGAGTTTTTTATGGCTGGTTTGGGAGATTGATTCAGTTCAAGAGGGGGAAAATCGTATTTGGTGTATGATGGCTTTTAAGGCAAAGTAAAGGGTGATTTGTGATCAGTGATGCATTCTAAGATGAATGATGGAAGAAGTTTTAAGTTTGAGTTGTTGGGTTGAGAGATTCGATAGAAAATGCAAAGGGAGGGATTTTTGTGTATGCTGACTTGTGGGAGAGCTCAGGCTTTCCTCTTGTGTGTTTTGAGTCTCATTTTGTCCACTTATCAAAGTGTGATAGGGCAGAGAGTTGGTGGTGGCACAGTGTGATTGGCATGTCCCCTTTTGCAAAAAGTCAAGTCTATGTGTCCTTTGAGGTATGGGCTGTTTTAGGGCCAGATCAAAGGCATGTCTGCTGCAGCTTGATTCAAGGATGACCATGGAAATGAGATTAAGGCAAATCAGCAAGTGGATCAAAGCTTATGTGTGGTTTTGCAAATTTGTGAACTTTTGGCCCTTTTGAAGTTTCTTAATGCACAAGTCATGAAACTTGAGAATTCTTTGGTGCATTATGAATTTTAGGTCATGACTTATGTTTGTGTAATGCTTAGAAGTTGATTTGAAGTCACAATTAGCCTTGGCATGAAGTTTTGCAACTTTCCTCTTTGGTGCAAAAAATGAAGAATAAGTGATTTTTCCCAACTTTGACAAGCCATAACTTTTGATCCAAAATGAATTAGAATGAGTTCTTGTACTTTTTGAAAATTGGAGGATCCATTCTACAACTTTCATGACCAAAGTTCTTTCATTTGAAGCATTTTTGAATCAAAAAGTGGAGGTTGAAAAACTTTCCCAAAATGGCAAGTTTTCATTATAAGTCACTTTCCCAAAAAGGCAACTTTGCAAATGGCTTGAAATTCTTCAATTTTGTGAACTTCTAACATCTTCTATGATCAAATAAAGATCATACATAATCAAAATGATGGAGAAACCTCTTTGGTTGTGTCACTGGGGGCCTCAGATGCCCTGATTTTGCACTGACTTGCTCAAGAAGTCACCTCCTGATCAGATGGCTTCCCCATTGAATTTATTCATGAAAATTGATAAGCATGATCCTCATAACATATAGAGACCAATAGAAACAAGAATGACCAAAATTTTTGGAGTTATGGCCTCTGAAACCAAAACCCTAATTCTAGGTCATCTGTGCAGTTAAACCTGGCTCTACTTCCATGCCTTTCTCAGTTCTTGTGATTCTTTGACTTTCTTGACCTTGTGAGGATATAATATGATGCTTGAACACACATGGACCCCTTTTAAGTGATTGATGACCTTTGGAGTGGCTCAAATAGCTCAGGGATGGCTTAGATCACAAACCCTAGATGCAGATGACTTTGAAACAATGCAGTGAAGCAAAAGATGCAATATGAGATGCTATGGTTGAACTTATGAAAATGAAAAGGTCACAAGCCATGGTGAAATGAGTGAGGGAAAATTTGGGGTGTTTACATCTGCCCCTATTCAAACATGAGTTAGCTGTGCAGGATGTAAGCAACGGCTTAACAGACAAACAAGATAACTTGTGGTTGAATACCAAAGACAGTCCAAAATTTGCACTCACAAAATGAAGAAGAAAAGGGATATAGATTGTAAGAGGAAGTAAAGTATGTTTATAAAGTGCGGGCGACGGGGGACGGCCGTCGAGCAGAGGACGACTGCTGGGGATAAAGTAATGACGGGGATGGCCGACATGCTGGGGAAATAGAGAGATCTTGACGGGGATGGATATCGAGTAAAGAAATAAGATTTTCTGGGGATTAAAGGTAAATGATGGGGACGACCATCGGGTTGAAGAAATAAATGATGAGGAATGGTCATCAAAGGTGAAGGACGATCACCTAGCAGGGGACGGCTGCTCTGTTGGGGATAAGATGACGGACGGTCATCTGTTGGTGAAGGACGATCACCTGGCAGGGTACGACTGCCGAAAGTATCATGACATAGGACGAATGTCGGATGAAAAGGTCGACGATGGGGACGGCCATCGGATAAGCATGATGAAGGATGATCATCAAGAGGTGAAGGACGATCACCTAGCAGGGTACGACTGCTCTCAGGATTTATCATGACATAGGACGAATGTCAGATAACCGAATCAACGATGGGGACGGCCATCGGATAAAATGATGAAGGACGATCATCAAGAGGTGAAGGACGATCACCTAGCAGGGGACGACTGCTAAAAATATCATGACATAGGACAAATGTCGGATAAGAAGGGGTTCTAATGAATAGAGACTCCACTGGGAATGATGAAGGACGATCATCAAAAAGGTGAAGGACGATCACCTGGCAGGGTACGGCTGCCGGAAATATCATGACATAGGACGAATGTCAGATAAAAAGAAAATAAATCATCGGGGTTTGCTGGGAATTCTTCTGGGGAATGGTAGACACAGACGAGTGTCTAATTTCATGAAAACATAAGTGTTTGGCACGGTGTATAGATTAAAGATGCGGACGAGCATCCTTAAGACTATGATACGGACGAGTATCAGTAGAAACAAACGCTGGCGCATGTTCAGAGATGATGATACGGACGAGTACCAACTAGTTAACAAAGAACACGGACGAGTGTTGATTCTGAGGGGATTTAAGTGGCATATACAAGATACGGACGAGTATCTGCGTGAGTATCAGGTGACGAGTGAGACACCGACGAGTGTTCATCCCGTCGGGGAGAGCATGACACGGACGGGTGTCAGAAAAAGTGTATTATAAACAAGTATTTGATTTACAAAGTGTTTAGGTAACTATGTTGGGGAAGGTGACACGGACGGGTGTCAAGGAATTTTATATATATGTAAACATGTGTTTGTGAGTGCAAAGGGGATGCTTTGGCTTTCTGCTGGGGATGTGACATAGACGAGTGTCAAGAAGCATTTGTAATGTATAAGTACCTGTTTGTAGAGAACGCCCGGGCGACCTTACTGGTGAATGATGACACGGACGAGTGCCAAAAGGAGTATGTATTTGTATTTGTAAGTGTAAAGGAAAATGCCTTAATGTTCTGCCGGGGAATTTTGAGAAGTATTTTTGTATATTGTTGATGGAACGTCAGTATTTACGAGTGTTTGGTTTGACACATGGCTCATGATTATGCAATATGTTTGATTTTTGCCGCAATTCTCCGTATTAGACGGAATGCTACGCTCTGGGGGAAAATATGATGTGAATGCTATGATTATGCAAAGATACCGATTCGGGATTCGGATCCCGTTGCTGTGGAGATCTCTGGCTAATCTGCTTGAAGTGGACATCCCAGCTGGGGATAAGATCATTGGTAGTTTTGATATACATGACTCTGCATGGGGAAGTAGGTCATTGATAAACCTATCTTGGTGATGAGGGACCCAACTGGGGTCTGTAGAAGCTTTCGTCGCTCTGTCATGAGATCTTCAAGTGTTGCTCTTCTGGATATAAGTTGAAACTCTGCGGGGGCTGATTCCCTGTCTAGCACTCGGCTGGGGGAAGAAGAAAGATCACTGAAAGATCCTCCTAGAGATTTCTGTGGGGATCCTGCTGAGGATGATACTTGACAACTCAGCTGGGGGATATGAGCACCTTCTGGTACTGCTCTGAAGGAAATGTTGGAGAAGTGATGCCTGGCAACTCTGATGGGGATAAGGCATCTCTGGTGCTGTTTGGAAGGTGTGCTGAGGAAATAATGATTTGGAAGCCTACCGGGGAGAAGCTTTCATGCCCCATGTTGTGCTTTGGACACCTGTAATCCTGTATGACAAAGAAACGTACAAGTTCCCCGAGGTATCCCTTACTAGATTCCGTCATAGGAGTTTAGACACTCCCGGGAGCAAATATATTTCCTGTAAGCACATATTTTTAGAAGGAAAACATCTGTATTTATGCGATCAATATCTTAAGGACATCGAACATTTTGCAAATGAAAAATAAAATGTACGAGACGAGATATGACTGAAAATCTGATTTTATTAATTTATGCGCCCTGAATTGGCAAGATACAGTCAAAGAAACGGATCCCCTGAAATGAGGAGATCGTTACAAATTGAGAAACAAAAAGACAGTGGCAATGTTGATGACGCTTCAAGGAGCTTCCCTTTTGCTATGACTTGTATGACATTTGACCTTCTACTCATCTTGCTTTCTGAGGGAGGCTGATTCTGAACAATGTTTTATCCTTTCGAAGCTTGTCATGTTGTAAGTGATACAGACGAATTTAGAATGCAGTTGTTCACTTATTCCCTTATTTTGCGTGGATCGCCCTTTCGGGTTTTCAATCCACCGGTATACCCATTTTCGCCTGAGTTGTCCAATGCGGCTTTTCAACTCAGCGGGTGTACATTTTTTATTTATCTTCCCTTATTTTTGCCCGAGTCTTTTATTCTGTTTTTGACTCGCCGGGATGCCCTATTTTTGCCTGGACTTACATTCTGTTTTTTATGTCCAGCGGGTCATTTTATGCGAAGTATTTTTTAACTGCATCTGAATTCACAGGGGACAGGAAGTCTTCACCATCCATAGTACTGAGCATCAGTGCTCCACCAGAGAAAACCTTCTTTAATATGAATGGACCATCATAATTCGGAGTCCACTTGCCCCTGTGGTCTGTATGAGGAGGGAGGAGTCTTTTCAGCACAAGATCTCCTACTTGGTACTCTCGAAGCCTGACTTTCTGATCGAAGGCTTTCTTCATCCTTTTCTGATACAGCTGCCCATGACAGATTGCGGCCAATCTCTTCTCTTCAATCAGATTCAGTTGTTCGTATCGGGCTCGAACCCACTCTGCTTCATTTAGATTAACATCCATTAGTACCCGCAAGGAGGGTAATTCAACTTCAACAGGTAGGACTGCCTCCATACCATACACAAGCTGATACAGTGTTGCCCCAGTGGATGTTCTGATTGACGTACGGTACCCATGCAAGGCAAATGGTAGCATTTCATGCCAGTCTTTGTAGGTAACTACCATCTTCTGCACAATCTTCTTGATATTCTTGTTAGCTGCCTCAACAGCGCCATTCATCTTTGGCCTGTAAGGAGAAGAGTTGTGGTGTTGGATCTTGAAGTCCCGACATAGCTCTGCCATCATTTTGTTGTTCAAGTTGGAACCATTATCAGTAATGATTCGTTCGGGCACTCCATACCGACAGATGATATCTCTCTTCAGAAATCGGGCTACCACTTGCCTTGTAACATTTGCATATGAAGCTGCTTCAACCCACTTGGTGAAATAGTCAATGGCAACCAGGATGAATCTGTGGCCATTTGAAGCAGTCGGTTCAATCTTGCCAATCATATCAATGCCCCACATGGCAAAGGGCCAGGGTGAAGACATCACATTCAGAGGATTTGGAGGCACATGCACTTTATCCGCGTAAATATGGCATTTATGGCATTTTCTGGCATAGGCACAACAGTCTGCATCCATTGTGATCCAGTAGTAGCCTGATCTTAGCAACTTTTTAGCCATGGCATGCCCTCCGGCATGGGTACCAAAAGATCCTTCGTGTACCTCGTGCATAAACAAGTCTGCTTCTGTCCTATCAACACATTTGAGAAGTACCATGTCAAAGTTTCTCTTGTACAAAGAACCATCAGTATTCAGGAAGAAACTACCAGCTAGCCTTCTTAAAGTCTTCTTATCATTGGATGATGCCCCAGGTGGGTATGTTTGATCCTCCAAGAAGCACTTAATGTCATGGAACCAAGGCTTGTCATCTTTGACAATATCTGCGGAGAATACATATGCCGGTCTGTCAAGTCTGGACACTGAAATCCGAGGCACAAAGTTGGCAGCTTGAACTTTGATCATGGATGAAATGGTGGCCAAGGCGTCTGCAAACTGATTCTCGTCTCGAGGGATATACTCAAGGTTGACTGTTGTGAAGAAAGTCAACAATCTCCTTGTATAATCCCGATAAGGTATCAGATGATCCTGGTGAGTGTACCATTTGCCGTTGGTTTGATTAATTACCAGAGCTGAATCTCCAAACACAGTCAAAGTCTTGATCCTGAGGTCAATGGCTTCCTCAAGACCAATAATACAAGCTTCGTATTCAGCTTCGTTGTTAGTGCAGTTAAAGGTGAGTTTTGCCGAGAAAGGCATGTGGACTCCCTTAGGTGTAATGAGTACTGCACCAACACCACGACCATTCATATTAACAACCCCATCAAACATCATTATCCATTCTTCTTCTGGGTCAGGCCATTCAGTGTGAATAGGCTCTTCATGATCTTTTGCTTTTATGAATATGATGTCTTCATCAGGGAAGTCAAATCTCATAGGCTGGTAATCATCAATGGGTTGCTCAGCAAGATAATCAGACAATACACTGCCTTTGATGGCCTTCTGAGAGGTGTACTGAATATCATACTCTGTGAGGATCATTTGCCATCTTGCAACTCGTCCGGTAAGTGCTGGCTTCTCAAAAATGTACTTGACTGGGTCCATCTTTGAGATCAATAAAGTAGTGTGGGTCAACATATACTGTCTCAGTCGGCGAGCAGCCCACGCTAAAGCACATCAAGTTTTCTCGAGCAGTGAATAACGTTGTTCACAGTCGGTAAACTTTTTGCTTAGGTAGTATATTGCATACTCTTTTCGACCAGACTCGTCATGCTGGCCCAACACACACCCCATTGACTCTTCTAATACTGTCAAGTACATTATTAGAGGTCTTCCTTCAACTGGAGGCATACGAATCAGAGGCTCTTGTAAATATTCCTTGATTTTGTCAAAAGCCTTCTGGCAGTCTTCATTCCACTTGACCGTTTGTTCTTTTCTTAACAGCTTGAATAAAGGTTCACAGGTCGCAGTAAGGTGAGATATGAACCGTGAGATGTAGTTCAATCTACCTAGAAACCCCCGAACTTCTTTTTCAGTCTTAGGTGCAGGCATTTCTTGAATGGCTTTGACTTTATCAGGGTCAACTTCAATCCCTTTTTCACTTACAATAAATCCCAGCAGCTTACCGGATCGCACCCCGAATGTGAATTTGTTGGGGTTTAACTTCAACTGGTACTTCCTCAGACGCTTGAATAACTTTAACAGATTCACCAGGTGGTCTTCTTCTATGAGGGACTTGGCAATCATGTCATCCATATAACATTCAATTTCTTTATGGATCATGTCATGGAATAATGTTACCATAGCCCGTTGATAAGTGGCGCCAGCATTCTTTAGTCCGAATGGCATTACCTTATAACAGAACGTGCCCCAGGGCGTGATGAAAGTTGTCTTCTCCATGTCTTCAGGTGACATCTTGATCTGATTGTATCCTGAAAATCCATCCATGAAGGAGAACACCGAGAACTGAGCCGTATTGTCGACCAATACATCAATGTGAGGTAATGGGAAATCGTCTTTCGGGCTGGCTCTGTTCAGATCCCAGTAATCCACACACATCCTTACCTAGCCGTCTTTCTTAGGCACAGGTACAATATTAGCAACCCACGGCGGATAGCTAGTCACAACAAGGAAACCGGCGTCCCACTGCTTTTGTACCTCTTCTTTTATCTTCATTGCCATATCTGGGCGAGTACGGCGCAACTTCTGTTTTACTGGCGGACAATCTTCTTTCAAAGGTAGCTTGTGCATGACAATATTGGTGTCCAACCCTGGCATATCCTGATAAGACCAAGCGAAAACATCCAATACTCCCGAAGGATATCAATCAGTTGCTCTTTTACTGAATCTTGCAGGCAGGCCCCGATCTTAACCTCTTTCACGTCTTCTTCCGTACCAAGATTAACCGTTTCAATCTCCTCCTGGTGAGGAGTGATAACCTTCTCCTCTTGCCTTAACAACCTGGCTAGCTCTTCAGGTAGCTCATAATCTTCTTCAACCCCTTCATCAGCTTGATTGATTGGATTGTCGGAGTCATACGAAGTCATAGCAGTGTTGTTGTCGGTGCAGTCCGGAGGGCGCTTTCTGCAAGGGTTTAGATTTGTTCATTTTAGTGATCGGTTTTATCTTATTTAGAAAAAGTGGAAATGAAGTTATTTATTTTGAAAAACATTGCCATTTTATTTTTGTACAAAAAGAAAAATGAAAAGACAGTGAGCGAAAAAGAAACTCGTTTGCAAAAGACGTCCGATATTCATTGATTAATCCATTTGCACAAAATTACAAGATGGCCCGATTACAAAATGAGTCTTGACATCTTGGGCAAGATGCAAGACTTGATTAATGCTTTAAAATACAGGAAATAATAATTACTCTGCAGGAGTAACCCTTATAATTTCCTGGGAAGATCAGTTAAGGACTTGGCTCCCCGGGATCCTTGGACGTATCCAGCTCTCCAGGTTGCGGTCGCTTTCCTCCTCGTCTTCCAAATTGTTCACAGCATCCGGGGTGAGCATTCCCCCGCTGACAAACTTGGGCTCCTTTGCAGCCTCTGATTGATCTTGTTGAGTTGGTCTGTAACCCAACCCAAATCTGTCTTCTTTCTTCTCCACGGGCAGCAGCTTGCCCCAGCCTTGGGCGGTACCTTCCTCAACAACCTCCCGGGCTTGCTGGTACGATGTTATGGAAGTTCCCAGTACAACAGATGCTTCATTAATGTTCAAGGCCTCAAACCCTTGGCTCATGGTTTCATGAATCTCTCCATCCATTTCAATGTACTTATACGTAGCCAGCTGGCTAACAAAGATGTCCTCCTCCCCATAGATGGTGATGATTTAGCCTTCCCACTCGAATTTCAACTTCTGGTGAAGGGTAGACGTAACAGCGCTAGCGGGGTGGATCCAGGGTCTACCCAACAGACAGCTGTAGGCCGGCTGTATGTCCATCACAAAGAAGGTAGTTTTGAAGGTCTGCGGGCCAATCAACACAGGCAGATCAATCTCTCTAAGCACTGATCTCTTAGAGCCATCAAATTCTCTTACCACTAAATTACTCGGACGCAGTGCCAAGCCATCATACTCCAGCTTCACTAAGGCTTTATTTGGCAAAACATTGAGTGATGACCCAGTGTCCACCAGTACATGAGACAACACAACACCCTTGCATTCCAAGGTGATATGCAAAGCCTTGTTATGGTTACGTCCCTCAGTTGTTAAGTCAGCATTGGTAAAGCCCAGTCCATGACTGGTGTTGACATTTGCCACCACAGTTTCTGGCTGATTAACGGTAATCTCCTCTGGCACGTATGCTGCGTGCAGGACTTTCAATAATGCATTCCTGTGAGCTTCAGAACACATCAACAGTGATAATATGGAGATTTTTGAGGGAGTTTGGTGAAGCTGATCCACCACCTTGTAATCACTTCTTTTTATGATTCTCATAAACTCGTCTACATCTTGTTCAAAAGATGTCTTCTGAGTTTCTTTGGCAGTCGGCTCTTCAGGTACCACACTCTTTCCTTTTGCTTTGGCAGCAGCTTCTGCTTCAACATTAGGTCTTTGTGTTTGTGAGGCAAAAAGGCGTCCGCTTCTGGTGAAGCCTCCGCCTCCCCCAACATTATCAATTTGTGGAGAAGAGGTTGATGAATCCAGAGTGATTTTCTCCCCGTTGCAGTAGAGATCGGAGCCATAATGCCAAGGTATGTCATTACTGCTTTCATAAGGAACTGGTCCAGGTACCGTAATAGTAACTGGACTGATTGTTGCAGAGGAGGGTGTTGTAACGGTGTGCGGATCATAGTAAATTGTGACTGGCGATCTGGTAGGAGGCGCCATGATTTGTTGTTGGAAATTGCTGCTGGGAGGAACCTCTGATGGGTCATAATAGATTGTAACTGTTGAGACATCTTCATTAATTTTTGCTGGCGTTGTAGAAGATTCTGCTAATAAAGTGGATGCTGATGTTGTAGAAGAAATGGTTGTTGACATTTGATTTGTTGAAATGACGGACGGAGCCATTGCTGATGATATTGATGAATCGGTAGGAATGATTGTTGCTGCTGTTGTAGAAGAATCAGGAATTGCTGTTAAAGGAATTGCTGGATTTGTAGGCGCCGTTGTTGAAATCTAAAGGATACCATCTTTAATAAGACCATCTATGCCGCTTCTCAAATTTTCACACCCGTTGACTGCAATGTTGCAATACCCACAACCGAGCTCACACCCGGGGAACACTTGGCACTCTATAAGCTGAGCTTTAATTTCGACCAAAGGTGTTCGAATTTGTGCAACACTGGTGATCAAGGTAGATGGTTTGTCTTCCTCAATGGCATTAATCCTCGGCCCTCCATGATTAGGCATAGGATTTTTGTTGACATTTGGAGGAGGTGCAAAGTTGAGGGCTTTAGAATCCACCAGATCTTGGACTTTCATTTGCAAGGCCCTGCATTTTTCAGTGCTGTGACCAGGTGCATTGGAGTGGAAAGCACACCTGGCGTTGACATCATAATTCCTCGGGAGATTAAGGGGATCTGGTGGTGCCAACGTCCTTAACTCAACCAAGTTAAGCTTCAGGAGTTGTGGCAATAAGGCAACATAAGGCATAGGGATGGGGTCAATCACCCTGTTTGCCTGTGATGGTCTTTGCTGGAAAGGACGTTGTTGTTGATTGCTATTGCTGTTGTTGTAGGTTCTCTGTTGCGGATACTGATTTTGTTGTTGATAATGTGGTTGTTGCTGAGGATATGCTGATTGTTGAGGAATCAGAGCTGGAATGGTAACAGCTGTGTCGCTCCCACCAAATGAAGCTAAGTCAAATGGGGTACAGACGCGAACGGTCGGCGAAATGAACAATGAGAACACACAGCCGTGAACTCACTGGAGATGAATAGAGTCGCCAGCTAGACATTTTTATCCCGGAGGAAAGGCAATGCTGCATAGACCTAGAAAGGGATGGATAAGACGGTTGCGAACCAGAGAGACTGAGAAAGGGGGTTGGTTACAACCTGGGAAGGTATTAGCACCCAGATTGTCCGCCGTACTCGACGGGATCCACGCTTAGAAGATTTGTGTTTTAAAGGGGTAGTGTCAGTGCAATCTGTGTATAAATGAGCTGGAAAAGGATGTACAGGTGTCAGTGTAAAGGGAGTGTGAAGTGTGATATATACAGTGTCAGTGCAGGAACAAGAATGAAGTGCTCATGATAATGAGGCTAAGAAAATAAGGCTAGAAGGAGGGGGAATATACAGAGACTTTTGTTCGATAACTGTTAAGTTATGCCTACGTATCCTCTCGTGCAATGAGGAAGTCAGAACACCGTAGTTCGACCCAAAGAGACTGAAAGATGAATTGACTTGTGAACTGCTTACTTGCCTATGCTCAAGTGTATGACCTGGCTGGCTCAGGTGCAAACTGTCTTGCATTAGACGGAAGAAGCAAGTTCTCGTTTGTGAGTGAATGAGATGAGAAAAGAATCCCGGAGGAGACGATTATTGTTTGTTTTTGAGTTTTCAGTCTTTTATTGCTTTTGAAAGTTTGTCATAAGTTAATGAGCTTAAGCCTAAACCAATGGATTTAGTAAACTCATCACATCCTCCCTCTGATTAGGGGTAATGAGAATGCCTTAAGTGTGAAGTCAGCTTCTCACACTTAATTACCTTTGATGTAAGATTAAGATCATTAACCTACTTGTGATTATTTAGATGTTTTTGTTGTTTTTGTTTAGTGTTAAGTAATGAGGTTAAGCCATAATCAAGGATTAAACAGACTCATTACACCATCCTAATAGAAGGATAATAGATGAGAATGTTTAAGCTGAGGAAAGCTCCTCAACTTAATCCATGATTAGGGATTAAACTCATGACAAAACAAGCCTTTATTGAGTGGATTTTATTTAATGATATGATGATGAAGTGAGTTTTAGGGTTTGTAAGACAACTTGAGGGGGACTTGTCCATTAACACTAGGGTTAGTCCTTCTTAACCATTTAAGGAAGAATTAGAACCCTAATGCAAGGCCCAAGTTACAAGTGTGATGTCTTGATAGTTATTAAGTGAATTGATTAAGAGATTTAAACACATTAAGGGTTTAACACTTAGGATTAAAGTTATACGCTCCATCCTAATAGAAGGATGCAGGCATAAGCTTAATCACAAAGCCTTAAAGCCTTTAGGGTTTAGTCCCTGATTATGAGATGAGAAGAGAAGACTCAAAGAAGACACAAAGGTAAAACTAAAAGGGGAGACTAATCAAAACCCTAATCATTGTCATGCTTGGTTGTTCCTAAGGTTTGTGAGGTTTACAAGAACAATCTTCAAAGGAAACACCAGGAAGCAGATGAAAGGATCAAGAGAAGCAAAGTAACTTGCTTCATTCAAGAAGTCAAGTCACTTGAAGAAAGAAAGTGGGAAGAAGAATAATGAGCAAGCTCAAACCCAAACACATATAAAAATGCAGCATGGATGCAAGAGAGATGAAAAGAAAAGCTATGAGAAGTGAAGGCAAATTCACTTCTCAACAACACTTACCACCTGAAATGTTAGAAAAGAAATGCAATGCAATGCAAAATGGGATGAGATGACATGATGAGAAACAAAACCAGAAGAAATTACATGATGCTAATGATGCTATGAGATGCTACAAGCATGAGGCAGCACATGGAGATGATCATACAAGTTTATGAATGCAAATGAAGCAAGTTGAGAAGCATGGACATACATGAAAAGTTATGAAGTGCACATGGCATACAACATGGCAAATACATGATGCAATGATCAAACATGCTTTCAATATGTCTTATGATGTCAAATGAATCAAATGGATGTTTGAAATGTCATGGCAAGTCATGTCATGCAAGATAATGCAAGATGGATGCATAAGGAAGCCCAAATTAGGGTTTATGAACCATACATCAAACAAAAATCAAAATCAGAAGCAAACCCTAAGATAAAAAATTGAAAATGCCACTCAAAGGACCCCTAATCCTATACTAACCCAATGCCCAAAGGAGAGGTCTCAACTCCTAACCAAGTTCAAGTTATGGTTTTCTTAAGATTTCTAGGGTTTTAGGGTTTCCAAACAAAAGAAATGCCAAACAAATTGAAAATGAAAGATCAAATCATGGCCATTTAATCTCATAAACTACATGCTAAACACAATGCAATTCAAAAAGAATCAATGTCCAACTCTTCATGAATAGGCAGAAATGATTTTTTGAACTTTGGATCAAATTAATGCATAAAAATGATTTTTATTCAATGAAAAATTCTCAAAATGCATCAAGATCAAAAAATAAATTTGGTTTGAAGGTTGGACAATGTTTCTAAATGTCTTAGGACATTTCATGAATTTTTTGGTGATTTTTAAATACCTAAAAGTATTTTTAATAAATTAATTTTCATTAATCAATTAAAAATAAACTTTTAAATATTTAAAAATACTTTTTTAATGAAAAAAATAAAAATAAAAATATTTTTGTGTTTTAAAAATTAATGAAACTCTTGACAAAAAGTTTCATAATTTTTAAAACAGTTTTGCTATTTTAAATAAATTTGAGAAATAAAATATGAAATAAATGAATAAAACAAAGAAAATAAAAAAGTAATCTGATCTGATGGTGGAGATTTGAACTGGGTTTGGAAACATTGACTAGCGCGTCATCCAATGGCTGTGGTTGGTTCTGATTAAATTAATTTAATTAAGATTAATTAAACTAATTAAAGGTGATTAGGGCAAAACAAAAGGATCTGGGCCATTCATGCACGCGGGAGGTCAACGAAGTCAAGCAATCCAACGCCCAAGATTCAAATGGAAATTAATTACAGGATTAGGGTTAATCAAACTCAGGTGACCGGAGGGGAGCTCCGGTCATCTTCCCCGGCGACCCCAAAACCCTAAATCATGATTCAGGCAACCATTCCTCAAATTAAAGCCAGGGAAACATTCCTCTACTCAAACCTTACTCGAATCAACTCTCAAAATGAATTTCTCAAGCTTAAACTAAGGGAATCGAAGCCATGAAGTTTCACGGCCAAAGTTTCAGAGCCCTGGTAAACCCTCATTTCTCACTCATTTCTAATTCTAAAACCATCCCCATGACCAGCAAAGCATACACAATCAATTGATAACTTAAAATGTAAGCTCTGAGGAGAAAGAATCCATGGTCATACCTGAGCTGGAAAGCTTCGAAACTGAGCTTCCAGAG
Organism: Lathyrus aphaca; assembly: GCA_963966055.1. NCBI lineage: Eukaryota > Viridiplantae > Streptophyta > Magnoliopsida > Fabales > Fabaceae > Lathyrus > Lathyrus aphaca. The sequence continues at coordinate 203,315,447 of OZ014523.1, read as the reverse complement.
CCTCCTTTGCGTGCAAATGAACTTCTTTGACTCCCTTGACCTCAAAGAGAAGCTTCAAAGTCCTTGTGGATGGCTGGTTTGAAAAGGAAAGTTCTGGTGCAGCAGGTTTCACAGTCAGGAATGGTGAGGTTTCAGGCTGCTCCAATGGTGGATTCTTGCTCCTTTGGGTGTGCTTGACTTGTTGGTGAAGAGAAATGGGGAGTTTGATGGCTGGAAAATGAGATTCGAAGAGAGAAGAGTTTTTGCAGGTTTTTGTGGTATGCTATGTTCTGGCCAGCTTCAATGCCCGATGCTTTGCTATAACATCTCCAACTTGTGTGGATAGACTGTGAGGCAGGTCAGTAGGGTGGCTGTGTACTGTGCCAAGAGTATGGGAGCCTTTTGCAAAAAAGTCAAGTTTGTGTCCTTGAGAGTATGGGTCATGGCAGCAGCAGGTTCAAGTCATGTCTTGCTCCAGCTTGAGTTGAGGAGGACCCTTGGATTGTTTGTAGCTGGCTGCAACATGTGGATGACAAGCTATGCTAGCTTTTGCAACTTGACAACTTGTGTTTTCTCATGTTTTTTATGCTAAGTACATGAAGCATCCCTTGCTGAATTTTGTCACATGATGTCTCAATTGGTCATGGCAATGCATAGAAAGTGATTAGTGGTCACATAGCTCTTTGGAGAAAGACTTTGTCAAAAATCCCTCTTTGCACCTTTATGAGAAAATGCCTTATGGAACTTTGAAAATCAAGGCAACAATGCAAAATTCCTTGGGCCATTTCTGTTTTTGGGGTCATGTATGATCATATGATGAAGTTTTGAAGTCATTTTGAAGTCACTAGAATGCTTGGTACATGATTTTGCAAATTCTCCACTTGGTGCATAACTTGAAAATTAGTGATTTTTGCCAACTTTAACACACCATAGCTTTTGATCCAAGAAGAATTAGATCATGTTCTTGTACTTTTTGAAAAGGGAAAGATCTAATCTACAACTTTCATGACCAAAGTTTTTCCATTTGAAGCATTTTTGGATCAAAAGGTAAGGTTTGAAAAGTGACCTAAAATGACATATTCTTTAAAAGTCAACTATGCCCAAAAAAGTCAACTTTGCAAAAACTTCAAATTCTTGAATTTTGTGAACTTCAACCTTCTTCCATGATCAAATAAAGATCATATACACTCAAAATGATGAATATCACCCCTTGGTTGGGTCATTGGGGGCCTCAGATGCCCTGATTTTGCACTGACTTGTCCAGAAAGTCAACTCTTGATCAGATGACTTCCCCATGGAATTTCTTCATGAAAATTGATATGCATACTCCCTATACCATATAGAGACCAATAGAAACAAGAATGACCAAAAAATTTGGAGTTATGGCCTCTGAAACCAAAACCCTAATTTTAGGTCAACTGTGCAGTCAAGCCTGGCTCTGCTTCCATACCAATCCCAGTTCTTGTGATTCTTTTGCATTTTTGAGTTTGAGAGGATGTAATATGATACTTGAACACACATGGAACCCTTTGAAGTGATTGGTGATCTTTGGAGTGACTCAAGAGGCTCTTGGATTGCTCAGATCACAAACCCTAGGTGCAGATGACTTAGAAACTATGTAGTGAATCAAAAATGTGATATGAGATGGTATGATTGTGTTTATGCATATGAAATGATCACAAGCCATGGTGTGAATGGGTGAGGGCAAATTTGGGGTGTTTACAGCTGCCCCTATTCAAACATGAGTTAGCTGTGCAGGTTGTAAGCGACGGCTTAACAGGCAAACAAGATAACTTGTGGTTGAATACCAAAGACAGTCCGAAATTTGCACTCACAGAATGAAGAAGAAAAGGGATATAGATTGTAAAAGGAAAATAAAGTATATTGTAAAGTGTGGGCGACGGAGGACGACCGTCGAGCAGAGGACGACTGCTAGGTAAACAACAATGACGGGGACGGCCGACATGCTGGGAAAAGTACGGGAAATAAAGCAATGACGGGGACGGCCGACATTCTGGGGATAAAAGGTAAAGCTAAGACGGGGACGGCCGACTAGCTGGAAAAAATAAGGAATTATGATGGGGACGGCCATCAAGATAAAGTTGCAAGATTCTTTGGTAATTGAATGAAACATGACGGGGACGGCCATCAAGTTCATAAAGTAAAGTAACCGACGATGGGGACGGCCATCGGGCTAAAAAAGAAAAGGGACCACGACGGGGACGGCCATCGGGTTAAAGAATAAATGAAATAAACAGATGATGAGGTACGGTCATCAAAGGCGAAGGACGATCACCTAGCAGGGGACGGCTGCTCTGTTGGGGTTAAGATGAGGGACGGTCATCTAAGGTGGAGGACGACCACCAGGCAGGGTACGGCTGCCGAAAATATCGCGACATAGGACGAATGCCGGATAAAAAGGTCAACGATGGGGACGGCCATCGGACAAGCATGATGGAGGACGACCATCAAGAGGTGGAGGACGACCACCTAGCAGGGGACGGCTGCTCTCAAGGTTTCTCTTGACATAGGACGAATGTCAGATAACCAAAATCAACAATGGGGACGGCCATTGGATAAACTGATGAAGGACGATCATCAAGAGGTGGAGGACGACCACCTAGCAGGGGACGGCTGCTAAAATATCGACGATGGGGACGGCCATCGGATGAGCATGATGGAGGACGACCATCAAGAGGTGGAGGACGACCACCTAGCAGGGTACGGCTGCTCTCAAGGTTTATCATGACACAGGACGAGTGTCAGATAAGAAGGAAAATTTGCTTTGTTGGTGATCTACTGGGGATGTAGTAAACACGGACGAGTGTTTACAACCAAGCAAAGAAAGTATAAGTGTTTAGATGTTGTGTATAGATTAAAGATGCTGACGAGCATCCTTAAGACTACGATACGGACGAGTATCGGGTAGAAACAAACTGACACGTGTTCAGAGATGACGATACGGACGAGTATCAACCGGTTAACAGAGAACACGGACGAGTGTTGAATCTGAGGGGACTTTGCTGGGGAATAGTAGACACAGAAGAGTATCTACATTCAAGAAGACATAAGTGTTTGACACAGTGTATGGATTAAAGATGCGGACGAGCATCCTTAAGACTATGATACGGACGAGTATCAGGTAGAAACAAACACTTGACGCATATTCTGAGATGATGGTACGGACGATTACCAACTGGTTAACAAAGAACATGGACCAATGCCGAATCTGCGGGGATATAAATGGTGTACACAAGATACTGACGAGTATCTGTATAAGTATGAGTAGTATGAGTATATATAGATGAGTGTTTATCCGCTGGGGAGGGTGACACGGACGAGTGTCAAAAGGAGAAGAGTATAATAATAACAACAAGTATGTGGGTTGTAAAAAGTGTAGGCGACTGCGCTGGGGATATGACACGGACGGGTGTCAAGAAAATGTATATAAATATGTGATTGCAAAGAGGGTGTCTTTTGCTTTCTGCTGGTGGCATGACACGGACGGGTGTCAGGAAGTATCTGTAATACGGGTAGTCTTGTTTGTAAAGAGGGTTCAGGCGTCTTTACTGGGGAATGATGACACGGACGGGTGTCAAAAAAGAGTATATACTGGTGTTTATGATTTGTGAGGCAACTGCTTTTGCTGGGGACTCTGGTGGGGATTTTGGGGAAAGTATTCTGTATTCTGATGAATGGTTAATATTCACAAGTGCTCGATTCACAACATGGCTTATGATTATGCTATGTATTTGATTTTTGCCGTAATGCTCCGTATTAGACGGAATGCTACGCTTTGTGGGTGAATATGATGCAAATGTCATGATTATGCAAAGAGGTACAGATCCGGGATTCGGATCCCGTTGCTGTGAAGATCTCTGGTCGATCTGCTTGAAATGGACATCCCAGCTGGGGATGAGATCATTGGTAGATCTGATGAGACGCGTCTGCTTGGAGATATAGGTCACTGATGGACATATCCTTTATAATATGGGACCCAGCTGGGGTTTGTAGAAGCCTTCCGTACTCTGTTGTGACTCCTTCATGCGTTGCTCTTCTGAAAAGAGGCTGAGGATTCTGTGGGGAGATGGTTCCCTGACTTCTGCATTCTGCTGAGGAAGAACCAATAACTCGGCTGGTGGTAGTAGCAAGTGGCAGCTCACCGGGGAAAGTTGTGGGCAACTCAGCTGGGGAATGTTGTTGGCAACTCAGCTGGGGAGAAGAACACCTCTGGTGCCAAGGGTGAATGTTGATTTGCCAGCTTGCTGGGATGTAACTTGCATGCCCCAAGTTGCGTTCTGGATACCTGCAATCCTGCAAAGATAGGGAAACGCACAAATGATCCCGAGGTATCCTTTACTGGATTCCGTCATAGGAGTTAAGCACTTTCGAGAGTAAGTATGTTCCCTGCAAGCATGTGTTTTTATTATTTTTTTTAGAGAAAAGCATCTGTACTTGTGCAATTAGTTTTTTAGAGACATCAGACATTCTTTGCAAATAAAATGTACAAGACAAAACATGACTGAAAAATCTGATTTTATTAATTCATGTGCCCTGAATTGGCGAGATACAGTCAGAGAAACATATCTCCTGAAATGAGGAGATTGTTACAAATTGAGAAACAAAGTGCTGGTGATGTTGACGACGCTTTAAGGAGCTTCCTCTTCTGCTATGACTCGTATGACTTTTGACGTTCTTCTCATCTTGCGTTCTGGAGAAGGTTGGTTCTGATTGAAGCTTGATCCTTTGGAGGATTACCAAGTTGCGGGTAATACTGACAAATTCAGAATGCAGTTGTTCGCTTATTCCCTTGTTTTGCATGGATCGCCCTTCCGGGTTTTCAATCCATCGGGATACCCATTTTTGCCTGAGTTGTCCAATGCGGCTTTTCAACTCAGCGGGTGTACACATTTTTTATTTATTTCCCTTATTTTTGCCCGAGTCTTTTATTCTGTTTTTGACTCGCCGGGATGCCCTATTTTTGCCTGGACTTACATTCTGTTTTCATGTCCAGCGGGTCATTTTTATGCGAAGTATTTTTTAACTGCATCTGAATTTACAGGGGACGGGAAGTCTTCACCATCCATGGTGCTGAGCATCAGTGCTCCACCGGAAAAAACTTTCTTTACCACAAATGGTCCTTCGTAATTTGGAGTCCATTTGCCCCTGTGGTCTGTATAAGGAGGGAGGATTCTCTTCAGCACAAGATCTCCTACTTGGTACCCTCGGTGCCTGACTTTCTGATCGAAGGCTCTCTTCATTCTCTTCTGATATAACTGCCCATGACAGATTGCAGCCAATCTTTTCTCTTCGATCAGACTCAGTTGTTCGTATCGGGCCCGAACCCATTCTGCTTCACTCAGTTTAACATCCATTAGTACCCGCAGAGAGGGTAATTCAACTTCAACAGGTAGGACTGCTTCCATACCATACACAAGTTGATACGGTGTTGCCCCAGTGGATGTTCTGATTGATGTGCGATACCCATGCAAGGCAAATGGTAGCATTTCATGCCAGTCTTTGTAGGTGACTACCATCTTTTGCACAATCTTCTTGATATTTTTATTTGCTGCCTCAACAGCGCCATTCATCTTTGGCCTGTAAGGAGAAGAATTGTGGTGTTGGATCTTGAAGTCCCGGCATAACTCAGCCATCATTTTGTTGTTTAGAATGGAACCATTATCAGTAATGATTCGCTCGGGCACTCCATACCGACAGATGATATCTCGCTTCAGAAACCGGGCTACCACTTGCCTTGTAACATTTGCATATGAGGCTGCTTCAACCCACTTGGTGAAATAATCAATGGCAACCAGGATGAATCTGTGGCCATTTGAAGCAGTTGGCTCAATCTTGCCAATCATATCAATGCCCCACATGGCAAAGGGCCATGGTAAAGACATGATGTTCAAAGGATTGGGAGGCACATGCACCTTATCTGCGTAGATCTGGCATTTGTGGCATTTTCTGGCGTAGGCACAACAGTCGGCATCCATCGTGATCCAGTAATACCCTGATCTTAACAATTTCTTAGCCATGGCATGCCCCCCTGCATGGGTACCAAATGATCCTTCGTGCACTTCATGCATCAACAAATCTGCTTCCGTCTTGTCAACACATCCGAGGAGTACCATATCAAAGTTTCTCTTGTATAAAGACCCATCAGTGTTCAAAAAGAAACTACCAGCAAGCCTTCTCAAAGTCTTCTTATCATTGGAAGATGCCCCAGGTGGGTATGTTTGATCCTCCAAGAAGCATTTAATGTCATGGAACCAAGGCTTATCATCTTTGACAACATCTGCTACAAATACGTATGCTGGTTTGTCAAGTCTGGACACTGAAATCTGAGGTACAAAGTTGGCAGCTTGAACTTTGATCATGGATGAAATAGTAGCAAGAGCATCTGCAAACTGATTCTCGTCCCGAGGGATATACTCAAGCTTGACTGTTGTGAAGAAAGTCAATAACCTCCTTGTATAGTCCCTGTAAGGTATCAGATGATCCTGGTGGGTGTACCATTTTCCATTGGTTTGATTAACTACCAGAGCTGAATCTCCGAATACGGTCAATGTCTTGATCCTGAGGTCAATGGCTTCCTCAAGACCCATAATGCAAGCTTCGTATTCAGCTTCGTTGTTAGTGCAGTTGAAAGTGAGTTTTGCCGAGAAAGGCATGTGAACTCCTTTAGGTGTAATGAGTACTGCACCAACACCACGACCATTCATGTTAACAGCCCCATCAAACATCATAGTCCTTTCTTCCCCCGGGTCGGGCCCTTCAGTGTGAATAGGCTCTTCATGATCTTTTGCTTTTATGAACATGATGTCTTCATCAGGGAAGTCAAATCTCATAGGCTGGTAATCATCAATAGGTTGCTCGGCAAGATATTCAGACAATACACTGCCCTTGATGGCTTTCTGAGATGTGTATTAAATGTCATATTCTGTGAGGATCATCTGCCATCTTGCAACCCGTCCGGTAAGTGCTGGCTTCTCAAATATGTACTTAACTGGATCCATCTTTGAGATCAGCAAGGTAGTGTGGGTCAACATATACTGCCTTAGTCGGCGAGCAGCCCACGCTAAAGCACAGCAAGTTTTCTCGAGCAGTGAATAACGTTGTTCACAGTCGGTAAACTTTTTGCTTAGGTAGTATATTGCATACTCTTTTCGACCAGACTCGTCATGCTGGCCCAGCACACACCCCATTGACTCTTCTAATACTGTCAAGTACATTATCAGAGGTCTTCCTTCAACTGGAGGCATAAGGATTGGAGGTTCTTGCAGGTATTCTTTGATCTTGTCAAAAGCCTTCTGGCAGTCTTCGTTCCACCTGACCGTTTGTTCTTTTCTTAACAACTTGAACAAGGGTTCGCAGGTTGCTGTAAGGTGAGATATGAACCGCGAGATGTAGTTCAATCGACCTAAGAACCCTCGAACTTCTTTCTCAGTTTTCGGTGCAGGCATCTCTTGAATAGCTTTGACTTTATCAGGGTCAACCTCAATCCCTTTCTCGCTCACAATAAAGCCCAGCAGCTTACCGGATCGCACCCCGAATGTGCATTTGTTGGGGTTCAACTTCAGTTGGTATTTCCTCAGACGCTTGAATAGCTTCAGCAGATTCACCAGGTGATCTTCTTCAGTGAGGGACTTGGCGATCATGTCATCCACATAACATTCTATTTCTTTATGGATCATATCGTGGAATAATGTTACCATAGCCCGTTGATATGTTGCACCAGCATTCTTCAGTCCGAATGGCATCACTTTGTAACAGAACGTGCCCCAGGGTGTGATGAAGGTTGTCTTCTCCATGTCTTCAGGTGACATTTTAATCTGATTATATCCTGAAAATCCATCCATGAAGGAGAATACCGAGAACTGAGCCGTGTTATCCACCAATACATCAATGTGAGGTAATGGGAAATCATCTTTCGGGCTGGCTCTGTTCAGATCCCGGTAGTCAACACACATTCTTACTTTGCCATCTTTCTTAGGCACGGGTACTATGTTAGCAACCCACGGTGGATAGCTAGTTACAGCAAGGAACCCGGCGTCCCACTGCTTTTGTACCTCTTCTTTGATTTTCATAGCCATGTCTGGGCGAGTACGGCGCAGCTTCTGTTTGACCGGTGGGCATTCTTCTCTCAAAGGCAGCTTGTGCACAACAATGTCGGTGTCCAACCCTGGCATATCCTGATAAGACCAAGCAAACACGTCCACATATTCTTGAAGCAGATCAATCAGTTGTCTCTTCACTGAGTCTTGCAGGCAGGCCCCGATTTTAACCTCTTTCACGTCTTCATCTGTACCAAGATTAATCACTTCAACCTCCTCCTGGTGAGGGGTAATGACCTTCTCCTCTTGTCTCAACAACCTGGCTAACTCTTCAAGAAGCTCATATTCTTCTTCAACCCCTTCATCGGCTTGATTGATCGAATTGTCAAAGTCATACGAAGTCATAGCCGTGCTGTTGTCGGTGCTGTCTGGAAGGCACTCTCTGCAAGGGTTCAGTTTGTTCATTTTAGTGATTGATTTTAATCTTGCTTAGAAAAGTGAAATAAAGTTATCATTTTGAAAACATCGCCATTTATTTTTTGTACAAAAAGAAAAGTGGAAAAACAGTGAACGGAAAGGAAAAAGACTCATTTGCAAAAAGATGTCTGATATTTCATTGATTAATCTTGTTTGCACAAAAAGTACAGATGGCCCGATTACAAAATGAGTCTTGTCATCTTGGGCAAGATACAAGACTTTGATGCATGCTATAAAAATACAGGAAATAATAATTACTCTGCTTGAGTAACTCTTATAATTTCCTGGGATGACCAGTTTGAGATACTGCTCCCCGGGATCTTTGGACGAATCCAGCTTTCCAGGTTGCGTTCTTCTTCCAGCTCGTCTTCCAGATTGTTGATAGCATCAGGGGTGAGCATCCCCCCACTGACAAAACCGGGCTTCTCAGTAGCCTCTGCTTGATTCTGTTGAGTTGGTCTGTAACCCAACCCAAATTTGTCCTTCTTCTCCTCCACAGATAAAACCTTGCCCCAGCCTTGGGCAGTTCCTTCCTCAACAACCTTCCGGGCTTGTTGATAAGATGACATGGAGATTCCAGATACAGCAGATGCTTCATTAACATTCAAGGCCTCAAATCCTTGGCTCATTGTTTCATGGATTTCCCCATCCATTTCAATATATTTATAGGTAGCCAGGTGGCTAACAAATATATCCTCTTCCCCACAGATAGTAACAACTTGGCCTTCCCACTCAAATTTTAACTTCTGGTGAAGGGTAGACGTTACTGCGCCAGCGGCATGAATCCAAGGTCTACCCAACAAACAGCTGTAGGCAGGCTGAATGTCCATCACGTAGAAGATCGTTTTAAAGGTCTATGGGCCAATCGTCACAGGAAGCTCAATTTCTCCCAGAACCGATCTCTTAGAACCATCAAAGGCTCTTACTACCAGGTTGCTGGGACGCAATGCTAATCCTTCATACTCTAGCTTCACCAGGGCCTTTTTCGGTAAGACATTAAGGGATGACCCTGTGTCTACCAGCACATGGGAAAGGACTGCACCTTTACATTCCATGGTGATGTGCAAGGCCTTGTTATGGTTGCGGCCTTCCGTTGTCAAGTCAGTATTGGTGAACCCTAGCCCATTGCTAGCAGTAACATTTCCAACCACGGTTTCCAACTGATCGACAGTGATCTCTTCAGGCACGTAAGCTGCGTGCAAGACTCTGAGTAGTGCATTCCGATGGGCTTCGGAGCACATAAGCAATGATAGGATTGAGATCTTGGAAGGCGTCTAATGAAGCTGATCCACTATTTTGTAATCACTCTTTTTGATGATTCTCATGAACTCATCAACTTCTTGATCGAATGGTGTTTTCAAAGCTTCTTTAACAGCTGGATCTTCCTGCACCGGGCTCTTTCCTTTTGCCTTAGCAGCAACTTCTGCTTCGGCAGTGGGTCTTTGAATTTGTGGAGCAAAGAGACGTCCGCTTCGAGTGAAGCCTCCGCCTCCTCCCACATTGTCTATCTGTGGTGCAGGTGTTGATGGTTCAAGGGTGATTTTCTTTCCTTCGCAGTATACGTCAGAGCCGTAGTGCCAAGGGATGGCCCTACTGCTTTCAAAAGGTACTGGTCCAGGCACTGTGACAGTGACTGGACTGATGGCAGCTGCTGAAAGGACTGTGATAGTTTGTGGATCATAATAAATTGTGACTGGTGCCCTGATGGGAGCAGCACCTTCTGAGTTGTAGGCAGAGTTGTTTTCAGGATCATAAAATATTGTGACAGTTGAGACATCTTCATGATTTGTTGCTGGAGTTGTAGGAGACATTGTCGGAAGGATGGATGTTGTTGTTGTAGGAGACTCAAATTGGAGTGGTGCTGAAGTTGTAGAAGGCAAATTTGTTGATAGCTGATCAGTTGAGATGATAGATGAAGTACTTGTTGATGAAGCCGAAGAATTGTCAGGAACAATGGTTGCTGCAGTTGTAGGAGATACCGGAATGGTTGCTGATGAGATTGTTGGATTTGTTGGAAATGATGTGGTGATCTGAAGTTGGCCACTCTGAATAAGACCATCTATGCCATTCCTCAGGTTATCGCATCCATTTACTGAAATATTGCAGTAAGCACACCCTAACTCACACCCCGGGAACATTTGACATTCGAGGAGCTGAGCCTTAATCTCTACCAACGGTGTCCGAATCTGACCCACACCGGTTATTAAATAAGACGGTTTGTCTTCTTCAATAGCGTTGATTCTGGGACCTCTGTGGTTTAGCATAGGATTTTTGTTGACATTGGGTGGTGGTGCAAAATTCAGAGCTTTTGAGTCCACCAGGTCTTGTACCTTCATGTGCAAAGCTCTGCACTTTTCTGTACTGTGGCCAGGTGCATTCGAATGAAAAGCACACCTAGCATTGGAGTCATAATTCCTGGGTAAACTGTTGGGATCTGGAGGGGCCAATGTCCTTAGCTCAACCAGGTTGAGTTTCAGGAGTTGTGGCAGCAATGTAGCATATGGCATAGGGATCGGATCGATCACCCTGTTGGCTTGAGATGGCCTCTGCTGGAATGGCCTTTGCTGATTATTGTTGTTGGTGTTGCTGTTGTTGTAGTTTCTTGGAGGATACTGACTTTGTTGATGGTACTGAGGTTGTTGCTGATAGTTTTGCTGCGGAGGCTGATAGGCTGGTTGTGGATGAGCTGGAGCTGGGATGGTGACTGCTGCCACAGATCTATGAACATATTGGGGCCTGCCCCTGTTGGTGTGGATGGCATTGGTCTCACCAGTCCTTCTTGGGCCTGCAAAAGGCTTTCTTGCATTACTAGATGAGCTTGCACCGTTATCTGAGATCTTTCCCATCTTCAATAGGCTTTCAATTCTCTCCCCGACTATGACCACATCTGCAAAGCTGGTAGATGAGAAAGCAGCTAGCCGATCAATGTAAGTCCCCTGAAGGGTGTTCATGAACATATCAGCCATCTCCCTTTCTGACATAGGTGGCTGGACAGCAGCAGCAAGCTGTCTCCATCTTTGAGCATACTCTCGGAAGCTCTCTCTAGATGACTGTGACATTCCCATTAGGAGGGTCCTGTTGGGTGTCATATCCAGATTATACTGATACTGTCTGATGAAGGCCTCTGCCAGGTCCTTCCAGCATCTAATAGTTGCTCTTGTCAGATGGGAATACCATTCCCTCGAAGCTCCAGTCAAGCTATCCTCAAAATAGAACATCCACAGCTTCTCGTCCATGGTATAGGCTTTTAGTCTCCCGAGAAAAGATTGTAGATGGGTTCGGGGACAGGAAGTCCCGTTATACTTCTCAAAGCATGGTGGCTTAAACTTGTGGGGAATCCTGACCCCGTCTACCAAGCCCATATCCATAACATCAAAACCCAAAGAGTTTTGGGACTCTAAGGATCTTAATTTCTCAGCTATCTCATCCAACCTTCTATCATAAGCTTCTTCCCCGGCTCCCATCACTGTGAACTGGTCTTCCTGGGGGTCTTCTTGCAGTACCCTCCCTGCTGTGGCAGTCCCTTATATATTGACAGGGATATTGGCCTCTGGATGGAGGTGGGGTCCAAAGACTGGGGGATTGACATGGGGTTGGACTCTTTCATTGTTGCTAGTCCCAGCAGTCCCTGGCTGATGATCTTCCTGATTTCTCCCTTCCACCAGTGCTCTGAGCCTCTCTTGGCTTTGAGCCATGTTGTTCATTACTTCCATAAACTGTGTCATTTGAGTCCTCATTTCCAACCTCTCGTTGGCCATTTGATTCCTGACCTCCGTAAGGTCCTGCTGTACCTGATCCATCTGTATTCCCGGAAGGTTGTTACGGGTTGGATATCGGTGCGGACGGTTGAGGGGAAATACCCGGGGCCGAGCAATAGTTCCTGAACATCACAACAGAGTTAGCAACAACAAAACAAAAACCTACAAAACAAACAAAAGGTTAGCATGCAATGCAGTATGCTTATTTGTTTTCAAGGTATCCGGCTTGGCGTTCAGTTTTGACCCTTCCAGACCCTTGAAGATGCTGTTGATGCTGCTTTTGAAGTAAACTCGGATGGAACAAACTAATACATATATTACAAAAGGCAAATGGTACACAGTTTGTTTACAAATACAAGCCCTCTGAGGGGTCAAAATACATTACAAGAAAATAAAAGTACATGGAATGAAAGCAACAACAAGCAAATGGTCAAACACCAAGACCAAACTCATCCTCCCGAACTTCCTTGAGAAGTGCTTCGGTCACAGGATCAGCTGGACGCTCCGTGAGATTCCTGATAAGGAGGTTCCGGGTAGTAACAGCTGTAGTTAACTTCTTGTGCTGACTTTGGTCCTTTGACCTCTTCACTCCAGCTCTGATCTTTAGCTCTGATATCTCCCTCTGGGCTGCTGCCAGGGCTTCTTGCTGCTCTTTTGCACTAGCTTCCATCTGCTCTATCTTGTCTTGGACCCTCTTGTCCTCCAAAGTACGAGCCTCGGTGATCCTGACCCACCTAGCCTGACTCTCCTTCAGATACAAGTCTGTCCTGGCTTTCTGGAATTGGGCTTCCTTGCAAGCATTCTTCAGGATTTGTTCTCCAGCCCTAGACTTCTTAATGTAATCTTCAGACTTCTCAATTCTAGCCAAGTGCTCTTTCTTCAACTTTTCCAACCTTTCAATATCCAATCTTCCATCCCTCCTCTCATAGAGGGTCTTCTGCAAAGCTTGAGTCAACTTCTCATTTCTTTCCTTCAACTTCTCAAACTCCTCTAAGCTGACAGTTGCTGGAGGTGGTGCTGTGGAAGGCCCAGGCATATCTTCTATAGTAAAGGGCATCCCAGAGAATTGAGCCCTGGCATGGGACCAATCATAGTATTGTGCTGATGCCACATTGTTACACTTCCCTAGGATGGTTATCCCCTTAGTCTGCACATTGTCCCAGGCCCAGGCTGCCTGCCTAACAATAGCCAGATTAGGCTTGTTCTCACAATAAAGAGTCTCAACCAAGTCCTGTGCCTTAGGAGTGTGGACCAGTGCATAGCCCAGTTGTCTTTTGAACAACAGAGGGTTGTAATTAATACTACCCTTAACTCCTATTAGGGGCACATTGGGAAAATGCCCACAGCTGGTGATGATATCCCTGCCTTTTGTGCTTTGAGTGCACCACCTGATATCAGCTGAAGTTAGAGTAGTAAGCCTTCCAGCCCAGTTTCTCTGCTGATGAGGGTTCAAAAATGCATCTGTCCTGGGCAAATGCCTGAGAAGCCAAGTATGGAACAAAGGAGCACAACACCTCACTAATCTTCCCCTCTGCTTTTCATTCCTTTGATGCACTGAATAGTAGAGATCCCCTAATAAAGTTGGCACTGGGTTCTTCAGGATGAAAAGATGGATTGCATTCTTACTAATGAATCGAGGCTCATCTGCAAATAATACAATCCCATATATACTTAGGGCCAACAAAGCACAGACTGCTTTCCACTCTCCTAAAGAAGCTTTCAGGGTAGCTTGAGAGATCAAGAAATCCAGATGCAGGCCAGGGATTCCAGCCTTAGAAGTCATATGCTGCCCAATCAGGACTGGTTCCAGATGCAATGCCTTTGCTATCTCTTCATTACCAGGAAAGACCATCTCAGGGTTGAAGGGGACTCCACCCCTGATGGGTATACCAACTAATGATGAGTATTCTTCCAATAAGGGGCCCAACTGAAAGTCCTGAAAAGTGAAACATCTCAGTGGGGGATCATAAAACTGAAGGCAAGTGTGGATCAGGCTTCTCTGTGAGGGGTCCAGATCCATAACCATATCAAGTATATCTCCATGGTGTTCCCTGAACAATGGTATATGGTCTGGAGTGATCAGGGTCTGAATCCTCCTGATGTCTGCTAACTCTGGTTGGAAGAAGTGGTAGGTGATGTTGCTCTTTTTAGGTGCCATGATGCAGAGACTGAGCAGAGACAAGTGCTGATGATGATACTGAAGAGTGGGCCACTGATTGGCAGGTGCAGATAGCTGATAGCTGAAGCAGGTGCTGATGAAGATAGGTCAATACTGATGATGGGGTCAAAACCAAAACCAGATGAAGATGGATACCCTGAAACACAAATAAGCAAATGTCAATATGATGCAATGATTATGTATGCAAATCATATGCAAGGGTTTGTGACTGAGCTGGATCTGATCAAATGCTCTGATATAAGTCCATGTGTGTAAGAAATCCAGATGAAGGTCTATAAGTCCAGTAACCAAGGTGGGGGGCTCAAATAAAGAGCCACATGTCCAGGGTTTAGAATCACAAGAATTGTTCCAACATGGAGTATTCTTAATCAAGTCAAAGTAACAGGGTATTTTGAGGTCAAGGTACCTGCAAACCTGTAAACAGCCCAACCCCCTCACTGGTGGTGTTCTAAAACAAGGATCCTCAGACTTGGATCAGTTATGAGAAGTGTAAACACTTCTAACCCGGAGGTACAGTGTTTACAATAACCATAAAAGTTCCTCCTCTAATTCACCTCAGTTTCTGAAGGTCAATACTAAAAGGTCATCCAGACTTAGCAGGCTTCCCAGATAGCCCTAGCATTGCAGGAAATCTGCAACACAGAGTTCTCAAGAAGAAACCCATATCTGAACCGTGTTTCATATTCCCGCACCAGACCGAAATGGAATGGGAAAGAATATGATTCACTCTAGCCTAGGTGTCACTCAGGTCCCAGGTATAGGACTTTAACTCTCAATGAATCACCCACCCACCAAAGCAAACAACAGATCCAGCCAGCAGCACAGTATGACAACATGGTAAAATGCAAAGCAATAAAGAAAACAGTAAAGCAACTGTACATAAAGCAATAAACAAAAATAAATATACAAGCACAAATAAGCACATAACACCCCAGTAAACACAAATCAAACAAGCGCTAGGAGGAACCCACAAAAAGAACCAGAAGCCCTGGTTGCAATATAAGGGTCCCCAGCAGAGTCGCCAAGCTGTCGCTCCCACCAAATGAAGCTAAGTCAAATGGGGTACAGACGCGAACGGTCGGCGAAATGAACAATGAGAACACACAGCCGTGAACTCACTAGAGATGAATAGAGTCGCCAGCTAGGCATTTTTATCCCGGAGGAAAGGCAATGCTGCATAGACCTAGAAAGGGATGGATAAGACGGTTGCGAACCAGAGAGACTGAGAAAGGGGGTTGGTTACAACCTGGGAAGGTATTAGCACCCAGATTGTCCGCCGTACTCGACGGGATCCACGCTTAGAAGATTTGTGTTTTAAAGGGGTAGTGTCAGTGCAATCTGTGTATAAATGAGCTGGAAAAGGATGTACAGGTGTCAGTGTAAAGGGAGTGTGAAGTGTGATATATACAGTGTCAGTGCAGGAACAAGAATGAAGTGCTCATGATAATGAGGCTAAGAAAATAAGGCTAGAAGGAGGGGGAATATACAGAGACTTTTGTTCGATAACTGTTAAGTTATGCCTACGTATCCTCTCGTGCAATGAGGAAGTCAGAACACCGTAGTTCGACCCAAAGAGACTGAAAGATGAATTGACTTGTGAACTGCTTACTTGCCTATGCTCAAGTGTATGACCTGTCTGGCTCAGGTGCAAACTGTCTTGCATTAGACGGAAGAAGCAAGTTCTCGTTTGTGAGTGAATGAGATGAGAAAAGAATCCCGGAGGAGACGATTATTGTTTGTTTTTGAGTTTTCAGTCTTTTATTGCTTTTGAAAGTTTGTCATAAGTTAATGAGCTTAAGCCTAAACCAATGGATTTAGTAAACTCATCACATCCTCCCTCTGATTAGGGGTAATGAGAATGCCTTAAGTGTGAAGTCAGCTTCTCACACTTAATTACCTTTGATGTAAGATTAAGATCATTAACCTACTTGTGATTATTTAGATGTTTTTGTTGTTTTTGTTTAGTGTTAAGTAATGAGGTTAAGCCATAATCAAGGATTAAACAGACTCATTACACCATCCTAATAGAAGGATAATAGATGAGAATGTTTAAGCTGAGGAAAGCTCCTCAACTTAATCAATGATTAGGGATTAAACTCATGACAAAACAAGCCTTTATTGAGTGGATTTTATTTAATGATATGATGATGAAGTGAGTTTTAGGGTTTGTAAGACAACTTGAGGGGGACTTGTCCATTAACACTAGGGTTAGTCCTTCTTAACCATTTAAGGAAGAATTAGAACCCTAATGCAAGGCCCAAGTTACAAGTGTGATGTCTTGATAGTTATTAAGTGAATTGATTAAGAGATTTAAACACATTAAGGGTTTAACACTTAGGATTAAAGTTATACACTCCATCCTAATAGAAGTATGCAGGCATAAGCTTAATCACAAAGCCTTAAAGCCTTTAGGGTTTAGTCCCTGATTATGAGATGAGAAGAGAAGACTCAAAGAAGACACAAAGGTAAAACTAAAAGGGGAGACTAATCAAAACCCTAATCATTGTCATGCTTGGTTGTTCCTAAGGTTTGTGAGGTTTACAAGAACAATCTTCAAAGGAAACACCAGGAAGCAGATGAAAGGATCAAGAGAAGCAAAGTAACTTGCTTCATTCAAGAAGTCAAGTCACTTGAAGAAAGAAAGTGGGAAGAAGAGGAATGAGCAAGCTCAAACCCAAACACATATAAAAATGCAGCATGGATGCAAGAGAGATGAAAAGAAAAGCTATGAGAAGTGAAGGCAAATTCACTTCTCAACAACACTTACCACCTGAAATGTTAGAAAAGAAATGCAATGCAATGCAAAATGGGATGAGATGACATGATGAGAAACAAAACCAGAAGCAATTACATGATGATAATGATGCTATGAGATGCTACAAGCATGAGGCAGCACATGGAGATGATCATACAAGTTTATGAATGCAAATGAAGCAAGTTGAGAAGCATGGACATACATGAAAAGTTATGAAGTGCACATGGCATACAACATGGCAAATACATGATGCAATGATCAAACATGCTTTCAATATGTCTTATGATTTCAAATGAATCAAATGGATGTTTGAAATGTCATGGCAAGTCATGTCATGCAAGAGAATGCAAGATGGATGCATAAGGAAGCCCAAATTAGGGTTTATGAACCATACATCAAACAAAAATCAAAATCAGAAGCAAACCCTAAGATAAAAAATTGAAAATTCCACTCAAAGGACCCCTAATCCTATACTAACCCAATGCCCAAAGGAGAGGTCTCAACTCCTAACCAAGTTCAAGTTATGGTTTTCTTAAGATTTCTAGGGTTTTAGGGTTTCCAAACAAAAGAAATGCCAAACAAATTGAAAATGAAAGATCAAATCATGGCCATTTAATCTCATAAACTACATGCTAAACACAATGCAATTCAAAAAGAATCAATGTCCAACTCTTCATGAATAGGCAGAAATGATTTTTTGAACTTTGGATCAAATTAATGCATAAAAATGATTTTTATTCAATGAAAAATTCTCAAAATGCATCAAGATCAAAAAATAAATTTGGTTTGAAGGTTGGACAATGTTTCTAAATGTCTTAGGACATTTCATGAATTTTTTGGTGATTTTTAAATACCTAAAAGTATTTTTAATAAATTAATTTTCATTAATCAATTAAAAATAAACTTTTAAATATTTAAAAATACTTTTTTAATGAAAAAAATAAAAATAAAAATATTTTTGTGTTTTAAAAATTAATGAAACTCTTGACAAAAAGTTTCATAATTTTTAAAACAGTTTTGCTATTTTAAATAAATTTGAGAAATAAAATATGAAATAAATGAATAAAACAAAGAAAATAAAAAAGTAATCTGATCTGATGGTGGAGATTTGAACTGGGTTTGGAAACATTGACTAGCGCGTCATCCAATGGCTGTGGTTGGTTCTGATTAAATTAATTTAATTAAGATTAATTAAACTAATTAAAGGTGATTAGGGCAAAACAAAAGGATCTGGGCCATTCATGCACGCGGGAGGTCAACGAAGTCAAGCAATCCAACGCCCAAGATTCAAATGGAAATTAATTACAGGATTAGGGTTAATCAAACTCAGGTGACCGGAGGGGAGCTCCGGTCATCTTCCCCGGCGACCCCAAAACCCTAAATCATGATTCAGGCAACCATTCCTCAAATTAAAGCCAGGGAAACATTCCTCTACTCAAACCTTACTCGAATCAACTCTCAAAATGAATTTCTCAAGCTTAAACTAAGGGAATCGAAGCCATGAAGTTTCACGGCCAAAGTTTCAGAGCCCTGGTAAACCCTCATTTCTCACTCATTTCTAATTCTAAAACCATCCCCATGACCAGCAAAGCATACACAATCAATTGATAACTTAAAATGTAAGCTCTGAGGAGAAAGAATCCATGGTCATACCTGAGCTGGAAAGCTTCGAAACTGAGCTTCCAGAGCCTCCTTTGCGTGCAAATGAACTTCTTTGACTCCCTTGACCTCAAAGAGAAGCTTCAAAGTCCTTGTGGATGGCTGGTTTGAAAAGGAAAGTTCTGGTGCAGCAGGTTTCACAGTCAGGAATGGTGAGGTTTCAGGCTGCTCCAATGGTGGATTCTTGCTCCTTTGGGTGTGCTTGACTTGTTGGTGAAGAGAAATGGGGAGTTTGATGGCTGGAAAATGAGATTCGAAGAGAGAAGAGTTTTTGCAGGTTTTTGTGGTATGCTATGTTCTGGCCAGCTTCAATGCCCGATGCTTTGCTATAACATCTCCAACTTGTGTGGATAGACTGTGAGGCAGGTCAGTAGGGTGGCTGTGTACTGTGCCAAGAGTATGGGAGCCTTTTGCAAAAAAGTCAAGTTTGTGTCCTTGAGAGTATGGGTCATGGCAGCAGCAGGTTCAAGTCATGTCTTGCTCCAGCTTGAGTTGAGGAGGACCCTTGGATTGTTTGTAGCTGGCTGCAACATGTGGATGACAAGCTATGCTAGCTTTTGCAACTTGACAACTTGTGTTTTCTCATGTTTTTTATGCTAAGTACATGAAGCATCCCTTGCTGAATTTTGTCACATGATGTCTCAATTGGTCATGGCAATGCATAGAAAGTGATTAGTGGTCACATAGCTCTTTGGAGAAAGACTTTGTCAAAAATCCCTCTTTGCACCTTTATGAGAAAATGCCTTATGGAACTTTGAAAATCAAGGCAACAATGCAAAATTCCTTGGGCCATTTCTGTTTTTGGGGTCATGTATGATCATATGATGAAGTTTTGAAGTCATTTTGAAGTCACTAGAATGCTTGGTACATGATTTTGCAAATTCTCCACTTGGTGCATAACTTGAAAATTAGTGATTTTTGCCAACTTTAACACACCATAGCTTTTGATCCAAGAAGAATTAGATCATGTTCTTGTACTTTTTGAAAAGGGAAAGATCTAATCTACAACTTTCATGACCAAAGTTTTTCCATTTGAAGCATTTTTGGATCAAAAGGTAAGGTTTGAAAAGTGACCTAAAATGACATATTCTTTAAAAGTCAACTATGCCCAAAAAAGTCAACTTTGCAAAAACTTCAAATTCTTGAATTTTGTGAACTTCAACCTTCTTCCATGATCAAATAAAGATCATATACACTCAAAATGATGAATATCACCCCTTGGTTGGGTCATTGGGGGCCTCAGATGCCCTGATTTTGCACTGACTTGTCCAGAAAGTCAACTCTTGATCAGATGACTTCCCCATGGAATTTCTTCATGAAAATTGATATGCATACTCCCTATACCATATAGAGACCAATAGAAACAAGAATGACCAAAAAATTTGGAGTTATGGCCTCTGAAACCAAAACCCTAATTTTAGGTCAACTGTGCAGTCAAGCCTGGCCCTGCTTCCATACCAATCTCAGTTCTTGTGATTCTTTTGCATTTTTGAGTTTGAGAGGATGTAATATGATACTTGAACACACATGGACCCATTTGAAGTGATTGGTGATCTTTGGAGTGACTCAAGAGGCTCTTGGATTGCTCAGATCACAAACCCTAGGTGCAGATGACTTAGAAACTATGTAGTGAATCAAAAATGTGATATGAGATGGTATGATTGTGTTTATGCATATGAAATGATCACAAGCCATGGTGTGAATGGGTGAGGGAAAATTTGGGGTGTTTACAAGCTGCTACTGATCTGTGAACATACTGAGGTCTGCTCCTGCTTACATGAATGGCGTTTGTCTCACCGGTCCTTCGGGGTTCCACGAAAGGCTTCCTGGGATTACTGGATGAACTTGCACCATTATCAGAAATTTTGCCCATTTTTAATAGACTTTCAATCCTTTCGCCAGCTATGACGACATCAGCAAAGCTGGAAGAAGAAAAGGCAGCCAGTCTATCAATATATGTTCCTTGCAGAGTATTCATGAACATGTCGGCCATTTCTCTTTCCGACATGGGTGGTTGGACAGCAGCAGCAAGCTGTCTCCACCTCTGGGCATATTCTCTGAAGCTTTCTCTGGAAGACTGGGACATTCCCATCAGGAGGGTCCTGTTAGGAGCCATGTCTAGGTTATATTGATATTGTCTGATGAAGGCTTCAGCTAAGTCCTTCCAGCATCTAATGGTAGCCCTCGTCAAGTGTGAATACCACTCTCTTGAAGCCCCAGTCAGACTGTCTTCGAAGTAGAACATCCACAACTTCTCATCCATAGTATAAGCTTTAAGTCTTCCCAGGAAAGACTGCAGGTGAGTTCGTGGACAAGAGGTTCCATTGTATTTCTCAAAGCACGGGGGTTTGAATTTGTGGGGAATTCTCACCCCATCCACCAGCCCCATGTCCATTACGTCGAAGCCCAAGGAATTCTGGGACTCCAGAGATCTCAATTTCTCAGCAATTTCATCTAACCTCCGGTCATAGACTTCATCTCCTGCTCCCATAACAGTAAACTGCTCTTCTTGGGGATCTTCCTGCAAGATTCTCCCCCCAGCAGTATTTCCCTGTACATTTCTCGGGATGTTGACTTCCGGATCCAGATGAGGCCCAAATACTGGTGGATTGGCATGAGACTGACCCCTTTCATTGTTACTAGTTCCTCCAGATCCAAGGTGAGGTTCCTCGGGAGTTTGTCTTTCCACTAGTTCCCTTAACCTTTCTTGGCTCTGGGCCAAGCCAGTCATCACAGCCATGAATTGACCCATTTGGTTCCTCATCTCCACTCTTTCATTAGCCATCTGAGTTCTGACCTCAGTCAGGTCCTGCTGTACTTGATCCATTTGGATACCAGGAAGGTTGTTGCGAGTAGGGTACCGGTGTGTGCAGTTGACAGGGAACATGCGGCGACGAGAAATGTTTCCTGAGATCACAACAGAGTTATAAACAAATAATAACGAAACCTACAAAACAAAACAAGGTTAGTATGCAATGCAGTATGCTTATTTGTTTTTCCAAGGTATCCGGCTTGGTTCTTGGTTTTGACCTTTCCAGACCTCGAGGAAGATGCTTGATGTTGCTTGAGAAAAGAAACCCAATGGAAGCAAACTAATATATTACAAATGATGAATAATACATAGTTTGCTTTACAACATATGCCCCTGGAGGGTCAAAATACAACAAAAAGAAAAGTACATAAAATGGAAATGAACAACAAGCAATGAAGTCAAACATCCAATCCAAACTCATCCTCCTTGACCTCCTTCAGAAGTGCCTCAGCCACTGGACCAGCTGGATGCTCTGTAATGGTCCTAATGAGGAGGTTCCTGGTGGCAATGGCAGTGGTCAGCTTCTTGTGCCTGTCCTGGTCCTTTGATCTCTTCAATCCAGCTCTGAGCTTTAACTCTGAAATCTCCTTCTGGGCTGCCAACAAAGCTTCCTGCTGCTTCTTTTCATTGGCCTCTAACTGTTCAATCTTGGCTTGAATTCTCTGATCTTCTTGTGTCCAGGCTTCGGTGATCCTGACCCACCTAGCCTGACTTTCTTGCAGATAGAGCTCAGTCCTAGCCTTCTAAAGCTTGGCTTCTTTACAGGCATTCTTCAATACTTGCTCCCCAGCTCTTGCTTTCCTGATGTAGTCCTCTGTTTTCTCAATTTTGGCAAGATGCTCCACCCTAAGCTTTTCCAACCTCTCAATGTCCAGACGACCATCACTCCTTTCCCAAAGGGTCTTCTTCAGAGCTTGAGACAAATTCTCATTCCTTTCCTTCAGCTTCTCAAATTCTTCCAGGCTGACAGTTGCTGCTGGCTGAGCTGTAGATGATCCAGGTATGTCCTCCATGGTGAAAGGCATTCCAGTAATCTGAGCTCTAGTACGGGACCAATCATAGTACTGAGCTGAAGCAACATTATTACACCTTCCAAGAATAGCCATCCCTTTTGTCTGGATGTTGTCCCAAGCCTAGGATGCTTGTCTGATAGCAGCTAGATTAGGTTTTATTTCACAATACAGGGTCTCAGCTAAATCTTGCACTCTGGGAGGGTGAACCAAAGCATAGCCCAGTTGTCTCTTAAACAACAAAGGATTGTAGTTGATGCTACCCTTTACTCCTATCAGAGGCACATTTGGATATTGCCCACAGCTGGTGATAATGTCTTTGCCTTTGGTGCTCTGGGTGCACCACCTAATATCATCTGAAGTTAAAGCAATGAGCCTCTTAGCTCAATTCTTCTGCTGGTGAGGATTCAAGAAGGCATCTGTTTTAGGTAGATGTCTGAGCAGCCAGGTGTGAAACAAAGGAGCACAACATCTCAC
The DNA here is from genome assembly GCA_963966055.1 of Lathyrus aphaca. Taxonomy (NCBI): domain Eukaryota; kingdom Viridiplantae; phylum Streptophyta; class Magnoliopsida; order Fabales; family Fabaceae; genus Lathyrus; species Lathyrus aphaca. Next base: position 203,292,284 of record OZ014523.1, on the reverse strand, counting down.
TAACTTCCCCCTTTGTTTCTCATTTCTCTGATGGATGGAGTAATAGAAATCTCCTAGCAATGTGGGTACTGGGTTCCTCAGAAGAAACAGATGAATGGCATTCTTGCTGACAAATTTGGGCTCATCTGCAAACAGTATAACCCCATATATGCTGAGGGCTAAAAGTGCACAGACTGCCCTCCACTCTCCCAAGGAGGCCTTCAGGATGGCCTGAGAAATCAAGAAGTCCAAGTGAAGACCAGGGATTCCAGCTTTTGTTGTCATGCTTTGCTCAATCAAGACAGGCTCCAGGTACAGTGCTTTTGCTACTTCTCCATTGCTGGGAAAAGTCGTTTCTGGGTTGAAAGGGAGTCCACCCCTGACAGGTACTCCAATCAATGAGGAAAACTCTTCCAGTAGAGGCCCTAACTGAAAGTCTGGGAAGGTGAAGCATCTCAAAGGTGGGTCATAGAATTGCAAGCATGTGTGGATCATGCTCCTCTGAGAAGGGTCCAGGTCCATGACCATATCCAGGATACCCCCATAATGCTCTCTAAACAAAGGGATGTGGTCAGGTGTGATAAGTGACTGGACCTGCCTGATGCCAGTCAGCACAGGCTCAAAGAAATGGTAGGATATGTTGCTCTTCCTGGGAGTAGTCATGAATGCTGCTAAAGATGATGGAGGTAGGTGCTGATGAAGATCAAGACTGATACTGGAGATGAACCACTGACAGGCTGATACTGGTGATGATGAGAATAGCTGAATCAGGTAACTGATGAAGCAGAGGTCTATGCAGAAGAAGGGGTCAAAACCAAACCAGATATGATGTGGATACCCTGAAAAACAAATAAGCAAATGTCAAATGATGCAATGATGATGTATGCAAATGATATGCAAGGGTTTGTGATCAAGCTGGATCTGATTATCTGTCTTGATATAAGCCCATATATGTTCAAAGAAGGTCCAGATGAAGGTTCAGAAAACCAGTAACCAAGGTGGGGGACTCAAATAAAGAGTCACATGTCCAGGTTTTAATCACAAGAACTGTCCAAAATGAGGTACTCTTAAACAAAACAAGTAACAGGGTATGATGTGGCCAATGGTACCTGCAAACCTGTAAACATCCCAACCCCCTCACAAGTAATGTTCTAAAACAAAGATCCTCAGACTTGGATCAGTTATGAGAAGTGTAAACACTTCTAACCCGGAGGTACAGTGTTTACAATAACCATAAAAGATCCTCCTCTAATTCACCTCAGTTTCTGAAGGTCATAATAAAGGTCATCCAGACTTAGAAGGCTTCCCAGATAGCCCTAGCACTACAGGAAATCTGTAGCACAGAGTTCTCAAAAAGAAACCCACATCTGAATCGTGTTTCATATTCCCGCACCAGACCGAAATGGAATGGGAAAAAACATGAACCACTCTAGCCTAGGTGTCACTCAGGTCCCAGGTATAGGACCTTTAAACTCTCAATGAAACCCCACCCACCAAAACAGAAACCAGATCCAACAATGATAATGACAGTATGAAATATGAAAAGTTGTAAAGGAAAGCAATAAATAAAGGTGTACATAAAGCAGTAAATAAAGCAAAATAAATGAACACACTTAGCACATAACACCCTAGTAAACACAAATCAAACAAGCGCTAGGAGGAACCCACAAAAAGAACCAGAAGCCCTGGTTACAGTATAAGGGTCCCCAGCAGAGTCGCCAAGCTGTCGCTCCCATCTGATGACACACGGCCAAAAGGGGTACAGACGCGAACGGCCGGCGAAAGAGAAGAAATGAATAGAGTCGCCAGCTAGGCATTTTTATCCCGAAGGAAAGGTAATGCTGCATAAACCTAAGAAAAGATGGATAAGACGGTTGCGAACCAGAGAGACTGAGAAAGGGGGTTGGTTACAACCTGGGAAGGTATTAGCACCCAGATTGTCCGCCGTACTCGACGGGATCCACGCTTAAAAGATTTTTGTTTAAAAGGGGTAGTGTCAGTGCAATCTGTGTATCAAAGCTGGAAAGAATGCAAGTGTCAGTGTAAAGGAATGTGAAGTGGAATATGAGAAGTGTCAGTGAAAGAAAAGAATGAAGCTCAAGACTATGAGGCTTTTAAGAATAATGCTGGAAGGAGGGGGAATATACAGAGACTTTTGTTCAATAACTGTTAAGTTATGCCTACGTATCCTCTCGTGCAATGAGGAAGTCAGAACACCGTAGTTCGACTCAAAGAGACTGAAAGATGAATTGACTTGTGAACTGCTTACTTGTCTATGCTCAAGTGTATGACCTGTCTGGCTCAGGTGCAAACTGTCTTGCATTAGACGGAAGAAGCGAGTTCTCGTTTGTGAGTGAATGAGATGAGAAAAGAATCCCGAAGGAGACGATTATTGTTTGTTTTTGGTATTTTCAATCTTTTATTGATTATGGATTTGTCATAAGTTAATGAGCTTAAGCCTAAACCAAGGGTTAGTAAACTCATCACATCCTCCCTCTGATTAGGGGTAATGAGAATACCTTAAGTATGAAGTAAGCACCTCACACTTAATCACCATGATGTAGGATTAAGATCATTAACCTATTTGTATTTATTTAGATGTTTTTGTTGTTTTTGTTTAGTGTTAAGTAATGAGTTTAAGCCATAATCAAAGATTTAATGGACTCATTACACCATCCTAATAGAAAGATAATAGATGAGAACATTTAAGCTGAGGAAGGCTCCTCAACTTAATCCATGATTAGGGATTAACCTCATGACAAAACAAAGCCTTTATTATAATGGATTTAGTTAATGGTAAGATTAAGAAGTGAATTTTATGATTTGTAAGACAACTTGAGGGGGACTTGTCCATTAACACTAGGGTTAGTCCTTCTTAACCAATTAAGGAAGAATTAGAACCCTAATGCAAGGCCCAAGTTACAAGCTTGATGTCTCAATGATTATTAAGTGAATTAATTAAAGGATTTAAACACATTAAGGGTTTAACACTTAGGATTAAAGTTATACACTCCATCGTAATAGAAGGATGCATGTATAAGCTTAAACACAAAGCCTTAAAACCTTTAAGGTTTAGTCCCTGATTAAGGGGTGAGAAGAGAAGACACAAAGATGACACAAAGGTAAAAGCTAAATGAGGGACTACTCAAACCCTAATTATGATCATGCTTGGTTGTCCCTAGGGTTTGTGAGGCTTAAGAGAGAAAGAATCTTCAAAGACCCACCAAGGAGAGAAGCAGATGAAAGGAGAAAGAAGCAGAGAGAAGCAAGACAACTTGCTTCACTTAAGAAGACAAGTTGCTTGAAGGAAGAAAGTGGGGGAGAGCATGAATGAGAAAGCTCACTCTAATACAAATATGAAATGCAACAATGATGCATAAGAGAGATGAAGAGAGATTGTGAGAAGTGAAGGTAAATTCACTTCTCAAAACAACTTACCACCTGAAAAGTTAGCAAAAGAAATGCAATGCAATGAAAATGAAATGAATGCAAAGATGTAAACCAAAATCAGAAGCACAATCATGATGTTAATGATGTTAAGAGTTGATGCAAACACATGTCAAGGGTTGTGGATGATCATACAAGGATGAGGATGCAAATGAAGGCAAGAATTAAGGTTTATGAACAACATGCAACACAAAAATTCAAAACCAGAAGCAAATGACATAATAAAAAATTGAAAATAGGATCAAAAGAGGCCTAACCCTACACAAGTTCACTGCCCAAAGGAGGAGACCTAAATCTAAACCTAATGGAAGTTATGATTTTTCTAAGTCAACTAGGGTTTCAAAGCACCTCAAAAGGAAAAATGCACATTAAATTGAAAATGAAAGATAAATTCAAACCAATTTTACCCTAAAAACTACATGATATGAAGGATGCAATGCAAGAAGAACCATCATCAAACTCCTCATGGTTAGGCAGAATGGATTTTTTCAAGTTAGGATCAAAATATTGCCTTTAAACAACTTTAATTCCAATGAAAATCATCAAAATAGGTCAAGAACCAAAAATAAATTTGTTTTGAGAGTTTGATAATGTTTCTAAATGTTTTGAAATGCAATGTGAATTTTTTGGTGATTTTTAAGTTCCTAAATGCATTTTTAATTAATTAATTTCCATTAACTAATTAAAAATAAACATTTAAATGATTTAAAAATAATTTTTAATGCAAAAAATAAATATTTTTGGGTTCTGAAAATTAATAAAAGGTTTGACAAAAAATTTCAGAATTTTTTAATATATTTTGCTATTTTTAAAAATTCGTAGAAATAAAATACAAAACAAATAAAATAAAAATGAATTTAAAAGAAAAATGAGAAAGTCAAATGATCTGAAGGCCCAGATTCAAACTCAAGGGGGCGGGAATTGACTTAGCGCGCAAATGGACGGCTGGAATTCAAACTCACTTAATTATGTCATTAGCCCTAATCCTGAGCCCTAATGACTTTCAGATGACCGGAACAGTGTTCCGGTCATCTTCTCCGGCCAACCAAAAATCAAACTCACTCCCTAGGCTGTTTCAAGTGCTCTAACTCTCTAGATTTCATCCTCTACCCACCCTAAACATGAATCAATCACAAAATCATATTCACAATGCATCAACAACAAGATTCGAGCAAAATCAAGAGAACTGCAAAAATTTCAGAACATGCATACACACTCATTTCTCAACCATTTTTCAGTGATTCAAAGCTTAACATGATAAGTGAAACAAACTCTATCATCCTATAACAAGAAATTGCATTTTTGGGAAAAAATTTCTTGATGATACCTGAACTGGAGCTTTGAACTTTGGAGCTTTCTGGCCAGTTTCTTGCTTCCAATCACCTCTACTGACTTCCCTCAAGAGTTTGCAAAGCTTGTTTGGAGTTTTTTATGGCTGGTTTGGGAGATTGATTCAGTTCAGTTCAAGAGGGGGAAAATCGTATTTGGTGTATGATGGCTTTTAAGGCAAAGTAAAGGGTGGTTTGTGATCAGTGATGCATTCTAAGATGAATGATGGAAGAAGTTTTAAGTTTGAGTTGCTGGGTTGAGAGATTCGATAGAAAATGCAAAGGGAGGGATTTTTGTGTATGCTGACTTGTGGGAGAGCTCAGGCTTGCCTCTTGTGTGTTTTGAGTCTCATTTTGTCCACTTATCAAACTGTGATAGGGCAGAGAGTTGGTGGTGGCACAGTGTGATTGGCATGGCCCCTTTTGCAAAAAGTCAAGTCTAGGTGTCCTTTGAAGTATGGGCTGTTTTAGGGCCAGAGCAAAGGCATGTCTGCTGCAGCTTGATTCAAGGATTACCATGGAAATGAGATTGAGGTAAATCAGCAAGTGGATCAAAGCTTATGTGTGGTTTTGCAAATTTGTGAACTTTTGGCCCTTTTGAAGTTTCTTAATGCACAAGTCATGAAACTTGAGAATTCTTTGGTGCATTATGAATTTTAGGTCATGACTTATGTTTGTGTAATGCTTAGAAGTTGATTTGAAGTCACAATTAGCCTTGGCATGAAGTTTTGCAACTTTCCTCTTTGGTGCAAAAAATGAAGAATAAGTGAATTTTCCCAACTTTGACAAGCCATAACTTTTGATCCAAAATGAATTAGAATGAGTTCTTGTACTTTTTGAAAATGGGAGGATCCATTCTACAACTTTCATGACCAAAGTTCTTTCATTTGAAGCATTTTTGAATCAAAAAGAGGAGGTTGAAAAACTTTCCCAAAATGGCAAGTTTTCATTATAAGTCACTTTCCCAAAAAGGCAACTTTGCAAATGGCTTGAAATTCTTCAATTTTGTGAACTCTAACATCTTCTATGATCAAATAAAGATCATACATAATCAAAATGATGGAGAAACCTCTTTGGTTGTGTCACTGGGGGCCTCAGATGCCCTGATTTTGCACTGACTTGCTCAAGAAGTCACCTCCTGATCAGATGCCTTCCCCATTGAATTTCTTCATGAAAATTGATAAGCATGATCCTCATAACATATAGAGACCAATAGAAACAAGAATGACCAAAATTTTTGGAGTTATGGCCTCTGAAACCAAAACCCTAATTCTAGGTCATTTGTGCAGTTAAACCTGGTTTTGCTTCCATGCCTTTCTCAGTTCTTGTGATTCTTTGACTTTCTTGACCTTGTGAGGATATAATATGATGCTTGAACACACATGGACCCCTTTGAAGTGATTGATGACCTTTGGAGTGGCTCAAATAGCTCAGGGATGACTTAGATCACAAACCCTAGATGCAGATGAGTTTGAAACAATGCAGTGAAGCAAAAGATGCAATATGAGATGCTATGGTTGAACTTATGCAAATGAAAAGGTCACAAGCCATGGTGAAATGAGTGAGGGAAAATTTGGGGTGTTTACATTATGGATATCCAACCCGCTTATAGCTATTTGCTGGGACGTCCTTGGATTCATGCCGCTGGCGCAGTAACATCCATGTTGCATCAAAAGTTAAAGTATGTGGTAGACGGCCAGTTTGTTACTGTATACGGAGAAGAAGATATTTTCATAAGCCATCTGTCGACCTTCAAGTATGTGGAAATGGACGGGGAGATCCATGAAACACTTTGCCAGGCTTTTGAGACAGTCAATGTTAGTACTTTATCTCCAGTTACTGCAGTTCAGAGCAATGAGAAGAAAGGGACTCCTATCTACTCCTACAAGCAAGCTAAGGAGGTAGTCCAATCCGAAAATGCCCAGGGCTGGGGCAAGCTGTTAGAAGTGGAAAAGAAGGATGAAAAGTTTGGTCTCGGATATCAAACTGGTCAGTCCAGCTGGTTTCAAGGCAGTAAGTCCATAATGTTCACAAGCGCTGGAATGCTCGACTACAACAACATTTGTGCAACAGATGAAGATGGGGATGGTGACAGCAACTTGGATAACTGGATTCACCCATGTGTTTCTGGGGAGGAGCTCCGGAACTGGTCTGCCGAAGATTTTGTTCAAGTTACTTGGCAGTCAAAGTAATTTTCTTGTTTCCATTTTTAGCATACTGCATGTCAAATCATGCACTCTGCCTAAGATGCATGGATCCATCTGTAGGGCCACCATGCTTTTAATGCATTTACTTTTTCCATGAAATAAAGGACATTTTTCAAGCAAATTGTGTTCTCTTTTTTTTCGTTTTAAATTTTTTCACAAAAACCAAATAAAATGGCAATGTTTTCTTTTCAGTGTTTTTGTGTGTTTGCGTCCCTTGTAAAACGAACAGATTCTGAAATAAGCACATCATTTGTGCAGTGTTGATCATTCGGATTCCTGTGATAACGTTCCTGCTATGACTATGCATGACTTTTACAATCCTATCTACCAAGCTGATGAAGGGGTTGAGGAAGACTGTGAACTCCTAGAAGAATTGGCTAGGTTGTTGAAACAAGAGGAAATGGTCATTCAGCCTCATCAGGAAGAAATATAGATCATCAACATTGGGTCTAAGGATGTAAAGAAAGAGATAAAGATTTGGGCCAGTCTGCAGGCCGAGGTAAATAAGGAGTTGATTGGTATGCTACGTGAATATGTGGATATCTTTGCCTGGTCGTATCAAGATATTTCGGGGTTGGATACTGACATCGTTGTACACAAGCTGCCACTAAAGGAAGACTGTCCTCATGTAAAACAAAAGCTGAGAAGAACTCGCCCTGATATGGCAATGAAGATCAAGGAGGAAGTTCAAAAGCAGTGGGATGTCGGGTTCCTTGCTGTAACTAGTTACCAGCCTTGGGTAGCTAACATTGTGCCTGTACCAAAGAAAGATGGCAAGGTCCGGATGTGCGTCGATTATCGGGATCTAAACAGAGCAAATCCAAAGGATGGCTTTCCATTACCTCACATTGATGTGCTGGTAGACAACACCACTTAGTTCTCGATATTTTCTTTCATGGACGGCTTCTCCGGATATAATCAGATTAATATGGCACCGGAAGACATGGAGAAAACGACGTTCATTACCCCGTGGGGGACGTTCTGTTATAAAGTTATGCCCTTTGGGTTGAAGAATGACGGGGCAACGTATCAACGGGCTATGGTAACTTTGTTCCACGACATGATACACAAGGAAATTGAGTGCTATGTGGACGATATGATCGCCAAGTCCCGGGACGAAGAAGAACATCTGGTCAATCTCAAAAAGCTGTTTGACAGATTGATAAAGTACAGATTAAGGTTGAATCCAAAAAAATGCACTTTCGGAGTGCGTTCCGGTAAGTTATTGGGTTTCATTGTTCGCCAGAGGGGGATTGAGGTAGATCTTGCAAAAGTAAAAGCAATACAAGACATGCCTGCACCGAAAACAGAAAAAGAAGTGCGTGGGTTTTTAGGGAGATTGAACTACATTTCACGGTTTATATCTCATCTAACGGCCACGTGCGAGCCAATCTTCAAATTGTTAAGAAAAGAACAAACGGTCAGGTGAAATGAGGACTGTCAAAGAGCCTTTGAAAAGATAAAAGAATATTTACAGGAACCTCTGATTCTAATGCCTCCAGTTCCAGGACAGCCACTTATCATGAACTTGACTGTGCTAGAAGGGTCGATGGGGTGTGTGTTAGGCCAACATGAAGAGTCTGGTCGAAAATAACATACAATTTATTACCTTAGCAAAAAGTTTACCGACTGTGAATCCCGTTATTCACTGCTCGAGAAAACTTGATGTGCTTTGGCATGGGTTGCTCGCCGACTGAGATAGTACATGTTGACCCATACCACATTGCTAATCTCAAAAATGGACCCTGTCAAGTATATTTTCGAGAAATCAACATTAACCGGAAGGGTTGTAAGGTGGAAAATGATATTAACAGAGTATGACATACAATATACTTCCCAGAAAGCCATCAAAGGAAGTGTGTTGTCAGATTATCTTGCACAACAACCGCTTGAAGACGATTACAAGTCAATGAAGTTTGATTTCCCTGATGAGGACGTCATGTACCTCAAGGCAAGAGATTACGAGGAACCACTTCCGGAGGAGGGGCCTGACCCTGAATCCAAATGGAAGTTGATGTTTGATGGGGCAGTCAATATCAACAGACGCGAAGTTGGTGTTGTTCTTATCACTCCCGAAGGTGTTCACTTTCCCTTCGCTGCCAGAATTACTTTTGGCTGCACCAACAATGAAGCGGAATACGAGGCGTGCATAATGGGAATAAAGGAGGCTATTAATCTTCGGATTAAGACCCTTGATATATTCGGAGATTCAGCCCTTGTTATCAACCAAATTACCGGCAAGTGGTATACACATCAAGAACACTTAATTCCTTAGAGGGATTATGCCAGAAGACTGTTGACGTTCTTCACAACGGTTAAGCTTCAATATATACCACGAGATGAGAATCAATTTGCCGATGCATTAGCCACACTTTCTTCGTCCATTAAAGTCTTGTGTTGGAACTACGTGCCCAGAATTGACATTTCCAGGCTTGACACACCAGCTTATGCTTTCTCTATAGACGCAGTGTCTGATGAGAAACCTTGGTACTTCGATATTAAGTTTTTCCTGGAAAAACGAGAATACCCAGCTGGGGCATCGTCCAATGAAAAGAAAACCTTGAGACGACTTGTTGCTAGCTTCTTCTTGAATGCAGATGGGGTTCTGTATAAGAGGAACTTTGACATGGTCTTGCTCAGATGCGTGGATAGACACGAAGCAGACATGTTAATGCAGGAAGTCCACGAGGGATCCTTCGGTACTCATGCAGGAGGACATGCAATGGCTAAGAATTTATTGAGATCAGGGTACTATTGGCTTAAAATGAATGCAGATTGTTGTTCGTACGCCCGTAAGTGCCACAAATGCTAGATTTATGCAGACAAGGTGCATGTTCCTCCTAGCCCGCTCAACGTCATGTCATCTCCTTGGCCCTTTTATATGCAGGGCATTGACATGATCGGGAACATAGAGCCCACTGCTTTGAATGGTCACCGTTTCATCTTGGTTGCGATTGATTACTTCACCAAATGGGTTGAAGCAGCATCTTATGCTAATGTCACTCGCCAAGTGGTAGCCAGGTTTCTAAAGAGAGATATCATTTGAAGATACGGAGTGCCCGAGCGAATCATTACTGATAATGGTTCCAATTTAAACAATAAGATGATGGCAAAACTGTGTCGGGACTTCAATATTCAGCATCACAATTCTTCTCCTTACCAGCTAACAAGAATATTAAGTAGATTGTGCAAAAGATGGTTGTCACTTACAAAGATTGGCATGAGATGTTACCATTCGCGCTGCATGGGTACCGAACGTCAGTCAGGACGTCAACTGGGGCAACTCCTTTCTCCCTGGTGTATGGCATAGAGGCAGTCTTTCCTATTGAAGTAGAAATTCCTTCTTTACGTGTGATGATGGATGTGAAGCTTGATGAAGCTGAGATGGTACGTGCTTGATATAATCAGTTATGTCTAATTGAGGAAAAGAGATTAGCGGCTATCTGTCATGGCCAGCTTTATCAAAGAAGAATGAAGCGAGCATTCGACCAACGAGTACGTACTCGAGAGTATCAAGTAGGCGAGCTTGTACTCACGAGGATCATTCCTCCAAGTTCATATCACAGGGGAAAGTGGACTCCAAACTACGAAGGCCCATTCATAGTGAAGAAAGTTTTCTCAGGTGGGGCATTAATGCTCACTACTATGGATGGAGAAGATTTCCCGTCCCCTATTAACTCAGATGCAGTTAAAATATACTTCGCATATAAAGACCCCCTGGACACAAAAACAGAATTAAAGTCCAGGCAAGAAAAGGGCATCCTGGCGAGCTAAAATCAGAATAAAAAACTCGGGCAAAAGTTAGGGAAAAAATGAAAAAAAAATGTCCACCCGCTGAGTTGAAAAGCCACATCGGACAGCTCAGGCAAAAAAGGGTATCCCGGTGGATTGAAAACCCGAAAGGGCGATCCACGCAAAACAAGGGAATAAGAAAACAACTGCGATCCGGGTAATCTGAACCAAATCATAGTTTCATATAGTCTGACAATATCAAAAGGGTATGAATCAGTCCCCTCATCTTCTTCAGAAAGCAAAGGCAAGAACAAAAAGTCTTGAAGACACGTTGGTCATAGCAGGAAGGAAACTCATGGGAATGCCGTGTACATTACCATTAGGATAGTTTCTGTTCTCAATTTTATGGTAGCTACCTCTTTCCAGGTAGTTGCTTCCTGATGTAAAATTTTGCCTATTCAGAGGCCATTCAATAAATGAATATTTAGTCAAAAGCCGTGTTGTGTTGTGTTTACTTTGTTTGCTAAAATGCCCTGTATTTTTGGCAAAAAGAACATTGCATTCGAAACATGTTGTTTTTAAATAAAAAAAGACATTGCAGGGAAACATTTAAAACTATCTTTGAGTGTCGGGTGACAATGGATGAACAGATCATACCATGTAAATCCCCGGGGCACATGTGTGTATACTGTTGTTGCAGATTTTGCAGGATGGTATCATATCTCCCCAAGCAGAGAATATTCCCCAGCTGAGCTAGAGCAAGTGGAATCCCCAGCAGAACTCCAAGGCTAATTAAAGAGCTTTCATCCCCAAGAGGATTATCTTTCCACAAGTGAAGTATTCCCAGCTAGCAGCTGTACGTCTGGTTTCCCCACAAAGTCGGAGTTGGTAGAATTCCCTTCTCAGCAAGAGTTTGATCAAGCCTATTCCCCAGCCAAGTCTGAAGACGATCAGTCCCGCAGAGTTCATGATCGGGATTTACTCCCATCGTTGAAATATTCCCTAGAGAAGTTGCCAATTTATTTTTGGCCATTGTGATGATAAAAACAATTGTTCATCCCCCAACCAGAGTTAATTGTCAAAAATTCTTGACCTAGTTCTCCCCTGCAGAGTTGTGATTCTTATTGCCAATCAGGCATTTGTTTGATGCTCGTATGCATGCTCCAACACTCATCTGTGTTTGATAGTTGCTTATTGCTCGTCTGCATTTCTCAAAACTCGGTTGTGTTTGATATTGTAATGCTCGTATGCACGCTCCAGTACTCGTCTGTGTTTGATAGTTGCTTATTGCTCGTCTACATTTCCCAACACTCGACTGTGTTTGATATTTGTACTTCTCGTATGCACGCCCTATCACTCGTCTGTGTTTGATATTTGCTTGTTGCTCGTCTGCATTCCCTAGCGCTCGTATGTGTTTGTTATCTGTTTGAAGCTCGTTTGCATTTTTTTGATACTCGTCTGTATCATCCCTCACACTCGTCTGTATTAGCTTATATCCATATGTACTGATTTGATAATCGCTCTGGTACTCGTCTGTATTGCTACTCCAAATGCTCGTTTGTGTTGAATTTCTGATACTTGTCTGTATTGCTACTCCAAATGCTCGTCTGTGTTGGGTTTCTGGTATTCGTCTGTACCAGTGGCTGATATTCGTCTGTATCATCGTCTGCAGCGGTCGTCTATGTTTCTTAGATCATCGTCTGATATTCGTTTGTATCATTAACTTATGGCACTCGTTTGTGTTCTCTTGATGATCATCCAATACTCGTCTGTGTTTAAGAGGTTTGAAATCCTGACGGTGGGATTACACATCGAAATGGTTATCGGTCTTGGCGTAACAGGTTATCCGAAGGAGGTTCGTCTGTCTCAGACACCACTTATCTACACAAGATTTGTGAGAAGGGTTTGTCAAATCCTAATGTTGCACATGGCGTAACAGGTTTGCTCAAAGATGACTCGTTTGTCTTAGACCATATATCCACGAAGAATATATGAAGAGGGTTCGTCTATCCTGATTATGCATGTCTATCCCACAGACTTAAGCGCATCACCGGTCCTGGTGTAACAGGTTTATCCAAAGTAGGTTCGTCTGTCTCAGATCATACATTTTTGTAAAATGTAGGAAGAAGGCTCGTATGTCTAGTTCCTGGTGTCGCTCCCAAAGATTTTCATCCCGGTACAAGCGCGAACATTCGGCGAGAGGAGAAGATGAAATGAACTGAATAGAGTCGCCAACTAGGCATTTTTATCCCGAAGTAAAGGTAATGCTGCATAAACTTGGAAAGAGATGGATAAGACGGTTGCGAACCAGAGAAACTGAGAAAGGGGGTTGGTTACAACCTGGGAAGGTATTAGCACCCAGATTGTCTGTCGTACTCGATGGGATCCACGCTTGAAAGTTTGTGTTTAAAAGGGGTAGTGTATGTACTATCTGTGTGCAAAAGCTGGAAAAGAAATATACAAGTGTTAGTGTAAAAGGTGAATGCTCAGGAGCTGAGGCTTTTTAAAGAATGCTGAAAGAGGGGGAAGAAATAGAGACTTTTGTTCGATAACAGTTAAGTTATGCCTACGTATCCTCTCGTGCAATGAGGAAGTCAGAACACCGTAGTTCGACTTAAAGAGACTGAAATATAAATTGACTGATGAACTTCTTGCTTGTCTATGCTCAATTGTATGACTCGTCTGGCTCGAGTGCTAACTGCCTTGCATTAGACGGAAGAAGCAGGTTCTCTTTAGTGAATGAAGATGATGAGAAAAGAATCCCGGAGGAGACGATTATTGTTTGTTTTTGGTGTTTTGAGTTTTTTATTGCTTTTGGTGTTTGTCATAAGTTAATGAGCTTAAGCCTAAACCAAGGGTTAGTAAACTCATCATATCCTCCCTTTGATTAGGGATAATGAGAATACCTTAATTATGAGATAAACATCTCAACTTAATTACCATGATGATATAGGATTAAGATCATTAACCTACTTGTGATTATTTAGATGTTTTTTTGAGTTTTTGTTTAGTGTTAAGTAATGAGTTTAAGCCATAATCAAGGATTAGTGAACTCATTACACCATCCTAATAGAAGGATAATAAATGAGCACACTTAAGTTGAGGAAGATACCTCAACTTAATCCATGGTTAGGGATTAACCTCATGACAAAACAAACCTTTATTAAAGTGGATTTTAATTAAAGGTGAGATTAAGAAGTGAGTTTTATGGTTTGTAAGACAACTTGAGAGGGACTTGTCCATTAAACACTAGGGTTAGTCCTTCTTAACCAATAAAGGAAGAATTAGAACCCTAATGCAAGGCCCAAGTTACAAGTTATTGTCTTAGTGATTATTAAGATGAATTGATTAAGAGGTTTAAACAAATTAAGGGTTTAACACTTAGTATTTAAGTTATACACTCCATCCTAAGAGAAGGATGCAGTCATAACCCTAATTCCAAAGTCCTAAAGCCTTAAAGGTTTAGTCTCTAATGATGAGGTGAGAAGAGAGACACAAAGAAGACACAAAGGTGAAAACTAAGGGGGACTAATCACAACCTTAATTATTATCATGCTTGGATGTTCCTATGGTTTGTAAGGCTTGAGAAAGATCTTCAAAGAAGCCACAAAGGGAAGAAGCAGATGAAAGGAGGAAGAAACAGATGAATAAGTTACTTACTTCATTGAAGAAGATAAGTGACTTAGAGAAAGAAAGTGAGAGATGAACATGAATGAGCAAGCTCACTCTAAGACAATAGAAAATGCAGCAAGGATGCATATGAAGAAGATGAAGAGAAATGAGAAGTGATGGAAAATTCACTTCTCAAATTACTTACCACCTGAAAAGGTTAGCATAAAGAAATAGATGAAATGAAATGAAGCATATGAAATGACAAAGAAACAAAACCAGAAGCAATCACATGATGCAAATGATGTTATGAGATGAGGCAAAGGCATACCAAGTGTTATGAATGTTCATACAAAGAGAATGGATGCAAATGAAGCAAATGGGAAACATGAAAACACATGGATGTTTATGAAATGAAATGGATGCAAGAGATAGCAAATGCATGAAGAAATGACCAAGCAAAGTTCAAGCAATGTCTTAAGATGTCTAAGATGGCATACAAGTACTAAGAATTTCATGACAAGTTCACATGTTCATGCAATGAAATGTAAGATGCAAGTATGGATTCAAAATTAGGGTTACATGAAAGGATGAGATGCAAATGATCAAAACAGAAACAATTCACATGATAAAAATTTATAAATGAGCTCAAACAAACCCTAACCCCATATGATATCACACCCCAAAGGAGAAGGTCCAACTCTTAACCTAAAAGAAGTTATGATTTTTCTAAGTTAACTAGGGTTTTTGGGTATTTTAAAAGGGAAAATGCAAATCAATTTGAAAATGAAAGATAAATTCATGACAAAAATGCCCTAGAAACTAAATGCTATATAGAAAACAATACAAAAGGAATCATTGCCAAACCCTTCATGGTTAGGCAGAAAAGAATTTTCAAAGTTAGGGTTCCAAAAAGGGAATTTTATGAACCCTAAATTCAAGAAAAATGTCAAAATTGGATCAAAACAAAAAAGAAATTTGTATTAATGGTTTGAAAATGTTTCTAAATGTCCTAAGATGCAATGTGAATTTTTTTGGAATTTTTAGAAACCTAAATGGTATTTTAATTAATTAATTTCCATTAATTAATTAAAATAAACATTTAAATGTTTTTAAAATGATTTTTTAATGCAAAAAATAAACATAAAAATGTTTTTGGATGAATAAAAATATTTGAAATTAAAATGCAGGAGGAAATATTTTTATGATTTTTCTAGGTATTTTAAATAAAATGACAAAGAAAATGGGATTTAAATGAAATAAAAATTAAAATAAAGGGAAGTCAACTGATCTAATGGTTCAGGTTTGAACTTTTTTTGACTGCGCGTGCAGATGTGGGGCTGGGATTGAATCTGGCTAAATGAATTAATTAACTTAATTAATTAATAATTAGGGTTAAGTGAATGCATCTGATCCGTCCAAACACGCAGCAAGCTAAATCCAAAGGCTCATATTCAAACTGACGCGCTAACCCTAATTAACTAACCTAATCACTTTCAAGTGACCGGAGCAAGCTCCGGTCATCTTCTCCGGTAGGACCCTCTGTTGGTGTAAGCCCTAGAGGCCAATACTTTTTGGTACTTGTATCGGATTATTCGTTTAATAATAAAAGGCATTTCTTTATTATGTTTGTCTTTCAGAATAATAAAGTCCCTAGAATAGTTAGTCTGTTTAATGAAATGTTAAGTGTGACTTAATCATGAGATCCCATTAAACATAAAGACATTATTCTTAAAATATCCGTAGTCAAGCTTTATTGCAAAGTGGGATAACATTAAAGCATTGAGACTATTATGAAGATAGACTGATGATCACATCTCATGGATCATGGATAAAGAGTTATCAAGTCTTGACATAGGTATAAATATTAGGAGTAATATTTATACCGGATTGACCCGCTATGAGAATACTACATAGTATGTTATGCAAAGTGTCATAAGTTATTCTCATGGTGATAATGGTGTATTACCACCCTTCGACCTGAAACCACTATGGACCCTAGATGTAGAGTCGGGTGCTTTATTGCTGATCAAACATTATCCGTAACTGGATGATCATAAAGACAGTTGATGGACACTCCACGAAGCATGCTGAGGGACATGAGTGTCCTAGATGGAATTTGCCAATCCTGCATAACAGGAGAAATGTCTAAGGGCCCAATATTGAACTGGACAAGGATGACACAGTGTATGCCTTGTGTTCAATATAGACATAGGGGCAAAAGGGTAATTGTACAAACATATATTATCACGAAAAAGGTTTTGTCAGATCACATGACATTTTCGTGACTTGGGTAGCAGTGATGTGTTGCTAGATACCGCTCACTGTTTATTATGTTAAATATATAATTTAATATAATTACCAACGTTACGAAATCCTACAGGGTCACACACATAAGGACAGTTTGATGAGAGATAGAGAAATCAAAGGAACACCGTAAGGTACGGTGCACTTAAGTGAAAAATAGAAATTCGGATAATATAATAATAATTATTGTTATTTTATAATGGTTATAAAATAATAATAAAATAAATATATTTATTATAATAATAGTTATTATAATAATATATAATATTATTATGGATCATGTGAATTGGGCTTTTAGCCCGCAGCCCACAAGAGAGTCTATAAAAGGAACCCTTGTGATGAAGCTTTTACTTGATGCAATTTCGTTTTTGATTCTCACTCAAATAATTCCGTTCGTAAGCAGCTAGCACTGTGACCGGAAGCTGTTCGTGTGGACTGAGTAGAGGCGTTGCACTTCATCAACGCTTGTGATCGCTGCATCAAAGATCTGAATCGCCACAAAGAGGTAACGATTCTATCACTGACCATGCTCATTCGTAAGGATCACTAAAGGAAAATTTTTGTTTTCCGCTGCGTTTAGATCGCAATTTTCCTTCAGTGGTATCAGAGCCACTTACGAAACCATGGATCTGATAGCTGTTAAATTTCCGTTTTTTTTTCTGTATTTGATTCGATTAAAACACAGAACGAATTTAACAATAAACGATTAATTAAATTTGGCATCTGTTGTGTACGATTTGGATGATTGATGTTGATTATGCTTCAGAAACCGACATTAGTATGGTGAAGTTGTGCGATACATTGATCATCCATAGGTTACACAATTAGATCGATCACTTTTATATAAGATATAAGAAATTCTGATGCAAAGATGGTATATGGGATATACTGTTTTGATTTCATCCATTCAATCACATAAGGATTGTAATTCTTTTGAAAGATCATCATTTTCATTCGCTTCGGAATCCGACGTTAGTATGGTGAAGCAATGACATGTTGATCTATCATATTGAGTTATCAATCGAGTTGTGTTTGACGGCATGAAATTGTTGCATTAGGATTAATGGCAGTACAAGTGTTGTATTGCCGCAGACTTTTTCGGTTGGGGTTGTAAATGCACAAAAGTTGTGCAGGAAACGACGTGAAATACAATGAAGTGTTCATAAAACTTTTCGGCTAAGTCTGCAAAGTGTGATCAATCAGCCGAAATTTAATTTAGTTTATTTAATTATCGGAATTTTAAACTAATAATAAAAGTGTGTTTATTATTATTTATTTGTGGTGATCAGTTATGACCTTAGTTTATCCTTTATTATTATTTTGGGATTTTTAAATACGGCCTGCGAGTCGTGCCTCTCTCTCAATCTCTTTATGTAACTTCTTTTCTCATCTCACTCCCTCGTATGTAAAACGAGTTTTCTTATATGTAATGTAATATTATGTTATGAAGAAAAAGGAAGTATTCAATATTAAAGGAGGATAACCTTGGAGATCATGCTTGGAGAAGCTTAGATCGTTATTAGGTTAGCTTAGGTTCTCTCATTGGCTTGAGAGAACAATTGCGTTAGGGGCCATAATTGTATCTTTTTATATGTATGTTGATGCATGTAATTGTATGTTGATGCATGTGAGAGACGTTTTGCATGTTAAGCCGGTGAGATCAAACTAATAACAAATTCCCTCAAAATTAAATATTAAGTTTATGCTTTCCAATTTTTAGCACTCATCAAGACTAGTATCGAGCATTGTAGGTTTCGCCTACGCGAGGTGCATGTTCTATATTAGTAAGGTGTGATGGGATAATTGTAATATCCAATTGCTAAAACAATGGGTCAAACTTAACTAAACAAATTATAATAAGATTATACATGTTTAGAAGCAAGAATTGGGAATGATTCATGTGATGGATCAGAATAAGGAGTTATTCACCCAATTGAAAATATTCGAGAGTTGTATGAGATACAATTGGAAGGAGTTCCTACCTAAATAACTTAGTTTTGTGTAATCAGCCTAACGCTGACTTAAAACAAAGTGAAACATGGATCTCGACCCACTAGAAAGTCTTCCAACGGGATTTTCCGAATCAAATGATGAGGGTCATTTGTTTTGAATAAAATAGTGGGAGCATATTTGATTAAAGGCCTAATTAAATATGTTGTTTTAATGATACTTATATTTTCATATTTCTCTTGTAGATTACCATGACAACAAACACATCGAACAATATTTTGCGATCCATCCTAGATAAGGAAAAATTGTCTGGGACAAATTTCCTGGATTGGCACCGTAATCTGAGGATTGTCCTCAAGCACGATAAGAAGCTGTATGTCTTGGAGACACCAGTTCCTGAGGAGGAACCTCCTAGTTCTGCACCAAAGGCAGAAAGAGATGCTTATAAGAAGCATTTCGATGATGCCAATGAAACCGCTTGCCTCATGCTTGCTACCATGAACTCTGAGTTGCAAAAGCAACACGAGAACATGTCTGCGTTCGATATGATCGGACATCTGAAAATGCTTTATCAAGAGCAAGCAAGAAATGAGAGGTTTCAGGTTTCAAAGTCCCTTTTTAACAGCAAGTTAGCTGAGGGAGCCCCTGTAAGTCCCCATGTACTCAAGATGATTGGGTATGTGGAGAACCTTGATAGATTAGGGTTTCCCCTTGGAAAAGAACTTGCGATTGATCTGATCTTGCAATCGTTGCCAGAGAGCTTCAGTCAGTTTGTCCTGAATTTCAATATGAATGACTTGGAAAAAAGTCTTCCAGAACTGCTAGGCATGTTGAGAACTGCTGAGCAGAATATGAAGACAAAAGGGAAATCCATTCTGATGGTCAGTAATGGAAAGAAACAGAACAAGAGGCCCATCAAACAGGGTGGTAGAGGGAAAGGCAAGGAAGTTTCCAAACCCAAACCCACTCCTCCTGTTTTGAAGCCTAGTGGAGGAATAGCAAAGGAGGGCACTTGCTTCCATTGCGGTAAGACCGGACATTGGAAGAGAAATTGCCCAAAGTACCTGGAAGATAAGAAAAATGGAGTAGAGACTTCAAATTCAGGTATTTTTGTTATTGAAATTAATTTATCTACTTCTGCATCATGGGTATTAGATACTGGATGCGGTTCTCACATTTGTACTAATGTGCAGGGGCTAAAAAGGAGTAGAGATTTGGCAAAAGGTGAAGTTGACCTACGAGTTGGAAATGGAGCAAAGGTTGCTGCTTTAGCTGTAGGAACTTCTGTTTTAACTTTACCTAGTGGTTTAATAATTCAGTTAGAGAACTGTTATTATGTACCTGCATTTAGCAGGAATATTATTTCCGTTTCTTGTTTGGACAAGTTTGGTTTTTCATTCATAATAAAGAACAATTGTTGCTCCATTTATTTGAATGATATATTCTATGCTACTGCAAAAATGAATAATGGACTATATGTCCTTGATCTTGAAATGCCAATTTATAACATTAATACTAAAAGGTTGAAACCTAATGAGTTGAATCCAACTTACCTTTGGCACTGTCGATTAGGCCACATAAATGAGAAACGCATTTCCAAACTCCATAAAGATGGACTCTTGGACTCTTTTGATTATGAATCATATGAGACATGCAGATCTTGTTTAATTGGAAAGATGACAAAGTCCCCATTCACAGGAAAAGGTGAAAGGGCTAATGATCTTTTGGCACTCATACATACTGATGTATGTGGACCACTGAACATACCAGCCAGAGGAGGTTTTCAGTACTTCATCACTTTCACTGATGACTTCAGTAGATACGGATATGTGTATTTAATGAAACACAAATCCGAGTCCTTTGAAAAGTTCAAGGAATTCAAGAATGAAGTACAAAACCAACTAGGGAAAAATATTAAAGTTCTTCGATCAGATCGAGGCGGTGAATATTTAAGCCTAGAATTTGATGACCATCTAAAAGAGTATGGGATTCTATCCCAACTTACTCCTCCTGGAACACCACAATGGAATGGTGTATCTGAGAGAAGAAATCGAACCTTGTTAGACATGGTCCGATCCATGATGAGTCACGCCGATCTTCCAAACTCCTTTTGGGGACATGCATTATTAACAGCAGCTTACACACTTAACCGTGTTCCATCCAAAAAGGTTGATAAGACACCATATGAGATATGGAGTGGTAAGAAACCACATATGTCTTACATGAAGATTTGGGGTTGCGAAGTTTACGTCAAACGACAAATTTCAACCAAGCTTGAGCCCAAATCTGACAAATGCTTATTTGTGGGATATCCTAAAGAAACAAGAGGATATTACTTCTACAATCCTTCTGAGGGAAAAGTGTTTGTCGCTCGAACTGGAGTCTTTCTGGAAAGGGATTTTATTTCCAAAGGAAACAGTGGGAGGAAAATAGAGCTTGAAGAAATTCAAGAATCACAAAACATTGAAACACCTATGGAGGAACTAGAGCAGGAAACACAAGTAGTTGTGGAAGAGCAACCTGCTCAAGTAGAACAAGACCAGCGTAGGTCAAGCAGGACACGTCACCAACCTGAGAGATATGGATATCTCATAAGTGATCAGGGTGATGTATTACTCATGGATCAAGATGAGCCTGTGACCTACAAAGAGGCCATAACTGGTCCTGAGTCTGAGAAGTGGCTAGAAGCCATGAAATCTGAAATGGATTCCATGTACACAAACCAGGTTTGGACCTTGGTAGAACCTCCTATAGGAGTTAACCCTATAGGATGCAAGTGGGTCTTCAAGAAGAAGACTGACATGGATGGTAAGGTACATACCTATAAAGCAAGACTGGTTGCAAAAGGCTATAAACAAATTCATGGGGTTGACTATGATGAAACCTTTTCACCAGTTGCAATGCTTAAATCTGTTCGGATTTTACTTGCCATCGCTGCATATCATGATTATGAAATATGGCAGATGGATGTCAAAACTGCTTTCCTTAATGGGAATCTTCTTGAGGATGTGTACATGACACAACCTGAAGGATTTGACATACCACAAGATGCCCAAAAGATATGCAAGTTACAGCGATCAATCTATGGATTGAAGCAAGCTTCCAGAAGCTGGAATCTTCGTTTTGATGAAACCGTAAAACAATATGGATTCATCAAAAATGAAGATGAACCTTGTGTCTACAAGAAGGTTAGTGGGAGCATGATCGTGTTTCTGGTATTATATGTAGATGACATATTACTCATTGGAAACGATGTCCCTACCTTGCAACAAGTGAAGACTTGGTTAGGGAATTGTTTTTCTATGAAAGACCTAGGTGAAGCAGCCTATATATTAGGAATTAGGATCTATAGAGATAGATCACAAAAACTGCTTGGCCTAAGTCAGAGTACATACATAGATAAAGTGTTGAGACGCTTTAATATGCATGATTCCAAGAAAGGATTCATACCTATGCAACATGGTCTGTGTTTATCAAAAACACAATCCCCTTCAACTAAGGAAGAAAGGGATCGCATGAATAAGATTCCATATGCATCTGCAATAGGATCTATCATGTATGCCATGTTATGTACTCGACCAGATGTCTCGTATGCATTAAGTGCAACGAGTAGGTACCAATCTGATCCCGGTGATGCTTACTGGGTAGCTGTCAAGAATATCCTTAAGACACAAAGGTGAAAACTAAGGGGGACTAATCACAACCTTAATTATTATCATGCTTGGATGTTCCTATGGTTTGTAAGGCTTGAGAAAGATCTTCAAAGAAGCCACAAAGGGAAGAAGCAGATGAAAGGAGGAAGAAACAGATGAATAAGTTACTTACTTCATTGAAGAAGATAAGTGACTTAGAGAAAGAAAGTGAGAGATGAACATGAATGAGCAAGCTCACTCTAAGACAATAGAAAATGCAGCAAGGATGCATATGAAGAAGATGAAGAGAAATGAGAAGTGATGGAAAATTCACTTCTCAAATTACTTACCACCTGAAAAGGTTAGCATAAAGAAATAGATGAAATGAAATGAAGCATATGAAATGACAAAGAAACAAAACCAGAAGCAATCACATGATGCAAATGATGTTATGAGATGAGGCAAAGGCATACCAAGTGTTATGAATGTTCATACAAAGAGAATGGATGCAAATGAAGCAAATGGGAAACATGAAAACACATGGATGTTTATGAAATGAAATGGATGCAAGAGATAGCAAATGCATGAAGAAATGACCAAGCAAAGTTCAAGCAATGTCTTAAGATGTCTAAGATGGCATACAAGTACTAAGAATTTCATGACAAGTTCACATGTTCATGCAATGAAATGTAAGATGCAAGTATGGATTCAAAATTAGGGTTACATGAAAGGATGAGATGCAAATGATCAAAACAGAAACAATTCACATGATAAAAATTTATAAATGAGCTCAAACAAACCCTAACCCCATATGATATCACACCCCAAAGGAGAAGGTCCAACTCTTAACCTAAAAGAAGTTATGATTTTTCTAAGTTAACTAGGGTTTTTGGGTATTTTAAAAGGGAAAATGCAAATCAATTTGAAAATGAAAGATAAATTCATGACAAAAATGCCCTAGAAACTAAATGCTATATAGAAAACAATACAAAAGGAATCATTGCCAAACCCTTCATGGTTAGGCAGAAAAGAATTTTCAAAGTTAGGGTTCCAAAAAGGGAATTTTATGAACCCTAAATTCAAGAAAAATGTCAAAATTGGATCAAAACAAAAAAGAAATTTGTATTAATGGTTTGAAAATGTTTCTAAATGTCCTAAGATGCAATGTGAATTTTTTTGGAATTTTTAGAAACCTAAATGGTATTTTAATTAATTAATTTCCATTAATTAATTAAAATAAACATTTAAATGTTTTTAAAATGATTTTTTAATGCAAAAAATAAACATAAAAATGTTTTTGGATGAATAAAAATATTTGAAATTAAAATGCAGGAGGAAATATTTTTATGATTTTTCTAGGTATTTTAAATAAAATGACAAAGAAAATGGGATTTAAATGAAATAAAAATTAAAATAAAGGGAAGTCAACTGATCTAATGGTTCAGGTTTGAACTTTTTTTGACTGCGCGTGCAGATGTGGGGCTGGGATTGAATCTGGCTAAATGAATTAATTAACTTAATTAATTAATAATTAGGGTTAAGTGAATGCATCTGATCCGTCCAAACACGCAGCAAGCTAAATCCAAAGGCTCATATTCAAACTGACGCGCTAACCCTAATTAACTAACCTAATCACTTTCAAGTGACCGGAGCAAGCTCCGGTCATCTTCTCCGGTAGGACCCTCTGTTGGTGTAAGCCCTAGAGGCCAATACTTTTTGGTACTTGTATCGGATTATTCGTTTAATAATAAAAGGCATTTCTTTATTATGTTTGTCTTTCAGAATAATAAAGTCCCTAGAATAGTTAGTCTGTTTAATGAAATGTTAAGTGTGACTTAATCATGAGATCCCATTAAACATAAAGACATTATTCTTAAAATATCCGTAGTCAAGCTTTATTGCAAAGTGGGATAACATTAAAGCATTGAGACTATTATGAAGATAGACTGATGATCACATCTCATGGATCATGGATAAAGAGTTATCAAGTCTTGACATAGGTATAAATATTAGGAGTAATATTTATACCGGATTGACCCGCTATGAGAATACTACATAGTATGTTATGCAAAGTGTCATAAGTTATTCTCATGGTGATAATGGTGTATTACCACCCTTCGACCTGAAACCACTATGGACCCTAGATGTAGAGTCGGGTGCTTTATTGCTGATCAAACATTATCCGTAACTGGATGATCATAAAGACAGTTGATGGGCACTCCACGAAGCATGCTGAGGGACATGAGTGTCCTAGATGGAATTTGCCAATCCTGCATAACAGGAGAAATGTCTAAGGGCCCAATATTGAACTGGACAAGGATGACACAGTGTATGCGTTGTGTTCAATATAGACATAGGGGCAAAAGGGTAATTGTACAAACATATATTATCACGAAAAAGGTTTTGTCAGATCACATGACATTTTCGTGACTTGGGTAGCAGTGATGTGTTGCTAGATACCGCTCACTGTTTATTATGTTAAATATATAATTTAATATAATTACCAACGTTACGAAATCCTACAGGGTCACACACATAAGGACAGTTTGATGAGAGATAGAGAAATCAAAGGAACACCGTAAGGTACGGTGCACTTAAGTGAAAAATAGAAATTCGGATAATATAATAATAATTATTGTTATTTTATAATGGTTATAAAATAATAATAAAATAAATATATTTATTATAATAATAGTTATTATAATAATATATAATATTATTATGGATCATGTGAATTGGGCTTTTAGCCCGCAGCCCACAAGAGAGTCTATAAAAGGAACCCTTGTGATGAAGCTTTTACTTGATGCAATTTCGTTTTTGATTCTCACTCAAATAATTCCGTTCGTAAGCAGCTAGCACTGTGACCAGAAGCTGTTCGTGTGGACTGAGTAGAGGCATTGCACTTCATCAACGCTTGTGATCGCTGCATCAAAGATCTGAATCGCCACAAAGAGGTAACGATTCTATCACTGACCATGCTCATTCGTAAGGATCACTAAAGGAAAATTTTTGTTTTCCGCTGCGTTTAGATCGCAATTTTCCTTCACCCTCAACTCAACTTCTTCCCTAGGTCATTTCCAGAGCTCTAAAGCTCCATATCACATCCTCTAACAACCCTAAGCATGAATCAAGCACAAAAACACATTTATTTTGCATCAATCATGAGAATCAAACAAAAACATGTTTCACGGGCAAAGTTTCAGAAGTTCATGAAATCCTTAATACGCAACCATTTTCAAAACTAAAGACATCAGCATGATCAGCACATCACATAGATTCATTTAGGAACTTAAAATTACATTTCTGGAAAAAAAAGTTCTTGAGGTTACCTGAGCTTGAGCTTTCTCAGTTTGGAGCTTTTGGACCTCTTCTCTTGTGCAAATCCACTTCACATGACCCCCTGATGATGTTGAAATGCTTTGAAAGAGTTTAGAATGGCTGGGTTGAGAGGTTACACTCCAACTGGTCTGAAATCGTGTTTTGTGTTTGTGGGGTTTCAGGCTTGTTTGATGGTTGGGAAATGTTCTATTGATGACGGTGAGTTGAATGGTGAAGTTTATTTGAAGTTTGAGTGGCTGGAGAAAGTGTTTCGAAAGTTTGAAGCTTGAAGGTGATTTTGTGAAACTTGGCCTATGAGATGATCTGAGCTCCAATGTTATGTGAGTTAGCTTGCTTTGAGTCCACATAACATTGTTTGATAGGTCAGAAAGTGGGTGGTGGCATGTGGTGATTGGAATGGGCAAGTTGCCAAAATGTCAACATTATGTGTACTTGAGGTATGGGCTATGGCAGGGGTTGTTCAAGAGCATGTCTGGCCTCAGCATTGATCAAGGAGAGCCATGGGATTGAAATTATGCAGCTGGCACAAGTGGAAGCATGGTTGCAAGAGATTTTGCAAGTGTTATGCATTTTGCCCCTTTTGTGATTTCTTGTGATGCAAGCCATAGAAACTTGTGATTCTTTGGGCAATTTTGGTCACAATGCAATTTATTATGTTTGTATGATGCTTAGAGAGTGATTAGAGGTCACAAAATGACTTGGTATGTGAAATTGCAAAATATCCTCTTTGGTGTGAAAGTGAAAATTATAGGATTTTTGCCAACTTTGCAAGGCCATAACTTGAGTTCCATAATGAATTAGAACATGTTCTTGTACTTTTTGAAAATGGAATGATCCAATCTACAACTTTCATGACCAACAATTTTTCATTTAAAGCATTTTTGGTTGAGAAAGAAGAGGTTGAAAAACTTTCCCAAAATGGAAAGTTTCCATTACAAGTCATTTCCATTTTTGGCAACTTTTGGTTTAGCTCAAATTTCTTCAATTTTGTGAAATTCCAAGCACTTCAATGATCAAATAAAGATCATATAACTTCAATTTGATGAGAATACCACTTTGGTTCCATTGTTGGGGGCCTCAGATGCCCTGATTTTGCTCTGACTTGCTCAAGAAGTTACCCAATGAACAAATGACTTCCACAATGAATTTCTTCATCAAACATGGTACACATGATCCTTATAACATATTGAGACTATTAGAAACAAGAATGACCAAAAAATTTGGAGTTATGGCCTCTGAAACCAAAACCCTAATTTTAGGTCATCTGTGTAGTGAAACCCTAGCTCAGCTTCCATGATTTCAAAGTTCTTGTGATTTCTTGACTTCCTTGATATTCGAGGGATGTAATATGATGATAAAATACACATGGACCCTCTTGGAATGGTTGGATACCTTTGGAGTGGCTCAGATGGACCCTTGGATTGCTCATATTACAAACCCTAGATGCAGATGAACTTGAACTAATGTAGTGAAAAAAAAATGAAATATGAGATGATATGCTTAAACTTATGCAAATATGAAATATCACAAGCCAAGGTGTGAAATTAGTGAGGGAAAATTTGGGGTGTTTACATCTGCCCCTATTCAAACATGAGTTAGCTGTGCATGATATAAGTGACGGGCTTAACAGACAAACAAGATAACTTGTGGTTGAATACCAAAGACAGTCCAAAATTTGCACTCACTGGGGTGAAGAAGAAAAGGGATATAAATTGTAAAAGAAAGTATAGTATGATTATCAAAACGTGGGCGATGGAGGACGACCATCAAGCAGAGGACGACTGTTGGGGATAAAGCAATGGTGGGGACGACCGACAAGCTGGGGAAATAAAGAAATCATGATGCGGACGGCCATCAAGTAAAGAAAACAAGGTTCTATGGGGATTAAACAAAGGAAATGATGGGGACGACCATCAGGTTTGCAAATTAAAGTAAACAATGACGGGGACGGCCATCGGTTTAAATAATAAATGAAATATTGATGAGGGACGGTCATTAAAGGTGAAGGACGATCACCTAGCAGGGGACGGCTGCTCTTTATCACGACAAAGGACGAATGTCGGATAGGAAAGGTCGACGATGGGGACGGCCATCGGATAAGCATGATGAAGGACGATCATCAAGAGGTGAAGGACGATCACCTAGCAGGGTACAGATGCTCTCGGGGTTTATCGTGACATAGAACGAATGTCAGATAACAAAATCAACAATGGGGACGACCATCGGATAAAATGATGAAGGACGATCATCAAAAGGTGAAGGACGATCACCTAGCAGGGGACGACTGCTAAATATCACGACATATGACGAATGCCGGATAGAAAAGGGTTCCAATAGTGGAGACTCCGCTGGGGAAAGGATGAGGGACGGTCATCCAAAGGTGAAGGACGATCACCTGGCAGGGCATGGCTGCCGAAAGTATCACAACATAGGACGAATGTCGGATAGAAGAAAAGTTGTTCTGTTGGCGACTTACTGAGGAATGGTAAGCACGGACGAGTGCTTACGCTTAAGAAATAAAAGGTATAAGCGTTTTGATGCTGTGTAGAGATTAAAGATGCGGACGAGCATCCTTAAGACCATGATACGGACGAGTATCGGCAGAAACAAATGCCGACGCATGTTCAGAGATGATGATACAGACGAGTACCAACTGGTTAACAAAGAACACGGACGAGTGTCGAATCTGGGGGAATGATAATGTATACAAGATATGGACGAGTATCTGTATAAGTATGAATAAGTATTGTGAAGTATGAGCAAGACACGGACGAGTATTCAACTTGCTGGGGAAACGTGTGACACGGACGAGTGTCAAAAAGGTATACAAAGAGGATGTTTTGGTTAATATCTTCAGGGGAATGATATGACATGGAAGAGTGTAGAAAGAGTATATATAAACATGTATTTGTGTTGGGGAGTGCAAATGGGACGCTTTGGCTTTTTACTTGCAAGTGATGGGAGCTTTTATACATTGCTGATGAAGTGCTGGTGGTATTTGTAGGTGACTGGTTTGAACCAGGCTTGTGATCATGCAAATGTTTGATTTTTGCCGTAATGCTCCGTATTAAACGGAATGCTACGCTCTGTAGGGAAAAATGATGCGAATGCTATGATTATGCAAAGAGAAACCGATCCGGGATTCGGATCCCGCTGTTGTGAAGATCTCTGGCTGATCTGCTTGGAGAAGTATCCCAGCTGGGGAAGATCATTGGTAGATCTGCTAAGGTATATAGCTCTTCTTGGGGAAATAGATCATTGATAGACCTATCTTGTAAGGAGAAATCCAGCTGGGGATAAGGAAGCTTCCGTCACTTTTTTGTGTAAGAATTTCAGCACTGCTCTTCTGGGGAGAGGCTGGAACTTCTGCGGGGAGATGGTTCTTTTTGTCTTTGAGAGTCCTGACACTCTGTTTGGGGAAGAAAAGATCACTGAACGATCTTCCTAGAGAAATTTGTGGGGATCCTGGCTGGGGGAAGCTCCCGTTGAATGGACTTATGTTAGGGATGAGGAGGCTTTGACAACTCTGTTGGGGAAAAGCATTCCCGATACTTCTTGGGGAGGAAGTATGCTGGGGAAGTGTGCTTGGCATGCCCTATGCTGCGTATTGAATACCTGCAATCTTGTTAAGACAAAGAAACGCATAAGTATCCCGAGGTATCCCTTACCGGATCCCGTCATAGGAGTTAGATATTCCTGGGAGTAAATACTTTTCCTGCAAGCATTTATTAAGAATGGCTCATTTGTTTTATGCAAATATTATATCATGGATATTGGACATTTTGCAAATGAAACAAAAATGTACAAGACAAGGTGTGACTGAAAATCTGATTTTATTAATCTGGGTGCCCTGAATTGGCAAATACAGTCAAAGAAACATATCCCCTGAAATGAGGAGATTGTTACAAATTGAGAAAAGTAAAAGTGTTGGCAATGTTGACGATGTTCCGGTGAGCTTTCCTTGCTATGACCCGTATGACCTTGACGCTCTTCTCATCTTGCTTTCCGAAGAAGGTTGATTCTGACTGATGCTTTAACTCTTTCGAAGCTTGTCGTGTTGTAAATGATACAGACGAATTCAGAATACAGTTGTTCGCTTATTCCCTGATTTTGCGTGGATCGCCCTTTCGGGTTTTCAATCCACTGGGATACCCATTTTTGCCTGAGCTGTCCAATGCGGCTTTTCAACTCAGCGGGTGTACATTTTTTTTTTAATTTTTCCCTTATTTTTGCCCGAGTCTTTTATTCTTATTTTGACTCTCCGGGATGCCCTATTTTTGCCTGGACTTACATTCTGTTTTTATGTCCAGCGGGTCATTTTATGCGAAGTATTTTTTAACTGCATCTGAATTCACAGGGAACAAGAAATCTTCACCATCCATAGTAGTGAGCATCAGTGCTCCACCAAAGAAAACTTTCTTTACTATGAATGGACCATCGTAATTTGGAGTCCACTTACCCATGTGGTCTGTATGAGGAGGAAGAAGTCTTTTCAGCACAAGATCTCCCATTTGGTATTCCCGAAGTCTGACTTTCTGATCGAAGGCTTTCTTCATTCTCTTCTGATATAGCTGCCCATGACAGATTGTAGCTAATCTCTTTTCTTCGATCAAATTCAGTTGATTGTACCGAGAACGGACCCATTCTGCTTCATTCAGCTTTACATCCATCAGTACCCGTAAATAGGGTAGCTCAACTTCAACAGGTAAGACTGCCTCCATACCATACACAAGCTGATATGGTGTTGCCCCAGTGGACATTCTGATTGAGGTTCGATACCCATGCAAGGCAAATGGTAGCATTTCATGCCAGTCTTTGTAAGTAATCACCATCTTTTGCACAATCTTCTTGATATTTTTATTAGCTGCCACAACAACGCCATTCATCTTTGGCCTGTAAGGAGAAGAGTTGTGATGTTGGATTTTGAAGTCCCGACATAGTTCTGCCATTATTTTGTTTTTCAAATTGGAACCATTATCAGTAATGATTCGCTCGGGAACCCCGTATCGACGAATGATGTCTCTTTTCAGGAATCTGGCTACCACTTGTCTTGTGACGTTTGCATACAAAGCTACTTCAACCCATTTGGTGAAGTAATCAATGGCTAGCAGGATGAATCTATGGCCATTTGAAGCATTTGGTTTGATCTTTCCAATCATGTCAATGCCCCACATATCAAAGGGACAAGGTGAAGACATCACGTTCAACGGATTCGGAGGCACATGCACTTTGTCTGCATAAATCTGGCATTTGTGGCACTTTCTGGCATAGGCACAACAATCTGCATCCATTGTGATCCAGTAGTAACCTGATCGTAATAATTTCTTAGCCAATGCATGTCCTCCGACATGGGTACCGAAAGATTCTTCATGCACATCGTGCATCAGCAAGTCTGCCTCTATCTTATCAACACATCTGAGAAGAACCATATCAACGTTTTGCTTGTATAATGAACCATCAACATTAAGGAAGAAACTACCGGCCAACCTTCTTAATGTCTTCTTATCATTGGATGATGCCCCAGGTGGGTATGGCTGATTCTCTAAGAAGCATTTGATGTCATGGAACCAAGGTTTGTCATCTTCAGCAATGTCCACGGAGAATACGTATGCGGGTCGGTCTAATCTGGATACCGAAATCTTAGGCACAAAATTGGCAGTTTGGACTTTGATCATGGAGGAAATGGTAGCTAGAGCGTCTGCAAACTGATTCTCGTCTCGAGGGATGTACTCTAGTTTGACTGTTGTGAAGAAAGTCAATAATCTCCTCGTATAGTCACGGTACGGAATCAGATGCTCTTGGTGAGTGTACCATTTGCCATTGGTCTGATTGATTACCAAAGTTGAATCCCCGAATACAGTTAAAGTCTTGATCCTGAGGTCAATGGCTTCCTCAAGACCCATGATACAGGCCTCGTACTTGGCTTCATTGTAGGTGCATGCAAAAGTGAGTTTCGCCGAGAAAGGCATATGCACTCCTTAAGGTGTAATGAGCACTGCACCAACTCCACGTCCATTCATATTGACAACCCCATCAAACATCATTGTCCATTCTTCTTCTGGGTCAGACCCTTCAGTGCGAACAAGCTCTTCATGATATTTCTCTTTCAGGAACAGGATGTCTTCATCAGGGAAATCAAATCTCATTGGTTGGTAATCATCAATGGGTTGCTCAGCTAGGTAGTTAGACAGTACACTGCCCTTGATGGCCTTTTGAGATGTGTACTGAATGTCATATTCTGTCAGAATCATTTTCCATCTTGCAACCCTTCCGGTAAGTGTTGGCTTCTCAAATATGTACTTGACTGGATCCATCTTTGAGATCAATAAGGTAGTGTGAGTCAACATATACTGCCTTAGTCGGCGAGCAGCCCACGATAAAGCACATCAAGTTTTCTCGAGCAGTGAATAACGTTGTTCACAGTCGGTAAACTTTTTGCTTAGGTAGTATATTGCATACTCTTTTCGACCAGAATCGTCATATTGGCCCAACACACACCCCATTGATCCTTCTAATACTGTCAGGTACATTATTAGAGGTCTTCCTTCAACTGGAGGCATAAGAATTGGAGGTTCTTGTAGGTACTCCTTGATCTTGTCAAAAGCCTTCTGAAAATCTTCGTTCCACCTGACCGTTTGTTCCTTTCTTAACAATTTGAACAGGGGCTCACAGGTTGCAATAAGATGAGATATGAATCTTGATATGTAGTTCAATCTACCTAAGAACCCCCGAACTTATTTTTCAGTCCTAGGTGCAGGCATCTCCTGAATGGCCTTAACTTTGTCAGGATCAACTTCAATTCCCTTTTCACTTACGATAAATCCCAGCAACTTACCAGACCATACCCCGAATGTGCATTTGTTGGGGTTTAACTTCAACTGATACTTTCTCAGATGCTTGAACAACTTCAGCAGACTTGGCAATCATGTCATCCACATGGCATTCAATTTCTTTATGGATTATATCGTGGAATAATGTCACCATAGCCCGTTGATAAGTCGCACTGGAATTCTTCAGTCCAAAAGGCATTACCTTATAATAAAATGTGCCCCAAGGTGTGATGAAGGTAGTTTTCTCCATGTCCTCGAGTGACATCCTAATCTAATTATACCCGGAAAATACATCCATGAAGGGAAACACCGAGAACTGAGCTGTGTTGTCAACCAATACATCAATGTGAGGTAATGGGAAATCATCCTTCGGGATAGCTCTATTCAGATCCCGGTAATCCACACACATCCGTACTTTGCCATCCTTTTTAGGCACTGGTACAATATTAGCGACCCACGGAGGGTAACTAGTTACAGCAAGGAACCCAGCGTCCCACTGTTTTTGTACTTCTTCCTTAATCTTCATGGCCATATCCGGATGAGTACGGCGCAACTTTTGCTTCACTGGAGGACAATCTTCTTTCAAAGGCAGCTTGTGCATAACAATGTCTGTATCCAGACCTGGCATGTCTTGATAGGACCAAGCAAAGACGTCGACGTATTCTCGAAGCATGTCAATGGGCTGTTCTTTTACTGAATCCTGCAGACTGGCCCCAATCTTCACTTCCTTCAAGTCTTCTTCAGTATCAAGATTAACCGTCTCAACCTCTTCCTGATGAAGAGTGATCACTTTCTCTTCCTTCCTCAACAACCTGGCTAACTCTTCAGGTAACTCATAGTCTTCTTCAACCCCTTCATCGGCTTGATTAATTGGATTGTCGAAGTCATACAAGGTCATAGCAGTGCTGTTGTCGGTGCAATCTGGAGGATAATCTCTGCAAGGGTTGAGATTGGTTCGTTTTAGTGATCAATTTTAATCTTGTTTAGAAAAGTGAAAATGAAGTTATTTATTTTGAAAACATTGCCATTTTATTGTTTTGTACAAAAGTGAAAAATGAAAAAGACAGTGAGCGAAAAAGAGACTTGTTTGCAAAAGATGTCTGATATTCAATGATTTAATCCATTTGCACAAAATTACAATATGGCCCTATTACAAAATGAGTCCTGACACCTTGGGAAAGATGCAGGACTTGATGCATGCTAAAAAGATAGGAAATAATAATTACTCTGCAGGAGTAACCCTTATAATTTCCTGGGAAGACTAGTTAAGGACTTGGTTCCCCGGGATCCTTGGACGTATCCAGCTCTCCAGGTTGCGGTCGCCTTCCGCCTCGTCTTCCAGGTTGTTAACAGCATCTGGGGTGAGCATCCCCCCACTGATGAACTTGGGCTCTTTGGCAGCCTCTGATTGATCTTGTCGGAATGGTCTGTAACCCAAACCAAATCTATCTTCCTTTTTCTCCACTGGCAGCAGCTTTCCCCATCCTTGGGCATTACCGTCTTTAACAAACTTCTGGGCTTGTTGATAGGAAACAATTGAAGTACCCATCCTGTCTTCCTGGGATGCAACAAATACTTCAGTCGCCTCATTGACATTCAGGGCCTTGAACCCTTGGCTCATTGTTTCATGGATTTCACCATCCATCTCAATATACTTATATGTAGCCAGATGGCTAACAAATATGTCCTCCTCACCACAGATGGTGATAATCTCTCATTCCCATTCATACTTCAGTTTCTAGTGAAGGGTCAACGTTACTACGCCTACAACGTGAATCCAGTGTCTACCTAACAAACAATTGTAAGCAGGTTGTATGTCCATCACATAGAAAGTGGTCTTAAAGACTTGTGGACCAATTATCACTGGCAACTCCACCTCTCCAAGAACAGATCTTTTGGAGCCATCAAAAGTCCTGACCACAAGGTTACTTGGTCGGAGAGCTATCCCATCATATTTGAGCTTGACAAGAGCTTTCTTGGGTAAGACATTGAGTGAGGACCCAGTGTCTACAAGAACATGAGATAGTACAACTCCTTTGCACTCCAGGGTTATGTGCAAAGCTTTGTTGTGGTGACGTCCTTCGGTTGTTAAATCAACATCAGTGAAACCTAGCCCATGGCTAGTGTTAACATTCGACACCATTGTTTCCAACTGATTTACTGTGATCTCTTCTGGCACGTAGGCAGCGTGTAGAACTTTGAGTAGTGCATCCCGATGGGCTTTGGAACACAACAGCAGAGATAAGATTGAGATCTTTGAAGGAGTCTGGTGGAGCTGGTCCACAACTTTATAGTCACTTCTTTTAATAATCCTCATAAACTCATCCACATCTTGATCGAAGGATGACTTATGAGTTTCTTTTGGTGCAGATTCTTCCGGTATCACACTCTTCCCTTTGGCTTTAGCAGCGGCCTCTGCATCAATATTAATTTTGGGAGCTTGTGACGCGAAGAGACGTCCGCTTCGGGTGAAGCCTCCGCCTCCCCCGACATTATCTACTTGGGGATTGAGAACTGGAGAATCAAGAAGGACTTTCTCTCCGTTGCAGTAAAGGTCAGCACCATAATGCCATGGTATAACACTGTCTTTATCATATGGGATTGGCCCGGGCACCGTGATGGTGACTGGGCTCACTGCAGCAGATGTTGGAACCGTAATAGTCTGTGGATCATAGAAAATAGTAACAGGACCTCTGGCGGATGTTGGTGGAGGTGAATTGAAGCTTTGTTGAGACTGTCGTTGAGGTTTTTGAAAGTTGCTGGAATTCGGGACCATTGTCGGGTCATAATAAATTGTGACAGTGCAAACATCATTGTTAGTAATTGTTGAAGTTGTAGTAGCAGGTACAAATGAATTGTTGTGTGTTGAAGTGATAGATGAAATGATTGTTGAAGTTGTAGCTGAATCAGTTGGAACAATGGTTGCTGTAGTTGTAGAAGAACCAGTAAGAAAGATGGTTGTTGCATTTGTAGATGATTCGCTTGTTGTTGACAAAAGAGTTGTTGGTGTTGTAGAAGCTGTGCTTGTAATTTTCAGAATGACTTCGTTAATCAAGTCATTAATGCCTTTCCTCAAGCTTGCATACCCATTCTTAGAAATTTTTCATGATTCAGAACAAGCCTCACAACCTGGAAACACTTGGCACTTTAAAAGCTGGGCTTTAACCTCTGCCAGAGGTGTCTGAATACATGCAATGTCTTCTATTAAACTCGTGGGTGAGCCATCTTTTATAGCATTAATCAGTGGCCCACTGTGGCTTGGCATAGGATTTTTCATTACATTGGGGGGAGGTGCAAAGTTCAGGGCTTTTGAATCTACCAGATCCTGAACCTTCATATGCAGAGCCCTGCATTTTTCCGTAGAGTGGCCAGGTGCATTGGAATGAAAAGCACGCCTAGCGTTGACATCGTAGTTTCTTGGAAGGTTTTGAGGATCAGGTGGAGCCAATGTCCTCAACTCAACAAGATTGAGCTTTAGCAGTTGTGGCAGTAGTGTAGCATACGACATTGGAATAGGGTCAATCACCTTGTTGATCTGAGATGGCCGCTGTTGAAACGGGCGTTGTTGTTGATTGTTGTTATTGTTGTTGTATGATCTCTGCTGAGGAAATTGTTGTTGTTGCAGAAAGTGTTGTGGTTGTTGAGTATACTGAGGAGGTAGAGTATGGATAGTAACAACATCAACTGTTCTGGGCAAGTATTGGGGTCTCCCTCTTCCCATGTGCACAAAGTTTGTCTCACCAGATCTACGGGGCCTAGAAAATGGTTTCCTTGTACTGCTTGAACTGGCACCATTACCGGAGATCTTTCCCATCTTCAGTAGGCTCTCTATTCTTTCCCCAACTATCACCACATCTGCAAAGCTGGTAGAAGAAAACGTAACCAATCTGTCAATGTAGGTTCCTTGGAGAGTATTCATGAACATGTCTGCCATTTCTCTTTCAGACATGCGGGGTTGAACTGCAGCGGCAATTTGCCTCCACCTTTGGGCATATTCCCTGAAGCTTTCACGGGAGGATTGAGACATTCCCATCAAAAGGGTCTTGTTTGGAGCCATGTCCAAGTTATACTGATACTGACGGATAAAAGCTTCAGCCAAGTCTTTCCAGTTCCTCACTGTGGCTCTAGTTAAATTGGAATACCATTCTCGGGATGCCCCTGTCAGACTATCCTCAAAGTAAAACATCCACAACTTTTCGTCCATGGTGTATGCTTTTAATCTTCCCAGGAATGATTGAAGGTGGGTGCGTGGGCAGGATGTGCCATTATACCTTTCAAAACACGGGGGTTTGAACTTGTGAGGAATTCTCACCCCTTCCACCAATCCCATGTCCATGACATCAAAACCTAGAGAGGTTTGGGATTCAAGAGACCTCAGTTTCTCTGCAATTTCATCTAACCGACGGTCGTAAACCTCATCTCCAGCCCCAACCACAGTGAACTGCTCCTCTTGAGGATCCTCCTGCAAGATCCTTCCTCCAGCAGTGTTACCCTGGGTATTTCTTATGGCATTGATTTCTGGGTTCAAATGAGGCCCGAACTCTGGTGGATCAGTGCGAGGCTGCACGTGATCGTTGTTACTGGTACCCCTTGTACCTGGATGGTGTTCCTCAGGAGTTTGTCGCTCAACTAACTCCCTCAGTCTTTCATGGTTCTAAGCTAAACCAGTCATTACAGTCATGAATTGAGTCATCTGATTTCTCATCTCAACCCTCTCATTAGCCATTTGGGTCCTCACTTCTTCAAGTCTTGCTGAACTTGATCCATTTGAAGTACCAGAAGGTTGTTTCTTGTCGGGTACCGGTGTATTCTGTTGACAGGGAACACTCTTCTGCGAGCAATGTTTCCTGAAATCACAACAAAGTGAGAAACAACAATAAAACAAAGACCTACAAAACACATAAAAATATTAGTATGCAATGCAAGATGCCTATTTGTCTTCCAAGGGTATCTGATTTGGTTCTTTGGTTTTGACCTTTCCAGGCCTCGAGGAAATGCTGATGACGAAGAGAGATAAAGCCCACCAAGAATAATACAAACCACACATATATTACAAAGAGTGAAAATACATAGTTTGATTATAATAACATCTCCATGGTGGGTCAAAATACAACAACAAAATCAAAAGTACAACAAAAGGAAAGTACAAGCAAAAGAGATCAAACATCCAATCCAAAGTCATCCTCCCTGACTTCCTTCAGAAGGGCCTCAGTCACTGGACCTACTGGGTGCTATGTGATAGTCCTGATGAGGAGGTTCCTAGTAGCAATGGCATTTGTCAACTTCTTATGCTTATTCTGATCCTTTGACCTCTTCAACCCCACCCGGAGTTTCAATTCAGATATCTCCCCCTGAGCTGCTAATAATGCTTCCTGATGCTTCTTTTCACTAGTCTCCAACTGCTCTATCTTAGCCTGAGTCCTTTGATCCTCCTGTGCACGGGCTTTAGTGATCCTGATCAACCTAGCCTAGCTCTCCTCTAGATAATGCTCTGCCCTAGCCTTCTGAGTCTTTGCTTCCTTGCAAGCATTCTTCAGTACCAACTCCCCTGCCCTAGCCTTCCTGATGTAGTCATTCGTCTTCTCAATCTTGGTCAAGTGCTATATCCTGAGCCTTTCCAATCTCTCATTATCCAGACGGCTGCCATTCCTCTCCTAGAGAGTTTTCTTCAAAGCTTCAGAGAGCTGAGCATTCCTCTCTTTCAGTTTCTCAAACTCTTCCAAACTGACAGTAGCTGCATGTTGTACTGTAGAAGGTCCTGGTACATCTTCTAAAGTAAACGACATCTGGGTAATCTGAGCTCTGGTACGAAACCAATCAGAATACTTTGCTGAAGAAATATTGTTACACTTGCCAAGGATGGCTGCTCCCTTAGTCTGAATGTTATCCCAAGCCCAGGCAGTTTGTCTGACAACAGCAGAGTTGGGCTGGATTTCACAGTAGAGGGTC
The DNA here is from genome assembly GCA_963966055.1 of Lathyrus aphaca. Lineage (NCBI taxonomy): Eukaryota > Viridiplantae > Streptophyta > Magnoliopsida > Fabales > Fabaceae > Lathyrus > Lathyrus aphaca. The sequence continues at coordinate 203,253,975 of OZ014523.1, read as the reverse complement.
TCAGTCAAGTCTTTCCCTTTTGGAGGATGAACCAAAGCATATCCTAATTGTCTCTTAAACAGTAAAGGGTTGTAGTTGATGCAACCTTTCACTCCTATCAAAGGCACATTAGGATATTGCCCACAACTAGTAATGATGTCTTTTCCTTTGGTGCTCTAAGTGCACCATCTAATGTCTTCTGATGTCAAGGCAATGAATCTCTTAGCCCAGTTCTTTTGCTGATGAGGGTTCAGGAAAGTATCTGACTTTGGCAAGTGTCTTAGCAGCCAAGAGTAATAGAGAGGAGCACAACATCTGACCAGTCTTCCTCTTTGCTTCTCATTCCTCTGGTGTACTGAGTAGTAGAAGTCTCCAAGCAAGGTAGGAACTGGGTTCCTCAATAAGAACAGGTGAATGGCATTCTTGCTCACAAACTTTGGCTCATCTGCAAACAAGATAACCCCATATATACTGAGGGCTAGAAGTGCACAGACAACCTTCCATTCCCCTACTGCAGCATACAGGGTGGCCTGGGAGATCAAGAAGTCTAAGTGAAGGCATGGAACCCCAACCTTGGTGGTCATGCTCTGGTCAATGAGGGCAGGCTTCAAATGCAATGCCCTGGCTATGTCTTCATTTTTGGGAGCAACCATCTCGGGGTTGAAAGGAATCCCTCTCCTGATAGGAACTCCTAACAACATGGAAAATTCTTCTAACAGAGGTCCCAACTGGAAATCAGGAAAAGTGAAACATCTGAGTGGAGGATCATAAAACTGCAAGCAAGTATGAATCATGCTCCTCTGAGATGCATCTAGATCCATGACTGTAAACACCCCAAATTTTCCCTCACTTACTTCACCATTAGCTTGTGATCTTTCATGATTGCATTAGTATAAGCATACCATCCCATATTGCATTTTTGTTTCACTGCATTAGTTCAAGTTCATCTACATCTAGGGTTTGTGATCTGAGCAATCCAAGGATCCATCTGAGCCATTCCAAAGGTCTCCAATCATTCCAAGAGGGTCCATGTTTGTTCTACCATCATATTATATCCCTCAAAGATCAAGGAAGTCAAGAAGTCACAAGAACTTGGAAAGCATGGAAGCAAAGCTAGGGTTTCACTACACAGATGACCTGAAATTAGGGTTTTGGTTTCAAAGGCAATAACCCCAAATTTTTTGGTCATTCTTGTTTCTAATAGTCTCAATATGTTATAAGTATCATATGTACCAAGTTTGATGAACAAATTCATTGTGGAAGTCATCTGTTCACTGGGTAACTTCTTGAGCAAGTCAGAGCAAAATCAGGGCATCTGAGGCCCCCAACAATGGAACCAAAGGGGTATTTTCATCAAATTTAAGTTATATGATCTTTATTTGATCATTTAAGTGCTTGGAAGTTCACAAAATTGAAGAAATTTGGGCTAAACCAAAAGTTGCCAAAAATGGAAATGACTTGTAATGGAAACTTTCCATTTTGGGAAAGTTTTTCAACCTCCTCTTTCTCAACCAAAAATGCTTCAAATGAAAAGTTGTTGGTCATGAAAGTTGTAGATTGGATCATTCCCTTTTCAAAAAGTACAAGAACAAGTTCTAATTCATTATGGAACTCAAGTTATGGCCTTACAAAGTTGGCAAAAATCCTATAATTTTCACTTTCACACCAAAGAGGATTTTTTGCAATTTCACAAACCAAGTCATTTTGTGACCTCTAATCACTCTCTAGGAATCATACAAATATAATACATTGCATTGTGACCAAAATTTCCCAAGGAATCACAAGTTTCCATGCCTTGCACTTCAAGATTTCTCAAAAGGGGAAAATCACATAACACTTGCAAAACCTATGAGATCTTTGCTTCTAAGCCATCCAGCTGCATAATCTCAATCCCATGGCTCTCCTTGATCAATGCTGAGGCCATACATGCCTTTGAACAACCCCTGCCATAGCCCATACCTTAAGTACACATTGTGTTGACATTTTGACAACTTGCCCATACCAATCACCATAGGCCACCACCCACTTTCTGACCCATCAAACAATGTTATGTGGACTCAAAGAAAGCTATTTCACATAACATTGGAGCTCAGATCATCCCATAGGCCAAGTTTCTCAAAATCACCCCAAAACTTCAAGCTTTCGATTCTCTCTGCTCAGCCTCTCAAACCACAAACAAACTTCACCATTCAACTCACATCATCATTAGAACATTTCCCAACCATTACCAAGCCCTAAAAGCCAGCCAAACACAAACACGATTTCAGACCAGTTGAAGTGCAACCACTCAATCCAGCCATTCTAAACTCCATCCAAGCACTCCAACATCATCAGGGGGTCAAGTAAAGAGGATTTGCACAAAAGAAGAGGTCCAAAAGCTCCAGAAGTGAAAGCTTCAGTTTAGGTAGCCACCCTCAAAAAAATTTCCAGAACTTGCATTTCTTGTTTCTAAATGAATCTATGAGCTCTCCTGATCACCATGATGTAGCTTGTTTCGAAAATGGTTGAGTTTTAGGCATTTCACAAGCTTCTGAAATTTTTGGTTGATTTTCCGTTTTGCTTTGATTCATGTTGTTCATGTGAAATAAATGAATTTTGTTGGTTGATTCTTGTTTAGAGTGATGTGAGGATCATTTCTGGAGAGTTTGAGAGCTCGGGGTTGCGTTTTGAGTGAGATAGCATGTTTGGCTAGCCGGAGAAGATGACCGGAGCTAGCTCCGGTCACCTGAAAATGGTTAGAACCCTAATTAGGGTTTAGTGGCTCAGTTTGAATGTCAACCCTTGGATTTGGTTTCGCGCGCGTGTGTACGGTTCAGATCACTTCACTTAAGTTTAATTATTAATTAATTAGGTTAATCAGTTAATTAACCCAGAATCAATCCAAACCTTCCATCTGCGCGCGCAGTCTTCCCCAGTTCAAATCCAGACCATTAGATCAATTGACTTCCCCTTATTTTCATTTTTATTTCATTTAAATCCCATTTTCTTTACCATTTTATTTAAAATACATAGAAAAATCATAAAAATATTTCCTTTTGCATTTTAATTCTAAATATTTTTATTCACCCAAAAACATTTTTATTTTTATTTTTTGCATTAAAAAATCATTTTAAAAATATTTAAATGTTTATTTTAATTAATTAATGGAAATTAATTAATTAAAATACCATTTAGGTTTCTAAAAATTCCAAAAAAATTCACATTGCATCTTAGGACATTTAGAAACATTGTCAAACCATTCATACAAATTTCTTTTTGGTTTTGATCCAATTTTGACATTTTTCTTGAATTTAGGGTTCATAAAATTACCTTTTTGGAACCCTAACTTTGAAAATTCTTTTCTGCCTAACCATGAAGGGTTTGACAATGATTCTTTTTGCATTGTTTTTCCATATAGCATTTAGTTTCTAGGATAATTTTGTCATGAATTTATCTTTCATTTTCAAATTGATTTGCATTTTTTTCTATTAAGGTACCCAAAAACCCAAGTTAACTTAGAAAAATCACAACTTCTTTTAGGTTAAGAGTTAGACCTTCTATTTTGGGGTATGATATCATATGGGGTTAGGGTTCCTTTGAGTTCATTTTCAATTTTTATCATGTGATTTGCTTCTGTTTTTTTCATTTGCATCTCATCCTTTCATGTAACCCTAATTTTGCATCCACACTTGCATCTTACATTGCATTGCATGAACATGTGAACTTGCCATGGCATTCTAAGAACTTGTATGCCATCTTAAGACATTGCTTGAACATTGCTTGGTCATTTATTCATGCATTTGCTATTTCTTTGCATCCATTTCTTTTCATAAACATCTATGTGTTTTCATGTACATGCTTCCTTTGCATTCTATCTCTTGTATGAACATTCATAGCACTTGGCATGCCTTTGCATCATGTCATAGCACCATTTGAATCATGTGTTTGCTTCTGGTTTTGGTTCTTACCTTTGCATAATCTTCATTTCATTTCTCCTTTCGCCGACCGTTCGCGCTTGTACCGGGATGCAAATCTTCGGGAGCGACAGCTTGGCGACTCTGCTGGGGACCTTATATTGCAACCAGGGCTTCTGGTTTTTTTTGTGGGTTCCTCCTAGCGCTTGTTTGATTTGTGTTTAAGGGGGTGTTATGTGCTACTTGTTCTTATTTATTTGCTTTTTTATTGCTTTGGTACAGCTTTATTTATTGCTTTCATTTACAGTTTTATGCATTTCATACTGTCATTATCATGTGTTGGATCTCTTGTCTGTTTTGGTGGGTGGGGTTCATTGAGTGATTAAGGTCCTATACCTTGGACCTGAGTGACACATAGGCTAGAGTGGCTTCATATTCTATCCCATTTAATTTCGGTCTGGTGCGGGAATATGAAACACGGTTCAGACATGGGTTTCTTCTTGAGAACTCTGTGCTACAGATTTCCTGTAGTACTAGGGCTATCTGGGAAGCCTGCTAAGTCTGGATGACCTTTTTATGACCTTCAGCATCTGAGGTGAATTAGAGCAGGATCTTTTATGGTTATTGTAAACACTATACCTCCGGGTTAGAAGTGTTTACACTTCTCATAACTGATCCAAGTCTAAGGATCCTTGTTCTAGAACATTACATGTGAGGGGGATTGGGATGTTTACAAGTTTGCAGGAACCCTTGGCCGCATCATACCTTGTTACTAGATTTGTTAAGGTTGTATTATTTGGACAGTTCTTGTGATTACCCTGAACTTGTGACTCTTTATTTGAGTCCCCCACCTGGTTACTGGATTTCTAAGCCTCCATCCGGACTTATGAACATACATGGACTTTTACCAAGGCAGATAAACAGATCCAACACTTGATCACAAACCCATTGCATATCATTTTGCATACATCATTTATGCATCATTTAACATTTGCTTATTTGTTTTACAGGGTATCCATCTTTATCTTTGGTTTGGTTTTGACCCCTTCTGCTGCTCAGATTGCTTCAGTTATCTTCTCCCGCACCTTCATCAGTTTTTCAGTGATTCTCCTCCAGCTATCTTCATCAGAGACCCATCTCTAGCATCTCATTCAGTGACCTTCATCAGCAGTTGCTCTCCGTTTCTTTACCAGCATCCATGGACACTTCAAGAAAGAGCAACATCACTTAGCACTTCTTTGAGCCCACCCTGACTAGCATCAGGCAAATACAGTCCCTCATTACTCCTGATCATGTCCCACTATTCAAAGAGCATTATGGAGGCATATTAGACATGGTCATGGATCTAGATGCATCTCAGAGGAGCATGATCCATACTTGCTTGCAGTTTTATGATCCTCCACTCAGATGTTTCACATTCCCTGATTTCCAGTTGGGACCTTTGCTAGAAGAATTTGCCATGTTTTTAGGAGTTCCTATCAGGAGAGGGATTCCTTTCAACCCTAAGATGGTTGCTCCCAGAAATGAAGATATAGCCAGGGCATTGCATTTAGAGCCTGCCCTCATTGATCAGAACATGACAACCAAGGCTGGGGTTCCAGACCTTCACCTAGACTTTTTGATCTCCCAGGCCACCCTGCATGCTGCAGTAGGGGATTGGAAGGCTGTCTGTGCACTTCTAACCCTCAGTATATATGGGTTTATCTTGTTTGCAGATGAGCCAAAGTTTATGAGCAAGAATTCCATTCACCTGTTCTTACTAAGGAACCCAGTTCCCACCTTGCTGGGAGACTTCTACTACTCAGTACACCAGAGGAATGAGAAGCAAAGAGGAAGACTGGTCAGATGTTGTGCTCCTCTTTATTACTCTTGGCTGCTAAGACACTTGCCAAAATCAGATACTTTCCTGAACCCACATCAGTAAAAGAACTGTGCTAAGAGATTTATTGCCTTGACATCAGAAGACATTAGATGGTGCACTCAGAGCACCAATGGCAAGGACATCATTACTAGTTGTGGGCAATATCCTAATGTGCCTTTGATAGGAGTGAAAGGTTGCATCAACTACAACCCTTTACTATTTAAAATACAATTAGGGTATGCTTTGGTTCATCCTCCCAGCGGGCAAGATTTGGCTAAAACTCTCTATTGTGAAATCCAACGCAACTCTGCTGTTGTCAGACAAGCTGCCTGGGCTTGGGATAACATTCAGACCAAGGGAATAGCCATCCTTGGCAAATGCAACAACATTGCTTCAACATAATATTTTGATTGGTCTCGTACCAGAGCTCAGATCACCCAGATGCCATTTACTTTAGAAGATGTACCTGGACCTTCTACAGTACAAACTGTAGCTATTGTCAGTTTGGAAGAGTTTGAGAAACTGAAAGAGAGGAATACTCAGCTATCTAAAGCCTTAAAGAAGACTCTATGGGAGAGAAATGACAGCCGTCTAGATAATGAGAGATTGGAAAGGCTCAGGATTGAGCACTTGACCAAGATTGAGAAGACGAATGACTACAACAGAAAAGCCAGGGCAGGGGAGTTAGTACTGAAGAATGCTTGCAAGGATTCTAAGACCCAGAAGGCTAGGGCAGAGCATTACCTAGAGGAAAGCCAGGCTAGGTGGATCAGGATCACTGAAGCCCGTGCACAGGAAGATCAGAGAACTCAAGCTAAGATAGAGCAACTGGAGGCTAGTGAGAATAAGCATCAAGAGGCATTATTAGCAGCTCAGGACAAGCATAAGAAGTTAACCAGTGCCATTGCTACCAGGAACCTCCTCATCAGGACTATTACAGAGCACCCAGTGGGTCCAGTGATTGAGGCCCTCCTGAAGGAAGTCAGAGAGGATGACTTTGGATCAGATGTTTGATTCTTTTGCTTGTACTTTCCTTTTGTTGTACTTTTCTTTTGTTGTTGTATTTTGACCCACCATGGGGATGTTTTTGTAATAAAACTATGTATTTTCACTCTTTGTAATATATCAATTTGTATTATTTGTTGGTGGGCTTAATCTCTCTTCATCATCAGCATTTCCTCGAGGTCTGGAAAGGTCAAAACCAAAAAAACCAAACCGAATACCCTTGGAAGACAAATAGGCATATTGCATTGCATACTAACATTTTCTTTGTTTTGTAGGTTTTTATTTTATTGTTGTTTCTCACTTTGTTGTGGTTCTAGGAAACATTGCTCGCAGAAGAGTGTTCCCTGTCAACAGAATACATCGGTACGCGACAAGAAACAACCTTCCGGGACTCCAAATGGATCAAGTTCAGCAAGACTTGAATGAAGTAAGGACCCAAATGGCCAATGAGAGGGTTGAGATGAGAAATCAGATGACCCAATTCATGACTGAAATGACTGGTTTAGCTCAAAGCCAGGAAAGATTGAGGGAGTTGGTTGAGCGACAAACTCCTGAAGAACACCACACATGATCCTTATAACATCTTAATAACATTAGAAACAAGAATGGCCCAAAAATTTGGTGTTAAGGCCTCTGAAACCAAAACCCTAATTTTGGTCATATGTGCAGTGAAAACCCTAGCTCTGCTTCTATGCCTTGCCAGTTCTTGTGATCTCTTGACTTCCATGATCTTTGAGGAGCATAATATGATGATAGGACACACACGGACCCCCTTGGAATGCTTTAAGACCTTTGGGGTGGCTCATATGGAATCTTAGATTGCTCAGATCACAAACCCCAGATGCAGATGAACTTGAACTATGCAGTGAAACAAAAAATGCAATATGAGATGGTATGCTTATGCTTATGCAAACATGAAAGATCACAAACCATGGTGTGATATGAGTAAGGGCAAATTTTGGGTGTTTACAGCTGCGCCTATTCAAACATGAGTTAGCTGTGCAGGATGTAAGCGCCTGGCTTAACAAACAAACAAGATAACTTGTGGTTGAATACCAAAGACAGTCCAAAATTTGCACTCGCTGGATAGAAGAAGAAAAGGGATATAAATTGTAAAAGATAGTATAGTATGATTATCAAATGAAAATAATGGAGGACGACCATTGAGCAGAGGATGACTGCTGGGGATAAAGCGGTAAGTAAAGCAATGACGGGGACGGCCGACAAGCTGGGGAGATAAAGAGACCACGATGGGGACGGCCATCGGGTAAAGAAACAAGATTCTCTGGGGATCAAAGTAATGAGAAAAGCAATGATGGGGAAGACCACCAGGCTTTCGAAAGTAAAGTAAATAACGATGGGGACGACCATCGGTTTAAAGAGTAAATGAAAAAAAATGATGAGGGACGGTCATCAAAGGTGAAGGACGATCACCTAGCAGGGGACGACTACTCTTGGGGTTTATCGCGACATAGGACGAATGTCGGATAACAAGATCAACGATGGGGACGACCATCAGATAAAATAATGAAGGACGATCATCAAAATGTAAAGGACGATCACCTAGCATGGGACGGCTGCTCTTTATCACGACATAGGACGAATGCCAGATAGAAAAGTTCCAATAATGGAGATTCCACTGGGGAAAGGGATGAGGGACGATCATCCAAAGGTGAAGGACGATCACCTGGCAGGGGATGGCTGCCAAAAGTATCACGACATAGGACGAATGCCGGATAGGAGAAAAGTGTTTTGCTGGTGATTTACTGGGGAACGGTAAACACGGACAAGTGCTTACACTCAAGAATAAAAGGTATAAGTGTTTTGACGCTGTATATAGATTAAAGATGCGGCCGAGCATCCTTAAGACCATGATACGGACGAGTATCAGTAGAAACAAACGTTGACGCGTGTTCAGAGATGATGGTATGGACGAATACCAACTGGTTAACAAAGAACACGGACGAGTGTCGAATCTGTTAGGAGTGTTATATATAAGATACTGACGAGTATCAAAGACTTTTGTATAAGTGTGAGTGAGTATTGGTTTGATTTGTGAGCAAGACATGGACGAGTGTTCAACTTGCTGGGGAACGTATGACACGGACGAGTGTCAAAAGAGACTATAAGTTATGAACAAAAATTTGTATATGAGAGTTTAAAAAGGTGTTATGGCGACCTGTGGGGATAGGATGACACGGACGGGTGTCGAAAAGAGTGTGTTATAAACAAGTATTGGTTTTCCACATGGGATTTGGTAACCATGCTGGGGAAAGGTGACACGGACGAGTGTCAAAAGAGTATGTATAGGTATTTGAGAGTGCAAAGGAGGCGCTTTGGCTTTATATCTGCGGGGAATAATATGAAACGGACGAGTGTCGAAGAGGGTATATATGAACAGGCACTTGTTGGAGAGTGCAAAGGGGACATCTTGGCTTTTATTTGCAGGGGAAGTGAGTTTTATATACATTGTTGATGAAATACTGATGGGAATTGCTGGTGACTAGCTTGATCCTGACTTGTGATCATGAAAATGTTTGATTTTTGCCGTAATGCTCCGTATTAGACGGAATGCTACGCTTATTTTGGTGAACATGATCTAAATACTATGATTTATGCAAAAAAAGAGAAACCGATCCGGGATTTGGATCCTGCTGAAGATCTCTGGCTGATCTGCTTGGAAGAATATCCCAGTTGGGGAGAGATCATTGGTTGCTCTGTCAGGAGATAAAACTCCGCTTGGGGAAATAGATCATTGATAGATCTATCCACAAGGAGAACTCAACTGGGGAGAAGGAAACTTTCGTCACTTTGTTATGTAAGGGTTTCATGCATTGCTCTGCTGGGGAAAGGCTGGAAATTATGTGGGGAGATTGGTTGGGGATGCTCCTGTTGAGTATACATGTGCTGGGGATGAGGAGGCTTTGACAACTCCGCTGGGGAAAAGCATTCCAGATACTGGTTGGGGAGGAGGTATGTTAGGGAAGTGTGCTTGGCATGCCCCATGTTGTGCTTTGGATACTTGCAATCTGTTAAGACAAGAGAAACGCCCAAGTATCCCGAGGCATCCCTTACCGGATTCCGTCATAGGAATTAGATATTCCTGGAGGTAAATATATTTCCTGCAGGCATTTATTAAAAATGGCTCATTTGCTTGATGCAAGTACTTATTATGAATATTGGACATTTTGCAAACGAAACAAAAATGTACAAAAAGAGATGTGACTGAAAATTCTGATTTTATTCATCTGGGTGCCCTGAATTGGCAAATACAGTCAAAGAAACAGAACCCCTGGAATGAGGAGATTGCTACAAATTGAGAAAATAAAAATATTGGCAATGTTAACGACGCTCTAGTGAGCTTCCTTTGCTATGACCTGTATGACCTTGACGATCTTCTCATCCTGCTTTCTGAAGAAGGTTGATTCTGACCGATGCTTTATCCTTTCAAAGCTTGCTATGTCGTGAATGATACAGACGAATCCAGAATGCAGTTGTTCGCTTATTCCCTGATTTTGCGTGGATCGCCCTTTCGGGTTTTCAATCCACTGGGATACCCATTTTTGCCTGAGCTGTCTAATGTGGCTTATCAACTCAGTAGGTGTACATTTTTTAATTTTCCCTTATTTTTGCCTGAGTCTTTATTCTGTTTTTGACTCGCCGGGATGCCCTATTTTTGCCTGGACTTACATTCTGTTTTTATGTCCAGCAGGTCATTTTATGCGAAGTATTTTTTAACTGCATCTGAATTCACAGGGGATAAGAAATCTTCACCATCCATAGTAGTGAGCATCAGTGCTCCACCAGAGAAAACTTTCTTTACTATGAATAGGCCATCGTAATTCAGAGTCCATTTGCCCCTGTGGTCTGTATGAGGAGGAAGGAGCCTTTTCAGCACAAGATCTCCTACTTGGTATCCCTGAAGCCTGACTTTCTGAACGAAGGCTTTCTTCATCCTTTTCTGATATAACTGCCCATGACAGATGGCAGCTAATCGCTTCTCTTCGATCAGATTCAGTTTATTGTACCGAGACCGGACCCATTCTGCTTCGTCTAGCTTTACATCCATCAGTACCCGTAAGGAGGGTAGCTCAACTTAAACAGGTAGGACAGCTTCCATACCATACACGAGCTGATAAGGTGTTGCCCCAGTAGATGTTTTGATTGAGGTTCGATACCCATGCAAGGCAAATGGTAGCATTTCATGCCAGTCTTTGTAAGTAACTACCATCTTCTGCACAATCTTCTTGATGTTTTTGTTATCTGCCTCAACAGCGCCATTCATCTTTGGCCTGTAAGGAGAAGAGTTGTGATGTTGAATTTTGAAGTCCCGGCACAGTCATGCCATCATTTTGTTGTTCAAATTGGAACCATTATCAGTAATGATTCGATTGGGTACTCCATATCGAAAGATGATGTCCCTTTTCAGAAATCTGGCTACCACTTGTCTGGTGACGTTTGCATACGAAGCTACTTCAAACCATTTGGTGAAGTAATCAATGGCTACCAGGATGAATTTGTGGCCATTTGAAGCAATCGGTTTGATCTTTCCAATCATGTCAATGCCCCACATGGCAAAGGGCCAAGGTGAAGACATCACGTTTAAAGGATTTGGAGGCACATGCATTTTGTCTACATAGATCTGGTATTTGTGGCATTTTCTGGCATAGGCACAATAGTCTACATCCATTGTGATCCAGTAGTAACCTGATCTTAACAATTTTTTAGCCATTGCAAGTCCACCAGCATGGGTACCGAAAGATCCTTCATGCACCTCGTGCATCAACAAGTCTGCTTCTTTCCTATCAACACATCTGAGCAGTACCATGTCAAAGTTCCGTTTGTATAATGAACCATCAGCATTAAGGAAGAAACTGCCTGCCAACCTTCTTAATGTCTTATTATCATTGGATGATGCCCCAGGCGGGTATGTTTGATCCTTTAAGAAGCTTTTGATGTCATGGAACCACGACTTGTCATCTTTAGCAATGTCCACGGAGAATACGTATGCTGGTTGGTCTAGTCTGGATACCGAAATCCGAGGCACATAATTGGCAGTTTGAACCTTGATCATGGAGGAAATGGTAGCTAAAGCATCTGCAAACTGATTTTCGTCTCGAGGGATGTACTCAAGTTTGACTGTTGCGAAGAAAGCCAATAGTCTCCTTGTGTAGTCACGGTATGGAATCAGATGCTCTATGTGAGTATACCATTTTCCATTGGTCTGATTGATTACCAAAGTTGAATCTCCAAATACATTCAATTTCTTGATCCCAAGGTCAATGGCTTCCTCAAGACACATGATACAGGCTTCGTATTCAGCTTCGTTGTTAGTTCAGGCAAAGGTGAGTTTTGTCGAGAAAGGCATATGAACTCCTTTAGGTGTAATGAGCACTGCGCCCACCCCACGACCATTCATATTGACAGCTCCATCAAACATCATTGTCCACTCTTCTTCCAGGTCAGGCCCTTCAGTGTGAACAGGCTCTTCATGATCCTTTGCTTTTAGGAACATGATATCTTCATCAGGGAAGTCAAATCTCATGGGCTGGTAATCATCAATGGGTTGCTCAGCTAGATAGTCAGACAATACACTGCCCTTGATGGCCTTTTGAGATGTGTACTGGATGTTGTCGCTCCCACCAAATGACACCTGGTCAGAAGGGGTACAGACGCGAACGGTCGGCGAAAGGAGAACATGAAGATGAACTGAAAAGAGTCGCCAGCTAGGCATTTTTATCCCGAAGGAAAGGTAATGCTGCATAAACCTAAGAAAAGACGGATAAGATGGTTGCGAACCAGAGAAACCGAGAAAGGGGGTTGGTTACAACCTGGGAAGGTATTAGCACCCAGATTGTCCGCCGTACTCGACGGGATCCACGCTTAAAAGATTTGTGTTTTAAAGGGGTAGTGTCAGTGCAATCTGTGAATCAAAGCTGGAAAGAATGCAAGTGTCAGTGCAAAAAAGAAATGTGAAGTGAGTAAAAGAAGTGTCAGTGTAAAGAAAGGAGGAAATGCTCAAGACAATGAGGCTTAAAGAATAATGATGGAAGGAGAGGGAATATACAGAGACTTTTGTTCGATAACTGTTAAGTTATGCCTACGTATCCTCTCGTGCAATGAGGAAGTCAGAACACCGTAGTTTGACTCAAAGAGACTGAAAGATAAATTGACTTGTGAACTGCTTGCTTGCCTATGCTCAAGTGTATGACCTGTCTGGCTCAGGTGCAAACTGTCTTGCATTAGACGGAAGAAGCAAGTTCTCGTTTGTGAATGAGTGTGATGAGAAAAGGATCCCGGAGCAGACGATTATTGTTTTTTTTTTTGGTGTTTTCAATCTTTTATTGCTTTTTTTGTTTGTCATAAGTTAATGAGCTTAAGCCTAAACTAAGGGTTAGTAAACTCATCATATCCTCCCTCTGATTCGGGATAATGAGAATACCTTAAGTATGAAGTAAGCACCTCACACTTAATCACCATGATGTAGGATTAAGATCATTAACCTACTTGTGATTATTTAGATGTTTTTGGAGTTTTTGTTTAGTGTTAAGTAATGAGTTTAAGCCATAATCAAGGATTTAATGGACCCATTACACCATCCTAATAGAAGTATAATAGATGAGAGCATTTAAGCCGAGGAAGATACCCCAACTTAATCCATGATTAGGGATTAACCTCATGACAAAACAAAACCTTTATTAAGTGGATTTTAGTTAGTGATATGGTTAAGAAGTGAATTTTATGGTTTTATAAGACAACTTGAGGGGGACTTGTCCATTAACACTAGGGTTAGTCCTTCTTGACCAATTAAGGAAGAATTAGAACCCTAATGCAAGGCCCAAGTTACAAGCTTGATGTCTTAGTGATTATTATGTGGATTGATTTAAAGGAATTAAACACATTAAGGGTTTAACACTTAGGATTAAAGTTATACACTCCATCCTAATAGAAGGATATAGGCATAACCCTAATCACAAAGCCTTAAAACCTTTAAGGTTTAGTCCTTGATTAAGAGATGAGAAGAGAAGACTCAAAGATGACACAAAGGTAAAACTAATGGGGGGACTAATCAAACCCTAATTGTGATCATGCTTGGGTTTATGAAGCTTGCAAGAGATCTTCAAGGAAAAGCCACCAAGGAAGAAACATGGTGAAGGAAGGAGAAGCAAGAAGCAAGACAACTTACTTCACTTAAGAAGATAAGTTGCTTGGAGAAAGAAAGTGGGGAGGGAGCATGAATAAGCAAGCTCACTCTAATACAAAATTAAAATGCAGCAAAGATGTATAAGAGAGATGAGAAAAGATTATGAGAAGTGAAGGCAAATCCACTTCTCTAATACTTACCACCTGAAAAAGTTAGCAAAAAGAAATGAAATGAAGTGAACATAAAATGAATGCAATGATGTAAACCAAAACCAGAAGCATAAACATGATGCTAATGATGCTAAGAGGTGATGCAAACATATGTCATGAGTTGTGGATGATCATACAAGGATGAGGATGCAAATGAAGTATGTTTTGAACCATGAAAGTTCATGAAAGTTTATGAAATGAAATGAATGCACAACATGGAAAATGAATGATGAAATAATCAAACATGACTCTAATATGTCCTAATATGTCTTAGAAGTCATGTGAATGCGCAAAATGTCATGGAAAACTCATGTATGCAAGCATATGAGAGATGAATGCAAATGAAGGCAAAAATTAGGGTTTATGCACAAGACACAAAGCAAAATTCAAAATCAGAAGCAAATGACAAGATTAAAAAATTGAAAATGGGATCAAATGAAACCTAACCCTACATAAGTTCACTGCCCAAAGGAGGGGACCTAACTCTTAATCTAAAGGGAGTTATGATTTTCTCAAGTTTGCTAGGGTTTTAAGGCACTTCAAAAGGGAAAATGCACAATAAATTGAAAATGAAAGATAAATTCAAACCAATTTTATCCTAGAAACTACATGATATGAGGAATACAATGCAAAAAGAACCAACATCAAACTCTTCATAGTTAGGCAGAAAGGATTTTTCCAAGTTAGGGTAAAAATATTGACTTTTAAGAACCCTAATTCCAAAGAAAAATGTCAAAACATGTCAAGAACCAAAAAGAAATTTGTTTGAAGAGTTTGATAATGTTTCTAAATGTATCAAAATGCAATGTGATTTTTTTGATGATTTTTAGAAACTTAAATGTTATTTTAATTAATTAATTCTCATTAACTAATTAAAACAAACATTTAAATATTTTTAAAATACGAAAATTATACAAAAAATAAAATAAAATTATTTTCAAAATGAGAAAACTATTTTATGCCATGGTGCAAAAAATGAGATTTTTTAGAAATGATTTGCTATTTTAAATAAAATGTGCAAGAAAAATGAATTAAAAAGAAAATAAAATTGAATTAAATGGAAAGTAATCAGATCCAAGAGCCAGGATTCAAAGCTGAGACGCGGGAGTTGACTAGCGCGCGTTTGGAAGGCTAGGATTGGTTCTGATTAAATTCAAACTAAACCTAATTAATTATCCTAATTAATTGAGATTAGGGTTAAGTGACAGATCCTGGCCATTGAGGACGCGCGCGAAAACAAAATCCAACGCACCAAATTCAAACTTGGCTAATCACCTGAGATTAGCCCTAATTATTTTCAGATGACCGGAATAGTGCTCCGGTCATCTTCTCCGGCAACTCAAAATGCTATCTCTCTCCCTAAGCCTCTAAAACCTAATCTCTCTGCCCAGAATCAAACCCCACGCATCACATAACAAGAATCATCCACCAAAACAAATTTATTTCACACATTCAAACTGAATCGAAGCAAATTAGTTCTAGGTCAAAAAAATTTCAGAGAGCTCATACATGCTTAATACTTGATCATTTTCAAAACTAAACATATCAGAATCATCAGTGAATCATGAAGAACCATTTAGGAACTTAAAAACGCGTTTCTGGAAAAATGGTTCATCTTGTTACCTGAGATAGGACCTTCTGATTCTGAGCTTTCTGGGTCCTCCCTTGATGCAAGCACACTCCTATGAACCTCTTGAAGATGATATGAAGCTTAGAAAACTTTGAGGATGACTGGTTTTGAAGTTCCAGTTATGGTGTAGCAGATTTTGAGGTTTTTGTATGTGATGTTTTTGGCTGTTTTAGGGGTTGATTCTTATTCTATGGATGATATGTGACTTGTTGGTGAAGAAAAATTTGAAGTTTGATGGCTGTGGGAGGAGTTTCGAAGAGATGAAGGTTTTTGCAAGTTTTGTGAATTCTGATTGTGTGTGTGTTCTGAGCTTGTCTCCAACCTGTTTTATGATCCATAACATATCCCTAAACTATTGGAAGAGGTCTGAGGAAGTGACATGCACTATGGGAATGGCATGGGGCAATTGGCCAAAAAGTCAATGGTAGGTGTACTTCAAGCATGGTCCATGGCAGAAGCTATCTTAGGGCTGCTCTGAGTTCAGTTGCCTTCAAGGAGGGCCATGGGATGTTCTAAGGTGATCTGAAATGGATGAAGGGTGAGATGTCACATGTTTTGCCTTTTTACAACTTGTTGCATTTGAAGCTTTTGGTCATGGATATGTGACATCCCTTGGGCAATTTGTAGCAAGATGGACCATATGAAGTGGTTATAATGTTTTGAGATCACTTAGCAACCAATCCAATCAATGGAAGTCTCTTTTGCAAAAAATCCATTCTTGAAGATTCATGAAAAATGCCTTATGGTGACTTGTAATTCAAGGCATGCAAATGGGAAATCTCTTGGGCAATTCTGAATTTTGGACCATGTATGATGTTTGTATGATGATTAGAAATTAATTAGAGGTCACATTTGGCTTTGGCAAGTGTTTTTGCAAGTTTCCTCTTTGGCACAAAAGTGAAAATTAAGTGATTTTTCTCAACTTTGCAAGGCCATAACTTTAGTTCTAAAATGAATTAAATCAAGTTCTTGTTATTTTTGAAAATGGGAGGATCCAATCTACAACTTTCATGACCAAGAATTTTTCATTTGAAGCTTTTTTTGAATCAAAAAGAGGAGGTTGAAAAACTTTCCCAAAATGGCAAGTTTACATTACAAGTCACTTTCCCAAAATGGCAAGTTTGCAAATGGCTTGAAATTCTTCAATTTTGTGAACTTATAACTTCTTCTAAGATCAAACAAAGATCATACACATCCAAAATGATGGAGAATCCCCTTTGGTTGGATGATTGGGGGCCTTAGATGCCCTGGTTTTGCACTAACTTGCTTAAGAAGTCATCTATTGATCAGATGCCTTCCCCATTGAATTTCTTCATGAAAATTGGTGTGCATGATCCTCATATCATATAGAGACCAATAGAAACAAGAATGACCAAAAAATTTGGAGTTATGGCCTCTGAAACCAAAACCCTAATTTTTAGGTCATCTATGTAGTTAAGCTTGGCTCTGCTTCCATGCCTTTCTCAGTTCTTGTGATTCTTTGACTTCCTTGGCCTTGAGAGGATATAATATGATGCTTGAACATACATGGACCCTCTTGAGATGAATTAAGACCTTTGGAGTGGCTCAGAAGGCTCATGGATTGCTCAGATCACAAACCCTAGATGCAGATGACTTTGAACCAATGCAGTGAAGTAAAAAATGCAATATGAGATGATATGATTGAACTTATGCAAATGAAAAGATCACAAGCCATGATGTGAACTTAGTGAGGGAAAATTTGGTGTGTTTACAGCTGCCCCTATTCAAGCATGAGTTAGCTGTATAGGATGTGAGCGACAACTTATCATACAAACAAGATAACTTGTGGTTGAATACCAAAGACAGTCCAAAATTTGCACTCACTGAATGAAGAAGAAAAGGGATATAGATTGTAAAAGGTAGTAAAGTATGTTTATAAAGTGCGTGCGACGGAGGACGACCGTCGAGCAGAGGGCGACTGCTGGGGATAAGCAATGACGGGGACGGTCGACATGCTGGGGAAATAAAGGGATCATGATGGGGACGGCCATCAAGTAAAGAAACAATACTCTCTGGGGATTTAAATAAAGGCAATGATGGGGACGACTTTCAGGTTGATTGAAATAAATGATGAGGGACGATCATCAAAGGTGAAGGACGATCACCTAGCAGGGGACGGCTGTTCTGTTGGGAATAAGATGAGGGACAATCATCTAAGGTGAAGGACGATCACCTGGCAAGGTACGGTTGCCGAAAATATCACGACATAGGATGAATGTCGGATAGAAAAGAGTCGACGATGGGGACGGCCATCGGATAAACATGATGAAGGATGATCATCAAGAGGTGAAGGACGATCACCTAGCAGGGTACGGCTGCTCCCGGGGTTTATCATGACATAGGACGAATGTCAGATAAAGATCAACGATGGGGACGGCCATCGGATATAATGATGAAGGACGATCATCAGAAGGTGAAGGACGATCACCTGGCAGGGTACGACTGCCGAGAGTATCATGACACAGGACGAAGGTCAGATAGACAAGAAATTTGCTTTTTACTGGCGATTTGCTGAGAACTCTTCTAGGGAATGGTAGGCACGGACGAGTGTCTAAATGTAAGAAAAGGTATAAATGTTCGACGCCGTGTGTAGGTTAAAGATGCGGACGAGCATCCTTAAAACTCTGATACGGACGAGCATCGGTAGAAACAAACGCTGACGCATGTTCAGAGATGATGATACAGACGAGTATCAACTGGTTAACAAAGAACACAGACGAGTGTTGAATCTTGAGAAAGATGAGTGGTGTATATGTCGCTCCCGAAGATTTGCATCCCGGTACAAGCGCGAACGGTCGGCGAAGGGAACAGTGAGAACACACAGCCGTGAACTCACTGGAGAATGAATAGAGTCGCCAGCTAGGCATTTTTATCCCGGAGGAAAGGCAATGCTGCATAGACCTAGAAAAAGATGGATAAGACGGTTGCGAACCAGAGAGACTGAGAAAGGGGGTTGGTTACAACCTGGGAAGGTATTAGCACCCAGATTGTCCGTCGTACTCGACGGGATCCACGCTTGAAAGATTTTTGTTTTAAAGGGGTAGTGTCAGTGCAATCTGTGTATAAAATAGCTGGAAAAGAATGTACAGGTGTCAGTGTAAAAAACAATGTGAAGTGTGCTATATACAGTGTCAGTGTGAGATCAGGAATGAAATGCTCATGATAATGAGGCTTAAAGAGTAAAGCTGGAAGGAGGGGGGATATACAGAGACTTTTGTTCGATAACTGTTAAGTTATGCCTACGTATCCTCTCGTGCAATGAGGAAGTCAGAACACCGTAGTTCGACCCAAAGAGACTGAAAGGTGAGTTGACTTGTGAACTGCTTACTTGTCTATGCTCAAGTGTATGACCTGTCTGGCTCAGGTGCAAACTGTCTTGCATTAGACGGAAGAAGCAAGTTCTCGTTTGTGAGTGAAGGTGATGAGAAAAGAATCCCGAAGGAGACGATTATTGTTTGTTTTTGAGTTTTCAGTCTTTTATTGCTTTTTGAAGTTTGTCATAAGATAATGAGCTTAAGTCTAAACCAATGGATTTAGTAAACTCATCACATCTTCCCTCTGTTTAGGGGTAATGAGAATACCTTAAGTGTGAAGTCAGATTCTCACACTTAATCACCTTTGATGCAGGATTAAGATCATTAACCTACTTGTGATTATTTAGATGTTTTTGGAGTTTTTGTTTAGTGTTAAGTAATGAGGTTAAGCCATAATCAAGGATTAAACAGACTCATTACACCATCCTAAAAGAAGGATAATAGATGAGAATGTTTAAGCTGAGGAAGACTCCTCAACTTAATCCATGATTAGGGATTAAACCCATGACAAAACAAGCCTTTATTAAGTGGATTTTAGATTAATGATATGATGATGAAGTGAATTTTATGATTTGTAAGACAACTTGAGGGGGACTTGTCCATTAACACTAGGGTTAGTCCTTCTTAACCACTTAAGGAAGAATTAGAACCCTAATGCAAGGCCCAAGTTACAAGTGTAATGTCTTGATAATTATTAGATGGATTGATTAAGAGATTTAAACACATAAAGGGTTCAAGACTTAGGATTAAAGTTATACACTCCATCCTAAGAGAAGGATGCAGGCATAAGCTTAATCACAAAGTCTTAAAGCCTTTAGGGTTTAGTCCCTGATTATGAGGTGAGAAGAGAGGACTCAAAGAGAGACACAAAGGTAAAACTAAGAGGGGATACTAATCAAAACCCTAATTCATTGTCATGCTTGGTTGATCCTAAGGTTTGTGAGGTTTCCAAGAACAATCTTCAGAGGAGCCACCAGGAAGCAGATGAATAAGATCAAGAGAAGCAAAGTGACTTGCTTCATTCAAGAAGTCAAGTCACTTGAAGAAAGAAAGTGGGAAGGAGAAGAATGAGCAAGCTCAAACTCAAACACACATAAAAATGCAGCAATGGATGCAAGAGAGATGAAAAGAAAAGTTATGAGAAGTGAAGGCAAATTCACTTCTCAAGTTCACTTACCACCTGAAATGTTAGAAAGAAATGCAATGCAATGCTAAATGAAATGAAATGACATGATGCTAGACCAAACCAGAAGCATGTTGATGATGATAATGATGCTATGAGATGCTGCAAACATGAGGCAAGGCATGGAGATGCTCATACAAGATTATGAATGCAAATGGTACAAGCTAAGGAGCATGAACAATCATGGAATGTTATGAAGCATACAAGACAAATGACATGGCAAACATGAGATGCAATGATCAAAGATGCTTTATACATGTCTTAAGATGTCAAATGGATCACAAGAATGCACAAAATGCAATGACAAGTCATGTTATGCAAGAGAATGCAAGAAGGATGCAAAAGAAAGCCCAAATTAGGGTTCATGGATCAAACATCAAACCAAAACCCAAAACAGAAGCAAACCTCATGATAAAAAATGGAAAATGGTATTCAAAGAAACCCTAGACCTATAACAAGCCACTGCCCAAAGGGGAGCTCTCAACTCTCAGCCAAACTCAAGATATGAATTTTGCAAGTTATTAGGGTTTTTTAGGGTTCTTAACAAAACAAATGCCAATCAATTTGAAAATGCAAGAACAATTCATGGCCTTTTTATCCTAGGAACTACATGCAAAACAAAAGACAAAGCAAAAAGAATCAATGTCTCAACCTTCACCAATAGGCAGAAATGAATTTTTGAATCCATGATCAAAATAATGCATAAAAAATGATTTAATTCAATGAAAAATTCTTAAAATGCATCAAGATCAAAAAAGAAATTTGGTTTGAAGGTTGGACAATGTTTCTAAATGTCTTAGAACATTTCATGAATTTTTTGGTGATTTTTAAATACCTAAAAGTATTTTTAATAAATTAATTTCCATTAATCAATTAAAAATAATCTTTTAAATATTTAAAAATACTTTTTTAATGCTAAAAATGAAAATAAAAATATTTTTGGGTTTTAAAAATTAGTGAAATATTTGACAAAAAATTTCATAATTTTTAAATGGTTTTTGCTATTTTAAATAAAATGTAAAAGATAAATCAATTTAAATGAAATAAAATATAAAATAAATGAAAGTATGCAAAAGGGAGGGCCAGGATTTGATCTGGGCTTGGACTGGTTGACTGCGCGCCAGATCCAAGGGCCCAGATTCAAATCTGGCTAATTTGTTTTATGAATTAATTAAACAGGATTTGAATTAATTAAAAAGGGATTAGGGTTTTAATGACACATCCTGGCCACACATTTGCGCGCAAGTCAACCAAAGTCAGCTGATCTAACGCACAGGATTCAAACCTCATTTAATCACTCAGATTAGGGCTAATGACTCTCAGGCTGCCGGAGAAGACTTCCGGTCGTCTTCTCCGGCGAGCCAAAACCCTAGGTTTTTCTACAGGTCACCAATCAACAAATTTCTTCCACCAAAATGATCTTCTCCTCAATCTAAACCCAACCCCTCTCCCAAAACTCATTTATTTTCACTCATAAGCTTGAATCGAAGCAAAACACAAAATACAGGCAAATGTTCAGAGATACCATACATGCTGGTTTCTTCACTATTTCAAAAAATAGACACATATCCATGATCAGGAGAAGACATAGCATCATAAAAGAACTTAAAAATCAGTTTCTGGGAGAAATGTTCTTCATGTTACCTGAGATGAAGCTTCTCTGTTTATGAGCTTTCTGGGCTTTTCTTTTGCGCAAGCTTGCTTCCTTGAACCTCCTGAGGATGGAATGGAGCTTAGAAAGCTTGTGGAGTGGCTGGTTTGAAAGATTCAGCTCTGGTGTAGCAGAAATGGGGATCCTTGTATGTGATGTTTCAGGCTGCTTTGAGGGGTGGCTTTTGTTCTAGGGACAATTTGTGACTCATTGGTGAAAGAAAAAATGAAGTTTGATGGCTGTGTGTGAAGATTCGAAGAGGAGAAGTTTTGGTCAGATTTCTTGGATGCTAGATTGTGGGAGGTTTCTGCCTTGTGAATGGTGTGTTTTATGATCCATACATTATCCCTAATCTATTGGAACCAGTCAGAAGACTTGACATGCACTGTGGGAAAAGTATGGAGCAATTGGCCAAAAAGTCAAAAGTTGTTGTACTTGCAGCATGGGCTATGGCAGCAGCTATGTTAGGGCATGTCTTGCTTCAGCTTGAGTCAGGGACAACCCTTGGATGGCTTGAGAATGTCTGCGGCATGTGGATGACAAGCTATGCTAGCTTTTGCAACTTGACAACTTGTGTTTTCTTATGAGTTTATGCTAAGTACATGTGAATCTTCTTGCTGAATTTTGTAGCATAACACTTCTTTTAGTCATGGCAATGTTTAAGAGTCAGCTAGAGACCACATAATTCCTTGGAAAATGACTATGCCAAAAATCCAACTTTGCACTTGTAATGGAAAATGTCTTATGGATTTCTTGAAAATCAAGGCAAACAAAGAAGAATCCCTTGGGCCAATTCTGTTTTTTAGGGCATATGTGATCATGTGATGAAGTTTTGAAGTCACTTTGAAGTCACTAGAATGCTTGATACATGAACTTGCAAGTTTTCCATTTAGTGCATAACTTGAAATTTAGTGATTTTTGCCAACTTTAACAAACCATAACTTTTGATCCAAGATGAATTAGATCATGTTCTTGTACTTTTTGGAAAGGGAAAGATGAGATCTACAACTTTCATGACCAAAGTTTTTTCATTTGAAGCATTTTTGGATCCAAAATCATGACTTGAAAAATGACCTAAAATGGTGCATTCTTGAAAAGTCAACTATGCCCAAAAAGTCAACATTTGCAAAAACCCTAAATTCTTGATTTCTATGGACTTCAACCTTCTTCCATGATCAAATAAAGATCATATACACTCAAAATGATGAAGATCACCCACTGGTTGGGTCATTGGGGGCCTCAGATGCCCTGATTTTACACTGACTTGTCTGAAAAGTCAACTCTTGATCAGATGACTTCCCCATGGAATTTCTTCATGAAAATTTATATGCATACTCTCTATACCATATATAGACCAATGGAAACAAGAATGAACAAAAAATTTGGGGTTATGGCCTCTGAAACCAAAACCCTAATTTTCAGTCAACTGTGCAGTTCAACCTGGCTCTGCATCCACTCAAACCCTAGTTCTTGTGATTCCTCTGCAATTTTGACTTTGAGGAGATGAAATATGATATAAGAACACACATGGACCACTTTGAGTTGATTGGTGGCCTTTGGGGTGGCTCAAGAAGTTCTGGGATTGCTCAGATCACAAACCCTAGGTGCAGATGACTTAGAACCTATGCAGTGAATCAAAAATGAGATGTGAAATGATATGATTGTGTTTATGCACATGAGAATGATCACAAGCCATGGTGTGAATGGGTGAGGGCAAATTTGGGGTGTTTACAGCTGCCCCTATTCAAACATGAGTTAGCTGTGCAGGATGTAAGCGACGGCTTAACAGGCAAACAAGATAACTTGTGGTTGAATACCAAAGACAGTCCAAAATTTGCACTCACAAAATGAAGAAGAAAAGGGATATAGATTGTAAAGGCAAAATAAAGTATATTGTAAAGTATGGGCGACGGAGGACGACCGTCGAGCAGAGGACGACTGTTGGGTAAGGAGCAATGACGGGGACGGCCGACATGCCGGGGAGAGCGTATGAAAATAAAGCAATGACGGGGACGGCCGACATGCTGGGGATAAAAGGTAAAGCTAAGACGGGGACGGCCGACTAGCTGGGGAAAATAAAATATCATGATGGGGACGGCCATCAAGATAAAGCTGTAAAAATTTTTGGAGAAAACATGACGGGGACGGCCATCAAGTTCATAAAGCAAAGTAACCGACGATGGGGACGGCCATCGGGCTAAAAGAAAAGGAAAAGGGACCACGACGGGGACGGCCATCGGGTTAACGAATAAATGAAATAAACAGATGATGGGGTACGGCCATCAAAGGTGAAGGACGATCACCTAGCAGGGGACGGCTGCTCTGTTGGGGACAAGAAATATGATGGGGACGGCCATCAAAGGTGGAGGACGACCACCTGGCAGGGTACGGCTGCCAAAAATATCAACGATGGGGACGGCCATCGGATAGATAAGGTCAACGATGGGGACGGCCATCGGACGAGCAAGATGGAGGACGACCATCAAGAAGTGGAGGACGACCACTCAGCAGGGGACGGCTGCTCTCGGGGTTTATCATAACACAGGACGAATGTCAGATAACCAAAATCAACAATGGGGACGGCCATTGGATAAAGTTGATGAAGGACGATCATCAAGAGGTGGAGGACGACCACCTAGCAGGGGACGGCTGCTAAAATCAACGATGGGGACGGCCATCGGATGAGCATGATGGAGGACGACCATCAAGAAGTGGAGGACGACCACTCAGCAGGGTACGGCTGCTCTCAGAGTTATCATAACACAGGACGAGTGGTAGATAAAAGAAAAGATTTGCTTTGTTGGCGATCTACTGGGGAGATAGTAAACACGGACGAGCGTTTACATCCAAGAAACAAAAGGTATAAGTGTTTGGTATTGTGTATAGATTAAAGATGCGGACGAGCATCCCTAAGACTATGATACAGACGAGTATCATGTAGAAACAAACTGACACATGTTCAGAGATGATGATACGGACGAGTATCAACTGGTTAACAAAGAACACGGACGAGTGTTGCATCTGAAAGGACTCTTCTGGGGGATAGTAGACACGGACGAGTATCTATACTCAAGAAGACATAAGTGTTTGACACGGTGTATGGATTAAAGATGCGGACGAGCATCCCTAAGACTATGATACGGACGAGTATCATGTAGAAACAAACACTAGACGCAATGTTCTGAGATGATGGTACGGACGAGTACCAACTGGTTAACAAAGAACAAGAACTACTGTCGAATCTGTGGGGATATGAGTGATGATGTATACAAGATACGGGCGAGTATCTGTATAAGTGTAACATGAGTAGTGAGTATTGTATTGATGAGATGAGTGTTTTAACTGCTGGGGAGAGTGACACGGACGGGTGTCAAAGGAGAAAAGTATAATATTAACGAGTGTATGGGTGATAAGGGTGTAAGCGACTGCGCTGGGGATATGACACGGACGGGCGTCAAGAAAAGTGTATATAAGTATATGTGAGTGCAAAGAGGATGTCTTTGGCTTTCTGCTGGTGATTTGACACGGACGGGCGTCAGGAAATACTTGTAGTACGGGTGATTTGTTTGTAAAGGGTGTTCAGGCGACTTTACTGGGGAAAGATGACACGGACGGGTGCCAAAATGAATATTTACTGGTGTTTGTGAATTGAAAGGGCAGCTGCTTTTGCTGGGACTCTGATGGGGATTTTTGTACAGTGATGATGAACAGTTCATTATTCACAAGCGTTAATTCATAACATGGCTTATGATTATGCTATGCGTTTGATTTTTGCCGTAATGCTCCGTATTAGACGGAATGCTACGCTCTGGGGGGTGAATATGATGCGGATGCCATGATTATGCAAAGGGGCACAGATCCGGGATTCGGATCCCATTGCTGCGAAGATCTCTGGTCGATCTGCTTGAAATGGACATCCCAGCTGGGTATGAGATCACTGGTAGACCTAATGATGCATTTGCTTGGGGATATAGGTCGCTGATTGACATAACCTTGTAATATGGGACCCAGCTGGGGTTTGTAGAAGCTTCCCGTACTCTGTTGTGATCTCTTCATGCGTTGCTCTTCTGGATAGAGGCTGAAGATTCTGTGGGGATATGATCCCCTGACTTCTGTATTCAACTGAGGATGACATGGCAACTCGGCTGGGGAAGTGAGAGGCAACTCAGCTGGAGAGAGCAACAAGAGGCAACTCAGCTGGGGACAGAGCATTTCGGGTGCTGAGATTGAGTGTACGTTGATTTGGCAACTTTGCTGGGGAAGTGGACACCTTCCAGTGCCACGTGGAAGATAGACCGAGTTGATAATGATTCAGCAACTTGCTAAGACGTAACCTGTATGCCCCAGGTTGCGTTCTGGATACCTGCAATCCTGCAACGGTAAGGAAACGTACAAAAGGTCCCGAGGTATCCCTTACTGGATTCCGTCATAGGAGTTAAGTACTTTCGAGAATAATCACATTCCCTGTAAGCATGTGTTTTATTTTTAGAGAAAGGCATCTGTACTTATGCAATTGTATTTTTAGAGATATCAGACAACTCTTTGCAAAACATAAATGTAAAAACGAAACATGACCGAAAATCTGGTTTTATTAATTCCTGTGCCTTGAATTGGCAAGATACAGTCAAAGAAACACATCTCCTGAAATGAGGAGATTGTTACAAATTGAGAAATAAAGTGCTGGCGATGTTGGTGACGCTTTCAAGGAGCTTCCTCTTCTGCTATGACTCGTATGACAATGACGTTCTTCTCGTCTCGCTTTCTGGAGAGAGTTGATTCTGATTGAAGCTTGATCCTTTGAAGCTTACCAAGTTGTAGGTGATACAGACGAATTTAGAATGCAGTTGTTCGCTTATTCCCTTATTTTGCATGGATCGCCCTTTCGGGTTTTCAATCCATCGGGATACCCATTTTTGCCTGAGCTGTCCAATGCGGCTTTTCAACTCAGCGGGTGTACATTTTTTTGTTTATTTTCCCTTACTTTTGCCCGAGTCTTTTATTCTGTTTTTGACTCGCCGGGATGCCCTATTTTTGCCTGGACTTACATTCTGTTTTTATGTCCAGCGGGTCATTTTATGCGAAGTATTTTTTAACTGCATCTGAATTCACAGGGGACGGGAAATCTTCACCATCCATGGTGCTGAGCATCAGTGCTCCACCAGAGAAAACTTTCTTTACAACAAATGGTCCTTCATAATTTGGAGTCCATTTTCCCCTGTAGTCTGTATGAGGAGGGAGAATTCTTTTCAGCACAAGATCTCCCACTTGGTACTCTCGGTGCCTGACTTTCTGATCGAAGGCTTTTTTCATTCTCTTCTGATATAACTGCCCATGACAGATTGCAGCTAATCTTTTCTCTTCAATCAGACTCAGTTGTTCGTATCGGGACCGTACCCATTCTGCTTCACTCAGTTTAACATCCATTAACACCCGCAGAGAGGGTAGTTCAACTTCAACAGGTAGGACTGCCTCCATACCGTACACAAGCTGATACGGCGTTGCCCCAGTGGATGTTCTGATTGATGTGCGGTACCCATGCAAGGCAAATGGTAGCATTTCATGCCAGTCCTTGTAGGTGATTACCATCTTCTGCACAATCTTCTTGATATTCTTATTTGCTGCCTCAACAGCGCCATTCATCTTTGGCCTGTAAGGAGAAGAATTGTGATGTTGGATCTTGAAGTCCCGGCACAGCTCTGCCATCATTTTGTTGTTCAAGTTGGAACCATTATCAGTAATGATTCGCTCGGGAACTCCGTATCGACAGATGATATCTCTTTTCAGAAATCTGGCTACCACTTGTCTTGTGACGTTTGCATATGAGGCTGCTTCAACCCACTTGGTGAAATAGTCAATGGCGACCAAGATGAATCTGTGGCCATTTGAAGCAGTTGGCTCGATCTTGCCAATCATATCAATGCCCCACATGGCAAAGGGCCATGGTGAAGACATGATGTTCAAAGGATTGGGAGGCACATGCACCTTGTCTGCATAGATCTGGCATTTGTGGCATTTTCTAGCGTAAGCGCAACAGTCTGCATCCATTGTGATCCAGTAATAGCCTGATCTTAGCAATTTCTTAGCCATGGCATGCCCTCCTGCGTGGGTACCAAAAGATCCTTCGTGCACTTCATGCATCAGTAAATCTGCTTCCGTCTTGTCAACGCATCTGAGGAGTACCATGTCAAAGTTCCTTTTGTATAAAGATCCATCAGCGTTCAGAAAGAAACTACCAGCAAGCCTTCTCAAAGTCTTCTTATCATTGGAAGATGCCCCAGGTGGGTATGTCTGATCCTCCAAGAAGCACTTAATGTCATGAAACCAAGGCTTATCATCTTTTACAACATCCGCTGCAAATACATATGCTGGTCTATCAAGTCTAGACACTGAAATCTGAGGTATAAAGTTAGCGGCTTGAACTTTGATCATGGATGAAATGGTAGCCAAGGCATCTGCAAACTGATTCTCATCCCGAGGGATATACTCAAGTTTGACTGTAGTGAAGAAAGTCAATAACCTTCTTGTATAATCCCTGTAAGGTATCAGATGATCCTGGTGTGTATACCATTTCCCGTTGGTTTGATTGACTACCAAAGCTGAATCTCCGAATACGGTCAATGTCTTGATCCTGAGGTCAATGGCTTCCTCAAGACCCATAATGCAAGCTTCGTATTCAGCTTCGTTGTTAGTGCAATTGAAAGTGAGTTTTGCCGAGAAAGGCATGTGAACTCCTTTAGGTGTAATGAGTACTGCACCAACACCACGACCATTCATGTTAACAGCCCCATCAAACATCATAGTCCATTCTTCCTCCGGGTCAGGCCCTTCAGTGTGAACAGGCTCCTCATGATCTTTTGCTTTAATGAACATGATGTCTTCATCAGGGAAGTCAAATCTCATAGGCTGGTAGTCATCAATGGGTTGCTCAGCAAGATATTCAGATAGTACACTGCCCTTGATGGCTTTCTGAGAGGTGTACTGTATGTCGTATTCTGTGAGAATCATCTGCCATCTTGCAACCCGTCCGGTAAGAGCTGGCTTCTCGAAAATGTACTTAACGGGGTCCATCTTTGAGATTAATAAGGTAGTGTGGGTCAACATATACTGTCTCAGCCGGCGAGCAGCCCACGCTAAAGCACAACAAGTTTTCTCGAGCAGTGAATAACGCTGTTCACAGTCGGTAAACTTTTTGCTTAGGTAGTATATTGCATACTCTTTTCGACCAGACTCGTCATGCTGGCCCAGCACACACCCCATTGACTCTTCTAATACTGTCAAGTACATGATCAGAGGTCTTCCTTCAACTGGCGGCATAAGGATTGGAGGTTCTTGTAAGTATTCTTTGATCTTGTCAAAAGCCTTCTGGCAGTCTTCGTTCCACCTGACCGTTTGCTCCTTTCTTAACAGCTTGAACAAGGGTTCGCAAGTTGCTGTAAGGTGAGATATGAACCTTGAAATGTAGTTCAATCGACCTAAGAACCCTCGAACTTCTTTCTCAGTTTTCGGTGCAGGCATCTCTTGAATAGCCTTGACCTTATCAGGGTCAACCTCAATCCCTTTCTCGCTTACAATAAAGCCCAGCAGCTTACCGGATCGCACCCCAAATGTGCATTTGTTGGGGTTCAGCTTCAATTGGTACTTCCTCAGACGCTTGAATAACTTGAGCAGATTCACCAGGTGATCTTCCTCTGTAAGGGACTTGGCGATCATATCATCCACATAACACTCGATTTCCTTATGGATCATATCGTGGAATAATGTCACCATAGCCCGTTGATATGTGGCACCAGCATTCTTCAGTCCGAATGGCATCACTTTGTAACAGAACGTGCCCCAAGGTGTAATGAATGTTGTCTTCTCCATGTCTTCAGGTGACATCTTGATCTGATTATATCCTGAAAATCCATCCATGAAGGAGAATACCGAGAACTGAGCCGTGTTATCCACCAATACGTCAATGTGAGGTAATGGGAAGTCATCTTTCGGGCTGGCTCTGTTCAGATCCCGGTAGTCAACACACATTCTTACTTTGCCGTCCTTCTTAGGCACAGGTACTATGTTAGCAACCCACGGCGGATAGCTAGTCACAGCAAGGAACCCGGCGTCCCATTGCTTTTGTACCTCTTCCTTGATTTTCATAGCCATGTCTGGGCGAGTTCGGCGCAACTTTTGTTTGACCGGCGGGCATTCTTCCCTCAAAGGCAGCTTGTGCACAACAATGTCGGTATCCAACCCTGGCATATCTTGATACGACCAAGCAAACACATCAACATACTCTTGAAGCAGATCTATCAGTTGTCTCTTCACTGAGTCTTGCAGGCAGGCCCCGATTTTGACTTCTTTCACGTCTTCATTGGTACCAAGATTGATCACTTCAATCTCCTCCTGGTGAGGAGTAATAACCTTCTCCTCTTGCCTCAACAATCTGGCTAGCTCTTCAGGAAGCTCATATTCTTCATCAACCCCTTCATCAGCTTGATTGATTGGATTGTCAAAGTCATACGATGTCATAGCCGTGCTGTTGTCGGTGCTGTCAGGAAGGCACTCTCTGCAAGGGTTAAGTTGTTCATTTTAGTGATTGATTTTAATCTTGCTTTAGAAAAAAGTGAAATGAAGTTATCATTTTTGAAAACACCGCCATTTATTTTTGTACAAAAAGAAAAATGGAAAAACAGTGAGCATAAAAGAAAAAGACTCGTTTGCAAAAAGATGTCTGATATTTCATTAATTTAATCTTGTTTGCACAAAAGTACAGATGGCCCTGGTTACAAAATGAGTCTTGTCATCTTGGGCAAGATGCAAGACTTGGATGCATGCTATAAAAAATACAGGAAATAATAATTACTCTGCATGAGTAACTCTTATAATTTCCTGGGAAGACTAGTTCGAGACACTGCTCCCCGGGATCTTTGGACGAATCCAATTCTCCAGATTGCGCTCCTCTTCCAGCTCGTCTTCCAGACAGTTGATAGCATCAGGGGTAAGCATCCCCCCACTGACAAAACCAGGCTCTGCAGCAGCCTTTGCTTGATGTTGAGTTGGTCTGTAACCCAACCCAAACTTGTCTTCTTTTTTCTCCACCGATAGCAGTTTGCCCCAGCCTAGGGCAGTTCCTTCTTCAACAACCTTTCGGGCTTGTTGGTAAGACGACATTGGAGTACCAGATACAGCAGATGCCTCATGCACATTCAAAGCTTCAAACCCCTGGCTCATTGTTTCATGGATCTCCCCATCCATTTCAATGTACTTATAGGTTGCCAGGTGGCTGACAAAAATGTCCTCCTCTCCACAGATTGTGACAACTTGGCCTTCCCACTCAAATTTTAACTTTTGGTGAAGGGTAGACGTTATTGAGCCGGCGGCGTGAATCCAGGGTCTACCCAACAAACAGCTGTAGGCGGGCTGAATGTCCATCACATAAAAGATAGTTTTAAAGGTCTGCGGGCCAATTGTCACAGGCAGCTCAATCTCTCCCAGAACCGATCTTTTAGAACCATCAAAGGCTCTTACCACCAGGTTGCTGGGTCTCAATGCCAATCCATCATATTCAAGCTTCACCAGAGCCTTCTTTGGTAAGACATTCAGGGAAGAACCTGTGTCCACCAACACATGAGAAAGGACAGCTCCTTTGCATTCCAGGGTTATGTGCAAGGCTTTGTTGTGGTTGCGGCCATCCGCTGTCAAGTCAGAATTGGTAAACCCTAGCCCATTGCTAGCAGTAACATTCCCAACCACGGTTTCCAATTGGTTGACAGTAATCTCCTCGGGCACGTAAGCTGCGTGCAGGACTTTAAGTAGTGCATTCCGATGGGCTTCGGAGCACATAAGCAGTGAGAGGATTGAGATCTTGGATGGCGTCTGGTGAAGCTGATCCACAATTTTATAATCACTCCTTTTGATGATCCGCATAAACTCATCAACTTCCTGATCAAATGGAGTCTTCAGGGCTTCTTTGGCAGCTGGATCTTCCTGCACCGAGCCTTTTCCTTTTGCCTTGGCAGCAGCTTCTGCTTCGGCTGTAGGTCTTTGAACTTGTGAAGCAAAGAGACGTCCGCTTCGAGTGAAGCCTCCGCCTCCCCCCACATTATCTACTTGTGGTGCAGGTGTTGATGTTTCCAGAGTGATTCTTTTTCCTTCGCAGTATACGTCAGAGCCATAGTGCCAAGGGATGGCCCTATTGCTTTCATATGGTACTGGTCCAGGCACCGTGACAGTGACTGGACTGATTGCTGCTGCTGAAGGGACTGTTATTGTTTGTGGATCATAGAAGATTGTAACTGGTGCTCTGGTGGGAGCAGCACCTTCTGAATGGTAGGCGGAATTATTTTCAGGATCGTAGAATATGGTGACGGTAGAGACATCTTCATGATTGATTGCTGGTGTTGTAGGAGGTACTGTTGGAAGGACTGTTGTTGTTGCTGACGGAGATTCGAAATGGAATGAAGCTGAAGTTGTAGCAGGAGGAACTGTTGAAAACTGATCATTTGGGAGGACAGATGAAGTACTGGTTGATGTTGCTGGTGAGTTGTCGGGGACAATAGTTGCTGTATTTGTAGGAGGTTCTGAAACCGTTGTTGATGAAGTTGTCGGATTTGCCGGAAATGATGTAGTGATCTGGAGTAGGCCACTCTGAATAAGGCTGTCAATGCCATTCCTTAAATCTTCACACCCATTCCATGAAATATTGCAGTATGGGCACCCTAGTTCACACCCCGGAAATATATGGTTTTCGCGGAGTTGAGCCTTGATTTCCACCAATGGTGTCCTGATCTGATCCACACTAGTTATCAAATAAGACGGTTGGTCTTCTTCAATAGCATTAATTCGGGGACCACCATGGTTTGGCATTGGGTTTTTATTGACATTGGGCGGAGGTGCAAAATTCAGAGCCTTGGAGTCTACCAAGTCTTGTACCTTCATATGCAGAGCCCTGCATTTTTCTGTACTGTGACCAGGTGCGTTGGAATGAAAAGCACACCTAGCATTGGAGTCATAGTTCCTTGGTAGACTGTTGGGATCCGGAGGTGCCAACGTTCTTAGCTCAACCAGGTTGAGTTTCAGAAGTTGTGGCAGCAAGGCAGCATACGGCATTGGGATCGGGTCGATCACTCGGTTAGCTTGGGATGGCCTTTGTTGGAATGGCCTCTGTTGATTGTTGTTGTTGGAGTTGTTGTTGAAGTTCCTTGGAGGATACTGATTCTGCTGATACTGAGGTTGTTGTTGGAAGTTTTGTTGAGGAGGTTGATAGATTGGCTGAGGATGAGCTGGAGCAGGGATAGTGACTGCTGCTATTGTCCTTTGAACATATTGGGGCCTACCCCTGTTGGTGTGAATGGCATTGGTCTCGCCAGTTCTTCTCGGGCCTGCAAAAGGCTTTCTTGTACTACTGGACGAGCTGGCACCGTTATCAGAGATCTTACCCATTTTTAACAGGCTTTCAATTCTCTCCCCAGCTATAACAACATCCGCAAAGCTAGTGGAAGAGAAAGCAGCCAACCTGTCAATATAGGTTCCCTGAAGAGTATTCATAAACATGTCTGCCATTTCTCTCTCAGACATTGGTGGTTGAACAGCAGCAGCCAGTTGCCTCCACCTTTGGGCATACTCTCGGAAACTCTCCCTCGAAGACTGTGACATTCCCATTAGGAGGGTCCTGTTGGGCGCCATGTCTAAGTTATACTGATACTGTCTGATGAAGGCTTCTGCCAGGTCCTTCCAGCATCTTACAGTTGCCCTTGTCAAATGGGAATACCACTCCCTTGATGCTCCAGTCAAGCTGTCTTCGAAGTAGAACATCCAAAGTTTCTCATCCATTGTATAGGCTTTCAGCCTTCCCAGAAATGATTGCAAATGAGTCCGGGGGCATGAAGTCCCATTATACTTTTCGAAACAAGGAGGCTTGAACTTATGGGGGATCCTGACCCCTTCTACCAAACCCATGTCCATGACGTCGAAGCCCAAAGAATTTTGAGACTCCAGTGATCTCAACTTCTCAGCTATTTCTTCCAATCGTCTATCATAAGTTTCCTCTCCGGCACCCATTACTGTATACTGGTCCTCCTGAGGATCTTCTTGAAGTACTCTGGCTGCTGTGGCTGTCCCTTGAATATTGACTGGGATGTTGGCCTCTGGATGGAGATGGGGACCAAACACAGGGGGGTTAACATGTGGTTGCACCCTTTCATTGTTACTTGTGCCTGCAGTCCCCACATGGGGCTCCTCTTGATTCCTCCCTTCTACCAAAGTTCTGAGCCTCTCCTGGCTTTGAGCTAAGTTGTTCATCACTTCCATGAATTGTGTTATCTGCGTTCTCATCTCCAACCTTTCGTTGGCCATCTGGTTTCTGACCTCCGTAAGGTCCTGCTGCATCTGATCCATCTGAATTCCCGGAAGGTTGTTTCTAGTTGGGTACCTGTGAGGCCTGTTGAGAGGAAATACCCGGCGGCGAGCAATAATTCCTGAACATCACAACAGAGGTTAGCAACAACAAAACAAAAACCTACAAAACAAACAAAAGGGTTAGCATGCAATGCAGTTATGCTTATTTGTTCTCAAGGTATCCGGTTCGGCCTTCAGTTTTGACCCTTCCAGACCCTTGAAGATGCTGCTGTTGAAGTTGCTTTTGATGTGAACCCAGATGGAAACTAACACAAATATATTACAAAGGTGAAATAATACAATTTGTTCAAGTTACAACACAAGCCCTCAAAGGGGTCAAAATACATCACAAAAAGCAAAAGTACATGGAAAAGGAACAACAACAAGCAAATGATCAAACTCCAAGGCCAAATTCATCCTCACGAACTTCCTTGAGAAGTGCCTCGGTCACAGGATCAGCCGGATGCTCCGTGAGACTTCTAATGAGAAGGTTCCTTGTTGCAACAGCTGCAGTCAATTTCTTGTTCTGACTTTGGTCCTTAGACCTCTTCACTCCTGCTTTGATTTTCAGCTCTGATATTTCCTCCTGGGCTGCTGCCAGGGCTTTTTCCATCTGCTCCATCTTGTCTTGAACTCTCTTGTCTTCTAGAGTACGGGCCTCAGTGATCCGGACCCACCTGGCCTGACTCTCTTTCAAATACAAGTCTGTTCTTGCTTTTTGGAACTGGGCTTCTTTACAAGCATTCTTCAGAATCTGTTCACCAGCTTTGGACTTGTTGATATAATCTCCAGACTTCTCAATTTTAGTCAAGTGTTCCACTCTCAACTTCTCCAATCTCTCAATCTCCTTCACACCTTCACTCCTCTCCCGGAGGGTCTTCTGCAAGGCTTGGGTTAACTTCTCATTTCTTTCCTTCAAACTCTCAAACTCCTCCAAACTGATAGTGGCAGGGGGTGGTGTTGAAGATGACTCAGGCATGTCTCCTATGGTAAAGGGCATTCCAGAGAATTGAGCCCTAGCATGGGACCACTCATAACATTGGACTGATGCCACATTATTGCACTTCCCCAGAATGGTGATTCCCTTGGTTTGAACATGATCCCAGGCCCAAGCAGCCTGCCTAACAGTTGCCAGACTAACCTTGTTCTCACAGTAAAGAGTCTCAATCAGGTCCTGCTCCCTGGGAGTATGAACCAGTGCGTAGCCCAATTGTCTCCTGAACAGCAGAGGGTTGTAGTTGATACTTCCCTTAACTCCTATCAAAGGCACATTGGGAAAGTGCCCACAGCTGGTGATCATATCTCTGCCCTTGGTGCTCTGAGTACACCATCTGATATCTGCTGAAGTGAGAGTAGTGAGCCTCTTAGCCCAGTTGCTTTGCTGATGAGGATTTAGAAATGCATCTGTCCTGGGTAGATGCCTGAGAAGCCAAGCATGGAATAATGGAGCACAAATCCTCACTAATCTTCCCCTCTGCTTCTCATTTCTCTGATGTACTGAGTAATAGAGATCTCCTAACAAGGTTGGCACAGGGTTCTTCAGGATGAACAAGTGGATTGCATTCTTGCTAATGAAACGGGGCTCATCTGCAAACAACACAATTCCATATACACTTAAGGCCAACAGAGCACAAACAGCTTTCCACTCCCCCAAGGAGGCCTTCAAACTAGCTTGAGAAATCAGGAAGTCCAGATGAAAACCAGGGGTTCCAGCTTTGGAGGTCATATGCTGTTCAATCAAAACAGGCTCCAGGTGCAAAGCTTTTGCTATCTCTCCATTGCTTGGGAAATTCATCTCAGGATTGAAAGGGATTTCTCTCCTGATAGGCAAACCAATCAAAGATGAGTATTCTTCTAAAAGAGGCCCCAACTGAAAGTCTTGAAAGGTGAAACATCTCAATGGAGGATCATAGAACTGAATGCAAGTGTGGATGAGGCTCCTCTGAGATGGGTCCAGATCCATGACCAAGTCAAGTATATCCCCATAATGCTCCCTGAACAAAGGCATGTGATCTGGAGTGATCAGGGTTTGGATCCTCCTGATGTCTGATAAGTCTGGTTGGAAGAAATGATAAGTGATGTTGCTTTTCTTTGGAGCCATGATGCTGAAACTGAGTAGGATAAGTGCTGATGAAGATGCTGAGGAGTGGGCCACTGGCTGGCTAGTGCTAGTAACTGAAGTATGCGGCTGACAAGCTGAAGCAAGTGCTGGTGGAGATAGGTCAATGATGCAGATGGGGTCAAAACCAAAACCAGATGAAGGTGGATACCCTGAGACACAAATAAGCAAATGTTAATATGATGCAATGGGTATGTATGCAAATGATATGCAAGGGTTTGTGACTGAGCTGGATCTGATTAACTGCCTTGGTATAGATCCATGTGTGTTCAAGAATTCCAGATGGAGGTCTATAAATCCAGTAACCAGGGTGGGGGACTCAAATAAAGAGTCACATGTCCAGGGTTCAGAATCACAAGAACTATCCAACATGGAGTACTCTTAACAAAGTCAAAGTAACAGGGTATTCTGAGGTCAAGGTACCTGCAAACCTGTAAACAGCCCAACCCCCTCACAGGTGGTGTTCTAAAACAAGGATCCTCAGACTTGGATCAGTTATGAGAAGTGTAAACACTTCTAACCCGGAGGTACAGTGTTTACAATAACCATAAAAGTTCCTCCTCTAATTCACCTCAGTTTCTGAAGGTCAATACTAAAAGGTCATCCAGACTTAGCAGGCTTCCCAGATAGCCCTAGCATTGCAGGAAATCTGCAACACAGAGTTCTCAA
This sequence comes from Lathyrus aphaca, assembly GCA_963966055.1. Classification (NCBI taxonomy): domain Eukaryota; kingdom Viridiplantae; phylum Streptophyta; class Magnoliopsida; order Fabales; family Fabaceae; genus Lathyrus; species Lathyrus aphaca. The sequence goes on along the minus strand of OZ014523.1, from coordinate 203,216,919 downwards.
GAAGAAACCCATATCTGAACCGTGTTTCATATTCCCGCACCAGACCGAAATGGAATGGGAAAGAATATGATTCACTCTAGCCTAGGTGTCACTCAGGTCCCAGGTATAGGACCTTAACTCTCAATGAATCACCCACCCACCAAGGCAAACAACAGATCCAGCCAGCAATAATGACAATATGATATATAGATGCAGTAAAGAAAGCAGTAAAGCAACTGTACATAAATCAATAAACAAAATAAATACAAGCACAAATAAGCACATAACACCCCCGTAAACACAAATCAATCAAGCGCTAGGAGGAACCCACAAAAAGAACCAGAAGCCCTGGTTGCAGTATAAGGTTCCCCAGCAGAGTCGCCAAGCTGTCGCTCCCAAAGATTTGCATCCCGGTACAAGCGCGAACGGTCGGCGAAGGGAACAGTGAGAACACACAGCCGTGAACTCACTGGAGAATGAATAGAGTCGCCAGCTAGGCATTTTTATCCCGGAGGAAAGGCAATGCTGCATAGACCTAGAAAAAGATGGATAAGACGGTTGCGAACCAGAGAGACTGAGAAAGGGGGTTGGTTACAACCTGGGAAGGTATTAGCACCCAGATTGTCCGTCGTACTCGACGGGATCCACGCTTGAAAGATTTGTGTTTTAAAGGGGTAGTGTCAGTGCAATCTGTGTATAAAATAGCTGGAAAAGAATGTACAGGTGTCAGTGTAAAAAACAATGTGAAGTGTGCTATATACAGTGTCAGTGTGAGATCAGGAATGAAATGCTCATGATAATGAGGCTTAAAGAGTAAAGCTGGAAGGAGGGGGGATATACAGAGACTTTTGTTCGATAACTGTTAAGTTATGCCTACGTATCCTCTCGTGCAATGAGGAAGTCAGAACACCGTAGTTCGACCCAAAGAGACTGAAAGGTGAGTTGACTTGTGAACTGCTTACTTGTCTATGCTCAAGTGTATGACCTGTCTGGCTCAGGTGCAAACTGTCTTGCATTAGACGGAAGAAGCAAGTTCTCGTTTGTGAGTGAAGGTGATGAGAAAAGAATCCCGAAGGAGACGATTATTGTTTGTTTTTGAGTTTTCAGTCTTTTATTGCTTTTTGAAGTTTGTCATAAGATAATGAGCTTAAGTCTAAACCAATGGATTTAGTAAACTCATCACATCTTCCCTCTGTTTAGGGGTAATGAGAATACCTTAAGTGTGAAGTCAGATTCTCACACTTAATCACCTTTGATGCAGGATTAAGATCATTAACCTACTTGTGATTATTTAGATGTTTTTGGAGTTTTTGTTTAGTGTTAAGTAATGAGGTTAAGCCATAATCAAGGATTAAACAGACTCATTACACCATCCTAAAAGAAGGATAATAGATGAGAATGTTTAAGCTGAGGAAGACTCCTCAACTTAATCCATGATTAGGGATTAAACCCATGACAAAACAAGCCTTTATTAAGTGGATTTTAGATTAATGATATGATGATGAAGTGAATTTTATGATTTGTAAGACAACTTGAGGGGGACTTGTCCATTAACACTAGGGTTAGTCCTTCTTAACCACTTAAGGAAGAATTAGAACCCTAATGCAAGGCCCAAGTTACAAGTGTAATGTCTTGATAATTATTAGATGGATTGATTAAGAGATTTAAACACATAAAGGGTTCAAGACTTAGGATTAAAGTTATACACTCCATCCTAAGAGAAGGATGCAGGCATAAGCTTAATCACAAAGTCTTAAAGCCTTTAGGGTTTAGTCCCTGATTATGAGGTGAGAAGAGAGGACTCAAAGAGAGACACAAAGGTAAAACTAAGAGGGGATACTAATCAAAACCCTAATTCATTGTCATGCTTGGTTGATCCTAAGGTTTGTGAGGTTTCCAAGAACAATCTTCAGAGGAGCCACCAGGAAGCAGATGAATAAGATCAAGAGAAGCAAAGTGACTTGCTTCATTCAAGAAGTCAAGTCACTTGAAGAAAGAAAGTGGGAAGGAGAAGAATGAGCAAGCTCAAACTCAAACACACATAAAAATGCAGCAATGGATGCAAGAGAGATGAAAAGAAAAGTTATGAGAAGTGAAGGCAAATTCACTTCTCAAGTTCACTTACCACCTGAAATGTTAGAAAGAAATGCAATGCAATGCTAAATGAAATGAAATGACATGATGCTAGACCAAACCAGAAGCATGTTGATGATGATAATGATGCTATGAGATGCTGCAAACATGAGGCAAGGCATGGAGATGCTCATACAAGATTATGAATGCAAATGGTACAAGCTAAGGAGCATGAACAATCATGGAATGTTATGAAGCATACAAGACAAATGACATGGCAAACATGAGATGCAATGATCAAAGATGCTTTATACATGTCTTAAGATGTCAAATGGATCACAAGAATGCACAAAATGCAATGACAAGTCATGTTATGCAAGAGAATGCAAGAAGGATGCAAAAGAAAGCCCAAATTAGGGTTCATGGATCAAACATCAAACCAAAACCCAAAACAGAAGCAAACCTCATGATAAAAAATGGAAAATGGTATTCAAAGAAACCCTAGACCTATAACAAGCCACTGCCCAAAGGGGAGCTCTCAACTCTCAGCCAAACTCAAGATATGAATTTTGCAAGTTATTAGGGTTTTTTAGGGTTCTTAACAAAACAAATGCCAATCAATTTGAAAATGCAAGAACAATTCATGGCCTTTTTATCCTAGGAACTACATGCAAAACAAAAGACAAAGCAAAAAGAATCAATGTCTCAACCTTCACCAATAGGCAGAAATGAATTTTTGAATCCATGATCAAAATAATGCATAAAAAATGATTTAATTCAATGAAAAATTCTTAAAATGCATCAAGATCAAAAAAGAAATTTGGTTTGAAGGTTGGACAATGTTTCTAAATGTCTTAGAACATTTCATGAATTTTTTGGTGATTTTTAAATACCTAAAAGTATTTTTAATAAATTAATTTCCATTAATAAATTAAAAATAATCTTTTAAATATTTAAAAATACTTTTTTAATGCTAAAAATGAAAATAAAAATATTTTTGGGTTTTAAAAATTAGTGAAATATTTGACAAAAAATTTCATAATTTTTAAATGGTTTTTGCTATTTTAAATAAAATGTAAAAGATAAATCAATTTAAATGAAATAAAATATAAAATAAATGAAAGTATGCAAAAGGGAGGGCCAGGATTTGATCTGGGCTTGGACTGGTTGACTGCGCGCCAGATCCAAGGGCCCAGATTCAAATCTGGCTAATTTGTTTTATGAATTAATTAAACAGGATTTGAATTAATTAAAAAGGGATTAGGGTTTTAATGACACATCCTGGCCACACATTTGCGCGCAAGTCAACCAAAGTCAGCTGATCTAACGCACAGGATTCAAACCTCATTTAATCACTCAGATTAGGGCTAATGACTCTCAGGCTGCCGGAGAAGACTTCCGGTCGTCTTCTCCGGCGAGCCAAAACCCTAGGTTTTTCTACAGGTCACCAATCAACAAATTTCTTCCACCAAAATGATCTTCTCCTCAATCTAAACCCAACCCCTCTCCCAAAACTCATTTATTTTCACTCATAAGCTTGAATCGAAGCAAAACACAAAATACGGGCAAATGTTCAGAGATACCATACATGCTGGTTTCTTCACTATTTCAAAAAATAGACACATATCCATGATCAGGAGAAGACATAGCATCATAAAAGAACTTAAAAATCAGTTTCTGGGAGAAATGTTCTTCATGTTACCTGAGATGAAGCTTCTCTGTTTATGAGCTTTCTGGGCTTTTCTTTTGCGCAAGCTTGCTTCCTTGAACCTCCTGAGGATGGAATGGAGCTTAGAAAGCTTGTGGAGTGGCTGGTTTGAAAGATTCAGCTCTGGTGTAGCAGAAATGGGGATCCTTGTATGTGATGTTTCAGGCTGCTTTGAGGGGTGGCTTTTGTTCTAGGGACAATTTGTGACTCATTGGTGAAAGAAAAAATGAAGTTTGATGGCTGTGTGTGAAGATTCGAAGAGGAGAAGTTTTGGTCAGATTTCTTGGATGCTACATTGTGGGAGGTTTCTGCCTTGTGAATGGTGTGTTTTATGATCCATACATTATCCCTAATCTATTGGAACCAGTCAGAAGACTTGACATGCACTGTGGGAAAAGTATGGAGCAATTGGCCAAAAAGTCAAAAGTTGTTGTACTTGCAGCATGGGCTATGGCAGCAGCTATGTTAGGGCATGTCTTGCTTCAGCTTGAGTCAGGGACAACCCTTGGATGGCTTGAGAATGTCTGCGGCATGTGGATGACAAGCTATGCTAGCTTTTGCAACTTGACAACTTGTGTTTTCTTATGAGTTTATGCTAAGTACATGTGAATCTTCTTGCTGAATTTTGTAGCATAACACGTCTTTTAGTCATGGCAATGTTTAAGAGTCAGCTAGAGACCACATAATTCCTTGGAAAATGACTATGCCAAAAATCCAACTTTGCACTTGTAATGGAAAATGTCTTATGGATTTCTTGAAAATCAAGGCAAACAAAGAAGAATCCCTTGGGCCAATTCTGTTTTTTAGGGCATATGTGATCATGTGATGAAGTTTTGAAGTCACTTTGAAGTCACTAGAATGCTTGATACATGAACTTGCAAGTTTTCCATTTAGTGCATAACTTGAAATTTAGTGATTTTTGCCAACTTTAACAAACCATAACTTTTGATCCAAGATGAATTAGATCATGTTCTTGTACTTTTTGGAAAGGGAAAGATGAGATCTACAACTTTCATGACCAAAGTTTTTTCATTTGAAGCATTTTTGGATCCAAAATCATGACTTGAAAAATGACCTAAAATGGTGCATTCTTGAAAAGTCAACTATGCCCAAAAAGTCAACATTTGCAAAAACCCTAAATTCTTGATTTCTATGGACTTCAACCTTCTTCCATGATCAAATAAAGATCATATACACTCAAAATGATGAAGATCACCCACTGGTTGGGTCATTGGGGGCCTCAGATGCCCTGATTTTACACTGACTTGTCTGAAAAGTCAACTCTTGATCAGATGACTTCCCCATGGAATTTCTTCATGAAAATTGATATGCATACTCTCTATACCATATATAGACCAATGGAAACAAGAATGAACAAAAAATTTGGGGTTATGGCCTCTGAAACCAAAACCCTAATTTTCAGTCAACTGTGCAGTTCAACCTGGCTCTGCATCCACTCAAACCCTAGTTCTTGTGATTCCTCTGCAATTTTGACTTTGAGGAGATGAAATATGATATAAGAACACACATGGACCACTTTGAGTTGATTGGTGGCCTTTGGGGTGGCTCAAGAAGTTCTGGGATTGCTCAGATCACAAACCCTAGGTGCAGATGACTTAGAACCTATGCAGTGAATCAAAAATGAGATGTGAAATGATATGATTGTGTTTATGCACATGAGAATGATCACAAGCCATGGTGTGAATGGGTGAGGGCAAATTTGGGGTGTTTACAGTATACAAGATACGGACGGGTATCTGTAATAAGTAAACATGAGTGAGACACATACGAGTGTGCAACTTGCTGGGGAGAGCATGACACAGACGAGTGTCGGAAGAAGTGTATTGTAAACAAGTATTTGGTTCACAAAGTGTTTAGGCCATTATGCTGGGGAGGGTGACACGGACGGGTGTCAGGGAAGTGTATATAAATGTATCTGTCGATGGAGAACGTTCGGGCGACTTTACTGGGGAATGATGACACGGACGAGTGCCAAAAGGAACATGTATCTGTATTTGAGAGTGCAAAGAGGATGCTTTGGCTTTCTGTTGTGGCTGTGGGTCTTTGTATATATATATATATATATATATATATATATATATATATATATATATATATATGGCTGATGGAATGTTGGTGTAAACAGGTATTTGACTCAAAACATGACTTGTGATTATGCAATATGTTTGATTTTTGCCGTAACGCTCCGTATTAGACGGAATGCTACGCTCTGGTGGGAAATATGATACGAATGCTATGATTATGCCAAGGTACTGATCCGGGATTCGGATCCCGCTGCTGTGAAGATCTCTGGATGATCAGCTTGAAGTGATATCCCAGCTGGGGGGAAAATCATTGGTAGATCTGATACAATATATATGGATCTGCTTGGGGAATTAAATCACTGATAGATCTATCCTTGTGATAAGGAGCCCAGCTGGGGTCCGTGGAAGCTTTCGTCACTTTGTTGTGAGGTCCTCAGACATTGCTCTTATGGATAGAGGTTGAGACTCTGCGGGGAGATGGTTCCCTGTCTAACACTTGGCTGGGGAGGAAAAGATCACTGAACGATCTTCCTAAAATCCTGTAGGGATTCTGCTGGGGAGAAGCGTCTCTGGTGCTACTTGGAAGATGTGATGAGTAAGTACTGATTTGGCAGCTTGCCGGGGAGGAGCTTTCGTGCCTCATGTTGCACTTTGAACACCTGCAATCCTGTTATGACAAAGAAACGTACAAGTATCCCGAGGTATCCCTTATTGGATTCCATCAGAGGAATTTAGACACTCCTGGAAGCAAATATATTTCCTGTAAGCACGTAATAAGAAAAGGCGCATCTGTATTTATGCAACTATTATATTAAGGACATCGGACATTTTTTTTTTGCAAATGAAAATGTACGAGACGAAATGTGACTGGAAATCTGATTTTATTTATTTGCGTGCCTTGAATTGGCAAAATACAGTCAAAGAAACAGATCCCCTGAAATGAGGAGATTGTTAGAAATTGAGAAACAAAAAGGTGCGGGCAATGTTGATGACGCTTCAGTGTGCTTCCCTTTTGCTATGACTCGTATGACATTGACGTTCTTCTTCATCTTGCTTTTGAAGAAGGCTGATTCTGACCGATGCTTGAACCTTTCGAAGCTTACCATGTTGTAAGCGATACAGACGAATTCAGAATGCAGTTGTTCGCTTATTCCCTTATTTTGCGTGGATCACCCTTTCGGGTTTTCAATCCACCGGGATACCCATTTTTGCCTGAGTTGTCCAATGTGGCTTTTCAACTCAGCGGGTGTACATTTTTTCTTATATATTTTCCCTTATTTTTGCCCGAGTCTTTTATTCTGTTTTTGACTCGCCGGGATGCCCTATTTTTTCCTGGACTTACATTCTGTTTTTATGTCCAGCGGGTCATTTTTATGCGAAATATTTTTTAACTGCATCCGAATTCACAGGGGACATGAAGTCTTCACCATCCATAGTACTGAGCATCAGTGCTCCACCAGAGAAAACTTTCTTTACTATGAACGGACCATCATAATTCGGAGTCCACTTGCCCCTGTGGTCTGTCTGAGGAGGAAGGAGTCTTTTCAGCACAAGATCTCCTACTTGGTACTCTTGAAGCCTGACTTTATGATCAAAGGCTTTCTTCATTCTTTTCTGATACAGCTGCCCATGACAGATTGCAGCTAATCTCTTTTCTTCAATCAGACTCAGTTGTTCGTATCGGGACCGGACCCATTCTGCTTCGTTCAACTTAACATCCATCAATACCCGTAAAGAGGGTAATTCAACTTCAACAGGTAGGACTCCCTCCATACCATACACAAGCTGATATGGTGTTGCCCCAGTGGATGTTCTGATTGACGTACGGTACCCGTGCAAGGCGAATGGTAGCATTTCATGCCAGTCTTTGTATGTGACCACCATCTTTTGCACAATTTTCTTGATATTCTTGTTAGCTGCCTCAACAGCGCCGTTCATCTTTGGCCTGTAAGGAGAAGAATTGTGGTGTTGGATCTTGAAGTCCCGGCATAGTTCTACCATCATTTTGTTGTTCAAGTTGGAACCATTATCAGTAATGATTCTCTCGGGCACTCCATACCGACAGATGATGTCTCTCTTTAGAAATCGGGCTACCACTTGCCTGGTAACATTTGCATATGAAGCTGCTTCAACCCATTTGGTAAAATGGTCAATGGCTACCAAGATGAATCTGTGGCCATTTGAAGCAGTCGGTTCAATCTTGCCAATCATATCAATGCCCCACATGGCAAATGGCCAGGGTGAAGACATCACATTCAAAGGATTCGGAGGCACGTGCACCTTATCTGCATAAATCTGGCATTTATGGCATTTTCTGGCATATGCACAACAGTCGGCGTCCATCGTGATCCAGTAATAGCCTGATCTTAACAACTTTTTAGCCATAGCATGCCCTCCAGCATGGGTACCAAAATATCCATCGTGCACCTCGTGCATCAACAAATCTGCTTCAGTCATATCAACGCATCTAAGAAGTACCATATCAAAGTTCCTCTTGTACAAGGATCCATCAGTATTCAGGAAGAAACTACCAGCTAGCCTTCTTAATGTCTTCTTGTCATTGGAAGATGCCCCAGGTGGGTATGTTTGATTCTCCAAGAAGCATTTGATGTCGTGAAACCAAGGCTTATCATCTTTAACAACATCTGCTAAAAATACGTATGCTGGCCTTTCAAGTCTGGATACTGAAATCCGAGGCACAAAGTTGGCAGCTTGAACTTTGATCATGGATGAAATGGTAGCCAGAGCATCTGCAAACTGATTTTCATCTCGAGGGATATACTCAAGTTTGACTGTTGTGAAGAAAGTCAACAATCTCCTTGTATAATCCCGATAAGGTATCAGATGATCTTGGTGGGTGTACCATTTGCCGTTGGTTTGATTAATTACCAGAGCTGAATCTCCGAACACAGTCAACGTCTTGATCCTGAGGTCGATGGCTTCCTCAAGACCCATAATACAAGCTTCGTATTCAGCTTCGTTGTTAGTGCAATTAAAGGTGAGTTTTGCCGAGAAAGGCATGTGAACTCCTTTAGGTGTAATGAGTACTGCACCAACACTACGACCATTCATATTAACAGCCCCATCAAACATCATAGTCCATTCTTCTTCCGGGTCAAGTCCTTCAGTGTGAACAGGCTCTTCGTGATCTTTTGTTTTTATGAACATGATGTCTTCATCGGGGAAGTCAAATCTCATAGGCTGGTAATCATCAATGGGTTACTCAGCAAGGTAATCAGATAATACACTGCCCTTGATGGCTTTCTGAGATGTGTACTGAATGTCATATTCTGTGAGAATCATTTGCCATCTTGCAACCCGTCCGGTAAGTGCTGGCTTCTCGAATATATACTTGACTGGGTCCATCTTTGAGATCAACAAGGTAGTGTGGGTCAACATATACTACCTTAGTCGGCGAGCAGCCCACGCTAAAGCACAAAAAGTTTTCTCGAGCAGTGAATAACGCTGTTCACAGTCGGTAAACTTTTTGCTTAGGTGGTAAATTGCATACTCTTTTTGAACAGACTCGTCATGCTGGCCCAGCACACACCCCATTGACTTTTCTAATATTGTCAAGTACATGATTAGAGGTCTTCCTTCAACTGGAGGCATAAGGATCGGAGGCTCTTGTAAATATTCCTTGATTTTGTCAAAAGCCCTTTGGCAGTCTTCGTTCCACCTGACCATTTGTTCTTTTCTTAACAACCTGAATAAGGGTTCACAAGTTGCTGTGAGGTGAGATATGAACCTTGAAATGTAGTTCAATCTACCTAGAAACCCCCGAACTTCTTTTTCAGTCTTCGGTGCAGGCATCTCTTGAATGGCTTTAACTTTGTCAGGGTCAACTTCAATTCCCCTCTCACTTACAATAAAACCCAGCAACTTACCGGATCGCACCCCGAATATGCACTTGTTGGGGTTTAACTTCAGTTGGTACTTCCTCAGACGCTTAAATAGCTTCAACAGATTCACCATGTGGTCTTCTTCTGTGAGGGACTTGGCAATCATGTCATCCACATAACATTCAATTTCTTTATGGATCATGTCGTGGAATAATGTTACCATAGCCCGTTGATAAGTGGCACCAGCATTCTTCAGTCCGAATGGCATTACCTTATAACAGAATATGCCCCAGGGTGTGATGAAAGTTGTCTTCTCCATGTCTTCAGGTGACATCTTGATCTGATTATATCCTGAAAATCCATCCATGAAGGAGAACACCGAGAACTGAGCCGTATTGTCGACCAATACATCAATGTGAGGTAAAGGGAAGTCATCTTTCGGGCTAGCTCTGTTCAGGTCCCAGTAATCCACACACATCCTCACTTTGCCATCCTTCTTAGGCACGGGTACAATGTTAGCAACCCACGGTGGGTAACTGGTCACAACAAGGAAACCGGCGTCCCACTGTTTTTGTACCTCTTCCTTTATCTTCATTGCCATATCTGGGCGAGTACGGCGCAACTTCTGTTTTACTGGAGGACAACCCTCTTTCAGAGGCAGCTTGTGCATGACAATGTCGGTGTCCAACCCTGGCATATCCTGATAAGACCAAGCAAAAACATCCACATACTCCCGAAGCATGTCAATCAGTTGTTCCTTTACCGAATCTTGCAGACAGGCCCCAATCTTAACTTCTTTCAAGTCTTCTTATGTACCAAGATTAACCGTTTCGACCTCCTCCTGATGAGGAGTGATAACCTTCTCCTCTTGTCTCATCAACCTGGCTAGCTCTTCAGGTAGCTCATAATCTTCTTCAACCCCTTCATTAGCTTGATTAATCGGATTGTCAAAGTCATACGAAGTCATAGCAGTGTTGTTGTCGGTGCAGTATGGAGGGCACTCTCTGCAAGGGTTTAGATTTGTTCGTTTTAGTGATCAATTTTATCTTATTTAGAAAAAAGTGAAAATGAAGTTATCATTTTGAAAAACATTGCCATTTTATTTTTGTACAAAAAATGAGAAATGAAAAACAGTGAGCGAAAAAGAAAAGACTCATTTGCAAAAGATGTCCTGATATTCATTAATTGATCTTTGCACAAAATACAAGATGGCCCGATTACAAAATGAGCCCTAACATCTTGGGCAAGATGCAGGACTTGATGCATGCTTAAAGACAGGAAATAATAATTACTCTGCAGGAGTAACTCTTATAATTTCCTGGGAAGACCAGTTTGAGACATGGTTCCCCGGGATACTTGGACGTATCCAGCTTTCCAGGTTACGCTCGTCTTCTGACTCATCTTCCAAACTATTCACAACATCCGGGGTGAGCATCCCCCCGCTAACAAACTTGGGCTCCGTTGCAGCCTCTGGTTTATCTTGCCGAGTTGGTCTGTAACCCAACCCGAATTGGTCTTCTTTCTTCTCAACTGGTAGCAGCTTGCCCCAGCCTTGAGCAGTACCTTCCTCAACAACCTTTCGGGCTTGTTGGTATGAGGTAATGGAAGTTCCCAGCACAGCAGATGTCTCATTAATATTAAGGGCCTCAAACCCTTAGCTCATGGTTTCATGGATCTCCCCATCCATCTCAATGTATTTGAAGGTAGCCAGCTGGCTAACAAAAATATCCTCCTCCCCGCAAATAGTAATGACTTTGCCTTCCCACTCGAATTTTAACTTCTGGTGAAGGGTTGATGTCACGGCGCCAGCGGCGTGTATCCATGGTCTACCCAATAGACAGCTGTAGGCAGGCTGTATATCCATCACAAAGAAGGTCGTTTTGAAAACTTGTGGGCCAATCATTATTGGTAATTCTATCTCTCCCAGAACTGATCTTTTAGAACCGTCAAAGGCTCTTACTACCAAGTTACTTGGGCGTAGTGCCAATCCATCATTCTCCAGCTTCACAAGGGCTTTCTTGGGCAGGACGTTGAGGGATGACCCTGTGTCTACCAGTACGTGAGAAAGAACTGCACCCTTACACTCCAAGGTAATGTGCAAAGCCTTGTTGTCATTGTGACCTTCCACTATCAGATCAGCATTGGTAAATCCTAGACCATGACTAGCGTTGACATTTCCCACCACAGCTTCTAACTGATTGACGGTAATCTCCTCCGGCACATAAGCTGCGTGCAGGACCTTTAATAGTGCATTCCGGTGAGCCTCAGAGCACATTAGCAATGATAGTATGGAAATCTTGGAAGGCGTTTGGTGAAGCTGGTCTACCACCTTGTAATTACTCTTCTTGATGATTCTCATGAATTCATCAACCTCTTGATCAAAAGGAGTCTTCACAGTTTCTTTGACAACTTGTTCTTCTTGCACCATGCTCTTCCCTTTTGCCTTGGCAACAACTTCTGCTTCAACATTGGGTCTTTGTATTTGCGAGGCAAAAAGACGTCCGCTTCTAGTGAAGCCTCCGCCTCCCCCAACATTGTCTATCTGAGGTGAAGAAGTTGACGATTCCAAAGTGATTTTCTGCCCCTCGCAGTATAAATCTGAACCATAATGCCAAGGGATGGCACTATCGCTTTCGTAAGGAACTGGCCCAGGCACTGTGATAGTAACTGGACTGATAGTAGCTGCAGAGGGAACCACAATGGTGTGTGGATCATAGTATATGGTAACTGGTGCTCTGACAGGAGTAGCATTTTGTTGTGGATTGTTGGAAGGAACATTTGCGGGATCACAGTAAATTGCAACCGTTGAGACGCTTTCATTAACTATTGATGATGTTGTAGAAGGTACCGTTGACTGAATGGGTGTTGCAGTTGTAGCAGGGATAGTAACTGAACTTGCATCCGTTGAAGTGATTGATTGAGCAGTTGTTGGAGTTGTAGTAGAGTCCGTTGGAACAATGGTTGCTGACGTTGTAGGAGTATTTGGGATTGTTGATGAAGGAATTGTTGAAGTTGTAGGCGCTGTTGTCGTAATTTAAAGGATACCATCCTTAATAAGACCATCTATGCCGTTTCTCAGCCTTTCACACCCATTGACTACAATATTGCAATACCCACAGCCGAGCTCACACCCGGGGAACATTTGGCATTCTAAAAGCTGAGCTTTGATTTCAACCAAAGGTGTTCGAATTTGTGCAACACTGGTGATTAAGGTGGATGGTTTGCCTTCCTCAATAGCATTAATCCTAGGCCCGTTGTGACTAGGCATTGGATTCCTTGTAACATTCGGAGGAGGTGCAAAGTTTAGAGCTTTTGAGTCCACTAGATCTTGGACTTTCATCTGTAGGGCCCGACATTTTTCAGTGTTATGCCCTGGTGCGTTCGAGTGAAATGTACACCTGGCATTTGCATCATAATTCTTTGGCATATTGGCGGGATCTGGAGGTGCCAATGTTCTTAACTCAACCAGGTTGAGCTTCAGGAGTTGTGGCAAGAGTGCAGCATACGGCATTGGAATTGGGTCAATTACCCTGTTTGCCTGTGATGGTCTTTGTTGGAAAGGACATTGTTATTGGTTGTTGTTGTTGTAGGTTCTCTGTTGCGGATAATGAACTTGTTGTTGATACTGTGGTTGTTGTTGTTGAGGATATGCTGATTGTTGGGGAATCGGAGCTGGAATGGTAACTGCTGCTACTGATCGGTGCACATATTGAGGCCTGCCCCTACTTGCATGAATGGAATTTGTTTCACCGGCCCTTCGGGGTCCCACAAAAGGCTTCCTGGGATTACTGGATGAACTTGCACCACTGTCGGAAATTTTGCCCATCTTCAAGAGACTTTCAATCCTTTCACCAGCTATGACCACATCAGCAAAGCTGGTAGAGGAGAAGGCAACCAATCTATCAATATAGGTTCCTTGTAATGTATTCATGAACATGTCAGCCATTTCCCTCTCCGACATGGGTGGTTGGACAGCAGCAGCAAGCTGTCTCCACCTTTGGGCATATTCTCTAAAGCTCTCTCTAGAAGACTGAGACATGCCAATTAGAAGAGTTCTGTTGGGAGCCATGTCCAGGTTGTACTGATATTGTCTGATGAAAGCTTCAACTAAGTCTTTCCAACATCTAATGGTAGCTCTAGTCAAGTGTGAATACCACTCTCTTGAAGCCCCAGTCAGACTATCTTCAAAGTAGAACCTCCACAATTTTTCATCCTTAGTATACGCCTTGAGTCTTCCTAGGAAAGACTGCAGGTGAGTGCGTGGACAGGAAGTACCATTGTATTTTTCAAAGCATGGAGGTTTGAATTTGTGGGGAATTCTCACCCCATCCACTAGGCCCATGTCCATCACATCGAAGCCCAAAGAATTCTGAGACTCCAAAGATCTTAACTTCTCAGCAATTTCGTCCAATCTCCTGTCGTATACTTCATCTCCAGCCCCCATAACAGTAAACTGTTCTTCCTGGGGATCTTCTTGCAAGATTCTCCCCTCGGCAGTATTACCTTGCACATTTCTCGGGATGTTGACTTCTGGATCCAGATGAGGTCCAAATACTGGTGGGTCAATACGAGGCTGGCCCCGTTCATTGTTACTAGTTCCTCCTGTTCCAAGGTGTGGCTCCTCAGGAGTTTGTCTTTCCACTAGTTCTCTTAACCTTTCTTGACTCTGGGCTAAGCCAGTCATCACTGCCATGAATTGAGACATCTGATTTCTCATCTTCAATCTCTCATTGGTCATCTGATTTCTGACCTCAGTCAGATCCTGCTGTACTTGTTCCATCTGAATACCGGGAAGGTTGTTGCGAGTCGGGTACCAGTGCGTGCGGTTGACAGGGAACACTCGGCGATGAGCAATGTTTCCTTGTGTCACAACAAAGTTAGAAACAAAGATAATAACAAAACCTACAAAACAAAACAAAAGTTAGTATGCAATGCAGTATGCTTATTTGTTTTCCAAGGTATCCGGTTTGGTTCTTGATTTTGACATTTCCAGACCTCGAGGAAGATGCTTGATGTTGTTGAGAAGCCCAAATGACAACAAACTAAAATATATTACAAATGATGAACAATACATAGTTTGTTATACAATACATGCCCATGGAGGGGTCAAAATACAACAAAAGAGGAAAAGTACATCAAATGGAAACAAACAACAAGCAAAGAATCAGACATCCAGTCCAAACTCATCCTCTCTGACCTCCTTTAGGAGTGCCTCAGTCACTGGACCAGCTGGGTGCTCTATAATGGTCCTAATGAGGAGGTTCCTGGTAGCAATGGCAGTAGTCAGCTTCTTATGCCTGTCCTGGTCTTTGGATCTTTTCAATCCTGCTCTGAGCTTCAACTCTGAAATCTCCTTCTGGGCTGCCAGCAAAGCTTCCTGCTGCTTCTTCTCATTGGCCTCTAGCTGTTCAATCTTGGCTTGAGTCTTCTGGTCTTCTTGTGTACGGGCTTCGGTGATCCTGACCCACCTAGCCTGACTCTCTTGCAGGTAGAGCTCAGTCCTAGCTTTCTGAATCTTAGCCTCCTTACAAGCATTCTTCAATATCTGTTTTCCAGCTCTTGCTTTCCTGATATAGTCCTATGTCTTCTCAATTTTGGTGAGATGCTCCACCCTAAGCTTCTCCAACCTCTCAATATCCAGACGACCATCACTTCTTTCCCAGAAAGTCTTCTTCAAGGCTTGAGATAGGTTCTCATTCCTCTCTTTCAGCTTCTCAAATTCTTCTAGGCTGACAGTTGCTGCAGGTTGTACTGTAGAGGGTCCAGGTATGTCCTCCAAGATGAAAGGCATTCCAGTAATTTGAGCTTTAGTACGGGACCAGTCATAGTACTGAGCTGAAGCAACATTATTACACCTTCCAAGGATAGCTACCCCCTTTGTCTGGATGTTGTCCCAAGCCCAGGATGCTTGTCTGACAACAGCTGAATCAGGTTTCACTTCACAAAACAGGGTCTCAGCTAAATCTTGTCCTCTGGGAGGGTGAACCAAAGCATAGCCCAGTTGTCTCTTAAACAACAAAGGATTGTAATTGATGCAACCCTTTACTCCTATAAGAGGCACATTTGGGTATTGTCCACAACTGGTGATGATGTCCTTGCCTTTGGTGCTCTGGGTGCACCATCTAATATCATCTGAAGTCAAGGCAATGAACCTCTTGGCCCAATTCTTCTGTTAGTGGGGATTCAGGAAGGCATCTGACTTAGGCAGGTGTCTGAGCAGCCAGGTGTAAAACAAAGGAGCACAACATCTTACCAGCTACCCCCTTTGTTTCTCATTCCTCTAATGAATGGAGTAGTAAAAATCTCTTAGCAATGTGGGCACTGGGTTCTTCAGCATGAACAAGTGGATAGCATTCTTGCTGACAAATTTGGGCTCATCTGCAAACAATATAGCCCCATATATGCTGAGGGCCAACAGTGCACAAACTGCCCTCCACTCTCCTAAAGAGGCTTTCAGGATGGCCTGAGAAATCAAGAAGTCCAAATGCAAACCAGGGATCCCAGCTTTTGTTGTCATATTTTGCTCAATCAAGGCAAGCTCCAGGTGTAATGCATTTGCTATTTCTTCATTTCTGGGAGCTGGCATTTCTGGGTTGAAAGGAATTCCACCTCTGATAGGCACTCCAATCAATAAAGAAAACTCTTCCAGTAGAGGCCCTAACTGGAAGTCTGGAAATGTGAAGCATCTCAAAGGAGGGTCATAAAACTGCAAACATGTGTGGATCATGCTCCTCTGAGAAGGGTCAAGGTCCATAACCACATCCAGGATACCTCCATAGTGTTCCCTAAACAAAGGGATGTGGTCAGGTGTGATGAGTGACTGGACCTGCCTGATACCAGTCAACACAGGCTCAAAGAAATGGTAGGATATGTTGCTCTTCCTGGGAGTGGTCATGAGTGCTGATGAAGAGCTGAAGATAAGTGCTGATGAGGATTAAGACTGATACTGGAGATGAGCCACTGACAGGCTGATGCTGGTGATGATGAAGCTAGCTGAAGCAGATAACTGATGAAGATAGCTGAAGCAGAGGTCTATGCAGAAGGAGGGGTAAAAACCAAAACCAAGATACAGTGAAATGGATACCCTGAAAAGCAAATAAACAAATGTTAAATGATGCAGTGATGATATATGCAAATGATATGCAAGGGTTTGTGATCAAGCTGGATCTGATTATCTGTCTTGATATAAGTCCTTGTATGTTCAGAAAAGTCCGGTTGAAGGCTTAGAAATCCAGTATCCCAGGTGGGGGACTCAAATAAAGAGTCACATGTCCAGGGTTAATCACAAGAACTGTCCAAAGTGGAGTACTCTCAAACAAAATAGTAACAGGGTATGATGTGGTCAAGGGTTCCTGAAAACCTGTAAACAACCCAACCCCCTCACAGGTAGTGTTCTAAAACAAAGATCCTCAGACTTGGATCAGTTATGAGAAGTGTAAACACTTCTAACTCGGAGGTACATTGTTTACAATAATCATAAAAGATCCTCCTCTAATTCACCTCAGATTATGAAGGTCATAATAAAGGTCATCCAAACTTAGCAGGCTTCCTAGATAGCCCTAGCACTACAGGAAATCTGTAGCACAAAGTTCTCAAGAAGAAACCCATATCTGAACCGTGTTTCATATTCCCGCACCATACCGAAATGGATTGGGAAAGAACATGAACAACTCTAGCCTAGGTGTCACTCAGGTCCCAGGTATAGAACCTTAAACTCTCAATGAAACCCCACCCACCAAAACAGAAACCAGATCCAGCAATGACAGTATGACAGTATGATGTATAAAACTGTAAAGAAAGCAATAAACAAGACTGTACATAAAGCAATAAAATAAATACATAAACACATATAACACATAACACCCCAGTAAACACAAATAAAATAAGCGCTAGGAGGAACCCATAAAAAGAACCAGAAGCCCTGGTTACAATATAAGGGTCCCCAGCAGAGTCGCCAAGCTGTCGCTCCCACCAAATGACACCTGGTCAGAAGGGGTACATACGCGAACGGTCGGCGAAAGGAGAACATGAAGATGAACTGAAAAGAGTCGCCAGCTAGGCATTTTTATCCCGAAGGAAAGGTAATGCTGCATAAACCTAAGAAAAGACGGATAAGACGGTTGCGAACCAGAGAAACCGAGAAAGGGGGTTGGTTACAACCTGGGAAGGTATTAGCACCCAGATTGTCCTCCGTACTCGACGGGATCCACGCTTAAAAGATTTGTGTTTTAAAAGGGTAGTGTCAGTGCAATCTGTGAATCAAAGATGGAAAGAATGCAAGTGTCAGTGCAAAAAAGAAATGTGAAGTGAGTAAAAGAAGTGTCAGTGTAAAGAAAGGAGGAAATGCTCGAGACAGTGAGGCTTAAAGAATAATGCTGGAATGAGAGGGAATATACAGAGACTTTTGTTCGATAACTGTTAAGTTATGCCTACGTATCCTCTCGTGCAATGAGGAAGTCAGAACACCGTAGTTCGACTCAAAGAGACTGAAAGATAAATTGACTTGTGAACTGCTTGCTTGCCTATGCTCAAGTGTATGACCTGTCTGGCTCAGGTGCAAACTGTCTTGCATTAGACGGAAGAAGCAAGTTCTCGTTTGTGAATGAGTGTGATGAGAAAAGAATCCCGGAGGAGACGATTATTGTTTGTTTTTTTGGTGTTTTCAATCTTTTATTGCTTTTTTTGTTTGTCATAAGTTAATGAGCTTAAGCCTAAACCAAGGGTTAGTAAACTCATCATATCCTCCCTCTGATTCGGGATAATGAGAATACCTTAAGTATGAAGTAAGCACCTCACACTTAATCACCATGATGTAGGATTAAGATCATTAACCTACTTGTGATTATTTAGATGTTTTTGGAGTTTTTGTTTAGTGTTAAGTAATGAGTTTAAGCACTAATCAAGGATTTAATGGACCCATAACACCATCCTAATAGAAGGATAATAGATGAGAGTATTTAAGCTGAGGAAGATACCCCAACTTAATCCATGATTAGGGATTAACCTCATGACAAAATAAAACCTTTATTAAGTGGATTTTAGTTAGTGATATGGTTAATAAGTGAATTTTATGGTTTTATAAGATAACTTGAGGGGGACTTGTCCATTAACACTAGGGTTAGTTCTTCTTGACCAATTAAGGAAGAATTAGAACCCTAATGCAAGGCCCAAGTTACAAGCTTGATGTCTTAGTGATTATTATGTGGATTGATTTAAAGGAATTAAACACATTAAGGGTTTAACACTTAGGATTAAAGTTATACATTCCATCCTAATAGAAGGATACAGGCATAACCCTAATCACAAAGCCTTAAAACCTTTAAGGTTTAGTCCTTGATTAAGAGATGAGAAGAGAAGACTCAAAGATGACACAAAGGTAAAACTAATGGGGGGACTAATCAAACCCTAATTGTGATCATGCTTGGGTGTTCCTAGGGTTTATGAAGCTTGCAAGAGATCTTCAAGGAAAAGCCACCAAGGAAGAAACATGATGAAGGAAGGAGAAGCAAGAAGCAAGACAACTTACTTCACTTAAGAAGATAAGTTGCTTGGAGAAAGAAAGTGGGGAGGGAGCATGAATGAGCAAGCTCACTCTAATACAAAAAGTAAAATGCAGGAAAGATGTATAAGAGAGATGAGAAAAGATTATGAGAAGTGAAGGCAAATCCACTTCTCTAATACTTACCACCTGAAAAAGTTAGCAAAAAAAATGAAATGAAGTGAACATAAAATGAATGCAATGATGTAAACCAAAAACAGAAGCATAAACATGATGCTAATGATGCTAATAGGTGATGCAAACATATGTCATGAGTTGTGGATGATCATACAAGGATGAGGATGCAAATGAAGTATGTTTTGAACCATGAAAGTTCATGAAAGTTTATGAAATGAAATGAATGCACAACATGGCAAATGAATGATGCAATAATCAAACATGACTCTAATATGTCCTAATATGTCTTATAAGTCATGTGAATGCACAAAATGTCATGGCAAACTCATGTATGCAAGCATATGAGAGATGAATGCAAATGAAGGCAAAAATTAGGGTTTATGCACAAGACACAAAGCAAAATTCAAAATCAGAAGCAAATGACAAGATAAAAAAATTGAAAATGGGATCAAAGGAAACCTAACCCTACATAAGTTCACTGCCCAAAGGAGGGGACCTAACTCTTAACCTAAAGGGAGTTATGATTTTCTCAAGTTTGCTAGGGTTTTAAGGCACTTCAAAAGGGAAAATGCACAATAAATTGAAAATGAAAGATATTCAAACCAATTTTATCCTAGAAACTACATGATATGAGGAATACAATGCAAAAAGAGCCAACATCAAACTCTTCATAGTTAGGCAGAAAGGATTTTTCCAAGTTAGGGTAAAAATATTGACTTTTAAGAACCCTAATTCCAAAGAAAAATGTCAAAATATGTCAAGAACCAAAAAT
The DNA here is from genome assembly GCA_963966055.1 of Lathyrus aphaca. Classification (NCBI taxonomy): domain Eukaryota; kingdom Viridiplantae; phylum Streptophyta; class Magnoliopsida; order Fabales; family Fabaceae; genus Lathyrus; species Lathyrus aphaca. The sequence goes on along the minus strand of OZ014523.1, from coordinate 203,196,824 downwards.
AAATTTGTTTGAAGAGTTTGATAATGTTTCTAAATGTATCAAAATGCAATGTGATTTTTTTGGTGATTTTTAGAAACTTAAATGTTATTTTAATTAATTAATTCTCATTAACTAATTACAAACATTTAAATATTTTTAAAATACGAAAATTATGCAAAAAAATAAATTAAAAATTATTTCCAGAATGAGAAAAATATTTTATGCCATGGTGCAAAAAATGAGATTTTTTAGAAATGATTTGCTATTTTAAATAAAATGTGCAAGAAAAATGAATTAAAAAGAAAATAAAATTGAATTAAATGGAAAGTAATCAGATCCAAGAGCCAGGATTCAAAGCTGAGACGCGGGAGTTGACTGGCGCGCGTTTGGAAGGCTAGGATTGGTTCTGATTAAATTCAAACTAAACCTAATTAATTATCCTAATTAATTGAGATTAGGGTTAAGTGACAGATCCTGGCCATTGAGGACGCGCGCGAAAACAAAATCCAACGCACCAAATTCAAACTTGGCTAATCACCTGAGATTAGCCCTAATTATTTTCAGATGATCGGAATAGTGCTCCAGTCATCTTCTCCGGCAACTCAAAATGCTATCTCTCTCCCTAAGCCTCTAAACCCTAATCTCTCTGCCCAGAATCAAACCCCACGCATCACATAACAAGAATCATCCACCAAAACAAATTTATTTCACACATTCAAGCTGAATCGAAGCAAATTAGTTCTAGGTCAAAAAAATTTCAGAGAGCTCATACATGCTTAATACTTGATCATTTTCAAAACTAAACATATCAGAATCATCAGTGAATCATGAAGAACCATTTAGGAACTTAAAAACGCGTTTCTGGAAAAAATGTTCATCTTGTTACCTGAGATAGGACCTTCTAATTCTGAGCTTTCTGGGTCCTCCCTTGATGCAAGCACACTCCTATGAACCTCCTGAAGATGATATGAAGCTTAGAAAACTTTGAGGATGACTGGTTTTGAAGTTCCAGTTATGGTGTAGCAGATTTTGAGGTTTTTGTATGTGATGTTTTTTACTGATTTAGGGGTTGATTCTTGTTCTATGGATGATATGTGACTTGTTGGTGAAGAAAAATTTGAAGTTTGATGGCTGTGGGAGGAGTTTCGAAGAGATGAAGGTTTTTGCAAGTTTTGTGAATTCTGATTGTGTGTGTGTTCTGAGCTTGTCTCCAACCTGTTTTATGATCCATAACATATCCCTAAACTATTGGAAGAGGTCTGAGGAAGTGACATGCACTATGGGAATGGCATGGGGCAATTGGCCAAAAAGTCAATGGTAGGTGTACTTTAAGCATGGACCATGGCAGAAGCTATCTTAGGGCTACTCTGAGTTCAGCTGCCTTCAAGGAGGGCCATGGGATGTTCTGAGGTGATCTGAAATGGATGAAGGGTGAGATGTCACATGTTTTGCCTTTTTACAACTTGTTTCATTTGAAGCTTTTGGTCATGGATATGTGACATCCCTTGGGCAATTTGCAGCAAGATGGACCATATGAAGTGGTTATAATTCTTTGAGATCACTTAGCAACCAATCCAATCAATGGAAGTCTCTTTTGCAAAAAATCAATTCTTGAAGATTCATGAAAAATGCCTTATGGTGACTTGTAATTCAAGGCATGCAAATGGGAAATCTCTTGGGCAATTCTGAATTTTGGACCATGTATGATGTTTGTATGATGATTAGAAATTAATTAGAGGTCACATTTGGCTTTGGCAAGTGTTTTTGCAAGTTTCCTCTTTGGCACAAAAGTGAAAATTAAGTGATTTTTCTCAACTTTGCAAGGCCATAACTTTAGTTCTAAAATGAATTAAATCAAGTTCTTGTTCTTTTTGAAAATGGGAGGATCCAATCTACAACTTTCATGACCAAGAATTTTTCATTTGAAGCTTTTTTTGAATCAAAAAGAGGAGGTTGAAAAACTTTCCCAAAATGGCAAGTTTACATTACAAGTCACTTTCCCAAAATGACAAGTTTGCAAATGGCTTAAAATTCTTCAATTTTGTGAACTTCTAACTTCTTCTAAGATCAAACAAAGATCATACACATCCAAAATGATGGAGAATCCCCTTTGGTTGGATGATTGGGGGCCTTAGATGCCCTGGTTTTGCACTGACTTGCTTAAGAAGTCATCTATTGATCAGATGCCTTCCCCATTGAATTTCTTCATGAAAATTGGTGCGCATGATCCTCATATCATATAGAGACCAATAGAAACAAGAATGACCAAAAAATTTGGAGTTATGGCCTCTGAAACCAAAACCCTAATTTTTAGGTCATCTGTGTAGTTAAGCTTGGCTCTGCTTGCATGCCTTTCTCAGTTCTTGTGATTCTTTGACTTCCTTGGCCTTGGGAGGATATAATATGATGCTTGAACATACATGGACCCTCTTGAGATGAATGAAGACCTTTGGAGTGGCTCAGAAGGCTCATGGATTGCTCAGATCACAAACCCTAGATGCAGATGACTTTGAACCAATGCAGTGAAGTAAAAAATGCAATATGAGATGATATGATTGAACTTATGCAAATGAAAAGATCAGAAGCCATGATGTGAACTTAGTGAGGGCAAATTTGGGGTGTTTACAGATGTCATTACCTGTTAGAATCATTTGCCATCTTGCAACCCTTTCGGTAAGTGCTGGCTTCTCAAATATGTATTTGACGGGGTCCATTTTTGAGATCAACAAAGTAGTGTGAGTCAACATATACTGTCTTAGTCGGCGAGCAGCCCACGCTAAAGCACAACAAGTTTTCTCGAGCAGTGAATAACGTTGTTCACAGTCGGTAAACTTTTTGCTTAGGTAGTATATTGCATATTCTTTTCGACCAGACTTGTCATGCTGGCCCAATACACACCCCATTCATCCTTCTAATACAGTCAGGTACATTATTAGAGGTCTTCCTTCAACTGGAGGCATAAGAATTGGAGGTTCTTGTAGGTACTCCTTGATCTTGTCAAATTCCTTTTGACAATCTCTGTTCCACCTGACCGTTTGTTCCTTTCTAAACAATTTGATCAAGGGTTCACAGGTCGCAGTGAGATAAGATATGAACCTTGAAATGTAGTTCAATCTACCCAAGAACCCCCGAACTTCCTTTTCAGTCCTAGGTGCAGGCATCTCCTGAATGGCTTTGACTTTGTCGGGATCAACCTCAATTCCCTTTTCACTTACAATAAATCCCAGCAGTTTACCGGACCGCACCCCGAATGTGCATTTGTTGGGGTTTAGCTTCAGCTGATACTTTCTCTGACGCTTGAACAACTTCAGCAAATTTAATAGATGATCTTCTTCAGTGAGGGACTTGGAAATCATGTCATCCACGTAGCATTCAATTTCTTTGTGGATCATGTCGTGGAATAATGTTACCATAGCCCGTTGATAAGTCGCACCAGCATTCTTCAGTCCAAAAGGCATTACCTTGTAACAAAATGTGCCCCAAGGTGTGATGAAGGTTGTTTTCTCCATGTCTTTGGGTGACATCCTAATCTGATTATACCCAGAAAATCCATCCATGAAGGAAAATACTGAGAACTGAGCTGTGTTGTCAACCAATACATCAATGTGAGGTAATGGGAAGTCATCCTTTGGGCTAGCTCTATTCAGATCCCGGTAATCCACACACATCAGTACCTTTCCATCCTTTTTAGGCACTGGTACAATGTTAGCGACCCACGGCGGGTAACTAGTTACAGCAAGAAAACCGGCGTCCCACTGTTTTTGTACTTCTTCTTTGATCTTCATGGCCATATGTGGACGAGTACGGCGTAACTTTTGCTTCACTGGAGGGAAATCTTCCTTTAATGGCAGTTTGTGCATTACAATATCCATATCTAGACCTGGCATGTCTTTATAGGACCAAGCAAAGATGTTGACGTATTCTTGAAGCATGTCAATAAGTTGTTCTTTTACTGAAGCCTGCAGACTGGCCCCAATCTTCACTTCTTTAAAATCCTCCTCGGTACCAAGATTAGCTATTTCAACCTCCTCCTGATGAGGAGTAATCACTTTCTCTTCTTGCCTTAACAACCTAGCTAACTCTTCAGGTAACTCATAGTCTTCTTCAACCCCTTCATCAGCTTGATTAATTGGATTGTCGAAGTCATACAAGGTCATAACAGTGCTGTTGTCGATGCAATTTGGAGGATAATCTCTGCAAGGGTTGAGATTTGTTCGTTTTAGTGATCAATTTTAATCTTGTTTAGAAAAAGTGAACATGAAGTTGTTTATTTTGAAAACATTGCCATTTTATTGTTTTTGTACAAAAGTGAAAAATGAAAAGACAGTGAGCGAAAAAGAGACTTGTTTGCAAAAGATGTCCGATATTCATTGATAATTCATTTGCACAAAATTACAATATGGCCCTATTACAAAATGAGTCCTGACACCTTGGGCAAGATGCAGGACTTGATGCATGCTAAAAAAGACAGGAAATAATAATTACTCTGCAGGAGTAACCCTTATAATTTCCTAGGAAGACTAGTTAAGGACTTGGTACCCCGGGATCCTTGGAGGTATCCAGTTCTCCAGGTTGCGGTCGCTTTCCGCCTCGTCTTCCAGGTTGTTAACAACATCTGGGGTGAGCATCCCCCGACTGATGAATTTGGGCTCTTTTGCAGCCTCTGATTGATCTTGTCGGAATGGTTTATAACCCAAACCGAATCTGTCCTCTTTTCCACCGGCAGCAGCTTGCCCCAGCCTTGGGCATTACCATCTTTAACAACCTTCCGGGCTTGCTGATAGGCGACAATTGAAGTACCCATCCTATCCTCCTGGGATGCAGCAAATACTTCAGTCGTCGCCTCATTGACATTCAGAGCCTCGAACCCCTGGCTCATGGTTTCATGGATTTCACCATCCATCTCAATATATTTGTATGTAGCCAGATGGCTAACAAATATGTCCTATTCACCACAGATAGTGATAATCTGTCCTTCCCACTCATATTTCAATTTCTGGTGAAGGGTCGACGTAACTGCGCCTGCAGCGTGAATTCATGGTCGACCCAACAAACAACTGTAGGCCGGCTGAATGTCCATCACATAGAAAGTAGTCTGAAAGACCTGCGGACCGATTATCACCGACAACTCCACCTCTCCAAGAGCAGACCTCTTGGAGCCATCAAAAGCCCTGACCACCAGATTTCTTGGTCGGAGAGCTATTCCATCATATTCGAACTTGACAAGAGCTTTCTTCGGCAAGACATTAAGTGAGGACCCAGTGTCCACAAGAACATGAGATATTACAACTCCTTTGCACTCCAGGGTTATGTGCAAAGCCTTATTGTGGTGACGTCCTTCTGTTGTTAAATCAGCATTGGTGAAACCTAACCCATGGTTGTATTGACATTAGACACAACTGTCTCAAGTTGATTCACTGTGATCTCTTCTGGCACGTAGGCAGCATGCAGAACTTTGAGTAGTGCGTCCCGATGAGCCTCGAAACACAACAGCAGGGATAGGATTGAGATCTTGGAAGGATTCTGGTGGAGCTGATCTACAACCTTGTAGTCACTTCTTTTAATTATCCTCATAAATTCATCCACATCCTGATCAAAGGATGATTTATGAGTTTCTTTTGGTACAGGTTCTTCAGGTGCCACACTCTTTCCTTTGGCTTTGACAGCAGCCTCTGCCTCAGTATTAGTCTTTGGAGCTTGTGACGTAAAGAGGTGTCTGCTTCGGGTGAAGCCTCCGCCTCCCCCAACATTATCCACTTGAGGAATAGGAACCGAAGAATCAAGAAGGACTTTTTCTCCGTTGCAGTAAAGGTCTACACCATAGTACCATGGTACAACATTGTCTTTGTCATACAAAATGGGCCCTGGCACCGTGATGGTGACTGGGCTTACTGCAGCAGAGGTTGGAACCATTATTGTTTGCGGATCATAAAAGATGGTGACAGGACTTCTGGAGGATGTTGGTGGGGATTGATTGAAGCTTGATTGTTGTTGAAACTGTTGTTGAGATTGTTGTGGGTAATTATTGGAATCCGAGACCATTGTAGGGTCATAATAGATGGTAAATATGGAGACAGCGTTGTTGGTGGTTGCTGAAGTTGTAGAAGGAGATGAAATGGAACTGTTGTTTGCTGAAGTGATGGAATAAGTGGTTGCTGAAGTTGTAGATGAGTCAGTAGAAACAATTGTTGTTGCAATTGTAGAAGAATCACTTGTTGTTGTAAAAGGAGTTGCTGGTGTTGTAGAAGGTGTTGTGGTTATCTGCAGAATGCCTTCTTTAATCAAGCCATTGATGCCATTCCCCAAACATTCACACCCATTCACGGAAATCTTGCAAGATTCACAACAGGCCTCACAACCTGGAAACACTTGGCATTTCAAAAGCCGAGCTTTAACCTCTGCTAGAGGTGTCTGAATACTTGCAATATATTCAATCAAACTCATGGGTGAGTCTTCCTATATATCATTAATCCTTGGCCCACTGTGGCTTGGCATAGGATTTTTCATAACATTGGGAGGTGGTGCAAAGTTCAGGGCCTTTGAATCTACCAGATCCTGGACCTTCATATGCAGAGCCCTGCATTTTTCTGTGGAGTGACCAGGTGCATTAGAATGAAAAGCACACCTAGAGCTGACATCATAATTTCTTGGAAGGTTCTGAGGATCAGGTGGAGTCAATGTCCTCAACTCAACAAGATTGAGTTTTAGGAGTTGTGGCAGCAATGTGGCATATGGCATTAAAATAGGGTCAATCACCCTATTGATCTGAGATGGCCGCTGTTGAAAAGGGCGTTGTTGTTGATTGTTGTTATTGTTGTTGTAAGATCTCTGTTGAGGAAACTGTGGTTGTTGAGGAAAGTGTTGTGGTTGTTGAGTATACAGAGGAGGTGGAGTAGGAATAGTGACGGAAGCAATTGATCTGGGAAGATATTGGGGTCTTCCTCTTCCCACATGTACAAAGTTTGTTTAAACAGATATACGGGGCCCAGCAAATGGCTTCCTTGCACTGCTTGAACTGGCACCGTCGTCGGAAATCTTTCCCATCTTCAGTAGGCTCTCAATTCTTTCCCCAGCTATCACCACATCTACAAAGCTGGTGGAAGAAAATGCAGCCAATCTGTCAATATAGGTACCCTGGAGAGTATTTATGAACATATCTTCCATCTCCCTCTCTGACATCGGGGGTTGAACGGCAGCAGCTAGTTGCCTCCACCTTTGGGTGTACTCTCTAAAGCTTTCTCGGGAAGACTGTGACATTCGCATCAGAAGGGTTTTGTTTGGAGCCATGTCCAGATTATACTGATATTGACGAATGAAAGCTTCATCCAAGTCTTTCGAATTCCTTACTATGGCGCTGGTCAAGTGGGAGTACCATTCTCGGGATGCCCTTATCAAGCTATCCTCGAAGTAAAACATCCACAGCTTCTCATCCATGGTGTAGGGTTTCAATCTCCCCAGGAAAGACTGAAGATGGGTACGTGGGCATGATGTGCCATTTTATCTTTCAAAACAAGGGGGTTTGAACTTGTGAGGAATTATCACCCCTTCCACCAATCCCATGTCCATGACATCAAAACCCAGAGAGTTTTGGGATTCAAGAGACCTTAGTTTCTCTGCAATTTCATCCAACCGACGATCGTAAACCTCGTCTCCAGCCCCAACCACAATAAACTTCTCTTCTTAAGGGTCCTCCTGCAAGGCCCTTCCTCCAGTGTTACCTTGGGTGTTCCTTATAGCATTTATGTCTGGGTTCAGGTGAGGTCCAAACTCTGGTGGATCAGTGTGAGGCTACACGTGATCGTTGTTACTGGTACCCCCTGTACCTGGATGGTTTTCCTCGGGAGTTTGTCGCTCGACTAACTCTCTCAGTCTTTCCTGGCTCTGAGCCAAACCAGTAATCACTGCCATAAATTGATTCATTTGGGCCCTCATCTCTGTCCTCTCATTGGCCATTTGGGTCCTCACATCAATCAAGTCTTGTTGAACTTGATCCATTTGTAATCCCGGAAGGTTGTTTCTTGTTGGATACCGGTGCACTCTATTGACGGGGAACACTCTTCTACGAGCAATGTTTCCTAAAACAAGGATCCTCAGATTTGGATCAGTTATGAGAAGTGTAAACACTTCTAACCCGGAGGTACAATGTTTACAATAACCATAAAAAAATACTCCTCTAATTCACCTCATTTTCTGAAGGTCATAGTAAAGGTCATCCAGACTTAGCAGGCTTCCCAGATAGCCCTAGCACTACAGGAGATCTGTAGCACAGAGTTCTCAAGAAGAAACCCATATCTGAACCGTGCTTCATATTCCCGCACCAGACTGAAATGGAATGGGAAAGAACATGAACCACTCTAGCCTAGGTGTCACTCAGGTCCCAGGTATAGGACCTTAAACTCTCAATAGAACCCCACCCACCAAGACAAAACCAGATCCAGCCAAACACAGTATGACAGTATGATGTATATAAAGCTATATAAGAAAGCAATAAAAAAACTGTACATAAAGCAATAAACAAAATAAATATACAAACACAAATAGCACATAACACCCCAGTAAACACAAATCAAACAAGCGCTAGGAGGAACCCACAAAAAGAACCAGAAGCCTTGGTTACAGTATAAGGGTCCCCAGCAGAGTCGCCAAGCTGTCGCTCCCCAAAAGATGAGGCTGGCTCAAATAAGATACAGACGCGAACGGTTGGCGAAAGGATAAAATGAAAAGAGTCGCCAGCTAGGCATTTTTATCCCGAAGGAAAGGTAATGCTGCATAAACCTAGAAAGATATGGATAAGACGGTCACGAACCAGAGAGACTGAGAAAGGGGGTTGGTTACAACCTGGGAAGGTATTAGCACCCAGATTGTCCGTCGTACTCGACGGGATCCACGCTTAAAACATTTGTGTTTTAAAGGGGTAGTGTCAGTGCAATTTTGTGTGCAAAAGAAGCTGGGAAGAATGCAAGTGTCAGTGTAAAAGAAATGTGAAGTGTATAAATGTACAGTGTCAGTGTAAGAACAAGAATGAGATGCTCAAGATCATGAGGCTTAAATAATAATGCTGGAAGGAGGGGGAATATACAGAGACTTTTGTTCGATAACTGTTAAGTTATGCCTACGTATCCTCTCGTGCAATGAGGAAGTCAGAACACCGTAGTTCGACCCAAAGAGACTGAAAGATGAATTGACTTATGAACTGCTTGCTTGTCAATGCTCAAGTGTATGACCTGTCTGGCTCAAGTGCAAACTGTCTTGCATTAGACGGAAGAGGCAAGTTCTCGTTTATGAATGGAGGAGATGAGAAAAGAATCCCGGAGGAAACGATTATTGTTTGTTTTTGTGTTTTCAGTCTTTTATTGCTTTTGAATGTTTGTCATAAGTTAATGAGCTTAAGCCTAAACCAATGGGTTAGTAAACTCATCACATCTTCCCTCTGATTAGGGGTAATGAGAATGCCTTAAGTGTGAAGTCAACTTCTCACACTTAAACACCTTTGGTGTAGGATTAAGATCATTAACCTACTTGTGATTATTTAGATGTTTTTGTGGTTTTTGTTTAGTGTTAAGTGATGAGATTAAGCCATAATCAGGGATTAAACAGACTCATTACACCATCCTAATAGAAGGATAATAGATGAGAGTGTTTAAGCTGAGGAAAGCTCCTCAACTTAATCCATGATTAGGGATTAACCTCATGACAAAACAAAGCCTTTATTAAGTGGATTTTAAATAATGATGTGATTAAGAAATGAGTTTTATGATTTGTAAGACAACTTGAGGGGGACTTGTCCATTAACACTAGGGTTAGTCCTTCTTAACCAACTAAGGAAGAATTAGAACCCTAATGTAAGGCCCAAGTTACAAGCTTGATGTCTTGATGGTTATTAGATGGATTGATTAAAGGATTTAAACACATTAAGGGTTTAACACTTGGGATTAAAGTTATACACTCATCCTAATAGAAGGATGCAGGCATAAGCTTAATCACAAAGCCTTAAAACCTTTAGGGTTTAGTCCCTGATTATGAGATGAGAAGAGAAGACTCAATGAGACACAAAGGTAAAACTAAGTGGGGAGAACTAATCAAAACCCTAATCATTGTCATGCTTGGTTGTCCCTAAGGTTTGTGAGGTTTACAAGAAAGATCTTTAGAGAAACCACCAGGAAGCAGATGAAAGGAGCAAAGAGAAGCAAAGTAACTTGCTTCATTTAAGAAGACAAGTCACTTGAGGAAAGAAAATAAGAAGAGCAAGAATGAGAAAGCTCAATTTCAAACACAAGACAAAATGTAGCAATGATGCATAAGGGGAGATGAAAAGAAATTGTGAGAAGTGAAGGCAAATTCACTTCTCAAAGTAACTTACCACCTGAAAAGTTAGTGAAAGAAATGCAATGCAATACAAAATGAGATGAAATGACATGATGCAAACCAAAACCAGAAGCATGAGTGTGATGATAATGATGCTATGAGATGATGCAAACATGAAACAAGGCATGAGGATGATCATACAAACATGTGGATGCAAGAGAAACATGCTTAGAATCATGAACATACATGAAAAGTTATCAAATGCAAATGACATACAACATGGCAAATGAAAGATGCAATGATCAAACATGATTCTAACATGTCCTAAGATGTATTATGAATCAAATGGATGCACAAAATGTCATGGCAAGTCATGGTATGCAAGCAAATGGAAGATGGATGCAAATGAAAGCCCAAATTAGGGTTTATGATCAATGCACAAAACAAAAATCAAAACCAGAAGCAAACATCATGATAAAAAATTGAAAATGCATTCAAAGGAACCCTATCCCTACACAAACTCACTGCCCAAAGGATGGGTTCTAACTCTTAACCTAATGAGGGTTATGAATTTCTAAAGATTGTTAGGGTTTTAAGGCACCTTGTCAAGAAAAATGCCAAACAAATAGGAAATGCAAGATCAATTCATGCCAATTTAATCCTATAAACTACATGCTATACAAGATGCAATGCAAAAAGAATCAAAGTCAAACTCTTAAAGGCTAGGCAGAAATGAATTTTTGAAGATTGGATCAAAATAATGCCTTGAAATGAAATTAATTCCATGGAAAATTGTCAAAAGACATCAAGATCAAAGAAGAAATTTGGTTTGAAGGTTGGACAATGTTTCTAAATGATTTTAAATGTTTCATGAATTTTTTTGTGATTTTTAAATACTTAAAAGTATTTTTAATTAATTAATTCTCATTAATTAATTAAAAATAATCTTTTAAATGATTTAAAAATATTTTCTAATGCAAAAAATAAAAATAAAAATGTTTTTGGTTTCTGAAAATTAATAAAAGCTTGAATAAAAATTTTCAGAATTTTTCAATGATTTTTACTATTTTAAATAAAATGTAGAAAACAAATGAAATAAAAAAGAAAATAAAATGGATTTAATGAGAAGTATGCTGAATCAATGGCTGAGGTTCAAATGGAATACGTGCGCATTGACTGGCGCCAGATCCAAAGGCTGCAATTCAAACTATCCAAATTAACATAATCTGAATTAATTAATTTAATTAAATATGATTAGGGTTTTAATGTGAGATCCTGTCCACTCAAATGCGCGCGGGTCAGCCCTAGTCAACTCATCCTACGCTCCAGATTCAAACTTGCATTAATGACCCTGATTAACCCTAAACACTTTCAGGTGGCCGGAGAAGACTTCCGGTCGTCTTCTCCGGCCAGACCCTCACCTGAAAGTTGCTAACTTTCTCAAAACGCCATGAAAATGAAATCTAATTGCCCAGAATCCATCCCCATTCAACACTGAATCAAAACCCCCAAACAAAAATCATTTTTTCATCATTAATCATGCAAATCGAAACAAAACACATTTAGGGCAGAAAAGTTTCAGAGCAATCATACACCCTGGTTTCTCAACCATTTTCAAAAATAATCATATCCCCATGACCAGGGGAGCACATAGAATCATTTAAGAACTTAAAATGGAGTTTCTGGGAAAAAGTTTGAGATGGCTACCTGAGATGGAAACTCCTGGTCCTGAGCTTTCTGGCCTTTCCTTTGCTGCAAGTCCACTCCTTTGAACCCTCTGATGATGAAATGAGGCTTAGAAAGCTTTGAGGATGGATGGTTTGAGAGATGGCAGAAGTTCTGTTCAAGGTAGGGTGGTGATCGTGTTTTTGTTTCAGTGGCTTTCAGGCTGCTTTAAGGGTTGGTTTGTGATTAGTGAAGCATGTTAAGATTGTTTGTGAAGTTTGTTTGTGTGTTTGCAGCTTGTGGAGAGTGTTTCGAATGCTTTTGCAAGTTGGAGCAAAAAGTGATAACTATGGCTTGGGTGTGTTTCAGCTTGAAGTAAGTGGTGTGTTATGCTGGCTTTGGTCCATGTATCAAAAGGTGATAGGTCAGAGAGTTGTTGGTGGCCTATGGTGATTGGTATGGGTCTTTGGCCAAAATGTCAAACTTTGTGTAAGAGAGGTATGGGCTCCTAGCTAGCCAAGGACAAATGGGGTGTCCTGCGCAGCAAGAAGTATGGAGAACCTTAGGATCATTTGTGAAGTCAGCAAGCAAGTGGATTCATCCTTGAGTGAGGTTTTGCAACTTGCTTCATTCTTGGCCCTTTTGAAATTTCTTGTTCCACAAGTCACAAAAATGATCAAACTCTTGGTGAATTCTGATCTTTAGGCATTGGCTCATGTTTGTATGAAGATTAGAAGTCCATTTGATAGCATAATTTGCCTTGGCAAGTGATTTTGCAACTTTGCCTCTTTGGTAGAAAACTTCAAATTTTGTGATTTTAGCCAACTTTGACAAGCCATAACTTTTGATCCAAAATGAATTAGGTCATGTTCTTGTACTTTTTGAAAAGGGAATGATCCATTCTACAACTTTCATGACCAAAGTTTTTTCATTTGAAGCATTTTTGAATCAAAAAGCAAGGGTTGAAAAAGTTTCCCAAAATGGCAATTTTCAATATAAGTCAACTTTCCCAAAAAAGTCAACTTTGCAAATGACTTGAAATTCTTCAATTTTGTGGACTTCCAACATCTTCTATGATCAAATAAAGATCATACACAATCAAAATGATGAAGAACACCCTTTGGTTGGGTCATTGGGGGCCTCAGATGCCCTGATTTTACACTGACTTGCTCAAAAAGTCAACTCTTGATCAGATGACTTCCCCATTGAATTTCTTCATGAAAATTGATATGCATGATCCCTATACCATATAGAGACCAATAGAAACAAGAATGACCAAAAAAATGGAGTTATGGCCTCTGAAACCAAAACCCTAATTCTAGGTCATCTGTGCAGTTAAACCTGGCTCTGCTTCCATGCCATTCTCAATTCTTGTGATTTTTGACATTCTTGACTTTGAGGGGATATAATATGATGCTTGAACATACATGGACCCCTTTGAAGTGATTGATGACCTTTGGATTGGCTCAAGAAGCTCTTGGGTTGCTCAGATCACAAACCCTAGATGCAAATGACTTTGAACCAATGCAATGAATAAAAAATGTGATATGAGATGCTATGATTGAGTTTATGCATATGAGGAGATCACAAGCCATGGTGTGAATGGGTGAGGGCAAATTTGGGGTGTTTACAGCTGCCCCTATTCAAACATGAGTTAGCTGTGCAGGATGTAAGCACCGGCTTAACAGGCAAACAAGATAACTTGTGGTTGAATACCAAAGACAGTCCAAAATTTGCACTCACAGAATGAAGAAGAAAATGGATATAGATTGTAAAAGAAAATAAAGTATATTATAAAGTGCGGGCGACGGAGGATGACCGTCGAGCAGAGGACGACTGCTGGGGAAAGAGCAATGACGGGGACGGCCGACACGCTGGGAAAAGTGAGGGAAATAAAGCTATGACGGGGACGGCCGAAAAGCTGGGGATAAAAGGGATTATGATGGGGACGGCCATCAAGTAAAGCTATACGACTCTCTGGGGATTAATGAAAAATGATGGGGACGGCCATCAGGTTCATAAAGTAATGTAAACAACGATGGGGACGACCATCGGGCTAAACTGATGAAGGACGATCATCAGGAGAAGGAAAAGGGACCACGACGGGGACGGCCATCGGGTTAAAGAATAAATGAAATAATGATGAGGGACGATCATCAAAGGTGAAGGACGATCACCTAGCAGGGGACGGCTGCTCTGAAAGGGGTAAGATGAGGGACGGTCATCTAAGGTGAAGGACGATCACCTGGCAGGGTACGGCTGCCGAAAATATCGCGACATAGGACGAATGCCGGATAAAAGGTCAACGATGGGGACGGCCATCGGATGAGCATGATGAAGGACAATCATCAAGAGGTGAAGGATGATCACCTAGCAGGGGACGGCTGCTCTCAAGGTTTATCATGACATAGGACGTATGTCAGATAACAATATCAACGATGGGGACGGCCATCGGATAAAATGATGAAGGACGATCATCAGAAAGGTGATGGACGATCACCTAGCAGGGTACGGCTGCTAAAATATCACGACATAGGACGAATGCCGGATAAAAGGATCGACGATGGGGACGGCCATCGGATGAGCATGATGAAGGACGATCATCAAGAGGTGAAGGACGATCACCTAGCAGGGTACGGCTGCTCTCAAGGTTTATCATGACACAGGACGAATGTCAGATAGAAAAGAAATTTTGCTTTGCTGGCGATCTACTGGGGAATAGTAAACACGGACGAGTGTTTATATCCAAGAAACAAAAGGTATAAGTGTTTTGACGTTGTGTATAAATTAAAGATGTGGACGAGCATCCCTAAGACTACGATACGGACGAGTATCGGGTAGAAACAAACGCTTGACGCATGTCCTGAGATGATGGTACGGACGAGTACCAACTGGTTAACAAAGAACACGGACGAGTGCTGAATCTGAGGGGACTCTTCTGGGGAATAGTAGACACAGACGAGTGTCTAAATTCAAGAAGACATGAGTGTTTGACACGTGTATGGATTAAAGATGCGGACGAGCATCCTTAAGACTATGATACGGACGAGCATCAGGTAGAAACAAACGCTTGACGCATGTCCTGAGATGATGGTACGGACGAGTACCAACTGGTTAACAAAGAACATGGACTAGTGTTGAATCTGAGATGATATAAGTGGTGTATACAAGATACGGACGAGTATCTGTATAAGCGAGATAAGAGTAATAAGTATGAGTAGTGTATAGACGGGTATTTAACCTGCTGGGGAGAGTGACACGGACAAGTGTCAAAAGGTATATTATAAACAAGTATATGCTTTACAAAGTGTTTAGGTAATTATGCTGAGGAAAGTGACACGGACGGATGTCAAGAAAATTATATATATATAAGCATCTGTGAGTGCAGAGAGGACGCTTTGGTTTTCTGCTGGGGATATGACATGGACGGGTGCCACTAGGAGGTATTTGTTTTGTGAGAGAAATGTTTGGGTTCTCCGCCGGGGAATCTGGGGAGCGTTCTGTATATTGTTGATGGATTGTCATTATTCACAAGTGTTTGATTCAGAATCATGGCTTATGATTATGCAATATGTTTGATTTTTGTCGTAATTCTCCGTTTTAGACGGAATGCTACGCTTTGTGGGGGCGAATATGATGCGAATGCTATGATTATGCAAAGATAACGATCCAGGATTCGGATCCCGATACCACGAAGATCCCTGGTCGATCTGTTTGAAGTGGACCTCCCAGCTGGGGGTGAGATCATTGGTAGATCTGATGAGATGTATCTGCTTGGGGGAGTAGGTCACTGATAGACCCATCCTTGATAATGAGGAACCCAGCCGGGGTTTGTAGAAGCCTTCGTCACTCTGTTGTGATTCCTTCGTGTATTGTTCTTTTCAGGTAGAGGTTGACACTCTGTGGGGTGATGGTTCCCTGGCTTTTATACCTGGCTGCGGAGGAATAGTAGAAGGCAATTCGGCTGGGGAGAAATAAAAAGTGGCAACTCAGCTGGGGAGAACACTTCGGGTGCTAAGACTGAGTGAGTGTTGATTTGCCAGCTTGCTGGGATGAAGCTTACATGCCCCATGTTGCGCTTTTGAATACCTGCAATCCTGCAAAGACAGAGGGACGCACAAGTAATCCCGAGGTATCCTTTACTGGATCCCATCATGAGAGTTCAGACACTCCTGGGAATAAGTATATTTCCTGCAAGCACGTAGTTTCAGAAAGACGCATCTGTATTTATGCAATCGATATATTAATGACATCGGACATTTTTGCAAATAAAAGAGTACGAGACAACGTGTGACTAAAAATCTGATTTTATTGATTCATGTGCCTTGAATTGGCAAGATACAGTCAAAGATACATATCCCCTAAAATGAGGAGATTGTTACAAATTGAGAAACAACATGCTGGCAATGTTGACGACGCTTCAAGGAGCTTCCCTTTTGCTATGACTCGTATGACATTTGACGTTCTTCTCGTCTTGCTTTCTGAAGAAGGCTGATTCTGAGAGAAGCTTGATCTTTTCGAGGTTTACCAAGTTGTAGGTGATACAGACGAATTCAGAATGCAGTTGTTCGCTTACTCCCTTATTTTGCATGGATCGCCCTTTCGGGTTTTCAATCCATCGGGATACCCATTTTTGCCTGAGTTGTCCAATGCGGCTTTTCAACTCAGCGGGTGTGCACACACATTTTTTTTATTTTTCCCTTATTTTTGCCCGAGTCTTTTATTCTGTTTTTGACTCGCCGGGATGCCCTATTTTTTCCTGGACTTACATTCTGTTTTTATGTCCAGCGGGTCATTTTTATGCGAAGTATTTTTTAACTGCATCTGAATTCACAGGGGACGGGAAGTCTTCACCATCCATAGTGCTGAGCATCAGAGCTCCACCCGAGAAAACTTTCTTTACTACGAATGGTCCTTCATAGTTCGGAGTCCATTTGCCCCTGTGGTCTGTATGAGGAGGGAGGATTCTTTTCAGCACAAGATCTCCTACTTGGTACTCTCGGTGCTTGACTTTCTGATCGAAGGCTCTCTTCATTCTTTTCTGATACAACTGCCCATGACAGATTGCAGCCAATCTTTTCTCTTCAATCAGACTCAGTTGTTCGTATCGGGATCGGACCCATTCTGCTTCGTTCAGCTTAACATCCATCAGCACCCGTAGGGAGGGTAATTCAACTTCAACAGGTAGGACTGCCTCCATACCATACACAAGCTGATACGGTGTTGCCCCCGTGGATGTTCTGATTGACGTGCGGTACCCATGCAAGGCAAACGGTAGCATTTCATGCCAGTCTTTATAAGTGACTACCATCTTCTGCACAATCTTCTTGATATTCTTATTAGCTGCCTCAACGGCGCTGTTCATCTTTGGCCTGTAAGGAGAAGAATTGTGGTGTTGGATCCTGAAGTCCCGGCACAGCTCTGCCATCATTTTGTTGTTTAAGTTGGAACCATTGTCAGTAATGATTCGCTCGGGGACTCCGTACCGACAGATGATATCTCTCTTCAGAAATCTGGCTACCACTTGCCTTGTAACGTTTGCATATGAAGCTGCTTCGACCCACTTGGTGAAATAGTCAATGGCAACCAAGATGAATCTGTGGCCATTCGAAGCAGTTGGCTCAATCTTTCCAATCATGTCAATGCCCCACATAGCAAAGGGCCAGGGTGAAGACATCACATTCAAAGGATTGGGAGGCACATGCACCTTATCCGCATAAATCTGGCATTTATGGCATTTTCTGGCGTAGGCACAACAGTCGGCATCCATTGTGATCCAGTAATAACCTGATCTTAGCAACTTCTTGGCCATTGCATGTCCTCCATCATGGGTACCAAAGGATCCTTCGTGCACCTCGTGCATCAACAAGTCTGCCTCTGTTCTATCAATGCATCTGAGGAGTACCATATCAAAGTTTCTCTTGTACAGGGAACCGTCAGTGTTCAGAAAGAAACTACTAGCAAGCCTTCTTAAAGTCTTCTTATCATTGGAAGATGCCCCAGGTGGGTATGTTTGATCCTCCAAGAAGCACTTAATGTCATGGAACCAAGGCTTATCATCCTTAACAACATCTGCTGTGAACACATATGCTGGTCTGTCAAGTCTAGACACTGAAATTTGAGGTACAAAGTTGGCAGCTTGAACTTTGATCATGGATGAAATGGTAGCCAGAGCATCTGCAAACTGATTCTCATCTCGGGGAATATACTCAAGCTTGACCGTTGTGAAGAAAGTCAATAACCTTCTTGTATAATCCTTGTAAGGTATCAGATGATCCTGGTGTGTGTACCATTTGCCGTTGGTTTGATTAACTACCAGGGCTGAGTCTCCGAATACAGTCAATGTCTTGATCCTGAGGTCAATGGCTTCCTCAAGACCCATAATGCAAGCTTCGTATTCAGCTTCGTTGTTAGTGCAGTTGAAAGTGAGTTTCGCCGAGAAAGGCATGTGAACTCCTTTAGGTGTAATGAGTACTGCACCAACACCACGACCATTCATGTTAACAGCCCCATCAAACATCATAGTCCATTCTTCTTCCAGGTCAGGCCCTTCAGTGTGAACAGGCTCTTCATGATCTTTTGCTTTTATGAACATGATGTCTTCATCAGGGAAGTCAAATTTCATAGGCTGGTAATCATCAATAGGTTGCTCAGCAAGATATTCAGACAATACACTACCTTTGATGGCTTTCTGAGATGTGTACTGAATGTCATATTCTGTGAGGATCATTTGCCATCTTGCAACCCGTCCGGTGAGTGCTGGCTTCTCAAAAATGTACTTGACTGGGTCCATTTTTGATATCAATAAAGTAGTGTGGGTCAACATATACTGCCTCAGTCGGCGAGCAGCCCACGCTAAAGCACAACAAGTTTTCTCGAGCAGTGAATAACGTTGTTCACAGTCGGTAAACTTTTTGCTTAGGTAGTATATTGCATACTCTTTTCGACCAGACTCGTCATGCTGGCCCAGCACACACCCCATTGACTCTTCTAATACTGTCAAGTACATTATCAGAGGTCTTCCTTCAACTAGAGGCATAAGGATTGGAGGTTCTTGCAAGTACTCCTTGATTTTGTCAAAAGCCCTCTGACAGTCTTCGTTCCACCTGACCGTCTGTTCTTTTCTCAATAGCTTGAACAAAGGTTCACAGGTTGCTGTAAGGTGAGATATGAACCTTGAAATGTAGTTCAATCTACCTAGAAAACCTCGAACCTCTTTCTCAGTTTTCGGTGCAGGCATTTCTTGAATGGCTTTGACTTTATCTGGGTCAACCTCAATCCCTTTTTCACTTACGATAAATCCCAGCAGCTTACCGGATCGCACCCCGAATGTACACTTGTTGGGGTTCAACTTCAGTTGGTACTTCCTCAGACGCTTGAATAACTTCAACAGATTTACCAAGTGGTCTTTTTCCGTGAGGGACTTGGCAATCATATCATCCATATAACATTCTATTTCTTTATGGATCATATCGTGGAATAATGTTACCATAGCCCGTTGATATGTTGCACCAGCATTCTTCAGCCCGAATGGCATCACCTTGTAACAGAACGTGCCCCAGGGTGTGATGAAAGTTGTCTTCTCCATGTCTTCAGGTGACATTTTGATCTGATTGTATCCTGAAAATCCGTCCATGAAGGAGAACACCGAGAACTGAGCCGTATTATCCACCAATACATCAATGTGAGGTAAAGGGAAATCATCTTTCGGACTTGCTCTGTTCAGATCCCGGTAGTCAACACACATCCTCACCTTGCCGTCTTTCTTAGGCACAGGTACAATATTAGCAACCCACGGCGGATAACTAGTCACAGCAAGGAACCCGGCGTCCCACTGCTTTTGCACCTCTTCCTTTATCTTCATTGCCATCTCTGGGCGAGTACGGCGCAACTTTTGTTTTACTGGCGGGCAGTCTTCTTTCAAAGGCAACTTGTGCATGACGATATCAGTGTCCAACCCTGGCATATCCTGGTAAGATCAAGCAAACACATCCACATACTCCCGAAGTATGTCAATTAACTGTTCTTTCACTGAGTCTTGTAGGCAGGCCCCGATTTTAACCTCTTTCACGTCTTCTTCCGTACCAAGATTAACCGTTTCGATCTCCTCCTGATGAGGAGTGATAAACTTCTCCTCTTGCCTTAACAACCTGGCTAGCTCTTCAGGAAGCTCATAATCTTCTTCAACCCCTTCATCAGCTTGATTGATCGGATTGTCAAAGTCATACGAAACCATAGCTGTGTTGTTGTCGGTGCAGTCTGAGAGGCACTCTCTGCAAGGGTTTAGATTGTTCATTTTAGTGATTGATTTTAATCTTGTTTTAGAAAAAAGTGAAGTAAAGTTATCATTTTGAAAACATTGCCATTTTATTTTTTGTACAAAAAGAAAAAAAATGAAAAACAGTGAGCGGAAAAGGAAACGACTCATTTGCAAAAGATGTCCGATATTCATTGATTGATCTGTTTGCACAAAAATTACAAGATGGCCCGATTACAAAATGAGTCTTGTCATCTTGGGCAAGATGCAAGACTTGATGCATGCTTAAAAATACAGGAAATAATAATTACTCTGCAGGAGTAACTCTTATAATTTCCTGGGAAGACCAGTTTGAGATACGGCTCCCCGGGATCCTTGGACGTATCCAGCTCTCCAGGTTACGCTCATCTTCCGACTCATCTTCCAAGTTGTTCACTGCATCCGGGGTGAGCATCCCCCCACTGACAAAACTGGGCTTCTTAGCAGCCTCTAATTGATCTTGTTGAGTTGGTTTGTAACCCAACCCAAATCTGTCCTCTTTCTTTTCCACGGGCAACAGCTTGCCCCAGCCTTGGGCAGTCCCTTCCTCAACAACCTTCCTGGCTTGTTGATAAGATTTCATGGAGGTTCCAAGTACATCAGATGCTTCATTTATGTTCAGGGCTTCAAATCCCTGGCTCATGGTTTCATGGATCTCTCCATCCATCTCAATATATTTGTATGTAGCCAGATGGCTAACAAAAATATCTTCTTCACCACAAATGGTGATGATCTGGCCCTCCCACTCGAATTTCAGCTTCTGGTGAAGGGTAGACGTAACTGCGCCAGCGGCATGGATCCAAGGTCTACCCAACAAACAGCTGTAGGCCGGCTGAATGTCCATCACGTAGAAGGTAATTTTAAAAGTCTGCGGGCCAATTATCACAGGCAGATCAATCTCACCTAGCACTGATCTCTTAGAGCCATCAAATGCTCTTACCACCAAATTACTTGGATGTAATGCCAAGCCATCATATTCCAGCTTCATCAGGGCTTTCTTTGGTAAAACATTGAGTGAAGACCCAGTGTCTACCAGTACATGTGATAGGACAGCACCCTTGCATTCCAGGGTGATGTGCAAAGCCTTGTTGTGGTTGCACCTCTCAGTTGTTAAATCAGCATTGGTAAAGCCCAACCCATGGCTGATATTGACATTTGCTACCACGGTCTCCAGCTGATTAACGGTGATCTCCTCTGGCACATATGCTGCGTGCAAAACTTTTAGTAATGCATTCCGGTGAGCTTCGGAACACATCAGCAGGGATAAAATGGAGATTTTTGAGGGAGTTTGGTGCAGCTGATCCACCACCTTGTAATCACTCCTCTTGATAATTCTCATAAACTCGTCTACATCTTGTTCAAAAGATGTCTTCTGTGTTTCCTTGAGAATGGGTTCTTCCGATATTACACTCTTTCCCTTTGCTTTGGCAGCAGCTTCTGCTTCGGCATTAGGTCTCTGTGATTGCGAGGCAAAGAGGCGTCCGCTTCTGGTGAAGCCTCCGCCTCCCCCGACATTGTCAATCTGTGGAGAAGAGGTTGAAGAATCAAGAGTGATTTTCTCCCCATTGCAGTAAAGGTCAGAGCCATAATGCCAAGGAATGGCATTACTGCTTTCATATGGAACTGGTCCAGGTACCGTGATGGTAACCGGACTGACTGCAGCAGAGGAGGGTGTTGGAATAGTGTGTGGATCATAGTAGATGGTGATTGGTGGCCTGGCAGGAGATGCCATTATTTGTTGTTGAAAATTGTTGTTAGGAGGAACATATGACGGATCATAATAAATGGTGACAGCTGAGATGTCTGTTGGTGTTGTAGAAGATTCCGTTGCTTGGATGGGTGTTGCTGTTGTAGAAGATTCTGAATAAAGGGGTGCTGATGTTGTAGAAGATTCTGAATAAAGGGGTGCTGATGTTGTAGAAGAGATGTTTGTTGATATTTGGTTTGCTGAAGTGATAGGTGAAGCATTTGTTGATGAGAACGAAGAATTGTTTGGAATAATTGTTGTTGCAGTTGTAGGAAACTCGGGAATTGTTGTCAAAGAATTTGCTGGATTTGGAGGTGTTGATGTTGTGATTTGAAGTAGGCCACTCTGGATAAGACCATCTATGCCGCTTCTCAAGTTATCACACCCATTTACCGAAATGTTGCAATAACCGCACCCGAGCTCACACCCCGGGAACATCTGGCATTCAAGGAGTTGAGCTTTAATCTCTACCAGGGGTGTCCGAATCTGCCCCACACTGGTTATTAAGAAAGATGGCTTGTCTTCCTCAATGACATTAATTCTTGGTCCTCCGTGGTTGGGCATGGGGTTCTTGTTGACATTTGGCGGGGGTGCAAAATTGAGGGCTTTGGAATCCACTAGGTCCTGTACCTTCATTTGTAGGGCTCTGCACTTCTCTGTACTGTGGCCAGGTGCATTGGAGTGAAAAGCACATCGGGCGTTGGCGTCGTAATTTCTGGGCAGACTGGAAGGATCTGGTGGTGCCAACGTCCTTAACTCAACCAAGTTGAGCTTCAGGAGCTGTGGCAATAAAGCGGCATAAGGCATAGGGATTGGATCAATCACCCTATTGGCCTGAGATGGTCTCTGCTGAAAAGGTCTTTGTTGATTGTTGCTGTTGTTGTTATTGTAGTTTCTCTGAGGCGGATATTGAACTTGTTGCTGGTAGTGGGGTTGTTGCTGTTGTTGATATGCTGGTTGCTGAGGAATTGGAGCGGGAATAGTGACAGCTGACACTGACCTATGAACATACTGTGGTCTGCCCCTGTTAGCCTGAATAGCATTAATCTCACCGGTTCTTCTTGGTCCCACAAAAGGCTTTCTTGGGTTGCTGGACGAGCTCGCACCGTTGTCAGAAATTTTGCCCATCTTCAATAGGCTTTCAATTCTTTCCCCAACTATGACTACGTCAACGAAGCTGGTGGAAGAAAAGGCAGCTAGCCTGTCAATGTATGTCCCTTGAAGGGTGTTCATAAACATGTCAGCCATTTCCCTTTCCGACATGGGTGGCTGGACAGCAGCAGCAAGCTATCTCCACCTCTGGGCGTATTCCCGGAAGCTTTCCCTGGATGATTGAGACATTCCCATCAGGAGGGTCCTGTTAGGAGCCATATCCAAGTTGTATTGGTACTGTCTGATGAAGGCCTCAGCTAGGTCCTTCCAGCCTCTGATGGTTGCTCTGGTTAAATGAGAGTACCATTCCCTTGAAGCTCCTGTTAAACTGTCTTCGAAATAAAACATCCACAGTTTTTCATCCATGGTGTATGCCTTCAGCCTCCCCAGAAAGGATTGCAAGTGGGTTCGTGGACAGGAGGTTCCGTTGTACTTCTCAAAGCACGGAGGTTTAAACTTGTGGGGAATCCTTACCCCTTCCACTAATCCCATGTCCATGACATCAAAGCCTAGGGAATTTTGAGACTCCAGAGATCTCAATTTTTCAGCAATTTCATCTAGCCTTCTGTCATAGGCTTCATCCCCAGCTCCCATCACAGTGAATTGATCCTCTTGGGGGTCTTCTTGTAATACTCTGCCTGCAGTGGCATTCCCTTGTACATTAGTAGGGATGTTGATCTCTGGATGAAGGTGGGGTCCATACACAGGTGGATTAACATGAGGCTGAACTCTCTCATTGTTGCTCGTTCCTCCAGTCCCTAGATGGGGTTCCTCCTGGGTCTGCCTTTCTACCAATGCCCTTAATCTTTCTTGGCTTTGAGCCAAACCATTCATCACCTCCATGAACTGGGTCATCTGGTTTCTCATCTCTAGCCTCTCATTGGACATTTGAGTCCTGACCTCTGTAAGGTCCTGCTGTACTTGGTCCATTTGTATACCCGAAAGGTTGTTGCGGGTAGGATATCTGTGCGGACGGTTGAGTGGGAACACCCGACGTCGAGCAATAGTTCCTGAACCACAACAGAGTTAGTAACAAAAACAAAACAAAACCTACAAAACAAGACAAAAGTTAGTATGCAATGCGGTATGCTTATTTGTTTCCAAGGTATCCGGCTTGGCATTTGGTTTTGACCTTTCCAGACCCTTGAGGAAAGTGCTTTGATGTTGCTTTGAAAGAGCTCAGATGAAACAAACTAATGAATATATTACAAATGATGAATCATACACAGTTTGTTTTTTACAAAACATGCCCCTGAGGGGTCAAAATACAGCATAAGAAAAAGAAAAGTACATGAAATGAAAGCAACAACAAACAAAAGTCAGACACCAAGACCAAACTCATCCTCCTGAACTTCCTTCAGAAGTGCTTCAGTTACAGGGTCAGCTAGATGCTCTGTGAGGTTCCTGATAAGAAGATTCCTGGTGGTGATAGCAGTGTTTAACTTCTTATGTCTGCTTTGGTCCTTTGACCTCTTCACACCAGCCCTAAGCTTCAATTCTGAGATCTCCTTCTGGGCTGCTAGCAGGGCT
This sequence comes from Lathyrus aphaca, assembly GCA_963966055.1. NCBI lineage: Eukaryota > Viridiplantae > Streptophyta > Magnoliopsida > Fabales > Fabaceae > Lathyrus > Lathyrus aphaca. Next base: position 203,172,150 of record OZ014523.1, on the reverse strand, counting down.
TCTTGTTGCTCCTTTGCATTAGCCTCCAACTGCTCAATCTTGTCCTGAGTTCTCTTATTTTCCTGAGTGCGAGCTTCGGTGATTCTGACCCACCTAGCTTGACTTTCTTTCAGATAGAGATCAGTCCTAGCCTTCTGGAACTGGGCCTCTTTACAGGCATTCTTCAGAATCTGCTCCCCAGCCCTTGACTTCTTGATGTAGTCCTCTGACTTCTCAATCCTGGCTAGATGCTCCACCTTAAGCTTTTCCAACCTTTCAATGTCCAGACGACCATCACTCCTCTCCCAGAGGGTCTTCTGCAGAGCTTGAGTCAGATTCTCATTCCTCTCTTTTAGTTTCTCAAACTCTTCTAGGATGACAGTGGCTGGAGGAGGTGTTGTGGATGGTCCAGGTGCATCCTCAATGGTGAAGGGCATCCCATAAATTTGAGCCCTGGCATGAGACCACTCATAGTACTGAGCTGAGGCCACATTGTTGCATCTCCCAAGAATGGCCATCCCTTTGGTCTGGACATTGTCCCAAGCCCAGGATGCTTGCCTGACAACAGCTAGATTAGGCTTAATCTCACAATAAAGGGTTTCAGCCAAGTCTTGTGCTCTAGGAGGGTGGACCAATGCATAGCCCAATTGTCTTTTGAATAGCAGAGGGTTGTAGTTGATGCAACCCTTCACTCCTATCAGAGGTACATTGGGGAACTGCCCACAACTAGTAATGATGTCCCTGCCCTTGGTGCTCTGGGTACACCACCTGATGTCATCTGAGGTCAAAGCAACAAGTCTCCTAGCCCAATTCTTCTATTGGTGAGGATTCAAGAAGGCATCAGTCTTGGGCAAGTGTTTGAGCAGCCAGGTATGGAACAGGGGAGCACAGCATCTCACCAATCTTCCTCTTTGCTTTTCATTCCTTTGATGAATAGAGTAGTAGAAATCTCCCAGTAAGGTGGGCACTGGGTTCCTCAGAATGAAAAGGTGAATGGCATTCTTGCTAATAAACTTAGGCTCATCTGCAAAAAGTATAACCCCATATACACTGAGGGCTAATAATGCACAGACTGCCTTCCATTCTCCCAAGGAGGCCTTCAGGATAGCCTGAGAAGTCAAGAAATCCAAGTGTAGACCAGAGATCCCAGCCTTGGTTGTCATGTTTTGCTCAATCAGAAAAGGTTCCAGATACAATGCCTTTGCCACTTCTTCATTGCTGGGAAAAACCATTTCTGGGTTGAAGGGGATACCACCCCTGACAGGTACTCCAACCAGTGATGAATACTCCTCTAATAAAGGCCCCAACTGAAAATCCTGGAAAGTGAAGCATCTCAAAGGAGGATCATAGAACTGTAGACAAGTGTGAATCAAGTTCCTCTGAGAAGGGTCCAAATCCATAACCACATCAAGGATGCCTCCATAATGTTCTCTGAATAGTGGTATATGGTCTGGAGTGATAAGGGCCTGGACCTTCCTGATGCCAGTCAGCTCAGGCTCAAAGAAATGGTATGAGATATTGCTCTTCTTGGGTGCCATGTCTGCTGATGAAGAGTTGAGACAGATGCTGATGATGATGACTGATACTAGAAGATGGGCCACTGACAGGCTGATGCTGGTGATGCAGGTGACTGAAGCAGGTAGCTGATGAATGTAGCTGAAGAAGGTAGCTGAAGCAGATAGCTGGTGAACAAGGGCCTATGCAGATGAAGGGGTCAAAACCAAGCCAAAATATAATATGGATACCCTGAAAAACAAATAAGCAAATGTTAAATGATGCAATGATGATGTATGCAAATGATGTGCAAGGGTTTGTGATCAAACTGGATCTGATTAACTGCCTTGATATAAGTCCATGTATGTCTAAGAAGTCCAGATGGAGGTTCATAAGTCCAGTAACCAAGGTGGGGGACTCAAATAAAGAGTCACATGTCCAGGGTTAAAATCACAAGAACTGCTCCCAAAATGGAGTACTCTTAATCAAAACAAAGTAACAGGGTATGCTGAGGTCAAGGGTACCTGCAAACCTGTAAACAGCCCAACCCCCTCACAGGTGGTGTTCTAAAACAAGGATCCTCAGATTTGGATCAGTTATGAGAAGTGTAAACACTTCTAACCCGGAGGTACAGTGTTTACAATAACCATAAAAAAATCCTCCTCTAATTCACCTCAGTTTCTGAAGGTCATAGTAAAGGTCATCCAGACTTATCAGGCTTCCCAGATAGCCCTAGCACTACAGGAGATCTGTAGCACAGAGTTCTCAAGAAGAAACCCATATCTGAACCGTGCTTCATATTCCCGCACCAGACCGAAATGGAATGGGAAAGAACATGAACCACTTTAGCCTAGGTGTCACTCAGGTCCCAGGTATAGGACCTTAAACTCTCAATAGAACCCCACCCACCAAGACAAAACCAGATCCAGCCAAACACAGTATGACAGTATGATGTATATAAAGCTATATAAGAAAGCAATAAAACAATTGTACATAAAGCAATAAACAAAATAAATATACAAACACAAATAGCACATAACACCCCAGTAAACACAAATCAAACAAGCGCTAGGAGGAACCCACAAAAAGAACCAGAAGCCCTGGTTACAGTATAAGGGTCCCCAGCAGAGTCGCCAAGCTGTCGCTCCCCAAAAGATGAGGCTGGCTCAAATAAGGTACAGACGCGAACGGTCGGCGAAAGGATGAAATGAAAAGAGTCGCCAGCTAGGCATTTTTATCCCGAAGGAAAGGTAATGCTGCATAAACCTAGAAAGATATGGATAAGACGGTCACGAACCAGAGAGACTGAGAAAGGGGGTTGGTTACAACCTGGGAAGGTATTAGCACCCAGATTGTCCGTCGTACTCGACGGGATCCACGCTTAAAAGATTTGTGTTTTAAAGGGGTAGTGTCAGTGCAATTTTATGTGCAAAAGAAGCTGGGAAGAATGCAAGTGTCAGTGTAAAAGAAATGTGAAGTGTATAAATGTACAGTGTCAGTGTAAGAACAAGAATGAGATGCTCAAGATCATGAGGCTTAAAGAATAATGCTGGAAGGAGGGGGAATATACAGAGACTTTTGTTCGATAACTGTTAAGTTATGCCTACGTATCCTCTCGTGCAATGAGGAAGTCAGAACACCGTAGTTCGACCCAAAGAGACTGAAAGATGAATTGACTTGTGAACTGCTTGCTTGTCAATGCTCAAGTGTATGACCTGTCTGGCTCAAGTGCAAACTGTCTTGCATTAGACGGAAGAGGCAAGTTCTCGTTTATGAATGGAGGAGATGAGAAAAGAATCCCGGAGGAAACGATTATTGTTTGTTTTTGTGTTTTCAGTCTTTTATTGATTTTGAAAGTTTGTCATAAGTTAATGAGCTTAAGCCTAAACCAATGGGTTAGTAAACTCATCACATCTTCCCTCTGATTAGGGGTAATGAGAATGCCTTAAGTGTGAAGTCAGCTTCTCACACTTAAACACCTTTGGTGTAGGATTAAGATCATTAACCTACTTGTGATTATTTAGATGTTTTTGTGGTTTTTGTTTAGTGTTAAGTGATGAGATTAAGCCATAATCAGGGATTAAACAGACTCATTACACCATCCTAATAGAAGGATAATAGATGAGAGTGTTTAAGCTGAGGAAAGCTCCTCAACTTAATCCATGATTAGGGATTAACCTCATGACAAAACAAAGCCTTTATTAAGTGGATTTTAAATAATGATGTGATTAAGAAATGAGTTTTATGATTTGTAAGACAACTTGAGGGGGACTTATCCATTAACACTAGGGTTAGTCCTTCTTAACCAACTAAGGAAGAATTAGAACCCTAATGTAAGGCCCAAGTTACAAGCTTGATGTCTTGATGGTTATTAGATGGATTGATTAAAGGATTTAAACACATTAAGGGTTTAACACTTGGGATTAAAGTTATACACTCCATCCTAATAGAAGGATGCAGGCATACGCTTAATCACAAAGCCTTAAAACCTTTAGGGTTTAGTCCCTGATTATGAGATGAGAAGAGAAGACTCAATGAGACACAAAGGTAAAACTAAGTGGGGAGAACTAATCAAAACCCTAATCATTGTCATGCTTGGTTATCCCTAAGGTTTGTGAGGTTTACAAGAAAGATCTTTAGAGAAACCACCAGGAAGCAGATGAAAGGAGCAAAGAGAAGCAAAGTAACTTGCTTCATTTAATAAGACAAGTCACTTGAGGAAAGAAAATAAGAAGAGCAAGAATGAGCAAGCTCAATTTCAAACACAAGACAAAATGCAGCAATGATGCATAAGGGGAGATGAAAAGAAATTGTGAGAAGTGAAGGCAAATTCACTTCTCAAAGTAACTTACCACCTGAAAAGTTAGTGAAAGAAATGCAATGCAATACAAAATGAGATGAAATGACATGATGCAAACCAAAACCAGAAGCATGAGTGTGATGATAATGATGCTATGAGATGATGCAAACATGAAACAAGGCATGAGGATGATCATACAAACATGTGGATGCAAGAGAAACATGCTTAGAATCATGAACATACATGAAAAGTTATCAAATGCAAATGACATACAACATGGCAAATGAAAGATGCAATGATCAAACATGATTCTAACATGTCCTAAGATGTATTATGAATCAAATGGATGCACAAAATGTCATGGCAAGTCATGGTATGCAAGCAAATGGAAGATGGATGCAAATGAAAGCCCAAATTAGGGTTTATGATCAATGCACAAAACAAAAATCAAAACCAGAAGCAAACATCATGATAAAAAATTGAAAATGCATTCAAAGGAACCCTATCCCTACACAAACTCACTGCCCAAAGGATGGGTTCTAACTCTTAACCTAATGAGGGTTATGAATTTCTAAAGATTGTTAGGGTTTTAAGGCACCTTGTCAAGAAAAATGCCAAACAAATAGGAAATGCAAGATCAATTCATGCCAATTTAATCCTATAAACTACATGCTATACAAGATGCAATGCAAAAAGAATCAAAGTCCAACTCTTAAAGGCTAGGCAGAAATGAATTTTTGAAGATTGGATCAAAATAATGCCTTGAAATGAAATTAATTCCATGGAAAATTGTCAAAAGACATCAAGATCAAAGAAGAAATTTGGTTTGAAGGTTGGACAATGTTTCTAAATGATTTTAAATGTTTCATGAATTTTTTTGTGATTTTTAAATACTTAAAAGTATTTTTAATTAATTAATTCTCATTAATTAATTAAAAATAATCTTTTAAATGATTTAAAAATATTTTCTAATGCAAAAAATAAAAATAAAAATGTTTTTGGTTTCTGAAAATTAATAAAAGCTTGAATAAAAATTTTCAGAATTTTTCAATGATTTTTACTATTTTAAATAAAATGTAGAAAACAAATGAAATAAAAAAGAAAATAAAATGGATTTAATGAGAAGTATGTTGAATCAATGGCTGAGGTTCAAATGGAATACGCGCGCATTGACTGGCGCCAGATCCAAAGGCTGCAATTCAAACTATCCTAATTAACATAATCTGAATTAATTAATTTAATTAAATATGATTAGGGTTTTAATGTGAGATCCTGTCCACTCAAATGCGCGCGGGTCAGCCCTAGTCAACTCATCCTACGCTCCAGATTCAAACTTGCATTAATGACCCTGATTAACCCTAAACACTTTCAGGTGGCCGGAGAAGACTTCCGGTCGTCTTCTCCGGCCAGACCCTCACCTGAAAGTTGCCAACTTTCTTAAAACGCCATGAAAATGAAATCTAATTGCCCAGAATCCATCCCCATTCAACACTGAATCAAAACCCCCAAACAAAAATCATTTTTTCATCATTAATCATGCAAATCGAAACAAAACACATTTAGGGCAGAAAAGTTTCAGAGCAATCATACACCCTGGTTTCTCAACCATTTTCAAAAATAATCATATCCCCATGACCAGGGGAGCACATAGAATCATTTAAGAACTTAAAATGGAGTTTCTGGGAAAAAGTTTGAGATGGCTACCTGAGATGGAAACTCCTAGTCCTGAGCTTTTTGGCCTTTCCTTTGCTGCAAGTCCACTCCTTTGAACCCTCTGATGATGAAATGAGACTTAGAGAGCTTTGAGGATGGATGGTTTGAGAGATGGCAGAAGTTCTGTTCAAGGGAGGGTGGTGATCGTGTTTTTGTTTCAGTGGCTTTCAGGCTGCTTTAAGGGTTGGTTTGTGATTAGTGAAGCATGTTAAGATTGTTTGTGAAGTTTGTTTGTGTGTTTGCAGCTTGTGGAGAGTGTTTCGAATGCTTTTGCAAGTTGGAGCAAAAAGTGATAACTATGGCTTGGGTGTGTTTCAGCTTGAAGTAAGTGGTGTGTTATGCTGGCTTTGGTCCATGTATCAAAAGGTGATAGGTCAGAGAGTTGTTGGTGGCCTATGGTGATTGGTATGGGTCTTTGGCCAAAATGTCAAACTTTGTGTAAGAGAGGTATGGGCTCCTAGCTAGCCAAGGACAAATGGGGTGTCCTGCGCAACAAGAAGTATGGAGAGCCTTAGGATCATTTGTGAAGTCAGCAAGCAAGTGGATTCATCCTTGAGTGAGGTTTTGCAACTTGCTTCATTCTTGGCCCTTTTGAAATTTCTTGTTCCACAAGTCACAAAAATGATCAAACTCTTGGTGAATTCTGATCTTTAGGCATTGGCTCATGTTTGTATGAATATTAGAAGTCCATTTGATAGCACAATTTGCCTTGGCAAGTGATTTTGCAACTTTGCCTCTTTGGTAGAAAACTTCAAATTTTGTGATTTTAGCCAACTTTGACAAGCCATAACTTTTGATCCAAAATGAATTAGGTCATGTTCTTGTACTTTTTGAAAAAGGAATGATCCATTCTACAACTTTCATGACCAAAGTTTTTTCATTTGAAGCATTTTTGAATCAAAAAGCAAGGGTTGAAAAAGTTTCCCAAAATGGCAATTTTCAATATAAGTCAACTTTCCCAAAAAAGTCAACTTTGCAAATGACTTGAAATTCTTCAATTTTGTGGACTTACAATATCTTCTATGATCAAATAAAGATCATACACAATCAAAATGATGAAGAACACCCTTTGGTTGGGTCATTGGGGGCCTCAGATGCCCTGATTTTACACTGACTTGCTCAAAAAGTCAACTCTTGATCAGATGACTTCCCCATTGAATTTCTTCATGAAAATTGATATGCATGCTCCCTATACCATATAGAGACCAATAGAAACAAGAATGACCAAAAACATTGGAGTTATGGCCTCTGAAACCAAAACCTTAATTCTAGGTCATCTGTGCAGTTAAACCTGACTCTGCTTCCATGCCATTCTCAATTCTTGTGATTTTTGACATTCTTGACTTTGAGGGGATATAATATGATGCTTGAACATACATGGACCCCTTTGAAGTGATTGATGACCTTTGGAGTGGCTCAAGAAGCTCTTGGATTGCTCAGATCACAAACCCTAGATGTAGATGACTTTGAACCAATGCAATGAATCAAAAATGTGATATGAGATGCTATGATTGAGTTTATGCATATGAGGAGATCACAAGCCATGGTGTGAATGGGTGAGGGCAAATTTGGGGTGTTTACACAAAGCTGCCTGATTCTTCTTCTCACTAGCCTCTAGTTGGTCTATCTTAGCTTAGGTTCTCTAATCTTCCTGTGCCCGGGCCTCAGTGATCCTGATCCACCTAGCATGGATCTCCTCTAAATAATGCTCTGCCCTAGCCTTCTGAGTCTTAGCTTCCTTGCAAGCATTCTTCAATACTAACTATCCTGCTCTAGCCTTTCTGATGTAGTCATCTGTCTTCTCAATCTTGGTCAAGTGCTCAATCCGGAGCTTCTCTAACCTCTCATTATCTAGACAGTTGTCATTCCTCTCCCAGAGGGTCTTCTTCAAGGCTTCAGAGAGCTGAGTATTTCTTTCCTTCAGTTTCTCAAACTCCTCTAAGCTGATAGTGGCTGTAGGCTGCACTGCTGATGGTCCAGGTGTATCCTCTAAAGTGAATGGCATCCGGGTGATATGTGCCCTGGTACGAGACTAATCAAGATACTGTGTTGAGGCTATGTTGTTGCACTTACCCAGAATGGTTATCCCCTTTGTCTGAATGTTGTCCCAAGCCCAGACAGCTTGTCTGACAACAACTGAGTTTTGCTGGATGTCACAATAGAGGGTCTCTGTCAAGTCTTGTCCTCTTGGGGGATGAACCAAAGCATACCCTAATTGTCTCTTGAAAAGCAAAGGGTTGTAGTTGATGCAACCTTTTACTCCAATCAAAGGCACATTGGGGTATTTCCCACAGCTAGTAATGATGTCTTTGCCCTTGGTGCTCTGAGTGCACCATCTGATGTCTTCTGATGTAAGGGCAATCAATCTCTTAGCCCAGTTCCTTGGCTGATGAGGGTTCAGGAAAGTGTCTGACTTCGGCAAGTGTCTAACAACCAACAGTAATAGAGGGGTGCACAACATCTGACCAATCTTCCTCTTTGCTTCTCATTCCTCTGATGCACTTAATAGTAAAAATATCCAAGCAGGGTGGGAACTGGGTTCCTCAGTAAGAACAGGTGAATATCATTCTTGCTTACAAACTTTGGCTCGTCTACAAACAAGATAACTCCATATATGCTGAGAGCTAGAAGTGCACAAACAGCATCCCACTTTCCTGCTGTAGCATGCAGGGTGGCCTGAGAGATATGGAAGTCCAAGTGAAGGCCTGGGATTCCAACCTTGGTGGTCATGCTCTGATCAATAAGGGTGGGCTCCAAGTGCAAGGCCTTAGCTATATCTTCATTCCTGGGAGCAGCCATCTCATGGTTGAAAGGAATCCCTCTCCTGACAAGGACACCTAACAACATGGAAAATTCTTCTAGCAAAGGTCCCAACTGAAAAATCAGGGAATGTGAAGCATCTGAGAGGAGGATCATAAAATTGCACTCATGTGTGAATCATGCTCCTTTGGGATGCATCCAGATCCATGATCATGTCCAATATGCCTCCATAATGTTCCCTGAATAATGGGACATGATCAAGAGTAATGAGAGATTGGATCTGTCTGATGCCTGTAAGAGTAGGCTCAAAGAAATGGTAGGTGATGTTGCTCTTTCTAGAAGTGTCCATGCTGATAATGGATGATGGCGAAGAAAACTGAAGAGAAGCCCTGATGAAGGTAACTGCTGAAAACTGATGAAGATAACTGGAGAAGATGCTAAAGAAGGGTCTTTGATGAAGACAACTGATGAAGATGCTGGAGAAGATAACTGAAGAAGTCTGAGCAGCAGAACATGTCAAAACCAAACCAAAGATACAATGTGGATACCCTGTAAAACAAATAGGCAAATGTTAAATGATGAAAAATGATGTATGCAGAATGATATGCAAAGGGTTTGTGATCAAGTGTTGGATCTGTCATCTGCCTTGATAGGGTCCATGTGTGTTCATAAGTCTGGATGGAGGCTTAGAAAACCAGTAACCAGGTGGGGGACTAAAAAATAAGAGTCACGAGTCCAGGGTTTCACAAGAACTGTCCAAAATGATGCATTCTTAAAACAAAACTGGTAACAGGGTATGATGAGGCCAAGGGTTCCTGCAAACCTGTAAACATCTCAACCCCCTCACATGTATAAGCATTACATCTCATATTACATTTTTGTTTCACTGCATAGTTCAAGTTCATCTGCATCTAGGGTTTGTGATCTAAGCAATCCGAGAATCCATCTGAGTCATCCCAAAGGTCTCAAAGCTTTCCAATAGGGTACATGTGTTTTCTATGATCATATTATGTTCCCCAAAGTCCATGGAAGTCAAGAGATCACAAGAACTGGCAAAGGCATGGAAGCAGAGCTAGGGTTTTCACTACACAGATGACCAAAATTAGGGTTTGGGTTTCAGAGGCCTTAACTCCAAATTTTTGGGTCATTATTATTTCTAATATTCTTAATATGTTATAAGTATCATGTGTACCAAGTTTGATGAAGAAACTCATTGTGGAAGTCATCTGTTTATTGGGTAACTTCCTGAGCAAGTTAAGTCAAAATCAGGGCATCTGAGGCCCCCAACAATGGAACCAAAGGGGTATTTTCATCAAATTGAAGTTCAATGATCTTTATTTGATCTTATAAGTGATTATAAGTTCACAAGATTGAAGAATTTTGAGCCAATTGCAAACTTGCCATTTTTGGAAAAGACTTGAAATGCAAACTTTCCATTTTGGGAAAGTTTTTCAACCTCCTCTTTCATGACCAAAATTGATTTAAATGAAAATTTCTTGGGCATGAAAGTTGTAGATTAGGTCTTTCCCTTTTCAAAAAGTAAGAGAACATGTCTTGATTCATCCTAGAACTCAAGATATGGCCTTTCAAAGTTGGCAAAAAATCACATAATTTTCAAGTTCATGCCAAAGAGGGAATTTTGCAATTTCACTTGCCAAGCATTCTAATGACCTCTAATGTGCACAAATATGTTATAAAATGTCAAATAAGCTTCAAAAGATCAGAATTGGACTTTGAATCTAGGGTTTTCATGGCTTGTGATCCAAGAAACACCAAAGAGGGAAAGTTGCAAAATTTATGCCATCTCATGATCCAAGCCTTCCAGCTGCATAACTTTGATCCAAAGGCCATCCTTGATGCAAGCTGAGGCCAGACACCCCATGAAAACACCTCTACACCATGCCCATACCTCAAGTACACAAAATTGACTTTTTTGCAAAACCTCCCATACCAATCAAACTGAGCCACAACAACTCTCTGAACCAATTATATTTGTTTATACTAGCCTCAAGCCTTCCAAAGCATAACTCACACAAGCTCAGAACCTCCCACAAGTCAGCAATCATAAAAACCTCATGAAACCTTCACCTCTTCGAATTTCATAGCCCAACCACTCAAACTTCAAATTTTCTTCACCATTCAACTCAGCATCACCTAAGGAACACATCCCAACCATTAGAATGGCCTGAAACACATCACACAACAAACATGATTTCTCACTCTTCAGAACTGAAAATCACAAAGGAGGCCATTTAAAATCCATTCAAGCTTTCCAGAAGCATCAGAGGGATCATTTGAGGCATTTTGAACAAAGGAAGAGGTCAGAAAGCTCTAGTTTGCAAAGCTTCAACTCAGGTAGCCATGATGAACTTTTTTTCCAAAACTTTTATTTTAAGTTCTTAAATGCTTCTACATGTTTAGCTGATCATCCTAATATGTTTATTTTTGAAAATGGTTAAGAATCAAGCATGTATTGAACTTCTGAAAGTTTTATGTAATTTTCCGTTTTTCTTCGAATCTTGCTTTTGATGAAACATAAATGGATTTTGTTGCTGATTCGTGTTTAGGGTTGTTAGTTGAGTGATTCTGGAGAGTTAGAGGGTCTGGGGTGGTCTAGGTTGGAAGTTAGGGTGAAGAGCTGGCCGGAGAAGATGACCGGAGGTCTTCTCCGGCCACCTGAATGTCATTAGCCCTAATTAGGGTTTAGTTGCCCAGATTGATTGTGGACCTTTGGATCTTGATTAGCTTAACACGTGAGTGCCCAAGATTAGTTCATTAAGTTAATTTCAGATTAATTAAAATAAAACTCAATTAATTAGTTAGGATTGATCTGGGCCATTGATAAATGCGCGCAGTCAACCCCATCCCCCTAGGTTTAAATCTCAACCATTGGATGCGCATACTTCTCATTTAATTGCATTTTAATTCATTTTATTTTCATTTCTTTTGCATAATTAATTTAAAATACCAAAAATCATCACAAAAATATTTCCTTTTTCATTCTGACTTTAAATATTTTTCTTAATCCAAAAATATTTTTATTTTTATTTTTTGCATTAAAAGAGTATTTTTAAAATCTTTAAATGTTATTTTTAATTAATTAAAGTATTTTAATTAATTAAAAATGCATTTATGTTTCTAAAAATCACCAAAAAAATCATGAACCATTCCAATGCATTTAGAAACATTTTCAAACTCTTCACACAAATTACTTTTTAGTTTGATCATAGTTTCCCAATTTTCTTTGAATTAAGGGTCATTAAAATCACATTTTTAAACCATAACTTTGAAAAATCATTTATGCCTAACTAAGAAGAGTTTGAACTTCAGTCTTTTTGCATTGTGTTACATATTGCATGTAGTTTATAGGTCATTTTCCTCACAAATTTATCTTACATTTTTAATTTGATTTGCATTTTTCCTTTTGAATCACCCAAAAACCCTAGAAAACTAAGGAAAGTCATAACTTTTGATAGGTTAGGCTTCTGACCTTCTCCTTTGGGGTGTTACCTAGTATGGGATTAAGGTTTGTTTGAGATTGATTTCAAATTTTTATCATGTTGTTTGCTTCTGTTTTAGTCATTGCATCTCACATGTCCATAAACCCCTAATTTCACATGTTCATTTGCATTCACCTTGCATATTCATTATCATATGAACTTGCCATGACATTTCATGCATTCATTTGTCATCTTAGACATCTTAGGACATGTTAGAACCTTGCTTGATCATTTCTTCATTCATTTTCCATGTTTTTTCATTCATTTCATTTCATAAACATCCATGTGTTTTCAAACTTCAAAGCATGCTTCCTTTGCATCTCATCTTTGTATGATCACACATATGCATATTGTATGACTTTACATCATCTCACATGACATTTACATGGCATAAGCACTTCTGAATTTGATCATTTCATCTCATTTCACTTCATTTCTTTATGCTTTATACCTTATGCATCCATGCTAACACTTTCAGGAACTTTTGGTAAGTTATCTTGAGAGGTGGATTTGCCTTCACCTCTCATCTCTTCTTATCTCATCCATATGCATTCTAACTTGTCTTTGAAGTGAATTTGATTCACTTATGTTATATCTCTCTCACTTTCTTCCTTTAAGTTAGTTATCTTCTTAGGAAGTAAGTAACTTATTCTTCTGCTTCCTCCTCCTTTCACTTGCTTCTTCCATTGGTGGCTTCCTTGAAGATCTTTTCTCTTAAGCCTCACAAACCATAGGATATCCAAGCATGATAATGATGAGGGTTGTGATTAGTCCCCCTTAGTTTTTACCATTGAGTCTCCTTGAGTCTCTCTTCTCATCTCAATAATCAGAGACTGAACTCTTAAAGTTTTAGGACTTTGGAATTACGGTTATGCCTGTATCCTTCTATTAGGATGGAGTGTATAAATTTAATCCTAAGTGTTAAACCTTTAATTTGTTTAAACCTCTTAATCAAATCACTTAATAACCATCAAGACTTTATCTTGTAACTTGGGCCTTACATTAGGGTTCTAATTCTTCCTTATGGTTAAGAAGGACTAACCCTAGTGTTTAATGGACAAGTCCCCCTCAAGTTGTCTTACAAACCATAAAATCCACTTCTTAATCTCACCCTCTAATTAAAATTAACTTAATAAAGGCTTGCTATATAATGAATTTAATTCCTAACCATGGATTAAGTTAAGGTATCTTCCTCAGCTTAAGTGTTCTCATCTATCATCCTTCTATTAGGATGGTGTAATGAGTTCACAAATTTGTGATTTGAGATTAAACTCATTACTTAACACTAAACAAAAAACCAAAAACATCTAAATAATCACAAGTAGGTTAATGATCTTAATCCTACATCATCATGGTAATTAATTTAAGATGATTATCTCATACTTAAGTAGGCTCATTATCCCTAATCAGGGAGGATATAAAGAGTTTACAAGCCCTTGATTTAGGCTTTGGCTCATAATCTTATGCAAAACTCCAAAAACAATAAAATACTGAAAATATCAAAAACAAACAATAATCGTCTCCTTCGGGATTCTTTTCTCATCACACTCATTCACAAGCGAGAACTTGCTTCTTCCGTATAATGCAAGACAGTTAGCACTCGAGCTAGACGATTCATAAACTTAAGCATAGACAAGTAAGCAGTTCACAGTCAATTCCTTTTCAGTCTCTTTGAGTCGAACTACGGTGTTATGACTTCCTCATTGCACGAGAGGATACTTAGGCATAACTTAACAGTTATCGAACAAAAGTCTCTTTGTCATCCCCCTCTTTCAGCATTCTTTCTAAGCCTCAGTTCCTGAGCAATTCACCTTCGGCACTGACACATGTACATTCATTTTTAGCTTTTGTACACAGATAGCACATACACTACCCCTTTAAACACAATCTTATGAGCGTGGATCGCGTCGAGTACGACGGACAATCTGGGTGCTAATACCTTCCCAGGTTGTAACCAACCCCCTTTCTCAGTTTCTCTGGTTCGCAACCGTCTTATCCAGTTTCACCGGGATGCAAATCTTTGGGAGCGACAACTTCTAACTTGAAAATCTTTCCAGTTTATCGAGGCATCAACAACTTATTTGCCAATACAGGAAAACTTAAATCGAGCATCCGCTCCAACTTGAAAATATGAAAATGTATGCAACTATGAATGGCATACAACAACAACATGATTAACGACTTAACAACTCAACAACATTAATCAACATTGGTCAATTGGCCAGCAACATAATAATTTTCCCCAAGATCGGGACAACACAACTAATAAATACTTAATACAACTTAAACATGGAAAATGACTAATTACGGCTTAATCAATTATATTTCTAAATTAATTATTTTTAGTCCTCAAATCTTCTATAATCAACTTATTTTATTCCTACTTAAAGTCTAAGATCAATTTAACTCGAAACGGATGCAAAAACATTACGAATCGCCAAAAACTTCATTTTTTGCACACCACCTTGCCCATGTGCGTAACACACCACCCATTATGCGTAACACCTTATGCCCAATTTGCCCATACGCGTAAAGTCTTTGAATATGCGTAACTCACCTTTTCTCGCCCATCCTTACGTGTAATATCCTATTCTCTTACGCGTAACACATGCGTAAAAGCATCCAATATGCATAACTCATATTTGTTGCGCAAAATCCTATTCTTCACCCCTGTCCACTTTTCTTCTATGGGGTGATCAATTCTCACTTTGATTCAAGCCTAAATTGGTTTCTACATCGATTTTAGACCTTATTTCATGGTATACACTTCATATAATAATTCTACCACTGATTTATGAGTCCTAAATCTCCTTTCTACACGAATTCATGCAACATAAACCAGTCCTGCAACACAACAATAAATACAACAATAGTTCCAACAACATGAACAATTTCATGACAGCAATACAACAAGAACACCATATTATACATATCAGATTCATACGAATTCAAGCAACAAATCATATGAAAACATAGCAATAATTATACGAAACCCCAACCTACAAACAGATCATATAATCTTGGTTATGGAATTTGAACCCCACCCTTACTTAGATTGAAGGCTGCTCGAATCTACTGACCAAAATCTCTATGAAAATTCAACCTAGCCTCTCGTTCTTCCTCAAGACTTGTTCTCTTCTGACAAAATTCTAATTAACCTTGTAATTAGGTTTTTCAGCCTATTATATCTAAAACCTCACTAATCGACTAATTTCTTATGGGCCTAAAATAGCACCCTCAACTTTACTACTCTCACACTGTAACTAAGACCAACTTAATGTTATATCAATTATTTTAATATTCGACTTAATTAACTTAAACAACCCAAACACGACTTAACCATCAACTTAATACCAACTTAAACAACTTAGTGACGCAAACGAAAAAACAACACCTAACAACAATAATCGGGAAAATACACAATAATACTTGATTAAATTAATTAATTAAATATGGGTGTTACAAATAAATGTGTAGAATTAGCTGAACATAGGATTGGAGTTCATCACGAGAATGGGCGGGTACAAATAAAGTTTGAGCCTTTTTCCTTTATTTCATAAACCATGAACCACGCCACATTACAACCCTTAAAAGACCTAATTAATGAAGGGTTTATTTTGAAAGCATACTACAACAAGGTTGTGTTAACCTGACTCCTAACAATCTTTGCTAATTATTTGTATTGATCACCTCATCTATCATTCTATAAATGGAGAGAACAACTTTGTTATTTTGATCATCGACTATTCCACTGTATCACCATCATATCAATAAATTTCGATTTTAGAACTTGCATAAATGTTGCATTAAAATTGCCAAATTTTAAATGAATAATGTTTGTTTTGCAAGTCAATTCAGCATCAAGGGAATACTAACAAATGCAGCCAGTTAGGGAATTTGATTTGGTAATAAAAGTCCAATTAGAGGCAAATCACCTTTGAGAACCATTCAATCTGGATCAATTTCTTCAAGAGTCATCTACTCAAAGGTTGAACCTTTCTCAAGACTCAGAATTGTTTGAGCAATCACAATGAGTTTAAAAGTTCAATGGTCAGTTTAAACAGAAGTTTCCCATCCCAAGAGTTGGATAACCAGGGGAAAATCACAGATGTTCAAGCATTGGGGCAACCATTTCAAGGGTCATGTTATAAATGGTTGTTTCCAAACTTTTTGTGTAAAGGGGATGTCTTAAAAACCCATTGATTGGGACAAGATGAGCCACATAAGGGCAGGTCCTCTCCATGCCTTCAAAGCTGCTCAAGCAAGCCATACGTCTACAACTTTTGATTTCAAGACGAGTTTCGGGAATCATGTTGTTGTCTTTGTCTACCTTCTAATGAGTCATCTGCAAAAAGAACCCTCCCATCCAATACAGGGGCACCTTTGGAAGTCATCGAGTCATTGCATAAATCATTCTCATGAATTAGCCATGTCGTTTCTCTTGTAGTGTTAAGCCATGTTGTCATCTCATCCATCTAGCATATGCCCATAGCATAAAAAAAGGGTCAAACACAACAAACCAGTTCTCGTCTGGTAAATAATCCATTTCAAGCTCAGACCTCGTCTGACAGTCGGTTTTTAACTCCAGTTCTCATTTAGTATTTCATTTGAATTCTATTTCAAAGTCAATTATCTTCTAACAATAATTTTTTTAACTCCAGTTCTTGTCTGGTAGTCAGTTTCTTTTCAAACCAGTTATCGTCTGGTAAATAATCCATTTCAAAGTCATTTCTCGTCTAACAGACAGTTTTTAACTCAAGTTCTCTTCTGGTAGTCAGTTTCTTTTCAAACCAGTTCTCTTCTGGTAACCCATCTCAAAAACTAGTTCCCATCGGGTATTTCATTTGAAATTTATTTGAAAGTCAGTTCTCATATGACAATCGTTTCTTTAGCTCTGGTTCCTGTCTAGTAGTCAATTTCTTTTCAAACCAGTTCTCGCCTGATAGCCCATCCCAAAACTAGTTCCCTTCTAGTATTTCATTTTAAAGTTGTTTGAAATTCACTTCACGTCTGAATGTCAATTTTTTCAAATCCTGTTCAAAAAACCATGTCCCATTTGGTAGACCATTTCAAAGTTAGTCCGTGCCTGACAATGAATCAAAAGAAATCAATTCACGTATGTTACGTCATTTAAAAAAAATCCATTTTTCACTATCATCTTGTCTCAAAGTCAAATTCGGATTGGTATTTATCTTTATTACTAGAAATATCCCCTTGAAGTCCAATCTGTTGTTGGCATAAATCCGTTAAAAGCTGGTCATGAAACCTTTTCCTTACGGTCTATGTTCTTTTTGTTTGGTACATACGAGAGAGTTTGATTTCCCTATATTTCTTCCTGATGGTTCTAGAAGGTCTTCTTTGAACTCTTAATCTAAGGAATTTCCAGAGGTTGGATGTTTTATCGTGTTTGAGGACTCCAACATATTTTGTTGTTATTCTTAGTGTCTGGATGTCGCATCGAGCCCCTGTGCATTCACTTTGAATTTTTATATTTCTATTATTCTTAGTGTCAACCGGTCTGGAACCCATTGCACATTCATTTTGAATATATGATTTATCCTTAGTGTCAACAGTTACACTTGATCCTGCGGATCCGTCACTTTGGATGTTTTGATTTTTATCCTATCTATATTCTTAGAGTCAACTGGTCGCACCAAACCGCTGCTCAATTACTTTTGAATGTGTTTCTTCTTTATCCTTAGTGTCAGTTGGTTGCATTGAGCCGCTGCTCAATCACTTTGGATATTTTCATTATTTGTTGTTACAATTCTTAGTGTCAACTGGTCTTGAAACTGTTGTGCATTCACTTTGAATGTTTTCTTTGTTGTTATTCTTAGTGTTAGTTGGCCGTATCGAGCCATTGCACATTCACTTTGAATTTTTTTTCAATTCTTAGTGTCAACTGGTCTTGAACCCGTTACATATTCACTTTGTGTTTGAATTGTCCATTATCGATCTATGGTAAGGACTTTGGTGTAGATTTGGTTTGTTTATCGTCTAGAGGTATGGATGTGATTTTAGGTATGAATTGGTTGGAGTACAACCATGTTCATATTAATTGCTTTAGTAAGTCGGTTCGGTTTCTTACTCTTGGTGAAGAGGCAAAAGAAACTGGTTATTTGTTTGCTCGAGAGTTGAAAGAGCTTTTGGATGATGAAGCGCAAGTTTTGGCATTGTTTGCTTCGTTGTCGGTGGTGAATGATATGGAAATTAGTGAATTGAAAGTGGTGAAAGATTTCCCGGAAGTGTTTCCAGATGAAGTTGTGTATGTGCTTCCAGAGAGAGAGGTGGAATTCAATATCGATCTTGTGCTAGGAACGAGACCTATTTTGATGGCACCGTATCATATGTTAGTGACCGAGTTATCTGAGTTGAAGAAACGGTTAGAAGAACTATTAGAAAAGAAATTTGTGAGACCAAGTGTATCATTGTGGGGAGCACCAATGTTGTTAGTGAAGAAGAAGGATGGTATCATGAGGTTGTGTATCGATTACAGGCTACTGATTAAGGCGACGATTAAGAACAAGTATCTGCTTCCAAGGATACATGAGCTGATGGATCAATTGGTGGGTGCTCGTGTGTTCAGTAAGATTGATTTATGATTGAGCTATCATCAGATAAGAGTAAAGTATGAGGATATTCAGAAGACTACTTTTAGGACTCGGTATGGACACTATGAATATGTAGTGATTCTATTTGGAGTTACTAATGCGCCTGGTGTATTTATGGAGTATATGAATAGGATTTTCCATGACTATTTGGACCAATTTGTTGTTGTGTTTATAGACGATATTCTGATTTACTCTAAGTCAGAAGAAGAGCATGCCAAACATTTGCGAATTATGTTGAAAGTGTTGAGAGAGAAGAAGCTTTATGTGAAATTGTCAAAGTGTGAATTCTGGTAGAGGAGGTGAGTTTTCTGGGTCAAGTGATTTTGGAACAGAGGATTGTTGTGGATCCGTCCAAAGTAAATGTTGTACTACAATGGGAGACTGTGAACTCAGTGACAGAGATTAGAAGTTTCTTGGGGTTGGCTGGTTATTGTCAGAGGTTTATTGAGGGGTTTTCGACGTTGGCACTTCCGTTGACCCAGTTGACTTATAAGAACAAGGCTTTTGTGTGGGATTCTTAGTGTGCGAAGAGTTTTATTGAGATGAAGAAGAAATTGACTACTGCATCTGTTTTGATTTTACTGAAAGAGGACAAACCGTTTGTAGTTTATTGTGATGCTTCTATGACATGTTTAGGTAGAGTATTGATGCAAGATGGTCAGGTTGTGGCGTATTCTTCGCGTCAGTTAAGAGTTCATGAGAGGAATTTTCCTACTCACTATCTAGAGTTGGCAGCTATTGTTTTTGTCTTAAATATTTGGAGGCATTACTTGTATGGTTTGAGGTTTGAAGTTTATAGTGATCGTGAGAGTTTGAAATACCTGTTTGATCAGAAAGAACTGAATATGGGAAAAAGACGTTGGTTAAAATTTCTTAAAGATTATGACTTTAGTTTGAATTATCATCGGGGTAAGGCTAATGTTATGGCCGATGCTCTGAATCGGAAGATATTGCATATGTCGGCTATGATGGCTAGAGAGTTGGAGTTGATTGAGCAATTCAGAAATATGATTTTGGTTGGTGAATAGACATCTCATAGTGTGATGTTGGGAATGTTAAAGGTTAATAATGATTTCCTTGATCGTGTTCGGGAAAGTCAGAAGGCAGATGTGAAACTGGTGGGCTTGATGGTTAATGATGAAAGAGTTGGAAATAAAGAATTTCAAGTTGATGAACAGTGAGTACTTAGATTTCGAGATCGTATATGTATTCCTAATGATATTAATTTGAAGAGAATGATTCTTGAAGAAGGGCATAGAAGTAGATTGAGTATTCATCCAGGAGCGACGGAAATGTATCAAGATTTAAAAAGGGTATTTTGGTGGCCTGGTATGAAACGAGACGTGGCTCAGTTTGTGTATGCGTGTTTGACTTGTCAGAAGTTGAAAGTGGAACATCAAAAACCTGCTGGTTTGATGCAACCGTTGGATATACCCAAGTGGAAATATGATAGTATATCAATAGATTTTGTTATGAGGTTACCTACTACTCCAAAAGGGCATGATGCCATTTAGGTGATTTTTGATAGATTGACTAAGTTAGCGCATTTTATACCGATTGGTATTATCTATTCTTCGCAGAAATTGGCATAAATATATATTGGTGTAATTATGAAGTTGCATGGAATACCTTTGAGCATTGTGTCAGGTAGATATCAGAGGTTTACTTCGAGGTTTTGGGAGAGTTTGCAAGAGGTATTAGGTTCGAAGTTGAAATTGAGTTCAGCTTATCATCCTCATACTCATGGATAGATAGAGAGGGCGATACAATCTTTGGAGGATTTATTGAGGGCTTGTGTGCTTGAACAAGGAGGTGCTTGGGATAGTCATTTGTCGTTGATTGAGTTTACGTATAACAATAGTTATCATTCCAGTATCGGAATGGCACTGTTTGAAGCTTTGTATGGTCGAAGATATAGGACACCCTTGTGTTGGCATGAGTCGGGTGAGGGTGTTGTACTTGGACCTGATATTGTGCAACATACTACTGAAATGGTGATGTTGATTTGAGAAAAGATGAAGACTTCTCAAAGTAAGAAAAAGAGTTACAATGATAAGAGGAGCAAAGATCTTGAGTTTCAAGAAGGAGACCATGTATTTTTTAGGGTTACTCATGTGATCGGTGTTGGACAAGCTTTAAATTCGAGGAAGCTCACTCCTAAGTTCATTGGGTTGTATCAAATTTCGGCAAGAGTTGGACCTGTCGTTATAGAATGGCGTTGCCACCGAGATTGTCCAATTTGCATGATGTATTTCATGTGTCACAACTTCGGAAGTATGTTCCGGATTCGTCACATGTAATACCGATGGACGAAGTTGAAGTAATAGATAATCTTACGGTTGAAGCATTACCGGAACGAATCGATGATCGAGAGGTAAAGCAGTTGAGGGGAAAGGAGACTCTCCTTGTGCGAGTGGTTTGGGAAGGAGTTTTTGGAGGGCATATGACTTGGGAATTGGAGAGCAGGATGCGAGAGTCGTATCTGAATCTTTTTGTCTAAGGTAAGTTTTCGAGGACGAAAACCTTTTAAGTGGAGGAGAGTTGTAATGCCCCCAATTTATTTAAATATTTTATTGAAAATGTTGTATTGTGATGTGTGAAGAATAATATATATTATCGGAAATAATTGTGATATTAAATTATATTTTTGGTGGATGATTGTATTATTAGAGGTTAAATAAAATAAATGGAATAAATAGGAGATAAGGACAAGGTGGTCAATAGGTGAAAGTATTAAGGGTAAAAATGGAAGATCATAATTTGGGAATTAAGGGTTATGTTGGAAATAAGGGAAAAGGGAAAAATCATAATCGTATTTGGAAAAGAGAAAGAACGATCGTGAAAGGTGTGAAGAGGAGAAGAAGAGGAAAAGGCTTAATCGGGAAGAAGAGTTCGCGAAGGAGAAGAATTCCTCAACGAAATTTAAGGTAAGAGTGTGATTCTTCCATCTTAAGGGTTTTATAATGGGAATTGGGTAGGTTGAGAATTAGAGATTGATATTGTGGTGGATTGAGGAGGGATTAGGTTTAATTATGTGTTGTTGATTGTTGTTAGATGTTAATTGTATGGATTAAATGATGAATTTGAGGAATGTTGAGGTTTCTAGGTGTTTGTGGTGTTGGATACATGAGAAATTCATAGCAGGTTGGGTGCTGAGAACAGAGATGCGATTTGTGAAATCGCAGAGCTCGCTTAGTGAGCAAGAGTCAGTAGGCTATTTGCTTAGCGAGCAAGCCCCCTTGCTGCGCGAGACCTAGCGCTGAAAATGTCGATTTTTAAATTCCAAAAGTTACAGAAAATTATTCTTATTCATTAATAATACTTAGGAAGTGATGTGGGGTAGCTAGAAGTAGCAAGAGGAGAGTTATACACCTAATTGTAGGGATAATTAGTGTAATTGAGATAAACGTAAAATGTATTTTTGTGGACGATAATGTTGTTGAATTGTTGAGTAGTATTGTGTTAGTATGTTTCATACGTCTAAATGATGGGATATGAGTACGTGATATGTTGTATATGCTATGTTGCGTTGTTGTGATATGAACTTAATTAAATGATTATAAGTTATGAAATGCATAATAATTGTGTTGATGATGATTACTAGTGCTTGATAAATGTTACGATATGTGACTGTTGTTGTTGATGTTGTATGATGTAGTGGTAATGAGTATACATCTATGTCATTGGTGTTGCATGACATGTCAGATAGTTGTGTAACATACCAAGGTGGGGTATGTTGTTGTTGTGAAGTTGGTGCGGTCATGAAATAGGGATCGTACGTGGCCATGAAATAGGAGTCGATGGTATGATCTTAAAATAAGCATCATACATTCATTCATTTGCATTGAGCCCTAAGACATGAGATCAAAGTGTCTTCCTGTGATTTATCTGGTAACTGAGATAAAGGTTGAGTTGATATCATCATGGCATATTCATATTCAGAGGATCATTAAGTTCCTAGTTTCTCCCTACTCGGAGATTTCATCAGAAGCGTTGAATCAAGATGTTATTGCTATGAGTTTAGGGTATTTCTCTAATCATGTGTGACACTCAAAAGAGGTTTTTTAGTGAACTTTATTATTCAAGGAATTTTATAATTACTAGAAGTGCAGGACTTGATCATGGGTTTCCAAAGAAGTATCACCGCCTCAAAACAAGTGTGTAGGTACATTAAACTCAAAAAGAGATAAAGTTCAGTTTTTTTGGTCAAGTACTTGAGAGCATAATAAATCAGTGATGGTCCTAGGGTTTCCAATTGGTCTTGGGCTATAACTATTGTTTTAAAGAAAGTATGAGACCATATTTAAAAAAAATATTCATTCTTAGGCCATTTTTTCAATATTATAAGGATTTATCAAAATTATCCTTTGGTTTCAAGATATTGTCTTAAAGACTTTTGTTCTTTATGTGGTGTTAAGGACCATATCTCGTCAAGGTTTAGTTTTGGCATGGGTTCCTCATTGCTCAAAATGTTGTTGCAAATTGATTTTAGGACATGAGGTCAAGTTACTCAAGAAATTAGTTTAAGATGATTTCAAACCTTATTTTAAACTCACAGTGGATTTGGTTTACTCATGTGTTAAGTTTGCAAAGTATAACCAATCATTGTCAAAAAGTATCACAAGTTACAAAACCCATGTTACAGGTACGGTGCCACAAAAGGTGAATTACCAACCAAACAATTTGTGTTATTTCAAGCAAAAGATACAAAGTTGTTACACTATTGGACTGTAGGTGATCGCCAAAGGTAATTTGATTACATTGATAAATACAGAGGAAGATTTACATGATAAAATACTTAAAATCATGGAGTGAATTCTGAGACTAAGCCTAAAGAATATAACTGCAGCAACCATGCTCTTTCTATGTTACTACAAAGGTATTGATTTCAAGGTAGCCATCCAAGAGCCTTCTTCTTGTTCTGCACCAGATCTGTTACTTTGATTACTTCAAGATATCTCTCATCATCACCATGAACAAATAAAGACCAAGTAAGTGGTTTGAAGGATTACATAAGCCACAAAGTAATGAAAAAATGTGCATCAAAATCAAAGCATTTCATGTCATATATACAGTTACAATCTCTCAAAACTCTAAAAAAAAACTCAGCATATTTTGATTACAAGAAAAATTATAATATAATCCATAACAAAAAAGAGAAAAGTACATAGCATATGAAGGGAGAGATTCTAGAACAGAAATTATGATAGAGAAAAAGTAGCAGTAAACCTTATCACAACCGCAAGTGCACCATGGAACTTATAATAGGGAATCACAATCTCCTAACAAACTTCTAACCAAATGAACAAAATTTCAACATAATGATAACCAACTCATAACTGGTTTTACGTGAAATCACCAAAGACCCCTCAGGATTTGCTTTGACATTAAAACCCTCATGACTGACCTTGAGCCTCCTGTGACTGATTGTGATGAGAAAGGGATAGATGTGTACTTGGACATTAGTGTGAATTTGTTGGATATATGAAATGCATTTAGCTTTAAGTTATCACATCTAAACCAGGGTCAGTGTTTACTTCAGTGCATATTGCACCATTTAAGCTCGTCCTTGTCCGATAAGCTTTTCCGGGCATGCCCTTCACTTGATGGTTGGAGGCAGCATATGAGT
Source organism: Lathyrus aphaca (assembly GCA_963966055.1). Classification (NCBI taxonomy): domain Eukaryota; kingdom Viridiplantae; phylum Streptophyta; class Magnoliopsida; order Fabales; family Fabaceae; genus Lathyrus; species Lathyrus aphaca. The sequence continues at coordinate 203,147,664 of OZ014523.1, read as the reverse complement.
TCTAACAACGCTAGAATAAAAAAATGTCGGAGTATTTTGGACAATCTGGTTGGACAATATGACTTCCATGGAACTCCTTGAAGCTAGCTGACTCGAGCCATACCCCTGAACCATCACTGAACCAGCCCATGCCTTCACTTACACAAAAATTGACTTTTTGCATTTTGAACCATACTAATCAGCATAGGCCACATACAACTCTCTGACCTATCAGGACTTGATATGTGTACCAAAGGCAAGCCATTTCATACAATATTGGAGCCTGAAACATTACACAAGCCAAGTTCACAAAAACTCCCTCTTGCCTTCATTCCTTCGAAACTCATCACATAAGCTACAAACATCCAAACAAACTTCATAGATCAACTCACCATCACCATTAGAGCATTTTCCAACCACTAAAACAGCTTGAAAACACCATAAGCCAAAACACGATTCTTGGCCAGTTGAAGAACAAACCTTCAAAACACCCCATTTAAACTCTTTCAAAGTGTCAAAGCTTCATCAGGAGTTCAAGGGGAGTGGTTTGCGCAAAGAGAGGAGGTCTAAAAGTCTCAAACTGAGAAAGCTCAAGCTCAGGTACCTTCTTGAAACATTTTTCCAGAATTTGTTTTCTTAGTTATAGAATGGTAGAGTTTGTTTCCCTGATCACAATGAGCTTTGGATGGTGAAGAATGGTTAAGATTTGAGTGTGTATGAATGTTCTGAAAATTTTTCAGTTTTTATGTTTGTGTTCGAATCTTGGTTTTGAGGCAAAATAAACGAGATTTGTTGCTGGATTATGGTTTGTTGTTGATCATTGATTGTTTCTGGAGATTTTGGTACATTTTCATGGCGTATTGAGAGAGATAGAAAAATGGCTCGTCGGAGAAGACGACCGGAACCACTGTTTCGGCCGTCTGAGAGTCATTAACCCTAATTAGGGTTTAAGCCCAGTTTTGAATGTGGAGCGTTAGATGGCCCTTCCCGCGTGTGTACCAGCGGCCCAAATGCGTTGTTTAAGCCCTAATCAGGATTAGTTTAGATTAATTAGGTTTAAGAAATTCAAAATTCCAGTTTCAATCCTAGCCGTCCCTTAACGCGCGCAGTCTTTCCCTCCACCCCAGCTTTGAATTCCAGCCCTCAGATCAGCATACTTTTCCATTTAAGTTCATTTTAATTACATTTTATTGTATTTTCTTTGCACATTTATTTTAAAATATCAAAATTCATCCAAATATTCTCATTTTTTGCATCATGGCTTTAAATATTTTTATCATTCTGAAAATATTTTTATTTTTATTTTTTTGCATTAAAAAATATTTTTAAATCATTTAAATGATTATTTTTAATTAGTTAATGGAAATTAATTAATTAAAAATACATTTAGGTATTTAAAAATCCCAAAAAATTCAGATAGCCTTTTCAAACATTTAGAAACATTTACAAACTCACAACACAGATTTCTTTTTGGTTTAGATCCCACTTTGACATTTTTTAAATGAATTAGGGTTCTTAAATTTGAATATTTTTAACCCTAACTTCAAAAATTCATAACTTTCGATCCAAGTTGAGTTTGTGAATGGTTCTTTTTGCATTGTGTTATGCATACTTTCAAGCATCTAAAAACATTTTTGTTTCATTTTTATAATGCATTTTCAATTTGTTTGACATTTTACCTTTAGGATCACCCTTAAAACCCTAGAAACTTAGGAAATTCATAAGTCCCTTAGGGTTTAGCTTCTGACCTTCCCCTTTGGACAGTGAACTTGTATAGGTTTAGGGTCCCTTTTGAGTCCATTTTCAATTTTTTATCCATTGTCTTGCTTCTGTTTTTGAATTGTGCATCTAATTTGCCTATTCATTTGCATCCATCTTGTATAAGCTTGCATACATGAACTTGCCATGACATTTTGTGCCTCCACATGACATATAAGACATCTTAGGACATATTGAAATCATGTTTGATCATTGCATCATCTATTTTCCATGTTTTGCTTTCATTTCATTTCATGTGCATTCATATACTTTCATGCCTCTTGTATGCTTCATTTGCCTTCCCATCCTTTGTATGATCATCTTCATCTCATGACATACATTTATGTCATCTCTTTGCATCATTTGCATCATGATCATGCTTCTGGTTTTGGTTTGCATCCTTGCATTCATTCCATTTTCATTTAATCTCACTTCCTTTTGATAACTTTTCAGGTGGTAAGTGTTTGAGAAGTGAATTTGCCTTCACTTCTCACCATCTCTTCTCATCTCTCTTATGCATTCATTGCTGCATTTTACTTTTGTATTAGAGTGAGCTTACTCATTCATTTTCTCTCCTCACTTTCTTTCTTCAAGCAACTTGTCTTCTTAAGTGAAGTAAGTTGTCTTGCTTCTTTCTGCTTCTCCTCCTTCAATCCTGTTTCTTCCTTGGTGGCTCTTCTTGAAGATCTTCTTGCAAGCTTCATAAACCCTAGGAATACCCAAGCATGATAACAATTAGGGTTTGATTAGTCCCCCATTATTTTTACCTTTGTGTCATCTTTGTGTCTTCTCCTCTCATCTCAAATCAAGGACTAAACCCTAAAGGTTTTAAGGCTTTGTGATTAAGCTTATGCCTGCATCCTTCTATTAGGATGGAGTGTATAAATTTAATCCTAAGTGTTAAACCCTTAATGTGTTTAAATCCTTTAATAAATTTACCTAATAATCACTAAGACATTAAGCTTGTAACTTGGGCCTTGCATTAGGGTTCTAATTCTTCCTTAATTGGTTAAGAAGGACTAACCCTAGTGTTAATGGACAAGCCCCCCTCAAGTTTGTCTTACAAACCATAAAATTCACTTCTTAATCTTACCATTAACTAAAATCCACTTTAATAAAGGTTTTGTTTTGTCATGAGGTTAATTCCTAATCATGGATTAAGTTGAGGAGCCTTTCTCAGCTTAAATGTTCTCATCTATTATCCTTCTATTAGGATGGTGTAATGGGTCCATTAAATCCTTGATTATGGCTTAAACTCATTACTCAACACCAAACAAAAACTCCAAAAACATTTAAATAAATGCAAGTAGGGTAATGATCTTAATCCTACATCATGGTGATTAAGTGTGAGGTGTTTACTTCACACTTAAGGTATTCTCATTACCCCTAATCAGAGGGAAGATGTGATGAGTTTACTAACCCTTGGTTTAGGCTTAAGCTCATTTTCTTATGACAAACTCAAAAATCAATAAAAGATTGAAAACCCAAAAACAAACAATAATCGTCTCCTCCGGGATTCTCTTCTCACATCATTCACTCACAAACGAGAACTCGCTTCTTCCGTCTAATGCAAGACAGTTAGCACCTGAGCCAGACAGGTCATACACTTGAGCATAGACAAGTAAGCAGTTCACAAGTAAATTTATCTTTTAGTCTCTTTTAGTCGAACTACGGTGTTCTGACTTCCTCATTGCACGAGAGGATACGTAGGCATAACTTAATAGTTATCGAACAAAAGTTTATGTATATTCCCCCTCTTCCAGCTTTCTGTATTTATTTTTGTGGGTTCCTCCTAGCGCTTGTTTGATTTGTGTTTACTGGGATGTTATGTGCTAATTGTGTTTATTTATTTGTTTTATTTACTGCTTCCTTTACAGTTTTTTATATACATCATACTGTCATTATCATTGCTGGATCTGGTTTCTGTTTTGGTGGGTGGGGTTTCATTGAGAGATTATGGTCTTATACCTGGGACCTGAGTGACATCTAGGTGTAAACACCCCAAATTTGCCCTCACCCATTCACACCATGGCTTGTGATCTTTTCATATGCATAAACTCAATCATAGCATCTCATACCACATTTTTAGTACACTGCATTGTTTCTAAGTCATCTGCATCTAGGGTTTGTGATCTGAGCAATCCAAGAGCCATTTGAGCCACTCCAAAGGTCATCAATCACTTCAAAGGGGTCCATGTATGTTTAAACATCATATTATATCCTCTCAAAGTCAAGAATGTCAAAAAATCACAAGAACTGAGAATGGCATGGAAGCAGAGCCAGGTTTAACTGCACAGATAACCTAGAATTAGGGTTTTGGTTTCAAAGGCCATAACTCCAAATTTTTTGGTCATTCTTGTTTCTATTGGTCTCTATATGGTATAGGGATCATGCATATCAATTTTCATGAAGAAATTCCATGGGGAAGTCATCTGATCAAGAGTTGACTTTTTGAGCAAGTCAGTGCAAAATCAGGGTATCTGAGGCCCCCAATGACCCAACCAAAGGGTGTTCTTCATCATTTTGATTGTGTATGATCTTTATTTGATCATAGAAGATGTTAGAAGTTCACAAAATTGAAGAATTTCAAGCCATTTGCAAAGTTGACTTTTTGGGAAAGTTGACTTATAATGAAAATTGCCATTTTGGGAAACTTTTTCAACCCTTGCTTTTTGATTCAAAAATGCTTCAAATGAGAAAACTTTGGTCATGAAAGTTGTAGAATGGATCTTTCCCTTTTCAAAAAGTACAAGAACTCATTCTAATTCATTTTGGATCAAAAGTTATGGCCTTGCAAAGTTGGACAAAATCATTAAAATTTCACTTTTGCACAAAATGGAAAACTTGCAATTCCTCATGGCAAGCCTTTATGTGACTTCAATGTGACCTCTAATCATCATACCAATGCAATACATGACCTAAAATCAGAATTGGCCCAAGGGATTTCTCATTGATTTACCTTGATCTTCACATAGCCATAAGTCATTTTTCATGAAAATGCAAAGAGGGATTTTTGGCAAGATCATTCTCAAATGAATTGTATGATCTCTAGCTGGTTTTAACACATTGCCATGACCTAATGAAGCATCCCACATCAGAAATTCAGCAAGATTTCTCACATTCACATAGCCAAAATCATGAAATGTCACAAGTGGGCAAGTTGCAAAAACTCCTCTAGCTCATGATCCAAATGCAGCAGCCTTTCATGGACCATCCAAGGGTCTTCCTTGAAGCTGGCTGAGGCAATCCAAACACAAAAATCTCCTCTGCCATGGCCCATACCTATAGTACACCAACTATTGACTTTTTGGCCAATTGCTCCATACCATTCCCACAGTGCATGTCAAGTCTTCTGACTCATTCCAATAGTTTAGGACTTGTATATGGATGATAAAACAAGCCTCACACAAGCCTGGAACACACACATTGCAGCACACTCCAAAAACTGTCAAAACTTTCCTCTCTTCGAATATCCTTTCACAACCATCAAACATTCATTTTCTCTTCACCAATCAACCAAAAATCATCCATAGAACAAATCCCATCCCTCACAATGATCTGAAATACCCCACACAAGGACCTCATTTTCTGATACACCAGAACTGGACCTCTCAAAATAGCCTATCTAAACCCCATTCAAGCCTGCCATTAGCACAAGGGGGATCATTGGAGTCATTTTGCATAAGAGAAAGGCTCAGAAAGCTCCAGTTTGAAGAACTTCAGTACAGGTATCCATCAAGAACAAATTTTCCAGAACTTCATTTACTTGTTATAAATTGATTCTACATGTTATCCTGATCATCATGATGTGTTTAAAATTGAAAATGAGTGGAAAATGAGTATGTATTGATGTTCTGAAGTTTTTCCCGTAAAAAATGTTTGCTTCGATTTGCTTGATTCATGTAGTTTAAATGTTGTTTGATGGTTGATTCATGTTCCATGATGTTAGAGGATCATTTCCCAGTGTTTAATTTGAAGTGGGGTGGCCTGTAGTGAAACCTAGGGTTTTGGTTCGCCGGAGAAGACGACCGGAAGTCTTCTCAGGCCACCTGAGAACCATTAGCCCTAATCTGTGTAATTATGAGAGTTTGAATTCTGGCCCTTGGAAGCGTTGACCCGCGCGTGTTTGGATGGCCAGGATTCAACCATTTTGCCCTAATCCACGTTTGACTTAATTAATCCAAATTAATTAATTATAAAATCTGATTTAACCAGGTTTGAACTTGGGCCATTGGATGTGGCGCCAAGTGAACCTTCCCTTGCCCAGAATCCATTTGATCCGTCCACTGCACATACTTCTCATTTTATTAATTTTATTTCACATTTTTCTTATTTAATTTGTACATTTATTTAAAAATAGCAAAACACTTTAAAAAATTCTGAAATTTTTTATCAAGCCTTTTATTAATTTTTATAAACCAAAAATATTTTCATTTTTATTTTTTGCATCAAAAATTATTTTTAATTCATTTAAAAGTATATTTTTAATTAATTAATGAAAATTAATTAACTAAAAATACTTTTAGATATTTAAAAATCACAAAAAAATTCATGTGACATTTGAAATCATTTAGAAACATTGTCCAACTCTCAAACCAAATTTCATTTTTGATCTTGATGCCTTTTGACAATTTTCAATGGAATTAATTTCATTTTAAGGCATTATTTTGATTCAAACTTCAAAAATTCATTTCTGCCTAACCATTGAGAGTTGGACAATGATTCTTTTTGCATTGCATCTTGCATAACATGTAGTTTATAGGATTAAATTGGCATGAATTGATCTTGCATTTTCAATTTGTTTTGTATTTTCCTTGGTGGGGTACCTTAAAACCCTAGAAATCTTAGAAAATTCATAACCCTCACTAGGTTAAGAGTTGGGTCCCCTCCTTTGGGCAGTGAGTTTGTATAGGTTTAGGGTTCCTTTGAATGCATTTTCAAATTTTTATCATGATGTTTGCTTCTGGTTTAGAATTTTGTTTTGTGCATTGATCATGAACCCTAATTTGGGCTTTCTTTTGCATTCATCTTACATTTGCTTGCATACCATGACTTGCCATGACATTTTATGAATTCATTTGATTCATAACACATCTTAGGACACATTAGAATCATGTTTTATCATTGCATCTTTCATTTGCCATGTTGTATGTCATTTGCATTTCATAACTTTTCATGTATGTTCATGGTTCTAAGCATGTTTCTTTTGCATCATCCTCATGGCTTGTTTCATGTTTGCATCATCTCTTAGCATCATTAACATCATGTATTTGCTTTTGACTTTGTCTTGCATCATGCCATTTCATCTTATTTGCATTGCATTTCATTTCTTTCACTAACTTTTCAGGTGGTAAGTTACTTTGAGAAGTGAATTTGCCTTCACTTCTCACAATCTCTTTTCATCTTTCTTATGCACCATTGCTGCATTTTTGTATGTGTTTGGATTGATCTTGCTCATTCTTGTTCATCTCACCTTCTTTCTTCAAGCAACTTGACTTCTTAAGTGAAGCAAGTTATTTTGTTTCTCTTTGCTCCTTTCATCTGCTTCCCTCCTTGGTGGTTCTTTGAAGATCTTTCTCTTAAACCTCACAAACCCTAGGACTTCCAAGCATGATAACAATTAGGGTTGATTAGTCCCCCACTTAGTTTTTACCTTTGTGTCTCTTTGAGTCTTCTCTTCTCATCTCATAATCAGGGACTAAACCCAAAAGGCTTTAAGGCTTTGTGATTAAGCTTATGCCTGCATCCTTCTATTAGGATGGAGTGTATAACTTTAATCCTAAGTGTTAAACCCTTAATGTGTTTAAATCCTTTAATCAATTCACTTAATAATAATCAAGACATCAAGCTTGTAACTTGGGCCTTGCATTAGGGTTCTAATTCTTCCTTAATTGGTTAAGAAGGACTAACCCTAGTGTTAATGGACAAGTCCCCCTCAAGTTGTCTTACAAACCATAAAACTCACTTCTTCATCATATCATTAACTAAAATCCACTTAATAAAGGCTTTTTTTTGTCATGAGTTTAATCCCTAATCATGGATTAAGTTGAGGAGTTTTCCTCAGCTTAAACATTCTCATCTATTATCCTTCTATTAGGATGGTGTAATGAGTCTGTTTAATCCCTGATTATGGCTTAATCTCATTACTCAGCACTAAACACAAACAACAAAAACATCTAACTAATCACAAGTAGGTTAATGATCCTAATCCTACACCATGGTGATTAAGTGTGAGACACTGACTTCACACTTAAGGTTTTCTCATTACCCCTGATCAGAGGGAGGATGTGATGAGTTTACTAACCTTCGGTTTAGGCTTAAGCTCATTGACTTATGAAAAATTCAAAAAGCAATAAAAAACTGAAAACACAAAAAACAAACAATAATCGTCTCCTACGGGATTCTTTTCTCACCTCATTCACTCACAAATGGGAACTTGCTTCTTCTGTCTAATGCAAGACAGTTTGCACCTGGGCCAGACAGGTCATACACTTGAGCATAGACAAGTAAGCAGTTCACAGGTCAATTCATCTTTTTGTCTCTTTGGGTCGAACTACGGTGTTCTGACTTCCTCATTGCACGAGAGGATACGTAGGCATAACTTAACAGTTATCGAAAAAAAGTCTCTGTATATTCCCCCTCTTTCCAGCCTTATTCTTTTAGCCTCATTATCTTGAGCATTTCACTCTTGTCCTTACACTGACACTTCACTTATACACTTCACTTCTCTTACACTGACACCTGTACATCCTTTTCCAGCTCTTTTATACACAGATTGCACTGACACTACCCTTTTTAAACACAAATCTTTTAAGCGTGGATCCCGTCGAGTACGGCGGACAATCTGGGTGCTAATACCTTCCTAGGTTGTAACCAACCCCCTTTCTCAGTCTCTCTGGTTCGCAACCGTCTTGTCCATATCTTTCTAGGTCTATGCATCATTGCCTTTCCTCCGGGATAAAAATGCCTAGCTGGCGACTCTTTTCTTTTCTTGTGAGTTCACCCCTGTGTGTTCTCACACCTCCCTTCGCCGACCGTTCGCGTATGTACCCCTCTTGGCACCGGTTGTCATTTGGCGGGAGCGACAGCTTGGCGACTCTGCTGGGGACCCTTATACTGTAACCAGGGCTTCTGGTTCTTTTTGTGGGTTCCTCCTAGAGCTTGATTGATTTGTGTTTACTGGGGTGTTATGTGATATTCGTGTTTATATATTTACTTTACTTATTGCTTTATGTACAGTTATTTATTGCTTTCTTTACAGCTTTATATATCATACTTTCATATTGTCATCTGGCTGGATCTGGTTTTGCTTTGGTGGGTGGGGTTCTACTGAGAGTTTAAGGTCCTATACCTGGGACCTGAGTGACACCTAGGCTAGAGTGGTTCATGTTCTTTCCCATTCCATTTCGGTCTGGTGCGGGAATATGAAACACGGTTCAGATATGGGTTTCTTCTTGAGAACTCTGTGCTACAGATCACCTGTAGTGCTAGGGCTATCTGGGAAGCCTGCTAAGTCTGGATGACCTTTATTATGACCTTCAGAAACTGAGGTGAGTTAGAGGAGGATCTTTTATGGTTATTGTAAACACTGTACCTCCGGGTTAGAAGTGTTTACACTTCTCATAACTGATCCAAGTCTGAGGATCCTTGTTTTAGAACATCACTTGTGAGGGGGTTGGGCTGTTTACAGGTTTGCAGGTACCCTTGGCCACATCATACCCTGATACTTTTTGTGTTTAAGAATGCTTCACTTTGGACAGTTCTTGTGATTTAAACCCTGGACATGTGACTCTTTATTTGAGTCCCCCACCTTGGTTACTGGACTTCTGAACCTCCATCTGGACTTCTTAAACATACATGGGCCTTTTATATCAAGACAGTAATCAGATCCAGCTTGATCACAACCCCTTGCATATCATTTGCATACATCATCATTGCATCATTTAACATTTGCTTATTTGTTTTTCAGGGTATCCATATTCCATCTGGCTTGGTTTTGACCCCTTCATCTGCATAGACCCCTGGTTCACCAGTTATCTGCTTCAGCTCTTTTCATCAGTTGCCTGCTTCAGCTACCTCCATCATCATCCTCAGCCTATCAGTGGCTCATCTCCAGTATCAGTCTTCATCATCAGCATCTGTTTTCAGCTCTTCATCAGCAGTCATGGCACCCAAGAAGAGCAACATTTCATATCACTTCTTTGAGCCTTTGCTGACTGGCATCAGACAGGTCCAGGCACTCATTACTCCAGACCATATCCCATTATTCAGAGAACATTATGGAAGCATCCTTGATATGGTTATGGACTTGGACCCTTCTCAGAGGAGTTTGATTCACACTTGCATACAGTTCTATGATCCTCCTTTGAGATGCTTCACTTTCCAGAATTTTCAGTTGGGACCCCTGTTGGAGGAGTTTTCATCACTGGTTGGAGTGCCTATCAGGGGTGGTATCCCCTTCAACCCAGAGATGGCTTTTCCTAGAAATGAAGAAGTGGCAAAGGCACTGTATTTGGAGCCTATGTTGATTGAGCAGAACATGACTACAAAGGCTGGAATTCCTGGCCTACACTTGGATTTTCTCACTTCTCAGGCCATCCTGAAGGCCTCCTTGGGAGAATGGAAGGCAGTTTGTGCATTGTTAGCCCTCGGTATATATGGGGTTATAATTTTTGCAGATGAGCCCAAGTTTATCAGCAAGAATTCTATTCATCTCTTCCTTTTGAGGAACCCAGTACCCACTTTGCTGGGAGATTTCTATTATTCTGTTCACCAAAGAAATGAGAAGCAGAGAGGGAGATTGGTGAGATGCTGTGCTCCTCTATTTCATACCTGGCTGCTTAAACATTTACCCAAGACTAATGCCTTCTTGAATCCTCACCAACAGAAGAACTGGGCCAGAAGGCTTACTGCTTTGACTTCAGATGACATCAGGTGGTGTACCCAGAGCACCAAAGGCAGGGACATAATAACTAGTTGTGGGCAGTTCCCCAATGTACCTCTAATAGGAGTGAAGGGTTGCATCAACTACAATCCTTTGTTGTTCAAAAGACAGTTGGGCTATGCTCTGGTTCACCCTCCTAAAGTGCAAGACTTGGCTGAAACCCTGTATTGTGAGATAAAACCTAATCTAGCTGTTGTCAGACAAGCATCCTGGGCTTGGGACAACATCCAGACCAAGGGGATGGCCATTCTTGGGAAATGCAACAATGTGGCTTCAGCACAGTATTATGAGTGGTCTCATGCTAGGAATCAGATTTCTGGAATGCCTTTCACCATTGAGGATGCACCTGGACCATCCACAGTACCACCTCCAGCCACTGTCAGCCTAGAAGAATTTGAGAAGCTGAAGGAGAGAAATGAGAATCTGTCTCAAGCTCTGCAGAAGACCCTCTAGGAGAGGAGTGATGGTCGTCTAGACATTGAGAGGTTAGAAAAGCTAAAGGTGGAGCACCTAGCCAGGATTGAGAAATCAGAGGACTACATCAAGAAATCAAGAGCTGGAGAGCAGATTTTGAAGAATGCCTGTAAAGAGGCCCAGTTTCAGAAGGCTAGGACTGATCTTTATCTGAAAGAAAGTCAAGCTAGGTGGGTCAGGATCACTGAAGCTCGCACTCAAGAAGATAAGAGAACTCAAGACAGAATTGAGCAGTTGGAGGCAAATGAAAAGAAGCAACAGGAGGCTCTGCTGGCAGCCCAGAAGGAAATCTCAGAATTAAGGCTTAGGGCTGGTGTGAAGAGGTCAAAGGACCAGGACAGACACAAAAAGCTGACTGCTGCTATTGCCACCAGGAACCTTCTTATCAGAAGCATTACAGAGCATCCGGCTGGTCCTGTAACTGAAGCACTTCTGAAAGAAGTTAAGGAGGATGAGTTTGGCTTAGATGTTTGACTTATTTGCTTGTTGTCATTTCCATTTCATGTACTTTTCTCTTTGTTGTATTTTGACCCTTCAGAGGCATGTGTTGTAAAAACAAACTATGTATTATTCACCATTTGTAATATATTTGTTAGTTTGTTTTATTGAGTTCTCTTTCTCTCAAGCAACATCAAAGCATCTTCCTCAGGGTCTGGAAAGGTCAAAACCAAGTGCCAAGCCGGATACCTTGGAAACAAATAAGCATACTGCATTGCATACTAACTTTTGTTTTGTTTTGTAGGTTTTTGTTTTGTTTGTTACTAACTCTGTTGTGGTTCAGGAATTATTGCTCGCCGTCGGGTATTCCCTCTCAACCGTCCACACAGATATCCTACTCACAACAACCTTCCTGGTATCCAGATGGACCAAGTACAGCAAGAGCTGACAGAGGTCAGAACCCAGATGGTTAACGAAAGGCTGGATATGAGAAACCAAATGACCCAGTTCATGGAAGTAATGAATGGTTTGGCTCAAAGTCAAGAAAGATTGAGGGCATTGGTAGAAAGACAGACCCCGGAAGAACCCCATATGGGGACTGGAGGAACAAGTAACAATGAGAGGGTTCAGCCTCATGTTAACCCACCAGTATATGGGCCTCATCTTCATCCAGAGATCAACATCCCTACTAATGTGCAAGGGAATGCTACTGCAGGCAGAGTCTTATAGGAAGACCACCAAGAGGATCAATTCACTATAATGGGAGCTGGGGATGAAGCCTATGATAGAAGGCTTGATGAAATTGCTGAGAAATTGAGATCTCTGGAGTCTCAAAACTCCTTGGGTTTTGATGTCATGGACATGGGGTTAGTGGATGGGGTAAGGATTCCTCACAAGTTTAAGCCCCCGTGCTTCGAAAAGTACAACGGAACTTCCTGTCCACGAACTCACTTGCAGTCTTTTCTGGGAAGACTTAAGGCATACACCATGGATGAAAAACTGTGGATGTTTTACTTTGAAGATAGCTTGACTGGAGCTTCAAGGGAGTGGTACTCTCACTTGACCAAAGCTACTATTAGATGCTGGAAGGACCTAGCTGAGGCCTTCATCAGGCAGTACCAATACAACTTAGACATGGCTCCTAACAGGACTCTATTAATGGGAATGTCTCAGTCATCCAGAGAAAGCTTCAGGGAATATGCCCAGAGGTGGAGACAGCTTGCTGCTGCTGTTCAGCCACCCATGTCGGAAATAGAAATGGCCGACATGTTCATGAACACTCTACAAGGAACATATATTGATAGGCTAGCTGCCTTTTCTTCCACCAGCTTCGCTGACGTAGTTATAGCTGGAGAAAGAATTGAGAGCCTTCTGAAGATGGGTAAAATTTCGGATAATGGTGCAAGTTCGTCAAGCAATCCCAGGAATCCTTTTGTGGGACCTAGAAGAACCGGTGAGACTAATGCTATTCATGCCAGCAGGGGCAGGCCTCAGTACCTTCACAGATCAGTAGCAGCTGTCACAATTCCAGCTCCAATTCCTCAGCAACCAGCATATCAACCACAACAACCACCCCACTATCAGCAGCAAGTTCAGTATCCGCCACAAAGAAACTACAACAACAACAACAATAGCAATCAATAGCAAAGACCTTTTCAACAAAGACCATCACAGGCAAATAGGGTGATTGACCCTATCCCTATGCCTTATGCCGCTTTATTGCCACAGCTCCTGAAACTCAACTTGGTTGAACTAAGGACATTGGCACCACCAGATCCCTCTAGTCTGCCAAGAAACTACGATGTCAACGCCAGATGTGCTTTTCACTCCAATGCACCTGGCTACAGTACAGAGAAATGCAGGGCTTTACAAATGAAGGTACAAGATCTGGTGGATTCCAAGGCCCTCAACTTTGCACCCCCGCCTAATGTCAACAAGAATCCCATTCCCAATCATGGAGGACCAAGAATTAATGTTATTGAGGAAGATAAACCATCTTTCTTAATCACCAGTGTTGGGCAGATTCGGACACCTCTGGTAGAAATTAAAGCTCAGCTCCTAGAATGCCAGATGTTCCCCGGGTGTGAGCTCGGTTGTGGTTATTGCAACATTTCGGTCAACGAGTGTGATAACTTGAGAAGCGGCATAGATGATCTCATCAAAAGTGGTATCCTTCAGATCACAACATCTGTACCTGTAAATCCAGCAATCCCTCTGACAACAATTCCTGACTCTTCTACAACTGCAACAACAATCATTCCAATCAATTCATCAATATCATCAACAATGGCTCCATCCATCACTTCAGCAAATCAGATGTCAACAACCATTTCTTCTACAACATCAGCACCCATTTATTCAACAGAATCGTCTACAACGCCAACAGAAATTGAAGAAGATATCTCAGCAGTCACCATTTATTACGATCCTTCATATGTTCCTCCAAACAACAACTTTCAGCAACAAACAGTGGCATCTCCTGCCAGGTCACCAGTCACCATCTACTACGATCCGCACACCATTTCAGCACCCTCCTCTGCAGCAGTCAGTCCAGTTACCATCATGGTGCCTGGACCCGTTCCATATGAAAGCAGTAATGCCATCCCTTGGCATTATGGCTCTGACCTCTACTGCAATGGGGAGAAAATCACTTTGGATTCTTCAACCTCTTCTCCACATATTGATAATGTTGGGGGGGGCGGAGGCTTCACCATAAGCGGACGCCTTTTTGCCTCACAATTACAGAGACCTAATGCCGAAGCAGAAGCTGCTGCCAAAGCAAAAGGAAAGAGTGTGGTATTTGAAGAGTCGGCTGTCAAGGAAACTCAGAAGACATCTTTTGAGCAAGATGTAGACGATTTTATGAGAATTATAAAAAGAAGTGATTACAAGGTGGTGGATCAGCTTCACCAAACTCCCTCAAAAATCTCCATATTATCCCTGCTGATGTGTTCTGAAGCTCACAGGAATGCATTATTGAAAGTCTTGCACGCAGCTTACGTGCCAGAGGAGATCACCGTTAGTCAGCTAGAAACTGTGGTAGCTAATGTCAACACTAGTCATGGACTGGGCTTTACCAATGCTGACTTAACAACTGAGGTACGTAACCACAACAAGGCTTTACACATCACTCTAGAATGCAAGGGTGCTGTTCTATCCCATGTACTGGTGGACATTGGGTCATCACTCAATGTCCTACCAAATAAAGCCTTAGTGAAGCTGGAGTATGATGGCTTGGCATTACGTTCGAGTAATTTGGTGGTGAGAGCATTTGATGGCTCTAAAAGATCAGTGCTACGAGAGATTGATCTGCCTATGATGATCGGCCCGCAGACTTTTAAGATTACCTTCTATGTGATGGACATTCAGTCGGCCTACAGCTGTCTGTTGGGTAGACCTTGGATCCATTCCGCTGGCGCATTTACGTCTACCCTTCACCAGAAGCTAAAATTCGAGTGGGAAGGCCAGATTATCACCATCTGTGGTGAAGAAGATATCTTTGTTAGCCATCTGGCTACGTACAAATACATTGAGATGGATGGAGAGATCCATGAAACCATGAGCCAGGGATTTGAGGCCCTGAACATTAATGAAGCATCTGTTGTACTTGGAACCTCCATGACATCTTATCAGCAAGCCAGGAAGGTTGTTGAAGAGGGGACTGCCCAAGGCTGGGGCAAGCTGCTGCCCGTGGAGAAGAAGGAGGACAGATTTGGGTTGGGTTACAAACCAACTCAACAAGATCAATCAGAGGCTGCTAAGAAGCCCAACTTTGTCAGCGGGGGAATGCTCACCCCAGATGCAGTGAACAACCTGGAAGATGAGTCGGAAGATGAGCGCAACCTGGAGAGCTGGATACGTCCAAGGATCCCGGGGAGCCATATCTCAAACTGGTCTTCCCAGGAAACTATAAGGGTTACTCCTGCAGAGTAATTATTATTTCCTGTATTTTTAAGCATGCATCAAGTCTTGCATCTTGCCAAAGATGACAAGACTCATTTTGTAATCGGGCCATCTCGTAATTTTGTGCAAACAGATCAATCAATGAATATCGGACATCTTTTGCAAATGAGTCTTTTTCTTTTCCCGCTCACTGTTTTTCCATTTTTCTTTTTGTACAAAAATAAAATGGCAATGTTTTCCAAAATGACAACTTTATTTCACTTTTCTAAACAAGATTAATATCAATCACTAAAATAAACAATCTAAACCCTTGCAGAGAGTGCCTTTCAGACTGCACCGACAACAGCACAGCTATGACTTCGTATGACTTTGACAATCCAATCAATCAAGCTGATGAAGGGGTTGAAGAAGATTATGAGCTTCCTGAAGAGCTAGCCAGGTTGTTAAGGCAAGAGGAGAAGGTTATCACTCCTCATCAGGAGGAGGTCGAAATGATTAATCTTGGTACGGATGAAGATGTGAAAGAGGTTAAAATCGGGGCCTGCTTACAAGACTCAGTGAAGAAACAACTGATTGACCTGCTTCGTGAATATGTGGATGTGTTTGCTTGGTATTATCAGGATATGCCAGGGTTGGACACCGATATTGTTATGCACAAGCTGCCTTTAAAAGAAGATTTCCCACCGGTTAAACAGAAGCTACGCCGTACTCGCCCAGACATGGCAATGAAGATCAAAGAAGAGGTACAAAAGCAGTGGGACGCCGGGTTCCTTGCTGTAACTAGCTATCCACCGTGGGTTGCTAATATAGTACCTGTGCCTAAGAAAGACGGCAAAGTGAGGATGTGTGTGGACTACCGGGATCTGAACAGAGCCAGCCCGAAAGATGATTTTCCATTACCTCGCATTGATGTACTGGTTGACAATACGGCTCAGTTCTCGGTGTTCTCCTTCATGGACGGATTTTCAGGATACAACCAGATCAAAATGTCACCTGAAGACATGGAGAAGACAACTTTCATCACACCCTGGGGCACGTTCTGTTACAAGGTGATACCATTCGGACTGAAGAACGCTGGTGCAACATATCAACGGGCTATGGTGACATTATTCCACGACATGATCCATAAAGAAATTGAATGTTATGTGGATGACATGATTGCCAAGTCCCTTACAGAAGAAGACCACCTGGTAAATCTGTTGAAGTTGTTCAAGCGTCTGAGGAAGTACCAACTGAAGTTAAACCCCAACAAATGCACATTCGGGGTGCGATCCGGTAAGCTGTTGGGATTTATTGTAAGTGAGAAAGGGATTGAAGTTGACCCTGATAAAGTCAAAGCCATTCAAGAAATGCCTGCACCGAAAACTGAGAAAGAAGTTCGGGGGTTCCTAGGTAGATTGAACTACATCTCAAGGTTCATATCTCACCTTACAGCAACCTGTGAACCTCTGTTCAAGCTATTGAGAAAAGAACAAACGGTCAGGTGGAACGAAGACTGCCAAAGGGCCTTTGAGAAAATCAAGGAATACTTACAAGAGCCTCCAATCCTTATGCCTCCAGTGGAAGGAAGACCTCCGATAATGTACTTGACAGTATTAGAAGAGTCAATGGGGTGTGTGCCGGGCCAGCATGACGAGTCTGGTCGAAAAGAGTATGCAATATACTACCTGAGCAAAAAGTTTACCGACTGTGAACAACGTTATTCACTGCTCGAGAAAACTTGCTGTGCTTTAGCGTGGGCTGCTCGCCGACTGAGACAATATATGTTGACCCACACTACTTTATTGATCTCCAAAATGGATCCAGTTAAGTACATTTTTGAGAAGCCAGCACTTACCGGGCGGGTTGCAAGATGGCAAATGATCCTCACGGAATATGACATCCAGTACACATCTCAAAAAGCCATCAAGGGCAGTGTATTGTCTGATTATCTTGCTGAGCAACCCATTGAGGATTACCAGCCTATGAGATTTGACTTCCCTGATGAAGACATCATGTTCATAAAAGCAAAGGATCATGAAGAGCCTGTTCACACTGAAGGGCCTGACCCAGAAGAAGAATGGACTATGATGTTTGACGGGGCTGTTAATATGAGTGGTCGTGGTGTTGGTGCAGTACTCATTACACCTAAAGGAGTTCACATGCCTTTCTCGGCAAAACTCACCTTCAACTGCACTAACAACGAAGCTGAATACGAAGCTTGCATTATGGGTCTTGAGGAAGCCATTGACCTCAGGACCAAAACTTTGACTGTGTTCAGAGATTCAGCTCTGGTAATCAATCAAACCAATGGCAAATGGTACACACACCAGGATCATCTGATACCTTACAGGGATTATACAAGGAGGTTATTGACTTTCTTTACAACAGTCAAGCTTGAGTATATCCCTCGAGACGAGAATCAATTTGCAGATGCTCTTGCCACCATTTCATCCATGATCAAAGTTCAAACTGCCAACTTTGTACCTCGGATTTCAGTGTCCAGACTTGACAGACCAGCATATGTATTTGCAGCAGATATTGCCAAAGATGATAAGCCTTGGTTTCATGACATCAAATGCTTCTTGGAAGATCAGACATACCCACCTGGGGCATCTTCCAATGACAAGAAGACATTAAGATGGCTTGCTGGTAGTTTCTTCCTGAATACTGATGGTTCCCTGTACAAGAGAAACTTTGATATGGTACTACTCAGATGCGTCGATAGAACAGAAGCAGACTTGTTAATGCACGAGGTGCACGAAGGATCTTTTGGTACCCATGCCGGAGGGCATGCCATGGCAAAGAAGTTGTTAAGATCAGGCTATTATTGGATCACGATGGATGCAGACTGTTGTGCTTATGCCAGAAAATGCCATAAATGCCAGATTTATGCGGATAAAGTACATGTGCCTCCCAATCCTCTGAATGTGATGCCTTCACCCTGGCCCTTTGCTCTGTGGGGCATTGACATGATCGACAAGATTGAACCGACTGCTTCAAATGGCCACAGATTCATCCTGGTAGCCATTGACTATTTTACCAAGTGGGTTGAAGCAGCCTCATATGCAAATGTTACAAGGCAAGTGGTAGCCCGATTTCTGAAGAGATATATCATCTGTCGATACGGAGTTCCCGAGCGAATCATTACTGATAATGGTTCCAACTTGAACAACAAAATGATGGCAGAACTGTGCCGGGACTTCAAGATCCAACACCACAACTCTTCTCCTTACAGGCCAAAGATGAATGGCGCTGTTGAGGCAGCTAACAAGAATATCAAGAAGATTGTGCAGAAGATGGTAGTTACGTACAAAGACTGGCATGAAATTCTACCATTAGCCTTGCATTGGTACCGTACGTCAATCAGGACATCCACTGGGGCAACATCGTATCAGCTTGTGTATGGTATGGAGGCAGTCCTACCTGTTGAAGTTGAATTACCCTCCCTACGAGTATTAATGGATGTTAAGCTGAACGAAGCAGAATGGGTCCGATCCCGATACGAACAACTGAGTCTGATTGAAGAGAAGAGATTAGCTGCAATCTGTCATGGGCAGCTGTATCAGAAAAGAATGAAGAAAGCCTTCAATCAGAAAGTCAGGCCCCGAGAATACCAAGTAGGAGATCTTGTGCTGAACAGGTTCCTCCCTCCTCATACAGACCACAGGGGCAAGTGGACTCCGAACTATGAAGGTCCATTCGTAGTAAAGAAAGCTTTCTCCGGTGGAGCACTCATGCTCAGTACTATGGATGGTGAAGACTTCCCGTCCCCTGTGAATTCAGATGCAGTTAAAAAATACTTCGCATAAA
The DNA here is from genome assembly GCA_963966055.1 of Lathyrus aphaca. Classification (NCBI taxonomy): domain Eukaryota; kingdom Viridiplantae; phylum Streptophyta; class Magnoliopsida; order Fabales; family Fabaceae; genus Lathyrus; species Lathyrus aphaca. Next base: position 203,128,376 of record OZ014523.1, on the reverse strand, counting down.
ATGACCCGCTGGACATAAAAACAAAATGTAAGTCCAGGCAAAAATAGGGCATCCCGGCGAGTCAAAAACAGAATAAAAGACTCGGGCAAAAATAAGGGAAATAAACAAAAAATGTGTACACCCGCTGAGTTGAAAAGCCGCATTGGACGACTCAGGCAAAAATGGGTATCCCGATGGATTGAAAACCCGAAAGGGCGATCCATGCAAAACAAGGGAATAAGCGAACAACTGTATTCTGAATTCGTCTGTATCACTTACAACTTGGTAAGCTTCGAAAGGTTCAAGCGCCGTTCAGAATCAACTTTCTCCAGAAAGCAAGACGAGAAGAACGTCAAAAGTCATACGAGACATAGCAAAGGGAAGCTTCCTGAAGCGTCATCAACATTGCCAACATTTTTGTTTTTCAATTTATAACAATCTCCTCATTTTAGGGGATTTGTTTCTTTGACTATATCTTGCCAATTCAGGGCATATGAATCAATAAAATTAGATTTTCAGTCATGTTTCGTCTCGTACACTTTATTCTCATTTGCAAAATGTCTGATGTCCTTAAGATACTGATTGCACAAATGCAGATGCTTTTCTTCTAAAAATACGTGCGTGCAGGAAATATACTTACTCCCGGGAGTGTCTAAACTCCTATGATGGAATCCGGTAAGGGATACCTCGGGATTACTTGTGCGCTTCTCTATCTTTTCAGGATTGCAGGTACTCAAAGCACAACATGGGGCATGAAAGCTTCACCCCAGCAAGCTGGCAAATCAATATCTGCTCAGTCTATCTCCCAATTAGCACCGGAGATGGTTTTCCCCCAACTGAGTTGTCAAGTATCATCCTTAGCAGGGCCCCTACAGAAATTTCCAGGAAGACCTTCTCATGGTCTTTCTTCTTCCCCAGCCGAGTTGCCATTTACTATTCCTCCGCAGCCAAGTGCAAAAGCCGGGAAACCATCTCCCCACAGAGCTTCAGCCTCCATTCAGAAGAGCAATACCTGAAGATCTCGCAACAGAGTGAAGATAGCTTCTACAAACCCCAGCTGGGTCCCTCATTACCGAAGATAGGTCTATCAGTGACCTATATCACCAAGCAGAGTCCCATATGTCAGATCTACCAATGATCTCATCCCCAGCTGGGAGGCCCACTCCAAGCAGATCAGTCAGAGATCTTCGCAGCAACGGGATCCAAATCCTGGATCGGTATCTTAGCATAATCATAGCATTCGCATCATATTCACCCCACAAAGCGTAGCATTCCGTCTAATACGGAGCATTACGGCAAAAAACAAATATATCGCATAATCATAAGCCATGTTCTGAATCAAACACTTGTGAATATTGACAACCCATCAACAATACAGAGAAAACTCCCCAAATTCCCCACCAGAGAGCCAAAGCACTGGCCTTACACTTACATATACAAATACACACTCCTTTTGGCACTCGTCCGTGTCATCATTCCCCAGTAAAGTCGCCCGAGCTTCTTTACAAGCAGACACTTATATATTACAGATACTTCCTGGCACCCGTCCGTGTCATATCCCCAGCAGAAAGCCAAAGCGTCCCCTTTACACTCACAGATACATATATCCATACTTTGTAAAGCATATACTTGTTTATAATATACCTTTTGACACTCGTCCGTGTCACTCTCCCCAGCAGGTTAAACACTCATCTATACACCACTCATACTTATGTCACTCATATAGATACCCGTCCGTATCTTGTATATACCACTCATATCCCCTCATATTCGACACTCGTCCGTGTTCTTTGTTAACCCGTCGATACTCATTCGTATCATCATCTCAGAACATGCGTCAAGCGTTTGTTTCTACCTGATACTCGTCTGTATCATAGTCTTAGGGATGCTCGTCCGCATCTTTAATCCATACACGTGTCAAACACTTATGTCTTCTTGAATTTAGACACTTGTCTGTGTCTACTTTTCCCCAGAAGAATCCCCTCAGAATCAACACTCGTCCGTGTTCCTTGTTAACCAGTTGGTACTCGTCCGTATCATCATCTCTGAACATGCGTCAGCGTTTGTTTCTACTGATACTCGTCCGTATCACGATCTTAGGGATGCTCGTCCGCATCTTTAATCTATAAACAACGTCAAAACACTTATACCTTTTATTTCTTGGATGTAAACACTCGTCCGTGTTTACTATTCCCCAGTAGGTCGCCAGCAAAACAAAACTTCTTTTCTATCTGACATTCGTCCTATGTCATGATACTTTTGGCAGCCGTACCCTGCCAGGTGATCGTCCTTCACCTTTGGATGACCGTCCCTCATCCTTTCCCCAGCGGAGTCTCTATTCATTAGAACCCCTTTTCTATCCGACATTCGTCCTATGTCGTGATATTTTTAGCAGCCGTCCCCTGCTAGGTGATCGTCCTTCACCTTTTGATGATCGTCCTTCAACATTTTATCTGATGGCCGTCCCCATCGTTGATCTTGTTATCTGACATTCGTCCTATGTCACGATAAACCTTGAGAGCAGCCGTCCCCTGCTAGGTGATCGTCCTTCACCTCTTGATGATCGTCCTTCATCATGCTCATCCGATGGCCGTCCCCATCGTTGATCTTGTTATCCGACATTCGTCCTATGTCATGATAAACCTTGAGAGCAGCCGTCCCCTGCTAGGTGATCGTCCTTCACCTCTTGATGATCGTCCTTCATCATGCTCGTCTGATGGCCGTCCCCATCGTCGACCTTTTATCCGGCATTCATCCTATGTCGTGATACTTTCGGCAGCCGTACCCTGCCAGGTGATCGTCCTTCACCTTAGATGACCGTCCCTCATCTTATCCCCAACAGAGCAGCCGTCCCCTGCTAGGTGATCGTCCTTCACCTTTGATGACCGTCCCTCATCATTATTTCATTTATTCTTTAACCCGATGGTCGTCCCCGTCGTGGTCCCTTTTCTTTTTCCTGATGATCGTCCTTCATCAGTTTAGCCCGATGGCCGTCCCCATCGTTGTTTACATTACTTTGTGAACCGGATGACCGTACCTCATCATTTATAATCCCCAGAGAATCTTATAGCTTTACGTGATGGCCGCCCCCATCATAATCTCTCATATCCCCAACTAGTCGGCCGTCCCCGTCTTTGCTTTATTTCATTTCCCACATTTTTCCAGCATGTCGGTCGTCCCCGTCTTTGCTTTATTTCCCGCATCTTCCCCAGCATGTCGGCCGTCCCCGTCATTGCTTCATCCCCAGCAGTCGTCCTCTGCTCGACGGTCGTCCTCCGTCGCCCACACTTTACAATATACTTTATTTTCTTTTACAATCTATATCCCTTTTCTTCTTCATTCTGTGAGTGCAAATTTTGGACTGTCTTTGGTATTCAACCACAAGTTATCTTGTTCGCCTGTTAAGCCGTTGCTTACATCCTGCACAGCTAACTCATGCTTGAATAGGGGAAGCTGTAAACACCCCAAATTTGCCCTCACCCATTCACACCATGGCTTGTGATCTTTTCATATGCATAAACTCAATCATAGCATCTCATACCACATTTTTAGTACACTGCATTGTTTCTAAGTCATCTGCATCTAGGGTTTGTGATCTGAGCAATCCAAGAGCCATTTGAGCCACTCCAAAGGTCATCAATCACTTCAAAGGGGTCCATGTATGTTTAAACATCATATTATATCCTCTCAAAGTCAAGAATGTCAAAAAATCACAAGAACTGAGAATGGCATGGAAGCAGAACCAGGTTTAACTACACAGATAACCTAGAATTAGGGTTTTGGTTTCAAAGGCCATAACTCCAAATTTTTTGGTCATTCTTGTTTCTATTGGTCTCTATATGGTATAGGGATCATGCATATCAATTTTCATGAAGAAATTCCATGGGGAAGTCATCTGATCAAGAGTTGACTTTTTGAGCAAGTCAGTGCAAAATCAGGGCATCTGAGGCCCCCAATGACCCAACCAAAGGGTGTTCTTCATCATTTTGATTGTTTATGATCTTTGTTTGATCATAGAAGATGTTAGAAGTTCACAAAATTGAAGAATTTCAAGCCATTTGCAAAGTTGACTTTTTGGGAAAGTTGACTTATAATGAAAATTGTCATTTTGGGAAACTTTTTCAACCCTTGCTTTTTGATTCAAAAATGCTTCAAATGAGAAAACTTTGGTCATGAAAGTTGTATAATGGATCTTTCCCTTTTCAAAAAGTACAAGAACTCATTCTAATTCATTTTGGATCAAAAGTTATGGCCTTGCAAAGTTGGACAAAATCATTAAAATTTCACTTTTGCACAAAATGGAAAACTTGCAATTCCTCATGGCAAGCCTTTATGTGACTTCAATGTGACCTCTAATCATCATACCAATGCAATACATGACCTAAAATCAGAATTGGCCCAAGGGATTTCTCATTGATTTGCCTTGATCTTCACATAGCCATAAGTCATTTTTCATGAAAATGCAAAGAGGGATTTTTGGCAAGATCATTCTCAAATGAATTGTATGATCTCTAGCTGGTTTTAACACATTGCCATGACCTAATGAAGCATCCCACATCAGAAATTCAGCAAGATTTCTCACATTCACATAGCCAAAATCATGAAATGTCACAAGTGAGCAAGTTGCAAAAACTCCTCTAGCTCATGATCCAAATGCAGCAGCCTTTCTTGGACCATCCAAGGGTCTTCCTTGAAGCTGGCTGAGGAAATCCAAACACAGAAATCTCCTCTGCCATGGCCCATACCTATAGTACACCAACTATTGACTTTTTGGCCAATTGCTCCATACCATTCCCACAGTGCATGTCAAGTCTTCTGACTCATTCCAATAGTTTAGGACTTGTATATGGATGATAAAACAAGCCTCACACAAGCCTGGAACACACACATTGCAGCACACTCCAAAAACTGTCAAAACTTTCCTCTCTTCGAATCTCCTTCCACAGCCATCAAACATTCATTTTCTCTTCACCAATCAACCAGAAATCATCCATAGAACAAATCCCATCCCTCACAATGATCTGAAACAGCCCACACAAGGACCTCATTTTCTGATACACCAGAACTGGACCTCTCAAAATAGCCTATCTAAACCCCATTCAAGCCTGCCATTAGCACAAGGGGGATCATTGGAGTCATTTTTCATAAGAGAAAGGCTCAGAAATCTCCAGTTTGAAGAACTTCAGTTCAGGTATCCATCAAGAACAAATTTTCCAGAACTTCATTTACTTGTTATAAATTGATTCTACATGTTATCCTGATCATCATGATGTGTTTAAAATTGAAAATGAGTGGAAAATGAGTATGTATTGATGTTCTGAAGTTTTTCCCGTAAAAAATGTTTGCTTCGATTTGCTTGATTCATGTAGTTTAAATGTTGTTTGATGGTTGATTCATGTTCCATGATGTTAGAGGATCATTTCCCATTGTTTAATTTGAAGTGGGGTGGCCTGTAGTGAAACCTAGGGTTTTGGTTCGCTGGAGAAGACGACCGGAAGTCTTCTCCGGCCACCTGAGAACCATTAGCCCTAATCTGTGTAATTATGAGAGTTTGAATTCTGGCCCTTGGATGCGTTGACCCGCGCGTGTTTGGATGGCCAGGATTCCACCATTTTGCCCTAATCCACGTTTTACTTAATTAATCCAAATTAATTAATTATAAAATCTGATTTAACCAGGTTTGAACTTGGGCCATTGGATGTGGTGCCAAGTCAACCTTCCCTTGCCCAGAATCCATCTGATCCGTCCACTGCACATACTTCTCATTTTATTAATTTTATTTCACATTTTTCTTATTTAATTTGTACATTTATTTAAAAATAGCAAAACACTTTAAAAAATTCTGAAAATTTTTATCAAGCCTTTTATTAATTTTCAGAAACCAAAAATATTTTCATTTTTATTTTTTGCATCAAATATTATTTTTAAATCATTTAAAAGTTTATTTTTAATTAATTAATGAAAATTAATTAACTAAAAATACTTTTAGGTATTTAAAAATCACAAAAAAAATCATGTGACATTTGAAATCATTTAGAAACATTGTCCAACTCTCAAACCAAATTTCTTTTTTGATCTTGATGCCTTTTGACAATTTTCAATGGAATTAATTTCATTTTAAGGCATTATTTTGATTCAAACTTCAAAAATTCATTTCTGCCTAACCATTGAGAGTTGGAAAATGATTCTTTTTGCATTGCATCTTGCATAACATGTAGTTTATAGGATTAAATTGGCATGAATTGATCTTGCATTTTCAATTTTTTTTGTATTTTCCTTGGTGGTGTACCTTAAATCCCTAGAAATCTTAGAAAATTCATAACCCTCACTAGGTTAAGAGTTGGGTCCCCTCCTTTGGGCAGTGAGTTTGTATAGGTTTAGGGTTCCTTTGAATACATTTTCAAATTTTTATCATGATGTTTGCTTCTGGTTTAGAATTTTGTTTTGTGCATTGATCATGAACCCTAATTTGGGCTTTCTTTTGCATTCATCTTACATTTGCTTGCATACCATGACTTGCCATGACATTTTAGGCATTCATTTGATTCATAACACATCTTAGGAAACATTAGAATAATGTTTGATCATTGCATCTTTCATTTGCCATGTTGTATGTCATTTGCATTTCATAACTTTTCATGTATGTTCATGGTTCTAAGCATGTTTCTTTTGCATTCCATATGTTTGTATGATCATCCTCATGCCTTGTTTCATGTTTTCATCATCTCTTAGAATCATTAACATCATGTATTTGCTTCTGACTTTGTCTTGCATCATGCCATTTCATCTTATTTGCATTGCATTTCATTTCTTTCACTAACTTTTCAGGTGGTAAGTTACTTTGAGAAGTGAATTTGCCTTCACTTCTCACAATCTCTTTTCATCTTTCTTATGCACCATTGCTGCATTTTTGTATGTGTTTGGATTGAGCTTGCTCATTCTTGTTCATCTCACCTTCTTTCTTCAAGCAACTTGACTTCTTAAGTGAAGCAAGTTGTTTTGTTTCTCTTTGCTCCTTTCATCTGCTTCCCTCCTTGGTGGTTCTTTGAAGATCTTTCTCTTAAACCTCACAAACCCTAGGACTTCCAAGCATGATAACAATTAGGGTTGATTAGTCCCCCACTTAGTTTTTACCTTTGTGTCTCTTTGAGTCTTCTCTTCTCATCTCATAATCAGGGACTAAACCCTAAAGGCTTTAAGGCTTTGTGATTAATCTTATGCCTGCATCCTTCTATTAGGATGGAGTGTATAACTTTAATCCTAAGTGTTAAACCCTTAATGTGTTTAAATCCTGTAATCAATTCACTTAATAATCATCAAGACATCAAGCTTGTAACTTGGGCCTTGCATTAGGGTTCTAATTCTTCCTTAATTGGTTAAGAAGGACTAACCCTAGTGTTAATGGACAAGTCCCCCTCAAGTTGTCTTACAAACCATAAAACTCACTTCTTCATCATATTATTAACTAAAATCCACTTAATAAAGGCTTTGTTTTGTCATGAGTTTAATCCCTAATCATGGATTAAGTTGAGGAGTTTTCCTCAGCTTAAACATTCTCATCTATTATCCTTCTATTAGGATGGTGTAATGAGTCTGTTTAATCCCTGATTATGGCTTAATCTCATTACTCAGCACTAAACACAAACAACAAAAACATCTAACTAATCACAAGTAGGTTAATGATCCTAATCCTACACCATGGTGATTAAGTGTGAGACACTGACTTCACACTTAAGGTATTCTCATTACCCCTGATCAGAGGGAGGATGTGATGAGTTTACTAACCTTCGGTTTAGGCTTAAGCTCATTGACTTATGACAAATTCAAAAAGCAATAAAAAACTGAAAACACAAAAAACAAACAATAATCGTCTCCTACGGGATTCTTTTCTCACCTCATTCACTCACACACGGGAACTTGCTTCTTCCGTCTAATGCAAGACAGTTTGCACCTGGGCCAGACAGGTCATACACTTGAGCATAGACAAGTAAGCAGTTCACAGGTCAATTCATCTTTTTGTCTCTTTGGGTCGAACTACGGTGTTCTGACTTCCTCATTGCACGAGAGGATACGTAGGCATAACTTAACAGTTATCGAACAAAAGTCTCTGTATATTCCCCCTCTTTCCATCCTTATTCTTTTAACCTCATTATCTTGAGCATTTCAATCTTGTCCTTACACTGACACTTCACTTCTCTTACACTGACACCTGTACATCCTTTTCCAGCTCTTTTATACACAGATTGCACTGACACTACCCCTTTTAAACACAAATCTTTTAAGAGTGGATCCCGTCGAGTACGGAGGACAATCTGGGTGCTAATACCTTCCCAGGTTGTAACCAACCCCCTTTCTCAGTCTCTCTGGTTCGCAACCGTCTTGTCCATATCTTTTTAGGTCTATGCAGCATTGCCTTTCCTCCGGGATAAAAATGCCTAGTTGGCGACTCTTTTCTTTTCTTGTGAGTTCACCCCTGTGTGTTCTCACACCTCCCTTCGCCGACCGTTCGCGTCTGTACCCCTCTTGGCACCGGTTGTCATTTGGCGGGAGCGACACTAGGCTAGAGTGGTTCATGTTCTTTCCCATTCCATTTCGTTCTGGTGCGGGAATATGAAACACGGTTCAGATGTGGGTTTCTTCTTGAGAACTCTGTGCTACAGATTTCCTGTAGTGCTAGGGCTATCTGGGAAGCCTGCTAAGTCTGGATGACCTTTATTTTGACCTTCAAAATCTAGGGTGAATTAGAGGAGGATCTTTTATGGTTATTGTAGACACTGTACCTCCGGGTAAAAAAGTGTTTACACTTCTCATAACTGATCCAAGTCTGAGGATCCTTGTTCTAGAACATTACATGTGAGGGGGCTGGGTTGTTTACAAGTTTGCAGGAACCCTTGGCCACATCATACCCTGTTACTGTTTTGTTTAAGAATGCTTCACTTTGGACAGTTCTTGTGATTAACCCTGGATATGTGACTCTTAATTTGAGTCCCCCACCCTGGTTACTAGATTTCTGAGCCTCCATCTGGAACTTTGAACACACATGGACTTTATATCAAGACAGATAATCACATCCAGCTCTTGATCACAAACCCTTGCATATCATTTGCATATATCATCATTGCATCATTTAACATTTGTTCATTTGTTTTTCAGGGTATCCATCATATCATATTTGGTTTGGTTTTGACCCCTTCTACTGCTTAGACCTTTGCTTCAGTTATCTTCTTCAGCATCTGCTTCAGCTATCTCCTTCAGCACTTGCATCAGTCTGTGATCTTCATCAGCATTTGACTTCAGTTTTCTTCATAAGCACTCATGACTACTCCAAGGAAGAGCAACATATATTATAACTTCTTTGAGCCTTCTTTGACTGGTATCAGGCAGGTCCAGTCACTTATCACACCTGACTACATCCCATTGTTCAGGGAACACTATGGGGGTATCTTGGATATGGTTATGGATCTTGATCCTTCTCAGAGAAGCATGATCCATATGCTTGCAGTTCTATGACCCTCCACTGAGATGTTTCACCTTTCCTGACTTTCAGATGGGGCCTCTATTGGAAGAGTTTTCTTTATTGATTGGAGTACCTGTCAGAGGAGGGATCCCCTTCAACCCAGAGATGACTGCTCTCAAAAGTGAAGAGATAGCAAGGGCATTGTACTTGGAGCCTGCCCTTATTGAGCAAAGCATGACAACAAAAGCTGGGATTCCTGGTTTACATTTGGATTTCTTTATTTCTCAGGCCATCCTGAAGGCTGCAGTGGGAGAGTGGAGGGAAGTCTGTGCACTCTTAGCCCTCAGCATATATGGGGCTACACTGTTTGCAGATGAGCCTAAATTTATCAGTAAGAATGCCATCCATTTGTTTCTTCTGAAAAACCCAGTGCCTACATTGCTAGGGGATTTTTACTATTCCATCCATCAGAGGAATGAGAAACAAAGGGGGAAGTTGGTTAGATGCTGTGCTCCTTTGTTTTATTCTTGGCTACTCAGACACCTTCCTAAATCAGATACTTTCTTGAACCCACATCAGTAGAGGAATTGGGCCAAGAGGTTCATTGCCTTAACTTCAGATGATTTCAGATGGTGCACCCAGAGCACCAAAGGCAAGGACATTATCACCAGCTGTGGACAATACCCTAATGTGCCTCTCATAGGAGTAAAAGGTTGCATCAATTACAACCCTTTACTGTTTAAGAGACAATTGGGCTATGCCTTGGTTCACCCTCCCAGAGGACAGGATTTAGCTGAGACCCTATACTGCAAAGTGCAACCTGATTCAACTGTTGTCAGACAAGCATCCTGGGCTTGGGACAATATCCAGACAAAAGGGGTAGCTATTCTTGGAAGATGTAACAATGTTGCTTCAGCTCAGTACACAGACTGGTCCCGTACTAGAGCTCAGATTACCAGAATGCCTTTCACCTTGGAAGACATACCTGGACCATCTACAGTACAGCCTGCAGCAACTGTTAGCCTGGAGGAATTTGAAAAGTTGAAGGAAAGGAATGAGCAGCTATCTCAGGCCTTGAAAAAGACTCTTTGGGAAAGAAGTGATGGTCGCCTAGACATTGAGAGATTGGAAAAGCTCAGAGTTAAGCATCTGGCCAAAATTGAAAAGACAGAGGACTACATAAGGAAAGCAAGGGCTGGGGAACATATATTGAAGAATTCCTACAAGGAGGCCAAGATTCAGAAAGCTAGGGCTGAGCACTATCTGCAAGAGAGCCGGGATAGGTGGGTCAGGATCACCGAAGCCCGTGCACAAGAAGACCAGAAGACTCAAGCCAAGATTGAACAGTTGGAGGCTAATGAGAAGAAGCAGCAGGAAGCTTTGTTGGCTGCACAAAAAGAGATATCAGAATTGAAGCTTCGAGCAGGGTTAAAAAGATCAAAAGACCACGAAGGGCATAGGAAGCTGACTACTGCCATTGCTACTAGGAACCTCCTCATTAGGACCATTACAGAGCACCCATCTGGTCCGGTGACTAAGGCACTCCTGAAGGAGGTCAGGGAAGATGATTATGGATTGGATGTCTGATTCCTCTTTGTGTGTTGTTATTTCCTTTTGATGTACTTTTCCTTTTGTTGTATTGTTTATGACCCACCATGGGCATGTATTGTAAAACAAACTATGTATTGTTCATCATTTGTAATATATTTAGTTTGTTTCATTGGGCTTCTTTTCAACAACATCAAGCATCTTCCTCGAGGTCTGGAAAGGTCAAAACCAAGAACCAAACCGGATACCGTGGAAAACAAATAAGCATACTGCATTGCATACTAACTTGATTCTTTGTTTTGTAGGTTTTTGATATTATTATTGTGACTAACTTTGTTGTGATCTCAGGAAACATTGCTCGTCGCCGAGTGTTCCCTGTCAACCGCACGCACCGGTACCCAACTCGTAACAACCTTCCCGGCATTCAAATGGAACAAGTACAGCAGGACCTGAATGAGGCCAGAAATTAGATGGCAAACGAAAGAGTCGAGATGAGAAACCAGATGTCTCAATTTATGGCTGTCATGACTGGCTTAGCCCAAAGCCAAGAAAGACTGAGAGAGCTGGTAGAAAGAGAAACACCTGAGGAGCCCCATCTTGGAACAGGGGGAACCAATAATAATGAACAAGGGCAGCCTCGTATTGACCCTCCAGAGTATGGACCCCATCTGAATCCAGATGTTAACATCCCGAGGAATGTTCAAGGTGATACTGCTGGGGGCAAAATCTTGCAGGAGGACCCCCAAGAAGAACAATTTACTGTTATTGGGGCTGGAGATGAGGTATATGATAGAAGATTGGATGAGATTGCTGAAAAGTTAAGATCCTTGGAATCTCAGAATTCTTTGGGCTTCGACGTAATGGATATGGGACTGGTAGATGGGGTGAGGATTCCCCACAAATTCAAACCCCCTTGCTTTGAGAAGTATAACGGTACCTCTTGCCCACGTACTCATCTGCAATCCTTTTTGGGAAGATTCAAGGCTTATACCATGGATGAGAAGCTATGTATGTTCTACTTTGAGGACAGTCTGACTGGAGCTTCGAGAGAATGGTATTCGCATCTGACAAGGGCCACCATAAGATGCTGGAAAGACTTGGCCGAGGCTTTCATCCGGCAATATCAGTACAACCTAGACATGGCCCCCAATAGAACTCTTCTAATGGGCATGTCTCAGTCTTCAAGGGAGAGCTTCCGGGATTATGCTCAGAGGTGGAGACAGCTTGCTGCTACTGTCCAGCCACCCATGTCAGAAAGGGAGATGGCTGACATGTTTATGAACACCCTGCAAGGAACATATATTCATAGACTCGCCGCTTTCTCCTCTACCAGCTTTGCTGATGTGGTTATAGCTGGTGAGAGAATTGAAAGCCTTCTGAAGATGGGCAAAATCTCCGACAATGGTGCAAGTTCCTCCAGCAACCCCAGGAAACCTTTTGCAGGACCCTGAAGGGCGGGTGAAACAAATGCTATTCATGCAAACAGGGGCATGCCCCAATATTCTCACAGGTCAGTAGCAGCTGTTACCATCCCAGCTCCAGTTCTACAACAACCATTATACCCTCAACAATAACAACAACATCACTATCAGCAACCTTCTCATTTTCCGCAACAGAGAACCTACAACAACAACAATAGCAACCAACAACAGCGTCCTTTCCAACAGAGGCCATCTCAGGCAAATAGGGTGATTGACCCTATCCCTATGCCTTATGTTGCTTTATTGCCACAACTCCTGAAGCTTAACCTGGTTGAGTTAAGGAAGTTGGCACCACCAGATCCTCTTAATATCCCAAGGAATTATGATGTTAATGCCAGGTGTGCCTTTCACTCCAACGCATCTGGTTAGAATACTGAGAAGTGCAGAGCCTTACAGATGAAGGTTCAGGATTTGGTCGATTCTAAAGCTCTCAATTTCGCACCTCCTCCGAATGTTAACATAAATCCTATGCCTAATCATGGTGGGCCTAGGATTAATGCCATTGAGGAGGACCAACCATCTACACTAATTGATAATGTTGCACAGATTCAAAGACCACTGGCTGAAGTCAAAGTTCAACTTTTAAAATGCCAAGTGTTCCCAGACTGTGGGGCCTGCTGTGAATTGTGCAGGATAGCTAGTAATGGTTGTGAGAAGCTAAGGTTTAGCATAGATGGCCTCATCAAGGATGGAATCTTACAAATTACTTCAACAGCTCCTTCAGCAACTCTTATATCAACAACAATGGATCCTCCTACAACACCAACAATTATTCCTTCAACAGTTTCTCCTACAACCGCAACAACAATCACTCCTACTGATTCATCAACAACACCAGCAATCACTCCGTCCATTATTTCAACGAGTCAAAGTTCAACAACTTTTTCTTCTACAACATCAGCACCCCTTTTAACAACGGAATCTTCTACAACGCCAACAAACATTAATGAGGATGTCTCAACGGTCACAATCTACTATGACCCATCAAATGTTCACAACAACAACAATTTCCAACAACAAACTACAACACCTCCTGCCAGATCTCCGGTCACTATTTACTACGATCCGCACACCATCATGGTTCCTTCCTCTGCTACAATCAGCCCAGTTACCATTACGGTGCCTGGGCCTGTTCCTTATGAAAGCAGTAATGCCATTCCTTGGCACTACGGCTCTGATCTCTACTGCAATGGGGAGAAAATCACTCTGGATTCATCAAAACTCTTCACCACAAATTGACAATGTTGGGGGAGGTGGCTTTACCAGGAGCGAACGCCTTTTTTCCTCACAAACACAAAGACCTAATGCTGAAGCAAAAGCTGCTGCTAAGGCCAAAGGAAAGAATGTGGTATCCGAAGAGCCAACTGCAAAAGAAACTCAGAAGACATCTTTTGAACAAGATGTAGAAGAGTTCATGAGAATCATAAAATGAGTGATTACAAGGTGGTGGACCAGCTTCACCAAACACCCTCCAATATCTCCATATTATCATTGTTAATGTGTTCCGAAGCTCACAGGAACGCATTGTTGAAAGTCCTACACGCAGCATATGTGCCGGAGGAGATTACTGTTAATCAGTTAGAAACTGTGGTTGCAAATGTCAACACCAGTCATGGAATGGGCTTTACAAACGCTGATTTAACAACGGAGGGGCGCAACCATAACAAGGCTTTGCACATCACCTTGGAATGCAAGGGTGATGTTCTTTCTCACGTACTGGTGGACACTGGGTCTTCACTCAATGTCCTCCTAAAGAAAGCCTTGGTGAAGTTGGAGTATGATGGCTTGGCATTTCCCCCAAATAATTTGGTGGTGAGAGCCTCTAATGGCTCTAAAAGATCGGTGCTTGGAGAGATTGATCTTCCTGTGTTGATTGGCCCGCAAACTTTCAAAACTACCTTCTTTGTGATGGACATACAGCCGAACTACAACTGTCTGTTGGGTAGACCCTGGATTCATGTCGTTGGCGCTGTTACGTATACCCTTCACCAGAAGTTAAAATTCGAGTGGGAAGGCCAAATCATCACCTTCTGTGGGGAGGAGGACATCTTTGTTAGCCAGCTGGCTACGTACAAGTACATAGAAATGGATGGGGAGATCCATGACACCATGAGTCAGGGGTTTGAAGCCCTTAATATTAATGAAGCATCTGTTGTGTCTGGGACTTCCATTACATCATATCAACAAGCCCGAAAGGTTGTTGAAGAGGGTACCGCTCAAGGCTGGGGAAAGCTGCTGCCAGTGGAAAAGAAAGAAGACCGATTTGGGTTGGGTTACAGACCAACTCAACAAGATCAACCAGAGGCTGCATTGGAGCCCAAATTTGTCAGCGGGGGAATGCTAACCCCGGATGCTGTGAACAGTTTGGAAGATGAGTCAGAAGACGAACGCAACCTGGAAAACTGGATACGTCCAAGGATCCCGGGGAACCGTGTCTCAAACTGGTCTTCCCAAGAAATTATAAGAGTTACTCCTGCAGAGTAATTATTATTTCCTGTCTTTAAGCATGCATCGAGTCCTGCAACTTGCCCAAGATGACAGAGCTCATTTTGTAATCGGGACATCTTGTATTTTGTGCAAAGGATCAATTAATGAATATCAGGACATCTTTTGCAAATGAGTCTCTTTTTTCTCGCTCACTGTTTTTCATTTTTCATTTTTTGAACAAAAAATAAAATGGCAATGTTTTTAAAAAAAAATAATAACTTCATTTTCACTTTTTTCTAAGCAAGATAAAATTGATCACTAAAATGAACAAATCTAAACCCTTGCAGAGAGTGCCCTCCAGACTGCACTGACAACAACACTGCTATGACTTCGTATGACTTTGACAATCCGATTAATCAAGCCGATGAAGAGGTTGAAGAAGATTATGAGCTACCTGAAGAGCTAGCCAGATTGTTAAGGCAAGAGGAGAGGGTTATCACTCCTCATCAGGAGGAAGTTGAGACGGTTAATCTTGGTACAGAAGAAGACTTGAAAGAAGTAAAGATCAGGGCCCGCTTGCAAGATTCAGTGAAAGAGAAACTTATAGACATGCTTCGGGAGTATGTGGATGTTTTTGCTTGGTCTTATCAGGACATGCCAGGTCTAGACACCGACATTGTTATGCACAAGCCGCCTCTTGTAAACACCCCAAATTTTCCCTCACCCATTCACACCATGGCTTGTGATCTTTTCATATGTATAAGTTCAATCATAGTATCTCATATTGCATATTGGCTTCACTGCATTGTTTCAAAGTCATCTGCATCTAGGGTTTGTGATCTGAGCAATCCAAGAGCCATTTGAACCACCCCAAAGGTCATCAATCACTTCAAAGGGCTCCATGTGTGTTCAAACACCATATTGTATCCTCACAAAGTCAAGAAAGTCAAAAAATCACAAGAACTGAGCAAGGCATGAAAGCAGAGCCAGGATTAACTGCACAGATGACCTAGAATTAGGGTTTTGGTTTCAAAGGCCATAACTCCAAATTTTTTGGTCATTCTTGTTTCTATTGGTCTCTATATGGTATAGGGATCATGCATATCAATTTTCATGAAGAAATTCCATGGGGAAGGCATTTATCAAGAATTGACTTCTTGAGCAAGTCAGTGTGAAATCAGGGCATCTGAGGCCCCCAATTACCCAACCAAAGGGTGTTCTTCATCATTTTGAATTTGTATGATCTTTATTTGATCATAGAAGATGTTGGAAGTTCACAAATTTGAAGAATTTCAAGCCATTTGCAAAGTTGCCTTTTTTGGAAAATGACTTATAATGGAAACTTGCCATTTTGGGAAACTTTTTCAACCCTTTCTTTTTGATTCAAAAAAGCCTCAAATTGGAAAACCATGGTCATGAAAGTTGTAGAATGGATCTTTCCCTTTTCAAAAAGTACAAGAACTCATTCTAATTCATTTTGGATCAAAAGTTATGGCTTGTCAAAGTTGGGAAAAATCACATAATTTCAAGTTTTCTACCAAAGAGGCAATGTTGCAAAATCCCTTGCCAAGGCAAATTGAAACCTCAAAGTGACTTCTAATCTTTGCACAAACATAAACCAAAGCTTAAAAGTCAGATTGCATCAAGAGTTTACCCATCTTCATGACTTATGGATCAAGAAACTTCAAAAGGGCCAAAGTTGATTAAAGTTGCAAAACATCATACAAACCCTAATCCACTTGTTAATTGACTTCAAAACTGATCCCATGGTCCTCCTCATTCCTTGCTGCGCAGGACACCCCTCTTGTACTTGGCCTACCATTGACCCATACCTCTCTTACACAAAACTTGACTTTTTGCATAAAGACACATACCAATCACAATAGGGCACACCAACTCCTCTGACCTCTCTAGTAGTGATAAGTGGACCAAATGCAACATAACACAACACACAACACAAGCTGAAACCTCAGATTGCCATAGTTATCAAAAATCCTCCAAATTGCAAAACCATTCGAATCTCTCAGCTCACTCAACCATTCTTCAAACCAACTTCACCATTGACCTCAAAATGACTCACTGATCACAAACCAACCATTGAAACAGCCAAAAACCTCACATAAACAAAACACGATTTCTGACCAGTTGGCTTGCAATCTCACAAACCAGCCAAAAGAAATTCCTTCCAAGCATCAAAACTTCATCAGGAGGTCAAGGGGAGTGGTTTGCACAAAGAGAGGAGGCCTGAAAGTCCAGAACTGAGAAAGCTCAAGCTCAGGTACCTTCTTGAAACATTTTTCCAGAACTTGTTTCTTTAGTTATAGAATGGTAGAGTGTGTTCCACTGATCACAATGAACTTTGAATGATGAAAAATGGTTGAGTTTTGAGTGTGTATGCAGGTTCTGAAATTTTGTTCAGTTTTAGGTTTTTGTTCGAATCTTGTTGTTGATGAAAAATAAATGAAATTTGGTGTTGGATTCTTGCTCTAGGGGGTTTGGGGATCATTTCTGGAGATTTGGGGGGTTTGATTTGACCTAGGGAGTGTTTTAGAGAAATCTCAGGGGAGAGGTGGCCGGAGGTCATTTCCGGCCACCTGAGAGTCATTAGTGTGTTAAATGCGTTTAGGGCAAAGTTTAAATATGGACCCTTGATCTGGCTGACTTTTGTTGACTCCCGCGCGTTTCAATGGCCAGGATGATTTCATTAAACCCTAATCCACGTCATTAATCTAATTAATTAAGTTTATAAATTAATCCTGCCAGTTTGAATATCAGCCACAAGATCTGGCGCCAGTCAACTCCCGCGCGTCCCATTCAAACCTCAGCCACTGGATCTGTTGACTTCTCATTAAAATTCATTTTAATTTCATTTTTCTTGCATTTTCTTTCTCATTTTATTTAAAATAGTAAAAACCATTTAAAAATTATGAAATTTTTTGTCAAACATTTCATTAATTTTTAAAACCCAAAAATATTTTTATTTTTATTTTTTGCACTGAAAATTATTTTTAAATCATTTAAATGTTTATTTTTAATTAGTTAATGAAAATTAATTAATTAAAAATACTTTTAGGTATTTAAAAATCACAAAAAAATTCATATAGAATTTGAAAACATTTAGAAACATTGTCCAACTCTCAAACCAAATTTCTTTTTTGTTCTTGATACCTTTTGATCATTTTCATTGGATTTTATTTCATTTTAAGGCAATATTTTACTTCAAACATCAAAAATTCATTTCTGACTAACCATTGAGAGTTGGATGATGATTCTCTTGGCATTGCATCTTGCATAACATGTAGTTTATAGGATAATTTTGATTTGATTTGATCTTGAATTTTCAATTTGTTTGGCATTTTTCTTGGCAAGGTACCTTAAAACCCTAACAATTTTAGGAAATTCGTAACTTTCAATAGGTTAAGAGTTGGATCCTCTCCTTTGGGCAGTGAGTTTTTATAGGCCTAGGGTATCTTTGATTGCATTTTCACATTTTTATCATGTTGTTTGCTTCTGGTTTTGAATTTTTGCTTTGTGAGATGTATGAAACCCTAATTTGTGTCTTCCTTTGCATCCATCTTCCATTTGCTTGCATACCATGACTTGCCATGACATTTTGTGCATTCATTTGATTCATAATACATCCTAGGACATATTAGAATCATGTTTGATCATTGCATCTTTCATTTATCATTTTGTATGTCCATTACATTTCATGACTTTTCATGAACATTCATGGTTCAAGACATGCTTCATCTGCATCCATTGCCTTGTATGATCACTCTCATGCCTTGCCTCATGTTTATATCATCTCTTAGCATAATTAACATCATGTAAGTGCTCCTGGTTTTGGTTTTCATCATCACATTTCATCTCATTTGCATTGCATTTCATTTCTTTTGCTAACATTTCAGGTGGTAAGTTGTTTGAGAAGTGAATTTGCCTTCACTTCTCACATTCTCTTTTCATCTCTTTCACACTTCCCTTGCTGCATTTTGTATGTGTTTTGGATTGAGATTGATCATTCTTGCCCATTATACTTTCTTTCTTCAAACAACTTGTCTTCTTAAGTGAAGCAAGTTGTCTTGTTTCTCTCTGCTCCTTCCTCTTTTCATCTGCTCCTCTCTTTGGTGGTTTCTCTGAAGATCTTCTTGCAAACCTCATTAACCCTAGGAATAACCAAGCATGATAACAATTAGGGTTTGATTAGTCCCCCATTTAGTTTTACCTTTGTGTCATCTTTGAGTCTTCTCTTCTCATCTCATAATCAGGGACTAAACCCTAAAGGCTTTAAGGCTTTGTGATTAAGCTTATGCCTGCATCCTTCTATTAGGATGGAGTGTATAACTTTAATCATAAGTGTTAAACCCTTAATGTGTTTAAATCCTTTAATCAATCCATTTAATAATCACTAAGGCATCAAGCTTGTAATTTGGGCCTTGCATTAGGGTTCTAATTCTTCCTTAACTGGTTAAGAAGGACTAACCCTAGTGTTAATGGACAAGTCCTCCTCAAGTTGTCTTACAGACCATAAAATCACTTCTTCATCTTACCATTAACTAATATCCACTTTAATAAAGGCTTGTTTTGTCATGAGGTTAATCCCTAATCATGGATTAAGTTGAGGTATATTCCTCAGCTTAAATGTTCTCATCTATTATCCTTCTATTAGGATGGTGTAATGGGTCCATTAAATCTTTGATTATGGCTTAAACTCATCACTTAACACTAAACAAAAACAACAAAAACAACAAAAACATCTAAACAATTACAAGTAGGTTAATGATCTTAATCCTACATCATAGTGATTAAGTGTGAGGTGCTTACTTCACACTTAAGGTATTCTCATTACCCCTAATCAGAGAGAAGATGTGATGAGTTTACTAACCCATTGGTTTAGGCTTAAGCTCATTAACTTATGACAAATCCAAAAGCAATAAAAGATTGAAAACACAAAAACAAACAATAATCGTTTCCTCCGGGATTCTTTTCTCATCTCATTCACTCATAACCGAGAACTTGCTTCTTCCGTCTAATGCAAGACAGTTTGCACTTGAGCCAGACAGGTCATACACTTGAGCATAGACAAGTAAGCTGTTCACAAGTCAATTTATCTTTCAGTCTCTTTGAGTCGAACTACGACGTTCTGACTTCCTCATTGCACGAGAGGATACATAGGCATAACTTAACAGTTATCGAACAAAAGTCTCTGTTTATTCCCCCTCTTTCCAGCCTTATTCTTTAAGCCTCATGGTCTTGAGCATTCCATTCTTATTCTTACACTGACACTTCAATTATACACTTCACATTCTTTTTACACTGACACTTGCATTCTTTTCCAGCTTTGATACACTGACTGCACTGACACTACCCCTTTAAAACACAAATCTTTTAAGCGTGGATCCCGTCGAGTACGGCGGACAATCTGGGTGCTAATACCTTCCCAGGTTGTAACCAACCCCCTTTCTCAGTCTCTCTGGTTCGCAACTGTCTTATCCATATCTTTCTTAGGTCTATGCAACATTACCTTTCCTCTGGGATAAAAATGCCTAGCTGGCGACTCTCTTCTCCTGAGTTCACCCTTGTGTGTTCTCACCCTTCTTTCGCCGACCGTTCGCGTCTGTACCCCATTTGACCTAGCCTCATTTGGTGGGAGCGACACCTCTAAAGGAAGAATGTCCTCCAGTAAAGCAGAAGTTGCGCCGTACTCATACGGATATGGCAATGAAGATAAAAGAAGAGGTACAAAAACAGTGGGACGCCGGTTTCCTTGCTGTAACTAGTTACCCTCCGTGGGTCGCTAACATTGTACCTTTGCCTAAGAAAGATAGAAAAGTACGGATGTGTGTGGATTACCGGGATCTGAATAGAGCCAGCCTGAAAGATGACTTCCCATTACCTCACATTGATGTATTGGTCGACAACACGGCTCAGTTCTCGGTGTTCTCCTTCATGGACGGATTTTCAGGATATAACCAGATCAAGATGTCACCTGAAGACATGGAGAAGACAACTTTCATAACACCCTGGGGCACATTCTGCTATAAGGTGATGCCATTTGGACTGAAGAACGCTGGTTCCACTTATCAACGAGCTATGGTGACATTATTCCATGACATGATCCATAAAGAAATTGAATGTTATGTGGATGAAATGATTGCCAAGTCCCTCACAGAAGAAGACCACCTGGTAAATCTGTTGAAGCTGTTCAAGCGTCTGAGAAAGTACCAATTGAAGCTGAACCCCAACAAATGCACATTCGGGGTGCGATCCGGTAAGCTGCTGGGATTTATTGTAAGTGAAAAGGGAATTGAAGTAGACCCCGATAAAGTCAAAGCCATTCAAGAAATGCCTGCACCAAAGACTGAAAAAGAGGTTCGGGGGTTTCTAGGTAGATTGAACTACATTTCAAGGTTCATATCTCATCTTACTACAACCTGTGAGCCCCTGTTCAAGTTGTTAAGAAAAGAACAAACGGTCAGGTGGAATGAAGACTGCCAAAGGGCTTTTGAAAAAAATCAAGGAATACTTACAAGAGCCTCCGATCCTTATGCCTCCAGTCGAAGGAAGACCTCTAATAATGTACTTGACAGTATTAGAAGAGTTAATGGGGAGTGTACTGGGCCAACATGACGAGTCTGGTCGATAAGAGTATGCAATATACTACCTAAGCAAAAAGTTTACCGACTGTGAACAACGTTATTCACTGCTCGAGAAAACTTGTTGTGCTTTAGCGTGGGCTGCTCGCCGACTGAGGTAGTATATGTTGACTCACGCTACCTTGTTAATCTCAAAGATGGACCCAGTCAAGTACATATTCGAGAAGCCAACACTTACCGGACGGGTTGCAAGATGGCAAATGATTCTCACAGAATATGACATTCAGTACACATCCCAAAAAGCTATCAAAGGCAGTGTATTGTCTGATTATCTTGCTGAGCAACCCATTGATGATTACCAGCCTATGAGATTTGACTTCCCTGATGAAGACATCATGTTCATAAAAGCAAAAGATCATGAAGAGTCTATTCACACTAAAGGGCCTGACCCAGAAGAAGAATGGACAGTGATGTTTGATGGGGCTGTTAATATGAATGGTCGTGGTGTTGGTGCAATACTCATTACACCTAAGGGAGTTCACATGCCTTTCTCTGCAAAACTCACTTTTAACTGCACTAACAACGAAGCTGAATACGAAGCCTGTATCATGGGTCTTGAGGAAGCCATTGACCTCAGGATCAAGACTTTAACTGGATTCGGAGATTCAGCTCTGGTAATAAATCAAACCAACGGCAAATGGTACATTCATCAGGAGCATCTGATTCCATACCGGGACTATACGAGGATATTACTGACTTTCTTCACCACAATCAAGCTTGAGTATATCCCTCGAGATGAAAATCAGTTTGCAGATGCTCTGGCTACCATTTCATCCATGATCAAAGTTCAAGCTGCCAACTTTGTGCCACGGATTTCAGTATCCAGACTTGACAGACCAACATATGTATTCTCTGTGGACATTGCTAAAGATGACAAGCCTTGGTTTCATGACATCAAATGCTTCTTAGAGGATCAAACATACCCACCTGGGGCATCATCCAATGATAAGAAGACATTAAGAAGGCTAGCAGGTAGTTTCTTCCTGAATACTGATGGTTCCTTGTACAAGAGAAACTTTTATATGGTACTTCTCAGATGTGTTGATAAGACAGAAGCAGACTTGTTGATGCACGAGGTGCATGAAGGATCTTTCGGTACCCATGCTGGAGGACATACAATGGCTAAGAAATTGATAAGATCAGGCTACTACTGGATCACAATGGATGCATACTGTTGTGCTTATGCCAGAAAGTGCCACAAATGCCAGATTTCTGCGGATAAAGTACACGTGCCTCCGAATCCTTTGAATGTGATGTCTTCACCTTGGCCCTTCGCCATGTGGGGCATTGATATGATTGGGAGGATTGAACCGACTGCTTCAAATGGCCACAGATTCATCCTGGTAGCCATTGACTATTTCACCAAGTGGGTCGAAATAGCTTCGTATGCAAATGTTACCAGGCAAGTGGTAGCCTGATTTTTGAAAAGAGACATCATCTGTCGGTATGGAGTGCCCGAGCGAATCATTAGTGATAATGGTTCCAATTTGAACAATAAAATGATGGCAGAATTGTGCCGGGACTTCAAGATCCAACATCACAATTCTTCTCCTTACAGGCCAAAGATGAATGGCGCTGTGGAGGCGGCTAACAAGAATATCAAGAAGATTGTGCAAAAGATGGTGGTCACATACAAAGATTGGCATGAGATGCTGCCATTTGCCTTGCATGGGTACCGTACATCAATCAGAACATCCACTGGGGCAACACCGTATCAGCTTGTGTATGGTATGGAAGCAGTCTTACCTGTTGAAGTTGAATTACCCTCCTTGTGGGTACTGATGGATGTCAAATTGAATGAAGCAGAATGGGTCTGATCCCGATACGATCAACTGAATCGGATCGAAGAAAAGAGATTAGCTACAATCTGTCATGGGCAGCTGTATCAGAAGAGAATGAAGAAAGCCTTCGATCAGAAAGTCAGGCTTTGGGAATACCAAGTGGGAGATCTTGTGCTGAAAAGACTCCTCCCTCCTCATACAGACCACATGGGCAAGTGGACTCCGAATTATGATGGTCCATTCATTGTAAAGAAAGTTTTCTCAGGTGGAGCATTGATGCTCTCTACTATGGATGGTGAAGACTTCCTGTCCCCTGTGAAATCAGATGCAGTCAAAAACAGAATAAAAGACTCGGGCAAAAATAAGTGAAAAATAAAAAAATGTACACCCGCTGAGTTGAAAAGCCACATTGGATAACTCAGGCAAAAATGGGTATCCCGGTGGATTGAAAACCCGAAAGGGCGATCCAGGAAAAAATAAGGGAATAAGTGAACAACTGCATTCTGAATTCGTCTGTATCATTCACAACATGGCAAGCTTCGAAAGGTTCAAGCATCAGTCATAACCAGCCTTCTTCAGAAAGCAAGATGAGAAGAACGTCAATGTCATACGAGTCATAGCAAAAGGGAAGCTCACTAAAGCGTCGTCAACATTGCCAGCACCTTCATTTTTCTCAATTTGTAACAATCTCCTCATTTCAGGGGATTTGTTCTTTTGATTGTATTTGCCAATTCAGGGCACACAAATTAATAAAATCAGATTTTCAGTCACACTTCATCTTGTACATTTTTATTTCATTTGCAAAAATGTTTGATATCCTTGATATAATGGTTGCATAAATACAGATACGCCTTTTCAAAACACATGCTTACAGGAAATATGTTACTTACTCCCGGGAGTGTCTAAATTCCTATGATGAAATCTAGTAAGGGATGCCTCGGGGTACTTGTGCGTTTCTTTGTCATAACAGGATTACAGGTATTCAAAGCGCAACATGGGACATGAAAGCTTCTCCCCAGCAAGCTGCCAAATCATTATTTCCTCAGCACACCTTCCAAACAACATCAAAGATGTTTTCTCCCCATCAGAACTGTCAGGCATCACTTTTCCAACACTTTCTTCAGAGCAACATCAGAAGGTGTTCAGTTCCCCAGCTGAGTTGTCAGAAACTATCATCCTCAGCAGGATCCCTACAGAAATCTCTAGGAAGATCGTCCAGTGATTTTTCTCCTCCCTAGCCGAGTGCTAGACAGGGAACTATGTCCCCACAGGGCTCCAGCCTCTATCCCAAAGAGCAATGTTTGAGAATCTCACGACAAAGTGACGTAAGCTTCCACAGCCCCCAGCTGGGTCCCTCATTATTAAGATAGGTCTATCAATGACCTATTTTCCCCAAGCAAAATCATCTGTACCAGATCTACAAATGATCTCATCCCCAACTGGGATATTCTTTCAAGCAGATCAGTCAAAGATCTCCACAACAGCAGGATCCTAATCCCGGATCGGTATCTTTTTCATAATCATAGCATTTACATCATATCTCCCCTCAGAGCGTAGCATTCCATCTAATATGGAGCATTACGGCAAAAAACAAACATATTGCATAATCACAAGTCATGTCTTGAATCAAACACCTGTATATACCTACATTTCGTCAAGCAATGTATACAAAGACTCACAGTCTCAACAGAAAGCCAAAGCATCCCCTTTGCACTCACAAATGTATATTAATATATACTCTTTTCCGACACCCGTCCGTGTCATATCATCCCCCTGTAGATGTAAACCACAAACAGATATCTATACACTCCTTTGACACTCGTATGTGTCACCCTTCCCCGGCATGGTTGCCTAAACACTTATCGTAAACCAAACACTTGTTTATAATACACTTCTTGCGACACCCGTCCGTGTCACCTTATCCCCACAGATCGTTAGAATATCCTTTACACTCATAAGTTCATAACTTGTACATTTTCTTTTAGGATACTCGTCTGTATCATACTCTCCCCAGCAAGCTGAACACTCGTCTGTGTCTCACTCATGCTTATTTTTTTCTCTCATACATATACTCGTCCGTATCTTGTATACACCACTTATCTCTCCTCAGATTCAACACTCGTCCGTGTTCTTTGTTAACCAATTGATACTCGTCCGTATCATCATCTCTGAACATGCGTCAGCGTTTTCTTTTACTGATACTCTTCCGTATCATAGTCTTAAGGATGCTCGTCCGCATCTTTAATCTATACACAGCGTCAAACACTTATGTGGACACTCGACTGTGTCTACCATTCCCCAGAAAAGTCCCCGGCAAATCCGTAGTAAAAAGCAAATTTCTTTTCTATCTGACATTCGTCCTATGTCATGATACTTTCGGCAGCCGTACCCTGCCAGGTGATCGTCCTTCACCCTTTGATGACCGTCCCTCATCATTCCCCAAGCGGAGTCTCCATTATTGGAATCCCTTTTCATCCGACATTCGTCCTATGTCGTGGTATTTCAGCAGCCGTCCCCTGCTAGGTGACCTTCCTTCACCTCTTGATGATCGTCCTTCATCATTTTATCCGATGGCTGTCCCTATCGTTGATTTTGTTATCTGACATTCGTCCTATGTCATGATAAACCCCGAGAGCAGCTGTACCCTACTAGGTGATCGTCCTTCACCTCTTGATGATCGTCCTTCATCATGTTTATCCGATGGCCGTCCCCACCGTCGATCCTTTCTATCCGACATTTGTCCTATGTCGCGATACTTTCGGCAACCGTACCTTGCCAGGTGATCGTCCTTCACCTTGGATGACCGTCCCTCATCCTTATCCCCAACAGAGCAGCCATCCCCTGCTAGGTGATCGTCCTTCACCTTTTGATGACCGTACCTCATCATTTATTTCATTTATTTTACAAACCTGATGTCCGTCCCCATCATTGACTTTACCTTTAATCCCCAGAGAATTTTGTTACTATACCTGATGGTCATCCCCATCATGATATCTCCATTTCCCCAGCATGTCGGCCGTCCCCGTCATTGCTTTATCCCCAGCAGTCGTCCTCTGCTCGACGGTCGTCCTCCGTCGCCCACACTTTATAATCATACTTTACCACCTTTTACAATCTATATCCCTTTTCTTCTTCACCTAGTGAGTGCAAATTTTGGACTGTCTTTGGTATTCAACCACAAGTTATCTTGTTTGCCTGTTAAGCCGTCGCTTACATCCTGCATAACTAACTCATGTTTGAATAGGGGAAGCTATAAACACCCAAAATTTTCCCTCACTAAGTTCACACCATGGCTTGTGATCTTTTCATTTGCATAAGTTCAATCCTATCATCCCATATTGCATTTTTGCTTCACTGCATTGGTTCAAGGTCATCTGCATCTAGGGTTTGTGATCTGAGCAATCCATGAGCTATAGGAGCCACTCCAAGGGTCTCCAATCATATCAAGAGGGTCTATGAATGTTCAATCATCATATTTTATCCTCCAAAGATCAAGGAAGCCAAAAATCACAAGAACTTGCAAAGCATGGAAGCAGAGCTAGGGTTTAACTACACAGATGACCTAAAATTAGGGTTTTGGTTTCAGATGCCATAACTCCAAATTTTTTGGTCATTCTTGTTTCTATTGGTCTTAATATGTTATAAGGATCATACATACTAAGTTTTATGGAAAAATTCATTGTGGAAGTCATCTGATCATTGGGTAACTTCTTAAGCAAGTCAAAGCAAAATCAGGGCATCTGAGGTCCCCCAACATGGAACCATTATGGATTTTTCATCAAAATGAAGTTATATGGTCTTTATTTGATCATTTAAGTGCTTATAAGATCACAAATTTGAAGAAAAGTGGGCAAAACCAAAAGTTGCTAAATATGGAAATGACTTGTAATGTAAACTTTCCATTTTGGGAAAGTTTTTCAACCTCCTCTTTCTTAACCAAAAATGCTTCAAATGAAAAATTCTTGGTCATGAAAGTTGTAGATTGGATCATTCCCTTTTCAAAAATTACATGAACAAGATCTAATTCATTTTGGAACTCAAGATATGGCTTTCCAAAGTTGGGAAAAATCACATAAAAATCACTTTTGCACCAAAGAGGCATTTTGCAAAATGGCATGATAAGGCATTCTAAAGGCTTCAAATATGCACAAATACATCACAACATGCTCATGTGACCTCTAAAGATCATATTTGTGCTTTGAATCATTCCATCTCAGGCCTTGAACTTCAAGTAATTTAAAAGGGGCCAAACTTCTTCAAATTTGCAAAATGGATCAAATCTCTTCATCCACTTGCGCCAGCTACAAAATATGACTTCCATGGACCTCCTTGAAGCTAGCTGACTCGAGCCATACCCCTGAACCATCACTGAACCAGCCCATGCCTTCACTTACACAAAAATTGACTTTTTGCATTTTGAACCATACCAATCAGCATAGGCCACCAACAACTCTCTGACCTATCAGGACTTGATATGTGTACCAAAGGCAAGCCATTTCATACAATCTTGGAGCCTGAAACATTACATAAGCCAAGTTCATAAAAAATCCCTCTTGTCTTCATTCCTTCGAAACTCATCACACAAGCTACAAACATCCAAACAAACTTCATAGATCAACTCACCATCACCATTAGAGCATTTTCCAACCACTAAAATAGCCTGAAAATGCCATAAGCCAAAACATGATTCTTGGCCAGTTGAAGAACAAACCTTCAAAACACCCCATTTAAACTCTTTCAAAGTGTCAAAGCTTCATCAGGAGTTCAAGAGGAGTGGTTTGCGCAAAGAGAGGAGGTCTAAAAGTCCCAAACTGAGAAAGCTCAAGCTCAGGTACCTTCTGGAAACATTTTTCCAGAATTTGTTTTCTTAGTTATAGAATGGTAGAGTTTGTTTCCCTGATCACAATGAGCTTTGAATGGTGAAGAATGGTTAAGATTTGAGTGTGTATGCATGTTCTGAAAATTTTTAGTTTTTATGTTTGTGTTCGAATCTTGGTTTTGAGGCAAAATAAATGAGATTTGTTGCTGGATTATGGTTTGTTGTTGATCATTGATTGTTTCTGGAGATTTTGGTACATTTTCATGGCGTATTGAGAGAGATAGAAAAATGGCTCGTCGGAGAAGACGACCGCAACCACTGTTCCGGCCGTCTGAGAGTCATTAACCCTAATTAGGGTTTAAGCCCAGTTTTGAATGTGGAGCGTTAGATGGCCCTTCCCGCGTGCGTACTAACGGCCCAGATGCGTTGTTTAAGCCCTAATCAGGATTAGTTTAGATTAATTAGGTTTAAGAAATTCAAAATTCCAGTTTCAATCCTAGCCGTCCCTTAACGCGCGCAGTTTTTCCCTCCACCCCAGCTTTGAATTCCAGCCCTCAGATCAGCATACTTTTCCATTTAAGTTCATTTTAATTACATTTTATTGTATTTTCTTTGCACATTTATTTTAAAATATCAAAAATCATCCAAAAATTCTCATTTTTTGCATCATGGCTTTAAATATTTTTCTCATTCTGAAAATATTTTTATTTTTATTTTTTTGCATTAAAAAATATTTTTAAATCATTTAAATGATTATTTTTAATTAGTTAATGGAAATTAATTAATTAAAAATACATTTAGGTATTTAAAAATCCCAAAAAATTCAGAGAGCCTTTTCAAACATTTACAAACTCACAACAAAAATTTCTTTTTGGTTTTGATCCCACTTTGACATTTTTTAAATGAATTAGGGTTCTTAAATTTGAATATTTTTAACCCTAACTTCAAAAATTCATAACTTTCGATCCAAGTTGAGTTTGTGAATGGTTCTTTTTGCATTGTGTTATGCATAATTTCAAGCATCTAAAAACATTTTTTTTTCATTTTTATAATGTATTTTCAATTTGTTTGGCATTTTACCTTTAGGATCACCCTTAAAACCCTAGAAACTTAGGAAATTCATAAGTCCCTTAGGGTTTAGCTTCTGACCTCTCCCTTTGGACAGTGAACTTGTATAGGTTTAGGGTCCCTTTTGAGTCCATTTTCAATTTTTTATCCCATGTCTTGCTTCTGTTTTTGAATTGTGCATCTCATATGATCATATAACCCTAATTTGCCTATTCATTTGCATCCATCTTGTATAAGCTTGCATACATGAACTTTCCATGACATTTTGTGCCTCCACATGAAATATAAGACATCTTAGGACATATTGAAATCATGTTTGATCATTTCATCATCCATTTACCATGTTTTGCTTTCATTTCATTTCATGTGCATTCATAAACTTTCATGCCTCTTGTATGCTTCATTTGCATTCCCATCCTTTGTATGATCATCTTCATCTCATGACATACATTTATGTCATCTCTTTGCATCATTTGCATCATGATCATGCTTCTGGTTTTGGTTTGCATCCTTGCAGTCATTCCATTTTCATTTAATCTCACTTCCTTTTGATAACTTTTCAGGTGGTAAGTGTTTGAGAAGTGAATTTGCCTTCACTTCTCACCATCTCTTCTTATCTCTCTTATGCATTCATTGCTGCATTTTAATTTTGTATTAGAGTGAGCTTACTCATTCATGTTCTCTCCTCACTTTCTTTCTTCAAGCAACTTGTCTTCTTAAGTGAAGTAAGTTGTCTTGCTTCTTTCTGCTTCTCCTCCTTCCATCCTGCTTCTTCCTTGGTGGCTCTTCTTGAAGATCTTCTTGCAAGCTTCATAAACCCTAGGAATACCCAAGCATGATAACAATTAGGGTTTGATTAGTCCCCCATTAGTTTTACCTTTGTGTCATCTTTGTGTCTTCTCTTCTCATCTCAAATCAAGGACTAAACCCTAAAGGTTTTAAGGCTTTGTGATTAAGCTTATGCCTGCATCCTTCTATTAGGATGGAGTGCATAACATTAATCCTAAGTGTTAAACCCTTAATGTGTTTAAATCCTTTAATCAATTCACCTAATAATCACTAAGACATTAAGCTTGTAACTTGGGCCTTGCATTAGGGTTCTAATTCTTCCTTAATTGGTTATGAAGGACTAACCATAGTGTTAATGGACAAGTCCCCCTCAAGTTTGGCTTACAAACCATAAAATTCACTTCTTAATCTTACCATTAACTAAAATCCACTTTAATAAAGGTTTTGTTTTGTCATGAGGTTAATCCCTAATTATGGATTAAGTTGAGGAGCCTTTCTCAGCTTAAATGTTCTCATCTATTATCCTTCTATTAGGATGGTGTAATGGGTCCATTAAATCCTTGGTTATGGCTTAAACTCATTACTCAACACCAAAAAAAAACTCCAAAAACATTTAAATAAATGCAAGTAGGGTAATGATCTTAATCCTACATCATGGTGATTAAGTGTGAGGTGTTTACTTCACACTTAAGTTATTCTCATTACCCCTAATCAGAGGGAAGATGTGATAAGTTTACTAACCCTTGGTTTAGGATTAAGCTCATTTTCTTATGACAAACTCAAAAAGCAATAAAAGATTGAAAACCCAAAAACAAACAATAATCGTCTCCTCCGGGATTCTCTTCTCACCTCATTCACTCACAAACGAGAACTCCCTTCTTCCGTCTAATGCAAGACAGTTAGCACCTGAGCCAGATAGGTCATACACTTGAGCATAGACAAGTAAGCAGTTCACAAGTCAATTTATCTTTCAGTCTCTTTGAGTCGAACTACAGTGTTCTGACTTCCTCATTGAGCGAGAGGATACGTAGGCATAACTTAACAGTTATCGAACAAAAGTTTCTGTATATTCCCCCTCTTCCAACTTTATTCTTTAAAGCCTCAAAGTATTGAGCTTTGCATGCTTTTCTTGTACTGACACTTCTTTATTACACTTCACACTTCTTTCCAATACTGACACTTGTATTTTTCCAGCTTTTGCACACAAAATAGCACTGAAACTACCCCTTTAAACACAAATCTTTCAAGCGTGGATCCCGTCGAGTACGACGGACAATCTGGGTGCTAATACCTTTCCAGATTGTAACTAAACCCCTTTCTCAGTTTCTATGGTTCGTGACCGTCTTATCCATCTTTTCTTAGGTTTATGCAGCATTATGATAACGAGAAAACGTATCGATTATATTGCTAAGTTTCATTACCGTTTTATCGCATAATCATCGTTTTAACACCCGATTCCTCGAGTTTTTCTTACCATTTTGCAGGTACATCATATATGGAGCTAAATCATGAATTAAGAGCAAAAGGAACAAAAACAACCATAAAAAGATGAAGAAATGAAGAAGCCTGCAAAACTGCATAATTTGTTGCACTCACGGTCGTCACCAAGGTGTCACGACCGTGACACCCCAAAAGAAGCAATCACGACCGTGATGACCTTGTCACGACCGTGACACTTAAAATGCAAGGGACACGAGCGTGAAGACCTTGTCACGACCGTGACAAGGTAAAAAGTAGGTTATTGACTGAGACCACGTCAAAACGTTACGTGAAGAAGTTTTTGCCTATTTTTTAGCCACGTTCCTATATTTCCTCCACTGCTTCAGCAAGGCCCAATGCAACAAGTCCAAATTTCAAAGCCCATTAATTGTTCTATAAATAGCTTAAGTTTTATGAAGAAACTACAGAGCATTTTTTCTATCAATTTCCTGCGGAAGCTCTGCCGATTTATTTTACAACCCTGTTTTTATTTCAGCATTATTTTCAGTTTTTCATTCTTATTGTATCCAAACCCAATCTATAACAATTTCCAACATCAGGAAATTGTTATAAAAATTACTTGTTTCTAAACCTTCAGATTTTTGCTTTATTTTCAATTTCCGCCAATTACTCCGAGCTTTCCGGTCTGTGGAAGAAGGAGTCTGCCATAGTATTGTTAACCAGGTTTTTATTATATTGCAATTTTAATATTTATGTTGTTTATTTATTTTTCTGCCATGAATATTTTGTTTATTGTTTTTCTGTCTCTGTCTGGTTCAACAAAAATGAGTAGCTAATTACCTTAGGGCGGTATGTAGTTAAAACAAACTTAATCGGTAAAATTAACCATAGGCTAAAAATAATTAATAACTTAACATTCTGGCTGATACTTTTTAATTAAAATCGACCTTTTCGTTACGAGAGTAAGGAAAGAGTATTCGGTTAGGTCAAGACCACGAGAGTGTGAGATTTTAACCAGATAGCTAAAGTTAGGCATTTAAATTAAACACAGCGAGAGCGCTTTAAAATAAATTAGAATTACTAAGTTTCCAAAAATTATCTCCAAACACTTATGGGCTAGCGAGAGCAGGCATAGGGCTTTAGGACTAAGATCTGAGATAAGACCACGAGAGTGTGAGTTGAGGGTATTTAAACTGGTAACCTCTACAAAATAGTTTAAGTGAACACCTATATAAGCCTAGGTTAGATTGACCCACCTAAGTTAGTATAATTACATACCGACCGCCTTAGTATTATTTTATTGAAACTTAAATTTAATTCCCGCCTTTAATATTTTAAAAGCAACAAAAAATCGTGACAACCCTTCGCCTTAGCTAAGCTAGAAGTTCATCTAGCACTAAGTAACCATAGAGTCCCTGTGGATCGATAATCTTAAATATTACTTTGATAGGCTGTGCACTTGCAGTTAAGATACCGCTAGACACATAATTAGACACGTCTTTAGCCCATCAAGTTTTTGGCGCCGTTGTCGGGGACCTTAATTTAGTTACTAGTGCACTTTAGGTAGCATTGTCTAGACTAAGGTATCAACTATTCAATTTATTTAATTTAATTTCCGAGTGTATGCCAAGTACTCGCTCTAAAAGCGAAGACTTGCAACCTCTAATCCCTGAATCAGAACGCTTCTTACACGTAAGAAGACAGATATTCGATTACGAAAAAAGTTATAATATTCCAGATCTTCATTTAGATCCGCCTAAACCAGTCGTAACATCAAAGGACGCAGAGATGGCTGAAGAACAGAATCACCCACTCAAGTATTACGCCAGTCCTTCGCAAGCTGAACAACATTCAAGCATTGCCGCACCGGCTATCAACCGAAACGATTTCGAACTAAAACCTTCGTTGATATCAGCCGTGCAACAAAATCAATTCGCCGGAAATCCTACCGAGGATCCGAACCTTCATCTTTCGATCTTTGTGCAATACGCAGATACCGTAAAAGCCAATGGAGTTACCCAAGAAGCTATTAGACTACGTTTGTTTCCTTTTTCACTTCGAGACAGAGCAAGAGCCTGGCTTCAATCTCTGCCTTCGAACTCAGTAACCACGTGGGAGGAACTAAAGAGAGTTTTCTTGACCAGATATTTCCCGCCTAGCAAGACAGCTATGCTGAGAGCTCAGATCAACGGATTTAAGCAAAGGGAAAGCGAATCACTATTCGAAGCTTGGGAACGCTATAAAGATTTGCTGAGACTTTGTCCACATCACGGATTAGTAGAATGGATGGTCATCCATACCTTCTATAGTGGACTCTTGTACAATACAAGAATGACGATTGACGCTGCCGCAGGCGGTGCATTGATGGACAAAGAATATAATGATGCTTATGCACTTATCGAAAGTATGGCTCAAAACCATTACCAATGGGGAAACGAGAGAGTCGCAACTGAGAAACCAACAAAAGGAGGTATGTACGAAGTGAGTAGTATGGACCAAGTCAATGCAAAGTTTGACCAACTAAGCCAAAAGATCGACAACTTGGCCATAACACCTACAACCACCGTGGCTGCAGTAACACCTAACTGTGAGTTATGTGGAGTCCCAGGACACGAAGTTTCTGATTGTCAACTATTGACAGGAACTCCCACTGATCAAGTGAATTATGCTCAAGGAAACCCATACTGAAACACATACAACCCAGGTTGGAAGAATCATCCGAACTTCTCCTATAAGAATAACAATGCTTTATACGCACCAGGTCAAGCACCAGCTACACCACCAGGATATCAAAAGACTGCTCCTAATGTCCCTAGAAAATCGAACCTTGAGTTGATGATGGAAAACTTTATAGCTAACCAATCTCAAACAAACAAGGACTTCTTAAACCAAAACATACATACTAGTGAGCAGATTAAGCAATTAGTAAGCAAAGTAGATGCATTAGCTACACATAACAAAATGCTTGAAACTCAGATTTCACAAGTAGCTCAACAACAAGCACCTACTGCTGCACCAGCTGGAGTATTCCCTGGACAACCTCAACCTAATCCGAAAGGACATGCCAATGCCGTAATATTAAGAAGTGGCAAGGAACTTGACGGACCTACCGATCCAAGACTTGACAATCCAGCCATGTACCAAAAACCGGATAAGCCGACTGAAGTGGTGAATGATCCAGAAGAAAAGGAAGATGATAATCAAGAGGTAGTGGAGAAAGAACAGCCTTATGTGCCTCCACCACCTTATAAACCACCAATTCTGTACCCTCATAGATTAACCAATTCCAAGACGACGGGTCAATTTAAGAAATTTGTCGAACTTCTGAAACAGTTGAATATTACTATTCTGTTTACAGAAGCAATCAATCAAATACCCTCGTACGCTAAGTTTTTAAAAGAAATCTTATCCAATAAGAAAAAGATAGAGGATAACGGAACAGTTACACTTACTGCTGAGTGTAACGCCATAATTCAGAATAATATGCCTCCTAAGCTAAAAGATCCAGGAAGTTTCTCTATACCCTGTGTAATAGGAAAATTCGTCATTGACAAAGCTCTATGCGATTTAGGAGCCAGTATCAGTGTTATGCCCTTAACGATTTGCAAAAGGCTAGACATGGGAGACCTAAGACCAACTAAAATGTCTGTTCAACTAGCCGATCGCTCAGTTAAATATCCTGTAGGCATACTAGAAAACGTCCCAGTGCATATAGGACAATTCTACATCCCTACTGATTTTATAATCATGGACATCTCTGAAGACTCCACTACGCCTATCATACTAGGAAGACCATTCTTAGCTACCGCCGGAGCTATAATAGACGTAAAAAGAGGAAAGCTAACCTTTGAAGTAGGTGAAGAAAAAGTTGAATTTATTTTAACACAATTCTTACAATCACCGGCTATAGAGGATACATGCTATCTATTGGTCGTAATTGACGAATGTGTAAGAGAAATGGAACTGAAAGAGACTACCTATTCTGAAATTATGAAAATTCAAATCCCTCCGATTTTCGAAGATGATAATTGGCGTGCACCATATCAGGACGATAGTCTAAGCGAAAGTTTAGCACTTACACCGGATCCCATGCCAAGTAAAGATAAACCTACATTAGGATTAAAAACTTTACCTCATAACCTAAGATACGAATTCTTAGACGTTGAATGTAAAAGACCAGTTATAATAAATTCCAGTTTAGGAACTATATAAACAAAGAAACTTTTAGATGTCTTGAAGAAATATCCAACTGCATTAGGATATAACATATCTTATCTCAAAGGAATATGCCCTTCAGTCTGTATGCATCGTATTCTGCTAGAAGAAGATTGCAGAACCTCCAGAGAATCTCAAAGAAGAATTAACCCAATCCTTAGCACTGTAGTGAAAGAAGAAGTTAAGAAACTACTAGATGCCGGAATAATATACCCAATCTCTGATAGTGAATGGGTTAGTCCAATACATGTAGTGCCAAAGAAAGGAGGTATCACTGTTGTGAAAAACGCTCAAGGCGAATCTATATCGCAAAGAGTAGTGACGGGACATAGAGTGTGCATAGATTACCGTAAACTAAACAAAGCCACTCGAAAAGATCATTTCCCACTACCCTTTATAGATCAAATGTTAGAACGATTAGCCAAGCATTCATACTTCTGTTATCTTGACGGTTACTCAGGATTTTTCCAAATCCCTATCCATCCAGATGATCAAGAGAAGACTACATTCACATGCCCATATGGAACGTTCGCTTATAGACGAATGCCCTTTGGATTATGCAACGCTCCTGCAACCTTTCAAAGATGTATGATGTCAATCTTCGCAGATTTTATAGACAACATCATGGAAGTGTTCATGGACGATTTCTCTGTATGCGGGCAAAGTTTTGAAGGATGCCTATCTAACTTAGAAATGGTGTTAGAAAGATGTGTAAAAGTAAACCTCGTGCTTAACTAGGAGAAATGTCATTTTATGGTCAGAGAAGGAATCGTATTAGGTCACGTAATATCCGACAAGGGAA
The DNA here is from genome assembly GCA_963966055.1 of Lathyrus aphaca. Lineage (NCBI taxonomy): Eukaryota > Viridiplantae > Streptophyta > Magnoliopsida > Fabales > Fabaceae > Lathyrus > Lathyrus aphaca. The sequence continues at coordinate 203,091,914 of OZ014523.1, read as the reverse complement.
TTGAAGTTGATAAAGCTAAGATTGAAGTCATAAAAGATCTTCAACCCCCTAAAACCGTTCGAGAAATACGAAGCTTTTTAGGACACGCCGGTTTCTACCGACGATTCATCAAAGATTTCTCGAAAATCACTAAACCTCTTACTGGTTTATTAATGAAAGACGCTGAGTTCATATTCAATGAAGATTGTCTTAAAGCATTCGAAACTCTAAAAACAGCCCTCATCACCGCACCAATCATGCAACCCCCTGATTGGAGATTACCTTTCGAAATCATGTGCGATGCGAGTGACTATGCTGTAGGCGCAGTTCTAGGCCAAAGGAAGGAAAAGAAACTTCATGCGATTTACTATGCCAGTAGAACCTTAGATTCTGCTCAGATGAACTACGCCACTACTGAAAAAGAATTGTTAGCAGTTGTCTTTGCGCTTGACAAATTCTGTTCTTACCTAGTAGGAGCGAAAATAATCGTTTACACAGACCATGCTGCTATCCGATATCTATTGACTAAGAAAGATGCTAAACCAAGACTCTTGAGATGGATTTTACTCTTACAAGAGTTTGATCTCGAAATAAAAGATAAGAAAGGTACTGAAAACGTTGTAGCGGACCATTTATCTAGAATAGAAGGTATTAAACCCGAACAAGTGCCGATTAACGATGATTTTCCGTATGAACAGCTGATAGCACAAATAGGAAGCGACCTAGTTCAGTTAGACATAAATGAACCAGAACCCGTGGAAACAATCCAGACAACTGTAGGACTGCCATGGTACGCTGACATTGTCAACTACCTAGCCGCAGGAGCTCTTCCACCTGATTTAACCTATCAGCAGAAAAAGAAATTCTTTCACAATCTAAAACATTACTATTGGGATGAACCATTATTGTTCAAAAGAGGACCCGATGGAATCTTTCGTCGATGTATTCCCGAAGAAGAAATAGAAGATGTCATTGCTCAATGCCATTCATCTCCTTATGGTGGACATGCAAGCACTTCCAAGACTTGTGCAAAAATCTTGCAAGCCGGCTTATTCTGGCCTAATCTATGGAAGGATGTCCACATCGCTGTTATAAATTGCGATCGGTGTCAATGCACCGGCAATATTTCAAGAAGAGATGAAATGCCTCAAAAAGGAATATTAGAAGTAGAAATCTTTGACGTCTGGGGAATAGATTTCATGGGACCATTCCCATCATCTTTCGGTAATAATTACATACTCGTAGTTGTTGATTATGTTTCAAAATGGATTGAAGTTATAGCTTCTGCTACAAACGATACACGAGTAGTAATAAAGCTTTTCAAAAATATAATCTTTCCCAGATTTGGTATGCCTAGACTCGTCATAAGTGACGGTGGCTCGCACTTCATTTCAAAAATCTTTGACAAATTATTATCTAAGTATGGAGTAAGACACCGTGTGGCAACACCATATCACCCACAAACAAGTGGACAAGTCGAAGTCTCAAACAGAGAAATTAAACAAATCTTAGAAAAAACTGTCGCCATATCTCGGAAAGATTGGTCATCTAAACTTAATGAAGCTTTATGGGCTTATAGGACCGCTTACAAGACACCCATAGGTACTACACCTTTCAAATTAGTTTATGGAAAATCTTGTCACCTCCCGGTAGAACTAGAACACAAAGCTTATTGGGCGATTAGAACTCTCAATATAAGCTATAATGCTGCAGGAGAAAAGCGAATCCTAGACATTAACGAATTAGAAGAATTAAGGCTAGATGCTTATGAGAATGCTAAGATATATAAAGAAAGAACTAAGAGATGGCATGATAAACGCCTATCTAGGAAAGAATTTAGTGTGGGAGACGTTGTACTCCTCTTTAATTCAAGACTTAGGCTCTTTCCTGGAAAATTAAAATCTAGATGGTCAGGACCCTTTGAAATAACTAAAGTGTTCCCGAGTGGAGCAATAGAAATTAAGGGTAGGAATAGTGAACCATTCATAATAAACGGACAACGTTTAAAACATTATCATAAAGTTGAAAATAGAGATTATGCAAATAATCTAAGGCTTTTAGAGTTGTCCACTAATTCCCCTGATTAATCTACACCCGAGCATTACGTCAGGCTTTTGACGATAAAAACAGCGCTTAGTGGGAGGCAACCCATTTACTCATTTAATTATTTAAATCATTCTTTTTATCATTCTATTATTTTTGTTATTTATCGTTTTACTATTTATTTATTTGTTTTGTCATTTTATAGTTTTATTTTATATTACTATTATTGCCTTTAAATTATGCATTTCATTTCCTTATTTTAATCTTAAATCACTTTTTACAGATTTTCTAAAAGTCTTTTCCACTTTCCTTCTCCCCCTGATTTGTTTCCTCCATATTTGCACTAACCATGGCTAACCAACCAATAAACCATATGGAAACCAAATTTAGAGGTAGAAACCAAAGAATGAAGTTTGAAGAGTTATCACATAGGCAAATGGATTTGACCCTGTATCTGGATGATCTGACTATGGAAACCCTAGGTATACATGATAACATCATGTACTTGTTTAACCGACTTGGATGGGAGAATGCATTGATCCAACATAAGTTTGTGACTTACCGCGAGCTCACCCTTGAGTTCCTTAGCTCCTTAGTTTACCTACCTGAGCGCGGTTTTGGATTCAGGAAAGGATTTATCAGTTTCCGCCTATTTGGAATAGAATATGACTTTAACCATAAAGAACTAGCTGACTTATTAGGATTCCCTAGTGGACCCTTTGCTTTTACTACCACACAGGTAGAATTGATGGACATTGAGCTGGATTTCTTTTGGGGAACTTTAACCGGAAACTACCACCCTGAACCAAATAGCATGAACAATGATGAGATCCATAACCCTGCTCTCCGTTACTTCCATAAAATCCTTGCCCAGACCTTCTTTGGAAAAGAAGAAAATATTACCGGAGTCTCTAAAGATGAGATATTCATTATGTCATGTTTCACTAATGGACAGCCTGTTAATGGTGTACCTTTCATGATGCAAACCTTCACCCGTATCCAAGAAGAACCTGAATTACCTATATTAGTAGGAGGTCTTGTAACTATGATTGCTGATGCCTTAGGACTTAGGTACCAATTGCACAGATGCAACCATTTAGGTACCATCCGTCCTATGAATCTTAACTTCTACTTTAATCGCCATATCATAAGGAATTTAGGACATCCACCTTTCGAGTACCTAATCCGGAATGAGGTAGTAACCCTGTTCACACTGCCAAACCATGCTAGAGTAAGTGTTCACAATAAGGATAACTGGCTTTATGAGTTAACCCCACCTGATTATCCATCCACTCCTGAAACACCTCAGTCTTACAAGATAAAAGATGATATAATGACCGATGTCGAAACTGACCCTGAGACACCTCCTGGTTACCATGACATTGACCACACTAACGAAGTTATTGAAACCCCTGAAGTGAATCAAGGAGATTATGCTAACAACTTACAGAATATCATGAACACTCTTGAAGCTTACCAAACTGATATAAATTCATTTAAGGATGACATTAAGAGCATGTGATTGGACATTATAGGTTTGACTGACATAACCTGTGAACAATTCTATCACTTGAACTCCGCAATCGAAGATTTGAAGAAACGCTTTTGAAAATGCTATAAGTGATTTAGTTTATTTTTCTCATTGTTTTCGTTTCTAGTTAGATTTATTTTTCGCAAACAATTTCGTACCGTATTTTCATTTATGTAATTTCATTTTCAATTACTATATGCAATGCACTTCTAGTTCCCAAAATTTTTCCATTTTAATCAATTTATATATTTTCATTCTATGTACTGTTATGCTTGAATTTATTCATGTTCTATAAAAAATCTCTCATGCCATGCAAGTTAGCAAAGTACTATGTTGAAATAAATTATTATATGGTGTTTAAATGTATTATTGAGTGAGAAGTGAAATAAAAAATAAATTATTATAAAGTATATGAAGCATAAGAGATAGTTTTTTCTGGAAATTATTCAGCGAAACAAGCTCTCACGGTCGTCACACCCCCTAACGATCGTGACGTGCTCATTTAGCGTGTCACGACCGTCACCTCCTTGTCACGACCGTGACAACCCTAAATATAGGATTCGTGAGAAACAGAACTGTTTCTTTTCGAAACCTCTTCTTCTTCTTCCTCCATAACTTCCAAAAACCACCCATTTTCTCACCAACTTCTGTAACCTCCCATTACCAAATTAAAACTCATTAACCTCCCCATTATCACCACACCTATCACATTCTCACCTTCCAATATTTATCCGAACCATTATTTCTCTCATTTTATCACTTTTTCACAAATATCAAAAATCTTCATCTCTCACTCTAGCTCTTGCATGCAAATGGATGCCATTCAATTTAGAGAAGGTGATGCTGGAGAAACCCAGAGAGAAAGATTTATCCGATTCCAGAACCGCGGTGTGCAACCTACGCGTTATATCGACACTGAATGTTTGAGAGAGCTCGGAATGCTCAACAGTGTCAAGAACCTGCTTAAGAAGGTTAATCTGTGGGTTCTATGCTGTCAGCCTCAGCCCACATTCGAGTTGCTGACACTGGAGTTCCTAAGCTCGTTCTGTTACATCACCGGTTCCGGTTCTCAGAGTCAGCTTACCGGCGTTGCTAAATTCAGATTGTTTGGCCGGGAGTTTGAACTTTCACAAACAAGGATAGCCAAGTTGCTAGGCTTCACTCACGGGAATGAAGCTCACCTCCGTGTGCCGGATAATTTTAGTGAAACCGCTTTCACTTTATGGCACGACATAACCAATACCCGTGCCTCAGCCTTTCAAAGCCTCAATGCTACACACATCCACAACCCGGCAATCCGATATTTCCACCGAGTCATTTGCAACACCATATTTGCTCGAGAAAGTAACCATAAGCTCAACTCCAAAGAGCTTCTGTTCTTGCACTGCGCTCTAAATGACGAGCCGATCAACGCTGCCCCGTTCATGCTTTCTCACATCCAGGCCATTGCGCAAAGAGGCTCCACCCCATTTTTCATAGGCGGCATTGTCTCCGCCCTCGCCTTTCAGTTAGGGCTCAATGACTTGCTCGATAATTTGCCTGGCATAGCCGCAGAATTCCTAACCAAGAGCTATTGCAGGTCCGCTCACATGATCGCGCAACGAGAGGATGGCAGGTATAGCCCTGTTGTCCATGGCACTATTTATCATCATATCATTCTGCCGTCCCGTGACCGCATCGACCTATCCAGCCGAGCCAACTGGCTCTTTATTTTACCAGATGCTGCCGACCACACCCCTATTCATGATGATCAGGCAGATCCTCCAGCGGATGAGATGCAGGACGCTATGGATGCAGCTGAGCCTGTCCAGGACATTCCAGAGTCATCTACCCGACAGCCTCCTGCACAGGAATTCACTCTTGAGGATGTCCTCCGTGCGATTCATCAGCAGAACCAGATGAACGCCGCACTGGAGCGAAGGCAGAAGGAGCAGTATGATGCTTTACTCCGCACTATTGCAACTAATCAGGAAGCTACTAATGAGAAGCTCGGAGAAATTTTCAGCGAGCTAGAGGCCTTACGCATTGACATCACTGCTGCCACCGGTACCGGTTCTGATCCTGAAGCGACTCCTTCCAGACGCTCCCGCACCAGAAGCCGAGCCCGCGGTCCTCAGCAGCCATAGTTTTAGTTTTGCTTATGTTTGTTTTTCATTTTCATAGTTTGTACTGTACTTTTACCGCTATTATATCACAACATTGAGGACAATGTCTGATATAGTGTGGGAGAGGTACCTTTCATTTCCGCATTTTTCCCTTTTCGCATTTTCCCATTCTGTTGTATTTCTTTTCGCAAGTTAATGAAACGAGCAATTTTTGTGCTATTTTCTTTAGTTTCGAACTTTCCCCGTTTATTTAGCCATACCAGAAAAAAATCTTTAATTATTCGCATTACCCGACTTACCTACGGAATCGTAATTAGGAAGCTGAGAACGATTAAACAAGACCGATACAATCTTGACACCTTTGACTTCCCACTTAAGCGATTCCATTCCGATTATCATTACGAGTACACTTTTAGTTTCAGTTCAAAAGTAACCCCTAGTAGTTTATACTAGCAGTCAGCACCGTCTGAACACAAACCACGTGGGGAGCCGATGAATATAAGCGTTGGATGCCTAATCAATAATGATCCTTCATATCTCGATGCAAATGAAAAGAAATTGCACCAAAGTACACGGTCGCATATAAGAAACGAGAAATATGAGAAGGAGTCCATTGCGGGTTGGTTCAGAGGTACTAGTTCTGAACTCGGTAGGGCGTGCTACGGCTCGATCCCCCACAACCTCCAAATCGGATAATATATGTAGGGTTACCGCACTCGTGTACCAGACCCCGTGCTTAAAAAGGATCAAAGTCGCTAACCGGCTACTCCACTACGTGCGTGCTAAGGCAAAGGGCTTAATGTGATTGCGCTAGAATGAAACCGGGCGAAATAAGATCGAAAAACTCTAGGTGAAATCGTAAAGAAATTACTGATTGTTTCGTTTAACAGGAAGTCGACGACATAGCTTGTTGCTTGTGTCATTAGTGTATCGTTAGTGTTCTATCAAAGTACCGGTTTATCCAACAAAACGATCCCTCGTACGGTGTGTTACGTGTATGCGTCAATAAAAACTTGTCCGACGATTTTCAACCGACTATTTGCTTGAGGACAAGCAAAAGTTTAAGTTTGGGGAAGTTTGATAACGAGAAAATGTATCGATTATATTGCTAAGTTTCATTACCGTTTTATCGCATAATCATCGTTTTAACACCCGATTCCTCGAGTTTTTCTCACCATTTTGCAGATACATCATATATGGAGCTAAATCATGAATTAAGAGCAAAAGGAACAAAAACAACCATAAAAAGATGAAGAAATGAAGAAGCCTGCAAAACTGCATAATTTGTTGCACTCACGGTCGTCACCAAGGTGTCACGACCGTGACACCCCAAAAGAAGCAATCACGACCGTAATGACCTTGTCACGACCGTGACACTTAAAATGCAAGGGACACGAGCGTGAAGACCTTGTCACGACCGTGACAAGGTAAAAAGTAGGTTATTGACTGAGACCACGTCAAAACGTTACGTGAAGAAGTTTTTGCCTATTTTTTAGCCACGTTCCTATATTTCCTCCACTGCTTCAGCAAGGCCCAATGCAACAAGTCCAAATTTCAAAGCCCATTAATTGTTCTATAAATAGCTTAAGTTTTATGAAGAAACTACAGAGCATTTTTTCTATCAATTTCCTACGGAAGCTCTGCCGATTTATTTTACAACCCTGTTTTTATTTCAGCATTATTTTCAGTTTTTCATTCTTATTGTATCCAAACCCAATCTATAACAATTTCCAACATCAGGAAATTGTTATAAAAATTACTTGTTTCTAAACCTTCAGATTTTTGCTTTATTTTCAATTTCCGCCAATTACTCCGAGCTTTCCGGTCTGTGGAAGAAGGAGTCTGCCATAGTATTGTTAACCAGGTTTTTATTATATTGCAATTTTAATATTTATGTTGTTTATTTATTTTTCTGCCATGAATATTTTGTTTATTTTTTTTCTGTCTCTGTTTGGTTCAACAAAAATGAGTAGCTAATTACCTTAGGGCGGTATGTAGTTAAAACAAACTTAATCGGTAAAATTAACCATAGGCTAAAAATAATTAATAACTTAACATTCTGGCTGATACTTTTTAATTAAAATCGACCTTTTCGTTACGAGAGTAAGGAAAGAGTATTAGGTTAGGTCAAGACCACGAGAGTGTGAGATTTTAACCAGATAGCTAAAGTTAGGCATTTAAATTAAACACAGCGAGAGCGCTTTAAAATAAATTAGAATTACTAAGTTTCCAAAAATTATCTCTAAACACTTATGGGCTAGCGAGAGCAGACATAGGGCTTTAGGGGTAAGATTTGAGATAAGACCACGAGAGTGTGAGTTGAGGGTATTTAAACTGGTAACCTCTACATAATAGTTTAAGTGAACACCTATATAAGCCTAGGTTAGATTGACCCACCTAAGTTAGTATAATTACATACCGACCGCCTTAGTATTATTTTATTAAAACTTAAATTTAATTCCCGCCTTTAATATTTTAAAAGCAAAAAAAAATCGTGACAACCCTTCGCCTTAGTTAAGCTAGAAGTTCATCTAGCACTAAGTAACCATAGAGTCCCCGTGGATCGATAATCTTAAATATTACTTCGATAGGCTGTGCACTTGCAGTTAAGATACCGCTAGACACATAATTAGACACGTCTTTAGCCCATCACATTACCTTTCCTTCGGGATAAAAATGCCTAGCTGGCGACTCTTTTTAGTTCATCTTCATGTCCTCTTTCGCCGACCATTCGCGCTTGTACCGGGATGCAAATCTCTGGGAGCGACACCAAGGTTCATGTATTTATTTCTTCTACACACAACAAGAATCGGGCCGAAATGACCAAGCAACCTCATTTGAATAAAATATTCAAATTTTGGCTTGGTTAACCGGTTAACCAGTGCGAAATTTGAATTTTTTTATTCAAATTCAGCACCCTTAGATCATTGATTTAGTTGGAATATTCTAGATCCATTGGTTTCTGATTTCTCTACATCACTTTGATCATTTCCTACCATAAACCCTCATTAATCACCACTCTTTTCCATTTCCCACCAAAATTCCAATTACCAAATCTAAATTCAAATTACCAAAGCAAGCTCCATTCCACCAGATTTCTATACCTAAGGCCTTTAAATAGGACCGCAATTTCATTCATTCCACAAGCTTTTGATAGCCACATCCTTTCAAGAATTCACATTGAATTCTTGACTAACTTGAGCTAAACCATCATCCTTTCATTCTTTTGTTCATCAATTTCATTAGATCTAAGCTTGTGTTGGTCCAATTTGAAGAAGAGCTTTTGGTAATTCATCTTCCTCCATAAACCCATATTCACCATCAACATTCAAGATGTAGATCCTTGGTGCCTTTGTTTCTAGATCCTTTGGATCTTTATTTGTTGTTTGATTGCAGGGATTCCACTGTATTTTGGTTTTAAAATTCGTGCAAATTCAGATCATGATCATCCAATGATTGAGAAAAGGTTTCAAAATGGATCATGCTGAATTTTCTGCATTGTTCAGCTTCTGGTACATCGTTAACCGGTTAACCAATTGGATAACTGGTTAACCAGTTTCAAAACAGCGTAGATTATTCAAAATCTGCTTGCGTTAACCGGTTAACATATTGGTTAACCGGTTAACACAAGTCAGAATGGTGTTTTTGGCTTGTTTCAAGCCCCTTTTTGGTTCCTCTTTCTTCTTCTTCTTCCTCCTTTTTATTTTTACATTGGGAAGCACTTTTGGGAGTGATTTCTCATTAATTTCAATGAACTTTGGGTGTAGATTAGAGTAGTTAATGTTCATTAATTCAAAACTACCTTTAAGTGGATTATTCAATTCGTTTAAGGTACTTTGCATTAGTGATACATTTTAATGCTTGAATCCACCAAGAAGAGTGATTGAACTTAAGGATGGAAGAATACCATAAGTGCGACTCAAATTGGTATTCACCTTTATTTTCGTGCGATATTGCGTCCGGATAGCGATTTACATATCGTTTATCTCGCATGCATTAGCACTAGCATTATGCACCTTAATTGGTGGTGGCCGGCCTTATTTGTAGGGTAATTACTTCGTAAATTACTCGGCGATTGCTTAACATAGACCTAAATGTGTCCCGACTTCGGAACAAAAATCTAATTGGGTACTTGCACTTTCGTGGACCGAATCTCTTGTTGATCGCGTAATCCCAAAGTGGTTAATCATATTGCATTAAGTATCGAGACTTATGAATGTTTGATGCGTAGGTGCTTTGGGTCTCCCAATCGCCTTTCAAATTTCATTGAATTCAGTTCGATTTTCCTTGATTAATCGCTATAGTGTAAGATGCTAAGCGGATCCGGTTGCCTTTCGATTTCGGTTACTCTTTTGGATGTGGTTGATTAAGTTCACCATACCATTATTATGTAAATATTATTATACTACTAATACTACTAATATTTTATATTCTTGTACTTTTATTTCTTTTGTTACTGACATTTAATTTTTTTCACTTTTATTGCCTTTATTCTATTTTGCTTTATTCATCCATATCATGTTTATTATTTGTTCTTATTTTTTTAATTGTTGATTTTCCTTTTGTCTCATTTGGACACAAAAAAATAATAATAAAGGATTAAACCTCTAAAAAAACTTGTGACTTTAATTTGAGGACTTTTGGTTACTATCCTTGGCATTGAATGGAGATTTTAGACTTAGATTTTAGGATCCCTTCCCCTTGCTTTGATCTTCATGAAGTTGGATTTAGCCTTTATTTGGCCATTTGCTAGCTCATAAGGATGAAAATCTTTTGCTCATAATTTGGAATGTCATCAAGTTTGGTTAGATCTTTCTTCCCTTATCTCATTATTTTCTTTTTTTAGGATAGTCCCTTCATCTCCTCCCATTCTTTAATTTTCAAAACCTTCTCCCTTTTTCAAAGGATTCCTTTTTTATAAATCATCACCTCCTTAATGAACAAAAACCTTGACTTTTGTCAAGTGCCTTTTACTTATTTTTATTTTCTTTTAAAATCAATGAATCTAATCATGTTGACCTTAATTAAAAAATAAAAAGAATCAAACTCATTCAAGTTGTTTTGTGCCTTTGTGCACTTTTGTTTATTTTCTTTTAAAGAGTGCCGATTATGAGTCATTATTCTTTAGTCGGGTGCAAGTCTCTCAATCTCCATGGTTGTAGTTTGATGTAATGGAATCTCTTGTCATTTGTGGGGGTTTAGTGGCATAATGATATATCCGAGTTGGCGCCCTCCCCATAATGATGTATGAGTCCATGCCTTCATTCTCATGGTAGATTTGTTTGGCTATCCACTTGAAGATGACAGATTCTCTTCAATTAATAAAATTAATCATAACCCACCTTTTCACTATTTGTACCACGAACTACGGGGTTTTGATCTTGCATTTCACTTTGTGGGTACGTAGGCATGAGGTGGTAAACGTCTCCAAACACAAAAATATTAAAAAATAATTCTTTTCTCAACCCTCCACTCATATTTTACAAACCATTTTCAAACCAAAAGCAATAAATTTTTCAAAGGGTTCCCGTGGAGTACCACGTACATTTTGGGTGCGTAAAACCTTCCCATTGTGTAACCTATCCCCTTACATGTTTCTCTGTTGTGTTTCTTTAGCTTTCTGCTTTTAGACTCATTAGGATTTATTCGATCTTTTTTCCTTTTCCTCTTGGAATAAAATAAAAGCGCGGTGGCGACTCTATTTACTTTGAATTAAGTTAACCAATAGCTTACACTCAAGTTTTTACCTCTACAGAAAAGTGGCGACTCTGATGGGGACTAATCTCTAAGTGGATTCGGCCTACTTTGATTTATTTACTGCTTTGGTTTGATTTGTTTGTTATTTGTTTGTTCTGTTTCGGTTTTGGTGATTGTAACATGGTGGGAGAACTGACTTTTAGTCATGTTGCGGATAGCAATCGTCGCCACCGACTTTTATTTATCCATAAGGAAAGGACATAAAAGAACAGGAAAGACCTATTTTAAAAGACTTGAGTTCGGGGGGTAGGTTATACAAAGGGAAGGTGTTAGAACCCTTTATATCCATGGTTATCCATGGGCTCTTAGTTACTTAGCTCACTTAAATTGTTTTTGGAAAGTGTAGTGTGTGATTAGAAATTTTCTAAGTACTTTGTAATGATCCTCGTATGGATGTATACAAAGCCTTGTTTGAAAATGTTTTGAAAATATTGTGAGGTGTAAAAAGTATTTTGAAATGTGAGCAAGCAACTAAGAGATACCTACCCTAGATTAAGTCTTTCATGTTCTCGTATGTTCTTTCAAGGGTAAGATTTTCCCTATTATTAAGGAATAGGTAGTCATCACCTTGGATTTGTTAAGGGACAAGCGTAGGGTCATTGTATGGTCAATGAAGGCAACTTAAGGGGTGTCTTTAGCAATTCGTAGGGACTATCATCATTTATACGAAGGGACAAGATCCTTATTCTGTAGGCAACCTCGAAGGGACTTAATCTTTTAAACTGTAGGGACTATGATGATTTATACTTGAAGGGACTTTGATTAAGACACCCCTATATTCGAGGGACTTGACCATTTAGATAAGGCAACCAAGAGGAATACCTTAGGAAGTGAAAGATGACGATCAAAGATCGACTTACGTGTGTGAGTGTTTTATTTCAAATATTTATCTTATTTAAAGTTAATTATCTAATTCAGATTAATCACAAATATGTTTTCACACCCTATTTACTAACCACGCAATAAATATTTACAAAGAAAATAATGACGGAAAATAAATCTACGAATTATTACATGGCTTTGGGATAGTTACAATATAATCAGATAAAAATAAATAATAAAAATAATAAAGCAAATATAAATAAGCAATAATAATAAATAAAGCAATAATAATAAATATTAGAATTTAAAAAGAAAATAATAATGAAGAAATAAATAAAAATTAGAATTTTAAAAGAAATTATCTTAAGTTAAATAAGTTAAATCTTTAGAGATTATTAAAAAAAAAATTTAAATGATTTAATAATAATAATAAAAGAATAATGTGTTAAAAATTTATACAAAATAAAAAAAAGTTATTATAAAAAAAGTATTTAGGGTTAGAGAAAATTAGGTTAAACATTTTAAGATTAGTGAAACATTAGGGTTAGTTAAGAAAATAGGGTTTTAAAATAATTGGTTAAACTTAATAAATTTTTTTATTATAAAATTAACTAAGAAAAGATGGAAATTAAGAAAATAAACCAAACAAAAGGACTTGGGATTCGAACCCAGGTCCCTTACCTCCCACATGCGCATTCCAACCATCTGGGCTACACGCCTTGGTGTGATGTAGGATGATCACGCGTACATATATGTTAAACCTGCTAAAATCAAGAAAAACCAAAAAAATATTTGTCAAAACCTGGGATCGAACCCTGTTCACAAACATTCCAACACACGCTCATTGCCACTACGCCACATGGGCCATCTGATATATATAACCAACATCAAAATATATAAAATAAAGCCTTTTTCAAATTATAGATTTGGCTCCATTCAGGTTGTCTTCTTCCTTGTGCCCTACGAAGTTTACTGCGGTTTTAGCTTCAACATTACCTGCGAAAATAGTTTTGTAGGATTTCCTACGTTTTCTTCAATGATCACCATACCTGTAAAATTTATTCAAATTAAAATTACCATTGTACTCAACACAACCAGACCAATTCATTTACGCAATTAGAAGTCATTTTTATTGATTAAAACGCGAAGCCCTAAATTGAAGCTAAGAACCCTAACAATGGCTTCTCCTCACATAAGCACCTAAAGTTCAATTGATGCACCCAGAAACACTCTATACCACAAAACAAACATCATTAGATGGTCATAATTAATTGAAAGTGCAAGAAATAGTGAAAACAAAAAAAAAAATATTCAAGCATGAAGATGCATTCGGGTTAGTCAATTCATGAAGCATTTGATGAATGTGATGATCTGAGCATGGTCGAAATTCATCAAGGAAGTTATCCCAACCTTTCAAATTGTTTGAAATAAGCTGCAACTATGAAACCGAATTCAACTTTTTGAAAGATTTTTTGTGTTCTTCAAGTGCCTCTTTTTTCCATATTTTTTTCGTGTCCTAATGTTGTCAATGCTTCATGTATATGTAGAGAATAAATTAGGTCAGAAAAAACAATGGACCTTGTACAAAATTGGATTGCTTGATCATGAATAAATTCTTATGTTAAATATTCAAACAATCTTATAAAACCTTTCCAATTTTGTTCAATCTGACTTTGGTTGATTTCCAATCATTCTAAATATAATTCCAATTATCTTCAATCAAAGATTTTGTGATTTATTAGGCTTTTCATATTTTATTTATATTTATATTGAATTTTAATGAATAAAATTCAAATAAATAGTAAATAAATAATAAAAATGAGGTATTTTTGGTATTGGGTCGTGTTTGATGTTACCATGAAGATTGGATTGCAAAATGCTAAGCCCATTTGGAAAAGATTAGATTTGAGGCCCTATTTTTTTCATACACCCTTCAAAAATCTCCCAACTTTGACAAAGCACAAATCCTTCAATTTTAAGGCTATGAAGGTGTTATTGGACATTTTAGAAAGCTTAAAGAGTCCTCTAACCAACCTATTTGGTCTCATGTCCATATCCTTTACCATTTTCAAATTATGCCCTTTGGAAGATGTTGACTTTTTGTTGACTTTTGAAATGACCTATGATGTTTTAGCTCATACCTTCTAAATGAAACATTTTTAGGCTTGGCTTATGAGACACAAAGTTGTATAGAATTCAATTTCCTTCAAAATTAGCTTTGGATGGAAAAAAATTTATGAAGCATGTGAAACTTATGGCTGGTCAAAGTTCAGTTGACTTTTCTTAAGAAAACCCTAATTTAAAAACTCCTGATTCTTGATGATCTGAAACTTCCTTGATAAATCATGATCAACCCTTGATCAAATGATGAATTTTACTTCATAAAATTAATGTTGGCAAAAAATCCCAAAGTTTGACTTTAATTTGACCATAGTTGACCTCAGTTTGACTTTTTAACCACTTTGACTGATTTTTGCATATCTGATCATCTGACTGGGCAAGCTCTTTGGGAAAGCTTTGAAACTTGACATATGGATTCTTGAATACATGTGGGATGTTATAAAGTTAACTTGAGACCTTGACAATTATTTTAACCTGAGGAAACACAAAACCCTAGTTTTGGACACTTTGCTTAGGAGGAGGCATTGTCTGGGGAGACTTCCACACTTCTTGATCAATTGGGAGTCTTGAGGACCTTATGATCATTTAGAAGTCTTGAGAGAGGTTGTCTTGATTGTGAGAGGGAAACTTTTGGGGTACAACAACTTCCCCTTGTTCAATTTTCTGGAATCTGAGGAGTTAGATTGACATGTACGCCATTCGTGACTTGAAGATTGAAGAGGATTGAACACAAAAGCCCAAATATTTGCACTCGCCGGTGTGTAGAATGATATTGTTGGTTGATCGTGATGCTTGAACGAGGTTAAAGATGCCATTTGGATAAAGAGTTTTCAGATATGTTTCTTAAATATGAAGATAACTTTTTGGGAGGAATAAACGACGACCCAAAATGAGATAACCTTCGAGAAGAATAAACGACGGCCCGAGATAACAAAATAACCATTGGGAAGAATAAATGACGGCCCACGGTAAGTTGACTTTTGGGAAGAATAAACGCCGGCCCAAAATGAGATAACCTTTGGGAAGAATAAACGATTACCAGAGGTAACAAAATAACCATTGGGAAGAATAAACGACGACCCAAGGTAAGTTGGCTTTTGGGAAGAATAATCGACGGCCCAAAATGAGATAACCTTCGGGAAGAATAAACGACGGCCCGAGGTAACAAAATAACCATTGGGAAGAATGAACGACGACCCAAGGTAAGTTGACTTTTGGGAAGAATAAAAGACGGCCCAAAATGAGATAACCTTCGGGAAGAATAAACGACGAACCGAGGTAACAATCTAACCATTGGGAAGAATAAACGACGGCCCAAGGTAAGTTGGCTTTTGGGAAGAATAATCGACGACCCAAAATGAGATAACCTTCGGGAAGAATAAACGACGGCCCGAGGTAACAAGATAACCATTGGGAAGAATAAATGACGGCCCAAGGTAAGTTGGATTTTTGGAAGAATAATCGACGACCCAAAATGAGATAACCTTCGGGAAGAATAAACGACGGCCCGAGGTTACAAGATAACCTTTGGGAAGAATAAACGACAGCCCAAGGTAAGTTGGCTTTTGGGAAGAATAATTGACGGCCCAAAATGAGATAACCTTCGGGAAGAATAAATGACAGCCCGAGGTAACAAGATAAGTTGACTTTTGGGAAGAATAAACGATGGCCCAAGGTATGTTGTTGATGAAGTTTGTCTACTAGAGAATTAACCTGAAAAACAAGGTTAGTTTGGTGCAAGTATAATGGTATATATAACAATCTGCAAGATAATATTTTATGAGAATGCATATGATATGATATGATATGATATGATGTATGTACGAATGAATTATGTCGGGAACCTGAACAGTAGCTTCACATAACAACTGTTGGCTGGGGAAAATAAATCCCGATTTGTTGGTGAGGAGCATGAAGACTTTGTTCCCGTTTTGTTTAAGAATATTGTACTTAGAACTTCCCGTTTTTCGTTCTTCGTACTTCTTATTGAATGATTAAGTTCCTGAATATCTTGATTGAGGATAAAAGAGATGGACATAGATCTGGGAGACCTATGTAGTTAAGTATCAATTCTTCGGAGGATATGAAACCGCTTGGAGACTTTGTAAATCTTGAAGTGTAAAATATTACTTGAGGTATTCCGTAAGGATATCCGTAAAGATTACTCTGTGGGGATGAACCGGCGAAGCTTCGTTGAATTTCTACCTCCTTTCGTTCTTAGTAAATGCTATTATTGTATTTTATGCTTTTTTGGTAAACATTAATCATATTTCTTTGTCGGAACCCTTTTGGTCCGCCGGGATGCCCTTATTTTTGCCTAGGCAAGTCAACCTAGCGAGTCTTTTTTAATGCGTAGTATTTTTTAACTACGTCTGCTTTCACAGGTTGCGGGAAATATTCACCATCCATAGTGGTAAACATCATGGCACCTCCAGAAAATATTCTCTTAACAACAAATGGACCTTCATAGGTGGGAGTCCATTTGCCCCTGGTATCACCCTGTGCTAATATAATACGCTTGATTACCAAATCACCGGCCTGATACACCTACTGCATAACTTTCTTATTGAAGTCTTTAATCATACGTTTCTGATACATCTGACCATGACAAACAGCTGCTAGTCTTTTCTCATCAATCAAGTTTATCTGGTCAAGTCGAGTCTGAATCCATTCATCTTTATCTAAACCCTGTTGAAGTACGTATGGTGGTACGATAACCATGAAGAGCGAATGGTAACATCTCATGCCAATCCTTATAGGTAATTGTCATCTTTTGCAAGATCTTCTTAATATTCTTATTGGCGGCTTCCACTGCGCCATTCATCTTTGGGTGATATGGAGAAGAATTATGATGTTTAATCTTGAACTACATGCAGAGATCAGTAATCATAGTGTTGTTCAAATTAGTACCATTATCTGTGATAATCCTTTCAGGCATGCCATATCTGCATATAAAATTATCCTTATTGAATCGAGCCACAACATTCTTAGTAACAGGAGAAAATGAAGTTGCCTCTACCCATTTTGCGAAGTAATCAATAGCTACGAGGATGAAACGATGTCCATTAGAGGCAGTAGGTTTGATCTCACCAATCATATCAATTCCCCACATGGAAAAAGGCCATGGAGCAGTTAGAACATCAACGGAACGGGAGGCACATGAACCTTATCATCATAAATCTGGCATTTGTGACAAGTTTTGGAGTGTTGATAGCAATCAGCTTCCATGGTAGACCAATAGTAACCGGCTCTCAGAATCTTCTTAGCCAATGTATGCCCACTAGAATAAGTACCAAAGATCCCATCATGCATGTCTTCCATAATCTCTACTGCTTATTTCTTATCCACACAGCGAAGCAAAGTTGAGTCGTGGTTGCACTTGTACATAATTCCATTACTCAGGAAGAATTTAGTAGAAAACCTCCTCAGAAACTTCTTATCATTGACAGATGCCCATTCAGGGAACTCCTGAGCTTCAAGATACCTCTTCACTTCATGGAACCAAGACTTTTCTTCTACTCCTTCGGTACCCACTTCATTGCAGTATGCAGGTTTATCAAATCGATCAATAGTAATTATCGGAGCTTCATCATCCCAACTGATTTCAAACATAGATGCCATGGTAGCTAATGCATCTGCCAACTGATTCTATTCTCGTGGAATATGTCCAAAGGTAATCTCTTCAAAGTACGGGATCAAAGACAATACATGCTCTCTGTAAGGGATAAGATTAGGATGCCTGGTGTCCCAATCTCCTTTAACTTTATTGACTACTAGAGCTGAATCTCCATACACATCCAAAAATTGGATCTTCATTTCAATAGCAACCTTGATACCCATGATGCACGCTACATACTCAGTCATATTATTGGTACATTTAAAACAAAGCTTTGCAGTAACTGGTGTATAACAACCTTTAGGAGATATAATCACAACACCAACACCATTACCAAGCGCATTAGAAGCTCCATAAAAAACCATAGTCCATTGGGATCCTTGTCCAGGTCCTTCATATTGTCTAGGTTCTTTAGTAACAATCATAATATCCTCATCTGGAAACTCAAAATTCATAGATTGAGCCAAATGGTCAGCTACTACACTTCCTTTGATTGCTTTCTAAGCAGTATACTGTATGTCATATTCAGTCAAGATCATTTTCCATCTTGCTATTCGTCCAGAGAGAGCAGGTTTCTCAAATATATACTTGATTAGATCCATTTTTGAAATCAATAAAGTGGTATGAGTCAATATATACTATCTTAGTCAGCGAGTAGCCCATGCCAAAACGCAACAAGTTTTCTCGAGCAGTGAGTATCTTGTTTCACAGTCGGTAAACTTTTTGCTAAGGTAGTATATTGCCTGCTCTTTTCGACCAGACTCGTCATGTTGCCCCAACACACACCCCATTGAGTTATCCAATACTGTCAAGTACATAATCAAGGGTCTTCCTTAAACTGGTGGCATCAATATAGGAGGTTCCTGTAGATACTTTTTGATTTCGTCAAAAGCTGCTTGGCATTCATCATTCCATTCCAATGCTTGATTTTTTCAGCAACTTGAAGATTTGTTCACAAGTAGCAGTCAACTGGAAAATAAATCTTGCAATGTAATTCAGTCGTCCCATGAAACCTCTAACTTCTTTCTCAGTACGAGGAGCAGGCATCTCTTGTATAGCTTTTACCTTTGTAAGATCTACTTCAATACCTTAACCACTAACAATAAAACCCAGAAGTTTACCAGATCTAACTCCGAAAGTACATTTGTTTGGATTTAACCTCAACTTGTATTTCTTCAACATCTCAAACAACTTGTGCAGGTGATCAAGGTGCTCCTCTTTATTCTGAGATCTGGCTATCATATCATCCACATATACCTCTATCTTATGGTGAATCATATCATGGAACAAAGCTACCATAGCACGTTGATATGTTTCCCCAGCATTCTTCAAACCAAATAACATTACCTTATAGCAGAAAGTGCCCCATTGTGTAACAAATGTAGTCTTCTCCATGTCTTCAGGTGCCATCTTAATCTGATTATATCCAGAGAAACCGTCCATAAAAGAGAACACCTTATGTTGAGCAGTGTTGTCAACCAGAACATCAATATGTGAAAGTGGAAAGTCATCTTTAGGGCTGGCTCTATTCAAATCCCTGTAATCTACACACATGCGTACTTTACCATCTTTCTTAGGCACTGGCACCACGTTTGCAACCCATTGTGTATAAGAAGTAACAACTAGAAACCCTGCATTGAATTGTTTCATCACTTATACCTTAATCTTTTCTGACATATCAAGACGCATACGATGAACTTTCTGTTTTATTGGACGAAAATCCTCTTTCCTGGTAGACGGTGAACCACAATATCTGTATCTAACCCCGACATATCTTCATAAGACCAAGCAAAAACTTCCACATAGTCATGTAACATCTAAATCAACCTGTTCTTGATACCATCTTCTATTTCAGCACCTATCTTGATTTCTTTCTTGATTTCCTCGATTCCTAATTTATGACTTCAATTGGTTCCTCATGTGGTTGTATAGGTTTTTCTCTTCTTGCTTTAGTAATCTAGCAGAACTCTATAGGTACTTCACAATCTTCAAGACTTATTTAAGGTTCTTAAATTTCCAGAATCGAAAGCAATAACTAAACTTCAAAAAATTGAATTTATGCATCTATGATGCCTATCAACTAGCCAACCAATCCATAACCTCTATCAGGCCTCAAGCACCATAAAATCATTTAGAAATGTGCAATTCGAGTAAGTAGAAGTTCAGGACATACCTGAGTTGCAGAGATGACAAATTGTTGCTAGAAGGCCAGAGATGAGACTGCTTAGAATGCTTGAGCTTGCTTCAGTACAATAAGAGTGAAATAAACACTCTGTGATGCGTGGATCTTGGGAAATTAAGGAAGATGCAGTGAGAATCAATGATATTAAGTGTTGAATCCTTGATGATTTGAGTTGATCAAGCCATGGAAATAAAGCTAAACACAATGCAGATGATGAATTCAGGTAGATGGAAGCAAGATTGTGGCAATTTGAAGAGCTTGCATCCAAAATGCAGTGAAGATCAACAATGTACCGTGATGAATCTTGAAGCTTTTAGGATGTGCAATGCATGATGATTGATCTTAAGATGATGAAGATGATGGCTTGATGAAGAATGGATCCAGATCAATGAAGATGATGCTTGCTCGAATCCTCTTGCAATGTGAAAATTTAGAGTGTACTTTGCAATTTTTGGTGAAGAATGAAGCTGAAACTTGCACTGAATTGACGACCTTGCTTTATAGAGCTCTTAACCATGGTTAATCATCCCTTGGGTTAACTGAGTGAGTGAGGGTAAATGAGTGAGGCAGTTATGGCAGTTATACCAGCTGTAACATCCAGAAGCTTATCCAATATGAATCAATCCCATGCTGCAAGCTTCATGTTGCTTATGGTGTGACTCGAGTGCAGTTTGGTCTTATGCACTTGGAAATTAAATAATGCAATGCAGGCATGAACATGGTCCTTATAGTGAAGTGAATTTTGGTGTAAGCTGGATCAATGCATTGTGAATGGTCAAGGTTCAATAACTTGGTTGATTGATGAAACATAGCAGCTTGGGTGGTGATGCAAGTAGGTGATGATTTTATCCCTTCCATATGAAACCTTATGGTCTTAACATGATGAAAGACACACCAAGACTTAGACTGAATTATCCACTTGATCACTTTCTTAGAATGCAAGATAATAGGTTGCACACCATGATCTTCAAGCAATCAATTCTAGTGATTCTTGGACTCAAATTGAAGATGGTGATGTGTGGAACAATTTTGAAGTTGATACCATGATGAATGATGACCTCTAATCGTCTCAAAATGATCATTGAAAAGTAGGTCATCAAGTTGTACATTTGGCCAGCCAGACTGTCTTGCCTTGAGTCCATGTTGCCCATGCATGATCAGTTGTAACCCTTCCCCTTTTGCCACTCATAGCTCTCAATCCTTTGATCATATGAAAAAATGTTGAACATCAACAATGTAGGGATCATGTAGGGGAACAACTTTGTAGTTTACAAAAAATTGATTTGAAATGTTTTTGACCAAGAAAAATGGCTTGAGATTTGACTATCCACCTGTTTGATGAATTACCAGGCAGGGCGCGCGTGCTGGCCAGCCAATTGCCTCGCCCATGACCTAGTTTTGCCCTAATTTATCTCAACTTTGCAATGCCATATCTCTCTCATTTTTAATGCTATGGAAGAGTTTAAACCATGGATTTGAAGATCAAGATGTCCTTTTTAATTGGCTCCAGGTAGAATTTGTATAGCCCTCATATTTTGGGAGAAGGCCTCTCTCAAAGATGCTGCAAAAATGGCCAAAACTTGCCATTTTTGGAAACCCTAATTTTCCAAAAATGGTAAGTTTTGGTTTTCTTGATTTCTCTTGATTCCTCCATCATTTGTTGATCAAATTTGAACCATAGGATCCTTGTAACCCTAATTTCATGATTTTGATCTCAAAAAGTCAGGAATTGACTTTTTCTTCAGCATGGTTGACTTTTCCCCAAATCCCTGATTTTCAGTCATCTGGCCAATTGAACCTCTTCCATAATGAATTTGTGGATGAAATTTGAACCCTAGGCACTTGTCATCACATATAAGAAAATGGAATCCTCTTTGAATCATAACTTCTTGCAGAAGCCTAATAGTAATGAAACCCTAATTTGGCCTTTTTCATCAGGAGATGTTGCACTGCTTTCCTTCTTTGATCAAACCAAATCTTTCCATGGCTTATGGCTTCAAATGAGAACTTGTGGGATGTTGTGAACCCCTTGCACAATGTTGAGAAGATTTATGACCCTTTGATTGCCTTTTTATAGCCTTCAGTTGCTCTAATCACTGATCACATACATATTCCTCAGCTATGCTACACATGATTCAATGTTTTTTTTATATTATTTTATGAACTTATGTATGCTATGAAAAATGTTGAGGAAATGAGAGGACAAATTTTGAGGTATTACAGCTGCCCCTATTCAATCAACTACAGACTTGAACGAATAAATGTAAAGGCTTTTAGACGTTCCAGGTATGGAGTGACTGAATACTCGAATAAGACCTAGAAATTTGAACTCGGTGGATAAGAGAAATGCTATTTGCTTTTATTATTTTTTCCTTTTTGTGTTTCGACCTCTGAATAGGTAACGAAAATAGAACCGGGTGGAATGGAATTATTAAAATAACCTGCAATGTGACTACTGAGCGAATCAAGCCACAAAGAGGGTGCCTGTTGGCGAAACATGGCTTAACGAGACCATTAGCAAAATGAGACTCGACAATGTGACTGCTGAGCGAATTAAGCCACAAAGAAAGGGTGTTTGTTGGCGAAACAGGGCTTTACGAGATCGTTAGCTAAACGGGACTCGACAATGTGACTGCTGAGCGAATCAAGCCACAAAGAAAGGAGGCCTATTGGCGAAACAGGGCTTAACGCGTGACTACTGAGCGAATCCAGCCACAAAAAGATGACAAACATTGACTTGGAAAGACAAAGGTTCCCGGCAAATGGTATAAGTATCTTCTTTGGGGAGTATTTCAGGTTGAGAAGATGTTATAGGTTGTATGTAAAACCTCAAAATTGGCCCATGCTAGTATGCACATGTTTGAATTTATGGCATAATGCTCCATGATGATGGAAATGATACGCTTTGGAGGATTCAAATGTAATTATGATTACTAAATGCAAAGAGATCTCCTGATAAGGAGGCTGCAAGTATCCTAGGTGGATTGACTGGGGAAAACTGATGATCACTGCATTGATCTGGTTAATCTCTGTGAAGAGAAAACAACTCTACAGGGGACGTTGTTAATGATACACCGGCTCTGAACTTCCGCAATTACAAAAAATAAATTGGACTTTGAGATTAGAGAGCCAAGACCCTGCTGGAGATGGACTCTTCTTGCTAGGTATGCTACCCGTTGAACTCCGTTGGGGAAGTGAAAACCTTCTGACTTGGATGGGAACCAGAGGTATGGCACTACTGAAGTAACAACCTGTTGGGGAGGAAAGAAAAATCCTTATACTGCTTGGGAATGCCCATGTATTGAAAGGGAACCTCTGCTTGGGGAGGACAAGCTTCTTTTGTCATTACTGGTGGGGAAGAACTTCAACTTCACTTCTATTGGGGATAACAGGAGACACACGGGAAGGCACCTGTTCTTGTTCAAGTATGTTGTTGAAATATTCTTCCTAGAAGTCTGCTTTAGCTCTGCTAGTAACACATGTACCTGCACCTGTGTAAACACAACTGATAGTGCCTGCAACATGGAGAGTTAGTTCTAAACCTGTATGCCTCAGGCTTACGGTATGAAACATCATCCTGGCAACTTAACCTTTTTAGAGTTGTATTAAATGTTTATGTCCTCCTGCATGAGGTAGAAAGCATTCAAATATTCACAACACAATAAAAATCATAGTTTGCTGGACGTTTTTGCAATCAAGCAATGTTAGATGAAAAACAAAAACAAGAAGAAACTAGTCACAAGTTGATTGAAATTGAATCTCATCAGGTTTCGACCCGGCTATGACTTGTATATCTTTAAGACTATCTGCTTGCTCTGCTCATTGAGAAAAGTGATTGGACTCATCTTCAACCCATAGAATAACCTTAGTTGCAGATGGATTACGAATTTTGCAGATCACAGTCGTTCGTGTTAGTCCATTTTTTGCATGGATCGCCCTTTCGGGTTTTCAATCCACCGGGATACCCTTTTTTTCCTGAGTTGTCCGATGTGGCTTTTCAACTCAGAAGGTGTACACTTTTTATTTATTTAATATTTCCCTAATTTTTGCAAGAGCCTTTTATTCTGATTTTGGCTCGCCGATGTCGTTCCCCAGATTTTCATCCCGGTGCAAACGCAAACTGTCAGTGAAGAGAAGGGTTGAATAGAGTCGCCAACTAGGCATTTTTATCCCGAAGGAAAGGTAATGCTGCATAAACCTGGAAAGAGATGGATAAGACGGTTGTGAACCAGAGAAACTGGGAAAGGGGGTTGGTTACGACCTGGGAAGGTATTAGCACCCAGATCGTTCGTCGTACTCGACGGGATCCACGCTTATAAGATTGTGTTTAAAAGGGGTAAGTGTATGTGCTATCTGTGTGAAAAAGCTAGGGAAAGAAAGTACAAGTGTCAGTGCAAAAGGTGTGAATTGCTCAGGAACGGAGGCTTAGAAAAGAAAGCTGAAAGAGGGGGAAGACACATAGACTTATGTTCGATAACTGTTAAGTTATGCCTACGTATCCTTTCGTGCAATGAGGAAGTCAGAACACCGTAGTTCGACTCAAAGAGACTGAAAATAAATTGATTGTGAACTGCTTGCTTGTCTATGCTCAAGTGTATGACTCTTCTGACTCGAGTGTTAACTATCTTGCATTAGACGGACAAAAGCGAGTTCTCGTTTATGAATGAGTGTGATGAGAAAAGAATCCTGGAGGAGACGTTTATTGTTTGTTTTTGTGTTTTCAGTTTTTTATTGTTTTTGGTGTTTTGCATAGGATTAAGAGCTTAAGCCTAAATCAAGGGTTGTAAACTCATTATATCCTCCCTGATTAGGGATAATGCGCCTACTTAAGTATGAGATAAGCATCTCAACTTAATTACCATGATGAGGTAGGATTAAGATCATTAACCTACTTGTGATTATTTAGATGTTTTGGTGTTTTGTTTGTTTAGTGTTAAGTAATGAGTTTAATCTCTAATCACAGATTAGTGAACTCATTACAACATCCTAATAGAAGGATGATAGATGAGAACACTTAAGTTGAGGAAGATACCCCAACTTAATCCATGGTTAGGGATTAAATTCATTATATAACAAGCTTTTATTAAATGGATTTTAATTAAAGGGTAAGATTAAGAAGTGGATTTTATGGTTTGTAAGACAACTCGAGGGGGACTTGTCCATTAAACACTAGGGTTAGTCCCTCTAAACCCTAAGGAAGAGATAGAACCCTAATGTAAGGCCCAAGTTACAAGATAAAGTCTTAGTGATTATTAATGTGTTTTGATTAAGAGGTGTAAACAAATTAAAGGTTTAACACTAAGGATTAAAGTTATACACTCCATCCTAAGATAAGGATGCAGGCATAACCCTAATTCAAAGTCCTAAAGCTTTAAGAGTTTAGCCTCTGAGTAAGAGATGAGAAGAGAGACTCAAGGAGACTCAAAGGTAAAAATCTATGGGGGACTATATACAACCCTAAAAATTATCATGCAGTGATATCCTATGGTTTGTGAGGCTTAAGAGAAAAGATCTTCAAGGCCACCAACAAAGGAGAAGCAGATGAAAAGAGAAGGAGATAGAGAGAATAAGTTACTTACTTCCTGAAGAAGATAAGTAACTTAGGAGAAAATAAAGGAGCAAGAGAGACATAAGTGAAGAAAGTTCACTTCAAAGACAAATAAAGGATGAAAATGCAAAGGAAATAAGAGGTGGAAAGTGAAGGCAAATCCACCTCCCAGATAACTTACCAAAAGTTCCTAAAATGTTAGTATGAATGCATAAGATGCAAAACAAAAGGAAATGAGATGAATAAAGATGCAAAGACCAAAACCAGAAGTGTAAACATGATGCAAATGTGTTATGAGATGATGCAAAGTCATACATGATGCATATGAATGATCATACAAAGGATGAGATGCAAAGGAAGCATGTAAGAAGCTTGAAAACACATGGATGTTCATGAAATGCAATGAATGAAAAACATACCAAATGTGTTACACTATTTTGGTATGATGTTTAGAAGTTGATTAGAGGTCATGAAATGGCTTGGCAAGTGAAATTGCAAAAATCCCTCTTTGGTGCATACTTGAAAATTATAGGATTTTTGCCAACTTTGAAAGGCCATATCTTGAGTTCTAGGATGAATCAAGACATGTTCTTGTACTTTTTGAAAATGGGAAGACATAATATACAACTTTAATGTCCAAGGATTTTTCATTTGAATCATTTTTTGTCATGAAAGAATAGGTTGAATATCTTTCCCAAAATGGAAAGTTTCCATTACAAGTCATTTCCAAAAATAGCAAGTTTGCATTTGGCTCAAAATTCTTCAACTTTGTGAACTTACAACCACTTAAATGATCAAATAAAGATCATAGAGACTCAAAATGATGATGATGACCCTTTGGTACCCTTGATGGAGGCCTCATATGCCTTGATTTTGACTTTACTTGCTCAAGAAGTTACCCAATGATCAGATGACTTCCACAGTGAATTTCTTCATCAAACTTGGTACACATGATCCTTATAAAATATTAAGACCATTAGAAACAAGAATGACCAGAAAATTTGGGATTAAGGCCTCTGAAACCAAAACCCTAATTTTAGGTCATCTGTGCAGGAAATCTTCAGTCTGCCTCTATGCCTTTACCATGCTTTGTGATCCCTTGACTTTTATGAACTTTGGGGAGCATATTATGATCATGGAACACACATGGACCATCGTATCAAGCTTCAAGACCATTGGGATGGTTCAGATTACTTCTTGGATTGCTCAAATCACAAACCCTAGATGCAGATGAAATGAACTATGCAGTGGGATATGATATGCTTATGCTAATGCAAAAAAATGAAAGATCACAAGCCATTGTGTGAGAAAAAGTGAGGGAAAATTTGGGGTGTTTACAGCTGCCCCTATTCAAGCATGAGTTAGTTGTGCAGGATGTAAGCGCCCGGCTTAACAGACAAACAAGATAACTCGTGGTTGAATACCAAAGACAGTCCGAAATTTGCACTCACTGGAGAGAAGAAGAAAAGGGATATAAATTGTAAAAGATAGTATAGTATGAGTATCAAATGAAAACGATGGAGGAAGACCATCGAGCAGAGGACGATTGTTGGGGGTAAAACGATAAGCAAAGCAATGACGGGGATGTCCATCATGCTGGGAAAATAAAGAAATCGCGACGAGGACGGCCATCGGGTAAGGAAATAAAATTATCTAGGGATCAAAGGAGTGAGGGAAACACTGATGGGGACGACCATCTGGTTTAATGGTAAAGTAAATGACGATGGGCACGGTCATCGGGTAAAACTGATGAAGGACGATCATCAGGAAAAGGAAAAGGGACCACGACGGGGACGACCATCAGGTTAAAGACTAAATGAAATATTTGACGAGAGACGGTCATCAAAGGTGAAGGACGATCACCTAGCAGGGGATGGCCTACTCTTTATCACGACATAGGACGAATGTCGGATAGAAAAGATCAACGATGGGGACGGCCATCGGATAAAAGTGATGAAGGACGATCATCAAGAGGTGAAGGAAGATCAGCTAGCAGGGTACGACTGCTCTTGGGGATTATCGCGACATAGGACGAATGCCGGATAACAAGATCAAACGATGGGGACGACCATCGGATAAATGATGAGGGACAATCATTATAAGGTGAAGGACGATCACCTAGCAGGGGACAACTGCTGAAAATATCACGACATAGGACGAATTCCAGATAGAAAGTTCTAACAATGGGGATTCCACTAAGGAGAGGATGAGGGACGGTCATCCAAAGGTGAAGGACCATCACCTGGCAGGGGACGGCTTCCTAAAATATCATGACATAGGACGAATGTCGAATAGAAATAGCTGTTTTTTTCCCGTGGGAATGTAAACACGGACGAGTGCTTACGCTTTAAAATAGAAGGTATACGTATTTGACGGTGTGTATAGACTAAAGATATGGAAGAACATCCTTAGGACCATGATAAGAATGACTATCGATAGAAGCAAATGTTGACACGTGCTTGAAGAATGATGATACAGACGAGTACCAATTGGCTGAGCGAAGAACACGGACGAGTGTTGAATCTGCTGAGGTGTGATATATACAAGATACGGACGAGTATCAAAGACTTCTGTATAAGTATACACAAGTATTGATCTGCTGGGGAAATATGTGTGAGACACGGACGAGTGCCAAAAGATTGAGCAAGGGACACAAACGAGTGTTTTAACTTGCTGGGGAAGTATGACGCGGGCGAGTGTCAACAAAGAATATGTACAAGTATGAACAAATATCTATGCAGAAGGCTTATTTTGGGGAAAAATGATGTGAATGCTATGATTATACAAAAGAGAAAACCGATCCGAGATCCGGATCCTGCAGGGATAAAGATCTCTGGTCTATCAGTCTGGAGGGAGAACTCTGCTGGGGATGAGGAAGTTTTAGCAACTCCGCTGGGGAATTATTTCATGCATTGCTCTACTAGGGAGAGAATGGAAACTCTGACGGGAAACAGAAAGTTCCTGACCATTTTGCCGGGGAAAAACCGTCAAGCATTGCTCGGGAGATCCTGCTTGGGGAGGAGATAAATTCCGGGAAGTAATCCGTTGCCACTCCTTCGTCCCAGCGATATGCTGGGGATTGATGAATTCCTTAAGGGATCCTCTAGGGGGATAAAAACTTTGCGAGGAAATACTTCTTGTCAAGGAGTCCTGCTGATGATGTGATTGTTGGCTTGGCTGGGGAATAATACTTGATATGCCCTATGCTGTGAAAGATTGTCTGCCTTGAGTACCTGCAACGTGTTAAAACAAAGGATAACGCACAAGTGTCCCGAGGTATCCTCAACCGGATTCCGTCATAGGAGTTAGATTTGCTTAAGAATTCATATTTCCTGTAAGCAATTTAATGGCCTATATGTTTCCATGCAAATGTTGTATTACGAACTCTGAACATTTTGCAAACAAAAACAAGAGATAAAAGCAAAGCGTGACTGAATATTCTAATTTTATTGATTTTTGTGCCTTGAATAGACAAGTACAGTCAAAGAAGTGAATCCCCTGAAAGGAGGAGATTGCTGTAAATTGAGAAAATAAAAGTCTCGGCAATGTTTGAATTTGATGCTCCAGTGAGCTTCCTTTGATATGAACTGTATGACCTTGACGTTCTTCTTATCTTGATTTCTGAAGAAGGTTGATTTTGACCGACGCTTTATCCTTTCGAAGCTTGCCATTTTGTGAGTGATACAGACGAATTTAGAATGCAGTTGTTCGCTTATTCCCTGATTTTGCGTGGATCGCCCTTCCGGGTTTTCAATCTACCAGGATACCCATTTTTGCCTGAGTTGTCCGACGTGGCTTTTCAACTCAACGGGTGTACATTTTTTTCAATTTCCCTTATTTTGGCCAGAGTCTTTTATTCTGTTTTTGACTCGCCCGAATGCCCTATTTTTGCCTGGACTTACATTCTGTTTTTATGTCCAGCGGGTCATTTCATGCGAAGTATTTTTTAACTGCATCAGATATCACAGGAGATAAGAAATCCTCGCCATCCATAGTAGTGAGCATCAGTTCCCCACTAGAGAAAACTTTCTTTACTATGAATGGGCCTTCGTAGTTTGGCGTCCATTTGCCCCTATGGTCCGTATGAGGAGGAAGAAGTCTTTTCAAATCAAGCTCTCCCACATGGTATTCCCAAGGTCTGACTTTCTGATCGAAGGCTTTTTTCATTCGCTTCTGATATAACTGCCCATGACAGATGGCTGTTAATCTCTTTTCTTCAATCAGATTCAGTTGATTGTATTGAGATCAGACCCATTCTGCTTCATCCAGTTTCACATCCATCATTACCCGTAAGGAGGGTAGCTCAACTTCAACAGGTAGGACAACTTCCATACCATACACAAGATGATAAGGTGTTTCCCCAGTATATGTTCTGATAGAGGTTTGGTACCTATGACAGGAAAATGGTAACATTTCGTGCCAGTCTTTGTAGGTGACTACCATCTTCTACACAATCTTCTAGATGTTCTTGTTCTTCCATCATCTTGTTAACCATTATCAATAATTATTCGCTCGGGAATTCCATATCGACAGATGATATCTCTTTTCAGAAATCAAGCTACCACTTGCCTGGTGACGTTTGCATATGAAGCTGCTTCAACCCATTTGGTGAAGTAATCAATGGCTACCAGGATGAATCTGTGACCATTTGAAGCAATTAGTTCAATCTTTCCAATCATATCAATGCCCCACATGGCGAAGGGCCAAGGTGAAGACATTACATTCAAAGGATTCGGAGGCACATGCACTTTATCTGCGTAGATCTGACATTTGTGGCATTTTCTGGCATAGGTCCAACAGTCTGCATCCATTGTGATCCAATAATAACCCGATCTTAACAACTTCTTTGCCATTGCATGTCCTCCGGCATGGGTACCAAAAGAACCTTCATGTACTTCGTGCATCAGTAGGTCTGCTTCCTTTTTGTCAACACATCTGAGCAAGACCATGTCGAAGTTTCGCTTGTACAAAGAACCATTAGTATTGAGGAAGAAATTGTCGGCCAACCTTCTTAATGTCTTCTTATCATTCGATGATGCCCCAGGTGGGTATGTGTGATTCTCCAAGAAGCATTTGATGTCATGGTACCAAGGCTTGTTATCAGTGACAGTGTCCATAGAGAATACATATGTCGGTCAAAATTCGAGGCACGTAATTAACAGTCTATACTTTAATCATGGATGAAATGGTAGCCAAAGCGTCTGCAAACTAATTCTCATCTCGAGGGATGTATTCAAGCTTAACTGTGGTGAAGAAAGTCAACAATCTCCTCGTATAGTCACGGTAGGGAATCAGATGCTCCTGATGAGTGTACCACTTGACGTTGGTCTGATTAATTACCAAAGCCGAATCTCCGAATACATTCAAGGTTTTGATCCTGAGGTCAATGGCTTCCTCAAGACCCATGATACAAGCTTCGTATTCTGCTTCGTTGTTAGTGCAGACAAAGGTGAGTTTTGCTGAGAAAGGCATGTGAACCCCTTTAGGCGTAATAAGCACTGCACCAACTCCACGGCCGTTGAATTTAACTGCCCCATCAAACATCATAGTCCATGCTTCTTCCGGGTCAGGCCCTTTAGTATGAACTGGCTCTTCAAAATCTTTTACTTTCAAGAACATGATGTCTTCATCTGGGAAATCAAATCTCATAGGCTGGTAATCATCAATGGGTTGCTCAGCTAGATAGTCAAACAATACACTTCCTTTGATGGCCTTTTGAGAGGTGTACTGAATGTCATATTCTGTTAGAATCATTTGCCACCTTGCAACCCTTCCATTAAGTTTTGGCTTCTCAAATATGTACTTGACTAGATCCATCTTTGAGATTTATAAGGTAGTATGAGTCAACATATATTGTCTTAGTCGGCGAGCAGCCCACACTAAAGCACAACAAGTTTTCTCGAGCAGTGAATAACGTTGTTCACAGTCAGTAAATTGTTTGCTTAGGTAGTATATTGCATACTCTTTTCGACCAGACTCGTCATGCTGGCAAAACACACACCCCATTTACTCTTCTAAAACTGTCAGATACATGATTAGAGGTCTTCCTTCAACTGGAGGCATGAAAATTGGAGGTTCTTGTAGATATTCTTTGATCTAGTCAAAAGCTCTCTGACAGGTATCGGTCCACCAGACTGTTTTTTCTTTTCTTAAAAGCTTGAACAAGGGTTCATAGGTTTCAGTGAGATGAGATATGAACCTTGAGATGTAGTTCAATCTACCTAAGAACCCTCGAACTTCTTTTTTAGTCTTAGGTGCGGGTATTTCCTGAATAGCTTTGACTTTGTCAGGATCAACCTCAATTCCCTTTTCACTTACAATAAAACCCAACAGCTTACCAGAACGTACCCCAAATGTGCACTTGTTGGGGTTCAACTTTAACTGATACTTTCTCAGACGCTTGAATAGTTTCAAAAGATTTACCAAATGCTTTTCCTCTGTGAGGGACTTGGCAATCATATCATCCACATAGAACTCGTTTTCCTTATGGATCATATCATGGAATAACGTTACCATAGCCCGTTGATATGTTGCACCGGCGTTCTTTAGACCGAACGACATTACTTTGTAGCAGAATATGCCCCAAGGTGTGATGAAATTTTTCTTCTCCATGTATTCAGGTTACATCTTAATATGATTGTATCTAGAAAATCCGTCCATGAAAGAAAATACCGAGAACTGAGCTGTGTTATCCACCAATACATTAATGTGAGGTAATGGGAAATCATCCTTCGGGCTTGCTCTGTTAAGATCCCGGTAATCCACACACATACGTACCTTCCCATCCTTCTTAGGTACAGGTAAAATGTTAGAAACCCACGGCGGGTAACTAGTTACAGCAAGAAAACCGGCGTCCCATTGCTTTTGTAATTCTTCTTTAATTTTCATGGCCATATCTGGGCGAGTACGGCATAATTTCTGTTTAACTGGCGGGAAATCTTCTTTCAATGGCAACCTGTGCATGACGATGTTTGTATCCAGACCTGGCATATCTTGATAGGACCAAGAGAACACGTCAACATATTCCCGAGGCATACTGATGAGTTGTTCTTTCACTGGAGGTTGCAGACTGGCCCCGATCTTTACTTCTTTCACATCTTCCTTGGTACCAAGATTGATAGTTTCAACCTCTTTCTGATGAGGAGGAATCACTTTTTCCTCTTGTCTCAACATCCTTGCCAACTCTTCAGGTAAATCATAGTCTTCATTAACCCCTTCATCTGCTTGATTAATCGGATTGTCGAAGTCATACAAGGTCATAACAATGTCGTTGTCGGTGCAATCTGGAGGATTATCTCTGTAAGGGTTGAGATTTGTTCATTTTAGTGATTGATTTTATCTTATTTTAGGAAAAAGTGAATGAAGTTATTTATTTTAGAAAAACATTTCCATTTATTATTTTGTGCGAAAATAACAAAAATGAAAGACAGTGAGCGAAAAAACGATTGTTTGCAAAAGATGTCCATTGTTCATTAATCATTCATTTGCACAAAATATATATATGACCCTATTACAAAATGAGTCCTAACGCCTTGGGCAAGGTGCAGGACTTGATGCATGCTTAAATAGGAAGTAATAATTACTTTGCAGAAGTAATCCTTATAATTTCCTTGGAAGACCAGTTGAGGGCTTGCTAGCCTCGGACCCTTGGACGAATCCAGCTTTCCAGGTTGAAGTCGCTTTCAGCCTCGTCTTCCACATTGTTGATTGCATCTGGGGTCAACATACCCTCACTGATAAACTTAGGAGCTTCAACAGCCTCCTCTTGGACCTGTCGAGATGGTTTGTAACCCAACCTGAACTTGTCTTCCTTGACCTGAACTTGCAGCAGCTTGCCCCAGCCATGGGCATTCCCGTTTTCAACAACCTTTTGAGCTTGCTTATTTGAAGAGATCGAAGTACCAGACACTTCAGATGTTGCTTCATTGACATTGAGGGCCTCAAAACCTTGGCTCATTGTCTCATGGATCTCTCCGTCCATCTCAATATACTTGTAAGTAGCTAGATGACTAATGAAGATATCTTCCTCCCCACAGATTGTGATAACTTGGCCTTCCCATTCATATTTTAACTTCTGGTGAAGGGTCGATGTTACAGTGCCAGCGGTGTGAATCCAAGGCCGACCCAACAAACAGCTATAGGCAGGCTGAATGTCCATCACGCAGAAGATAGTTTTGAAGATTTGTGGGCCAATCACCACAGGCAGCTCAATTTCCTCAAGAACCGATCTTTTAGAACCGTCAAAGGCTCTCACCACCAAGTTACTTGGACGCAATGCAAGACCATCATATTCGATCTTGACCAAGGCTTTCTTTGGAAGAACATTGAGTGAGGACCCTGTGTCAACCAAGACATGAGAAAGAACAACACCTTTACACTCCAAGGTGATATGCAAAGCCTTATTATGGTTACGGCCCTCCGTAGTTAGATCAACATTGGTGAACCCTAGTCCATGACTAGTGTTGAAATTAGAAACCACCGTTTCTAGCTGATTGACTGTAATCTCTTCTGGCACGTAAGCTGCGTGCAGGACTTTGAGAAGTGCCTTCCTGTGGGCTTCGGAACACATTAGCAGTGATATAATAGAGATTTTGGAGGGTGTCTGATGGAGCTGGTCCACAAACTTATAGTCACTCTTCTTGATTATTATCATGAACTCGTCTACATCCTGGTCAAAGGATGTCTTCTGAGTTTCCTTGGTAATAGGCTCTTCAGGCACCATACTCTTGCCCTTAGCCTTGGCAGCAGCTTCGGCTTCAACATTAGTTCTTGGGAATTGTGAGGCGAAGAGACATCCGCTTCGAGTGAAGCCTCCGCCTCCCCCCACATTATCAATTTGTGGTGCAAAAGTGTCAAGAGTGACTTTCTTTCCGTCACAATATAAATCTAAGCCATAGTGCCAAGGCACGACACTACTGCTGTCATATGGAACTGGTCCTGGTACCGTGATAGTAACCGAACTGATTGCTACAGAATAAAGAGTTGAGATAGTTTGAAGTTCATAATAAATTGTGATAGGAGGTCTGAACGGGGATGGTGCTGGTGATAAAGGTTGTTGATGTTTATGTGAGTTGTTGAAAGAATCTGGAACGTGGATTGTTGTCGGATCATAGTAAATGGTAACTGTGGAAATGTCTTCATTGATGGCTGTTGTTGTTGTAGAAGGATGTGTTGAACTGATGTATGTTGAAGTTGAAGAAGGGATGATTGTTGATGTTGTAGAAGAATCTGTTGGAATGATTGTTGCTGAAGTTGTAGGAGGAATGGTTGTTGATGTTGTAGGAGTTGGAACTGTTGAAGTGATTTTTAAAGTGCCTTCTTTGATAAGATTGTTGATACCGGTCTTCAAATATGCACAACTGTTGATAGAAGTCTTGCAAGCTTCTCAATGGGCCTCACAACCCGAGAACACATGGCACTTCAAAAGTTGGGCTTTAACCTCGGCCAGAGGTGTTTGAATACTTGCAACATTGTCAATTAGGCTTACCGGTTGATCCTCCTCAATGGCATTTATCCTAAGCCCACCATGGCTAGGCATAGGATTCTTGGTAACACTTGGAGGGGGTGCAAAGTTGACTGCCTTAGAATCAATCAAACCTTGAACCTTTATGTGTAAGGCTATGTACTTCTCTGTTGTATGGCCAAGTGCATTGGAGTGGAAGGCACACTTGGCGTTGATATCATAGTTCCTTGGGAGATTCTGGGGATCTGGAGGTGCCAGAGTCCTCAATTCGATCAGATTGAGCTTTAGTAATTGTGGAAGTAAGGCAGCATAGGGCATCAAAATGGGATCAATAACCCTGTTGATTTGTGAAGTCCTTTGTTCAAACAAACGTTGTTGCTGATTGTTATTGTTGTAAGATCTTTGTTGAGGAAATTGTTGTTGCGGTGGGAAGTGTTGCGGTTGTGGAGGATACTGTTGTTGAGGTGCTGGAGCTGGAATGGTGACACCAGCTACTGATCTTGGCATGTACTGAGGCCTACCTCTACCCATGTGTACTGAGTTGGTCTCACCTGTCCTGCGAGGTCCTGAGAAAGGTTTTCTTGTATTGCTGGAATTAGCACCATTGTCTGAAATTTTGCCCATCTTCAAAAGACTCTCAATTCTCTCTCCAGCTATAACTACATCAACAAAGCTAGTGGAAGAGAAAGCAGTAAGTCTGTCGATGTATGTTCCTTGCAACATGTTCATAAACATGCCGACCATCTCTCTCTCAGACATCGGAGGCTGGATAGCAGCAGCAAGCTGTCTCCATCTTTGGGCATATTCCCAGAAGCTTTCTCTTGAAGACTCTGACATACCCATTAGGAGAGTCCTGTTAGGAGCCATGTCCAAATTATACTGATACTGCCGTATGAAAGCTTCGGCCAAATCCTTCCAGTTTCTGACTGTTGCTCTGGACAGGTGAGAATACCATTCACGGGATGCCCCGCTCAGACTTTCTTCGAAGTAGAACATCCACAACTTTTCGTCCATGGTATAAGCTTTCAGTCTCCCCAGAAAGGACTGCAGGTGAGTACGTGGACAAGAGGTACCATTATATTTCTCAAAGCAAGGAGGCTTGAATTTGTGAGGAATCCTGACTCCCTCAACTAGACTCATGTCCATTACATCAAATCCCAAAGAGTTTTGGGACTCCAAAGATCTCAGCTTTTCTGCTATTTCGTCCAGACGACGATCATAGGCTTCATCCCCAGCACTAGTTACTGTAAACTGTTCCTCTTGAGGGTCCTCTTGCAAGGCGCGACCTCCAGTGTTTCCTTGAGTATTTCTGATAACATTGACTTCAGGATTGAGGTTAGGCCCAAACTCCGGAATCTGTTCGTGGCTGCCCGTGATCATTGTTACTAGTACCTCCTGTACTTGGATGATTCTCTTCTGGAGTTTTCCGCTCGACTAACTCTCTTAATATTTCTTGGATTTGGGCCAACCCAGTCATTACTGCCATGAACTGGTTCATCTGAGCCCTCATCTCAGTTCTCTCATTACCCATCTGATTTCTCACGTCAATCAAATCTTGTTGAACTTGGTCCATCTGTAAGCTTGGAAGGTTGTTTCTAGTTGGATACTGGTGAACTCTGTTGATCGGGAAAACCCTCCTACAAGCAATGTTTCCTGAAACAACAGCAAAGTGAGAAAACAACAACAAAAATACCTACAAAACAAAGAAGGAGGTTAGTATGCAATGCAGTATGTAATGCAGTATGTCTATTTGTCTTCCAAGGAGAGCATCCATCAAAGCTATTTGTCCCTCCCAATGGTATTGAAGCTTGCCAAGAGGGTCCATGTGTGTTCCATGATCATAATATGCTCCCCAAAGTTCATAAAAGTCAAGGGATCACAAAGCATGGTAAAGGCATAGAGGCAGACTGAAGATTTCCTACACAGATGACCTAAAATTAGGGTTTTGGTTTCAGAGGCCTTAATCCCAAAAATTTTGGTCATTCTTGTTTCTAATGGTCTTAATATGTTATAAGGATTATGTGTACCAAGTTTAATGAAGAAATTCACTGTGGAAGTCATCTGATCATTGGGTAACTTCTTGAGCAAGTAAAGTCAAAATCAGGGCATCTGAGGCCTCCATCAAGGGTACCAAAGGGTCATCATCATCATTTTGAGTCTCTATGATCTTTAGTTGATCATTGAAGTGGTTATAAGTTCACAAAGTTGAAGAATTTTGAGCCAAATGCAAACTTTCTATTTTTGGAAATGACTTGTAATGGAAACTTTCCATTTTGGGAAAGATATTCAACCTATTCTTTCATGACCAAAAATGATTCAAATGAAAAATCCTTGGACGTGAAAGTTGTAGATTATGTCTTCCCATTTTCAAAAATTACAAGAACATGTCTTGATTCATCCTAGAACTCAAGATATGGCCTTTCAAAGTTGGCAAAAATCCTATCATTTTCAAGTATGCACCAAAGAGGGATTTTTGCAATTTCACTTGCCAAGCCATTTCATGACCTCTAATCAGCTTCTAAACATCATACCAACATAGTGCGACACATTTGGATAAGAATCATGCCTTGCATCACAAGTTTTCATGGCCAATTTCTCAAGAAATTTCAAAGTTGTCACATTGCATAAACTATGAAAACTCTTGATCAAGGCCATCCAGCTGCATAAAAATGATCCAATGGCTCTCCATGAACCATGCTGAGGCCAGACACCCTTCAAGCCAGCTCTAAACCATGCCCATACCTCATGGTACACAATGTTGAGTTTTTGCAAATACCTCCCACACCAATCAGCCCATGCCACAACAACTTTCTGATCACTCTCATTGGCCTATACTAAAATTATGCAACCCATTCCATAACACACACAAGGTTGAATCATTCCCAAAGCTCAGTTTCACAAAAATCCCCAAAGACATTCATCTCTTCGAATCTCATCACACAAGCATCAAGCCTCAAAACATTCACCACCAATCATCTCCACACATCATAAGGATCATTTCCCACCCCTTGCCATGGCCTGAAACCTCACAAAATAAGAACATGATTTATGCCTTAGCAGAACTGAAACACTCAAACAAAGACATACAAACTTCATTCAAGCATTTCAGAAGCACAAGGGGATCAAGGGGAGTGGATTAGCATCAAAAGGAAAGCCAAAAAGCCCAGATTGACAAAGCTCCATCTTAGGTAGCCATCTCTAAACTTTTTTCCAGAACCTTGTTTTTAAGTTACAATATGAAAAAGTATGTTCTCCTGATCACAATGAGCTTTGAATGACTTGAAATGATGGAGAAATAAGTATGTATGCTTGCTCTGAAATTTTGCCCATAAAACATATTGGATTCGATTCTCTCATTTGATGCAATATAAATGATTTTTATGGCCTGATTCTTGCTTAGATTTTTTTGGGGGGTGTGATTCTGGAGAGTTAGGGGGTCTGGGGTGGCCTAGTGTGGAAGTTGGGGTTTATGCTGGCCGGAGAAGATGACCGGAGCTTGCTCCGGTCACCTGAGAGTGATTAGGGTTTGTAATTAGGGTTTAGTTCCAGTTTGAATGTCAGCCCTAGGATCCTTGCTTAGAGCGCATATGGAGGGCTCAGATTGCTTTATTAAAACTTAATTCAGTTTAATTTGTTTAATTAGGATTAATTAGATATTTTTGCCACATTCAATCCTGACCCTTTATTCACGCGTGCAGTTAACAGCTTCCCCTCGTGTTTGAATTTGGATCATTGGATTTGCATACTTTCACTTTTATTCATTTTATTTTCATTTTATTGCATTTCTTTTGTTCCATTTATTAAAAATATCAAAACACATTCAAAAAATCGCAAACTTTGCATTTTCATTCTAAATATTTTTCTTAACCTAAAACATTTTTTTTTGTTTTTAAAAGTATTTTTAAAATATTTAATGTTTTATTTAATTAATTAATTGATTTTAATTAATTAAATATGCATTTAAGTTTCTAAAAATCACCAAAAAAATCATTAAGCATTCCAATACATTTAGAAACATGCTTCCTTTGCATCTCATCCTTTGTATGATCATTCATATGCATCATGTATGACTTTGCATCATCTCATAACACATTTGCATCATTTTTACACTTCTGGTTTTGGTCTTTGCATCTTTATTAATCTCATTTCCTTTTTCTTTGCATCTTATGCATTCATACTAACATTTTAGGAACTTTTGGTAAGTTATCTGGGAGGTGGATTTGCCTTCACCTCCCACCTCTTCTTTCCTTTGCATTTGCATCCTTTATTTGTCTTTGGAGTGAACTTGCTTCACTTATGTCTCTATTGCTCCTTTATTTTCTCCTAAGTTACTTATCTTCTTCAGGAAGTAAGTAACTTATTCTCTCTCTCTCTCTCTGTCTCCTTCTCTTTTCATCTGCTTCTCCTTCCTTGGTGGCCTTGAAGATCTTTTCTCTTAAGCCTCACAAACCATAGGATATCCAAGCATGATAATCTTTAGGGTTGTATATAGTCCCCCATAGCTTTTTACCTTTGAGTCTCGTTTAGTCTCTCTTCTCATCTCTTACTCAGAGGCTATACTCTTAAAGATTTAGGACTTTGAATTAGGGTTATGCCTGCATCCTTATCTTAGGATGGAGTTTATAACTTTAATACTTAGTGTTAAACCTTTAATTTTTTTACACCTCTTAATCAAAACACATTAATAATCACTAAGACTTTATCTTGTAACTTGGGCCTTATATTAGGGTTTTATCTCTTCCTTATGGTTAAGAGGGACTAACCCCAGTGTTTAATGGACAAGTCCCCCTCAAGTTGTCTTATAAACCATAAAATCCACTTCTTAATCTTACCCTTTAATTAAAATCCATTTAATAAAGACTTGTTATATAATGGATTTAATCCCTAACCATGGATTAAGTTGGGGTATCTTCCTCAACTTAATTGTTCTCATCTATCATCCTTCTATTAGGATGGTGTAATGAGTTCACTAATCTATGATTAGAGATTAAACTCATTACTTAACACTAAACAAAAAAAAACCAAAAACATCTAAATAATCACAAGTAGGTTAATGATCTTAATCCTACCTCATCATGGTAATTAAGTTGAGATGCTTATATCATACTTAAGTAGGCTCATTATCCCTAATCAGGGAGGATATAATGAGTTTACAACCCTTGATTTAGGTTTAAGCTCATAATCCTATGCAAAACACCAAAAACAATAAAAAACTGAAAACACAAAAACAAACAATAAACGTCTCCTCCAGGATTCTTTTCTCATCACATTCATTCATAAACGAGGACTCGCTTTCTTCCGTCTAATGCAAGACGGTTAACACTTGAGCCAGATGAGTCATACACTTGAGCATAGACAAGCAAGCAGTTCACAATCAATTTATTTTCAGTCTCTTTGAGTCGAACTACGATGTTCTGACTTCCTCATTGCACGAGAGGATACATAGGCATAACTTAACAGTTATCGAACAAAAGTCTCTATGTCTTCCCCCTCTTTCAGCTTCTTTTCTAAGCCTCAGTTCCTGAGCATTTCACACCTTTTGCACTGACACATGTACTTTCTTTCCCTAGCTTTTGCACACAGATAGTACATACACTTATCCCTTTTAAACACAATCTTATAAGTGTGGATCCCGTCGAGTACGACGGACGATCTGGGTGCTAATACCTTCCTAGGTCGTAACCAACCCCCTTTCTCAGTTTCTCTGGTTCGTAACCGTCTTATCCATCTCTTTCCAGGTTTATGCAGCATTACCTTTACTTCGGGATAAAAATGCCTTGCTGGAGACTCTATTCAACCCTTCTCTTTGCCGACAGTTCGCCTTTGCACCGGGATGAAAATCCGGGGAGCGACAACTTGGCGACTCTGCTAGGGAAACTCTTGCAACTAGGGCTTCTAGTTCCTTTTGTGGGTTTCTTCTAGCGCTTGTTTGATTTGTGTTTATGGGGGTGTAATGTGTGTTTTTTATTTATTGCTTTATTTATTGCTATCTGTACAGCTTTATTTATCGCTTTCATTTACTATTTATGAATTTCATATTATTATCATCATATCATGTGTTGGATTTGTTGGTTTACCTTGGTGGGAGGGGTATCTCAGTGAGCAAGGTTCCACACCGGGAGCCTGAGTGACACATAGGATTAGAGTGGATTCATATTCTTTCCCATTCCATTTCAGTCTGGTGCGGGAATATGAAAACACAGTTCAGACGTGGGTTTCTTCTTAAGAACTATGTGCTATGGATTTCCTGTAGTGCTAGGGCTATCTGGGAAGCCTGCTAAGTCTGGATGACCTTTTAGATGACCTTCAGCATCTGAGGTGAATTAGAGGAGGGTCCTTTATGATTAATGTAAACATTGTACCTCCGGGTTAGAAGTGTTTACACTTCTCATAATAGATCCAAGTCTGAGGATCCTTGTTCTAGAACAATACTTGTGAGTGGGTTGGGATGTTTACAGGTTTGCAGGAACCCTTGTTCTCATCATACCTTATTACTGGAATTATTTTAAGGTCACACTATTTTGGAATGATCTTATGAAACCCTGGACTTGTGATTCTTTATTTGAGTCCCTCACCTGGTTACTGGTTCTCAGACCTTCATCCGGACTTATGGACCCTATCAAAGCAAATGACAAATCCAGCACCTGATCACAAACCCTTGCATATCATTCTCCATACATCATTTTGCATCATTTTAACATTTGCCTATTTGTTTTACAGGGTATCCACATCATCTTTGGTTTGGTTTTGACTGTTCTTCTGCTCAACCATCTTCATCAGTTATCTTCCTCAGAGATCTCCTTCAGCCGATATCTTCTCCAGTTGTCTTCATCAGTTATTTTCTTCAGTTATCTTCATCAGCATCCATTGTCAGTATATACTCATCCAGGAAGAGCAACATCACTTATCATTTCTTTCAGCCCTCCCTAGCAGGCACCAGGCAAATTCAGGCACTTATCACTCCTGATCATGTCCCTTTATTCAGAGAACATTATGGTGGTATTATGGACATGGGTATTATGGACATGATCATGGACTTGGATGCATCACAGAGGAGCATGATTCACACTTGCCTTCAGTTTTATGACCCTCCTCTCAGATGTTTCACTTTCTTAGACTTTCAGATGGGTCCTTTGTTGGAAAAGTTTTCCATGTTGTTGGGTGTTCCCATCAGAAGAGGAATTCCTTTCAACCTTGAGATGACTGCTCCTAGGAATGAAGACATAGCTAAGGTTCTACATTTGGAAACCATCATCATTGATCAACATATGACCACCAAGGCAGGAATCCCAGGCCTCCTTGGACTTCTTAATCACTCAGGCCACCAACCATGTTGCAATAGGGAAGTGGGAAAATGTTTGTGCTCTCCTGGCTCTTAGTGTATATGGAATCATCTTGTTTGCAGACGAGCCTAAGTTTCTAAGCAAGAATGCTATCCATATCTTCCTGCTGAAGAATCCAGTTCCTACCTTGCTAGGGGATTTCTACTACTTAGTGCACCTCTCTTCTAGAGAAATTAGAAACATAGGGGAAGACTAGTCAGATGTTGTACCTTTGGTATTGAAGAATGCTTGTAAAGAAGCTAAGATTCAGAAAGCCAGATCTGAGCATTACCTAGAAGAGAGCCAGGCTAGGTGGATCAGGATCATTGAGGCTCGTTTGCAAGAAGATCAGAAGACACAGGATAAGATTGAGCAGTTGGAAGCTAATGAGAAGAAGAGTCAGGAAGCCTTGTTAGCAGCACAGACGGAAATCTTCGAGTTGAAACTCCGAGCAGGGTTGAAGAGATCAAAAGACCAAGAAAAGTACCAGAAGTTGACAAGTGCCATTGCCACCAGGAACATTCTTATCAGGACCATCACAAAGCATCCAGTTGGACCGGTGACTGATGCTCTCCTGAAGGAAGTCAAGGAGGATGCAAAGTCATACATGATGCATATGAATGATCATACAGAGGATGAGATGAAAAGGTCTCCATCAAATCTTGCTTCTGGCCGTTACAATATACTTCACCACCATAATGCCAAGGAATGGCCTTATCACTTTGATACATTACTGGCCCGGCAGTGGTGATAGTTATCGGTGCTACTATGGCCTGTGGAGGAACTTGAGACAGGTCATAGAAAATGGTTATTGTAGAGACTTCTCTTTCTTTCACAACTTTGTCAAACTGTAAAACCCCTTTATTAATCATGCTTTAGATCCCCTTTTTCAACTGCTCACAACCATCAGGAGCTGCAGCATACCCTGGACAATCATCATCACAACCTGGAAAGACACCCCTCTGGGCCAAACAAGCCTTAACAACACTCAACGGAGTTTGCAGGTCGTTGACATTGCACACCAGATTTAGACTCTCTCCATCACTAATTGCCCCAACTACACCACCATAAGGAGGCATGGGGTTCTGTATCACGTTTGGAGTAGGAGCAATGTTAATTGCTTTAGAATCTACCAGGTCTTGGACTACATACTTTAAGGCTTTCCAGTTTTCTGTGGTATGTACGGGGGATCCGGAATGAAATTCGCATCGGGCATTCGTATCATAACCTTCAGGGAGTTGCCCCCGCTTCGGGGGTTACAAAGTTCTAAGCTGCACCATCTGGAGTTGGAGGAGATTCTTCAAAAGCTGAGAATAGGACATAGGCGGAGTTTCAAACTGTCTTTCTCTGGTCTTCTGAGGATAATATGGACGAGGAGCTCTTCGTTGATACCCTTGTTGGCGTTGCTGCTTTGGTTGTTGGACTTGTTGTTGAACATGATGAGCTGAGATAGTGACAGGGGCCACTTGTTGATAAACACCTTTGTTACCTCAGCCTCTTTGTGCGTATACTACCCCAGTCTCTCCCTATCT
Organism: Lathyrus aphaca; assembly: GCA_963966055.1. Lineage (NCBI taxonomy): Eukaryota > Viridiplantae > Streptophyta > Magnoliopsida > Fabales > Fabaceae > Lathyrus > Lathyrus aphaca. Next base: position 203,047,893 of record OZ014523.1, on the reverse strand, counting down.
CCTCTTCAGGAAGGGTATCTTAAAACTAGAAGTTGAAGCGCCCCCATTCTGAATCTTCCCTTGCTTGATCCAGCTCTCTATCCTTTTCCCAGTCAAGATAATATCTGAAAATCCGCTTGAGGAACATCCAACCAACCTTTCCATAAAGTGTCTAGGAAGAGTGTCCATGAAAAGGTCCACCATCTCTCTTTCTATCAGTGGTGGTTGCACCCTAGCGGCCACTTCACGCCATCTCTGTGCATAATCTTTGAAGCTCTCAGAGTTCTTCTGAGTCAGACTTTGGAGATGAGTGCGACTGAGCGCCATGTCAATGTTATACTGATATTGTTTAAGGAATGCTTCTCCCAATTCCTTCCAGCTTCTCACGGAGCTTATCTCCAACTTCATATACCATTCTAAGGATCCTCCGGAGAGACTATCCTGGAAATAGTACATCCAGAGCTTCTCGTCCCTAGTATGAATCTTTCGGTAGAACGCTTGCAGGTTAGCTTTGGGTCAGGAGTTACCGTTATACTTGTCAAAAGTAGGTGGCCTGAACTTGTGAGGAATGACCACCCCAGGGACTAGGCCCATGTTAGATACATCTATCCCAAGAGTATCCTTACACTCAAGGGTTTTGACTTTCTCAGCTAGCAGTAAAAAGTCCTGGAAATTTCCTTCCGCGCCAAATCCCATATCATTGTTAAAGGGAGGAAATTGATCCTCTAGTCTGTCTTGCACAGGGATGAATGTTGTTCCAGGTTCTGGAACTGGAGGTCCACCTGGGCCATTGTTGGTGTTGGGAGTATTCACTTGTACTTTTGGAGTGACTACAGGAGGATCAGCCTGAGGAGGGTTGAGTCCCTGGATTGCAGCCTTCAAATTTTGTTGTCCTTGGGCCATCCCTTGAATCATGACCATGAATTCGCCCATCCTGGTGCGGAGTTCGTTGAGCTCAATATGCGTAGCGTCCATGACTGTCCTCTGGTTGTTGCATGTTGCGCAATGATGAGGAATGTTTTGTCTAAAGTGTCGGGTCTTGGCAGCTCGCGCAATCTTTTCCTGAAAAGGTAGATAAGTTAAGTGACCTGAGAAACCTGCAAAACAAAGAAGAATGAAAATGATATGTATGCAATGCAATGTGTTCCTTTTATTCTCAAGGTTTTGTTCACTTTCCCTTTCCGGTGTTGAGAAAAAAAAAGACATTGTGTGACATTCAGATGTGCAGTGGCAGCACTCAAAATCTTGTGTCCTTGCAACAGATAAACAATCAGAGACTTCAGGTGAATCAAAATGAAATTGTAATACCAAAACCCTCAATGGGTACAAGTTCATACATCAAAAGGTACATCAAGAGAGAGAGAGAGAGGACTCCCACAACAAGCCTATGGGTAATCCAAGACACATGAATACAAGACTAAATCTTAGGAAAATCTACATCCTGCAATCTCTAACTAAGGCGCTTGACACCTTGCAGCACCTGAACTATATCTGGATGTGATGGTTCCTGGATAAGCTTTTGAATCAGGACATCCATAAGGTCAAAGGAAGCATGCAATTCCTCAATTTGTTGTAGGAACACCATTTCACTTCCCTGGCTTGTGATGGAATCAGTCTTGGTCCTCTTGATGTCATCTCTCAGCTCCAACTCTTCTATCTCTTTCTGAGCTTCCTCCACTGCTTGCTGACTCTTTGCTAGAGGGCTTTGATCTCTAACTGGTGCTTGACTTCCAGCTCTTTCTGCTTCTTCAAGTTGTTTTCCCACTTTTCTTGCCATAAAGTAATAGCTTCATTAGCTTCATTCAACTCTTTCTTATCTTTCCAGCGTTGGTCTGCCCTATGAGTTTCAGCTAATCCCATCTTTTTGAAATAAAGCTCTCTCTCCTGAAAGTCCTGCTGCTTGAGCCTGACCATTTCCTCAGCTTTGTGAGCTCTTTCTTCCAATTTCTGATTTTGCATTTTCAACTTCTGGCATGAATTGTAGGATTCCTGATTTTCCAACCTGAGTTTCTTAACCAGGGCTTCTAATTTTTGATATTCCTGAAGAGGCACTGAAGTTGTAGGTGTTACCTCCTTAGGCTAAAGAGGTGGTTCCTTAGAGAATGGGAGCAACAAAGTCTCCACATTATTTTCCAACCAGGTGGCAAAAGGATCATAAGTCTTGGGATCTACTCCCCCAAAGTCTTTCTTCCCTTTCATCACTCTAACTTCCCAAGCTTGGGATGCTAGCAAGCTCATCTTTAGGTTACCTTCAGCTGGAAAGTATAGTGCCTCATTCACTTCTTCAATCAAAGGTCCATCTCTTAGGGGATAGCCAAATTGTTTCCTGGATAAGATAGGATTGTAGATGATCCCACCTTTTCTTCCTATCAAGGGCACATTTGGGAAACTCCCACAACTTACCAAGATCTCTTTTCCTACAAGATCCCTGTTGCATCCCCAAGCAATGTCAACTGAGGTTAAGCCCATTAATCTTTTGGACCACTTCCAAGATTGTTTCAAATCTTGAAAAGGCCCTGATTTAGGGAGTTTCCTTACAAACCAGTCAGCAAATAGGGGAGCACAACAATTCACATGTCCCTTTCTCTTCTCATTCCTGTGGTGAACCCCATAGTAAAAGTCACCTAGCAAAGTAGGCATTGGATTTCTTCTAGCAAATATAGTGATGGCTTCCATACTGATCAAACCCTTTTCTCCTGGAAAAAAACTGGTCCCATACACTATAAGAGCAAGCAAGGTACTGAACTTAGCCCATTTGTTTTCAGATGCCAAATCCTGAGCTTCCTTTATAAGAAAATCCAAGAAAATTGCTTTAGCTTTGGTGGCATCCAGTCTTCTGCTAACCTTGGATAAATCCAAAAGAAAGGAATCAGCTATAACTTTGGATGAAGGTATCTTCTCTAAGCCATAGTAAGGACCAACATTTTTTATGGAAATTATGAGGATGTTGGATATCTCTTCTAATGTGGGAGCCAAGATGTTGTCAGGGAAATCAAAGACCCTCAACTGTGGATCATAGAACTGCAGTAGAGAATGTAAGTTATCCCTCTGGTAAATGGTTGGCTTATTCACATAGTCTAGGATTTTTCCAAAATCTTTTCTGAAATCATCAAGCCCTTTGTCACCCATCAAGCTAATTAACTTTTGAATACCATCTGTCTCTGGATGTAGGAAAGTATAATGGACATTTCTCTTCCTTGTAAATCTCCATGTTGAAGCAGCAAATATAACCAGGAATATGAGGTAATGAACCTTGAGAATAAAAAGAACACAAATGATTAATGATGTTATGATGATATGCAAGGCAAGGCATGTGATCATTGATGTGTCTGTGTAGCGAATCAGGTAATTAAGTGTTTGTGCAAGGCCACAACATCATCACAAGTATCTCTCTGATTAGGTTTTCATGATTTCAGAATCCATAATCAACAGAACAAGATCATATCACTGAAGCATGCTAGAATAATGGGTATGTTGAAGTTTTAGGGTTCCTGCAAACCTGTAAACCCCTCCCAATCTCATGGGTGTGCTACTCGGGTCAACATCACGGACTCTCAAAGCCGAATAGAAATAATAAGTTCACTATTTCCGAGAAATGGCTCATGACCAAATTAGGGAATCGGTTTGGCATTATGTACTACTCAGGGAGGTCTCAGCTAAGTCCAAGGAAACAAGCATCCCACAAAAGTCCTCAGCTTCAAGCACTGAATCGAGAAACAATAGTACATTCATCCTGAAGGGTACAATACTATCGTCATACAAACATGTTGCCTTAACTAGATTCCTATGAGAGAACCAGACCATCCTATCCGAGTTCCTAGTGGGCCCTCAAATGCGAGTGGGTTTGCCAACAAATGTGGTCTGCCACTGTCATCACTGGAGAGGGATGTTTCCACAAAGGTTCTCAATGATTGTTCCCCTGACTGCATATTGTCGCTCCCACCAAATGAGGCTAAGTCAAATGGGGTACAAATGCGAACGGTCGGCGAAAAGGAGAGAACACACAAGGGTGAACTGAAAAGAAAATAGTCACCAGCTACGCATTTTTATCCCGAAGGAAAGGTAATGCTGCATAAACCTAAGAAAAGATGGATAAGACGGTTACGAACCAGAGAAACTGAGAAAGGGGGTCGGTTACAACCTGGGAAGGTATTAGCACCCAGATTGTCCACCGTACTCGACGGGATCCACGCTTGAAATATTTGTATTTAAAAGGGGTAGTCTCAGTGCTATTTTGTGTGCAAAAGCTGGAAAAGAATGCAAGTGTCAGTGTAAAAGAAATGTGAAGTGAAGTGAAAGAGTGTCAGTGTAAGGAAAGAGTGCAATGCTCAAGGCTGTGAGACTTAAAGAATAAAGCTGGAAGAGGGGGAATACACAAAGACTTTTGTTCAATAATTGTTAAGTTATGCCTACGTATCCTCTCGTGAAATGAGGAAGTCAGAACACCGTAGTTCGACTCAAAGAAACTGAAAGATAAATTAACTTGTGAACTGCTTGCTTGTCTATGCTCAAGTGTATGACCTGTCTGGCTCAGGTGCAAACTGTCTTGCATTAGACGGAAGAAGCAAGTTCTCGTTTGTGAGTGAATGAGGTGAGAAAAGAATCCCGGAAGAGATGATTATTGTTTGTTTTTGAGTTTTCAGTCTTTTATTGATTTTGGAGTTTGTCATAAGAAAATGAGCTTAAGCCTAAACCAAGGGTTAGTAAATTCATCACATCTTCCCTCTGATTAGGGGTAATGAGAATACCTTAAGTATGGGGTAAACACCTCACACTTTAATCACCATGATGTAGGATTAAGGTCATTAACCTACTTGCAATTATTTAGATGTTTTTGGAGTTTTTTTTTGTTTAGTGTTAAGTAATAAGTTTAAGCCATAATCAAGGATTTAATGGGCCCATTACACCATCCTAATAGAAGGATAATAGATGAGAACATTTAAGTTGAGGAAGGCTCCTCAACTTAATCCATGATTAGGGATTAACCTCATGACAAAAAAAAAGCCTTTATTAAGTGGATTTTAGTTAATGGTAAGATTAAGAAGTGGATTTTATGGTTTGTAAGACAACTTGAGGGGGACTTGTCCATTAACACTAGGGTTAGTCCTTCTTAACCAATTAAGGAAGAATTAGAACCCTAATGCAAGGCCCAAGTTACAAGCTTGATGTCTTAGTGATTATTAAGTGAATTGATTAAAGGATTTAAACACATTAAGGTTTTAACACTTAGGATTAAAGTTATACAATCCATCCTAATAGAAGGATACAGGCATAACCCTAATCACAAAGCCTTAAAGCCTTAAGGGTTTAGTCCTTGATTAAGAGATGAGGAGAGAAGACACAAAGATGACACAAAGGTAAAAATAATGGGGGGACTAATCAAACCCTAATTGTTATCATGCCTGGGTATTCCTAGGGTTTATGAGGCTTGCAAGAAGATCTTCAAGAGAGCCACCAAGGAAGAAGCAGATGAAAGGAGGAGAAGCAGAAGGAAGCAAGTCAACTTACTTCAATTAAGAAGATAAGTTGCTTGGAGAAAGAAAGAGAGAAAGGAGCATGAATGAGCAAGCCCACTCTAATTTACAAGTAAGAATGCAGCAATGAATGTATAAGAGAGATGAGAAGAAATTATCAGAAGTGAAGGCAAATTCACTTCTCAAACACTTACCACCTGAAAAGTTAGCAATAAGCAAATGAAAAGAAATTAAAATGAGATACAATGCAAAGATGCAAACCAAAACCAGAAGCATATTTATGATGCAAATGATGCTAAAAGATGATGCAAAGTCATGTCAAGATATGCAAATGATCATACAAGTAATGAGGATGCAAATGAAGCATAAAGGAAGCATGAAAGTTCATGAATGCACATGACATCAAATGGAAGCAAAACATGGCAAATGGATGATGCAATGCTCAAGCATGATTTTAATATGTCTTAAGGTGTCTTATATGTCAAGTGAATGCATAAAATGTCATGGCAAGTTCATGTATGCAAGCATATGAAGAATGAATGCAAATGAAGATGCAAATTAGGGTTTACATACAATATGCAATGCAAAATTCAAAACCAGAAGCAAAACATGAGATAAACAATTGAAAATAGGAGCAAAGGTACCCTAAACCTATACAAGTTCACTGCCCAAAGGGGAAGACCTAACTCTTAACCCTAAAGAAGTTATGATTTTCCTAAATTTGCTAAGGTTTTAGGATGCCTCACAATGGAAAATGCAAAACAAATTGGAAATGAAAGATAAATTCAAACCAATTTTATCCTAGAAACTACATGACATGAGGAGTGCAACGCAAAAAGAAACATCATCAAACTCTTCATAGTTAGGCATAAAGGATTTTTCTAAGTTAGGGCAAAAATATTGACTTTTAAGAACCCTAAATCCAAAGAAAAATGTCAAAATAAGTCAATAACCAAAGAGAAATTTGTGTGAAGGGTTTGATAATGTTTCTAAATGTTTTAAAAAGCTCTCTGAATTTTTTTGGAATTTTTAAATACCTAAATGTATTTTTAATTAATTAATCCTCATTAACTAATTAAAAATAATCATTTAAATGATTTAAAAATAATTTTTCATGCAAAAAATAAAAATAAAAATATTTTTGGTTTCTGAAAAATAAATAAAAGCTTGGATTAAAATTTCCAGAATTTTTTGATGTCATTTGCTATTTTTTAAAATTTGTTCAAATAAATAGAAAACAAATGAAATAATTATTAAATAAAATGAGAAAATGAGAAAGTCAGCCAATCCAAAGGCCCAGGTTCAAACTCAAGATGGAGGGAATTGACTTCGCGCGCTATCCAAGGGCCAGAATTCAAACTACGCTAATTATGATTAAAACCCTAATCTGAGCCCTAATCACTTTCAGGTGACCGGAACAGTGTTCCTGTCATCTTCTACGGCCATCCTCTCATGCTATCTCACTCAATCCGTAAAATTAAACCACCAAACTCTCCAGAAATGATCCCCACCCCATTCTAAACAAGAATCAACCATCAAACAGAATTTATTTCACATGAACAAAGAGATTCGAAGCAAAACGGAAAATCTTTCAGAAATTTCAGAAGCTTCATACATGCTTAAAACTGAATCATTTTCAAAACCAAAAGGTGCAGTATGATCAGTGAAGCATGGAGAACAATTTAAGAGCTTAAGAAATCATTTCTTGAAAAAATGTTCTTGATGATACCTGAACTGAAGCTTTTGAAAATGGCACTGGCTGGCTACTTCTTTGCCTCCAATCAGCTCCAATGATCCTCCAGAAGAGTTTGTGATGCTTGCTTGGAGTTTAAATGGTCTCTAAATGAAGTTGGAAGAAATTCAGTTCAAGAAATGTCAAAATCGTGTTTTTGATTCAGGGTGTTTTAGGGGAAAATGAAGGGTGGGAAATGATCAGCAATGAATATGGAGTTGAATGATGGAATTTTTTTTGAGGTTTGATGGCTGAGCTATGAGTTTCGAAGGCTTTTGCATAAGAGGGAGTTTTTGTGATTGCTGAGTTCTTGGAGGTTTCAGCTTGTGTTATGTTATGGAATGGCTTGCTTTTGGTACACATATCATGCTGGGATATGTCAGAGGGTGGGTGATGGCCTATGTTGATTGGTATGGGGCAAAATGCACAAAGTCAAGAGTTGGTGTACTTGGGGTATGGGCAAGTGGCAGGCTGAGACAGGGGCATGGCTATGCGCAACAAGGATCAAGGAATGCTACGAAATCAGATTTGATGAGCTGTGGCAAGTGGATGAAAGGTTTTGATCCATTTTGCAAATTCATGATGTTTTGGCCCCTTTTGGATTTTGTAAAGTTCAAGGCATGAAACTTGGAATTTCTTTAGGCAATTCTGAATCTTATGTCATGTATGATGTTTGTGTAATGGTTAGAAGTCAAATTGAGGTCACAAAATGCTTTGGCAAGTGTTTTTGCAAGTTTCCCTCTTTGGCACATAAGTGAATTTTTGTGATTTTTCCCAACTTTGCAAAGCCATAACTTGAGTTTTATGATGAATTAGATCAAGTTCTTGTACTTTTTTAAAAGGGAATGATCCAATTTAAAACTTTCATGACTAATAATTTTTCATTTGAAGCATTTTTGAATCAAAAAGAGGAGGTTGAAAAACTTTCCCAAAATGGCAGGTTTGCATTACAAGTCACTTTCCCAAAATGGCAACTTTGCAAATGGCTTGAAATTCTTCAATTTTGTGAACTTATAACTTCTTCTAAGATCAAATAAAGATCATATACACCCAAAATGATGGAGAAGACCCTTTGGTTGGATGATTGGGGGCCTCAGATGCCCTGATTTTGCACTAACTTGATCAAGAAGTCATATATTGATCAGATGCCTTCCCCATTGAATTTCTTCATGAAAATTGGTATGTATGATCCTTAAAACATATAGAGACCAATAGAAACAAGAATGGCCAAAACAAATTGGAGTTATGGCCTCTGAAACCAAAACCCTAATTCTAGGTCATCTGTGCAGTTAATCCTGGCTCTGCTTCCATGCCTTTCTCAGTTCTTGTGATTTTCTGACTTCCTTGCTCTTGGGAGGATATAATATGATGCTTGAACATACATAGACCCTCTTGAGATGATTGAAGACCTTTGGAGTGGTTCAGATAGCCCAGGGATTGCCCAGATCACAAACCCTAGATGTAGCTGACTTTTGAACCAATGCAGTGAAACAAAAATGCAATATGATATGCTATGATTGAACTAACGCAAATGTGAAAGAACACAAGCCATGGTGAAATGAGTGAGGGAAAATTTGGGGTGTTTACAGCTGCCCCTATTCAAGCATGAGTTAGCTGTGCAGGATGTAATCATCGGGCTTAACAGGCAAACAAGATAACTTGTGGTTGAATACCAAAGACAGTCCAAAATTTGCACTCACTGAATGAAGAAGAAAAGGGATATAGATTGTAAAAGAAAATAAAGTATGATTATAAAGTGCGGGCGAGGGAGGACGACCGTCGAGCAGAGGTCGACCGCTGGGGATAAAGCAATGACAGTACAGCCGACATGCTGGGGAAATAAAGGATCATGATGGGGACAGCCATCAAGCAAAGAAATAAGACCTTCTAGGGATTAAAGGTAAAGGTAATGATAGGGACGGCCATCAGGTTAAAAACATAAATGAAATAAATGATGAGGTACGGTCATCAGAGGTGAAGGACGATCACCTAGCAGGGGACGGCTGCTCTGTTGGGGAGAAAGATGAGGGACGGTCATCTAAGGTGAGGGACGATCACCTGGCAAGGTACGGTTGCCGAAAATCACGACATAGGACGAATTCCGGATAGAAAAGGTCGATGATGGGGACGGCCATCGGATAAGCATGATGAAGGACGATCATCAAGAGGTGGAGGACGAACACCTAGCAGGGGACGGCTGCTAAAATATCACGACATAGGACGAATGTCGGATAGGAAGGGGTCCCAATAATAGAGACTCCGCTGGGGGAATGATGAAGGACGATCACCTGGCAGGGTACGGCTGCCGAAAGTATCATGACATAGGACGAATGTCAGATAGAAAGGAAATTTTGCCAAGGATTTGCTGGGAACTCTTCTGGGGAATAGTAGATACGGACGAGTGTCTACATTTAATGAGAAAAAGGTATAACTATTTCGACTTTGTGTATAGATTAAAGATGCGGACGAGCATCCTTAGGACCATGATACGGACGAGTATCGGTAGAAACAAACATTGACGCATGCTCAGAGATGATGATACAGACGAGTATCAACTGGGTAACAAAGAATACGGACAAGTGTCGACTCTGAGGGGAAATAGACGGTGTATACAAGATACAGACGAGTATCTGTATGAGTAAGACAGTATGAGTGAGACACAGACGAGCGCTCAACTTGCTGGGGAGAGTATGATACAGACGAGTATCATAAGAGGAAGTGTACAAGTTATGAGTTCATAAATATAAAAGGTGTTTGACGACCCGTGGGGATAGGATGACACTGACGAGTGTCAGGAAAGTATAATAAGCAAGGGTTTAGGCAACTGTGCTGGGGATAGGTGACATGGACGGGTGTCAGGAGAGTGTATTAATATGTTTTTGTGAGTGCAAAGGGGACGCTTTGACTTTCTGTTGGGGATATGACACAGACGAGTGTCGAGGATTATCTGTAATGTATAAGTATCTGTTTGTGGAAAGTGTTCCGGCGACTTTCTGGGGAAAGATGACACAGACGAGTGTCAAAAGAAGCATGTATTTGTATCTGGGAAATGCAAAGAAAATGATTTGGCATTCTGCCGGGGATTTTGAGAGGTGTCTTGTATGTTGTTGATGGTATGTCAGTATTCAAAGGTGACTGATTCAAAATGTGGCTTGTGATTATGCAATATGTTTGATTTTTGCCGTAATGCTCCGTATTAAACAGAATGCTACGCTCTGGGGGAAGATATGATGTGAATGCTATGATTATGCAAAAGATACCGATCCGGGATTCGGGTCCCGTTGCCGTAGAGATTTATGACTGATCTTGTCTTGAAAGAAAATCCCAGTTGGGGATGAGATCACTGGTTGAGCTGAAATATGATTCTGCTCGGGGAAGTAAGTCACTGCCATACCTATCTTAGTAATGAGGAGCCCAGCTGGGGTTTGTGGAAGCTTTCGTCACTTCATTGTGAGATCCTCAGACATTGTTCTTCTGGATAGAGGCTGGAGCTCTATGGGGAGACGGTTCCCTGTCCTTGCACTTGGCTGGGGAGGAACGATCACTGAACGTCCTTCCTGGTGATTTTTGTAGGGGATCCTGCTAAGGATGACGAACTTAGTTGGGGAAATGATCCCCTTCTGATGCTGTTTTAGAGAAAAGTGTTGGAGAAGTACTGATTTGGCATCCTGCCGGGGAGAAGCTTTCATGCCCCGCGTTGCGCTTTGAGCACCTGCGATCATGTTATAAATGAAGAAACGCACAAGTACCCCGAGGTATCCCTTACTGGATTCCATCATAGGAATTTTTTTGAGACTCCTGGGAGCAAGTAATATATCTCCTACAAGCATATATTTTTTGAAAGGCACATCTGTCTTTTATGCAAGCACTATATCAAGGATATTGGAAATTTTTTGCAAATGAAATAAAAATGTACAAGACGAAGCGTGACTGAAAATCTGATTTTATTGATTTGTGTGCCCTGAATTGGCAAGTACAGTCAAAGAAACAAATCTCCTAAAATGAGGAAATTGTTACAAACTGAGAAAAAATGAAAGTGTTGGCAACGTTGATGACGCTTTAGTGCTTCCCTTTTGCTATGACTCGTATGACATTGACGTTCTTCTCATCTGCTTCCTGAAGAAGGTTGATTATGATTGATGCTTTAACCTTTCGAAGCTTGCCCTGTTGAAAGTGATACAGACGAATTCAGAATGCAGTTGTTCGCTTATTCCCTTGTTTTGCGTGGATCGCCCTTTCGGGTTTTCAATCCACCGGGATACCCATTTTTGCCTGAGCTGTCCAATGCGGCTTTTCAACTCTGCGGGTGTACATTTTTTATTTATTTTCCCTTATTTTTCCCGAGTCTTTTATTTTGTTTTTGACTCGCCGGGATGCCCTATTTTTTCCTGGACTTACATTATGTTTTTATGTCCAGCGGGTCATTTTACGCGAAGTATTTTTTAACTGCATCTGAATTCACATGGGATAGGAAATCTTCACCATCCATAGTACTGAGCATCAGAGCTCCACCAGAGAAAACTTTCTTTACTATGAACGGACCATCATAATTCGGAGTCCACTTGCCCTGTGGTCTGTATGAGGAGGAAGGAGTCTTTTCAGCACAAGATCTCCTACTTGGTACTCTCGAAGCCTGACCTTCTGATCGAAGGCTTTCTTCATTCTTTTCTGATATAGCTGCCCATGACAAATTGCAGCCAATCTCTTCTCTTCAATCAGGCTCAGTTGTTCGTATCGGGATCGGACCCATTCTGCTTCGTTCAGCTTAACATCCATCAATACCCGTAAGGAGGGTAATTCAACCTCAATAGGTAAAACTGCCTCCATACCATACACAAGCTGATACGGTGTTGCCCCAGTGGAGGTTCTGATTGACGTACGGTACCCATGCAAGGCAAATGGTAGCATTTCATGTCAGTCTTTGTATGTGACCACCATCTTCTGCACAATCTTCTTGATATTCTTGTTAGCTACCTCAATAGCGCCATTCATCTTTGGCCTGTAAGGAGAAGAATTGTGGTGTTGGATCTTGAAGTCCCGGCATAACTCTGCCATCATTTTGTTGTTCAAGTTGGAACCATTATCAGTAATGATTCGCTCGGGCACTCCATACCGACAAATGATGTCTCTTTTCAAGAATCGGGCTACCACTTGCCTGGTAACGTTTGCATACGAGGCTGCTTCAATCCATTTGGTAAAATAGTCAATGGCTACCAGGATGAATCTGTGACCATTTGAAGTAGTCGGCTCAATCTTGCATAACATGTCAATGCCCCACATGGAAAAGGGCCGTGGTGAAGACATCACATTCATAGGATTCGGAGGCACATGCACTTTATCTGCATAAATCTTGCATTTGTGGCATTTTCTGGCATAAGCACAATAATTTGCATCCATTGTGATCCAATAATAGCCTGATCTCAAAAACTTTTTAGCCATTGCATGCCCTCCAGCATGGGTACCAAAAGATCCTTCATGCAATTCGTGCATCAACAAGTCTGCTTCTGCCTTATCAACACATCTGAGCAGTACCATATCAAAGTTTCTTTTGTACAACGAACCGTCAGCATTCAGGAAGAAACTACCAGCCAGCCTTCTTAATGTCTTCTTGTCATTGGATGATGCCCCAGGTGGGTATGTTTGATCCTCCAAGAAGCATTTGATGTCATAGAACCAAGGCTTATCATCTGTAGCAAGGTCTGTAGAGAATACGTATGTTGGTCTGTCCAGTCTGGACACTGAAATCCGAGGCACAAAGTTGGTAGCTTGAACTTTGATCATGGATGAAATGGTAGCCAGGGCATCTGCAAACTGATTTTCATCTCGAGAGATATACTCAAGCTTGACTGTAGTGAAGAAAGTAAGCAACCTTCTTGTATAATCCCGGTAAGGTATTAGATGCTCCTGGTGAGTATACCATTTGCTGTTGGTTTGATTGATTACCAAAGCTGAATCTCTGAATACCGTTAAAGTCTTGATCCTGAGGCCAATGGCTTCCTCAAGACCCATGATACAAGCTTCGTATTCAGCTTCGTTGTTAGTGCAGTTAAAGGTGAGTATTGCCGAGAAAGGCATGTGAACTCCTTTAGGTGTAATGAGTACTGCACCAACACCACGACCATTCATATTAACAGCCCCATCAAACATCATAGTCCATTCTTCCTCTGGGTCAGGCTCTTCGGTGTGAATAGGCTCTTCATGATCTTTTGCTTTTATGAACATGATGTCTTCATCAGGGAAGTCAAATCTCATAGGCTGCTAATCATCAATGGGTTGCTCAGCAAGATAATCAGACAACACACTGCCCTTGATGGCTTTCTGAGATGTGTATTGACTGTCATATTCAGTGAGAATCATTTTCCATCTTGCAACCCGTCCGGTAAGCGCTGGATTCTCAAATATGTACTTAACTGGGTCCATCTTTGAGATCAATAATGTAGTGTGGGTCAACATATACTGCCTTAGTCGGCGAGCAGCCCACGCTAAAGCACAGCAAGTTTTCTCGAGCAGTGAATAAAGTTGTTCACAGTCGGTAAACTTTTTTCTTAGGTGGTATATTGCATACTCTTTTCGACCAGACTCGTCATGTTGGCCAGCACACACCCCATGGACTCTTCTAATACTGTCAAGTACATTATTAGAGGTCTTCCTTCAACTGGAGGCATAAGGATTGGAGGCTCTTGTAAGTATTCCTTGATTTTGTCAAAAGACCTTTGGCAGTCTTCATTCCACCTGACTGTTTGTTCTTTTCTCAACAATTTGAATAGAGGCTCACAGGTGGCTGTAAGATGAGATATGGACCTTGAAATGTAGTTCAATCTACCTAGGAACCCTCTAACTTCTTTCTCAGTCTTTGGTGTAGGCATTTCTTGAATGGCTTTGACTTTGTCAGGGTCAACTTCAATCCCTTTCTCACTTACAATAAATCCCAGCAGCTTACCAGACTGCACCCCAAACGTGCATTTGTTGGGGTTTAACTTCAATTGGTACTTCCTCAGACGCTTGAATAATTTCAAGAGATTAACTATGTGGTCTTCTTCTGTGAGGGACTTGGCAATCATGTCATCCACATAACATTCAATTTCTTTATGGATCATGTCATGGAATAATGTTACCATAGCCCGTTGATAAGTGGCACCAGCGTTCTTCAGTCCGAACGGCATCACCTTATAACAGAACATGCCCCAGGGTGTGATGAAAGTTGTCTTCTCCATGTCTTCAGGTGACATCTTAATCTGATTATATTCTGAAAATCCATCCATGAAGGAGAACACTGAGAACTGAGTCGTATTGTCGACCAATACATCAATGTGAGGTAATGGGAAGTCATCTTTTAGGCTAGCTCTATTCAGATATCGGTAATCCACACACATCCTCACCTTGCCATCTTTCTTAGGCATAGGTACAATGTTAGCAACCCACGGCGGGTAGCTAGTTACAGCAAGGAAACCGGCGTCCCACTGTTTTTGTACCTCTTCTTTTATCTTCATTGCCATATCTGGGCGAGTACGGCGCAACTTCTGTTTTACTGGCGGACAATCTTCTTTCAGAGGCAGCTTGTGCATAACAATGTCGGTGTCCAACCCTGGCATGTCCTGATAAGACCAAGCGAAAACATCCACATACCCCCGAAGCATATCAATAAGTTGCTCTTTCACTGAATCTTGCAGACGGGCCCCGATTTTCACTTCTTTCAAGTCTTCTTCTGTACCAAGATTAACGTCTCAACTTCCTCCTGATGAGGAGTTATAACCTTCTCCTCTTGTCTTAACAACCTGGCTAATTCTTCAGGTAGCTCATAATCTTCTTTAACCCCTTCATCAGCTTGATTAATAGGATTGTCAAAGTCATAAGAAGTCATAGCAATGTTGTTGTCGGTGTAGTCTAGAGGGAACTCTCTGCAAGGGTTTAGATTTGTTCATTTTAGTGATCAGTTTTATCTTGTTTAGAAAAAGTGAAAATGAAGTTATTATTTTGAAAAACATTGCCATTTTAGTTTTGTACAAAAAATGAAAAATGAAAAACAGTGAGCGAGAGAAGAAAAAAGACTCATTTGCAAAAGATGTCCTGATATTCATTAATTGATCTTTGCACAAAATACAAGATGGCCCGATTACAAAATGAGCCCTGACATCTTGGGCAAGATGCAGGACTTGATGCATGCTTTAAGACAGGAAATAATAATTACTCTGCCGGAGTAACTCTTATAATTTCCTGGGAAGACCAGTTTGAGACATGGTTCCCCGGGATCCTTGGACGTATCCAACTTTCCAGGTTGCGCTCGTCTTCTGACTCATCTTCCAAACTGTTCACAACATCCGGGGTGAGCATTCCCCCGCTGACAAACTTGGGCTCCGTTGCAGCCTCTGGTTGATCTTGTCGATAATTACTCTGCCGGAGTAACTCTTATAATTTCCTGGGAAGACCAATTTGAGACATGGTTCCCCGGGATCCTTGGACGTATCCAGCTTTCCAGGTTGCGCTCGTCTTCTGACTCATCTTCCAAACTGTTCACAGCATCCGGGGTGAGCATTCCCCCGCTGACAAACTTGGGCTCCGTTGCAGCCTCTGGTTGATCTTGTCGAGTTGGTCTGTAACCCAACCCGAATCGGTCTTCTTTCTTCTCGACTGGAAGCAGCTTACCCCAACCTTGAGCGGTACCCTCCTCGACAACCTTTCGGGCCTGTTGATATGAGGTGATGGAAGTCCCCAGCACAGCAGATGCTTCATTAATATTGAGGGCCTCGAACCTGTGACTCATTGTTTCATGGATTTCCCCATCCATCTCAATGTATTTGAACGTAGCCAGCTGGCTAACGAAGATATCCTCCTCCCCACAAATGGTAATGATTTGGCCTTCCCACTCGAATTTTAACTTCCGGTGAAGGGTTGACGTCACGGCGCCAGCGGCGTGGATCCATGGTCTACCCAATAGACAGCTGTAGGCAGGCTGTATATCCATCACAAAGAAGGTCGTTTTGAAAACCTGTGGGCCAATCATTATTGGCAATTCTATCTCTCCTAGAACTGATCTTTTAGAACTGTCAAAGGCTCTCACTACCAAGTTGCTTGGGCATAGTGCCAATCCATCATGTTCCAGCTTCACAAGGGCTTTCTTGGGTAGGATATTGAGTGATGACCCTGTGTCCACCAATACGTGAGAAAGAACTGCATCCTTACACTCCAAAGTAATGTGCAAAGCCTTGTTGTGATTGTGACCTTCCGTTGTCAGATCAGCGTTGGTAAATCCTAGTCCATGACTAGTGTTGACATTTCCAACCACAGCCTCTAACTGATTGACAGTAATCTCCTCCGGCACATAAGCTGCATGCAGGACCTTTAATAGTGCGTTCCGATGAGCCTCGGAGCACATTAGCAATGATAGTATGGTGATTTTGGAAGGTGTTTGGTGAAGCTGGTCCACCACCTTGTAATCACTCTTTTTGATGATCCTCATGAATTCATCAACCTCTTGATCAAAAGGAGTTTTCAAAGTTTCTTTAGTAATTGGTTCTTCTTGCACCATGCTCTTCCCTTTTGCCTTAGCAGCAGCGTCTACTTCAGCAACGGACCTTGGTATTTGTGAGGCAAAGAGACGTCCGCTTCTAGTGAAGCCTCCGCCTCCCCCCACATTGTCTATCTGAGGTGAAGAAGTTGATGACTCTAAAGTGATTTTCTGCCCCTTGCAGTATAGATCTGAGCCATAATGCCAAGGGATGGCATTATTGCTTTCGTAAGGAACTGGTCCAGGCACTGTGATAGTGACCGGGCTGATAGCAGCTGCAGAGGGGACCACAATGGTGTGCGGATCATAATATATGGTAACTGGTGCTCTGACAGGAGTAGTATTTTGTTGTGAGTTGCTGGAAGGAACATTTGCGGGATCATAATATATCGTAACCGTTGAGACGCTTTCATTAACTGTTGTTGATGTTGTAGATGGTACGGGTGTTGAAGTTGTAGCAGGAACTGATGGAATAATGGGTGTTGTCGTTGTAGAAGGAATGGTGACTGAACTTGTATCCATTGAAATGATTGATTGAGTGATTGTTGGAGTTGTAGCAGAATCCGTTGGAACAAGGGTTGCTGACGTTGTAGGAGTATCTGTGATTGTTGATGAAGGAATCATTGGAGTTGTAGTTACTGTTGTTGTAATTTGGAGGATACCATCCTTAATAAGACCATCTATGCCGTTTCTCAGTCTCTCACATCCGAGGAACACTTGGCATTCTAACAATTGAGCTTTGATTTCAACCAAGGGTGTTCGGATTTGTGCAACATTGTTGATCAATATGGATGGTTTTCCCTCCTCAATAGCATTAATCCTAGGCCCATTGTGACTAGGCATTGGATTTCTTGTGACGTTCGGGGGAGGTGCAAAATCGAGAGCTTTTGAGTCCACCAAATCCTGGACTTTCATCTGTAAGGCCCTGCATTTTTCAGTATTATGCCCGGGTGCGTTTGAGTGGAAAGCACACCTGGCATTTGCATCATAGTTCTTTGGCATATTAAGAGGATCTGGAGGTGCCAATGTCCTTAACTCAACTAGGTTGAGCTTCAGGAGTTGTGGCAAGAGTGCATCATACAACATTGGGATTGGGTCAATTACCCTGTTTGCTTGTGATGGCCTTTGTTGGAAAGGACGCTGCTGTTGACTACCGTTGCTGTTGTTATACGACCTTTGTTGCGGATAATGAACTTGTTGTTGATACTGTGGTTGTTGTTGTTGAGGATATGATGGTTGTTGAGGAATTGGAGCTGGAATAGTAACAGCTGCTACTGACCGGTGAGCATATTGAGGCCTGCCCCGGCTTGTATGAATGGAATTAGTTTCACCTACCCTTTGGGGTCCTGCAAATGGTTTTCTTGGGTTGCTGGAAGAGCTAGCACCACTGTCGGAGATCTTACCCATCTTTAAGAGACTTTCGATTCTCTCACCAGCTATGACTACATCAGCAAAACTGGTAGAGGAGAAAGCAGCTAGCCTGTCAATATAGGTCACTTGCAATGTATTCATGAACATGTCAGCCATTTCCCTCTCTGACATGGGTGGTTGGACAGCAGCAACAATCTATCTCCATCTTTGTGCATAATCCCGAAAGCTCTCTCTGGAAGACTGAGATATGCCCATTAGAAGAGTTCTATTGGGAGTCATGTCCTGGTTGTACTGATATTGCCGGATGAAGGCCTAGGCTAAGTCCTTCCAACATCTTATGGTGGCTCTAGTCAAGTGCGAATACCATTCTCTTGAAGCCCCCGTCAGGCTGTCTTCAAAGTAGAACATCCACAACTTTTCATCCATAGTATAAGCTTTGAGCCTTCCCAGGAAAGACTGCAGGTGAGTGCGAGGACAAGAGGTACCATTGTACTTCTCAAAACAAGGGGGTTTGAATTTGTGGGGAATTCTCACCCCATCTACTAGTCCCATATCCATCACATTGAAGCCCAAAGAATTTTGAGACTCCAAAGATCTTAATTTTTCAGCAATCTCGTCCAATCTTCTGTCATATACCTCATCCCCAGCTCCTATAACAGTAAATTGTTCTCCCTGAGGGCCCTCCTGCAAGATTTGGCCCCCAGCAGTGTTACCTTGAACATTCCTCGGGATGTTAACCTCTGGATCCAGATGAGGTCCATATACTGGTGGGTCAATACGAGGCTGGCCCCGTTAATTGTTGCTAGTTACCCCTGTTCCAAGATGAGGATCTTCAGGAGTTTGTCTTTCCACCAGCTCTCTTAACCTTTCTTGACTCTGGGCTAAGCCAGTCATCATCGCCATAAACTGAGACATATGATTTCTCATCTCCACTCTCTCATTGGCCATCTGGTTTCTGACCTCAGACAGGTCCTGCTGTACTTGTTCCATTTGAATACCGGGAAGGTTATTACGAGTTGGGTACCGGTGTGCGCGGTTGACAGGTAACACTCGGCGACGAGCAATATTTCCTGAGATCACAACAAAGTTATAAACAATAATAACAAAACCTACAAAACAAAAACAACGTTAGTATGAAATGCAATATGCTTATTTGTTTTCCAAGGTATCCGGTTTGGTTCTTGGTTTTGACCTTTCCAGACCTCGAGGAAGATGCTTGATGTTGTTGAGAGAAAGCCCAAATGAAAAACAAACTAAAATACATTACAAATGGTGAACAATACATTGTTTGTTTTTACAATACATGCCCCTGAAGGGTCAAAACATAACAAAAGAAAAGTACATCAAATGGAAACAAACAATAAGCAAAAGATCAGACATCCAGCCCAAACTCATCTTCTCTGACCTCCTTCAGGAGTGTCTCGGTCACCGGACCAGCCTAGTGTTCTGTAATGGTCCTGATAAGGAGGTTCCTGGTGGCAATAGCAGTGGTCAGCTTCTTGTGCCTGTCCTGGTCCTTTGATCTCTTTAATCCTGCTCTGAGCTTCAACTCTGAAATCTCCTTCTGGCCTTCCAACAAAGCTTCCTGCTGCTTCTTCTCATTGGCCTCTAGCTGTTCAATCTTGGCTTAAGTCTTCTGGTCTTCTTGTGTACGGGCTTCGGTGATCCTGACCCACCTAGCTTGACTCTCTTGCAAATAGTGCTCATCCCTAGCTTTCTGAATTTTAGCCTCCTTGCAGGCATTCTTCAATATCTGTTCCCCAGCCCTTGCTTTCCTTATGTAGTCCTCTATCCTTTCAATTTTGGTCAGATGCTCAACCTTGAGCTTTTCCAATCTATCAATATCCAGACGACCATCACTCCTATCCCAAAGAGTTTTCTTTAAAGCCTCAGATAACTTCTCATTCCTTTCCTTCAGCTTCTCAAATTCTTCTAGGCTGACAGTTGTTGCTGGCTGTACAGTGGATGGTCCAGGCATGTCCTCCAAGGTGAAAGGCATTCTGGTAATCTGAGCTCTAGTACGGGACCAATCATAGTACTGAGATGAAGCAACATTATTACATCTTCCAAGAATAGCTACTCCTTTTGTCTGGATGTTGTCCCAAGCCCAGGCAGCTTGCCTGAGAACAACTGAATTAGGTTGAACTTCACAATACAAGGTCTCAGCTAAATCCTGTCCTCTGGGAGGGTGAACTAAGGCATAACCCAGTTGTCTCTTAAACAGTAAAGGATTGTAGTTGATGCAACCCTTTACTCCTATTAGAGGAACATTTGGGTGCACCATCTGATATCATCTGAAGTCAAAGCAATGAGCCTCTTGACCCAATTCTTCTGTTGGTGTGGGTTCAAAAAGACATCGGATTTAGGCAGGTATCTGAGCAGCCAGGTGTAAAACAAAGGAGCACAACATCTTACCAACTTCCCCCTTTGCTTCTCATTCCTCTGATGGATGGAATAATAGAAATCTCCCAGCAATGTAGGTACTGGGTTCTTCAGGAGAAACAAATAGATGGCATTCTTGCTGACAAATTTGGGCTCATCTGCAAACAGTATAGCCCCATATATGTTGAGGGCTAACAGTGCACAGACTGCCCTCCACTCTCCTAAAGAAGCTTTCAGGATGGCCTGAGAAATCAAGAAGTCCAAGTGCAAACCAGGGATCCCAGCCTTTATGGTCATACTTTGCTCAATCAGGGCAGGCTCCAAGTACAGTGCCCTTGATATCTCTTCATTCCTGGGAGAAGTCATTTTTGGGTTGAAGGGGATTCCTCCTCTGACAGGTACTCCAATCAACAAAGAGAATTCTTCAAGTAGAGGCCCTAAGTGGAAGTCTGGAAAGGTAAAACATCTCAGAGGTGGATCATAAAATTGCAAGCATGTGTGGATCATGCTCCTCTGAGAGGGGTCAAGGTCCATAATCATATACAGGATACCTCCATATTGTTCTCTAAACAATGGGATGTGGTCAGGGGTGATGAGTGACTGGACCTGCCTGATACCAGTCAATACAGGCTCAAAAAAGTGATAGGATATGTTGCTCTTCCTGGGAGTAGCCATGAGTGTTGCTGAAGAAGCTGAAGACAAATGGTGATGAAGATCACAGACTGATGCTGGAAGTGAACCACTGACATACTGGTGCTGGTGAGGAGATAACTGAAGCAGGTAACTGATGAAGACAGCTGGAGCAGAGGTCTATGCAGATGAAGGGGTCAAAACCAAAACCAAGATACAATGAAGTGGATACCCTAAAAAGCAAATAAACAAATGTTAAATGATGCAATGATGAATATGAAAATGATATGCAAGGGTTTGTGATCTAGCTGGATCTGATTATCAGTCTTGATACAAGGTCCATATATGTTCAAAGTCCAGATGAAGGCTTGAGAATCCAGTAACCAGGGTGGGGGACTCAAATAAAGAGTCACACACAAGAACTGTCCAAAGTGGAGTATTCTTAAACAAATGCAGTAACATGGTATGATGCGGCCAAGGGTTCCTGCAAACCTGTAAACAACCCATCCCTCTCACATGTCGTGTTCTAGAACAAGGATCCTCAGACTTGGATCAGTTATGAGAAGTGTAAACACTTCTAATCCGAAGGTACAGTGTTTACAATAACCATAAAAGTTCCTCCTCTAATTCACCTCAGCTTTTGAAGGTCATAACAAAAGGTCATCCAGACTTAGCAGGCTTCCCAGATAGCCCTAGCACTACAGGAAATCTGTAGCATAGAGTTCTCAAGAAGAAACCCACATCTGAACCGTGTTTCATATTCCCGCACCAGACCGAGATGGAATGGGAAAAAACATGAACCACTCTAGCCTAGGTGTCACTCAGGCCCCAGGTATAGGACCTTAAACTCTAAATGGAACCCCACCCACCAAAACAACAATCCAGATCCAGCAATGACAATATGAAATATGCAAGACTGTAAATGAAAGCAATAAATAAAGTTGTACATAAAGCAGTAAATAAAGCAAAATAAATCACACACATAGCACATAACACCCCAGTAAACACAAATCAAACAAACGCTAGGAGGATCCCACAAAAAGAACCAGAAGCCCTGGTTGCAGTATAAGGGTCCCCAGCAGAGTCGCCAAGCTGTCGCTCCCACCAAATGAGGCTAAGTCAAATGGGGTACAAACGCGAACGGTCGGCGAAAAGGAGAGAACACACAAGGGTGAACTGAAAAGAAAAGAGTCGCCAGCTAGGCATTTTTATCCCGAAGGAAAGGTAATGCTGCATAAACCTAAGAAAAGATGGATAAGACGGTTGCGAACAAGAGAAACTGAGAAAGGGGGTCGGTTACAACCTGGGAAGGTATTAGCACCCAGATTGTCCGCCGTACTCGACGGGATCCACGCTTGAAAGATTTGTATTGAAAAGGGGTAGTGTCAGTGCAATTTTGTGTGCAAAAGCTGGAAAAGAATGCAAGTGTCAAGGTAA
The DNA here is from genome assembly GCA_963966055.1 of Lathyrus aphaca. Classification (NCBI taxonomy): domain Eukaryota; kingdom Viridiplantae; phylum Streptophyta; class Magnoliopsida; order Fabales; family Fabaceae; genus Lathyrus; species Lathyrus aphaca. The sequence goes on along the minus strand of OZ014523.1, from coordinate 203,025,383 downwards.
AAGAAATGTGAAGTGAAGTGAAAGAGTGTCAGTGTAAGGAAAGAGTGCAATGCTCAAGGCTGTGAGACTTAAAGAATAAAGCTGGAAGAGGGGGAATACACAGAGACTTTTGTTCGATAACTGTTAAGTTATGCCTACGTATCCTCTCGTGCAATGAGGAAGTTAGAACACTGTAGTTCGACTCAAAGAGACTGAAAGATAAATTAACTTGTGAACTGCTTGCTTGTCTATGCTCAAGTGTATGACCTGTCTGGCTCAGGTGCTAACTGTCTTGCATTAGACGGAAGAAGCAAGTTCTCGTTTGTGAGTGAATGAGGTGAGAAAAGAATCCCGGAGGAGAAGATTATTGTTTGTTTTTTAGTTTTCAATCTTTTATTGATTTTGGAGTTTGTCATAAGAAAATGAGCTTAAGCCTAAACCAAGGGTTAGTAAACTCATCACATCTTCCCTCTGATTTGGGGTAATGAGAATACCTTAAGTATGGGGTAAACACCTCACACTTTAATCACCATGATGTAGGATTAAGGTCATTAACCTACTTGCAATTATTTAGATGTTTTTGGAGTTTTTTTTTTGTTTAGTGTTAAGTAATGAGTTTAAGCCATAATCAAGGATTTAATGGGCCCATTACACCATCCTAATAGAAGGATAATAGATGAGAACATTTAAGCTGAGGAAGGCTCCTCAACTTAATCCATGATTAGGGATTAACCTCATGATAAAACAAAGCCTTTATTAAGTGGATTTTAGTTAATATTAAGATTAAGAAGTGGATTTTATGGTTTGTAAGACAACTTGAGGGGGACTTGTCCCTTAACACTAGGGTTAGTCCTTCTTAACCAATTAAGGAAGAATTAGAACCCTAATGCAAGGCTCAAGTTACAAGCTTGATGTCTTAGTGATTATTAAGTGAATTGATTAAAGGATTTAAACACATTAAGGGTTTAACACTTGGGATTAAAGTTATACACTCCATCCTAATAGAAGGATACATGCATAACCCTAATCACAAAGCCTTAAAGCCTTAAGGGTTTAGTCCTTAATTAAGAGATGAGGAGAGAAGACACAAAGATGACACAAAGGTAAAACTAATGGGGGGACTAATCAAACCCTAATTGTTATCATTCTTGGGTATTCCTAGGGTTTATGAGGCTTGCAAGAAGATCTTCAAGAGAGCCACCAAGGAAGAAGCAGATGAAAGGAGGAGAAGCAGAAGGAAGCAAGTCAACTTACTTCAATTAAGAAGATAAGTTGCTTGGAGAAAGAAAGAGAGAAAGGAGCAAGAATTAGCAAGCCCACTCTAATTCACAAGTAAGAATGCAGCAATGAATGCATAAGAGAGATGAGAAGAAATTATGAGAAGTGAAGGCAAATTCACTTCTCAAACACTTACCACCTGAAAAGTTAGCAATAAGCAAATGAAAAGAAATGAAAATGAGATGCAATGCAAAGATGCAAACCAAAACCAGAAGCATATTTATGATGCAAATGATTCTAAAGGATGATGCAAAGTCATGTCAAGATATGCAAATGATCATACAAGTAATGAGGATGCAAATGAAGCATAAAGGAAGCATGAAAGTTCATGAATGCACATGACATCAAATGGAAGAAAAACATGGAAAATGGATGATGCAATGCTAAAGCATGATTCTAATATGTCTTAAGGTGTCTTATATGTCAAGTGAATGCATAAAATGTCATGGCAAGTTCATGTATGCAAGCATATGAAGAATGAATACAAATGAAGATGCAAATTAGGGTTTACATACAATATGCAATGCAAAATTCAAAACCAGAAGCAAAACATGAGATAAAAAATTGAAAATAAGATCAAAGGTACCCTAAACCTATACAAGTTCACTGCCCAAAGCGGAAGACCTAACTCTTAACCCTAAAGAAGTTATGATTTTCCTAAATTTGCTAAGATTTTAGGATGCCTCACAATGGAAAATGAAAAACAAATTGGAAATGAAAGATAAATTCAAACCAATTTTATCCTAGAAACTACATGACATGAGGAGTGCAATTCAAAAAGAACCATCATCAAACTCTTCATGGTTAGGCAGAAAGGATTTTTCTAAGTTAGGGCAAAAATATTGACTTTTAAGAACCCTAAATCCAAAGAAAAATGTCAAAATAGGTCAAGAACCAAAAAGAAATTTGTGTGAAGGGTTTGATAATGTTTCTAAATGTTTTAAAAAGCTCTCTGGATTTGTTTGGAATTTTTAAATACCTAAATGTATTTTTAATTAATTAATCCTCATTAACTAATTAGAAATAATCATTTAAATGATTTAAAAATAATTTTTAACGCAAAAAATAAAAATAAAAATATTTTTGGTTTCTGAAAATAAATAAAAGCTTGGATTAAAATTTCCAGAATTTTTTGATGTCATTTGCTATTTTTTAAAATTCGTTCAAATAAATAGAAAACAAATGAAATAATTATTAAATAAAATGAGAAAATGAGAAAGTCAGCCAATCCAAAGGCCCAGGTTCAAACTCAAGATGGAGGGAATTGACTTCGCGCGCTATCCAAGGGCCAGAATTCAAACTACGCTAATTATGATTAAAACCCTAATCTGAGCCCTAATCACTTTCAGGTGACCGGAACAGTGTTCCTGTCATCTTCTCTGGCCATCCTCTCATGCTATCTCACTCAATCCGTAAAATTAAACCACCAAACTCTCCATAAATAATCCCCACCCCATTCTAAACAAGAATCAGCCATCAAACAGAATTTATTTCACATGAACAAAGAGATTCGAAGCAAAACGGAAAATCTTTCAGAAATTTCAGAAGTTTCATACATGCTTAAAATTGAATCATTTTCAAAACCAAAAGGTGCAGTGTGATCAGTGAAGCATGGAGAACAATTTAAGAGCTTAAGAAATCATTTCTGGAAAAAATGTTCTGGAAAAAATGTTCTTTGCCTCCAATCATCTCCAATGATCCTCCAGAAGAGTTTGTGATGCTTGCTTGGAGTTTAAATGGTCTCTAAATGAAGTTGGTAGAAATTCAGTTCAAGAAATGTCAAAATCGTGTTTTTGATTCAGGGTGTTTTAGGGGAAAATGAAGGGTGGGAAATGATCAGCAATGAATATGGAGTTGAATGATGGAATTTGTTTTGAGGTTTGATGGCTGAGCTATGAGTTTCGAAGGCTTTTGCATAAGAGGGAGTTTTTGTAATTGTTGAGTTCTTGGAGGTTTCAGCTTGTGTTATGTTATGGAATGGCTTGCTTTTGGTACACATATCATGTTGGGATAGGTCAGAGGGTGGGTGATGGCCTATGTTGATTGGTATGGGGCAAAATGCACAAAGTCAAGAGTTGGTGTACTTGGGGTATGGGCAAGTGGCAGGCTGAGACAGGGGCATGGCTATGCGTAGCAAGGATCAAGGAATGCTATGAAATCAGATTTGATGAGCTGTGGCAAGTGGATGAAAGGTTTTGATCCATTTTGCAAATTCATGAAGTTTTGGCCCCTTTGGATTTTGTAAAGTTCAAGGCATGAAACTTGGAATTTCTTTGGGAAATTTTGAATTTTATGTCATGTATGATGTTTGTGTAATGGTTAGAAGTCAAATTGAGGTCACAAAATGCTTTGGCAAGTGTTTTTGCAAGTTTCCCTCTTTGGCACATAAGTGAATTTTTGTGATTTTTCCCAACTTTGCAAAGCCATAACTTGAGTTCTATGATGAATTAGATCAAGTTCTTGTACTTTTTGAAAAGGGAATGATCCAATCTACAAATTTCATGACTAAGAATTTTTCATTTGAAGCATTTTTGAATCAAAAAGAGGAGGTTGAAAAACATTCCCAAAATGGCAAGTTTGCATTACAAGTCACTTTCCCAAAATGGCAACTTTGCAAATGGCTTGAAATTCTTCAATTTTGTGAACTTCTAACTTCTTCTAAGATCAAATAAAGATCATATACACCCAAAATGATGGAGACTAACCTTTGGTTGGATGATTGGGGGCCTCAGATGCCCTGATTTTGCACTGACTTGCTCAAGAAGTCATCTATTGATCAGATGCCTTCCCCATTGAATTTCTTCATGAAAATTGGTATGTATGATCCTTACAACATATAGAGACCAATAGAAACAAGAATGGCCAAAAACATTGGAGTTATGGCCTCTGAAACCAAAACCCTAATTCTAGGTCATCTGTGCAGTTAATCTTGGCTCTGCTTCCATGCCTTTCTCAGTTCTTGTGATTTTCTGATTTCCTTGCTCTTGGGAGGATATAATATGATGCTTGAACATACATGGACCCTCTTGAGATGATTGAAGACCTTTGGAGTGGTTCAGATAGCCCAGGGATTGCCCAGATCACAAACCCTAGATGTAGCTGACTTTTGAACCAATGCAGTGAAGCAAAAATGCAATATGATATGCTATGATTGAACTAATGCAAATGTGAAAGATCACAAGCCATGGTGAAATGAGCGAGGGCAAATTTGGGGTGTTTACACACATAACTATCAAGGTGTTAAAATGTAAGCTCAACTGGACAAAATACGAGGGAGACATGAATTTTCTCGTGAAATCACTTTCAGCCTTTTTCTTCGGTTCAACACTTCAGTTTTGTGAAATAAACCAAAACGATAATCTTTGGAGCACTATTCGAACTAGCGTTTGTCTTTGATCTTGAAGAGGATAAAATTTGTGAACCAACGCCTCAAGAACAGGCGCAATCTGATGAAAATTGACCGAGTTATGAATTTTACATAATTTGACAGACAGTGCACTGCATCAAAGAACCTTACTGGTAATTCACGTTTTCGGGATCCTTCTGCTCGGACCTAACCCAAACTGAATTCACATAATGAAGATAACATCTAAAAGGAATTTTAGGCACCGGAATGGCATCAATCCGATGAATGAGCCACGAGTTATGAATTTTTTTAGTGTTCAAAACTCATCGGTTCAACACTGTTTTTCACTATGTCGACTCTAAAAACTCGCACATTCGGAGATATTCTTCAAAGAATTGGTTCTTGGCCAATACCCAAAAGTTGGAAAGGATATCAAGGCATAACTTGTGGCATATGAATCACTCAGACATGTTGACCCAATCAGAAGTTACGAACTCTTGAATACCGCTAGCATAGTTAATTGGCGAAACCGAAATTTCAAAAACAAATAATTCCTACCATTTTCCTTGATGAATTGGCCTCCGAACCGAACACAAAAGTTGTAGAGAATATCAAAACGGTCTAAACTATTGAGTTTCAAGCCAAAATGAGTTTCTGAGCATAAGTTACAGCTTTTGCAAACAGCACCATAAAACTGATATTCTGCTTAAACTCCTCTAAATCAACCGAGAACTTTTAGCTTCTTCTGAGATTCTTGTGCACGTGTCGCATGAAGAAATAAAGGTCAGTTGAAACCTATGAAATCTCAAATGGATATGTATGTTCATGTATGTTTATGATGCAATTGTGATCTAAATGCAATGCAATGTATGAAAGGATATGTTAAATGGCATGAAAATGAGAGGACAAATTTTGGGGTGTTACACCAGTGGTTTATTTCTTTAGCAGTATGTGTCCAAGGTCATTTGGTATTATGGGAAAGTAAAAGCTATTAAGGCATACACATGTACAGTGATGAAAAATATCAGAATGTGATTCACCTTTCAGTTAAGGTTTTGTGCAGGGCATTGGGATTCAAAATTATGAAACAAGTTCACCCGATGTATATCATTATCCGAAAGGGTTCAACATGTATATTATAGTTCATCATGATCCAAGGAGTCAAGGAACTATTTATTTAAGATTGATTCATTTTCAGTCGCATTCAAGATTAAGTTCGAGTTGGTTATCAGTGCAAGGTGTGGCTATTCAAGTCATCAAGCATTTTTCAAGGTACTAGATTCACTTTGACACAAGGATATGTTTAATACTTTGTTAAGTGAACTTCATGATCTCGTTGTGATAAAAATTCTCGACCTTAAAGTGTTTTTTAAGTCCAAGTAACCATTTTTTTTATCAAATTCACTTGTTAGTCCACTTAAACTCAAGTCCATTTTATTTTTTTTATTTTTGCTCCACATTTAATCCATGTTAATATTCAAGCCTTGTTTTCTTTCCAAAATCCATAAATAATTTTCAGAACCCTTGCGTATGGGCCCATGATGCCTTACTCAATTTCAATAAAATGGTACACCTAAGATTTTAATGCTTGGACGGAATAGTCAGAAAATTGTGTACTTTTTTCAGAATCGTAAACAAGGTATTGTTATACCTAAAGGCTAGTGATCAAACCAACAGATAAGGCTAAGCTGTTTGTTTATTATGTCATGTAATTGAACTATAAAAGGGAGCTCAAGAAATAGAAAAAAAAACGCCAATCGTGGATGGGAAATGAATGAAAAAAATGCAGCACAAAAATATAAAGGATTTTTAAGAGAGAAATAATATAATTTATTATTGGACACATTTCAATTCCACAAAAAAAACTCCCCATTCACCATCACCACCAAAATACCTAACATTCAATTCCATTCTCGTTTCTTCAACTTTTTTCCATCTCAATCGATGATCATCACTTTCATTGATTCGAATCGTGTTCTTGATTGATTTCAATGTCGATTCGTTATTCCTAATCAGTTACTTGATTCCTAGATTTTAGATGTGAGCATGCCGCGTTATTTATCACTGTATTATGAAATGAAGAAAAACGCTGAAGCATACAACAATAAACTAAGCTCCACCAGTATTAAGTCTTCAAAGAAGCCTACTGAAAATCCAAAACCAGTTACAAAATATTGAGAAAAGAGGAGGATTAAAAAAAAGTCAGTTACAAAAAGCCCTAACAGAATCATAACCAACTGATAACAGAAATACCTGTGAAATTCCTAAAACATCCCTTAGTGCGTCTTCTACAAAAGCAAAACTTCATCTCCATTTCGAGTCTCAATCGTTTTCCTCCATTTTCGTTTCCCTCTTAAAACCAGATTCTTCACCCGTTTCATCACCATTTTCTTCATCAACCTCTCTCAGAATCTTCATCCTCATCTATTGCAAAACTTCATCAATCTTCAAGTTTCATCACCCTTCAATCCTCTTCACCAATCTTCAACAATTCTCTTCAATCATAAGCTATCATCACTAACAAAACTCTTCTGCAAATATTCGATTCTTTATCAATTCGTAAATTCCCTTCTTCCTCAATCTCATACTGAAAACTGCATCAAACACCATCAAGGAACTCTCGCTTCTTCAATACTTTTCATTACTGATGCTAAACCTTTGTCATTGTCCACGTTCAAACGATCTATATCGTCTCCTATCCCCATCAATCTAGAGACCTGCATCAAATAAGGAGCACAACACCAATCGTCAATAAAAATATGCAGATTCAAGAACACGTCTCACAAGATTCACCCTGCAAAAAAGAACAAGATTCACAAACAACTACATCAACGAGCCCTCATCGTGTCTTTCGTCTTCATCACACAAGCATCAACAACAACCTACAAAATCTAGAGCAAACGTCATCACATCTCAAGAGCTCCATCGAAATCAAGCAAGAACTCCAAAGCAACACGTGCGAATCGAAAAGCAGAAGAAGAAGAAGAAGAAGAAGAAGACATGAAGTTTATCAGAACCATACCTAAAACGTTTCGTTTCGATAGACGTCGTCTTCACGAGACAATAACACTAGAACCCACTTCCGACTCTTGCGGATTAAGCGGGGTCAAATTCGACGACTCTGATCGTTCTTTAAGATTTGATTTTAATTATGATTTGATTCTGTTTTTCAGGATTATTTGAAATTAAGATTCATAAAAACTTAGCTTAATTGCATCGTAAGAATTTAAAAAGTCATAAAAACCATAATACGCCACTGTTTCAATTAGGAGATAAGAGGATAAGATTTTGGGTTCCCTAGCCACACTGGCGGTGACCCTTGTCACCATCCGGTAGGATAGTTTGGCGGCCAATCCTATATGCGGTAGCACACCATAACAACCATGTCCATATATCTATGATCCACTTGATCAGGTTACCCTAGGAGTCAGCAGGATCACACGGCTCTTATGAGGTCAATTATGTTGACCGCGCACCCACCATATGCTCCCTTAAGGCCTGCGCTTTTGGGCTCAAGATTATTGCTTTTCGCACCCTCTATTCTAAGCCCATATATCCCTTTTAAATGAAAAAACTGCTTACCGCACTCCCCGTCTATTTTCTTTTTTTTAAAATTTTGTTTAGTATAATTTCCATTTTAATCATTAGAAAATACTCAAATTACTAATAAAATTCTACAAAAATTAAAATAGGATCCTAATTCATTTTAGAAATTTTCTACATTTTTACTTTCTGAATTTTGGTATTTTTCAATTTAATTTCGATTTTCCATTTAATTAGTGTTATATTGAATTCTTTCATAAACACTTTATTTTGTACAATTTATTTCTCCCACTTCTTGTAAGATTTTTGTCCCATTCTTTTTGCTATGATTAGAGGACTAATAATAGAACCTGGAATAATTTTTGGTATAATTTTTAGGCTATTTTATCCACTATTTTGGTAATGTTGTTTGTGTAAAATTGTGATTAGATCTTAGGTAGATTTAAGTGACCATTTGACATAGGTTCTGGATAATAAACTTAGGGATTTAATTTCATATTTTTTCCAGGAATTTTACTATTTTTTTAGTGCATTGATTTTAGTCAATCTTTCCATTGTAAATCCATCTAGTGTGGTTTAGCAACTGATTTTAGAATGTTGATATCATGCAAGATCCTTTAGTTTTTAGGATTTAGGTTTAGAAACCGTTCAAGTGTGTTTACATGAAGCGATTAGCCTTTATATTTGTTTTATATGATTTATGTGCATTTTAGAAATTCTTGCAACTTTACACCTTTATTCACTTGTCCATATTTTTGAATCCTCATCTTCAATTCATTTACTAACATCTTCTTTTTGTGCAAGGTATTTTTCAAGGATTCGCTTATGGATTCAGACTATTTTTATTATGCCTCGATTGTATTTTTGTGGTTTATACTTTGTGATGTAATAGTTAGAACTTTATATATGTTACCTATAATTAGGATAGAAAAAGATAAAATGAAGCGTTTAGATGACCAACTTTCAAAAATAAAGAAAAGGAGTTATTCTACCCAAAATCGAAGAATTTCAAATAAATAAATAAATAAAGTTTCATGTGAGTTTGGAATGTGAACGATGTTTGGGACATCAACAGAGATCCAATTGTAACGAACTCCATTAGAGATGCAGAAGTCTGGAACTTGTCTTCCCAGAATAGCTTGTTGTCGCTCCCTGGATTTCCATCCTGGTACAAACACGAAAGTGGTGCGAAAAAGGAAGAGTTGCCATCCAGGTATTTTTATCCTGAAGGAAAGAACAAACTGGGAAGGTATTATTACCCCACCCGACGGGAGCTGGTTACAAATTGGGAAGTTATTATTACCCCACCCGACGGGATCCACGCTCGATAGAAACTGTTTCAAAGGCTGAAGATAAACTACCGTTGAACTGAAACTGCTACTGGAATTGGATAAAAGAAAGAAAAGGTATGGGAAAATGTAGGGAAAATAAAGAGAGTGCTCGAATGGGCTCTACCCCATTGCCTATGTATCTCATCGAGAATTGAGAATCAGAGTCGACATAGTTCCCCTAACTAGGGAGGAAAATTGTGTTTGTGTTTTTTATGGCTTGAACTGCTTATGCCTATGCTCAAGTATTGTAGGCTTGTCTAGAACAAGTGCATTTACTGTTTGCAAGAGACAAGTAGAAGCGGTCTCTTTCGTTAAGAATGAAGGAGATGAGAAAATAAATCTCGAAGGAAAGATGTTTATTTTTGGTTTGAATGTTTTTTAGAAGCTTATTATTTGTGAGTTTGCATACGAGAGTGTAAGCAAGTCTCATTCAAAGGAGAATGTAATTCTTACATTACCCTGAAATGGAATGGATAATAAGAACATCTAGGTAAGGAGAAGACCTCCAAACCTATTTCCAAATACTAAGGCTCAACCACACTAGCCTATTGTATTGCTTAAGTGTTTTTGTTTTTTTTAATTAAGAAGTGTTTTTTAGTTTATGTTTGTAAAGCATCCTTATTCTATAACTTATTCATCATGATAGATACCCTACACATCATCCCCATATAGAATGTGTGCAAGTACCCCGTGGAAAAGTCCCTTGGCATATAAGAAAGCTTGACCTTTATTAAGAGGTTTTGAGTTGTTTTGAGATGAGAAGAGAGAAGCACCAAAAACGAACCAAAGGTAAAAGTCTAATGGGAACTAACAAACCTAAATAAATTTTCATGCTTAGATAAACCAAGGTTAGTGAGGTCTTAAAGATCTCTAATCCTAATAAAGAAGAAGGAGAGAAAAAAGAGAGAATAAGAGGTTAGAAAACAACTTACTTCTCAAAAGAAGATAAGTTGCCTCTAAAGGGGAAAGGAAGGAAATTGTACAAACAAATAAAATTAAATGATTAGATAAACACATATTTGAATGCATAAAATAGAAGAGGAGAAATTGGAATGTGGAAGCTCATCCACATCACATTCACTTACCATTAGCCCCTACATGGTTAGCAAAAACAAGCATAAGCAAAGGTAAGGTAAATAAAACTAAAGCAAGTAAAAACTCAAAGGACAAAGGTTATAAACTAAAAAAAATTAAAAAAAGTCAGAATTAACACTCTAGAAATGACCTATAATGTTCCCTAAGAAAATACATCCCAAACAAATGGAAACAAGCCCACAAACTTCAAAGAAGTGCACTAAAGAAGGAATAGAATAAGATAAGATGAATATGGAAGTATAACACGTATAAATTCTTCATGAAATATCAAATTCATAATCAAATGTTCATTATGGATGTATGATGATGCAAATGAATGAGCATATCAAGTATGTAAGAAACCACTCAAGCCTTAGAAGTAAGATGAAGAAGAAATGAAGGAAAAGTGAACATGGATCACATAAGAAGGTAACTTGGAAAACAAGTCAACATGAAAGATGAAATATGAATTAACATGCATCAAATTCAGAAGCAAGGTGACATGTCAAGATGAATATTAGGTCCACAAGTTAACCACATTTGAACAATTACAAGTCATTTTGAAGTTAAGAGACGAAGAAACATGCATTTGGATGAAACATGTTCAAGTATGCAAAGTAAGACATGAATGGTATGAGAAATGAATGAGATGCTTAAAATTCAGAGGCATGCATCATATTAAATGGAAATGGATGATATGGCATAGCATAAACAAGCCAAATACAAGTCAAGTAGAAGCATAGATGAATAGAGATGAAGAATTAGGTCAAAAGAGGCATGTGAAACAAGTATGGAACATGTACACAAATCAATAATAAAACTCAAAAAAATTACCAATAATTGCATCAAGGAAGACCTATGGTTGTATAAACATGGCTTAAGAAGTCACAAAAAAGATTCATACAATAAAACAAGTTCCTTCTCAAGCAAGCAATCAAACATGATCAAAGAAGTCCACCAAAAGAGCACTCAAAGTCAAAGTACTAAACAAATAGAAAACAAGATTCAAAACTTACTAAATTATGTCTCAATTTACCACAACCATAGGCAAACAGAGTGTCAAAAGAGCTTGCAAAAATTCACAAGGTAACTCACTCAAACAGTAAGGCGGAGCAATTAGGGTTTCACAAGATCATGCACAAAGAGATGGCTCAAAGAGGATGTAAATATGATCTTAAAAATATGAAAACAAATGTTTTTATATGCTTCAAAGTGTCCTCTAAAATATGAAAAGCTAATAGGGATCTAACTATGCACGGATGATGGAAAATAAAATCAACAATGCAAAGTGTCACCAAATGAAACATTTCAAAAGAATTTCAAATAACAATTAATTCAGATGCCAAAAATAAAATAAAAATAGAAAATAAAATTTTCAAAACTTTATCAAAGTATTAGGAGTATTCATGATTTTTTCCATAATTTTTGGATGCATTAAACTATTTTTAAAAATTAAAATGCTATGCAAAATAAAAATAAAAATAAAATGACATGGGCCAGGGGTGTAAGAAACAAGCACAATCAGTTCATATAATGACCAGGCCAACACAAAGGGGTGCGTATAGCATAAAAATCCCAATGAAACTTCTTATAAAAATAAAAGTCAACAAAATTGACTCATCAACAGCCAACAGATCAATCCAACGTGCCATGCTTGGTCAACAAAGCCAAAGTCATCAGATAAACGTGCTTCATCAAGTCAAGGATCCAATATTCTCATCCAATGGTCCTGTTATGTTCTAATTAAATGAATAAATTATGAGACAAACGTGTGAGCTCATTTATGTGTTGGTGTGACACCAAGCATTGGATCAAGATCATGAACATACTAGATTGTTTCTTCCCCAAACACGCCTGCAAATGCCTGGGAAGATCACAGACACCGGAGCCCTAGCTCCGGTCTTCTTTTCAGGTGACTCTCACCGGTGCAAATACCAAAAATCTTCATAAATCAATGACTCACACATCAATCAACTCGTAATGACTTCAAGTACTCAAATATGCAATCAAAACTAACAGATCTATCATGAACAATGAGAATCGAAGACCTAAAGTTTAGATCTGAAAAAATTCAAATCCAAAATACATGCAATTCATTCGTTCAAACATCAAACAAAATAGCTCAGGATCATCAGTGTACTTCATAGATCATAATGCAAGCCATAGAATCAAGAAATAAAAAGTGAATTAGAGCTTACCTGAAAAGTGCTCTGAGACTCAAAACCTTCATAATTCCTTCCTAAAGCTGCAAATCTTCCTCTTTCACTTTCTAATTGCAAAGTAATGAAATTAAAGTCTTCAAACAATGTAGATCTTATGAATATGAAGAAGATGGTTCAAAATCATATTAGTCTGAATCTTCTCTCTTAGCTTCAAACAATGATGGATTTAGCTTCCTCTTACTTCAAGGATAAATAATATGAGCTTGAAATGAAGGAACACTCAGTGTGTAGTGAGATTAGAAGGAGAGAAGATCTTGAAGGATTTTTGGGAATTTGATCAAATGAAGGTGCATGAATACCATTTGAACATGGAGACTGACTTATATATATATATGGTTAGACTTCTGATCATGGTTAGGGTTTTGTTAAACCCTTCGTTAAAGATTTTTAGGGTGTTTTGCAATTTTTCAAGTTGTTGCGTGCACCCTTATTCTCACGTGGCAAAGCCATGAAGAAAGCATCATTCATCCTATTTTCCCTTGATGAATGAGTGTGAAGTGATTACTTGGAGGGAAAGCCACTGAATTTTCAGTTTTGAATGTTTTTGCAGTTTGGCAAAATGGATTGTATGTGATGTATTTGGCACGAATTTGTTTGATCCAAAAACCAAAAATGATCCTTATGGTCTGTATGTTGAGTTGGTAACCTGACTTAAACAATCAGAGACCATCATAATTCAATTTGAACCAATTTGCAAAAGGTGGAAACTTGGTATGCATGAAATTCCATAAATCAAACCCTAACTTCTATTGCGTATATCATTTGATCCATAAATGCTATGAAAATGGTCTTGTACTTTCTGAAACGAGAAAATCATTATCTATAACTTTCATGTTTGAAGAAATTTCATTTGAAGCTTCTTTGATAATGGAAAGTTGAATTGAATATGATGTAAAAATTGCCAAAAATAGAAAGTTCCAAATTATAGGTCCTTGCCATTTTTAGTAAATTTTCACAAACTTTTGATTATTGATGAATGATGATATCCATACCATTCCTTGACCAAAGGAAACTCTATGGACTTGAGAAACATTATTGGAACCTTTGAAATCCAATGGTTGACTTTTCTTTGGAAGTATTAACATTTTCTTACTATACAAGTAACTGAATAGCTGGATGTCTTCCACTTTTAATCAACAAACAAAAATCCATTCTTAGACTATGTATAACATGTGAATACCTATATAAATAATATTAGGTCAAGCCAATGATAGTTTCTTGCTTTTATGCAAAACCCTACTTTGGGTGCATTGTATAAGAGAATGATTACTGATGAAGTTCCTATGAATTTTCCCTCTTCTAGGGACTCAAGGCATCATTTGAATTTGTATGAGATGTGAGGAGTCCTTGTGACTTATTTGAGGAGACTTGTCTCTTGTATTTAACTTTGAAGGACAACAACTTAGCAAATCATTGATCACATGCCCTATGCTTCAATCTATGAATGATATGCCCCATCTTTCTATGCAAAGATGCAATGATGTGTATGCAATATGATATGTTAAATTCCATGAAATGAGAGTAAAATTTTGGGCGTGTTACATCTTCCCCAATTCAATCATCTGTTAATCTGAAAAGAATGGTAGCATCGGCTTTCAGACGTTCGAGATAAACTGTGATTGAATACCAAAACAACCCAGAAAATTTGCACTCTGATGGAAAAGAAGAAAGGGGATACAAACCCAACCAAAGAAACTCTTCTTGGAGAACTCTGAGGTGGTGAACAATAACCAATTAATAACAAAGGAGAACTGTCTTTTGAACAACGCCAGGAGACTACTGGCTTGCCATAACAACTGTGAACTTGGAACCCTGTCTTTTGTACGATGCCAGATGACTACTGGCTTGCCACATCGACGGTGGACTTGGAAACCTATCTTTTGTACGACGCCAGGCGACTACTGGCTTGCCACAATGACAGTGGACTTGGAAAAAATGGGCTATTCCTTACGAATCTTATGTCTTCATACGTCTGTATACGTTCCCCATTAGTACACTTAAGCATGTGGGATAGACATACACTGATCAGGATCCACATCTGAATATATGCTATTACGACCTTGATTAGAATCCTCATTTGAGACATGCGCTGTTACAATTCTCTTCGCATATCTTATGGTCGGATATATGGTAAAAATGTGCATTTGTAAGAATCCGCATCTGAGACATGCACTGTTATGATTCTCTGCATTGCTTCGACAATATAACCCACTATCAGGATCTTGCCTGAGTTGTGATAAAATGACCTTTTTCACATATCCTATGCACCGGATACGTGGTATAAATGTCCACTTAGAATCCGCATCTGAGACATGAGCTGTAACGATTCTGAGTACTATTTCGACGATGAATTTTCATCGTCGGGATCTCGCCTGAGTTGTAGTGAAATGACCCCGTTTTAAACACCCCAAATTTTCCCTCACCTTTTATCACACCATGGCTTGTTATCTTTCATTTTTGTTTTAACATTAGCATTGCATCTCATTTTGCATGTTTGCTTCACTGCATAGTTCAATTTCATCTGCATCTAGGGTTTGTGATCTGAGCAATCCAATAATCAATCTGAGCTATCCCAAAGGTCTTAAAGCTTTCCAAGAGGGTCCATGTGTTTTCTATGATCATATTATGCTCCCCAAAGTTCATGAAAGTCAAGGGATCACAAGAATTGGCAAAGGCATGAAAGTAGAGCTAGGGTTTTCCTACACAGATGACCAAAATTAGGGTTTTGGTTTCAAAGGCCTTAACTCCAAATTTTTTGGTCATTATTGTTACTAATTTTCTTAATATGTTATAAGGATCATGTGTACCAAGTTTTATGAAGAAATTCATTGTGGAAGTCATCTGATCATTGGGTAACTTCTTGAGCAAGTTAAGTCAAAATCAGGGCATCTGAGGCCCCCAACAATGGAACCAAAGGGTCATTTTCATCAAATTGAAGTTCAATGATCTTTATTTGATCTTATAAGTGGTTGGAAGTTCACAATATTGAAGAATTTTGAGCCAATTGCAAACTTGCCATTTTTGGAAATGACTTGAAATGCAAACTTTCCATTTTGGGAAAGATTTTCAACCTCCTCTCTCATGACCAAAAATGCTTCAAATGAAAACTTCTTGGGCATGAAAGTTGTAGATTAGGTCTTTCCCTTTTCAAAAAGTACTAGAACATGTCTTGATTCATCCTATAACTCAAGATATGGCCTTTCAAAGTTGGCAAAAATCACATAATTTCAAGTTTCATGTCAAAGAGGGATTTTGCATATTGGCATTTTAAAGCTTCTAATTGACTTCTAATGTGCACAAATATGTTACAACATGTCAAATAAACTTATAAAAATCAGAATTGGCCCAACTTTGCTTTGTTTTCATGACTTAATCTTCAAGAAATCTCAAAAGGGCCAAAACTCAAAAAAATTGCAAAATTCCTTGGATCCTTCCATCCACTTGTGCCAGCTGCATCAAACTCATTCTATGGCTCTCCACGAATCTTGTTGAGACCAGACACCCCAAAAAGCCAGCTCTGCCATGGCCCATACCTCAAGTACACATAAGTTGGCAATTTTGCATTTCCTCCCATACCAATCAAACTGACCCACCACCCACTCTCTAATCAATCACAACCTCTTATGTAAACCCTAAGGAATCCATTCCATAACACATTTAAGCCTGAATCATCCCATAAGTCAGATTGCACAAAATCACCTTAGAACTTCACTTCTTCGAATCTCCCTGCACAAGCCTCAAACTTCAAATATTTTTCCACCAATCAACTCAAAATCATCCATAGATCACAAAGCACCCACTCCCATGGTCTGAAACCCCCTAAATCAGAAATACGATTTCTGAGTTATTAGAACCAATCACTTCAAAACAGCCATCATAAACTTGTTCTAAGCTTCACATCATCCTCAGGGGGTCCATTGAAGTTTATTTGTACAAGGGAGGAGGCCAGAATGCTCAAAACTGCAAAGCTTCATCTCAAGTATACCTCAAGAACATTTTTTCCAAAACTTGCTATTTTAATTTAAAATATCAATCTTCACGTTCCCCTGATCACTCTGATGTGTTTAGTTTTGAAAATGATTGAGAAATGAGCATGTATGGTTGTTCTGAAAGTTTGCCCGAAAAATTTGTTTGATTCGATTCTTGATTTTGATGAAAAATAAATGTTATATGATGATGAATTCTTGCTTAGGGAGGGTAGTAGATCATTTCTGGAGCTTTAGAGCTTTTAATTTGACCTAGGGAATAAGTTAGGATTTTGAGTGACCGGAGAAGATGACCGGAGCTAGCTCCGGTCACCTGAAAATCATTAAAACCCTAATTAGGGTTAGCTGCCCAGAATGAATTTCCATCCTTGGATCTTGTTTAGGTTAGTGAGCGAATGGCCAGGATTAGTTCATTTAAGTTAATTCTGATTAATTAATTTAATTAAAATCAATTTAGTCACATTTGATCTAGACCATTGATAAATGCGCGCAGTCAACCCCATCCCCTTAAGTTTAAATCTGGACCACAGGATCTGATTACTTCTCATTTTATTTCATTTTATTTTATTTTATTTTCATTTCTTTTGCATATTTATTTTAAAATACCAAAATTCATCACAAAAATATGAAACTTGGCATTTCTGTTTTAAATATTTTTCTCAACCTGAAAATGATTTTTATTTTATTTTTTGCATATAAAAAGTATTTTTAAAATATTTAAATGTTATTTTTAATTAATTAAAGTATTTTAATTAATTACAAATGCATTTAGGTTTCTAAAAATCACCAAAAAAATCATGAACCATTCCAATGCATTTAGAAACATTTTCAAACTCTTCATACAAATTTCTTTTTAGGTTTGATCATAATCTCAAAATTTTCTTTGAATTAGGGTTCTTTAAAATCACAATTTTTAACCCTAACTTTGAAAAATCATTTCTGCCTAACCAAGAAGAGTTTGAACTTGATTCTTTTTGAATTGTTTCACATATTGCATGTAGTTTCTAGGTTAGTTTTATCATGAATTTATCTTGCATTTTTAAATTGATTTGCATTTTACCTTTTGAATTACCCAAAAACCCTAGCAAAATTAGATAAATCATAACTTTCAATAGGATGAGCTTATGACCTTCTCCTTTGGGGTTTGAACTTGTAAAGGTTTAGGGTTTGTTTGAGCTTAATTCCAATTTTTTTATCATGTTGTGTGCTTTTGTTTTGTTCATTTGCATCTCATATGTCCATAAAACCCTAATTTCTCATGTTCATTTGCATTCACCTTACATATTCATGATCATGTGAACTTGCCATGACATTTCAAGCATCCATATGTCATCTTAGACATCTTAGGACATGTTAGAATATTTCTTGATCATTTCTTCATTCATTTGATATGCCTTGCATTCATTACATTTCATGAACATCCATGTGTTTTCAAGCTTCCAAGCATGCTTTTTTGACATCCCATCTTTGTATGATCATTCATATGCACATTGTATGACATTGCATCATCCCATATGCCATTTTCATTGCATAAACACTTCTGACTTTGGTCTTTGCATCTCATTTCATCTCATTTCAATTCATTTCTTCATGCTTTATGTCTTATGAATCCATACTAACTTTTCAGGAACTTTTGGTAAGTTATTTTGGGAGGTGGATTTGCCTTCACCTCTCACCTCTTCTTATTTAATACCTATGCATTTTAACTTGTCTTTGAAGTGAATTTGATTCACTTATGTTCCATCTTTCTCACTTTCTTCCTTTAAGTTACTTATCTTCTTAGGAAGTAAGTAACTTATTCTTCTGCTTCCTCCTCTTTTCATCTGCTTCTTCTCTTGGTGGCTTCCTTGAAGATTCCTCCTCTTAAGCCTCACAAACCATAGGATGCCTAAGAATGATAAATTTTATGGTTGTGTATAGTCCCCCTTGGTCTTTTACCTTTGGGTCTCCTTGAGTCTCTCCTCTCATCTCAATAATCATAGACTAAACTCTTAAAGCTTTAGGACTTTGGAATTTGGGTTATGCCTGCATCCTTCTCTTAGGATGGAGTGTGTAACTTTAATCCTAAGTGTTAAACCTTTAATTTTTTTACACCTCTTAATCAAAACACATGAATAATCACTAAGACTTTATCTTGTAACTTGGGCCTTACATTATGGTTCTATCTCTTCCTTATGGTTAAGAGGGACTAACCCTAGTGTTTAATGGACAAGTCCCCCTCAAGTTGTCTTACAAACTTAAAATCTACTTCTTAATCTCACCATTTAATTAAAATCCATCTTTAATAAAGGCTTGTTATATAATGAATTTAATCCCTAACCATGGATTAAGTTGAGGCATCTTCCTCAGCTTAAGTGTTCTCATCTATCATCCTTCTATTAGGATGGTGTAATGAGTTCACTAATCTGTGATTAGAGATTAAACTCATTACTTAACACTAAACAAAGACCCAAAAACATCTAAATAATCACAAGTAGGTTAATGATCTTAATCATACATCATCATGGTAATTAAGTTGAGATGCTTATCTCATACTTAAGTAGGCTCATTATCCTTAATCAGGGAGGATA
Organism: Lathyrus aphaca; assembly: GCA_963966055.1. NCBI lineage: Eukaryota > Viridiplantae > Streptophyta > Magnoliopsida > Fabales > Fabaceae > Lathyrus > Lathyrus aphaca. Next base: position 203,006,054 of record OZ014523.1, on the reverse strand, counting down.
TAATGAGTTTGCAAGCCCTTGATTTAGGCTTAAGCTCATTAACTTATGAAAAACACCAAAAACAAAAAAAAAAACTGAAAACATCAAAAACAAACAATAATTGTCTCCTTCAGGATTCTTTTCTCATCATACTCATTCACAAACAAGAACTTGCTTCTTCCGTCTAATGTAAGACAGTTAGCACTCGAGCCAGACGAGTCATACACTTGAGCATAGGCAAGCAAGAAGTTCACAATCAAATTCATCTTCAGTCTCTTTGAGTCGAACTACGGTGTTCTGACTTCCTCATTGTACGAGAGGATACGTAGGCATAACTTAACAGTTATCGAACAAAAGTCTCTTTGTCATCCCCATCTCTCAACATTCATTTCTAAGCCTCAGTTCCTGAGCATTCACCCTTTTGCACTGACATCTGTACATTCATTCCTAGCTTTTTCACACAGACAACACATACACTACCCCTTTAAACACAATCTTGTAAGCGTGGATCCCGTCGAGTACGACAAACAATCTGGGTGCTAATATCTTCCTAGGTTGTAACCAACCCCCTTTCTCACTTTCTCTGGTTCGCAACCGTCTTATCCATCTCTTTCCAGGTTTATGCAGCATTACCTTTCCTTCGGGATAAAAATGCCTAGTTGGCGACTCTATTCATGTTCATCTCATCTTCTCTTTTCGCCGACAGTTCGCATCTACATCGGGATGCAAATCTTCGGGAGCGACAGCTTGGCGACTCTGTTGGGGACTTTTGTCTTGCAACCAGGGCTTCTGGTTCTTTTTTTGGGTTTCTTCTAGTGCTTGTTTGATTTGTTTTTATGGGGGTGTTATGTGCTACTTGTGCTTATTGTTTATTTCTTTATTTATTGCTTTTTGTACAACTTTATTTATTGCTTTATTTACAATTTTTATGCATTTCATGTTGTCATCATATCACCTGTGTTGGATTTGTTGTTTTCCTTGGTGGGAGGGATATTGAGTGAGTAAGGTTCCATACTGGGGACATGAGTGACACATAGGATAGAGTGGCTTCATATTCTTTCCCATTCCATTTCGGTCTGGTGCGGGAATATGAAACACAGTTCAGACATGGGTTTCTTCTTGAGAACTCTGTGCTACGGATATCCTGTAGTACTAGGGCTATCTGGGAAGCCTGCTAAGTCTGGATGACCTTTTTATGACCTTCAGCATCTGAAGTGAATTAGAGGAGGAACCTTTATGATTGTTGTAAACAATGTACCTCCGGGTTAGAAGTGTTTACACTTCTCATAACTGATCCAAGTCTGGGGATCCGTGTTCTAGAACAATACATGTGAGGGGGTTGGGATGTTTACAGGTTTGCAGGAATCCTTGGCCCCATCATACCCTTGTTACTAGTTTTGTTTTAAGATTGCACCATTTTGGACTGTTCTTGTGAAACCCTGGACTTGTGACTCTTTATTTGAGTCCCCCACCTGGTTACTGGTTTTCTAAGCCTCCATCCAGACTTATAAACACACATGGACCCTATCAAGGCAGATAACAGATCCAGCACTTGATCACAAACCCTTTGCATATCATTCTGCATACATCATTCTGCATCATTTAACATTTGTCTATTTGTTTTACAAGGTATCGATATATTATCTTTGGTTTTGTTTTGACCTGTTCTACTGCTCAGATTCCTTCAGCTATCTGCATCAGCTACATCAGAGATTCTTTTCAACTCTCTTCATCAGTTGTCTTCATCAGAGACTCTTCTTCAGCATATTCTTCAGTTGCCTTTATTAGCAATTATCCTTAGTCTTCTTCATCAACATCCATTGTCAGCATGGACCCATCCAGAAAGAGCAACATTACCTATCATTTCTTTGAGCCTACTCTGACAGGCATCAGACAGATTCAGGCACTCATCACTCCTGATCATGTCCCTTTTTTCAGGGAACATTATGGTGGCATTATGGACATGATCATGGACCTGGATGCATCCCAGAGGAGCATGATCCACACTTGTCTTCAGTTCTATGACCCTCATCTCATATGTTTCACTTTTCCCAGATTTTTAGTTGGGACCTTTGATGGAAGAGTTCTCCATGTTGTTGGGTGTCCCCATCAGGAGAGGGATTCCTTTCAACCCTGAGATGACTGCTCCCAAGAATGAAGATATAGCTAGAGCTTTGACCTTGGAATCCACTCTCATTGACAAGAGCATGACCACTAAGTTGGAATCCCAGGCCTTCATTTGGATTTCTTGGTTGCTCAGGCCACCCTTCATGCTGCAGCAGGGAAGTGGGACACTGTTTGTGCTCTTCTGGCCCTCAACATATATGGAGTCATCTTGTTTGCAGACAAGCCTAAGTTTGTAAGCAATAGTGCTATCCACCTCTTCCTGTTGAAGAATCCAGTCCCTACCTTGCTTGGGGACTTTTACTACTCAGTGCATCAAAGGAATGAGGAGCAGAGGGGAAGATTAGTCAGATGTTGTGCACCTCTCTTCTACTGTTGGTTATTAAGGCACTTGCCGAAGTCAGACACTTTCTTGAATCCTCATCAGCTAAGGAACTGGGCTAAGAGGATGATTGCCCTTACATCAGAAGACATCTGATGGTGCACTCAGAGCACCAAGGGCAAAGATATCATCACCAGCTGTGGGCAGTATCCCAATGTACCCCTGATTGGAGTAAAGGGTTGCATCAATTACAATCCTTTGCTTTTCAAAAGGCAATTAGGGTATGCCTTGGTACATCCACCAAGAGAGCAAGACTTGACAGAAACCCTCTATTGTGACATTCAACATAACCTTGCCATTTCCAGGCAAGCTGCTTGGGCTTGGGACAATATTCAGACTATGGGGACAGCTATTCTTGGCAGGTGCAACAACATAGCTTCAGCTCAGTATCTTGATTGGTCTCGTATCAGGTGACAGATTACCCGTATGCCTTTCACATAAGAGGATGTACCTGGACCATCGACAGTGGAGCCTGCAGCTACTGTCAGTTTATAGGAGTTTGAAAAATTGAAGGAAAGGAATGCTCAACTCTTTGAAGCTTTGAAGAAGACCCTTTGGGAGAGGAATGATAGTCGTCTGGATAATGAAAGGTTAGAGAAGTTCCGGATTGAGAACTTGACCAAGATTGAGAAGATAGATGATTACATCAGAAGGGCTAGAGCAGGGGAGCTGGTACTGAAGAATGCTTGCAAGGAAGCCAAGACTCAGAAGGCCAGAGTTGAGCATTACTTAGAAGAGAGTCAGGCTAGGTGGATCAGGATCACTGAGGCTCATTCACAGGAAGATCAAAGAACCCATGCTAGGATAGAGCAGCTGGAAGCCAATGAAAAGAAGAATCAGGAGGCCTTGTTAGTAGCACAAAAGGAGATCTCTGAGTTGAAGCTCCGGGCGGGGTTAAAGAGATCAAAGGACCAGGATAAGCATAAGAAATTGACCAGTGCCATTTCCACCATGAACCTTCTTATCAGGACCATCACAGAACACCCAGTTGGCCCAGTGACTGAGGCTCTCCTGAAAGAAGTCAGAGAGGATTATTATGGACTGGATGTTTGATTTCTTTGTATTTTTACTTCTTTTTGTTTGTACTTTTTTCTTTTTTGATGTATTTTGACCCACCATGGGAACTTTGTTGTAATCAAACTATGTGTCTTTACACTTTGTAATATATGGTTTGTATTATTCCATGGGCTTTATCTCTCTTCAGCATCATCTTTCCTCGGGGTCTGGAAGGTCAAAACCAAAGAACCAAACTGGATACCCTTGGAAGACAAATAGACATCCTGCATTGCATACTAACATCTTTTATTTGTTTTGTAGGTTTTTTTTTATTTTGTTGTTGTTTCTCACTTTGTTGTGGTTTCAGGAAACATTGCTCGTAGAAGAGTGTTCCCCGTCAATAGAGTGCATCGGTATCCGACAAGAAACAACCTTTTGGGCTTACAAATGGATCAGGTTCAACAGGATTTGACTGATGTGAGAACCCAAATGGCCAAGGAAAGGACTGAGATGAGGGGCCAAATGAACTAGTTTATGGCAGTGATGACTGGATTGGCTCAAAGCCAGGAGAGACTTAGAGAGTTAGTCGAGCAGAAAACTCCCGAAGAAAACCACCCAGGTACAGGGGGTACCAGCAACAACGATCATGTACAGCCTCGTACAGATGCCCCAGAGTTTGGACCTCATCTGAACCCAGACATCAATGATATAAGAAACACCCAAGGCAACACTAGAGGGAGGGCCTTGTAGGAGGACCCTTAGGAAGAACAATTTACTATGGTCAGGGAAGGAGACGAAGTCTATGATCATGGGCTGGACGAGATAGCAGAAACCCTAAGGTCTCTGGAGTCTCAAAACTCTCTGGGTTTTGATGTCATGGATATGGGATTAGTGGAGGAGGTTAGAACTCCTCACAAATTCAAACCTCCTTGTTTTGAAAGATAGAATGGTACATCATGCCCTCGTACCCATCTTCAGTCTTTCCTGGGGAGATTGAAAGCCTACACAATGGATGAAAAACTGTGGATGTTTTATTTTGAGGATAGCTTGACAGGGGCATCCCGTGAGTGGTACTCTCACTTGACCAGGACCACAGTAAGGAATTGGAAAGACTTGGCCGAAGCTTTCATTTGTCAATATCAATATAATTTGGACATGGCTTCAAACAGAACCCTTCTGATGGGAATGTCACAGTCTTCCCGAGAAAGCTTTAGAGAGTATGCCAAAGATGGAGGCAATTTGCTACTGCCGTTCAACCCCCAATGTCAGAAAGGGAAATGGCAGATATGTTCATGAACACCCTCCAGGGGACTTATATTGATAGATCGGCTACATTCTCTTCCACTAGCTTCGCAGACGTGGTTATAGCTGGGGAAAGAATTGAGAGCCTATTGAAAATGGGAAAGATTTCTGACAACAGCGCCAGTTCAAGCAGTGCAAGGAAACCATTTGTCGGGCCCTGCAGATCTGATGAAACCAATTCTGCACATATGGGACGAGGAAAACCCCAGTATCTGCCAAGATCAATTGCCGCTATCACTATTCCTACTCCACCTCTCCAATACACTCAACAACCACAACATTTTCCTCAACAGCCACAGTTTCCTCAACAAAGATCCTACAACAACAATAACCCACAACAACGCCCTTTTCAACAAAGGCCATCTCAGGTTAACAGGGTGATTGACCCTATACCAATGCCATATGCCACCTTGTTGCCACAACTCTTAAAGTTTAATCTTTTGGAGTTAAGGACATTGGCTCCACCAGATCCTCAGAACCTTCCGAGAAATTACGACGTCAACGCCAGGTGTGCTTTTCATTCTAATGCACCTGGTCACACCATGGAAAAGTGCAGGGCTGTGCACATGAAGGTCCAGGATCTGGTAGATTCAAAAGCCCTGAATTTTGCACCACCTCCTAATGTCACAAAGAATCCTATGCCCAGCCATGGTGGGCCAAAGATAAATGCAATAGAGGTGGGCTCACCCATGAATTTAATTGAAGATACTGCAAGTATTCAAACACCTCTGGCAGAGGTTAAAGCTCGGCTTTTAAAATGCTAGGTGTTTCCAGGTTGTGGGCCTGTTGTGAATCTTGCAAGGTTTCCGTCAATGGGTGTGCAAGCTTGAGGAATGACATCAATGGCTTGATTAGAGAAGGTATCCTGCAAATAACAACAACAGCTTCTACAACACCAGCAACTCCTTTTTTAACAACAAATGTTTCTCCTACAACTACAAAGACAATTGTTCCTACAAACTCATCTACAAAATCAACAACCACCTCTTCCATCACATCAACAAACAATAGTTCAATTGCATATACTTCTACAACTATAGCAACCACCAACAACGACGTCTCCACAGTCACCATCTATTACGACCCTGCAACGGTCCCTGTTTCCAACAATTATCAACAACTATCTCAACAACAATTTCAGCAACAACCAAGCTTTAGTCAACCACCACCAACATCAATCAGAAGTCCTGTCACCATCTTTTATGATCCACAAACAATAACGGTCCCTACCTCTGCTGCAGTTAGTCCGGTCACCATCACGGTGACGGGGCCCATTCCATATGATAAAGACAATGTTGTACCATGGTGTTGCACCCCAAAATTTTCCCTCCCCTAGTCAAGGAATTGTGTACCAAGGTATCCCAAGAGGTTCACAAGGTATCCCAAGAGGTTCACAAGGTTCACAATTAGTCAGAGAGTTTGACAATTCCCTCAGACAAAGCATCCTCCTAAGTAATGCACCCTAAACTAGGGTTTTGGATTTCATCAGGCTAAATGGACTTTCAAGGCCTCAAGTGAGCTTCATAACATCCTACATGTCTTTAATAATCCCTATGTCAAGTTTCAAGGCTTTCGCAAAAGGTTTGCTCAGTCAGATAATCACATATGCAAAAATCAGTCAAAGTGGTTAAAAAGTCAAACTGAGGTCAACTGTGGTCAAACCAAAGTCAAACTTCATGATTTTTTTCCAACATCAAGTTTATGAAGTAATATTCATCATTTGATCAAGGTTTGATCATGATTCATCAAAGAGATTTCAGATCATCAAGAATCAGGAGTTTCTAAATTAGGGTTTTCACAGGAAAAGTCAATTGAAATTTGACCAACCATAACTTTCACATGCTTCGTAAAAAATTTCCCATACAAAGCTCATTTTGAAGGAAATTGAATTCTCTACAACTTTGAGTCTCACAAGCCAAGCCTAAAAATGCTTCATTTGGAAGGTATGAGCCAAAACATTACAGGTTATTTCAAAAGTCAACAAAAAGTCAACATCTTCCAAAGGGCATAATTTGAAAATGGTAAAGGATATGGACATGAGACCAAAAATGTTTGTTAGAGGACTCTCTAATCTTTCTAAAAAGTCCAAGAACACCTTCATATCCTTTAAATTGAGGTAGTTGTGCCTTGTCAAAGTTGGGAAATTTTTGAGGGGTATATGAAGCAAATGAGGTCTCAAATCCAAATATTTCCAAATGGGCCTACCAAATTCCAACCCAATCTCAAAGGTGACATCATACATGACCCAATGCCAAGTATTTCTGATTTTTTAAATTTTTTTTTGTATTTATTTGGATTTTATTTATTTAAATTCAAATTAAATCAAAATATAATATAAGAAACCAATATTTGGATGGGATTTTGGTTCTAGAAACTCATAAACATGATTTAAAGCTGATTCGGAGATTCCAAAATCGTGCAAGGACTTAAGAGAATGAAAAGATTTGATTTTTGGCAAAATTTTGAATGAGATTTCTTCATCATCAAGGCATCAAAAAAGCCCAAAAGACTATCACTTTTTTTGACCTAATTCTATTCATCTATACGTATAGAACATAACACAAGCATAGGGAGGGATTTTGCAGCCAAGAACACCAAGAACAATCTTCAAACATTGCAAGAAAAAGTGCAAATCGGATTCAAGGATTTAGGCACTCTCAAAGGCTTTTGAAGGTCTCTTTGCATTCCTAGAGGATCATACAATGTTTCTGGATCATAAGAACATCCATTCATGCATCAAATCAAGCTAACCGAATCATCTTTTTTCCTTAATATTCATGTTTTCGATTCTCTTAATCTAACCAGTTTCAATTGGTTTTGCTTGCGTAATATGATATATATTGAAGCCAAGATCGTTTCTGGGCAGTTAGATTGGAGTTTCAATGCAGGATACGATGAACACCATGTTTAGGGTTCGTGAGCTTCCAAATTGGGGACGATGATTAAAACTCGATTTTAGTTGAAATTGAGTAGATAATTGGATTTAGTATACTTTGCTTGACTGATTGGTATCATTAGAATGAATTTATTCATCGAATAATGCTATTTATGATTTGCAGGACATCTAGTGAAGCGTGACAACCGTCACTAAAAGTTATAGTGACGGAAGAATTGTAGGTGAAACCTAATACGATGGCCAGAGGAAGAAGACGGTCTTGGCGTGCGTTTCTAATATTCAAAATTTGTTTTATTTTATAATTTTTGTTTTTTGTTTCTTTGTCACACGCAGGTGCGTGTCCCAGTGGCAAGAACTATGCTCGTGAACTTGGGGGGAGCGAGTTCGATTCCCTGCTTCCCCCCCCTTATTTTTGGGCAATTTTCTTCTTTTCTTTTTCTTATTTTCACTAATTAATATTTATTAAATTAATTAATAAACTAATAATTTTTAATATAATTAAAATCACTTATAATTTCTTTTCTTAAAAAATTAATTAATTTCATAAATAAATATTAATTTTTTTTCTTACATAATATATTTGATAATTCTTTTTATTAGTTTTCTTATTTAAATCATTAATTTAATTAGGTTTAAGAATTTAATAAACCCTAATCACATCCTGATTTTTAATAACCCTGATATTTTTTACTAACCCTGATTTATTTTTTCTAACCCTAATAATTGTTGCTTTTATTTATTATTATATTACTTAATTATTTATTTATTTCTCACTTTAATTTAATTACTAGAAAAATGTATAGGCTTATATCAAAAGTAATTTATTTTCGTTCGATTATTATTTAGCTGCCCCAAAGCGATGTAATAGCGTAGATTTACTTTCTTGCCCTTTTATTTATGTTATTTAATTGTTTTGTTAGTAAATAGGGAGTGAGAATCAATTGTAACTAAAATAAATTTCGGAAATTAATTAAATAAGATAAATAATTAAAACACTCACACATGTAAGTCGATCTAAGATCGTCGTCTTCACTTCTTAGGGTTACCTCTCTACTGCCTTATTCAAATGGTCAAGTAGGGTGTCTCAAGCAAATCCCAAAAAATATCATCTTGTCCCTCCCTATAGTTAAAAGATCAGGTCCCTACGATATTGCCTACGGTGTTGCCTAAGAAATGATCTTGTCCCTTCAAAAATTAAAAGATGATTTTCCCTCCCAAGTGGCTAAAGACACCCTACAGTTGCCTATATACATTGACCCTACACATGTCCCTTATTAAACATCCAAGGTAATGACTACCTACTCCTTAATAGTAGGGATAGTATTACCCTATGAAAGAACATAAAAGAATAAGAAAGACTAATCTAGGGTAGGTACCTCGTAGTTACTTGCTCACACCTGCAAAATTACTCTTACACCTCACAACTTCTAAACTAGGCTTTGTATACACCCATACGAGGGTCATTACAAAGTACTTAAAGAAAATTTTCTAATCACACACTACATTTTTCAAAAACAATTAAATTGAGCTAAGTAACTAAGAGCCCATGAATAACCATGGATATAAAGGGTGATAATACCTTCCCTTTATATAACCTACCCCTCGAACCCAAGTCTTTTAATAATGGTCTTTCCTGTTCTTTTATGCCCATTCCTTATGGATAAAATAAAAGTTGGTGGCGACTCTCGCTATCTGCAACATGAATAAAAGTCAGTTCTCCCACCGTGTTACACATGACACTATGGTTCAGACCTTTACTACAACGAAGAAAGAGTCCTTCTTGATTCTTCGGTTCACACACCACAAGTGGATAATGTCGGGGGAGGCGGAGGCTTCACCCGAAGCAGACGCCTCTTCGCGTCACAAGCTCCAAGAACTAATACTGAGGCAGAGGCCGCTGCCAAAGCCAAAGGTAAAAGTGTGGCACTTGAAGAAGCTGCACCAAAAGAAACCCATAAATCATCCTTTGACCAGGATGTGGATGAATTTATGAGGAAAATTAAAGGAAGTGACTACAATGTTGTGGATCAGCTCCACCGGACTCCTTCCAAGTTCTCCATCGTATCCCTGTTGTTGTGTTCCGAAGCTCATCGGGATGCACTACTTAAAATCTTGCACGCTGCCTATGTGTCGGAGGAGATCACAATGAATCAGCTTGAGACAGTGGTGTCTAATGTTAATACTAGCCATGGGCTAGGTTTCACCAATGCTGACTTAACAACGAAAGGACGTCACCACAACATAGCTTTACACATCACCCTGGAGTGTAAAGGGGCTGTGCTCTCGCATGTTCTTGTTGACATTGGGTCTCCAATCAATGTCTTGCCAAAGAAGGCACTTGTCAAGCTCGAATATGATGGTATAGCTCTCCGACCAAGCAATCTGGTGGTTAGGGATTTTGATGGCTCCAAGAGGTCTGTTCTTGGAGAGGTGGAGCTTCCTATAATAATCGGTCTGCAGGTCTTTCAGACTACTTTCTATGTGATGGACATTCATCCGGCCTACAACTGTTTGTTGGGTCGACCATGGATTCACGCTGCTGGCGCAGTTACGTCGACCCTTCACCAGAAATTGAAATATGAGTAGGAAGGACAGATTATCACCATCTATGGTGAAATCCATGAAATTATGAGCCAGGGGTTCGAAGCACTGAACGTCAATGAGGTGATGACTGAAGTATTTGCTGCATTCTAGGAGGATATGATGGGTACTTCAATTGTCTCCTATCAGCAAGCCCGAAAGGTTGTTGAAGATGGAAATGCCCAAGGCTGGGGCAAGCTGCTACCGGTGGAGAAGAAGGAGGACAGATTCGGTTTGGGTTACAAACCATTCCGACAAGATCAAGCAGAGGCTGTTAAGGAACCCAAGTTCGTCAGTGGGGGGATGCTCACCCCAGATGCTTTCAATAACGTGGAAGACGAGGTGGAAAGCAACCTCAACCTGGAGAGCTGGATACGTCCAAAGATCCCGGGTCACCAAGTCCTTAACTGGTCTTCCTAGGAAATTATAAGGGTTACTCCTGCAGAGTAATTATTATTTCCTGCTTTTTTTCAGCATGCAACAAGTCATGCATCTTGCCCAAGGTGTCAGGACTCATTTTGTAATAAGGCCATATTTGTAATTTTGTGCAAATGGAATATCAATGAATATCATACATCTTTTGCAAACAATTCTCTCTTTCGCTCATTGTCTTTTCATTTTTCACTTTTGTACAAAATAATAAAATGGCAATGTTTTCAAAATACTAATTTCATTTACACGTTTTCTAAACAAGATTAAAATTGATCACTAAAACGAACAAATCTCAACCCTTGCAGAGATTATCCTCCAGAATGCACCGACAACAGCACCGTTATGACCTTGTATGACTTTGACAATCCAATTAATCAAGCTGGTGAAGGGGTTGAAGAAGACTATGAGTTGTCTGAAGAGTTAGCCAGGTTGTTGAGGAAAGAAGAGAAAGTGATTACTCCTCATCAGGAGGAGGTTGAAACTGTTAATCTTGGTACCAACGAGGATTAGAAAGAAGTATAGAAAGGGGCCAGTCTGTAAGCTTCAGTAAAAGAACAGCTTATCAACATCCTTCGAGAATACGTCGACGTCTTTGCTTGGTCCTATCAAGACATGCCAGGTCTAGATACTGATATTGTCATGAACAAGCTACCATTGAAAGAAGATTGTCCTCCAGTGAAGCAAAAGCTACGCCGTACTCGCACAGATATGGCCATGAAGATTAAGGAAGAAGTACAAAAACAGTGGGACGCCGGTTTCCTTGCTGTAACTAGTTACCCGCCGTGGGTTGCTAACATTGTACCTTTGCCTAAGAAGTATGGCAAAGTGGATTTTTCATCAAATTGAGGTTATATGGTCTTTATTTGATCATTGAAGTGCTTAGAAGTTCACAAAATTGAAGAAAAGTGAGCTAAACCAAATGTTGCCAAAAATGGAAATGACTTGTAATGTAAACTTTCCATTTTGGGAAAGTTTTTCAACCTCCTCTTTCTCAACCAAAAATGCTTCAAATGAAAAATTGTTGGTCATGAAAGTTGTAGATTGGATCATTCCCTTTTCAAAAAGTACAAGAACAAGATCTAATTCATTTTGGAACTCAAGATAGGGCTTGTCAAAGTTGGCTAAAATCCCATAAATTTCAAGAATGCACCAAAAGGGATTCTTTGCAAAACCATTTGCCAAGGCTTTTTGTGACTTCAAACACACTTCAATACATCATAACATCATAGTGCATTGCCTCTAGATCGGAATTGCCCAGGGAATTGCAAGATTACATGCCTTGAACATCAAGATTTCTCAAAGGGGCGAAAACTTCACTTAATTGCAAAACACCCCATAACTTTATTCCCACATGCTGAATTGCCTCAAGATTGAATTTGTGGACATCCATGAAGTCAGCTGCGCATGGACATGCCCAAAGGCCAGCTGCATTCTTGCACATACCTCAAGTACAATAAATGTTGACTTTGTGCAAATTCACCCATACCAATCACAACAGTCCACCACCCACTCTCTGCCCAATCCAGACACTACAAGCATGCTTCAAAGATCATTTTTCATAACACACACAAGCCTAACTCTCCAAGAACTCAGCATTGCAAAAAACTCTCCCTCTTGCATTTTCCTTCGAAACTCATAGCACACTTACTAACACTCAAAACAAATTCCACCACTCATCTCTAAATCACTCACTGACCCAAAGCAACCCTCAAATCAACAAAGAACACACCATATACAAAATAAGATTCTCAGCCAGTTGGAGTGCAAACTCACAAAACAACCATCATCAAAGCTTTCCAAGCATTGCAACTTCTTCAGGGAGGTCATTTGAGTCATTCTGCACCAAGGAAGTGGCCAGAAAGCTCAAGGGTGAAAAGCTCCACCTCAGGTAGCCATCTGAATTTATTTTTTCCAGAACCTTTCTTTTATGTTACAAAATGAATAAGCATGCTTCACTGGTCATTCTGAACTTTGAAATTTTGAAAATGGTGTAGAAATGAGCTTGTACTGATTCTCTGAAATTTTTGCCATGTTTATGTTTCTCTTCGAATCTGGAGTTTGACTGAGAATAAATTAGTTTTGAGAGTGGATTTGGATTCAGGGAGGTGAGAGGAGTTAATATGGAGCTTTAGAGCTCCAGAAAGTACCTAGGGAAGAAGTTAGGGTTTTTCAGGTGAGGTTGTCACCGGAGAAGACGACCGGAGCTCTTCTCCGGTGACCTGAAAGTGATTAATGAGATAATTAGGGTTAGGGCAGTGTTTAAACGTGGACCCTTGAATTTCTCTTTCCCACGTTGTCGCTCCCGACAAATGAAAAATATCAGATGAAGGTACAGACGCGAACGGTCGGCGAGAGGGACAATGAGAACACACAGCCGTGAACTCACTGGAGAATGAATAGAGTCGCCAGCTAGGCATTTTTATCCCGGAGGAAAGGCAATGCTGCATAAGCCTAGAAAAAGATGGATAAGACGGTTTGCGAACCAGAGAGACTGAGAAAGGGGGTTGGTTACAACCTGGGAAGGTATTAGCACCCAGATTGTCCGCCGTACTCGACGGGATCCACGCTTGAAATATTTGTGTTTTGAAGGGGTAGTGTCAGTGCAATTTGTGTGTATAAAAATAGCTGGAAGAGGATGTACAGGTGTCGGTGTAAAAGAAATGTGAAGTGTATAATATAGAGTGTCAGTGTAAGAACAAGAATGAAATGCTCAGGAGTATGAGGCTTAAGGAATAAAGCTGGAAAGAGGGGGAATATACAGAGACTTTTGTTCGATAACTGTTGAGTTATGCCTACGTATCCTCTCGTGCAATGAGGAAGTCAGAACACCGTAGTTCGACCCAAAGAGACTGAAAGGTGAATTGACTTGTGAACTGCTTGCTTGTATATGCTCAAGTGTAAGACCTGTCTGGCTCAGGTGCAAACTGTCTTGCATTAGACGGAAGAAGCAAGTTCTCGGTTGTGAGTGAGGATGATGAGAAAAGAATCCCGAAGGAGACGATTATTGTTTGTTTTTGAGTTTTCAGTCTTTTATTGTTTTTGGATTTTGTCATAAGTTAATGAGCTTAAGTCTAAACCAATGGATTTAGTAAACTCATCACATCTTCCCTCTGATTAGGGGTAATGAGAATGCCTTAAGTGTGAAGTCAGATTCTCACACTTAATCACCTATGGTGTAGGATTAAGATCATTAACCTACTTGTGATTAATTAGATGTTTTTTGGTGTTTTTGTTTAGTGTTAAGTAATGAGGTTAAGCCATAATCAGGGATTAAACAGACTCATTACACCATCCTAATAGAAGGATAATAGATGAGAATGTTTAAGCTGAGGAAAACTCCCCAACTTAATCCATGATTAGGGATTAAACTCATGACAAAACAAGCCTTTGATTAAATGGATTTTATTTAATGGTATGATGATGAAGTGATTTTTATGGTTTGTAAGACAACTTGAGGGGGACTTGTCCATTAACACTAGGGTTAGTCCTTCTTAACCAGTTAAGGAAGAATTAGAACCCTAATGCAAGGCCCAAGTTACAAGTGTGGTGTCTTGATGATTATTAAGTGGATTGATTAAGAGATTTAAACACATTAAGGATTTAACACTTAGTATTAAAGTTATACACTCCATCCTAAGAGAAGGATGCAGGCATAAGCTTAATCACAGAGCCTTAAAGCCTTTAGGGTTTAGTCCCTGATTATGAGATGAGAAGAGAAGACTCAAAAGAGACACAAAGGTAAAACTAAAAGGGGAGACTAATCAAAACCCTAATCATTGTCATGCTTGGTTGTCCCTAAGGTTTGTGAGGTTTTCAAAGAAGATCTTCAAAGAGAACCACCAGGAAGCAGATGAACAGGATCAAGAGAAGCAAAGTGACTTGCTTCATTCAAGAAGTCAAGTCACTTGAAGGAAGAAAGTGGGAGGAAGAAGAATGAGCAAGCTCAATCTCAAACACAAACAAAAATGCAGCAATGGATGCAAGAGAGATGAAAAGAAAAGTTATGAGAAGTGAAGGCAAATTCACTTCTCAAGTTCACTTACCACCTGAAATGTTAGAAAGAAATGCAATGCAATGCTAAATGGGGTGAAATGGTATGATGCTAAACAAAACCAGAAGCATGTTGATGATGATAATGATGCTATGAGATGCTACAAGCATGAGACAAGACATGGAGATGTTCATACAAGTTCATGGATGTAAATGATGCAAGTTAGGAAGCATGAACTTACATGAAAAGTTATGAAGCATACAAAGCAAACAAGATGGCAAATATGGGATGCAATGATCAAACATGCTTTCTATATGTCTTATGAAGTCAAATGAATCAAATGGAGGCATGGAATGGCATGGCAAGTCAAGTCATGCAAGAGAATGCAAGAAGGATGCACATGAAAGCCCAAATTAGGGTTTATGAATCAAACATCAAACAAAAACCAAAAACAGAAGCAAAACCTAAGATAAAAAATGGAAAATGCCATCCAAAGAAACCTTAAACCTATACTAAACCAAAGCCCAAAGGAGAGGTCTCAACTCTTAACCAATCTCAAGTTATGATTTTTCTAAGTTATTAGGGTTTTTAGGGCTCCTAAACAAAAGAAATGCCAAACAAATTGAAAATGAAGGAACAAATCATGGCCTTTTAATCCTAGAAACTACATGCTAAACACAAAACAATGCAAGAAGAACCAATGTCCAACTCCTCTTAGATAGGCAGAAATGAATTTTTGAACTTATGATCAAAATAATGCACCAAAAATGATTTAATTCAATGGAAAATTCTCAAAATGCATCAAGATCAAAAAAGAAATTTGGTTTGAAGGTTGGACAATGTTTCTAAATGTCTTAGAACATTTCATGAATTTTTTGGTGATTTTTAAATACCTAAAGGTATTTTTAATAAATTAATTTCCATTAATCTATTAAAAATAATCCTTTAAATATTTAAAAATACTTTTTTAATGATAAAAAATAAAATGAAAATATTTTTGGGTCTTAAAAATTAATAAAACTTTTAAGAAAAAGTTTCATAATTTTTAAGACATTTTTGCTATTTTAAAATAATTATGCAAATCAAATGAAAAGAAAATGAAAATAAATGAAATTTAAATGAATTAATGAGAAGTAATCAGATCCAACGTGCCAGATTCAAAGTTACACGCGCGGGAATTGACTGCGCGCCACATCTCACGGCTCAGATTCAAATTTCGCTAATCAATGCTTAAACCCTAACCCTGCCGTTAATCACTTTCAGATGACCGGAACAGTGTTCCGGTCATCTTCTCCGTTCACCTCAAAATGCAATCTCTCTCTCCAGGCCATTTTAGAAGCTCTAACTCTCCAGAAATCATCTACTAACTATCCTAAGCACGAATCCAGCATCAAATCATGTTTAGACTCACACACAAACAAGAATCGAAGCAAAGAAATTTCTAGGTCAAACTTTCAGAACACCATAACATACTCATTTCTTGCTCATTTCAAAAAGTAAATAGATCCCAATGATCAGTGCAACATACAAAACAAGATTCTAACATGAAAATGGAGTTCTGGAAAAAAAGTTCATGGAGTCACCTGAGATGGAGCTTTTGATTCAAAGGCTTTCTGGATGGTTCTTTGGCTCAAACAGGTCCCAATGATACCCCTTTGAAGCTTTGCACACTTGGTTGGAGTTTAAACAGCCTCTTGAGTGAGTTTGCAGAAGCTCTGACCAAGGGAATGTGAAAATCGTATTTGAGTTATGGAGGGTTTCAGGCCAAAGTAGTGGGTGGTTTCTGGTCAGTGGAGCAAGGTGAGTTGATGTGTGGAGTTTGTTTGAGTGTTCTTGGCTTGTAGAAGCAGATTCGAAAGCTTTTGCTTTATGGAGTGAAAATGGTGAAATGGAGTTGTGGTTTGTTTCAAGCCTGGTTCTTGGTTGCTTTGGGCTCAATGAAGCATGATGAGTTGATTGATGAAAATGGTTTGAGTGTTTTGTGGCTGGGCAGAGAGATTCGAAGCAATTTGCAAAATGGTGTGTTTTGTGAATGTGTTCAATGAGAGAGTTTCAGCCTTGCCTCTTGATACATTTTGCTTGCCAAATGATATTGTATTTTAATCCTATAGGTCAGATGATGTGACCTGGCCTATAGTGATTGGTAAGTTTGCTTTTGCTCAAAAGTCAAATTTTGTGTAAGGAAAGTATGGCTCATGATCTAGGCAAGTACAAGCATGGGGCTGCGCAGCAAGGGTGAGGGGAAAGGCTAGCCAAAGTCAGCAGCCAATGTCACAAGTTGTAGGAAGTGAAATGAGTGGTTTTGCAACTTGTTACACCTTTGGTTCACATGTGATTTCTTTGGCCAACCAAACATAAACCATGGGCATTCTTGGTCCAATTCCGACTTTTAAAGCCTAAGGAATGTTTGTGTGATGGTTTGAAATGAATTAGAGGTTGTAAAAGGCATTGGTTCATGGTTTTGCAAAATTTCATACTTGGTGCATAACTTGAAAAATCAATGATTTTTGCCAACTTTGTCACACCATAACTTTTGATCCAAGAAGAATTTGATCATGTTCTTGTACTTTTTGAAAAGGGAAAGATGATATCTACAACTTTCATGACCAAAGTTTTTCCATTTGAAGCATTTTTGGATCAAGAATCAAGGCTTGAAAAATGACCTAAAATGAGGCATTCTTGAAAAGTCAACTATGCCCAAAAAGTCAACATTTGCAAAACTTCCAAATTCTTGATTTCTATGAACTTCAACCTTCTTCCATGATCAAATAAAGATCATATACACTCAAAATGATGAAGATCACCCATTGGTTAGGTCATTGGGGGCCTCAGATGCCCTGATTTTGCACTGACTTGTCCAGAAAGTCAACCCTTGATCAGATGACTTCCCCATGGAATTTCTTCATGAAAATTGATATGCATACTCCCTATACCATATAGAGACCAATGGAAACAAGAATGACCAAAAAACTTGGGGTTATGGCCTCTGAAACCAAAACCCTAATTTTAAAGTCAACTGTGCAATCAAACTTGGCTCTGCATCCATTCAAACCCTAGTTCTTGTGATTCTTTGGAAATCTTGACCTTGAGAGGATGTAATATGATGCTTGAACACATGTAGACCCCTTTGAATTGATTGGTGACCTTTGGGGTGGCTCAAGAAGCTTTGGGATTGCTCAGATCACAAACCCTAGGTGCAGATGACTTAGAAATTATCCAGTGAATCAAAAATGAGATATGGGGTGATATGATTGTGTTTATGCATATGAGAATGATCACAAGCCATGGTGTGAATGAGTGAGGGCAAATTTGGGGTGTTTACAGTTGCCCCTATTCAAACATGAGTTAGCTGTGCAGGTTGTAAGCGACGGCTTAACAGGCAAACAAGATAACTTGTGGTTGAATACCAAAGACAGTCCAAAATTTGCACTCACAGAAATGAAGAAGAAAAGGGATATAGATTGTAAAGGAAAATAAAGTATATTGCAAAGCGGGAAACAACGCAATGACGGGGACGGCCGACATGCTGGGGATAAAAGGTAAAGCCAAGACGGGGACGGCCGACTAGCTGGGGAAAATCGAATTATGATGGGGACGACCATCAGGATAAAGCTGTAAAATTTTCTGGGAGTTAATGAAACATGACGGGGACGGCCATCAAGTTCATAAAGCAAGGTAACCGACGATGGGGACGGCCATCGGGCTAAAAGAAAAGGAAAAGGGACCACGACGGGGACGGCCATCGGGTTAAAGAATAAATGAAACAAACAGATGATGGGGTACGGCCATCAAAGGTGAAGGACGATCACCTAGCAGGGGACGACTGCTCTGTTGGGGATAAAAGAAATATGATGGGGACGGCCATCAAAGGTGGAGGACGACCACCTGGCAGGGTACGGCTGCCGAAAATATCAACGATGGGGACGGCCATCGGATAGAAAAGGTCAACGATGGGGACGGCCATCGGACGAGCATGATGGAGGACGACCATCAAGAAGTGGAGGACGACCACTCAGCAGGGTACGGCTGCTCTCGAGGTTTCTCATGACATAGGACGAATGCCAGATAACCAAAATCAACAATGGGGACGGCCATTGGATAAAATGATGAAGGACGATCATCAAAAGGTGGAGGACGACCACCTAGCAGGGGACGGCTGCTAAATATCAACGATGGGGACGGCCATCGGATGAGCATGATGGAGGACGACCATCAAGAAGTGGAGGACGACCACTCAGTAGGGTACGGCTGCTCTCAGGGTTCATCATAACACAGGACGAGTGTTAGATAAGAAGGAAAATTTGTTTTGTTGGAAATCTACTGGGGAATAGTAAACACGGACGAGTGTTTACAACCAAGAAAAGAAAGTATAAGTGTTTAGATGTTGTGTATAGATTAAAGATGCGGACGAGCATCCTATGATACGGACGAGTATCAGGTAGAAACAAACTGACACGTGTTCAGAGATGATGATACGGACGAGTATCAACTGGTTAACAGAGAACACGGACGAGTGTTGTATCTGAAAGGACTCTTCTGGGGAATAGTAGACACAGACGAGTGTCTATATTCAAGAAGACACAAGTGTTTGACACAGTGTATGGATTAAAGATGCGGACGAGCATCCTTAAGACTATGATACGGACGAGTATCATGTAGAAACAAACACTAGACGCAATGTTCTGAGATGATGGTACGGACGAGTACCAACTGGTTAACAAAGAACAAAGACCACTGTTGAATCTGGGGGGGTATATAACTGGTATGTACAAGATACGGACGAGTATCTGTATGAGAGCGAGTGTTGTATAGATGGTGTTTAACTGTTGGGGAGGGTGACACGGACGAGCGTCAAAAGGAGAAAAGTGTGATATCAACAAGTATATGGGTTGCAAAAGTGTAAGCGACTGCGCTGGGGATATGACACGGACGGGTGTCAAGAAAGTGTATATAGGTATATGTGAGTGCAAAGAGGACGTCCTTGGCTCTCTGCTGAGGTATGACACGGACGGATGTCAGGAAGTATCTGTAATGCGGGTGATCTTGTTTATAAAGAGTGTTCAGGCGACTTTACTGGGGAGTGTTGATACGGACGGGTATCAAAAGGAAATATATACTGGTGTTTGTGATTTGTGAGGCAACTGCTTTTGCTGGGACTCTGGTGGGGATTTCTGTACAATGATGATGAACGGTTATTATTCACAAGTGTTCGATTCACAACATGACTTATAATTATGCTATGTATTTGATTTTTGCCGTGATGCTCCGTGTTAGACGGAATGCTACGCTCTGAGGGGAAAATATGATGCAAATGCCATGATTATGCAAAGATATCAAACCGGGATTCGGATCCCGTTGCTGATCTGTTTGAAATGGACATCCCAGCTGGGGATGAGATCATTGGTAGATCTGGTGAGATGTATCTGTTTGGGGAATACAAGTCACTGATTGACAGATCCTTGTAATGAGAGACCCAGCTGGGGTTTGTAGGAGCTTTCTTCACTCTGTTGTGATTCCTTCGTGCGTTGCTCTTCTGAATAGAGGCTGCGGATTCTGTGGGGAGATGATTCCCTGATTCTTGCATTCTGCTGAGGATGAGATGGCAACTCGGCTGGGGAATTATGAGAGGCAAATCAACTGGGGAGAGCAACAAGAGGCAACTCAGCTGGGGGAAGTCATGAGAGGCAGCTCAGCTGGGGATAGAGCATTTCAGATGTTGAGATTGAGTGTATGTTGATTTGGCAACTTCGCTGGGGAAATGGGCACCTTCCAGCGCCACATGGAAGATAGACCGAGTTGATAATGATCTGCCAGCTTGCTGAGGGTGAAGCTTTCATGCCCCAAGTTACGTTCTGGATACCTGCAATCCTGAAAAAGATAGAAAAACGCACAAGATAATCCCGAGGTATCCCTTACTGGATTCCGTCATAGGAGTTAGGATACTTCCGAGAGTAAGTATATTTCCTGCAGGCATGTTTTTATTTTTTTAGAGAAAAACATTTGTACTTATGCAATTATATTTTAGAGATATCAGACATCTTTTGCAAATAAAAATATACAAAATGAGACATGACTGGAAAATCTGATTTTATTAATTCATATGCCCTGAATTGGCGAGATACAGTCAAAGGAACATATCCCCTGAAATGAGGAGATTGTTACAAATTGAGAAACAAAAATGCTGGCAATGTTGACGACGCTTTAGGGAGCTTCCCCTTCTGCTATGACTCGTATGACAATTGACGTTCTTCTCACCTTGCTTTCTGAAGAAGGCTGATTCTGATTGAGGCTTGATCCTTTTGAAGCTTTCCAAGTTGCAAGTGATACAGACGAATTCAGAATGCAGTTGTTCGCTTATTCCCTTATTTTGCATGGATCGCCCTTTCGGGTTTTCAATCCATCGGGATACCCATTTTTGCCTGAGTTGTCCAATGCGGCTTTTCAACTCAGCGGGTGTACAATTTTTTTATTTTCCCTTATTTTTGCCCGAGTCTTTTATTCTGTTTTTGACTCGCCGGGATGCCCTGTTTTTGCCTGGACTTACATTCTGTTTTTATGTCCAGCGGGTCGTTTTTATGCGAAGTATTTTTAACTGCATCTGAATTCACAGGGGACGGGAAATCTTCACCATCCATGGTGCTGAGCATCAGTGCTCCACCAGAGAAAACTCTCTTTACCACGAATGGTCCTTCATAGTTCGGAGTCCATTTGCCCCTGTGGTCTGTATGAGGAGGGAGGATTTTTTTCAGCACAAGATCTCCTACTTGATACTCTCGGTGCCTGACTTTCTGATCGAAGGCTTTCTTCATTCTCTTCTGATATAACTGCCCATGACAAATTGCAGCCAATCTTTTCTCTTCAATCAGACTCAGTTGTTCGTATCGGGCCCGAACCCATTCTGCTTCACTCAGTTTAACATCCATTAATACCCGTAACGAGGGTAACTCAACTTCAACAGGTAGGACTGCTTCCATACCATACACAAGTTGATACGGTGTTGCCCCAGTGGATGTCCTGATTGATGTGCGATACCCATGCAGGGCAAATGGTAGCATTTCATGCCAGTCTTTGTAGGTGACTACCATCTTCTGCACAATCTTCTTGATATTTTTATTTGCCGCCTCAACAGCGCCATTCATCTTTGGCCTGTAAGGAGAAGAATTGTGATGTTGAATTTTGAAGTCCCGGCACAGTTCTGCCATCATTTTGTTGTTTAAGTTGGAACCATTATTAGTAATGATTCGCTCGGGAACTCCGTACCGACAGATGATATCTCTCTTTAGGAATCGGGCTACCACTTGCCTTCTGACATTTGCATATGAGGCTGCTTCAACCCACTTGGTGAAATAGTCAATGGCGACCAGGATGAATCTGTGACCATTTGAGGCAGTTGGCTCGATCTTGCCAATCATATCAATGCCCCACATAGCAAAGGGCCATGGTGAAGACATGATGTTCAAAGGATTGGGAGGCACATGCACCTTATCTGCGTAGATCTGACATTTATGACATTTTCTGGCATAAGCACAACAGTCTGCATCCATTGTGATCCAATAATAGCCTGATCTTAACAACTTCTTAGCCATGGCATGCCCTCCTGCATGGGTACCAAAGGAGCCTTCGTGCACTTCATGCATCAATAAATCTGCTTCTGTCTTGTCAACACATCGGAGGAGTACCATATCAAAGTTCCTTTTGTATAAAGACCCATCAGTGTTCAGGAAGAAACTACCAGCAAGCCTTCTCAAAGTCTTCTTATCATTGGAAGATGCCCCAGGTGGGTATGTTTGATCCTCCAAGAAGCATTTAATGTCATGGAACCAAGGCTTATCATCCTTGACGACATCTGCTGCAAATACATATGCTGGTCTATCAAGTCTGGACACTGAAATCTGAGGTACAAAGTTGGCAGCTTGAACCTTGATCATGGACGAAATGGTAGCAAGAGCATCTGCAAATTGATTCTCGTCCCGAGGGATATACTCAAGCTTGACTGTTGTGAAGAAAGTCAATAACCTTCTTGTATAATCCCTGTAAGGTATCAGATGATCCTGGTGGGTGTACCATTTGCCGTTGGTTTGATTGACTACCAAAGCTGAATCTCCGAATACGGTCAATGTCTTGATCCTGAGGTCAATGGCTTCCTCAAGACCCATAATGCAAGCTTCGTATTCAGCTTCGTTGTTAGTGCAGTTGAAAGTGAGTTTTGCCGAGAAAGGCATGTGAACTCCTTTAGGTGTAATGAGTACTGCACCAACACCACGACCATTCATGTTAACAGCCCCGTCAAACATCATAGTCCATTCTTCTTCTGGGTCAGGCCCTTCAGTGTAAATAGGCTCTTCATGATCTTTTGCTCTAATGAACATGATGTCTTCATCAGGGAAGTCAAACCTCATAGGCTGGTAGTCATCAATGGGTTGCTCAGCAAGATATTCAGATAGTACACTGCCCTTGATGGCTTTCTGAGATGTGTATTGTATGTCGTATTCTGTGAGGATCATCTGCCATCTTGCAACCCGTCCGGTAAGTGCTGGCTTCTCAAATATGTACTTAACTGGGTCCATCTTTGAGATCAACAAAGTAGTGTGGGTCAACATATACTGTCTCAGTCGGCGAGCAGCCCACGCTAAAGCACATCAAGTTTTCTCGAGCAGTGAATAACGTTGTTCACAGTCGGTAAACTTTTTGCTTAGGTAGTATATTGCATACTCTTTTCGACCAGACTCGTCATGCTGGCCCAGCACACACCCCATCGACTCTTCTAATACTGTCAAGTACATTATCAGAGGTCTTCCTTCGACTGGAGGCATAAGGATTGGAGGTTCTTGCAGATATTCTTTGATCTTGTCAAAAGCCTTTTGGCAGTCTTCATTCCACCTGACCGTTTGTTCTTTCCTTAACAGCTTGAACAAAGGTTCGCAGGTTGCCGTTAGGTGAGATATGAACCGTGAAATGTAATTCAATCGACCTAAAAACCCTCGAACTTCTTTCTCAGTTTTCGGTGCAGGCATCTCTTGGATGGCTTTGACTTTATCAGGGTCAACTTCAATGCCTTTCTCGCTCACAATAAAGCCCAGCAGCTTACCGGATCGCACCCCGAACGTGCATTTGTTGGGGTTCAACTTCAGTTGATACTTCCTCAGACGCTTGAATAATTTGAGCAGATTCACCAGGTGATCTTCCTCTGTAAGGGACTTGGCGATCATATCATCCACATAACATTCTATTTCTTTATGGATCATATCGTGGAATAGTGTCACCATAGCCCGTTGATATGTGGCACCAGCATTCTTCAGTCCGAATGGCATCACTTTGTAACAGAACGTGCCCCAGGGTGTGATGAATGTTGTCTTCTCCATGTCTTCAGGTGACATTTTTATCTGATTGTATCCTGAAAATCCATCCATGAAGGAGAATACCGAGAACTGAGCCGTATTATCAACCAATACATCGATGTGAGGTAATGGGAAATCATCTTTCGGGCTGGCTCTGTTCAGATCCCGGTAATCAACACACATCCTCACTTTGCCGTCTTTCTTAGGCACAGGTACTATGTTAGCAACCCACGGCGGATAGCTAGTCACAGCAAGGAACCCGGCGTCCCATTGCTTTTGTACCTCCTCCTTGATTTTCATAGCCATGTCCGGACGAGTACGGCGCAGCTTCTGTTTAACTGGCGGGCATTCTTCTCTCAAAGGCAGCTTGTGCACGACAATATCGGTATCCAACCCTGGCATGTCTTGGTACGACCAAGCGAACACATCTACATACTCTTGAAGCAGGTCTATCAGTTGTCTCTTCACTGAGTCTTGCAGGCAGGCCCCGATTCTAACTTCTTTCACGTCTTCATCTGTACCAAGATTGATCACTTCAACCTCCTCCTGGTGAGGAGTAATAACCTTTTCCTCCTGTCTCAACAACCTGGCTAGCTCTTCAGGAAGCTCATATTCTTCTTCAACCCCTTCATCAGCTTGATTGATTGGATTGTCAAAGTCATACGAAGTCATAACCGTGCTGTTGTCGGTGCTGTCTGGAAGGCACTCTCTGCAAGGGTTTAATTTGTTCATTTTAGTGATTGATTTTAATCTTGCTTTAGAAAAGTGAAATGAAGTTATCATTTTGAAAACACCGCCATTTATTTTTTTGTACAAAAAAGAAAAATGGAAAAACAGTGAACGAAAAGAAAAAGACTCGTTTGCAAAAAGATGTCTGATATTTCATTAATTAATCTTGTTGCACAAAAAGTACAGATGGCCCGGTTACAAAATGAGTCTTGTCATCTTGGGCAAGATGCAAGACTTTGATGCATGCTATAAAAATACAGGAAATAATAATTACTCTGCTCGAGTAACTCTTATAATTTCCTGGGAAGACCAGTTCGAGACACTGCTCCCCGGGATCTTTGGACGAATCCAACTTTCCAGGTTGCGCTCCTCTTCCAGCTCATCTTCCAGACAGTTGATAGCATCGGGGGTAAGCATCCCCCCACTCACAAAACCGGGCTTCTCAGCAGCCTTTGCTTGATGTTGAGTTGGTCTGTAACCCAACCCAAATTTGTCTTTCTTCTCCTCCACAGCTAAAACCTTGCCCCAGCCTAGGGCAGTTCCTTCCTCAACAACCTTCCGGGCTTGTTGGTATGATGACATGGAGATCCCAGATACAGCAGATGCTTCATTGACATTCAAGGCTTCAAATCCTTGGCTCATTGTTTCATGGATCTCCCCATCCATTTCAATATACTTATAAGTAGCCAGATGGCTAACAAATATATCCTCCTCCCCACAGATTGTAACAACTTGGCCTTCCCACTCAAATTTTAACTTTTGGTGAAGGGTAGACGTTATTGCGCCGGCGGCGTGAATCCAGGGTCTACCCAACAAACAGCTGTAGGCGGGCTGAATGTCCATCACATAAAAGATAATTTTAAAGGTCTGTGGGCCAATTGTCACAGGTAGCTCAATCTCTCCCAGGACCGATCTCTTAGAACCATCAAAGGCCCTTACTACCAGGTTGCTGGGTCTCAATGCCAATCCGTCATATTCTAACTTCACCAGAGCCTTCTTTGGTAAGACATTCAGGGATGAACCTGTGTCCACCAGCACATGTGAAAGGACAGCTCCTTTGCATTCCATGGTGATGTGCAAGGCTTTGTTGTGGTTGCGGCCATCCGCTGTCAAGTCAGTATTGGTGAATCCTAGCCCATTGCTAGCAGTAACATTTCCAACCACGGTTTCCAACTGGTTGACAGTAATCTCTTCAGGCACGTAAGCTGCGTGCAGGACTTTAAGTAGTGCATTCCGATGGGCTTCGGAGCACATAAGCAGTGAGAGGATAGAGATTTTGGATGGCGTCTGGTGAAGCTGATCCACAATTTTGTAATCACTCTTTCTGATGATTCTCATAAACTCATCAACTTCTTGATCGAACGGCGTCTTCAAGGCTTCTTTAACAGCTTGATCTTCCTGCACCGGGCTCTTTCCCTTTTCCTTGGCAGCAGCTTCTGCTTCGACAGTAGGTCTTTGAATTGGTGGAGCAAAGAGACGTCCGCTTCGAGTGAAGCCTCCGCCTCCCCCCACATTATCTACTTGTGGTGCAGGTGTTAATGTTTCAAGAGTGATTCTTTTTCCTTCGCAGTACACGTCAGAGCCATAGTGCCAAGGGATGGCCCTATTGCTTTCATATGGTACTGGTCCAGGCACCATGACAGTGACTGGACTGATTGCTGTTGCTGAAGGGACTGTAACTGTTTGTGGATCATAAAAGATTGTAACTGGTTCTCTGATGGGAGCGGCACCTTCTGAATGGTAGGCAGAGTTGTTTTCAGGATCATAAAATATGGTGACGGTAGAGACATCTTCATGATTGATTGCTGGTGTTGTAGGAGACATTGGCGGAAGAATGGATGTTGTCGTTGTAGGAGTCTCAAAATGGAGTGAAGCTGAAGTTGTAGCAGGAAAATTTGTTGAAAACTGATCAGTTGAGATAATAGATGAAGTACTTGTTGATGAAGCCGAAGAATTGTCAGGAACAATAGTTGTTGCAGTTGTAGGAGGTTCTGAAACCGTTGCTGAGGGGTTTGCTGGATTTGTTGGAAATGATGTAGTGATCTGAAGTTGGCCACTCTGAATGAGGCCATCTATGCCATTCCTCAAATTATCGCACCCATTTACCGAGATATTGCAGTAAGCACAACCCAATTCACACCCCGGGAACATCTGACATTCCAAGAGCTGAGCTTTGATTTCCACCAATGGTGTCCTGATCTGTCCCACACTGGTTATTAAATAAGACGGCTTGTCTTCTTCAATAGCGTTTATCCGGGGACCACCATGGTTTGGCATGGGGTTTTTATTGACATTGGGTGGTGGTGCGAAATTCAGAGCCTTGGAGTCTACCAGGTCTTGTACCTTCATATGCAGAGCCCTGCATTTTTCTGTGCTGTGGCCAGGTGCGTTTGAATGGAAGGCACACCTAGCGTTGGAGTCATAGTTCCTTGGTAGACTGTTGGGATCCGGAGGTGCCAGCGTCCTTAGCTCAACCAGGTTGAGTTTCAGAAGCTGTGGCAGCAATGTAGCATATGGCATTGGGATCGGATCGATCACTCTGTTAGCTTGAGATGGCCTCTGTTGGAATGGCCTTTGCTGGTTATTGTTGTTGCTGTTGCTGTTGTTGTAATTCCTTGGAGGATACTGATTCTGTTGGTGGTACTGAGGTTGCGGCTGATAGTTTTGTTGAGGAGGTTGATAGACGGGTTGAGGATGTGCTGGAGCAGGAATGGTGACTGCTGCTATTGACCTTTGAGCATATTGGGGCCTGCCCCTGTTTGAATGGATGGCATTGGTCTCGCTAGTTCTTCTCGGTCCCGCAAAAGGCTTTCTTGTACTACTGGACGAACTTGCACTGTTGTCTGAGATCTTTCCCATTTTTAACAAGCTTTCAATTCTCTCCCCAGCTATGACAACATCTGCGAAGCTAGTGGAAGAGAAAGCGGCCAGCCTGTCAATATAGGTCCCCTGAAGGGTGTTCATGAACATATCTGCCATTTCCCTTTCAGACATAGGGGTTTGAACAGCAGCAGCCAATTGCCTCCATCTCTGGGCATATTCTCGGAAACTTTCCCTTGACGACTGTGACATTCCCATTAGGAGAGTCCTATTGGGTGCCATGTCCAGATTATACTGATACTGTCTGATGAAGGCCTCTGCCAGGTCCTTCCAGCATCTAATAGTTGCCCTTGTCAAATGGGAATACCATTCCCTTGATGCTCCAGTCAAGCTATCTTCAAAATAGAACATCCAGAGCTTCTCATCCATTGTATAGGCCTTCAGCCTTCCCAGAAATGATTGTAAATGAGTCCGGGGGCATGAAGTCCCATTATACTTTTCGAAACAAGGAGGCTTGAACTTATGGGGGATCCTGACCCCGTCTACCAAGCCCATGTCCATGACATCGAAGCCCAAAGAGTTTTGAGATTCTAAGGACCTCAACTTCTCAGCTATCTCATCCAATCTTCTATCATAAGCTTCTTCACCAGCGCCCATTACTGTGAATTGGTCCTCTTGAGGATCTTCTTGAAGTACTCGGGCTGCGGTGGCAGTCCCTTGAACATTTGCTGGAATATTGACCTCAGGATGGAGGTGTGGTCCAAATACCGGAGGGTTGACGTGAGGTTGGACTCTTTCATTGTTACTGGTACCGGCAGTCCCTATATGCGGATCTTCTTGATTCTGCCTTTCCACCATGGCCCTCAATCTTTCCTGGCTCTGAGCCATGTTGTTCATAACTTCCATAAACTGATTCATTTGATTCCTCATTTCTAGCCTTTCATTTGCCATTTGATTTCTGACCTCAGTGAGGTCCTGCTGCATCTGATCCATTTGAATTCCCGGAAGGTTGTTTCGGGTTGGATAACGGTGCGGACGGTTGAGGGGAAATACCCGGCGCCTAGCAATAGTTCCTGATTTATCACAACAGAGGTTAGCAACAATAAAACAAAACCTACAAAACAAACAAAGGGTTAGCATGCAATGCAGTTATGCTTATTTGTTCTCAAGGTATCCGGTTTGGCCTTCAGTTTTGACCCTTCCAGACCCTTGAAGATGCTGTTGTTGTTGCTTTCAAAGCGAACTCAGATGGAACAAACTAACACAAATATATTACAGAAGGTGAAATAATACAACTTGTTCATTTTACAACACAAGCCCTCAAAGGGGTCAAAATACATTACAAAATAAAAGTACATGGAAAGAAAGCAACAACAAACAAATGGTCAAACACCAAGACCAAACTCATCCTCACGAACTTCCTTGAGAAGTGCTTCGGTCACAGGATCAGCCGGACGCTCCGTGAGATTCCTGATGAGGAGATTCCGGGTTGCAATAGCTGCTGCTAGCTTCTTATGCTGAGTTTGGTCCTTGGACCTCTTCACCCCTGCTTTGATCTTTAGCTCTGATATCTCCCTCTGGGCTGCTGCCAGGGCTTCTTGTTGTTCTTTTGCACTAGTTTCCAGTTGCTCCATCTTGTCTTGAACTCTCTTGTCCTCTAGAGTACGAGCCTCGGTGATCCTGACCCACCGGGCTTGACTCTCCTTCAAATACAAGTCTGTCCTTGCTCTCTGGAACTGGGCTTCTTTGCAAGCATTCTTCAGAATTTGTTCACCAGCCTTAGACTTTTTGATATAATCCCCAGACTTCTCAATCTTAGTCAGATGTTCTACTCTCATCTTCTCCAACCTCTCAATCTCCCTCATACCTTCACTCCTCTCCCGGAGGGTCTTCTGCAAGGCCTGAGTTAGCTTCTCATTTCTTTCCTTCAAGCTCTCGAACTCCTCCAAACTGATAGTGGCAGGGGGTGGTGCTGAAGATGACTCAGGCATGTCTTCTATGGTAAAGGGCATCCCAGAGAATTGGGCCCTGGCACGGGACCACTCATAATATTGTGCTGATGCCACATTGTTGCACTTCCCCAGAATGGTTATTCCCTTGGTTTGAACATTATCCCAGGCCCAGGCAGCCTTCCTAACAACAGCCAAACTAATCTTGTTCTCACAATAGAGGGTCTCAACCAAGTCCTGTGCCCTAGGAGTATGGACCAGTGCATAGCCCAGTTACCTCCTGAACAGCAGAGGATTGTAATTAATACTGCCCTTAACTCCTATCAAAGGCACATTAGGAAAATGCCCACAGCTGGTGATGATATCTCTGCCCTTGGTGCTCTGAGTGCACCATCTGATGTCAGCTGAAGTTAGAACAGTGAGTCTCTTAGCCCAGTTACTCTGCTGATGAGGGTTCAGAAATGCATCTGTCCTGGGTAGATGCTTGAGAAGCCAAGTGTGGAACAATGGAGCACAACACCTCACTAATCCCCCCCTCTGCTTTTCATTCCTCTGATGCACTGAATAGTAGAGATCCCCTAATAAAGTGGGCACTGGGTTCTTCAAGATGAACAGATGGATTGCATTCTTGCTAGTGAATCGAGGCTCATCTGCAAACAATACAATTCCATATATACTCAAGGCCAGTAAAGCACAGACAGCTTTCCACTCTCCTACAGAAGCTTTCAGGGTAGCTTGAGAAATTAAGAAGTCCAGATGAAAGCCAGGGATTCCAGCCTTAGAGGTCATATGCTGCTCAATCAAAACAGGTTCCAGATGCAAAGCTTTTGCTACTTCTCCATTAGCAGGAAAGACCATCTCAGGGTTGAAAGGAATTTCTCTCCTGATAGGCATACCAACTAAGGAGGAGTACTCTTCCAATAAGGGGCCCAACTGAAAGTCTTGAAAGGTGAAACATCTCAGTGGGGGATCATAAAACTGAATGCAGGTGTGGATCAGGCTTCTCTGTGATGGGTCCAGATCCATGACCATATCAAGTATATCTCCATAACTTTCCCTGAACAAAGGTATGTGATCTGGAGTGATCAGGGTTTGAACCCTCCTGATGTCTGATAACTCTGGTTGGAAGAAGTGATAAGTGATGTTTCTCTTTTTAGGAGCCATGATGCTGAAGACTGAGTAGAGACAGGTGCTGATGAAGATACTGAAGAGTGGGCCACTGATTGGCTGGTGCTGGTGATAGCTGAAGCAGGTGCTGGTGAAGATAGGTCAATACAGAAGATGGGGTCAAAACCAAAACCAAATGAAGATGGATACCCTGAAACAAATAAGCAAATGTCAATATGATGCAATGATTATGTATGCAGATGATATGCAAAGGGTTTGTGACTGAGCTGGATCTGATCAAAATGCCCTGATATAGGTCCAAGTATGTTCAAGAATTCCAGATGAGGTCTATAAATCCAGTAACCAAGGTAGGGGACTCAAATAAAGAGCCACATGTCCAGGGTTTTAGAATCACAAGAACTGTCCCAAATTGGAGTATTCTTAATCAAGTCAAAGTAACAGGGTATTCTGAGGTCAAGGTACCTGCAAACCTGTAAACAGCCCAACCCCCTCACAGGTGGTGTTCTAGAACAAGGATCCTCAGACTTGGATCAGTTATGAGAAGTGTAAACACTTCTAACCCGGAGGTACAGTGTTTACAATAACCATAACAATTCCTCCTCTAATTCACCTCAGTTTCTGAAGGTCAATACTAAAAGGTCATCCAGACTTAGCAGGCTTCCCAGATAGCCCTAGCATTGCAGGAAATCTGCAACACAGAGTTCTCAAGAAGAAACCCATATCTGAACCGTGTTTCATATTCCCGCACCAGACCGAAATGGAATGGGAAAGAATATGATTCACTCTAGCCTAGGTGTCACTCAGGTCCCAGGTGTAGGACCTTAACTCTCAATAGAACCCCACCCACCAAAGCAAACAACAGATCCAGCCAGCAACATGACAGTATGATATATACAAATGCAATAAAGAAAAGCAGTAAAGCAAACTGTACATAAATCAATAAACAAAAATAAATACAAGCACAAATAAGCACATAACACCCCAGTAAACACAAATCAATCAAGCGCTAGGAGGAACCCACAAAAAGGACCAGAAGCCCTGGTTGCAATATAAGGATCCCCAGCAGAGTCGCCAAGCTGTCGCTCCCGACAAATGAAAAATATCAGATGAAGGTACAGACGCGAACGGTCGGCGAGAGGGACAGTGAGAACACACAGCCGTGAACTCACTGGAGAATGAATAGAGTCGCCAGCTAGGCCTTTTTATCCCGGAGGAAAGGCAATGCTGCATAAGCCTAGAAAAAGATGGATAAGACGGTTTGCGAACCAGAGAGACTGAGAAAGGGGGTTGGTTACAACCTGGGAAGGTATTAGCACCCAGATTGTCCGCCGTACTCGACGGGATCCACGCTTGAAAGATTTGTGTTTTGAAGGGGTAGTGTCAGTGCAATTTGTGTGTATAAAAATAGCTGGAAGAGGATGTACAGGTGTCGGTGTAAAAGAAATGTGAAGTGTATAATATAGAGTGTCAGTGTAAGAACAAGAATGAAATGCTCAGGAGTATGAGGCTTAAGGAATAAAGCTGGAAAGAGGGGGAATATACAGAAACTTTTGTTCGATAACTGTTGAGTTATGCCTACGTATCCTCTCGTGCAATGAGGAAGTCAGAACACCGTAGTTCGACCCAAAGAGACTGAAAGGTGAATTGACTTGTGAACTGCTTGCTTGTCTATGCTCAAGTGTAAGACCTGTCTGGCTCAGGTGCAAACTGTCTTGCATTAGACGGAAGAAGCAAGTTCTCGGTTGTGAGTGAGGATGATGAGAAAAGAATCCCGAAGGAGACGATTATTGTTTGTTTTTGAGTTTTCAGTCTTTTATTGTTTTTGGATTTTGTCATAAGTTAATGAGCTTAAGTCTAAACCAATGGATTTAGTAAACTCATCACATCTTCCCTCTGATTAGGGGTAATGAGAATGCCTTAAGTGTGAAGTCAGATTCTCACACTTAATCACCTATGGTGTAGGATTAAGATCATTAACCTACTTGTGATTAATTAGATGTTTTTTGGTGTTTTTGTTTAGTGTTAAGTAATGAGGTTAAGCCATAATCAGGGATTAAACAGACTCATTACACCATCCTAATAGAAGGATAATAGATGAGAATGTTTAAGCTGAGGAAAACTCCCCAACTTAATCCATGATTAGGGATTAAACTCATGACAAAACAAGCCTTTGATTAAATGGATTTTATTTAATGGTATGATGATGAAGTGATTTTTATGGTTTGTAAGACAACTTGAGGGGGACTTGTCCATTAACACTAGGGTTAGTCCTTCTTAACTAGTTAAGGAAGAATTAGAACCCTAATGCAAGGCCCAAGTTACAAGTGTGGTGTCTTGATGATTATTAAGTGGATTGATTAAGAGATTTAAACACATTAAGGATTTAACACTTAGGATTAAAGTTATACACTCCATCCTAAGAGAAGGATGCAGGCATAAGCTTAATCACAGAGCCTTAAAGCCTTTAGGGTTTAGTCCCTGATTATGAGATGAGAAGAGAAGACTCAAAAGAGACACAAAGGTAAAACTAAAAGGGGAGACTAATCAAAACCCTAATCATTGTCATGCTTGGTTGTCCCTAAGGTTTGTGAGGTTTTCAAAGAAGATCTTCAAAGAGAACCACCAGGAAGCAGATGAACAGGATCAAGAGAAGCAAAGTGACTTGCTTCATTCAAGAAGTCAAGTCACTTGAAGGAAGAAAGTGGGAGGAAGAAGAATGAGCAAGCTCAATCTCAAACACAAACAAAAATTCAGCAATGGATGCAAGAGAGATGAAAATAAAAGTTATGAGAAGTGAAGGCAAATTCACTTCTCAAGTTCACTTACCACCTGAAATGTTAGAAAGAAATGCAATGCAATGCTAAATGGGGTGAAATGGTATGATGCTAAACAAAACCAGAAGCATGTTGATGATGATAATGATGCTATGAGATGCTACAAGCATGAGACAAGACATGGAGATGTTCATACAAGTTCATGGATGCAAATGATGCAAGTTAGGAAGCATGAACTTACATGAAAAGTTATGAAGCATACAAAGCAAACAAGATGTCAAATATGGGATGCAATGATCAAACATGCTTTCTATATGTCTTATGAAGTCAAATGAATCAAATGGAGGCATGGAATGGCATGGCAAGTCAAGTCATGCAAGAGAATGCAAGAAGGATGCACATGAAAGCCCAAATTAGGGTTTATGAATCAAACATCAAACAAAAACCAAAAACAGAAGCAAAACCTAAGATAAAAAATGGAAAATGCCATCCAAAGAAACCTTAAACCTATACTAAACCAAAGCCCAAAGGAGAGGTCTCAACTCTTAACCAATCTCAAGTTATGATTTTTCTAAGTTATTAGGGTTTTTAGGGCTCCTAAACAAAAGAAATGCCAAACAAATTGAAAATGAAGGAACAAATCATGGCCTTTTAATCCTAGAAACTACATGCTAAACACAAAACAATGCAAGAAGAACCAATGTCCAACTCCTCTTAGATAGGCAGAAATGAATTTTTGAACTTATGATCAAAATAATGCACCAAAAATGATTTAATTCAATGGAAAATTCTCAAAATGCATCAAGATCAAAAAAGAAATTTGGTTTGAAGGTTGGACAATGTTTCTAAATGTCTTAGAACATTTCATGAATTTTTTGGTGATTTTTAAATACCTAAAGGTATTTTTAATAAATTAATTTCCATTAATCTATTAAAAATAATCCTTTAAATATTTAAAAATACTTTTTTAATGATAAAAAATAAAATGAAAATATTTTTGGGTCTTAAAAATTAATAAAACTTTTAAGAAAAAGTTTCATAATTTTTAAGACATTTTTGCTATTTTAAAATAATTATGCAAATCAAATGAAAAGAAAATGAAAATAAATGAAATTTAAATGAATTAATGAGAAGTA
Source organism: Lathyrus aphaca (assembly GCA_963966055.1). Classification (NCBI taxonomy): domain Eukaryota; kingdom Viridiplantae; phylum Streptophyta; class Magnoliopsida; order Fabales; family Fabaceae; genus Lathyrus; species Lathyrus aphaca. The sequence goes on along the minus strand of OZ014523.1, from coordinate 202,971,498 downwards.
ATCAGATCCAACGTGCCAGATTCAAAGTTACACGCGCGGGAATTGACTGCGCGCCACATCTCACGGCTCAGATTCAAATTTCGCTAATCAATGCTTAAACCCTAACCCTGCCGTTAATCACTTTCAGATGACCGGAACAGTGTTCCGGTCATCTTCTCCGTTCACCTCAAAATGCAATCTCTCTCTCCAGGCCATTTTAGAAGCTCTAACTCTCCAGAAATCATCTACTAACTATCCTAAGCACGAATCCAGCATCAAATCATGTTTATACTCACACACAAACAAGAATCGAAGCAAAGAAATTTCTAGGTCAAACTTTCAGAACACCATAACATACTCATTTCTTGCTCATTTCAAAAAGTAAATAGATCCCAATGATCAGTGCAACATACAAAACAAGATTCTAACAAGAAAATGGAGTTCTGGAAAAAAAGTTCATGGAGTCACCTGAGATGGAGCTTTTGATTCAAAGGCTTTCTGGATGGTTCTTTGGCTCAAACAGGTCCCAATGATACCCCTTTGAAGCTTTGCACACTTGGTTGGAGTTTAAACAGCCTCTTGAGTGAGTTTGCAGAAGCTCTGACCAAGGGAATGTGAAAATCGTATTTGAGTTATGGAGGGTTTCAGGCCAAAGTAGTGGGTGGTTTCTGGTCAGTGGAGCAAGGTGAGTTGATGTGTGGAGTTTGTTTGAGTGTTCTTGGCTTGTAGAAGCAGATTCGAAAGCTTTTGCTTTATGGAGTGAAAATGGTGAAATGGAGTTGTGGTTTGTTTCAAGCCTGGTTCTTGGTTGCTTTGGGCTCAATGAAGCATGATGAGTTGATTGATGAAAATGGTTTGAGTGTTTTGTGGCTGGGCAGAGAGATTCGAAGCAATTTGCAAAATGGTGTGTTTTGTGAATGTGTTCAATGAGAGAGTTTCAGCCTTGCCTCTTGATACATTTTGCTTGCCAAATGATATTGTATTTTAATCCTATAGGTCAGATGATGTGACCTGGCCTATAGTGATTGGTAAGTTTGCTTTTGCTCAAAAGTCAAATTTTGTGTAAGGAAAGTATGGCTCATGATCTAGGCAAGTACAAGCATGGGGCTGCGCAGCAAGGGTGAGGGGAAAGGCTAGCCAAAGTCAGCAGCCAATGTCACAAGTTGTAGGAAGTGAAATGAGTGGTTTTGCAACTTGTTACACCTTTGGTTCACATGTGATTTCTTTGGCCAACCAAACATAAACCATGGGCATTCTTGGTCCAATTCTGACTTTTAAAGCCTAAGGAATGTTTGTGTGATGGTTTGAAATGAATTAGAGGTTGTAAAAGGCATTGGTTCATGGTTTTGCAAAATTTCATACTTGGTGCATAACTTGAAAAATCAATGATTTTTGCCAACTTTGTCACACCATAACTTTTGATCCAAGAAGAATTTGATCATGTTCTTGTACTTTTTGAAAAGGGAAAGATGAGATCTACAACTTTCATGACCAAAGTTTTTCCATTTGAAGCATTTTTGGATCAAGAATCAAGGCTTGAAAAATGACCTAAAATGAGGCATTCTTGAAAAGTCAACTATGCCCAAAAAGTCAACATTTGCAAAACTTCCAAATTCTTGATTTCTATGAACTTCAACCTTCTTCCATGATCAAATAAAGATCATATACACTCAAAATGATGAAGATCACCCATTGGTTAGGTCATTGGGGGCCTCAGATGCCCTGATTTTGCACTGACTTGTCCAGAAAGTCAACCCTTGATCAGATGACTTCCCCATGGAATTTCTTCATGAAAATTGATATGCATACTCCCTATACCATATAGAGACCAATGGAAACAAGAATGACCAAAAAACTTGGGGTTATGGCCTCTGAAACCAAAACCCTAATTTTAAAGTCAACTGTGCAATCAAACTTGGCTCTGCATCCATTCAAACCCTAGTTCTTGTGATTCTTTGGAAATCTTGACCTTGAGAGGATGTAATATGATGATTGAACACATGTAGACCCCTTTGAATTGATTGGTGACCTTTGGGGTGGCTCAAGAAGCTTTGGGATTGCTCAGATCACAAACCCTAGGTGCAGATGACTTAGAAATTATCCAGTGAATCAAAAATGAGATATGGGGTGATATGATTGTGTTTATGCATATGAGAATGATCACAAGCCATGGTGTGAATGAGTGAGGGCAAATTTGGGGTGTTTACACACGTGTGATGGACGCCTGAGATCATTTCATTAACTTTAATTATGGATTAAATATTTAATTAATTAGGTTTAAGAGGATTTGAATGTGGACCATCAGATTGCGCGTTGGTCAACCCAAGAAATCCCAGTTTCAATCCAAGCCCTTGATTCAGCTTACTTTTATTTAATTCAGCTTTAATTCATATTTTTCTTATTTATTTTGTTCCATTTATTAAAAATAGCTAAAAATTTCCAAAACTATTATCATTCTGCATTTTGATTTAAAATAATTTTCTTAACCCAAAATTATTTTTATTTTTATTTTTCATATTAAAAAATCATTTTTTAAGCATTTAAATGTTTATTTTAATTAACTAATGGAAATTAATTAATTAAAATATCTTTTAGGTTTCTAAAAAATCCCAAAAAAAATCATATTGCATCTTTAAAAATTTAGAGACATTTTCATACCACCCACACAAATTTCTTTTTGGTTTTGAACCATTTTTGATAATTTTCTTGAATTTAGGGTTCATAAAATTCACATTTTAGAACCCTAACTTCAAGAATTCTTTTTTGCCTAACCAAGAATGGTATGACAATGATTCTTTTTGCATTGATCTTCATTTGACATATAGTTTCTAACATAATTTTGTCATAAATTTATCCTGCATTTTTGAATTGATAGGCATTTTTTCTCTTTAGGTACCTTAAAACCCTAGGAAACTTAGAAAAATCATAACTTCCTTAGGGTTAAGAGTTAGGTCTTCTCCTTTGGAGTGAGACATCATATGGGGTTAGGGTTCTCTTGATTGCATTTTCAATTTTTTATCTTGTCATGTGCTTCTATTTTTGAGTTTTGCATCTCATGTTGCATGAAAACCCTAATTTCTCATCTCCCTTTGCATACCGATTGCATTTGTTTGCATTCATGAACTTGCCATGACATTTTATGCATTCACATGACATATAAGACATCCTAGGACACATTATAATCATGCTTGACAATTTCTTCATCCATTTGCCATGTTATGCACTCATTTCATTTCATGTGCTTTCATGAATTTCCATGCTTCTTTCATGCTTCATTTGCATCCTCATCACTTGTATGAACATTCATATCTCTTGACATAAATTTGCATCATCTCTTAGCATCATTTACATCATGAACATTCTTCTGGTTTTAGTTTGCATCCTTGCATTCATTTCATTTTCATTTCATTTTATTTCTTTATGCTAACTTTTCAGGTGGTAAGTACTTTGAGAAGTGAATTTGCCTTCACTTCTCACAATCTCTTCTCATCTCTCTTATGCATTCATTTCTGCATTTTGTGTTTGTCTTAGAGTGAGCTTGCTCATTCATGTTCCTTCATCACTTTCTTTCTCCAAGTTACTTATCTTCTTCAGTGAAGTAAGTAACTTGTTTCTTCTGCTTCTCCTCCTTTCATCTGCTTCTTCCATTGGTGGCTTCTCTGAAGATCTCCTGCAAGCCTCATAAACCCTAGGAACACCCAAGAATGATCAAAATTATGGTTTGATTAGTCCCCCATTAGTTTTAACTTTGTGTCATCTTTGGTGTCTCTCCTCATCTCATAATCAGAGACTAAACCTTCAAGGTTTTAAGGCTTTGTGATTAAGGTTATGCCTGCATCCTTCTCTTAGGATGGAGTGTATAACTTTAATCCTAAGTGTTAAACCCTTGATGTGTTTAAATCTCTTAATCAATTCATCTAATAATCACTAAGACATCAAGCTTGTAACTTGGGCCTTGCATTAGGGTTCTAATTCTTCCTTAATTGGTCAAGAAGGACTAACCCTAGTGTTAATGGACAAGTCCCCCTCAAGTTGTCTTACAAACCCTTAAATTCACTTCTTAATCTTATCATTAACTAAAATCCACTCTAATAAAGTTTTTGTTTTGTCATGAGGTTAATCCCTAATCATGGATTAAGTTGAGGTATCTTCCTCAGCTTAAATGTTCTCATCTATTATCCTTCTATTAGGATGGTGTCATGGGTCCATTAAATCCTTGATTATGGCTTAAACTCATTACTTAACACTAAACAAAAACTCCAAAAACATCTAAATAATTGCAATTAGGTTAATGATCTTAATCCTACATCATGGTGATTAAGTGTGAGGTGCTTACTTCATACTTAAGGTATTCTCATTACCCCAAATCAGAGGGAGGATGTGATGAATTTACTAACCCTTGGTTTAGGCTTAAGCTCATTTTCTTATGACAAACTCCAAAAAGCAATAAAAGATTGAAAACACAAAAACAAGCAATAATCGTCTCCTCTGGTATTCTTTTCTCACCTCATTCCCTCATAAACGAGAACTTGCTTCTTCCGTCTAATGCAAGACAGTTTGCACCTGAGCCAGACAGGTCATACACTTGAGCATAGGCAAATAAGCAGTTCACAAGTCAGTTTACTTTTCAGACTCTTTGAGTCGAACTACGTAGGCATAACTTAATTGTTATCGAACAAAAGTCTCTGTCTCTTCCCCCCCTCTTCCAGCATTATTCTTTTAAGCCTCATTCCTGAGCATTTCACTTCACTTCTTTTGCACTGACACTTGTACATCCTTTTCCAGCTTTTGCACACAGAATAGCACTGACACTACCCCTTTAAACACAAATCTTTCAATCATGGATCCCGTCGAGTACGACGGACAATCTGGGTGCTAATACCTTCCCAGATTGTAACCAACCCCTTTTCTCAGTTTCTCTGGTTCGCGACCGTATTATCCATTTCTTTCCTAGGTTTATGCAGCATTACCTTTCCTTTGTGATAAAAATGCCTAGCTGGCGACTCTTTTCACCTTCACCTTCATGTTTTCTTTCGCCGATCGTTCGCGTCTGTACCCCTATCTGACCCGGTGTCATTTGGTGGGAGCGACAACTTGGCGACTCTGCTGGGGACCCTTATACTGCAACCAGGGCTTCTGGTTCTTTTTGTGGGTTCTTCCTAGCGCTTGTTTGATTTGTGTGTACTGGGGTGTTATGTGATAATTGTGTTTATTTATTTTCTTTATTTATTGCTTCATGTACAGCTTTATTTACTACTTTATTTATAGTTTTTTATACATCATACTGTCATTATCATTGCTGGATCTGGCTTCTGTTTTGGTGGGTGGGGTTCCACTGAGTGATTAAGGTCCTATACCTAGGACCTGAGTGACACCTAGGCTAGAGTGGTTCATGTTCTTTCCCATTCCATTTCGGTCTGGTGCGGGAATATGAAACACGGTTCAGATGTGGGTTTCTTCTTTAGAACTCTATGCTACAAATTTCCTGTAGTGCTAGGGCTATCTGGGAAGCCTGCTAAGTCTGGATGACCTTTATTTTGACCTTCAGAATCTGGAGTGAATTAGAGGAGGATCCTTTATGGTTATTGTAAACACCGTACCTTCGGGTTAGAAGTGTTTACACTTCTCATAACTGATCCAAGTCTGAGGATCCTTGTTCTAGAACATTACATGTGAGGGGGTTGAGTTTTTTACAGGTTTGCAGGAACCCTTGGCCACATCATACCCCGTTACTGTATTGTTTAAGAGTACTTCACTTTGGACAGTTCTTGTGATTAGCCCTGGACATGTGACTCTTTATTTGAGTCCCCCACCCTGGTTACTGGATTTCTTAACCTCCATCCGGATCTTTGAACATACATGGACCTTATACCAAGACATATAATCAGATCCAGCTCTTGATCACAAACCCTTGCATATCATTTGCATATATCATCATTGCATCATTTAACATTTGTTTATTTGTTTTTCAGGGTATCCACCTCATTATATTTGGTTTGGTTTTGCCCCCTTCTACTGCTTAGACCTCTGCCTCAGTTATCTTCTTCAGCATCTGCTTCAGCTATCTCCTTCAGCACCTGCATCGGTCTGTCAGAGACTCACCTGCATCAGTCTGCTAGAGACTTACCTCCAGCTTTTCAGTCTGTGATCTTCATCATCATTTGTCTTCAGCTTCTTTAGCAGCACTCATGGATGTTCCAAGGAAAAGTAACATATCTTATCACTTCTTTGAGCCCTCTCTGACTGGTATCAGGCAGGTCCAGTCCCTTATCACACCTGACCATATCCCACTGTTTAGAGAGCACTATGGGGGTATTCTAGACATGGTTATGGATCTTGATTCATCTCAGAGGAGCATGATCCACACATGCTTGCAGTTTTATGACCCTCCACTCAGATGCTTCACCTTTCCAGATTTCCAGATGGGGCCTCTGTTGGAAACGTTTTCCTTGTTTATTAGAGTGCCTATCAGAGGAGGGATCCCCTTCAACCCAGAGATGACTGCTCCCAGAAGTGAAGAAATAGCAAGGGCGTTGCATTTGGAGCCTGCCCTTATTGAGCAAAACATGACAACAAAAGCTGGGATTTCTGGCTTACACCTGAACTTCTTAATTTCTCAGGCCACCCTGAAGGCTGCAGTGGGAGAATGGAAGACAATCTGTGCACTTTTATCCCTCAACATATATGGGGTTATATTGTTTGCAGATGAGCCCAAATTTGTGAGTAAGAATGCCATCCACTTATTCCTGCTGAGGAACCTAGTGCCTACATTGCTAGGGGATTTTTACTACTCCATCCATCAAAGAAATTAAAATCAGAGAGGGAAGCTAGTCAGATGTTGTGCTCATTTGTTCTACTCTTGGCTACTCAGACACTTGCCTAAATTAGATGCCGTCTTGAACCCCCATCAGCAGAAGAATTGGGCCAAGAGGTTCATTGCATTAACATCAGATGATATCAGATGGTGCACTCAGAGCACCAAAGGCAAGGATATTATTACCAGCTGTGGGCAATACCCTAATGTGCCTCTGATAGGAGTAAAAGGTTGCATCAATTACAACCCTTTAATGTTTAAGAGACAATTGGGATATGCCTTGGTTCATCCTCCCATAGGACAGGATTTAGCTGAGACCCTAAACTGTGAAGTTAAACCTAACTCAGCTATTGTCAGACAAGCTGCCTGGGCTTGTGACAACATTCAGACCAAAGGGACAACCATGCTTGGAAGATGTAACAATATTGCCTCAGCCCAGTATTCTGACTGGTCCCGTACTATAGCTCAGATTACCAGGATGCCTTTCACCTTGAAAGACACACCTGGACCTTCTACAGTACAGCCTGCAGCAACTATTAGCCTGGAGGAATTTGAAAAGCTGAAAGAGAGGAATAATCAGCTATTTGAAGCCCTGAATAAGACTCTCTGGGAGAGAAATGACATTCGTCTGGACAGTAAAAGATTGGAAAGGCTCAAGACTGAGCATCTAACCAAGATTGAAAGGAAAGATGACTACATAAGGAAAGCAAGAGCAGGAGAGCTGGTTTTGAAGAATGCCTGCAAGGAGGCCAGGATTCAGAAAGCTAGGGCTGAGCATTACCTAGAGGAGAGCCATGCTAGGTGGATCAGTATCACCGAAGCCCGTGCACAAGAAGACCAGAGGACTCAGGCCAAGATTGATCAGCTAGAAGCCAATGAGAAGAAGCAGCAGGAAGCTTTGTTGGCAGCTCAGAAGGAGATATCAGAATTGAAACTCCGGGCGGGGTTAGAGAGATCAAAAGATCAAGACAGGCATAAGAAGCTAACTAATGCCATTGCTACCAGGAACCTCCTCATTAGGACTATTACTGAGCACCCAGCTGGTCCAGTGACGGAGGCCCTCCTGAAGGAAGTCAGGGAGGATGACTTTGGATTGGATGTCTGATTCCTTTTTGCTTGTATTTCTTTCTTTTGATGTACTTTTTTCTTTTGACTATTGTATTTTTGACCCACCATGGGCATGTATTGTAAACAGACTATGTATGTTCATCATTTGTAATATATCAGTTTGTTTTATTTTGGTGGGCTTTCTCCCAACATCATCAAGCATCTCCTTGAGGTCTGAAAAGGTCAAAACCAAGAACCAAACCGGATACCTTGGAAAACAAATAAGCATATTGCATTACATACTAACATTTTCTTTGTTTTGTAGGTTTTTGTTTCTCACTTTGTTGTGGTTTCAGGAAACATTGCTCGTCGCAGAGTGTTCCCTGTCAACCGTACACACCGGTACCCAACGCGAAACAATCTTCCAGGCATTCAAATGGATCAGGTACAGCAGGACCTGAATGAAGTAAGAAATCAAATGGAAAACGAAAGGGTTTAAATAAGAAACCAAATTTCCCAGTTTATGGCTGTGATGACTGGCTTAGCTCAGAGCCAGGAAAGGCTGAGAGAGCTGGTAGAAAGGCAGACACCTGAAGAGCCCCACCCTGGAATAGGAGGAACCATTAATAATGAACGAGGGCAACCTCGTATCGACCCACCAGAGTTTGGGCCTCATTTGAACCCAAATGTTAATATCCCAAAGAATATTCAAGGAAACACTGCTGCTGGCAGGATCTTGCAAGAAGATCCTCAGGAGGAGTAGTTCACAGTTATTGGGGCTGGGGATGAGGCATATGACAGAAGGCTGGATGCGATTTCTGAAAAGCTGAGGTCCTTGGAGTCCCAGAATTCTTTAGGCTTTGACGTAATAGATATGCGGCTGGTAGATGGGGTGAGGATTCCCCACAAATTCAAACCCCCTTGCTTTGAAAAGTATAATGGTACCTCTTGCTCGCGTACTCATCTGCAATATTTCTTAGGGAGACTCAAGGCTTATACCATGGACGAGAAGTTATGGATGTTCTATTTTGAGGACAGCCTAACTGGGGCATCAAGAGAATGGTATTCGCATCTGACAAGGGCCACTATAAGATGTTGGAAAGACTTGGATGAAGCCTTTATCTGGAAATACCAGTACAACCTAGACATGGCTCCCAATAGAACTCTTCTAATGGGCATGTCTCAGTCTTCAAGGGAAAGCTTTCGGGATTATGCTTAGAGGTGGAGACAGCTTGTTGCTGCTGTCCAGCCACCCATGTCTGAAAGAGAAATGGCTGACATGTTTATGAACACCTTGCAGGGAACTTATATTGATAGACTTGCTGCTTTCTCTTCCACCAGTTTTGCCGATGTAGTTATAGCTGGTGAGAGAATTGAAAGTCTTTTGAAAATGGGCAAAATATTTGACAATGGTGCAAGCTCTTCCAACAACCCCAGAAAACCTTTTTCAGGACCCCGAAGGGCAGGTGAAACGAATGTTATCCATGCAGGCAGGGGCAGACCCCAGTATTCTCACAGATCAATAGCAGCCGTTACTATCCCGGCTCCAGTTCCACAATAACAACTTTTTCCTCAACAACAACAACAACATCACTATCAACAACAATCTCATTTTCCGCAACAAAGAACATATAGCAATAACAACAACAACCAACAGCAGCGCCCCTTTCAACAGAGGCCATCTCAGGCAAACAGGGTGATTGACCCCATTCCTATGCCTTATGCCGCTCTACTGCCACAACTCCTGAAGCTTAACCTGGTTGAGTTAAGGATGTTGGCTCCACCAGATCCTCTCAATCTCCCAAAAAATTATGATGCCAACGCTAGGTGTGCCTTCCATTCCAACGCACCTGGTCACAATACTGAGAAGTGTAGAGCCTTGCAAATGAAGGTTCAGAATTTGGTCGATTCCAAAGCTTTCAATTTCGCACCTCCTCCAAATGTTAACAGAAATCCTATGCCTAATCATGGTGGGCCCCTGATTAATGCCATAGAAGAAGACCAACCATATGCACTAATTGATAATGTTGCACAGATTCAAACACCGTTGGCAGAAGTCAAAGCTCAACTCTTAAGATGCCAGGTGTTCCCGGGCTGCGAGGCCTGCTGCGAATCGTGCAAACTGCTATTAATGGTTTTGAGAGGCTAAGGCTTGGCATAGATGGCCTTATCATAGATGGAATTTTTCAAATTACCACAACGGCTCCTATAACATCAACAACTCTTCCTTCAGCAACAATGGATTCTCCTTTAACATCAACAATTCTTTCTTCGGCAACAATAGATCCTCCTACAACAGCAACAACTATCATTCCCACTGATTCATCCACAACTCCAACAATCACTCCATCCATTATTTCAACAGATCAGAGTTCAGCAACATATACTTCTACAACATCAGCACCCATTTTATCAACGGAAACACCTGCAACACCAGCAAACATTAATGAAGATGTCTCAACGGTCACGATCTATTATGACCCAGCAAATGTTCATCCCAACAACAATTTCCAACAACAAACTACAACACCTCCTGTCAGATCTCCAGTCACAATCTATTACGACCCGCATACCATCACAGTTCCTTCCGCTGCAGCAATCAGTCCGGTCACCATTACGGTACCTGGACCTGTGCCTTATGAAAGCAGTAATGCCATACCTTGGCACTACGGCTCTGATCTCTACTGCGACGGAAAGAATATCACTCTAGATTCAGCAACCTCTTCACCACAAGTTGACAATGTTGGGGGAGGCGGAGGCTTCACCAGAAGCGGTCTCTTTTTTGCCTCACAAACACCGAGACCCAATACTGAAGCAGAAGCTGCTGCTAAGGCAAAAGGGAAGAATGTGGTGCTTGAACAGCCAATTGTTTAAGAAAATCCGAAGACATCTTTTGAACAAGAGGTGGACGAGTTATTGAGAATAATCAAAAAGAGTGATTACAAAGTGGTGGACCAGCTTCATCAGACACCTTCCATAATCTCTATATTATCATTGTTAATATGTTCCGAAGCCCATAGGAATGCACTGTTGAGAGTCCTGCATGCAGCCTACATACTGGAAGAGATTACAGTTAATCAGCTGGAAACAGTAGTTGCAAATGTTAACACCAGTCATGGACTGGGCTTCCAAGTATATAGAGATGTATGGGGAGATCCATGAGACTATGAGTCAGGGGTTTGAGGCCCTCAACATCTATGAAGCAACTGCTGTGTCTGGAACTTCCATCACTTTATATCAACAGGCCCAAAAGGTTGTTGAATAGGGTACCGCTCAAGGCTGGGGCAAGCTGCTGCCAGTAGAAAAGAAAGAAGACAGATTCGGGTTGGGTTACAGACCAACTCGACAAGATCAACCGGAGGCTGCAACAGAGCCCAAATTTGTCAGCGGGGGAATGCTTACCCCGGATGCTGTGAACAGTCTGGAAGACAAGGAAGAAGACGAACGCAACCTGGAAAGCTGGATACATCAAAGGATCCCGGGGAACCAAGTCTCTAAATGGTCTTCCCAGGAAATTATAAGAGTTACTCCTGCATAGTAATTATTATTTCCTTTCTTTAAAGAATGCATCAAGTCCTGCATCTTGCCCAAGGTGTCAGGACTCATTTTGTAATCGGGCCATCTTGTATTTTGTGCAAACGATCAATTAATGAATATCAGGACATCTTTTGCAAACGAGTCTCTTTTTTCCACTCACTGTTTTTCATTTTTTATTTTTTGTACAAAACAATAAAATGGCAATGTTTTCAAAATAACAACTTCATTTTCACTTTTCCTAATTAAGATAAAACTGGTCACTAAAATGAACCAATCTAAACCCTTGCAGAGAGTGCTCTACAGACTGCACCGACAACGACACTGCTATGACTTTGACAATCCGATTAATCAAGCCGATGAAGAGGTTGAAGAAGATTATGAGCTACCTGGAGAACTAGCCAGGATGTTAAGGCAAGAGGAGAAGGTTATCACTCCTCATCAGGAGGAAGTTGAGACAGTTAATCTGGGTACTGAAGAAGACTTGAAAGAAGTGAAGATCGGGGCCCGTCTGCAAGATTTAGTGAAGGAACAACTTATTGACATGCTTCGAGAGTACGTGGATGTCTTTGCTTGGTCCTACCAAGACATGCCAGGTCTGGATACCGACATTGTTATGCACAAGCTGCCACTAAAAGAAGACTATCCTCCAGTAAAACAGAAGTTACGCCGTACTCGTCCGGATATGGCCATGAAGATAAAAGAAGAGGTACAAAAACAGTGGGACGCCGGTTTCCTTATTGTAACTAGTAACCCGCCGTGGGTTGCTAACATTGTACCAGTGCCTAAGAAGGATGGAAAAGTACGGATGTGTGTGGATTACCGGGATCTGAATAGAGCTAGCCCGAAAGATGACTTCCCATTACCTCACATTGATGTATTGGTCGACAACACGGCTCAGTTCTCGGTATTCTCCTTCATGGATGGATTTTCAGGATATAATCAGATCAAGATGTCACTTGAAAACATGGAAAAGACAACTTTCATCACACCATGGGGCACATTCTGTTATAAGGTAATGCCTTTTGGACTGAAGAATGCTGGTGCCACTTATCAACGGGCTATGGTGACATTATTCCACGACATGATCCACAAAGAAATTGAATGTTATGTGGATGACATGATTGCCAAGTCCCTCACAGAAGAAGACCACCTGGTAAGTCTGTTGAAGCTGTTCAAACGACTGAGAAGATATCAGTTGACGTTAAACCCCCAACAAATGCACATTTGGGGTACGGTCCGGTAAGCTGCTGGGATTTATTGTAAGTGAAAAGGGAATTGAAGTTGACCCTAACACAGTCAAAGCCATTCAAGATATGCGTACACCAAAGACTGAAAAAGAGGTTCGAGGGTTCCTAGGTAGATTGAACTACATATCACGGTTCATATCTCACCTTACTGCAACCTGTGAGCCCCTGTTCAAATTGTTAAGAAAGGAACAAACGGTCAGGTGGAATGAAGACTGCCAGAATGCTTTTGACAAAATCAAGGAGTACTTACAAGAGCCCCCAATCCTTATGCCTCCAGTTGAAGGAAGACCTCTAATAATGTACTTGACAGTATTAGAAGGATCAATGGGGTATGTGCTGGGCCAGCATGACGAGTCTGGTCGAAAAGAGTATGCAATATACTACCTAAGCAAAAAGTTTACCGACTGTGAACAACGTTATTCACTGCTCGAGAAAACTTGCTGTGCTTTAGCGTGGGCTACTCGCCAACTAAGGCAGTATATGTTGACCCACACTACCTTATTGATCTCAAAGATGGATCTAGTCAAGTACATATTTGAGAAGCCAGCACTTACCGGAAGGGTTGCAAGATGGCAATTGATTCTGACAGAATATGACATTCAGTACACATCTCAAAAGGCCATCAAGGGCAGTGTACTGTCTGACTATCTGCCTGAGCAACCCATTGATGATTACCAGCCAATGAGATTTGACTTCCCTGATGAAGGCATCATGTTCCTAAAAGCAAAAGACCATGAAGAGCCCGTTCACACTGAAGGGCCTGACCCAGAAGAAGAATGGACAATGATGTTTGATGGGGCTGTTAATATGAATGGTCGTGGAGTTGGTGCAGTGCTTATTACACCCAAGGGAGTTCACATGCCTTTCTCGGCAAAACTCACCTTTAACTGCACTAACAACGAAGTTGGATATGAAGCTTGTATCATGGGTCTTGAGGAAACCATTAACCTAAAGATCAAGACTTTAACTGTATTTGGAGATTCAGCTCTGGTAAACAATCAGACCAACGACAAATGGTACACCCACCAAGAGCATCTGATTCCCTACCAGGATTATACGAGGAGATTACTGACTTTCTTCACAACAGTCAAGCTTGAGTATATCCCTCGAGATGAAAATCAGTTTGCAAATGCTCTGGCTACAATTTCTGCCATGATCAAAGTTCAAGCTGCCAACTTTGTGCCTCAGATTTCAGTATCCAGACTCGACAGACCAGCATACGTATTCTCTGTGGACATTGCTAAAGATGACAAGCCTTGGTTCCATGACATCAAATGCTTCTTAGAGGATCAAACATACCCACCTGGGGCATCATCCAATGATAAGAAGACATTAAGAAGGCTAGCTGGTAGTTTCTTCCTGAATACTTATGGTTCCTTGTACAAGAGAAACTTTGACATGGTACTTCTCAGATGTGTTGATAAGAAAGTGGCAGACTTGCTGATGCACGAGGTGCATGAAGGATCTTTTGGTACCCATGCCGGAGGACATGCAATGGCTAAGAAATTGTTAAGATCAGGTTATTACTGGATCACAATGGATGCAGACTGTTGTGCTTATGCCAGAAAGTGCCACAAATGCCAAATTTATGCGAACAAGGTGCATGTACCTCAGAATCCTTTGAATGTAATGTCTTCACCTTGGCCCTTTGCCATGTGGGGAATTGATATGATTGGAAAGATCGAGCCGACTGCTTCAAATGGCCACAAATTCATCCTGGTAGCCATTGATTACTTCACCAAATGGGTTGAAGCAGCTTTGTATGCAAATGTCACCAGACAAGTGGTAGCCAGATTCCTGAAGAGAGACATCATCTGTCGATATGGAGTACCCGAGCGAATCATTACTGATAATGGTTCCAACTTGAATAATAAAATGATGGCAGAACTATGCCGGGACTTCCAGATCCAACATCACAACTCTTCTCCTTACAGGCCAAAGATGAATGGTGCTGTTGAGGCAGCTAACAAGAATATCAAGAAGATTGTGCAGAAGATGGTGGTTACTTACAAAGACTGGCATGAGATGCTACCATTTTCCTTGCATGGGTACCGTACCTCAATCAGAATATCCACTGGGGCAACACTGTATCAGCTTGCGTATGGTATGGAGGCAGTCCTACCTGTTGAAGTTGAATTACCCTCCTTACGGGTACTGATGGATGTCAAGTTGAATGAAGCAGAATGGGTCCGTTCTCGGTACAATCAACTGAATCTGATTGAAGAAAAGAGATTAGCTGCAATCTGTCATGGGTAGTTATATCAGAAAATAATGAAGAAAGCCTTCGATCAGAAAGTCAGGCTTCCCGAATACCAAGTAGGAGATCTTGTGCTGAAGAGACTCCTTCCTCCTCATACAGACCACAGGGGCAAGTGGAATCCAAATTACGATGGTCCGTTCATAGTAAAGAAAGTTTTCTCTGGTGGAGCACTGATGCTCACTACTATGGATGGTGAAGATTTCCTGTCTCATGTGAATTCAGATGCAGTTAAAAAATACTTCGTATAAATGACCCGCTAGACATAAAAACATAATGTAAGTCCAGGCATAAATAGGGCATCCCGAAGAGTCAAAAACAGAATAAAAGACTCGGGCAAAAATAAGGGAAAAATAAAAAATATGTACACCCGCTGAGTTGAAAAGCCGCATTGGACAGCTCAGGCAAAAATGGGTATCCCGGTGGATTGAAAACCGGAAAGGGCGATCCACGCAAAATAAGGGAATAAGCGAACAACTGCATTCTGAATTCGTCTGTATTACTCACAACATGGCAAACTTCGAAAGGTTAAAGCATCGGTCAAAATCAACATTCTTCAGAAAGCGTGATGAGAAGAACGTCAAAGTCATACAGGACATAGTAAAGGGAAACTCACTAAAGCGTCATCAACATTGCCATCACCTTCATTTTTCTCAATTTGTAACAATCTCCTCACTTCAGGGGATTTGTTTCTTTGACTGTACTTGCCAATTCAGGTCACACAATTAAATAAAACCAGAATTTTCAGTCACATTTCGTCTTGTACATTTTTGTTTCGTTTGCAAAATGTCCAATATTCATGATATGATACTTGCACAAAACAGATGTGCTTTTCTAAATAAATGCTTGCAGGAAATGTATTTTACTCCCAAAGAGTATCTAAACTCCTATGATGGAATCCAGTAAGGGATACCTCGGGGCACTTGTGTGTTTCTTTGTCTTAACAGGATCGCAGGTGTTCAATTCGCAACATGGGGCATGCCAAGCATACTTCCTCCCCTAACAGTATCTGGATTGTTTTTCCCCAGCGGAGTTGCAAGCACCACTTCTCCAGCACATCTTCAAGCAGCATCAGAAAATGCTCATTTCCCCAGCTGATTTATCAAGTCTCCTCATCCTAAGTAGGATCCCTACAGAAATCTTTAGGAAGATCGTTCAATGATTTTCCCTCCCAACAGAGCACCAGATCTCTCAGGGAATCATCTCCCCACAGAGCTCCAGCCTCTCCAGAAGGACGATGTCTGAATTTCCCGCACAACAAAGTGACGAAAGCCTCCTCATCCCCAGCTGGGTTATCTCATTACCGGATAGAT
This sequence comes from Lathyrus aphaca, assembly GCA_963966055.1. Taxonomy (NCBI): domain Eukaryota; kingdom Viridiplantae; phylum Streptophyta; class Magnoliopsida; order Fabales; family Fabaceae; genus Lathyrus; species Lathyrus aphaca. The sequence continues at coordinate 202,955,304 of OZ014523.1, read as the reverse complement.
CTATCAGTGATCTAGCCCCAAGAAGAGTCGTACATCTTATCAGATCTACCAATGATCTCATCCCCAGCTGGGATTCTCCTTCCAAACAGATCAGCCAGAGATCATCACAGCAGCGGGATCCGAAACCCGAACCAGTTTCTTTTGCATAATCATAGCATTCGCATCATAAATCACCATAAAAGCATAGAACTCCGTCTAATACGGTGCATTACGGCAAAAATCAAACATATTGCATGATCACAAGTCAGGTTCGAACCAGTCACTTGCAAACACCACCAACATTCCATCAGCAATGTATATAAAGACTCACAGTCCCAGCAGAAAGCCAAGGCGTCCCCTTTGCACTCTCAAACACAGATGCATGCTCCTTTTGACACTCGTCTGTGTCACCCTTCCCCAGTGCAGTAGCCAGAACACTTTCGTCCATGTCATCTCATATTTCCCCACAGAAAGCCAAAGCGTCCCCTTTGCACTCATAAATACATGATCATATACAATCTTTCGACACTCGTCCGTGTCATATCATCCCCTGCAGATATAGACCAAACTAGTGCTTGTACATTCTCTTGACGCCCGTGTCGCTCCCACCAAATGAGGCTATGTCAAATGGGGTACAGACACGAACGGTCGGCGAAAGGAGAGGGAAATAAATAGAGTCCCCAGCTAGGAATTTTTATCCCGGAGGAAAGGTAATGCTGCATAGACCTGAGAAAAGATATGGATAAGACGGTTGCGAACCAGAGAGACTGAGAAAGGGGGTTGGTTACAACCTGGGAAGGTATTAGCACCCAGATTGTCCGTCGTACTCGACGGGATCCACGCTTAAAAGATTTGTGTTTTAAAGGGGTAGTGTCTGTGCAATATGTGTATCAAAGCTGGAAAAGAATGCAAGTGTCAGTGTAAAAAGAAATGTGAAGTGTATAAGAGAAGTGTCGGTGTAAGGAAAGAATATGAAGCTTAAGACTATGAGGCTCAAAGAATAATGCTGAAAGAGGGGGAATATACATAGACTTTTGTTCGATAACTTGTTAAGTTATGCCTACGTATCCTCTCGTGCAATGAGGAAGTCAGAACACCGTAGTTCGACCCAAAGAGACTGAAAGATAAATTGACCTGTGAGCTGCTTACTTGTCTATGCTCAAGTGTTTGACCTGTCTGGCTTAGGTGCAAATTGTCTTGCATTAGACGGAAGAAGCAAGTTCTCGTTTGTGAGTGAATGATATGAGAAAAGAATCCCGGAGGAGACGATTATTGTTTGTTTTTGGGTTTTCAATCTTTTATTGCTTTTTGATATTTGTCATAAGGTAATGAGCTTAAGCCTAAACCAAGGGTTAGTAAACTCATCACATCCTCCCTCTGATTAGGGGTAATGAGAATACCTTAAGTATGAAGTAAGCACCTCACACTTAATCACCATGGTGTAGGATTAAGATCATTAACCTACTTGTATTTATTTAGATGTCTTTAGTGTTTTTGTTTAGTGTTGAGTAATGAGTTTAAGCCATAATCAGGGATTTAATGGACTCATTACACCATCCTAATAGAAGGATAATAGATGAGAACATTTAAGCTGAGGAAGGCTCCTCAACTTAATCCATGATTAGGGATTAACCTCATGACAAAACAAAGCCTTTATTAAAGTGGATTTTAGTTAATGATGGGATTAAGAAGTGAATTTTATGGTTTGCAAGACAACTTGAGGGGGACTTGTCCATTAACACTAGGGTTAGCCCTTCTTAACCAATTAAAGAAGAATTAGAACCCTAATGCAAGGCCCAAGTTACAAGCTTGATGTCTTGATGATTATTAGATGAGTTGATTAAAGGATTTAAACACATTAAGGGTTTAACACTTATGATTAAAGTTATACACTCCATCCTAATAGAAGGATGCAGGCATAAGCTCAATCACAAAGCCTTAAAACCTTTAAGGTTTAGTCCTTGATTATGAGGTGAGGAGAGAAGACTCAAAGATGACACAAAGGTAAAACTAATGGGGGACTAATCAAACCCTAATTGTTATCATACTTGGGTATTCCTAGGGTTTATGAGGCTTAAGAGAGAAATAATCTTCAAAGAGGCACCAAGGAGAGAAGCAGATTAAAGGAGAAAGAAGCAAAGAGAAGCAAGACAACTTGCTTCACTTAAGAAGACAAGTTGCTTGAAGAAAGAAAGTGGGAGAGAGCATGAATGAGCAAGCTCACTCTAATACAAAGATAAAATGCAGCAATGATGCATAAGAGAGATGAAGAGAGATTGTGAGAAGTGAAGGCAAATTCACTTCTCAAAACAACTTACCACCTGAAAAGTTAGCAAAGGAAATGAAATGCAATGCAAATGGGATGAAATGTCATGATGCAAACCAAAGTCAGAAACATAAACATGATTTCAATGATGCTAAGAGATGATGCAAACATATATCAAGAGATGAGAATGATCATACAAGCATGAAGATGCAAATGAAGCATGCTTTGAACCATGAAAGTTCATGAAAGTTTATGAAATGATATGAATGCACAAGATGGCAAATGAAAGATGAAATGATCAAACATGATTCTAATATGTCCTAAGATGTATTATATGTCATGAGGATGCACAAAATGTCATGGCAAGTTCTTGAATGCAATCATATAAGAGATGAATGCAAAGGAAAGCAAGAATTAGGGTTTATGAATAACATGCAACACAAAAATTCAAAACCAGAAGCAAATGACATGATAAAAAATTGAAAATGGGATCAAAGGAACCCTAACCCTACACAAGTTCACTGCCCAAAGGAGGGGACCTAACTCTTAACCTAATGAGAGTTGTGAATTTTCTAAATCAACTAGGGTTTCAAGGCACCTCAAAAGGAAAAATGCAAAACAAATTGAAAATGAAAGATAAATTCAAACCAATTTTACCCTAAAAGCTACATGATATGAAGGATGCAATGCAAGAAGAACCATTATCAAACTCTTCATGGTTAGGCAGAATGAATTTTTCTAAGTTTGAACAAAAATATTGCCTTTAAATGAATTTAATTCCAATGAAAAAGGTCAAAATAGTTCGAAAACCAAAAAGAAATTTGTTTTGAGAGTTTGACAATGTTTCTAAATGTTTTGAAATGCAATGTGAATTTTTTTGTGAATTTTAAATACCTAAATGCATTTTTAATTAATTAATTTCCATTAACTAATTAAAAATAAGCATTTAACTTATTTAAAAATGATTTTTAATGCAAAAAATAAAAATAAAAATATTTTTGGGTTCTGAAAATTAATGAGATGTTTGACAAAAAATATCAGAATTTTTAAATATGTTTTACTATTTTTAATAAAATGTACAAGATTAAATAAATAAAATGAAATAAAATTAAAAAAAGAGAAATTATGCAGGATGGAAGGCTCAGATGCAATCTGGGTTTAAAACGTTTGACTGGGCGCGCATCTGGACGACCCAAGTTCAAACCTGCCTAATTTTAATTAATTAATTTTTAATCCATAATTAAGAGTTAATGAAATGATCCAGGCCCTTTATCACACGAGGTAAAGCTTCATCCAAGGGTTCAGATTCAAACAAAGCCCTAAACCTAATTAGAAACCCTAATCACTTTTAGGTCACCGAAGAAGAGCTCCGGTCGTCTTCTCCGGTGACATTCTCCCCTGAAAAATCTCAACTCACTCCCAAGGCCATTTCTGGAGCTCTAAAGCTCCAGATTTGTTCCTCTAACCTTCCTAAACTTGAATCTAACTTCAAACACAATTTATTTACAGCCATTAACAAGATTCGAAGCCAAGAACAAAAATTGCAAAACTTTCAGACAAGCCATACACTCTCAATTCTTCATCATTTTCAAAAGTAAAGGGTTCATTGCACTCAGGGAATCAAACTTAACCAATTGAGAACTTAAAATAAAGCTTTTGGAAAAATAATTTTTCGAAGCTACCTGAGGTGAAGCTTTCAGTTTGGAGCTTTCAGATTGCCTCCCTGCTTCAAAGCTTCTCTAATGGTCTCCCTGAAGATGCTTTGAGGTTTAGTTGGAACGTATGGTGGCTAGTTTGTGAGATTGATGAAGTTCTGTCCAAGGAAGTGGAAAATCGTATTTCTGTTTCAGGGACTCTCAAGGCAAGATGAAGGGTGGTTTATGCTCTATGAAGCTTTTCTGAATGGATGGTGAAGTTGGTTTTGAGGTTTGATGTGTGTGTGATGAAATTCGAAGGAAAATGCCAAGAGGAAATTTTTTGGGAACTATGGCAATGCTCTCTATTCAGGCTTGCTTCTTTTGTGCTTTTAGTCTCACTTTGTCCACTTATCAAACTGTGATAGGGCAGAGGGTTGGTGGTGGCACAGTGTGATTGGCATGGCCCCTTTTGCAAAACGTCAAGTCTATGTGTACTATAAGGTATGGGCTGTTTTAGGGCTAGAACAAAAGCATGTCTGTTGCAGCTTGAATCAAGGCTGACCATGGAAATGAATTTGAGGCCAATTAGCAAGTGGATCAAAGCTTATGTGTGGTTTTGCAATTTTGTGAACTTTTGGCCCTTTTGAAGTTTCTTAATGCACAAGTCATGAAACTTGAGAGTTCTTTGGTGCATTCTGAATTTTAGGTCATGGTTTATGTTTGTGTAATGCATAGAAGTCAATTTGAAGTCATAATTGGCCTTGGCAAGAAGTTTTGCAACTTTCCTCTTTTGGTGCATAAGTGAAATTATGTGATTTTTCCCAACTTTGACAAGCCATAACTTTTGATCCAAGATGAATTAGAATGAGTTCTTGCACTTTTTGAAAATGGGAGGATCCATTCTATAACTTTCATGACCAAAGTTTTCTCATTTGAAGCATTTTTGAAAAAAAGAGGGAGTTGAAAAACTTTCCCAAAATGGCAAGTTTTCATTACAAGTCACTTTCCCAAAAAGGCAACTTTGCAAATGGCCTGAAATTATTCAATTTTGTGAACTTATAACATCTTCTATGATCAAATAAAGATCATACACATTCAAAATGATGGAGAACACCCTTTGTTTGGGTCATTGGAGGCCTCGGATGCCCTGATTTTACACTGACTTGCTCAAGAAGTCATCTCTTGATCAGATGCCTTCCCCATGGAATTTCTTCATGAAAATTGATATGCATGATCCTTATAACATATAGAGACCAATAGAAACAAGAATGACCAAAAAATTTGGAGTTATGGCCTCTGAAACCAAAACCCTAATTTTAGGTTATCTGTGCAGTTAAACCTGGCTCTGCTTCCATGCCTTTCTCAGTTCTTATGATTCTTTGACTTCCTTGACCTTGTGGGTATATAATATGATGCTTGAACATACATGGACCCCTTTGGGATGATTGAAGACCTTTGGAGTGGCTCAAATGGCTCAAGGATGGCTCAGATCACAAACCCTAGATGCAGATGGCTTTGAACCAATGCAGTGAAGCAAAAATGCAATATGAGATGCTATGATTGAATTTATGCAAATGAAAAGATCACAAGCCATGGTGTGAATGGGTGAGGGCAAATTTGGGGTGTTTACAGCTGCCCCTATTCAAACATGAGTTAGCTGTGCAGGATGTAAGCAATGGCTTAACAGTCAAACAAGATAACTTGTGGTTGAATACCAAAGACAGTCCAAAATTTGCACTCGCGGCATGAAGAAGAAAAGGGATATAGATTGTAAAAGAAAATATAGTATGTTTATGAAGTGCGGGAGACGGAGGACGACCGTCGAGCAGAGGGCGACTGCTGGGGATGAAGCAATGACGGGGATGACCGATAAGTCGGGGAAAATGCAGGAAATAAAGCAATGACGGGGACGGCCGGCAAGCTGGGGACATAAGAGATTATGATGGGGACGGTCATCAAGTAAAGCTATAAGACTCTCTGGGGATTATAGGTAAATGATGGGGACGACCATCAAGCTCAAGGCATAAATGAAATAAATGATGAGGTACGGTCATCAAAGGTGAAGGACGATCACCTGGCAGGGGACGGCTGCTCTGTTGGGGATAAGGATGAGGGACGGTCACCCAAGGTGAAGGGCATTCACCTGGCAAGGTACGGTTGCCAAAAAGTATCACGACATATGACGAATGCCGGATAAAAAAGGTCGACGATGGGGACGGCCATCGGATACGCATGATGAAGGACGATCATCAAGAGGTGAAGGACGATCACCTAGCAGGGTACGGCTGCTCTGAGGGTTTATCATGACATAGGACGAATGTCAGATAACAAGATCATTGATGGGGACGGCCATCGGATAAGCATGATGAAGGACGATCATCAAGAGGTGAAGGACGATCACCTAGCAGGGTACGGCTGCTCTGAGGGTTTATCATGACATAGGACGGATGTCAGATAAGAAGATCATTGATGGGGACGGCCATCGGATAATATGATGAAGGGCGATCATCAAGAGGTGAAGGACGATCACCTAGCAGGGGACGGCTGCTAAAAAATATCACGACATAGGACAAATGTCGGATAAGAAAGGGTTCTAATGAATAGAGACTCCACTGAGGGTGATGAAGGACGATCATCAAAAAGGTGAAGGACAATCACCTGGCAGGGTACGGCTGTCGGGGGGTATCATGACATAGGACGAATGTCAGATAGAAAAGGTAATAAATGAATGGGGTTTGCTGAGGATGCTTCTGGGGAAAGGTAGACACAGACGAGTGTCTAAATTCAAGAGATGAAGGTACAAGTGTTTGACACTGTGTATAGATTAAAGATGAGGACGAGCATCCTTAAGACTATGATACGGACAAATATCAGTAGAAACAAACGCTTGACGCATGTTCAGAGATGATGATATGGACGAGTATCAACTGGTTAACAAAGAACACGGACGAGTGTCGACTCTGAGGGGAAATAGGTAGTATATACAAGATACAGACGAGTATCTGTATGAGTAAACATGGTTGAGACACAAACGAGTGTTCAACTTGCTAGGGAGAACATGACACGGACGAGTGTCGGAAAAAGTGTATTATAAACAAGTATTTGATTTACAAAGTGTTTAGGCAACTATGCTGGGGGGCGACACAGACGGGTGTCAAGGAATTGTATATATGTGTACCTGTGAGTGCAAAGGGGACGCTTTGTCTTTCTGCTGGGGGTATGACACAGACGAGTGTCAAGAAGCATCTGTAGTATAAGTATCTGTTTGCTCGGGCAATTTTACTGGGGAATGATGACACGGACGGGTGCCAAAAGGAGCATGTATCAGTATTTGCGAGTGAAATGCTTTGGCTCTCCAGTGGGGAATCGGGAAATATTCGGTATATTGCTGATGGATTGTCAGTGTTTACAAGTGTTCAGTTCGACACATGGCTTATGATTATGCAATATGTTTGATTTTTTCCGTAATGCTCCGTATTAGACGGAATGCTACGCTCTGTGGGGAAAATATGATGCGAATGCTATGACTATGCAAAGATACCGATCCGGGATCCGGATCCCATTGCCGCGGAGATCACTGGCTGATTTGCTTGAAGTGGATATCCCAACTGGGGATGAGATCATTGGTAGATCTAGCATATCTGACTCTGCATGGGGAAATAGATTACTGATAGACCTATCTCGGTAATGAGGGACCCAGCTGGGGTTTGTGGAAGCCCTCGTCACTCTGTTGTGAGATCTTCAGGCGTTGCTCTTCTTGATAGAGGTTGGAACTCTGCAGGGAGATTCCCTGTCTAGCACTCGGCTGGGGAAGGAGAAAGATCACTGAAAGATTCTCCTAGAGATTTCTGTGGGGGGTCTTGCTGAGGATGATACTTGACAACTCAGCTGGGGATATGAACACCTTCAGGTGCTGCTCTTTGAAGGAAATGTTGGAGAAGTGATGCCTGACAACTCTGATGGGGAGAAAGCATCTCTGGTGCTGTTTGGAAGGTGTGTTGAGGAGACAATGATTTGGGCAGCCTACTGGGGAAAAGCTTTCATGTCCCATGTTGCGTTTTGAACACCCGCAATCCTGTATGACAAAGAAACGTACAAGTTTCTCGAGGTTTCCCTTACTGGATTCCATCGTAGGAGTTTAGACACTCCCGGGAGTAAATATATTTCCTGTAAGCACGTATTTTTAGAAGGGAAGCATCTGTATTTATGCAATCAATATCCTAAAGACATCGGACATTTTTGTAAGCGAAAATAAAATGTACGAGACGAAACACGACTGAAAATCTGATTTTATTAATTTGTGGGCCCTGAATTGGCAAGGTACAATCAAAGAAACGGATCCCCTGAAATGAGGAGCTCGTTACAAATTGAGAAACAAAAAGACAGTGGCAATGTTGATGACGCTTCAAGGAGCTTTCCCTTTTTGCTATGACTTGTATGACATTGACGCTCTTCTCATCTTGCTTTCTGAAGAAAGTTGATTCTGACCGATGCTCGAACCTTTCGAAGCTTGCCATGTTGTAAGCGATACAAACGAATTCAGGATGCAGTTGTTCGCTTATTCCCTTATTTTGCGTGGATCGCCCTTTCGGGTTTTCAATCCACCGGGATGCCCATTATTGCCTGAGTCGTCCAATGCGGCTTTTCAACTCAGCGGGTGTACATTTTTTATTTTATTTTCCCTTATTTTTGCCCGAGTCTTTTATTTTGTTTTTGACTCGCCGGGATGCCTTATTTTTGCTTGGACTTACATTCTGTTTTTGTGTCCAGCGGGTCATTTATGCGAAGTAGTTTTTAACTACATCTGAATTCACAGGGGACAGGAAGTCTTCACTATCCATAGTACTGAGCATCAGAGCTCCACCTGAGAAAACTTTCTTTACTATGAACGGACCATCATAATTCGGAGTCCACTTGCCCCTGTGGTCTGTATGAGGAGGGAGGAGTCTTTTCAGCACGAGATCTCCTACTTGGTACTCTCGGAGCCTGACTTTCTGATCGAAGGCTTTCTTCATTCTTTTCTGATACAGCTGCCCATGACAAATTGCAGCCAATCTCTTTTCTTCAATCAGACTTAGTTGTTCGTATCGGGATCGGACCCATTCTGCTTCATTCAGCTTAACATCCATCAATACCCGTAGAGAGGGTAGTTCAACTTCAACAGGTAGGACTGCTTCCATACCATACACAAGCTGATACGGTGTTGCCCCGGTGGATGTTCTGATTGACGTACGGTAACCATGCAAGGCAATGGTAGCATTTCATGCCAGTCTTTGTATGTGATTACCATCTTTTGTACAATCTTCTTGATATTCTTGTTAGCTGCCTCTACAGCGCCGTTCATCTTTGGCCTGTGAGGAGAAGAATTGTGGTGTTGGATCTTGAAGTCCCGGCATAGTTCTACCATCATTTTGTTGTTCAAGTTGGAACCATTATCAGTAATGATTCATTCGGGCACTCCATACCGACAGATGATATCTCTCTTCAGAAATCGGGCTACCACTTGCCTTGTAACATTTGCATATGAAGCTGCTTTAACCCACTTGGTGAAATAGTCAATGGCAACCAGGATGAATCTGTGGCCATTTGAAGCAGTCGGTTCAATCTTGCCAATCATATCAATGCCCCACATGGCAAAGGGCCAGGGTGAAGACATCACATTCAAAGGATTGGGAGGCACATGCACTTTATCCGCATAAATCTGGCATTTATGGCATTTTCTGGCATAGGCACAACAGTCTGCATCCATTGTGATCCAGTAATAGCCTGATCTTAGTAACTTTTTAGCCATAGCATGCCCTCCTGCATGGGTACCAAAGGATCCTTCGTGCACCTCGTGCATCAGCAAGTCTTCTTCTGCCCTATCAACACATCTGAGAAGTACCATATCAAAGTTTCTCTTGTACAGGGAACCATCAGTATTCAGGAAGAAACTACTGGCTAGCCTTCTTAATGTCTTCTTATCATTGGAAGATGCCCCAGGTGGGTATGTTTGATCCTCCAAGAAGCATTTGATGTCGTGGAACCAAGGCTTATCATCTTTGACAATATCTGCTGAAAATACATATGCTGGTCTGTCAAGTCTGGATACTGCAATTTGAGGCACAAAGTTGGCAGCTTGAACTTTGATCATGGATGAAATGGTAGCCAGAGCATCTGCAAACTGATTTTCGTTTCGTGGGATATACTCAAGCTTGACCGTTGTGAAGAAAGTCAATAACCTTCTTGTATAATCCCGGTAAGGTATTAGATGATCTTGGTGGGTGTACCATTTACCGTTGGTTTGATTGATTACCAGAGTTGAATCTCCGAATATAGTCAAAGTCTTGATCCTGAGGTCAATGGCTTCCTCAAGACCCATAATACAAGCTTCGTATTCAGCTTCGTTGTTGGTGCAGTTAAAGGTGAGTTTTTCCGAGAAAGGCATGTGAACTCCCTTAGGTGTAATGAGTACTGCACCAACACCATGACCATTCATATTAACAGCCCCATCAAACATCATAGTCCATTCTTCTTCCGGGTCAGGCCCTTCGGTGTGAACAGGCTCTTCATGATCTTTTGCTTTTATGAACATGATGTCTTCATCAGGGAAGTCAAATCTCATAGGCTGGTAATCATCAATGGGTTGCTCAGCAAGATAATCAGACAATACACTGCCCTTGATGGCTTTTTGAGATGTGTACTGAATGTCATATTCTGTGAGAATCATTTGCCATCTTGCAACCCGTCCGGTAAGTGCTGGCTTCTCAAAAATGTACTTAACTGGATCCATCTTTGAGATTAACAAAGTAGTGTGGGACAACATATACTGCCTTAGTCGGCTAGCAGCCCACGCTAAAGCACAACAAGTTTTCTCGAGCAGTGAATAACGTTGTTCACAGTCGGTAAACTTTTTGCTTAGGTAGTAAATTGCATACTCTTTTCGACCAGACTCGTCATGCTGGCCCAGTACACACCCCATTGACTCTTCTAATACTGTCAAGTACATTATTAGAGGTCTTCCTTCAACTGGAGGCATAAGGATCGGAGGCTCTTGTAAATATTCCTTGATTTTGTCAAAAGCCTTCTGGCAATCTTCGTTCCACCTGACCGTTTGTTCTTTTCTTAACAATTTGAACAAAGGCTCACAGGTTGCTGTAAGATGAGATATGAACCTTGAAATGTAGTTCAATCTACCCAGAAACCCCCAAACTTCTTTTTCTGACTTCGGTGCAGGCATGTCTTGAATGGCTTTGACTTTATCAGGGTCAACTTCAATCCCTTTTTCACTTACAATAAATCCCAGTAACTTACCAGATCGCACCCCGAATGTGCACTTGTTGGGGTTTAGCTTCAACTGGTACTTCCTCAGACGCTTGAATAACTTTAACAGATTCACCAGGTGGTCTTCTTCTGTGAGGGACTTGGCAATCATGTCATCTACATAACATTCAATTTCTTTATGGATCATGTCATGGAATAGTGTCACCATAGTCCGTTGATAAGTTGCACCAACATTCTTCAGTCCGAATGGCATCACCTTATAATAGAACGTGCCCCAGGGTGTGATGAAAGTTGTCTTCTCCATGTCTTCAGGTGAAATCTTGATCTGATTGTATCCTGAAAATCCATCCATGAAGGAGAACACCGAGAACTGAGCCGTGTTATCAACCAATACATCAATGTGAGGTAAAGGGAAGTCATCTTTCGGGCTGACTCTGTTCAGATCCCGGTAATCCACACACATCCTCACCTTGCCGTCTTTCTTAGGTACAGGTACAATATTAGCAACCCACGGCGGATAGCTAGTCACAGCAAGGAAACCGGCGTCCCACTGTTTTTGTACCTCTTCCTTTAACTTCATTGCCATATCTGGGCGAGTACGGCGCAACTTTTGGTTAACCGGTGGGCAATCTTCTTTCAAAGGCAACTTGTGCATGACAATGTCGGTGTCCAACCCTGGCATATCCTGATAAGACCAAGCGAAAGCATCCACATACTCCCGAAGCATATCAATCAGTTGTTCTTTCACTGAATCTTGTAGGCAGGCCCCGATCTTAACCTCTTTCACGTCTTCTTCCGTACCAAGATTAACAGTTTCAATCTCCTCCTAATGAGGAGTGATAACCTTCTCCTCTTGCCTTAACAACCTGGCTAGTTCTTCAGGTAGCTCATAATCTTCTTCAACCCCCTCATCGGCTTGATTGATTGGATTGTCAAAGTCATACGAAGTCATAGATGTGTTGTTGTCGGTGCAGTCTGAAAGGCACTCTCTGCAAGGGTTTAGATTGTTTATTTTAGTGATCAATTTTAATCTTGTTTAGGAAAAAGTGAAAATGAAGTTATTTATTTTGAAAAACATTGCCATTTTATTTTTGTACAAAAAGAAAAAATGAAAAGACAGTGAGCGAAAAAGAGACCCGTTTGCAAAAGATGTCCGATATTCACTTATTAATTTGTTTGCACAAAATTACAAGATGGCCCGATTACAAAATGAGTCTTGTCATCTTGGGAAAGATGCAAGACTTGATGCATGCTTTAAAATACAGGAAATAATAATTACTCTGCAGGAGTAACCCTTATAATTTCCTGGGAAGACCAGTTAAGGACTTGGCTCCCCGGGATCCTTGGACGTATCCAGCTCTCCAGGTTGCGGTCGCTCTCCTCCTCGTCTTCCAAATTGTTCACAGCATCCGGGGTGAGCATTCCCCCGCTGACAAAATTGGGCTCTTTTGCAGCCTCTGATTGATCTTGTTGAGTTGGTTTGTAACCCAACCCAAATCGGTCTTCTTTCTTTTCCACGGGCAACAGCTTTCCCCAGCCTTGGGCAGTACCCTCTTCAACAACCTTCCGGGCTTGCTGATAAGACGTCATGGAAGTTCCCAGTACAGCGGATGCTTCATTAATGTTCAGGGCCTCAAACCCCTGGCTCATGGTTTCATGGATTTCTCCATCCATCTCTATGTACTTATACGTAGCCAGATGGCTAACAAAGATGTCTTCTTCCCCACAAATGGTGATGATCTGGCCTTCCCACTCGAATTTCAACTTCTGGTGAAGGGTAGACGTAACAGCGCCAGCGGCGTGGATCCAGGTCTACCCAACAAACAGCTGTAGGCCGGCTGAATGTCCATCACATAGAAGGTAATTTTGAAGGTCTTCGGGCCAATCATCACAGGCAGATCAATCTCCCCGAGCACTGATCTTTTAGAGCCATCAAAGGCTCTCACCACCAAATTACTCGGACGCAGTGCCAAGCTATCATACTCCAACTTCACTAAGGCTTTCTTTGGCAGAACATTGAGTGATGACCCAGTGTCCACCACTACATGAGATAGAACAACACCCTTGCATTCCAAGGTGATATGTAAAGCCTTGTTGTGGTTACGTCCCTCAGTTGTTAAGTCAACATTGGTAAAACCCAGTCCATGACTGGTGTTGACATTTGCCACCACAGTTTCTAGTTGGTTAACAGTAATCTCCTTCGGCACGTATGCTGCGTGCATGACTTTCAATAATGCATTCCTGTGAGCTTCAGAACACATCAACAGTGATAATATGGAGATTTTTGAGGGAGTTTGGTGAAGCTGATCCACCACCTTGTAATCACTTCTTTTTATGATCCTCATAAACTCGTCTACATCTTGTTCAAAAGATGTCTTCTGAGTTTTTTTGATAGTCGGCTCTTCAGGTACCACACTCTTTCCCTTTGCTTTGGCAGCAACTTCTGCTTCAACATTAGGTCTTTGCACTTGTGAGGAAAAAAGGCGTCCGCTTCTAGTGAAGCCTCCGCCTCCCCCAACATAATCAATTTGTGGAGAAGAGGTTGATGAATCCAGAGTGATTTTCTCCCCGTTGCAGTAAAGATCAGAGCCATAATGCCAAGGTATGGCATTACTGCTTTCATAGGGAACGGGTCCAGGTACCGTAATAGTAACTGGACTGACTGCTGCAGAGGAGGGTACTGTAATGGTGTGCGGATCATAGTAAATTGTGACTAGTGACCTGGCAGGAGGTGCCACTGCTTGTTGTTGGTAATGGTTGCTGGGAGAGACCTCTGATGGGTCATAGTAGATTGTAACTGCTGAAACATCTTCGTCAATTTTTGTTGGCGTTGTAGAAGATTCTGATAAAATGGATGTTGATGTTATAGAAGAAATGGTTGTTGAAATTTGACTCGTTGAAGTGATGGATGGAGCCATTGCTGATGATATTGATGAATCGGTAGGAATGATTGTTGCTGCTGTTGTAGAAGAATCTGGAATTGTTGTTAAAGGAATTGCTGGATTTGTAGGCGCCGTTGTCGAGATCTGAAGGATTCCATCCTTGATAAGACCATTTATGCCGCTTCTCAAACTTTCACATCCGTTGACTGCAATGTTGCAAAACCCACAACCGAGCTCACACCCGGGAAACACCTGGCACTCTAGAAGCTGAGCTTTAATTTCGACCAAAGGTGTTTGAATTTGTGCAACACTGGTGATCAAAGTAGATGGTTTGTCTTCCTCAATGGCATTAATCCTCGGCCCGCCATGATTAGGCATAGTATTCTTGTTGACATTTGGAGGGGGTGCAAAGTTGAGGGCTTTAGAATCCACCAGATCTTGGACTTTCATTTGTAAGGCCCTGCATTTTTCAGTATTGTGGCCAGGTGCATTGGAGTGGAAAGCACACCTGGCGTTGACATCATAATTCCTTGGGAGATTTAGGGCATCTGGTGGTGCCAATGTCCTTAACTCAACCAAGTTGAGCTTCAGGAGTTGTGGCAGTAAGGCAGCATAAGGCATAGGGATAGGGTCAATCACCCTGTTTTCCTGTGATGGTCTTTGTTGAAAGGGTCGTTGTTGTTGATTGCTATTGTTGTTGTTGTAGGTTCGCTGTGGCGGATACTGAACTTGATGTTGATATTGTGGTTGTTGTTGTTGCTGATATGCTGATTGCTGAGGAATCAGAGCTGGAATAGTGACAGCTGCTACTAATCTGTGGACATACTGAGGTCTGCCCCTGCTGGCATGAATGGCATTTGTCTCACCGGTCCTTCGGGGTCCTACGAAAGGCTTCCTGGGATTACTGGACGAACTTGCACCATTATCAGAAATTTTGCCCATTTTTAGCAGACTTTCAATCCTTTCCCCAGCTATAACTACGTCTGCGAAGCTGGTAGAAGAAAAGGCAGCCAATCTATCAATATATGTTCCTTGCAAAGTATTCATGAACATGTCGGCCATTTCTCTTTCCGACATGGGTGGCTGGACAGCAGTAGCAAGCTGTCTCCACCTTTGGGCATATTCTCTGAAGCTTTCTCTATAAGATTGAGACATTCCCATTAAGAGGGTCCTGTTAGGAGCCATGTCCAGATTATATTGATATTGTCTGATGAAGGCTTCAGCTAAGTCCTTCCAGCATCTGATGGTAGCCCTGGTCAAGTGCGAATACCACTCCCTTGAAGCCCCGGTCAAACTATCTTCAAAGTAGAACATCCACAGCTTTTCATCCATGGTATATGCTTTAAGTCTTCCCAGAAAAGACTGCAGGTGAGTTCGTGGACAAGAGGTTCCATTGTATTTCTCAAAGCATGGGGGTTTGAATTTGTGGGTAATTCTCACCCCTTCCACTAACCCCATATCCATTACATCGAAACCCAAGGAGTTTTGAGACTCCAAAGATCTCAACTTCTCAGCAATTTCATCAAACCTCATATCATAAACTTCGTCTCCAGCTCCCATTACAGTAAACTGCTCTTCTTGAGGATCTTCTTGCAAGATCCTGCCTGCAGCAGTGTTGCCCTGCACATTCCTTGGGATGTTGACTTCCGGATCTAGATGAGGTCCAAATACTGGTGGGTTAACATGAGGCTGACCTCCCTCGTTATTACTAGTCCCTCCAGTCCCAGGATGAGGTTCCTCGGGAGTTTGCCTTTCCACCAATGCCCTTAACCTTTCTTGACTCTGGGCCAAGCCAGTCATCACAGTCATGAATTGAGCCATTTGGTTCCTCATCTCCACTCTTTCATTAGCCATCTGAGTTCTGACCTTAGTCAGGTCCTGCTGTACTTGATCCATTTGGATACCAGGAAGGTTGTTGCGAGTAGGGTACCGGTGCGTACGGTTGACAGGGAACACTCGGCGGCGAGCAATATTTCCTGAGGCACAACAGAGTTAGAAACAAACAAAATAATGGCAAAACCTACAAAACAAAACAAAAGTTAGTATGCAATGCAGTATGCTTATTTGTTTTCCAAGGTATCCGGCTTGGTTCTTGGTTTTGACCTTTCCATACTCCGAGGAAGATGCTTTTGACTTTGTTTGAGAAAATAAAACCCAAAATGGAAACAAACTAAACTATATTACAAATACTGAACAATACATAGTTTGCTTTTACAACACATGCCCCTGAAGGGTCAAAATACAACACAAAAGAAAAGTACATCAAATGAAAACAACAACAATCAAAAAGTCAGACATCTAGTCCAAACTCATCCTCCTTAACCTCCTTCAAAAGTGCCTCAGTCACTGGACCAACTGGATGCTCTGTACTGGTCCTAATGAGGAGGTTCCTGGTGGCAATGGCAGTGGTCAACTTCTTGTGCCTGTCCTGATCCTTTGATCTCTTCAATCCAGCCCTAAGCTTCAACTCTGAAATCTCCTTCTGGGCTGCCAGCAAAGCTTCCTGTTGCTTCTTTTCATTGGCCTCTAACTGCTCAATCTTGGCCTGAGTTCTCTTATCTTATTGTGTCCGGGCTTCAGTGATCCTGACCCACCTAGCCTGACTCTCTTGCAGATAGAGCTCAGTCCTAGACTTCTGAAGCTTGGCCTCTTTATAGGAATTCTTCAATATTTGTTCCCCGGCTCTTGCTTTTCTGATGTAGCCTTCTGTTTTCTCAATCTTGGCCAGATGCTCCACCCTAAGCTTCTCCAACCTCTCAATGTCCAGGCGACCATCACTCCTTTCCCAAAGGGTCTTTTTCAGAGCTTGAGACAGATTCTCATTCCTTTCCTTTAGCTTCTCAAATTCTTCCAGGCTGACAGTTGCTGCTGGCTGTGCTGTGGATGGTACAGGTATATCCTCAATGGTGAAAGGCATTCTAGTAACCTGAGCTCTAGTACGGGAAAAATCATAGTACTGAGCTGAAGAAACATTATTACACATTCCAAGAATAGCCATCCCATTTGTCTGGATGTTGTCCCAAGCCCAGGATGCTTGTCTGACAACAGCTAGATTAGGTTTTATTTCACAATACAGGGTCTCAGCCAAATCTTGTACTCTGGGAGGGTGAACCAAAGCATAGCCCAGTTGTCTCTTAAATAGCAAAGGATTGTAGTTGATGCAACCCTTCACTCCTATTAGAGGTACATTTGGATATTGCCCACAGCTGGTGATAATGTCTTTGCCTTTGGTGTTCTGGGTGCACCATTTGATATCATCTGAAGTCAAAGCAATGAGCCTCTTGACCCAATTCTTCTGTTGGTGAGGGTTCAAGAAGGCATCTGATTTAGGTAGGTGTTTGAGCAGCCAAGTGTGAAACAAAGGAGCACAGCATCTCACCAACTTCCCCCTTTGTTTCTCATTCCTCTGATGGATGGAGTAATAGAAATCTCCCAGTAATGTGGGTACTGGGTTCCTCAGAAGGAAAAGATGAATGGCATTCTTGCTGATAAATTTGGGCTCATCTGCAAACAGTATAACCCCATATATGCTGAGGGCTAACAGTGCACAGACTGCCCTCCATTCTCCCAAGGAGGCCTTCAGGATGGCCTGAGAAATCAAGAAATCAAAGTGCAAACCAGGGATCCCAGCTTTTGTTGTCATGCTTTGCTCAATCAAGGCAGGCTCCAAGTACAATGCTTTTGCTACTTCTCCATTGCTGGGAAAAGTCATCTCTGGGTTGAAGGGGATTCCACCCCTGATAGGTACTCCAATCAATGAAGAAAACTCTTCCAGCAGAGGCCCTAGCTGAAAGTCTGGGAATGTGAAGCATCTCAAAGGAGGGTCATAGAACTGCAAGCATGTGTGGATCATGCTCCTCTGAGAAGAGTCCAGGTCCATAACCATATCCAGGATACCTCCATAATGCTCTCTGAATAATGGGATGTGGTCAGGTGTGATAAGTGACTGGACCTGCCTGATACCAGTCAACACAGGCTCAAAGAAATGGTATGATATGTTGCTCTTCCTGGGAGTAGCCATGAATGCTGCTGAAGATGATGAAGATAGCTGCTGATGAAGATCAAAACTGATACTGGAGATGAGCCACTGATAGGATGATGCTGGTGATGATGAGAACAGCTGAAGCAGGCAAATGATGGAGATAGCTGAAGCTGAGGTCTATGCAAAAGAAGGGGTCAAAACCAAACCAGATATGATGTGGATACCCTGAAAAAACAAATAAACAAATGTCAAATGATGCAATGATAATGTATGCAAATGATATGCAAGGGTTTGTGATCAAGCTGGATCTGATTATCTGCCTTGATATAAGTCCATGTATGTTCAAAGAAGGTCCAAATAAAGGTTCAGAAATCCAGTAACCAGGGTAGGGGACTCAAATAAAGAGTCACATGTCCAGGGTTAAATCACAAGAGCTGTCCAAAATGAGGTACTCTTAACAAAACAAGTAACAGGGTATGATGTGGCCAAGGGTACCTGCAAACCTGTAAACAACCCAACCCCCTCACAGGTAGTGTTCTAGAACAAGGATCCTCAGACTTAGATCAGTTATGAGAAGTGTAAACACTTCTAACCCGGAGGTACAGTGTTTACAATAACCATAAAAGATCCTCCTCTAATTCACCTCAGTTTCTGAAGGTCATAATAAAGGTCATCCAGACTTAGCAGGCTTCCCAGATATCCCTAGCACTACAGGAAATCTGTAGCACAGAGTTCTCAAGAAGAAACCCACATCTGAACCGTGTTTCATATTCCCGCACCAGACCGAAATGGAATGGGAAAGAACATGAACCACTCTAGCCTAGGTGTCACTCAGGTCCCAAGTATAGGACCTCAAACTCTCAATAAAACCCCACCCATCAAAACAACAAACCAGATCCAGCAAAATGATGACAGTATGAAATATGAAAAACTGTAAAGGAAAGCAATAAATAAAGCTATACATAAAGCAATAAATAAAGCAAAGACATAAACACAATTAGCACATAACACCCCCGTAAACACAAATCAAACAAGCGCTAGGAGGAACCCACAAAAAGAACCAGAAGCACTGGTTACAGCATAAGGGTCCCCAGCAGAGTCGCCAAGCTGTCGCTCCCACCAAATGAGGCTAAGTCAAATGGGGTACAGACGCGAACGGTCGGCGAAAGGAGAGGGAAATGAATAGAGTCGCCAGCTAGGCATTTTTATCCCGGAGGAAAGGTAATGCTGCATAGACCTGAGAAAAGATATGGATAAGACGGTTGCGAACCAGAGAGACTGAGAAAGGGGGTTGGTTACAACCTGGGAAGGTATTAGCACCCAGATTGTCTGTCGTACTCGATGGGATCCACGCTTAAAAGATTTGTGTTTTAAAGGGGTAGTGTCTGTGCAATCTGTGTATCAAAGCTGGAAAAGAATGCAAGTGTTAGTGTAAAAAGAAATGTGAAGTGTATAAGAGAAGTGTCGGTGTAAGGAAAGAATATGAAGCTCAAGACTATGAGACTCAAAGAATAATGCTGAAAGAGGGGGAATATACAAAGACTTTTGTTCGATAACTTGTTAAGTTATGCCTACGTATCCTCTCGTGCAA
Source organism: Lathyrus aphaca (assembly GCA_963966055.1). Lineage (NCBI taxonomy): Eukaryota > Viridiplantae > Streptophyta > Magnoliopsida > Fabales > Fabaceae > Lathyrus > Lathyrus aphaca. The sequence goes on along the minus strand of OZ014523.1, from coordinate 202,935,704 downwards.
TGAGGAAGTCAGAACACCGTAGTTCGACCCAAAGAGACTGAAAGATAAATTGACCTGTGAGCTGCTTACTTGTCTATGCTCAAGTGTATGACCTGTCTGGCTTAGGTGCAAACTGTCTTGCATTAGACGGAAGAAGCAAGTTCTCGTTTGTGAGTGAATGATATGAGAAAAGAATCCCGGAGGAGACGATTATTGTTTGTTTTTGGGTTTTCAATCTTTTATTGCTTTTTGATATTTGTCATAAGGAAATGAGCTTAAGCCTAAACCAAGGGTTAGTAAACTCATCACATCCTCCCTCTGATTAGGGGTAATGAGAATACCTTAAGTATGAAGTAAGCACCTCACACTTAATCACCATGGTGTAGGATTAAGATCATTAACCTACTTGTATTTATTTAGATGTCTTTAGTGTTTTTGTTTAGTGTTGAGTAATGAGTTTAAGCCATAATCAGAGATTTAATGGACTCATTACACCATCCTAATAGAAGGATAATAGATGAGAACATTTAAGCTGAGGAAGGCTCCTCAACTTAATCCATGATTAGGGATTAACCTCATGACAAAACAAAGCCTTTATTAAAGTGGATTTTAGTTAATGATGGGATTAAGAAGTGAATTTTATGGTTTGTAAGACAACTTGAGGGGGACTTGTCCATTAACACTAGGGTTAGCCCTTCTTAACCAATTAAGGAAGAATTAGAACCCTAATGCAAGGCCCAAGTTACAAGCTTGATGTCTTGATGATTATTAGATGAGTTGATTAAAGGATTTAAACACATTAAGGGTTTAACACTTAGGATTAAAGTTATACACTCCATCCTAATAGAAGGATGCAGGCATAAGCTCAATCACAAAGCCTTAAAACCTTTAAGGTTTAGTCCTTGATTATGAGGTGAGGAGAGAAGACTCAAAGATGACACAAAGGTAAAACTAATGGGGGACTAATCAAACCCTAATTGTTATCATGCTTGGGTATTCCTAGGGTTTATGAGGCTTAAGAGAGAAATAATCTTCAAAGAGGCACCAAGGAGAGAAGCAAATTAAAGGAGAAAGAAGCAGAGAGAAGCAAGACAACTTGCTTCACTTAAGAAGACAAGTTGCTTGAAGAAAGAAAGTGGGAGAGAGCATGAATGAGCAAGCTCACTCTAATACAAAGATAAAATGCAGCAATGATGCATAAGAGAGATGAAGAGAGATTATGAGAAGTGAAGGCAAATTCACTTCTCAAAACAACTTACCACCTGAAAAGTTAGCAAAGGAAATGAAATGCAATGCAAATGGGATGAAATGTCATGATGCAAACCAAAGTCAGAAACATAAACATGATTTCAATGATGCTAAGAGATGATGCAAACATATATCAAGAGATGAGAATGATCATACAAGCATGAAGATGCAAATGAAGCATGCTTTGAACCATGAAAGTTCATGAAAGTTTATGAAATGATATGAATGCACAAGATGGAAAATGAAAGATGCAATGATCAAACATGATTCTAATATGTCCTAAGATGTATTATATGTCATGAGGATGCACAAAATGTCATGGCAAGTTCTTGAATGCAAAGGAAAGCAAGAATTAGGGTTTATGAATAACATGCAACACAAAAATTCAAAACAAGAAGCAAATGACATGATAAAAAATTGAAAATGGGATCAAAGGAACCCTAACCCTACACAAGTTCACTGCCCAAAGGAGGGGACCTAACTCTTAACCTAATGAGAGTTGTGAATTTTCTAAATCAACTAGGGTTTCAAGGCACCTCAAAAGGAAAAATGCAAAACAAATTGAAAATGAAAGATAAATTCAAACCAATTTTACCCTAAAAGCTACATGATATGAAGGATGCAATGCAAGAAGAACCATTATCAAACTCTTCATGGTTAGGCAGAATGAATTTTTCTAAGTTTGAACAAAAATATTGCCTTTAAATGAATTTAATTCCAATGAAAAAGGTCAAAATAGTTCGAAAACCAAAAAGAAATTTGTTTTGAGAGTTTGACAATGTTTCTAAATGTTTTGAAATGCAATGTGAATTTTTTTGTGAATTTTAAATACCTAAATGCATTTTTAATTAATTAATTTCCATTAACTAATTAAAAATAAGCATTTAACTGATTTAAAAATGATTTTTAATGCAAAAAATAAAAATAAAAATATTTTTGGGTTCTGAAAATTAATGAGATGTTTGACAAAAAATTTCAGAATTTTTAAATATGTTTTACTATTTTTAATAAAATGTACAAGATTAAATAAATAAAATGAAATAAAATTTAAAAAAACAAGAGAAAGTATGCAGGATGGAAGGCTCAGATGCAATCTGGGTTTAAAACGTTTGACTGGGCGCACATCTGGACGGCCCAAGTTCAAACCTGCCTAATTTTAATTAATTAATTTTTAATCCATAATTAAGAGTTAATGAAATGATCCAGGCCCTTTATCACACGCGGGAAAGCTTCATCCAAGGGTTCAGATTCAAACAAAGCCCTAAACCTAATTAGAAACCCTAATCACTTTCAGGTCACCGGAGAAGAGTTCCGGTCGTCTTCTCCGGTGACATTCTCCCCTGAAAAATCTCAACTCACTCCCAAGGCCATTTCTGGAGCTCTAAAGCTCCAGATTTGTTCCTCTAACCTTCCTAAACCTGAATCTAACTTCAAACACAATTTATTTTCAGCCATTAACAAGATTCGAAGCCAAGAACAAAAATTGCAAAACTTTCAGACAAGCCATACACTCTCAATTCTTCATCATTTTCAAAAGTAAAGGGTTCATTGCACTCAGGGAATCAAACTTAACCAATTGAGAACTTAAAATAAAGCTTCTGGAAAAATAATTTTTCGAAGCTACCTGAGGTGAAGCTTTCAGTTTGGAGCTTTCAGACTGCCTCCCTGCTTCAAAGCTCCTCTAATGGTCTCCCTGAAGATGCTTTGAGGTTTAGTTGGAGCGTATGGTGGCTGGTTTGTGAGATTGATGAAGTTGTGTCCAAGGAAGTGGAAAATCGTATTTCTGTTTCAGGGACTCTCAAGGCAAGATGAATGGTGGTTTATGCTCTATGAAGCTTTTCTGAATGGATGGTGAAGTTGGTTTTGAGGTTTGATGTGTGTGTGATGAAATTCGAAGGAAAATGCCAAGAGGAAATTTTTTTTGAACTATGGCAATGCTCTCTATTCAGGCTTGCTTCTTTTGTGCTTTTAGTCTCACTTTGTCCACTTATCAAACTGTGATAGGGCAAAGGGTTGGTGGTGGCACAGTGTGATTGGCATGGCCCCTTTTGCAAAAAGTCAAGTCTATGTGTACTATAAGGTATGGGCTGTTTTAGGGCTAGAACAAAAGCATGTCTGTTGCAGCTTGAATCAAGGCTGACCATGGAAATGAATTTGAGGCCAATTAGCAAGTGGATCAAAGCTTATGTGTGGTTTTGCAATTTTGTGAACTTTTGGCCCTTTTGAAGTTTCTTAATGCACAAGTCATGAAACTTGAGAGTTCTTTGGTGCATTCTGAATTTTAGGTCATGGTTAATGTTTGTGTAATGCATAGAAGTCAATTTGAAGTCATAATTGGCCTTGGCAAGAAGTTTTGCAACTTTCCTCTTTTGGTGCATAAGTGAAATTATGTGATTTTTCCCAACTTTGACAAGCCATAACTTTTGATCCAAGATGAATTAGAATGAGTTCTTGCACTTTTTGAAAATGGGAGGATCCATTCTATAACTTTCATGACCAAAGTTTTCTCATTTGAAGCATTTTTGAAAAAAAGAGGGAGTTGAAAAACTTTCCCAAAATGGCAAGTTTTCATTACAAGTCACTTTCCCAAAAAGGCAACTTTGCAAATGGCCTGAAATTCTTCAAGTTTTTGAACTTCTAACATCTTCTATGATCAAATAAATATCATACACATTCAAAATGATGGATAACACCCTTTGGTTGGGTCATTGGAGGCCTCAGATGCCTTGATTTTACACTGACTTGCTCAAGAAGTCATCTCTTGATCAGATGCCTTCCCCATGGAATTTCTTCATGAAAATTGATATGCATGATCCTTATAACATATAGAGACCAATAGAAACAAGAATGACCAAAAAATTTGGATTTATGGCCTCTGAAACCAAAACCCTAATTTTAGGTCATCTGTGCAGTTAAACCTGGCTCTGCTTCCATGCCTTTCTCAGTTCTTGTGATTATTTGACTTCCTTGACCTTGTGGGGATATAATATGATGCTTGAACATACATGGACCCTTTTGAGATGATTGAAGACCTTTGGAGTGGCTCAAATGGCTCAGGGATGGCTCAGATCACAAACCCTAGATGCAGATGGCTTTGAACCAATGCAGTGAAGCAAAAATGCAATATGAGATGCTATGATTGAATTTATGCAAATGAAAAGATCACAAGCCATGGTGTGAATGTGTTAGGGAAAATTTGGGGTGTTTACAGCCCGTCCGTGTCACCTATCCCCAACATGGTTACCCAAACACTTATTATAATACACTCTTGTTGACACCCGTCCGTGCCATCCTATCCCCACAAATTTCCTGAACACCTTTTACACTTATAAATTCATACATCTTTCTCTTTTGACACCCGTCCGTGTCACTTTTCCCAGCAAGTTGAGCACTCGTCTGTGTCTTGCTCATACTTCACAATGCTTATTTTTACTCATACAGATACTCGTCTGTATCTTGTATACAACTTATTTCACCTCAGAGTCGACACTCGTCCATGTTCTTTGCTAACCAGTTGATACTCGTCCGTATCATCATCTCTGAACATGTGTCAGCGTTGTTTCTATCGATACTCGTCCGTATCGTTGTCTTAAGGATGCTCGTCTGCATTTTCACATAGAATAGCACTAACACTACCCCTTTAAACACAAATCTTTCAAGCAGGGATCCCGTCGAGAACGACGAACAATCTGGGTGCTAATACCTTCCCAGATTGTAACCAACCCCCTTTCTCAGTTTCTCTGGTTCACGACCATCTTATCCATTTATTTCCTAGGTTTATTCAGCATTACCTTTCCTTTGGGATAAAAATGCCTAGCTGTCGACTCTTTTCACCTTCACCTTCATGTTCTCTTTCACCGACCATTCGCGTCTGTACCCCTATCTGACCCAGTGTCATTTGGTGGGAGCGACATTGTGCCTATGCCAGAAAGTGCCATAAATGCCAGATCTACGCAGATAAAGTGCATGTGCCTCCAAATCCTTTGAACGTGATGTCTTCACCTTGGCCCTTTGCCATGTGGGGCATTGACATGATTGGAAAGATCGAACTGACTGCTTCAATTGGCCACAGATTCATCCTAGTAGCCATTGATTACTTCACCAAATGGGTTGAAGCAGCTTCGTATGCAAACGTCACCAGACAAGTGGTAGCCAAATTCCTGAAAAGAGACATCATCTGTCGATATGGAGTTCCCGAGCGAATCATTACTGACAATGGTTCCAATTTGAACAACAAAATGATGGCAGAACTTTGTCGGGACTTTAAAATCCAACATCACAACTCTTCTCCTTATAGGCCGAAGATGAATGGGAATTGGTGTAAACACCCCAAATTTCCCTCACTTTTTCACACCATGGCTTGTGATCTTTCATTTTTGCATTGCATAAGCATATCATCTCACTGCATATTTTCATTTCATATGCATCTAGGGTTTGTGATCTGAGCAATCCAAGAAGCGATATGAGCCCTCCCAATGTTCTTGAAGCTTTCGAAGAGGGTCCATGTGTGTTCCATGATCATAATATGCTCCCCAAAGTTCATAAAAGTCAAAGGATCACAAAAGCATGGCAAAGGCATAGAGGCGGACTGGAGATTTCCTGCACAGATGACCTAAAATTAGGGATTTGGTTTCAGAGGCCTTAATCCCAAATTTTTTGGTCATTCTTGTTTCTAATGCTCTTAATATGTTATAAGGATCATGTGTACCAAATTTGATGAAGAAATTCACTGTAGAAGTCATCTGATCACTGGGTAACTTCTTGAGCAAGTAAAGTCAAAATCAGGGCATCTGAGGCCTCCATCAAGGGTACCAAAGGGTCATCATCATCATGTTGAGTCTCTATGATCTTTATTTGATCATTGAAGTAGTTGGAATTTCACAAAGTTGAAGAAATTTGAACCAAATGCAAACTTGCTATTTTTGGAAATGACTTGTAATGGAAACTTTCCATTTTGGGAAAGATATTCAACCTATTCTTTCATGACCAAAAATGCTTTAAATGGAAAATTCTTGGACATGAAAGTTGTAGATTATGTCTTCCCATTTTCAAAAAGTACAATAACATGTCTTGATTCATCCTAGAACTCAAGATATGGCCTTTCAAAGTTGGCAAAAATCTTATAATTTTCAAGTGTGCACCAAAGAGGGATTTTTGCAATTTCACTTGCCAAGCCCTTTCATGACCTCCAATCAACTTCTAAAAATCATACCAACATAGTGCAACACATTTGGATCAGAATCATGCCTTGTATCACAAGTTTTCATGGCCAATTTCTCAAGAAATTTCAAAGTTGTCAAAATTCATAAAGCTTGCAAACACTTGATCAAGGCCATCCAGCTGCACTCTATTGATCCAAGGGCCATCCATGAACTCACTTTGCAACTTGGCCCATACCAATCACATTATGACACCATCCACTTTCTGATCACCCCCATTGGCCTATACTAACATTATGCAACTCATTTCATAAGACACACAAGCTTGAAACAACACACAACTCAGATTGCTCAAAAATCCCCAAAATCTTCATTCCTTCGAAACTCACTCCTCAACCACTCAAACTCAAAACTTTCTTCACCAATCATCTCCATATAACCTATAGAACACAAACCAACCATTGAAATGGCCTGAAAATACCTCAATCTCAAACATGATTTCTGCCTTAGCATAACTGAATCTCAAAAACCAAGCCATGCAAGCTTCATTCAAGCCTTTCAGAAGCTCAAGGGGGATCAATGGAGTGATTTTGCATTAAGGAGAGGTCCAGAAAGCTCAGAATCAGAAAGCTTCATCTCAGGTAGTCACCTTTAAACTTTTTTCCAGAACTCTTATTTTAAGTTCTAGAATGATTCTATGTGTCTCCTTGATCATGCTGATATGATTATTTTTGAAAATGGTGGAGAAACCAGGATGTATTGATGTTCTGAAACTTTTTGATCTAAAAATGTTTTTGTTCGATTCATGAGTTTGATGCATGATAAATTGTTTTTGGGGCTGGATTCATGTTTAGGGTTTTTAGATGTTTGATTCTGGAGCTTTAGAGGGTTTGGGGTAGCCTATGGAAGAAGTTAGGTTGAAGGGTTAGCCAAAGAAGATGACCGGAGCTTGCTCCGGTCACCTGAGAGTGATTAAAGTTTGTTAATTAGGGTTTAGCCAGGTTTGAATGTCATCCCTTAGATCCTTGCTTAGCGCGCATATGGATGGCTCAGATTGCTCCATTAAAACATAATTCATAATTAATTAGTTAATTAGGTTTAATTAATTAAAATTCCTCAGAGTCAATCCTTGCCCTTTATTAACGCGCGCAGTCAACTCCTTTCCCCTAGGTTTGAATCTCAACCACTGGATCAGATTACTTTCCATTTAATTCATTTTTATTTTATTTTTATTGCATTTCTTTTGTTCAATTTATTTAAAATAGCAAAAATCATAAAAAAAATCTCAAACTTTGCATTTCTGTTTCAAATATTTTTCTTAACCTAAAAAAATTTTTTATTTTAATTTTTGCATTAAAAAATTTATTTTAAAATATTTAAAATGTTTTATTTAATTAATTAATTGATTTTAATTAATTAAATATGCATTTAGGTTTCTAAAAATCACCAAAAAATCAATGAAGCATTCCAATACATTTAGAAACATTTTCAAACTCATCATACAAATTTCTTTTTAGTTTTGATTATATTTTCACAATTTTCTTTGAATTAGGGTCCTTAAATTTCACTATTTTTTAACCCTAACTTGAAAAATTCATTTCTGCCTAACCATGATGAGTTTGAACTTGATTCTGTTTGCATTGTTTCTCGTATTGCATATAGTTTCTAGTTTATTTATCTCATATTTTTATCTTGAATTTTCAATTTTATTTGCATTTTCCCTTTAGAAGCACCCAAAAACCCTAGTTAACTTAGAAATTTCATAACTTTCACTAGGATTGGCTTCTGACTTTCTCCTTTGGGGTGTGATCTTATATGGGATTAGGGTTTGTTTGAGTTCAATTTAAATTTTTTATCAGGGTGAATGCTTCTGTTTTGGTCATATGCATCTAATGTTGCCTTAAAACCCTAATTTTGCATCTTCATTTGCATTCTTCTTTGCATTTAATGAACTTGTGATCATGTTATGCCATTCCATTCTTTTGTATGTCATCTTAGACATCTTCGGACATGTTTGAAACATTTCTTGATCATTGTTTCATCATTTTTCTATGCTTTTCATCCATTACATTTCATGAACATCCATGTGTTTTCATGCTTCTAAACATGCTTCCATTGCATCCCATCCTTGTATGATCATTCATATGCATCTTGCATGACTTTTCATCATCTCATAACACATTTGCATTGCATAATCACTTCTGGTTTTGGTCTTTTCATCTCATTTCCTTTTGCTTTATGTCTTATGCATGCATACTAACATTTTGGGAACTTTTGGTAAGTTATCTGGGAGGTGGATTTGCCTTCACCTCCCACCTCTTATCATCTCTTCATATGCATATTTACTTGTCTTTGAAGTTAATTTGCTTCATTTATGCTCCCTCCTTCTTATTTTCTTTCTTTTAGGTTACTTATCTTCTTCAGGAAGTAAGTAACCTATTCTTCTTCCTCCTTCTCTTTTCATCTGCTTCTTCCTTGGTGGCCTTCTTGAAGATCTTTTCTCTTAAACCTCATAAACCATAGGATATCCAAGGATGATAACTTTTAGGTTTGTGTATAGTCCCCCCTATTTTTTACCTCTGAGTCTCCTTGAGTCTCTCTTCTCTTCTCTTAATTAGAGACTAAACACTTAAAGCTTTAGGACTTTGGAATTAGGGTTATGCATGCATCCTTATCTTAGGATGGAGTGTATAACTTTAATCCTTAGTGTTAAGACTTTAATTTGTTCACACCTCTTAATTAAAACACATTAATAATCACAAGACTTTATCTTGTAACTTGGGCCTTACATTAGGGTTCTATCTCTTCCTTATGGTTAAGAGGGACTAACCCTAGTGTTTAATTGACAAGTCCCCCTCAAATTGTCTTACAAACTTAAAATCCACCTTCTTAATCTCATCCTTTAATTAAAATCAACTTAATAAAGGCTTGTTATATAATGAATTTAATCCCTAACCATGGATTAAGTTGTGGAGTCTTTCTCAGCTTAAATGTTCTCATCTATCATCCTTCTCTTAGGATGGTGTAATGAGTTCACTTAACACTAAACAAAAACCAAAAACATATAAATAATCATAAGTAGGTTAATGATCTTAATCCTACGTCACTATGGTAATTAAGTTGAGATGCTTATCTCATACTTAAGTAGGCTCATTATCCCTAATCAGGGAGGATATAATGAGTTTACAAGCCCTTGATTTAGGCTTAAGCTCATAATCCTATGCAAAACACCAAAAACAATAAAACACTTAAAATACAAAAACAAACAATAACCGTCTCCTCCGGGATTCTTTTCTTATCATACTCACTCTGAAAACGAGAACTTGCCTCTTCCATCTAATGCAAGACAGTTAGCACTCGAGGCAGACGAGTCACACCCTTGAGCATAGACAAGTAAGAAGTTCACAGTCAATTTATTTTCAGTCTCTTTGAGTCGAACTACGGTGGTCTGACTTCCTCATTGCACGAGAGGATACGTAGGCATAACTTAATAGTTATCGAACAAAATTCTTTGTGTCTTCCCCCTCTTTCAGCATTCTTTTCTAAGCCTCGGTTCCTGAGCAATTCACCTTTTTGCACTGACACCTGTATTTTCTTTCCCTAGCTTTTACACACAGATAACCCATACCTTTACCCCTTTTAAACACAATCTTGTAAGCGTAGATCCCGTCGAGTACGACGGACGATCTGTGTGCTAATACCTTCCTAGGTCGTAACTAACCCCCTTTCTCAGTTTCTCTGGTTCGCAACCGCCTTATCCATCTCTTTCCAGGTTTATGCAGCATTACCTTTTCTTCGGGATAAAAATTCCTAGTTGGTGACTCTATTCAACATCAACCTCCAACCCTTTCTCTTCGCCGACGGTTCACGTTTGCACCGGGACGCAAGTCCGGGGTGCGATAGCTTGGCGACTCTTCTAGGGAATCCTTTGCAACCAGGGCTTCTGATTCTTTCTGTGGGTTTCTCCTAGCGCTTGTGTTTATGGGGGTGTTATGTGTGCTTTTTTTTATTGCTTTATTTATTGCTTACTGTACAACTTTATTTATTACTTTCATTTATTGTTTTATGCATTTCATATTATTGTCATCATATCATGTGCTGGATTTTTTGGTTTACCTTGGTGGGAGGGGTATCTCAGTGGGCAAGGTTCCACACCGGGAGCCTGAGTGACATATAGGATTAGATTGGCTTCATATTCTTTCCCATTCCATTTCGGTCTGGTGCGGGAATATGAAACACGGTTCAGAGATGGGTTTCTTCTTGAGAACTGTATGCTACAGATTGTCTGTAGTGCTAGAGCTATCTGGGAAGCCTTTTAAGTCTGGATGACCCTTTTAGATGACCTTCAGCATCTGAGGTGAATTAGAGGAGAGTCCTTTATGGTTAAGGTAAACATTGTACCTCCGGGTTAGAAGTGTTTACACTTCTCATAATAGATCCAAGTCTGAGGATCCTTGTTCTAGAACAATACCTGTGAGGGGGTTGGGATGTTTACAGGTTTGCAGGAACCCTTGGCCTCAACATACCCTGTTACTGATTTTGTTTTAAGGTTACACTATCTTGAACTGATCTTATGAAACCCTGGACTTGTGACTCTTTATTTGAGTCCCCCACCTGGTTACTGGTTCTCTAGCCTTCATCTGGATTTCAGAACACTCATGGACCCTATTCAAAGCAAATAACAGATCCAGCACCTGTTCACAAACCCCTGCATATCATTATGCATACATCATTTTGCATCATTTTAACATTTGTCTATTTGTTTTATAGGGTATCTACACCTTCTTTGGTTTGGTTTTGACAATTCTTCTGCTCAACCATCTTCATCAATTATCTTCCTTAGAGATCTTCTTCAGCTGATATCTTCTCTAGTTGTCTTCATCAGTTATTTTCCTCAGTTATCTTCATCAGCATCCATTGTCAGTATGGATTCATCCAGGAAGAGCAATATCACTTATCATTTCTTTGAGCCCTCTCTAGCAGGCATCAGGCAGATTCAAACACTTATCACTCCCAATCATGTCCCTTTATTCAGGGAACATTATGGTGGTATTATGGTTATGATCATGGACTTGGATGCATCACAGAGGAGCATGATTCACACTTGACTACAGTTTTATAACCCTCCTCTCAAGTGTTTCTGTAACACCCACTTTTCCCACAGAAATATTTATATAAATCTTTAATAAAATCAGAGTTACTTGTCCAAAGTGAAATGTTACATCATCATCGTTCATCAAAATTGTTAATAAAAGAAAACAGCGGAATTCAAATCTTTAACGTCAATAGCTCAAAGGCTTAACAAGTCACACATAATAAGGTTCTTCAGTTAAAGTTTAATCATAAAAATAACTTTTTCTAAACATTAAAAGTAAATGTGGACAAAGATCCCCGTTCCCGTTACATATCAGAGCTCCTAGGACACGGACATCACACCAACGTACTTCTCAAGTACCTGAATTGTCTGCACTTCCGAAGAAGCATAGACACAACAAAGATTCATAATATAACGGCACATACGACATATACGACATATATGAAGAAGTAATTCACCCCTAATCATACAAAATTATCAATCATATTATTCAATCAATCATGAAGCAATGTGACTCAAATGCACAATGCAAATACGGTACCAACTCACAATAACTGTTCATCAATAGAACCTCGAATGCATAATTAACGTCTCCAACAAGACACGATCATCCCTGCAACAACGATTCTCAATGAATCTCGAATAATCACATCCACGACATGATTATTCCATCAAATGTATGCGCATGTAGACACAACAACGCATACCATATCACAATACACATGAACACATCATGCTTTACGATCATCATGATCTCATCAACCAACCATCAGTTCATCTTATTCACACACAAATCATACACATATCTCATGTTATTCACAATTATAACAATCTACATATTCATATAATTCAATTAAGCACTTAGGATTTCATATGCGACTAATCATCAAGTCCTATATTCACTATTAGAACATCCTCAAAGTCTTATTTCACTAAAATAATCCTACATTAGAAGAATGTATCAAATCCACCTTAAAACGAACGAAATATTACATTTACAGGGGCCTGACACGACCTCCCGTGTCCCCTGACACGACCTCCCGTGTCCCCTGACACGTCCCGTGTCAGGTGGCCTGGGACACGCCCCTCAAAATCCACAAAAACTCATTTTCGAAGCCTGACACGGCCACCCATGTCATGGCCCCTGACCCCCCAAAATTATGATTTTTAGTTTTTCCCATTTTCTTCCTCCTTTCTCACCTGCACGAACCCCAATCATTCTAGGTTGAATTTAGCACTCAAAACCATCCAATTCACATGTTTATTATCCATTTATACATATAACATCAACTAGTTTTATTAATAAACTTTCCTAGATCAAATTAGGGAATCAATGAGGTTTAATCCTCTTCTATGTTCATCATATCCTCCATAACCTTCATATGCCATTCTTCCCAATACCAAACACACAACACCAAATATATTTTCAAAATACATCGTATAATCATATTCATCAACAATTTCGCAATATTGCATCAATTCAATCATTATTATCATAATCTCTTAATATAACTAAGGGGGGAAGGAACTCCCAATTACCCTTCTATGTCCTATCACCAATCATAAACCCTTTTCTCCCCTTTTACCTTAAAATCGAAGCTTTCCTTCACAACTTTTGGTCTTGGTGATCTACAATCCTTGACCTTGCCTTTCTTCTCCTCTTTCTCTAGACCTCTCTGTTCTTCGTCAAAATACGATGAATGAGGTTTGTTTCCCTAATTCCTCTTTTTATAAAACAACAATTCCACCTTTGCCCCTTAAACCTCTAACTAACCCTTTTTATTTTATATTATTTAAATAATAACAACATTATAATAGTACACCTTATATTATTATTATTATTCTCATAAAATAATTTCTTCACCCATTAATTCAATTATGCCATTAAAATATTAATATTTATTTCACAAAAATAAATATAAAAATTAAGGCGTTATAACTCTCCCCCACTTAATTATTTTCGTCCTCGAAAATGAACCTGAATGGAATAACTCTAGATATGATTCACGCATCTTGCTCCCCAGTTCCCAAGTAACACTTCCACCAGCAGCTCCTCCCCAAGCTACTCTCACAAGAGGTATCTTTTTGCCTCGAAGTTGCTTCATCTTACGATCTTCAATCCTCAACGGTAAAGTCTCCACCGTAAGATTGTCACGGATTTGCACTTCATCTCTCTGAATTACATGTGACGGATCAGACACATATTTCTTGAGTTGCGATACATGAAACACTTCGTGCAAATTCGAATGTTCCGGCGTTAATACCACTCTGTAAGCAACCTTGCCTACTCTCTGCATAATCTGATACGATCCAATGAACTTAGGATCCAACTTCTTAGACTTCAACGCACGTCCAACACCGGTCATTGGGGTGACTCTCAAAAATACATGGTCACCCTCAATGAACTCTAAGTCTTTCCTTCTATTATCATGGTAACTTTTCTGCCGACTCTGAGACGCTTTCATTTTCTCCTTGATCATCTGAATAGTTTCAGTAGTCTGCTGAATAATCTCAGGCCCAAGCATAACATTTTCACCTTTCTCATACCAACACAGAGGTGTTCTGCATCTTCTACCATAAAGAGCTTCAAACAGCGCCATTCCAATACTTGAATGATAGCTATTATTATAAGTAAATTCAATCAGTGCCAAATGTGTATCCCACGCACCACCTTTTTCTAGCACACAAGTTCTCAACAAATCTTCTAATGACTGAATAGTCCTCTCGGATTGTCCATCTGTCTGTGGGTGGTAAGCCGAACTCAATTTCTACTTAGAACCCAAAGCCTCGTACAAACTTTTCCAAAACTCAGAGGTAAATCATGGATCTCTATCTGATACTATACTTGACGATACACCATGCAATTTCACAACAACTCGGATATAAATCTCCACCAACTTAGTTAACGGGTAACGGATGTTTATCGAAATAAAATGTGCGGACTTAGTCAACCGGTCCACCACTACCCAAATAGGATTGAGTCCTCTCGCAGTATTCGGAAACCCTGTCACAAAATCCATAGCAATATTATCCCACTTCCACTCTGGGATCTCTAAAGGTTGCATCAGCCCCAAAGGCTTCTGATGTTCTACTTTTGATTTCTAACATACTAAACAAGCATAAACAAATTGTGCAATATCTTGTTTCATACCGTGCCACCAAAATAATTTCTTCAAGTCATGGTACATCTTCGTAGCTCCCGGGTGAATACTTAAGCTACTCCGATGACTCTCTTCCAGAATTGCTTTCTTTAGTTCAACATTATCGGGTACACAAATTCTCCCCCGAAATCTCAAAATACCATTATTATCCAAACTAAAATCACTGCCTTGATCATTTCCTTCGGTAGGCATTAAGTCCACCAATTTCATGTCTTATCATTGGCCTTCTTTAATTGCATCAAGAAATTCATTATTTATTCGTAACATGCCCAACTTGACACTTCCAGGTGTTATCTCACACACCATACTCAAGTCTCTAAATTGCTCAATTAAATCCATCTCTTTCATCATCATAGTCGACATATGAACTGTTTTCCGGCTTAATGCGTCCGCAACTACATTTGCCTTTCCCGGATGGTAACTTAAATTAAAATCATAATCTTTTAAAAATTCTAACCATCTCCTCTGCCTCATATTAAGCTCCTTCTGATCAAATAAATATTTCAGACTCTTATGGTCACTAAAGACTTCAAATCGCGACCCATAGAGATAATGCCTCCATATTTTCAACACAAATACCACTGCAGCCAATTCTAAATCATGAGTAGGATAATTCCTCTCGTGTATCCTCAACCGTCTTGAAGCATAAGCTACTACCTTACCAACCTGCATTAACACACCACCTAAAACCATTTTAGATGCATCACAATACACAACAAAAGCTTCATTCGGATTCGGTAAAATCAATATCGGTGCCGAAGTCAATTTCTTTTTCAATTCTTCAAAGCTTCTCTCACAAGTTACATCCCAAATAAAGGCTTGACTCTTCTGGGTCAATTGAGTCAATGGCAACGCCAAATTAGAAAATCCTTCTATAAACCTTCGATAATAACCAGCTAAACCAAGAAAACTTCTAATTTCTGTTACCGTCTTCGGAGGTTCCCAATCAAGCACAACACTGACCTTCGAAAGGTCTACCGTTATACCTTCACCAAATATTATATGTCCCAAAAAGCTCACTGTCTTCAACCAAAATTCACACTTGGAAAATTTAGCAAACAATTTGTTATCTTTTAACACTTGCAGCGCAATTCTCAAATGTTTCTCATGCTCTTCTTCAGACTTCGAGTATATTAATATATCATCAATAAATACTACGACGAATTGATCCAAGTAAGAATGGAATATCCGGTTCATATATTCCATAAACACACCCGACGCATTAGACACTCCGAAAGGCATCACTACATATTCATAATGACCATATCGAGTTCTAAATGCCTATTTCTGGATATCTTCCTCTTTCACTCTGATTTGATGATATCCTGACCTCAAATCAATCTTGCTAAAAACACAAGCTCCCACAAGTTGGTCCATCAAGTCATCGATCCTTGGAAGTGGATACTTGTTCTTAATGGTAACCTTATTCAGCTGCCGGTAGTCAATGCACAAGCGCATACTACCATCCTTCTTCTTAACTAATAACACTGGAGCACCCCATGGCGATACATTGGGTCGAATGAACTTCTTATCAAGTAAGTCACCAATCTGCGATTTCAATTCAGCTAACTCAGTAGCAGACATCCTGTACGGTGCCATAGAAATAGGCCTGGTACCAGGAATCAAGTCAATAGTAAACTCCACTTCACGCGTCGGAGGTAACTCTGTAACATCATTGGGAAATACTTCAATAAATTCATTCACCACTGGTAACTCTTCAACAGCGACCTTTTCCTCCATAGATAATGAAGCAAACACAACAAACATTTTCGCTTCATCTTCCAATAAGGTCCTCAACTCTTTAGTAGAAACTGAACTAGCCAAAATTTCCTCTTCTGGAGTTAGGAATAACAATCTCTTCCTAAAGCAATCAATATAAACTCGGTTGTATTCCAACCAGTTCATACCCAAGATTATATCAAGATTACTGAGTGGTAGACATATGAGATCCACTCTAAACTCTTTATCAGAAATAGCCAAAACACAATCACGACATATCAAGGTAGTAGTCACAGACCCTATAGATGGTGTATCGATAACCATTCCTCGACTTAAATGAGAAGGTTCGAATCCTAACTTTTTCACACATTCCAAAGAAATAAACGAGTGTGTTGCACCCGTATCAATAATCAAAAATAAAGGAATATTATTGATAAAGCAAGTACCTTTGACCAATCGATCTTCACTAGTTGGCTGAGCTCCCACTAATGCAAATACTTTCCCATCGGATTTTTGCTTCTTTGGTTTCAGGAAATTAGTGCTAATGTGGCCCTGTTCTCCACAATTATAGCAAATAGGCTCATTCCCTCTGCAATTGGCCATCACATGACCCGCCTTTCCACACTTAAAACACTTCTTTTCTTCAGTAGGACAATTATTGGCACGATGTTCTGTGCCGTGACATCTGTAGCATTTGAGCACACCAAGAGTACTTCCTCCCCCAATTGGTTTCTTCTCATTACCAGCTTTTTGCTTCCCTTTGTCAACTGGAGCACTGTAAGGAGTACCACCAAATCTCTGCTTCCCTTTCTTATCATTCACAGCTTTGTAGAGTGCAATCTGCGCCCTGTTGTCATTATCATAAATCCTGCTTCTACTTACCAGCTCTGGATAATCCCTGATCTTCTGGCAAGCAATACCCAACTTAATATCAGGACGCAATCCATTCTCATACTTCAGACATTTGGAAGTCATTGTCTCTTCAGTATTGTAGTTCGTACAATATTGCACTAGTTCTTCAAACTTGGCAGTATACTCTGCCACTGTCATATTACCTTGCTTGAGTTCCAAGAACTCAACCTCCTTAGCATTGTGGATGTCTTCTGGGAAATACTTTTCCAACAATTCTCTGCGAAATACCTCCCAAGTGATAGCCGTACCCGCGTCTTCCATCCTTTGGCGACTATAGTCCCACCAAACTTCAGCTTCGCCCTCCAGCATGTGAGTACCAAATCTCACCTTTTGATCATCAGAGCATCCCATGGTTCTGAAGATCTTCTCAACAGCTTTCAAGCACTTCTGCGCAACCTCTGGATCCAGAATTCCACCTTCATACGTCGGTGGTCTGTTATTCCGGAACTGCTCCAATGCACGAGACTGAGCATTCCCTCCACCCTAAATGACCTGAACAACATTCTCAACCGTCTGCGCCATGGCTTGCATAGCCGCAGCAAGAGCAGCATCATTCCTTCCGGCCATACTGATACAACAAATAACTCAGGTTAGGAAACACACGATTCTTATTCTAAGGACTGAATCAATCTGGCCGATTGGACCGACCTGCTCTGATACCAATTGTAACACCCACTTTTCCCACATAAATATTTATATAAATCTTTAATAAAATCAGAGTTACTTGTCCAAAGTGAAATGTTACATCATCATCGTTCATCAAAATTGTTAATAAAAGAAAAAAACGGAATTCAAATCTTTAATATCAATAGCTCAAAGGCTTAACAAGTCACACATAATAAGGTTCTTCAGTTCAAGTTTAATCATAAAAATAAGTTTTTCTAAACATTAAAAGTAAATGTGGACAAAGATCCCCGTTCCCGTTACATATCAGAGCTCCTAGGACACGAACATCACACCAACGTACTTCTCAAGTACCTGAATTGTCTGCACTTCCGAAGAAGCACAAACCCAACAAAACCAACAGAGGGGTGAGAAATAGATTCATAATATAACGGCACATACAACATATATGAAGAAGTAATTCACCCCTAATCATACAAAATTATCAATCATATTATTCAATCAATCATGATGCAATGTGAATCAAATGCACAATGCAAATGCGGTACCGACTCACAATAACGGTTCATCAATAGAACCCCGAATGCATCGTTAACGTCTCCAACAAGACACGATCATCCCTGCAACCACGATTCTCAACAAATCCCGAATAATCACATCCACGACATGATTATTCCATTAAATGTATGTGCATGAAGACACAACAACGCATACCATATCACAATACAAATGAACACATCATGCTTTACGATCATCATGATCTCATCAACCAACCATCAATGCATCTTATTCACACACAAAGCATACACATATCTCATGTTATTCACAATTATAACAATCTACATATTCATATAATTCAATTAAGCACTTAGGATTTCTTATGCGACTAATCATCAAGTCCTATATTCACTATTAGAACATCCTCAAAGTCTTATTTCACTAATATAATCCTACATTAGAAGAATGAATCAAATCCACCTTAAAACGGACGAAAAATGACAATTACAGGGGCCTGACACGGCCTCCCGTGTCCCCTGACACGGCCCGTGTCAGGTGGCCTCGGACACGCCCCTCAAAATCAACAAACACGCATTTCTCGAAGCCTGACACGGCCACCCGTGTCATGGGACACGGCCCGTGTCATGGCGCCTGACCCCCCAAAATTATGATTTTTAGTTTTTCCCATTTTCTTCCTCCTTTCTCACCTGCACGAACTCCAATCATTCTAGGTCGAATTCAGCACTCAAAACCAACCAATTCACATGTTTATTATCAATTTGTACATATAACATCAACTAGTTTTATTAATAAATTTTCCTAGATCAAATTAGGGAATCAATGAGGTTTAATCCTCTTCTATGTTCATCATATCCTCCATAACCTTCATATGCCATTCTTCCCAATACCAAACACACAACACCAAATATATTTTCAAAATACATCGTATAATCATATTCATCAACAATTTCACAATATTTCATGAATTCAATCATTATTATCATAATCTCTTAATATACCTAAGGGAGGAAGGAATTCCCAATTACCCTTCTATGTCCTATCACCAATCATAAACCCTTTTCTCCCCCCTTACCTTAAAATCGAAGCTTTCCTTCACAACTTTTGGTCTTGGTGATCTACGATCCTTGACCTTGCCTTTCTTCTCCTCTTTCTCCAGACCTCTCTGTTCTTCGTCAAAATACAATGAATGAGGTTTGTTTCCCTAATTCCTCTTCTTATAAAATAGCAATTCCACCTTTGCCCCTTAAACCTCTAACTAACCCTTTTTATTTTATTTTATTTAAATAATAACAACATTATAATAGTACACCTTATATTATTATTATTATTCTCATAAAATACTTTCTTCACCCATTAATTCAATTATGCCATTAAAATATTAATATTTATTTCACAAAAATAAATATATAAATTAAGGCGTTACAATTTCACTTTCCCAGACTTTCAGATAGATCCTTTGTTGGATGCGTTTTCCATGTTGTTGGGTGTCCCCATCAGAAGAGGAATTCTTTTCAAACCTGAGATGACTGCTCCTAGGAATGAAGACATAGCTAAGGCTCTGTACTTGGATGCCACCATCATTGATCAACATTTAACCACCAAGGCTGGAATCCCAGGCCTCCATTTGAACTTCTTGATCACTCAGGCCACCAGTCATGCTGCAGCAGGGAATTGGGAAACTGTTTGTGCTCTCCTGGCTCTTAGTGTATATGGAATCATCTTGTTTGCAGACGAGCCTAAGTTTGTAAGCAAGAATGCTATCCATATCTTCCTGCTGAAGAATCCAGTTCCTACCTTGCTAGGGGATTTTTACCACTCAGTGCATCAGAGAAATGAGAAGTAGAGGGGAAGACTGGTCAGATGTTGTGCACCTCTTTTCTACTGTTGGTTATTGAGACACCTGCCAAAGATAGAAGCTTTCCTGAATCCTCATCAATCAAGAAATTGGGCTAAGAGAATGATTGCTCTCACTTCAGAAGATATCATGTGGTGTACTCAGAGCACCAAGGGCAGGGCTATAATTACAAGCTGTGGGCAGTATCCCAATGTACCTCTTATTGGAGTGAAGGGTTGCATCAACTACAATCCTTTGCTTTTCAAAAGGAAGCTAGGGTATGCCTTATTACATCCACCAAGAGAGTAGGATTTAGCAGAGACCCTTAACTATGATGTTCAAAATAATCATGCCATAATCCGACAAGCAGCCTGGGCTTGGGATAACATACAGACAAAAGGGATTGCGATTCTTAGCAAGTGCAACAACATAGCTTCAGATCAGTACATTGATTGGTCTCACATCAGAGGACAGATCACTCGCATGCCATTCACCCTGGAAGATGTGCCAGGGCCATCAACAGTAGAGCCTATAGCTACAGTCAGTTTAGAGGTGTTTGAGAAGCTGAAAGAGAGGAATGCTCAGCTCTCTGAAGCTCTAAAGAAGACCCTCTGGGAGAGGAATGATAGTCTTCTGGACAATGAGAGGTTAGAAAAGCTCTGTATCGAGCATATGACTAATATTGGGAAGACTGGCGATTACATCAGAAAAGCCTGAGCAGGGGAGTTGGTATTGAAGAATGCTTGCAAAGAAGCTAAGATTCAGAAAGCCAGAGCTGAGCATTACTTAGAAGAGAGTCAGGCTAGGTGGATCAGGATCACTGAGGCTCGTTTGCAAGAAGATCAGAAGACACAGGCTAGGATAGAGTAGCTGTAAGCTAATGAGAAGAAGAGTCAGGAAGCCTTGTTAGCAGCACAGAAGGAAATCTCTGAGTTAAAACTCCGGGTGGGGTTGAAGAGATCAAAGGACCAAGACAAGTACCAGAAATTGACAAGTGCCATTGCCACCAGGAACCTTCTTATCAGGACCATCACAGAGCATCCAGTTGGACCAGTGACTGATGCTCTCCTGAAGGAAGTCAAGGAGGATGACTTTGGGCTGGATGTTTGATTTCTTTGTAGTTGTATTTTATTTTTGGTGTACTTTATTTCTCATGGTGATTTTGTTGTATTTCTCGACTTAATTGTATTTTGACCCACCATGGGAACTTGTTGTAATCATAAACTATGTACCTTTTGCATTTGTAATATATGGTTTATGTATTACTTGGATTTTCTGATGGGCTTTGATTTCTACAACATCTTCTTCATTCCCAGAGGTCTGGAAGGTCAAAACCAAAGAACCAAACAGGATACCCTTGGAAGACAAATAGACATACTGCATTGCATTCTAACCTCATTCTTTGTTTTGTAGGTGTTTTTGTTGTGGTTTTCTAACTTTGCTGTGTGTTTCAAGAAACATTGGTCGTAGGAGGGTTTTCCCCATCAACAGAGTTCACCGGTATCCAACCAGAAACAACCTTCCGAGCTTACAGATGGACCAAGTACAACAAGATATGACAGACGTGAGAACTCAGATGGCTAAAGAGAGAACTGAGATGATGGCTCAGATGAACCAGTTCATGGCAGTAATGACTAGGTTGGCCCAAAGCCAAGAAAGATTAAGAGAGTTAGTCGAGCGGCAAACTCCAGAAAAGAATCATCCAGGTACAGGAGGTACTAGTAACAATGATCACGGGCAGCCACGAACAGATCCGCCAGAGTTTGGGCCTCATCTCAATCCTGAAGTCAATGCTATCAGAAATACCTAGGGAAACACTAGAGGTCATTCCTTACAAGAGGACCCTCAAGAAGAACAGTTTACAGTAATTGGTGTTGGGGATGAAGCCTATGATCATCGTCTGGAAGAAATAGCGGAGAAGTTGAGATCTTTGGAGTCCCAAAACTCTTTGGGGTTTGATGCAATGGACATGGGTTTAGTTGAGGGAGTCAAGATTCCTCACAAATTCAAACCTCCATGCTTTGAGAAATATAATGGTACCTCTTGTCCACGTACTCACCTGCATTCCTTTCTAGGGAGACTAAAAGCTTATACCATGGACAAAAAGTTGTGGATGTTCTACTTCGAAGACAGACTGATCGGGGAATCCCGTGAATGGTATTCTCACCTGTCCAGTGCAACAGTCAGAAACTGGAAGGATTTAGCCGAAGATTTCATACGCCAGTATCAATATAACCTGGACATGGCTCCCAATAGAGCCCTCCTGATGGGTATGTCACAGTTTTCAAGAGAAAGCTTCAGGGAATATTCCCAAATATGGAGACAGCTTGCTGCTGCTGTCCAGCCTCCGATGTCTGAGAGAGAAATGGCCAACATGTTTATGAACACGTTGTAAGGAACTTACATCGACATACTTGCTGCTTTCTTGTCCACTAGTTTTGCTGATGTAGTTATAGCTGGTGAGATAATTGAGAGTCTTTTGAAGATGGGCAAAATTTCAGACAACGGTGCTAGTTCCAGCAATGCCAGAAAACCTTTCTTAGGACCTCGAAGGACAGGTGAGACCAACTCAGTACATATGGGCAGAGGTAGGCCTCAATACATGCCAAGATCAGTGGCAGCTGTCACTATCCCTAATCCAGCACCTCAGCCACAACACGTCCCTCAACAACAACACTTCCCATAACAATAACAGTTTCCATAACAACATAGATCTTATAACAACAACAACGTCCGTTCCAGCAAAGGACATCTCAAATCAACAGGGTTATCAATCCCATTCCGATGCCTTATGTTGCCTTACTTCCACAATTATTGAAGCTCAATTTGATCGAATTGAGGACTCTGGCCACACCAGATCCTCAGAACCTTCCAAGAAACTATGATGTCAATTCCAGATGTGCCTTCCACTTCAATGCACCTGGCCATACAATAGAGAAATGTAGGGCTTTACGCATGAAAGTTCAAGATTTTATTGATTCTAAGGCAGTCAACTTTGTACCTCCTTCAAGTGTTACCAATAATCCTATGCCTAGCCATCGTGGGCCTAGGATAAATGCCATTGAGGAGGATTAACCAGTAAGCCTAATTGACAATGTTGCAAGTATTCAAACACCTCTAGCCGAGGTTAAAGCCCAACTTTTGAAGTGCCAAGTGTTTCTAGGTTGTAAGGCCCATTGCGAAGCTTGCAAGATTTCTACCAACGGTTGTGCAAATTTGAAGACCAGTATCAACAGTCTTATCAGAGAAGGAACTTTACAAATCACTTCAATAATTCCAGCTCCTACAACATCAACAACCATTCCTCCTACAACACCAGCAAACATCACTTCATCAGATACAACATATATCACTCCTACAACTTCAACAACAATCATTCCAAGAGATTCTTCTACAACATCAACAACCATCCCTTCTTCAACTTCAACAGACATCAGTTCAACACATCCTTCTACAACAACAACAACCATTAATGAAGACGTTTCCACAGTCACCATTTATTATGATCCGGCAACAATTCATGTCCCGGATCCTGTCAACAACTCACATCAACATCAACAACCTTCATCACCCACACCATCTCCAGTCAGACCTCCTTTCACCATTTATTATGACCCGCAAACTGTCTCAACTCCTTCTTCCGCAGCAATCAGTCTGGTAACCATCACGATACCTGGACCAGTTCCATATGATAGCAGTAGTTTCGAGCCTTGGCACTATGGCAAAGATTTATATTGCAACGGAAAGATAGTCACTCTTGAAACTTCTACACTACAGATTGATAATGTCGGGGGAGGCGGAGGCTTCACTCGAAGTGGACATCTCTTCGTGTCACAGTTCCCAAGAGTTAATGCTGAAGCAGAAGCTGCTGCCAAAGCAAAAGGAAAAAGTGTGGTGCCTGAAGAACCAATTGCCAAGGAAACTCAGAAGACATCCTTTGATAAAGATGTAGACGAGTTCATGAGAATTATCAAGAAGAGTGACTATAAGGTTGTGGACCAACTCCATCAGACGCCCTCCAAAATCTCTATTCTATCACTGCTAATGTGTTCCGAAGCCCACATGAATGCACTTCTCAAAGTCCTACATGCAGTTTACGTGCCAGAAGAGATTACAGTTAATCATCTAGAAATAGTGGTTTCTAATGTCAATACTAGTCATGGATTAGGGCTCACTGATGCTGATCTAACTACGGAGGGCCGTAACCATAATAAGGCTTTGCATATCACCTTGGAGTGTAAGGGTGTTGTTCTTTCTCATGTCTTGGTTGATACTGGGTCCTCACTCAATGTTCTTCCAAAGAAAGCCTTGGTCAAGATTTAATATGATGGTCTTGCATTGCGTCCAAGTAGCCTGGTAGTAAGAGCCTTTGACGGTTCTAAAAGATCGGTTCTTAGGGAAATTGAGCTGTCTGTGGTGATTGGCCCACAAATCTTCAAAACTATCTTCTACGTGATGGACATTAAGCCTATAACTGTTTGTTGGGTCTGCCTTGGATTCATGCTGTTGACGCTGTAACGTTGACCCTTCACCAAAAGTTAAAATACGAATGGGAAGGACAAGTCATCACAATCTGTGGGGAAGAGGATATCTTCGTCAGCCATCTAGCTACTTACAAGTATATTGAGATGGACGAAGATATCCATGAGACAATGAGCCAAGGGTTTGAGGCCCTCAATGTCAATGAAGCAACAACTTAAGTGTTTGGTACTTCGATCTACTCTTATAACCAAGCACGGAAGGTTGTTGAAGATGGGAATACCCAGGGCTGGGGCAAGCTGCTGCAAGTTCAGGTCAAGGAAGACAAGTTCGGGTTGGGTTACAAACCATCCCGACAGGTTCAAGAGGAGGCTGCTGAAGCTCCCAAGTTTATCAGTGGGGGAATGCTAACCCCTGATGCAATCAAAAATGTGGAAGACGAGGCTGAAAGTGACTTCAAACTGGAAAGTTGGATTCGTCCAAGGGTCCCAGGCCAGCAAGTCCTCAACTGGTCTTCCCAGGAAATTATAAGGATTACTTCTGCAGAGTAATTATTATTTCGTGTTTAAGCATGCATCAAGTCCTGCAACTTGCCCAAGGTGTCAGGACTCATTTTGTAATAGGGCCATATTTGTATTTTGTGCAAATGAATGATTAATGAACAAATGGACATCTTTTGCAAACGATCTTTTTTCGCTCACTGTCTTTCATTTTTGGTATTTTCGCACAAAACAATAAATGGAAATGTTTTTCAATAAATAAATTCATTCACTTTTTCCTAAACAAGATAAAATCAATCACTAAAATGAACAAATCTCAACCCTTGCAGAGATAATCCTCCAGATTGCACTGACAACGACACTGTTATAACCTTGTATGACTTCGACAATCCAATTAATCAAGCAGATGAAGGGGTTGATGAATACTATGATTTGCCTGAAGAGTTGGCTAGGTTGTTGAGACAAGAGGAAAAAGTGATTTCTCCTCATCAGGAGGAGGTTGAAACTGTCAATCTTGGTACCGAGGAAGATGTGAAAGAAGTGAAGATCGGGGCCAGTCTGCAAGCTCCAGTGAAAGAACAACTCATCAGTATAATTCGGGAATATTTTGACGTCTTTGTTTGGTCCTATCAAGACATGCCAGGCCTGGATATGAATATTGTCATGCACAGGTTGCCACTAAAAGAAGATTGTCCGCCGGTCAAATAGAAATTACGCCGTACTCGCCTAGATTTGGCCATGAAAATTAAAGAGGAAGTACAAAAGCAGTGGGACGCCGGTTTTCTTGCTGTAACTAGTTACCCGCCGTGGGTTGCTAACATTGTACCCGTGCCTAAGAAGGATGGCAAGGTAATGTGTGTGGATTACCGGGATTTGAACAGAGCAAGCCCGAAGGATGATTTCCCATTACCTCACATTTATGTATTGGTGGATAACACATCTCAGTTCTCGGTATTTTCTTTCATGGACGGATTTTCGGGATATAATCATATTAAGATGTCACATGAAGACATGGAGAAGACAACATTCATCACACCTTGGGGAACGTTCTACTACAAGGTAATGCCGTTTGGACTGAAGAACGCTGATGCAACATATCAACGGGCTATGGTAACATTATTCCATGATATGATCCACAACGAAATCGAGTTCTATGTGGATGATATGATTGCCAAGTCCCTTATAGAAGAAGATCATCTGGTGAATCTGCTGAAATTGTTTAAGCGTCTGAGGAAGTATCATTTGAAATTAAACCCCAAAAAATGCACATTTGGGGTACGTTCTGGTAAGTTCCTGGGTTTTATCGTAAGTGAAAAAGGAATTGAAGTTGATCCCGACAAAGTCAAAGCTATTCAGGAAATGCCTGCACCTAAGACTGAAAAAGAAGTTCGAGGGTTCTTAGGTAGATTGAACTACATCTCAAGGTTCATATCTCATCTCACTGCAATCTGCGAACCCTTGTTCAAGCTGTTAAGAAAAGAACAAACAGTCAGGTGGAACAATGACTATTAGAGAGCTTTTGACAAGATCAAAGAATATCTGCAAGAACCTCCAATTCTCATGTCTCCAATTGAAGGAAGACATCTAATCATGTATCTGACAGTTTTAGAAGAGTCAATGGGGTGTGTGTTGGGCTAGCATGACGAATCTGATCGAAAAGAGTATGCAATATACTACCTAAGAAAAATGTTTACCGACTATGAACAACGTTATTCACTGCTCGAGAAAACTTGTTGTGCTCTAGCGTGGGCTGCTCGCCGACTAAGACAATATATGTTGACTCATACTACCTTGTTGATCTCAAATATGGATCCAATCAAGTACATATTTGAGAAGCCAACACTTACCGGAAGGGTTGGAAGGTGGAAAATGATTCTAACAGAATATGACATTCAGTACACCTCTCAAAAAGCCATCAAAGGCAGTGTATTGTCTGACTATCTGGCTAAGCAACCCATTGACGATTACCAACCTATGATATTTGACTTCCCTAATGAAGACATCATGTTCTTGAAAGAAAAATATTTTGAAGAGCTAGTTCACACTGAAGGGCCTGATCCAGAAGAAGCATGGACTTTGATGTTCGATGGGGCAGTTAATTGCAATTGTCGTGGGGTTGGTGCAGTACTTATCACACCCAAGGGAGTCCATATGCCTTTCTCAGCAAAACTCACATTTGCTTGCACTAACAATGAATCAGAATACGAAGCTTGTATCATGGGCCTATAGGAAGCCATTGACCTCAGGATAAAAACCTTTAATGTATTCGGAGATTCAGCTTTGGTAATCAATCAGACCAACGGCAAGTGGTACACTCATCAGGAGCATTTAATTCAATACCGTGACTATACGAGGATATTGTTGACCTTCTTCACAACATTCAAGCTTTAATACATCCCTCGAGATGAGAATCAGTTTGCAGACGCTTTAACTACCATTTCATCCATGATCAGAGTACAAGCTGCTAATTATGTACCTCGGATTTTGGTATCCAGATTGGAAAAACCGACATATGTAGTCTCTATGGACACTGTTACTGACAACAAGCCTTAGTACCACGACATCAAATGCTTCTTGGAGACTCAGACATACCCACCCGGGGCATCGTCCAATGATAAGAAGACATTAAGAAGGCTAGCCGACAGTTTCTTCCTCAATACTGATGGTTCTTTGTACAAGCAAAACTTCGACATGGTCCTGCTCAGATGTGTTGACAAAAAGGAACCATACCTACTAATGCACGAAGTACATGAAGGTTATTTCGGTAACCATGTCGGAGGACACGCAATGGCAAAGAAGTTGTTAAGATCAGGTTACTATTGGATCACAATGGATGCAAACTGTTGTGCCTATGCTAGAAAAGGCCACAAATTCCAGATCTACGCAGATAAAGTGCATGAGCCTCTGAATCCTTTGAATGTAATATCTTCACCTTGGCCCTTCACCATGTGGGGCATTGATATGATTGGAAAGATTGAACCGACTGCTTCAAATGGTCACAGATTCATCCTGGTAGCCATTGATTACTTCACCAAATGGGTTAAACAGCTTCATATGCAAATGTCATCAGGCAAGTGGTAGCTAGATTTTTGAAAAGGGATATCATTTGTCGATATGGAGTTCCCGAACGAATCATTACTGATAATGGTTCCAATTTGTACAACAAGATGATGGCAGAACTTTGCTGGGACTTCAAAATTCAACATCACAACTCTTCTCCTTACAGGCCAAAGATGAACGGCGCTGTTGAGGCCGCTAACAAGAACATTAAGAAGATTGTGCAAAAGATGGTAGTCACCTACAAAAACTGGCACAAAATGCTACCATTTTCCTTGCATGGGTACCGAACCTCTATCAGGACATCTACTGGGGCAACACCTTATCAGCTTGTGTATGGTATGGAAGTTTTCCTACCTGTTGAAGTTGAACTACCCTCCTTACGGGTAATGATTGATGTGAAACTGGATGAAGCCGAATGGGTCCGATCTTGATACAATCAACTGAACCTGATTGAAGAGAAAATATTAGCAGTTATCTGTCATGGACAGTTATATCAGAAGCAAATGAAGAAAGCCATCGATTAGAAAGTCAGACCTCGAGAATACCAAGTGGGAGAGCTTGTTCTGAAAAGACTTATTCCTCCTCATACAGACCACATGGGAAAATGGACTCCAAACTACGAAGGCCCGTTCATAGTAAAGAAAGTTTTCTCTGGTGGAGAATTGATGCTCACTACTATGGATGGCGAGGATTTCTTATCTCCTGTAAATTCAGATGCAATTAAAAAATACATCGCATAAAAGACCCGCTGGACACAAAAACAGAATGTAAGTCCAGGAAAAAATAGGGCATCCCGGCTAGTCAAAAACAGAATAAAAGACTCGGGAAAAAATAAGGGAAAAATTCAAAAAAATGTACACCTGCTGAGTTGAAAAGCCACATCGGACAGCTCAGGAAAAAATGAGTATCCCAGTGGATTGAAAACCCGAAAGGGCAATCCACGCAAAATCAGGGAATAAGCGAACAACTGCATTCGGAATTCGTCTGTATTACTCACAACATGGCAAGCTTCAAAAAGACAAAGCGTCAGTCAGAATCAACCTTCTTCAGAAAGCAATATGAGAAGAACGCCATGGTCATACGGGTCATAGCAAAGGAAGCTCACTGGAGCGTCATCTTCAACATTGCCAACACTTTTATTTTCTCAATTTACAACAATCTCCTCATTTCAGGGGATTCGCTTCTTTGACTGTACTTTCCTATTCAAGGCACACAAATCAATAAAATCAGAATATTCAGTCACACTTTGTTTTGTACATTTTTGTTTCGTTTGCAAAATGTCCAAAGTTCATGGTACAACACTTGCATAAAACATATTTGCCATTTTAACAAATGCTTGTAGGAAATATGAATTCTTAAGCAAATCTAACTCCTATGACGAAATCCGGTTGAGGATATCTCGGGACACTTGTGCGTTTCCTTTGTCTTAACAGGTTGCAGGTACTCAAGGCAGACAATCTTTCACAGTATGGGGGCATATCAAGCATTATATCCCCAGCCAAGCCAACAATCACATCATCAGCAGGACTCCTTGACAAGAAGTATTTCCTCGCAAAGTTTTTATCCCCCATAGGATTCCTTGAAGAACTCATCAATCCCCAGCGTATTCATTTAGACGAAGAAATGGCAACATATTACTTCCTAGAAGATACCTCCTCCCCAAGCAGGATCTCCCGAGCAATGCCTGACGGCTTCTCCCCAACAAAGTAGTCATGAACTTTCTAGTCCCCGTCAGGGTTTCGATTCTCTCCCCAGTAGAGCAATGCATGAAATACTTCCCCAGCGGAGTTGCTGAAACTTCCTCGTCCCCAGCGGAGTTCTCCCTCCGGACAGATAAACCAGAGATCTCTCTCCCTGCAGGATCCGGATCTCGGATCGGGTTCTCTCTTTTGCATAATCATAGCATTCGCATCATTTTCCCCCAAAATAAGCGTAGAATTCCGTCTAATACGGAGCATTACGGCAAAAATCCAACATTTGCATGATCATAAGCCAGGTTCGGGCCAATCACCTGCAAATACCTTCATCACTTCACCAACAATATACAAAACTCATATCCCCTGCAGATAAAAGACAAGGCACCCTCTTTGCACTCTCAAATACAGATGCCTGTTCACATTTATACATGCTCTTTTCGACACTCGTCTGTGTCATCTTTCCCCAGTAAAGTCGCCAGAATACCTTCTGCATTCTCAATACAGATATTTGTTCATAATTGTACATATTCTTTTTGACACTCTCCCTTGTCATACTTCCCCAGCAAGTCAAACACTCGTCCGTGTCTTGCACATATTTCCCCAGCAGATCAATATTTGTGCATACTTATACAAAAGTCTTTGATACTCATCTGTATCTTATTTATATTACCTCCTCAGAAGTTCAACACTCGTCCGTGTTCCTTGCTTAACCGATTGATACTCGTCCATATCATCATCCTTCAAGCACGTGTCAGCATTTGTTTCTACCGATACTCATCTGTATCATGGTTCTAAGGATGCTCGTCCGCGTCTTTGGTCGATACACACTGTCAAACACTTATACCTTCTATTTTAAAGCGTAAGCACTCGTCCGTGTTTACATCCCCACAAAGACAAAACAACTTTTTCTATCCGGCATTCGTCTTATTTCGTGATACTTTCGGCAGCCGTCCCTTGCCAGATAATCTTCCTTCACCTTTGGATGACCGTCCCTCATCCTTTCCCCAGTGGAATCCCCATTATTGGAACTTTCTATCCAACAGTCTTCCTATAACGTGATATTTTCAGCAGCCTTCCCCTGCTAGGTGGTCATCCTTCACCTTATGATGACGGTCCCTCATCATTCATCTGATGGCCATCCCCATCGTTGATCTTGTTATCTGGCATTTGTCCTATGTCGAGATAATCCCCCAAGAGCAGCCGTACCCTGCTAGGTGATCGTCCTTCATCATGTTTTCCGATGGTCGTCTCCATTGTTGATCTTTTCTATCCGGCATTTGTCCTATGTCGAGATAAATAGCAGCCATCCCCTGCTAGGTGATCCTCCTTCACCTTTAATGACCGTCCCTCATCAAGTATTTAATTTATTCTTTAACCCGATGGTTGTCCCCGTCGTGGTCCCTTTTCCTAATGATCGTCCTTCATCAGTTTCACCCGATGGCCGTCCCCATCATTGTTTACTTTACCATTCAACCTGATGGCCGTCCCCGTCAGTGCTTCCCTCATCCCTTTGATCCCCAGAGAGTTTTATTTTCCTTACCCGATGGTCGTCCCCGTCGCGGTTTCTTTATTTCCCAGCATGATGGCCGTCCTCGTCATTGATTTGCTTACCGTTTTACCCCTAGCAGTCGTCCTCTGCTCGATGGTTGTCCTCCATCGCTTTCTTTTGATACTTATATTATACCCTTTTTTTTGCAATTTATATCCATTTTCTTCTTCTCCCCAGTGAGTGCAAATTTCAAATTGTCTTTAGTATTCAACCACAAGTTATCTTGTTTGTCTGTTAAGCCATGTGCTTACATCCTGCACAACTAACTCATGCTTGAATAGGGGCAGCTGTAAACACCCCAAATTTTCCCTCACTTTTTCAAACCATGGCTTGTGATCTTTCATTTTTGCATTGCATAAGCATATCATCTCACTACATAGTTTCATTTCATCTACATCTAGGGTTTGTGATCTAAGCAATCCAAGAAGTGATCTGAGCCCTCCCAATGTTCTTGAAGCTTTCCAAGAGGGTCCATGTGTGTTCCATTATCATAATATGCTCCCTAAAGTTCATAAAAGTCAAAGGATCACAAAAGCATGGCAAAAGCATAGAGGCAGACTGAAGATTTCCTACACAGATGACCTACAATTAGGGTTTTGGTTTCAGAGGCCTTAACTCCAATTTTTTTGGTAATTCTTGTTTCTAATGTTCTTAATATGTTATAAGGATCATGTGTACCAAATTTGATGAAGAAATTCAATGTGGAAGTCATCTAATCATTGGGTAACTTCTTGAGCAAGTAAAGTCAAAATCAGGGCATCTGAGGCCTCCATCAAGGGTACCAAAGGGTCATCATCATCATGTTGAGTTTCTGTGATCTTTATTTGATCATTGAAGTGGTTGGAAGTTCACAAAGTTACAGAATTTTGAGCCAAATGCAAACTTGCAATTTTTGGAAATGACATGTAATGGAAACTTTCCATTTTGGGAAATATATTCAACCTATTCTTTCATGACCAAAAATGCTTCAAATGGAAAATTATTGGACATGAAAGTTGTAGATTATGTCTTCCCATTTTCAAAAAGTACAAGAACATGTCTTGATTCATCCTAGAACTCAATATATGGCCATTCAAAGTTGGCAAAAATCCTATAATTTTCAAGTGTGCACCAAAGAGGGATTTTTGCAATTTCACTTGCCAAGCCCTTTCATGACCTCTAATCAACTTCTAAACATCATACCAACATAGTGCAACACATTTGGATCAGAATCATGCCTTGCATCACAAGTTTTCATGGCCAATTTTTCAAGAAATTTCAAAGTTGTCAAAATGCATAAAGCTTGCAAACATTTGATCAAGGCCATCCAGCTTCACTCTATTGATCCAAGGGCCATCCATGAACTCAGGTGAGGCCAAGACACCCCTTGAAACAACTCTGAACCATGCCCATACCTCAAGTACACAATGTTGACATTTTTGCAACTTGGCCCATACCAATCACACTATGCCACCATCCACTTTCTGATCACTCATATTGGCCTATACTAACATTAAGCATCTCATTTCATAAGACACATAAGCCTGAAACAACACACAACTCAGATTGCTCAAAAATCCCCAAAATCTCCATTCCTTCGAAACTCACTCCTCAGCCACTCAAACTCAAAACTTTCTTCACCAATCATCTCCACATAACCTATAGAACACAAACCAACCATTGAAATGGCCTGAAAACCCCTCAATCTCAAACACGATTTCTGCCTTAGCAGAACTGAATCTCAAAAACCAAGTCATACAAGCTTCATCCAAGCCTTTCAGAAGCTTAAGGGGGACCATTGGAGTGATTTTGCATCAAGGAGAGGTCCAGAAAGCTCAAAATCAGAAAGCTTCATCTCTGGTAGTCACCTTCAAACTTTTTCCAAAACTCTTGTTTTAAGTTCTAGAATGATTCTATGTGTCTCCCTGATCATGCTGATATGATTATTTTTAAAAATGGTTGAGAAACCGGGATATATTGATGGTCTGAAACTTTTTAATCTAAAAATGTTTTTGTTCGATTCATGAGTTTGATGCATGATAAATTGTTTTTGGGGCTGGATTCGTGTTTAGGGTTGTTAGATGTTTTATTCTGGAGCTTTAGAGGGTTTGGGGTAGCCTAGGGAAGAAGTTAGGTTGAAGGGTTGGCCAGAGAAGATGACCGGAGCTTGCTCCGGTCACCTGAGAGTGATTAAAGTTTGTTAATTAAGGTTTAGCCAGGTTTGAATGTCATCCCTTAGATCCTTGCTTAGCGCGCATATGGATGGCTCAGATTGCTCCATTAAAACTTAATTCATAATTAATTAGTTAATTAGGTTTAATTAATTAAAATTCCTCAGAGTCAATCCTTACCCTTTATTAACGCGCGCAGTCAACTCCTTTCCCCTAGGTTTGAATCTCAACCACTAGATCAGATTACTTTCCATTTAATTCATTTTTATTTCATTTTTATTGCATTTCTTTTATTCAATTTATTTAAAATAGAAAAATTCATCAAAAAAATCTCAAACTTTGCATTTCCTGTTTCAAATATTTTTCTTAACCTAAAAACATTTTTATTTTAATTTTTGCATTAAAAAAGTATTTTTAAAATATTTAAATGTTTTATTTAATTAATTAATTGATTTTAATTAATTAAATATGTATTTAGGTTTCTAAAAATCACCAAAAAATTCATGAAGCATTCTAATACATTAAGAAACATTTTCAAACTCACCATACAAATTTATTTTTAGGTTTGATTACATTTTCACAATTTTCTTTGAATTAGGGCCCTTAAATTTCACATTTTTTTAACCCTAATTTGAAATTTTCGTTTCTGCCTAACCATGATGAGTTTGAACTTGATTATTTTTGCTTTGTTTCTCATATTGCATATATTTTCTAGGTTATTATCTCATATTTTTATATTGCATTTTCTATTTTATTTTCATTTTCCCTTTAAAAGCACCCAAAAACCCTAGTTAACTTAGAAATTTCATAACTTTCACTAGGATTGGCTTCTAACTTTCTCCTTTGGGGTGTGATCTTATATGGGATTAGGGTTTGTTTGAGTTCAATTTCAATTTTTTATCATGGTGAATGCTTCTGTTTTGGTCATATGCGTCTCATGTTTCCTTAAAACCCTAATCTTGCATCTTCATTTGCATTCTTCTTTGCATTTCATGAACTTGTGATATTGTCTTGCCATTCCATTCTTTTGTATGTCATCTTAGACATCTTAGTACATGTTTTAAACATTTCTTGATCATTGTTGCATCATTTTGCTATGCTTTGCATCTATTACATTTCATGAACATCCATGTGTTTTCATGCTTCTAAACATGTTTCCATTGCATCTCATCCTTGTATGATCATTCATATGCATCTTGAATGACTTTGCATCATCTCATAACAAATTTGAATTGCACAATCATTTCTGGTTTTGGTATTTGCATCTCATTTCCTTTTGCTTTATGTCTTATGCATGCATACTAACATTTCAGGAACTTTTGGTAAGTTATCTGGGAGGTGGATTTGCCTTCACCTCCCACCTCTTCTCATCTCTTCATATGCATATATACTTGTCTTTGAAGTGAATTTGCTTCACTTATGCTCCCTCCTTCTTACATTCTTTCTTTTAGGTTACTTATCTTCTTCAGGAAGTAAGTAACCTATTCTTCTTCCTCCTTCTCTTTTCATCTGCTTCTTCCTTGGTGGCCTTCTTGAAGATCTTTTCTCTTAAGCCTCATAAACCATAGGATATCCAAGCATGATAAATTTTAGGGTTGTGTATAGTCCCCCCTAGTTTTTACCTTTGAGTCTCCTTGAGTCTCTCTTCTCATCTCTTAATCAGAGGCTAAACTCTTAAAGCTTTAGGACTTTGAATTAGGGTTATGCCTGCATCTTTATCTTAAAATGGAGTGTATAACTTTAATCCTTAGTGTTAAAACTTTAATTTGTTTACACCTCTTAATTAAAACACATTAATAATCACCAAGACTTTATCTTGTAACTTGGGCCATACATTAGGGTTCTATCTCTTCCTTATGGTAATGAGGGACTAACCCTAGTGTTTAATGGACAAGTCCCCCTCAAGTTGTCTTACAAACTTAAAATCCACCTTCTTAATCTCATCCTTTAATTAAAATCCACTTAATAAAGGCTTTTTATATAACAAATTTAATCCCTAACCATGGATTAAGCTGAGGAGTCTTTCTTAGCTTAAATGTTCTCATCTATCATTCTTCTCTTAGGATGATGTAATGAGTTCACTAATCTGTGATTAGAGATTAAACTCATTACTTAACACTAAACAAAAACCAAAAACATCTAAATAATCACAAGTAGGTGTAAACACCCCAAGTTTTCCCTCACCTTTTATCAACCATGGCTTGTGATCTTTCATTTTTTTTCATTTACATAAGCATTACATCTCATATTGCATATTTATTTCATCTGCATAGTTCCATTTCATCTACATCTAAGTTTTGTGATATGAGCAATCCAAGAATCAATATGAGCCATCCCAATGGTCTTGAAGCTTCTCAAGAGGGTCCATGTATGTTACATGATCATATTATGCTCCCCAGAGTTCATGGAAGTCAACAAATCACAAGGATTGGCAAGGGCATGGAAGCAGAGCTAGGGTTTTCAATGCACAAATGACTAAAATTAGGGTTTTGGTTTCAGAGGCCTTAAATCCAATTTTTTTGGTCATTCTTGTTTCTAATGTTCTTAATATGTTATAAGGATCATGTGTACCATTTTTGATGAAGAAATTCATTGTGGAAGTCAACTGATCATTGGGTAACTTCTTGAGCAAGTTAAGTCAAAATAAGAGCATCTGAGGCCCCCAACAATGGAACCAAAGGGTAATTTTCATCAAATTGAAGTTCAATGATCTTTATTTGATCTTAGAAGTGGTTGGAAGTTCACAAGATTGAAGAATTTTGAGCCAATTGCAAACTTGCCATTTTTGGAAATGACTTGAAATGCAAACTTTCCATTTTGGGAAAGATTTTCAACCTCATCTTTCATGACCAAAAATGCTTCAAATGAAAAATTCTTGGGAATGATAGTTGTAGATTAGGTCTTTCCCTTTTCATAATGTACTATAACATGTCTGGATTCATCCTAGAACTCAAGATATGGTCTTTCAAAGTTGGCAAAAATCACATAATTTTCATGTTCATGCCAAAGAGGGAATTTTCCAATTTCACTTGCCAAGCCTTTTTATGACCTCTAATAAACTTCTATGCATCATAACATGTCAAAGCAACTTCTAAACATCAGAATTGGCCCAAGTTTGCATTGTTTTCATGACCTGATCTTCAAGAAATATCAAAAGGGCCAAAGCTCACAAAATTTGCAAAATGCCTTGGATCCTTCCATCCACTTGTGCCAGCTGCATCAAAATAATTCTATGGCTCTCCATGAGTCTTGCTGAGGCCAGACACCCCAAAAATCCAGCTCTACCATGGCCCATACCTCCAAGTACATAAATTTGAATTTTGAGCAAAACCTCTCGTACCAATCAAGCTGAGCCACAACCATTCTTCTGACCAATCAAGACTTCACATACATGCCTCACAGACCCCATTTCATAACATCTTGGAGCCTGAATCATCCCACAAGTCAGATTGCACAAAATCACCATAGAACTTCACTTCTTCGAATCTCCCTGTACAAGCCTCAAACTTCAAATATTTTTCCACCAATCAACTAAAAATCATCCATAGACCACAAAGCACCCACTCCCATGGCCTAAAACCCCAAAAATCAGAAATACGATTTCTGAGATATCAGAACCAAACACTTCAAAACAGCCATCATAAACTTGGTCTAAGCTTCACATCATCCTCAGGGGGTCCATTGAAGTTGATTTGCAAAAGGGAGGAGGCCAGAAAGCTCAAAACTGCAAAGCGTCATCTCAGGTATAGCTCAAGAACATTTTTTTCCAGAACTTGCTATTTAAGTTAAAATATAAATCTTCATCTTCCCCTGATCACTCTGATGTGTTTATTTTTGAAAATTATTGAGAAATGAGCATGTATGGTTATTCTGAAAGTTTGCCCGAAAATTTTGTTTGATTCGATTCTTGCTTTTGATGAAATATAAATGATATATGATGATGGATTATTGTTTAAGGAGGGTAGTAGATCATTTCTGGAGATTTAGAGGTGTTAATTTGACCTAGGGAAGAAGTTGGGTTTTTTGGGTGGCCGGAGAAGATGACCGGAGCTAGCTCCGGTCACCTGAAAGTGGTTAGGGTTCTAATTAGGGTTTCTTTACCAGATGCGTTGTGAGCCCTTGGATCTTATTTGTAAACACCCCAAATTTTCCCTCACTAATTTCACACCATGGCTTGTGATATTGCATGTTTGCATTAGCATAAGCATACCATCTCATATTGCATTTTTGTTTCACTACATAGTTCAAGTTCTTCTGCATCTAGGGTTTGTAATCTGAGCAATCCAAGATTCCATATGAGCCACCCCAAAGGTCTTAAAGCATTCCAATAGTGTCCATGTGTGTTCTATCATCATATTGTGTCCCTCTAAGTTCATGGAAGTCAAGAGATCACAAGAACTGGCAAGACATGGAAGCAGAGCTAGGGTTTTCACTACACAGATGACCAAAATTATGGTTTTGGTTTCAGAGGCCTTAACACCAAATTTTTGGGTCATTATTGTTTCTAATATTATTAAGATGTTATAAGGGTCATATGTACCAAGTTTTATGAAGAAATTCATTATGGAAGTCATTTGTTCACCGGGTAACTTCTTGAGCAAGTTAAGTCAAAATCAGGGCATCTGAGGTCCCCAACAATGGAACCAAAGGGGTATTTTCATCAAAAAGAAGTTATATGGTCTTTATTTGATCTTAGAAGAGGTTGGAAGTTCACTAGATTGAAGAATTTTGAGCCATTTGCAAACTTGCAAAAAATGGTAATGACTTGTAATGGAAACTTTCCATTTTGGGAAAGTTTTTCAACCTCCTCTTTCTTGATCAAAAATGATTCAAATGAAAAATTATTGGTCATGAAAGTTGTAGATTAGGTCTTTCCCTTTTCAAAAAGTATAAGAACATGTCTTGATTCATCCTAGAACTCAAGATATGGCCTTTCAAAGTTGGCAAAAATCCTAAAATTTCAAGTTTCATGTCAAAGAGGGATTTTGCAAATTGGCATGTTAAGGCATTCTAATGACTTCAAATGTGTACAAACACTTC
The DNA here is from genome assembly GCA_963966055.1 of Lathyrus aphaca. Classification (NCBI taxonomy): domain Eukaryota; kingdom Viridiplantae; phylum Streptophyta; class Magnoliopsida; order Fabales; family Fabaceae; genus Lathyrus; species Lathyrus aphaca. The sequence continues at coordinate 202,896,979 of OZ014523.1, read as the reverse complement.
ATAACATGCCTATGTGACATCAAAGACTCAAAATTGGCCCAAGAATTAGGTCATTTCTTGCCTTGAAATACAAGAAACATCAAAGAGGGAAAATATGCAAAAACCTTGTAAACCCTAGCATCAAGTGTTCCATCTCATCAATTTCAATCCAAGGGCTCTCCATGAACTCAGCTGAGGCCAGACATGCCCAAATACAACTCTGACTCGTGCCCATGCTTGAGGTACACCAACCTTGACTTTTTTGCAAAACCTCCCATACCAATCAGCCTGTGCCCCAACCACTTCTCTGAGCATTATCATTGGCTTATACAAACCTTATGGATCACAAAACACACAACACACAAGCCTGAATCATCCCATAGCTCATATTGCCAAAAATCCCTCAAGTACTTCATCTCTTCGAAACTCTCAAACCACCCAGCAAAACTTCAAAATTCTTTCACCAATCATCTCCATATAACTCATAGATCATTTCCCACCCCTTACACAAGCCTGAAACGCCTTGAAACAAAAACACGATTCTGACATGCTCTGAACTGGAACCTTCAAAACAGCCAACAAAAACTTGTTCTAAGCTTCTCAACATCCTCAAGGGACTCAAGGGAGCTGGTTTGCACCAAAGAAGAGGTCAGAAAGCAGCTAACTGAAAAGCTCTAACTCAGGTAATCTCAAGAACATTTTTTCCAGAAATGCATTTTTAAGTTCTTAAATGATTATATGTGTTCCCCTGAGTATGCTGATATGATTATTTTTGAAAATGGTTGAGAAACCAAGATGTATGCTTTCTCTAAAACTTTTTGACCTAAAAACATTTTTCTTCGATTCACCAATTTGATGCATGATAAATGTTTTTCGTGGACTGAATCTTGTTTAGAGTGGTGTGGGGGTTGTATCTGGAGAGTTTGGGGGTCTGGGGTAGCCTAGGGAAGACGTTGGGATGAGATGCTTGCCGGAGAAGATGACCGGAACACTGTTCCGGTCAGCTGAAGTTCATTTGCCCTAATCTGCGTAATTAGCCAAGTTTAAATGTAGGCCCTTGGATGTTGTGGTTCCTGCGTGAGTGAATGGTCATGATTGCTTCATTAGCCCTAATTCTCATTTAATTAGTTTAATTAGGATTAATTAAATTAATTTAGTCAGGATAAATCCCAGCCATTGGATAATGCACCAGTTAACCCCTTCCCCCTGAGTTTGAATCCTGGCCCTTGGATCTGGATACTTCCCCTTTATTTTATTTTTTATTTCATTTTCTTTGTATTTTTCTTTCTCATTTAATTTAAAATAGTTAAAATCATCCAAAAATATTTTCTTTTTGCATTTTTGTTTCAAATATTTTTCTTAATCATAAAATGATTTTTATTTTATTTTTTGCATTAAAAAAGTATTTTTAAAATATTTAAATGTTATTTTTAATTAATTAAAGTCTTTTAATTAATTAAAAATACATTTAGGTTTCTAAAAATCACCAAAAAAATCATGAATCATACCTTTGCATTTAGAAACATTTTCAAACCCTTCACACAAATTTCATTTTAGGTTTGATCATAACTTGAGAATTTTCTTTGAATTAAGGGTCATTTAAATCATATTTTTGAACCCTAACTTGAAAAATATATTTTCTGCCTAACTAAGAAGAGTTTGAAGATGATTATTTTTGCATTATTTTGTGCATAGCATGTAGTTTATAGGTCATTTATCTCATGAATTTATCTTGCATTTTTTAATTTATTTGCATTTTTCCCTTTAGATCACCCAAAAACCCTAGCAAACTTCGAAAATCCATAACTTCTTCTAGGTTTAGTTTCTGACCTCCCCCTTTGGATGGTAACCTAGTATAGGTTTAGGGTTACTTTGAGTGCATTTTCAATTTTTTATCTTGTGCATTGCTTCTGTTTTGGTCATGTGCATCTCATACATTCATAAAACCCTAATTTCTCATATCTACTTGCATTCACCTTTGCATAAGCATCAATACTTGAACTTGCCATGCCATCTCAAGCATTTTTATGTCATCTTAGACACCCTAGGACATGTTAGAACATAGCTTGATCATTTATTCATCCATTTGTTATGCTTTGCATTCATAACATTTCATGAACATACATGTGTTTTCAAGTTTCTAACTTGCCTTCATTTGCATCCATCTCTTGTATGATCATACATATGCATCATGTGTGACTTGGCATCATCTTATAACTCATTTTAATTGCATATGCACTTATGACTTTGGTCTTGGCACCTTTGCTTGTTGCATTTTTATTTCATTTCTTTCTTTATGTGTTCAACTAACATTTCAGGGGCTTATGGTAAGTTGTTTAAGGTGTGGATGTACATCCACATCTAACTTCTTCTTTTCTTATTTTTGTGCATTATACTTGTGCTTGAAGTGAATTTCATTCACTTGTTCCCATTTTCCTCCTTTTCTTTCTCTTAGGTTCACTTATCTTCTCAAATGAAGTAAGTAACCTTTCCTTTCTTCTCTTTCTCTTTTCATCTGCTTCTTCCTTGGTGGCCATCTTGAAGACTTCTTTAGAGCCTCACAAACCATAGGATAACCAAGCATGATAACTTTAGGGTTGTGTATAGTTCCCCTTAGTCTTTTAACTTTGAGTCTCCTTGAGTCTCTCTTCTCATCTTCATAATCAGAGACTAAACTCTTCAAGTTTTAGGACTTTGAATTAGGGTTATGCTTCCATCCTTATCTTAGGATGGAGTGTATAACTTTAATCCTAAGTGTTAAACCTTTAATTTGTTTACATCTCTTAATCAAAACACTTAATAACCATCAAGACATAAACTTGTAACTTGGGCCTTACATTAGGGTTCTATCTCTTCCTTTTGGTTAAGAGGGACTAACCCTAGTGTTTAATGGACAAGTCCTCCTCAAGTAGTCTTACCAACTTAAAATTCACTTCTTAATCCCATTTCTAATTAAAATCCACTTAATAAAGGCTTTGTTATATAATGAATTTAATCCCTAGCCATGGATTAAGTTGAGGTATCTTCCTCAGCTTAAATGTTCTCATCTATTATCCTTCTATTAGGATGGTGTAATGAGTTCACTAATTTGTGATTAGAGATTAAACTCATTACTTAACACTAAACAAAAACCCAAAAAACATATAATTAATCACAAGTAGGTTAATGATCTTAATCCTACATCATCATGATAATTAAGTTGAGATGCTTATCTCATACTTAAGTATTCTCATTATCCCTAATAAGGGAGGATATAATGAGTTTACAAGCCTTTGATTTAGGCTTAAGCTCATCAACTTATGCAAAACACCAAAAACAATAACAAAACTAAAAACACAAAAACAAACAATAATCGTCTCCTTCGGGATTCTTTTCTCATCACACTCATTCATAAACGAGAACTTGCTTCTTCCGTCTAATGCAAGAAAGTTAGCACTCGAGTCAGACAAGTCATACACTTGAGCATAGGCCAGCAAGCAGTTCACAGTCAATTTATCTTTCAGTCTCTTTGAGTCAAACTACGATGTTCTGACTTCCTCATTGCACGAGAGGATACGTAGGCATAACTTAACTGTTATCAAACAAAAGTCTCTATGTCTTCCCCCTCTTTCAGCATTCTTTACTAAGCCTCAGTTCCTGAGCATTCACCTTTTGCACTGACACTCGTACATTTCTTTTCCATCTTTTGCACACAGATAGAACATACACCTACCCCTTTAAACACAATCTTATAAGCGTGGATCTCGTCGAGTACGACGGACAATCTGGGTATAATACCTTCCCAGGTTGTAACCAACCCACTTTCTCAGTTTCTCTGGTTCGCAACCGTCTTATCCATATCTTTCTTGGTTTATGCAACATTACCTTTCCTTCGGGATAAAAATGCCTAGCTGGAGACTCTATTCAGTTCACTTCATTTTCTCCTTTCGCCGACCGTTCGCACTTGTACAGGGATGCAAATCTTCGGGAGCGACATTGTTTTAATTAGTGAGCGAATGGCCAGGATTGATCCACTTAACCCTAATTCTATTTATTTAATTTAATTAATTTTAATTAGCCAGAAACAATCCCAGCCGTCCAATAACGCGCGCAGTCAACCCCCATTTCCCCAGTTTGAATTTCATCCACTAGATCTGATTACTTCCATTTTTTTCATTTTATTTTCATTTTAATTCATTTCTTTTGCATAATTTATTTAAAATATCAAAATACTTTCAAAAAATTTGAAACTTTGCATTCTGATTTTAAATATTTTTCTCAACCTGAAAATGATTTTTATTTAATTTTTTTGCATATAAAAAGTATTTTTAAAATATTTAAATGTTATTTTTAATTAATTAAAGTATTTTAATTAATTAAAAATACATTTAGGTTTCTAAAAATCACCAAAAATATCATGAACCATTCCAATGCATTTAGAAACATTTTCAAACTCTTCATACAAATTTATTTTTAGGTTTGATCATAATTTCACAATTTTCTTTGAATTAGGGTTATTTAAAATCACAATTTTTAACCCTAACTTTTAAAAATCATTTATGCCTAACCAGGAAGAGTTTGCACTTGATTCTTTTTGCATTATTTCAAATATTGCATGTAGTTTTTAGGATATTTTCCTCATGAATTTATCTTGCATTTTTAAATTGATTTGCATTTTCCCTTAAGCATCACCCAAAAACCCTAGCAAACTTAGAAAAATTATAACTTTCAATAGGTTAGGCTTCTGACTTTCTCCTTTGGGGTGTGACTTTGTGTGGGTTTAGGGTTTGATTAAACTTGGTTTCAATTTTTTATCCTGTTGTATGCTTCTGTCTTGTTCATTTGCATCTTATATGTTCAATAAAGCCCTAATTATTCATGTTCATTTGCATTCTCCTTGCATATTCATGAACATGTGAACTTTCCATGACATTTCATGCATCCATATGTCATCTTAGACATATTAGGACATGTTAGAAATTTCTTGATCATTTCCTAATTCATTTGCTATGCCTTGCATTCATTACATTTCATAAACATCCATGTGTTTTTAAGCTTCCAAGCATGCTTTTATGACATCCCATCTTTGTATGATCATTCATATGCACATTGTATGACATTGCATCATCTCATATGCCATTTGCATTGCATAAATAATTCTGACTTTGGTATTTGTATCTCATTTCATCTCATTTCAATTAATTTCTTCATGCTTTATGTCTTATGCATCCATACTAACTTTTCAGGAACTTTTGGTAAGTTATTTAGGGAGGTGGATTTGCCTTCACCTCTCACCTCTTCTTATTTCATACATATGCATTTTAATTTGTCTATGAAGTGAATTTGATTCACTTATGTTCCATCTTTCTCACTTTCTTCCTTTAGGTTACTTATCTTCTTAGGAAGTAAGTAACTTATTCTTTTGCTTCCTCCTCCTTTCATTTGCTTCTTCCATTGGTGGCTTCCTTGAATATTCCTTCTCTTAAACCTCATAAACCATAGGATTCCCAAGCATGATAAATTTTAGGGTTGTGTATAGATCCCCCTTAGAATTTTACCTTTGAGTCTCGTTGAGTCTCTCTTCTCATCTCAATAATCAGAGACTAAACTCTTAAAGTTTTAGGACTTTGGAATTAGGGTTATGCATGCATCCTTCTCTTAGGATGGAATGTATAACTTTAATCCTAAGTTTTAAACCTTTAATTTGTTTAAACCTCTTAATTAAATCACCTTAATAATCATTAAGACTTTATCTTGTAACTTGGGCCTTACATTAGGGTTCTAACTCTTCCTTATGGTTAAGAGGGACTAACCCTAGTGTTTAATGGACAAATCCCCCTCAAGTTGTCTTACAAACCATAAAATCCACTTCTTAATCTCATCCCTTAGTTAAAACCCATTTAATAAAGGCTTGTTATATTATGAATTTAATCCCTAACCATGGATTAAGTTGAGGTATCTTCCTCAGCTTAAGTGTTCTCATCTATTATACTTCTATTAGGATGGTGTAATGAGTTCACTAATCTGTGATTAGAGATTAAACTCATTACTTAATACTAAACAAAAAACCCAAAAAAATAAACATCTGAATAATCACAAGTAGGTTAATGATCTTAACCCTACATCATCGTGGTAATTAAGTTGAGATGCTTATCTCATACTTAAGTAGGCTCATTATCCCTAATCAGGGAGGATATAATGAGTTTACAAACCCTTGATTTAGGCTTAAGCTCATTTACTTATGTAAAACACCAAAAACAATAACAAAACTGAATACCTAAAAAACAAAAAATAATCGTCTCCTTCGGGATTCTTTTCTCATCATACTCATTCACAAACGAGAACTTGCTTCTTCCGTCTAATGCAAGACAGTTAGCACTTGAGCCAGACGAGTCATACACTTGAGCATAGACAAGTAAGAAATTCATAGTCAATTTATTTTTTAGTCTCTTTGAGTCGAACTATGGTGTTCTGACTTCCTCATTGCATGCGAGGATACGTAGGCATAACTTAACTATTATCGAACAAAAGTCTCTGTGTCTCCCCCCTTTTTCAGCATCCTTTAAAAGCCTCAGTTCCTGAGCATCCACCCTTTTTCACTGACACCTGTACATTCATTCTTTAGCTTTTGCACACAGATAACACATACACCTACCCCTTTAAAAACAATCTTGTAAGCGTGGATCCCGTCGTGTACGACGGACAATTTGGGTGCTAATACATTCCCAGGTTGTAACCAACCCCCTTTCTCAGTTTCTCTGGTTCGCAACCGTCTTATCCATCTCTTTCTAGGTTTATGCAGCATTACCTTTCCTTCGGGATAAAAATGCGTAGCTGGCAACTCTATTCACTTCACCTTCATCTTCTCTTTTCGCCGATCGTTCGCGTCTGTACCGGGATGCAAATCTTCGGGAGCGACAGCTTGGCAGCTTTGCTGGGGAAAACCTATCTTGCAACCATGGCTTCTGGTTCTTTTTGTGGGTTTCTCCTAGCGCTTGTTTGATTTGTGTTTATGGGGGTGTTATGTGCTACTTGTGTTTTTTGTTTATTGCTTTATTTATTTCTTTCTGTACAGCTTTATTTATTTCATTCCTTTACTGATTTTATGCATTTCATACTATTATCATCATATCATGTGTTGGATCTTCTGTTTGCCTTGGTGGGAGGGATACTCAGTGAGTAAGGTTCCATACCGAGAGCCTGAGTGAAACATCGGATAGAGTGGCTTCATATTCTTTCCCATTCCATTTCGTTCTGGTGCGGAAATATGAAACACGGTTCAGACATGGATTTTCTTCTTGAGAACTTTGTGCTACGGATTTCCTGTAGTACTAGGGCTATCTGGGAAGCCTGCTAAGTCTGAATGACCTTTTTATGACCTTCAGCGTCTGAGGTGAATTAGAGGAGGATACTTTATGATTGTTGTAAACATTATACCTCCGAGTTAGAAGTGTTTACACTTCTCATAACTGATCCAAGTCTGAGGATCCTTGTTTTAGAACAATACATATGAGGGGGTTGGGATGTTTATAGGTTTGCAAGAACACTTGGTCTCATCATACCCTGCTACTGATATTGTTAAGGTCACATAATTTTGGACTATTCGTGTGAAACCCTGGATTTGTGACTCTTTATTTGAGTCCCCCACCTGGTTACTAGTTCTTTAAGCCTTCATCTGGACTTATAAACACACATGGACCTTATCAAGACAGATAACAGATCCAGCACTTGATCACAAACCCTTGCATATCATTCTGCATACATCATTTTGCATCATTTTAACATTTGTCTATTTGTTTTACAGGGTATCCACATCTTATCTTTGGTTTGGTTTTGATTGTTCTTCTGCTCATCCACCTTCATCGGATATTGTTCTCAGGGATCATCTTCATTATCTATCTTCATTAGATATTATCTTCAAGCATCTTCTTTAGTTGCCTTCATCAGTAGTTCTCCTCAGTTGTTTCCTTCAGCATCCATTGTCAACATGGAGCTATCCAGGAAGAGCAACATCACTTATCATTTTTTGAGCCCTCCCTGGCAGGCATCAGGTAGATTCAGACACTCATCACTCTTGATCATATCCCTTTATTCAGGGAACATTATGGTGGCATTATGGACATGATCATGGAATTGGATGCATCACAGAGGAGTATGATCCAAACTTACCTTCAGTTCTATGACCCTCCTCTCAGATGTTTCACTTTTCCAGAATTTCAGTTGGGCCCTTTGTTAGAGGAGTTTTCCATGTTGTTGGGTGTCCCCATCAGGAGAGGATCTCCTTTCAACCCTGAGATTACTGCTCCCAGGAATGAAGATATAGCTAAGGCTCTGTATTTGGAAACCACTATCATTGATCAGAATATAACCACTAAGGATGGAATCACAGGCCTCCATTTGGACTTCTTGATTACTCGGGCCACTAGTCATGCTGCAGCAGGGAGGTGGGGCACTTTTTGTGCCCTCTTGTCCCTTAGCATACATGGTATCATCTTGTTTGCAGACGAGCCTAAGTTTGTAAGCAAGAATGCTATACATCTTGTCTTGCTGAAGAATCCAAATCCCACCTTGCTAGGGGATTTCTATTACTCAGTGCACCAAAGGAATGAGAGGCAGAGGGGAAGATTCGTCAGATGTTGTGCACCTCTCTTCTACTGCTGGTTATTGAGACACTTGCCAAAGTCAGATGCTTTCTTGAATCCTCATCAGTCTAGAAATTGGGCTAAGAGAATGTTTTCCCTTACATCAGAAGACATCAGTTGGTGCACTCAGAGCACCAAGGGCAAAGACATAATCCCCAGCTGTGGGCAGTATCCCAATGTACCCCTGATTGGAGTGAAGGGTTGCATCAATTACAATCCTTTGCTGATCAAAAGACAATTAGGGTATGCCTTGGTACATCCACCAAGAGAGCAGGACTTATCAGAAACCCTTTATTGTGATATTCAGCATAATCATGCCATTGTCCGACAAGTAGCTTGGGCTTGGGACAACATTCAGACAAAGGGGACTGTCATTCTTGGCAAGTGTAACAACATAGCTTCAGCTCATTATATTGATTGGTCACGTATCAGAGGAAAAATCACCCGCATGCCATTCACCTTAGAGGATGTTCCTGGACCATCAGCAGTAGAGCCTGTAGCTACAGTCAGTTTAGAGGAGTTTGAGAAGTTGAAGGAAAGGAATACTCAGCTTTCTAAAGCCCTAAAGAAGACCCTCTGGGAGAGGAATGATAGTTGTCTGGACAATGAGTGGTTAGAGAAGCTCCGGATCGAGCATATGGCCAAGATTGAGAAGACAGATGATTACATCAGAAGGGCTAGAGCAGGGGAGTTAGTGTTGAAGAATGCTTGCAAGGAAGCAAAGATGCAGAAGGCCAGAGCTGAGCACTACTTGGAAGAGAGTCAGGCTAGATGGATCAGAATCACTGAAGCTCATTCCTAGGAAGATCAGAAGACACAAGCTAAGATAGAGCAGCTGGAAGCTAATGAGAAGGGGAATCAGGAAGACTTGTTAGCAGCACAGAACGAAATCTATGAGTTGAAACTCCGGGCGGGGTTGAAGAGATCAAAAGACCAGGACAAGTATAAGAAGTTGACAAATGTTATTTCCACCAGGAACCTTCTTATTAGGACCATCACAGAGCATCCAGTTGGCCCAGTGACTGATGCTCTCCTGAAGGATGTCAGAGAGGATGATTATGGGCTGGATGTTTGATTTCTTTCTATTTGTACTTCATTTTGTTTGTACTTTTGCTGATTTTGTTGTATTTTGACCCATCGTGGGAACTTATTGTAATCATGAACTATGTACCCTTACATTTTTGTAATATATGTTTTGTGTGCTATTCTGTGGGTTTTCATCTCTCTTCAACATCATCATTCCTCAAGGTGTGGAAGGTCAAAACCAAAGAACCAAACTGGATACCCTTGGAAGGCAAATAGACATACTACATTGCATACTAACCTCATTTCTTTGTTTTGTAGTTATTTTTGTTGTTGTTTTCTCACTTTGCCGTGGTTTCAGGAAACATTGCTCGTAGGAGAGTCTTCCCCATTAATAGAGTTCACCGGTATCCGACAAGAAACAACCTTCCGAGCTTACAGATGGACCAAGTTCAACAAGATCTGACTGATGTGAGAACCCATATGGCTAATGAAAGAACTGAAATGAGGGCCTAGATGAACCAGTTCATGGCAGTAATGACTGGGTTGGCCCAAAGCCAAGAAAGATTAAGAGAGTTGGTCGAGCGGAAAACTCCTGAAGAAAACCACCCAGGTATAGGGGGTACCAGCAACAATGATCATGTACAACCTCGTACTGATCCCCCGGAGTTTTGACCTCATCTTAACCCTGACATTAATGTTATCAGGAATACCCAGGGTAACACTAGAGGGTGTGCCTTGCAAGAGGACCCTCAGTAGGAACAATTCACTGTAGTTGGAGCTGGAGATGAAGTCTATGATCGTCGGCTGAACGAGATAGCCGAAAAGCTGAGATCTCTGGAGTCCCAAAACGCCTTAGGATTTGATGTTATGGATATATGGATGGTAGAGGGAGTTAGAATTCCTCACAAGTTCAAACCTCCCTATTTCGAAAAATATAATGGAACATCTTTCCCTCACACCCATCTTCAATCTTTCCTGGGAAGATTAAAGGCTTACACTATGGATGAAAAGCTATGGATGGTTTATTTTGAGGATAGCTTAACCGGGGCATCCCGTGAGTGGTACTCTCATATGAATAGGGAAACAATTAGAAATTGGAAAGATTTGGTCGGGGCTTTCATTCGCCAATACCAATACAATCTAGACATGGCTCATAACAGAACACTTCTAATGGGTATGTCATAGTCCTCCATGGAAAGCTTCAGAGAGTATGCTCAGAGATGGAGGAAATTAGTTGCTGTCGTTCAACCTCCAATGTCGGAAAGAGAAATGGCATATATGTTTATGAACACCCTCCAGGGGACATACATTGATAGGTTGGCTGCTTTCTCTTCCACTAGCTTTGCAGACGTGGTCATAGGTGGAGAAAGGATTGAGAGTTTATTAAAAATGGGAAAGATTTCTGATAACGGCGCCAGCTCAAGCAGCACAAGGAAACCATTTGCAGGGCCTCGCAGGTCAGGTGAAACAAATTCAATACACATGGGTAGAGGTAGGCCCCAGTATATGCCAAGATCAATTGCCGCTGTCACAATTCCTATTCCACCTCCTCAACAATAATACACTCTGCAACCACAACAGTTCCCTCTACAACATTTTCCTCAACAAAGGTCCTATAACAACAACAACAACCAACAGTAGCGTCCTTTCTAGCAAAGGCCATCTCAAGTCAACAGGGTAGTTGAGCCTATACCAATCCCTATGCCACTTTGTTACCACAAATTTTGAAGCTTAATCTTGTCGAATTAAGGACTTTGGCTCCACCAGATCCTCATAACCTTCCACAGAATTACGACGTCAATGCCAAATGTACCTTCCATTCTAATGCACCTGGTCACACCACAGAAAAGTGCAGAGCTTTGCACATGAAGGTCCAGGATCTAGTTGATTCAAAGGCTTTAAAATTTTCACCACCTCCTAATGTCACAAAGAATCCTATGCCCAGCCATGGTGGGCCCAGGATAAATGCAATTGAGTAGGATCAACCCATGAATTTAATTGAAGATACTGCAAGCATTCAAACACCTCTGGCAGAGGTTAATGCTCAACCTTTAAAACTCCAGGTGTTCCCAGGTTGTGAGGTCTGCTGTGAATCTTGCAAAGTTTCCGTCAATGGTTGTACAAGCTTAAGAAGTGGCATCAATGGCCTAATCAAAGAAGGTATCTTGCAGATAACATCAACGGTTTCTACAACATCAGCAACTCCTCTTACAGCAACAACAAACACTCCTCCTACAACTTCAAAGACAATTGTTCCAACAGACTCGTCTACAAAATCAACAATCATCTCTTCCATCACTTCAACAAACACTAGTTCAACCGCATCCGCTTCTACAACTACAACAACCATTAACAACGACATCTCCACAGTCACCATATACTACGACCCAACAATGGTCCCCGACTCCAACAATTTTCAGCTGCAATCTCAACAACCCAGCTTCATCCCTTCATCACCACCACCAGTCAGAAGTCTCATCACCATATATTACGATCCACAAACAATAACAATTCCTACCTCCGCTGCAGTCAGTCTAGTCACCATCACGGTACCTGGACTCATTCCATATGAAAAAGATAATGATGTACCATGGCACTATGATTCAGACCTCTACTGCAACGGGGAGAGAGTCATTTCAGCTCATACACCACAGGTTGATAATGTTGGGGGAGACGGAGGCTTCACCCGAAGCGGACGTCTCTCCGCGTCACAAGTTCTAAGAGTTAATACTGAGGCAGAGGGTGCTGCCAAAGCCAAAGGTAAAAATGTGGTGCCGGAAGAACCAGTTTTGAAAGAAGCCCATAAAACATCCTTTGATCAAGATGTGGATGAATTTATGAGGATAATCAAGAGAAGAAACTACAAGGTTGTGGACCAGCTCCACCAGACTCCTTCCAAGATCTCCATCTTATCATTGTTGTTGTGTTCCGAAGCTCATCGGGATGCATTACTTAAAGTCCTGCACGCAGCCTACGTGCCCGAGGAGATCATGGTAAATCAGCTAGAGATAGTGGTGTCTAATGTTAATACTAGTCATGGGCTAGGCTTCACCAACACTGATTTGACAATGGAAGGTCGTCACCACAACAAAGCTTTACACATCACTCTGGAGTGTAAAGGGGTTGTGCTTTCACATGTTCTAGTTGACACTAGGTCTTCGCTCAATGTCTTGCCATAGAAAGCCCTTGTTAAGCTTGAATATGATGGTATTACTCTTCGACCAAGAAAACTGGTGGTTAGAGATTTTAATGGTTCCAAGAGGTCTGTTCTTGGAGAATTGGAGCTTCCTGTGATAATTGGCCCGAGAGTCTTTCAAACTACTTTCTACGTGATGGACATTCGGCCGACCTACAGCTGTTTGTTGGGTCAACTATGGATTCACGCCGCTAGAGCAGTTACGTCGACCCTTCATCAGAAATTAAAATACGAGTGGGAAGGGAAAATTATCACAATCTGTGGTGAAGAGGATATTTTTGTTAGCCATCTGGCCACCTACAAATACATTGAGATGGATGGTGAAATCCACGAGACCATGAGCCAAGGTTTCGAAGCCCTGTATGTCAATGAGGCGACAACTGAAGTATTTGTTGCATACCAGGAGGATAGGATGGGTACTTCAATTGTCTCCTACCAACAAGCTCGGAGGGTTGTTGAAGATGGAAACGCCCAAGGCTGGGGCAAGCTGCTACCGGTGGGGAAGAAGGAACACAGATTTGGATTGGGTTAAAAACCATCCCGACAAGATCAAGCAGAGGCTGCTAAGGAGCCTAAGTTCGTGAGTGGGGGGGTGCTAACTCCAGATGTTGTCAATAACATGGAAGACGAGGCTGAAAGCGACCTCAACCTGGAGAGTTGGATTCGTCCAAGGATCCCGGGCCAACAAGTCCTTAACTGGTCTTCCCAGGAAATTATAAGAGTTACTCCTGCAGAGTAATTATTATTTCCTGTTTTTAGCATGCATCAAGTCCTGCATCTTGCCCAAGGAGTCATGACTCATTTTGTAATAGGGCCATATTTGTATTTTGTGCAAATGGAATATCAATGAAAAATGGACATCTTTTGCAAACAATTTTCTTTTTTTCGCTCATTGTCTTTTCATTTTTGTTATTTTTCGCACAAAACAATAAAATGGCAATGTTTTCAAAATAAATAACTTCATTTTTTCTAAACAAGATTAAAATTGATCACTAAAAAGAACAAATCTCAACCCTTGCAGAGATTATCCTCTAGATTGCACCGACAACAGCACTGCTATGACCTTGTATAACTTCAACAATCCAATTAATCAAGCAGTGGAAGGGGTTGATGAAGACTATGAGTTGCCTGAAGAGTTGGCCAGGTTGTTGAGGCAAGAGGAGAAAGTGATTACTCCTCATCAGGAGGAAATTGAAACTATTAATCTTGGTACCGAGCAAGATTTGAAAGAAGTGAAGATTGGGGCCAGTCTGCAAGCTCCAGTAAAAGAACAACATATCAACATGCTTTGGGAATACGTCGACGTCTTTGCTTGGTCCTATCAAGACATGCCAGGTCTAGATACGGATATTGTCATGCACAGGCTATCGTTGAAAGAAGATTGCCCTCTAATCAAACAGAAGTTGCGCCGCACTCGCCCATATATGGCCATTAAGATTAAGGAGGAAGTACAAATATAGTGGGACGCCGGTTTTCTTGTTGTAACCAGTTACTCGTCATGGGTTGCTAACATTGTACCCGTGCCTAAGAAGGATGGTAAGGTGCGTATGTGTGTGGATTACCGGGATCTGAATAGAGCTAGCCCGAAGGATGATTTCCCATTACCTCACATTGATGTATTGGTCGATAACACATCTCAGTTCTCGGTATTTTCTTTCATGGATGGATTTTATGGGTATAATCAGATCAAGATGTTACCCGAAGACATGGAGAAAACAACTTTCATCACACCTTGGGGCACATTTTGTTACAAGGTAATGCCATTTGGACTAAAGAACGCCGGTGCCACTTATCAACGGGCTATGGTAATGTTATTCCACGATATGATCCACAAAGAAATTGAATGCTATGTGGATTATATGATTGCCAAGTCCCTTACTGAAGAAGACCATCTGGTAAATCTACTGACGTTGTTCAAGCGTCTGAGGAAGTATCAACTGAAGTTGAACCCCAACAAATGCACATTCGGTGTACGTTCTGGTAAGCTGCTGGGTTTTATTGTAAGTGAAAAGGGAATTGAGGTTGATCCCGATAAAGTCAAAGTCGTTCAAGAGATGCCTGAACCTAGGATTGAAAAAGAAGTTTGGGGGTACTTATGTAGATTGAACTACATCCCAAGGTTCATATCGCACCTCACTGCAACCTGTGAACCTTTGTTCAAACTGTTAAGATAGGAACAGACAGTCAGGTGGAATGACGATTGTCAGAAAGCTTTTGACAAGATCAATGAGTACCTACAAGAACCTCTAATCCTCATGCCTCCAATTGAAGGAAGACCTCTGATAATGTACCTGGCAGTATTAGAAGGATCAATGGGGTGTGTGTTGGGCCAGCATGACGAGTCTGGTCGAAAAGAGTATGCAATATACTACCTAAGCAAAACGTTTACCGACTGTGAACAACGTTATTCACTGCTCGAGAAAACTTTTTGTGTTTTAGCGTGGGCTGCTCGCCGACTAAGACAGTATATGATTACTCACACTACCTTATTGATCTCAAAAATGGACCCCGTCAAGTACATATTTGAGAAGCCAGCACTTACCGGAAGGGTTGCAAGATGGAAAATGATTCTGACAGAATATGACATTCAGTACATGTCTCAAGAGGCCTTCAAGGGCATTGTATTGTCTGACTATCTAGCTGAGCAACCCATTGATGATTACCAGCCCATGAGATTTGACTTCCCGGATGAAGACATCATGTATTTAAAAGCAAAAGATTGTGAAGAGCCAGTTCACATTGAAGGGCCTGATCCCGAAGAAGAATGGACTATGATGTTTGACGGGGCTGTCAATATGAATGGTCATTGAGTTGGTGCAGTGTTCATTACACCTAAAGGATTTCATATGCCTTTCTCGGCAAAACTCACCTTTGCATGCACTAACAACGAAGCAGAATACGAAGCATGTATCATGGGGGTTGAGGAAGCCATTGACCTCAGGATAAAAACTTTGAATGTATTCGGAGATTCAGCTTTGGTAATCAATCAGACCAACGACAAATGGTACACCCATAAGGAGCATCTGATTCCATACCGTGACTATACAAGGAGATTATTAACTTTCTTTACAACAGCCAAGCTTGAATACATCCCTCGAGATGAGAATCAGTTTGCAGACGCTTTAGCTACCATTTCCTCCATGATCAAAGTTCAAACTGCCAATTATGTGCCTTGGATTTTGGTATCCAGACTAGACCGACCGACATATTTGTTCTCTGTGGACGTTGCTAGTGATGACAAACCTTGGTTCCATGACATCAAATTCTTCTTAGAGAATAAGACGTACCTACCTGGGGCATCATCTAATGATAAGAAGACATTAAGAAGGTTGGCTGGCAGTTTCTTCCTCAATGTTGATGGTTCATTATACAAGCGAATCTTTGACATGGTCCTGCTCAGATGTGTTGACAAGAAGGCAGCAGACCTACTGATGAACAAGGTACATGAAGGTTCTTTTGGTACCCAGGCCGGAGGACATGCAATGGCAAAGAAATTATTAAGATCAGGTTACTACTGGATCACAATGGATGCAGACTGTTGTGCCTATGCCAGAAAATGCCACAAGTGCCAGATCTACGCAGATAAAGTGTAGGTGCCTCCGAATCCTTTAAATGTGATGTCTTCACCTTGGCCCTTTTCCATGTGGGCCATTGAAATGATTGGAAAGATTGAACCGACTGCTTTAAATGGCTACAGGTTCATCTTGGTAGCCATTGATTACTTCACCAAATTGGTTGAAATAGCTTCGTATGCAAACGTCACCAAACAAGTGGTAGCCATATTTCTGAAAAGAGACATCATCTGTCGATATGGAGTTCTTGAGAGAATCATTACTGACAATTGTTCCAATTTGAATAACAAGATGATGGCAGAACTTTGTTGGTACTTCAAAATCCAACATCACAACTCTTCTCCTTACAGGCCAAAGATGAATGGCACTGTTGAGGCGGCTAACAAAAACATCAAGAAGATTGTGCAGAAGATGGTGGTTACTTATAAAGACTGGTATGATATGATACTGTTTGCTTTGCATGGGTATCGAACCTCAATCAGAACATCTACTGGGGAAACGCCTTATCGGCTTGTGTACGGTATGGAAGCTGTCCTACCTGTTGAAGTTGAGCTACCCTCCCTACGGTTAATGATGGATGTGAAGTTGGGTGAAGCATAATGGGTTCGGTCTCGGTATGATCAACTGAATCTGATTGAAGAGAAAAGATTAGCTGCCATCTGCCATGGACAATTATATCAGAAGCGAATGGAGAAAGCCTTCGATCAGAAAGTCAGACCTCTGGAATACCAAGTAGGAGAGCTTGTTCTGAAGAGAATCCTTCCTCCTCATACAGACCACAGGGGCAAGTGGACACCAAACTATGAAGGTCCCTATGTCATAACCAAAGTCTTCTCGGGTGGAGCACTGATGCTCGCAACAATGGATGGTGAAAACTTCCCGTCTCCTGTGAATTCAGATGCAGTTAAAAAATACTTCGCATAAAATGACCCGCTGGACATAAAAACAGAATGTAAGTCCAGGAAAAAATAGGGCATCCCGGCGAGTCAAAAATAGAATAAAAGACTCGGGCAAAAATAAGGGAAAAAATGTACACCCACTGAGTTGAAAAGTCGCATTGGACAGCTCAGGCAAAAATGGGTATCCCGGTGGATTGAAAACCCGAAAGGGCGATCCACGCAAAATCAAGGAATAAGCGAACAACTGTATTCTGAATTCGTCTGTATCGCTCAAAACATGGCAAACTCAGAAAGGACAAAGCGTCGGTCAGAATCAGCCTTCTTCAGAAAGCAAGATAAGAAGAACGTCAAGGTCATACAGGTCATAGCAAAGGAATCTCACTGGAGTGTCGTCGTCAACATTGCCAACACTTTTATTTTCTCAATTTGCAGCAATCTCCTCATTTCAGGGGTTTGCTTCTTTTGACTGTACTTGCCGATTCAGGGCACACAAATTAATAAAATCAGAATTTTCAGTCACACCTTGTTTTGTACATTTTTGTTTTGTTTGCAAAATGTCCAATGTTCATAATATAACACTCACATAAAACAAATGAGCCAGTTTTAATAAATGCTTGCAGGAAATATATTACTCCGGGACACTTGTGCGTTTTCCTTTATCTTAACAGGTTGTAGACAGATAGAAAATCTTTCACAACATGGGGCATAGCAGCCTTGAATCCCCGACATACTACTTCCCAGAAGTTATCTCTCCCTCAAGCAGGATCTCCCGAGTACTGTCTGACAACTATTTCTCAGCGAAGTGATCAAAGAACCTTCCATTCCCCACAGAGATGCCAGATTTCCCTCATCCTCAGCAGAGTTGGTGGAATTTATCCCCCACAGAGTTGCCTCCCCAGTAGAGCAATGCCTGAAACACATCCCCAGTTGAGTTACTAGAACTTCCTCATCCCCATTAAAGGAGTTCTCCCACCAGATATATCAACCAATGGTCTATTTCCCCAAGCAGAGCTCTCCCTTCGGATAGATCTATCAATGATCTCTTCCCCAGCTGGGTTATTCATCCAAACAGATCATCCAGAGATCTTTATCCCTGCAGGATCCGAGTCTCGGATCGAGTTTCTCATTTGCTTAATCATAGAATTCACATCATATTCACCAAAATGAGCGTAGCATTCCGTCTAATACGGAGCATTGCGGAAAAAATCCAACATTTGTATGATCATAAGCCAGGTTTGAGCCAGTCACATGCAAATATCATCATCATTTCACAAACAATATACGAAACTCATATCCCCCACGGATAAAAGCCAAAGCATCCCATTTCACTCTCTAAACGCAGATTCCTGTTTATATTTATACATATTCTTTTTGACACTCCTCCGTGTCATACTTCCCTAGCAAGTCAAACACTCGTCCGTGTCCCTTGCCCGATCTTTCGACACTCGTCCGTGTCTTGCACATACTTCACCAACAAATCAATACTTATACATACCTATACAGAAATCTTTTGATACTCGTACGTATCTTGTATATATAACTCCTCAGCAGATTCGACACTCGTCCGTATTCCTTGTTTAACCGGTTGATACTCGTTCGTATCATCATCTTTGAACACGTGTCAGCGTTTGTTTCTACCGATACTCGTCCGTATCATGGTCCTAAGGATGCATGTCCGCATCTTAAATCTATACACACTGTCAAACACTCATATCTTTTGTTTTTGAAAAAGCGTAAACACGTTTCCGTGTTTACCACTCCCCAGTAAGTCACCAACAAAACAACTTTCTCCTATCCGACATTCGTCATATGTCGTGATATTTTTGGCAGCCGTCCCCTGCCAGGTGATCGTCCTTCACCTTTGGATGACCGTCCCTCATCCTTTCCCCAGTGGAATCTCCATTATTGGAACCTTCTATTCGGAATTCGTCCTATGTCGTGATATTTTTAGCAGTCGTCCCCTGCTAGGTGATCACCCTTCACCTTTTGATGATCGTCCCTCATCATTTATCTGATGGTCGTCCCCATCGTTGATCTTGTTATCCGACATTCGTCCTATGTCGTGGTAAACCCCGAGAGCAGCCGTACCCTGCTAGGTGATCTTCCTTCACCTCTTGATGATCGTCCTTCATCATGCTTATCTGATGGCCGTCCCCATCGTTGACCTTTTCTATCATACATTTGTCCTATGTCATGATAAAGAGCAGCCGTTCCCTGCTAGGTTATTGTCCTTCACCTTTGATGACCGTCCCTCATCATTATTTCTTTTATTCTTTAAAACGATGGCCGTCCCCATCGTGGTCTCTTTATTTCCCCAGCTTGTTGGCCGTCCCCGTCATTTCTTAGCTTACCATTTTATCCCCAGCAGTCGTCCTCTGCTCGATGGTCGTCCTCCATCGCCTTAATTTGATATTCATACTATACTACCTTTTACAATTTATATCCCTTTTCTTCTTCTATCCAGCGAGTGCAAATTTCGGACTGTCTTTTGGTATTCAACCACAAGTTATCTTGTTTGTCTGCTAAACCAGGCGCTTACACCCTGCACAGCTAACTCATGTTTGAATAGGGGCAGCTATAAACACCCCAAATTTTCCCTCACCTTTTATTACACCATGTATTGTGATTTTTCATTTTTTTGCATTTACATAAGCATTAAATCTCATATTGCATATTTGTTTCATCTGCATAGTTCCATTTCATCTGCATCTAGGGTTTGTGATATGAGCAATCCAAGAATCAATATGAGACATACCAATGGTCTTGAAGCTTCCAAATATGGTGCATGTGTGCTCCATGATCATATTATGCTCCCCAGAGTTCATGGAAGTCAAGAAATCACAAGGATTGGCAAGGGCATGGAAGCAGAGCTAGGGTTTTCACTACACAGATGACCAAAATTAGGGTTTTGGTTTCAGAGGCCTTAACTCCAAATTGTTTGGTCATTCTTGTTTCTAATGTTCTTAATATGTTATAAGGATCATGTGGACCAAGTTTTATGAAGAAATTCATTGTGGAAGTCATCTGATCATTGGGTAACTTCTTGAGCAAGTTAACTCAAAATCAGGGCATCTGAGGCCCCCAACAATGGAACCAAAGGGTCATTTTCATCAAATTGAAGTTCAATGATCTTTATTTGATCTTATAATTGGTTGGAAGTTCACAATATTGAAGAATTTTGAGCCAATTGCAAACTTGCCATTTTTGGAAATGACTTGAAATGCAAACTTTCCATTTTGGGAAAGATTTTTAACCTCCTCTTTCATGACCAAAAATGCTTCAAATGAAAAATTCTTGGGCATGAAAGTTGTAGATTAGGTCTTTCCCTTTTCAAAAAGTACTAGAACATGTCTTGATTCATCCTAGAACTCAAGATATGGTCTTTCAAAGTTGGCAAAAATCATATAATTTTCATGTTCATGCCAAAGAGGGAATTTTGCAATTTCACTTGCCAAGCCTTTTTATGACCTTTAATCAACTTCTATGCATTATAACATGTCAAAGCAACTTCTAAAAATCAAAATTGGCCCATGTTTGCATTGTTTTCATGACTTGATCTTTAAGAAATCTCAAAAGGGCCAAAACACACAAAATTTGCAAAATGCCTTGGATCCTTCCATCCACTTGTGCCAGCTGCATCAAACCAATTATATGGCTCTCCATGAATCTTGCTGAGGCCAGACACCCCAAAAATCCAACTCTACCATGGCCCATACCTACAAGTACACAAATTTGACTTTTGAGCAAAACTTCCTGTACCAATCAAGCTGAGCCACAACCAATCTTTTGACCAATCAAGACATTAGATACATGCCTCATAGACCCCATTTCATAACATCTTGGAGCCTAAATCATCCCGCAAGTCAGATTGCACAAAATCACCATAGAACTTCACTTCTTCGAATCTCCCTACACAAGCTTCAAACTTCAAATATTTTTCCACCAATCAACTCAAAATCATCCATAGACCATAAAGCACCCACTCCCATGGCCTGAAACCCCCAAAATCATAAATACGATTTCTGAGTTATCAGAACCAAACACTTCAAAACAACCATCATAAACTTGTTCTAAGCTTCACATCATCCTCAGGGGGTCCATTGAAGTTGATTTGCACAAGGGAGGAGGCCAGAAAGATCAAAACTGCAAAGCTTCATCTCAGGTATACCTCAAGAACATTTTTTCCATAACTTGCTATTTAAGTAAAAAATCAATCTTCATGTTCCCCTGATCACTCTGATGTGTTTATTTTTGAAAATGATTGAGAAATGAGCATGTATGGTTGTTCTGAAAGTTTGCCCGAAAATTTTGTTTGATTCGATTCTTGCTTTTGATAAAATATAAATGATATATGATGATGGATTCTTGTTTAGGGAGGGTAGTAGATCATTTCTGGAGATTTAGAGGTGTTAATTTGACCTATGGAAGAAGTTGGGTTTTTTGGGTGGTCGGAGAAGATGACCGGAGCTAGCTCCGGTAACCTGAAAGTGGTTAGGGTTCTAATTAGGGTTTATTTGCCAGATGCGTTGTGAGCCCTTGGATCTAGTTTTAATTAGTGAGCGAATGGCCATGATTGATCCACTTAACCCTAATTCTGTTTATTTAATTTAATTAATTTTAATTAGCTAGAAACAATCCCAGTCATCCAATAACGCGTGCAGTCAACCCCTATTTTCTCAGTTTGAATTTCATCCACTGGATCTGATTACTTCCATTTTTATTCATTTTATTTTCATTTTTATTCATTTCTTTTGCATAATTTATTTAAAATATCAAAATACTTTCAAAAAATATGAAACTTTGCATTCTGATTTTAAATATTTTTCTCAACCTGAAAATGATTTTTATTTTATCTTTTGCATATAAAAAGTATTTTTAAAATATTTAAATGTTATTTTTAATTAATTAAAGTATTTTAATTAATTAAAAATACATTTAGGTTTCTAAAAATCACCAAAACATCATGAACCATTCCAATGCATTTAGAAACATTTTCACACTCTTCATACAAATTTCTTTTTAGGTTTTATCATAATTTCACAATTTTCTTTGAATTAGGGTTCTTTAAAATCACAATTTTTAACCCTAACTTTGAAAAATCATTTCTGCCTAACCATGAAGAGTTTGAACTTGATTCTTTTTGCATTGTTTCAAATATTGCATGTAGTTTCTAGGATATTTTCCTCATGAATATATCTTGCATTTTCAAATTGATTTTCATTTTCCCTTAAGAATCACCGAAAAACCCTAGCAAACTTAGAAAAATCATAACATTCAATAGGTTAGGCTTCTGACTTTCTCCTTTGGGGTGTGACTTTGTGTGGGTTTAGGGTTTGAATGAGCTTGGTTTCAATTTTTTATCATGTTGCATGCTTCTGTCTTGTTCATTTTCATCTCTTATGTTCATAAAAGCCCTAATTCTTCATGTTCATTTGCATTCTCCTTGCATATTCATGATCATGTGAACTTGCCATGACATTTCAAGCATCCATATGTCATCTTAGACATCTTAGGACATGTTAGAACATTGCTTGATCATTTCTTCATTCATTTGCTATGCCTTGCATTCATTACATTTCATAAACATAAATGTGTTTTCAAGCTTCCAAGCATGCTTTTATGACATCCCATCTTTGTATGATCATTCATATGCACATTGTATGACATTGCATCATCTCATATGCCATTTTCATTGCATAAACACTTCTGACTTTGGTATTTGTTGAATGAATCAGAATGGGTCCGATCCCGATACGAACAACTGAGTCTGATCGAAGAGAAGAGGTTAGCTGCAATCTGCCATGGGCAGCTATATCAGAAAAGAATGAAGAAAGCCTTCGATCAGAAAGTCAGGCTTTGGGAATACCAAATAGGAGATCTTGTGCTGAAAAGACTCCTCTCTCCTCATACAGACCGCAGGGGCAAGTGGACTCCGAATTACGATGGTCCATTCATAGTGAAGAAAGTTTTTTCTGGTGGAGCACTGACGCTCAGCACTATGGATGGTGAAAATTTCCTGTCCCCTATGAATTCAGATGCAGTTAAAAAATACTTCGCATAAAATGACCCGCTGGACATAAAAACAGAATGTAAGTCCAGGCAAAAATAGGGCATCCCGGCGAGTCAAAAACGGAATAAAAAAGACTCGGGCAGAAATAAGGGAAAATAAATAAAAAAATATACACCCGCTGAGTTGAAGAGCCACATTGGACAACTCAGGAAAAAATGGGTATCCCGGTGGATTGAAAACCCGAAAGGGCGATCCACGCAAAATAAGGGAATAAGCGAACAATTGCATTCTGAATTCGTCTGTATCACTTACAACATGGAAAGCTTCAAAAGGTTAAAGCGTCGGTCAGAATCAGCCTTCTTCAGAAAGCAGGATGAGAAGAACGTCAATGTCATACGAGTCATAGCGAAAGGGAAGCGCATTAAAGCGACATCAACATTGCCAGCATCTTTTTGTTTCTCAATTTGTAACGATCTCCTCATTTCAGGGGATCTGTTTCTTTGACTGTACTTGCCAATTCAGGGCACACAAATTAATAAAATCAGATTTCCAGTCATACTCCACCTTGTACATTTTATTTTCATTTGCAAAATGTCCGATATCCTTAAAATATTAATTTCATAAATACAGATGCGTCTTTTCCTAAATTACATGCTTACAGGAAATATGTTTTCTCCCGGGAGTGTCTAAATTCCTATGATGGAATCCAGTAAAGGATACCTCGGGGTACTTGTACGTTTCTTTGTCATAACAGGATTGCAGGCATTCAAAGTGCAACAGGGGGCATGAAATCTTCTCCCCAGCAAGATGCCAAATCATTACTTCCTCAGCACTTTCTCCAGGACAGCATCTGGAAGGGCTCATTTCCCCAACTGAGTTCATCATCCTTAGCAGGATCCCCACATATATCTTTAGGAATATTGTTCAGTGATCATCCCTCCCTAGCCAAGTGTCAGATAGGGAACCATCTCCCCACAAAGTTTCAACCTCTATCCAGAAGAGCAATCTCGGAAGATCTCACAAAGTGACGAAAGCTTCCGCAGATCCCAGCTAGGGCTCCTCATCAATAAGTTAGGTCTATCAGTGACTTGATTCCCCAAGCAGTCATACATCTCATCAGATCTACCAATGATCTCATCCCCAGCTGGGATGTTCTTTCAAGGAAGATCAGTAAGAAATCTCTACAGCGACGAGATCCGAATCCCGAATTGGTATCTTTGCATAAATATAGCATTCACATCATATTTCCCCCAGAGCGTAGCATTTCGTCTAATACGGAGCATTACGGCAAGAGTCAAACATATTGCATAATCACAAGCCATGTTTTGAATAAGTCACCTGTGAATATTGACATACCATCAACAACATACAGAATACCTCTCAAATTCCCCGGCAGAATGCCAAAGCATCTTCTTTGCAATTCCCAAGATACAAATACATGCTCCTTTTGGCACCCGTCCGTCTCATCTTTCCCTAGAAAGTCGCCAGAACATCCCGTACAAACATATACTTATACATTACAGATGCTTCTTGACACTCGTCGGTGTCATATCCCCAGCAGAAAGCCAAAGTGTCCCTTTTGCACTCACAAATACATATTTACATATATCTACACACTTCCCTTGCACCCGTCCGTGTCACCATTCCCCAACATAGTTGCCTAAACACTCATTGTAACCCAAACACTTGTTTATAATATACTTCCCCCGACACCCGGCCGTGTCATCTTATCCCCGCAGAGTGTCAGAATATCTCTTACATTCATAAGTTCATACACTTTCTCTTACGATACTCGTCGGTATCATACTCTCCCCAGCAAGTTGAGCACTCGTCTGTGTCTCACTCATACTTTTTTTACTCATACAGATACTCTTTCGTATCTTGTATACACCGCTTATTCCCCCGGAAGCGTTTGTTTCTACCGATACTCGTCAGTATCATAGTCCTAAGGATGCTCGTCCGCATCTTTAATCTATACACAGTGTCAAACACTTATACCTTTCATCTCTTGAATGTAGATACTCGTCTGTATCTACCATTCCCCAGAGGAGTCCCCAACAAATCCCAATAAATTATTTCCCTTTTATCTGACATTCGTCCTATGTCATGATACTTCCGGCAGGCGTATCCTGCCAGGTGATCGTCCTTCACCTTTTCGATGATCGTCCTTCATCATTCCCCCAGCGGAGTTTCCATTATTGGAACCCTTTCATATCCGACATTCGTCCTATGTCGTGATACTTTAGCAGCCGTCCCCTGCTAGGTGGTTGTCCTTCACCTCTTAATGATCGTCCTTCATCATTTTTATCCAATGGTCGTCCCCATAGTTGATCTTGTTATCTGACATTCGTCTTATGTCACGATAAACCCCGAGAGCAGCCGTAGCCTGCTAGGTGATCGTCCTTCATCATGTTTATCCGATGGCCGTCCCCATAATCGACCTTTGCTATCCGACATTCGTCCTATGTCGTGATACTTTAGCAGCCGTCCCCTGCTAGGTGATTGTCCTTCACCTCTTGATGATCGTCCTTCATCATTTTTATCCGATGGCCGTCCCCATCGTTGATCTTGTTATCTGACATTCGTCTTATGTCACGATAAACCCCGAGAGCAGCCGTACCCTGGTAGGTGATCGTCCTTCACCTCTTGATGATCGTCCTTCATCATGCTTATCCGATGGTCGTCCCCATCGTCGACCTTTGCTATCCGACATCCGTCCTATGTCATGATACATTCAGCAACCGTCCCCTGCCAGGTGATCGTCCTTCACCATGGATGACTGTCCCTCATCTTTCTCCCTAACAGAGCAGCCGTCCCCTGCTAGGTGATCGTCATTCACCTCTGATGATCGTCCCTCATCATTTATTTCTTCAGCCTGATGGTCGTCCCCATCATTGCCTTTACCTTTAATCCCTAGAGAATTTTGTTACTTTACCAGATGGTCGTCCCCATCATAATCCTTTATTTCCCCAGCATGTCGGTCGTCCCCGTCATTGCTTATCCCCAGCAGTCGTCCCCTTCTTGATGATCGTCCTCTGTCGCCCGCACTTTACAATCATAGTTTATTTTCCTTTTACAATCTATATCCCTTTTCTTCTTCATACCCAGTGAGTGCAAATTTTGGACTGTCTTTGGTATTCAACCAAAAGTTATCTTGTTTGCCTATTAAGCCGTCGCTTACATCCTACACAGCTAACTCATGTTTGAATAGGGGCAGCTGTAAACACCCCAAATTTGCCCTCACTCATTTCACCATGGCTTGTGATTCTTTTCATTTGCATAAGTTCAATCATATCATCTCATATTGCATTTTTGCTTCACTGCATTGGTTCAAAGTCATCTGCATCTAGGGTTTGTGATCTGGGCAATCCCTAAGCTATTTGAGCCACTCCAAAGGTCATCAATCATCTCAAAAGGGTCCATGTATGTTCAATCATCATATTTTATCCTCCAAAGATCAAGGAAGTCAAAAAATCACAAGAACTGGCAAAGCATGGAAGCTGGGCTAGGGTTTAACTACACAGATGACTTAAAATTAGGGTTTTGGTTTCAGAGGCCATAACTCCAAAAATTTTGGTCATTTTTGTTTCTATGGGTCTCTATATGATATGAGGATCATGCATACCAATTTTCATGAAGAAATTCAATGGAGAAGGCATCTGATCAATCGATGACTTCTTGAACAAGTCAGTGCAAAATCAGGGCATCTGAGGCCCCCAATCATCCAACCAAAGGGTCTTCTCCATCATTTTGGATGTATATGATATTTATTTGATCTTAGAAGAAGTTAGAAGTCCACAAAATTGAAGAATTTCAAGCCATTTGCAAAGTTGCCATTTTGGGAAAGTGACTTGTAATGGAACCTTGCCATTTTGGGAAAGTTTTTCAACCTTCTCTTTTTGATTCAAAAATGCCTCAAATGAAAAATTCTTGGTCATGAAAGTTGTAGATTGGATCATTCCCTTTTCAAAAAGTACAAGAACTTGACCTAATTCATTTTTGAACTCAAGTTATGGCTTGTCAAAGTTGGGAAAAATCACATAAATTTCACTTATGTACCAAAGAGGGAAACTTGCAAATTCTCATGCCAAGCATTTTTATGACCTCAAACACACTTCTACATTTCTTAACATCATAATGCATTGCCTAAGTATCAGAATTGGCCCAAGAATCATTTCATCCCATGCCTTGAACATCAAGAAATTCAAAAGGGGCCAAACTTCATGAAAATTGCAAAAGGGCACATAACCTCTCACAAGCTTGCTGAATCACCTCAATTTCAAATCTATGGCTTTCCATGATCTATGCTGAACCAGGACAAGCCAAAATCTAGCTGCAAAACCAGCCCATACCTCAAGTACAAAACTTTTGACATTTTGGCAACTTGCCCATACCAATCACCATAGGCCACCACCCACTCTCTGACCTATCACAGCTTGTTATGTGGATCAAACACAGCTCATAACACACAACATTGCAGCCTAACACTTCAGAATCCTCAGCATACACAAAATCACTCTAACTTGCAAAAGCTTTCGAAACTCATAGCTCAGCCAACAAATCTTCAAACTTTTTCCACCATTCAACTACACATCCATCACTGATCATTTCCCACCCTTCATCTTGCCTTGAAATACCTCAAATCAAAAACACGATTTTCACATTTCTTGAACTGAGTTTCAGCCAACTTCTCATAGAGGCCATATAAACTCCAACCAAGCATTGCAAACTCTTCAGGAGGATCATTGAGGTTGATTTGAAGCAAAGAAACAGCCAGCCAGTGCCATTTTCGAAAGCTTCAGTTCAGGTATCACCAAGAACATTTTTTCCAGAAATTATTTTTTATGCCATAGAAATGTTGCTTATGATTCAATGATCATGATGTGCTTTTTGGTTTTAAAAATGGTTGAGTTTTGAGCCTGAACCATGTCTCTAAAAGTTTGACCTGAAAACTTGATTGATTCGAATCTTGTTTATGTTGAAAGATAAATGAATTTTCATGCTTGATTCTTGCTTAGGGTGATTAGAAGTTGTGATCTGGAGCTTTAGAGGGTTTAAAATTGCCTAGGGAAGAAGTTAGGTTTTTGAGCTGGCCGGAGAAGATGACCGGAACACTGTTCCGGTCACCTGAAAGTCATTAGGGTTCAGATTAGGGTTTAATTGTGTAATTAGTGAAGTTTGAATATCAGCCATTCAGATGCGCGCGCTGGTCAATTCCCGCGTCTCTGAAAATAATTTTTATTTTATTTTTGCATAAAATTTTTATTTTTTTAAAATATTTAAATGTTTATTTTAATTAATTGATGGAAATTAAAATACCATTTAAGTTTTTAAAAATCACAAAACAAATCACATTGCATCTTGACACATTTAGAGACAATATCAAACCACTCATACAAATTTATTTTAGGTTCTTGATCCATTTTGACATTTTTCTTTTGATTTAGGGTTCTTAAAAATCAATATTTTGACCCTAACTTAGAAAACTCTTTTCTGCCTAACCATGAAGGGTTTGATAGTGATTCTTTTTGCATTGCATTTCACATATCATGTAGTTTCTAGGATAAAATTGGCATGAATTTATCTTTCATTTTTGATTTGTTTTGCATTTTTCTTTGTGAGGTACCTTAAAACCCTAGCAAACTTAGAAAAATCATAAGTCCTTTAGGGTTTAGTTTCTAACCTTCCCCTTTGGGTAGTGAACTTGTATAGGTTTAGGTTACCTTTAATCCCATTTTCAAATTTTTATCTTGTCATTTGCTTCTGATTTTGAATTTTGCATTGCATCTTGTTCATAAACCCTAATTTTTGCCTTCATTTGCATTCATCCTTCATATGCTTGCATACATGAACTTACCATGACATTTTGTGCATCCAAATGACATATAAGACATCTTAGGACATATTGAAATCATGTTTTATCATTGCATCATTCATTTGCCATGTTATTCATCCATTGCATTTCATGAGTTTTCATGAACTTCCATGTCTCCTTCCATGTCTCATTTTCATTCTCATCACTTGTATGATCATCCACATCTCTTGGTTTTCTTTCATACCATCTCATAACATCATTAGAATCATGAATATGCTTCTGAATTTGGCTTTCATCTTTGCATTTCATCTCATTTGCATTTCATTTCATTTCTTGTTGCTAACTTTTCAGGTGGTAGGTGGTAGGTGTTTGAGAAGTGAATCTGCCTTCACTTCTCACATTCTCCTTTCATCTCTCTTATGCATTCATTGCTGCATTTTATCTTTGCTTTAGATTGAGCTTGCTCACTCATGTTCATTATCCACCTTCTTTCTCCAAGTAACTTATCTTCTTAAGTGAAGTAAGTTAACTTGCTTCTTGCTGCTTCTTTTCCTTTCATCTGCTTCTTCCTTAGTGGTTCTCTTGAAGATCTTCTTGCAAGCCTCATAAACCCTAGGATTACCCAAGCATGACCACAATTAGGGTTTTATTAGTCCTCCATTAGTTTTACCTTTGGGTCATCTTTGAGTCTTCTCTTCTCATCTCTTAATCAAGGACTAAACCTTAAAGGTTTTAAGGCTTTGTGATTAAGGTTATGCATGTATCCTTCTATTAGGATGTAGTGTATAACTTTAATCCTAAGTGTTAAACCCTTAATGTGTTTAAATCCTTTAATCAATTCACTTAATAAATCACTAAGACATCAAGCTTGTAACTTGGGCCTTGCATTAGGGTTCTAATTCTTCCTTAATTGGTTAAGAAGGACTAACCCTAGTGTTAATGGACAATTCCACCTCAAGTTGTCTTACCAACCATAAAATCAACTTCTTAACCTTACCATTAACTAAAATCCACTCTCATAAAGGTTTGTTTTGTCATGAGGTTAATCACTAATCATGGATTAAGTTGAGGAGCCTTTCTCAGCTTAAATGTTCTCATCTATTATCCTTCTATTAGGATGGTGTAATGGGTCCATTAAATCCCTGATTATGGCTTAAACTCATTACTTAGCACTAAACAAAAACACCAAAAAAACATCTAAATAATTACAAGTAGGTTAATGATCTTAATCCTGCATCAGGGTGATTAAGTGTGAGGTATTTACTTCATACTTAAGGTATTCTCATTACCCTTAATCAGATGGAGGATGTGATGAGTTTACTAATCCCTTGGTTTAGGCTTAAGCTCATTTTCTTATGACAAATACAAAAAGCAATAAAAGATTTAAAATACCAAAAAACAAACAATAATCGTCTCCTCCGGGATTCTTTTCTCATCTCATTCATTCATAAACGAGAACTCGCTTCTTCCGTCCAATGCAAGACAGTTTGCACCCGAGCCAGACAGGTCATACACTTGAGCATAGGCAAGCAAGCAGTTCATCAGTCAATTTATCTTTCAGTCTCTTTGAGTCAAACTACGATGTTCTGACTTCCTCATTGCACGAGAGGATACGTAGGCATTACTTAACCGTTATCGAACAAAAGTCTCTATATTTCCCCCCCTCTTCCGGCATTATCCTTTAAGCCTCATAGTCTTGAGTTTTGCACTCTTTCCTTACACTGACACTCCTTTTACTTCATTTCACATTTCTTTTGCACTGACACCTGTACATTCTTTTCCAGCTTTTGCACACAGATAGCACTGACACTACCCCTTTTTAAACACAAAAATTTCAAGCGTGGATCCCATCGAGTACGACGGACAATCTGGGTGCTAATACCTTCCCAGGTTGTAACCAACCCCCTTTCTGAGTTTCTCTGGTTCGCAACCGTCTTATCCATCCTTTCTTAGGTTTATGCAGCATTACCTTTCCTTCGGGATAAAAATGCCTAGCTGGCGACTCTATTCTTTTCTTCCTCTTTCGCCGACCGTTCCCTCTTGGCCGGGTGTCATTTGGTGGGAGCGACACCTCCAAATCATAGTTTCTCTGGTTTCCCATGTGAGTCAATGTTTTTTTTTCTTTGGGTGTTTATTTTCTTTTTGTTGTGTGCTTTAGTTTACCTTTAATATTTACTTTACAACTTTATTTATTTATTTCTGCATATACATTCCATGCATCATTATGTCGGACTGTCTGGTTTTCTTGGTGGGATCGGAGCTATTGTGAGATGAGCCCAATACACTGGCTCGAGTGCACCATATACTTTAGTATGGACAGTCAATTTTCTTTCCTGATATCTTGTTATGCTAGTAGTAGTGAGTTCCACACCCAGATTGTGACTGTCTTGGAAATGTTCTACTATAGGGGTTTTCCCTATTCTATAATACGACCTTGATATTTATGTGCATCTTGGGTCTGATCATTGAGGACCTTTGTAGAAACATCCCTCTCCAGTGGTGACAGCGGCATACCACATTTATTGGCAAACCCACTCGGACCCGAGGGCCCACTGGGAACTCGCATAGGATGGTCTTGTTCTCTCATAAGAACGTAGTCAAATCACTCCTCGTATGGAGATAGTATTATACCCGTCAAGATGAATGTACTATTACTTTTCGATCCAGTGTTTGAAGCTGGGAACTTACGGGGATGCTTATTTTCAAGAACTAGTAGAGACCTCCTTGATTGGTGTATAATTCCAAACCGGAAATGGTGATCGTATTATCGCTTCTTGACCTGAGAGTCCATGAAGCTGGCCCTTAGCAACACACGTGAGATGGGGGGATTGTTTACAGGTTTGTAGGAACCCCTGGCCTTCTAGATACCTGCTTCATTTGTGTGTCCTATAATTTGATCTGGTTTTATATGGTTCCTTGGTTCTCAACTTGGGGTTTTGAACAAAGATGATACTTTTATTGTGGTTATATACAGACAATTGGCTCATTTTGCTACACCAACACCAGTCACATATCACTTATCACATGCTTGCTGCATACATGACATCATAGCATTTTAACACACATGTTCAGTTATTTCTGAGGAACTCATATCTTAATCACTCTGTTGGATTTCTTTTGTATAAAAATGTGAATCAAAGCAGATAGATTCCTTGGAAACAACTGAACATAACATTTGCATACATCCTTGCATTCATGACAGGTGTTCAGAGACAAATTCTTATCCTGACTTGATTTCTATTCCAAATGGCCAACTTGAATCACAACTATCAGGGTATAGATTTGGCACAACTCCGAGCGAAGATAACATAAATGAAGACCCAGCTGGGGAAGTTCAGGGCAGAGGTGCAAGCTTTATCTTAGGGTCATAAATTTTTGAAAGAGGAATTCGACCTGAAGAAGACCCAAATGAAGTTTCTAACAGGGATCATGAATTTTATGTTGAAGAAAGAAAGTAGTCATGTGTCAGCTTCCCCAACAGAAGGTCCCGTTTCTTCCATCTCTTTGGGATTTCCACTAAATCAAGAGTTGTTTTGTGGATTTCATCCATAGTTTGAGCCTCGTCATTAGCAATCACTTCTTGTTACAAAAGGAAGGGTTTTTGACCCTTTACCTATGTCTCATGTCGATCTACTTCAGCATCTGCTTTGGTTGAGATTTATTGAGCTTCGCAAGTTGTCCCCACCTTCTGCTACACTTCCAGATGGATGGGATGCCAACACCCACTGTGACTTCCATTATGGGGTACAAGGACACCATATTGATGGGTGTTAAGCTTTTCACCACAAAGTACAGGATTTGATTGATTCTAAAGCTATCAACTTTGCTCTAAACAGACAAGGAAGTGGGCATTGTCTTGATTGGAAGTCTTCTTATCAAAGTCTGTAAGAAAAAGAACCAAAGTAATAAAGCCAGAAGTATTCCAATAATCTCAGTAATGGAAATCATTTGATTTCTTCACTGCATCTTCATCCCTAGAGAGGGGAACTACATTGCTCTGACTCTTCATTGGACATGGGTCAATGGAGATACGTAGGCAGAAGATCGTCAGGTCTTTACGAGAAACTTTATGTGTCAATTTTATCTCTCAACTTTACTCTTTGCTTTAGATGTCTCGTGTCAGTGTTCAACTCTAGAGTCTTAAGGTCAAAATAATTGGAGAGGAAGTATGAGTACGATTCTAGGCACCTAGTGTCGCTCCCCGGATTTCCATCCTGGTACAAACACGAAAGTCGCGCGGAAAGAGGTAGAGTCGCCAGCCAGGCATTTTTATCCCGAAGGAACGGGAATGGTAATGCTGCACAAACCAGAGGAAAAGAAAAGGAAGGACACGGGTCCTGCGAACCAAAGAGACTGAGTTCGGGAGTCGGTTACGACTTGGGAAGGTATTAGCACCCCAGATCATCCGTCATACCCGACGGGATCCACGCTTTCAAAGAAACTGTTTCAAAGGGTGAAGAAATGAAAGTTGTTGCAAAGAAAAGGAAATGAATTGGAAAAGAAAAGGGAACTGAAAAAGAAATGAAGAGGAAAAATGTAGGGAAAATAAAGATTATGCTCGAACGGGCCCTACTCCGCTGCCTACGTACCTCATCTGGACAATGAGGATCAGAGTCATCGTAGTTCCCCTAACTAGGGGTGAAAAAGATTGCTTGTGTCTTAAGGCTTGAACTGCCTATGTCAATGCTCAGGTGTTGCAGGCTCGGACGACGAGTGCGTTACCGTCTTGCATGATGACAAATAGGAGCAAATTATTACGTAAAGAGTGAATGAGGTGAGAAAAGAATTCCCGAAGGAGAGACGCTTATTCTTTTTCCAGTGTTTTTTAGGAGTTTTTTATGAGTCTTGCACAAGGAAGTGAACTCAAGCTCTTTTCCACGAAATGCGTACTTGCTACTACATTCCAAGATGGAATAATAGAACAAGCACACTCAAGTAAGGAGAAGATCCCCAAAACTTGATTCCAGAGATTAGGGCCTAAGCTCACTAACTCATTGAATTTATTAAGTGTTTCTTTATGAATTAAATGAAGAAATGTGTTTTATGATTTTCCTGATGAAGATGGTCTCATGATCAAACTTGTGCATCATGATAGACAAGCTTGTACTATCCCAAGATCGGAAGACTACAAGTGCTCCATGGAATAAGGCTATTGCACAGGAGACCACTTCAATCCTTTATTAAGATGTTTTTTAGAGTTTTGTTTTTGAGATGAGAAGAGAAAAGAACCAAAGATCTTAAAGGTAAAATCTAATGGGGAAGACTAATCCTAATGTTATCATGCATGGATGAACCTAGGTTAGTGAGGCTTCAACTATCCTAATGAAGAAAGAGATAAGGAAAGAAGAAGGAGAAAGAAGAAGGGAAGAAGATAGAAAGGATGGCCCAAGCATATCAAACACAAATGAGAAAGCAAAAATGAAAGATGAAGAGAAAAGAGTTGGAGATGTGGGAATCTCATCCACACCTCTCACTTACCAGAACCCCTGAAATGGTTATAAGCATAAACAAGTAATATGACAAAAGCAAGTAAGACCAAATGAGATACCAATGAACAAAAGATCAAGCCAAGACATCACAACCAGAATTGAAACCTCAATCTCAAAGGCCAAAATCAAACATACAACATAAGATGAGAGGTGGATCAAACAACTCAACATAAAGCATTACAAAGCACCATGACAAAACAAAACACTTATGAGATATCACAAAGCATACAAAGCAAACAAACATCAAAGACTTCAGGACCATCACCCTAGCATATCAAGAATGTGCCTAAGCAACACAAGAGATCAAGAAAAGAAGCATACAAGCTTAAACATTGTCAACATGAGAAGCACATAAGCATAAGAAGTGAAGTGAACATGTACATAAGTGAATAAACTTCAAAGACAAGCAACCACAAAACTTCTCAAAGCACAAACATCCATCAAAGACCAGGGAGATATCCCCATCCTAAAAGAGTTCTAAACAACCTAAGGGAGTTGGCACAAGGGCCCTCCTAGCCTAAGGACTAAGCATATGACCAAAAAGGATGCAAAAAGAGAGAGGCAAACAAGAAAATTCACATTAAAATCAAAGGTTCATCCAAAAATTCCACAAATTTGCATAAAGGCTCTTCAAACATCTAATATTAACATGCCAATAGGATAGGATCAAAATCAGAAGCAAAGTGGGTTAAAGGGATGCCTAAACATGGATTAGGGTTATGAAACTTCACACACAAGTTAAAGACAAAAAATAATCAAGCAAACTTCTAAAAATCAGTACAAAAATCACCAACAAACTAGATCTCAATATGAATCCAGTGCAAAAAGAATCAATTCAAAATTCCCAAGGATGATCAAGATATGAAATTCACAAGTCAGCATGTATTAAAAATGAAATAAAAACAATTAATAAAAGCAACAATTAATTCCAGCGTGGAAAATGAAAATAAATGAAAAATAAAAATATCAAAAATTAAAGAAAACTCAAAATAACATTCATGAATTTTTTTGGAATTATTATGAACTTCTAACTATTTTATTAATTAAAAAGCTAACTGAAATAAAATAAAGATAATAAAATAAATGAAATGGGCCAGGGGTGCATATAGAAGGATATTCAGTTCAATTATAATGAGCTTAGAAAGAGAGGGGGTGCGAATAGCACCTGAGGCCCAAAGTTCCTGCGCAGGCTTATGGCAATTATCATGGAAATTCAGGAAAATGGAGAAAAATAAACAGCCAATGGATCAATCCAACTCTCACCATGTAGTCAATACATCAGCAAAGTCAAACAAACAAGCAACCAAATGTGTGCGTGTATGGTAGTTAAGGTGTGGTGACAAACACAAAGAATTATTGAGAGAATATAAAGTCACGTGAGAGGGAGGTGGATTTTTAATGTGCTGGCAGCGTGTTATCCGTCCAGATCAAAACATGAACGTCCAAGATTGCTTCTTCTTCCTTCAACTCAGGCCAAAAAATTCCAGAATCCGGTGACCGGAGCCCTAGCTCCGGCACCGGAAAATTCATCTTCAAGAACAAATCACCACAGAAATGCCTCAAAACATCTAGATCATATAATTAAAACATGTTGATTCCAAATACGTTAATGATTTTCACAGAAGATAAAAGGATAGATCAAATCGAAGAGAATCAGTTTCATACATCAAACTTCAAATCAACATGAAATGCTCAATATGTAGCCATTTTCAAAACTAAATACATTCAGATCATCAGTGTAATGAGTATATCACAAAGCACACAACTAAAACAATTTCTAGATCCACGAATTTGAAGCTAACCTGAAACTTGCAGAACTCAAATTAGATCCCGAAACTCCTTCTCCAGCTGCAGATCAACCTCTTCTACCCTCTCCTTGCAAAATAAATGCAAGAGAGAGCTTGGAATTCTCTAGATCTTGAATTTCGAACTGAACTGCACCACTCTTGCACTTGATGAAATATGAGGTTTCAGCTCTAATCAATGGTTGATTTGTGATCCATGAAGTTAGGGGAGCAAGAATATGTAATTTGTTTGGCTAATGTGTGTGAGAATCAGAGGATTCGAAGAAAAATGCAATTTGAGCAAAAACTGGAAAGTGATGAAATGGTGGTGAACTCTGAACAAATGAAAACCCTAGCTGTTTATATATGATATCAATGATTCATGCTGAAGAAATGGGAGAGAATGCACGTGAGGAATGAGTGGGAGGATGATTTTGCAAAAAAATGCAAGAGTGGTGTGAAGAAGTGAATCACTCGTGCCCTTGCCTTCCCATGTGCATGTTCAGCTTCCAAATGAATCACTCTCCACCCTTGGATTGATCTCACACCTTGAAAATATCTGAATCATGTTTTTCTAATGAACTTGCAAATTTGCACTTAATGGAATAACTCCTTCTTCATGCACAAATTCTCTTGTTTCTCTTGAGCCAAATGCTTCTTATGCCATGCCTTATGATATTAGGATCTTAATTTGTCCATAGGTTGGCTTCAAAATGAATTAAATGAGCTTTTGCAAATGATGTAATCTTGGAAATGAGATAAAACCCTAAAAATGAATGAATTTCGATTGGCCATATCTTTTGATCCATGAAGGCTATGAAAATGCACTTGTACTTTTTATAAATGGGAGAACATACCCTACAATTTTCATGTTTAATGGAAGTTCATTTGAGGTCATCTTCATCACGAAAGAGAGCTTTGAAAATTAGCGCAAAACTTGCCAAAAATGGAAACTTTCATTACAAGCCATATGCCAAAAATGGAAAGTTCTTCAAAACCCCTTGATTCTTGATATTTGACTTTTCCAAACCTCTTCTAAGGCCTTAAGGACATCCCTTGATTTGAAAATTGAGATTGGACCCCTTGAATTCTCACAGTTGACTTTTAAATTGCACAGTTGACCAATTTCTTCTCATGCAAGCAACTGGTGAAATAACTGCCTTCCACAAGGAATTTTCTCATCAAATTTCATCCATAGGAACCTCTTATCATATGAAGGACTTTGCCCACATGAAATGGCCAAAGTCACAAAGAATTCCTGCTTGAAAGTGAAACCCTAATTTGGGAACCATTGTGTAGGAGCTTGCCCTAGCTTGGATTCTCTTATGATCTCCCAACCTTCTGAGCTCTTGTAAAGGATATTGAGCTTGTGAATGTCATGTAGACTCTTCATGGAACTTGGAAAAGTCCACTTGGCCTCTTGCTATGGCTTGTAATGCCTCAAATACACCAATAGTTGATCATATGCCCAATTCTAGAACATGAGAATGTTATGCTTTATTTTTCTATGCAAAGATGCCCAGGATATGACATGCTTATGATGATATGATATGATGATGATGCTTAAAAACGAAGAGGGAAAATTTGGGGTGTTACAACTGCCCCTATTCAAGCAACTGTTAATCTGAAAAGGACAGTAGCACGGCTATTGACCGTTCAAGATGAATTGTGGTTGAATACCAAGAAAACCTGAAATTTGCACTCTGTTGGAGAATGCAGGTAAATGGAAAATAAACCCAACCAAATGACGCTTTGGTGACTGAAGTGAAGACAAAGCAGACAAGCTCCTTCCAAATTGAATTGTTACGCTGAATAAGGAAAACTTAGACAGACGAGTCTTCTTCAAGCAAACATGTTACGCCAGAAACTAGACATACGAGCCCTCTTCAAGTAAACATGTTACGCCAGGAATGGACAGACGAGCCCGCTTCATACATTTTACAAAAATATATGACTTGAGATAGACGAACCTCCTTCGGCTAACCCGTTACGCCAGGACCGGTGTTGCACTTAAGTCTGTGTGATAGACATGCCTAAATAGGATAGACGAACCCTCTTCATATATCCTCTATAGATATATGGTCTAAGAAAGACGGGTTTTCTCCGAGCAAGCCTGTTACGCCAGGTGCAACGTTAGGATTGGACGAACCCTCTTCACAAATCTTGCGTAGATGAGCGGTGCTTGAGATAGACGAACCTCCTTCGGCTATACCTGTTACGCCAGGACCGACAACCATTTTGACGTTTAATTCCACTATCAGGGCTTCAAACCTCTTCAATACAGATGAGTATTGGGTGATCATCAAGAGAACACAGACGAGTGCCATAAGTCAATGATACAAACGAATATCAGACGATGATCTAAGAAACACAGACGAGCGCTTCAGGCGATGATACAGACGAATATCAGCCACTGACACAAACGAGTACCAGAAACCCAACACAGACGAGCATTCGGAGTAGCAATACAGACGAGTACGAGGGAAATTATCACATCAACACATATGGATATAAACTAACACAAACGAGTGTGAGGGATGATACAGACGAGTATCAAAGCAATGTAAACGAGCTTCAAACGGATAACCATCACAACCAAGCGTTGGGGAATGCAGACAAGCAACAAGCAAATATCAAACACAAATGAGTGATGGGCATGCATACGAGCAAAAGCAACTATCAAACACCGACGTGTGTTGGGGATTGCAGACGAGCATTAAATAGATGTCACACACAGGCGAGTGATGAGGATTGCAGACGAGCATTAAACAGATGTCACACACAGACGAGTGATGAGGAATTGCAGACGAGCAATAAACAGATGTCACACACAAACGAGTGATGAGGAATTGCAGACGAGCAATAAAGAGATGTCACACATAGATGAGTGATGAGGAATTGCAGGTCAAGAGACTTTGACACTTAACTCTAGTTTGGGGGAAGAACAACTGTCTGTGTCATCACATTAGCCAAAAATAAATTGGCGACTTTTCTGGGGAGTATCACAATGATGGGAGTAGATCCCAATCATGACCTCTGTGGGGAAATCAAGCATTCAGCTGTCTGCTGGGAATACTTCACTTGTGGAAAGATAATCCGCTCGGGGAAAATAGCTCTTCACATAGCCTTGAAAATCTGTTGGGAATAAATTCCATCTGATCTGTCTCAATTGGGGGAAAACACTTTCCGCTTGGGAAAGTGTGATACCATCCTGCAAAACCTACAACAACAGAATACACATATGTGCCCCGGGGATTTGCATGGTATGATTTTTTCATCCATCGTCACCCGACACTCAAAGATAAGTTTAAATGTTTCCCTGAAATGTCACTATTTTAGAAAAACAACCATGTTTTAAATGCAATGTTCTTTTTTTGCCAAAATTTAGGACATTTTTGCAAACAAAATAAACAAAACACAACACAGCTTTTGACTGAATATTCATTTATTGAGAGGCCTCTGAATAGGCAATGTTTTACATCAGGAAGTAACTACCTGGAAAGAGGTAGCTACCATAAAAATTGAGAAAAGAAACTATCCTAATGGCAATGTGCACGGCATTCCGATGAGTTTCCTTCTTGCTATGACCGGCATGTCTTCAAAACTTTCTGTTCTTGCCTTTGCTTTTTTTTTGAAGAAGATGAGGGGACTTATTCCTATCCTTCTGATATTGTCAGGCTGTACGAAACGGTGATTTGGTTCAGATTACCTGGATCGCAGTTGTTCGCTTATTCCCTTATTTTGCGTGGATCGCCCTTTCGGGTTTTCAATCCACCGGGATACCCTTTTTTTCCTGAGCTTTCCGATGTGGCTTTTCAACTCAGCGGGTGTACATTTTTTTTATTTGCTTTCCCTAACTTTTTCCCGAGCTTTTTATTCTGTTTTTAGCTCGTCGGGATGCCCTTTTCTTGCCTGGACTTTAATTCTGTTTTTGTGTCCAACGGGTCTTTTTATGCGAAGTATTTTTTAACTGCGTCCGAGTTAACAGGAGACTGGAAATCTTCTCCATCCATAGTAGTGAGCATCAGTGCCCCACCCGAGAAAACTTGCTTCACTATGAATGGGCCTTCGTAGTTTGGGGTCCACTTGCCCCTATGATCTGAACCTGGAGGAACGATCCTCTTGAGCATAAGCTCGCCTACTTGATACTCCCGAGTACGTACTTGTTGGTCAAAAGCTCGCTTCATTCTCCTCTGATAAAGCTGACCATGACAGATAGCTGCTAATCGTTTTTCCTCAATTAGACACAACTGATTGTATTGAGCACGTACCCACTCGGTCTCATCAAGCTTCACATCCATCATCACACGCAATGAAGGAATTTCTACCTCGACAGGCAAGACTGCCTCCATGCCATATACCAATGAGAAAGGAGTTGCCCCGGTTGACGTCCTGACTGACGTTCGATACCCATGCAACGCAAACGGTAACATCTCATGCCAATCCTTGTAAGTGACAACCATCTTTTGTACAATCTTCTTAATATTCTTATTTGCTGCCTCTACCGCACCATTCATCTTTTGTCGGTAAGAAGAAGAATTGTGATGCTGAATCTGGAAGTCCCGGCACAGTTCTGCCATCATCTTATTGTTTAAGTTGGAACCATTATCAGTAATGATTCGTTCGGGCACTCCGTATCTGCAAATAATGTCTCTTTTCAAAAATCTAGCCACCACTTGACGGGTGACATTGGCATAGGATGCTGCTTCAACCCATTTGGTGAAGTAATCAATCGCAACCAAAATGAAACGATGATCGTTTGAAGCAGTAGGCTCTATCTTCCTGATCATGTCAATGCCCCACATAGAAAAGGGCCAAGGAGATGACATGACGTTGAGCGGGCTTGGAGGAACATGCACCTTGTCTGCATAAATCTGACACTTGTGGCACTTATGGGCATCATCCATTGTTAGCCAATAGTACCCCGACCTCAATAACTTCTTAGTCATTGCATGTCCTCCTGCATGAGTACCGAAAGATCCCTCATGGACTTCCTGCATTAACAGGCTTGCGTCGTGTCTATCCACACATCTGAGCAAGACCATGTCAAAGTTCCTCTTATACAAAACCCCATCTGTATTCAAGAAGAAACTAGCAGCAAGTCATCTTAAGGTCTTCTTGTCGTTGGATGACGCTCCAGTTGGGTATTCTTGTTTTTCCAGGAAAAGCTTAATATCAAAGTACCAAGGTTTCTCATCAGACACTACGTCTATAGAGAAAGCATAAGCTGGTGCATCAAGCCGGGAAATGTCAATCCTGGGTACATAATTCAAACACAAGACTTTGATGGACGAAGAAAGAGTAGCCAATGCATCGGCGAACTGATTCTCATCTCGTGGTATGTACTGCAGCTTAACTGTTGTGAAGAATGTCAACAGTTTTTTGGCATAATCCCTGTAAGGAATTAAGTGTTCTTGATGGGTATACCACTTGCCGGTAATCTGATTGATAACGAGGGTTGAATCTTCGAATATATCAAGGGTCTTAATCCGAAGCTTAATAGCCTCCTCTATTCCCATTATGCACGCCTCGTATTCCGCTTCATTGTTGGTGCAGCCAAAAGTATTTATGGCAGCAAAGGGAAAGTGAACACCTTCGGGAGTGATAAGAACAGCACCAACTCCTCGTCCATTGATATTGACCGCCCCATCAAACATCAACTTCCATTTGGATTCCGGGTCTGGCCCCTCCTCCGGAAGTGGTTCCTCGCAATCTTTTGCTTTGAGGTACATGATGTCCTCATCAGGGAAATCAAATTTCATCGGCTGATAGTCGTCTTCAAGTGGCTGCTGTGCAAGATAATCTGACAACACACTTCCTTTGATGGCTTTCTGGGAAGTATATTGTATATCATACTCAGTTAAGATCATTTGCCACCTTGCAACCCTTTCGGTTAACGCTGGTTTCTCGAAAATATACTTGACAGGGTCCATTTTTGAGATTAGCAATGTGGTGTGGGTCAACATGTACTATCTCAGTCGGCGAGCAGCCCATGCCAAAGCGCATCAAGTTTTCTCGAGCAGTGAATAACGGGATTCACAGTCGGTAAACTTTTTGCTAAGGTAGTAAATTGCATGCTCTTTTCGACCAGACTCGTCATGTTGGCCTAGAACACACCCCATCGACCCCTCTAACACAGTTAAGTACATGATAAGCGGCCGTCCTGGAACTGGAGGCATTAGAATCAGAGGTGTCTGCAAATATTCTTTTATCTTTTCAAAGGCTCTTTGACAGTCCTCATTCCACCTGACTGTTTGCTCTTTTCTCAACAGTTTGAATATTGGCTCACACGTGGCAGTTAGATGAGATATAAACCGTGAAATGTAGTTCAATCTCCCTAAAAACCCGCGCACTTCTTTTTCTGTTCTCGGTGCAGGCATATCTTGTATTACTTTTACTTTTGCAGGATCCACCTCGATTCCTTTCTGGCTGATAATAAAACCCAGCAATTTTTCGGAACGCACCCCGAAAGTACACTTGTTTGGATTCAACCTCAATTTGTACTTTATCAATCTATCAAACTGCTTTTTGAGATTGACCAGATGCTCTTCTTCATCCTGGGACTTGGCAATCATGTCGTCCACATAACATTTAATTTCCTTGTGTATCATGTCGTGGAACAATGTGACCATAGCCCGCTAATACGTTGCTCCGGCGTTCTTCAATCCAAAGGGCATAACCTTGTAATAGAATGTACC
Source organism: Lathyrus aphaca (assembly GCA_963966055.1). Taxonomy (NCBI): domain Eukaryota; kingdom Viridiplantae; phylum Streptophyta; class Magnoliopsida; order Fabales; family Fabaceae; genus Lathyrus; species Lathyrus aphaca. The sequence goes on along the minus strand of OZ014523.1, from coordinate 202,853,890 downwards.
CAACGGGGTAATGAACGTTGTTTTCTCCATGTCTTCCGGTGCCATCTTGATCTGATTGTACCCGGAGAATCCATCCATGAAAGAAAATATTGAGAATTGAGCGGTGTTATCTACCAGCACATCAATGTGAGGTAATGGAAAGTCGTCCTTGGGACTTTCTATGTTTAAATCCCGATAATCAACGTACGTCCGAACTTTGCTGTCTTTCTTTGGTACAGGCACAATATTAGCTACCCAAGGTGGGTAACTAGTTATAGCAAGGAATATGACATCCCATTGCTTTTGGACTTCCTCCTTGATCTTCATCGCCATGTTAGGACGAGTTGTTCTCAACTTTTGCTTCACTGGAGGAAAATCTTCTCTTAGTGGCAGCTTATGCACAACGATGTCAGTATCTAGTCCTGGCATATCTTGATACGACCAGGCAAAGATATCCACATATTCATGTAACATACCAATCAACTCGTGCTTTACCCCAGCCTGCAGACTGGCCCCAATCTTTATCTCTCTCTTTACATCTTCAGTCCCGATGTTGATGATCTCTATTTCTTCCTGATGAGGCTGAATGACCCTCTCCTCTTGTTTCAATAACCTGACCAACTCTTCCGGGAGTTCACAGTCCTCCTCAACCCCTTCATCAGCTTGGTAGATAGGATTGTCAAAGTCATGCATGGTCATAGCATGAACGTTATCACTAGAATTTGAATGATCAACACTGCACAGATGATGTGCTTATTTCAGAATCTGTTATTTTCAAAAGAGATGCAAACACACAAAACACAAGAAAAAGGAAAATCATTGCCATTTTTTTTTTGTGAAAAATTTTAAAACAAAAGAAAGAGAACACAATTTGCTTGAAAAATATGCTTTATTTCATGGGAAAAGTAAAATGCATTAAAAGCATGGTGGCCCTACAAATGCATCTGTGCACCTTGGGCAGAGTGCAGGATTGACATGCAACATGATAAAAAAGAAACAAGTAAATTACTTTGATTGCCAAGTAACTTGAACGAAATCTTTGGCAGACCAGTTCCAGAGCTCCTCCCCAGGTGCACATGGGTGAATCCAGCTATCCCAGTTGCAGTCACTATCTCCCTCTTCACTTGTTGCACAAATGTTGTTGCGATCGAGCATTCCGACACTTGTGAAAGTTGTGGCCTTATTACCCTGAGGCCAGTTGGACCCAACAGGTTGGTAACAAGGACCGAACTTGTCATCCTTCTTTTCCATCTCTAACAACTTGCCCCAGCCCTGGGAACTTCCGGATTGGACCACTTCTTTGGCTTGCTTGTAGGAGTAGATAGAAGTCCCTTCCTTCTCGTTGTTCCGGACTGACAGAGACAAAGTACTAACTTTGACTGCTTCAAAAGCTTGACACAACGTTTCATGAACTTCCCCGTCCATTTCCACGTACTTGAAAGTCGACAGATGACTTAAAAAAATATCCTGTTCTCCACATACAGTGATCACCTGACCGTCTACCACATACTTCAGCTTCTGATGCAACGTGGAAGTCACTGCGCCTGCAACATGAATCCAGGGACGTCCCAGCAGACAACAATAAGCGGGTTGAAAATTCATAACATAGAATGTGCTTTTGAACACTTGAGACCCAATCTTCACAGGTAGCTCAACCTCCCCGAACACAAATCTTCGGGACCCATCAAAGGCTTTTACAATTAAGTCACTGGTTCGTAGAATAATGCCATCAATATTTAGCTTCATCAAGGCCTTCTTAGGGAGCACATTGAGAGAAGAGCCTGTATCAACCAAGACATGTGACAGGACAACACCTTTACACTCCATGGTGATGTGCAGGGCCTTGTTGTGATTGTGGCCTTCATAAGTAAGATCTCTATCCGTGAATCCCAATCCATGGCTGGCGTTTACGCTGCCTACCACAACTTCCAACTGATTAACCGTTATCTCCTGTGGTAAATATGCCATTTGTAACACTTTCAGCAGAGCTTCGTGGTGAGCCGGAAAACACATTAACAATGACAAGATAGATATCTTGGACGGAGTTTGATTAATCTGTTCAACCACTTTATAGTCGCTCTTCTTAATTATCCTCATAAACTCTTCGACTTCTTTTTCAAAAGTGCCCTGTCCGGCAGCAGGAGTTGTCACCTCTTCGGTCGCTATTTGTTTACCCTTAGCCTTTGCAGCAGCTTCAGCTTCGGGATCCCTTCTAAGAACTTAAGGAGAAAAAAGACGCCCGCTTCTTGTAAATCCCCTGACTCCTCCGACATTTACCATAGTTAGGTCAATTGTCATTGCTTTACGTTCCACCTTCTGACCTTCTACGTACACATCCGAGCCATAGTGCCATGGGATGGCCTTGTCATCAGCATAAGGAACTGGTCCTGGAACAGTAATGGTCATTAGACTCACCTCTGGATTATAGATAGTCATGGGCTCTCTCCGGACAGGAACTTCGGCAGGATCAAAGTAAATTGTTATGGTAGACACACAATTGCTTTTATCATCAACCCTATCAAACTGTAGCGACCCCTCGTCGATCAAATGTTGTAACCCATCCTTCAAATCCTCACAGCCGTTGACTGAACTCAAACACCCCTCACAGTCATAACCACACCCTGAGAATACTTTCCCTTTCAACAATCTGTCTTTCACGACCAGCAACGAAGTCTTCACCTCCTCCTCATTCAAGATCACGTTTAACCTCTCACCGCTATCAATAACATTTATCCTAGCTCCTCCATGATTTGGAATGGGGTTTGATATAACATTTGGAGGCGGTGCGAAGTTAATTGCCTTTGAGTCAATCAAATCTTGGACCTTATGTTGCAATGCCATGCACTTCTCTGTTGAGTGCCCGGGAGCTCCTGAATGAAATGCGCATCTTGCGTTAGCATCATACCCCACTAGAAGCTCTCCAGGTGGAGGTGGTGCTAATGTCCTCAATTGAACCAAGTTTAAATCTAACAACCTTTGAAGCAGTGCCATGTATGTCATCGGGATGGCTTCAAGCACCCTATTAGCTAGACGAGCTTGTCTCGGTTGATATGATCTCTGCTGATAATTATTACGCTGTGGCTGTTGTTGTTGTTGTTGTTGTGGTTGAGTTTGTTGCACAGGACTTGATGGAATAGTGACTGCTGCAACTTGCTCATAGGGTCCTCTGTATCCCCGGCTCCGGCCTCGACCATACGTTGCATTAGTTTCTCCCTCCCTTCTTCTCAGAGGTCCATTAAAAGCTTTTCGAACACCACTGGAGCTATCTGCCCCAGTGTCTTGAATCTTCCCCATCTTTAAAAGGGTTTCAACCCTCTCTCCTGCTATCACAATGTCATTAAACTTTGTTGCTGAACAAGACGTCAACCTCTTAATAAACACCCCTTGTAGCATTCCCATGAACATGTCTGCCATTTTATTTTCCAACAAGGGAGGTTGCACTCTAGCAGCAAGTTGACGCCACCTCTGAGCGTACTCTTTGAACCCTTCTTTAGCATTCTGAGACATGGTTCGTAACTGGGTACGATTTGAAGCCATATCCAAATTGTACTGATACTGTTTCACAAATTCCTCAGCTAAATCCTTCCAGCTTCGAATATTAACCCTGCTCAGCTTCATGTACCACTCTAGGGAGGCTCCCACAAGGCTATCTTGGAAGTAATACATCCACAACTTCTCATCATCTGTATGTGCAGCAATTCTTCCTACAAAAGACTGGAGGTGAGTTTTTGGGCACACCGTGCCGTTGTACTTATCAAAAGTAGGAACCTTGAACTTGTAGGGAATTCTAACCCCTGGCACCAAGCTCAAGTCAGTGATATCAAACCCCAGAGAACTCTGAGACTGAATAGCACGAATCTTCTCAGCCATTTCTTCAAACCTTCTATTCATGTCAATTCCTTGGTCTTCGTTCTCATCCAGCAAAGTGAATTGTTCATCCTGCCCATCCATCTACACGTTATTTACTCCATCATTGACAATAGTAACTCTTGGTTGCACCACAGGGATTTCTACATGACGGGCGCCAGCCCCATTGCGATTGCCTCCCTCTACTGTCCCATTATTCCTGACTTGATTGTTTTCCACCATTTCGCGCAGACGCTCTTGAGTTTGACCCATCCCAGCCATGAGGGTCATGAAGTTATCCATTCTTGTCCTTAGGTCAGCCAAATCTTCTTTCATTTGATCCATTACTCTCTCTCTGTTTACTTTCGTAGGGTATTTGTGCACCGTTGGCTGTTCCCGAACCTTCCTGGGAGCTATAGTGCCTGAAATTACATAAATGTTAGAAATCTGATGAACTACCTACAAAACAGTAAACATGTTATATGCATGCGATGTAACTATTCATATTTCCAAGTTCAGGTATTAACATGCCCCCAGTTCTGGCTTTTTTTGACAAAAATGCTCCAGATAGCCCCTTTGAACATTAATTTTCAAACTCTCCTTTTGAAGAGTGTTCAGATCCTAGCAACCTCAAACAAATAAGCTTTGCGTACTCAGAAATGGTAACTGGAATTTAATATTGCATAACATGGATAACCCATTGGCAGCCGAAGTTAGAACACAAACAAATTCCCCGGAGGGTTACAAGTCAATACATGAACAAAAAGATAAAGCAAGACTCCTACAACAAGCCTATAGGTAGTCTGGATAACAATAAACAAAACTCTAAGCTAAGGGAAAGACCCAGGTTCTTCTTCTGCAGCTATCACCTCTGTCTGGTTCTTCTTCACGCCTGCTCTCAGCCTACGCTCTGCAATCTCTTTCATTTCCTCCTCCAAGGCCATCTGGCTCTGTACCAATTGTTGAGTCTTTTCCCTTCATATTTTGTGAACTTGTTCTACTTCTTCTTTCTTGAAGGCCATTTGTACCTTGAAGAACTCTTCCTTTTCTTTGTACTTCTTCTACTCTTGTTCCTTTTGGCCCTGTAACCAAGCAATGGACTGGCGAGCTTCTTTAAGATTCTTCAAAGTCTGCTTACGCTCCGCTTCTATTTCTTATTCCATTAGACCCAATCTCTAAAAATGGGCTTCTCTCCCAGCAAACTCCTTTTCTTTAGCTTCTAAGGTAACCTACATCCTCTGTAGCTTTTCCTCCACTTCATTCTTAGCACGATTGGCAAGGTGGTACAGGTTAACCATTTCAGCATTCTCTACCCGGACCTCGTGCAACTGAGCTTCCAACTTCTTATAATCTTCAAGAGAAATAGTGTTCTGACCTGACACTTCTTTGGGATACAAGGGAGCTTCCACTGAAAACGACATGAGCAATTCCTCTACGTGTTTCTGTAACCATGTAGCAAAAGGAAGATATGTCTTGGGATCCACCCTTCCAAAGTCCTTCTTACCTTTTCTCACCCTGTGAGCCAAAGCCTGAGAAGCCTGTATGACTAACTCTTTGTTTCCCCCAACAGGAAAGTACAAAGACTCAGCTATTTCTTTAATACCTGGTGGATTCCTCAGAGGATAGCCAAATTGTTTCCTGGCTAATACTGGATTGGAACTGATCACACCCTTTATCTCTAGCAAGGACACATTAGCAAAACTCCTACAACTAACAAGTAACTCCTTTCCTAACAAATCCCTGTTATAACCCCAAGCTATGTCCTCAGAAGTTAATCCCATTAGTCTCCTAGACCACCTTCATTCTTCTCTCATTTCCTTGAAAGGGCCTGACCTTGGTAATTGCTTAGCAAACCAATCAACAAATAATGGAGCACAACAACTCACTGGTCCACCTCTTCCTTTCTCATTCCGGTAATGAACATTGTAGTAGAAATCTCCCAACAAGGTTGGTACAGGGTTACCTTTAGCAAAATTGGAAATCACCTCCAAACTCACAAACTCTTTTTCTCCCGAGAAAAGACTAGATCCATATACCATCAGGTCCACCACAACACCAAAATCTCCCCACTTACTCTCTTTGGCATACCCTTAAGATTATGGTATAAGTACATCTCAGGGAAGTCCTCTACCCTCACTAATCTGCAACACTTTCTTGACCTTAGCAGCTGGTATACGACAGACTCTGGATATGTCTTCTTCCTTGAGAACTATCTCTGATCCATAGTAAGGCAAAGTCTCTCTGACAAGAACTACCAGAATGCTAGAAATCTCCTCCAAGGTAGGAGCCAAAATATAATCTGGAAATACAAAACACCGCAGCAAGGGATCATAGAACTGAAGCAAAGTGTGCAAGCTATCCTTCTGGTCTGCAGTAGGTTTATCCATGTAATTCAAAATCGGACCATACCTCTTTCTGAAGTTTCCTAAAACTTGATCATTCATCAGCCCTGCTAGTCTCTGAACACTCTTGACTTCTGGATGAAGGAAGGTGTAATGGACATTTCTCTTTCTTGTAATCTTCTTAACTTCTGCCATCTGGAAAACTTACAATTACTAGAACTGAGTGCTAAACTGTAAACAAAAACCTGAAAATGGAAACACAAATAATTAATGCGAGTATGATGCGATGCAAATGCAATGTAGGCATATGATCAATCTGGAACCATCTGGATACTGGATATTATGGCCCCCAAGTGACTGAAAACCAAAATCCTCTGAATCATAACCAACTGATAGGAAACCTCGAAACCAAAGATCAAGAAGTCCAGAACCATAGTAATAAAATCACAACAGAGAGCATACTGATAATGAGGGTATGTGGAAGTCTAGGGTTCCTGTAAACCTGTAAACCCCTCCCAATCTCACGGGTGTGCTCCGGGTCAAACATCACGGACTCTCAAAGCCGAATAACAATAATACGTTCACCACTTCCGAGAAATGGCTCATGACCAAATCAGGGAATCGGTTTGGCATTATGTACTACTCAGGGAGGCCTCAGCGTGAGTCCGGGAAAACAAGGTCATCATATGCGAGTTCTAGGTGGGCCCTCGGGTGCGAATGGGTTTACCACACAATGTGGTATGCCAGCTAGGAGAGACTCTTAAGGGAACCAGAGATTTTGGGTTCATTCCTCAGCAGAGTCGCCAGCTGTCGCTCCCAGGATTTCCATCCTTGTACAAACGCGAAAGTGGCGCGGAAAGAGGTAGAGTCGCCAGCCAGGAATTTTTATCCCGAAGGAACGGGAATGGTAATGTTGCACAAACTAGAGGAAAAGAAAAGGAAGGAGACGGGTGTAACACGGTGGGAGAACTGACTTTTAGTTATGTTGCGGATAGCAAGAGTCGCCTCCGACTTTTATTTTATCCAAAGGAAAGGCATAAAAGAACAGGAAAGACCTTTAAAAGATTTTTGGGTTCGGGGGGTAGGTTATGTAAAGGGAAGGTGTTAGCACCCTTTACATCCATGGTTATCCATGGGCTCTTAGTTACTTAGCTCACTTTAAATTATTTTGAAAAGGGTAGTGTGTGAATAAAATTTTCTTTAAGTACTTTATAATGATCCATGTACGAATATATATAAAGTCTTTGTTTTGAAAATTTGTTTGAAAAATGTGAAGTGTTTGAAATGTTTTTGAAAAGTGAGCAAGTACATAAAAGGAACCTACCCTAAGTTAAGTCTTTTCTGTTCTTAAATATCCTTTAAGTAGTAAGACTATCCCTATTATTAATGAATAGGTAGTCATTACCTTGGATGTGTGAGGGACCAATGAAGGGACAACTGTTTATTTAGACAACTGTAAGGTGTATAAGCAATTCGAAGGGACTTATCATCTTTATTCGAAAGGGACAAGATCATTACAAAGGCAACGTCGAAGGGACTTGATCTTTTTATCTGTTAAGGGACTAGATGATGTGAGATGAGGGATTTTGCTTTATACACCTTACTTGACCTTTTGTTTAGGCAACTTGAGAGGTAACCCTTAAGAAGTGAGATGGCGATCCAGGATCGACTTACGTGTGTGAGTGTACCAATTCAGATATTTATCTTTAAATTTTAATGATCTAAATTCAAATTTACATACAAACATGTTTTACACTCCCTATTCTACTAACCATAGTATTTAAATAATAAAAATTACTACAACTATTACATATTGGATACAATTACATAATAATAATAATTAAAATAAATTAAATAAGCAAATAAATAAATAATTAAGTGGGTTAGTAAAAATAAATATAAGAAAGTTAATAATAATAAACAAAATAAATAAATATAATGTGGTTAGTATAATAATATAGAAATAAATTAAAAATTCACAATTAATTAAATAAATATATTTTTTAAGAATTTTAAATAACAATTATATACTAATAAAATAGTCTAATTATTTTATTTTATACACATATTATAAAAATATTTGATTATAAGCATACAAAGTGATAAATTAAGTTCATACAATAAAATTAGGGTTTAGTTAAATTATCCAAATTAGAAAAGTATAAACAAATTAATCATTTACAAAATAATTAGGGTTTTTAAAAAAATATTATTAGGGTTTATAAATTTAGAAAATAGAATTAGGGTTAATTTATTAACTAAATTATTTACATATAAAATCTATATACAAATTATAAAATAAATATTACAAATTTACAAAATTAAAATTTATAATATAATTTTGGTTTTAGGTGAGAATATTTTAATTAAATACCTAATAATGACTCTAATTATTTAAACAAACATATACACATTTTTATTCAAATAAACAACAAACTATATTTTCTTAGAAAAAATTTAAGAATGAACATATATATATATATATATATATATATATATATATATATATATATATATATATATATATATATATATATATATATATATATATATATATATATATATATATATATATATATATATATATATATATATATATTAATTCAGATTTATGAAAAATAAAATTTAATTAAGAAAATATTTGTAAATGTAATTTTTAAATATTTAATTTGGTTGAAGAATATTAATTAATAAATTAAATAAACACAAAACAAGAAAAATTAAAAAAAAAACAGGACCTGGGATTTGAACCCAGGTCCTTTACCTAGAAATAGAGGAGGCTTTCCACTGGGCTAGCTTGTTCACGTGTGACAACCAAATAGCACAATTTCGTTTTATTTGAATCCTGCAAAAAACAAAAGAAATTAAAATAAAAACGTCCCTGGCTGGATTTGAACCCACGCCTTATTGCAAACATTGAGACTGCTTCACCACTGGGACAAACGCGCGTTTGTGATAATCCTATCAAACCAAATTCTAATCAAAAAATTCAAATATTTGAATTTTTCAATTCGCGCGCATCAGAGGTCATCCCCTACCTCCAGACTTGCGTTTTTTCCTGCGAACTTAGTTACAATATTACCTGCGATTTTTCTTGCCCATGAAACCTGCAAATATCAAATACCATACAACAAGCACAATTTCCTCAAATTAATTACATCAATGAGTTCCTCATTACTCATACAACAAGACCATGTCATTAGAATCCATTTAAATTAGGTAAATCACAGAATCCGAATTTGGAGCTTAAAACCCTAGCTATGGTGTTTTCACGATTCGGCCATAGTTCTTCACCAAACAGTCCAGAAACCATCTATAGACAACAACAAACATTAATACATATCTAAAATTCATTATAAACAAGCAAATTTAATGAATCGAAGAAAAATATTTTAAGAACATATATGCTTCGGGTTATGCATTATGTCATGGTTCAGAGGCATGTGAAGATTGGTTTCGATTCAGGGATGTCCAGGGAACCTCTTGGTGTTCTTAAAATACCTTATAACTCTTTGCAATGTGAAACCCGAAAATTGGATTTGGATGAGATTTTTGAAGTTTGGAGATGATGTAAGAGGCTGCAATTTTCGTCCTTGTGCATTGTGTTAGGTTTGTGTACATATAGTATATTGAATTAGGTCAAAATATTGGGCTATCCTTTGGATATTTTGGTCATGGAAGATTGAAAAAGATCATGCCTTCAATTTCATATATTCTTTGATATAACCTTTCTATCTTAAGACAATCACCATAAATTGCATATCAATCTGATCCAATCCATGTTTATGACTTTCTAGAAACAATATCTCACTCAAATATTTGATTTATATATTTTATTTTAATTTAAAATGGTTTTAAATGAATAAAATCAAAATAAATAAAATAAAAAATAATAAAAATCTGAATAAATGAGGATTGGGTCGTGCATGATGGCATGTTAAAGTTTGGATCACAAAATTGCAAGCCCATTTGGAAGAATTTGATTTTAAGCCCCCATTTGCTTCATAAACTTCCCTAAAATTTCCCAACTTTGCAAGGGCACAACTCCTTCATATTTATGGATATGAGGGTGTTATTGGACATTTTAGAAATCTTAAAGAGTCCTCTAACCAACCCCATTGGTTTCATGTCCATATATTTTACCATTCTCAAGTTATGCCCTTTTGAAGTTGTTGACTTTTTGTTGACTTTCAAAAGGACCTATAATGTCTTAGCTCATACCTTCCAAATGAAGCATTTTGGGGCTTGGCTTGTGAGACACAAAGTTGTAGAGAATTCAATTTCCTTCAAAATGAGCTTTGGATGGGAAAAATTTGATGAAGCATGTGAAAGTTATGGCTGGTCAAAGTTCAGTTTACTTTTCCTGAGGAAACCCTAATTTAGAAACCTCTGATTCTTGATGATCTGAAATATCCTTGATGAATCATGATCAACCCTTGATCAAATGATGAATTTTACTTCATATACTTGATGTTGACAAAAAATCATGAAGTTTGACTTTGGTTTGACCACAGTTGACCTCAGTTTGACTTTTTAACTACTTTGACTGATTTTGACTTATTTGATCATCTGACTGAGCAATCCTTTGAGAAAAGTCTTGAAACTTGTCATGGGGATTCTTAAACACATATAAGATGTTATGAAGCTCACTTGAAGTCTTGGAAGTCCATTTAGCCTGATTAAAGTCAAAACCCTAGTTTAGGATGCATTGCTTAGGAGGATGCATTGTCTGAGGGAATTGTCAAACTTTCTGACTATTTGTGAACTTTGTGAACCTTGTGAACCTCATAAGATGTCTTGTGAACCTTGTGAACCTCATAAGATGTCTTGTGAATCTTGTGAACCTTGTGAACCTCTTAGCACACAAAGTCTTGTTTTGTGAGGGCAAATTTTGGGGTGCAACAGCTGCCCCTGTTCAATTTTCTGAAACCTGAGGGGTTAGATTGGGATATGTGCCAGTCGTGACCTGGAAGGTTGAAGGGGATTGAACACAAAAGCCCAAAAATTTGCACTCACCGGTGCGTAGAGTAATACTGATGATTAACTGTGGTATATGCTTGAGTGGGCTTAAAGATGCCACTTGGAGAAAAGTTCTTCAAATATATCTCTTGGAGAATAAAGTAGTCCCAAGTATGAAGATATAGCTTTTGGGAAGATAAACAACGTCCCAATATTACCTTTGGAAAGATAAACAACGGCCCAAGGTAATGATATGACTCTTGGGAAGATAAACAATGGCCCAAAGTCATGATAGCTTTCAGGAGGATAAACAACGACCCAATATAGTGATATGATTCATGGGAAGATAAAAAACGGCCCAAGGTTTGATAATACTTTTGGGAAGATAAACAACGGCCCAAAGTAATGATATGACTCTTGAGAAGATAAACAACGTCTCAAGATAGCCTTCGGGGAGATAAACGACGTCCCAAGATAATGAGATAACCTTTGGGAAGATAAACAACGGCCCAAGGTAACAATATGGCTTTTGAGAAGATAAACGACGTCTCAAGATAACCTTTGGGAAGATAAACGACGTCCCAAGATAACCTTCGGGAAGATAAACGACGTCCCAAGATAATGAGATAACCTTTGGGAAGATAAACAACGGTCGAAGGTCATGATAGCTTTCAGGAGGATAAACAACGTCCCGAGGTATAAGTATAACTTTTGGGAAGATAAACAACGACCCAAAGTCATGATAGCTTTCAGGAGGATAAACAACGTCCCGAGGTATAAGTATAACTTTTGGGAAGATAAACAACGGCCCAAAGTCATGATAGCTTTCAGGAGGATAAACAACGTCCTGAGGTATAAGTATAACTTTTGGGAAGATAAACAACGGCCCAAAGTCATGATAGCTTTCGGGAGGATAAACAATGTCCCGAGGTATAAGTATAACTTTTGGGAAGATAAACAACGGCCCAAAGTCATGATAGATTTCAGGAGGATAAACAACGTCCTGAGGTATAAGTCGTTGATATTGTTTTACCTGCATATAACTATTCTGCAAGGAAAATATTAGTTTATGCATTATGTATGCATGCATAGTATGATGCACTTAAGTAATGTATTATGTACTTATGGATATGTATGTTATGGTATGATGTAAATGATGCATGTATGAATCATGAGTCTGAAGCGTCTGGATATCTTCGTATAACAACTGCTGGCCAGGAAAATAAATCCCGATTTGGCACTGAAGAATATGAGGAACTCATTCCCGTCTCGTTTGATAATATAGTATTCATAACTTCCCGTCTTCGTTTGATAGTAAAGTATTCATAACCTCCCGTCTTCGTTCAATAGTAAGGTATCCATAACCTCCCATCTTTGTTCGCCGTACTCCTATTGAAAGAATAAATTCCCGACTATCCGTATGAGAATAAAAGAGATGGATATAAATTCCAGGGGAGATGTAACTCGAAGTATTTATGAAGATGGATTTGCCCTACTAGGGGATTTGTAGCTGTCTTGTAGGGATGAACCGGCGAAGCTTCGTTGAATTCCTTCCCTCGTTCGTCCTTAGTAAATACTATTACTGCATTTTAATGCATTTCTGGTAAACAACAATCATATTAAGCATTTTATGCATTTCTTGTAAACATCAATCATATTCAAAAGCATACATACATTCAAACATAACCAATGGACGTTTCGCTTATGTAAATAGGGTAAAAGTATATCTGGATTCAAAGATGAAATTTTATTTATATCAAAAAGTGACCTATACATAGGCAACTTTGTACAAGGAGACAGAAATCCTAGTAAGAGGAATTTGTCGTAAAAGTTTTTACAAAACAAAGAAAATCAGCTATGTGGGAAATAATCCTATTGAGTTTCAATTCTACTATTGCCATTATCTTCAAGTATCTCATCTTCTGCTGTTGAGACGGAAACGATTGGATTGACCTTGAGTAAGTAGCACAACTGGTTGTAGTTTCATGGGTGATCCAAACGAGACATAGTCATACGCTTTAATCCCTAACTTTTGCCTGGATTTCCCTTTCAGGTTTTCAATCCACCGGGATACCCTTTTTTGCCCATGCCGCCTTTTCAGGTTTTCGACTTGTCGGGTGTACATTTTTTTATATATATATCCCTAATTTTTGCCCGAACCCTTTTGGTTCGCCAGGATGCCCTTATTTTTGCCTAGGCCCGTCAACCTAGCGGGTCTCTTTTTATGCGTAGTATTTTTTAACTATGTCTGCGTTTACAGGCTGTGGGAAATCTTCACCATCCATAGTAGTAAGTATCATGGCACCTCCTGAGAATACTGTTTTGACTACAAATGGTCATTCATATGTAGGAGTCCACTTGCCCCTAGGATCACCCTAGGGTAATATGATACGCTTGATTACCAAGTCACCAGCCTGATATACCTTTGGCTTAACCTTCTTATTAAAAGCTTTGAGCATTCGTTTCTGGTACATCTGGCCATGACAAACTGCTGCTAACCTCTTCTCGTCAATCAAATTTATTTGGTCAAGTCGAGTCTGAATCCACTCATCTTCATCCAAGCCTATATCCTTCATAATTCTTAAGGAGGGAATCTGAACTTCAATGGGCAGAACTGCTTCCATACCATATACTAAGGAGAATGGGGTTGCCCCTGTTGAAGTACGTATTGTAGTACGATAACCATGAAGAGCAAATGGTAACATTTCATGCCAATCCTTATAAGTCACAGTCATCTTCTGTATAATCTTCTTAATGTTCTTATTAGCAGCTTCTACTGCCCCATTCATCTTCGGACGATACGGAGAAGAGTTATGATGCTTAATCTTGAACTGCGTGCAGAGATCAGTAATCATAGTGTTGTTCAGATTAGAGCCATTGTCAGTAATAATCCTTTCAGGAACGACATACCTACATATGAGATTATTCTTAATGAATCGAGCCATAACATTCTTGGTAACAGATGCAAATTAAGCTGCCTCCACCCACTTCGTGAAGTAATCAATAACAACCAGGATGAAACGATGCCCATTAGAAGCAGTAGGCTTGATCTCACCAATCATATCAATGCCCCACATGGCAAAAGGCCAAGGAGCAGTCAACACATTCAATGGTGATGGAGGTATATGTACTTTATTAGCATAGATTTGACACTTGTGACACGTTCTGGGATGTTGATAGCAGTCAGCTTCCATGGTAGACCAATAGTAACCTGCTCTCAATATCTTCTTTGCCATAGTATGACCACTAGAATGAGTGCCAAAGATCCCATCATGCATGTCTTCCATAATCTCTGTTGCTTCCTTCTTATCCACACAACGAAGCAAAGTTGAATCATGATTGTGCTTGTACAAAATGCCATTACTCAAAAAGAACTTAGCAGAAAACCTTCTCAGAAACTTTCTATCTTTGACAGATGCCCCTTCAGGGAACTCCTGGGCTTCAAGATATCTTTTCACTTCATAGAACCAAGGCTTCTCCTCTGCTTCTTCAGTGTCAATCTCATTGCAGTATGCAGGCTTTTCAAATCTATCAATAGTAATCTTGGGAGCTTCATCATCCCAGCTGATCTCAAACATGGATGCCATGGTGGCTAAGGCATCTGCCAACTGATTCTCTCTTCGTGGAATATGTCCAAAGGTAATCTCTTTAAAATGTGGGATCAAAGACAACACATGCTCTCTGTAAGGAATGAGATTATCATGCTTGGTATCCCAATCTCCTTTAATCTGACTTACTACCAGGGTTGAATCTCCATACACGTCTAGGAACTGAATCTTCATATCAATGGCAGCTTTGATACCCAGGATACATGCCTCATACTCAGCCATATTATTAGTACAATAGAAACAAAGTCTGGCAGTAATCGGGGTATGACAACCTTCAGGGGAACTGATCACAACACCAACACCATTACCAAGTGCGTTAGAAGCTCCATCAAAAACCATAGTCCATCGGGATCCTTGTTCAGGTCCGTCATATTGTCCAGGTTCTTTGGTAATAATCATAATATCTTCGTCAGGGAACTCAAAACTCATTGACTGGTAATCATCCACTGCTTGATGAGCCAAATGATCAGCTACAAAACTTCCTTTAATGGCCTTCTGAGTAGTATACTGTGTATCATATTCTGTTAAGATCATTTTCCATCTTGCAATTCTTCCTGAGAGAGCAGGTTTCTCAAATATGTACTTGATTGGATCCATCTTCGAAATCAATAAGGTAGTATGAGTCAACATATACTGTCTTAGTCGGCGAGCAGCCCATGCCAAAGCGCAGCAAGTTTTCTCGAGCAGTGAGTATCTTGTTTCACAGTCGGTAAACTTTTTGCTAAGGTAGTATATTGCCTGCTCTTTTCGACCAGACTCGTCATGTTGCCCCAACACACACCCCATTGAGTTGTCTAACACTGTTAAGTACATGATCAAGGGTCTTCCATCAACTGGTGGCATCAAAATTGAAGGTTCTAGCAGATATTTCTTGATTTCATCAAAGGCTGTCTGGCATTCGTCATTCCATTCCATTACCTGATCTTTCTTCAACAACTTGAAGATTGGCTCACAGGTAGCAGTTAATTGGGAAATAAATCTTGCAATGTAATTCAATCGTCCCAAGAAACCTCTAACTTCCTTCTTAGTACGGGGAGCTGGCATCTCTTGTATAGCGTTCACTTTCGCAGGGTCTACTTCAATACATTTTCCACTGACAATGAAACCCAGGAGTTTACCAGACCTAACTCCAAAAGTACATTTGTTTGGATTCAATCTCAGCTTGTATTTCTTCAACCTCTCAAACAACTTATGCAAATGATCAAGATGTTGCTCTTCATTCTGAGACCTGGCTATCATATCGTCCACATATATCTCTATCTCATGATGAATCATATCATGAAACAAAGCCACCATAGCACGCTGATATGTTGCCCCTGCATTCTTCAAACCAAATGGCATCACTTTATAACAAAAAGTGCCCCATTGTGTAACAAATGTAGTCTTCTCCATATCTTCAGGGGCCATCTTGATTTGATTGTAACCAGAGAAACCATCCATAAAAGAGAATACTTTATGCTGAGCAGTGTTGTCTACCAGAACATCAATATGAGGAAGTGGAAAGTCATCTTTGGGGCTGGCCTTGTTCAAATCCCTGTAGTCTACACACATACGTACCTTACCATCTTTCTTAGGTACCGGCACCACATTTGCAACCCACTGAGGATAAGAAGTCACAGCTAAGAACCCTGCATCAAACTGTTTCATTACCTCTGCCTTAATCTTCTCTGACATTTCAGGACGCATGCGACAAACCTTCTGCTTCTTTGGACGACAATCTTCTTTTACCTGTAAACGATGAATCACAATGTCTGTATCCAAACCTGGCATATCTTCATAGGACCAAGCAAAGATCTCCACATAATCATGTAACATTTGAATCAACCTGCTCTTAACATTATCCTCTAATTCAGCCCCTATCTTGACTTCTTTCCTGTTTTCTTCAGTTCCCAGATTCACAACTTCGACTGGCTCTTCATGTGGCTGTATAGCTTTCTCTTCTTGTTGTAACAACCTAGCAAGCTCTACAGGTACTTCACAATCGTCCTTATTTCCGTCTTCAGCTTGATAGATCAGATTCTCGAAATTATAATTGGCAATAGTAGAATTGTTATCAACAGGATCCAGAGTGGATATGGATCTGCATTTTAGTGATGTGGGTGTGTGTAAGAACACATAGCTGATAAAATAAAAAGAAAAGAAAAGAAAGACAAGGAACACAATATTTACGAAAACGAAACGTCCACTGATTTTTATTGAATGAAGTATGCAAATGAAATGACATCCCGTAACAAGCACACCATTGTGCCCCGGGTAAGGCACAAGGCTTAAGAGTTTAAATTGTTCAAAAATTACAAACTTTAAAAGTAACAACACAGTAATAGTATTTACTCCTGACTAAAGGAGACAGGAATAACATCTTCGGCTTTCCAATTATTGAGCCCAGCACCCACAGTAGGAAAAATCCAAGCATCTAAGTTGTAGTCTTCATCATAGTCACCCACAACATTGATCTGATCTTTCATAATCCCCTGATTGGTGATACGAACAGCACGAGCACGACGAACAACCTTCTGGGACTCTGCAGTGAAACCCAAACCAAACTTGTCAGACTTGTAAGGAATGTCAGGAAACTGACCCCAAATAGTACAACCACCTTCATCCACCACAACTCTAGCATCTTTAAGGGAGGCCATTGTAGGAGGTACTCTGGTGACCACAGGAATTTTCTTGACAACAGGAGGAGCTTCATAATTGTTAACAATCCAAGGAACTACTTCGAATGTCTGGCACGGAGTTTCAACATATTCACCTTCCACTTCAAGATACTTAAAGGTGTTCACATGGCTAACTATATATCCTTCCTCTCCGTAAACAGTGACAACTTTTCCTTCTACTGGATATCTTAGCTTCTGATGTAAAGTGGAGGTTACAACACCTGCCCCATGGATCCAGGGACGCCCAAGCAAACAAGAATACGACGGACGAATATCCATGACATAAAAGGTAGCATTGAAGACCTGAGAACCTACTTTGATTGGGAGATCAATTTCTCCATGCACCACTCTTCTCGAGCCATCAAAAGCTTTCACCACTATATTACTGGGCTTCAACACAGCATCTTCAGGACTAAGCTTATTCAGGACTTCTTTGGGCAACACATTCAGCGAGGAACCATTGTCTATTAGCACATGTGACAGGGTAGTGCCCCTACATTTAATAGAGATATACAGAGCCCTATTATGATCCCTCTTGGCAGGAGTCAAATCAGCATCGGAGAAACCTAACCCATTATCATAGGTTAAGTGTGCAACACAATTTTCAAACTGGTCTACAGAAATCTCATTTGGTACGTGAGCAGTCTTCAAAAATTTAATCAGGGCCTTGGCATGAGCCTCAGAACACAACAATAAAGACAACATAGAAATCTTGGAGGGAGTATACCCCAATTGGTCAATAATGTCATAATCACTCTTGCGAATGATCTTCAGTACTTCTTCCATCTGCTTAGAAATATCATCAGCCGCTGGCACATCAGTTGGTATAGGTTCAATAACAGGACCTTTGCCCCGAGCATCAGTAGTGGAGGTAGTAGCTGGAGTAACTGCATTCTTGGAGGTAACTGGAGGAGAGAAGACTCTTCCACTTCGTGTGATCTTACTAGATCCAGCAATATTATCAACATCAAGGTTTTCATCAACAATAGGCGTATCAGCTAAGGGTTCCTGCTTAACACCATGGATATACACATCGGAACCATAATGCCAAGGTACAGCTTTATCAGAAGTATACGGAATAGGACCAGGAGTGGTAATGATCATAGGAGCCACTCTAGCTTCAGCAACAATCTTCACAGGGCCTTCAGCAATAATCTTAATTGGACCCTTATGAGTGATTTTTACAGGTCCTTTGGAAGTAATCCTTACCGGCACTTTATCAACCATATCTACCTCTTCAACCTTCGCACCTTTAATTATATGCTCAACCATGCTCTCCACAGGAGGTGGGGTCCTTTCAAACACTATGGTGTAATTATTCATGAGGCGTTGAATTCCGTCCTTCAACCTCCAGCAACTATCCGGCTTATAAGCACAATAGACACAATCTTCACGACAACCTGGAAAGAACCCAGCTTGTACCAACTTCTTCTTAATAACAGACAATGGTGTAGTCAAATCTGCAACTGAGGAAATATGTGAAACTTCATCAATGGCATTGACAGTCTTCTCATGATTTGGCATAGGAGCAGTAATCACATTTGGAGTACCCGGAGGGTCAAACTCAATTTCTCCAGCATCAATCATATCCTGAATCTTATTCTTCAATACCCAGCAACTATTGGTATCATGTCCCTGACAATTTGAATGATATGCACATCGTGCATTAGGATTGTACCTGGGAGAGGTAACATTGGGATTTTGAGGAGGGTCCCTCAAAGTGATAAGTTCACCCTTCAACAAGTGTTGCAAGGCTTGGGCCAGTGACATGTTAATCTTAGTGAACTGCCTTCTAGGCCTCTGTTGATTGCCTTGGGGTGGCTCTGTTGTTGCAGGAGTTGGATTGGAGATATGAACTGCACTCACAGACTGATGCCTCCTATTACGATCAGGTTGACCATAAACAGCATTTGCCTCTTTCTTCCCACTGGGAGGCTTCTTTGCAGTATTGGATGAAGAAGCACCCACTTGGATCTTGCCACTCCTTATACCACTTTCTACGCGCTCTCCTGTCATTATCAACTCAGTGAAGCCAGATGATGAGCTTCCAATGAGATGACTGTAAAAGGGACCATTCAACATACACATGAACATATCCACTAACTCCCTGTCAGTTAGAGGGGTTGCACTCTTCCAGCTAAGTTTCTCCACTTCTGGGCATACTCCTTGAAATTTTCTTTAGCACCCATAGACATGCTCTGCAGTTGCATGCGAGTAGGGGCTAGATCAGCATTGTATTGATATTGCTTATAAAAGGCTTCAGCAAGATCATTCCAATCACGAATGTTGACACTCTCCAGCTGATAGTACCATTCCAATTGAGCTCCAGATAAGCTCTCTTGGAAGAAATGGATCCACAACTTCTTATTAGCAGTATGGGGTTGGATTCTCCGGACATAAGACCTCAGATGCAGCTTGGGACAAGAGACACCATCATAAACTACGAAAGTAGGAACCTTGAAACCAATGGGTATAACCACCCCAGATATCAAACTCAGGTCTTCAAAGTCCAGCCCAGAAGACTTTTGTAATTCCATAGCATCCATTCTATCCACCAGCATCTTGAATTTATCCTCATTAGGCTCATGATAGTAGTTAGCTTCAGAATCAGAGTCCCCCATTGTATTATGGAGACTGCCTCCCTCTTTTTCAGACTCTTCAGACTCATAATCTTCAACCTGTTCTTTGGTCTTGACAGGACCTCTGAACCTTCTTCCCATGTTGATTAGGCCTCCTGATCTTCTAGTCTTCTTGGTCTTTTTGGCCAGCAGTGTCTTCAATTCATCCTGCCCCTTGGACAAGTTCAGGATCAATTCTTGGAACTGTGCATTTTGTGCCTAGAGATCTTTGACTGTTTGTTCAAGAGCCATTGCTGAAATAAACAGCGAGAAGATAAGAAACATGTGCACAATAAACTTGTGATGCAGTGATATGATATGTAAATGCATATGCAATGTTTTCAAGGACCGCAGGATTTAAATTTGCTTAAACAAACAAGAAAGTAAACTTTTATTAGTAATAAATTTGTTTGCCCTTTGGGCTTACAATAAAAATGAAATGAATACAAATATGGGGTTTTAAGTCTCCCATGGACGTTTCCTCTTTGTGTTGAGGTATGAGTTGAGATTCCGCTCCTCGTGAAGTTGCTTTGTTAGCTCCAAGATTCTTTCTTGACTTGCTTTGTAATGAGTCTCAAAAGTATCCCTTTGCTCCTTCAACTGGATCCAGGACCTCTGTAAGTCTTCCATGTCAGTGGGCATGTCTGGGTGAAGGATGGTATAAGAGGTATCTCCTTCAGCAATAGGCTCCATAACAACTGGCAGGATGGCAGGATATGGCATCATAAGAGTCTGAGCGCGAGCTCGTACCCATCTGAGATAAGCTTCCATAGGAATAGTGTACTTGGGCTCCAGAGTCTTGTTGTCAACCTTGTTCACTTTTCCCCATGCTCGTATGAACCTTTGACGGTAACCTTGCAGATCGTTGTCGTAGTCAAACACAATACCCTGAATCAACATGTCATGAGGACCATCACTCCGAGCGTAACCAAACTGTCGTAAAGCTAAGGATGGGTTGTAAGTAATGCCTCCTCTTATGCCTAGAAGTGGCACATTAGGAAACTCCCCACAACAGTCAATGATAGTAACATTCTCCATAGATCTGGAGCACCAATGGATATCTGAATGAGAGAGTGACATGATCCTTTTAGACCACCTGAACCCTTGTTCATTCTTCATCACTGAGCGAGGAAGGTGAGAAATAAACCACCTAGATAGCAAATGTATGCAACACATCAAAGTTCCTCTTGCCCTTGTAGTACGGGTGTGAAGAGAATGTAGGATGTCTCCAAGCAATGTAGGCACTGGATTGTGGCTCAGAAATATATTGATGGCATGAACGTCTATGAACTGATCTGGATTGGGGAACAACACTAAGCCATAAATTAACAAGGCTAAGATCTCCTCAAAAGCATCATAGCTCATAGCCTTCAAGAACACTTGAGCCTTCTCTATCAACACCTTAGCAAGAATACCCTTAACTCCGCTTCTCGTTTCTAGAACAATGTTTGACTTCTTCAGATGTAGAGCTGCAGCAATAACCTCGGGTTTAGGCTCCTTTTCCAAACCTGTGAATGGTTTCTGATTAAGGACAGGTATACCCAGAAGTTTAGAGAATTCTTCCATTGTAGGAACCAGTTGATAGTCGGGGAATGTGATGCAATGGTGCTTAGGGTCAAAGAACTGAAACAGAACACTCATCATGTCTTCATTGAACCCTGAAGTGACTAGATCCAGTAGGTGACCATGTCTCTTGATGAACTGGGAGTTTTCAGAAACTTGAGAAACCAACTCCTTAAGCTTAGGAGGTATCCCTACAAAGTTGATCCTGATAGTGTTTCTACGAGCAGAAGCCATGATCTGCAACAAAGAACAAAGATAAATCCTTTGGTCCTTGAAATGGTTAGTGAAAATGCTATGCTTATGATGCATGATGATGTCATGATGTTATGCTCAATCACAAACATGTGGCACACACAAACAATTCACACAATAGTCCTAGGTTTGAAGGCTTGCATGAGGTTTAAAGGTAAGTACCCTCCCCTGAAGTTTAGATGGTTCATCCTGTCCTACAAAAGTAATCAGGTTCTAAGGGATCTCAATATCATTGATCCTTCACAAGGGTGGTTGTTCAGTAGGCAACTTACTTACCAACCAAAACCCTCCAAGTTTAGAATCTCAATGAGCGTAGTATCGAGTATCAACCAACTTCATTCTTCACCAAATCCGGTTATCTCACTACTTTTCTAAAGGCCAAGATGGGATAACTAGGGTTCTAAAAGTTAGTTAGTGCATTGACAACATATGGCAGCCTCATATTATCCTCAACTTGACTTAAGGAACATAAGCACCAACCAAGAAGTCACACTAACTATGGCCACCAAATCAACCATATCGGTATATGCCGTACAGTTTCCTTGGTCTATTGCCATTTACCTAAGGTACACTAGATCCAGGTTAGGATCTTTCACACATAAGAGCACCCCAACAGATAAGTATAAAGCAAACAAAGCAAACAAGTTTAAAGTGATCTAATTCCTAAGGGTACCCCTCTTTTATTAATTCCCCAGCAGAGTCGCCAGTTCTGTAACACGGTGGGAGAACTGACTTTTAGTTATGTTGCGGATAGCAAGAGTCGCCACCGACTTTTATTTTATCCAAAGGAAAGGCATAAAAGAACAGGAAAGACCTTTAAAAGAATTTTGGGTTCGAGGGGTAGGTTATGTAAAGGGAAGGTGTTAGCACCCTTTACATCCATGGTTATCCATGGGCTCTTAGTTACTTAGCTCACTTTAAATTATTTTGAAAAGGGTAGTGTGTGAATAAAATTTCCTTTAAGTACTTTATAATGATCCATGTACGGATATATATAAAG
Source organism: Lathyrus aphaca (assembly GCA_963966055.1). NCBI lineage: Eukaryota > Viridiplantae > Streptophyta > Magnoliopsida > Fabales > Fabaceae > Lathyrus > Lathyrus aphaca. The sequence continues at coordinate 202,831,066 of OZ014523.1, read as the reverse complement.
TCTTTGTTTTGAAAATTTGTTTGAAAAATGTGAAGTGTTTGAAATGTTTTTGAAAAGTGAGCAAGTACATAAAAGGAACCTACCCTAAGTTAAGTCTTTTCTGTTCTTAAATATCCTTTAAGTAGTAAGACTATCCCTATTATTAAGGAATAGGTAGTCATTACCTTGGATGTGTGAGGGACCAATGAAGGGACAACTGTTTATTTAGGCAACTGTAAGGTGTATAAGCAATTCGAAGGGACTTATCATCTTTATTCGAAAGGGACAAGATCATTACAAAGGCAACGTCGAAGGGACTTGATCTTTTTATCTGTTAAGGGACTAGATGATGTGAGATGAGGGACTTTGCTTTATACACCTTACTTGACCTTTTGTTTAGGCAACTTGAGAGGTAACCCTTAAGAAGTGAGATGGCGATCCAGGATCGACTTACGTGTGTGAGTGTACCAATTCAGATATTTATCTTTAAATTTTAATGATCTAAATTCAAATTTACATACAAACATGTTTTACACTCCCTATTTTACTAACCATAGCATTTAAATAATAAAAATTACTACAACTATTACATATTGGATACAATTACATAATAATAATAATTAAAATAAATTAAATAAGCAAATAAATAAATAATTAAGTGGGTTAGTAAAAATAAATATAAGAAAGTTAATAATAATAAACAAAATAAATAAATATAATGTGGTTAGTATAATAATATAGAAATAAATTAAAAATTCACAATTAATCAAATAAATATATTTTTTAAGAATTTTAAATAACAATTATATACTAATAAAATAGTCTAATTATTTAATTTTATACACATATTATAAAAATATTTGATTATAAGCATACAAAGTGATAAATTAAGTTCATACAATAAAATTAGGGTTTAGTTAAATTATCCAAATTAGAAAAGTATAAACAAATTAATCATTTACAAAATAATTAGGGTTTTTAAAAAAATATTATTAGGGTTTATAAATTTAGAAAATAGAATTAGGGTTAATTTATTAACAAAATTATTTACATATAAAATCTATATACAAATTATAAAATAAATATTTCAAATTTACAAAATTAAAATTTATAATATAATTTTGGTTTTAGGTGGGAATATTTTAATTAAATACCTAATAATGACTCTAATTATTTAAACAAACATATACACATTTTTATTCAAATAAACAACAAACTATATTTTCTTAGAAAAAATTTAAGAATGAACATATATATATATATATATATATATATATATATATATATATATATATATATATATATATATGTATATATATATATATATATATATATATATATATATATATATATATATTTATATATATATTAATTCAGATTTATGAAAAATAAAATTTAATTAAGAAAATATTTGTAAATATAATTTTTAAATATTTAATTTGGTTGAAGAATATTAATTAATAAATTAAATAAACACAAAACAAGAAAAATTAAAAAAAAACAGGACCTGGGATTTGAACCCAGGTCCTTTACCTGGAAATAGAGGAGGCTTTCCACTGGGCTAGCTTGTTCACGTGTGACAACCAAACAACACAATTTCGTTTTATTTGAATCCTGCAAAAAACAAAAGAAATTAAAATAAAAACGTCCCTGGCTGATTTGAACCCACGCCTTATTGCAAACATTGAGACTGCTTCACCACTGGGACAAATGCACGTTTGTGATAATCCTATCAAACCAAATTCTAATCAAACAATTCAAATATTTGAATTTTTCAATTCGCGCGCATCAGAGGTCATCCCCTACCTCCAGACTTGCGTTTTTTCCTGCGAACTTAGTTACAATATTACCTGCAATTTTTCTTGCCCATGAAACCTGCAAATATCAAATACCATACAACAAGCACAATTTCCTCAAATTAATTACATCAATGAGTTCCTCATGACTCATACAACAAGACCATGTCATTAGAATCCATTTAAATTAGGTAAATCACAGAATCCCAATTTGGAGCTTAATACCCTAGCTATGGTGTTTTCACGATTCAGCCATAGTTCTTCACCAAACAGTCCAGAAATCATCTATAGACAACAACAAACATTAATACATATCTAAAATTCATTATAAACAAGCAAATTTAATGAATCGAAGAAAAATATTTTAAGAACATATATGCTTCGGGTTATGCATTATGTCATGGTTCAGAGGCATGTGAAGATTGGTTTCGATTCAGGGATGTCCAGGGAACCTCTTGGTGTTCTTAAAATACCTTATAACTCTTTGCAATGTGAAACCCGAAAATTGGATTTGGATGAGATTTTTGAAGTTTGTAGATGATGTAAGAGGCTGCAATTTTCGTCCTTGTGCATTGTGTTAGGTTTGTGTACATATAGTGTATTGAATTAGGTCAAAATATTGGGCTATCCTTTGGATATTTTGGTCATGGAAGATTGAAAAAGATCATGCTTTGAATTTCATATATTCTTTGATATAACCTTTCTATCTTAAGACAATCACCATAAATTGCATATCAATCTGATCCAATCCATGTTTATGACTTTCTATAAACAATATCTCACTCAAATATTTGATTTATATATTTTATTTTAATTTAAAATGGTTTTAAATGAATAAAATCAAAATAAATAAAATAAAAAATAATAAAAATCTGAATAAATGAGGATTGGGTCGTGCATGATGTCATGTTAAAGTTTGGATCACAAAATTGCAAGCCCATTTGGAAGAATTTGATTTTAAGCCCCCATTTGCTTCATAAACTTCCCTAAACTTTCCCAACTTTTCAAGGGCACAACTCCTTCAATTTTAAGGCTATGAGGGTGTTCTTGGACATTTTGGAAATCTTAGAGAGTCCTCTAACCAACCCCATTGGTTTCATGTCCATATCATTTACCATTCTCAAGTTATGCCCTTTTGAAGATGTTGACTTTTTGTTGACTTTCAAAAGGACCTATAATGTCTTAGCTCATACCTTCCAAATGAAGCATTTTTGGGCTTGGCTTGTGAGACACAAAGTTGTAGAGAATTCAATTTCCTTCAAAATGAGCTTTGGATGGGAAACATTTGATGAAGCATGTGAAAGTTATGGCTGGTCAAAGTTCAGTTGACTTTTCTTGAGGAAACCCTAATTTAGAAACCTCTGATTCTTGATGATCTGAAATATCCTTGATGAATCATGATCAACCCTTGATCAAATGATGAATTTTACTTCATATACTTGATGTTTACAAAAAATCATGAAGTTTGACTTTGGTTTGACCACAGTTGACCTAAGTTTGACTTTTTAACTACTTTGACTGATTTTGACTTATTTGATCATCTGACTGAGCAATCCTTTGAGAAAAGTCTTGAAACTTGTCATGGGGATTCTTAAACACATATAAGATGTTATGAAGCTCACTTGAAGTCTTGGAAGTCCATTTAGCCTGATTAAAGTCAAAACCCTAGTTTAGGATGCATTGCTTAGGAGGATGCATTGTCTGAGGGAATTGTCAAACTTTCTGACTATTTGTGAACTTTGTGAACCTTGTGAACCTCATAAGATGTCTTGTGAACCTTGTGAACCTCATAATATGTCTTGTGAATCTTGTGAACCATGTGAACCTCTTAGCACACAAAGTCTTGTTTTGTGAGGGCAAATTTTGGGGTGCAACAACGGGTCCTGCTAACCAAAGAGACTGAGTTCGGGAGTCGGTTACGACCTGGGAAGGTATTAGCACCCCAGATCGTCCGCCATACCCGACGGAATCCACACTTGCAAAGAAACTGTTTCAAAGGGTGAAGAAATGAAAGCTGCTGCGAAGAAAAGGAAATGAACTGGAAAAGAAAAGGGAACTGAAAAAGAAATGAAGAGGAAAAATGTAGGGAACATAAAGATTGTGCTCGAACGGGCCCTACCCCGCTGCCTACGTACCTCATCTGGACAATAAGGATCAGAGTCGTCGTAGTTCCCCTGACTAGGGGTGGAAAAGATTGCTTGTGTCTTAAGGCTTGAACTGCCTATGTCAATGCTCAGGTGTTGCAGGCTCGGACGACGAGTGCATTACCGTCTTGCATGATGACAAATAGGAGAAAGTTCTTACGTAAAGAGTGAATGAGGTGAGAAAAGAATTCCCGAAGGAGAGACACTTATTCTTTGTCCATTGTTTTTTATGAGTTTTTTATGAGTGTTGCATAAGGAAGTGAACTCAAGCTCTTTTCCACGGAATGCATACTTGCTACTACATTCCAAGATGTAAGTTCAAGCACACTCAAGTAAGGAGAAGATCCCCAAAACTTGATTCCAGAGATTAGGGCCTAAGCTCACTAACTCATTGAATTTATTAAGTGTTTTTTTATGAATTAAATGAAGAAATGTGTTTTATGATTTTCTTGATGAAGACGGTCTCATGATCAGACTTGTGCATCATGATAGACAAGCTTGTACTATCCCAAGATGGGAAGACTACAAGTGCTCCTTGGAATAAGGCTATTGCACAGGAAACCACTTCAATCCTTTATTAAGATGTTTTTTAGAGTTTTGTTTTTGAGATGAGAAGAGAAAAGAACCAAAGATCATAAAGGTAAAATCTAATGGGGAAGACTAATCCTAATGTTATCATGCATGGATGAACCTAGGTTAGTGGGGCTTCAACTATCCTAATGAAGAAAGATATAAGGAAAGAAGAAGGAGAAAGAAGAAGGGAAGAAGATAGAAAGGATGGCCCAAGCACATCAAACACAAATGAGAAAGCAAATATGAAAGATGAAGAGAAAAGAGTTGGAGATTTGGGAATCTCATCCATGCCTCTCACTTACCAGAGCCCCTGAAATGGTTATAAGCATAAACAAGTAATATGACAAAAGCAAGTAAGACCAAATGAGATACCAATGAACAAAAGATCAAGCCAAGACATCACAACCAGAATTGAAACCTCAATCTCAAAGGCCAAAATCAAACATACAACATAAGATGAGAGGTGGATCAAACAACTCAACATAAAGCATTACAAATCACCATGACAAAACAAAACACTTATGAGATATCACAAAGAATACAAAGCAAACAAACATCACACACTTCAGGACCATCACCCTAGCATGTCAAGAATGTTCCTAAGCAACACAAGAGATCAAGAAAAGAAGCATACAAGCTTAAACATTGTCAACGGGAGAAGCACATAAGCATAAGAAGTGAAGTGAACATGTACATAAGTGAATAAACTTCAAAGACAAGCAACCACAAAACTTCTCAAAGCACAAACATCCATCAAAGACCAGGGAAATATCCCCATCCTAAAAGAGTTCTAAACAACCTAAGGGAGTTGTCACAAGTGCCCTCCTAGCCTAAGGACTAAGCATATGACCAAAAAGGATGCAAAAAGAGAGAGGCAAATAAGAAAATTCACATTAAAATCAAAGGTTCATCCAAAAATTCCACAAATTTGCATAAAGGCTCTTCAAACATCTAATATTAACATGCCAAAAGGATAGGATCAAAATCAGAAGCAAAGTGGGTTAAAGGGATGCCTAAACATGGATTAGGGTTATGAAACTTCACACACAAGTTAAAGACCAAAAATAATCAAGCAAACTTCTAAAAATCAGTACAAAAATCACCAACAAACTACATCTCAATATGAATCCAGTGCAAAAAGAATCAATTCAAAATTCCCAAGGATGATCAAGATATGAAATTCACAAGTCAGCATATATTAAAAATGAAATAAAAAAAATTAATAAAAGCAACAATTAATTCCAGCGTGGAAAATGAAAATAAATGAAAAATAAAAATATTAAAAATTAAAGAAAACTCAAAATAACATTCATGAATGTTTTTGGAATTTTAATGAACTTCTAACTATTTTAATTAATTAAAAAGCTAACTGAAATAAAATAAAGATAATAAAATAAATGAAATGGGCCAGGGGTGCATATAGAAGGATATTCAGTTCAATTATAATGGGCTTAGAAAGAGAGTGGGTGCGAATAGCACCTGAGGCCCAAAGGCCCTGTGCAGGCTTATGGCAATTATCATGGAAATTTAGGAAAATGGAGAAAAATAAACAGCCAATGGATCAATCCAACGCTCACCACGTAGTCAATACATCAGCAAAGTCAAACAAACAAGCAACCAGATGTGTGCATGTATGGTAGTTAAGGTGTGTTGACAAACACAAAGCATTATTGAGAGAATATAAAGTCACGTGAGAGGGAGGTGGATTTTTAATGTGCTGGCAGCGTGTTATCCGTTCAGATCAAAACATGAACGTCCAAGATTGCTTCTTCTTCCTTCAACTCAGGCCACAAAATTCCAGAATCTGGTGACCGGAGCCCTAGCTCCGGCACCAGAAATTTCATCCTCAAGAACAAATCACCACAGAAATGCCTCAAAACATCCAGATCATATAATTAAAACATGCTGATTGCAAATATGGCAATGATTTTCACAGAATATCAAAGGATAGATCAAATCGAAGAGAATCAATTTCATACATCAAACTTCAAATCAACATGAAATGCTCAATATGTAGCCATTTTCAAAACTAAATACATCCAGATCATCAGTGTAATGAGTAGATCACAAAACACACAACTAAAACAATTTCTAGATCCACGAATTTGAAGCTAACCTGAAACTTGCAGAACTCAAATTAGATCCAGAAACTCCTTCTCCAGCTGCAGATCAACCTCTTCTACCCTCTCCTTGCAAAATAAATGCAAGAGAGAGCTTGGATTGCTCTAGATCTTGAATTTCAAACTGAACTGCACCACTCTTGCACTTGATGAAATCTGAGGTTTCAGCTCTAATCAATGGTTGATTTGTTATCCATGAAGTTAGGGGAGCAAGAATATGTAATTTGTTTGGCTAATGTGTGTGAGAATCAGAGGATTCAAAGCAAAATGCAATTTGAGCAAAAACTGGAAAGTGGTGAAATGGTGGTGAACTCTGAACAAATGAAAACCCTAGCTGCTTATATATGATATCAATGATTCATGCTGAAGAAATGGGAGAGAATGCACGTGAGGAATGAATGGGAGGATGATTTTGCAAAAAATGCAAGAGTGCTGTGAAGAAGTGAATCACTCGTGCCCTTGCCTTCCTATGTGCATGTTCAACTTCCAAATGAATCAATCTCCACCCTTGGATTGATCTCACACCTTGAAAATATCTGAATCATGTTTTTCTAATGAACTTGCAAATTTGCACTTAATGGAATAACTCCTTCTTCATGCACAAATTCTCTTGTTTCTCTTGAGCCAAATGCTTCTTATGCCATGCCTTATGATATAAGGATCTTAATTTGTCCATAGGTTGGCTTCAAAATGAATTAAATGAGCTTTTGCAAATGGTGTAATCTTGGAAATGAGATAAAACCCTAAAAATGGATGAATTTCGATTGGCCATATCTTTTGATCCATGAAGGCTATGAAAATGCACTTGTACTTTTTAAAAATGGGAGAACATACCCTACAATTTTCATGTTTAATGGAAGTTCATTTGAGGTCATCTTCATCATGAAAGAGAGCTTTGAAAATTAGGGCAAAACTTGCCAAAAATGGAAAGTTCTTCAAAACCCCTTGATTCTTGATCTTTGACTTTGCCAAACCTCTTCTAAGGCCTTAAGGACATCCCTTGATTTGAAAATTGGGATTGGACCCCTTGAATTCTCACAGTTGACTTTTAAATTGCACAGTTGACCAATTTCTTCTCATGCAAGCAACTGGTGAAATAACTGCCTTCCACAAGGAATTTTCTCATCAAATTTCATCCATAGGAACCTCTTATCATATGAAGAACTTTGCCCACATGAAATGGCCAAAGTCACAAAGAATTCCTGCTTGAAAGTGAAACCCTAATTTGGGAACCATTGTGTAGGAGCTTGCCCTAACTTGGATTCTCTGATGATCTCCCAACCTTCTGAGCTCTTGTAAAGGATCTTGAGCTTGTGGTAGTTAGTCAGATTAATGGAGATTAGGATACCAAGCATGAAAATATCATTCCTTATAGAGAGCATGTGTTGTCCTTGATCCAATATTTTAAAGAGATTACCTTTGGACATATTCCACGAGGAGAGAATCAGTTGGCAGATGCACTAGCCACCATGGAATCTATGTTTGAGATTAGTTGGGATGATGAAGCTCCCAAGATCACTATTGATAGATTTTAGAAGCCTGCATACTCCAATGAGATTGATACTGAAGGAGTAGAAGGAAAACCTTGGTTCTATGAAGTGAAAAGATATCTTGAAGCTCATGAGTTCCCTGAAGGGGCATCTATCAATGATAAGAAGTTTCTGAGGAGGTTTTCTACTAGGTTCTTCTTGAGTAATGGAATTTTGTACAAGCGCAATCATGATTCGACTTTGCTTCGTTGTATGGATAAGAAGGAAGCAACATAGATTATGGAAGACATGCATGATGGGATTTTTGGCACTCATTCTAGTGGCCATACCATGGAAAAGAAGATATTGAGAGCAGGTTACTATTGGTCTACCATGGAAGCTGACTGATATCAACATTCCAAAACATGTCACAAATGTCAGATTTATGCTGATAAGGTGCATATACCTCCAGCTCCATTGAATGTGTTGACTGCTCCTTGGCCTTTTGCCATGTGGGCATTGATATGATTGGTGAGATCAAGCCTACTGCTTCCAATGGGCATCGTTTCATCCTTGTTGCCATTGATTACTTTACAAAGTAGGTGGAGGCAGCCTCATTTGCATCTGTTACTAAGTATGTTGTGGCTCGATTCATTAAGAATAATCTCATATGTAGGTATGGCATCCCTGAAAGGATTATCACAGACAATGGCTCTAATATGAATAACACCATGATTACTGATCTTTGCATGCAGTTCAAGATTAAACATGATAACTCTTCTCCGTATCATCCAAAGATGAATGGTGCAGTAGAAGCTACTAATAAGAACATCAAGAAGATTCTACAAAAGATGATTGTTACGTATAAGGATTGGCATGAGATGTTACCATTTGCTCTTCATGGTTATCGTACTACAATACGTATTTCAATAGGGGCAACCCCATTCTCCTTAGTTTATGGTATGGAAGCAGTTCTACCTATTGAAGTTCAGATCCCCTCCTTAAGAATCATGAAGGATACAGGCTTAGATGAAGATGAGTGGACTCAGACTCGACTTGACCAGATAAATTTAATTGATGAGAAAAGGTTGGCAGCTGTTTGTCACGGTCAGATGTACCAGAAACGAATGATCAAAGCTTTTAATAAAAAGGTTAAACAAAAGGTATATCAGACTGGAGACTTGGTAATCAAGCGTATCATATTACCACAGGGTGATCCTAGGGGCAAGTGGACTCCTACATATGAATGACCATTTGTAGTCAAGAGGGTATTCTCAGGAGGTGCCATGATGCTTACTACTATGGATGGTGAAGATTTCCCACAGCCTGTAAACGTAGACATAGTTAAAAAATACTACGCATAAAAAGAGACCCGCTAGGTTGACTGGCCTAGGCAAAAATAAGGGCATCCCGGCGAACCAAAAAGGTTCGGGAAAAAATTAGGGATATATATATATAAAAGATTGCACACCCGGAAAGTCGAAAACCTGAAAAGGCGGCTTGGGCAAAAAAGGGTATCCCGGTGGATTGAAAACCTAAAAGGGCGATCCAGGAAAACGTTAGGTATTAAAGCGTATGACTATGTCTCATTTGGATCACTTATGTAACCTCAACCAGTTGTGTTACCTAAATCAAGTTCAAACAGATAAAGATCAATCCAATCATTTCTATCTCGACAGCAAAGGATGAGATACTTGAAGATAATGGCAATAGTAGAATTGGAACTCAATAGGATTATTTTTCACATAGCTGCTTTTCTTTGTTTTTGTAAAAACTTTTATGACAAAATCCTCTTACTAGGATTTCTGTCTCTTTGTACAAACTTGCCTGTTTATAGGCCACTTTCTAAATAAATAAATTCTCGTCTTTGAATTCAAATTTACTTTTATGAAAACGTCCATTGGTTGTGTTTGAATGTATGTATGCTTTTGAATATGATTGATGTTTACCAGAAATGCATAAAATGTAGTAATAGTATTTACTAAGGACGAACGAAGGAATGAATTCAACGAAACCTCGCCGGTTCATCCCCACAGACTAACCTTTATAAGATATTTCAGGTAACAACTCCTCTCAGATTTATGTCCATCTCTTTTATCCTCAGTCAGGATACTCAGGAACTTATTCCTTCAATAAAAAGAACGACGAATGAATACGGGAGGTTATAAGTACCATACTATCAAACAAGACGGGAACGAAGTCCTCATATTCCCCAGCAACGAACCGGGATTTATCTTCCCTAGCCAGCAGTTATTATACAGAGATATTCAGACGCTTTAGGCTATATGATTCATACATACATCATTTACACCATATCACAGCATACACATCCATAATGCATAAAACATTTACTTAGGTACATCATGCCATACATGCATACATCTTGCATAAACTAACTTTTTCTTTTCAGGATAGTTGCAGACAGATAAACACTATAAATAATTTGAAACAGTTCAGAGACGATCTATACGAAGATCTAGTACTGATACTTAATTCAGAGATAATCGGTACGAAGATTCATTTCTGATGATCAATACTCAAGTTGTCCTTGGAAGGGTACGTAAATGATCTATACGAAGATCTAGTGCTTAATCCAGGATATTTCCAGAAGAAATAATCGTTACGAAGATTTATTTCTGATGGTCAACTATTTTTGGGATAGTGTGTAAATGATTTATACAAAGATCTAGCACTTAATCCAAGAGATTCTTTCAGAAGAAGTTCAGGGATAATCGCCACGAATATTTAATCTGGATATTCTTTTTGTCCTTGGGAAGGTATGTAAATGGTCTATACGAAGATCTATTACCTAATCTGGGATATTTCCAGAAGAGATAATCGCTACGAAGATTTATTTCTAATGGTCTATGCAACAATTTATCTGTGGGATGGTACATAAATGATCGATACGGAGATTTTGTACTTAGCCTAAGATATTATCAAAAGCAATTCAGAAAAGATCGCCACGAAGATTTGATTCTAATGCTTAAGTTAAAGTATGTTCCTAAAGATGGTTCAGATCCGATCTATACGAAGATCTAAGTACTGACACCTAATGAAGGATATTCTTTTCCCCCAAATATAATGCAGAGACGATCTATACGAAGATCTAGTGCTGACATTCAACTCAAACCATGTTACAAAAATGATTCAGAGACGGCCTATACGAATACCTAATACTGATATCTAGTGACAACATAAATATACAACCATCTTCTGATATTATGGATGGCATCTATAATCCCATCTCCAGTTCCTCTAAGTGGCATCTTTAAGCCACTCCATGCATATATAACCAATCAGCAGTGTTACCTTGCGCACCGGCGAGTGCAAATTTTTGGGCTTTTGTGTTCAATCCCCTTCAACCTTCCAAGTCAGGAATGACACACATGCCAATCTAACTCCTCAGGTTTCAGAAAATTGAACAGGGGCAGTTGTTGCACCCCAAAATTTGCCCTCACCTAGACAAAACATTGTGTACTAAGGTGTCCCAAGAGATTCACAAGGTTCACAAGGTATCTCAAGAGGTTCACAAGGTTCACAAGGTATCTCAAGAGGTTCACAAGGTTCACAAGGTTCACAATTAGTCAGAAAGTTTGACAATTCCCTCAGACAAAGCATCCTCCTAAGCAATGCATCCTAAACTAGGGTTTTGAGTTTCACCAGGCTAAATGGACTTCCAAGGCTTCAAGTGAGCTTCATAGCATCCTATATGTCTTCAATAATGCCTATGTCAAGTTTCAATACTTTCCCAAAAGATTTGCTCAGTCAGATGATCAGATAGGCTAAAATCAGTCACATAGTTAAAAAGTCAAACTGAGGTCAACTGTGGTCAAACCAAAGTCAAACTTCATGATTTTTTTCCAACATCAAGTATGTGAAGTAAAATTCATCATTTGATCAATAGTTGATCATGATTCATCAAGGAGATTTCAGATCATCAAGAATCAGGAGTTTCTAAATTAGGGTTTTCACAAGAAAAGTCAACTGAACTTTGACCAGCCATAACTTTCACATGCTTCATCAAAACTTTCCCATCCAAAGCTCATTTTGAAGGAAATTGAATTCTCTACAACTTTGTGTCTCACAATCCAAGCCTAAAAATGCTTTATTTGGAAGGTATGAGCTAAGAAATTATAGGTCATTTTAAAAGTCAACAAAAATGGTAAATGATATGGACATGAGACAAATGAGGTTGGTTAGAAGACTCTCTAATATTTCCAAAATGTCCAAGAACACCCTCATAGCCTTAAAATTGAGGGAGATATGCCTTTGCAAAGTTGGGAAATTTTTGGGAGGTATATGAAGCAAATGGGGCCTTAAAACCAAATTTTTCCAAATGGGTTTGCAATGTTGTGATCCAATCCATACAAAGACCTCAAGCACGACCCAAAGCAACAAAGTTATGATTTTTTATTATTTATTTATTATTTATTTTGATTTTATCCATAAAAATCAAATAAAATCTAAATAAAATATAAAAATCAATATCTGGACATGATTATTCTTCTAGAAAATCTTAAAAATCATTTAAAACTGATTGGCATCATACAAATTCGTGCTAGCTTGATTTAGAAAGGTTTGATGAGATATTTTTCAATATTTGAAAGGAGAAAACTTCATGATCAAGCCATCACTATAAAGCCCAAAAATCCAGCATCTCTTGACCTAATTACCTTCCAAACAAATACACAAACTTAACACAAGCATAAGGACACGAAATCCTGCCTCCAAGAACACTCTTCAAACTTCAAATTTTCAAGGGAAAAGTGAGAATCAGATTCAAGCATCTAAGCCATCTCCAAAGCTTTTGAAGGTTTCAAATCATTCCTGGAAGATCACTCAACGTTTTTGGATCATAAAATCATCCCTTCATGCATTAAAACATGCTAACCGAATCGTTTTTGTTCTTCAATATCATGCTTTTCGATTTCACATATCTAGCTAATATAAACTGATTTTGTTGTTTGATTCATGTTAGTTATGATCTAGAGATGCTTTCTGGACAGTTTTCTTGAAGAACCATAGCCTAAAACACAAACGACCATTGTTAGGGTTTTAGGTTTCAAATTGGGGATTCATGATTTACCAAATATAAATAAATTCTAAGAACATAGATGAATCGTGTGAGGCATAAGGAACTCATTGGTGTAATTAATTTGAAGAAATTGTACCTCTTGCATGGTGTTTGATATTTGCAGGTTTCGTAGGCAGGAAAATTCGCAACTAATTTCGCAGCAAAATACGCAGGTCTAGAGGTTGAAGAAGAAGTCCTGCATGCGAATTTATAATTTCAAATTTTGTTTTATTTTATTATATTCTTTTGCTATTATAATTTCAAAGAACGTTGCTGGTTCAGTTGGCAAGGATACGTGCATATGAAGCTAAGGGCTAGAGATCGAATCCGGTCTCCAGCAAATTGTTTTGTTAATTAATTCCTTTCTTTTGATTTTATTATATAATTGTTTATTGTTGTTTGATTAACACCACAACGCAGGTGGCCTGGTGGTAAGGTGGCTGGACCAAAGGGTGGAAAGCCTAGGGCGTGGGTTCGAATCCCAGCCCCAGGTATTTTGCTTTTCTTTCATTTTTTTTGTATTTATTTGTTTTTATATTATTCAATTCATTTAAATTCTTATAAAAATAATTTCTAAACAATAATTCATAATATTTTCCTATAAAAACTTTATATTTTCAAAAATCATAATTTATTTTCTTAAATTTAAATTGTTTGTATTTATTTTATAATATGTTTATATGTATAATTATTATGTATTTATTGTAAATAAATTAATAATGTATAATTATAATAAACAAAACCCTAATTTTCTTAATTCAAACATTAACCCTAATTTTTTATCAAACCTAATTTTTATCTTAACCCTAAAGGTTAACCTAATTTTTCTAAACCCTAATTAAACCATTAATCATTATTTTTAATATGTAAATAATTTGTTATTTGTTTATTATTATTAGACTTATTTTCTAAATTAATTTTTAAAAACTTTTCTAATATTAATTTTTCTTGCTAAAATTCTTATTTCTTTTATTCTATTATTCTAACCCTTATTTTTATTTTTACTAATATTTAATTATTGCTTATTCATTACTATTATTATATTTATTATTTTTATTATTATGTAACTGTTAAAGCCATGTAATAGGTTTATGTTTTTGCTTTATTGTAAATATATTTATTGTATGGTTAGTAATTTAGGGAGTGTATAATTATTTGTAATTAAAATTAACTTAGAAAATTAATTTAACAAGATAAATATTTGAAAAGAAACACGCACACTCGTAAGTCGATCTAAGATCGCCATCTTGCACTTCCTAGGGTTTCCTCTCAGTTGCCTTATACAAAAGGTCAAGTAGGGTGTCTTAAGCAAAAGTCCCTCCATAAAACAAATCATCTAGTCCCTCTCCAGATTCTAAAAGATCAAGTCCCTACGAGGTTGCCTATGATAAATGATCTTTTCCCTTCGAATAAAAGATGATAAGTCCCTGCGAATTGCTAAAGACACCCTACAGTTTCCTATATCCAGATGACCCTACACATGTCCCTTAACACATCCAAGGTAATGACTACCTGTTCCTTAATAATAGGGATAGTCTTACCATTGAAAGAACATACGAGAACACGAAAGACTTAATCTAGGGTAGGTACCTCATAGTTACTTGCTCACTCTTCAAAAAACACTCTTTACACCCCATTCTTCAAGCAATTTTCAAAAACAAGGCTTTGTATACATCCATACGAAGATCATTACAAAGTACTTAGAAAGTTTCTAATCGCACACTACACCTTTTCAAAACAATTTAAAGTGAGCTAAGTAACTAAGAGCCCATGGATAACCATGGATATAAAGGGTGCTAACACCTTCCCTTTACATAACCTACCCCCCGAACCTAAGTCTTTTAAAATAGGTCTTTCCTGTTCTTTTATTTCCTTTCCTTATGGATAAAATAAAAGTTGGTGGCGAATCTTCCTATCCGCAACATTTATAGAAAGTCAGTTCTCCCACCGTGTTACAGAACTGGCGACTCTGCTGGGGATTTAATAAAAGAGGGGTACCCTTAGGAATTAGATCACTTAAATTGTTTGCCTTGTTTGTTTTATATTATTTGCTGGGCTTTATGTGTGAAAGATCCTAACCCGGATCTAGTGTACCTTAGGTAAATGGCAATAAACCAAGGAAACTGTACGGCGTATACCGATATGGTTGATCTGGTGGCCATAGTTAGTATGACTTCTTGGTTGGTGCTTATGTTCCTTAAGTAAGTTGAGGATAATATGAGGCTGCCATATATTGTCAATACACTAACTTGCTTTTATAACCTTAGTTATCCCATCTTGTCCTTTAGAAAGTAGTGAGATAGCCAGCTTTGGTGAAGACTGAAGTTGGTTGATACTCGATGTTACACTCATTGAGATCCTAAACTTGGAGGGTTTTGGTTGGCAAGTAAGTTTCCTACTGAACAACCACCCTTGTGAAGGATCAATGATATTGAGATCCCTTAGAACCTGGTTACTTTATAGGACAGGATGAACCATCTAAGCTTCAAGGGAGGGTACTTACCTTTAAACCTCATGCAAGCCTCCAAACCTAGGGCTATTGTGTGACTTGTTTGTATGTGCCACATGTTTGTGATTGAGCATAACATCATTACATCATGCATCATAATCATAGCATTTTCACTAACCATTTCAAGGACCAAAGGATTTATCTTTGTTATTTGTTGCAGGTCATGGCTTCTGCTCGTAGGAATACTATCCGGATCAACTTTGTAGGAATACCTCCTAAGCTTAAAGAATTGGTCTCTAAAGTTTCTGAAAACTCCCAATTCATCAGGAGGCATGGTCACCTACTGGATCTAGTCACTTCAGGGTTCAATGAAGACATGATGAGTGTCCTATTTCAGTTCTTCGATCCTAAACATCATTGCTTCACATTCCCCGATTATTAGTTGGTTCCTACAATGGAGGAGTTTTCTAAATTACTGGGTATACCTATCCTTGATCAAAGACTTTTCACAGGCTTAGAAAAAGAACCTAAACCTAAAGTCATTGCTCCAGCCCTACATTTGAAGAAATCAGACATTGTCCTAGAAACGAGAAGTGGAGTTAAGGGTATCCTTGCTAAAGTATTGATGGAGAAAGCTCAAGTGTTCCTAAAGGCTATGAGTTATGATGCTTTTGAGGAGATCTTAGCTTTATTGATCTACGGCTTAGTGTTGTTCCCTAATCCATACCAGTTCATAGACATACACGCCATCAACATATTTCTGACTCATAATCCAGTGCCTACATTACTTGGAGACATCTTACACTCTCTTCATACCCGTACTACGAAGGCGAGAGGAACTCTGATGTGCCGCATACCTCTATTGTCTAGGTGGTTTATTTCTCACCTTCCACGATCAGTGATGAAGAATGAACAAGGGTTCAGGTGGTCCAAGAGGATTATGTCACTTTCTCATTCCAATATTCATTGGTGCTCTCAATCTATGGAGAATGTTACTATCATTGACCGTTGTGGGGAGTTCCCTAATGTGCCACTCCTTGGCATGAGAGGGGGCATTACTTACAACCCTTCTTTAGCTCTACGTCAGTTTGGTTATGCACGGAGTGATGGTCCTCGTGACATGCTTATCCCGGGTATTGTGTTCGACTACGACAGCGATCTGCAAGGTTACCGGCAAAGGTTTATACGAGCTTGGCGTAAAGTGAACAAGGTTGACAGCAAGACTCTGGAACCAAAGTACTCCATTCCTATGGAACCTTATCTCAGATGGGTACGAGCACATGCTCAGACTCTTATGATGCCATATCCTGCTATCCTGCCAGTTACCATGGAGCCTGTTGCTGAAGGAGATACTCCTTATATCATTCTTCATCCAGACATGCCCACTGATATGGAAGAATTTCAGAGGTCCTGGATCCAGTTGAAGGAGAAAACGGATACTTTTGAGACTCATTTCAAAGCTAGTCAAGAAAGAATCCTGGAGCTGACAAAACAACTTCACGAGGAGCAGAATCTCAACTCATACATCAACACAAAGAGGAAACTTCCATGTGTAACACGGTGGGAGAACTGACTTTTAGTCATGTTGTGGATAGCAAGAGTCGCCACCGACTTTTATTTTATCCAAGTGGAAAGGACATAAAAGAACAGGAAAGACCTATTTTAAAAGACTTGAGTTCGGCGGGTAGGTTATATAAAGGGAAGGTGCTAGCACCCTTTATATCCATGGTTATCCATGGGCTCTTAGTTACTTAGCTCACTTAAATTGTTTTTGGAAAGTGTAGTGTGTGATTAGAAATTTTCTAAGTACTTTGTAATGATCCTCGTATGGATGTATACAAAGCCTTGTTTGAAAATGTTTTGAAAATATTGTGAGGTGTGAAAAGTATTTTTGAAGAGTGAGAAAGTAACTATGAGGTACCTACCCTAGACTAAGTCATTCATGTTCTTATATGTTCTTTCAAGGGTAAGACTATCCCTATTATTAAGGAATAGGTAGTCATTACCTTGGATGTATTTAAGGGACATACGTAGGGTCATCGTATGGTCAATGAAGGCAACTTAAGGGATGTCTTTAGCAATTCAGAGGACTATCATCATTTATTCGAAGGGAAAAGATCATTATTCCATAGGCAACCTCGAAGGGACTTGATCTTTTAAATCTGTAGGGACTTGATGATTTATACGTGAAGGGACTTTGCTTAAGACACCCCTAAATTCGAGGGACTTGACCATTTTATTTTAAGGCAACCAAGAGGAATACCATAGGAAGTGCAAGATGGTGATCAAAGATCGACTTACGTGTGTGAGTATTTATTTTCAAATATTTATCTTTTAAAGTTAATTATCTAAATTAATTTTAATTACAAATAGTTTCCACACCCTATTTACTAACCACACAGTTAATATGAAAAATAAATGGCAGAAAATAAAATTCCTACACTATTACATGGCTTAGGGGCAGTTACATAATAATAATAATGGCGGAAAATAATAAAAACCAATTATTACAAAGGCGAAGCAGTTACATAATCAGGCCAGCAATGAATGAATAACATAAAAATAAGTGAATAAATTAGAAGAAAAAAAAGTTTGCAAACTAGGTTAAGAAAATAATTAGGGTTAGGGTTTGAGAAAAAATGTTAAGGTTTAAAAAAAAATTTTAAGGTTTAGGAAAAATTTTAGGGTAAAAATTAGGGCGAAATCTGGGTTTTAAGATAAAGATTAGGGCTAAATTGTTAGGGTTTAAAGTTTATGAAAAAAATTAAAACTTAGGTTTAAAATTAAGGTTTAGGGAAAAAATTAAGGTTTATGAAAAAAATTAAGGTTTATAATAAAAAATCTAAGTTTTAAAAATAAAATAAAAAAAGGATTTTGTTTTATCTTTTACAAATTAGTTTAATAATAATAATAAGGAAATTCAAAGAAAATATATAATTTGATGAAAAAGGAAAAAATAAAGTTAGAGATACCCAAAATATTGGGGGTTGGTGTTGAACCCCTGACTTTGCTTTTGCCAACAAAAACCTTCTACCACTACGCTACGACACGTTTCTTTTCCAAAATGCTGGAAATGAGTGTTGAACCCACGTTTCTTTGCCAAAATGTTGGGAATGAGTGTTGAACCCACGTTTCTTTGCCAAAATGTTGGGAATGAGTGTTGAACCGACACCCTCAGACTTTCAACCTTAGGTCTTTGTCACTAGGCCAATCAGTGCATGTCACACACCATCTTCTTCCTCCCACCTGCATATTTTTGGTATATACTATTGGAAGAATAAATAAAGAAATAAACAGGATCAAATAAAATCGCTGCAGATTTTAAAATAATGAAAAATAAGAAAAGCGATTAAAATAAAATCTAAAAAATATTAAAACGATGCTAAAAATCTAATAAAATCAAATAAAGAACGCACAATTTTTTTTAGATTTTTTTGAGAATATGAAAATAGAAAATAAATCAAATAAAATAGAAAAAAGAGGAATTTGCGATTTTGAGGGTCGAAATCTTTTAGAATCCTATTCTAAAAAAGTATTGTTTGTCGATTTTTTTTCTGAACTTCTGGAAAAAATTCGGAGTAAATCGAAATAGTAGTACTTACCGAACTTACCTGTCAGCCTGGAATTCTTATCACTACTGCAGCCTTCGAAGTATCGACGAAAACAGATTACAACAGATTAACCAATAGTTTAGTTCTCCATGGTGCCCTATGATTCCTGCATCGAAACTTAAATCCAACTATCCAAAAACTATCTACACAATCAAACAAACATATTATGTAATCAAAATCAATTAATCATGCATA
This sequence comes from Lathyrus aphaca, assembly GCA_963966055.1. Lineage (NCBI taxonomy): Eukaryota > Viridiplantae > Streptophyta > Magnoliopsida > Fabales > Fabaceae > Lathyrus > Lathyrus aphaca. Next base: position 202,811,653 of record OZ014523.1, on the reverse strand, counting down.
AATCATTGAAATTAAAAAAAAATCAAAAGAAAAGCAAGAATATGAATTTAGTTTGTATGATTTGGCATGAATTTGATGATGAGGATGATTGGAATAGGTTCAGGAAACCTCAAGGATTCATTTGCAGCATTTAATCAACTTGTAAAAGTGGTGGATTGTGGAAACCTAATTTTGAATTATGTGAAATTTTAAAGTATGAATACCATCCTCTTGCTCTCCATCCTCTTTTTATTCTTGAGATGTTGTTGTGGTTATATAGTAATGTAATTATGTTAAGAATTTGGGCCTTGGTTGGAGTTGTATGGGTTGCTTGAAGATGAAGAAAGTTATGGTCAAAAATATCAAAAAAAAATCAACTGATATGTTTTCAAATTGGTTGTGCACAAAATTGGAGAGTATCAAATCAACTTAAATGATGTTTAAGAGCTTCTAGAAGAAGAATCAAATCAAATATTTGTATTTTCATATTTTATTTTGATTTAAAATGAATTTTAATGAATAAAATCCAAATAAATAATAATAAAAATATAAAAATCAGAAATTGGTTGAATTGGGTCGTGCATGATGTCATCTTTGAGTTTGGGTTGGAATTTGGTGGGCCCATTTGGAAATATTTGGATTTGAGACCTCATTTGCTTCATACACTCCTAAAATATTTCCCAACTTTAACAAGGCACATCTCCCTCAATTTTAAGGATATGAAGGTGTTATTGGACTTCTTAGAAAGCTTAGAGAGTCCTATAACAAACCCCTTTGGTCTCATGTCCATATCCTTTACCATTTTCAAGTTATTCCCTTTGGAAGATGTTGACTTTTTGTTGACTTTTGAAGTGACCTGTAATGTTTTGGCTCATACCTTTCAAATGAAGCATTTTTAGGCTTGGCTTGTGAGACACAAAGTTGTAGAGAATTCAATTTCCTTAAAAATGAGCTTTGGATGGGAAATGTTTGATGAAGCATGTGAAAGTTATGGCTGGTCAAAGTTCAGTTGACTTTTCCTATGAAAACCCTAATTTAGAAACTCCTGATTCTTGAGGATCTGAAATCTCCTTGATGAATCATGATCAACCCTTGATCAAATCATGAATTTTACTTCATATACTTGATGTTGGCAAAAAATCATGAAGTTTGACTTTGGTTTAACCATAGTTGACCTCAGTTTGACTTTTTAATTGCTTTGACTGATTTTAGCCTATTTGATCATCTGACTGAGCAAACCTTTTGGGAAAGCCTTGAAACTTAACATAGGGATTCTTGAAGACATATAGGATGTTATGAAGCTCACTTGAAGCCTTGGAAATCCATTTCGCCTGATGAAACTCAAAACCCTAGATTAGGATGCATTGCTTAGGAGGATGCTTTGTCTGAAGGAATGGTCAAACATTCTGACTAATTTTGAACCTTGTGAACCTCTTGAGATATCTTGTGAACCTCTTGGGATACCTTGTGAACCTTGTGAACCTGTTGGGACACCTTAGTACACAATGTCTTGTCTAGGTGAGGGCAAATTTTGGGGTGCAACACCATGGGAGACTTAAAACCCCATCTTTGTATTTATTTTATTTTGTTGTAAGCCCAAGAGGCAAACAAGTTTTTTTTGCTTACTAATAAAAGTTTACTTTCTGGTTGTTTAAACAAATTTAAATCTTGCGGTCCTTGAAAACATCGCATATGCATTTACATACCATATCATTGCATCACAGGTTTCTTATGAACAAGAATCTTATATTCTCGCTGTTTATTTCAGCAGAAATGGCTCTTGAACAAACTTTCAAGGATCTCCAGGCTCAGAATGCACAATTTCAAGAGCTGATCCTGAACTTGTCCAAGGGACAAGATGAGCTGAAGGCATTGTTAGCTAAGAAGAAGAAGAAGACTAGAAAATCAGGAGGCCTTATCAACCTGGGAAGAAGATTCAGAGGTCCTATCAATACAAAGGAAGAGGTTGAAGATTCTGAGTCTGAGAATTCTAAGAAAGAGGGAGGTAGTCTTCATGATACTGTGGAAGATTCTAATTCTGAGGAAAACTATTATCGTGATCCTGCTAGTGAGGAGAAGTACAAGATGTTGGTAGACAGAATGAATGCTATGGAACTACAAAAATCTTTTGGGCTTGATTTTGAAGATTTGAGTTTAGTTTCTGGAGTGGTTATACCAATTGACTTCAAGGTTCCTGTTTTTGTGGTGTATGATGGTGTTTCATGTCCTAAGCTGCACCTAAGATCCTATGTCCGTAGTATTCAACCACATACTGCTGATAAGAAATTGTGGATTCATTTCTTCCAAGATAGTTTATCTGGAGCTCAATTGGAATAGTACTATCAACTTGAAAGTGTTAATATTCGTGATTGGAATGATCTTGATGAGGCCTTCTATAGGCAATACCAATATAATGCTAATTTAGCACCAACTCGCATGCAGCTCCAAAGCATGTCTATAGGTGCTAAGGAGAGTTTCAAAGAGTATGCCCAGAAGTGGAGAGACCTGGCTGGCAGAGTTCAACCTCCTCCGACTGACAGGGAACTGATGGATATGTTTATGAGTACGTTGATAGTCCTTTCTATAGTCACCTCATTGGAAGCTTGTCATCTGGTTTCACTGAGCTGATAATGACTGGAGAACCTATGGAAAGTGGTATAAGAACTGGTAAGATACATGTGAGTTCCTCTTCATCGAGCCCTGTTAAGAAGCCCCCTAGTGGAAAGAAGGAGTCTAATGATGTGTATGATCAACATAGTCGTAACAGGAGTTACCAATCTGTGGCAGCAGTTCACATCTCCAACCTTGCCCCTGCAGCACCAGAGAAACAACAAAACAATCAATAGAAGCCTAGAAGACAGTTCACCAAGATCAACATGTCACTGGCCCAATCCTTGTAACACATGTTGAAAGGGGAGCTAATTACTTTAAGGGATCCTCCTCAGAATCCTAATACATCCTTTCCTCGGTACAATCCTAATGCAAGATGCGCATATCATTCTAATAGTCTAGGACATGACACCAACAACTGTTGGGTGTTGAAAAACAAGATTCAAGACATGATTGAAGCTGGGGAAATTGAATTTGACCCTCATGGGACCCCAAATGTAATCACTGCTCCTATGCCTAATCATGAGAAGACTGTTAATGTTGTTGATGAAGCTTCCTATGTTTCCTCAGTAGCTGACCTAACTACACCATTATCCATTATCAAGAAGAAGTTGGTGCAGGCTGGGTTCTTTCCAGGTTGCAATGACGACTGTTTTTATTGTGCCTACAAACCTAATAGCTGCTGGAAGTTGAAGGATGGTATTCAGCGCCTCATGGACAATTACACTATATTTTTTGAGAGAACTCCTTCTGTGGAAAATATGTGTGAAGATCTGACTAGAAACATGAAGCTTGAAGATGTAACTATGGTTGATAAAGTTCCAGTGAAGATTACCTCCTAAGGTCCTGTCAGGATCACCTCTAAAGGTCCTGTCAGGATTACATCCAGAGGACCCGTGAAAATTATTGCTGAAGGCCCTGTGAATACTGTTGCTGAAGCTAGAGTAGCTCCAATGATCATTACTACTCCTGATCATGTTCCTTATACCTCTGATAAAGCTATACCCTGGAATTATGGTTCTGATGTTTATATCCATGGTGTCAAACAAGAACCTTTGACTGATGCACCAATTACTGATACTAGTCTTGATGTTGACAATATTGTTGGATCTAGTAAGATCACTAGAAGTGGAAGAATCTTCTCCCCTCAGAATACCTCTAAAAGTACAGTTGCTCCAACTCATACCTCCACTTCTGGGCCAAGTACTAAAGCCCGGGGCAAAGGCCCTGTGATTGAACCTGTGCAAGCTGAGGCACTAACTACTGAAAATCTTTCTAAACAGATGGAGGAAGTACTGAAGATCATTCGCAAAAGTGATTATGATATTGTTGACCAGTTGGGGCATACTCCCTCCAAAATCTCCATGTTATCTTTGTTGCTGTGTTCTAAGGCTCATGCTAAAGCCTTAATCAAGTTCTTAAAGACTGCTCATGTGCCAAATGAGATTTCCGTGGATCAATTTGAGAATTGTGTTACACATCTGACTAGTGATAATGGTTTGGGCTTTTCTGATGCTGATCTGACTCCTGCCAAGAGGAATCATAACAGATCTCTACATATCTCCATTTAATGTAAGGGCACTACCTTGTCTCATGTACTGGTGGACAATGGTTCTTCATTAAATTTGCACCCTAAAGAGGTTCTGGACAAGCTCAGTCCTGAAGATGTTGTGTAAAGACCAAGTGATGTGGTGGTAAGGGCCTTTGATGGTTCAAGAAGAGTGGTACATGGAGAAGTATATCTCCCAATAAAAGTAGGCTCTCAAGTCTTCAACTCTACTTTCTATGTGATGGATATCCGTCCTGCGTATTCTTGTTTGCTTGGGCGCCCCTGGATTCATGGGGCAGGTGCTGTGACTTCCACTTTGCATCAGAAGTTGAAATATCCGGTGAAAAACAAAATTGTCACTGTCTATGGTGAAGAGGAGTACATGGTTAGCCATGTGAATACTTTCAAATATGTAGAAATGGAGGGTGAAATGGTTGAAACTCCGTGCCAAACATTTGAAGTTGTTCCTTGCTTTGCTCATGTTCCTCAGTCTGTCCCTGCTTCTGAAAGAGTTCATGTGGTTACTAGAATACCTCCTGCAATGGCCTCCCTCAAAGATGATAAAGTTGTGGTTGCAAAAGGTGGTTCTTCTATTTGGGGTCAGCTTCCCAGCATCCCTTACAAGTCTGACAAGTTTGATTTGGGTTTTATTGCAGAATCTCAGAAGACTGTTCTTCGTGCTCGTGCTGTTCGTATCACTAATCAAGGGGTCATAAGAGATCAAATCAATGTTGTGGGTGACTATAATGAAGACTACAACCTGGATGATTGGATCTTTCCTACCATGGGTGATGGGCTCAACAATTGGAAGACTGAAGACGTTATTCCTATCTCCTTTAGTCAGGAGTAAATACTATTACTGTGTTTTGTTTAAGTTTTTAATTTCGAACAATAAAACTTTTTAAGCCTTGTGTCTTACCCGAGGCACAATGGTATGCTTGTTTCGGGATGTCATTTCATTTGCATACTTCATTCAATAAAATCAATGGACGTTTCATTTTCGTAAATATTGTGCTCATTGTCTTTCTTTTATTATTATTTCTGTTTTATCAGCTATGTGTTCTTACACACACCCAGATCACTGAAATGCAGATCCTCATCCACTCTGGATCCTGTTGATAACAGTTCTACTACTGCCAGTTATAATTTCGAGAATTCGATCTATCAAGCTGAAGATGGGAAGGAGGAAGATTGTGAAGTACCTGTAGAGCTTTCTAGGTTGTTACAACAAGAAGAGAAATCTATACAGCCACATGAAAAGCCAATCAAAGTCGTGAATCTGGGAACTAAGGAAAACAGGAAAGAGGTCAAGATAGGGGCTGAGTTAGAGGATGGTGTTAAGAACAGATTGATCCAGATGTTACGTGATTATGTGGAGATCTTTGCTTGGTCTTATGAAGATATTCCAGGGTTGGATACAAACATCATGGTTCACCGTTTACCGGTAAAAGAAGATTGTCATCCAAAGAAGCAGAATGTTCGTCGCATGCGTCCTGAAATGTCAGAAAAGATTAAAGTAGAGGTGATGAAACAGTTTGATACGGGGTTCTTAGTTGTGACTTCTTATCCTCAATGGGTTGAAAATGTGGTACCAGTACCTAAGAAGGATGGTAAGGTATGTATGTGTGTAGATTATAGGGATTTGAATAAGGCCAGCCCTAAAGATGACTTTCCACTTCCACATATTGATGTTTTGGTAGACAACACTGCTCAGCATAAGGTATTCTCTTTCATGGATGGTATCTCTGGTTACAATCAGATCAAGATGGCACCTGAAGATATGGAGAAGACTACATTTGTTACATAATGGGGCACTTTTTGTTATAAGGTGATGCCATTTGGTTTGAATAACGCTGGGGCAACATATCAGCGCTCTATGGTGGCTTTGTTTCATGATATGATTCATCATGAGATAGAGGTCTATGTGGATGATATGATAGCTAGGTCCCAGAATGAAGAACAACACCTTGATCATCTGCATAAGCTGTCTGAGAGGTTGAAAAAATACAAGCTAAGATTGAATCCAAACAAGTGTACTTTTGGAGTTAGGTCTGGTAAACTCCTGGGTTTCATTGTCAGTGGGAAAGGTATTGAAGTGGATCCTGCAAAAGTAAAAGCTATACAAGAGGTGCCTGCTCCCCGTACTGAGAAGGAAGTTAGAGGTTTCTTGGGACGACTGAATTACATTGCAAGATTTATTTCTCAGCTAACTACTACCTGCGAGCCAATCTTCAAGTTGTTGAAGAAAGATCAGGTAATGGAATGGAATGACGAGTGCCAGATAGCCTTTGATGAAATCAAAAGATATCTCCTAGAACCTCCAATCTTGATGCCACCAGTTGACGAAAGATCCTTAATTATGTATTTAACAGTATTATACAACTCAATGGGGTGTTTGTTGGGGCAACATGATGAGTCTATTCGAAAAGAGAAGGCAATATACTACCTTAGCAAAAAGTTTACCGACTGTGAAACAAGATACTCACTCCTCGAGAAAACTTGCTGCGCTCTGGCATGGGTTGCTCGCCGACTAAGACAGTATATGTTAACTCATACTACCTTGTTGATTTCAAAGATGGATCCAATCAAGTACATATTCGAGAAACCTGCTCTCTCCAGACAAATAGCAAGATGGCAAATGATTTTAATAGAATATGATATACAGTACACCACTCATAAGGCCATTAAGGGAAGTATGTTAGCTGATCATTTAGCTCATCAGGCAGTGGATGATTATAAGTCTATGAATTTTGAGTTCCCAGATGAAGACATTATGATTGTTACTAAAGAACCTAGACAATATGACGGACCTGAACAAGGATCACGATGGACTATGGTTTTTGATGGAGCTTCTAATGCGCTTGGTAATGGTGTTGGTGTTGTGATTATTTCCCCTGAAGGTTGTCATACCCCAATTACTGCAAGACTTTGTTTCTATTGTACCAATAACATGGCTGAGTATGAGGCATGTGTCATGGGTATCAAAGCTGCCATTGAGATGAAGATTCAGTTCCTGGACGTATATGGAGATTCAGCCCTGGTAGTTAGTCAGATTAAAGGAGATTGGGATACCAAGCATGAAAATCTCATTCCTTATAGAGAGCATGTGTTGTCCTTGATCCCATATTTTAAAGAGATTACCTTTGGACATATTCCACGAGGAGAGAATCAGTTGGCAGATGCACTAGCCACCATGGAATCTATGTTTGAGATTAGTTGGGATGATGAAGCTCCCAAGATCACTATTGATAGATTTGAGAAGCCTGCATACTGCAATGAGATTGACACTGAAGGAGTAGAAGGAAAACCTTGGTTCTATGAAGTGAAAAGATATCTTGAAGCTCAGGGGTTCCCTGAAGGGGCATTTGTCAATGATAAGAAGTTTCTGAGGAGGTTTTCTGCTAAGTTCTTTTTGAGTAATGGAATTTTGTACAAGCGCAATCATGATTCGACTTTGCTTCGTTGTGTGGATAAGAAGGAAGCAACAGAGATTATGGAAGACATGCATGATGGGATTTTTGGCACTCATTTTAGTGGCCATACCATGGCAAAGAAGATATTGAGAGCAGGTTACTATTGGTCTACCATGGAACCTGACTGCTATCAACATTCCAAAACATGTCACAAATGTCAGATTTATGTTGATAAGGTGCATATACCTCCAGATCCATTGAATGTGTTGACTGCTCCTTGGCCTTTTTCCATGTGGGCATTGATATGATTGGTGAGATCAAGCCTACTGCTTCCAATGGGCATCGTTTCATCCTTGTTGCCATTGATTACTTTACAAAGTGGGTGGAGGCAGCCTCATTTGCATTTGTTACTAAGAATGTTGTGGCTCGATTTATTAAGAATAATCTCATATGTAGGTATGGCATCCCTGAAAGGATTATCACAGATAATGGCCCTAATCTGAATAACACCATGATTACTGATCTCTGCACGTAGTTCAAGATTAAACATCATAACTTTCTCCATATCGTCCAAAGATGAATGGTGCAGTAGAAGCTGCTAATAAGAACATCAAGAAGATTCTACAAAAGATGACTGTTACGTATAAGGATTGGCATGAGATGTTACCATTTGCTCTTCATGGTTATCGTACTACAATACGTACTTCAACGGGGGCAACCCCATTCTCCTTAGTCTATGGTATGGAAGCAGTTCTACCTATTGAAGTTTAGATCCCCTCCTTAAGAATCATGAAGGATGCAGGCTTGGATGAAGATGAGTGGATTCAGATTCGACTTGACCTGATAAATTTAATTGATGAGAAAAGGTTGGCAGCTGTTTGTCATGGTCAGATGTACCAGAAACGGATGATCAAAGCTTTTAATAAAAAGGTTAAGCAAAAGTTATATCAGACTGGAGACTTGGTAATCAAGCGTATCATATTACCACAGGGTGATCCTAAGGGCAAGTGGACTCCTACATATGAAGGACCATTTGTAGTCAAGAGGGTATTCTCAGGAGGTGCCATGATGCTTACTACTATGGATGATGAAGATTTCCCATAGCCCATAAACGCAAACATAGTTAAAAAATACTACGCATAAAAAGAGACCCGCTAGGTTGACTGGACTAGGCAAAAATAAGGGTATCCCGGCGAACCAAAAAGGTTCGGGCAAAAATTAGGGATATATATATATATATAAAAGATTGTACACCCGGCAAGTCGAAAACCTGAAAAGGCGGCTTGGGCAAAAAAGGGTATCCCGGTGGATTGAAAACCTAAAAGGGCAATCCAGGAAAACGTTAGGGATTAAAGCGTATGACTATGTCTCGTTTGGATCAATTATGTAACCTCAACCACTTATGATACCTAAATCAAGTTCAAACAGATAAAGATCAATCCAATCATTTCTATCTCGACAGCAAAGGATGAGATACTTGAAGATAATGGCAATAGTAGAATTGGAACTCAATAGGATTATTTTTCACATAGTTTCTTTTCTTTGTTTTTGTAAAAACTTTTATGACAAAATCCTCTTACTAGGATTTCTGTCTCTTTGTACAAACTTGCCTGTTTATAGGCCACTTTCTAAATAAATAAAGTATCGTCTTTGAATTCAAATTTACTTTTACGAAAACGTTCATTGGCTGTGTTTGAATGTATGTATGCTTTTGAATATGATTGATGTTTACCAGAAATGCATAAAATGCAGTAATAGTATTTACTAAGGACGAATGAAGGAATTCAACGAAACCTCACTGGTTCATCTCCACAGAGTAATCTTTATAAGATATCTCAAGTAACATCTCAAATTGGATTTATGTCCATCTCTTTTATCCCCAGTCAGGATACTCAGGAACTTATTCCTTCAATAAAAAGAACGACGAACGAAGACGGGAGGTTATAAGTACCATACTATCAAACAAGACGGGAACGAAGTCCTCATATTCCCCAGCAACGAACCAGGATTTATCTTCCCTAGCCAGCAGTTATTATACAGAGATATTCAGACGCTTCAGGCTACATGATTCATCCATACATCATTTACACCATATCACAGCATACGCATTCATAATGCATAAAACATTTACTTAGGTACATCATGCCATACATGCATACATCTTGCATAAACTAACTTTTTCTTTCCAGGATAGTTGCAGACATATAAACATTATCAATAATACGAAACAGTTCAGAGACGATCTATACGAAGATCTAGTACTGATACTTAATTCAGAGATAATCTCTACGAAGATTCATTTCTGATGATCAATACTCAAGTTGTCCTTGGAAGGGTACGTAAATGATCTATACGAAGATCTAGTGCTTAATCCAGGATATTTCCAGAAGAAATAATCGTTACGAAGATTTATTTCTGATGGTCAACTATTTTTGGGATAGTGTGTAAATGATCTATACGAAGATCTAGCACTTAATCCAAGAGATTCTTTCAAAAGAAGTTCAGGGATAATCGCCACGAATATTTAATCTGGATATTCTTTTTGTCCTTGGTAAGGTATGTAAATGGTCTATATGAAGATCTATTACCTAATCTGGGATATTTCCAGAAGAGATAATCGCTACGAAGATTTATTTCTAATGGTCTATGCAACAGTTTATCTGTGGGATGGTACATAAATGATAGATACGAAGATTTTGTACCTAGCCCAAGATATTATCAAAAGCAATTCAGAAAACATCGCCACGAAGATTTGATTTTGATGCTTAAGTTAAAGTATGTTCCTAAAGATGGTTCAGAGCCGATCTATACGAAGATCTAAGTACTGACACCTAATGAAGGATATTCTTTTCCCCCAGAGATAATGCAGAGATGATCTATACGAAGATCTAGTTCTGAAATTCAACTCAAACCATGTTACAGAAATGATTCAGAGACGGCCTATACGAAGACCTAGTACTGATATCCAGTGACAACATAAAGATACTACCACCTTCTGATATTATGGATGGCATCTATAAGCCCATCTCCAATTCCTCTAAGTGGCGTCTTTAAGCCACTCCATGCATATATAACCAATCAGCAGTGTTACCTTATGCACCAGCGAGTGCAAATTTTTGGGCTTTTGTGTTCAATCCCCTTCAACCTTCCAAGTCACGAATGGCACACTTGCCAATCTAACTTCTCAGGTTTCAGAAAATTGAACAGGGGCAGCTGTTGCACCCCAAAATTTGCCCTCACCTAGACAAAACATTGTGTACTAAGGTGTCCCAAGAGGTTCACAAGGTATCTAAAGAGGTTCACAAGGTTCACAATGTATCTCAAGAGGTTCACAAGGTTCACAAGGTTCACAATTAGTCAGAAATTTGACAATTCCCTCAGACAAAACATCCTCCTAAGGCTTCAAGGGAGCTTTATATCATCCTATATGTCTTCAAGAATCCCTATGTCAAGTTTGAAGACTTTCCCAAATGATTTGCTCAGTCAGATGATCAGATAGGCTAAAATTAGTCAAAGTAGTTAAAAAGTCAAACTGAGGTCAACTGTGGTCAAACCAAAGTCAAACTTCATGATTTTTTTCCAACATTAATTATATGAAGTAAAATTCATCATTTTATCAATGGTTGATCATGATTCATCAAGGAGATTTCAGATCATCAAGAATCATGAGTTTCTAAATTAGGGTTTTCATAAGAAAAGTCAACTGAACTTTGACCAGCCATAACTTTCACATGCCTCATACGAAATTTCCCATCCAAAGCTCATTTAGAAGGAAATTGAATTCTCTACAACTTTGTGTTTCACAAGCCAAGCCTAAAAATGCTTTATTTGGAAGGTATGAGTTAAGACATTATAGGTCATTTTAAAAGTCAACAAAAAGTCAACATCTTCCAAAGGGTATAACTTGAAAATGGTAAACTATATGAACATGAGACCAATGAAGTTGGTTAGAGGACTCTCTAAGCTTTCCAAAATGTCCAAGAACACCCTCATATCTTTAAAATTGAGGGAGATATGCCTTTGCAAAGTTGGGAAAGTTTTGGGAGGTATATGAAGCAAATGGGGCCTTAAAACCAAATTTTTCCAAATGGGCTTGCAATGTTGTGATCCAATCCATACAAAGACCTCAAGCACGACCCAAAGCAAAAAAGTTCTGATTTTTTATTATTTATTTATTATTTATTTTGATTTTATCCATTAAAAATCAAATTAAATCTAAATAAAATATAAAAATCAATATATGGACATGATTCTTCTTCTAAAAAATCTTTAAAATCATTTAAAACTGATTGGCATCATACAAATTCGTTCTAGCTTGATTTAGAAAGGTTTGATGAGATATTTTTCAATATTTGAAAGGAGAAAACTTCATGATTAAGCCATCACTACAAAGCCCAAAAATCCAGCATCTCTTGACCTAATTACCTTCCATACAAATACACAAACTTAACACAAGCATAAGGACACGAAATCCTGCCTCCAAGAACACTATTCAAACTTCAAATTTTCAAGGAAAAAGTGAGAATCAAATTCAAGCATCCAAGCCATCTCCAAAGCTTTTGAAGGTTTCAAATCATTCCTGGAAAATCACTCAACGTTTTTGGATCAAAAAATCATCCCTTCATGCATTAAAACATGCTAACCGAATCGTTTTTGTTCTTCAATATCATGCTTTTCGATTTCACATATCTAGCTAATATAAATTGATTTTGTTGTTTCATTCGTGTTAGTTATGATCTAGAGATGCTTTCTGGACAGTTTCCTTGAAGAACCATAGCCTAAAACACAAACGGCCATTGTTAGGGTTTTAGGTTTCAAATTGGGGGTTCATGATTTACCAAATATAAATAAATTCTAAGGACATAGATGAATCGTGTGTGTCATAAGGAACTCATTGGTGTAATTAATTTGAAGAAATTATACCTCTTGCATGGTGTTTGATATTTGCAGGTTTCGTAGGCAGGAAAATTCGCAGGAAAATTCGCAACTAATTTCGCAGCAAAATACGCAGGTCTAGAGGTTGAAGAAGAAGCCCTGCGCGCGAATTTATAATTTCAATTTTATTTTATTTTATTATATTCTTTTGCTATTATAATTTCAAAGAACGATGCTTGTTCAGTTGGCAAGGATACGCGCATATGAAGCTAATAGCTAGGGATCAAATCCGGTCTCTAGCAAATTTTTTTGTTAATTAATTCCTTTCTTTTGATTTTATTATATAATTGTTTATTGTTGTTTGATTAACACCACAACGCAGGTGGCCTAGTGGTAAGGTGGCTGGACCAAAGGGTGGAAAGCCTAGGGCCTGGGTTCGAATCCCAGCCCCAGGTATTTTTCTTTTGTTTCATTTTTTTTGTATTTATTTGTTTTTATATTATTCAATTCATTTAAATTCTTATAAAAATAATTCATAATATTTTCCTATAAAAACTTTATATTTTCAAAAATCATAATTTATTTTCTTAAATTTAAATTGTTTGTATTTATTTTATAATATGTTTATATGTATAATTATTATGTATTTTTTGTAAATAAATTAATAATGTATAAGTATAATAAACAAAACCCTAATTTTCTTAATTCAAACATTAACCCTAATTTTTTGTCAAACCTAATTTTTATCTTAACCCTAAAAGTTAACCTAATTTTTCTAAACCCTAATTAAACCATTAATCATTATTTTTAATATGTAAATAATTTGTTATTTGTTTATTATTATTAAACTTATTTTCTTAATTAATTTTTAAAAACTTTTCTAATATTAATTTTTCTTGCTAAAATTCTTATTTCTTTCATTCTATTATTCTAACCCTTATTTTTATTTTTACTAATATTTAATTATTGCTTATTCATTACTATTATTATATTTATTATTTTTATTATTATGTAACTGTTAAAGCAATGTAATAGGTTTATGTTTTTGCTTTATTGTAAATATATTTAATGTATGGCTAGTAATTTAGGGAGTGTATAATTATTTGTAATTAAAATTAACTTAGAAAATTAATTTAACAAGATAAATATTTGAAAAGAAACACGCACACACGTAAGTCGATCTAAGATCGCCATCTTGCACTTCCTAGGATTGCCTCTCAGTTGCCTTATACAAAAGGTCAACTAGGGTGTCTTAAGAAAAAGTCCCTCCATAAAACAAATCATCTAGTCCCTCTCCAGATTCTAAAAGATCAAGTCCCTACTAGGTTGCCTACGATAAATGATCTTGTCCCTTCGAATAAAAGATGATAAGTCCCTACGAATTGCTAAAGACACCCTACAGTTGCCTATATCCAGATGACCCTACACACGTCCCTTAACACATCCAAGGTAATTGAAATTCTGTGATCAGGTATGAGATGTCGAATGAGATGTTTAAACACTTGACAACTTAACCAAAACTTAAAGTGCAAGAAAATTAAACAACACAGTAATTTGTTAACCCAGTTCAGTGTATAACCACACTTACATCTGGAGGCTACCAAGCCAGGAGGAAATCCACTATAAGTAATATTAATTCTAGACTTAAACCACCTAGTTTAATCTTTCACTTAATATCTACCCAATGCAATTTCTACCTAGGACACAACTTAGATATGAGTACCAACTCACTCCCCCTCAATCACACAGTGATCTTGTTTACAAGTTTAATAAAATTGAAGTCATACTTCAAACAAAAACAGCTTGATCTTACTTCACAGTTTCAATCAAGACACAAATACACTTTTGCTTAAAAGCTCATAAAGTGGTACAATTAAAACAACCTGCTATTAAAACACAAAACACCCTATTTGGTCTTCTTAAATTCGTACTCAATTCTGAGAGTTTCTGTTGATTAAATAGGTGTATGGATTTTGGGCTTTCTGTAGGTTTATCCAATCCTGAAACGCATGCAGCTTCCACCTTGAATTAGGGTTTGTTACTTCCTAGATTCTAGGTGATTCAGTTCTTCTGATTATGCTGAAGTCTCATAACAACACTCTCTACAGATGCGCCTTATTCTGTTTTGTCCATCCATAATTAATTCCAGATAACTTTCCTTAATTTACTCAGTTCTGTTAGTCATTAATTAATTCTGGTAGCAGGTTTGAGATGTCACAACATCTGTTGGGACATCCTGAAAAACTGAACTTAAATCATTAACTAATACAATGTCACAACATCTGATGTGACATCCTGTAAACTGAACTTATATCATTAACTTATACAATGTCCTAACATTTGGTGTGACATCCTGAATTAAGTTCATTTACTTATACTCTGTTTGATAATGTCCAAACATCTGATAGGACATCCTGAACTGAATTCAACATTTCTTGTTGGTCAAAAATTCTGCCAATTCTAAACATCTACAAACTCCCCCTTTGGCTAATTTTTGGCTAACATATTTTTCTGGTTATCAGAGTGCAGCAGAAGTTCTTTTATCAAAGTATAGCAGCTCTTTTCTGTTGAGTCATGTGTGAGTTTACTCCCCCTCAAACATCACAGATTTAGTTCAGAAGCAAACAGAAGTTTTTCATTTATAGCTAAACAGCATCATACATTGTTGTTGTTGTTCTTGTTCTCCCCCTTGTTAGACATAAATTTGGGGCCAAAGTTACTAATTCAAAATTACAATGCAGCAGTCATTACATTTTCCTCACATACAGTTTTTCACTCAGACTCCTCATAGTCAGTTTCTTCCTCTTCCTCAGTCTCCTCATCATAAGCAGCAGCTTTCTGAGCACTTTCTTCAATCTCTAGCCTTTGGATAATCTCCTTAAGCTTCTGCTTCCTTGCATCCAGTTCTTTGCATGTGATCTTCAGCTCAGCAATCAGGGCAGCTTTAGAGATTGGAGATTTTGCCTTTGAAGGACCAGCAGATGTCCCAGAGGGAGCTTCAACATCAGCTGCATGATGACTCAAGAACAGCTTGTAGTGGAAGGCCAGAGGGCTTTCTCTTTTGCAAATTGTGTCCTTCTCATTGAGGATACCAGGATACTGACTCAGCACTATTCCACACAGCAAGGAAGGGAAGGCAATTGGCAGCTTAGTTGCAGATGATCCAGCATGCTTCAATGTCTGATCAAATATATAAGCCCCACAATCCAGCTTTGTTTGGGTGCCCACAGCATATATGAACCTGCCCAATCCAGTTGATATTGAGGATGTATGGTTGGTAGGGACCCAGTTTGCAGTGCCAATCCTATTCAGCATGGCATACTTCCTTGTCAGCATGCTAACTGAGAGCTTCCCTTTAACTGGCCAAGCCTTGACCTGATTAGCAGTGATAACCTTGCAAACCTGGTTATCAGTCTTCCCTAACTCATTTGGACCATCAGATTCTCTTCCAAGGTAGTGGTTGATAACCCTAGGAGAGAATTCTACACACCTTCCTCTTACATATACTTTTCTAAAGTCAGCAGACTTACCATCAGCACAATCTTCTTGGAGGTTGACTATGAATTCCTTGACAAGCAACTCATATCAAGGAGAGAAGTTGGAGACAGTTCTGAAAAGGCCAGCAGAAGAAATGAGATCAATTAACTCTGTGCACTCAAGTGCATTACTGCTCAGCTCTCTTTCAAGTGCTACCCTTCTTTGATAAACAAACTTCCATCTATTCACACTTGAAACATGATGAAAGGAGATGTTGTCCAAAGGAGCTTCTGGAACAACAGTTGATGACCTTGAGGGTGCTGGTTTCTTCTTTGGTGGAGATGTTGGGACATCTTCTTCAACATCTGAATCTGGAGGAGTGACAACTTTCCTCTTTTGTGTTTGCACCTTGCTCCATTGTTTTGTAGGACCAAAGACAACTTTAGCTTTGTCCTTCTTTGGTGTAGCTTGCTTCTTCTCAGGAGTTGCATGTCCTGCATTCATCTTTTCTTTCCTAGTCCTAAGCCTTTTGGCTATGCTAGGGTTTACAGAAGCAATGATTTCTGTATCAGAATCATGCTCTATGTTCACAACAGGAGGAGGTTGAGCAGTCTCCTCTTCAGCTGGTGGATCAACAGAGGTTTGATCTTCAGTGGAGGCCTTGTGCTGGTCTTCAGATGTATCATCAGCAGTATCAGATGATACCTTTTGCTGGTCTTCAGATGGTTCAACATCTATTGGGACATCCTGTTGAGCAGGAGTGTCCTTTTCAGCCTGAGTTTGTTGATCTTCTTGTGGAGCTGGCATGGTGTTCAAAGGGATAGAT
Organism: Lathyrus aphaca; assembly: GCA_963966055.1. NCBI lineage: Eukaryota > Viridiplantae > Streptophyta > Magnoliopsida > Fabales > Fabaceae > Lathyrus > Lathyrus aphaca. The sequence goes on along the minus strand of OZ014523.1, from coordinate 202,794,924 downwards.
ATGCCACTTACCACTCTTTGCTCAGATAAGATCCTGTTTACCAGCTCCTTTATGGAATCATCCACATATACAGAAGCTTTTGGAGTGGTGTTTGATGATGAAGGCATGCCTTTGGCCTTGCTGAAAACAGGGTCCTTTGCCCTTTTCACAGTAGGGGTTCTTGGCTTTTGAGCAAGAGGAACACTTCCTCTGATTTCGTCCATTGGAGTTGAATCCATGGGTACCACATAAATGGGGGTTGCATGCACCACATCTTCCTTATTGAGGATTTCTTCAGAGATGTTAGGGTTTTGGTGATGAGCCATTTTGAGAATGTGGTGAAGAAAAAGATTGAGATTGGTTGAGTTTGATGATCTCTGAGAGTTAGCTATAGCAAGCAAGTTGTTGTGAGAGAAAGATGAGAAGATGAATAGCTGAACGTGAGCTGATATTCTTATAAGAGCCGTTACTTGGAGAATTTCTAGGAGTGGAATACACAAGGTGCTTGACCAGACTGGTGTTGCCATCTGGTGATCATGCCACACGATGTCATATGACATGTTGGCACATTTCCATAACTGCTAAATTTCACATAAGCAGATTCCCAATTTACCCCTTAGGTTTTCAAATTGGGTAGCATCCAAGGCTTTAGTAAATATATCAGCCAATTGCAGATTTGTAGCTACATGTTCCAATGAGATCATTTTTTCTTCTACAAGATCTCTGATGAAATGGTGCCTGATATCAATATGCTTGGTCCTGCTATGTTGGATAGGATTCTTTGATATGTTAATAGCACTTAAGTTGTCACAGTACAATGTCATGACATCTTGTGGGACATTGTAATCAGTGAGCATTTGCTTCATCCAAACCAACTGTGAACAACTGCTTCCAGCTGCAATATATTCAGCTTCAGCAGTAGATAAGGATACACAATTTTGTTTCTTACTGAACCAAGAAATCAAATTGTTTCCTAGAAAGAAGCATCCTCCTGAAGTGCTTTTTCTGTCATCAGCACTTCCAGCCCAATCAGCATCACAGAAGCCAGTGAGAATTGGTTTGCATCCATGAAAGTACATTATGCCATAGTCACAAGTACCATTAACATATTTCAGAATTCTCTTGACTTGATTAAGATGACTAACCTTTGGATCAGCTTGATATCTTGCACATACACCTACTGCAAATGCTATGTCTGGTCTGCTAGCAGTCAGATATAACAAGCTTCCAATCATGCTTCTGTATAAACTTTGATCTACATTCTCACCCTTGTCATCTTTAGTCAGCTTTAAATGTGTGGGGGCAGGAGTTCTTTTATGAGTAGCACTGTCCATCCCAAATTTCTTGACTATGTTCTTAGCATACTTGCTTTGGGAAATGAACATGGAGTCCTCCATTTGCTTTATTTGCAGTCCAAGAAAGTAGGTTAATTCTCCTACTAGGCTCATTTCAAATTCAGATTCCATCTGATTGACAAAATGTTTAACCATCCTGTCTGACATCCCACCAAAAACAATGTCATCTACATATATTTGAGCAATCATGACATTTCCTTCTTCATTTTTAACAAACAAGGTTTTGTCAATTCCACCTTTCCTGTACCCTTGCTTGATAAGAAAAGTAGTCAGCCTTTCATACCATGCTCTTGGAGCTTGCTTCAGACCATAAAGAGCCTTCTTTAGTTTGTATACATGATTTGGACAGCTTGGATCAACAAATCCTTTAGGCTATTCTACATATACCTCTTCATTAAGATATCCATTTAAAAAGGCACTTTTCACATCCATTTGAAATAGCTTGAACTTTAAGATACAAGCAATTCCCAAAAGTAGTCTGATTGATTCAAGCCTTGCTACTGGTGCAAAGGTTTCATCAAAGTCTACTCCTTCAATTTGTGTGTATCCTTGAGCTACAAGTCTAGCTTTGTTCTTTGTAACAACTCCTTGCTCATTTGACTTGTTCTTATACACCCATTTAGTTCCAATCACATTTATGTCATCAGGTCTAGGAACAAGGTTCCACACTTCATTCCTTGTGAATTGACCTAATTCCTCTTGCATAGCACAAATCCAGTATTCATCAGTAAGAGCTTCCTTGATGTTTTTAGGTTCTATTTTTGAAACAAAACAGGAACCTGAAATCACTTCTCTTGATCTAGTGCTTACACCTCTGTTGGGATCCCCAATTATCAGATCCTTGGGATGATCCTTCTGGATTCTGATGGAGGGAGGTTTGCTGGATTGTTCTGTCCTTGCATCAGTTTGAGTGAATTCAAAATGATCACTCTTTTCTTCAGCTTCAGTTTGGCTGTCAGCAGATGTTCCAACATCTTATGTAACATCAGTAGGAGCATCATCAATTATCACATTTATGGATTCCATGATAACCTTGGTTCTAGAGTTAAATACTCTATATGCTCTGCTGTTTATAGAGTATCCAAGGAAAATTCCTTCATCACTTTTAGGATCCATTTTTCTTCTTTGCTCCCTATCAGCCAGAATATAACAATTACTTCCAAACACATGGAAGTACTTAACTGTGGGTTTTCTGCCCTTCCAGACTTCATAGATTGTGGACAAAGTTCCTTTTCTTAGAGTGACTCTGTTATGGATGTAACAAGCTGTGTTCATAGCTTCAGCCCAGAAGTACAAAGGTAACTTTTTAGCATGGATCATAGCTCTTGCTGATTCTTGAATAGTTCTATTCTTCCTCTCAACAATCCCATTCTGTTGAGGAGTGATTGGTGAAGAGTATTCATGATTGATTCCTTCTGAAGAACAGAAATCTAAGAATTTTTTGTTCTCAAATTCTTTTCCATGATCACTTCTTATTCTGATCACACAGCTGGCTTTTTCCCTTTGTATTCTTTGGCATAAGTCTTTGAATACATCAAATACATCATACTTTTCTTTGATGAAATTTATCCATGTATACCTTGAAAAGTCATCAACAACCACATAGGCATACCTCTTACCACCAAGGCTCTCAACCTGCATAGGTCCCATAAGATCCATATGCAATAATTCCAAAACTTTGGAAGTTGTCAGATGTTGGAGCTTTGGATGGGACATCTTGGTTTGCTTGCCTATTTGACATTCACCACATATTTTGCCATCATCAATCTTCAGTTTAGGAATACCTCTCACAACTTCCATAGATATGATTTTCTTTATGCCTCTGAAATGAAGATGACCTAGTCTTTGGTGCCATAGTTTCACTTCTTCTTCTTTAGCTAAAGAGCAAGTTAAAGTGAGACTGAAGTCTTGAGGTTCCCACATGTAACAGTTGTCTTTAGATCTGGCTCCTCTCATGACAACCTTTTGTTCTTTGTTAGACACTATGCATTCAGTTTTGGTAAAGTTTACACTGTACCCTTGATCACATAATTGACTTATGCTGATCAGGTTAGCAGTTAAGCCTTTTACCAGCAGCACATCATCTAGTCTTGGTACATCTGGACAGTCCAAGGTCCCAACTCCCTTGATTTCTCCTTTAGCTCCATCTCCAAAGGTTACATATCTGGATGAATATGACTTTAAGTCTACTAGCAGATTCTTCAATTCAGTCATGTGTCTTGAACATCCACTGTCAAAGTACCAGTCTTCTTTAGCTGAAACTCTTAGTGATGTATGAGCTATATATGCAACACCTTTCTTTGACCATTTGTGTTGAGATTTCTTTTGATACCTCTTCCCTGTGCATTGTTCATCAGTAGAGCTCCAAGGTTGTTTGTTGATCTTGTTCTTGGGCATGTAGCTTTGATCAGCATGAAGACTAGCTTTTGGTACCCATACCTTCTTGATGACCTCTGTCTTCTGCTTAGGGGGTTGCTGATCTCTTTGATGTCTATGCAGCACTTTCTTGGTAACTTCTATCTTCTGCTTAGGAGGTTGCTGATACATCTGATTTGGATATCCATGCAACTTGTAGCAATGAGGTTTGATATGTCTAAATCTTCCACAATGATGACATCTCCATCTTTGATACTTCTTCTTCATTATGTTCTTTTCAGGATGTTGAGACATTTGTTGAAACATTATGTTTGACTTTGTGTTCTTTTCATGATGTTGAAGCATCTGTTGGGACATCTTGTTTGACTGTATGGACTTTGAAGTAGTTTTGCTAGAGCTAGATTCAACCTTATGAACTTTGTTAAATCCCAGTCCACTTTTATCCCCTGAATGCTTATTGTTGTTGAGAATAACATCCAGTGTGCTTGAGCTACTGTTCAGCATTCTAACAGATTTGGACATATGTTCCAACTTGGAGTTGAGAAGACTTACTTCATTTTTCAAGGTGTCAATGATCTCTAGATCACTTGCTTTTTCATCCTTTAGTGCCTCAATCTGCTTCTTTAGCTTTATACTCTCCCTGCATATTTCAGTGCTTCTTTTGACTAGTTCTCTGTATGATTGCTCAAGTTCTTCAAAAGTAAGCTCCCCATCACTGGATTCACTTTCAGATTCACATAATCCAGCTAGAGCAGTGATATGCTTAGCTGATTCTTCTTCTGAATCACCTCCTAAATCTTCATCAGACCAGGTTACAGAGAGACCTTTCTTTTTCCTTTTTAAATAGGTAGGACATTCATTCCTGATGTGTCGATATCCTTCACATCCATGGCATTTAATTCCTTTTTCTTGACTGGTCTTTTCATCATAATTTGACCTTCTATTAGCATCATAAGGTCTTTTGTTCTCAGAAGAGTTTGTGTATCTTCCACTTGGTCTGGACTTGTCTTCCATCCTTCTGAGAATCTTTTTGAATTGTCTTCCAAGCATAGCAATGTTTTCTGATAAGTTTTCATCAGTTTCTGATTCATCATTTTCTTCTTCTTTATCAGTATTTGTCACCAAGGCTATGCTTTTGTTCTTCTTTACAATTGTGTCATTCATTCCCATCTCAAATGTTTGAAGGGAACCAATGAGCTCTTCAACCTTCATTTTGCATATGTCTTGAGCTTCTTCTATTGCTGTGACTTTCATGTCAAATCTTTTTGGTAAAGATCTGAGAATCTTTCTTACAAGCTTTTCATCAGTCATTTTTTCTCCCAAAGCTCCAGAAGTATTGGCTATTTCTAAGATATTCATGTAGAATTCATGAATTGTCTCATCTTCCTTCATTCTCAAGTTTTCAAACTTGGTGGTGAAAAGTTGAAGTCTTGACATCTTCACCTTTGATGTTCCTTCATGAGTTGTTTTAAGAGTGTCCCAAACATCTTTGGCCAGCTCACAGTGATGCACAAGTCTAAAGATGTTCCTATCAATGCCATTAAATAAAGCATTTAAGGCCTTGGAGTTGCCAAGTGCTGAATCTTCTTCCTCCTTACTCCATTCTTCTTCAGGTTTCAACACTTTTGCTCCATCTTTGGTGTCTTGGACAGGGTGTTCCCATCCATTGTTGACTGCTTTCCAGGCCCTATTGTCAAGTGATCTTAAGAATGCAATCATTCTTGGCTTCCAGTAGTCATAATTAGATCCATCCAGTATAGGTGGTCTATTTAATGATCCTACATCTCTGTCCATGTTCCCAGAATTTGTATTCCCTAGATCTCACCCAGAATAAACAGGCAGGGTGCCTGCTCTGATGCCAATTGAAATTCTGTGATCAGGTATGAGATGTCGAATGATATGTTTAAACACTTGACAACTTAACCAAAACTTAAAGTGCAAGAAAATTAAACAACACAGTAATTTGTTAACCCAGTTCAGTGTATAACCACACTTACATCTGGAGGCTACCAAGCCAGGAGGAAATCCACTATAAGTAATATTAATTCTAGACTTAAACCACCCAGTTTAATCTTTCACTTAATATCTACCCAATGCAATTTCTACCTAAGACACAACTTAGATATGAGTACCAACTCACTCCCCCTCAATCACACAGTGATCTTGTTTACAAGTTTAATAAAATTGAAGTCATACTTCAAACAAAAACAGCTTGATCTTACTTCACAGTTTCAATCAAGACACAAATACACTTTTGCTTAAAAGCTCATAAAGTGGTACAATTAAAACAACCTGCTATTAAAACACAAAACACCCTATTTGGTCTTCTTAAATTCGTACTCAATTCTGAGAGTTTCTGTTGATTAAATAGGTGTATGGATTTTGGGCTTTCTGTAGGTTTATCCAATCCTGAAACGCATGCAGCTTCCACCTTGAATTAGGGTTTGTTACTTCCTAGATTCTAGGTGATTCAGTTCTTCTGATTATGCTGAAGTCTCATAACAACACTCTCTACAGATGCGCCTTATTCTGTTTTGTCCATCCATAATTAATTCCAGATAACTTTCCTTAATTTACTCAGTTCTGTTAGTCATTAATTAATTCTGGTAGAAGGTTTGAGATGTCACAACATCTGTTGGGACATCCTGAAAAACTGAACTTAAATCATTAACTAATACAATGTCACAACATCTGATGTGACATCCTGTAAACTGAACTTATATCATTAACTTATACAATGTCCCAAAATTTGGTGTGACATCCTGAATTAAGTTCATTTACTTATACTCTGTTTGATAATGTCCCAACATCTGAAAGGACATCCTGAACTGAATTCAACATTTCTTGTTGGTCAAAAATTCAGCCAATTCTAAACATCTACAGTAATGACTACCTGTTCCTTAATAATAGGGATAGTCTTACCATTGAAAGAACATACGAAAACACGAAAGACTTAATCTAGGGTAGGTACCTCATAGTTACTTGCTCACTCTTCAAAAAAAACTCTTTACACCTCACTTTTCAAGCAATTTTCAAAAACAAGGTTTTGTATACATCTATACGAGGATCATTACAAAGTACTTAGAAAGTTTCTAATCGCACACTACACCTTTTCAAAACAATTTAAAGTGAGCTAAGTAACTAAGAGCCCATGGATAACCATGGATATAAAGGGTGCTAACACCTTCCATTTACATAACCTACCCCCCGAACCTAAGTCTTTTAAAATAGGTATTTCCTGTTCTTTTATGTCCTTTCCTTATGGATAAAATAAAAGTCGGTGGTGACTCTTGCTATCCGCAACATTTATATAAAGTCAGTTCTTCCACCGTGTTACAGAACTGGCGACTCTGCTGGGGATTTAATAAAAGAGGGGTACCCTTAGGAATTAGATCACTTAAATTGTTTGCCTTGTTTTCTTTATATTATTTGCTGGGCTTTATGTGTGAAAGATCCTAACCCGAATCTAGTGTACCTTAGGTAAATGGCAATAGACCAAGGAAATTGTACGGCATATACCGATATGGTTGATATGGTTGCCATAGTTAGTGTGACTTCTTGGTTGGTGCTTATGTTCCTTAAGTAAGTTGAGGATAATATGAGGCTGCCATATGTTGTCAATACACTAACTGACTTTTAGAACCCTAGTTATCCCATCTTGACCTTTAGAAAGTAGTGAGATAGCCGACTTTGGTGAAGACTGAAGTTGGTTGATACACGATGCTACACTCATTGAGATCCTAAACATGGAGGGTTTTGGTTGGCAAGTAAGTTGCCTACTGAACAACCACCCTTGTGAAGGATCAACGATATTGAGATCCCTTAGAACCTGGTTACTTTATAGGACAGGATGAACCATCTAAGCTTCAAGGGAGGGTACTTACCTTTAAACCTCATGCAAGCCTCCAAACCTAGGGCTATTGTGTGACTTGTTTGTGTGTGCCACATGTTTGTGATTGAGCATAACAGCATTACATCATCCATCATAAGCATAGCATTTTCACTAACCATTTCAAGGACCAAAGGATTATCTTTGTTCTTTGTTGCAGGTCATGGCTTCTGCTCGTAGGAATACTATCCGGATCAACTTTGTAGGAATACCTCTTAAGCTTAAAGAATTGGTCTCTCAAGTTTCTGAAAACTCCCAATTCATCAGGAGGCATGGTCACCTACTAGATCTAGTCACTTCAGGGTTCAATGAAGAAATGATGAATGTCCTATTTCAGTTCTTCGATCCTAAACATCATTGCTTCACATTCCCCGATTATCAGTTGGTTCCTACAATGGAGGAGTTTTCTAAACTAGTGGGTATACCTATCCTTGATCAAAGACTTTTCACAGGCTAAGAAAAAGAACCTAAACCTGAAGTCATTACTGCAGCCCTACATTTGAAGAAATCAAACATTGTCCTAGAAATGAGTGTAACACCCCAAATTTTCCCTCTTCGTTTTTAAGCATCATTACCATATCATATTCATCATAAGCATATCATATTCTTGGCATCTTAGCATGGAAAGATGAGGCATAACATTCTCATGACCTGGCATTAGGCATATGATCATCTGTGGAGGGATTTAAAGCACTTCAAGCTATAACAAGAATCCCAATGGATTTACCCACGTCCTATGAGGATTCTACATTGCTTTCACAAGCCCAAGATCATTCACAAAAGCTCAGGAGGTTGGAAGATCATCAGGGAATTCAAGCTAGGGCAAAGCTCCTACACAATGATCCCAAATTAGGGTTTGAGTTTCAAGCATGAAAACCTTGTGACTTTGGCCATTTCATTTGGGAAAAGTATCTCATATGTTAAGAGGGTCCTAGGGATGAAATTTGGTGAGAAAATTCCTTGTGGAAGTCAGGTATTTCTTCAGTTGCTTGTAAATGAAGAAATTGCTCAACTGTGCATTCTAGAAGTCAACTGTGAAATTTCAAAAGGTCCAACCTCATTTTTCAAGCCAAGGGATGTTCTTATAACCTTAGAAGAGGTTTGGTAAGATCAAAGAGCAAAATCAAGAGGTTTTGAGGTGTTTTGAATTTTTGGCATAAGATTGGTCATGAGAATTTCCATTTTGAGTAAGTTTTTGCCCTAATTTTCAAGTGTGCATAACTTGGTGAAAAAAGCTTCAAATGGATTGACATCAAACATGAAAGTTGAAGATTAAAGTCTCACATTTTTAAAAAGTACAAGAGAATTTTCATAGCCTTTATGGTTTGGGAGAAAAGCCCTTCGAAAATTGCTTGAATTCTAGGGCATGGCATGAGTTTCAAGTTTACTCCAAATGCAAAACTTCATGTAACTTGTTTTCAAGTGTTGTTATGGACCAAATATGATCACATTGTCACAAGGCATTGCATAAGAATTGGTTTGATCCAAAAATATCAACGAATCCGTGCATGGGATGAGGTGTAGTTCACAAAAGGAAAATTTGCATGATCATGAAAAATGCACGACCCTCACATCCAAGGGCCAAGATACTTCCTATTTTGAACCAAGGGTTGGATTGTGATTGAACATGTGCAAAGAATGAGAAGGATGCACGAGTGTTTCATGACTTCACACCAATCTTGCCAATTTTGAAAAATCATCCTCACACTCTCCTCTCACGTGCATTCCCTCTTATTTTTCATCAGTGATCATTTGGCATGATATATAAGCAGCTAGGATTTTCTTTGTGCTTAGATCCATCACATTTGTTCATTCTAGAGTTTTTGCACCTCAAGCATTTCTCTTCGAATCTCATCACTCTCTCACTTATTCATCAAACAAATTTCATATTCTGAATCCTTGAACCTTAAGGATCATTAATCCACCACTCATTCAAGCTGAAAGTGAAGAATTGGAGAGGTGCCATTCAAGAGCAGGTTTATTTGAAGCTTCAAATTCAAGCTCTCTCAAGCTTCCTCTTGCATTTATTTTGCAAGAGGAGATCAAAAGGAGTAGATCTGCAGCATTTGAGGCTCTATTCTGGTGATTTTGAAGTGGTTCCATCTCAGGTATGCTCTGAAATCCATGGATCTTAAACTTGTGTTTATTGTGTGCATTATGATCTGTGAACATTGCTGAGTATTTTGCACCTTGTAGATTTTAAAATGCATGATTATAGAGTGAGATATGTGGATTTTCAGTTTTATGTTCAAAAATGTTTGTGTTCGATTCGTCTGATTCCTTGATCTATTGTGAAATCTAAGTGCATATTTGGATTCAGCATGGTTTATTTGCTTGATCTGGAAGGTTTGAGTCATTTCTGTTTTGTTTTGTTCTTGATTTAAATTTTCCGGTGCCGGAGCCATAGCTCCGGTCACCGGATTTTGGGAATTGTCTCACCTGAGTTTCATGAAGAAGATGAAGCAGGGATCTCTCATCTGGATGGTCCTGGTTGCGCCAACGCATTAATGACACCCCCTCCCTCTCACGTGATTTCTTAATTTCTAAATTAATCCATTTGTTTCTCACCTCATCATAGTTAATGTGCACTCCTCACCCTGTCCAATGAATATACTGACTTGGTTTAATGAGTTGATTGATCCTGTGCGTCCATCTGATCCTGTGGCCCATTTATTTTCCTGAATTAATGAATTTCCACAATAATTAGTGTATCCTGCGCTGACTTTGACTTGGGCTTGGATTGCTATATGCCCCCCCTGCGTGAAGGCCCATATAATTGAACTGGAACCTCTTGCTATGTGCACCCCCTGGCTCTTTCCTTTATTTCTATTTCTTTTTTATTTTTTTTCTTTTTTCATTTTATTTTCAGTTTGGTTTTCAATTTTTAAAAATAGTTTTAGGTCATTAAAAATCATAAAAACATTCATGAAAGGTCCTTTGAGTTTTCTTTAATTTTTGGTATTTTTATTTTCCATTTATTTTTATTTGGCACGTGGAAATTATTTGTTCCTTTTAATTAATTCATTTTATTTCATTTTTGAAGCATGCTGACTTGTCCATTTTCTATCTTGGTCATTATTTGGAATTCTTGGGTGATTCTTTTTGCTCTGGATTCATGATGAGGTGTAGTTTATTGGTGATTTTTGTTCTGATTTTTAGAATTTTGTTTAATTGATTTTGTTCTCTAACTTGTGCATGAAGCTTTATAACCCTAATCCATGTTTGACCTCTCATTTGACTTGTTTAGCTTCTGAATTTGATTCTCTCCTCTTGGTATGTTGTTATGGTATGATTGAAGATCATTTGTGCAAGTTTGTGGAATTTTTGGATGTTCACTTGAATTGATTTGAACATCCAAAAATTCCACAAACTTGCACAAATGATCTTCAATCGTCCTAAGAACCCTCGAACTTCTTTTTCTGACTTTGGTGCAGGCATTTCTTGGATGGCTTTGACTTTATCAGGGTCAACTTCAATCCCTTTCTCGCTTACAATAAAGCCCAGCAGCTTATCAGATCGTACCCCGAATGTGCACTTGTTGGGGTTCAACTTTAGTTGGTACTTCCTCAGACGCTTGAATAGCTTCAGCAGATTTACCAGGTGGTCTTCTTCAGTGATGGACTTGGCAATCATGTCATCCACATAACATTCGATTTCTTTATGGATCATATCGTGGAATAATGTTACCATAGCCCGTTGATATGTTGCACCAGCATTCTTCAGTCCGAATGGCATCACCTTATAACAGAACGTGCCCCAAGGTGTGATGAAGGTTGTCTTCTCCATGTCTTCAGGTGACATCTTGATCTGATTGTATCCTGAAAATCCGTCCATGAAGGAGAATACCGAGAACTGAGCTGTATTATCAACCAATACATCAATGTGAGGTAATGGGAAGTTATCTTTCGGGCTGGCTCTGTTCAGATCCCGGTAGTCCACGCACATCCTCACCTTGCCATCCTTCTTACGCACAGGTACAATATTAGCAACCCACGGTGGATAGCTCGTTACAGCAAGGAACCCGGCGTCCCACTGCTTTTGTACCTCTTCCTTTATCTTCATTGCCATGTCCGGGCGAGTACGGCGTAGCTTCTGTTTAACTGGTGGGCAGTCTTCTCTTAAAGGCAGCTTGTGCATGACAATATCGGTGTCCAACCCTTGCATATCCTGATAAGACCAAGCAAACACATCCACATATTCACGAAGCAGGCCCATCAGTTGTTCCTTTACTGAGTCTTGTAAGCAAGCCCCGATCTTAACCTCTTTCACATCTTCATCAGTACCAAGATTAATCGTTTCGACCTCCTCCTGATGAGGAGTGATAACCTTCTCCTCTTGCCTTAACAACCTGGCTAGCTCTTCAGGAAGCTCATAGTCTTCTTCAACCCCTTCATCAGCTTGATTGATTGGATTGTCAAAGTCATACGAAGCCATAGCTGTGCTGTTGTCGGTGCAGTCTGAAAGGCACTCTCTGCAAGGGTTTAGATTGTTCATTTTTAGTGATTGATTTTAATCTTGTTTAGAAAAGTGAAATAAAGTTGTCATTTTGAAAACATTGCCATTTTTATTTTTGTACAAAAAGAAAAATGAAAAACAGTGAGCGGAAAAGAAAAAGACTCATTTGCAAAAGATGTCCGATATTCATTGATTAATCTTGTTGCACAAAAATTACAGATGGCCCGATTACAAAATGAGTCTTGTCATCTTGGGCAAGATGCAAGACTTGATGCATGCTTAAAATATACAGGAAATAATAATTACTCTGCAGGAGTAACTCTTATAATTTCCTGGGAAGACCAGTTTGAGATACTGCTCCCCGGGATCCTTGGACGTATCCAACTCTCCAGGTTGCGGTCGCTTTCATCCTCGTCTTCCAAGTTGTTCACGGCATCGGGGGTGAGCATCCCCCCACTGACAAAATTGGGCTTCTTAGCAGCCTCTGCTTGATCTTGTTGAGTTGGTTTGTAACCCAACCCAAATCTATCCTCCTTCTTCTCTACAGGCAACAACTTGCCCCAGCCTTGGGCAGTCCCTTCTTCAACAACCTTCTGGGCTTGTTGATAAGATGTCATTGAGGTTCCAGGTACAACAGATGTTTCATTTATGTTCAAGGCCTCGAACCCTTGACTCATAGTTTCGTGGATCTCCCCATCCATCTCAATGTATTTGTATGTAGCCAGATGGCTAACAAAAATATCTTCCTCTCCACAAATAGTAACGACTTGGCCCTCCCACTCGAATTTTAACTTCTGGTGAATGGTAGACGTAACTGCGCCAGCGGCATGAATCCAAGGTCTACCCAACAAACAGTTGTAGGCCGGCTGAATGTCCATCACGTAGAAGGTCGTTTTGAAAGTTTGTGGGCCAATCGTTATAGGCAACTAAATTTCTCCCAGAATTGATCTCTTAGAACCGTCAAAGGCTCTCACTACCAAGTTACTGGGGCGTAATGCCAATCCTTCATACTCTAGCTTCACAAGGGCTTTTTTAGGTAAGACATTGAGGGATGATCCTGTGTCTACCAGCACATGGGAAAGAACTGCACCCTTACACTCCAAGGTGATGTGCAAAGCCTTGTTGTGATTGCGGCCTTCCGTAGTCAAATCAATGTTGGTAAATCCTAGTCCATTACTAGCATTAACATTTCCAACCACAACCTCCAACTGATTGACGGTAATCTCCTCTGGCACATAAGCTGCGTGCAAGACTTTTAGTAGTGCGTTCCGATGAGCCTCGGAGCACATTAACAATGATAAAATGGAGATCTTGGAAGGTGTCTGGTGAAGCTGGTCCACTATATTGTAATCACATTTCTTGATGATTCTCATGAATTCATCAACCTCTTGATCAAAAGGGGTTTTCAAAACTTCTTTAGCAACTTGATCTTCTTGCACCATGCTCTTCCCTTTTGCCCTTGCAGCAGCTTCTGCTTCGGCACTGGGTCTTGGAATTTGTGGGGCAAAGAGACGTCCGCTTCGAGTGAAGCCTCCGCCTCCTCCCACATTGTCTATTTGTGGTGGAGAAGTTGATGATTCCAAAGTGATTTTCTGTCCTTCGCAGTATAGATCGGAGCCGTAATGCCAAGGGATGGCATTACTGCTTTCATAAGGTACTGGCCCAGGCACTGTGATAGTGACTGGACTGATAGCAGCTGCAGAAGGGACCAGGATAGTATGTGGATCATAGTATATTGTGAATGGTGCTCTGATAGGAGTGGCATTTTGTGAGTTGTAGGCAGAATCATTTGCAGGATCATAATAAATTGTAACCGTTGAGATACTTTCATTGTTTGCTGTTGATGTTGTAGGAGACACTGTTGACTGGATGGATGTTGTTGTTGTAGGAGATTCTGAATGAAGGGGTGATGAAGTTGTAGAAGGGATGTTTGCTGATATTTGGTCCGTTGAAGTAACAGATGAAGCATTTGTTGATGAGATTGAAGAGTTGTTTGGAACAGTTGTTGTTGCAGTTGTAGGAGACTCGGGAACTGTTGTTAAGGAGATTGCTGGATTGGTAGGTATTGATGTTGTGATTTGGAGCAGGCCACTCTGGATGAGACCATCTATGCCATCTCTCAAGTTATCACACCGATTCACTGAAATGTTGCAATAGGCACATCCTAGCTCACATCCCGGGAACATTTGACATTCAAGGAGTTGAGCTTTAATCTCTACCAAGGGTGTCCGAATCTGACCCACACTGGTTATCAAGTAAGACGACCTATCTTCCTCGATAGCATTGATTCTGGGTCCTCCGTGGTTGGGCATAGGGTTTTTGTTTACATTTGGTGGGGGTGCAAAGTTTAGAGCCTTGGAATCCACTAGATCCTGTACTTTCATGTGCAAAGCTCTGCACTTCTCTGTACTGTGGCCAGGTGCATTTGAGTGAAAAGCACATCTGGCGCTGGCGTCATAATTTCTGGGCAGACTGGCAGGATCTGGAGGTGCCAATGTCCTTAGCTCAACCAGGTTGAGTTTTAGGAGTTGTGGCAATAATGTGGCATAAGGCATAGGGATCGGATCAATCACCCTATTGGCCTGAGATGGTCTCTGTTGATACGGTCTTTGCTGACTGTTGTTGCTGGTGTTGTTGTAGTTTCTCTGAGGAGGATACTGAGTTTGTTGCTGGTAATGGGGTTGTTGCTGTGGTTGATAAGCTGGTTGTGGATGAATTGGAGCGGGAATGGTGATAGCTGCCACTGACCTATGAACATACTGGGGTCTGCCCCTGCTGGCATGGATAACATTAGTCTCACCTGTTCTTCTTGGGCCTACAAAAGGCTTTCTAGGGTTGTTGGACGAGCTCGCTCCATTGTCGGAAATCTTACCCATCTTTAGTAGGCTCTCAATTCTTTCTCCAGCTATGACTACATCCGCAAAGCTGGTGGAAGAAAAAGCAGCTAGCCTATCAATGTATGTCCCTTGGAGGGTGTTCATAAACATGTCGGCCATCTCCCTCTCCGACATGGGTGGTTGGACAGCAGCAGCAAGCTGTCTCCACCTCTGGGCGTACTCTCGGAAGCTTTCTCTGGATGATTGTGACATTCCCATCAGGAGGGTCCTGTTGGGAGCCATATCCAAATTATACTGGTATTGTCTAATGAAGGCCTCAGCCAAGTCCTTCCAGCATCTGATGGTCTCTCTAGTCAAATGAGAGTACCATTCCCTTGAAGCTCCTGTTAAGCTATCCTCAAAATAAAACATCCATAGCTTTTCATCCATGGTATATGCCTTCAGCCTCCCCAGAAAGGATTGCAAGTGGGTCCGTGGACAGGAGGTTCCGTTGTACTTCTCAAAGCACGGAGGTTTAAACTTATGGGGAATCCTGACCCCGTCCACTAAGCCCATGTCCATAACATCAAAACCCAGGGAGTTTTGAGATTCCAAGGACCTTAATTTTTTCAGCAATTTCATCTAGCCTTCTGTCATAGGCTTCATCCCCAGCTCCCATCACTGTGAACTGATCTTCCTGGGGGTCTTCTTGCAGTACTCTACCTGTAGTAGCATTCCCTTGTACATTAGCAGGGATGTTGATCTCTGGGTGAAGGTGAGGCCCATACACAGGTGGGTTGACATGAGGCTGAACCCTCTCATTGTTGCTTGTTCCACCAGTCCCTAGATGGGGGTCTTCCTGAGTCTGCCTCTCTACCAATGCTCTTAATCTTTCTTGGCTCTGTGCCAATCCATTCATCACCTCCATAAACTGGGTCATCTGATTTCTCATTTCCAGTCTCTCATTGACCATTTGAGCCCTGACCTCTGTAAGATCCTGTTGTACCTGGTCCATCTGTATACCCGGAAGGTTGTTGCGGGTTGGATATCTGTGTGGACGGTTGAGTGGGAACACCCGACGTCGAGCAATAGTTCCTGAGATCACAACAGAGTTAGTAACAAAAACAAAACAAACCTACAAAACAAACACAGGTTAGTATGCAATGCAGTATGCTTATTTGTTTCCAAGGTATCCGGCTTGGCACTTGGTTTTGACCTTTCCAGACCCTGAGGAAGATGCTTTTTGATGTTGCTTGCAAAAACTCAGATAAAACAAACCAATACATATATTACAAAAAGTGAATGATACATAGTTTGTCTTTTACAATACATGCCCTCTGAGGGGTCAAGATACAACATAAAAGGAGAAGTACAATGAAAAGAGAACAACAACAAGCAAAAGTCAGACACCAAGACCAAACTCATCCTCCTGAACTTCCTTTAGAAGTGCTTCAGTCACAGGATCAGCTGGACGCTCTGTGAGGTTCCTGATAAGAAGATTCCTGGTAGCAACAGCTGTAGTTAGCTTCTTGTGTCGACTCTGGTCTTTTGACCTTTTCACACCAGCTCTAATCTTCAACTCTGAGATCTCTCTCTGGGCTGCTAGCAGGGCTTCCTGTTGCTCCTTTGCACTAGCTTCCAACTACTCAATCTTGTTCTGAGTCCTCTTATCTTCCAGAGTACGAGCTTCGGTGATCCTGACCCACCTAGCTTGACTCTCTTTCTGATACAAATCAGTCCTGGCTTTCTGGAACTGAGCCTCCTTGCAGGCATTCTTCAAGATCTGCTCTCCAGCCATTGACTTCTTAATGTAGTCCTCTGACTTCTCAATCCTAGCTAGATGTTCCACCTTTAGCTTTTCCAACCTTTCAATGTCCAGCCGGCCATCACTCCTCTCCCAGAGGGTCTTCTGTAGAGCCTGAGTCAGATTCTCATTTCTCTCTTTCAGTTTCTCAAACTCCTCTAAGCTGACAGTAGCCGGAGGTGGTGCTGTGGATGGCCCAGGGGTGTCCTCAATGGTGAAGGGCATCCCAGAAATTTGAGCCCTGGCATGAGACCACTCATAGTACTGAGCTGAGGCCACATTGTTGCATCTTCCTAGAATTGCCATTCCCTTGGTCTGGACATTGTCCCAAGCCCAGGATGCTTGCCTGACAATAGCTAGATTAGGCTTAACCTCACAATAAAGGGTTTCAGCCAAGTCTTGTGCTCTAGGAGAATGGACCAATGTATAGCCCAATTGTCTTTTAAATAACAGAGGGTTGTAGTTGATGCAACCCTTCACTCCTATCAGGGGTACATTGGGGAACTGTCCACAACTAGTAATGATGTCCCTGCCTTTGGTGCTCTGAGTGCACCACCTGATGTCAGCTGAGGTCAAAGCAATGAGTCTTCTAGCCCAATTCTTTTGCTGGTGAGGATTCAAGAATGCATCAGTCTTGGGCAAGTGTTTGAGCAGCCAGGTATGGAACAGGGGAGCACAGCATCTCACCAATCTTCCTCTCTGCTTTTCATTCCTTTGGTGAACAGAGTAGTAGAAATCTCCCAGTAAGGTGGGCACTGGGTTCCTCTGGATGAAAAGATGGATTGCATTCTTGCTAATAAACTTAGGCTCATCTGCAAATAATATGACCCCATATATGCTAAGGGCCAATAATGCACAGACTGCCTTCCATTCTCCCAAGGAGGCCTTCAGGATGGCCTGAGAAGTCAAGAAATCCAAATGTAGACCAGAGATTCCAGCCTTGGTAGTCATGTTCTGCCCAATCAGACAAGGTTCCAGATACAATGCCTTTGCCACTTCTTCATTACTGGGAAAAGCCATCTCAGGGTTGAAGGGGACACCACCCCTGACAGGTACACCAACCAATGATGAATACTCCTCTAATAAAGGCCCCAACTGAAAATCCTGGAAGGTGAAGCACCTCAGAGAGGGATCATAGAACTGCAGGCAAGTATGAATCAAGCTCCTCTGGGAAGGGTCCAAATCCATAACCACATCAAGTATGCCTCCATAATGTTCTCTGAATAGTGGTATATGGTCTGGAGTAATTAAGGCCTGGATCCTCCTGATGTTAGCCAACTCAGGCTCAAAGAAATGGTAGGAGATGTTACTCTTCTTGGGTGCCATGTTGCTGAAGAAGAGCTGAGACAGATGCTGATGATGGAGAATAGAACTGAAGATGGGCCACTGACAGGCTGATGCTAGTGATGCAAGTGACTGAAGCAGGTAGCTGATGGGGATAACTGAAGCAGATATTGGTGAAGATAGGTCTATGCAGATGAAGGGGTCAAAACCAAGCCAAAATATATGATGGATACCCTGAAAAACAAATAAGCAAATGTCAAAATGATGCAATGATGATGTATGCAAATGATATGCAAGGGTTTGTGATCAAGTCGGATCTGATTGCTGCTTTGATAAAAAGTCCATGTATGTTCAAGAAATCCAGATGGAGGTTCATAAGTCCAGTAACCAAGGTGGGGGACTCAAATAAAGAGTCACATGTCCAGGGTTAAAATCACAAGAACTGTTCCAAAATGGAGTACTCTTAATCAAAACAAAGTAACAGGGTATGCTGAGGTCAAGGGTACCTGCAAACCTGTAAACAGCCCAACCCCCTCACAGGTGGTGTTCTAAAACAAGGATCCTCAGACTTGGATCAGTTATGAGAAGTGTAAACACTTCTAACTCGGAGGTACAGTGTTTACAATAACCATAAAAGATCCTCCTCTAATTCACCTCAGTTTCTGAAGGTCATAACTAAAGGTCATCCAGACTTAGCAGGCTTCCCAGATAGCCCTAGCACTACAGGAAATCTGTAGCACAAAGTTCTCAAGAAGAAACCCATATTTGAACCGTGTTTCATATTCCCGCACCAGACCGAAATGGAATGGGAAAGAACATGAACCACTCTAGCCTAGGTGTCACTCAGGTCCTAGGTATAGGACCTCAACTCTCAATAGAACACCCACCCACCAAAGCAACAAACCAGATCCAGCCAGCACAGTATGACAGTATGATATATGTAAAGCTATAAAGAAAGCAATAAACAAAACTGTACATAAAGTAATAAACAAAACAAAAATACAAACACAGATAGCACATAACACCCCAGTAAACACAAATCAAACAAGCGCTAGGAGGAACCCACAAAAAGAACCAGAAGCCCTGGTTACAGTATAAATCCCCAGCAGAGTCGCCAAGCTGTCGCTCCCACCAAAATGACACCTGGTGTGAAGGGATACGGACGCGAACGGTCGGCGAAAGGAGGATGTGAGAACACACAGGAGTGCACTCACAGGGAATGAAAAGAGTCGCCAACTAGGCATTTTTATCCCGAAGGAAAGGCAATGCTGCATAGGCCTAGAAAGATATGGATAAGACGGTTGCGAACCAGAGAGACTGAGAAAGGGGGTTGGTTACAACCTGGGAAGGTATTATCACCCAGATTGTCCGTCGTACTCGACGGGATCCACGCTTAAAAAATTTGTGTTTTAAAGGGGTAGTTTCAGTGCAATTTGTGTATAAAAGAGCTGGAAAAAGATGTACAGGTGTCAGTGTAAAAGAAGTGCAAAGTGTGATATATACAGTGTCAGTGTAAGGATGAGAGTATGCTCATGATCATGAGGCTAAGAGGATGATGCTGAGAGAGGGGGAATATACAGAGACTTTTGTTCGATAATTGTCAAGTTATGCCTACGTATCCTCTCGTGCAATGAGGAAGTCAGAACATCGTAGTTCGACCCAAAGAGACTGAAAGATGAAATGACTTGTGAACTGCTTGCTTGCCTATGCTCAAGTGTATGACCTATCTGGCTCAGGTGCTAACTGTATTGCATTAGACGGAAGAAGCGAGTTCTCGTTTATGAGTGAGTGAGATGAGAAAAGAATCCCGAAGGAGACGATTATTGTTTGTTTTTGCATTTTCAGTCTTTTATTGCTTTTGAAAGTTTGTCATAAGTTAATGAGCTTAAGCCTAAACCAATGGATTTAGTAAACCCATCACATCTTCCCTCTGATTAGGGGTAATGAGAATACCTTAAGTGTGAAGTCAGCTTCTCACACTTAATCACCATGATGTAGGATTAAGATCATTAACCTACTTGTGATTATTTAGATGTTTTTGTTGTTTTTGTTTAGTGTTAAGTGATGAGATTAAGCCATAATCAGGGATTAAACAGACTCATTACACCATCCTAATAGAAGGATAACAGATGAGAATGCTTAAGCTGAGGAAAGCTCCTCAACTTAATCCATGGTTAGGGATTAAACTCATGACAAAACAAAGCCTTTATTAGATGGATTTTAGTTAATGATAAGATGAAGAAGTGATTTTTTAGGGTTTGTAAGACAACTTGAGGGGGACTTGTCCATTAACACTAGGGTTAGTCCTTCTTAACCAATTAAGGAAGAATTAGAACCCTAATGCAAGGCCCAAGTTACAAGCTTGATGTCTTGATGATTATTAAGTGAATTGATTAAAAGATTTAAACACATTAAGGGTTTAACACTTAGGATTAAAGTTATACACTCCATCCTAATAGAAGGATGCAGGCATAAGCTTAATCACAAAGCCTTAAAGCCTTTAGGGTTTAGTCCCTGATTATGAGGTGAGAAGAGAAGACTCAATGAGACACAAAGGTAAAACTAAGTGGGGGACTAATCAAAACCCTAATCATTGTCATGCTTGGTTGTTCCTAAGGTTTGTGAGGTTTAACAAGAGAGATCTTCAAAGGAACCACCAGGAAGCAGATGAAAGGAGCAAAGAGAGGCAAAGTAACTTGCTTCATTTAAGGAGACAAGTCACCTGAGGAAAGAAAGTAAGAAGAACAAGAATGAGCAAGCTCAATCTCAAACACAAAAACAAAATGCAACAATGATGCATAAGAGAGATGAAAATAAATTGTGAGAAGTGGAGGCAAATTCACTTCTCAAAGTGACTTACCACCTGAAAAGTTAGTAAAAGAAATGCAATGCAATGCAAAATGAAATGAAATGGCATGATGCAAACCAAAACCAGAAGCATATATGAGATGATAATGATTCTATGAGATGATGCAAACATGAAACAAGGCATGAGGATGATCACATGAACAAATGAATGCAAGAGAAACATGCTTGGAACCATGAACATACATGAAAAGTTAACAAATGCAAATGACATACAACATGGCAAATGGAAGATTCCATGATCAAACATGCTTCTAATATATCTTAAGATGTCTAATGAATCAAATGGATGCACAAAATGCTATGGCAAGTCATGGTATGTGAGCAAATGC
This sequence comes from Lathyrus aphaca, assembly GCA_963966055.1. Classification (NCBI taxonomy): domain Eukaryota; kingdom Viridiplantae; phylum Streptophyta; class Magnoliopsida; order Fabales; family Fabaceae; genus Lathyrus; species Lathyrus aphaca. Next base: position 202,773,769 of record OZ014523.1, on the reverse strand, counting down.
AAGATGAGTGCAAAAGGAAGCCCAAATTAGGGTTTATGATCAATGCATCAAACAAAAACCAAAACCAGAAGCAAACATCAAGATAAAAAATTGAAAATGCATTCAAGGGAACCCTAAACCTATACAAACTCACTGCCCAAAGGAGGGGTTCTAACTCTTAACCTAATTAGGGTTATGAATTTCCTAAGTTTGCTAGGGTTTTGAGGTACCTTAACAAGAAAAATGTCAAACAAATGGGAAATGCAAGATCAATTCATGCCAATTTAACCCTACAAACTACATGATATGCAAGACACAATGCAAAAAGAATCAAAGTCCAACTCTCAATAACTAGGCAGAAATGAATTTTTGAATATTGGATCAAAATAATGCTTTGAAATTGAATTAATTCCATGGAAAATTGTCAAAATGCATTAAGATCAAAAAAGAAATTTGGTTTGAGGGTTGGACAATGTTTCTAAATGATTTTAAAGGTTTCATGAATTTTTTGGTGATTTTTAAATACCTAAAAGTATTTTTAATTAATTAATTCTCATTAATTAATTAAAAATAAACTTTTAAATGATTTAAAAATATTTTTTTATGCAAAAAATAAAAATAAAAATGTTTTTTGTTTCTGAAAATTAATAAAAGTTTGTACAAAATTTTTCAGAATTTTAAAAATTGTTTTACTATTTTAAAATAAATGGACAAAACAAATGAAATAAAATGAAAAATAAAATGGATTTATGGAGAAGTCAACGCATCCAATGGACAGGATTTGAATAAAAAGAGAGGGAATTGACGCGCGCGAGATTGGAGGGCCAGGATTCATTCTGAGGTTTGAAATAAATTAATCCTAATTAATTAAGTAAATGACTGGATTAGGGTTAAGTGAGTGGATCTGGACCATCCAAACACGCGCCAGTCAAACAAAGTCAACCAATCCTACGCTCAGAATTCAAACTCTCATTAATTACAGGGATTAGCCCTAATTACTTTCAGGTGGCCGGAGAAGACTTCCGGTCGTCTTCTCCGGCAAGACCCTCACCTGAAAGTTGCCAAAATCTTCAAAACTTCATGAAAACGAAAACTAACTACCCAGAAATCATCCCCATGCCAAACTAGATCAAAACCCCCATTCAAACATCATTTTTCATTCATCAATCAGCCAAATCGAAGCAAAACGTTTCTAGGGCAAAAAATTTCAGAACATTCATACATCCTGGTTTCTCAACCATTTTCAAAAGTAAACACATATTCATGATCAGGGAAGTGCATAGAAGCTTTTAAGAACTTAAAATGGAGTTTCTGGAAAAAAGTTTGAGATGGCTACCTGAACTGAAGCTTTAGTTCCTGGCACTTTCTGGCTGATGTCTTGCTTGCAATCAACTCCCCTGGACCTCCTGAGAAGCTTTCAAGGCTTGTTTGAAGTTTGCAATGGCTGGTTTGAGAGATGGCAGAAGTTCTGTTCAATGGCAGGTGGTGATCGTGTTTTTGATTCTTTGAGTTTCAGGCTATGGTGAGGGGTGGTTTGTGATCAGGGAAGTGTGTTGAGTTGATTTGTGAAGTTAGTTTTTGTGTTTGTGGCTTGTGCAAGCAGTTTCGAAAGCTTTTGCAAAATGGTATGGAAATGAGAATGCTGTCTTAGAGAGTGCTTCAGGCCTGTGTTTTGTATGCTTTGGCTTGCTTTTGATTTGCATAAACTATGGTGATAGGTCAGATGAGGTGATGTGTGCTTTTGTGATAGGTATGGCTCAAGTTGCCAAAATGTCAAAGTTGTGTAAGAGAAGCATGGGCTACTTTCTAGCCAAGGACAAAAGGTGTGTCCTGCGCAGCATGATGTGGGGAGAACCCTAGGATGGTTCATGAAGTCAGCAAGCAAGTGGATTGTAACTTATGATGAGTTTTGCAAGTTGGTTCACTTTTGCTTCTTATGAAAAATCTTGTTCCATAAGCCATAAAAATGTGTGATTCTTTGGTGCAATCTGACTTTTAGGTCTTGTATGATCATGTTGTGAAGTTTAGAAGTCCATTTGATAACTTAATTTGCCTTGAGAAGTGAATTTGCAACTTTGCCTCTTTGGTGGAAAACTTCAAATTTTGTGATTTTTGCCAACTTTGACAAGCCATAAATCTTGATCCAAAATGAATTAGGTCATGTTCTTGTACTTTTTGAAAAGGGAATGATCCATTCTACAACTTTCATGACCAAATTTTTTCCATTTAAAGCATTTTTGAATCAAAAAGCAAGGGTTGAAAAAGTTTCCCAAAATGGCAATTTCATTAAAAAGTCAACTTTCCCAAAAGGTCAACTTTGCAAAAGACTTGAAATTCTTCAATTTTGTGAACTTCCCACTTCTTCTATGATCAAATAAAGATCATATACAATCAAAATGATGAAGAACACCCTTTGGTTGGGTCATTGGGGGCCTCAGATGCCCTGACTTTGCACTGACTTGCTTGAAAAGTCAACTCTTGATCAGATGACTTCCCCAAGGAATTTCTTCATGAAAATTGATATACATACTCCCTATACCATATAGAGACCAATAGAAACAAGAATGACCAAAAAATTTGGAGTTATGGCCTTTGAAACCAAAACCCTAATTCTAGGTCATCTGTGCAGTCAAACCTGGCTCTGCTTCCATGCCATTCTCAGTTCTTGTGATTCTTTGACTTCTTTGACTTTGAGAGGATTCAATATGATGTTTGAAAACACATAGACCTCTTTGAAGTGATTGATGGCCTTTGGAGTGGCTCAAGAAGATCTTGGATTGCTCAGATCACAAACCCTAGATGCAGATGACTTAGAACCAATGCAATGAATCAAAAATGTAATATGAGATGGTATGATTGAAATTATGCATATGAAAATGATCACAAGCCATGGTGTGAATGGGTGAGGGCAAATTTGGGGTGTTTACAGCTGCCCCTATTCAAACATGAGTTAGCTGTGCAGGATGTAAGCAATGGCTTAACAGGCAAACAAGATAACTTGTGGTTGAATACCAAAGACAGTCCAAAATTTGCACTCACAGAATGAAGAAGAAAAGGGATATAGATTGTAAAGGAAAATAAAATATATTGTAAAGTGTGGGCGACGGAGGACGACCGTCGAGCAGAGGACGACTGCTGGGTAAAGAGCAATGACGGGGACGACCGACATGCTGGAGAAGTGCGAAAAATAAAGCAATGACGGGGACGGCCGACATGCTGGGGATAAAAGGGATCATGATGGGGACGGCCATCAAGTAAAGTTATAAGCTTCTCTGGGGATCTAATAAAAATGATGGGGACGGCCATCAAGTTCATAAAGTGATGCAAGCAACGATGGGGACGACCATCGGGCTAAACTGATGAAGGGCGATCATCAGGAAAAGAAAAGGGACCACGATGGGGACGACCATCGGGTTAAAGAATAAATGAAATAATGATGAGGGACGGTCATCAAAGGTGAAGGACGATCACCTAGCAGGGGACGGCTGCTGAAAATATCACGACATAGGACGAATGCCGGATAAAAGGTCAACGATGGGGACGGCCATCGGATGAGCATGATGAAGGACGGTCATCAAGAGGTGAAGGACGATCACCTAGCAGGGAACGACTGCTCTCAAAGTTTATCACGACGTAGGACGAACGCCAGATAAAAAGATCAACGATGGGGACGGCCATCGGATAAAATGATGAAGGACGATCATCAAAAAGATGAAGGACGATCACCTAGCAGGGGACGGCTGCTAAAAATATCACGACATAGGACGAATGTCGGATAATAGATCAACGATGGGGACGGCCATCGGATGAGCATGATGAAGGACGATCATCAAGAGGTGAAGGACGATCACCTAGCAGGGTACGGCTGCTCTCAGGGTGTATCATGACATAGGACGAATGTCAGATAGAAAAAGTAATTTTGCTTTGTTGGCGATATACTGGGGATATAGTAAACATGGACGAGTGTTTACATCCAAGAAATAAAGGTATAAGTGTTTAGATGTTTGTGTATAGATAAAAGATGCGGACGAACATCCTTAAGACTACGATACGGATGAGTATCGAGTAGAAACAAATACTGACACGTGTTCAGAGATGATGATACAGACGAGTATCAGCTGGTTAACAGAGAACACGGATGAGTGTTGAATCTGAGGGGACTCTTCTGGGGAATAGTAGACATGGACGAGTGTCTATATTCAAGAAGACAAGAGTGTTTGACACAGTATGTGGATTAAAGATGCGGACGAGCATCCTTAAGACTATGATACAGACGAGTATCAGGTAGAAACAAACGCTTGACGCATGTTCTGAGATGTCGGTACGGACGAGTACCAACTGGTTAACAAAGAATAAGGACTAGCGTTGAATCTGCGGGGATTTAAGTGGTATATACAAGATACGGACGAGTACCTGTATAAGAGTAACATGAGTAGTGAGTATGAGTGATGTATAGATGAGGGTTTAACCTGCTGGGGAGAGTGACACGGACGAGTGTCAAGAGAAAAAAGTGTAGTATAAACAAATATCTGATATACAAAGTGTATGTATCTGTGAGTGCAAAGAGGATGCTTTGGCTTTGTGCTGGGGATATGACACGGACGGGTGCCACAAGGAGTATATACTGGTGTTTGTGAATGTGGGGCAACTGCTTCAGCTTTAGCTCTCTGTTGGGGAACCTGGGGAGTTTTCTGTATATTGTTGATGGACTGTCAGAATTTACAAGTGTTCAGTTCGACACATGGCTTATGATTATGCAATATGTTTGATTTTTGCCGTAATGCTCCGTATTAGACGGAATGCTACGCTTTGTGGGAAAGATATGATGTGCATGCTATGATTATGCAAGGATACCAATCCGGGATTCGGATCCCGTTGCTGTGAAGATCTCTGGTCGATCTATTTGAAGTGGACATCCCAGTTGGGGATGAGATCATTGGTAGATCTGTCGAGATGCGTCTGCTTGGGGAAATGGGTCAATGATAGACCTATTCCAGTAATGAGGGACCCATCTGGGGTTTGTAGAAGCTTTCGTCACTCTGTTGTGATCCCTTCATGCGTTGCTCTTCTGATAGAGGCTGAAATTCTGTGGGGAAGTGGTTCCCTGACTTTGTACTTGGCTGAGGAGGAAGAATGATCGGCACCTCGGCTGGGGGAGAAATAACAAGTGGCAACTCAGCTGGGGAGAAAACACTTTGAGTGCTAAGAATGAGTGTTGATTTTCCAGCTTGCTGGGATGAAGCTCACATGCCCCATGTTGCGTTTTTGAATACCTGCAATCCTGCAAGGATAGAGAAACGCACAAGTTATCCCGAGGTATCCCTTACCGGATTCCGTCATAAGAGTTAGACACTCCCGGGAATAAGTATATTTCCTGAAAGCACATAGTTTTTATTTTTGAAGATAAGCATCTGTATTTATGCAATCGGTATTTTAAGGACATCAGACATTTTTGCAAATGAAAATGTACAAGACGAAACATGACTGAAAATCTGATTTTATTAATTCATGTGCCCTGAATTGGCAAGATACAGTCAAAGAAACAAATCCCCTGAAATGAGGAGATTGTTACAAAATGAGAAACAAAATGCTGGCAATGTTTGTCGACGCTTCGAGGAGCTTCCCTTCTGCTATGACTCGTATGACATTTGATGTTCTTCTCGTCTTGCTTTCTGAAGAAGGCTGATTTTGATAAAAGCTTGATCCTTCCGAAGCTTACCAAGTTGTAAGTGATACAGACGAATTCAACATGCAGTTGTTCGCTTATTCCCTTATTTTGTATGGATCGCCCTTTCGGGTTTTCAATCCATCGGGATACCCATTTTTGCCTGAGTTGTCCAATGCGGCTTTTCAACTCAGCGAGTGTACATTTTTTGTTTATTTTCCCTTATTTTTGCCCGAGTCTTTTATTCTGTTTTTGACTCGTCGGGATGCCCTATTTTTGCCTGGACTTACATTCTGTTTTTATGTCCAGCGGGTCATTTTTATGCGAAGTATTTTTTAACTGCATCTGAATTCACAGGGGACGGGAAGTCTTCACCGTCCATAGTACTGAGCATCAGTGCTCCACCTGAGAAAACTTTCTTTACTACAAATGGTCCTTCATAATTCGGAGTCCACTTGCCCCTATGGTCTGTATGAGGAGGGAGGATCCTTTTCAACACAAGATCCCCTACTTGGTACTCTCGGTGCCTAACTTTCTGATCGAAGGCTCTCTTCATTCTTTTCTGATACAACTGCCCATGACAGATTGCAGCTAATCTCTTCTCTTCAATCAGACTTAGTTGTTCGTATCGGGATCGGACCCACTCTGCTTCGTTCAGCTTAACATCCATCAATACCCGTAGGGAGGGTAATTCAACTTCAACTGGTAGGACTGCTTCCATACCATACACAAGTTGATACGGTGTTGCCCCAGTAGACGTTCTAATTGACGTGCGGTACCCATGCAAGGCAAACGGTAGCATTTCATGCCAGTCTTTGTAGGTGACTACCATCTTCTGCACAATCTTCTTGATATTCTTATTAGCTTCCTCAACAGCGCCGTTCATCTTTGGCCTGTAAGGAGAAGAATTGTGGTGTTGGATCTTGAAGTCCCGACATAGTTCTGCCATCATTTTGTTGTTTAAGTTGGAACCATTATCAGTAATGATTCGCTCGGGAACTCCGTATCGACAGATGATATCTCTCTTCAGAAATCGGGCTACCACTTGCCTTGTAACGTTTGCATAGGAAGCTGCTTCGACCCACTTGGTGAAATAGTCAATGGCAACCAGGATGAATCTGTGGCCATTTGAAGCAGTCGGTTCGATTTTGCCAATCATGTCAATGCCCCACATAGCAAAGGGCCAGGGTGAAGACATCACATTCAAAGGATTGGGAGGCACATGCACCTTATCCGCATAAATCTGGCATTTATGGCATTTTCTGGCATAGGCACAACAGTCGGCATCCATTTTGATCCAGTAATAACCTGATCTTAGCAATTTCTTGGCCATTGTATGTCCTCCTGCATGGGTACCAAAGGATCCTTCATGCACTTCATGCATTAACAAGTCTGCTTCTGTTCTGTCAACACATCTGAGGAGTACCATATCAAAGTTCCTCTTGTACAAAGAACCATCAGTGTTCATGAAGAAACTACCAGCAAGCCTTCTTAATGTCTTCTTATCATTGGAAGATGCCCCAGGTGGGTATGTTTGATCCTCCAAGAAGCACTTAATGTCATGGAACCAAGGCTTATCATCTTTGACAACATCTGCTGCGAACACATATGCCGGTCTGTCAAGTCTGGACACTGAAATTCGAGGTACAAAGTTGGCAGTTTGAACTTTGATCATGGATGAAATGGTAGCCAGAGCATCTGCAAACTGATTCTCGTCCCGAGGGATATACTCAAGCTTGACTGTTGTAAAGAAAGTCAATAACCTCCTTGTATAATCCCTGTAAGGTATCAGATGATCTTGGTGTGTGTACCATTTTCCGTTGGTTTGATTAACTACCAGAGCTGAATCTCCGAATACAGTCAATGTCTTGATCCTGAGGTCAATGGCTTCCTCAAGACCCATAATGCAAGCTTCGTATTCAGCTTCGTTGTTAGTGCAGTTAAAGGTGAGTTTTGCCGAGAAAGGCATGTGAACTCCTTTAGGTGTAATGAGTACTGCACCAACACCACAACCATTCATATTAACAGCCCCATCAAACATCATAGTCCATTCTTCTTCCGGGTCAGGCCCTTCAGTGTGAATAGGCTCTTCACGATCTTTTGCTTTTATGAACATGATGTCTTCATCAGGGAAGTCAAATCTCATAGGCTGGTAATCATCAATGGGTTACTCAGCAAGATATTCAGACAATACACTGCCCTTGATGGCTTTCTGAGATGTGTATTGGATGTCATATTCCATGAGGATCATTTGCCATCTTGCAACCCGTCCGGTAAGAGCTGGCTTCTCAAATATGTACTTAACTGGGTCCATCTTTGAGATCAATAAGGTAGTGTGGGTCAACATATACTGTCTCAGTCGGCGAGCAGCCCACGCTAAAGCACAGCAAGTTTTCTCGAGCAGTGAATAACGTTGTTCACAGTCGGTAAACTTTTTGCTTAGGTAGTATATTGCATACTCTTTTCGACCAGACTCGTCATGCTGGCCCAACACACACCCCATCGACTCTTCTAATACTGTCAAGTACATGATTAGAGGTCTTCCTTCAACTGGAGGCATAAGGATTGGAGGCTCTTGTAAGTATTCCTTGATCTTGTCAAAAGCCTTCTGGCAGTCTTCGTTCCACCTGACCGTCTGTTCTTTTCTTAGCAGTTTGAACAAGGGCTCACAGGTTACCGTAAGGTGAGATATGAACCGTGAAATATAGTTCAATCGTCCTAAGAACCCTCGAACTTCTTTTTCTGACTTTGGTGCAGGCATTTCTTGGATGGCTTTGACTTTATCAGGGTCAACTTCAATCCCTTTCTCGCTTACAATAAAGCCCAGCAGCTTACCAGATCGTACCCCGAATGTGCACTTGTTGGGGTTCAACTTTAGTTGGTACTTCCTCAGACGCTTGAATAGCTTCAGCAGATTTACCAGGTGGTCTTCTTCAGTGATGGACTTGAAAATCATGTCATCCACATAACATTCGATTTCTTTATGGTTCATATCGTGGAATAATGTTACCATAGCCCGTTGATATGTTGCACCAGCATTCTTCAGTCCGAATGGCATCACCTTATAACAGAACGTGCCCCAAGGTGTGATGAAGGTTGTCTTCTCCATGTCTTCAAGTGACATCTTGATCTGATTGTATCCTGAAAATCCGTCCATGAAGGAGAATACCGAGAACTGAGCTGTATTATCAACCAATACATCAATGTGAGGTAATGGGAAGTCATCTTTCGGGCTGGCTCTGTTCAGATCCCGGTAGTCCACGCACATCCTCACCTTGCCATCCTTCTTAGGCACAGGTACAATATTAGCAACCCACGGTGGATAGCTCGTTACAGCAAGGAACCCGGCGTCCCACTGCTTTTGTACCTCTTCCTTTATCTTCATTGCCATGTCCGGTCGAGTACGGCGTAGCTTCTGTTTAACTGGTGGGCAGTCTTCTCTTAAAGGCAGCTTGTGAATGACAATATCGGTGTCCAACCCTGGCATATCCTGATAAGACCAAGCAAACACATCCACATATTCACGAAGCAGGCCCATCAGTTGTTCCTTTACTGAGTCTTGTAAGCAGGCCCCGATCTTAACCTCTTTCACATCTTCATCAGTACCAAGATTAATCGTTTCGACCTCCTCCTGATGAGGAGTGATAACCTTCTCCTCTTGCCTTAACAACCTGGCTAGCTCTTCAGGAAGCTCATAGTCTTCTTCAACCCCTTCATCAGCTTGATTGATTGGATTGTCAAAGTCATACAAAGCCATAGCTGTGCTGTTGTCGGTGCAGTCTGAAAGGCACTCTCTGCAAGGGTTTAGATTGTTCATTTTTAGTGATTGATTTTAATCTTGTTTAGAAAAGTGAAATAAAGTTGTCATTTTGAAAACATTGCCATTTTTATTTTTGTACAAAAAGAAAAATGAAAAACAGTGAGCGGAAAAGAAAAAGACTCATTTGCAAAAGATGTCCGATATTCATTGATTAATCTTGTTGCACAAAAATTACAGATGGCCCGATTACAAAATGAGTCTTGTCATCTTGGGCAAGATGCAAGACTTGATGCATGCTTAAAATATACAGGAAATAATAATTACTCTGCAGGAGTAACTCTTATAATTTCCTGGGAAGACCAGTTTGAGATACTGCTCCCCGGGATCCTTGGACGTATCCAACTCTCCAGGTTGCGGTCGCTTTCATCCTCGTCTTCCAAGTTGTTCACGGCATCGGGGGTGAGCATCCCCCCACTGACAAAATTGGGCTTCTTAGCAGCCTCTGCTTGATCTTGTTGAGTTGGTTTGTAACCCAACCCAAATCTATCCTCCTTCTTCTCTACAGGCAACAACTTGCCCCAGCCTTGGGCAGTCCCTTCTTCAACAACCTTTCGGGCTTGTTGATAAGATGTCATTGAGGTTCCAGGTACAGCAGATGTTTCATTTATGTTCAAGGCCTCGAACCCTTGACTCATAGTTTCGTGGATCTCCCCATCCATCTCAATGTATTTGTATGTAGCCAGATGGCTAACAAAAATATCTTCCTCTCCACAAATAGTAACGACTTGGCCCTCCCACTCGAATTTTAACTTCTGGTGAAGGGTAGACGTAACTGCGCCAGCGGCATGAATCCAAGGTCTACCCAACAAACAGTTGTAGGCCGGCTGAATGTCCATCACGTAGAAGGTCGTTTTGAAAGTTTGTGGGCCAATCGTTATAGGCAACTCAATTTCTCCCAGAACTGATCTCTTAGAACCGTCGAAGGCTCTCACTACCAAGTTACTGGGGCGTAATGCCAATCCTTCATACTCTAGCTTCACAAGGGCTTTTTTAGGTAAGACATTAAGGGATGATCCTGTGTCTACCAGCACATGGGAAAGAACTGCACCCTTACACTCCAAGGTGATGTGCAAAGCCTTGTTGTGATTGCGGCCTTCCGTAGTCAAATCAGTGTTGGTAAATCCTAGTCCATTAATAGCATTAACATTTCCAACCACAGCCTCCAACTGATTGACGGTAATCTCCTCTGGCACATAAGCTGCGTGCAAGACTTTTAGTAGTGCGTTCCGATGAGCCTCGGAGCACATTAACAATGATAAAATGGAGATCTTGGAAGGTGTCTGGTGAAGCTGGTCCACTATCTTGTAATCACTTTTCTTGATGATTCTCATGAATTCATTAACCTCTTGATCAAAAGGGGTTTTCAAAACTTCTTTAGCAACTTGATCTTCTTGCACCATGCTCTTCCCTTTTGCCTTGGCAGCAGCTTCTGCTTCGGCACTGGGTCTTGGAATTTGTGGGGCAAAGAGACGTCCGCTTCGAGTGAAGCCTCCGCCTCCTCCCACATTGTCTATTTGTGGTGGAGAAGTTGATGATTCCAAAGTGATTTTCTGTCCTTCGCAGTATAGATCGGAGTCGTAATGCCAAGGGATGGCATTACTGCTTTCATAAGGTACTGGCCCAGGCACTGTGATAGTGACTGGACTGATAGAAGCTGCAGAAGGGACCATGATAGTATGTGGATCATAGTATATTGTGACTGGTGCTCTGATAGGAGTGGCATTTAGTGAGTTGTAGGCAGAATCATTTGCAGGATCATAATAAATTGTAACCGTTGAGATACTTTCATTGTTTGCTGTTGATGTTGTAGGAGACACTGTTGACTGGATGGATGTTGTTGTTGTAGGAGATTCTGAATGAAGGGGTGCTGAAGTTGTAGAAGGGATGTTTGCTGATATTTGGTCCGTTGAAGTAACAGATGAAGCATTTGTTGATGAGATTGAAGAGTTGTTTGGAACAATTATTGTTGCAGTTGTAGGAGACTCGGGAACTATTGTTAAGGAGATTGCTGGATTGGTAGGTATTGATGTTGTGATTTGGAGCAGGCCACTCTGGATGAGACCATCTATGCCATCTCTCAAGTTATCACACCCATTCATTGAAATGTTGCAATAGGCACATCCTAGCTCACATCCCGGGAACATTTGACATTCAAGGAGTTGAGCTTTAATCTCTACCAAGGGTGTCCGAATCTGACCCACACTGGTTATCAAGTAAGACGGCCTATCTTCCTCGATAGCATTGATTCTGGGTCCTCCGTGGTTGGGCATAGGGTTTTTGTTTACATTTGGTGGGGGTGCATAGTTTAGAGCCTTGGAATCCACTAGATCCTGTACTTTCATGTGCAAAGCTCTGCACTTCTCTGTACTGTGGCCAGGTGCATTTGAGTGAAAAGCACATCTGGCGCTGGCGTCATAATTTCTGGGCAGACTGGCATGATCCGGAGGTGCCAATGTCCTTAGCTCAACCAGGTTAAGTTTTAGGAGTTGTGGCAATAATGTGGCATAAGGCATAGGGATCGGATCGATCACCCTATTGGCCTGAGATGGTCTCTGTTGATACGGTCTTTGCTGACTGTTGTTGCTGGTGTTGTTGTAGTTTCTCTGAGGAGGATACTGAGTTTGTTGTTGGTAATGGGGTTGTTGTTGTGGTTGATAAGCTGGTTGTGGATGAATTGGAGCGGGAATGGTGACAGCTGCCACTGACCTATGAACATACTGGGGCATCCCCCTGCTGGCATGGATAACATTAGTCTCACCTGTTCTTCTTGGGCCTACAAAAGGCTTTCTGGGGTTGTTGGACGAGCTCGCTCCATTGTCGGAAATCTTACCCATCTTTAGTAGGCTCTCAATTCTTTCTCCAGCTATGACTACATCCGCAAAGCTGGTGGAAGAAAAAGCAGCTAGCCTATCAATGTATGTCCCTTGGAGGGTGTTCATAAACATGTCGGCCATCTCCCTCTCCGACATGGGTGGTTGGACAGCAGCAGCAAGCTGTCTCCACCTCTGGGCGTACTCTCGGAAGCTTTCTCTGGATGATTGTGACATTCCCATCAGGAGGGTCCTGTTAGGAGCCATATCCAAATTATACTGGTATTGTCTAATGAAGGCCTCAGCCAAGTCCTTCCAGCATCTGATGGTCGCTCTAGTCAAATGAGAGTACCATTCCCTTGAAGCTCCTGTTAAGCTATCCTCAAAATAAAACATCCATAGCTTTTCATCCATGGTATATGCCTTCAGCCTCCCCAGAAAGGATTGCAAGTGGGTCCGTGGACAGGAGGTTCCGTTGTACTTCTCAAAGCACGGAGGTTTAAACTTATGGGGAATCCTGACCCCGTCCACTAAGCCCATGTCCATAACATCAAAACCCAGGGAGTTTTGAGATTCCAAGGACCTTAATTTTTTCAGCAATTTCATCTAGCCTTCTGTCATAGGCTTCATCCCCAGCTCCCATCACTGTGAACTGATCTTCCTGGGGGTCTTCTTGCAGTACTCTACCTGTAGTAGCATTCCCTTGTACATTAGAAGGGATGTTGATCTCTGGGTGAAGGTGAGGCCCATAAACTGGGTCATCTGATTTCTCATTTCCAGTCTCTCATTGGCCATTTGAGCCCTGACCTCTGTAAGATCATGTTGTACCTGGTCCATCTGTATACCCGGAAGGTTGTTGCGGGTTGGATATCTGTGTGGACGGTTGAGTGGGAACACCCGACGTCGAGCAATAGTTCCTGAGATCACAACAGAGTTAGTAACAAAAACAAAACAAACCTACAAAACAAACACAGGTTAGTATGCAATGCAGTATGCTTATTTGTTTCCAAGGTATCCGGCTTGGCACTTGGTTTTGACCTTTCCAGACCCTGAGGAAGATGCTTTTTGATGTTGCTTGCAAAAACTCAGATAAAACAAACCAATACATATATTACAAAAAGTGAATGATACATAGTTTGTCTTTTACAATACATGCCCTCTGAGGGGTCAAGATACAACATAAAAGGAGAAGTACAATGAAAAGAGAACAACAACAAGCAAAAGTCAGACACCAAGACCAAACTCATCCTCCTGAACTTCCTTTAGAAGTGCTTCAGTCACAGGATCAGCTGGACGCTCTGTGAGGTTCCTGATAAGAAGATTCCTGGTAGCAACAGCTGCAGTTAGCTTCTTGTGTCGACTCTGGTCTTTTGACCTTTTCACACCAGCTCTAATCTTCAACTCTGAGATCTCTCACTGGGCTGCTAGCAGGGCTTCCTGTTGCTCCTTTGCACTAGCTTCCAACTGCTCAATCTTGTTCTGAGTCCTCTTATCTTCCAGAGTACGAGCTTCGGTGATCCTGACCCACCTAGCTTGACTCTCTTTCTGATACAAATCAGTCCTGGCTTTCTGGAACTGAGCCTCCTTGCAGGCATTCTTCAAGATCTTCTCTCCAGCCATTGACTTCTTAATGTAGTCCTCTGACTTCTCAATCCTAGCTAGATGCTCCACCTTTAGCTTTTCCAACCTTTCAATGTCCAGCCGGCCATCACTCCTCTCCCAGAGGGTCTTCTGTAGAGCCTGAGTCAGATTCTCATTTATCTCTTTCAGTTTCTCAAACTCCTCTAAGCTGACAGTAGCCGGAGGTGGTGCTGTGGATGGCCCAGGGGTGTCCTCAATGGTGAAGGGCATCCCAGAAATTTGAGCCCTGGCATGAGACCACTCATAGTACTGAGCTGAGGCCACATTGTTGCATCTTCCTAGAATTGCCATTCCCTTGGTCTGGACATTGTCCCAAGCCCAGGATGCTTGCCTGACAATAGCTAGATTAGGCTTAACCTCACAATAAAGGGTTTCAGCCAAGTCTTGTGCTCTAGGAGAATGGACCAATGCATAGCCCAATTGTCTTTTGAATAACAGAGGGTTGTAGTTGATGCAACCCTTCACTCCTATCAGGGGTACATTGGGGAACTGTCCACAACTAGTAATGATGTCCCTGCCTTTGGTGCTCTGAGTGCACCACCTGATGTCAGCTGAGGTCAAAGCAATGAGTCTTCTAGCCCAATTCTTTTGCTGGTGAGGATTCAAGAATGCATCAGTCTTGGGCAAGTGTTTGAGCAGCCAGGTATGGAACAGGGGAGCACAGCATCTCACCAATCTTCCTCTCTGCTTTTCATTCCTTTGGTGAACAGAGTAGTAGAAATCTCCCAGTAAGGTGGGCATTGGGTTCCTCTGGATGAAAAGATGGATTGCATTCTTGCTAATAAACTTAGGCTCATCTGCAAATAATATGACCCCATATATGCTAAGGGTCAATAATGCACAGACTGCCTTCCATTCTCCCAAGGAGGCCTTCAGGATGGCCTGAGAAGTCAAGAAATCCAAATGTAGACCAGAGATTCCAGCCTTGGTAGTCATGTTCTGCCCAATCAGACAAGGTTCCAGATACAATGCCTTTGCCACTTCTTCATTACTGGGAAAAGCCATCTCAGGGTTGAAGGGGACACCACCCCTGACAGGTACACCAACCAATGATGAATACTCCTCTAATAAAGGCCCCAACTGAAAATCCTGGAAGGTGAAGCACCTCAGAGGGGGATCATAGAACTGCAGGCAAGTATGAATCAAGCTCCTCTGGGAAGGGTCCAAATCCATAACCACATCAAGTATGCCTCCATAATGTTCTCTGAATAGTGGTATATGGTCTGGAGTAATCAAGGCCTGGATCCTCCTGATGTTAGCCAACTCAGGCTCAAAGAAATGGTAGGAGATGTTACTCTTCTTGGGTGCCATGTTGCTGAAGAAGAGCTGAGACAGATGCTGATGATGGAGAATAGAACTGAAGATGGGCCACTGACAGGCTGATGCTAGTGATACAAGTGACTGAAGCAGGTAGCTGATGGGGATAGCTGAAGCAGATACTGGTAAAGATAGGTCTATGCAGATGAAGGGGTCAAAACCAAGCCAAAATATATGATGGATACCCTGAAAAACAAATAAGCAAATGTCAAAATGATGCAATGATGATGTATGCAAATGATATGCAAGGGTTTGTGATCAAGCCGGATCTGATTGCTGCTTTGATAAAAAGTCCATGTATGTTCAAGAAATCCAGATGGAGGTTCATAAGTCCAGTAACCAAGGTGGGGGACTCAAATAAAGAGTCACATGTCCAGGGTTAAAATCACAAGAACTGTTCCAAAATGGAGTACTCTTAATCAAAACAAAGTAACAGGGTATGCTGAGGTCAAGGGTACCTGCAAACCTGTAAACAGCCCAACCCCCTCACAGGTGGTGTTCTAAAACAAGGATCCTCAGACTTGGATCAGTTATGAGAAGTGTAAACACTTCTAACCCGGAGGTACAATGTTTACAATAACCATAAAAGATCCTCCTCTAATTCACCTCAGTTTCTGAAGGTCATAACTAAAGGTCATCCATACTTAGCAGGCTTCCCAGATAGCCCTAGCACTACAGGAAATTTGTAGCACAGAGTTCTCAAGAAGAAACCCATATCTGAACTGTGTTTCATATTCCCGCACCAGACCGAAATGGAATGGGAAAGAACATGAACCACTCTAGCCTAGGTGTCACTCAGGTCCCAGGTATAGGACCTCAACTCTCAATAGAACACCCACCCACCAAAGCAACAAACCAGATCCAGCCAGCACAGTATGACAGTATGATATATGTAAAGCTATAAAGAAAGCAATAAACAAAACTGTACATAAAGTAATAAACAAAACAAAAATACAAACACAGATAGCACATAACACCCCAGTAAACACAAATCAAACAAGCGCTAGGAGGAACCCACAAAAAGAACCAGAAGCCCTGGTTACAGTATAAATCCCCAGCAGAGTCGCCAAGCTGTCGCTCCCACCAAAATGACACCTGGTGTGAAGGGGTACAGACGCGAACGGTCGGCGAAAGGAGGATGTGAGAACACACAGGAGTGAACTCACAGGGAATGAAAAGAGTCGCCAGCTAGGCATTTTTATCCCGAAGGAAAGGCAATGCTGCATAGGCCTAGAAAGATATGGATAAGACGGTTGCGAACCAGAGAGACTGAGAAAGGGGGTTGGTTACAACCTGGGAAGGTATTAGCACCCAGATTGTCCGTCGTACTCGACGGGATCCACGCTTAAAAGATTTGTGTTTTAAAGGGGTAGTGTCAGTGCAATTTGTGTATAAAAGAGCTGGAAAAAGATGTACAGGTGTCAGTGTAAAAGAAGTGCAAAGTGTGATATATACAGTGTCAGTGTAAGGATGAGAGTATGCTCATGATCATGAGGCTAAGAGGATGATGCTGAGAGAGGGGGAATATACAGAGACTTTTGTTCGATAACTATCAAGTTATGCCTACGTATCCTCTCGTGCAATGAGGAAGCCAGAACACCGTAGTTCGACCCAAAGAGACTGAAAGATGAAATGACTTGTGAACTGCTTGCTTGCCTATGCTCAAGTGTATGACCTGTCTGGCTCAGGTGCTAACTGTATTGCATTAGACGGAAGAAGCGAGTTCTCGTTTATGAGTGAGTGAGATGAGAAAAGAATCCCGAAGGAGACGATTATTGTTTGTTTTTGCATTTTCAGTCTTTTATTGCTTTTGAAAGTTTGTCATAAGTTAATGAGCTTAAGCCTAAACCAATGGATTTAGTAAACCCATCACATCTTCCCTCTGATTAGGGGTAATGAGAATACCTTAAGTGTGAAGTCAGCTTCTCACACTTAATCACCATGATGTAGGATTAAGATCATTAACCTACTTGTGATTATTTAGATGTTTTTGTTGTTTTTGTTTAGTGTTAAGTGATGAGATTAAGCCATAATCAGGGATTAAACAGACTCATTACACCATCCTAATAGAAGGATAACAGATGAGAATGCTTAAGCTAAGGAAAGCTCCTCAACTTAATCCATGGTTAGGGATTAAACTCATGACAAAACAAAGCCTTTATTAGATGGATTTTAGTTAATGATAAGATGAAGAAGTGATTTTTTAGGGTTTGTAAGACAACTTGAGGGGGACTTGTCCATTAACACTAGGGTTAGTCCTTCTTAACCAATTAAGGAAGAATTAGAACCCTAATGCAAGGCCCAAGTTACAAGCTTGATGTCTTGATGATTATTAAGTGAATTGATTAAAATATTTAAACACATTAAGGGTTTAACACTTAGGATTAAAGTTATACACTCCATCCTAATAGAAGGATGCAGGCATAAGCTTAATCACAAAGCCTTAAAGCCTTTAGGGTTTAGTCCCTGATTATGAGGTGAGAAGAGAAGACTCAATGAGACACAAAGGTAAAACTAAGTGGGGGACTAATAAAAACCCTAATCATTGTCATGCTTGGTTGTTCCTAAGGTTTGTGAGGTTTAACAAGAGAGATCTTCAAAGGAACCACCAGGAAGCAGATGAAAGGAGCAAAGAGAGGCAAAGTAACTTGCTTCATTTAAGGAGACAAGTCACCTGAGGAAAGAAAGTAAGAAGAACAAGAATGAGCATGCTCAATCTCAAACACAAAAACAAAATGCAGCAATGATGCATAAGAGAGATGAAAAGAAATTGTGAGAAGTGGAGGCAAATTCACTTCTCAAAGTGACTTACCACCTGAAAAGTTAGTAAAAGAAATGCAATGCAATGCAAAATGAAATGAAATGGCATGATGCAAACCAAAACCAGAAGCATATATGAGATGATAATGATGCTATGAGATGATGCAAACATGAAACAAGGCATGAGGATGATCACATGAACAAATGAATGCAAGAGAAACATGCTTGGAACCATGAACATACATGAAAAGTTAACAAATGCAAATGACATACAACATGGAAAATGGAAGATGCCATGATCAAACATGCTTCTAATATGTCTTAAGATGTCTAATGAATCAAATGGATGCACAAAATGCTATGGCAAGTCATGGTATGTGAGCAAATGCAAGATGAGTGCAAAAGGAAGCCCAAATTAGGGTTTATGATCAATGCATCAAACAAAAACCAAAACCAGAAGCAAACATCAAGATAAAAAATTGAAAATGCATTCAAGGGAACCCTAAACCTATACAAACTCACTGCCCAAAGGAGGGGTTCTAACTCTTAACCTAATTAGGGTTATGAATTTCCTAAGTTTGCTAGGGTTTTGAGGTACCTTAACAAGAAAAATGTCAAACAAATGGGAAATGCAAGATCAATTCATGCCAATTTAACCCTACAAACTACATGATATGCAAGACACAATGCAAAAAGAATCAAAGTCCAACTCTCAATAACTAGGCAGAAATGAATTTTTGAATATTGGATCAAAATAATGCTTTGAAATTGAATTAATTCCATGGAAAATTGTCAAAATGCATTAAGATCAAAAAAGAAATTTGGTTTGAGGGTTGGACAATGTTTCTAAATGATTTTAAAGGTTTCATGAATTTTTTGGTGATTTTTAAATACCTAAAAGTATTTTTAATTAATTAATTCTCATTAATTAATTAAAAATAAACTTTTAAATGATTTAAAAATATTTTTTTATGCAAAAAATAAAAATAAAAATGTTTTTGGTTTCTGAAAATTAATAAAAGTTTGTACAAAATTTTTCAGAATTTTAAAAATTGTTTTACTATTTTAAAATAAATGGACAAAACAAATGAAATAAAATGAAAAATAAAATGGATTTATGGAGAAGTCAACGCATCCAATGGACAGGATTTGAATAAAAAGAGAGGGAATTGACGCGCGCGAGATTGGAGGGCCAGGATTCATTCCGAGGTTTGAAATAAATTAATCCTAATTAATTAAGTAAATGACTGGATTAGGGTTAAGTGAGTGGATCTGGACCATCCAAACACGCGCCAGTCAAACAAAGTCAACCAATCCTACGCTCAGAATTCAAACTCTCATTAATTACAGGGATTAGCCCTAATTACTTTCAGGTGGCCGGAGAAGACTTCCGGTCGTCTTCTCCGGCAAGACCCTCACCTGAAAGTTGCCAAAATCTTCAAAACTTCATGAAAACGAAAACTAACTACCCAGAAATCATCCCCATGCCAAACTAGATCAAAACCCCCATTCAAACATCATTTTTCATTCATCAATCAGCCAAATCGAAGCAAAACGTTTCTAGGGCAAAAAATTTCAGAACATTCATACATCCTGGTTTCTCAACCATTTTCAAAAGTAAACACATATTCATGATCAGGGAAGTGCATAGAAGCTTTTAAGAACTTAAAATGGAGTTTCTGGAAAAAAGTTTGAGATGGCTACCTGAACTGAAGCTTTAGTTCCTGGCACTTTCTGGCTGATGTCTTGCTTGCAATCAACTCCCCTGGACCTCCTGAGAAGCTTTCAAGGCTTGTTTGAAGTTTGCAATGGCTGGTTTGAGAGATGGCAGAAGTTCTGTTCAATGGCAGGTGGTGATCGTGTTTTTGATTCTTTGAGTTTCAGGCTATGGTGAGGGGTGGTTTGTGATCAGGGAAGTGTGTTGAGTTGATTTGTGAAGTTAGTTTTTGTGTTTGTGGCTTGTGCAAGCAGTTTCGAAAGCTTTTGCAAAATGGTATGGAAATGAGAATGCTGTCTTAGAGAGTGTTTCAGGCCTGTGTTTTGTATGCTTTGGCTTGCTTTTGATTTGCATAAACTATGGTGATAGGTCAGATGAGGTGATGTGTGCTTTTGTGATAGGTATGGCTCAAGTTGCCAAAATGTCAAAGTTGTGTAAGAGAAGCATGGGCTACTTTCTAGCCAAGGACAAAAGGTGTGTCCTGCGCAGCATGATGTGGGGAGAACCCTAGGATGGTTCATGAAGTCAGCAAGCAAGTGGATTGTAACTTATGATGAGTTTTGCAAGTTGGTTCACTTTTGCTTCTTATGAAAAATCTTGTTCCATAAGCCATAAAAATGTGTGATTCTTTGGTGCAATCTGACTTTTAGGTCTTGTATGATCATGTTGTGAAGTTTAGAAGTCCATTTGATAACTTAATTTGCCTTGAGAAGTGAATTTGCAACTTTGCCTCTTTGGTGGAAAACTTCAAATTTTGTGATTTTTGCCAACTTTGACAAGCCATAACTCTTGATCCAAAATGAATTAGGTCATGTTCTTGTACTTTTTGAAAAGGGAATGATCCATTCTACAACTTTCATGACCAAAATTTTTCCATTTGAAGCATTTTTGAATCAAAAAGCAAGGGTTGAAAAAGTTTCCCAAAATGGCAATTTCATTAAAAAGTCAACTTTCCCAAAAGGTCAAATTTGCAAAAGACTTGAAATTCTTCAATTTTGTGAACTTCCCACTTCTTCTATGATCAAATAAAGATCAAATACAATCAAAATGATGAAGAACACCCTTTGGTTGGGTCATTGGGGGCCTCAGATGCCCTGACTTTGCACTGACTTGCTTGAAAAGTCAACTCTTGATCAGATGACTTCCCCCAAGGAATTTCTTCATGAAAATTGATATGCATACTCCCTATACCATATAGAGACCAATAGAAACAAGAATGACCAAAAAATTTGGAGTTATGGCCTTTGAAACCAAAACCCTAATTCTAGGTCATCTGTGCAGTCAAACCTGGCTCTGCTTCCATGCCATTCTCAGTTCTTGTGATTCTTTGACTTCTTTGACTTTGAGAGGGTTCAATATGATGTTTGAACACACATAGACCTCTTTTAAGTGATTGATGGCCTTTGGAGTGGCTCAAGAAGCTCTTGGATTGCTCAGATCACAAACCCTAGATGCAGATGACTTAGAACCAATGCAATGAATCAAAAATGTAATATGAGATGGTATGATTGAAATTATGCATATGAAAATGATCACAAGCCATGGTGTGAATGGGTGAGGGCAAATTTGGGGTGTTTACAACATGACACCAACAACTGCTAGGTGTTGAAAAACAAGATTCAAGACATGATTGAAGCTGGGGAAATTGAATTTGACCCTCCTGGGACCCCAAATGTAATCACTGCTCCTATGCCTAATCATGAGAAGACTGTTAATGTTATTGATGAAGCTTCCTATGTTTCCTCACTAGCTGACCTGACTACACCATTATCCATTATCAAGAAGAAGTTGGTGCAGGCTGGGTTCTTTCCAGGTTGCAATGAAGACTGTTTTTATTGTGCCTACAAACCTGATAGCTGCTGGAAGTTGAAGGATGGTATTCAACGCCTCATGGACAATTACATTATATTGTTTGAGAGAACTCCTTATGTGGAAAATATGTGTGAAGATCTGACTAGAAACATGAAGCTTGAAGATGTAACTATGGTTGATAAAGTTCCAGTGAAAATTACCTCCAAAGGTCCTGTCAGGATCACCTCTAAAGGTCCTGTCAGGATTACATCCAGAGGACCAGTGAAAATTACTGCCGAAGGCCCTGTGAATACTGTTACTGAAGCTAGAGTAGCTCCAATGATCATTACTACTCCTGGCCCTGTTCCTTATACCTCTGATGAAGCTACACCCTGGAATTATGGTTCTGATTTTTATATCCATGGTGTCAAACAAGAACCTTTGACTGATGCACCTATTACTGATACTAGTCTTGATTTTGACAATATTGTTGGATCTAGTAAGATCACTAGAAGTGGAAGAATCTTCTCCCCTCAGAATACCTCTAAAAGTACAATTGCTCCAACTCATACCTCCACTTCAGGGCCAAGTACTGAAGCCCGAGGCATAGGCCCTGTGATTGAACCTGTGCAAGCTGAGGCACCAACTGCTGAAAATCTTTCTAAACAGATGGAGGAAGTACTGAAGATCATTCGCAAAAGTGATTATGATATTGTTGACCAGTTGGGGCATACTCCCTCCAAAATCTCCATGTTATCTTTGTTGCTGTGTTCTGAGGCTCATGCTAAAGCCTTAATCAAGTTCTTAAAGACTGCTCATGTGCCAAAGGAGATTTCCGTGGATCAATTTGAGAATTGTGTTGCACATCTGACTAGTGATAATGGTTTGGGCTTTTCTGATGCTGATCTGACTCCTGCCAAGAGGAATCATAATAGAGCCCTGCATATCTCCATTGAATGTAAGGGCACTACCTTGTCTCATGTACTGTTGGACAATGGTTCTTCATTAAATGTGCTCCCTAAAGAGGTTCTGGACAAGCTCAGTCTTGAAGATGTTGTGTTAAGACCAAGTGATGTGGTTGTAAGGGCCTTTGATGGTTCAAGAAGAGTGGTACATGGAGAAGTAGATCTCCCAATCAAAGTAGGCTCTCAAGTCTTCAACTCTACTTTCTATGTGATGGATATTCTTCCTGCGTATTCTTGTTTGCTTGGGCGCCCCTGGATTCATGGGGCAGGTGTTGTGACTTCCACTTTGCATCAGAAGTTGAAATATCCGGTGAAAAACAAAATTGTCATTGTCTATGGTGAAGAGGAGTACATGGTTAGCCATGTGAATACTTTCAAATATGTATAAATGGAGGGTGAAATGGTTGAAACTCCGTGCCAAACATTTGAAGTTGTTCCTTGCTTTGCTCCTGTTCCTCAGTCTGTCCCTTCTTCTGAAAGAGTTCCTGTGGTTACTAGAATACCTCTTGCAATGGCCTCCCTCAAAGATGCTAAAGTTGTGGTTTCAAAAGGTGGTTCTGCTATTTGGGGTCAGCTTCCCAACATCCCTTACAAGTCTGACAAGTTTGGTTTTGGTTTTATTGCAAAATCTCAGAAGACTGTTCGTCGTGCTCGTGTTGTTCGTATCACTAATCAAGGGGTCATAAGAGATCAAATCAATGATGTGGGTGACTATAATGAAGACTACAACCTGGATGATTGCATCTTTCCTACCATGGGTGATGGGCTCAACAATTGGAAGACTGAAGACGTTATTCCTATCTCCTTTAGTCAGGAGTAAATACTATTACTGTGTTTTGTTTTAAGTTTGTAATTTCGAACAATAAAACCTTTTAAGCCCTGTGTCTTACCCGAGGCACAATGGTATGCTTGTTTCGGGATGTCATTTCATTTGCATACTTCATTCAATAAAATCAATGGATGTTTCATTTTCGTAAATATTATGCTCCTTGTCTTTCTTTTATTATTATTTCTGTTTTATCAGCTATGTGTTCTTACACACACCCACATCACTGAAATGAAGACCCTCATCCACTCTGGATCCTGTTGATAACAGTTCTACTATTGCCAATTATATTTTCGAGAATCCGATCTATCAAGATGAAGATGGGAAGGAGGAAGATTGTGAAGTACCTGTAGAGCTTGCTAGGTTGTTACAACAAGAAGAGAAATCTATACAGCCACATGAAGAGCTAATCGAAGTTGTGAATCTGGGAACTAAGGAAAACAGGAAAGAGGCCAAGATAGGGGCAGAGTTAGAGGATGGTGTTAAGAACAGATTGATCCAGATGTTACGTGAGTAGGTGGAGATCATTGCTTGGTCTTATGAAGATATGCCAGGGTTGGATATAGACATTGTGGTTCACCATTTACCGGTAAAAGAAGATTGTCGTCCAAAGAAGCAGAAGGTTCGTCGCATGCGTCCTGAAATGTCAGAAAAGATTAAAGCAGAGGTGATGAAACAATTTGATGTTGGGTTCTTAGCTGTGACTTCTTATCCTCAATGGGTTGCAAATGTGGTACCAGTACCTAAGAAGGATGGTAAGGTACGTATGTGTTTAGATTACAGGGATTTGAATAGGCCATCCCTAAAGATGACTTTCCACTTCCACATATTGATGTTTGGGTAGACAACACTGCTCAGCATAAGGTATTCTCTTTCACAGATGGTTTCTCTGGTTACAATCAAATCAAGATGGCACCTGAAGATATGGAGAAGACTACATTTGTTACACAATGGGGCACTTTTTGTTATAAGGTGATGCCATTTGGTTTGAAGAACACTGGCGCAACATATCAGTGTGCTATGGTGGCTTTGTTTCATGATATGATTCATCATGAGATAAAGGTCTATGTGGATGATATGATAGCTAGGTCCCAGAATGAAGAACAACACATTGATCATCTACATAAGCTGTCTGAGAGGTTGAAGATACAAGCTAAGATTGAATCCAAACAAGTGTACTTTTGGAGTTAGGTCTGGTAAACTCATGGGTTTCATTGTCAGTGGGAAAGGTATTGAAGTGGATCCTGCAAAAGTAAAAGCTATACAAGAGATGCCTGCTCCCCGTACTGAGAAGGAAGTTAGAGGTTTCTTGGGACGATTGAATTACATTGCAAGATTTATTTCTCAGCTAACTGCTACCTGCAAGCCAATCTTCAAGTTGTTGAATAAAGATCAGGTAATGGAATGGAATGACGAGTGCCAGATAGCCTTTGATGAAATCAAAAGATATCTCCTAGAACCTCCAATATTGATGCCACCGGTTGACGAAAGACCCTTTATTATGTACTTAACAGTATTAGACAACTCAATGGGGTGTGTGTTGGGGAAACATGATGAGTCTGGTCGAAAAGAGAAGGCAATATACTACCTTAGAAAAAAGTTTACCGACTGTGAAACAAGATACTCACTGCTCGAGAAAACTTGATGCGCTCTGGCATGGGCTGCTCGCCGACTAAGACAGTATATGTTGACTCATACTACCTTGTTGATTTCAAAGATGGATCCAATCAAGTACATATTCGAGAAACCTGCTCTCTCCGGATGAATAGCAAGATGGCAAATGATTTTAACAGAATATGATATTCAGTACACCACTCAGAAGGCCATTAAGGACAGTGTGTTAGCTAATCATTTGAGTTCCCGGATGAAGACATTATGATTGTTACTAAAGAACCTAGACAATATGACGGGCCTGAACAAGGATCCAGATGGATTATGGTTTTTCATGGAGCTTTTAATGCGCTTGGTAATGGTGTTGCTATTGTGATCATTTCCCCTGAAGGTTGTCATACCCCAATTACTGCAAGACTTTGTTTCTATTGTACCAATAACATGGCCGAGTATGAGGCATGTGTCATGGGTATCAAAGTTGCCATTGAGATGAAGATTCAGTTCCTGGACGTATATGGAGATTCAGCCCTGGTAGTTAGTCAGATTAAAGGAGATTGGGATACCGAGCATGAAAATCTCATTCCTTATAGAGAGCATGTGTTGTCCTTGATCCCATATTTTTAAGAGATTACCTTTGAACATATTCCACGAGGAGAGAATCAGTTGGCAGATGCACTAGCCACCATGACATCTATGTTTGAGATTAGTTGGGATGATGAAGCTCCCAAGATCACTATTGATAGATTTGAGAAGCCTGGATAGTGCAATGAGATTGACACTGAAGGAGTAGAAGGAAAACCTTGGTTCTATGAAGTGAAAAGATATCTTGAAGCTCAGGAATTACCTAAAGGGGCATCTGTCAATGATAAGAAGTTTCTGAGGAGGTTTTCTGCTAAGTTCTTCTTGAGTAATTGAATTTTGTACAAGCACAATCATGATTCGACTTTGCTTCGTTGTGTGGATAAGAAGGAAGCAACAGAGATTATGGAAGACATGCATGATGGGATTTTTGGCACTCATTCTAGTGGCCATACCATGGAAAAGAAGATATTGAGAGCAGGTTACTATTGGTCTACCATGGAAGCTGACTGCTATCAACATTCCAAAACATGTCACAAATGTCAGATTTATGCTGATACGGTGCATATACCTCCAGCTTCATTGAATATGTTGACTGCTCCTTAGCCTTTTGCCATGTGGGCATTGATATGATTGGTGAGATCAAGCCTACTGCTTCCAATGGGCATCGTTTCATCCTTGTTGCCATTGATTACTTTACAAAGTGGGTGGAGGCAGCCTCATTTACATCTGTTACTAAGAATGTTATGGCTCGATTCATTAAGAATAATCTCATATGTAGGTATGGCATCCCTGAAAGGATTATCACAGATAATGGCTCTAATCTGAATAACACCATGATTACTGATCTCTGCATGCAGTTCAAGATTAAAAATCATAACTCTTCTCTGTATCGTCCAAAGATGAATGGTGCAATAGAAGCTACTAATAAGAACATCAAGAAGATTCTACAAAAGATGACTGTTACGTATAAGGATTGGTATGAGATGTTACCATTTGCTCTTCATGGTTATTATACTACAATACGTACTTCAACAGGGGCAACCCCATTCTCCTTAGTCTATGGTATGGAAGCAGTTATACCTATTGAAATTCAGATCCCCTCCTTAAGAATCATGAAGGATGCAGGCTTGGATGAAGATGAGTGGATTCAGACTCGACTTGACCATATAAATTTAATTGATGAGAAAAGGTTGGCAGCTGTTTGTCATGGTCGGATGTACCAGAAATGGATGATCAAAGCTTTTAATAAAAAGGTTAAGCAAAAGGTATATCAGACTGGAGACTTGGTAATCAAGCATATCATATTACCACAGGGTGATCCTAGGGGAAAGTGGACTCCTACATATGAAGGACCATTTGTAGTCAAGAGGGTATTCTCAGGAGGTTCCATGATGCTTACTACTATGGATGGTGAAGAATTCCCACAGCCCGTAAACGCAGACATGGTTAAAAAATACTACGCATAAAAAGAGACCCGCTAGGTTGACTGGCCTAGGCAAAAATAAGGGCATCCCGGCGAACCAAAAAGGTTCGAGCAAAAATTAGGGATATATATATATATATATATATATATATATATATATATATATATATATAATATTGTACACCCGGCAAGTCGAAAACCTGTAAAGGTGGCTTGGGAAAAAAAGGGTATCCCGGTGGATTGAAAACCTGAAAGAGCAATCCAGGTAAAAGTTAGGGATTAAAGCGTATGACTATGTCTCGTTTGGATCACTTATGTAACCTCAACTAGTTGTGCTACCTAAATCAAGTTCAAACAGATAAAGATCAATCCAATCATTTCTATCTCGACAGCAAAGGATGAGATACTTGAAGATAATGGAAATAGTAGAATTGGAACTCAATATGATTATTTTTCAAATAGCTGCTTTTCTTTGTTTTTGTAAAAACTTTTATGACAAAATCCTCTTACTGGGATTTCTGTCTCTTTGTAAAAACTTGCCTGTTTATAGGCCACTTTCTAAATAAATAAAGTCTCATCTTTGAATTAAAATTTACTTTTACGAAAACGTCCATTAGTTGTGTTTGAATGTATGTATGCTTTTGAATATGATTGATGTTTGCCAGAAATGCATAAAATGCAGTAATAGTATTTACTAAGGACGAATGAAGGAAGGAATTCAACGAAACCTCGCCGGTTCATCCCCACAGAGTAATCTTAATAAGATATTGCAAGTAACATCACCACTCGGATTTATTTCCATCTCTTTTATCCTCAGTCAGGATACTCAGGAACTTATTCCTTCAATAAAAAGAACGACGAACGAATACGGGAGGTTATAAGTACCATACTATCAAACAAGATGGGAACGAAGTCCTCATATTCCCCAGCAATGAACCGGGATTTATCTTCCCTGGCCAGCAGTTGTTATACAGAGATATTCAGACGCTTCAGGCTACATGATTCATACATACATCATTTACACCATATCACAGCATACACATCCATAATGCATAAAACATTTACTTAGGTACATCATGCCATACATGCATACATCTTGCATAAACTAACTTTTTCTTTTCAGGATAGTTGCAGACAGATAAACACTATCAATAATTCGAAACAGTTCAGAGACGATCTATACGAAGATCTAGTACTGATACTTAATTCAGAGATAATCGCTACGAAGATTCATTTCTGATGATCAATACTCAAGTTGTCCTTGGAAGGGTACATAAATGATCTATACGAAGATCTAGTGCGTAATCCAGGATATTTCCAGAAGAAATAATCGTTACGAAAATTTATTTATGATGATCAACTATTTTTGGGATAGTGTGTAAATGATCTATATGAAGATCTAGCACTTAATCCAAGAGATTCTTTCAGAAGAAGTTCAGGGATAATCGCCACGAATATTTAATTCGTATATTTTTTTTGTCCTTCGGAAGGTATGTAAATGGTCTATACGAAGATCTATTACCTAATCTGGGATATTTCCAGAAGAGATAATCGCTACGAAGATTTATTTCTAATGGTCTATGCAACAGATTATCTGTGGGATGGTACATAAATGATCGATACGAAGATTTTGTACTTAGCCCAAGATATTATCAAAAGCAATTCAGAAAAGATCGCCACGAAGATTTGATTCTGATGCTTAAGTTCAAGTATTTTCCTAAAGATGGTTCAGAGCCGATCTATACGAAGATCTAAGTACTGACACCTAATGAAGGATATTCTTTTCCCCCAGAGATAATGCAGAGACGATCTATACGAAGATCTAG
Organism: Lathyrus aphaca; assembly: GCA_963966055.1. Lineage (NCBI taxonomy): Eukaryota > Viridiplantae > Streptophyta > Magnoliopsida > Fabales > Fabaceae > Lathyrus > Lathyrus aphaca. The sequence goes on along the minus strand of OZ014523.1, from coordinate 202,745,036 downwards.
TGCTGACATTCAACTCAAACCATGTTACAGAAATGATTCAGAGACGGCCTATACGAAGACCTAGTACTGATATCCAGTGACAACATAAAGATACTACCACCTTCTGATATTATGGATGGCATCTATAAGCCCATCTCCAGTTCCTCTAAGTGGCATCTTTAAGCCACTCCATGCATATATAACCAATCAGCAGTGTTACCTTACGCACCGGCGATTGCAAATTTTTGGGCTTTTATGTTCAATCCCCTTCAACCTTCCAAGTCACGAATGGCACACATGCCAATCTAACTCCTCATGTTTCAGAAAATTGAACAGGGGCAGCTGTTGCACCCCAAAAATTGCCCTCACCTAGACAAAACATTGTGTACTAAGGTGTCCCAAGAGGTTCACAAGGTATCTCAAGAGGTTCAAAAGGTTCACAAGGTATCTCAAGAGGTTCACAAGGTTCACAATTAGTCAGAAAGTTTGACAATTCACTCAGACAAAGCATCCTCCTAAGCAATGCATCCTAAACTAGGGTTTTGAGTTTCATCAGGCTAAATGGACTTCCAAGGCTTCAAGTGAGCTTCATAGAATCCTATATGTCTTCAAGAATCCCTATGTCAAGTTTCAAGACTTTCCCAAAAGATTTGCTCAGTCGGATGATCAGATAGGCTAAAATCAAAGTAGTTAAAAAGTCAAACTGAGGTCAACTGTGGTCAAATCAAAGTCAAACTTCATGATTTTTTGCCAACATCAATTATATGAAGTAAAATTCATCATTTTATCAATGGTTGATCATGATTCATCAAGGAGATTTCAGATCATAAGGAATCAGGAGTTTCTAAATTAGGGTTTTCACAGGAAAAGTCAACTAAACTTTGACCAGCCATAACTTTCACATGCTTCATCAAAAATTTCCCATCCAAAGCTTATTTTGAAGGAAATTGAATTCTCTACAACTTTGTGTTTCACAAGCCAAGCCTAAAAATGCTTTATTTGGAACATATGAGCAAAGACATTATAGGTCATTTTAAAAGTCAACAAAGAGTCAACATCTTCCAAAGGGCATAACTTGAAAATAGTAAAAGATATGGACATGAGACCTATGAGGGCTGTTATAGGACTCTTTAAGCTTTCCAAAATGTCCAAGAACACCCTCATAAACTTAAAATTGAGGGAGATATGCCTTTTCAAATGGGGCCTTAAAATCAAATATTTCCAAATGGGCTTGCAATGCTGTGATCCAATCCATACAAAGACCTCAAGTACGACCCAAAGCAACAAAGTTATGATTTTTTTATCATTTATTTATTATTTATTTTGATTTTATCCATTAAAAATTAAATTAAATCTAAATAAAATATAAAAATCAATATTTGGACATGATTCTTCTTCTAGAAAATCTTAAAAATCATTTAAAACTGATTGGCATCATACAAATTCGTGCTAGCTTGATTTAGAAAGGTTTGATGAGATATTTTTCAATATTTGAAAGGAGAAAACTTCTTGATCAAGCAATCACTACAAAGCCCAAAAATCCAGCATCTCTTGACCTAATTACCTTCCATACAAATACACAAATTTAACACAAGCATAAGGACACGAAATCCTGCCTCCAAGAACACTCTTCAAACTTCAAATTTTCAAGGGAAAAGTGAGAATCGGATTCAAGGATCCAAGCCATCTCCAAAGCTTTTGAAGGTTTCAAATCATTCCTGGAAGATCACTCAACGTTTTTGGATCATAAAATCATCCCTTCATGCATTAAAGAATGCTAACCGAATCGTTTTTGTTCTTCAATATCATGCTTTTCGATTTCACATATCTAGCTAATATAAACTGATTTTGTTGTTTGATTCGTGTTAGTTATGATCTAGAGATGCTTTATGGACATTTTTCTTGAAGAACCATAGCCTAAAACACAAACGGCCATTGTTAGGGTTTTACCAAATATAAATAAATATTAAGGACATAGATGAATCGTGTGAGTAATAAGGAACTCTTGGTGTAATTAATTTGAAGAAATTGTACCTCTTGCATGGTGTTTGATATTTGCAGGTTTCGTAGGCAGGAAAATTTGCAACTAATTTCGCAGCAAAATACGCAGATCTAGAGGTTGAAGAAAAAGCCATGCGCGCGAATTTATAATTTCAAATTTTGTTTTATTTTATTATATTCTTTTGCTATTATAATTTCAAAGAACGCTGCTGGTTCAGTTGGCAAGGATACGTGCATATGAAGCTAAGGGCTAGGGATCGAATCCGATCTCCAGCAAATTTTTTTGTTAATTAATTCCTTTCTTTTGATTTTATTATATAATTGTTTATTGTTGTTTGATTAACACCACAGGGCAGGTGGCCTGGTGGTAAGGTGGCTGGACCAAAGGGTGGAAAGCCTAGGGCGTGGGTTCGAATCCTAGCCCCAGGTATTTTGCTTTTTTTTCATTTGTTTTTGTATTTATTTGTTTTTATATTATTCAATTCATTTAAATTCTTATAAAAAGAATTTCTAAACAATAATTCATAATATTTTCCTATAAAAACTTTATATTTTCAAAAATCATAATTTATTTTCTTAAATTTAAATTGTTTGTTTTTATTTTATTATATGTTTATATGTATAATTATTGTGTATTTTTTGTAAATAAATTAATAATGTATAATTATAATAAACAAAACCCTAATTTTCTTAATTCAAACATTAACCCTAATTTTTTGTCAAACCTAATTTATATCTTAACCCTAAAAGTTAACCTAATTTTTCTAAACCCTAATTAAACCATTAACATTATTTTTAATATGTAAATAATTTGTTATTTGTTTATTATTATTAGACTTATTTTCTTAATTAATTTTTAAAAACTTTTCTAATATTAATTTTTATTTTTACTAATATTTAATTATTGCTTATTCATTACTATTATTATATTTATTATTTTTATTATTATGTAACTGTTAAAGCCATGTAATAGGTTTATGTTTTTGCTTTATTGTAAATATATTTATTGTATGGTTAGTAATTTAGGGAGTGTATAATTATTTGTAATTAAAATTAACTTAGAAAATTAATTTAACAAGATAAATATTTGAAAAGAATCACGCACACACGTAAGTTGATCTAAGATCGCCATCTTGCACTTCCTAGGGTTGCCTCTCAGTTGCCTTGTACAAAAGGTCAAGTAGGGTGTCTTAAGCAAAAGTCCCTCCATAAAACAAATCATCTAGTCCCTCTCCAGATTCTAAAAGATCAAGTCCCTACGAGGTTGCCTACGATAAATGATCTTGTCCCTTCGAATAAAAGATGATAAGTCCCTACGAATTGCTAAAGACACCCTACAGTTGCCTATATCCAGATGACCCTACACATGTCCCTTAACACATCCAAGATAATGACTACCTGTTCCTTAATAATAGGGATAGTCTTACCATTGAAAGAACATACGAGAACACGAAAGACTTAATCTAGGGTAGGTACCTCATAGTTACTTGCTCACTCTTCCAAAAACACTCTTTACACCCCACTTTTAAAGCAATTTTCAAAAACAAGGCTTTGTATACATCCATACGAGGATCATTACAAAGTACTTAGAAAGTTTCTAATCGCACACTACACCTTTTCAAAACAATTTAAAGTGAGCTAAGTAACTAAGAGCCCATGGATAACCATGGATATAAAGGGTGCTAACACCTTCCCTTTACATAACCTACCCCCCGAACCTAAGTCTTTTAAAATAGGTCTTTCCTGTTCTTTTATGTCCTTTCCTTATGGATAAAATAAAAGTCGGTGGAGACTCTTGCTATCCGCAACATTTATAGAAAGTCAGTATCTCCCACCGTGTTACAACCATCATTGTGATAAATAACTTAGGGTGTTGTCTTAGTCTCCCATAGTTTTTCCCTTTTTCCACTTGAGTCATTCTTTCTCATCTCATAAAGAAAAACAATAAAATACTTAATAAAGGTTGAATGTTCTTATACGCCATGAGACTTTGTTGCGGAGTACTTATACGCGTCCTGTTTCGGGGCGAGGTGTAAGTATTTACCACGATGAATAGGTCTTAGTATGAGAATGTTCACAAACATTTTCAAAACATTTCTCATAAAAGACAATCAACAAAGACATCGTGTCTTCTCTTCTCATCTCCTAATCTTTGCGGACGAATGCGACTTGCCTCGACAGTTCAAACAGCGATACGGTAAACACTCTCGAGTCAGAGCCGGTAACACCTAAGCTAGAGCTATGGCAACGTCATCTTAAAAAACACAAACATAGTTCCCTCCTTAGTGAGGCGAACTACGTCGACTCTGATCCTCATTATCTCGATGAGGTACGTAGGTAGCGGGGTAGTGTAGCTCCCCGGATTTCCATCCTGGTACAAACGCGAAAGTGGCGCGGAAAAGAATAGAGTCGCCAGCCAGGCATTTTTATCCCGAAGGAACGAGAATGGTAATTCTACACAAACCAGAAGAAAAGAAAGGAAGGACACGGGTCCTGCGAACCAAAGAGACTGAGTTCGGGAGTCGGTTACGGCCTGAAAAGGTATTAGCACCCAGATTGTCCGCCGTACCCGACGGGATCCACGCTTGCAAAAGAAACTGTTTCAAAGGGTGAGGGTATGAAAACTGCTGCAAAATAAAAGGAACTGAACTGGATAAAAGAAAAGAAAAGGGAACTGAAAAAGAAATAAAAAGGAAAAATGCAGGGAAAATAAAGATTGTGCTCGAACGGGCCCTACCACGCTGCCTACGTACCTCATCTGGACAATGAGGATCAGAGTCGTCGTAGTTCCCCTAACTAGGGGTGGCAAGGAAATTTCTTGTGAATTAAGGCTTGAACTTCCTATGCCAATGCTCAGGCATTGCAGGCTCGGACGACGAGTGCGTTACCGTCGTGCAAAATGACAAGTAGGAGCAAGTTCGCGTACGAAGCGAATGAGATGAGAAAAGAATTCCCGAAGGAAAGACGCTTATTGTTTGTTTGTGTTTTTTTAGAAGCTTTTAGGAGTGTGTCACAAGGAAGTGAACTCAAGCTCTTTTCCATGGAATGTGCACTTGTCACTACATTCCAAGATGGAATAATAGGACAAGCACACTCAAGTAAGGAGAAGATCCCCAAAACTTGAACCCAGAGATTAGGGCCTAAGCTCACTAACTCATTAACTTATTAAGTGTTTTTGGTATTTACAATGAAGAAGTGTTTTTTATGATTTTATTTGTGAAAAAGATACCTTGATCAGACTTGTGCATCACAAGGTAAGCTTGTACTATCCCAAGATGGGAAGACTACAAGTACCTCATGGGATAAGGCTATTGTTCAAGGTATTACTTCAAACTTTATTAAGTGCCTTTTTTAGGATTATGAGATGAGAAGAGAAGAAGAACCAAAGGATCACAAAGGTAAAAAGTCTAATGGGGGACTAAAGAAACCTAAGTGTTATCATGCATGGAAATCCTAAGTTAGTGAGGTTTTCTATCCTAAAGAAGAAGGAAAGAAGAAGAGAAGAAGAAGAAGAAGAGGGGGATGAGTAAGGCCTAAGCCCAACAAGCAAAGGGTTGGCACAATAAAGAAACAAGAATAAGAGATGAGACTTGGAGATGTGGAATTCACTTCCACACCTCTCACTTACCATAGCCCCTGCAAGGTTAGCAACATAAACACAAAAGCAAAGCAAAAATGAAACAAATGACATGCTAACATCATGCAAACAAAAGTGAAGTCATATGTACAAATGTTCAATGCAAATGCAAATCACAAGAATGAGGAAAGAAACATACAAGACAATATGATGCAACATGAAACACATGGCAACACAAATGCAAACTTAAGAAAGATGCAAGGAAAAAATGCACAAACATGGACTCAAGGCACACAACCAGAACCAAAACAAGTTAAAGAAATGCTTTAGAAGAAAGAGAGATAAAGTGAAGAGAGGTACAAGACCAAACAAACACAATATGAGATGAAAGAAGTAAAGAGATGAAGTAAAAGCACATAAGAAAAAATGAACTCAAAAGGTAAGCCAAACACAAAAATTTCTAAGACACAAACCCTAAGGCAAGACCAGAATGGAACCCAAACTCCAAAGAGATCCCAAATGAGAAGAAGAAATTGGCACAAGTGCCCTTCTAAGCTTATAAGAGAGCTTAAGATCAAAAGGAAGCAAAATGGGATAAGGTGAGAACAACAATTCACATCAAATAAAAAATGCATCTAAAAATTCCACAACTTAAGACAAATGATCCTCAAACATGATATAACAATGAGCCAAAAGAATTGGGAGAAATTAAGAAGACAAGTAGGTCAAATGAGGATAAGAACATGAACTAGGGTTAAGAAACTTCCATCACAAGGCAAAGACCAAAACCCAATGAACAAATTTCTAAAAATCAGGGGGAAAATCACACATAAACTACATCCTCTTAGGAATCCAGAGCAAAAAGAATCATCACAAAACTCAAAAAGATGAACCCTAGGGAAATTGGACAAGACAGGATGCTTAAAAAGGCATTAAAAAGAATTAAATGAAAGAGGAAATTAACTAACACGTGGATATTAAGAAAAAAATGGAAAAAAAATAGAGAAAATTAGAAAAAACTCAAATGAATACTCATGAATTAATTTGGAATTTTTAGACCCTTGGAGGTATTTTTAATAATTAGAAACCAAAATGGGATAAAAGAAATAAAAATGAAAAAGAAATAAAATAAGGAAATTGGCTGGAGGTGAGAATAGTAGGAAAAGTAGTTCAAACGCATTGGGCTTATGCAGGAGGGAGGTGTGAATATTCATTCTGGGCCCATTGGGTGCGCTGGTATATGGCTCATAGGGTGGAAAATCAGAGGAAATAAAAGGAAAATAACATAGCCGTGAGATTAAATGAACGCATCTGGTGAGTCATTCATTAAATGACGTGGAGGTTTGCTGAGTTATGAGTGGAGGACGTATGGTTGTTATTGTGAGGTGTGTTGCATGAAGAATTAAAATGGAAAACAGATTCACGTGACTGGGATGGTGTTTCACTAATACGCGTGGCAAGATCTTGGACGTTGGAGGACAGATCCAAGGGACTAGAGGTCATCTTCAACCTCACAAACCCTAGCTAACATAAACGCAGATTCCGGTGACCGGAGCTAGGGCTCCGGCACCGGAAACATCAACACATGAACAAATCTATATAAAAATGAAAGATAAGCTCCAGATTGACTAAACAAGCTACGCTGAGTTCAAAAATGGACATGAAAAAGTCAAAAACTCAAAGAATCTCTTGGATCGAATGAAAACAGGTGTGACCATGAAAATTGAAACTCAAATATCTCACACAAAATTGCACCAAATTCAAAACCACAAGCAGCAGAATAACCAGCAAACATTAAGGATCATAAAATGCACAACCAATTTCATTTTCAGATCTTAAGATTCAGAGCCATACCTGAGTTTGCAGAGCTTGAAAATGATTGCTAGAAGACCAGATGATGGATGCAAATCACTCAAAATTCACTCTAGATGCAAAATAAATGCACCTAAAGCCTTGAATATGGCTGGATCTTGAGCTTTGCAAGCACCTGCCCTGAAATGGAAAGGTTGTTGATCTTGAGAGATTGCTTGAATAATGGTGATATTTGTGATCCTAAGCTTGCACTGATCAAGGATCTACAATTTGTTTTAGGATTGAGCAAGTGTATGAGGAGATTTGAGAGAAATTTCTAGTTGTGCACAAACTTTCAAATGGAAGAATGAGAAAGAGTTGAAGGATTCTGAAACCCTAATTTGTTATATATGATCTCATGACCTAATGCTGAAAATATAAAGAAGTTTGCACGTGGGAATGAGGAGAATTTTGTGATTTTACAATTCTTTCAAGTTTTGTGTGATATCACACAATCTTCATACACTCTCTTTCCTTCAGCCCATGTGCACTTCAATCTGCACCCTTAATCATAATCCAAAAGATCTTGGCCCTTAGATCAAAGTATCACACTATTTTCATGAATATGCATTTTTTGCATTTTTGAAGCAACTTTCTTGTTTGGCACGAAATTGGTGCATTCTCTTGAGTAAAGTATGCCATTTGCAATGTATTTTAACTTTGTAAACTCACTTGATCCATACCAAATCTTAAAAATGAGATTCAAACCTTCTTGCTCTTGGTGCATGCATGAAATTTGCCATTTGCCCTAATTTTATCCAAATTTTCGAGGGGCCTATAGTCCAAACCATGAGGGCTATGAAAAAGTACTTGTACTTTTTGAAAATGGGAGGTCTTAATCTCCAACTTTAATGTTTGACTTTGGTCCATTTGAAGAATTTTTGGTCATGTTAAGCTCGAATTTTAGGGCAAAAGTTGCCAAAAATGGAATTTCCTTAAAACCTACTTTGCACCAATTTTGCAAAACCCCTCAAAACTTCATTATTCTTGATCTTTGAACTTGCCAAACCTCTTATAACATTGTAAGAACATCCCTTGGCTAGAAAAGTTGGGTTGGACCCCTTGAAATCACACAGTTGACTTTTTAAAGGCACAGTTGACCAATTACTTCATCTGCAAGCAACTGAAGAATTTCCTGACTTCCCCAAGGAATTTTCTCATGAAAATTGGTACCTAGGATCCTCTTGACATATAGAAGACTTTGCCCAAATGAAATGGCCAAAGTTGTGAAGTTTTGATGCTTGAATCTCAAACCCTAGTTTAGGACCAATGCTTAGGAGCTTTGCCCTATCCTGGATTCCCTGGGGATCATCCAACCTTCTGAGCTTTTGTAAATGAACTTGAGCTTGTAATTAAAATGTAGACCCCTCATAGGACTTGTACAAAACCATTGGGACCCTTGTCATGGCTTGTGATGCCTCAAGAACCTCTACAGATGATCATATACCTAATGCTAGGTCATGAGAAATGTTATGCCTCATCTTTCCATGCTAGGATGCTAAGAAAATGATATGTTCATGATGAATATGATGTGATATTGTCGCTCCCGATAAATGGGACAATGGCCCAAATATGGTACAGACGCGAACGGTCGGCGAAAGTGACAATGAGAACACACAGTAGTGAACTCACTGGAAAAGAAAAGAGTCGCCAGCTAGGCATTTTTATCCCGGAGGAAAGGCAATGCTGCATAGACCTAGAAAGGTATGGATAAGACGGTTGCGAACCAGAGAGACTGAGAAAGGGGGTTGGTTACAACCTGGGAAGGTATTAGCACCCAGATTGTCCGTCGTACTCGACGGGATCCACGCTTAAAAGATTTGTGTTTTAAAGGGGTAGTGTCAGTGCAATTTGTGTATAAAAGAGCTGGAAAAGGATGTACAGGTGTCAGTGTAAGAACAAGAGTAAAATGCTCAAGATCATGAGGCTAAGAGAATAATGCTGGAAGGAGGGGGAATATACAGAGACTTTTGTTCGATAACTGTTAAGTTATGCCTACGTATCCTCTCGTGCAATGAGGAAGTCAGAACACTGTAGTTCGACCCAAAGAGACTGAAGGGTGAATTGACTTGTGAACTGCCTGCTTGCCCATGCTCAAGTGTATGATCTGTCTGGCACAGATGCAAATTGTCTTGCATTAGATGGAAGAAGCAAGTTCTCGTTTATGAGTGAGTGAGATGAGAAAAGAATCCCGAAGGAGACGATTATTGTTTGTTTTTGAGTTTTCAGTCTTTTATTGCTTTTGAAAGTTTGTCATAAGTTAATGAACTTAAGCCTAAACCAATGGGTTAGTAAGCTCATCACATCCTCCCTCTGATTAGGGGTAATGAGAATACCTTAAGTGTGAAGTCAGATTCTCACACTTAATCCATGGTGTAGGATTAAGATCATTAACCTACTTGTGATTAGTTAGATGTTTTTTGTTGTTTTTGTTTAGTGTTGAGTAATGAGGTTAAGCCATAATCAGGGATTAAACAGACTCATTACACCATCCTAATAGAAGGATAATAGATAAGAATGTTTAAGCTGAGGAAAGCTCCTCAACTTAATCCATGATTAGGGATTAAACTCATGACAAAACAAGCCTTTATTAAGTGGATTTTAGTTAATGATAAGGTGATGAAGTGATTTTTTATGGTTTGTAAGACAACTTGAGGAGGACTTGTCCATTAACACTAGGGTTAGTCCTTCTTAACCATTTAAGGGAGAATTAGAACCCTAATGCAAGGCCCAAGTTACAAGTGTGATGTCTTGATGGTTATTAAGTGAATTGATTAAGAGATTTAAACACATTAAGGGTTTAACACTTAGGATTAAAGTTATACACTCCATCCTAATAGAAGGATGCAGGCATAAGCTTAATCACAAAGCCTTAAAGCCTTTAGGGTTTAGTCCCTGATTATGAGGTGAGAAGAGAAGACTCAAAGAGACACAAAGGTAAAACTAAGTAGGCAGACTAATCAAAACCCTAATCATTGTCATACTCGGTTGTTCCTAAGGTTTGTGAGGTTTACAAGAGCAATCTTCAATGGAACCACCAGGAAGCAGATGAAAGGATCAAGAAAAGCAAAGTAACTTGCTTCACTCAAGAAGTCAAGTCACTTGGAGAAAGAAAGTAAGAAGGAGAAGAATGAGCAAGCTCAATCTCAAACACATATCAAAATGCAGCATGGATGCAAGTGAGATGAGAAGAAAGCATGAGAAGTGAAGGCAAATCCACTTCTCAAAGTTACTTACCACCTGAAAAGTTAGTGAAAGGAATGCAATGCAATGCAAAATGAGATGAAATGACATGGTGTAAATCAAAACCAGAAGCACATACATGATGTTAATGATGCTATGGGATACTACAAACATGAAACAACACATGAGGATGATCACATGAACAAATGGATGCAAATGGAGCAAGCTAAGGACCATGAACATACATGGAAAGTTTTGAAATGCACATGACATACAATATGGCAAATGCAAGATGTAATGATCAAACATGCTTTCAATATGTCTTATGATGTTAAATGAATCACATGGATGCATAAAATGTCATAGCAAGTCAAGGTATGAATGCAAAGGCAAGATGGATGCACATGGAAGCCCAAATTAGGGTTTATGATCAAAGCATCAAACACAAACCAAAATCAGAAGCAAACATCAATATAAAAAATTGAAAATGCACTCAAAGGACCCCTAATCCTATACTAACTCACTGCCCAAGGGAGAGGTTCCAACTCTTAACCTAATTCAAGATATGATTTTCCTAAGTTTTCTAGGGTTTTAGGGTTCCCAAACAAGAAAAATGCCAAACAAATGGAAAATGCAAGATCAATTCATGACCATTTAATCTCACAAACTTCATGCTAAACACAATGCAATGCAAAAAGAATCAAGGTCCAACTCTCAATGGTTAGGCAGGAATGATTTTTGGAAGTTTGGATCAAAATAATGCTTGAAAAATGAATTAATTCCATGGAAAATTCTCAAAATGCATCAAGATCAAAAAAGAAATTTGGTTTGAGGGTTGGACAATGTCTCTAAATGTTTTTAAATGTTTCATGAATTTTTTGGTGATTTTTAAATACCTAAAAGCATTTTTAATTAATTAATTTTCATTAATTAATAAAAAATAAACTTTTAAATATTTAAAAATACTTTTTTAATGCAAAAAATAAAAATAAAAATATTTTTGTGTTATGAAATTAAATAATAACTTGTATAAAAAATTTCAGAATTTTTGAAAAGGTTTTACTATTTTTAAATAAATGTACAAAACAAATGCAAACAAATGAATTAATATTAATAAAAATGAAAAGTAATCCAATCCAACGCATCAGATTCAAAGTTGGGGGGTCAGAGGTTGACTTGGCGCGTGAATCAAGGGTCAGGATGGACTCTGGCTTAAATCAGGTTTTATGAATTAATTAAATGGATTAATTAGGTTAATGGAGATTAGGGCAAAATGGACACATTTGGACCACACAAACACGCGCCTAGTCAACCCCAGTCAAATGATCCAACACATCAGATTCAAATGCCAATTAATTACAGGGATTAGGGTTAACAACATTCAGGTGACCGGAGGGAAGCTCCGGTCATCTTCTCCAGCGGGTTGAAAACCCTAGATCATGATTCAGGCCACCACACTTCAAATTAAACACAGCAAAATGATCCTCTAACTTCCTAGAACATAAATCATCCCTCAAACAACATTTAAACTTCAAGAATCAGGCCAATCGAAGAAATCATTTTTCACGGGTGAAATTTCAGAGCATCAGTAAATCCTCATTTTTCACTCATTTTCAATTCTAAGCACATCCCCATGACCAACAAGACATACACCATCAATTTATAACATAAAATGCAAGCTCTGTGAGAAAAAGTTCATGGCCATACCTGAGGTGGAAGCTTCTGATTCTGGGCTTTCTGGGCTGTTCTTTGGTGCAAACTCACTCCAATGATTCGCCTTGTGCTAATGGCAAGCTTGGATGGAGTTTAAACAGGCTATTTTGAGAGGTTCAATTCTGATGTATCAGAAAATGAGGTCTGTGTAGGTGATGTTTCAGACTCTATCAATGGTTGATTCTTGTTCCTTTGAGTGTGTTTGATTTGTTGGTGAAGAGAAATGGGGTGTTTGATGGCTGTGGAAGGTGATTCGAAGAGAGGAAAGTTTTGACAGATTTTGTGGTATGCTGTGTTCTGGCTTGTCTCAAGGGCCAATGCTTTGCTATAACCCTCCCAAGTTGTGTGAATAGCCTGTGGAGCAGGTCAGTAGGGGTGGCTGCTTACTGTTCCATGAGTATGGGAGTTTTGGCCAAAAAGTCAATGTGATTGGTACTTGCAGCATGGGCTATGGCAGCAGCTGTTTGAGGGCATGTCTTGCTTCAGCTTGAGTCAAGGATGACCCTTAGATTGCTTGTAAGTGACTGCAACATATGGATCATGAGCTATGATAGCTTTTGCAACTTGCCCACTTGTGTTTTCTTGTGATTTTATGCTATGTACATGAGACACTTCTTGCTGAATTTTGTAGCATGGGACTTCTTTTAGTCATGGCAATGCATAGAAATCATTTGGTGATCACACAATTCATGGGAGGATGGTTTTGTCAAGAATCCCCCTTTGCACCTTTATGGAAATTACTTATGGATTTCTTGAAAATCAAGTCACAAAGATGAAAAATCCCTTGGGCCAATTCTGTTTTTGGGTCATGTATGATCATGTGATGAAGTTTTGAAGTCATTTTGAAGTCAAAATAATGCTTGGTACATGAATTTGCAAGTTTTCCATTTGGTGCATAGCTTGAAATTTAGTGATTTTAACCAACTTTGATGAACCATAACTTTTGATCCAAAATGAATTAGGTCATGTTCTTGTACTTTTTGAAAAGGGAAAAATCCATTCTACAACTTTCATGACCAAAGTTTTTCCATTTGAAGCTTTCTTGAATCAAAAAGTAAGGGTTGAAAAAGTTGCATAAAATGACATTTTCATGAAAAGTCAAACTTGCCCAAAAAGTCAACTTTGCAAAAACTTGAGATTCTTGAATTTTGTAAACTTCCAACTTCTTCCATGATCAAATAAAGATCATATACAATCAAAATGATGAAGAATGCCCTTTGGTTGGGTCATTGGGGGCCTCAGATGCCCTGATTTTGCACTGACTTGCTTGAAAAGTCAACTCTTGATCAGATGACTTCCCCATGGAATTTCTTCATGAAAATTGATATGCATACTACCTATACCATATAGAGACCAATAGAAACAAGAATGACCAGAAAATTTGGAGTTATGGCCTCTGGAACCAAAACCCTAATTTTAGGTCATCTGTGCAGTCTAGCCTGGCCCTGCTTCCATACCAATCCCAGTTCTTGTGATTCTTTGGCATTCTTGACTTTGAGAGGATATAATATGATACTTGAACACACATGGACCTCTTTGAAGTGATTGATGACCTTTGGAGTGGCTCAAGAAGCCCTTGGATTGCTCAGATCACAAACCCTAGATGCAGATGACTTAGAACCAATGCAATGTATCAAAAATGCACTATGAGATGGTATGATTGTGTTTATGTATATGAAATTATCACAAGCCATGGTGTGAATGGGTGAGGGCAAATTTGGGGTGCTTACAGCTGCCCCTATTCAAACATGAGTTAGCTGTGCAGGATGTAAGCGACAGCTTAACAGGCAAACAAGATAACTTGTGGTTGAATACCAAAGACAGTCCAAAATTTGCGCTCACAGAATGAAGAAGAAAAGGGATATAGATTGTAAAAGAAAATAAAGTATATTGTAAAGTATGGGCGACGGAGGACGACCGTCGAGCAGAGGACGACTGCTGGGTAAAGGGCAATGACGGGGACGACCGACATGCTGGGGATAAAAGGTATGATGATGGGGACGGCCATCAAGATAAAGTTGTAAGATTCTCTGGGAATTAATAAAACATGACGGGGACGGCCATCAAGTTCATAAAGCAAAGTAACCAACGATGGGGACGGCCATCGGGCTAAAAAAGAAAAGGGACCACGACGGGGACGGCCATCGGGTTAAAGAATAAATGAAATAAACAGATGATGAGGTATGGTCATCAAAGGTGAAGGACGATCACCTAGCAGGGGACGGCTGCTCTGTTGGGTTAATGATGAGGGACGGTCATCTAAGGTGGAGGACGACCACCTGGCAGGGTACGGCTGCCGAAAATATCGCGACATAGGACAAATGCCGGATAAAAGGTCAACGATGGGGACGACCATCGGACGAGCATGATGGAGGACGACCATCAAGAGGTGGAGGACGACCACCTAGCAGGGGACGGCTGCTCTCGAGGTTTATCATGACATAGGACGAATGTCAGATAACCAAAATCAACAATGGGGACGGCCATTGGATAAAATGATGAAGGACGATCATCAAAAGGTGGAGGACGACCACCTAGCAGGGGACGGCTGCTAAATATCACGACATAGGACGAATGTCGGATAGAAAATCAACGATGGGGACGGCCATCGGATGAGCATGATGGAGGACGACCATCAAGAGGTGGAGGACGACCACCTAGCAGGGTACGGCTGCTCTCAGGGTTTATCATGACACAGGACGAGTGTCAGATAAAAAGGAAAATTTGCTTTGTTGGTGATCTACTGGGGAATAGTAAACACGGACGAGTGTTTATATCCAAGAAACAAAAGGTATAAGTGTTTAGATGTTTGTGTATAGATTAAAGATGCGGACGAGCATCCTTAAGACTATGATACGGACGAGTATCAGGTAGAAACAAATACTGACACGTGTTCGGAGATGATGATACGGACGAGTATCAACTGGTTAACAAAGAACACGGACGAGTGTTGAATATGAAGGGACTCTTCTGGGGAATAGTAGACACAGACGAGTGTCTATATTCAAGGAGACGTAAGTGTTTGACACAATGTATGGATTAAAGGTGCGGACGAGCATCCTTAAGACTATGATACGGACGAGTATCAGATAGAAACAAACACTTGACGCATATTCTGAGATGATGGTACGGACGAGTACCAACTGGTTAACAAAGAACACGGACTAGTGTCGAATCTGTGGGGATATAAACAGTGTATGCAGGATACAGACGAGTATCTGTATAAGAGTAACATGAGTAGTGAGTATGAGTGATGTATAGATGATTATTTTAACTGCTGGGGAGAGTGGCACGGACGAGTGTCAAAAGGAGAAAAATATAGTATGAGCTGAGTATCTGATGTACAAAGTGTTTATAATGCTATATTGGGGAAGTGACACAGACGGATGTCAAGGAATTGTATATAAGTATGAGAGTGCAAAGAGGATGTCTTTGGCTTTCTGCTGGGAGTATGACACGGACGGGTGTCAGGAAGTATCCATAATACAGGTGGTATTGTTTGCAAAGAGTGTTCAGACGACTTTACTGGGGAATGATGACACGGACGGGTGTCCAAAATGAGTATATATTGGTGTTTGTGAATGTGAGGCAACTGCTTTTGTTGGGGAATCTGGGGGGCTTTTATGTATATTGTTGGTGAGTTTCAATATTCACAAGTGTTTGATTCAAAACATGGCTTATGATTATGTTATATGTTTGATTTTTGCCGTAATGCTCCGTATTAAACGGAATGCTACGCTTTGTGGATGAATATGATGCGAATGCTATGATTGTGCAAAGATACCAAACTGGGATTTGGATCCCGTTGCCGGTGAAGATCTCTGGTCGATCTTTTTGAAATGAACATCCCAGCTGGGGATGAGATCATTGGTAGATCTGATGAGATGCATTTGCTTGGGGATATAGGTCACTGATAGACCCATTCCAGCAAATGAGAGACCCAGCTGGGGTTTGTAGAGGCTTTCTTCGCTCTGTTGTGATTCCTTCATGCGCTGCTCTTCTGGATAGAGGCTGAAGCTCTGTGGGGAGGGTGATTCTCTGGCTTTGTATTCTGCTGAGAATGGATGGCACCTCGGTTGGGAGAAGTAACAAGTGGCAAACTCAGTTGGGGAGAAAACACTTCGGGTGTTAAGACTGAGTGTTGATTTGCCAGCTTGCTGGAATGAAGCTTACATGCCCCAAGCTGTGCTTCGAATACCTGCAATCCTGCAAAGATAGAAACGCACAAGTATTCCCGGGGTATCCTTTACTGGATTCCGTCATAGGAGTTAGACACTCCCGAGAGTAAGTATATTTCCTGCAAGCATGTGTTTTTATTTTTGAAGATAAGCATATGTATTCATGCAATCGGTTTTTTAGAGACATCAGACATTTTTTTGCAAAATAAAATGTACAAGACGACATATGACTGAAAATCTGATTTTATTAATTCATGTGCCCTGAATTGGCGAGATACAGTCAAAGAAACATATCTCCTGAAAGGAGGAGATTGTTACAAATTGAGAAACAAAATGATGGCAATGTTGGCGATGCTTTCAAGGAGCTTCCTCTTTTGCTATGACTCGTATGACTTTCGACGTTCTTCTCGCCTTGCTTTCTGAAGAAGGCTGATTCCGATTGAAGCTTGATCTTTTCAAGTTGTAAGTGATACAGACGAATTCAGAATGCAGTCGTTCGCTTATTCCCCTATTTTGCATGGACCGCCCTTTCGGGTTTTCAATCCATCAGGATACCCATTTTTGCCTGAGTTGTCCAATGCGGCTTTTCAACTCAGCGGGTGTACATATATTTTTTTTGTTTATTTTCCCTTATTTTTGCCCGAGTCTTTTATTCTGTTTTTGACTCGCCGGGATGCCCTATTTTTGCCTGGACTTACATTCTGTTTTTATGTCCAGCGGGTCATTTTTATGCGAAGTATTTTTTAACTGCATCTGAATTCATAGGGGACGGGAAGTCTTCACCATCCATGGTGTTGAGCATCAGTGCTCCACCAGAAAAAACTTTCTTTACCACGAATGGTCCTTCGTAGTTTGGAGTCCACTTGCCCCTGTGGTCTGTATGAGGAGGGAGGATTCTTTTCAGCACAAGATCTCCTACTTGGTACTCTCGGTGCCTAACTTTCTGATCGAAGGCTCTCTTCATCCTTTTCTGATATAGTTGCCCATGAAAGATTGCAGCCAATCTTTTCCCTTCAATCAGACTCAGTTGTTCATATCGGGATCGGACCCATTCTGCTTCATTCAGCTTAACATCCATCAGTACCCGTAGAGAGGGTAATTCAACTTCAACCGGTAGGACTGCCTCCATACCATACACAAGCTGATACGGTGTTGCCCCAGTGGATGTTCTCATTGACGTGCGGTACCCATGCAAGGCAAACGGTAGCATCTCATGCCAGTCTTTGTAAGTGACTACCATCTTCTGCACAATCTTCTTGATATTCTTATTAGCCTCCTCAACAGCGCCATTCATCTTTGGCCTGTAAGGAGAAGAATTGTGATGTTGGATCTTGAAGTCCCGGCACAGCTCTGCCATCATCTTATTGTTTAAGTTAGAACCATTATCAGTAATGATTCTCTCGGGAACTCCATATCGACAGATGATATCTCACTTCAGAAATCGGGCTACCACTTGCCTTGTAACGTTTGCATAGGAAGCTGCTTCGACCCACTTGGTGAAATAGTCAATGGCAACCAAGATGAATCTGTGGCCATTCGAAGCAGTCGGTTCAATCTTGCCAATCATGTCAATGCCCCACATGGCGAAGGGCCAGGGTGAAGACATTATATTCAAAGGGTTGGGAGGCACATGCACCTTATCCGCATAAATCTGGCATTTATGGCATTTTCTGGCATAGGCACAACAGTCTGCATCCATTGTGATCCAGTAATAACCTGATCTTAACAACTTTTTAGCCATGGCATGCCCTCCTGCATGGGTACCAAAGGATCCTTCGTGCACTTCATGCATTAGCAAATCTGCTTCTGTCTTGTCAACACATCTGAGGAGTACCATATCAAAGTTCCTTTTGTACAAAGAACCATCAGTGTTCAGGAAGAAACTACCAGCAAGCCTTCTCAAAGTCTTCTTATCATTGGAAGATGCCCCAGACGGGTATGTTTGATCCTCCAAGAAGCACTTAATGTCATGGAACCAAGGCTTATCATCTTTGACAACATCTGCTGCAAATACATATGCCGGTCTGTCAAGTCTGGACACTGAAATCTGAGGTACAAAGTTGGCCGCTTGAACTTTGATCATGGACGAAATGGTAGCCAGAGCATCTGCAAACTGATTCTCGTCCCGAGGGATATACTCAAGCTTGACTGTTGTAAAGAAAGTCAATAACCTCCTTGTATAATCCCTGTAAGGTATCAGATGATCCTGGTGTGTGTACCATTTGCCATTGGTTTGATTAACTACCAGAGCTGAATCTCCGAATACAGTCAATGTCTTGATCCTGAGGTCAATGGCTTCCTCAAGACCCATAATGCAAGCTTCGTATTCAGCTTCTTTGTTAGTGCAGTTGAAAGTGAGTTTTGCCGAGAATGGCATGTGAACTCCTTTGGGTGTAATGAGTACTGCACCAACACCACGACCGTTCATATTAACAGCCCCATCGAACATCATAGTCCATTCTTCTTCCGGGTCAGGCCCTTCAGTGTGAACAGGCTCTTCATGATCTTTTGCTTTTATGAACATGATGTCTTCATCAGGGAAGTCAAATCTCATAGGCTGGTAGTCATCAATGGGTTTCTCAGCAAGATATTCAGACAATACACTGCCCTTGATGGATTTCTGAGATGTGTACTGAATGTCATACTCTGTAAGAATCATTTGCCATCTTGCAACCCGTCCGGTAAGCGCTGGCTTTTCAAATATGTACTTAACTGGGTCCATCTTTGAGATTAATAAAGTGGTGTGGGTCAACATATACTGTCTCAGTCGGCGAGCAGCCCACGCTAAGGCACAACAAGTTTTCTCGAGCAGTGAATAACGTTGTTCACAATCGGTAAACTTTTTGCTTAGGTAGTATATTGCATACTCTTTTCGACCAGACTCGTCATGCTTGCCCAGCACACACACCATTGACTCTTCTAATACTGTTAAGTACATTATCAGAGGTCTTCCTTCAACTGGGGGCATAAGGATTGGAGGTTCTTGCAAGTACTCCTTGACCTTGTCAAAAGCCTTCTGGCAATCTTCGTTCCACCTGACCGTCTGTTCTTTCCTTAGTAGTTTGAACAAGGGTTCACAGGTTGCCGTAAGGTGTGATATGAACCTCGAAATGTAGTTCAATCGACCTAAGAACCCTCGAACTTCTTTTTCTGTCTTCGGTGCAGGCATCTCTTGAATAGCTTTGACTTTATCAGGGTCAACTTCAATCCCTTTTTCGCTTACAATAAATCCCAGCAGCTTACCAGATCGCACCCCGAATGTGCATTTGTTGGGGTTCAGCTTCAATTGGTACTTCCTCAGACGCTTGAACAGCTTTAGCAGATTCACCAAGTGAACTTCTTCAGTAAGGGACTTGGCAATCATATCATCCACATAACATTCTATTTCTTTATGGATCATATCGTGGAATAATGTCACCATAGCCCGTTGATATGTTGCACCAGCATTCTTCAGTCCGAATGGCATCACTTTGTAACAGAAGGTGCCCCAGGGTGTGATGAAGGTTGTCTTCTCCATGTCTTCAGGTGACATTTTAATCTGATTGTATCCTGAAAATCCGTCCATGAAGGAGAATACCGAGAACTGAGCCGTATTATCAACCAATACATCAATGTGAGGTAAAGGGAAATCATCTTTCGGGCTGGCTCTGTTCAGATCCCGGTAGTCAACACACATTCTTACTTTTCCGTCCTTCTTAGGCACAGGCACTATATTAGCAACCCACGGTGGATAGCTAGTTACAGCAAGGAACCCGGCGTCCCACTGCTTTTGTACCTCTTCTTTGATTTTCATGGCCATGTCTGGGCGAGTACGGCGCAGTTTCTGTTTAACTGGCGGGCATTCTTATCTTAAAGGCAGCTTATGCACAACAATGTCGGTGTCCAACCCTGGCATGTCCTGATAAGACCAAGCAAACACGTCCACATATTCTTGAAGCAGATCAATCAGTTGTCTCTTCACTGAGTCTTGCAAGCAGGCCCCGATTTTAACTTCTTTCACGTCTTCGTCTGTACCAAGATTAACTGTTTCAACCTCCTCCTGCTGAGGAGTGATAATCTTTTCCTCTTGTCTCAACAACCTGGCTAGCTCTTCAGGAAGCTCATATTCTTCTTCAACCCCTTCATCAGCTTGATTGATTGGATTGTCAAAGTCATACGAAGTCATAGCCGTGCTGTTGTCGGTGCTGTCTGGAAGGCACTCTCTGCAAGGGTTCAGTTTGTTCATTTTAGTGATTTGATTTTAATCTTGTTTAGAAAAGTGAAATAAAGTTGTCATTTTGAAAACAATGCCATTTATTTTTTTGTACAAAAAGAAAAATGGAAAAACAGTGAGCGAAAAAGAAAAAAGACTCATTTGCAAAAAGATGTCTGATATTTCATTGATTAATCTTGTTGCACAAAAAGTACAGATGGCCCGATTACAAAATGAGTCTTGTCATCTTGGGCAAGATGCAAGACTTGATGCATGCTATATAAAATACAGGAAATAATAATTACTCTGCATGAGTAACTCTTATAATTTCCTGGGAAGACCAGTTTGAGATACTGCTCCCCGGGATCCTTGGACGTATCCAATTCTCCAGATTGCGTTCTTCTTCCAACTCGTCTTCCAGATTGTTGATAGCATCAGGGGTGAGCATCCCCCCACTGACAAAATCGGGCTTCTCAGCGGCCTCTGCTTGATTTTGTTGAGTTGGTCTGTAACCCAACCCAAATTTGTCCTTCTTTTCCTCCACAGATAAAACCTTGCCCCAGCCTTGGGCAGTTCCTTCCTCAACAACCTTCCGGGCTTGTTGATAAGATGCCATGGAGATTCCAGGTACAGCGGATGCTTCATTTACGTTCAAGGCCTCAAACCCTTGACTCATTGTTTCATGGATCTCCCCATCCATCTCAATATATTTGTAGGTAGCCAGATGGCTGACAAAAATATCCTCCTCTCCACAGATAGTAACGACTTGGCCCTCCCACTCGAATTTTAACTTCTGGTGAAGGGTTGAGGTCACGGTGCCGGCGGCGTGAATCCATGGCCTACCCAATAGACAGCTGTAGGCAGGCTGTATATCCATCACGTAGAAGGTCGTTTTGAAAGTTTGTGGGCCAATCGTTATAGGCAACTCAATTTCCCCCAGAACCGATCTCTTAGAACCATCAAAGGCTCTCACTACCAGGTGGCTGGGGAGCAATGCCAATCCTTCATATTCCAACTTCACAAGAGCCTTTTTAGGTAAGACATTGAGGGATGATCCTGTGTCTACCAGCACATGGGAAAGGACTGCACCTTTACATTCCATGGTAATGTGCAAAGCTTTGTTATGGTTGCGGCCTTCTGTAGTCAAATCAGTGTTGGTGAACCCTAGTCCATTGCTAGCAGTAACATTTCCAACCACAGCTTCCAACTGATTGACGGTGATCTCTTCTGGCACATAAGCTGCGTGCAAGACTTTTAGTAGTGCATTCTGATGAGCTTCGGAGCACATGAGCAATGATAGAATAGAGATCTTGGAAGGCGTCTGGTGAAGCTGGTCCACTATCTTGTAATCAATCTTCTTGATGATTCTCATGAATTCATCAACTTCTTGATCAAAGGGTGTTTTCAAAGCTTCTTTAACAATTTGTTCTTCTTGCACCATGTTCTTCCCTTTTGCCTTGGCAGCAGCTTCTGCTTCGGCAGTGGGTCTTTGAATTTGCGGGGCAAAGAGACGTCCGCTTAGAGTGAAGCCTCCGCCTCCTCCCACATTATCTATTTGTGGTGCAGGGGTTGATGATTCAAGAGTGATTTTTTGTCCTTCGCAGTATAGATCAGAGCCGTAATGCCAAGGGATGGCATTACTGCTTTCATAAGGTATTGGCCCAGGCACTGTGATGGTGACTGGACTGATGGCAGCTGCAGAAGGAACCATGATAGTCTGTGGATCATAGTATATTGTGACTGGTGCTCTGATAGGAATGGCACTTTGTGAGTTGTAGGCAGAATCATTTTCAGGATCATAATAAATCGTGACGGTTGAGACATCTTCATTGTTTGCTGCTGGTGTTGTAGGAGACATTGTTGGAAGGATGGGTGTTGTTGTTGTAGGAGATTCAAAATGAAGTGGTGCTGAAGTTGTAGAAGGAATGTTTGTTGATATCTGGTCAGTTGAAATGACAGATGAAGCATTTGTTGATGAAGCTGAAGAGTTGTTTGGAACAATGGCTGTTGCAGTTGTAGAAGATTCTGGAACTGTTGTTAATGAGATTGTTGGATTTGTTGGAACTGATGTTGTAATTTGAAGCAAGCCACTCTGGATGAGACCATCTATGCCATCTCTCAAGTTATCACAACCATTCACTGAAATGTTGCAATAAGCACACCCTAACTCACATCCCGGGAACATTTGACATTCGAGGAGTTGAGCTTTAATCTCTACCAACGGTGTCCGAATCTGACCCACACTGGTTATCAAATAAGACGGCTTGTCTTCTTCAATAGCATTGATTCTGGGACCTCCGTGGTGTGGCATAGGGTTTTTGTTAACATTTGGTGGTGGTGCAAAATTCAGAGCCTTAGAGTCTACCAAGTCTTGTACCTTCATGTGCAGGGCTCTGCACTTCTCTGTACTATGGCCAGGTGCATTTGAATGGAAAGCACATCTGGCGTTGGAGTCGTAATTTCTGGGTAGACTGGTAGGATCTGGAGGTGCCAACGTCCTTAGCTCAACCAAGTTGAGTTTTAGGAGTTGTGGCAGTAATGTTGCATAGGGCATAGGGATCGGATCGATTACCCTATTGGCCTGAGAAGGTCTCTGTTGATATGGTCTTTGCTGATTGTTGTTGTTGGTGTTGTTGTAGTTTCTCTGAGGAGGATACTGAGTTTGTTGCTGATAATTTTGTTGCGGAGGTTGATAAGCTGGTTGTGGATGAACTGGAGCGGGAATGGTGACTGCTGCCACAGACCTATGAACATATTGGGGTCTGTGTCTGCTGGCATGGACAGCATTGGTCTCACCAGTTCTTCTTGGGCCTACAAAAGGTTTCCTTGTATTGCTGGATGAGCTAGCACCGTTGTCAGAAATTTTGCCCATCTTTAACAAGCTCTCAATTCTCTCTCCAGCTATAACAACATCTGCAAAGCTGGTTGAAGAGAAGGCAGCTAGCCTGTCAATGTATGTTCCTTGGAGGGTGTTCATAAACATATCTGCCATCTCCCTCTCTGACATAGGTGGCTGGACAGCAGCAGCCAATTGCCTCCACCTCTGGGCGTACTCTCGGAAGCTCTCTCTAGATGATTGTGACATCCCCATTAGGAGGGTCCTGTTAGGTGCCATATCCAAATTGTACTGGTACTGTCTAATGAAAGCTTCTGCCAAGTCTTTCCAACACCTGATGGTTGCTCTAGTCAGATGTGAGTACCATTCCCTTGAAGCTCCGGTCAAGCTATCCTCAAAATAAAACATCCATAGCTTCTCGTCCATGGTATAGGCCTTCAGCCTCCCCAGAAAGGATTGTAAGTGGGTCCGTGGGCAGGAAGTCCCGTTGTACTTTTCAAAACAAGGAGGCTTAAACTTATGGGGAATCCTGACCCCGTCTACGAAGCCCATGTCCATAACATCAAAACCCAAAGAGTTTTGAGACTCCAAGGATCTTAATTTTTCAGCAATTTCCTCCAGCCTTCTGTCATAGGCTTCCTCCCCAGATCCCATCACTGTGAACTGATCTTCCTGGGGGTCTTCTTGCAGCACCCTGCCTGCAGTGGCAGTCCCTTGAACATTTGCAGGAATGTTGATCTCTGGATGAAGGTGGGGTCCAAATACAGGGGGGTTGACATGAGGTTGGACCCTCTCATTGTTGCTTGTCCCAGCAGTCCCTAGATGGGGATCTTCTTGATTCTGCCTTTCTACCATGGCTCTCAACCTCTCCTGGCTTTGAGCCATATTGTTCATCACCTCCATAAATTGTGTCATCTGATTCCTCATTTCTAGCCTCTCATTGGCCATTTGGTTCCTGACCTCTGTAAGGTCCTGCTGTACCTGGTCCATTTGTATGCCCGGAAGACTGTTACGGGTTGGATATCTGTGTGGACGGTTGAGTGGGAACACACGTCGTCGAGCAATAGTTCCTAACATCACAACAGAGTTAGTAACAAATAATCAAAAACCTACAAAACAAGGTAAAAGGTTAGTATGCAATGCAGTATGCTTATTTGTTTCCAAGGTATCCGGCTTGGCACTTGGTTTTGACCTTTCCAGACCCTTGAAGAAGATGCTGTTGATGTTGCTTTGAAGAATTCAGATAAAACCAAACAACACATATATTACAAAAAGGTAAATGATACATAACCAGTTTTTTACAATACATGCCCTCTGAGGGGTCAAAAATACAACAAAAAGAAAAGTACATGAAATGAAAGCAACAACAAGAAAAAGTCAGACACCAAGACCAAACTCATCCTCCTGAACTTCCTTGAGAAGTGCTTCAGTCACAGGATCAGCTGGACGCTCTGTAAGGTTCCTGATAAGGAGATTCCTGGTGGTAACAGCTGCAGCTAGCTTCTTGTGTTGACTCTGGTCCTTTGACTTCTTCACTCCAGCTCTGATCCTCAACTCTGAGATCTCTCTCTGGGCTGCTGCCAGGGCTTCCTGTTGCTCTTTTGCACCAGCTTCCAACTTCTCAATCTTGTCCTGAGTCCTTTTATCTTCCAGAGTACGAGCTTCGGTGATTCTGACCCACCTAGCTTGGCTCTCCTTCAGATACAAGTCAGTCCTGGCTTTTTGGAACTGAGCTTCCTTGCAGGCATTCTTCAGGATCTGCTCTCCAGCCCTAGACTTCTTGATGTAATCTTCAGACTTCTCAATTCTAGCCAAATGCTCCACCTTTAGCTTTTCCAACCTTTCAATATCCAACCTACCATCACTCCTCTCCCAGAGGGTCTTTTGTAGAGCCTGAGTCAACTTCTCATTTCTCTCTTTTAGCTTCTCAAACTCCTCTAAGTTGACAGTGGCAGGAGGTGGTGCTGAGGATGGCCCAGGCATATCCTCCATGGTAAAGGGCATCCCAGAGAATTGGGCCCTGGCATGGGACCACTCATAGTACTGAGCTGAGGCCACATTGTTGCACTTTCCCAGAATGGTTACTCCTTTAGTTTGAACATTGTCCCAGGCCCAGGCTGCTTGCCTGACAATAGCCAGATTAGGCTTGTTCTCACAGTAAAGAGTCTCAGCCAAGTCTTGTGTCTTAGGAGTGTGGACCAATGCATAGCCCAGCTGTCTTTTAAATAACAGAGGGTTGTAATTGATGCAACCCTTCACTCCTATCAGCGGTACATTGGGAAACTGTCCACAACTGGTAATGATATCCCTGCCTTTTGTGCTCTGAGTGCACCACCTGATATCAGCTGAGGTCAATGCAGTAAGTCTTCTAGCCCAATTATTTTGCTGATGAGGATTCAGAAATGCATCAGTCTTTGGCAAATGTTTGAGCAGCCAAGTATGGAACAAAGGAGCACAACACCTCACCAATCTTCCCCTTTGCTTTTCATTCCTTTGATGAACAGAGTAGTAGAAATCTCCCAGTAAAGTTGGCACTGGGTTCTTTAGGATGAAAAGATGGATTGCACTCTTGCTAACAAACTTAGGCTCATCTGCAAATAAAATGACCCCATATATGCTAAGGGCCAATAAAGCACAGACTGCCTTCCATTCTCCTGAAGAGGCCTTCAGGGTAGCCTGAGAGATCAAGAAATCCAGATGTAGACCAGAGACTCCAGCCTTGGTAGTCATATGCTGCCCAATCAGAACTGGTTCCAAATACAAGGCCTTTGCCACCTCCTCATTACTTGGGAAAGCCATCTCAGGGTTGAAGGGGACTCCACCCCTGACAGGTATACCAACCAATGATGAGTACTCCTCCAATAAAGGCCCCAACTGAAAATCCTGAAAAGTAAAGCACCTCAGAGGGGGATCATAGAACTGCAGGCAAGTATGAATCAAGCTCCTCTGTGAAGGGTCCAAATCCATAACCACATCCAGTATGCCTCCATAGTGTTCTCTGAAATGTGGTATATGGTCTGGAGTAATCAGGGTCTGAATCCTCCTGATGTCAGCTAGCTCAGGCTGAAAGAAATGATAGGAGATGTTACTCTTCTTAGGTGCCATGTTGCTGGAGGAAAGCTGAGACAGATGCTGATGATGACACTGAAAAAATGGGCCACTGACAGGTTGGGACTGATGATAGCAGATAGCTGAAGTAGATACAGATGAAGATAGGTCTATGCTGATGATGGGGTCAAAACCAAGCCAATAATAAAGAATGGATACCCTGAAAAACAAATAAGCAAATGTTAAAATGATGCAATGATGATGTATGCAAA
Organism: Lathyrus aphaca; assembly: GCA_963966055.1. Classification (NCBI taxonomy): domain Eukaryota; kingdom Viridiplantae; phylum Streptophyta; class Magnoliopsida; order Fabales; family Fabaceae; genus Lathyrus; species Lathyrus aphaca. The sequence continues at coordinate 202,718,206 of OZ014523.1, read as the reverse complement.
TGATATGCAAGGGTTTGTGACTGAGCTGGATCTGATCAAGTGCTCTGATATCTGTTCAAGAAATCCAGATGGAGGTCTATAAGTCCAGTAACCAAGGTAGGGGGACTCAAATAAAGAGCCACATGTCCAGGTTTTAGAATCACAAGAACTGTTCCAAGATGGAGTACTCTTGATCAAACAAAGTAACAGGGTATGTTGAGGTCAAGGGTACCTGCAAACCTGTAAACAGCCCAACCCCCTCACAGGTGGTGTTCTAAAACAAGGATCCTCAGACTTGGATCAGTTATGAGAAGTGTAAACACTTCTAACCCGGAGATATAGTGTTTACAATAACCATAACAGATCCTCCTCTAACTCACCTCAGTTTCTGAAGGTCAATACTACAGGTCATCCAGACTTAGCAAGCTTCCCAGATAGCCCTAGTACTGCAGGAAATCTGCAACACAGAGTTCTCAAGAAGAAACCCATATCTGAACCGTGTTTCATATTCCCGCACCAGACCGAGATGGAATGGGAAATAATATGAACCACTCTAGCCTAGGTGTCACTCAGGTCCCAGGTATAGGACCTAAACTCTCAATAGAACCCCCACCCACCAAAGCAATCAAACAGATCCAGCCAGCACAGTATGATAATATGATATATGCAAAGCTATAAAGAAAACAATAAAGCAACTGTACATAAAGCAATAAATCAAACAAATATACAAACACAGATAGCACATAACACCCCAGTAAACACAAATCAATCAAGCGCTAGGAGGAACCCACAAAAAGAACCAGAAGCCCTGGTTACAGTATAAGGGTCCCCAGCAGAGTCGCCAAGCTGTCGCTCCCGATAAATGGGACAATGGCCCAAATATGGTACAGACGCGAACGGTCGGCGAAAGTGACAATGATAACACACAGCAGTGAACTCACTGGAAAAGAAAAGAGTCGCCAGCTAGGCATTTTTATCCCGGAGGAAAGGCAATGCTGCATAGACCTAGAAAGGTATGGATAAGACGGTTGCGAACCAGAGAGACTGAGAAAGGGGGTTGGTTACAACCTGGGAAGGTATTAGCACCCAGATTGTCCGTCGTACTCGACGGGATCCACGCTTAAAAGATTTGTGTTTTAAAGGGGTAGTGTCAGTGCAATTTGTGTATAAAAGAGCTGGAAAAGGATGTACAGGTGTCAGTGTAAGAACAAGAGTAAAATGCTCAAGATCATGAGGCTAAGAGAATAATGCTGGAAGGAGGGGGAATATACAGAGACTTTTGTTCGATAACTGTTAAGTTATGCCTACGTATCCTCTCGTGCAATGAGGAAGTCAGAACACTGTAGTTCGACCCAAAGAGACTGAAGGGTGAATTGACTTGTGAACTGCCTGCTTGCCCATGCTCAAGTGTATGATCTGTCTGGCACAGATGCAAATTGTCTTGCATTAGATGGAAGAAGCAAGTTCTCGTTTATGAGTGAGTGAGATGAGAAAAGAATCCCGAAGGAGACGATTATTGTTTGTTTTTGAGTTTTCAGTCTTTTATTGCTTTTGAAAGTTTGTCATAAGTTAATGAACTTAAGCCTAAACCAATGGGTTAGTAAGCTCATCACATCCTCCCTCTGATTAGGGGTAATGAGAATACCTTAAGTGTGAAGTCAGATTCTCACACTTAATCCATGGTGTAGGATTAAGATCATTAACCTACTTGTGATTAGTTAGATGTTTTTTGTTGTTTTTGTTTAGTGTTGAGTAATGAGGTTAAGCCATAATCAGGGATTAAACAGACTCATTACACCATCCTAATAGAAGGATAATAGATGAGAATGTTTAAGCTGAGGAAAGCTCCTCAACTTAATCCATGATTAGGGATTAAACTCATGACAAAACAAGCCTTTATTAAGTGGATTTTAGTTAATGATAAGGTGATGAAGTGATTTTTTATGGTTTGTAAGACAACTTGAGGAGGACTTGTCCATTAACACTAGGGTTAGTCCTTCTTAACCATTTAAGGGAGAATTAGAACCCTAATGCAAGGCCCAAGTTACAAGTGTGATGTCTTGATGGTTATTAAGTGAATTGATTAAGAGATTTAAACACATTAAGGGTTTAACACTTAGGATTAAAGTTATACACTCCATCCTAATAGAAGGATGCAGGCATAAGCTTAATCACAAAGCCTTAAAGCCTTTAGGGTTTAGTCCCTGATTATGAGGTGAGAAGAGAAGACTCAAAGAGACACAAAGGTAAAACTAAGTGGGGAGACTAATCAAAACCCTAATCATTGTCATACTCGGTTGTTCCTAAGGTTTGTGAGGTTTACAAGAGCAATCTTCAATGGAACCACCAGGAAGCAGATGAAAGGATCAAGAAAAGCAAAGTAACTTGCTTCACTCAAGAAGTCAAGTCACTTGAAGAAAGAAAGTAAGAAGGAGAAGAATGAGCAAGCTCAATCTCAAACAAATATCAAAATGCAGCATGGATGCAAGTGAGATGAGAAGAAAGCATGAGAAGTGAAGGCAAATCCACTTCTCAAAGTTACTTACCACCTGAAAAGTTAGTGAAAGGAATGCAATGCAATGCAAAATGAGATGAAATGACATGGTGTAAATCAAAACCAGAAGCACATACATGATGTTAATGATGCTATGGGATACTACAAACATGAAACAACACATGAGGATGATCACATGAACAAATGGATGCAAATGGAGCAAGCTAAGGACCATGAACATACATGGAAAGTTTTGAAATGCACATGACATACAATATGGCAAATGCAAGATGTAATGATCAAACATGCTTTCAATATGTCTTATGATGTTAAATGAATCACATGGATGCATAAAATGTCATAGCAAGTCAAGGTATGAATGCAAAGGCAAGATGGATGCACATGGAAGCCCAAATTAGGGTTTATGATCAAAGCATCAAACACAAACCAAAATCAGAAGCAAACATCAATATAAAAAATTGAAAATGCACTCAAAGGACCCCTAATCCTATACTAACTCACTGCCCAAGGGAGAGGTTCCAACTCTTAACCTAATTCAAGATATGATTTTCCTAAGTTTTCTAGGGTTTTAGGGTTCCCAAACAAGAAAAATGCCAAACAAATGGAAAATGCAAGATCAATTCATGACCATTTAATCTCACAAACTTCATGCTAAACACAATGCAATGCAAAAAGAATCAAGGTCCAACTCTCAATGGTTAGGCAGGAATGATTTTTGGAAGTTTGGATCAAAATAATGCTTGAAAAATGAATTAATTCCATGGAAAATTCTCAAAATGCATCAAGATCAAAAAAGAAATTTGGTTTGAGGGTTGGACAATGTCTCTAAATGTTTTTAAATGTTTCATGAATTTTTTGGTGATTTTTAAATACCTAAAAGCATTTTTAATTAATTAATTTTCATTAATTAATAAAAAATAAACTTTTAAATATTTAAAAATACTTTTTTAATGCAAAAAATAAAAATAAAAATATTTTTGTGTTCTGAAATTAAATAATAACTTGTATAAAAAATTTCAGAATTTTTGAAAAGGTTTTACTATTTTTAAATAAATGTACAAAACAAATGCAAACAAATGAATTAATATTAATAAAAATGAAAAGTAATCCAATCCAACGCATCAGATTCAAAGTTGGGGGGTGTAACACGGTGGGAGAACTGACTTTAAGTAATGTTGCGGATAGCAAGAGTCGCCACCGACTTTTATTTTATCCATAAGGAAAGGGTATAAAAGAACAGGAAAGACCTTAGAGATATTTTTGGGTCCGGGGGGTAGGTTATGTAAAAGGAAGGTGTTAGCACCCTTTACATCCATGGTTATCCATGGGCTCTTAGTTACTTAGCTCACTTTAAATTATTTTTTGAAAGTGTAGGGTGTGAATAGAAAAATTTTCAGAATAGTTGATAATAATCCATGTACGGATGTGTAAAAACTTGTTTGAAAATTTGTTTGAAATTTGTTTAAGTGTTTGAAAAGTTTGAATAGTGAGCAAGCAACTAAGAGGTATCTACCATATTGTTTAAGGTTTTTCTTGTTCTTTTTCCTTTCCTTGGTAAGACTATCCCTACTATTAAGGAGTAGGTAGTCATTACCTTGGATGTTAAGGGACATGTGAGGGACAATCTGGTTATGAAGGCAACTGTGGGGTGTAATAAGCATATATATGGGACTATCATCATTTATTCGAAGGGACTTGATTCGTAAAGGCAACCACGAGGGACTTGATGATTTTTCTTTTAAGGACTTGCTTTATACACCCCACTTGACCATTATTCGTAGGCAACTTGAGGGATAACCTTAGAAATGTGAGACGGCGATTAAAAATCGACTTACGTGTGTGTGAGTGTTTATTTTAATTATCTTTGATTAAAATTATCTAAATTAATTTTAAGAACATACATGTTTTTGCACTCCCTAATTACTAACCATAACAATAATTAAATATTTAAAATATTACAAAATTACACCAAGGAAGCAATTACAACATAATTATAATAAACAAAATAAAGTAAATAGCAAAATATAATCAAAATAAATATAATAAGCAAAAGATAATAAATAAGTAAATAAAATATTGGGGTTAGTAAATAATAATAATAAGAAAAATTAAATAAAGTTAGTAGAAATATAAAGTTAGTGAAAATAATTTAAATAATAAGCAAAAAGTTAATAATAATAAAATAAGAGAGGTTAGTGAATAATAAAAATTAATTGAGATAATAATAACATATAAAATTAATAAAGCAAAAGAAATAATATGGTTAATAGTAATAATAAATAAAATTAATCAAAATATTATAAGAATAGGAAATTAACAATTTGTAATATAAACAATTATATTTAGAAACAAATATGAACAAATAATTATTTTAATTTACAAATTATTAAATTATTTTTCAAAATTTAATTATTATTAACATTTATTTAAACAATCTATACATATTATAAGAAAAAAAATAGGTTTTTTTTTTAAATATCATATTTACAATATTAATCATGTTTATAAAATTTAATTCTATTAATTATTATATTTACAAATTATTTTTAACCATATACAAAAAGATAATTATCATAAATTAAATTGTTTCTAAACATTAAAAAAATTAATTTGAATTATAAATATATTTACAAATAAATTAGAATTATTTTAAATATCACAAAATACAATTAGGGTTTAATTGGAAAATATTTTTTAGGGTTTGAGAATTAGGGTTTATATTTATAATTAGGGTTTGATTAACAATTTATTTAATTAAATAGGACATATATGCAATTTTTTAGAATATTAAAATAATGACATATACAATTTAATAATATTAACAAATTAGTATTTTTTTTTATAGAAAATATAATAAAAATAAGTTTAACCTAATATCAAGATATTATTTTAAATTTTTTTGGATTTTTTTGTTTAAAGTAAAACATTAATTAAAACAATAATAAGAAAAAAATAAGAAAGTAGGAAAAAGGAACCTGCTGGGATTTGATCCCAAGACCTCATGTTTACCAGCAACAACAATGACCATCAGGCTAGCCCACACGCAGGTGAGAAAGAGGAGTGAACAATTGTTTTTGTGTCTTGCCTTTGAAGATCCAGAAAAATAATGAACAAAAAGGCCTGGGGTTGGATTCGTACCCAGGACCTTATAGTTACACACGCGCGCGTTTTACCGCCTGGCTGGGAGAGCCTTCCTGCTAATGGATTCACCACAATACATTATATATTATATTGGCTTTCATCCTGAAAAATCAACAAAAAAACAATGGCACCAACCCAGTTTCGAACCCAGGTCCTTTCAACATACACATAACAAGTTTACCAACAGGGCACACATACGCGTGTGATATTAAAACAGCAAAACAACAATAAAATAAATTATCATAATTTGAATTGTTGAAGGCGCGGGAACTAGTCTTCTTCTTCCTTGAGACCCACGATTTTACCTGCGAAACTTGCCACGAACCTACCTGCGAATTTCATCTTTGCAGCAACACCTACGGATCACGTACATGGCTAAAACTATAAAATTTCAACAAATTAAGGAGTCAAATATGATCACAAGACCATTTTGAATCAAACCACGTTTTCAGAATTAATTTATGTGACTTAGAACACAAAGCCCTAATAGTGGATAGAAACCCTAGCAATGGTCGAATCCATATAAGGTCATGAAAATCCAATTGGTTTGTCCAGAATTGTTCAAAAGCTTCAACTAACATCAAATCAACACACAAATTTCATTAATAATGATCAAATAATGAGAATCGAAAAATAAATTTGCAAGAACAACAAGGCTACGGGTTGCTCATATATGCGTGCTATGGATGCGTATGGGCATTGGTTTTGCATCATGGAAGATCAAGGAACATCTCTATGATCATAGTTTACCTTATAATGCCTTATAACTCAAAATCCGAATCTCACTTTTGGAAGGATTTTTGTGCTTTTGAACTTACCTTGAAGCTGCTGGATTTCGTCCCCCTGTGTTAGGTTTGTGTTAAGCATATATATGTGAACCATTCTAGGTCAAAACATTGATTAGTTATGTGGAAACTTTGATCTAAAAAGATTGAAATTGATCAAGTATTAAAAATCAAATATTTGTGTACTATGACTTGCTATCTTTGGATCAATCACATTCTTTCTTTCTATTTAAACTTCAATCACCCATTAAGAATTTCTAGAACCTCAATCTTCACCCAAAAATAGATTTTCATATTTTATATTTATTTAAAATGATTTTTATGAATTAAATCAATAATAAATAAAAATAAAATAATAAAAATGCTGAATTTTGGTCAATTGGGTCGTGCACAATGATATGAGGTGGATTGGATCACAACTTAGCAAGCCCATTTGGAAAGAATTGCTTTTAGACCTCCATTTTCAACATAAACCATCACAAAATTTTCCAACTTTGCAAAGGCATATCTCCCTCAATTTTAAATGTATGAGGGTGTTCTTGGACTTTTTGGAAAGCTTGAAGAGTCCTCTAAACAACCCCATTGGTTTCAGGTCCATATCATTTACCAATCTCAAGTTATGCCCTTTTGAAGTTGTTGACTTTTTGTTGACTTTTGAAATGACCTATAATGTCTTAGATCATATCTTTCAAATGAAGCATTTTTGGGCTTAACTTTCAACATCAAAGTTGTAGAGAATTCAATTTCCTTCAAAATGAGCTTTGGATGGAGACTTGGTGATGAAGTATGTGAAAGTTATGGCTGGTCAAAGTTCAGTTGACTTTTACTGAGGAAACCCTAATTTAGAAACTCCTGATTATTGATGATCTGGAATCTCCTTGATGAATCATGATCAACCCTTGATCAAAGGATGAATTTTACTTCATATACTTGATGTTGGCAAAAAATCATGAAGTTTGACTTTGGTTTGACCACAGTTGACCTCAGTTTGACTTTTTAACTGCATTGACTGATTTTGACTTATCTGATCATCTGACTGAGCAAACTTTTGAGAAAAGTCTTGAAACTTGTCATGGGGGTTCTTATACACATATAAGATGTTATGAAACTCACTTGAGGTATTGGAAGTCCATTTAGCCTGATTAAAGTCAAAACCCTAGTTTTAGATGCACTACTTAGGAGGTGCATTGTTTGAGGGAATTGTCAACTCTTCTGACCAATTGTGAACTTTGTGAACCTTGTGAATCTTCATAAAATGTCTTGTGAACCTCATGGGAGGTATTGTGAAGCTTGTGAACCTTGTGAACCTCATGAAGTGGCTTTGTAGACCTTATGAACCTCAGGAAAGCTTTGTAGTCATTGTGAAACTTGTGAACCTTGTGAACCTTCAAGAAGTAACTTGTAGACTTCATGAACCTCATGAAAGGTATTGAAATCATTGGGAAACTTGTGAACCTTGTGAACCTTCAAGAAGTAACTTGTGGACTTCATGAACCTCATGAAAGGTCTTGTAAATGTTGAGAAGCTTGTGAACCTTGTGAACCTTCAAGAAGTGACTTGTAGACTTCATGAACCTCATGAAAGGTTATATAAGCATTGAGAACTTGTGAACCTTGTGAACCTTCTTAGAACACAAAGTCTTGTATTGTGAGGGCAAATTTTGGGGTGCAACAGCTGCCCCTGTTCAATTTTCTGAAACCTGAGGGGTTAGATTGGTATATTTGCCAGTCGTAACCTGGAAGGTTGAAGGGGATTGAACACAAAAGCCCAAAAATTTGAACTCACCAGTGCATAGAGTGATATTGATGGTTGGTTGAATATGATTGAGTGGGCTTAAAGATGCCACTTGGAGAAAAGTTCTTCAGATACATTTCTTAGGAGATAAGGCAGTCCAAAATATGGAGGTATAATGAAAGCTGTCAGGAGTCTGGAGCAGTCCTGAGGTATTGATGATATGCTTTCAGGATACTGGAGTAATACTGATGTAACAGCATGCCTTCATGAGGATAGAGCAATCAATAATGATAACCCTAAAGCAGTCTTGAAGTAATAATAGGATTTCAGGAGGATAGAGCAATGAATAGCTCTAAAGCAGTCTTGAAGTAGTAATATGATTTCAGGAGGATAGAGCAATGAATAGCTCTAAAGCAGTCTTGAAGTAGTAATATGATTTCAGGAGGATAGAGCAATGAATAGCTCTAAAGCAGTCTTGAAATAATAAGATGGCTTCAGGAGGATAGAGCAATCAATAGCTCTAAAGCAGTCTTGAAGTGATGATTTCAGGAGGATAGAGCAATCAATAGCTCTAAAGCAGTCTTGAAATAATAAGATGGCTTCAGGAGGATAGAGCAATCAATAGCTCTAAAGCAGTCTTGAAGTGATGATTTCAGGAGGATAGAGCAATCAATAGCTCTAAAGCAGTCTTGAAATAATAAGATGGCTTCAGGAGGATAGAGCAATCAATAGCTCTAAAGCAGTCTTGAAGTCATGAGAATTTATCAGGAGGATAAAGTAACCCTGAGGTGACAATAAAGCAGTCCCAAAATGATAAGAAGCTCATCAGGAGGATAAAATAACCCTGAGGTTACAATAAAGCAGTCCCAAAGATCATTTGTTTGTTGGATAATTAACCTGAAAACAAGGTAGCTTTTGTATAATAACATTAGTTTATGCTTGATGTATGCATGTATGATATGATGCACTTAGGTAATGTACTATATGTCTATGGATATATATGTTATGGTATGATGTAAATGATGTATGTATGATATGATACTGCCAGAAGCATCTGGATATCTTTGTGTAACAACTGCTGGCCAGGGAAAATAAATCCCGATTCGCTGTTGAAGAACATATAACCCTCCGTCTGCTGGGGATAACAGGGTATAGATAACTTCCCGTATGCTGGGGATAGTAAGGATAGATATCACCTCCCGTATGCTGGGATAGTAAGGTATATATAACCTTCATCTTCGTTTGATGGTAGGGTAGATATAACCTCCCGTCTTTGTTTGATAGTAGGATAAGTATAACATCCCGTCTTCGTTCGTCGTACCCTTATTGGAAAGTAATTTCCCGTACATCCTTATGAGGATAAAAGAGATGGATATAAATTCTAGGGGAGATAAGACTTTATGAAGATGGATTCGTCCTACTGAGAGTTTGTAACTGTTTTGTAAAGGTGAACCGGCGAAGCTTCGTTGAAATCCTTCCCTCGTTCGTCCTTAGTAAATACTATTACTGCATTTTCATGCATTTCTGGTAAACATCAATCATATTAAAAAGCATACATGCCTTTTTGGTGAACATTAATCATATTCAAAAGCATACATACATTCAAACACAACCAATGGACGTTTCGCTTATGTAAATAGGGTAAAAGTAAATCTGGATTCAAAAGATGGAATTTATTTATATCAAAAAGTGACCCATACACGGGTAAGTTTGTACAAGGAGACATAAACCCTAGTAAGAGGATTTCGTCATGAAGTTTTACAAAAGAAAATCAGCTATGTGGGAAACAATCCTATTGAGTTTCAATTCTACTATTGCCCTTCAAGTATCTCATCTTCTTGCTGTTGAGACGGAAATGATTGGATTGAGCTTTATCTGTTCGAGCTTGAGTAAGTAGTACAACTGGTTGCAGTTTCATGGGTGATCCAAACGAGACATAGTCATACACTTTAATCCCTAACTTTTGCCTGGATTGCCCTTTCAGGTTTTCAATCCACCGGGATACCCTTTTTTGCCCAAGCCGCCTTTTCAGGTTTTCGACTTGCCGGGTGTACATCTTTTTATATATATCCCTAATTTTTGCCCAAACCCTTTTGGTTTGCCGGGATGCCCTTATTTTTGCCTAGGCCTGTCAACCTAGCGGGTCTCTTTTTATGCGTAGTATTTTTTAACTATGTCTGCGTTTACAGGTTGTGGGAAGTCTTCACCATCCATTGTAGTCAGTATCATGGCACCTCCTGAGAACACTGTCTTGACTACAAATGGTCCTTCATATGTTGGAGTCCACTTGCCCCTAGGATCACCCTGCGGTAATATGATACGCTTGATTACCAAGTCACCAGCCTGATATACCTTTGGCTTAACCTTCTTGTTAAAAGCTTTGATCATTCGTTTTTGGTACATCTGGCCATGACAAACTGCTGCTAACCTCTTCTCATCAATCAAATTTAACTGGTCCAGTCGAGTCTGAATCCACTCATCTTCATCCAAGCCTGCGTCCTTCATAATTCTCAAGGAGGGGATCTGAACTTCAATGGGCAGAACTGCTTCCATACCATAGACTAAGGAGAATGGGGTTGCCCCTGTTGAAGTACGTATTGTGGTACGATAACCATGAAGAGCAAAGGGTAACATCTCATGCCAATCCTTGTAAGTAACAGTCATCTTCTGTATAATCTTCTTAATGTTCTTATTAGCAGCCTCAACTGCCCCATTCATCTTTGGACGATACGGAGAAGAGTTGTGATGCTTAATCTTGAACTGCGTGCAGAGATCAGTAATCATAGTGTTGTTCAGATTAGAGCCATTGTCAGTGATAATCCTTTCAGGAATGCCATACCTACATATGAGATTATTCTTAATGAACCGAGCCACAACATTTTTAGTCACAGATGCAAATGAAGCTGCCTCTACCCATTTTGTGAAGTAATCAATAGCAACCAGGATGAAACGATGCCCATTAGAAGCAGTAGGCTTGATCTCACCAATCATATCAATGCCCCACATGGCAAAGGGCCAAGGAGCAGTCAACACATTCAGTGGTGATGGAGGTACATGTACTTTATCAGCATAAATTTGACATTTGTGACAAGTTCTGGAGTGTTGATAGCAATCAGCTTCCATGGTAGACCAATAGTAACCTGCTCTCAATATCTTCTTTGCCATAGTGTGACCACTAGAATGAGTGCCAAAGGTCCCATCATGCATCTCTTCCATAATTTCTATAGCTTCCTTCTTATCCACACAACGAAGCATAGTTGAATCATGATTGCGCTTGCACAGAATGCCATTACTCAGAAAGAACTTAGCAGAAAACCTTCTCAGAAACTTCCTATCATTGACAGATGCCCCTTCAGGGAACTCCTGAGCTTCGAGATATCTTTTCACTTCATAGAACCAAGGCTTCTCCTCTGCCCCTTCAGTGTCAATCTCATTGCAGTATGCAGGCTTCTCAAATCTATCAATGGTAATCTTAGGAGCTTCATCATCCCAGCTGATCTCAAACATAGATGCCATGGTGGCTAATGCATCTGCCAACTGATTCTCTCTTCGTGGAATGTGCTCAAAGGTAATCTCTTTGAAATGTGGGATCAAAGACAACACATGCTCTCTGTAAGGAATGAGGTTGTCATGCTTGGTATCCCAATCTCCTTTAATCTGACTTACTACCAGGGCTGAATCTCCATACACATCAAGGACCTGAATCATCATATCAATAGCAGTTTTAATACCCAGGATACATGCCTCATACTCAGCCATGTTATTGGTACAATAAAAACAAAGTCTGGCAGTAATCGGGGTATGACAACCTTCAGGGGAACTAATCACAACACCAACACCATTACCAAGTGCATTAGAGGCACCATCAAAAACCATAGTCCATCGGGATCCTTGTTCAGGTCCGTCATATTGTCCAGGTTCTTTGGTAATAATCATAATGTCTTCATCAGGGAACTCAAAATTCATTGACTGGTAATCATCTACTGCTTGATGAGCCAAATGATCAGCAACAACACTTCCTTTAATGGCCTTCTGAGTAGTATACTGTATATCATATTCTGTCAAGATCATTTGCCATCTTGCAATTCTTCCGGAGAGAGCAGGTTTCTCAAATATGTACTTGATTGGATCCATCTTCGAAATCAACAAGGTAGTATGGGTCAACATATACTGTCGTAGTCGGCGAGCAGCCCATGCCAAAGCGCAGCAAGTTTTCTCGAGCAGTGAGTATCTTGTTTCACAGTCGGTAAACTTTTTGCTAAGGTAGTATATTGCCTGCTCTTTTCGACCAGACTCGTCATGTTGCCCCAACACACACCCCATTGAGTTGTCTAGCACTGTTAAGTACATAATCAAGGGTCTTCCATCAACTGGTGGCATCAAAATTGGTGGTTCTAGCAGATATCTCTTGATTTCATCAAAGGCAGTCTGGCACTCATCATTCCATTCCATCACCTGATCTTTTTTCAACAACTTGAAGATTGGCTCACAGATGGTAGTTAATTGGGAAATAAATCTTGCAATGTAGTTCAGTCGTCCCAAGAAACCTCTAACCTCCTTCTCAGTACGGGGAGCTGGCATCTCTCGTATAGCTTTCACTTTTGCAGGATCCACTTCAATACCTTTTCCACTGACAATGAAACCCAGGAGCTTTCCAGATCTAACCCCAAAAGTACACTTGTTTGGATTTAACCTCAACTTGTATTTCTTCAACCTCTCAAACAACTTGTGCAGATGATCAAGATGTTGCTCTTCATTCTGAGATCTGGCTATCATATCATCTACATATACCTCTATCTCATGATGAATCATATCATGAAACAAAGCCACCATAGCACGCTGATATGTTGCCCCTGCATTCTTCAAACCGAATGGCATTACCTTATAGCAAAAGGTGCCCCACTGTGTCACAAATGTTGTCTTCTCCATATCTTCCGGTGCCATCTTGATTTGATTGTAACCAGAGAAACCATCCATAAAAGAGAATACCTTATGCTGAGCAGTGTTGTCTACCAGAATATCAATATGAGGAAGTGGAAAGTCATCTTTGGGGCTAGCTTTGTTCAAATCTCTGTAGTCTACACACATACGTACCTTACCATCTTTCTTAGGAACCGGTACCACATTTGCAACCCACTGAGGATAAGAAGTCACTGCTAAGAACCCTGCATTGAACTGTTTCATTACCTCTGCCTTGATCTTTTCTGACATTTCAGGACGCATGCGACGAACCTTCTGCTTCTTTGGACGACAATCTTCTTTCACTGGTAACCGGTGAACCACAATGTCTGTATCCAACCCTGGCATATCTTCATAAGACCAAGCAAAGATCTCCACATAGTCACGTAACATCTGAATCAACCTGCTCTTGACACTGTCCTCTAAATCAGCCCCTACCTTGACCTCTTTTCTGTTTTCTTCAGTTCCCAGATTCACAACTTCGACTGGCTCTTCATGTGGCTGTATAGCTTTCTCTTCTTGTTGTAACAACCTAGCAAGCTCTACAGGTATTTCACAATCGTCCTCATTTCCGTCTTCAGTTTGATAGATCGGATTCTCGAAATTATAATTGGCAATAGTAGAACTGTTATCAACAGGATCCAGAGTGGATGAGGATCTGCATTTAGTGATGTGGGTGTGTGTAAGAACACATAGCTGATAAAGCAAAAATAAAGAAAAGAAAGACAAGGAACACAATATTTACGAAAACGAAACGTCCACTGATTTTTATTGAATGAAGTATGCAAATGAAATGACAACCCGTAACAAGCGCACCATTGTGCCCCGGGTAAGGCACATGGCTTGAAAGTTTTAATTGTTCAAGAAATTACAAACTTAAAACATAACACAGTAATAGTATTTACTCCTGACTAAAGGAGATAGGGATAACATCTTCAGCTTTCCAATTATTGAGCCCAGCACCCACAGTAGGAAAAATCCATGCATCCAAGTTGTAGTCTTCATCTTGGTCTCCCACAACATTAATAACCCCTTGATTGGTGATACGAGCAGCACGAGCACGACGAACAGCCTTCTGGGACTCTGCAGTGAAACCCAAACCAAACTTGTCAGACTTGTATGGAATATTAGGAAGCTGACCCCAAATAGTACAACCACCTTCATCCACCACAGCTCTAGCATCATTGAGGGAGGCCATTGCCATTGTTGGAGGTTTTCTGGTGACAACAGGAACTTTCTTCACAGCAGGAGGAGCTACACACTCATTAACAACCCAGGGAATCACTTCAAATGACTGACACGGAGTCTCAATGTATTCACCCTCCACTTCCAGATATTTGAAAGTGTTTACATGACTGACAAAGTATTCTTCTTCTCCATAGACAGTAACAACCTTTCCATTCACCGGATATCTCAACTTTTGGTGCAATGTAGAGGTCACAGCACCTGCCCCATGGATCCAGGGACGACCAAGCAGACAAGAATATGAGGGACGAATATCCATCACATAAAATGTAGCAGTAAACACCTGAGAACCAACTTGGATTGGAAGATCAATTTCCCCGTGCACTACTCTTCTAGAACCATCAAAAGCCTTTACCACAATGTTACTGGGCTTCAACACAGCATCTTCAGGACTCAGCTTATTCAGGACTTCCTTAGGCAACACATTCAAAGAGGAGCCATTGTCTATCAGCACATGAGACAGGGTAGTGCCCCTGCATTCAATTGAAATATGCAAGGCCCTGTTATGATCCCTCTTGGCAGGGGTCAAATCAGCATCAGAAAATCCTAACCCATTGTCATAGGTCAGGTGGGCAACACAGTTCTCAAATTGGTCAACAGAAATTGCACTGGGTACATGAGCCATCTTCAGAAACTTGATCAATGACTGGGCATGAGCCTCAGAACATAATAATAGGGAGAGCATAGAAATCTTTGAGGGAGTATGCCCCAACTGATCAACAATGTCATAATCACTCTTGCGAATGATTTTCAATACTTCTTCCATCTGCTTAGAGAGGTCATCAGCAGCTGGAACATCAGTAGATACAGGCTCAATAGCAGGACCCTTGCCCCGAGCATCAGTGGTGGAAGTAGCAGCAGGAGTAACTGCACTTTTAGAAGCAACTGGAGGAGAGAAGACTCTTCCACTACGAGTGATCTTGCTAGATCCAGCAATATTGTCAACATCAACAGGCACATCAGTTACAGGCTCTTGCTTAACACCATGGATATAAACATCAGATCCATAATGCCAAGGCACAGCTTTGTCAGATGTATAAGGAATAGGACCAGGAGTGGTAATGATCAGAGGAGCCACTCTGGCTTCAGCAACAACTTTCACAGGACCTTCAGCAGTAATCTTGATTGGGCCCTGATGAGTGATTTTAATGGGACCCTTTGAAGTGATTCTTACCGGTACTTTGTCAACCATATCAACCTCTTCAATCTTCTTACCCCGAGTCAGCTGATCCACCATACTTTCTACAGATGCTGGTCTTCTTTCAAACACTATAGTATACTTATCCATGAGACGTTGGATTCCATCTCTCAAAACGAAGCAACTATCCGGCTTATAGGTACAATACAGACAATCTTCACGACAACCTGGAAAGATCCCAACTTGTACTAACCTCTTTTTGATAACAGACAATGGTGTGCTCAACTCCATAACTGAATAAACATGCAGGTCTTCTTCAATGGCATTGACAGTCTTCTCGTGATTTGGCATTGGAGCTGTAATCACATTTGGAGTATCTGGTGGATCAAACTCAATCTCTCCAGCATCAATCATATCTTGAATTTTGTTCTTCAAGACCCAGCAGTTATTAGTATCATGTCCTGGACAGTTTGAATGATATGCACATCGTGCATTAGGATTGTACTTGGGAGAGGTAACATTGGGATTCTGAGGAGCTTCCCTCAGGGTAATAAGTTCAGCCTTCAACAAGTGTTGCAATGCCTGAGCCATTGACATGTTGATCTTCGTGAACTGTCTTCTAGCCCTCTGTTGGTTGCCCTGTGGTTGCTCTGTTGGTGCAGGAGTTGGATTTGAAATATGAACTGCACTAACAGACTGATGCCTTCTATTACGATCAGGCTGACCATAAACAGCATTAGATTCTTTCTTCCCAGTGGGAGGCTTCTTTGCAGCGCCTGATGAAGAAGTGCCCACTTGGATCTTACCACTCTTAATACCATTCTCTACCCGCTCTCCTGTCATGATCAACTCAGTGAAGCCAGATGATGAGCTTCCAATGAGATGACTGTAAAACGGGCCATTCAATGTACACATGAACATATCAACCAATTCCCTATCAGTCAAAGGGGGTTGAACTCTTCCAGCTAAATCTCTCCACTTCTGAGCATACTCCTTAAAACTTTCTTTAGCACCCATAGACATGCTCTGAAGTTGCATGCGAGTGGGGGCCAAGTCAGCATTGTATTGATACTGCTTATAGAAAGCTTCAGCAAGATCATTCCAGTCTCTGATGTTGACACTCTCCAACTGATAATACCACTCCAACTGAGCTCCAGATAAGCTCTCTTGAAAGAAATGGATCCACAACTTCTTATCAGCAGTGTGAGGTTGAATCCTTCTGACATAAGACCTCAGATGCAGTTTGGGACAAGAGACACCATCATAGACAACAAATGCAGGAACCTTGAACCCAATGGGTATCACAACCCCAGATATCAGACTCAAATCCTCAAAATCTAGCCCAAATGATTTCTGCAATTCCATAGCATCCATTCTATCCACCAGCATCTTGAATTTGTCTTCATTAGGCTCATGGTAGTAATTAGCCTCAGAATCAGAGTCCCCCATTGTGTGGTGGAGACTGCCTTCCTCTTGCTCAGATTCTTCAGATTCATAGTCTTCAACTGGTTCTTTGGTCTTGGCGAGACCTTTGAACCTTCTTCCCATGTTGATCAACCCAGCAGACCTTCTAGTCTTCTTAGTCTTCTTGGCTAGCAGTGCCTTCAATTCATCCTGCCCCTTGGACAGGTTCAAGATCAGCTCTTGGAACTGTGCATTCTGTGCCTGGAGATCCTTAACTGA
Source organism: Lathyrus aphaca (assembly GCA_963966055.1). Taxonomy (NCBI): domain Eukaryota; kingdom Viridiplantae; phylum Streptophyta; class Magnoliopsida; order Fabales; family Fabaceae; genus Lathyrus; species Lathyrus aphaca. Next base: position 202,701,027 of record OZ014523.1, on the reverse strand, counting down.
TTGTTCAAGAGCCATTGCTGAAATAAACAGCGAGAAGATGAGAAACCTGTGCACAATTATAAACCTGTGATGCAATGAAATGATATGGGAATGCATATGCAATGTTTTCAAGGACCGCAGGATTTACATTTGCTTAAACAAACAAGAAAGTAACTTTTTATTAGTAATAACTTGTTTTGCCTTTAAGGCTTACAAAAAATGAAAGTGAAATAAGTACAAAAGATGGGGTTTTAAGTCTCCCATGGACGTTTCCTCTTTGTGTTGAGATATGAGTTGAGGTTTCGTTCCTCGTGAAGTTGCTTTGTTAGCTCCAGAATTCTTTCCTGACTTACTTTGTAATGAGTCTCTTACAAAGTTGGTCCTGATGGTGTTTCTACGAGTAGAAGCCATGACCCTGCAACAAAGAACAAAGATAAATCCTTTGGTCCTTGAAATGGTTAGGGAAAATGCTATGCTTATGATGCATGATGATGTCATGATGTTATGTTCAATCACAAACATGTGGCACACGCAAACAAGTCACACAGTTGCCCTAGGTTTAAAGGCTTGCATGAGGTTTAAGGTAAGTACCCTCCCCTGAAGTTAGATGGTTCATCCTGTCCTACAAAAGTAACCGGGTTCTAAGGGATCTCAATATCATTAATCCTTCACAAGGATGGTTGATCAGAAGGCAACTTACTTGCCAACCAAAACCCTCCAAGTTTAAGATCTCAATGAGCGTAGCATCGAGTGTCAACCAACTTCAGTCTGCACCAAAGCCGGTTACCTCACTACTTTCTAAAGGCCAAGATGAGTTGACTAGGGTTCTAAAAGTTAGTTAGTGCATTGACAACATATGGCAGCCTCAATATTATCCTCAACTTGACTTAAGGAATATAAGCACCAACCAAGAAGTCGCACTAACTATGGCCACCAGATCAACCGTATCGATATACGTCGTACAGTTTCCTTGGTCTATTGCCATTTACCTAAGGTACACTAGATCCGGGTTAGGACCTTTCACACATAAGAGCACCCCAACAAGTAATATAAAACAAACAAGGCAAACAATTTAAAGTGATCTTAATTCCTAAGGGTACCCCTCTTAAATAGATCCCCAGCAGAGTCGCCAGTTCTGTAACACGGTTGTAAACACCCCAAATTTGCCCTCACCCATTCACACCATGGCTTGTGATCACCTCATATGCATAAACACAAACATATCATCTCACATCTCATTTTTGATTCACTGCATAGTTTCTAAGGCATCTGCACCTAGGGTTTGTGATCTGAGCAATCCCAAAGCATCTTGAGCCATTCCAAAGGCCACCAATCATTTCAAAGTGGTCCATGTGTGTTCTTATGTCATATTCCTTCTCCTCAAAGTCAAAATTGCAGAGGAATCACAAGAACTAGGGTTTGAGTGGATGCAGAGCCAAGATGAACTGCACAGTTGACCTAAAATTAGGGTTTTGGTTTCAGAGGCCATAACTTCAAATTTTTTGGTCATTCTTGTTTCCATTGGTCTCTATATGGTATAGGGAGTATGCATATCAATTTTCATGAAGAAATTCCATGGGGAAGTCATCTGATCAAGGGTTGACTTTTCAGACAAGTCAGTGCAAAATCAGGGCATCTGAGGCCCCCAATGACCCAACCAATGGGTGATCTTCATCATTTTGAGTGTATATGATCTTTATTTGATCATGGAAGAAGGTTGAAGTTCATAGAAATCAAGAATTTAGGGTTTTTGCAAATGTTGACTTTTTGGGCATAGTTGACTTTTCAAGAATGCATCATTTTAGGTCATTTTTCAAGCCATGATTCTTGATCCAAAAATGCTTCAAATGGAAAAACTTTGGTCATGAAAGTTGTAGATCTCATTTTTCCCTTTTCAAAAAGTACAAGAACATGATCAAACTCTTCTTGAATCAAAAGTTATGGCAATGCAAAGTTGGCTAAAATCATTGATTTTCAAGGCATGCCCTAAGTGAGAATTTTGCAAAGTCTTGAACCAATGCATATTGTGACCTCTAGTTCATTTCAAACCATCACACAAACATTCTCTAAGTCACAAAAATCAGAATTGGACCAAGGTTCACATGTTTATGGTTTGTGTAATGAGAGATTTTCATGAAAAGGCAAAAAGTAACCAACTTGCAAAACCACTCATAACATTTTACCAACTTGTTGCCTTGAATGCTGGACCAAGCCTAGCCTTTCCCTTCACTTTGCTGCGCAGACCATGCCCTTTGTACTTGGCTAGAAGTTGCCCATGCCCTATCTTACAAGAAGTTGACATATTTGCAAAAGTGGCTACACCTATCCATAAAGCACAAGTCACATCCTCTGACCAATTGGATTAGTTTATACTATCCATTTGCAAGCTAGACATAACACAAGGCAAGGCTGAACATCCTCATTCATCACATTCACACAAACACTCCCAATTGCAACTTGCTTCGAATCTGATTCCACAGCTTGCAAACACTCAAACTATCTTCACCATTCAACTCACCTTGCTCCATAGACCACCCAGCACCAAGAACACAAGCCTGAAACAGCCTGAACATCTCACTGCCATTTCTCACTTCATTTTGCAGTTTCATTCGAAACTCTCACCATAGCTCACAAACATACAAACTAACACCACAGACCTTCTCCATTCATCCTCAGGATCACAAACCATCATTCACAATGGCCTAAAACCTCCAGAAACTCCATTGCCATTTCTGACCAAGCTTGAGCAGGAGCTTTCGAATCTCATTATCCAGCCAACTTAAACTCCTTTTGAGCATTCAAACATCTTCTGGGGATCAAGTGGAGTAGATTGCACAAGGAGAAGTGGCCAGAAAGTCCTCAAATTGAAAGCTCCAAATCTCAGGTAGCTTGAAAATTATTTTTCCAGAAATCATTTTTCTTGTTACAAACTTGTTCTATGTGATTCACTGATCATCCTGATGTTCTTAGTTTTTGAAATGGTTTTGATTTGAGTATTTAATTTGTCTCTGAAGCTTGCGTGCCCTAGTTTTTATTTCTTTCGATTCAGCTTGTTTAGGAAGAAGAAATGTGTTTTGAGAGAGGGGTTTGATTCGTGAGAGGATGGAGATCATTTCTATGTTCTTAGTTTTCATTTTTGACACGATTTGAGGGGTTTGGGGATTTTTCAGGTGAGGTGCTGGCCGGAGAAGACGACCGGAGGTCTTCTCCGGCCACCTGAGAGTGATTATGCCCTAATTGCGTAATTAACTTCAGTTTGAATTTGAGCCGTAGATGGCCTTTGACCTGTTGACTTCCCTCTCTTTTGGATGGCCCAGATCAGCTAGCTTAGCCCTAATCCACGTGTTAGCCTAATTAATCCATAATTTAATTAATTTAATCAGAGTCAGCCTGGACCCTTGGATGACGCGCGCAGTCAACCAATTTAAACTCAGAATCAATCTCATCCATCCATCCTGATTACTTCCTATTTTATTTGATTTTAATTCATTTTTATTTCAATTAACTTGCATATTTATTTTAAAATAGCAAAAATGTCTTAAAAATTATGAAACTTTTTCTTTAAAGTTTTATTAATTTTTAAGACCCAAAAATATTTTTATTTTATTTTTTATCATTAAAAAAGTATTTTTAAATATTTAAAAGATTATTTTTAATTGATTAATGGAAATTAATTAATTAAAAATACTTTTAGGTATTTAAAAATTACAAAAAAATTCATGAAATGTTCTAAGACATTTATAAACATTGTCCAACCTTCAAACCAAATTTCTTTTTTGATCTTGATGCATTTTAAGAATTTTTCATTGAATTAAATCATTTTTTATGCATTATTTTGATCATAAGTTCAAAAATTCATTTCTGCCTATTGGAGAAGGTTGAGACATTGATTCTTCTTGCATTGTTTTGTGTTTGGCATGTAGTTTCTAAGATAAAATGGTCATGATTTGATCTTGCATTTTCCAATTGTTTGACATTTCTTTTGTTAAGAACCCTAAAAAACCCTAATAACTTAGAAAAATCATATCTTGAGTTTGGTTGAGAGTTGGGACCTCCCCTTTGAACCTTGGTTTAGCATAGGGTTAGGGTTTCTTTGAGTGCCATTTTCCATTTTTATCTTAGGGTTTTGTTTCTGTTTTGGGTTTTTGTTTGATGTTTGATCCATGAACCCTAATTTGGGCTTCCTCTTGCATCCTTCTTGCATTCTCTTGCATAACATGACTTGTCTTTGCATTTTATACATTCTTGTGTTTCATTTGACATCTTAAGACATATAGAAAGCATGTTTGACCATTGCATTACATATTTGCCATGTCATTTGTCTTGTATGATTCATAACTTTTCATGTTCATTCATGCTCCTTAACTTGCATCATTTGCATTCATAATCTTGTATGAACATCCCCATGCCTTGCCTCATGTTTGCAGCATCTCATAGCATCATTATCATCATCAACATGCTTCTGGTTTGGTCTAGCATCATGTCATTTCATTTCATCTAGCATTGCATTGCATTTCCTTTCTAACATTTCAGGTGGTAAGTAAACTTGAGAAGTGAATTTGCCTTCACTTCTCATAACTTTTCTTTTCATCTCTCTTGCATCCATTGCTGCATTTCTATTTGTGTTTGAGATTGAGCTTGCTCATTCTTGTTCCTCCCACCTTCTTTCTTCAAGTGACTTGACTTCTTGAATGAAGCAAGTCACTTTGCTTCTCTTGATCTTATTCATCTGTTTCCTGGTGGCTCCTCTGGAGATTTGTTCTTGCAAACTTCACAAACCTTAGGATCATCCAAGCATGACAATGAATTAGGGTTTTGATTAGTCCCCCCATAGTTTTACCTTTGTGTCTCTCTTTGAGTCTTCTCTTCTCATCTCATAATCAGGGACCAAACCCTAAAGGCTTTAAGACTTTGTGATTAAGCTTATGCCTGCATCCTTCTTTTAGGATGGAGTGTATAACTTTAATCCTAAGTGTTAAACCCTTAATGTGTTTAAATCTATTAATCAATTCACCTAATAATCATCAAGACATCACTTGTAACTTGGGCCTTGCATTAGGGTTCTAATTCTTCCTTAAGTGGTTAAGAAGGACTAACCCTAGTGTTAATGGACAAGTCCCCCTCAAGTTGTCTTACAAATCATAAAAATCACTTCATCACCATATCATTAAATAAAATTCACTTAATCAAAGGCTTGTTTTGTCATGGGTTTAATCCCTAATCATGGATTAAGTTGAGGAGTTTTCCTCAGCTTAAACATTCTCATCTATTATCCTTCTATTAGGATGGTGTAATGAGTCTGTTTAATCCTTGATTATGGCTTAACCTCATTACTCAACACTAAACAAAAACCACAAAAACATCTAAATAATCACAAGTAGGTTAATGATCTTAATCCTACACCAAAGGTGATTAAGTGTGAGAATCTGACTTCACACTTAAGGTAATTTTCATTACCCCTAATCAGAGGGAAGATGTGATGAGTTTACTAACCCATTGGTTTAGGCTTAAGCTCATTAACTTATGACAAAATCCAAAAGCAATAAAAGACTGAAAATACAAAAACAAACAATAATCGTCTCCTCCGGGATTCTTTTCTCACCTCATTCACTCACAAGCGAGAACTCGCTTCTTCCGTCTAATGCAAGACAGTTTGCACCTGAGCCAGATAGGTCATACACTTGAGCATTGACAAGCAAGAAGTTCACAAGTCAATTCATCTTTCAGTCTCTTTGGGTCGAACTACGGTGTTCTGACTTCCTCATTGCACGAGAGGATACGTAGGCATAACTTAACAGTTATCGAACAAAAGTCTCTGTACATTCCCCTCTTTCTAGCTTCATTCTTTAAGCCTCATGGTCATGAGCAATTCATTCTCATTCTTACACTGACACATCACTATACACTTCACTTCTTTTACACTGACACCTGTATATCCTTTTCCAGCTCTTGTATACACAGATTGCACTGACACTACCCCTTTAAAACACAAATCTTTTAAGCGTGGATCCCGTCGAGTACGGCGGACAATCTGGGTGCTAATACCTTCCCAGGTTGTAACCAACCCCCTTTCTCAGTCTCTCTGGTTCGCAAACCGTCTTATCCGTATCTTTCTAGGTCTATGCAGCATTGCCTTTCCTCCGGGATAAAAATGCCTAGCTGGCGACTCTATTCATCTACAGTGAGTTCACGGCTGTGTGTTCTCATTGTCCCTCTCGCCGACCGTTCGCGTCTGTACCTTTATTTGACCCTGGTGTCACTTATCGGGAGCGACAGCTTGGCGACTCTGCTGGGGAACCTTATACTGCAACCAGGGCTTCTGGTTCTTTTTGTGGGTTCCTCCTAGCGCTTGTTTGATTTGTGTTTACTGGGGTGTTATGTGTTTGTTTGTGCTTGTATTTATTTTTGTTTATTGCTTTATGTACAGTTTGCTTTACTGCTTTCTTTATTGCATTTATATATATCATACTGTCATTGTTGCTGGCTGGATTTGGTTTTTGTTTTGGTGGGTGGGTGTTTCATTGAGAGTTAAGGTCCTATACCTGGGACCTGAGTGACACCTAGGCTAGAGTGAATCATATTCTTTCCCATTCCATTTCGGTCTGGTGCGGGAATATGAAACACGGTTCAGATATGGGTTTCTTCTTGAGAACTCTGTGTTGCGGATTTCCTGCAATACTAGGGCTATCTGGGAAGCCTGCTAAGTCTGGATGACCTTTTAGTATTGACCTTCAGAAACTGAGGTGAATTAGAGGAGGAATTGTTATGGTTATTGTAAACACTGTACCTCCGGGTTAGAAGTGTTTACACTTCTCATAACAGATCCAAGTCTGAGGATCTTTGTTCTAGATCACCACCTGTGAGGGGGTTGGGCTGTTTACAGGTTTGCAGGTACCTTGACCTCAGAATACCCTGTTACTTTGACTTTGTTAAGAATACTCCATGTTGGACAGTTCTTGTAATTCTAAAACCCTGGACTTGTGGCTCTTTATTTGAGTCCCCCTACCCTGGTTACTGGATTTTTGGACCTCCATCTGGAATTCTTGAACACACGTGGATCTATACCAAGGCAGTTATTCAGATCCAGCTCAGTCACAAACCCTTTCATTTCATTTGCATACATACTCATCGCATCATATTAACATTTGCTTATTTGTGTTTCAGGGTATCCATCTTCATTTGGTTTTAGTTTTGACCCTATCTTCAGTACTGACCTATCTTCATCAGCATTTGCTTCAGCTATCTGCTTCAATTATCACCTGCACCAGCCAGTCAGTGGCCCACTTCTTCAGTGTTATCATCATCACCTGTCTCTATTCAGTCTCAGCTTCATGGCTCCAAAGAAAAGCAACATCACCTATCACTTCTTCCAGCCAGACTTATCAGACATCAGGAGGATCCAAACCCTGATCACTCCAGATCACATACCCTTGTTCAGGGAGAGTTATGGAGATATACTGGACATGGTTATGGATCTGGACCCTTCATAGAGGAGCCTCATCCACACCTGCATTCAGTTTTATGATCCTCCACTGAGATGTTTTACTTTTCAAGACTTTCAGTTGGGCCCCTTATTGGAAGAGTACTCCTCATTAGTTGGTATGCCTATCAGGAGAGAAATTCCTTTCAACCCTGAGATGGTCTTTCCTGCTAATGGAGAAGTAGCAAAAGCTTTGCACCTGGAGCCTGTTTTGGTTGAGCAACACATGACCTCTAAAGCTGGGATCCCTGGTTTTCATCTGGACTTCTTAATTTCTCAAGCTACCTTGAAGGCTTCTCTAGGAGAATGGAAAGCTGTTTGTGCCCTGCTGGCCTTGTGCATATATGGAATTGTGTTGTTTGCAGATGAGCCTCGATTCATTAGCAAAAATGCAATCCATTTGCTCATCCTGAAGAACCCAGTGCCAACTTTGCTAGGAGATCTCTATTACTCAGTACATCAGAAGAATGAGAAGCAGAGGGGAAGGCTAGTGAGGTGTTGTGCTCCATTATTCCATGCTTGGCTTCTTAAGCATCTACCCAGGACAGATGCATTCCTAAATCCTCATTAGCAAAGCAACTGGGCTAAGAGGCTCACTACTCTCACTTCAGCAGACATCAGATGGTGTACTCAAAGCACCAAGGGCAGAGATATCATTACAAGCTGTGGGCACTTTCCCAATGTGCCTTTAATAGGGGTCAAGGGAAGTATCAATTACAACCCTCTGCTGTTCAGGAGGCAATTAGGCTATGCACTGGTCCATACTCCTAGGGAGCAGGACCTGATTGAGACCCTCTACTGTGAGAACAAGATTAGTTTGGCTGTTGTTAGGCAGGCTGCCTGGGCCTGGGATCATGTTCAAACTAAGGGAATCACCATTCTGGGTAAGTGAAATAATGTGGCATCAGCACAATATTATGAGTGGTCCCATGCTAGGGCCCAATTCTCTGGAATGCCCTTCACCATAGAAGACATGCCTGAGTCATCTTCAGCACAACCCCCTGCCACTATCAGTTTGGAAGAGTTTGAGAGCTTGAAGGAAAGAAATGGGAAGTTAACCCAGGCTTTGCAGAAGACCCTCCGGGAGAGGAGTGAAGGTGTGAGGGAGATTGAGAGATTGGAGAAATTGAGAGTGGAACACTTGACTAAAATTGAGAAGTCTGGAGATTATATCAACAAGTCTAAAGCTGGTGAACAGATTCTGAAGAATGCTTGTAAAGAAGCCCAGTTCCAGAGAGCAAGGACAGACTTGTATTTGAAAGAGAGTCAGGCCAGGTGGGTCCGGATCACTGAGGCCCGTACTCTAGAAGACAAGAGAGTTCAAGACAAGATGGGACAGATGGAAAAAGCCCTGGCAGCAGCCCAGAAGGAAATATCAGAGCTAGAAATCAGAGCTGGAGTGAAGAGGTCTAAGGACCAAAGTCAGAACAAGAAGTTGACTGCAGCTGTTGCAACAAGAAACCTTCTCATCAGAGGTCTCACGGAGCGTCCGGCTGATCCTGTGACCGAAGCACTTCTTAAGGAAGTTCGTGAGGATGAGTTTGGCCTTGGGGTTTGATCATTTGCTTGTTGTTATTCCTTTTCATGTACTTTTGTTTTTGTGATGTATTTTGACCCCTTAGAGGGCTGGTGTTGTAAAAAGAACAAATTGTATTACTTCGCCTTTTGTAATATATTTGTGTTAGTTTCCATCTGGGTTACTTCAAAAGCAACTTCAACAGCATCATCTTCAAGGGTCTGGAAGGGTCAAAACTGAAGGCCAAACCGGATACCTTGAGAACAAATAAGCATAACTGCATTGCATACTAACCCTTTTGTTTGTTTTGTAGGTTTTTGTTTTGTTGTTACTAACCTCTGTTGTGAATCTCAGGAATTATTGCTCGCCGCCGGGTATTTCCCCTCAACAGGCCACACAGGTACCCAACTAGAAACAACCTTCCGGGAATCCAGATGGACCAGATGCAACAAGACCTTACGGAGGTCAGAAACCAGATGGCAAACGAAAGATTGGAGATGAGAACCCAGATAACGCAATTCATGGAAGTGATGAACAACTTAGCTCAAAGCCAGGAGAGGCTCAGGGCTTTGGTAGAAGGAAGGAATCAAGATGAGCCCCATGTGGGGACTGCTGGCACAAGTAACAATGAAAGGGTGCAACCACATGTTAACCCCCCTGTGTTTGGCCCACATCTCCATCCTGAAGTTAATATTCCTGCAAACATTCAAGGGACAGCCACTGCAGCCAGAATACTTCAAGAAGATCCTCAGGAGGACCAATTTACAGTAATGGGTGCTGGAGAGGAAACTTATGATAGACGATTGGAGGAAATAGCTGAGAAGTTGAGATCACTGGAGTCTCAAAATTCTTTGGGCTTCGACGTCATGGACATGGGTTTGGTAGACGGGGTCAGGATCCCCCATAAGTTCAAGCCTCCTTGTTTCGAAAAGTATAATGGGACTTCATGCCCCCGGACTCATCTACAATCATTTCTGGGAAGGCTGAAGGCCTATACAATGGATGAGAAGCTCTGGATGTTCTATTTCGAAGACAGCTTAACCGGAGCGTCGAGAGAATGGTACTCTCACTTGACAAGAGCAACTATTAGATGCTGGAAGGACCTGGCAGAGGCCTTCATCCGACAGTATCAATACAACTTAGACATGGCGCCCAACAGGACTCTCCTAATGGGAATGTCACAGTCGTCAAGGGAAAGTTTCCGAGAATATGCCCAGAGATGGAGGCAATTGGCTGCTGCCGTTCAACCGCCTATGTCTGAGAGAGAAATGGCAGACATGTTTATGAACACCCTCCAGGGAACGTATATTGACAGGTTGGCTGCTTTCTCTTCCACTAGCTTCGCAGATGTTGTTATAGCTGGGGAGAGAATTGAAAGCCTGTTAAAAATGGGTAAGATCTCTGATAACGGTGCAAGCTCGTCCAGTAGTACAAGAAAGCCTTTTGCAGGCCCGAGAAGAACTGGCGAGACCAATGCCATTCACACCAACAGGGGTAGGCCCCAATATGTTCAAAGGACAATAGCAGCAGTCACCATTCCTGCTCCAGCTGATCCACAGCCAGTCTATCAACCTCCGCAACAAAACTTCCAACAACAACCCCAGTATCAGCAGAATCAATATCCTCCAAGAAACTACAACAGCAACAACGCCAACAACAACAATCAACAGAGGCCATTCCAACAGAGGCCATCCCAAGCTAACCGAGTGATCGACCCGATCCCAATGCCGTATGCTGCCTTGTTGCCACAACTTCTGAAACTCAACCTAGTTGAGCTAAGAACGTTGGCACCTCCGGATCCCAACAGTCTACCAAGAAACTATGACTCCAACGCTAGGTGTGCTTTCCATTCAAACGCACCTGGTCACAGTACAGAAAAATGCAGGGCTCTGCATATGAAGGTACAAGACTTGGTAGACTCCAAGGCTCTGAATTTTGCACCGCCGCCCAATGTCAATAAAAACCCAATGCCAAACCACGGTGGTCCTCGAATTAACGCTATTGAAGAAGACAGACCGTCTTATTTAATAACCAGTGTGGATCAGATCAGGACACCATTGGTGGAAATCAAAGCTCAACTCCGCGAAAACCAAATATTTCCGGGGTGTGAACTAGGGTGTCCCTATTGTAATATTTCATGGAATGGGTGTGAGGACCTGAGGAACGGCATTGACAGCCTTATTCAGACTGGCCTACTCCAGATCACTACATCATTCCCGACAAATCCGACAACTTCATCAGCAACGGTTTCAGATCCTCCTACAAATGCAGCAACTACTATTCCCGACAATTCATCAGCAGCATCAACAAGTACTTCACCTGTCCTTCCAAATGATCAGTTTTCAACAGTTTCTCCTGCTACAACTTCAGCTTCATTCCATTTCGAATCTCCATCAACAACAACAACAGTCCTTCCAACAATACCTCCTACAACACCAGCAATCAATCATGAAGATGTCTCCACTGTTACCATATTCTACGATCCTGAAAATAACTCCGCCTACCATTCAGAAGGTGCTGCTCCCACCAGAGCACCAGTTACAATCTTTTATGATCCACAAACAATTACAGTCCCTTCAGCAGCAGCAATCAGTCCAGTCACTGTCACGGTGCCTGGACCAGTACCATATGAAAGCAATAGGGCCATCCCTTGGCACTATGGCTCTGACGTGTATTGTGAAGGGAAAAGAATCACTCTGGAAACATCAGCACCTGCACCACAAGTAGATAATGTGGGAGGAGGCGGAGGCTTCACCCGAAGCGGACGTCTCTTTGCTCCACCAATTCAAAGACCTACTGCCGAAGCAGAAACTGCTGCTAAGGCAAAGGGAAAGGGCCCGGTGCAGGAAGATCAAGCTGCCAAAGAAGCCTTGAAGACTCCATTTGATCAGGAAGTTGATGAGTTTATGCGAATCATCAAAAAGAGTGATTACAAAATCGTGGATCAACTTCACCAGACGCCATCCAAAATCTCTATCCTCTCACTACTTATGTGCTCCGAAGCCCATCGGAATGCACTACTCAAGGTCTTGCACGCAGCTTACGTGCCTGAAGAGATTACTGTCAACCAGTTGGAAACCGTGGTTGGAAATGTTACTGCTAGCAATGGGCTAGGGTTTACCAATTCTGACTTGACAGCGGATGGCCGCAACCACAACAAAGCCTTGCACATAACCATGGAATGCAAAGGAGCTGTCCTTTCTCATGTGCTGGTGGACACAGGTTCTTCCCTGAATGTCTTACCAAAGAAGGCTCTGGTGAAGTTAGAATATGATGGATTGGCATTGAGACCCAGCAACCTGGTAGTAAGAGCCTTTGATGGTTCTAAGAGATCGGTTCTGGGAGAGATTGAGCTACCTGTGACAATTGGCCCACAGACCTTTAAAACTATCTTTTATGTGATGGACATTCAGCCCGCCTACAGCTGTTTGTTGGGTAGACCCTGGATTCACGCCGCCGGCGCAATAACGTCTACCCTTCACCAAAAGTTAAAATTTGAGTGGGAAGGCCAAGTTGTCACAATCTGTGGAGAGGAGGACATTTTTGTCAGCCACCTGGCAACCTATAAGTACATTGAAATGGATGGGGAGATCCATGAAACAATGAGCCAGGGGTTTGAAGCTTTGAATGTGAATGAGGCATCTGCTGTATCTGGTACTCCAATGTCGTCATACCAACAAGCCCGGAAGGTTGTTGAGGAAGGAATTGCCCTAGGCTGGGGCAAGGTCTTAGCTGTGGAGGAGAAGAAGGACAAATTTGGGTTGGGTTACAAACCAACTCAACATCAAGCAAAGGCTGCTGCAGAGCCTGGTTTTGTCAGTGGGGGGATGCTCACCCCCGATGCTATCAACTGCCTGGAAGACGAGCTGGAAGAGGAGCGCAATCTGGAGAATTGGATTCGTCCAAAGATCCCGGGGAGCAGTGTCTCGAACTGGTCTTCCCAGGAAATTATAAGAGTTACTCATGCAGAGTAATTATTATTTCCTGTATTTTTTTATAGCATGCATCAAAGTCTTGCATCTTGCCCAAGATGACAAGACTCATTTTGTAATCAGGGCCATCTGTACTTTTGTGCAAACAAGATTAAATTAATGAAATATCAGACATCTTTTTGCAAACGAGTCTTTTTCTTTTCTGTTCACTGTTTTTTCCATTTTTCTTTTTGTACAAAAATAAATGGCGGTGTTTTCAAAATGACAACTTCATTTCACTTTTCTAAATAAGACTAAAATCAGATCACTAAAATGAACAACTTAACCCTTGCAGAGAGTGCCTTCCTGACAGCACCGACAACAGCACGGCTATGACATCGTATGACTTTGACAATCCGATCAATCAAGCTGATGAAGGGGTTGATGAAGAATATGAGCTTCCTGAAGAGCTAGCCAGGTTGTTGAGACAGGAGGAAAAGGTTATTACTCCTCATCAGGAGGAGATTGAAGTGATTAATCTTGGTACTGACGAAGACGTGAAAGAGGTTAAAATCGGGGCCTGCCTGCAAGACTCAGTGAAGAGACAGCTGATAGATCTGCTTCAAGAGTATGTTGATGTGTTTGCTTGGTCGTATCAAGACATGCCAGGGTTGGATACCGACATTGTTGTGCACAAGCTGCCTCTAAGGGAAGAATGCCCACCAGTCAAACAGAAGCTGCGCCGAACTCGCCCAGACATGGCTATGAAAATCAAGGAAGAGGTACAAAAGCAATGGGACGCCGGGTTCCTTGCTGTAACTAGCTATCCGCCGTGGGTTGCTAATATAGTGCCTGTGCCTAAGAAAGATGGCAAAGTAAGAATGTGTGTTGACTACCGGGATCTGAATAGAGCCAGCCCGAAAGATGACTTCCCATTACCTCACATTGATGTATTGGTGGATAACACGGCTCAGTTCTCGGTATTCTCCTTCATGGATGGATTTTCAGGGTATAATCAGATCAAGATGTCACCTGAAGACATGGAGAAGACAACATTCATCACACCTTGGGGCACGTTCTGTTACAAAGTGATGCCATTCGGACTGAAGAATGCTGGTGCCACATATCAACGGGCTATGGTGACATTATTCCACGATATGATCCACAAGGAAATCGAGTGTTATGTGGATGATATGATTGCCAAGTCCCTTACAGAGGAAGAACACCTGGTAAATCTGCTGAAGTTGTTCAAGCGCCTGAGGAAATACCAACTAAAGTTGAACCCCAACAAATGCACATTCGGGGTGCGATCCGGTAAGCTGCTGGGCTTTATTGTAAGCGAGAAAGGGATTGAAGTTGACCCTGATAAGGTCAAAGCTATTCAAGAGATGCCTGCACCGAAAACTGAGAAAGAAGTTCGAGGGTTCTTAGGTCGATTGAACTACATTTCAAGGTTCATATCTCACCTTACAGCAACCTGCGAACCCTTGTTCAAGCTGTTAAGAAAAGAACAGACGGTCAGGTGGAACGAAGATTGCCAGAAGGCTTTTGACAAGATCAAGGAGTATCTGCAAGAACCTCCAGTCCTCATGCCGCCAGTTGAGGGAAGACCTCTGATTATGTACTTGACAGTATTAGAAGAGTCAATGGGGTGTGTGCTGGGCCAGCATGACGAGTCTGGTCGAAAAGAGCATGCAATATACTACCTAAGCAAAAAGTTTACCGACTGTGAACAGCGTTATTCACTACTCGAGAAAACTTGCTGTGCTTTAGCGTGGGCTGCTCGCCGACTGAGACAGTATATGTTGACCCACACTACCTTATTAATCTCAAAAATGGATCCAGTTAAGTACATTTTCGAGAAGCCAGCTCTTACCGGACGGGTTGCAAGATGGCAGATGATTCTCACAGAATACGACATACAGTACACATCTCAGAAAGCCATCAAGGGCAGTGTACTATCTGAATACCTTGCTGAGCAACCCATTGATGACTACCAACCTATGAGGTTTGACTTCCCTGATGAAGACATCATGTTCATTAAAGCAAAAGATCATGAAGAGCCTGTTCACACTGAAGGGCCTGACCCGGAAGAAGAATGGACTATGATGTTTGATGGGGCTGTTAACATGAATGGTCGCGGTGTTGGTGCAGTACTCATTACACCTAAAGGAGTTCACATGCCTTTCTCGGCAAAACTCACTTTCAACTGCACTAACAACGAAGTTGAATACGAAGCTTGCATTATGGGTCTTGAGGAAGCCATTGACCTCAGGATCAAGACATTGACCGTATTCGGAGATTCAGCTTTGGTAGTCAATCAAACCAATGGAAAATGGTACACCCACCAGGATCATCTGATACCATACAGGGATTATACAAGGAGGTTACTGACTTTCTTTACAACAGTCAAGCTTGAGTATATCCCTCGAGACGAGAATCAGTTTGCAGATGCTCTGGCTACCATTTCATCAATGATCAAAGTTCAAACGGCCAACTTTGTACCTCAGATTTCAGTGTCCAGACTTGATAGACCAGCATATGTATTTGCAGCAGATGTTGTCAAAGATGATAAGCCTTGGTTCCATGACATTAAGTGCTTCTTGGAGGATCAAGCATACCCGCCTGGGGCATCTTCCAATGATAAGAAGACTTTAAGAAGGCTTGCTGGTAGTTTCTTTCTGAACACTGATGGATCTTTATACAAAAGGAACTTTGACATGGTACTCCTCAGATGTGTTGACAAGACGGAAGCAGATTTGTTGATGCACGAAGTGCACGAAGGATCCTTTGGTACCCATGCCGGAGGGCATGCCATGGCTAAGAAGTTGCTAAGATCAGGCTATTACTGGATCACAATGGATGCAGACTGTTGTGCTTACGCCAGAAAATGTCATAAGTGCCAGATCTACGCGGATAAGGTGCATGTGCCTCCCAATCCTTTGAACATCATGTCTTCACCATGGCCCTTTGCTATGTGGGGCATTGATATGATTGGCAAGATTGAGCCAACTGCTTCGAATGGTCACAGATTCATCCTGGTCGCCATTGATTATTTCACCAAGTGGGTTGAAGCAGCCTCATATGCAAATGTTACAAGACAAGTGGTAGCCCGATTTCTGAAGAGAGATATCATCTGTCGGTATGGAGTGCCCGAGCGAATCATTACTGATAATGGTTCCAATTTAAACAACAAAATGATGGCAGAGCTGTGCCGGGACTTCAAGATCCAACATCACAATTCTTCTCCTTACAGGCCAAAGATGAATGGCGCTGTTGAGGCAGCGAATAAGAATATTAAGAAGATTGTGCAGAAGATGGTAATCACATACAAAGACTGGCATGAAATGCTACCGTTTGCCTTGCATGGGTACCGCACGTCAATCAGGACATCCACTGGGGCAACACCGTATCAGCTTGTATATGGTATGGAAGCAGTCCTACCTGTTGAAGTTGAACTACCCTCGTTACGGGTATTAATGGATGTTAAATTGAGTGAAGCAGAATGGGTTCGGTCCCGATTCGAACAACTGAGTCTGATTGAAGAGAAAAGATTGGCTGCAATTTGTCATGGGCAGTTATATCAGAAAAGAATGAAGAAAGCCTTTGATCAGAAAGTCAGGCATCGAGAGTACCAAGTAGGGGATCTTGTGTTGAAAAGAATCCTCCCTCCTCATACAGACCACAGGGGCAAATGGACTCCAAATTATGAAGGACCATTCGTTGTAAAGAAAGTTTTCTCTGGTGGAGCGCTGATGCTCAGCACCATGGATGGTGAAGATTTCCCGTCCCCTGTGAATTCAGATGCAGTTAAAAAATACTTCGCATAAAATGACCCGCTGGACATAAAAACATAATGTAAGTCCAGGCAAAAATAGGGCATCCCGGCGAGTCAAAAACAGAATAAAAGACTCGGGCAAAAATAAGGGAAAATAAGCAAGAAATGTACACCCGCTGAGTTGAAAAGCCGCATTGGACAACTCAGGCAAAAATGGGTATCCCGATGGATTGAAAACCCGAAAAGGCGATCCATGCAAAATAAGGGAATAAGCGAACAACTGCATTCTGAATTCGTCTGTATCACTCACAACTTAGAAAGCTTCGACAGAATCAAGCTTCAATCAGAATCAACTTTCTTCAGAAAGCAAGACGAGAAGAACGTCATTGTCATACGAGTCATAGCAGGAGAGGAAGCTCCTCAAAGCGTCGCCAACACTGCCAGCACTTTTGTTTCTCAATTTGTAACAATCTCCTCATTTCAGGGGATTTGTTTCTTTGACTGTATCTCGCCAATTCAGGGCACATGAATTAATAAAATCAGATTTTTTGCAGTCATGTTTCGTTTTGTATATTTTCATTTGCAAAGGATGTCTGATGTCTCAAAAAAAAAACTAGTTGCATAAGTACAGATGTTTTTCTCTAAAAATAATAAAAAAAAACACATGCTTACAGGAAATATACTTACTCTCAAAAGTGCTTAACTCCTACGACGGAATCCAGTAAAGGATACCTCGGGACCTTTTGCGCGTCTCCTTATCTTTGCAGGATTGCAGGTATCCGGAACGCAACCTGGGGCATGCAAATTACGTCTTAGCAAGCAGGCGAATCATTATCAACTCGGTCTATCTTCCACGTGGCACTGGAGAGTGCCCACTTCCCCAGCAAAGTTGCCAAATCCACATGCACTCAATCTTAGCATCTGAAATGCTCTATCCCCAGCTGAGTTGCCCCTTGTTGCTCTCCCCAGCTGAGTTGCCTCTCATAATTCCCCAGCCGAGTTGCCATTTCATCCTCAGTTGAGTACAGAAGTCAGGGAAACACCTCCCCACGGAATCCCCAGCCTCTATCCAGAAGAGCGGCGCATAGAAGATCACAACAGAGTGAAGAAAGCGTCTACAAACCCCAGCTGGGCCCCGTATTATAAGGATATGTCAATCAGTGACCTATATCCCCAAGCAGATACGTCATTAAATCTACCAATGATCTCATCCCCAGCTGGGATGTCCACTTCAGCAGATCATCCAGAGATCTGTGCAACGGGATCCGAATCCCGGATCTGTGCCTCTTTGCATAATCATGGCATTCGCATCATATTATCCCCTCAGAGCGTAGCATTCCGTCTAATACGGAGCATTACGGCAAAAAATCAAATGCATAGCGTAATCATAAGTCATGTTGTGAACCGAACACTTGTAAATAATGACAACCTGTCGGTATACAGAATATATACGGAAAAATCCCCGCCAGGGTCCCAGCAAAAGCAGTTGCCTTCAAATCACAAACACCAATATATACACCTTTTGGACACCCGTCCGTGTCAAATCACCAGCAGAAAGCCAAAGACATCCTCTTTGCACTCACATATACTTATATATACATTTTCTTGACACCCGTCCGTGTCATATCCCCAGCGCAGTCGCTTACACTTTTACAACCCATATACTTGTTGATATTATATTACTTTTCTCTCTTGACACTCGTCCGTGTCACTCTCCCCGGCAGATAAACGCTCATCATTATATATACTCACTACTCATTGGTACACTTATACAGATACTCGTCCGTATCTTGTATACATCATCACTCATATCCCCACAGATTCGACAGTAGTCCTTGTTCTTTGTTAACCAGTTGGTACTCGTCCGTACCATCATCTCAGAACATTGCGTCTAGTGTTTGTTTCTACATGATACTCGTCCGTATCATAGTCTTAAGGATGCTCGCCCGCATCTTTAATCCATACACCGTGTCAAACACTTATGTCTCCTTGAATATAGATACTCGTCTGTGTCTACTATTCCCCAGAAGAGTCCCTTCAGATTCAACACTCGTCCGTGTTCTTTGTTAACCAGTTGATACTCGTCCGTATCATCATCTCTGAACATGTGTCAGTTTGTTTCTACATGATACTCGTCCGTATCATAGTCTTAAGGATGCTCGTCCGCATCTTTAATCTATACACAATACCAAATACTTATACTTTCTTTTCTTGGATGTAAACGCTCGTCCGTGTTTACTATTCCCCAGTAGATCACCAACAAATTTTCTTTTATCTAACACTCGTCCTGTGTTATGATAACCCTGAGAGCAGCCGTACCCTGCTAAGTGGTCGTCCTCCACTTCTTGATGGTCGTCCTCCGTCATGCTCATCCGATGGCCGTCCCCATCGTCGATTTTAGCAGCCGTCCCCTGCTAGGTGGTCGTCCTCCACCTCTTGATGATCGTCCTTCATCATTTTATCCAATGGCCGTCCCCATTGTTGATTTTGGTTATCTGGCATTCGTCCTATGTCATGAGAAACCTCGAGAGCAGCCGTACCCTGCTGAGTGGTCGTCCTCCACTTCTTGATGGTCGTCCTCCATCATGCTCGTCCGATGGCCGTCCCCATCGTTGACCTTTTCTATCCGATGGCCGTCCCCATCGTTGATATTTTCGGCAGCCGTACCCTGCCAGGTGGTCGTCCTCCACCTTTGATGGCCGTCCCCATCATATTCCTTTTATCCCCAACAGAGCAGCCGTCCCCTGCTAGGTGACTGTCCTTCACCTTTGATGGCCGTACCCCATCATCTGTTTATTTCATTTATTCTTTAACCCGATGGCCGTCCCCGTCGTGGTCCCTTTTCCTTTTAACCCGATGGCCGTCCCCATCGTCGGTTACTTTGCTTTATGAACTTGATGGCCGTCCCCGTCATGTTTCATTAACCCCCAGAGAATGCTACAACTTTATCTTGATGGCCGTCCCCATCATGATATTTTATTTTTCCCAGCTAGTCGGCCGTCCCCGTCTTAGCTTTACCTTTTATCCCCAGCATGTCGGCCGTCCCCGTCATTGTTTTATTTCCTACACTTTCCCAGCATGTCGGCCGTCCCCGTCATTGCTATTTACCCAGCAGTCGTCCTCTGCTCGACGGTCGTCCTCCGTCGCCCACACTTTACAATACACTTTAATTTTCTTTTACAATCTATATCCCTTTTCTTCTTCATTACGTGAGTGCAAATTTTGGACTGTCTTTGGTATTCAACCACAAGTTATCTTGTTTGCCTGTTAAGCCGTTGCTTACATCCTGCACAGCTAACTCATGTTTGAATAGGGGCAGCTGTAAACACCCCAAATTTGCCCTCACCCATTCACACCATGGCTTGTGATCACCTCATATGCATAAACACAAACATATCATCTCACATCTCATTTTTGATTCACTGCATAGTTTCTAAGGCATCTGCACCTAGGGTTTGTGATCTGAGCAATCCCAAAGCATCTTGAGCCATTCCAAAGGCCACCAATCATTTCAAAGTGGTCCATGTGTGTTCTTATGTCATATTCCTTCTCCTCAAAGTCAAAATTGCAGAGGAATCACAAGAACTAGGGTTTGAGTGGATGCAGAGCCAGGATGAACTGCACAGTTGACCTAAAATTAGGGTTTTGGTTTCAGAGGCCATAACTTCAAATTTTTTGGTCATTCTTGTTTCCATTGGTCTCTATATGGTATAGGGAGTATGCATATCAATTTTCATGAAGAAATTCCATGGGGAAGTCATCTGATCAAGGGTTGACTTTTCAGACAAGTCAGTGCAAAATCAGGGCATCTGAGGCCCCCAATGACCCAACCAATGGGTGATCTTCATCATTTTGAGTGTATATGATCTTTATTTGATCATGGAAGAAGGTTGAAGTTCATAGAAATCAAGAATTTAGGGTTTTTGCAAATGTTGACTTTTTGGGCATAGTTGACTTTTCAAGAATGCATCATTTTAGGTCATTTTTCAAGCCATGATTCTTGATCCAAAAATGCTTCAAATGGAAAAACTTTGGTCATGAAAGTTGTAGATCTCATTTTTCCCTTTTCAAAAAGTACAAGAACATGATCAAACTCTTCTTGAATCAAAAGTTATGGCAATGCAAAGTTGGCTAAAATCATTGATTTTCAAGGCATGCCCTAAGTGAGAATTTTGCAAAGTCTTGAACCAATGCATATTGTGACCTCTAGTTCATTTCAAACCATCACACAAACATTCTCTAAGTCACAAAAATCAGAATTGGACCAAGGTTCACATGTTTATGGTTTGTGTAATGAGAGATTTTCATGAAAAGGCAAAAAGTAACCAACTTGCAAAACCACTCATAACATTTTACCAACTTGCTGCCTTGAATGCTGGACCAAGCCTAGCCTTTCCCTTCACTTTGCTGCGCAGACCATGCCCTTTGTACTTGGCTAGAAGTTGCCCATGCCCTATCTTACAAGAAGTTGACATATTTGCAAAAGTGGCTACACCTATCCATAAAGCACAAGTCACATCCTCTGACCAATTGGATTAGTTTATACTATCCATTTGCAAGCTAGACATAACACAAGGCAAGGCTGAACATCCTCATTCATCACATTCACACAAACACTCCCAATTGCAACTTGCTTCGAATCTGATTCCACAGCTTGCAAACACTCAAACTATCTTCACCATTCAACTCACCTTGCTCCATAGACCACCCAGCACCAAGAACACAAGCCTGAAACAACCTGAACATCTCACTGCCATTTCTCACTTCATTTTGCAGTTTCATTCGAAACTCTCACCATAGCTCACAAACATACAAACTAACACCACAGACCTTCTCCATTCATCCTCAGGATCACAAACCATCATTCACAATGGCCTGAAACCTCCAGAAACTCCATTGCCATTTCTGACCAAGCTTGAGCAGGAGCTTTCGAATCTCATTATCCAGCCAACTTAAACTCCTTTTGAGCATTCAAACATCTTCTGGGGATCAAGTGGAGTAGATTGCACAAGGAGAAGTGGCCAGAAAGTCCTCAAATTGAAAGCTCCAAATCTCAGGTAGCTTGAAAATTATTTTTCCAGAAATCATTTTTCTTGTTACAAACTTGTTCTATGTGATTCACTGATCATCCTGATGTTCTTAGTTTTTGAAATGGTTTTGATTTGAGTATTTAATTTGTCTCTGAAGCTTGCGTGCCCTAGTTTTTATTTCTTTCGATTCAGCTTGTTTAGGAAGAAGAAATGTGTTTTGAGAGAGGGGTTTGATTCGTGAGAGGATGGAGATCATTTCTATGTTCTTAGTTTTCATTTTTGACACGATTTGAGGGGTTTGGGGATTTTTCAGGTGAGGTGCTGGCCGGAGAAGACGACCGGAGGTCTTCTCCGGCCACCTGAGAGTGATTATGCCCTAATTGCGTAATTAACTTCAGTTTGAATTTGAGCCGTAGATGGCCTTTGACCTGTTGACTTCCCTCTCTTTTGGATGGCCCAGATCAGCTAGCTTAGCCCTAATCCACGTGTTAGCCTAATTAATCCATAATTTAATTAATTTAATCAGAGTCAGCCTGGACCCTTGGATGACGCGCGCAGTCAACCAATTTAAACTCAGAATCAATCTCATCCATCCATCCTGATTACTTCCTATTTTATTTGATTTTAATTCATTTTTATTTCAATTAACTTGCATATTTATTTTAAAATAGCAAAAATGTCTTAAAAATTATGAAACTTTTTCTTTAAAGTTTTATTAATTTTTAAGACCCAAAAATATTTTTATTTTATTTTTTATCATTAAAAAAGTATTTTTAAATATTTAAAAGATTATTTTTAATTGATTAATGGAAATTAATTAATTAAAAATACTTTTAGGTATTTAAAAATTACAAAAAAATTCATGAAATGTTCTAAGACATTTAGAAACATTGTCCAACCTTCAAACCAAATTTCTTTTTTGATCTTGATGCATTTTAAGAATTTTTCATTGAATTAAATCATTTTTTATGCATTATTTTGATCATAAGTTCAAAAATTCATTTCTGCCTATTGGAGAAGGTTGAGACATTGATTCTTCTTGCATTGTTTTGTGTTTGGCATGTAGTTTCTAAGATAAAATGGTCATGATTTGATCTTGCATTTTCCAATTGTTTGACATTTCTTTTGTTAAGAACCCTAAAAAACCCTAATAACTTAGAAAAATCATATCTTGAGTTTGGTTGAGAGTTGGGACCTCCCCTTTGAACCTTGGTTTAGCATAGGGTTAGGGTTTCTTTGAGTGCCATTTTCCATTTTTATCTTAGGGTTTTGTTTCTGTTTTGGGTTTTTGTTTGATGTTTGATCCATGAACCCTAATTTGGGCTTCCTCTTGCATCCTTCTTGCATTCTCTTGCATAACATGACTTGTCTTTGCATTTTATACATTCTTGTGTTTCATTTGACATCTTAAGACATATAGAAAGCATGTTTGACCATTGCATTACATATTTGCCATGTCATTTGTCTTGTATGATTCATAACTTTTCATGTTCATTCATGCTCCTTAACTTGCATCATTTGCATTCATAATCTTGTATGAACATCCCCATGCCTTGCCTCATGTTTGCAGCATCTCATAGCATCATTATCATCATCAACATGCTTCTGGTTTGGTCTAGCATCATGTCATTTCATTTCATCTAGCATTGCATTGCATTTCCTTTCTAACATTTCAGGTGGTAAGTAAACTTGAGAAGTGAATTTGCCTTCACTTCTCATAACTTTTCTTTTCATCTCTCTTGCATCCATTGCTGCATTTCTATTTGTGTTTGAGATTGAGCTTGCTCATTCTTGTTCCTCCCACCTTCTTTCTTCAAGTGACTTGACTTCTTGAATGAAGCAAGTCACTTTGCTTCTCTTGATCTTATTCATCTGTTTCCTGGTGGCTCCTCTGGAGATTTGTTCTTGCAAACTTCACAAACCTTAGGATCATCCAAGCATGACAATGAATTAGGGTTTTGATTAGTCCCCCCATAGTTTTACCTTTGTGTCTCTCTTTGAGTCTTCTCTTCTCATCTCATAATCAGGGACCAAACCCTAAAGGCTTTAAGACTTTGTGATTAAGCTTATGCCTGCATCCTTCTTTTAGGATGGAGTGTATAACTTTAATCCTAAGTGTTAAACCCTTAATGTGTTTAAATCTCTTAATCAATTCACCTAATAATCATCAAGACATCACTTGTAACTTGGGCCTTGCATTAGGGTTCTAATTCTTCCTTAAGTGGTTAAGAAGGACTAACCCTAGTGTTAATGGACAAGTCCCCCTCAAGTTGTCTTACAAATCATAAAAATCACTTCATCACCATATCATTAAATAAAATTCACTTAATCAAAGGCTTGTTTTGTCATGGGTTTAATCCCTAATCATGGATTAAGTTGAGGAGTTTTCCTCAGCTTAAACATTCTCATCTATTATCCTTCTATTAGGATGGTGTAATGAGTCTGTTTAATCCTTGATTATGGCTTAACCTCATTACTCAACACTAAACAAAAACCACAAAAACATCTAAATAATCACAAGTAGGTTAATGATCTTAATCCTACACCAAAGGTGATTAAGTGTGAGAATCTGACTTCACACTTAAGGTAATTTTCATTACCCCTAATCAGAGGGAAGATGTGATGAGTTTACTAACCCATTGGTTTAGGCTTAAGCTCATTAACTTATGACAAAATCCAAAAGCAATAAAAGACTGAAAATACAAAAACAAACAATAATCGTCTCCTCCGGGATTCTTTTCTCACCTCATTCACTCACAAGCGAGAACTCGCTTCTTCCGTCTAATGCAAGACAGTTTGCACCTGAGCCAGACAGGTCATACACTTGAGCATTGACAAGCAAGCAGTTCACAAGTCAATTCATCTTTCAGTCTCTTTGGGTCGAACTACGGTGTTCTGACTTCCTCATTGCACGAGAGGATACGTAGGCATAACTTAACAGTTATCGAACAAAAGTCTCTGTACATTCCCCTCTTTCTAGCTTCATTCTTTAAGCCTCATGGTCATGAGCAATTCATTCTCATTCTTACACTGACACATCACTATACACTTCACTTCTTTTACACTGACACCTGTATATCCTTTTCCAGCTCTTGTATACACAGATTGCACTGACACTACCCCTTTAAAACACAAATCTTTTAAGCGTGGATCCCGTCGAGTACGGCGGACAATCTGGGTGCTAATACCTTCCCAGGTTGTAACCAACCCCCTTTCTCAGTCTCTCTGGTTCGCAAACCGTCTTATCCGTATCTTTCTAGGTCTATGCAGCATTGCCTTTCCTCCGGGATAAAAATGCCTAGCTGGCGACTCTATTCATCTACAGTGAGTTCACGGCTGTGTGTTCTCATTGTCCCTCTCGCCGACCGTTCGCGTCTGTACCTTTATTTGACCCTGGTGTCACTTATCGGGAGCGACAACGGTGGGAGAACTGACTTTAAGTAATGTTGCGGATAGCAAGAGTCGCCACCGACTTTTATTTTATCCATAAGGAAAGGGTATAAAAGAACAGGAAAGACCTTAGAGATATTTTTGGGTCCGGGGGGTAGGTTATGTAAAAGGAAGGTGTTAGCACCCTTTACATCCATGGTTATCCATGGGCTCTTAGTTACTTAGCTCACTTTAAATTATTTTTTGAAAGTGTAGGGTGTGAATAGAAAAATTTTCAGAATAGTTGATAATAATCCATGTACGGATGTGTAAAAACTTGTTTGAAAATTTGTTTAAGTGTTTGAAAAGTTTGAATAGTGAGCAAGCAACTAAGAGGTATCTACCATATTGTTTAAGGTTTTTCTTGTTCTTTTTCCTTTCCTTGGTAAGACTATCCCTACTATTAAGGAGTAGGTAGTCATTACCTTGGATGTTAAGGGACATGTGAGGGACAATCTGGTTATGAAGGCAACTGTGGGGTGTAATAAGCATATATATGGGACTATCATCATTTATTCGAAGGGACTTGATTCGTAAAGGCAACCACGAGGGACTTGATGATTTTTCTTTTAAGGACTTGCTTTATACACCCCACTTGACCATTATTTGTAGGCAACTTGAGGGATAACCTTAGAAATGTGAGACGGCGATTAAAAATCGACTTACGTGTGTGTGAGTGTTTATTTTAATTATCTTTGATTAAAATTATCTAAATTAATTTTAAGAACATACATGTTTTTGCACTCCCTAATTACTAACCATAACAATAATTAAATATTTAAAATATTACAAAATTACACCAAGGAAGCAATTACAACATAATTATAATAAACAAAATAAAGTAAATAGCAAAATATAATCAAAATAAATATAATAAGCAAAAGATAATAAATAAGTAAATAAAATATTGGGGTTAGTAAATAATAATAATAAGAAAAATTAAATAAAGTTAGTAGAAATATAAAGTTAGTGAAAATAATTTAAATAATAAGCAAAAAGTTAATAATAATAAAATAAGAGAGGTTAGTGAATAATAAAAATTAATTGAGATAATAATAACATATAAAATTAATAAAGCAAAAGAAATAATATGGTTAATAGTAATAATAAATAAAATTAATCAAAATATTATAAGAATAGGAAATTAACAATTTGTAATATAAACAATTATATTTAGAAACAAATATGAACAAATAATTATTTTAATTTACAAATTATTAAATTATTTTTCAAAATTTAATTATTATTAACATTTATTTAAACAATCTATACATATTATAAGAAAAAAAATAGGTTTTTTTTTTTAAATATCATATTTACAATATTAATCATGTTTATAAAATTTAATTCTATTAATTATTATATTTACAAATTATTTTTAACCATATACAAAAAGATAATTATCATAAATTAAATTGTTTCTAAACATTAAAAAAATTAATTTGAATTATAAATATATTTACAAATAAATTAGAATTATTTTAAATATCACAAAATACAATTAGGGTTTAATTGGAAAATATTTTTTAGGGTTTGAGAATTAGGGTTTATATTTATAATTAGGGTTTGATTAACAATTTATTTAATTAAATAGGACATATATGCAATTTTTTAGAATATTAAAATAATGACATATACAATTTAATAATATTAACAAATTAGTATTTTTTTTTAGAAAATAAAATAAAAATAAGTTTAACCTAATATCAAGATATTATTTTAAATTTTTTTGGATTTTTTTGTTTAAAGTAAAACATTAATTAAAACAATAATAAGAAAAAAATAAGAAAGTAGGAAAAAGGAACCTGCTGGGATTTGATCCCAAGACCTCATGTTTACCAGCAACAACAATGACCATCAGGCTAGCCCACACGCAGGTGAGAAAGAGGAGTGAACAATTGTTTTTGTGTCTTGCCTTTGAAGATCCAGAAAAATAATGAACAAAAAGGCCTGGGGTTGGATTCGTACCCAGGACCTTATAGTTACACACGCGCGCGTTTTACCGCCTGGCTGGGAGAGCCTTCCTGCTAATGGATTCACCACAATACATTATATATTATATTGGCTTTCATCCTGAAAAATCAACAAAAAAACAATGGCACCAACCCAGTTTCGAACCCAGGTCCTTTCAACATACACATAACAAGTTTACCAACAGGGCACACATACGCGTGTGATATTAAAACAGCAAAACAACAATAAAATAAATTATCATAATTTGAATTGTTGAAGGCGCGGGAACTGGTCTTCTTCTTCCTTGAGACCCACGATTTTACCTGCGAAACTTGCCACGAACCTACCTGCGAATTTCATCTTTGCAGCAACACCTACGGATCACGTACATGGCTAAAACTATAAAATTTCAACAAATTAAGGAGTCAAATATGATCACAAGACCATTTTGAATCAAACCACGTTTTCAGAATTAATTTATGTGACTTAGAACACAAAGCCCTAATAGAGGATAGAAACCCTAGCAATGGCCGAATCCATATAAGGTCATGAAAATCCAATTGGTTTGTCCAGAATTGTTCAAAAGCTTCAACTAACATCAAATCAACACACAAATTTCATTAATAATGATCAAATAATGAGAATCGAAAAATAAATTTGCAAGAACAACAAGGCTACGGGTTGCTCATATATGCGTGCTATGGATGCGTATGGGCATTGGTTTTGCATCATGGAAGATCAAGGAACATCTCTATGATCATAGTTTACCTTATAATGCCTTATAACTCAAAATCTGAATCTCACTTTTGGAAGGATTTTTGTGCTTTTGAACTTACCTTGAAGCTGCTGGATTTCGTCCCCCTGTGTTAGGTTTGTGTTAAGCATATATATGTGAACCATTCTAGGTCAAAACATTGATTAGTTATGTGGAAACTTTGATCTAAAAAGATTGAAATTGATCAAGTATTAAAAATCAAATATTTGTGTACTATGACTTGCTATCTTTGGATCAATCACATTCTTTCTTTCTCTTTAAACTTCAATCACCCATTAAGAATTTCTAGAACCTCAATCTTCACCCAAAAATAGATTTTCATATTTTATATTTATTTAAAATGATTTTTATGAATTAAATCAATAATAAATAAAAATAAAATAATAAAAATGCTGAATTTTGGTCAATTGGGTCGTGCACAATGATATGAGGTGGATTGGATCACAACTTAGCAAGCCCATTTGGAAAGAATTGCTTTTAGACCTCCATTTTCAACATAAACCATCACAAAATTTCCCAACTTTGCAAAGGCATATCTCCCTCAATTTTAAATGTATGAGGGTGTTCTTGGACTTTTTGGAAAGCTTGAAGAGTCCTCTAAACAACCCCATTGGTTTCAGGTCCATATCATTTACCAATCTCAAGTTATGCCCTTTTGAAGTTGTTGACTTTTTGTTGACTTTTGAAATGACCTATAATGTCTTAGATCATATCTTTCAAATGAAGCATTTTTGGGCTTAACTTTCAACATCAAAGTTGTAGAGAATTCAATTTCCTTCAAAATGAGCTTTGGATGGAGACTTGGTCATGAAGTATGTGAAAGTTATGGCTGGTCAAAGTTCAGTTGACTTTTACTGAGGAAACCCTAATTTAGAAACTCCTGATTATTGATGATCTGGAATCTCCTTGATGAATCATGATCAAACCTTGATCAAAGGATGAATTTTACTTCATATACTTGATGTTGGCAAAAAATCATGAAGTTTGACTTTGGTTTGACCACAGTTGACCTCAGTTTGACTTTTTAACTGCATTGACTGATTTTGACTTATCTGATCATCTGACTGAGCAAACTTTTGAGAAAAGTCTTGAAACTTGTCATGGGGGTTCTTATACACATATAAGATGTTATGAAACTCACTTGAGGTATTGGAAGTCCATTTAGCCTGATTAAAGTCAAAACCCTAGTTTTAGATGCACTACTTAGGAGGTGCATTGTTTGAGGGAATTGTCAACTCTTCTGACCAATTGTGAACTTTGTGAACCTTGTGAATCTTCATAAAATGTCTTGTGAACCTCATGGGAGGTATTGTGAAGCTTGTGAACCTTGTGAACCTCATGAAGTGGCTTTGTAGACCTTATGAACCTCAGGAAAGCTTTGTAGTCATTGTGAAACTTGTGAACCTTGTGAACCTTCAAGAAGTAACTTGTAGACTTCATGAACCTCATGAAAGGTATTGAAATCATTGGGAAACTTGTGAACCTTGTGAACCTTCAAGAAGTAACTTGTGGACTTCATGAACCTCATGAAAGGTCTTGTAAATGTTGAGAAGCTTGTGAACCTTCAAGAAGTGACTTGTAGACTTCATGAACCTCATGAAAGGTTATATAAGCATTGAGAACTTGTGAACCTTGTGAACCTTCTTAGAACACAAAGTCTTGTATTGTGAGGGCAAATTTTGGGGTGCAACAGGGGGTCAGAGGTTGACTTGGCGCGTGAATCAAGGGTCAGGATGGACTCTGGCTTAAATCAGGTTTTATGAATTAATTAAATGGATTAATTAGGTTAATGGAGATTAGGGCAAAATGGACACATCTGGACCACACAAACACGCGCCTAGTCAACCCCAGTCAAATGATCCAACGCATCAGATTCAAATGCCAATTAATTACAGGGATTAGGGTTAACAACATTCAGGTGACCGGAGGGAAGCTCCGGTCATCTTCTCCAGCGGGTTGAAAACCCTAGATCATGATTCAGGCCACCACACTTCAAATTAAACACAGCAAAATGATCCTCTAACTTCCTAGAACATAAATCATCCCTCAAACAACATTTAAACTTCAAGAATCAGGCCAATCGAAGAAATCATTTTTCACGGGTGAAATTTCAGAGCATCAGTAAATCCTCATTTTTCACTCATTTTCAATTCTAAGCACATCCCCATGACCAGCAAGACATACACCATCAATTTATAACATAAAATGCAAGCTCTGTGAGAAAAAGCTCATGGCCATACCTGAGGTGGAAGCTTCTGATTCTGGGCTTTCTGGGCTGTTCTTTGGTGCAAACTCACTCCAATGATTCCCCTTGTGCTAATGGCAAGCTTGGATGGAGTTTAAACAGGCTATTTTGAGAGGTTCAATTCTGATGTATCAGAAAATGAGGTCTATGTAGGTGATGTTTCAGACTCTATCAATGGTTGATTCTTGTTCCTTTGAGTGTGTTTGATTTGTTGGTGAAGAGAAATGGGGTGTTTGATGGTTGTGGAAGGTGATTCGAAGAGAGGAAAGTTTTGACAGATTTTGTGGTATGCTATGTTCTGGCTTGTCTCAAGGGCCAATGCTTTGCTATAACCCTCCCAAGTTGTGTGAATAGCCTGTGGAGCAGGTCAGTAGGGGTGGCTGCTTACTGTTCCATGAGTATGGGAGTTTTGGCCAAAAAGTCAATGTGATTGGTACTTGCAGCATGGGCTATGGCAGCAGCTGTTTGAGGGCATGTCTTGCTTCAGCTTGAGTCAAGGATGACCCTTAGATTGCTTGTAAGTGACTGCAACATATGGATCATGAGCTATGATAGCTTTTGCAACTTGCCCACTTGTGTTTTCTTGTGATTTTATGCTATGTACATGAGACACTTCTTGCTGAATTTTGTAGCATGAGACTTCTTTTAGTCATGGCAATGCATAGAAATCATTTGGTGATCACACAATTCATGGGAGGATGGTTTTGTCAAGAATCCCCCTTTGCACCTTTATGGAAATTACTTATGGATTTCATGAAAATCAAGTCACAAAGATGAAAAATCCCTTGGGCCAATTCTGTTTTTGGGTCATGTATGATCATGTGATGAAGTTTTGAAGTCATTTTGAAGTCAAAAGAATGCTTGGTACATGAATTTGCAAGTTTTCCATTTGGTGCATAGCTTGAAATTTAGTGATTTTAACCAACTTTGATGAACCATAACTTTTGATCCAAAATGAATTAGGTCATGTTCTTGTACTTTTTGAAAAGGGAAAAATCCATTCTACAACTTTCATGACCAAAGTTATTCCATTTGAAGCTTTCTTGAATCAAAAAGTAAGGGTTGAAAAAGTTGCATAAAATGACATTTTCATGAAAAGTCAAACTTGCCCAAAAAGTCAACTTTGCAAAAACTTGAGATTCTTGAATTTTGTAAACTTCCAACTTCTTCCATGATCAAATAAATATCATATACAATCAAAATGATGAAGAATGCCCTTTGGTTGGGTCATTGGGGGCCTCAGATGCCCTGATTTTGCACTGACTTGCTTGAAAAGTCAACTCTTGATCAGATGACTTCCCCATGGAATTTCTTCATGAAAATTGATATGCATACTCCCTATACCATATAGAGACCAATAGAAACAAGAATGACCAGAAAATTTGGAGTTATGGCCTCTGGAACCAAAACCCTAATTTTAGGTCATCTGTGCAGTCTAGCCTGGCCCTGCTTCCATACCAATCCCAGTTCTTGTGATTCTTTGGCATTCTTGACTTTGAGAGGATATAATATGATACTTGAACACACATGGACCTCTTTGAAGTGATTGATGACCTTTGGAGTGGCTCAAGAAGCCCTTGGATTGCTCAGATCACAAACCCTAGATGCAGATGACTTAGAACCAATGCAATGTATCAAAAATGCACTATGAGATGGTATGATTGTGTTTATGTATATGAAATGATCACAAACCATGGTGTGAATGGGTGAGGGAAAATTTGGGGTGCTTACAGATATGATGCTTAAAATGAAGAGGGCAAATTTGGGGTGTTACAGCTGCCCCTATTCAAACAACTGTTAATCTGAAAAGGACGGTAGCACGGGCTATGGACCGTTCAAGATAAATTGTGGTTGAATACCAAGAAGACCTGAAATTTGTACTCTGATGAAGAATGCAACACTGGGAAATAAACCCAACCAAATGACGCTTTGGTGACTGAAGCGGAGAGAAAGCAGACGAGCTTCTTCCAAGTTGAAACTGCTATCTGGAATCAGAATACTTTGACAGACGAGTCTTCTTCGAACAATCATGTTACGCCAGGAACTGGACATACGAGTCCTCAAACACTTTTCCAGAACATATAACTTGAGATAGACGAATCTCCTTCGGATATACCTGTTACGCCAGGGCTGGGAATGCACTAGAGTCTGTGGGATAGACATGCATAATCAAGGTATACAAACCTTCTTAATATATTATTCGTGGATATATGGTATAAGACAGACGAGTCTTCTTCGAGCAAACCTGTTACACCAGGTGCAACATCAATAATTGGTACCTGAGACAGACGAGCCTCCTTCAAATAATCCTGTTACGCCAGGGCTGGTAACCATTTTGACATTCATTCCCACTGTCAGGATTTTAAACCTCTTCAATACAGACGAGTATTGGATAATCATCAAGATAACACATACGAGTGTCATAAGTCAGTGATACAGACGAGTATCAGACGATGATCTAAGGAAACACAGACGAGCGCTTCAGGCAATGATACAGACGAGTATCAGCTACTGGTATATACGAATACCATAAATTCAAACATAGACGAGCATTTGGAGTAGTCATACAGAAGAATACCAGGATAATCAGCAAATCCACACATATAGATATCAGTTAACACATACGAGTGTTAGGGATGATATGGACGAGTATCCAAACAAAGCAGACGAGCTTCAAACAGATAGTCAACACAGACGAGTGCCGAGTAATAAGCCAATCAAACACAGACGAGTGCTGAAAATTGCAGACGAGTAGCAACAAATATCAAATACAGATGAGTGATGGAAATTGCAGACGAGCAAACAACAAATACCCAATACCAACCACAGACGAGTGTTGGAAATTGCAGACGAGCAACAACAAAGTATCCACATACCAAACACAGACGAGTGTTGGAAATTGCAGACGAGCAATAGCAGAGAGTACATATCAAACACGGACGAGTGTTGGAACTTGCAGACGAGCAACCACCAATATTTCATATCAAAACACAGACGAGTGCTGGACATTGCAGACGAGCAATAGAAAATATCAAACACAGACGAGTGCTGGAAATTGCAGACGAGCAATATCGAGGATCCCACACAGACGAGTGTTGGAAATTGCAAACGAGCAACAACAAGGTAATCATGGACCAATGCTGGGGAAGGCAAACGAGCAAACCGGAGTGATAACACAGAAGAGTGTTGAGAGATGCAGACGAGCAGCAATAAAGTAATAATATGTCACTACTGGGGAAAACTCTGCTTAGGGATAACACAGATGAGTGTTGAAAAACGCAAACGAGCAGCAAGCAGGTATCAAATATCAAACACAGACGAGTGTTAGAAATTCCAGATGAGCAACAATAAAGCATGAACACAGACGAGTGCTGGAGAGATGCAGACGAGCAACAAACAGATGCCTGATTGGCCACAAAAGTTACAATTCTGCAGGGGAAGAGCAAGTCTAGAGGCCTTGACTCCTAACTCTGACTGGGGTGATGAATACCTGACTGTATCATCATATTGACCAACAGAATGGCAACTTCGCTGGGGAATATTTCACTGATGGGAGTGAAAATCAAATATGAACTCTTTGGGGAAGGATCATCTTCAGACTTGGCTAGGAAAGATGCTTCAACAATGCTCTAGCTAGGGAGAGAATTTTGCTAATTCTAAGCCCTGTGGGGACATCAGGCTTTCAACTTCCTACTGGGCATACTCCACTGGGGAATAATAAACTGCTTGGGCTGCTTGCCAAGGCTTTGCTGGGGAATAATTTCTGCTTGGGAGAATGTGACGCCATCCTGCAACCTGCAACAACAGAAAACACAAGTGTGCCTCGGGGACTTGCATGGTATGATCTGTTCATCCATCGTCACCCGACACTCAAAGAGGGTTTACAGTGTTTCCCTGCAATGTCATTTTCTTTCAAATTATCACCATTTCTTAAATGCAATGCTATTTTTGCCAAAAATTCAGGACATTTTGCAAACAAAAATAAACACAACACAACTTTTTTTTGACTGAATATTCTTTTTATTGAAAGGCCTCTGAATAGGCAAAGATTTACATCAGGAAGCAACCACCTGGAAAGAGGTAGCCACCATAAAATTGAGAAAATAAACTATCCTAATGGCAATGGGCACGACATCCCAATGAGTTCCATTTCTGCTATGACCAGCATGTCTTCCATACTCTCCATTCTTGCCTTTGCTTTCTGAGAAGATAGGGGGACTGATTCCTATCCTTCTGATATTGTCAAGTTGTACGAAACGATGATTTGGTTCAGATTACTCGGATCGCAGTTGTTCGCTTATTCCCTTATTTTGCGTGGATCGCCCTTTCGGGTTTTCAATCCATCGGGATACCCTTTTTTGCCTGAGCTGTCCAATGTGGCTTTTCAACTCAGCGGGTGTACATTTTTTATTTATTTTCCCTAACTTTTGCCCGAGCTTTTTATTCTTTTTTTAGCTCGCCGGGATGCCCTTTTTTTTTACCTGGACTTTAATTCTGTTTTTGTGTCCAGCGGGTCTCTTTATGCGAAGTATTTTTTAACTGCGTCTGAGTTAACAGGGGATTGGAAGTCATCTCCATCAATAGTGGTGAGCATCAGTGCTCCTCCTAAGAAGATTTTCTTCACTATGAATGGTCCTTCGTAGTTTGGGGTCCACTTGCCCCTGTGATCTGAACCTGGAGGAATGATCCTTTTCAGCACAAGCTCTCCTACTTGATACTCCCGAGTACGTACTCGTTGGTCGAATGCTCGCTTCATTCTCCTCTAATAAAGCTGACCATGACAGATAGCCGCTAATCTCTTTTCCTCAATTAGACATGGCAGATTATAACGAGCACGCACCCATTCAGCCTCATCAAGCTTCACATCCATCATCACACGCAATGAAGGAATCTCTACTTCCACAGGTAGGACAGCCTCCATACCATATACCAGAGAGAAGGGAGTTGCCCCAGTTGACGTCCTGACTGACGTTCGGTACCCATGCAACGCAAATGGTAACATCTCATGCCAATCTTTGTAAGTGACAACCATTTTTTGCACAATCTTCTTGATATTCTTGTTTGTTGCCTCTACCGCACCATTCATCTTTGGTCGGTAAGGAGAAGAATTCTGATGCTGAATCTTGAAGTCCCGACACAACTCTGCCATCATCTTGTTATTGAGACTAGAAACATTGTCAGTAATGATCCTTTCGGGCACTCCGTATCTGCATATGATATCTCTTTTCAGAAAACTTGCTACCACTTGACGAGTGACGTTGGCATAAGATGCTGCTTCAACCCACTTGGTGAAGTAATCGATCGCAACCAAGATGAAGCGATGACCATTTGAAGCAGTAGGCTCTATCTTCCCGATCATGTCAATGCCCCACATAGAAAAGGGCCAAGGAGACGACATGACGTTGAGCGGGCTTGGAGGAACATGCACTTTGTATGCATAAATCTGGCACTTGTGGCACTTACGAGCAAATGAACAACAATTTTCATCCATTGTCATCCAGTAATACCCCGATCTCAGCAATTTCTTTGCCATAGCATGCCCTCCTGCATGGGTACCGAAAGATCCCTCGTGGACTTCCTGCATTAACAGGCTTGCTTCGTGTCTATCCACGCATCTGAGCAAGACCATGTCAAAGTTTCTCTTGTACAAAACTCCATCTGTGTTCAAGAAGAAGCTAGCAGCAAGTCTCCTTAAGGTCTTCTTGTCATTGGAAGATGCCCCGGCTGGGTATTCTTGCTTTTCCAGGAATAGCTTGATATCAAAGTACCAAGGTTTCTCATCAGACACGGCGTCTACAGAGAAGGCATGAGCTGGAGCGTCAAGCCTGGAGATGTCAATTCTGGGCACATAATTCCAACACAAGACTTTGATAGACGAAGAAAGAGTGGCCAATGCATCGGCAAACTGATTTTCATCACGTGGTATGTATTGAAGCATAACTGTCGTGAAGAACGTCAATAGTTTTCTAGCATAATCCCTGTATGGAATTAGATGCTCTTGATGCGTATACCACTTGCCGGTAACTTGGTTAATGACGAGGGCTGAATCTCCGAATATATCGAGGTTCTTAATCCGAAGATTAATTGCCTCCTCTATTCCCATTATGCATGCCTCGTATTCCGCTTCATTGTTGGTGCAGCCAAAAGTAATTCTGGCAGCGAAGGGAAAGTGAACACCTTCGGGAGTGATAAGAACGGAACCAACTCCACGTCCATTGATATTGACTGCCCCATCAAACACCAACTTCCATTTGGATTCAGGGTCTGGCCCCTCCTCCGGAAGTGGTTCCTCGCAGTCGTTTGCTTTGAGGTACATGATGTCCTCATCAGGGAAATCAAACTTCATTGGCTGATAATCATCTTTAAGAGGTTGTTGTGCAAGGTAATCCGACAATACACTTCCCTTGATGGCCTTCTGAGAAGTATACTGGATGTCATATTCAGTTAAAATCATTTTCCACCTAGCAACCCTTCCGGTTAACGTTGGTTTCTCAAATATGCACTTGACAGGATCCATTTTGGAAATGAGCAGTGTGGTATGAGTCAACATGTACTGTCTCAGTCGGCGAGCAGCCCATACCAAAGCGCATCAAGTTTTCTCGAGCAGTGAGTAACGGGATTCACAGTCGGTAAACTTTTTGCTAAGGTAATAAATAGCGTACACTTTTCGACCAGACTCGTCATGTTGGCCTAGAACACACCCCATTGACCCTTCTAGCACGGTCAAGTACATGATTAAAGGTCTTCCTTCGACTGGAGGCATTAGAATTGGAGGCTCCTGCAAATACTCTTTTATCTTGTCGAAAGCTCTTTGGCAGTCGTCGTTCCACCTGACCGTTTGCTCTTTTCTTAACAATTTGAATATTGGTTCGCACGTGGCAGTTAGATGATATATGAACCGAGAAATGTAGTTCAACCTCCCTAAAAACCCGCGCACTTCTTTTTCTGTTCTCGGTGCAGGCATATCTTGAATTGCTTTTACTTTTGCAGGATCTACCTCAATTCCTTTCTGACTAACAATGAACCCCAGCAGTTTCTCGGAACGCACTCCGAAAGTGCACTTGTTTGGATTCAACCTCAGCTTGTATTTGATCAGTCTATCAAACAGCTTCTTCAGGTTGACCAGATGCTCTTCTTCATTTCGGGACTTAGCAATCATATCGTCCACATAACACTCTATCTCCTTGTGTATCATGTCGTGGAACAATGTGACCATCGCCCGCTGATAAGTTGCCCCGACGTTCTTCAAACCAAAGGGCATGACCTTATAGCAGAATGTACCCCACGGGGTAATGAATGTTGTCTTCTCCATGTCTTCTGGCGCCATCTTTATCTGATTATACCCGGAGAAGCCATCCATGAAGGAAAATACCGAGAATTGAGTAGTGTTATCTACCAACACATCAATGTGAGGTAACGGAAAATCATCTTTTGGGCTCGCTCTATTCAAATCCCGGTAGTCAACGCACATCCGGACCTTGCCGTCCTTCTTTGGTACAGGTACAATGTTAGCTACCCAAGGTGGGTAACTAGTTACGGCAAGGAAACCAGCATCCCATTGCTTCTGAACCTCCTCTTTGATTTTCATCGCCATGTCAGGACGAGTTCTTCTCAGTTTCTGCTTCACAGGAGGACAATCCTCTCTCAAAGGTAGCTTGTGCATAACGATGTCGGTATCCAACCCTGGCATATCTTGATATGACCAAGCAAAGATATCCACATACTCTCGCAGCATACTGATCAGCTCTTTCTTGACTTCAGCCTGCAGACTGGCCCCAATCTTGATCTCTTTCTTCACATCTTCAGTGCCGATGTTGATGATCTCAATTTCCTCCTAATGAGGTTGAATAACCCGTTCCTCTTGTTTCAACAATCTGACCAATTCTTTAGGGAGTTCACAGTCTTCCTCAACCCCTTCATCAGCTTGGTAGACAGGATTGTCAAAGTCATGCGTGGTCATAGCAGGAATGTTATCAATGTAATTTGGATGATCAGATGATGTGCTTATTTCAGAATCTGCTTATTTTGAAAAGAGACGCAAACACAAAACAAAAAGAGAAAACACATTGCCATTTTTATATTTTTTGTGAAAAATTTAAAACAAAAGAAAGAGAACACAATTTGTCTGAAAATGTCCTTTTATTTCATGGTAAAAAAATAAGTGCATAACAAACATGGTGGCCCAATACAATGGATCCTAGCATCTTGGGCAGAATGCTGGATTTGACAATGCAGCATGATAAAGAAAGGAAACAAATAAATTACTCTGAGTGCCAGGTAACTTGAACAATTTCTTCAGCAGACCAGTTCCTTAGCTCCTCCCCAGGCGCAAACGGATGTATCCAGTTGTCCTAGTCACCATCAATGTCTCCCTCTTCAGTGGGTGCACAAATCTGGTTGCGGTCGAGCATCCCAACACTTGTAAAGGTGATAGCCTTACCACCTGGAGTAGATCCACCAGGCTGATATCCCAAACCAAACTTGTCGTCTTTCTTTTCTAGCTCCAGTAATTTGCCCCAGCCTTGGGCGCTTCCTGACTGAACTACCTCCTTTGCTTGCTTGTAGGAATGGATGGAGGTGCCTTCCTTCTCACTACTTCTCTCTACAGGAGTCAGAATGCTGACGTTGACTGCTTCGAAGGCTTGGCACAGAGTTTCATGGATCTCCCCATCCATCTCTACATACTTGAATGTCGACAAGTGGCTTACAAATATGTCTTCCTCTCCGCACACTGTGATTACCTGGCCATCAACCACATATTAGAGCTTTTGATGCAAGGTGGACGTCACAGCACCGGCAGCATGAATCCATGGGCGTCCCAACAAGCAGCTGTATGCGGGCTGAATGTCCATGACGTAGAAGGTGCTTTTGAAGACCTGAGAACCTATCTTCACAAGAAACTCAACCTCTCCAAACACTGATCTTCTAGACCCGTCGAAAGCTTTATCAATCAAATCACTGGGTCTTAGGACTATACCCTCAACATTGAGCTTCATTAATGCCTTCTACGGAAGTACATTAAGAGAAGAGCTTGTGTCTACAAGAACATGCGACAGCACAGCACCCTTGCACTCCATAGTGATATGTAGTGCTTTGTTATGGTTTCGGCCCTCTGACGTGAGGTTTCTATCTGTGAAGCCCATCCCATGGCTTGCATTCATGCTGCCCACTACAGCTTCAAGTTGATTGACAGTTATTTCTTGAGGAACATACGCCATCTGCAACACTTTCAACAAGGCTTCCCTATGTGCGGGAGAACACATCAGCAAGGATAGAATGGATATCTTGGAAGGTGTCTGATTCAAGTGTTCGACCATCTTATAGTCACTCTTTTTGACTATGCGCATGAATTCCTCGACCTCTTTCTCGAAGGTTCCCTGCCCAGCCACAGGAGTTGTAGTCTCATCAGTCACAGCTTGCTTCCCTTTAGCCTTTGATGAAGCCTCAGCCTCAGGATCCCCTCTCAGAACAGGGGGAGCAAATAGACGACCACTTATGGTAAAGCCTCCAACTCCTCCAACGTTCACTACAGTCGGGTCAACAACAACAGACTTACTCTCCACTTGGGATGGCTCTACATAATGTCATGGGATGGCTCTATCATCTGTATAAGGAACAGGCCCAGGCACAGTGATAGTCACAGGGCTGACTTCAGGAACATAAATGGTCATCGGCTCTCTTCTAGTAGGCATCTCATCTTCATCATAGAATATGGTTATTGTGGATACATCATCAGCTTCATCACCAACTCTGTTAAACTGCAAAAATCCTTCATCAATCAAACCCTATAATACCATCTTCAGGTCTTCAAACCCATTCTCTGAACTCAAACATTTCTTGCAATCAGCACTGCAACCCGGAAACACTTGACCATTCAGCAACCTCTCTTTCACTGCCAACAGAGGAGTCTTCACTTCTTCAATACTCAGCATTAGACTTAACTTCTCACAACCCTCAACAGCTTGGATTCTAGCCCCTCCGTGATTCGGAATAGGGTTTGAAGTAACATTCGGCGGTGGTGCGAAGTTAATCGCCTTGAAGTCTATCAGATCTTGAACTTTGTGTTGTAGCTCCCTGCACTTCTCAGTTGAGTGCTCGGGTGCCCCTGAATGGAAAGCGCATCGTGCATTGACATCGTACCCCACTGGAAGCTCTCCAGGTGGTGGTGGTGCCAAAGTCCTCAGTTGAATCAAATTCAAGTCCAGCAATCTTGGTAGCAAAGCAGCATAAGTCATGGGGATTGCCTCAAGCACCCTATTAGCCGGGCAAGTTTGCCTTGGCTGATAAGGTCTCTGCTGATAGTTGTTACGTTGTGTCTGTTGTTGTTGATGTTGTTGTTGAGGTGGTGCCTGCTGCACAAGGTTAGAAGGGATTGTGACTGCTTCCATATGCTCATATGGTCTTTTAAAACCTCGTCCTCATCCCCTGCCAAACACAGCGTTGGTCTCACCTTTCCTTCATCTAGGAGGTCCACTGAAAGCTTTTCTTGCTCCATTAGAACTGCTTGCGCTTGTATCTTGGATCTTTCCCATCTTCAACAAGGTCTCAACCCTCTCTCTAGAAATTACTATGTCGTTGAACTTGGTAGCAGAACAAGATGCCAATCTTTCAATGAACACACCTTGCAAAGTCCCCATAAACATGTCAGCCATCTCATTCTCCAGCAGCGGTGGTTTCACTCTGGCAGCGAGCTAATGCCACCTCTGAGCATATTCTTTGAAATCCTCCTTAGCAGTTTGAGACATGTGTTGCAATTGAGTGCGATTTGGAGCCATGTCCAAATTATACTAGTATTGTCTCACAAAAGCTTCTGCCAGGTCCTTCCAGCTTTTGATATTGACTCTGTTAAGCTTCATATACCATTCCAGGGAGGCCCCGACCAGGTTGTCCTGGAAATAGTACATCCACAGCTTTTCATCATCCGTGTGAGCAGCAATCCTCCCTACAAATGACTGAAGATGAGTTTTTGGGCATGTTGTGCCATTGTATTTTTCAAAAGTTGGAACCTTGAACTTGTAAGGGATTCTAACCCATGGAACCAAGCCCAAGTCAGTAATGTCAAATCCCAAAGAGTTCTGGGATTGAATAGCCCTGATTTGTTCTGCAATTTCCTCAAACTTCCTGTTCATCTCAGCCCCCTGACCTTCAGTCTCGTCCAGCAAAGTGAACTGTTCATCTTGGCCATCCATTTGAACATTATTTAGCCCATCATTGATTATAGTAACCCATGGCTATGTTACAGGGACTTCAATCTGACGTGCGCCCGCACCGTTACGATTACCTCCCTCAGCAGTACCGGTATTTATGGCTTGACCATTTTCTATCATCTCCCGCAGACGTTCCTGATTCTGACCCATGCCTGCCATCAAAGTCATAAAATTGTCCATCCTTAGCCTCAAGTCAACTAAGTCAGCTTGCATCTGATCCATGTCTCTCTCTCTCTGTTGACCTTTGTTGGATATCTGTGTGCGACTGGTTGCTCTCGAACTTTCCTGGGAGCTATAGTGCCTGAAACACAAAAGACATTAGAAACTGAAGCACTACCTGCAAAACAAACAAACATGTTATATGCAATGCAATGTAATTGCTCATGTTCCCAAGTCTTTAAGCACTTGCATGCCTCAGTTCTGGCATCTACTCCAGACAGCTTTGAGTATTAACTTTCAAACTTTCTCTTTGATAAGTGCTCAGATATTAGCAGTATCAGACAAACGAGTCTTGCACATTCAGAAAAGATAATTTGCATATTAACACTGTATAATGAATAAACCACTGCCGGCCAAAAGTTAGAGCACAACAGAAATATTCCCCGAAGGGTTACAAGCCATTACATGAATAAAAGACAAAACAAAATAAAGCAAGACTCCTACAAAAAGTCTATAGGTAGTCTGAAAAAATAAACTAAGCTAAAGACCCAGGCTCTGCCACCTCTGCTCTGCTCTTCTTGACACCCGCTCTCAGCTTGAGCTCTTCAATCTCTTTCCGTGCCTCTTCCAAGGCTAACTGGCTTTGTGCTAACTGCTGAGTCTTTTCTCTTAGAATGTTGTGGACTTTCTCCACTTCTTCCTTCTTATAGGCCATTTGTACTTCAAAGAACTCTTCTTTCTCTCCGAACTTCTTCTGCTCTTCCTCCCTTTGGCCTTGCAACCAAACAATGGATTGACAAGCATCCTTGAGAGTCTTCAAAGTCTTTTTGCGTTCAGCTTCACTTTTTGCCTCCATTAGACCCAATCTGTGGAAGTGAGCTTCCCTTCTAGCAAAGTCCTTCTCTTTAGCTTCTAAGGAGGCTTGGATCTTCAGCAGCTTCCCTTCTGCTTCATTCTTGGCGCTGTTGGCAAGATGATACAGATTTACCATTTCAACATTCTCCACTCGAACTTCATGCAGTTGAACTTCCAATTTCTTGTACTCTTCAAGGGAGACAGTATTACTCTGACTTGGAACTTCTCTGGGATAAAGTGGAGCTTCTACTGAGACAGGCATGATAACTTCTTCTACATGTTTTTGCAACCATGCACCAAATGGTGGATACGTCTTGGGATCTACTCTGCCAAAGTCTTTCTTACCCTTCCTTATCCTATGAGCCCAAGCTTGGGAGGCTTGTAGAACTAACTCCTTGTTTCCTTCCACAGGAAAATACAAAGACTCAGCAAACTCTTCCATCTGTGGTGGATCTCTCAAAGGGTAACCAAACTGTTTCCTGGCTAATGTTGGATGATAACTGATCACACCTTTTCTTCCCAGCAAAGGCACTCCAACAAATCTTCCACAACTGACCAGCAATTCTTTACCTAGCAGATCTCTGTCATATCCCCAAACAATATCTTCAGTAGTTAACCCCATCAACCTTCTTGACCATCTCCACTCATCCCTCATTTCCTTGAAGGCACCTGATTTGGGCGGTTGTCTAGCAAACCACTCAGAAAACAAAGAAGCACAACAGACTACTGGTCCACCCCTACCTTTCTCATTCCTGTAATGAACACTGTAATAGAAGTCACCCAAGAGAGTTGGCACAGGATTGCCTTTTGAAAAGATAGAGATCACTTCCAAGCTTGCAAATTCTTTCTCTCCTGGGAACAAGCTAGACCCATACACCATCAAAGCAAGCACATCACCAAAGTCACCCCAACTACCCTCTTTAGCATATTTCTCTGCCTCTGGTATGAGCACACTCCAAGGGAGTCATTTACCTTCACTATCCTTCAGAGCCCTCTTGACTGTAGCAGCTGGCAAATGACAAACTTTGGCTATGTCTTTTTCTTTAAGCACCACCTCAGACCCATAGAATGGAAATGTCTTTCTGACTGGAACATTCAGAATGCTGGCAATCTCCTCCAAGGTAGGAGCTAAGATGTAATCTGGAAACACAAAGCAATGCAGCAGGGGATCATAAAACTGCAACAAGGTATGCAAACTGTCCTTCTGGTCTGCAGTGGGCTTGTCCACAAACTTCAATATCTGGCCATATCTTTTCTTGAAATTTCCCAAGACTTGGTCATTCATCAGACCTGCTAACTTCTGAACACTTCTAACTTCAGGTTGAAGAAAAGTATAGTGAACATTCTTTTTCCTTGTAACTTTTCTAATTTCTACCATCTGAAGATAAGATTTACCAGAACTGGGAACTGATTATGAACAATGGCCTGAAAAATGGAAACATAAACAGTTAATGCAAGAATGATGCAAATGCAAATGCAATGCAAGCATATGATCAACTGGGACCATCTGGATACTGGACACTAAACACAAGGACCCTCTAATCAACTGTCAACCACAAATCCTCTGAATCACAACCCTCTGATATAAATAGTCACAACTCTCAGATAGAAGATCTCAGAACCATAATACCAAGAAAACCAGAACACCAGAACCATAAAACCATAAGACCAGAAATCATAATAAGGACTACTGACAGTGAGTGTATGTAGAGGCCAAGGGTTCCTGCAAACCTGTAAACCCCTCCCAATCTCACTGGTAGGCTTTGGGTCAGACATCACGGACTCTCAAAGCCGAATAGCAATAATACTTTCACCATCTCCGAGAAATGGCTCATGACCAAATCAGGGAATCGGTTAGGCATTATATACTATGCAGGGAGGCCTCAGCTGAGTCTGGGAAACAAGGTCATCCTATATAAGTCCCAGGTGGGCCCTCGGGTGTGAATGGGTTTGCCACACAATGTGGTTTGCCACTGTCATCACTAAAGAGGGGTGTTTCCACAAGGTTCTCAATGATCGGTCCCCAGCTGCACACAACTGTCAAGGTTATGAAATGAGAGAGGAAGATCCCCAAATCAAGACATTTCCAAGACGATCGCAAATCTGGGCGTGGAACTGCCTATACCAATGCTCAGACGTTGCATGCTCGGACGACGAGTGCGTTACCGTCTTGCAAAATGACAAGTAGGAGCAAGTTCGCGTACGGAGCGAATGAGATGAGAAAAGAATTCCCGAAGGAAAGACACTTATTGTTTGTTTGTGTTTTTTTAGAAGCTTTTAGGAGTGTGTCACAAGGAAGTGAACTCAAGCTCTTTTCCATGGAATGTGCACTTGTCACT
This sequence comes from Lathyrus aphaca, assembly GCA_963966055.1. Lineage (NCBI taxonomy): Eukaryota > Viridiplantae > Streptophyta > Magnoliopsida > Fabales > Fabaceae > Lathyrus > Lathyrus aphaca. Next base: position 202,656,371 of record OZ014523.1, on the reverse strand, counting down.
ACATTCCAATATGGAATAATAGGACAAGCACACTCAAGTAAGGAGAAGATCCCCAAAACTTGAACCCAGAGATTAGGGCCTAAGCTCACTAACTCATTAACTTATTAAGTGTTTTTGGTATTTACAATGAAGAAGTGTTTTTTATGATTTTCTTTGTGAAGAAGATACCTTGATCAGACTTGTGCATCACAAGGTAAGCTTATACTATCCCAAGATGGGAAGACTACAAGTACCTTATGGGATAAGGCAATTGTTCAAGGTATTACTTCAAACTTTATTAAGTGCCTTTTTTAGGATTATGAGATGAGAAGAGAAGAAGAACCAAAGGATCACAAAGGTAAAAAGTCTAATGGGGGACTAAAGAAACCTAAGTGTTATCATGCATGGAAATCCTAAGTTAATGAGGTTTTATATCCTAAAGAAGAAGGAAATAAGAAGAGAATAAGAAGAAGAAGAATAAGAGGGGGATGAGTAAGGCCTAAGCCCAACAAGCAAAGGGTTAGCACAATAATGAAATAAGAATAAGAGATGAGACTTGGAGATGTGGAATTCACTTCCACACCTCTCACTTACCATAGCCCCTGCAAGGTTAGCAACATAAACACAAAAGCAAAGCAAAAATGAAACAAATGACATGCTAACATCATGCAAACAGAAGTGAATTCATATGTACAAATGTTCAATGAAAATGCAAATCACAAGAATGAGGAAAGAAACATACAAGACAATATGATGCAACATGAAACACATGGCAACACAACCAGAACCAAAACAAGTTGAAGAAATGCTTTAGAAGCAAGAGAGATGAAGAGAAGAGAGGTACAAGACCAAACAAACACAATATGAGATAAAAGAAGTAAAGAGATGAAGTGAAAGCACATAAGAAAAAATGAACTCAAAAGGTAAGCCAAACACAAAACTTTCTAAGACACAAACCCTAAGTCAAGACCAGAATGGAACCCAAACTCCAAAGAGATCCCAAATGAGAAGAAGAAGTTGGCACAAATGCCATTCTAAGCTTATAAGAGAGCTTAAGATCAAAAGGAAGCAAAATGGGACAAGGTGAGAACAAAAATTCACATCAAATCAACAATGCATCTAAAAATTCCACAACTTAAGACAAATGATCCTCAAACATGATATATAAATGAGCCAAAAGAATTAGGAGAAATTCATAAGCCAAGTAGATCAAATGAGGACAAGAACATGAACTAGGGTTAAGAATCTTCCATCACAAGGCAAAGACCAAAACCCAATGAACAAATTTCTAAAAATCAGGAGAAAAATCACACATAAACTACATCCTCTTAGGAATCCAGAGCAAAAAGAATCATCACAAAACTCAAAAAGATGAACCCTAGGAAAATTGGACAAGACAGGATGCTTAAAAAGGAATTAAAAAGAATTAAATGAAAGAGGAAATTAATTGACACGTGGATATTAAGAAAAAATGGAAAATAAAAATATTAAAAATTAGAAAAAACTCAAATAAAGACTCATGAATTAATTTGGAATTTTTAGACCCTTGGAGGTATTTTTAATAATTAGAAACCAAAATGTGATAAAAGAAATAAAAAGAAAAAAGAAATAAAATAAGGAAATTGGCTGGAGGTGAGAATAGTAGGAAAAGTAGTTCAAACGCATTGGGCTTATGCATGAGGGAGGTGTGAATATTCCTTCTAGGCCCATTGGGTGTGCTGGTATATGGCTCATAGGGTGGAAAATCAGAGGAAATAAAAGGAAAATAACATAGCCGTGAGATTAAATGAACGCATCTGGTGAGTCATTCATTAAATGACGTGGAGGTTTGCTGAGTTATGAGTGGAGGACGTATGAATGTTATTGTGAGGTGTGTTGCATGAAGAATTAAAATGGAAAACAGATTCACGTGACTGGGATGGTGTTTCACTAATACGCATGGAAAGATTTTGGACGTTGGAGGACATATCCAAGGGACTAGAGGTCATCTTCAACCTCACAAACCCTAGCTAACATAAACGCAGATTCCGGTGACCGGAGCTAGGGCTCCGACACCGGAAACATCAACACATGAACAAATCTACATAAAAATGAAAGATAAGCTCCAGATTGACTAAACAAGCTGCGCTGAGTTCAAAAATGGACATGAAAAAGTCAAAAACTCAAAGAATCTCTTGGATCGAATGAAAACAGGTGTGACCATGAAAATTGAAACTCAAATATCTCACTCAATATTGCACCAAATTCAAAACCACAAGCAGCAGAATAACCAGCAAACATCAAGGATCATAAAATGCACAACCAATTTCATTTTCAGATCTTAAGATTCAGAGCCATACCTGAGTTTGCAGAGCTTGAAAATGATTGCTAGAAGACCAGATGATGGATGCAAATCACTCCAAATTCACTCTAGATGCAAAATAAATGCACCTAAAGCCTTGAATATGGCTGGATCATGATCTTTGCAAGCACCTACCCTGAAATGGAAAGGTTGTTGATCTTGAGAGATTGCTTGAATAATGGTGATATTTGTGATCCTAAGCTTGCACTAATCAAGGATCTACAATTTGTTTTGGGATTGAGCAAGTGTATGAGGAGATTTGAGAGAAATTGCAAGTTGTGCACAAACTTTGAAATGGAAGAATGAGAGAGAGTTGAAGGATTCTGAAACCCTAATTTGTTATATATGATCTCATAACCTAATGCTGAAAATATCAAGAAGTTTGCACGTGGGAATGAGGAGAATTTTGTGATTTTGCAATTCTTGCAAGTTTGGTGTGATATCACACAATCTTCATGTACTCTCTTGCCTTCAACCCATGTGCACTTCAATTTGTACCCTTAATCATAATCCAAAAGATCTTGGCCCTTAGATCAAAGTATCACACTATTTTCATGAATATGCATTTTTTGCATTTTTGAAGCAACTTTCTTGTTTGGCACGAAATCGGTGCATTCTCTTGAGCAAAGTGTGCCATTTTCATTGTATTTTAACTTTGTAAACTCACTTGATCCATACCAAGCCTTAAAAATGAGATTCAAACCTTCTTGCTCTTGGTGCATGCATGAAATTTGCCATTTGCCCTAATTTTATCCAAATTTTCGAGGGGCCTATAGTCCAAACCATGAGGGCTATGAAAACGTACTTGTACTTTTTGAAAATGGGAGGTCTTAATCTCCAAATTTCATCTTTGACTTTGGTCCATTTGAAGAATTTTTGGTCATGTTAAGCTCACTTGAATTTTAGGGCAAAAGTTGCCAAAAATGGAATTTCCTTAAAACCAACTTTGCACCAATTTTACTAAACCCCTCAAAACTTCATGATTCTTGATATTTGAACTTGCCAAACCTCTTATAACATTGTAAGAACATCCCTTGGCTAGAAAAGTTGGGTTGGACCCCTTGAAATCACACAGTTGACTTTTTAAAGGCACAGTTGACCAATTACTTCATCTGCAAGCAACTGAAGAATTTCCTGACTTCCACAAGGAATTTTCTCATGAAAATTGGTACCTAGGATCCTCTTGACATATAGAAGACTTTGCACAAATTAAATGGCCAAAGTTGTGAAGTTTTGATGCTTGAATCTCAAACCCTAGTTTAGGACCAATGCTTAGGAGCTTTGCCCTATCCTGGATTCCCTGGGGATCATCCAACCTTCTGAGCTTTTGTAAATGAACTTGAGCTTGTACATACAATTTAGACCCCTCATAGGACTTGTACAAAACCATTGGGACCCTTGTCATGGCTTGTGATGCCTCAAGAACCTCCACATATGATCATATACCTAATGCTAGGTCATGAGAAATGTTATGCCTCATCTTTCCATGCTAGGATGCTAAGAAAATGATATGTTCATGATGAATATGATGTGATATGATGCTTAAAATGAAGAGGGAAAATTTGGGGTGTTACAGGTAGGGCCCGTTCGAGCACATTCTTTATTTTCCCTACATTTCCCACCGTTCTTTTCGATCTCTTTTCCAATTCCTTTCTCATTTCAGTTCCAGTTCCAGTCAGCAGTTTTATTCAGCAGCGTTCTTATTTCTCACCCTTTGAAACAAACAAGCAAACATGGATCTCTTCGGGTACGACGGACGGTTTGGGGTGCTAATACCTTCCCATGTCGTAACCGACTCCTGAACCCAGATCTTTGGTTCGCAAGGCCTCGTCCTTTCCTTCTTCCCCAGGTTTGTGAAACATTACCTTTCCCATTCCTTCGGGATAAAAATGTCTGGCTGGCGACTCTACCTTTTTCGCGCCACTTTCGTGTTTGTACCAGGATGAAAATCTCAGGGGCGACAACTGGCGACTCTGCTGGGGAAGAGACCCAGAATCTCTGGTTTCCCTTGTAGAGTCAAACCTAGCGCCTGTTTGTTTTTTCTTTCTTTGGGTGTTTATATATGTGTGTTGTTATGTTTATTTACTTTTTTTGTTAACAGTTTATTTTACAGCTTTATTTTACTACTTTTAGTATTTATTTTCACATGCATCATATACTGGACTGTTTGGTTTTCATTTTTCCTGCGGGATGGGAGTTACTGTGAGATAAGCCAAATACCCGACTTGAGTGCACTATAGGATTAGCGTGGACACGTTGTACTCGCATGGTTACATGATGAGTGGCGATGTGTTCCACACCCAGGTTGCGACCGTCTTGGAACTATCTTGTGTGGGGGTTTTGCCCCACTTCGGGATACGACCTTGATGGTTATGTGCAGCTAGGGACCGATCATTGAGAACCTTAGTGGAAACATCCCTCTCCAGTGATGATAGTGGCAGACCACATTTGTTGGCAAACCCACTCGCATCCGAGGGCCCACTGGGAACTCGCATAGGATGGCCTGGTTCTCTCATAGGAACCCAGTCAAAGCAAATTGTTCGTATGACGATGGTATTGTACCCTTCGAGATGAATGTACTATTGTTTCTCTATTCAGTGCTTGAAGTTGAGGACTTATGAGGGATGCTTGTTTTCCCCGTACTCAGCTGAGACCTCTCTGGTTAGTACATAATGCCAAACTGATTCCCTGATTTGGTCATGAGCAATTTCTCAGAAATGGTGAACGTATTATGGCTATCCGGCTTTGAGAGTCCGTGATGTTGACTCGGAGTAGCATACCCATGAGATGGGAGGGGTTTACAGATTTGCAGGAACCCTGAAACTTCCAACATACCCACTTTGCCAACATTGTTCAGTATTATGATCAGGTTCTACATGGTCCTTTGGTTATGAAATCCGGGATTTCGGTGGTACTGTTATTACGACTCTTCACTAGCATATGGCTTTATTCTCAACACCAACATCAGACCAGTGATCGCCAAACCTTTCACCACATGCCAGTGCATTGCATAACATCCTCTGCATGCTTGTATCACTAACACATGCTTACTCATTTGCAGGGTCGCATGTCGCATCCTGATGAACATATCATACGCATTTACTGCATGATTTACATATTTTGCATTTTTACAGGTCATTCGGACTTCCTAACTTATTCAACTTCAGGCAATATAGTTGGTCAACATGTTCATCGATATCCAACAAAAAAAAACAGAGTGAGAATGGTTGAACGAATGCAGACTGATCTCAATGAGCTCCGACAGAGGATGGATCAGTTCATGGACATGATGACCGACATTGCTCAGAATCAAGAACGTCTCAGGTTGATGGTTGAGCAACCCCGTGGGAATGCTAATACTAGAACACCGACTGAGAATGTGGATCCTAACGCTGCCCGTAACGGAGGGCCAAATCTAAATGGGACTGCGGCCCGTAATGAAGACACTCAGGAAGACCAGTTCACTCTACCGGATGCTGATATGGGTAATATGAATGAGGTCAACAATCGAAGGTATGAAGAGCTGGCGGAGAAGATTAAGGCCATGGAATGTCAGAATTCCCTAGGCATCAATGTAACCAATCTTGGGTTAGTGCCAGGAGTCAGAATCCCTCCTAAGTTCAAGGTGCCATCATTTAATAGGTACAACGGTAGCACGTGCCCTAGAACTCACATTCATGCATACTTTGGAAGAATCTCGGCTCACACTAATGACGAGAAACTTTGGATGCATTTCTTCCAAGATAGTCTATCTGGAGCTTCATTGAGCTGGTACATGAAGCTGAGCAGGGTCTCTATCCGATGCTGGAAAGATTTAGCTGAAGCTTTTCTCAAGCAGTATCAATACAATATTGATATGGCTCCAAACCGTACTCAGTTGCAGAATTTGTCTCAAGGACCCAAGGAAAGTTTTAAGCAGTGTGCTCAAAGGTGGCGTGAGCTGGCCGCACAAGTTCAACCTCCATTTCTCGATCGGGAAATGGCCGATATGTTTATGGGCACCTTAGAAGGTGTTTACTTGGATCGTCTGGCCACCTTCCCGTCCGTTGGTTTTTCTGATATTGTCATCGCTGGAGAAAGGATAGAAAATTTCCTGAAATTGGGAAAGATCCAGGATGCAAGCAGTGTTGGTTCTTCTGGTGTGAAGAAACCTTTTGGCAATGGCCAAAGACGAAGAGAAGGCGAGACCAATGTTGTGTATAGGGGCCGAGACAAAGGTCGTTCTCAAGGTTACTACCAAACAGCTGTAGTGACTATTACGCCACAGGTTCAACCACAACCTCAAGGTCAACAATATCAGGCACAAAGACCAAATCAGGAAAGAACAAGAGCGAGAAACCACAGACTTGATCCCATCCCATGCCCATATGTTGTATTGCTTCCAGAGCTGCTAAAGTTGAACATGGTCGAGCTTCGTACCATGAGAGCTCCTTCTCTTGATAATCTACCTCCAAACTTTGATGCAAATGCCAGATGCGAATTCCATTCGGGTGCCCAGGGGCACAGTATTGAGAAATGTTGGGCTTTTCAGAACAAGGTACAAGACCTAATTGACTCCAAAGCGATCAATTTTGCGCCTCACCCAAATGTACTCCATAATCCAATGCCTAATCACAACGGAGCCGGTGTCACGGTTGTTTTACCAGATGGTCCACGTTAAGCTGGAATCTTCAAAAAGCAAATAAAGCCATCCGTATTCAGATACTCTCAGCAATGGCAACTATTTGTTTGTTTTTCTTCAATGAATTTTCATCCCTATTAAGGGGAACTACGTCGCTCTGATTCTTTATTGGTCATGGGTCAACGGAGATACGTAGGAAGAAGATCGTCAGGTCTTTCCGAGCAACCTTACAAGACAACTTTACTCTCCAGTTCACTCTTTCCTTCAGACGTCTCGTGTCAGAGTCAGAATAACTAGAAGAAGAGGTATGATTGCCACGGTTGGGTATACGACTGCAAGTATCCAAGACTGACAAGTCCAGACGGAGTCAAGCCTCCTCAACAACGGCAATATTCAGCTTCTTTACTGCATTTCCATTTGTAGTTCCTTTTAATTACAAAACATTTGTATACATGTATGAAAGTTGTTTGCTTTTGAATGTATGAAAGTCATTTGCATTTACCTATAATTCTGTATATATAATTGCAAAACATTTGTATACATGTATGAAAGTCATTTGCATTTACCTATAATTCTGTATATATACATTGCAATACCAATTTTCATGCTTAAACTCTATGAGGGAGAATGACGAAATAATAACGCAAGAATCTCTAATTGTGTGCTCTCGAATAAGACCCTGTTGACGATGTACAGGCTTTGTTTCGAATCCCTAAACACTGGAGATATAAGGGATATAGACCCTCGCTAACCCCTTGAGCCTTGAAGTAGGAGTTTCTTTTCATATAAAAAAACTCACATGTAACCCAGGGGCAGGGTAGATGTCAGCTAGTTCGACAAGCGTTCAAGCTTTCATAAAGGAGTGTATTTGAGGATCCATTACATTCCACTATGCTAATCAAGAGGTCCAAAGACCAGAAACCACAATGGTTAACCAAATCAAGAGGTTCAAATACTGGAAGCCACAACGGTTATCCTTCATCGACCAAAGAATGAGGCAGTCACAACCCTCACAAAGCAATCAAGACAAACAATGTCAAACGATTTGTTCAAAAACGAAAGAAATGAAAAGCCCGCTAAGTCGAAACTTGAAAACAAGCGACTTAGGAAAAATTTAGGGCATCCCGCTGGACTTCACAATCAAAGATTCACAAGAATCAGTCCAGACAAAAGTTAGGGATAAGCAAAATAACGCAAAAAGCGAAAGACGAAAAGGATTACACAAGAAAGATCCTTAAGCAAGAACAAAGTCGTGTGGCACAGACACGAAAGACCAAGGGGTGACTGACTCCAAACAATAACCTGATTGGTGCTTGAACCGGTAGCAGCGATGGTTCCTCAACCAACACAAAACCCTTATGAAAGGTGAGTGCTTGTGAAAATTAGCTGAACATAGGAATGGAGAACATTATGAAGAGGGGTGGGCACAAATAATTTCTAGCTTATATCCTTTGTTTCTATAATCGTGAACCGGGCCACGATACAACCCTCAAAAGTCCTAACTTAAACAGGGTTAATTTGAGAGCGTACTACCACGAGGCCGCGTTCCTGACTCCTATGAGTTGTGCTAAACGATACTTGTTGGTATTTCATGTACATACTTTCATTTCTTCAAAAATAACGTCGCATCTTAACCAGTGATTCTCTCACAAAGGTTTGCGACACCTTTTCAAAACATCAAGATTAACATGTGTGTTGCATTAGAATTTCCATTCTCAGAATAAACATTTTCTACCTGCATACATTTATTTGGCATCATAGAATCTCACAAGCTTAAATTCAGTCTAGAAGCCTAAGCTTGCCAAGTTGAGAAGTCTAAAACTTCGGAAAGACAGTTACGTCGAGGTGTACTTTTCCGAGAAAGCTCCGTTGAGTAAAGACCTTCCCAACCATTCATGGTAAGAGCCAACCAAATTGGGGCAGTTATGTTAAGCAATATCCTCAAGAGTCAGCCGAACTGGGGCAATTACATCGAGATTCAGATCTCTCCTAGAGTAATTAGTCAAAGACTCATACTGGGGCAAGCCACCCAATCGCGTGAGAATTCATTCTTTCCCGAAGACAAATAATCCGAAGTTCAGAATACCGGGGAAATTATACTCCTAAAGAGTTTAAAGACACCATGTCTTTTGTAAAATTCTCTTAAGGTAAAGCCCGAATCAAAGAAAATGATCCCTAGCACGAGACTACTTGAAATATTTCCTCCTCAGAAGGACGTGGTTCAGTTTCGTTATCCCCAACAGACGAATGGAAGTTATCCCCAGTAAAGTCGTCAAACATTTCTTCAACAGGTTTCCTTGATCTTATTTCCCAGCAGATCTCAAACCAAATCCTTCTCTTCCCCAGCAGAGCAATAAGGATCATCCCTAGCAAGAGTCATCTTCTCGTAGTTAAGCACTTCTTACAAGAATCCAGAAATTCCCGGCAATTAGAAAATTCAGGTAGATAAGAGAGTTCTCCTCAGCAGAGCCTTGACAAGTTTTCCCTCCAGCTAAGTCGAAAAGTTGCAGATTACCCAACGGAGTCTTAGGGGTGAGATTCAATCCCCATCAGTTACGGCATCCCCTAGCAGGGTCTTCAAATCTAAAGTCCAATTTATTTTTGGCAAAGTGATAAGTCGAGACAGACTAGTCACACTCTTCTCCAACAGAAATATCGGCAATCATCTGTATTCCCCACAGAGTCAGCAAGGATCTGTTAATTCCACATCAGGAATTCCTTTTGTACCTATCCCCCAGTTTCATGGGGCATCATGTCATACAATTCAGCATGTGTGTATTAAATCCAAGGTTGATATCCAAAGTCCACCCGCAATGTGGCAATTTATTCAAAGTCCACCCGCAGCGTGGCAAAATTTCCAAAGTCCAACTGCAGATTGGCCAAAGTCCATCCTCTGGGTGGAAAATTCTCCAAGTCCAACCGCAGCGTGTCAATTTATCCAAAGTCCAACCGCAGATTGGCCAAAGTCCATCCTCTGGGTGGCAAATTCTCAAAGTCCAGCCGTAGACTGGCCAAAGTCCATCCTCCGGGTGGCGAATTCTCAAAGTCTCCCATAGCGAGCAACGACCCCTGTAATGTGGCAAAACATTGAAGTCTTACGTAGTGAGCAGAAGTCTCCCGTAGTGAGCAAAAGTCTCATGTAGTGAGCAGAAGTCTCCCATAGCGAGCAGCGGCCCCTGTAGTGTGTCAAAACATTGAAGTTTCCCATAGTGAGCAGAAGTCTCCCGTAGTGAGCAAAAGTCTCCCGTAGCGAGCAGCGGCCCCCGTAGTGTGACAAAACATTGAAGTCTCCCGTAATGAGAAAAAGTCTCTCGTAGTGAGCAGAAGTCTCCCGTAGCGAGCAGCGGCCCCCGTAGTGTGGAAAAACATTGAAGTCTCCCGTAGTGAGCAGAAGTCTCCCGTAGTGAGCAAATGTCTCCCGTAGTGAGCAGAATTCTCCCGTAGCGAGCAGCGGCCCCCGTAGTGTGGCAAAACATTGAAGTCTCCCGTAGTGAGGAAAAGTATCATGTAGTGATCCAAAGTCTCCCGTAGCGAGCAGCGGCCCCCGTAGTGTGGCAAAACATTGAAGTTTCCCATAGTGAGCAAAAGTCTGGTGTAGTGAGCCAAAGTCTCCCGTAGTTGAGCAATGTGCCCCCGTACTATGGCAAGTTTTCTGAAAGTCTCCCGTAGCGAGCAATGTGCCCATGTAGTGTGGCGAATTTTCAAAGTCTCCCGTAGCTGAGCAATGTGCCCCTGTAGTGCGGCGAATTTTCAAAGTCTCCCATAGCTGAGCAATGTGCCCCCGTAGTGCGGCGAATTCTCAATGTCTGTAGCTGAGCAACGTGCCCCCGTAGTGAGGCAAATTTTCTGAAAGTCTCCCGTAGCTGAGCAATCTAGCTCCCATAGTATGGCAAAATTTCTGGAAGTCTCCCGTAGCTGAGCAATACGCCCCCGTAGTGTGGCAAATTTTATGAAAGTCTCCCGTAGCGAGCAATGTGCCCCCGTAGTGTGGCGAGTTTTCAAAGTCTCCTGTAGCGAGCAATGTAGCCCCGTAGAGTGGTAATATTTTCAAAGTCTCCCATGGCTGAGCAATGTGTCCCTGTGGTGTGGCAAGATCTCCAAAGCCCCGCAGTATGGCAGAGTATACCCGCAGAGTAAGCAAAAGTCCGTCCTCATGGTGGCAAGGTATCAAAAGTCTCCCGTAGCGAGAAGTGGCCCCCATAGAGTGGAAAAGTATTAAGGTCCCCCGCAGTATGGAAAAGCATTCAGAAGACCACCCGTTGTGTGGCATGTCATTAATAACCCGACAAAAGTCAACCTGTAGCGTGGCAAATCAGCAATCTCCCAGTATTATTCCAAAGCATTCATCTGATTACTACTCTTCACATCCGAGTTCTCCCCAAGCAGAGTTCAGATGGTTGGGTTTATTTCCCTTTTCTTCCACCGAGTGCAAATTTTCTGGTTGTTTTTAGTATTCAATCCCTGCATACTTCAAACGTCTGAAAGCGACTGCTATCATCCATTCATGTCTACAGTGATTGAATAGGGGCAGCTGTAACACCCCAAAATTTGCCATCTTATTTATAATCAACCTTGAGCGGTGTACGCTTCATTCTTGCATCATTCCGCATATCAGTGCATCGCATTTGAAAAATAAATAAATCATCATCCTTTGCATACGCATGAGGTGTGTGGTCGATTGAGGCTTGCCAAACATTGGAGTTCAAGAGAAAAATAATATCCCAAAAATAATCCAAACCACTTCCAAGCTAACCAACCAAAAGGGAAGAATCCACCTTTCCCTCCCTTTTCTTTCCCTTTTCCTTCCACTTTCTTTCCACATTTCCTTTCATTCTTTTCCTCTTGTTTTTCCACTACAATTCCACTCCATTTCCCTTGGATGCTTCTACCATGTTCTACAACATTCTAGAGTATTCCAAGGAATATTCCAAGGAATATTCCCTCTCCAACCCTAACCCTAACTAACTACCAAACCATAATTTTGGATCCCAAGCCTAATTTTTGGGCCCCAAACCTAACTTCATTCCCAAACCTAGCTCCAAGCCTAGTCTCTATATTACCATTAATCACTTCAATGCAACGGTTTCCAAAAACTTTCCAAATTTTTCACTTCCTCACAATCACTTTTTCTCTCTCACTTTTCCTCCATTTTCCCTTTTCACCAAAGCTTTTTGAAGAAGCTCTTCAAGTTTCACATTAAAACTAGAAGATCTTGAAGCTTAGCCTCCAACCTCCATTGATTTGTGGATTGTGGAAGAAGAAGCTACTGATTTTTGTGAGGATTTCGACTTATCGGAAGTGAACTAAGATTCAAGCATCAAGAACGCATTTATTTTGCGGATTCGTGGTTTTCTTGGTTTTCTCTTCGATCAAGCTCCGATTCTTGCAACAATTACCGAAGCACTTCTCCGCTTCGTAGGTTGGTGATCTAAATCACTTCTCCTTTAAGTTATTTTCTTCATCTCTCCATTTCGGCATTCTTTAATTGCTTTTCTTTTTGCTTGCGATCAATTTCGTTTCCGTTATGTATTGCTTGCAATTTGTGATTGTTAATGGATTAGGATTTAAGGTGTTGGTAGTTATAGGTTCTATCATATGTAAATAAGCCCCAATTAAGTAGAAATTAGTGTTAGCATGTTCCTAGGTATGTTAGGGATCATTAGAAGTGAGTTTGTGGCCAAAAGCACTTATTTCTTAACTTTTTTCACATTCTGGATCAGTGTTAACCGGTTAACGTGTGCGTTTTGGCCACAAAACAAGGCAGTTTTAGGTCCGTTAACCGGTTAACCATTTGGTTAACCGGTTAAAGCTGTTGATTTTTGGAATCTTGGCTTGTTTGATAGCTTAGTTCTTATTTCTAGTGCCTTTAATGTGTATACATGTTTAGGTATTGATTTTAGGGATTTTTTGGGTCCATTTCCAGTAGCTCATTCCCCCATTTCAAGTCATTTCGACGCGCTTCCGTGCATGTCGCGTATTATGCATTTTTGTGTTTCTTTGTGTATAGCTTGATTTCTTGCATTTTGTTGCCATGTTTATGCATCATTTGGCATGTAAATAATGATGTTGCATTCTGTTTTTTCATCTTTTGCATTGCATTAAATCATTTTGCATTTCCATTGTATCAATGTATGTGGCATAATCATGTATGTATGTGCATTTGGTTGCATTTGTTTGCATGCTTGATCATATCAATTACATCAATTCAATTATGAATTTTGCATTGAGTTTGACATTCTTGTTGAGCCATCATATTGCATGTTCATAATCAATGATCATCATGTTCATATGCATGTTCATGTGCCACATTTTTCATTACTTGTTGCATAATCAACCATGTGATGCATTCTTACATAATCCTTCAAAATGTTCATGTTATTTCAATTATGTATGATGATCCATGTTCAAATGCATGTTCATGTTGAAGTTGGTTCATTTTTCATTGAGTTTGTGCATTAAAAAATGAAAATAATCAAATCTGGATTTTGCATTCCATAGTTGGTTTTGCATATAAGTGTTGTAAAATGTATGCAGTTTGTTATGTTTGCATGTTGTATTTGACTTTTTACACCTACCTTTTCATGCTGCATGCTGGCTGTAAGAAATGGCATTGTGTTATGTATTGTTTTCATAGTTGTTTGTGTATTAGGGGCTGTAATAGGTGTTGTATGTTTGTCCTAGCATTTTTTAGTTCCTCTAGAATTAAAATAGAATTTTGATTGAGTCTTAGAGTCATTAGGATTTAATTAGGGCATGTTTGCCTTGTTATTTTAAATAAAAGAATGCACACTAACCTTTGTTTTGTAGAGGGGAAGATTGAGGTAAGTTTCCTTCAACTTATTATTTTACTTCCTTTATGCATTTAATTTGCATTTAATTTCCTTTACTATTCATACTTGTGTTTGGTAGGATTTCCCCCTCTTTTGTAGAATCAACTTAGCTTCTCTAGGAAGTAAGTTGCATTCTATTCTTTTCTTTTTAGGATTAGAAAAACCTCATAAACCATAGGACCATCATTGTGATAAATAACTTAGGGTCGTGTCTTAGTCTCCCATAGTTTTTTCCCTTTTTTCACATGAGTCATTCTTTCTCATCTCATAAAGAAAAACAATAAAATACTTAATAAAGGTTGAATGTTCTTATACGCCATGAGACTTTGTTGCGGAGTACTTATACGCGTCCTGTTTCGGGGCAAGGTGTAAGTATTTACCATGATGGATAGGTCTTAGTATGAGAATGTTCACAAACAATTTCAAAACATTTCTCATAAAAGACAATCAACTAAGACATTGCTTCTTCTCTTCTCATCTCCTAATCTTTGTGGACGAATGCGACTTGCCTCGACAGTTCAAACAGCGATACGATAAACACCCTTGAGTCAGAGCCGGTAACACCTGAGCTAGAGCTATGGCAACACCATCCTAAAAAACACAAACATAGTTCCCGCCTTAGTGAGGCGAACTACGTCGACTCTGATCCTCATTATCCTGATGAGGTACGTAGGCAGTGGAGTAGGGCCCGTTCGAGCACATTCTTTATTTTCCCTACATTTCCCCCCGTTCTTTTCGATCTCTTTTCCAATTCCTTTCTCATTTCAGTTCCAGTTCCAGTCAACAGTTTTATTCAGCAGCGTTCTTATTTCTCACCCTTTGAAACAAACAAGCAAGCGAGGATCCCGTCGGGTACGGCGGACGGTCTGGGGTGCTAATACCTTCCTAGATCGTAACCGACTCCCGAACCCAGATCTTTGGTTCGCAAGGCCTCGTCCTTTCCTTCTTCCCCGGGTTTGTGCAACATTACCTTTCCCGTTCCTTCGGGATAAAAATCACTACAAGAAAAAAAATGTTTTACAACATATAGATTGCGACAGTTCTACCATAACCGTCCTCCTTCATGTAATAAGACGGTTGGCACGACAATTTTTACCAACCGTCGTAATATTTTCAAATATATAAAGAGATTTTGCAACGGTTATAATATCAACGGCCCTAATAAGTGACTAGCGACAGTTAAGAATATTGTTAGTCACGATCGAAATCTAGTTTAAGTGATAGATATATTATTTATTTGATACTTAAGTCATGCCTCATAGAGATAATACAGGGATGCAACAGTTGATGATAAACCGCCCTCCCCTTTGGATGTTCTTTTCACCTCCCACCCAAATTCTAAAAAAAAATTAAGCTTCCCTCCAGGGATATATATGTTTCCTTATTTGCAAATACAATTAACCAAGACTCTATTGAATAGGGTTGGATGGTGTTTTCGGATGTAATTAAGCTTAACTTTTCAACACAGTCCAAGACTCACAATCCAGGTATGCTCCCACAAAGATAGCAATCCCTTTTTATCATACCTATTTTTATAAACTCCATTTTCGATTTTACTCATCTTGTCGCTGCTACTTCCAGCCGGTATTTCAATTTTCCTAAATCCAAATTCATATCTTTGATTTTTCTAAGAATTTTCGCTGACTCCTTGTTGAGGCATGTTCATCGGTTCAAAATTTTCAGCTTATTGGTTCGAAATTACTAAATCTACCATGATTTTATTGAATAACTTGAAGGAGAATATCCCTAATTTCATAATGAAGGTTCCATCAAATGTTTTTTGCGCACATGTAAAATCAAAACCCTAACTTCTTATTTTCTTTGTTTACTTCTTTCATACATTTATTTGTTTCTTAATCAAGATTGTGATTATCATTTCCCTTTTTTATGTATCTTCGTTGTGGGTTATCAAAAATCATGGAAGAAGACTTTTTAGGTGGTTTTTCGATCCTTCTATTTGTTGCTGATAAGTCAAACAAAATCATTTGATAGTTGTCGAGATACTGCCATGGTTTAGGTTCTAAGTGGGTTTTGTTTTACTTAAACCTATTGTTTTATGATGTTTCTTATTTATTTTGAAGATTTTTCCAATTATATTGTGTTCAACCTTCTGGATAATTATAGATTTAGAACATGGAAGAAAATATAGTATTTTCTTAGTTCTATTTCTCCCTCACTTCAAATTTAGAGATCTATTTCGCGAATTGGTTTTGGAAGAAATTGGGCTATGTTTTGTTCAGTACATTAAAGCATTTGCTAAGAAAATCCTCTAACTCGTTATCTCCTGATGTATATGTGCATATAGATTTTCATGTTAAATTCAATTTGTCACTTTTCTATTTATCAATACAATAAACCAAATCATAGTTTTAAACAAAAGTTATATGTCAGGTTTGATCATTTGGAGAATATATTTGGTACATGACAAAGATCAAGCTTGAAGGATTTTCACTACTAAATATATTTAATGCTTCTGACATTGTGATATGTGGGACAAAGTTGTATGTACCAACATATTGTTTTGTAATGTTATATGAAAAATTATATCTACATGAAACTTAAGATTATTTTCCTTCTCATGCAGAACGTATAAACTAGCTCTTAAAGATGTGGATCATTTTTATTCTTATATTGGGTGCCAACTTGTATAGATAACACTTGTGGATCTTCTTTTTGTTATAAACCAGTTGTATTTATCTATTTTTGTGAATTGTTTGTTATTCAATCTTTGGAGGTTCCAATTTTGATGATTTTATCATTTGACTAAGTTCTTGTGGTTGTATGTGGATGTGTATAATGTTTGAATTATACATACATTGCTTTGCTAAATTGTGATTTTGTTTTTTGCGTAGGCAAGAGACCAACAACATCAGATGGGATAATTTGGTCCTTTCCTTGCACAAGTTCTTAACATAAAGGCCTTTGTCATTGGAGCAAGGTTTGGCTGAGTTTATAATTTTTGATGTTGTTCTTGGACAATTAATGCATGCTTAGTCTATTAATGTGGTTGAGACTTAAGAGTTAACATGTGCTTTTGTCCCTCCCATATAATGTAGTCTGTTACTTATTGGAGAAATGTCAAAGACAAAAATTGATAGAAATGTTGATTGTTTTAACTACACATTCTCTATTTTTATTATTAGATCTTAATAATTTATTACTCTATTTTTATTGATTTCAAATTAACATTTTAGCTACATGATAAAAGGGAAACAATTATTTGTGGTACTTCCTTTCTTATTTAATCACTAATGAGATTTAATCTCTACCTTTGAATATATTGGGTTGATTCTGTTTTTCTAATATATAGGTGGAATAAATAGAGCATGACGTAGATTACATGTCTCGTCAAAGCAAAAACATCAGAACCTATTTTTGTGTAGGAGTTGGTAAATCCTTGTAACTTCCACACTTCTAAAAATATGTGAGAAACGTGGAAAATCCATATGAGCATTGTAATTGATATGCAATTTTGTTATAGGTACACATTAATATATATGGAATTTTGTTATAGGTATATACTAATTTTATATGGAATTTTGTTATAGGTATACACTAATTCTAGCATTGCATCCCTTGTTTCTAATTCTACATGTGCATGTCTTCAATAGTCAATACGTATAACTGAGAAAATTACATAGAAAGTTGAAGGTCAGTTGTTAATATCTCAAAAAGAGTTTCTTTGGCGTCAACATGTAAGCTTTCTCGCTCCATTTGTTTTATACATATTTGTTAAATGTTAGTATAAGGGTTTGGAAACTGTATTAATATACATATGATGACCAAAATCTCAAACATTACTAGAAACTACAGAGTACAAAGACACAAATTTGTAGATGAACTTCCTCAACGGCCTTAGAGCCAATGCATATTTGTCCTACCTCAGATCTTCCTCTATGACAAATTCAATTTCGCCTTGTTATTTTCTTATTTGTTTTAGAGTAAACAAGGCACAATTTAGGCCTATTTTCTACATGCTCCAAAACCAGGTCTACATTTTACTTTGAGCTATAACAAATTCCTTCTTACTGAGTTGTATTTCTTATTCTGGATTGTGATGAGGAGAAGGAAAGATATCCTCGCGGTAGAGACCATCGACACCGTGACAGAAAGGATAAAGATCCTCATGTATGCATGTGTCAACTATTCGGAAATTCGGAAAATCATTAAGTTATGTTCCTTCTTCAAAAATACCTATTGGATGACAAGTTCATTGTTATAGTTCAATATTCTAACACTATAACTACCTGATGAAATATTTCTTGGTGTGAGGTAGCTTTATTTTAATGCTAATATTATTTACTTACAGAAAAATGGTGAGTGGTTTTGATTTGGCTCCCCCTGCTTTTGCAATGTTAGCTGGTGTTGCCACTATTGGTGGTTACTGGCTTGACTTGGATCAAGCCGAAAATAATAATTAATGGCATAACTTGGAGGAGCTATATCTTTCCCTGGGACATATTTAGACTTATTACTTGTTGGTGGACCTTAACCATGGAACAAACATGTTGATTTTATTGAAACTGCAGATTTTTTGGGTGGAGAGAATGCTCTGACAGATGATGCAGTTCTTGTGCATCGAATATCCGACAATAATAGGACATCATGCTGAGTTTTATGTCAAACACTGGGATGCTTTGTAAGTTTCAGTATTATTTTCTTATTAGAAATTATTCTTGTGTTAGTATAGTGTTTATGTGCAACAATATTCTATGTTGATGATTTTACACTAGATTCACCTTACTAGCTTGTGGGAACTGGTTTATCAGATTGTGAATCTAATTTTTTTAAGTGATTAAAATTGAATCGTTTTAAGTTTCATCGTTAAGTTATACATCATATCTCTGCAGTTTTATTTTTAATTATTGTTTTGTATTGAGAAGTTGTCTTATTTTATATCGGTGTTACAATGCAGCTTGTTTCTATGCTAAGAGTTGATCCGGAATTCATCTTGGGAGTTATTTCTTGGAAGTTACTACAAATGATTCTCAAGTTATGGAAGTTACTAAACCATAAACAGGATTAGAATGTCAACAACTGATTTTGTCCCCTAAAGGATTAGGGATTGCTAATGGGAAAATATTCTTGTTATTGTCTAGTGTTGTCCTCAACTCAGTGATAAAAGCATGTAATCTTGTATGAAAGTTTATTAACTTGTTTAGGAGTTCAAAACTGGCTTTAGTTTTCATTAATCTTTACTGAAACACAACATGAGCAATTTTCATGATCAAATGTTGTTGATGCTTTTAATGGTTGAATGTTATAGGTCCAGGTTGCCGATATAAAATAAAGGTTTTTTTAATAATGATAAAAAATTGAGGGTAAACTTTTTTTATTAAATATTTTCAATTTGCGGCGGTTCAAACCGCCACAATCAACAATGAAAATTAAAATCAAAACGAAATTCCACGACGGTTGGTAACCCTCACAATAGTAGGATTACGTCATTTCCCTAACTGTTGTGAAAGAGAACGACGGTTGGTGTGACGGTTTTGACAACCGTCATAATACAGCCTCGCGACGCACGTTTCTGCGATGTAGATGTAACCGTCGTAACATGCATATTGCGGCGGTTCTAACCGTCGTAACCTGCCAAAATGAACTGACGCAATTTTCCATTTTTCTTGTGGTGAATGTCTGGCTGTCGAATCTACCTTTTCCCCGCCACTTTCGTGTTTGTACCAGGACAAAAATCTTGGGAGCGAAAGAAACATCCCGAGCATAGCTCCAATTGTAAATCAAACATGCAAAAGAAATTTGAAAATCTACAACACTAGTAGGGTGAGATAACAACATCTCAGTGGGTTCCCTATCTTAGAGTTCTCTCGCTCTAAAGGTTCCAAACTAATAATACTCAAATTGGGGAAAACCTAGACTTCGAGTTCACATAAAACTAGTGACATTAAAGTAAACAAGATGGAGCACACACAAGGTGCTTGGAGGCATCTTTCCCCGCCCAGCCATAGCCGTAGCAGACAAGCACGGGTCTCTCGATACTCAATGTATAGATAACTTTCCCCGCCCAAACACACAAGGACGAGCACGAGTCACTCATTATCTACATATAGATAACTTTCCCCTCCCAGCCACACAAGGACTAGCACGGGTCACTCATTATCTAACTAAGGAACTTTCCCCTCCCAGCCACACAAGGGCACTTCAGCACGGGACACGGTATCTTACCACAAAGTAACTTTCCCCAGCCATCCCATACACGGAGATCTCGACACGGGTCACTCGTTACTTATCCTAATGGATACTTTCCTCGCCCAACCACACAGGGACGAATATGGGTCACGGTAATCCATTAAGGAATTCGATTCCACGAATTAAAAGATATCGTAAGGGAGTAAACTTCCAACTTCTCGCAACTACCTAGTCTGAATACACTATTCGAGTATCGACGTCTAAGTATTGTTAAGTCTTTGACACAAATTCGTAATCACCTAGGGTAACTTAGCTACCTCACAAGTTTTCACCTTTTTATTACCTTTAACTCAAAATTCCCTAACTTAACGTTTTTTACGGTATAATTGGAAAAGTCGGCTTAAATTAATATTTCTCGGTCTCATTAGATAGAACATATTATTAGCTTCAAAACGGTATGTGGACCACTAAAAACGGACACCCGAAACAAAAGATATGAGATTGACATTCTTTCCATTAATCTCACAAATTAATAAATATCACAAATTAATTAATCTCACAAATTAATTAATTTTACATATAAATAATATTTCTTCCTTCCATCAAATAGAGCATTGAAATATCTTTCTAATGCTTCGAACGGGTGCCAAATTAGAGTTACTATTCAAAAGATACGCCCGTTTCGATTTCATTTTTGAAAAAAACTACAGGGTGCAATTGATTGTGCAACTACTGCAATCGATTGCACGGTCCCAAATTTTCAAAAAACCGTTTCTGGACTATGGTGCAATCGATTTGCACTTTGCTGTAATCGATTGTACCTTTTATAAAACCTAAAAATCACTTCTAAACTCCAAAATGTCATTTAAACATATCCAACCAGTTAAACCATCAACAAAACATGATTATATGCATATAACAACCAATATACTTCATTTTTAACAAGTTTTAACCGTTTAATCTTTCGATTCTAAGATTTACTACAAAACCCTAAAATCACAAACTTCCACCAAAACTAAAAGAAAAGGTTTCTAACTATGAACCCACCTTGTAATAAAGAGGAGTTTGGTAAAGATGATGAAGATTGAAGAAGAATGGTGATGATCCAATTATTTCCTCTTTTAGGGTTTTCCTTCTTCTTTTCCTCCATTTCTCTTCTTTCTCTTCTCTTCCTTTCTTTCCTTTTTCCTTACTAACTTTCTTTTTATTTTCCCTCTTTATAACAAATCCTTGTTTTCTTTCTTTTTAAACCAAACAATTATAGTTATACTAATATAATTATTAGTCAGTCAGCTAACGGGTCCAAATTGAGAGTATCAAAAAATGTCTCTGAGTCAAATAATACTAATTAATATTATCTAGAACGTTTAATTAAAATACAGGGTATTACATCGAATGTCGAAGATTTGAATCATGTTGACCTGAGGGTCATTCCTCTCACGTTAATCTTGAATCCATCATGTAAACACCCCAAATTTTCCCTCACTAAGTTCACACCATTGCTTGTGATCTTCCATCATTGTATTAGTATAAGCATATCATATCATATGGCATTTTAGTTTTACTGCATTAGTTCAAATTCATCTGCATCGAGGGTTTATGATCTGAGCAATCCAAGAGTCATCTGAGCCACTCGAAAGGCCACCAATCATTCAAATAGGGTCCATGTATGTTCAAACATCATTTTATGTACCTCAAATATCAAGGAAGTCAAAGAATCACAAGAACTGGCAAAACATGGAAGCAGAGCTAGGGTTTCACTACACATATGACCTGAAATTAGGGTTTTGGTTTCAGAGGCCATAACTCCAAAATTTTTGGTCATTATTGTTTCTATTGGTCTCAATATGTTATAAGGATCATGTGTACCAAGTTTTATGAAGAAAATCATTATGGAAGTCATCTGGTCACTGGGTAACTTCTTAAGCAAGTCAGAGCAAAATTAGGGCATCTGAGGCCCCTACCAATGGAACCAAAGTGGATTTTTCATCAAATTGAAGTTATATGATCTTTATTTGATCATTTAAGTGCTTAGAACTTCACAAAATTGAAGAAAAATGAGCTAAACCAAAAGTTGCCAAAAATGGAAATGACTTGTAATGGAAACTTTCCATTTTGGGAAAGTTTTTCAACCTCCTCTTTCTCAACCAAAAATGCTTCAAATGAAAAATTGTTGGTCATGAAAGTTGTAGATTGGATCATTCCCTTTTCTAAAAGTACAAGAAAAATATCTAATTCATTTTGGAACTCAAGATATGGCTTGTCAAAGTTGGCAAAAATCCCATAATTTTCAAGAATGCACCAAAAGGGATTCTTTGCAAAACCACTTGCCAAGGCATTTTGTGACTTCAAACACACTTCTATGTATCATACTAACATAGTGCATTTCCCAAAACTCAGAATTGCCCAAAGAATCTCAAGTTTTCATGCCTTGCCCATGAAGAAATCACAAAGGGGCCAAAACTTCACATAATTGCAAAACACCACATAACTTTACTCCCACTTGCTGATTTTCCTCAAGACTAATTTTGTGGACATCCTTGAACTCAGCTGCGCATGGATAAGCCAAAAAGCCAGCTACACCATTGCCCATACCTCAAGTACAACACTTTTGACGTTTTGGCAAAAACACCCATACCAATCACAACAGTCCACCACCCACTCTCTGCCCAATCCAGACTTTAAAAGCATGCTCTAAGGACTCATTTTCATAACACACACAAGGCTAACTCTCCAAGAACTCAACATTGCCAAAATCACTCCCTCTTGCATTTTCCTTCGAATCTCTCAACTCACTCACTCAACCTTCAAACCAATTTCACCATTGATCTCAAAATCACTCACTGACCACAAAGCAACCCTCAAACCAGCCAAGAACACCCCATACACAAAACACGATTCTTGGCCAGTTCAGTTGCTACAACATAAACCAGCCATTCTCAAAGCCTTTGAAGCATTCCATTAGCCTCAGGAGGTCAAAGGAAGTCATTTTGCACAAAGGAAGTGGCCAAAAAGCTCAAGTTTGGAAAGCTCCATCTCAGGTAGTCATCTGAAGTCATTTTTCCAGAACTCCTTTTTTATGTTACAATATGAAAAAGCATGCTTCACTGATCACTCTAAGCTTTGTATTTTCGAAAATGGTTAAGAAATGAGTTTGTATGGATGTTCTGAAATTTCTGCCATTTTTAATCTTTCTTTCGAATCATGAGATTGAGCAAGAATAAATTTGTTTTAGGGGTGGATTTGAGTTCAGAGAGATGAGGGGAGTTGATATGGAGCTTTAGAGCTCCAGAAATAACCTAGGGAGAGAGTTTGAGATTTTCAGGGGAGCATGTCACCGGAGAAGACGACCGGAGCTCTTCTCCGGTGACCTGAAAGTCATTAACTGTGTTAATTAGGGTTAGGGCATCTTTTGAATCTGGTCCATTTGATTGTGCTTTCCCGCGTGTGTTGTGTGGCTAGGATCACTTCATTAGTTTTTAATTAGGATTAAATAATTAATTAATTGAGATTAATAGGATTTGAATTCAGGCCATCAGATTGCGCGCCAAGTCAACCCTGGAATCCCCAGAACCAATCTCATCCCTTGGATGCGCATACTTCTGTTTATTTTAATTTTTATTTCAATTTTCCTCATTTATTCTGTACCATTTATTTAAAATAGCTAAAAAAATTCCAAAAAATATTGTGTTCTGCATTTTCACTTCAAATAATTTTCTTAACCCAAAAATATTTTTATTTTTATTTTTCACATTAAAAAATCATATTTAAAACATTTAAATGTTTATTTTAATTAATTAATGGAAATTAATTAATTAAAATATCATTTAGGTTTCTAAAAATCCCAAAAAAATTCACATTGCATCTTTAAACATTTAGAAATATTATCATACCATCCACACAAATTTCTTTTGCTTTTGAACCATCTTTGATAATTTTCTTGAATTTAGGGTTCATAAAATTCCCATTTTAGAACCCTAACTTCAAGAATTATTTTCTGCCTAACCAAGAATGGTATGACAATGGTTCTTTTTGCATTGATCTTCATTTGACATGTAGTTTCTAGCATAATTTTGTCACAGATTTCTTCTGCATTTGTGATTTGATTTGCATTGTTTCCCTTTAGGTACCTTAAAACCCTAGATAACTTAGAAAAATCATAACTTTCATTAGGTTAAGAGTTAGGTCTTCTCCTTTGGGGTGTGATATCATATGGGGTTAGGGTTCCTTTGATTGTATTTTCAATTTTTTTATCTTGTCATTTGCTTCTGTTTTTGGTTTTTGCATCTCATGTTGTATGAAAACCCTAATTTTCCATCTTCCTTTGCATACATCTTGCATATGCATTCATTTAAGAACTTGCCATGACATTTCTTGCATCCACATGACTTCTAAGACATCTTAGGACACATTAGAATCATGCTTGATCATTTCTTCATGCATTTACCATGTTATTCATTCATTACATTTCATGAACATTCATGAACTTTCATTCTTCTTCTCATTGCTCTTGACATACATTTGCATCATCTCTTAGCATCATTTACATCATGAACATGCTTCTGGTTTTGGTTTGCATCCTTACATTCACTTCATTTTCATCTCATCACTTTCTTTATACTAACTATTTCAGGTGGTAAGTAATTGAGAAGTGAATTTGCTTTCACTTCTCATCCCTCTTCTAATTCTCTTTTAAGCATCCTTGCTGCATTTTATCTTTGTTTTAGAGTGAGCTTGCTCATTCATGTTCCTCCTTCACTTTCTTCCTTCAAGTAACTTATCTTCTTAAGTGAAGTAAGTTAGCTTATTTCTTTTATTTCTCCTCCTTTCATCTGCTTCTTCCTTGGTGGCTTATTCTTGAAGATCTCTTGCAAGCCTAAAAACCCTAGGAATACCCAAGCATGATAACAATTAGGGTTTTGATTAGTCCCCCATTATTTTTACCTTTGTGTCATCTTTTGTGTCTCTCTTCTCATCTCATAAACAGGGACTAAACCTTTAAGGTTTTAAGGCTTTGTGATTAAGATTATGCCTGCATCCTTCTCTTAGGATGGAGTGCATAACTTTAATCCTAAGTGTTAAACCCTTAATGTGTTTAAATATCTTAATCAATCCATCTAATAATCACTAAGACAATAAGGTTGTAACTTTTTCCTTGCATTAGGGTTCTAATTCTTCCTTAATTGGTTAAGAAGGACTAACCCTAGTGTTAATGGACAAGTCCCCCTCAACTTGTCTTACAAACCATAAAATTCACTTCTTAATCTTACCATTAACTAAAATCCACTTTAATAAAGGCTTTGTTTTGTCATGAGGTTAATCCCTAATCATGGATTAAGTTGAGGTATCTTCCTCAACTTAAGTGTGCTCATCTATTATCCTTCTATTAGGATGGTGTAATGGGTCCACTAAATCCTTGATTATGGCTTAAACTCATTACTTAACACTAAACAAAAACACCAAAAACATATAAATAATCACAAGTAGGTTAATGATCTTAATCTTACATCATGGTAATTAAGTTTGAGGTGTTTATCTCATACTTATGGTATTCTCATTATCCCTAATCAAAAGGAGGATATGATGAGTTTACTAATCCCTGGTTTAGGCTTAAGCTCATTAACTTATGACAAACACAAAAAGCAATAAAAGATTGAAAATCCAACAAAACAAACAATAATCGTCTCCTTCGGGATTCTTTTCTCATCATCTTCACTCACAAACGAGAACTTGCTTCTTTCGTCTAATGCAAGACAGTTAGCACTTGAGCCAGACAAGTCATACACTTTAGCATAGACAAGTAAGCAGTTCACCAGTCAGTTTATCTTTCAGTCTCTTTGAGTCGAACTACGGTGTTCTGACTTCCTCATTGCACGAGAGGATACGTAGGCATAACTTAACAGTTATCGAACAAAAGTGTCTGTATATTCCCCTTCTTCCAGCATTATTCTTGTAAGTCTCATTCCTGAGCAATTTCATTTCACATCTCTTTTGCACTAACACCTGTACATTCTTTTCCAGCTTTTGCACACAGATAGCACTGACACTACCCCTTTAAACACAAACTTTCAAGCGTGGATCCCGTCGAGTACAACGCACAATCTGGGTGCTAATATCTTCCCAGGTTGTAACCAACCCCCTTTCTCAATTTCTCTGGTTCGCGACCGTCTTATCTATATCTTTCTAGGTTTATGCAGCATTACCTTTCCTTTGGGATAAAAATGCCTAGCTGGCGACTCTTTTCAGTTCATCTTCATGTTCTATCCTCTCGCCGACCGTTCGCGTTTGTACCCTATCTGACCCAGTGTCATTTGGTGGGAGCGACAGCTTGGCGACTATGCTGGGGACCCTTATACTACAACCAGGGCTTCTGGTTCTTTTTGTGGGTTCCTCCTAGCGCTTGTTTGATTTGTGTTTACGGGGGTGTTACGTGCTAATTGTGCTTTATTTATTTGCTTTATTTATTGCTTTATGTACAACTTTATTTACTGTTTTCTTTACAGTTTTTTATACATCATACTGTCATTATCATTGCTGGATCTGGCTTTTGTTTTGGTGGGTGGGATTTCATTGAGAGATTAAGGTCCTATACCTGGGACTTGAGTGACACCTAGGCTAGAGTGGCTTCATATTCTTTCCCATTCCATTTCGGTCTGGTGCGGGAATATGAAACACGGTTCAGATGTGGGTTTCTTCTTGAGAACTATGTGCTACTGATTTCCTGTAGTGCTAGGGCTATCTAGGAAGCCTGCTAAGTCTGGATGACCTTTATTTTGACCTTCAGAATATGGGGTGAATTAGAGGAGGATCTTTTATGGTTATTGTAAACACTGTACCTCCGGGTTAGAAGTGTTTACACATCTCATAACTGATCCAAGTCTGAGGATCTTTGTTCTAGAACATTACATGTGAGGGGTTTGGGTTGTTTACAGGTTTTGCAGGAACCCTTGACCACATCATACCTAGTTACTAGTATTGTTTTAAGAATTCATCACTTTGGACAGTTCTTGTGATAAGCCCTGGACATGTGACTCTTTATTTGAGTCCCCCACCCTGGTTACTGGATTTCTGAGCCTCCATCCGGACCTTTGAACATACATGGACCTTGTACCAAGATAGATAATCAGATCCAACTCTTTATCACAAACCCTTTCATATCATTTGCATACATCATCATTGCATCATTTAACATTTGTTTATTTGTTTTTCAGGGTATCCATCATATCATATTTGGTTTGGTTTTGACCCTTTTTCCTGCTTAGACCTCTGCTTCAGTTATCTTCTTCAGCATCTGCTTCAGCTATCTCCCTCATCACCTGCATCAGTCTACCAGAGACTCACCTTCATCTTCTCAATTTGTGATTTTCACCAGCTTATTCTCAGTTTCTTCATCAGCACTCATGGATACTCCAAGGAAGAGCAACATATCTTACCACTTCTTAGAGCCCTACTTGACTGGTATCAGGCAGGTCCAGTCTCTTATCACACCTGACCATATCCCACTGTTTAGAGAGCACTATGGGGTATTTTGGATATAGTCATGGATCTTGATTCATCTCAGAGGAGCATGATCCACACATGCTTGCAGTTTTATGACCCTCCACTCAGATGCTTCACCTTTCCTGATTTCCAGATGGGGCCTCTGTTGGAAGAGTTTTCCTTGTTGATTGGAGTGCCTATCAAAAGAGGGATCCCCTTCAACCCAGAGATGACTGCTCCTAGAAGTGAAGAGATAGCAAGGGCATTGCATTTGGAGCCTGCCCTCATTGAGCAAAACTTGATAACAAAAGCTGGGATTCCTGGCTTACATCTGGACTTCTTGATTTCTTAGGCCACCCAGAAGGCTGCAGTGGGAGAATGGAAGGCAGTCTGTGCACTTTTAGCCCTCAACATATATGGGGTTATATTGTTTGCAGATGAGCCTAAATTTGTGAGTAAGAATGCCATCCAATTGTTCTTGCTGAGGAACCCTGTCCCTACATTACTGGGAGACTTCTACTTCTCCATTCACCAGAGAAATGAAAAGCAAAGAGGGAAGCTAGTCAGATGTTGCGCTCCTCTATTCTACTTTTGGCTGCTCAGACACTTGCCTAAATCAGATGCCTTCTTGAACCCCCATCAGCAGAAGAATTAGGCCAAGAAGTTCATTGCCTTAACATCAGATGATATCAGATGGTGCACCCAAAGCACCAAAGGCAAGGAAATTATTACCAGTTGTGGGCACTACCCTAATGTGCCTCTGATAGGAGTAAAAGGTTGCATCAATTACAACCCTTTACTGTTTAAGAGACAATTTGGATATGCCTTGGTTCATCCTCCCAGAGGACAAGATTTGGCTGAGACCATATACTGTGAAGTTCAATCTAACTCCGTTGTTGTCAGACAAGCTGCCTGGGCTTGGGACAACATCCAGACCAAAGGGACAACCATCCTTGGAAGGTGAAACAATATTGCTTTAGCCCAGTATTCTGACTGGTCCCGTACTAGAGCTCAGATCACCAGGATGCCTTTCACCTTGGAAGACACACCTGGACCTTCTACAGTACAGCCTGCAGCAACTGTTAGCCTGGAGGAATTTGAAAAGCTGAAAGAGAGGAATAATCAGCTATCTGAAGCCCTGAAGAAAACTCTCTGGGAGAGAAATGACAGTCGTCTGGATATTGAGAGATTGGAAAGACTCAAGACTGAGCATCTGACCAAGATTGAAAAGACAGATGACTACATAAGGAAAGCAAGAGCAGGGGAGTTAGTTTTGAAGAATGCCTGCAAGGAGGCCAAGATTCAGAAGAATAGGGCTGACCATTATCTGGAGAAAAGCCAGGCTAGGTGGATCAGGATCACTGAAGCCCGTGCACAAGAAGACCAGAGGACTCAGGCCAGGATAGAGCAGTTGGAGCCCAATGAGAAGAAGCAGCAGGAAGCTTTGTTGGCAGCTCAGAAGGAGATATCAGAATTAAAACTCCGGGCGGGGTTAAAGAGATTAAAGGATCAGGAGAGGCATAAGAAGCTGACTAATGCCATTGCTACCAGGAACCTCCTCATTAGGACTATTACAGAGCACCCAGCTGGTCCAGTGACTGAGGCCCTCCTGAAGGAAGTCAGGGAGGATGACTTTGGATTGGATGTCTGATTCCTTTTGCTTGTATTTCTTTTCTTTTGATGTAATTTTTCTTTTGATTGTTGTATCTTTGACCCACCATGGGCATGTATTGTAAATAAACCATGTATTTCATCCTTTTGTAATATATCAGTTTGTTTTATTTTGGTGGGCCTTATCTCAACATCATCAAGCATTTCCTCGAGGTCTGGAAAGGTCAAAACCAAAGAACCAAACCGGATACCCTTAGAAGACAAATAAGCATATTTCATTGCATACTAAAACTTTCTTTGTTTTGTAGGTTTTTGTTTGTTATTTGTTTCTCACTTTGTTGTGGTTTCAGAAAACATTGCTCGTCGCAGAGTGTTCCCTATCAACCGAACGCACCGGTACCCAACGCGAAACAACCTTCCAGGAATTCAGATGGATCAGGTACAACAGGACTTGAATGAAGTAAGAAACCAAATGGCAAACGAAAGGGTTGATATGAGAAATCAAATGACCCAGTTTATGGTTGTGATGACTGGCTTAGCTCAGAGCCAGGAAAGGCTGAGAGAGCTGGTGGAAAGGCAGACTTCTGAAGAACCCCACCCTGGAACAGGAGGAACCAGCAATAATGAACGCGGGCAGCCTCGCATCAACCCACCAGAGTTCGGGCCCCATTTGAACCCAGATGTTAATGTCCCAAGGAATATTCAAGGAAACACTGCTGGAGGCAGGATCTTGCAAAAAGATCCTCAGGAAGAGCAGTTCACAGTTATTGGGGCTGGGGATGAGGTGTATGACCGAAGGCTGGATGAGATTGCTGAAAAGTTGAGGTCTTTGGAATCCCAGAATTCTCTAGGCTTTGACGTAATGGATATGGGGCTGGTAGATGGGGTGAGGATTCCCCACAAATTCAAACCCCCGTGCTTTGAAAAATATAATGGTACCTCCTGCCCGCATACTCATCTGCAATCTTTCTTAGGGAGACTCAAGGCTTATACCATGGACGAGAAATTATGGATGTTCTATTTTGAGGACAGCCTGACTGGAGCATCAAGAGAATGGTATTCACATCTGACCAGGGCCACTATAAGATGTTGGAAAGACTTGGCCGAAGCCTTCATCCATCAATACCAGTACAACCTAGACATGGCTCCCAATAGAACCTTTCTAATGGGCATGTCTCAGTCTTCAAGGGAAAGCTTCCGGGATTATGCTCAGAGGTGGAGACAGCTTGCTGCTGCTGTCCAACCACCCATGTATGAAAGAGAAATGGCCGACACGTTTATGAACACTCTTCAAGGAACATATATTGACAGACTTGTTGCTTTCTCTTCCACTAGTTTTGCTGATGTAGTTATAGAAGGTGAGAGAATTGAGAGTCTTTTGAAGATTGGCAAAATCTCCGAAAACGGTGCAAGTTCCTCCAACAATCCCAGAAAACCTTTTTCAGGACCCCGAAGGGCGGGTGAAACAAATGATGTTCATGCAGGCAGGGGCAGACCCCAGTATTCTCAGATCAATAGCAGCCGTTACTATCCCGGCTCCAGTTCCACAACAACCACTTTTTCCTCAACAACAACAACAACAACATCACTATCAGCAACAATCTCATTTTCCGCAACAAAGAACGTACAACAATAACAACAACAACCAACAGCAGCGCCCCTTTCAACAGAGGCCAGCTCAAGCAAATAGGGTGATTGACCCCATTCCTATGCCTTATGTCGCTCTACTGCCACAACTCCTGAAGCTCAACCTGGTTGAGTTAAGGACGTTGGCTCCACCAGATCCTCTCAACCTCCCGAAGAATTATGATGCTAGTGCCAGGTGTGCCTTTCATTCCAACGCACCTAGTCACAATACCGAGAAATGTAGAACCTTACAAATGAAGGTTCAAGATCTGGTCGATTCCAAAGCTCTCAATTTCGCACCTCCTCCAAATGTTAACAGAAATCCTATGCCTAATCATGGTGGGCCCAGGATTAATGCCATAGAAGAGGACCAACCATTTGCACTGATTCACAATGTTGCATAGATTCGGACACCGTTGGCAGAAGTCAAAGCTCAACTCTTAAGATGCCAGGTGTTCCCAGGCTGTGAGGCCTGTTGCGAGTCGTGCAAAACTGCTATTAATGGTTGTGAGAGGCTAAGGCTTGGCATAGATGGCCTTATCAGAGACAGAATTTTGCAAATTACCACAACGGTTCCTACAACATCAACAATTCTTTCTTCAGCAACAACAGATCCTCCTACAACTGCAACAACTATCATTCCCACTGATTCATCCACAACTCCAGCAATCACTCCTTCCATTATTTCAACAAACCAAAGTTCATCTACACTTACTTCTACAACATCAACACCCATTTTATCAACGGAATCGCCTACAACACCAACAAACGCTAACGAAGATGTCTCAACGGTCACGATCTATTATGACCCGACAACTGTTCATCCCAACAACAATTTTCAACAACAAACTGCAACACCTACTGTCAGATCTCCAGTCATAGTCTATTACGACCCGCATACCATCACAGTTCCTTCCACTGCAGCAATCAGTCTGGTCACCATTACGGTGCCTGGACTTGTTCCTTATGAAAGCAGTAATGCCATACCTTGGCACTACAGCTCTGATCTCTACTGTGATGGAAAGAAGATCACTCTAGATGCATCAACCTCTTCACCACAAGTTGACAATGTTGGGGGATGCGGAGGCTTCACCAGAAGCGGACGCCTTTTTGCCTCACAAACATCGAGACCCAATGCTGAAACAGAAGCTGCTGCTAAGGCAAAAGGGAAGAATGTGGTACTTAAAGAGCCAACTGTTAAAGAAACTCCGAAGACGTCTTTTGAACAAGAGGTGGACAAGTTCATGAGAATAATCAAAAAGAGTAATTACAAAGTGGTGGACCAGCTTCATCAGACACCCTCCAAGATCTATATCTTATCATTGTTAATGTATTTCGAAGCCCATAGGAATGCACTGTTGAGAGTCCTGCACGCAGCCTACGTGCCGGAAGAGATTACGGTTAATCAGTTGGAAACAGTGGTTGCAAATGTTAACACCAGTCATGGACTGGGCTTCACAGATGTTGATTTAAAGACGGAGGGACGCAATCATAACAAGGCTTTACATATCACCTTAGAATGCAAGGGTGTTGTTCTTTCTCATGTGCTGGTAGACACTAGGTCCTCGCTCAATGTCCTCCCAAAGAAAGCCTTGGTTAAGCTGGAATATGATGGTTTGGCATTGCGTCCAAGTAACTTGGTGGTGAGAGCGTTTGATGGCTCTAAGAGATCAGTGCTTGGAGAGATTGATTTACCTGTGATGATTGGCCCACAAATCTTTAAAACTACTTTCTTCGTGATGGACATACAGCCGGCCTACAACTGTTTGTTGGGTAGACCCTAGATTCACGTCGCTGGTGCTGTTACATCTACCCTTCACCAGAAATTAAAATTTGAGTGGGAAGGCCAGATCATCACAATCTGCGGGGAGGAAGACATTTTCGTTAGCCAGTTGGCTACTTACAAGTATATAGAGATGGATGGGGAGATCCATGAGACTATGAGTCAGGGGTTTGAGGCCCTTAACATCAATGAAGCAACTGCTGTGTCTGGAACTTCCATCACTTCATATCAACAAGCCCGGAAGATTGTTGAAGAGGGTACCGCTCAGGGCTGGGGCAAGCTGCTGCTAGTAGAAAAGAAAGAAGACAAATTCGGTTGGGTTACAGACCAACTCGACAAGATCAACCAGAGGCTGCAACGGAGCCCAAATTTGTCAGTGAGGGAATGCTTACCCCGGATGCTGTGAACAGTCTAGAAGACGAGGAAGAAGACGAATGCAACCTAGAAAACTGGATACGTCCAAGGATCCCGGGAAATCAAGTCTCTAACTGGTCTTCCCAGGATATTATAAGAGTTACTCCTGCAGAGTAATTATTATTTCCTGTCTTTTAAGCATGCATCATGTCCTGCATCTTGCCCAAGGTGTCAGGACTCATTTTGTAATAGGGCCATCTTGTATTTTGTGCAAATGATTAATTAATTAATATCAGAACATATTTTGCCAACGAGTCTTTTTTTTCCGCTCACTGTCTTTTTCATTTTTCACTTTTGTACAAAAACAATAAAATGGCAATGTTTTCAAAATAATAACTTCATTTTCACTTTTTCTAAATAAGATAAAACTGATCACTAAAATGAACCAATCTAAACCCTTGCAGAGAGTGCCCTCCAGATTGCACCGACAACAACACTGCTATGACTTCGTATGACTTCGACAATCCAATTAATCAAGCCGATGAAGGGGTTGAAGAAGATTATAAGCTACCTGAAGAACTAGCCAGATTATTAAGGCAAGGGGAGAAGGTTATCACTCCTTATCAGGAGGAAGTTGAGACAGTTAATCTTGGTACCGAAGAAGACTTGAAAGAAGTGAAGATCGGGGCATGTCTGCAAGATTCGGTGAAGGAATAACTCGTTGACATGCTTCGAGAGTACGTTGATGTCTTTCCTTGGTCCTATCAAGACATGACGAGTCTGGATACCGACATCGTTGTGCACAAGCTGCCTTTGAAGGAAGATTGTCCTCCAGTGAAACAGAAGTTACGTCGTACTTGTCCGGATATGGCCATGAAGATAAAAGAAGAGGTACAAAAACAGTGGGACGCCGGTTTCCTTACTGTAACTAGTTACCCGCCGTGGGTCGCTAACATTGTACCTGTGCCTAAGAAGGATGGCAAAGTACGGATGTGTATGGATTACCGGGATCTGAATAGAGCTAGCCCGAAAGATGACTTCCCATTACCTCACATTGATGTATTGTTCGACAACACAGCTCAGTTCTCGGTATTCTCCTTCATGGACAGATTCTCCGGGTATAATCAGATCAAGATGTCACCTGAAGACATGGAGAAGACTACTTTCATTACGCCCTGGGGCATATTCTGTTATAAGGTAATGCCTTTTGGATTGAAGAATGCCGGGGCAACTTATCAACGGGCTATGGTGACATTATTCCACGACATGATCCACAAAGAAATTGAATGCTACGTGGATGACATGATTGCCAAGTCCCTCACAGAAGAAGACCATCTGGTAAATCTGTTGAAGCTGTTCAAGCGTCTGAGGAAGTACCAGCTGAAGCTGAACCCCAACAAATGCACGTTCGGGGTACGGTCCGGTAAGCTGCTGGGTTTCGTTGTAAGTGAAAAAGGAATTGAAGTGGATCCTGACAAAGTCAAAGCCATCCAGGAGATGCCTGCACCTAAGACTGAAAAAGAAGTTCGGGTGTTTTTAGGTAGATTGAACTACATTTCAAGGTTCATATCTCACCTTACAGCAACCTGTGAGCCCCTTTTCAAATTGTTAAGAAAGGAACAAACAGTCAGGTGGAATGAAGACTGCCAGAAGGCTTTTGACAAAATCAAGGAGTACTTACAAGAACCTCCAATCCTTATGCCTCCAGTTGAAGGAAGACCTCTAATAATGTACCTGACAGTATTAGAAGGATCAATGGGGTGTGTGCTGGGCCAGCATGACGAGTCTGGTCGAAAAGATTATGCAATATACTACCTAAGAAAAAAGTTTACCGAATGTGAACAACGTTATTCACTGCTCGAGAAAACTTGATGTGCTTTAGCGTGGGCTGCTCGCCGACTAAGGCAGTATATGTTGACTCACACTACCTTATTGATCTCAAAGATGGATCCAGTCAAGTACATATTTGAGAAGCCAGCACTTACCGGAAGGGTTGCAAGATGGCAAATGATTCTGACAGAATATGACATTCAGTACACATCTCAAAAGGCCATTAAGGGCAGTGTATTGTCTGACTATCTAGCTGAGCAACCCATTGATGATTACCAGCCAATGAGATTCGACTTCCCAGATGAAGACATCATGTACTTAAAAGCAAAAGATCATGAAGAGCCTGTTCACACTGAAAGGCCTGGCCCTGAAGAAGAATGGACAATGATGTTTGATGGGGATGTCAACATGAATGGTCGTGGAGTTGGTGCAATGCTTATTACACCTAAAGGAGTTCACATGCCTTTCTCGGAAAAACTCACCTTTGAATGCACTAACAACGAAGTTGAATATGAAGCCTATATCATGGGTCTTGAGGAAGCCATTGACCTCAGGATCAAGAATTTAACTGTATTCGGAGATTCAACTTTGGTAATCAATCAGACCAACGGCAAATGGTACACTCACCAAGAGCATCTGATTCCATACCGTGACTATATGAGGAGATTATTGACTTTCTTCACTACAGTCAAACTTGAGTATATCCCTCAAGATGAAAATCAGTTCGCAGATGCTTTGGCTACCATTTCCTCCATGATCAAAGTTCAAGCTGCCAACTTTGTGCCTCGGATTTCAGTATCCAGACTTGACCAACCAGCATACGTATTCTCCGTGGACATTGCTAAAGATGACAAGCCTTGGTTCCACGACATCAAATGCTTCTTAGAGGATCAAATATACCCACCTGGGGCATCATCCAATGATAAGAAGACTTTAAGAAGGTTGGCTGGTAGTTTCTTCCTGAATGCTGATGGTTCCTTGTACAAGAGAAACTTTTACATGGTACTTCTCAGATGTGTTGAGAAGAAAGAAGCAGACTTGCTGATGCACGAGGTGCATGAAGGATCTTTCGGTACCCACGCTGGAGGACATGCAATGCCTAAGAAATTGTGAAGATCAGGTTACTACTGGATCACAATGGATGCAGACTGTTGTGCCTATGCCAGAAAGTGCCACAAATGCCAGATCTATGTAGACAAAGTGCACGTGCCTCCGAATCCTTTGAATGTAATGTCTTCACCTTGGCCCTTTGCCATGTGGGGCATTGACATGATTGGAAAGATCGAACCGACTGCTTCAAATGGCCACAGATTCATCCTGGTAGCCATTGATTATTTCACCAAATGGGTTGAAGCAACTTCATATGCCAACGTCACCAGACAAGTGGTAGCCAGATTCCTAAAACGAGACATCATCTGTCGGTATGGAGTACCCGAGAGAATCATTACTGATAATGGTTCCAACTTGAATAATAAAATGATGGCAGAACTGTGTCGGGACTTCAAGATCCAGCATCACAACTCTTTTCCTTACAGGCCAAAGATGAATGGCATTGTTGAGGCAGCTAACAAGAATATCAAGAAGATTGTGCAAAAGATGGTGGTCACATACAAAGACTGGCATGAAATGCTACCATTTGCCTTGCATGGGTATCATACCTCAATCAGAACATCCACTGGGGCAACACCGTATCAGCTTGTGTATGGTATGGAGGCAGTCCTACCTGTTGAAGTTGAATTACCCTCCTTACGAGTACTGATGGATGTCAATTTGAATGAAGCAGAATGGGTCCGATCTCGGTACAATCAACTGAATCTGATCGAAGAAAAGAGATTAGCCGCAATCTGTCATGGGCTGTTATATCAAAAATGAATGAAGAAATCCTTCGATCAGAAAGTCAGACTTCGGGAATACCAATTAGGAGATCTTGTGCTGAAAAGACTCCTTCCTCCTCATACAGACCACAAGGGCAAGTGGACTCCGAATTATGATGGTCCATTCATATTAAAGAATGTTTTCTCCGGTGGAGCACTGATGCTCACTACTATGGATGGTGAAGATTTCTTATCCCCTGTGAATTCAGATGCAGTTAAAAAATACTTCGCATAAAATGACCCGCTGGACATAAAAACAGAATGTAAGTCCAGGAAAAAATAGGGCATCCCGGCGAGTCAAAAACAGAATAAAAGACTCGGGCAAAAATAAGGGAAAATAAAGAAAGATGTACACCCGCTGAGTTGAAAAGCCGCATTGGACAGCTCAGGCAAAAATGGGTATCTCGGTGGATTGAAAACCCGAAAGCGAGATTCACGCAAAATAAGGGAATAAGCGAACAACTGCATTCTGAATTCGTCTGTATCTCTTACAACATGGCAAGCTTCTAAAGGTTAAAGTATCGGTCAGGATCAACCTTCTTCAGAAAGCAAGATGAGAAGAACGTCAAGGTCATACGGGTCATAGCAAAGGAAAGCTCACCTGAAGCGTCGTCAACATTGCCAGCACCTTTATTTTCTCAATTTTTGTAACAATCTCCTCATTTCAGGGATTTGTTTCTCTGACTGTATTTTTCCGATTCAGGGCACCCAGATTAATAAAATCAGAGTTTTCAGTCACACTTCGTCTTGTACATTTTGGTGTTTCGTTTGCAAAAATGTCCAATATCTATGATATAATACTTGCATAAAATAGATGTGCCTTTCTAAATTACATGCTTACAGGAAATGTATTTACTTTCAGGAATGTCTAACTCCTATGACGGAAGCCGGTAAGGGATACCTCGGGACACTTGTGCGTTTCTTTGTCTTAACAGGATTGCAGGTATTCAATGCGCAACGTGGGGCATGCCAAACAGCATCTGAAATGTTTTTCCCCCAGCGAAATTGCCAAGGCATCACTTCTCCAGCACATCTTCTTCAAGCAGCATCAGTAAATGCTCATTTCCCCAGCTGAGTTGTCAAGCCTCTTCATCCTCAGCAGGATCCCCATAGAAATCTCAAGGAAGGTCGTTCAGTGGTCTTTCCTCCCCCAACAGAGTATTAAGGATGAGGGGAACCATCTTCCCACAGAGCTCCAGCCTCTCCCAAGAAGAGCAATGTCTGAAATTCTCACACAACAAAGTGACGAAAGCTTCCACATCCCCCAATTGGGCTCCTAATTACTAAGATAGGTCTATCAGTGACCTATTTCCCCAAGCAGAGTCATACATCCTATCAGATCTACCAATGATCTCGTCCCCAGCTGGGATATCCTGTAAGCAGATCAGCCAGAGATCTTCACAGCAGCGGGATCCGAATCCCGGACCGGTTTCTTTTGCATAATCATAGCATCCGCATCATTTATTTCCCCAGAGCGTAGCATTCCGTCTAATACGGAGCATTACGGAAAAAATCAAACATTTGCATGATCACAAGTCAGGTTCGAACCAGTTACCTGTAAATACCAATAGTACCTCTTTAGCAATATACAAAATACATCCCTTGCACATAAAAGCCAAAGCGTCCCCTTTGCACTCTCAAATACAGATGCATGCTCTTTTTGACACTCGTCCGTGTCACCTTTCCTCAGCAAAGTTGCCAGAGCACTCTCTACAAACAGATACTTATACATAACATGCTTTTCTCGGCACTCGTCCATGTCATCTCATATTTCCCCACAAAAGGCCAAAGCGTCCCCTTTGCAATCACAAACACATGTTCATATACTTTCGACACTCATTTGTGTCATATCATCCCCTACAGATATAAACCAAACCAAAACTTATGCATTCTCTGGACACCCGTCTGTGTCACCTATCCCCAGCCCGGTTGCCCGAACACTTATCTATTATACACTTCTTTTGACACTCGTCCATGTCATCTTATCCCCGCATGTCGCAAGAATACACTCATAACTTGTGCACTTTCTTTCCCGATACTCGTCTGTATCATGGTCTTGAGGATGCTCGTCCGCATCCTTAATCTATACACAGTGTCAAAACACTTATACCTTTTTATTTTAGGAAAGCGTAAGCACTCGTCTGTGTTTACTATCCCCCAGCAAATCCCCAACAAAACATCTTTTTCTATCTGACATTCGCCCTATGTCGCGATACTTTCGGCAGCCGTACCCTGTCAGGTGATCGTCCTTCACCTTTGGATGATCGTCCCTCATCCTTTCCCCAACGGAGTCTCCATTCTTGGAACCCTTTTCTATCCGACATTCGTCCTATGTCGTGATACTCTCGGCAGCCGTACCCTGCTAGGTGATCGTCCTTCACCTTGGATGACCGTCCCTCATCCTTATTCCCCAAACAGAGCTGTTGTCCCCTGCTAGGTGATCGTCCTTCACCTTTTGATGATCGTCCTTCATCATTTTATCCAATGGTCGTCCCCATCGTTGATCCTGTTATCCGACATTTGTCCTATGTCATGATAAACTCTGAGGGCAGCCGTACCCTGCTAGGTGATCGTCCTTCACCTCCCGATGATCGTCCTTCATCAGTTTTATCCGATGGCCGTCCCCATCGTCGACCTTTTCTATCCGACATTCGTCCTATGTCGTGATAAAGATCAGTCGTCCCCTGCTAGGTGATCGTCCTTCGCCTTTGATGACCGTTCCTCATCATTATTTCATTTAGTATTTGAACTGACGGTCATCCCCATCGATGTTTACCTTTACTTTGCAAACCTGATGGTCGTCCCCATCATTGCCTTTAATTCAATCCCCAGAGAATCTTGTTCCTTTACGCGATGGTCGTCCCCGTCGTGGTCTCTTTATTTCCCCAGCATGTCGGCCATCCCCGTCATTACTTTATCCCTAGCAGTCGTCCAATGCTCGATGGTCGTCCTCCATCGCCCGCATTTGATAATCATACTATACTTTCTTTTATAATTTATATCCTTTTTCTTCTTCTCCCCAGTGAGTGCAAATTTTGGACTGTCTTTGGTATTCAACCACAAGTTATCTTGTTCGTCTGTTAAGCCCGTCGCTTACATCCTGCACAGCTAACTCATGTTTGAATAGGGGTAGCTGTAAACACCCCAAATTTTCCCTCACTAAGTTCACACCATGGCTTGTGATCTTCCATCATTGCATTAGTATAAGCATATCATATCATATGGCATTTTTGTTTCACTGCATTAGTTCAAATTCATCTGCATCGAGGGTTTGCGATCTGAGCAATCCAAGATTCATCTGAGCCACTCCAAAGGCCCCCAATCATTCCAAGAGGGTCCATGTATGTTCAAACATCATTTTATGTACCTCAAAGATCAAGGAAGGCAAATAATCACAAGAACTTGCAAAACATGGAAGTAGAGCTAGGGTTTCACTACACAGATGACCTGAAATTAGGGTTTTAGTTTCAGAGGCCATAACTCCAAATTTTTTGGTCATTCTTGTTTCTATTGGTCTCAATATGTTATAAGGATCATGTGTACCAAGTTTGATGAAGAAATTCATTATGGAAGTCATCTGGTCACTAGGTAACTTCTTGAGCAAGTCAGAGAAAAATCAGGGCATCTGAGTCCCCTACCAATGGAACCAAAGTGGATTTTTCATCAAATTGAAGTTATATGATCTTTATTTGATCATTTAAGTGCTTGGAAGTTCACAAAATTGAAGAAAAATGAGCTAAACCAAAAGTTTCCAAAAATGGAAATGACTTGTAATGGAAACTTTCCATTTTGGGAAAGTTTTTCAACCTCCTCTTTCTCAACCAGAAATGCTTCAAATGAAAAACTGTTGGTCATGAAAGTTGTAGATTGGATCATTCCCTTTTCAAAAAGTACAAGAACAAGATCTAATTCATTTTGGAACTCAAGATATGGCTTGTCAAAGTTGGCAAAAATCCCATAATTTTCAAGAATGCACCAAAAGGGATTCTTTGCAAAACCACTTGCCAAGGCATTTTGTGACTTCAAACACAATTCTATGTATCATACCAACATAGTGCATTGCCCAAAACTTAGAATTTCTCAAAGAATCTCAAGTTTTCATGCCTTGCCCATGAAGAAATCACAAAGGGGCCCAAACTTCACATAATTGCAAAACACCACATAACTTTGCTCCCACTTGCTGATTTGCCTCAAGACTGATTTTGTGGACATCCTTGAACTCAGCTGCGCATTTTCACATTTAAATAATTTTTGGAATTTTTTATTTCTGATTTTAGCTATTTTTCATATTATTTTCACAAGTTTCTTTTATTTTCTTTTCGTTGTGTTTCTTCTTAACATCTCAACTTCAAAAATTTCTTTTGCACAATTCATAAAAAAAATTTCAACCATTCTTTTTTCATCCATTCACTAACATCTTAAACCTTATAAAACATTTTTTTACACATTTGTTAAACCTTTTTTAATTGCATTTTGGTCCTTGCATTTTGTATCTTTGTGGTTTGATCTTTATACAACTTTGACTAATTGATTGAAGTGGTTTGATATTGAATATTTTTGTGAACGTTTGGTAAGTTATTAGCCTATAACTTAGGTCACTTGAGTTACAATTTCACAAATTTTGAACATTGTTTGGTATGTGTTTGGTTGTTTGTATTTGAAGTTGCTTTTGGTTATCATATCTCATCATTTCCTTAACCCTAATTGCTTGAAGGCATTTATGCCATCATTTGGGGTAACTTGTAGGGGTTTTATTGATTGGTTTAGACTATTATAGGCCTTGTTTGATCATTTATAGGTCCATTTGGTTTGTGTTTACCTTTTGGTTTGTATAATGCATCATTTGTTCAACTTTGACCTAATTCCTCCACGTCCTTCATCTTATGCTTCTTATGCTTGCTTATATTCCTCTAACATGTCCATGTCTTCATCCCATTTTCATTACACATCAAGTATGCTACTGACTTCATGCTTAAGCATCCAAATTCTTATGTCATGTTGCTTAATTTTTCCATCCATCTCAAGTATGAAACATCTTTGCCTTATGTGACTTTCTTCTGCGTGTTTGGTAAATTGTTTGAACTTGTTTGCTATGTGAATTTGACATGCTTGTATGTGCATCTTTAACATGTCATATTTATCATAAGCTATTTATCTTCATCATATTATGATCATCTTTCCATCTTTGACTTTTATTTGGACTTATGTTCCTTCTTACATGATACATGTTTACTTCTACCTACTTCTTCTTCATCTTAATCCTTCTATCACTTGAGCACTTCTTCCAATGACTTGTATGCTCATTTATAAGCATTATAGGACATTAACAAATTATGTATGCTACTGGATTTCTTCATCTCAAGTCATTTTTTCACATTTGAATTTCACCTTTGCTTTACTTGTTTCTTCTTATATGAATATGTTATTTTCTTCCTCTCTTCATCTCTCATTCTACCATGAACTAATCCATGCACTTTGGTATGATCATTTACGGTAACATTAGACATTCTAATATGATATAAAATTCTTACTTTGGTACTTATCATGTGTTTTAATCCATGCTTGTAATCTTTTGCATCCTTACTTCTTCATGTGTGGTTCCTTTGAATATTTTAGCCACTTTAGTGCTTCTTTGCATTTGTTTGATTTAGTTTGGGTTCTTTGAGCTTCTTAGAGTTAATTTATGGATTGGTTCTGACTTATAAGGTCCATAGGTCTTTAGATTCATTTCATTTGTTTCCTTTGTGTGGCTAGCTTTTATTTTACTTCTTATGAACTTTTGTGTTTCATTTGTAAACCTTGTAGGGGCTTTGGTAAGTCTTAGGAGTGTGGAAATGATTCTACATTCCAACCTCTCCCTATCCTTTTAAATTTTAATCTTGTGTTTGCTTAGGCATCCAAGATGATTTGATTTGCATAATTTCTTTCTTTCCCCCTTAGAAGCAACTTAACTTCCATCTTGGAAGTAAGTTGTCTTCTAATCTTTCTTCTTCTCTCCTCCTTCTTCATTAGGATAGAGATCTTAAAACCTCACAAAATTAGGATATCCATATATGAAAACTTACTTAGGATTGTTTAGTCTCCCTTAGACTTGTTACCTTTTGAGTTCTCTTTTGGTGTCTTCTCTCTCTCATCTCAAAACAACTCAAAACATCTAATAAAGGTTAAAGCTTTCTCATGTGCCAAAGGACTTTGCCATGGGATACTTGCACACATTCCATATGGGGATGAGGTGTAGAATATCTATCATGATGAATAAGTCTTAGCATAAAAATTCTTCACACATAAACTAAAAAAAACACTTCTTAATCCAAAAAACAACAAAAACATCTAACAAGTAAAATAGGCTAGTGTGCTTGAGCCTTAACCTTTGGAACTAAGTTTGGGGATCTCCTCCATACTTAGGTGTGCTTATTATCTATTCCATTTCGGAGTGATGTAAGGAGTACACACTCAATTGAATGAGACTTGAATACACTCTCCTATACAAAATTCAAATAAAAAGCTTCTAAAAAGCTCTAAAATAACAACAAGCATATTTCCCGTGGGAATTCTCTTCTCATCTCCATCACTCTAAAATGAAAGAACTCACTTCGACTTGTCTCTTTGCAAGACGGTAAACACACTCGTTCCAGACAAGCCTGCAACACCTGAGCATAGGCATAAGCAGTTCAACCATAAAAAACACAAACAAACAAATTTCCTCCCTTGTTAGGGGAACTATGTTGATTTTGATTCTCATTCCCCATGAGATACATAAGAAGTGGGGTAGGGCCCATTCAAGAATAATTCTTTCTTTTCCCTACATTTTCCCGTTCTTTCTTCCCAGTTCAGTAGTAGATGAAGCAGATGTTTATACCTTTTGAAACAGTTGATGTGTGTTTTTCGCAAGTGTATGAACACGTCAGAGTAATATAAAAGATTGTCGAATCCACAAAGACCAAGTGTCAATCTTTCGTACCTGTTGTTATGGTGTGTATCTAAGGCAACTGAATATAAGGGTTTTAAGGAGTGTGCAATGGTAAATAAA
Source organism: Lathyrus aphaca (assembly GCA_963966055.1). NCBI lineage: Eukaryota > Viridiplantae > Streptophyta > Magnoliopsida > Fabales > Fabaceae > Lathyrus > Lathyrus aphaca. Next base: position 202,612,866 of record OZ014523.1, on the reverse strand, counting down.
ATAGTAATTTTAAACAATTAATAAAGACAGGCTCGAATGTAATTCACGTAATCAATTGATAATCCAGTACTTGTAAATGGAACTACTTATGGGCAATGTTTTCTTCTTTGAAAAGAACTAATTTAACAAGAATTGTCGCTTTCGCGTATTCAGAACCGAGTTGTACTCTTTAATCAACCCCTCCTATTGTCACGAATAAAAAGGTGTGTACTGCGTTAGAGTAGTAAACCTATTTTTAAGTAATATAGTATCTTAACTAAGTTGAAAAGTATTTTAACCTGGATTTCTTAGCGAAAAGAGGTTCTCACGAACCAGACTCTAAACTTCATAACGCGTCCGAAAATCGTTTTAAAATCTCTTTTCTTTTTAGTCTAAAAACTCCTAATGAACTAGACAAAGCACTTTTGGTTGTTTTTGAAATAGTTAAAAACAATTACTTAAATTGAAAGATAAAATAGCCCTTAAGTGTTTCGATGAACAATTGTACGGATTACTGGTTCAATTTCGATCCTTACATTCTAACCTTTATGGATTTAGTTAGACATGATAAAGTAAAAGTTCTTTTTATAATTTTTCATAAAACTAATTTAGTGCGAGTGCGGAAAGTAAATAAAAGTAGTGCGAGTGCGGAAAGTAAATAAAAGTAGTGCGAGTGCGAGAAATAAAGGTATTTAAAGCGAGTGCGGAAAATAAACGAAAGTAGTGCGAGTGCGGGAAATAAATAAAGTAAAGCAGTACAGGAAATAAATAAAATAAAGTGCGAGTGCGGGAAATAAATAAAGTAAAGCAATACGGAAAGATAAAATACGAACTGGAATTAAAATGGCGGCAGGATTAACTTCCTCCAGAGTGCTCCAAAACTCGATCACACAGACGTATATAGACTCGATCACTCGATTGCAGTAACACCCCGATATGGAATGATAACTACTTTAAAACTGATATATGCCTAAGATATTCTAAGATTGGATGAAGAAAAACGAAAATCTAAGGTCCTATTTATAGGAAAACAAGAAGCAGGAAAAGACCAGGATGCCCCCTCCACTAAAAAGTGGAGGAAACTGTTTTTGCCTTGTGACGCCCGCCACAAGGCCATGGCGCCCGCCATGAGGCTAATGTGGGATGAAAGAGTGGGGATCGTGGGTCTTGGCAGTTGTGGAGTGGTCTTGAGACGTGGCCACGTCATGGCAGACCCCATGGCGCCCGCCATGGTTGATGCCGTAAGTGTAAAACGCTGAATTTCTTGGTTTTCGTCCGTTTCCACTCCTTTTTCGCTCCTTTTCTCGATTTAGGCCCCGATTACAAAGAAAACCTGAAAACAAAGAAAAACAAAGTAATAACATAACAAAATAACAATAAAATCTAAGAATGCATGCGAAATCGGAGTCAGAAATACGGTGAATTTTAGTGTTATCAAATTCTCCCACACTTAGACCTTTGCTTGTCCTCAAGCAAACATTAAAGCTCAAGAAAAAATGGTGTCAACACGTGTTTTTGGGCTAAAGGGCTTCTAAGTTCAAGTCAGGATGCAGTGACAGGTACTAACTAAGTGAACCAAGGGTACCATAATAACACAAACACAAACTTCAATCCTATATTAACCACTCCATGTCATCCCACAATACCTAGGCCTATCTTCTCATCTTTTTGGGTCCTTTTCATTCAGGCGCAATCACATTAAGCTCGTTATCCGTACATGCTTCATAGTAGAGTGACCGGTTAGTGATTCTGATCCATAACATAAGGTTTCTGGCACATAAGCATGTGTAAACCTGTTTTATTTGACCTAATTGTAGCTGCGGGGGATCGGATCGTAATCCGCCCTACCAAGTTCAGTGCCAGATACCTCTGAACCAACTAACAATAGGTGACTGCAATTTTTTTCTTTTTGTGGCAAACAAATTTTTTCTTCTCTTTTTTTTGGTTTAAATGACTTTGTGAGGGTCACCTATCCCAGAGTTTGCCTTTTTCTTTTTTTATTAGCACTGGATCATTCACTTATTTTCATCGGCCCCCTACGTAGAGCATGTTTAGGCCGGAGCTGACTGCTAGAATAAACTACTTAGGACAATTTTTTGAATGATAATAAAGGCCATGGTGTGGGGTTTAGGCGTGATTCCTATATTCAAGAGGTCTATGGTGCTAAAATGGTACTGATGTTTCAGAAAGTTGACCTAAGTCACCACATCCTAATTAAAACCTGTCTCAAAGCCCAAAAAAACATGTGAAACAACATTGTTTTCTTTAAAAAAAAATTCTGGTAAGGCTAAGAAAATGGAAAAAATGAGGATGTACTAAAAATACACTATACTGGCGACTCGTCAGACTCATGCATTATCTAAGAAAATTAAACTAAATAACTTACTGAAAAGGGAAATAACTGAAAGCAAATAAATAACTAAAAAGGGAAATGACAGAAAGCAATAAAATCCCCGCCCATACTTAAATCGAACATTGTCCCCGATGTTTCGAAATAAGATAAGGAGGGTAACCTGAAAAAAGTACTGCGGAGGAGCACTGGTGCCCTCGCTGTCTTGCTGTGATGGTCTGGAACGACGGGATCTACTGCGCTGCTGGTCCCTCTGGTCAAGTAGTGCCGATAAGGCAGCCTGGGCACCCCGAACCTCTCGAAGGTTACCTAGGAAGGAACCCTGAGTGGCCTCCATGAGCTGGTAGTGCCGGCGGTTGACTTCTCTCTGACGGTCCTACTCTAATGTGATACCGTGCAAGGTACGGCAAACGTTGCTGTAAGCACGATCCGAAACCAATCGCGTTTGTTGCATGAAGCTCATGTTGTCCGTCAGTTGTTGTGAAATAGTATAGAGAAGGTTGTCTCGCTTTTCCTCTCTAGCTGTCATATCACACCACATCTCCTCAGTGACATAGAATCCAGGAGCAGCACCTGCAATAGGGTTAGAGGAAGATGGTGCGGTGTGTGACTGTGAAGGATGATGGGGGGACATGTGAGGTATGGGAGACTGCTCTCTCCGATCATACTCTTCATCAGTGTCATGTGCCTCCCCATCAGGAATATTAGGAGGAAGTGGACCCAAAACAGGTGGAGCATTCAGATCATAGGTCCAGTTCCTTTCATTACGTACATCAGTATGTCTACTGCAAGGTAAAGCAACAGATGGGATAGCTACCCCATGAACCATCAACTCATAACCACCTTCTCTCCTCGTTCGGCACAATTTCATGTCTTTTAGAAATTTTAAATTAATTGTGCGAGGAGGTAGTGGTTCAAGTGCAGCTATCTCATTGTTCAGGTCAAGAGCCCGAGCAATAGACGTAACAAGTCCTCCAAAAACAATCGGTCCTGTTTTATTAGTAAGTAAAGCCATATGTGCAAGCATAAACGGGACCGAATTGATATGAGTACCAGTGAGGCATTCTTGCAATAATAGGAGTTCTCTAGCGTTTACCTTATTTGGACTCTCCCGGCCAAAAATAGTGCATGCCAAAAGATATCTGAAAACTCTTATGGCCAGGTTATGGATGGTCGACGCAAGTATTCCTTCAAAAGAATTTATTGAAGCACTTGAAAGCCTCTTCCAGAAGGAAAATACCTCGGCCGACCATTCTGCATCCAAAGGTGCCTCACAAATCGCACCTTCCCTATGAGGGATTCCTAACAAGCCTGTTAGTTCGTCGGTACTGAATTCATATTCAATTCCAAACAGTCTAAAATTAATAGTACCGACTGTGCTAGCAGTGTTAGGACTGACAGTGTATATCAATGAACTTAAAAACTCAACTGTCAGCCTCTCATAGGTAGGTTCCTGATTAACAAAAATATTATGAAGCCTAAAAAATCTAATAAGTGAAAAACACTATGATAAAGACCCAAAGCATACAGACAGTTATCATCGACGTACCTAGTCGAGAGAATTTCTCGACTCTGAAACCTTTGAATAATTTTCCTTTACCTATCACCCGGTCTTCCATCGCGAAGAAGAAATCCATTGAACTCCATTGTTGTTGCTCCTTAGGAACTGAAAAAGTGGTAAAAATGGTTTATGAGAGAAATGATAAAGGTTTGATTTTTATGGTTTGTGGTGGATGAAAATGAAAATGGATTTTGGATAGGTTTTATAGATGGTGAGTATTTTGGAAATGGGGGAGCTTTAATGGGGTTCAATGGGGTTTTTGAAAGTTGTAAAATGGGTTTTTGAAGTTGGAAGGTGTAATCAGCCCCGTTTTTGATGGTGACGGTGTGGCGCCCGCCACAAGCCCATTTCCTGCTGGGCCTTGGATTTTTACATCTTCTTTTGGGCCCTCTTGCACCTTCGGTCTTCGGGGGGGTCCGGATAGCGTTTTCTTCTCTTTTCCAAGGCATGAGGCTTGCATATATTTTTTTATGAAGACAAAAATGAATATATTTTTGTCTTATATTTTTTTTTCTTTGCTTGACAAATAAAATTAAATAAATATCAAAAGAAAAGAGAAAAATTGACATTAGTGCACGAAATAATATATATATATATATATATATATATATATATATATAAGATAAACTCAAAGTACATGAAAAAAAGAAAATGTAATAGATGCAATAATGTAAGATATGTCTAGAGATGCGAGAAATAAAATAAAGCATGAAAAAAAGAAATTAAATACTAGGGTAATATCGTCAGTGTAGAACGAATCATGTGGTAGGCTTCTCGTCCTGGTTTGATCCACGAATCTCAGCTATCTCCCTCTGAAGCTCTTCAATCTCCTGATATAGAGCATCAGCCTCTGAGGCATGAGTGAGATCAGATACCTGAATATGTAATTCCAAGTCCGCTACTTCCTGCTTGAGCAGGGCAGTCTCCTTACGGAGCTCATAAATCTGAGTTTGTAGATCAGGCGGCTGCAGAGACATATTGTTAGACATAACAGTGATTCAGGGAGAAAGAGGTGTAGGAGTGTACTCAGCGGTGGGAGGTGATTTCGGCTCTTCGACAGTCTCTCCATAACCCTCTAGAGCATAACTCCAATTGGCAGGATCATGGACATTGGTCATCAGCGGGTCTGGTAATATAAAGTAATGTATCACTTCACCTTCGATCAGTAATCTAAAAGTGTTGGGCTCAAAAGAAGCCCTCCCCATCAGTCCTCTGTCAAGAAAAAAGTCAACATCGAGGGTGGTGTAGCAGCAGAAGGTCACGAGGTGCAATAATTTATGAGACAAACCCAATGCAGTAGCTATCTGTGTAACAATCCCACCGACATGTATGATGCCTACAGATGATCTGGCAACACTAGCAAGGCCCTTCAACAGAAAGTTGCCACAAGCAACTGGGCGTGACTGAATCACACAAAACAGTAGGAAAATCTCCTCTTCACTTAGCAGGGTCTCTGTATCTGGCAAACCTAGGAAAGAATGGGCCAGAATCATCTAGAAGTACCTTAACGCAGGGTTGTGGATTACCTGATAAAACTGAGTGGAAGGATCTTGGCTCCCTCCACCTGAGATGTTAGACCAAAACTTTTCCATTTCTCTGCTCATAAAATACCCCATCGGTGTCTCTGGAATAGCATCAGGAGTAGTCTGAAAACCTAGTAAATCACCAAACTCTTTGTGAGAGAAGGAGTAGTCAATCCCGAACAACCTGAAAACAGCATATCCATCGGGTCCAGCCCAAGGATCATAATGAAACGAGCTGAGGAACTCTAGAGTCAAGTTCCTGTAAGTGTTGTAAGTGTTGTTCCTGTTGTCAAACTGGTCCCACTGGAGTTGATGGCATAAGAATCTGACGCTTGGCTCTATCCCCAAGGCATCCATGCAGTCATGGTCAGGGTACCTGGTAGGAGCCATAGGGCGTCTCATGTGGAAATAGTAACGCTCTCTCTATGCGTCGTCTCTAAAGGCCACGTGCATGTCATCGGGGTTCTGCATTCTGCACAAGGTTAGCAAACAAGTCCTGAAACCACATAAAACATTAAATCGTTAGTCCTGACATAATAATAAATTAAACAAATTAAAATAAAGTAAAAATAAATAAAAAGTACGTAAATAAGAAAACCATGGGTTGCCTCCCATGCAGCGCTTGTTTAACGTCATTAGCACGACGACCGATTTTTATACATCATTGGAAAGATACGGTGGATCACTCATAGTATGGCATGTGTATGTTGTTGGGATGTCACCTCCTTCGTAGGGCTTCAACCTCTATCCATTGACGATGAACGGTTTACATGTTTGGTTCTTGATTTCGATAGCACCAGATCTTAGAATCTTAGATACTTCGAAAGGGCCAGTCCATCTCGAACGAAGTTTCCATGGAAAAAGTCGTAACCTAGAATCGAACAGGAGAACAGGATCGCCTATTTTGAAGTCTCTTCTTATGATTCTTTTGTCATGCCAAGCTTTTGTTCTTTCTTTGTATATGATTGCATTTTCGTAGGCAGATTGTCTGAGCTCTTCTAATTTGTGGATATCAAGGATACGTTTCTCACAAGCAGTCAAGTAATCCAAATTCAAAGTTTTGATGGCCCAATAGGCCTTATGCTCCAACTCAAAAGGTAAGTGACATGATTTTCCATAGACCAGTTGATAAGGGGTTGTTCCTATAGGAGTTTTAAAAGCGGTTCTATAGGCCCATAATGCTTCTTGAAGTTTCTGCGACCAATCTTTTCTAGATATAGAGATAGTCTTCTCAAGAATTTGTTTGATCTCCCTATTAGATACTTCCACTTGTCCATTAGTCGGTGGGTGGTATGGTGTTGATATTCTATGCTTAACTCCATACTTGCTTAAAAGTTTATCAAATATTCTCGATATGAAGTGTGATCCTCCATCACTTATGACTAAACGGAGAGTTCCAAACCTGGGAAATATATAGTTTTTGAATAATTTGATGACTACTCTGGTGTTGTTCGTGGGTGCAGCAATAGCTTCAATCCATTTAGACACGTAGTCAACTGCTACTAAGATGTACTGATTTCCGAAAGATGGTGGGAACGGTCCCATAAAGTCTATACCCCATACGTCGAAGAGTTCTACTTCTTGGATATTTCTTAGAGGCATTTCATTACGTCTTGAAATATTTCCTGTGCGTTGGAATCTGTCACACTTGACAATGAAAGCATGGATATCACGCCACATAGTAGGCCAGAATAGGCCAGCTTGAAGAATCTTGGCGTAGGTCTTAGATGTGCTTGCATGTCCACCAAAGGGTGCAGAGTGACAATGTTCAATTATATTATTTACCTCTTCTTCTGGAACACAACGGCGGAAAATGCCATCTCTGCCTCTCTTGAAAAGAAATGCTTCGTCCCAATAGAAGTTTCTCACATCACTGTAGAACTTCTTCTTTCGGTGGTAGTTTAGATCAGGGGGTATGATGTCAGCGGCTAGGTAATTAACAAAGTCTGCATACCAAGGTGTATTACTTATAGCTAAGGATTTATGAGAATGCTCATGTGGGTCTGGGTTATCATCTATTATAGGCAAAATCGTCATTTATGGGTACTGAGTCCGGTTTCAGGTATTCTAGCCTAGAAAGGTGATCGGCTACTACATTATCTGTGCCTTTCTTATCACGGATATCCAAATCGAACTCTTGCAGTAATAGAATCCATCGAAGTAACCTAGGTTTGGTATCCTTTTTACTTAGTAAGTAACGAATGGCAGCATGGTCGGTGTAAACTATAATTTTGGCTTCAACTAGATAAGATCTAAATTTGTCTATGGCGAAAACTACATTTAGGAGCTCTTTTTCGGTTGTTGCGTAGTTGAGCTGTGCAGCGTCTAGGGTTCTACTGGCATAATAAATTACGTGTAACTTTTTATCTTTTCTCTGACCTAGAACGGCTCCAACAACATAGTCACTAGCGTCACACATTATCTCAAACGGTTCCGACCAATCAGGGGGTTTCATTATAGGTGCTGAAATTAGAGCTTGCTTCAGAAGATTAAATGCTTCAGTACATTTTTCATCGAAGATGAATTCAGCATCTTTCATTAAAAGACCGGTTAAGGGTTTCGTTATTTTGGAGAAATCCTTGATGAAACGTCGGTAAAATCCGGCATGTCCAAGAAAAATTCTTATCTCCCTGATAGTCTTCGGCAGTTTTATATTCTCTATGACTTCTATTTTAGCTTTATCTACCTCTATACCTTTTTCGGAAACTATATGTCCTAAAACAATCCCTTCGGTGACCGTGAAATGGCATTTTTCCCAATTTAGCACAAGGTTTACCTCCACACATCTTTCCAGGATTTTCTCAAGGTTGATAAGACAATTTTTGAAATCAGATCCACAAACTGAGAAATCGTCCATAAATACTTCCATGATTCCATCTAAATAGTCTCCAAAGATAGACATCATGCAGTGTTGGAAAGTGGCAGGGGCATTACAGAGTCCAAAAGGCATTCTTCTATAGGCAAAAGTTCCAACTGGGCATGTAAAGGTAGTTTTTTCTTGATCTTCGGGGTGAATAGGTATTTGGAAGAATCCTGAATATCCATCTAGGTAACAAAAGTAAGAGTGTCTGGCTAGGCGCTCCAACATTTGGTCTATGAATGGTAATGGGAAATGGTCCTTCCTAGTTGCTTTATTTAATTTTCTATAATCTATTCACATACGCCAACCTCCATCGGTTCTTTTTGCTACAGGTTCACCCTTCTCGTTTTGCACGACTGTGATGCCTCCCTTTTTAGGTACTACATGCATAGGACCCACCCATTTACTGTCTGAGATCTGATATATTATACCTGCCTCTAGTAACTTAAGAACTTCAGTCTTAACTACATTACTCATCATAGGATTTATTCTTCGTTGGTGTTCTCTAGAGGGTTTTGAATCTTCTTCAAGCAAAATCTGATGCATGCATATGGATGGGCTTATTCCTTTTAGATCTGAGATCTTATATCCTAAGGCTGAGGGATACCTTCGTAAAACATCTAATAATTGGTTTGTTTCCTCTTGTTCCAAGGTAGCATTGACTATAACTGGACGGTTCATTTCTTCATCAAGAAATTCATATCTCAGGTTTTTAGGCAGTTCCTTAAGTTTTACGGTTGGTTTCATAGGGCAAGGCATAAGATCTAGGGTAAGAGATAAACATTCGTGAAGGTTATCATCAATGTAGGGTTTTTTATCATTGTCATCTTCCAAAATAAGGGTTGATGGCAATTTTATAGATTCAGTTTCTTCTTCTTGTTCTAATTCCCTAATGCATTCTTCAATGATATCTAAGGCATAACAAGCATCTCCTATTACAGGTGCCATAAGAAATTTTGAAAGTATAAATTATATCTTCTCATCACCTACCTCAAAGGTTAGTTTCCCTTTTTTAACATCTATTACGGCTCCAGCAGTCGATAAGAACAGTCTACCTAGGAGGATTGGTATGTCATCATCTTCTTTAATGTCCATGACAACAAAATCAGTAGGTATAAACAGCTGACCTATCCTAACAGGGACGTCTTCAAGTATGCCTATATGATATTTAATGGATCTATCGGCTAATTGAAGTGACATCTTAGTAGGTTGTAATTCTCCTAAGTTTAATCTCTCACAAACTGCTAAAGGCATTAAGCTCACACTAGCTCCTAAGTCTAGAAAAGCTTTTTCGATGACATGATTCCCCAAAATACAAGGAATGGAAAAAATTTCGGGATCTTTATCTTTCTTTGCTAACCTATTTTCGGAAATAGAATCACATTCCACGGGTTTCGGATCTTCAAGTCTATGTTTATTTGTAAGTATGTCTTTGAGAAACTTAGTGTAAGAAGGTATTTGGGTGATGGCTTCTGTAAAGGGGATTTCTACGTGAAGTTTTTCAATAACCTTAACGAATTTTTGATACTGATTATCGATTTGGGTTTTCTTTAATCTTTGAGGGTATGGTATTGGTGGTTTGTATGGCGGTGGTGGTACATAGGTTTTATTTTTAGGTTCTTCTCTTTTTTCTTGACTTTCTGGGTTTTCAGATTCCTTTGGTTCCTTCTCTTCATTTCTCTCAGAAGTTTCGGGATCACTTATTCTAGGGTTTAAAGGTTCCTTATAAGCGGTTCCACTTCGTAGAGTAATGGCATTTGCTTGCCCTTTCGGGTTTTGTTGAGGTTGTCCAGGTAATTGTCCTCCAGGTGTAGTCTGTGGGGCTTGGTTTAAAGCTACCTGAGAGATCTGGGTTTCAAGCATCTTATTATGAGTAATAATTTGATCAACCTTGGTTCCTAACTGGGTAATTAGTTCGTTAACATGGACGTTTTGGTTCATGGACTCTTTGTTTTGTTGTGTTTGAGCGGTGATACATTTTTTTACAATTTCCTCAAGGCTCGGACTTGGTGGTACTGGTTGCATAGGTTGATTTGTTCTTGGGGCTTGGTAACCTTGTTGTCTCGGAGATGCGGTATTTTGGATAGGGTTATTATTTTTGTAGGAGAAGTTTGGGTGATTCCTCCATCCAGGGTTATATGTGTTTGAAAATGGGTTCCCTTGGGTGTAGTTCACTTGCTCAGGGCTGGTCTCATTTAACAAATTGCATTCGGAGGATTGGTGTCCTTGCGTCCCACATATCTCACAATTCGGCGAAACTGCAGCTACAGTATTCGGAGTTGTACACATATGTTCGACTCTAAGGGCCAATGCGTCCATTTTAGCTTGCATCATGTCTATAGAGCTTAGCTCATGTATTCCTCCTTGGGCTTCCTTCTTTTCCACTGTCGCTCGTTCTACTCCCCATGATTGATGGTTTTGGGCCATATCCTCGATAAGGGCACTAGCTTCAGGGTAAGGTTTGTTCATCAGTGCGCCACCAGCGGTAGCGTCGATGGTCATCTTTGTGTTATAATGAAGTCCATTATAGAAGGTTTGAATGATTAGCCAATTCTCTAAGCCATGATGTGGGCATGCTCTTAATAACTCTTTATATCTCTCCCAGGCTTCGAACAACGACTCTCCTTGGTGTTGGGTAAATCTGGTTATAAGGTTTCGAAGAAGAGCGGTCTTACTTGGGGGAAAATATCTAGCAAGGAATACTTTTCTAAGGTCATCCCAAGTTGTTATGGAATTGGGTGGAAGGGAATCTAACCATGATACAGCTTTATCTCTGAGGGAAAAGGGAAATAATCTTAAGCGTATCGCCTCAGGAGGAGCTCCATTGGTTTTAAAGGTGTCTTCTAACTAAAGAAAGTTTTTTAAATGTTGGTTTGGGTTCTCAGTAGCAAGACCTGTGAATTGTCTCTGTTGCACTAATTGCAGCAGGGATGGTTTAAGTTCAAAATTATTGGCTGGGATAACGGGGTTTACTATACTAGAACTAGGTTCCTTGTTTGATGGTTGGGCGAAGTCCTTAAGAGGTCTTCGGTTTTGATCTTCGGCCATAGCTCTCCTATTCCTATGGAAAAACAAACGTGCGCGAGCGTAACGTTCAGGTTCAGCTAGAGGGTCTACTAAACTTCCGGCACTGCGAGTCTTTCGCATTGACCGGTGGGTAACAACCTTAGTCTAAACGGTATAACTACTGGGTATGAAATTTGACGAAATTGGTCCCCGGCAACGGCGCCAAAAACTTGATGCGTTTTTTTCGCAAGTGTACGAACACGTCAGAGTAATATAAAAGATTGTCGAATCCACAGAGACCAAGTGTCAATCTATCGTACCTGTTGTTATGGTGTGTATCTAAGGCAACTGAATATAAGGGTTTTAAGGAGTGTGCAATGGTAAATAAAATAGTAATTTTAAACAATTAAAAAAGACAGGCTCGAATGTAATTCACGTAATCAATTGATAATCCAGTACTTGTAAATGGAACTACTTATGGGCAATGTTTTCTCCTTTGAAAAGAACTAATTTAACAGGAAATGTCGCTTTCGCGTATTCAGAACCGAGTTGTACTCTCTAATCAACCCCTCCTATTGTCACGGATAAAAAGGTGCGTACTGCGTTAGAGTAGTAAACCTATTTTTAAGAAATATAGTATCTTAACTAAGTTGAAAAGTATTTTAACCTGGATTTCTTAGCAAAAAGAGGTTCTCACGAACCAGACTCTAAACTTCATAACGCGTCCGAAAATCATTTTAAAATCTCTTTTCTTTTTAGTCTAAAAACTCCTAATGAACTAGACAAAGTGCTTTTGGCTGTTTTTGAAATAGTTAAAAACAATTACTTAAATTGAAAGATAAAATAGCCCTTAAGTGTTTCCACGAACAATTGTACGGATTATTGGTTCAATTACGATCCTTACATTCTAACCTTTATGGATTTAGTTAGACATGATAAAGTAAAAGTTCTTTTTATAATTTTTCATAAAAGTAATTTAGTGCGAGTGCGGAAAGTAAATAAAAGTAGTGCGAGTGCGAGAAATAAAGTTATTTAAAGCGAGTGCGGAAAATAAACGAAAGCAGTGCGAGTGCGGGAAATAAATAAAGTAAAGCAGTGCAGAAAATAAATAAAATAAAGTGCGAGTGCGGGAAATAAATAGAGTAAAGCAATACGGAAAGATAAAATACGAACTGGAATTAAAATGGCGGCAGGATTAACTTCCTCCAGAGTGCTCCAAAACTCGATCACACAGACGTATACAGACTCGATCACTCGATTGCAGTAACACCCCGATGTGGAATGATAACTACTTTAAAACTGATATATGCCTAAGATATTCTAAGTTTGGATGAATAAAAATGAAAATCTAAGGTCCTATTTATAGGAAAACAAGAAGTAGGAAAAGACCAGGATGCCCCCTCCACTAAAAAGTGGAGGGAACTGTTTTTGCCTTGTGGCGCCCGCCACAAGGCCATGGCGCCCGCCATGAGGCTAATGTGGGATGAAAGAGTGGGGATTGTGGGTCTTGGCAGTTGTGGAGTGGTCTTGAGACGTGGCCACGTCATGGCAGACCCCATGGCGCCTGCCATGGTGGATGCCGTAAGTGTAAAACGCTGAATTTCTTGGTTTTCGTCCGTTTCCACTCCTTTTTCGCTCCTTTTCTCGATTTAGACCCCGATTACAAATAAAACCTGAAAACAAAGAAAAACAAAGTAATAACATAATAAAATAACAATAAAAACTAAGAATGCATGCGAAATCGGAGTCAGAAATACGGTGAATTTTAGTGTTATCAACAGTACAAGCAAGCGTGGATCCCATTGAGTACGACGGACGTGAATGGGTGCTAATACCTTCCCTTTTCACGTAACTGGCTCCCTTACCCGTTCTCTTTGGTTCGCAAGACCTCGTTCTATCTTTTCTCCCTGGTTTGTGCAACATTACATTTCCCTTTACTTGGGATAAAAATGTCTGGCTGGCGACTCTTCTTTTTCCGCGCCACTTTCGTGTTTGTACTAGGATGAAAATCCCGGGAGCGACACTAGGGTTTTGGTTATTTGAGAGTGTGAGGTCTGTAACACCCCATTTTTCCCATTTTATAAAATAATAGTTTAACGCATAACATCAGAGTTTTATTCAAAGTGCAATGCCACATCATCAATAATAACAAAAAAAATTCCTTTATTAAAACAACGGAAAATATTAGTTGTTCAACTCATGGCAATGCGCCAACACCAACAATAATAATAAACACCTTTTGGTTTACATGTTTTTAATTAAAAATGTGATACATAACAAAATAATGAAAATAAGTAAAACATCAAAATATGCTTCCAAATCCCGTGTTATGTATCAGAGTGATCATATGACTCGAACAAGCAACTTGCAGTCCATAATTAATGGTGTATAGAACATTTCAAGGATATAACCTCACACAATCAACATACACAATAACATCACAACAATAATTAGCAACATGACTCATGATTCAACAACAATTAATATGCAATGTGACTTAACAATGACATAATGCATGTGGTACCAATTCACCTTAGTTCATTCAATCGAACTCGATTCATAAAGGAATCCGGATAAATCACATACGCCCATCCGACAATGATTTATCTCAAATGCTCTCCATAATGGAGTATGGATGAATCACATACACCTATTCGGAAATGATTCATCCTACCAATAATACCTCAATGTATGCATGACAATGACTATGCATGCAAAATATGTATAAACATATCGTTATACATCTGCACGACCCATGTGATCACATATGCAACATACAAGTCCACATAATCACCAACAATACCTTCCACGACTTAAGTAATTAATAGTATAATTAAACCACCTAAATTTCATTATTAATTATTTTCCATCAGCAATCCTCGGTTAAATAAGTCCTAAGGTCTACTCTAATACCTCAGATCAAGATAATCACCATCAGACGTGAAATCGGGACAAACATCGTGAAACAACAAAATTGCACTACAACCTTGGTCATACGCGTAATGCACAAGGGCATACGCGTATTGCCCAGCTGCCACACCCCAAGCCTCTAAGCTCACCCTATGCATACTACTCCTCAGCCTTAACCTCATATGCATATGGATAGCCCCTTACGCGTATGGGCAGAACCATTTTCTTCTGAAATTCTCTTCAACACAATTCAATATGCGTACCACTTCCCATACACATATTGCCCAGTCTCCTTACGTGTAACCTATGTATTTGGGCAGATAGTCATGCCAAAAAGCTTCCCATACGTGTAATACCCCTTCAATATGCGTAATGGCGTAGCTCCACACCCTGTCATACACGTATGGCCTCTCTTGTACGCGTATGGGCAGAATACCAGCAATTTCTCACATTTTCTTCCTCAATCCGAATCTGTTCAATATGGGTCTCACTTCCACACTCTATACCAGTCTTAGAATGGTTTCTACATCAGTTTTACACTCTTATTCATGCTATTCTATCATCTAACATAATTAATCTAGTTTCATAAGTTTCTAGATCTAGATTCGTCACTCATCATCTGCAATAACATAAAATCTATACATGTAATGGTCTATACAAAACAACAACAAAAATAATTCATGCAAGAAATCAATTAACTCAAATCGATTTCAGAACAACAATTTCACAAGGAAACAGAATCATCAAATAACATCATACGAGGGAAAGGGAAAATAAAATGAAAAATTTAATAATGGTAATATGGGCTTAATTGGAAATGGGATTTGGGCTTATGCATTTTTAGTTTTGTTAATTAAATAACTTACTTAAAAAAATTAAAATAGATGATGATGATAATAATAATAATAATAATAATAATAATAATAATAATAATAATAATAATAATAATAATAATAAGAAGAAGAAGAAGAAGAAGAATAGAAAAAATAAATAATAGTAAGGTAATAACAAAAAATAATAATAATAAATAGAAAAATGAAATTATGGATAATAAAAATGGATAACATAAAAATGGACTTAATGATTTTTTTTATAATAAAAAATACATGGCTAGATATGATTCAAAATAGAGGTAGGACTAATTTAGGGTATGACAGGACATGTAATATTCCACTTTCCCATATTGAAAAATATACATAATAATACAAAAATAATCAGAGTTTACACTCAAAGTAGGATGTCACGTTGTTTATAAAAATATATAATGTGAAGCTTCAATTACTTCAGCCACTTCTTTCTCATAAAAGAATTAAAAACAGCGGAATACAATTTGATTCAAGTCACGACATCAATGCCCAAAGTGATAAAAACTCTACATAAATATGTGGTCCACATAAACTTGGAAATAATAAATATATGTAACAAATCCTTATAAAAATAAAAATAAATGTAAAACTCCCAAAAATCATGTGTTACGTATCAAAGCGACTCCTAAGACTCGATCAGGCAACACGCACTCCAAGCACTACTCATGTACCTGGATTATCTCTACTCCTCAAGGAGCATAGATACAACAAACAACAAATGGGTGAGAACTATATTCAATAATTAGTGGTGAAAAACACATGTTAAGTAGTAGTCAAACACTAATCATACATCATCACACAATCATGACTTACTCGTAATTTTCCAATTACAGTTCAATAAACATGTATCTATGCAATATAACTCAATGACTTGACACAATGCATGTGGTACCATCACAAACCAATGGTTTATTCAATTGAACCTGATTCCCATTAGAATCTGGATAAACCACATACACTCCTCTGAGAAATGACTTATATCCATTACAACTCCATATCGGAGTCCGGACAAGACTAGGCATCCATCGTGGATTCCAACCTAGTTGTCTCCACCTAACACATCATGAAATGCATGACACAACATATGCACAATCACATGTATAAATTAATTATACATCCACACGATCCTCCTTGATCACATGTGAGTCTTTAACTCACCGTAATTCCTGTTGGAATTACCGTACCTATCCAAGACAATCCACACAATACACACAATCCATAAACACACCTCATGTGGCCTTAATTAACTAATTGTCTAATTGATCCACCTAAATTCAGTTTTTATAAATTTTTCATCCATTACTAGGTTCAGCAAGTTCTGACATCTACCCCAACCTCTCAGACCAAAAGAAATTGCATCGGATGCGAAATCAGGAAAGAAATCGCAAAAACAACAAAATTATACACCCATGTTGGTCATACGTGTAATGTCTTGTGCGTTACGCATAATGCCTAGATCACTCGCTCACCGGCCTACATATCCAATGCATAATGCACCCTCTGCAACCTTGCCATATGTGTAATTCCTTGTGCATTACGCGTATGAGTAGAGATGTATTTCCACTAAAAAATTCCATTTTCATATCCCTTATGCTTATCACTTCCTTGTTACGCGTTATGCCCACAAAGGTACCTCTCATACGCATATTGTAACACCCCGAAAATATAAATTTGATTATTTATTTATTTATTTAATTGAATTAGGAAGAATTTAGAGGTTTTGGTAAATGTGGAAAATTTTGGGAGAAAATGAGTATTTTTATATAATATAAATAATTGGTGTATTATTATACTATTATTTTTATTATTAATAATAATAATATATTGAAGAAAGTGCAAGGTGGTATTTATTGGAAAAGAGTAAGGATAAGTTGGGAAAATCATAAACTGGGATAAATTTACCAAAGAAGGAGAATACGATCAAAATTCTCACTTTTCGTGTTTTTGTGAAGTATAGCTCAGAGGAAAAGAAAAGGAAGCTTAGGATCTTGAAGGATTGCTAAGAGTTTTGGAGAAGAGTGTCAAACTAAGGATTTCTCTAAGGTATGGGGAGTTTTCATAACTTATTATAGTTTTATAGGGTTTGGTTTGTGAATAGATTAGGTTTTGTGTAATTTTTTGTGATTGTTATGTTTGATGATATAAATTGAGTTATAAGAGTATGAATTGATGAATTAGGATAGATAGAATGATTTAAAATGATGTATTTGATGTTTAATTTGATGCATTGTTGCTGCATGTGATTAACGTTTGATTGGAAGAAGTTTTGGGTTGCAATGGGGAAAAATTCGTATGAAGAATTGGGATATTTTGGTGCATAATTCATGAAAACAGCAGAAAACTGTTGATGCTCAGGCATTAACCGGTTAACCATATGCGTTAACCGGTTAACCAGTGGAAAATACGTGTTTTTGGCAGAAAAATGAGGTGTTAACCTTTTAACCATATGCGTTAACCGGTTAACACTATAACAGAGGCAAATTTTAATTTTTTTAAAATCCATAACTTTTGATCCGTAACTCGGATTCAAGTCCCGTTCGAAGCGTTGGAAAGCAAACGAGATGAAATTTAATTTGATGAAATAAAATGAGTGATGTGAAATATTTTTCAGTGATGAATTTTTAGAAAAGTTAAATTGGTTTATATGATTTTAATTGTAGTTGGATTATAAATTGATGTCATGATATTGTTGATAAACAGAGTGTTGTAGGTGCGTTGTTAGGATATAAAACCTGATTGTATGATGATTATTTGTCGAACATGAAATGAATGATGCACATGATAATTTTTGGTGATTATGTTGTGCTCCCTTGTGGGGGGTTGATGGCCAGTGTCCATCGCATGGGGAAAAATCGGTACCACATGCATAATTTACATTTCATTATAGTTGACATCGCATTTAAAAGATGTATTGTGATTGTGTTGTGCAGAATTTTTGGTGATGATGTTATGTTGCTTTTGTGCTTAATTTATTTAATTTCCATATCCTTATATTGCTATAATGAATTATGATTTCTCACCCTGCCTGCTTGGAAATTTTCCCTCTTATGTGGGTAACTTGCAGATGATAAAGAGTAGCTCCGCAGTGCTAGAAGATTCGAAGTCTTTGAGCGTTGTCGTTTATTACTTTAGAAGTTATTTTGGAGTTTTGTCCTGCTCTATGTCATGTAACATCGGGTTGGGAATTAGTTGGTGAACTTGTTTTCTCTTTTATGTTTTGTTGAAGGATCTTTTAAACTATGATACTATTTTTGGTTGAATAATTTATTTCAATAAGTGAAAAGTTAATTTGAATTATCAAGTATGATTCCGCTGCAAAAATGCATATTTGCTTATGTTGATTGTGTATCCCGTGTTATGGGACATGACAATGAATTAATTGATGTTTTGAATAATGTGTGACACCTTTCTATTTGTTGTACTCTGATAATATTTGATATAAATTGTTTGTGGGGTAGAAAGGTGTTAAATTAGTGGTATTAGAGCAGGTCGGTCTATTTGGCCAAGTCTTGTTGTTATCAATCTGTTGTCGGCCGTTATTTGTTAACGATTATTTTTTTCTGATATGGTGAGTGTTGTGCTGAATGATTGGAAATAACATGCGTGCTCTTGCAGATGCTATTGCAGCTCTTGCTTAGACTACTGCTCGAAACCATGCTTATGATGAGTTTCGTGCCTTGGAGAAGTTTCAGAGGAATAACCCATCCATTTTTGAAGGAATTCATAATCCGGTGAGTGCACAAAAGTGGTCCAAGGAAATATAGAAGATTTTCAGGGTGATGGCATGTGTTGATGCACAGAAGGTGCAATTTGGAACCCATATGTTGTTTGAAGAGGCTGAAGATTGGTGGTATAATACTTGTCAGCGTTTGGATGATGATGGTACTTTGGTGACTTGGATTGCGTTTAAGATAGAGTTCCTTAAGAAGTATTTTCCTGAGGATGCTCGTGGTAAGCTGGAAGTGGAGTTCCTTGAATTGAAGCAAGGGAACATGACAATATCAGAGTATGTTGCCAAATTTGAGAGGCTGGTGAAGTTTTGTCCTCACTATAACAGGGAAGATGTTGAACTTTCTAAGTATCTTAAGTTTGAGAATGGAATGAGACCAGAGATTAAGCAGGTAATTGGATGCCAACAGATTCGTAGATACGTGGAGTTGGTGGATAAGAGTCGTATTTATGATTAGGGTAGCCGAGCTCGATCTGCTCACTACAAATAGCTGAGTGAGAAGAAAGACAATGGCCGGTTTAGAGGGAAACCTTATGTGACTATAGGTGATAACGGGAAATAAAAGGTATCAGATGAGAAGAAGAAAAGTAGGGGAGCTGCTAATGTACCTATTAAGTGCTACAAATGTGGAGAGTCAGGTCACAAGGCCGATGTATGTACCAATAAGGTTCTAAAATATTACTGCTATGGTAAGCCTGGGAATAGGATTGGTGATTGTCCGAATGAGGGTCCGACCTGTTTCAATTGTGGTGAACAGGGGCATATCAGTACTCAAATCCAGAAACCAAAGAAGACTGCTACTGCTGCCTAGAATACTGGAAGAGTATTTGCCTTAGCTGGTTCAGAGGTTCCGAAGAAGGACAACTTGATTCAAGGTACTTGTTTTATTAATAATGTTGAGTTGATTTCTATTATTGATATTGGAGCTACGCATTCATTTATCTCTCATGAGTGTACTACTAGATTGGGTTTGAAATTATTTGATATGAATGGTAGTATGATAATAGAGACTCCGGCTAATGGATATGTGACTACCATGCTTGTTTGTTTGAAATGTCCTTTGACAATTTTTGAGAATAATTTTGTGATGGATTTGGTGTGCCTACCTTTGAACCAAATCGATGTTATCCTTGGTATGAACTGGTTGGAATTCAATTATGTTCATATTAATTATTATAGTAAGACTGTGAGGTTTCCTAAACTGAGTGAGAATGGCGAGATGATGTTCCTATCTGCTAAACAAGTGGATGAACTTTTATCAGATGAAGCCTTGATGTTTTCATCGTTGTAAGTTGATGATAAATCCGTCAATGTAGAGTTACCTGTGGTTTGTGAATTTTCAAGATGTGTTTCCTGATGATATAAGTGATTTACCTCCGGAACGTGAAATTGATTTTTTTTGTGGACTTAGTACCAGGTACGAGTCCGGTCTCGATGGCTCCTTATAGAGTGTTTTCTTTAGAGTTGAATGAGTTGAAGAAACAATTAGAAGAATTGTTAGAGAAGAAGTTCATTAGACCCAGGGTTTCTCCGTGGGGTACTCCGATGTTGCTTGTTAAGAAGAAAGATGGTAGCATGAGGTTGTGTGTCAATTATCGACAATTGAATAAGGTGACTATCAAGAATAAGTACCCACTTCCTAGGATTGATGATTTGATGGATCAGCTGGTAGGTGCTTGTGTGTTCAGTAAGATTGATATGAGGTCTGGTTATCATCAAATTCGAGTTAAAGTTGATATTCCGAAGACAGCTTTCTGGACGAGGTATGATCATTATGAGTATATTGTGA
The DNA here is from genome assembly GCA_963966055.1 of Lathyrus aphaca. NCBI lineage: Eukaryota > Viridiplantae > Streptophyta > Magnoliopsida > Fabales > Fabaceae > Lathyrus > Lathyrus aphaca. The sequence goes on along the minus strand of OZ014523.1, from coordinate 202,592,292 downwards.
TGTTGTTTGGGGTTTCTAACGCGCCTGGTGTGTTCATGGAATACATGAACAAGATCTTTCATGAGTATCTTGATAAATTCGTGGTGGTTTTCATAGATGATATCTTGGTATATTCTAAATCATAAGAAGAACATGTTGAGCATTTGAAGATTGTGTTGCAAGTATTGAGGGAAAAGAAATTGTATGCTAAGTTGTCCAAGTGTGATTTCTGGTTGAAAGAAGTGAGTTTTCTCGGCCATGTGATATCAAGTGGTGGAATTTGTGTGGATCCTTCGAAGATTGATGCGGTATTGTAGTGGGAGACTCCGAAGTCTACTACTGAGATTTGTAGTTTCCTTGGATTGGTTGGTTACTATCATAAGTTCATTGAGGGTTTTTCTAAGTTAGTTTTACCGTTGATGCAGTTGACTAGAAAGGGTCAGGCGTATGTGTGGGATGTTGCTTATGAAGAGAGTTTTGTAGAACTAAAGAAGAAGTTGACGACTGCACCGGTGTTGGTTTTGCCGAATCCAAATGAGTCCTTCATGGTTTATTGTGATGCTTCCAAGATGGGTCTTGGTGGAGTTTTGATGCAAAATAATAAGGTGGTTGCTTATGCTTCTAGACAGTTAAGAGTTCATGAGAGAAATTACCCTACTCACGACTTAGAGTTGGCTGTTGTGGTATTTGTGCTTAAGATTTGGAGACATTATTTGTTTGGTTCGAAATTTGAAGTATTCAGTGATCATAAAAGTTTAAAGTACTTGTTTGATAAAAAAAATTAAATATGAGACAGAGAAGGTGGCTTGAATTATTAAAAGACTTTGAGTTCGATTTGAATTACCATCCTGGTAAGGCAAACATAGTGGCTAATGCTTTGAGTAGGAAATCGTTGCATATTTTGATGCTTATGGTGAGAGAACTTGAAATGATATAGCAATTCAGAGACATGAGTTTGTTGTGTGAGATGAATACAAATAGTGTGAAATTTGGTATGTTAAAGCTGACTAATGGAATTTTGGAAGAAATCCGTGAAGGTCAGAAATCTGATTTGAAATTAGTTGATCAGTTGATGCTGGTTGATCAAGGTAGTGCAGGTGAGTTTTGAAAAAATGATGAAGATGGAGTTTTGAGATTCCGGGATAGAGTATGCGTTCCAGATATTTCAGGAATTAAAAAGAGTATTTTAGAGGAGGGACATAAAAGTCGACTGAGTATTCATCTTGATGCTACGAAGATGTATCAAGATTTGCATAGATTGTTTTGGTGGCCAGACATGAAAAGAGATATTGTTGAATTTGTATATTCTTGTTTGACATGCCAGAAGTCAAAGATTGAATATCAGAAACCTTCAGGTATGATGCAGCAGTTGAATGTTCCTGAGTGGAAATGGGATAGCATTTTAATGGATTTTGTTTCTGGGTTACCGAAGACTACAAGAGGTAATGATTCGATTTGGGTGATTATGGATCGGTTAACTAAGTCGGCGCATTTCTTGCCGATGAAGATTAATCATTCTATGCAAAGGTTAGCTGAGATTTATATTGATAAGATTGTGAAGTTGCATGGTGTACCTTCGAGTATTGTGTCGGATAGAGATCTGCGGTTTACATCAAGGTTTTGGAAGAGTTTGTAAGATGCTTTGGGTACTAAGTTGAGGATGAGTTCTGCTTATCATCCGCAGACAGATGGTCAGACGGAAAGAACAATCCAATCCTTAGAAGATTTGATGAGAGCTTGTGTGCTGGACCAAGGAGGATCTTGGGATAGTCACTTGTCGTTAGTTGAGTTTACATACAACAACAATTTTCATGCTAGTATTGAAATGGATCTATATGAAGCGTTGTATGGTAGACGTTGTCAAACTCCATTGTATTGGTATGAGTCAGGAGAGAGTTTGGTGCTTGGACCTGAGATTGTTCAAGAAACAACTGAGAAGATAAAGATGATTCAAGAAAGGATGAAGACGTCGCAGATTCGTCAGAAGAGTTACCATGATAAGAGAATAAAAGCACTTGAATTCCAAGAGGGAGATCACGTGTTCTTAAGAGTTACTCCTATGACTGGTGTAGGAATAGCTTTGAAGTCTAGAAAGCTCACTCCATGTTTTGTTGGTCCGTATTAGATTATGCGGAGGATAGGAAAAGTTGCCTATATAGTGGCTCTACTGCCATCACTTATGAATTTACATGATGTGTTCCATGTGTCATAGTTGAGGAAGTATATTTCGGATCCGTCGCATGTAATTTAGGTGGATGATGTTCAAGGTGAGGGATAATCTGACAATCGAAGCTTTACCTTTAAGGATTGATGGTAGAGAATTGAAGCGATTGTGAGGTAAAGAAATTGCCTTAGTGAAGGTATTGTGGGGTGGACCAGCTAGAGAGAGTTGGACCTGGGAACAGGAAGATCAGATGAAGGAGTCGTATCCGACTCTGTTTACTTCAGGTAATTTTCGAGGACGAAAATTCTTAAAGTAGGGGAGAGTTGTAATACCCCGAAAATATAAATTTTATTATTTATTTATTTAATTTAATTAGAAAGAATTTATAAGTTTTGGTAAATGTGGAGAATTTTGGGAGAAAATAAGTATTTTTATATAATATAAATAATTGGTGTATTATTATATTATTATTATTATTAATAAAAAATATATTGAAGAAAGGGTAAGGTCGTCTTTATTAGAAAAGAGTAAGGATAAGTTGGGAAAATCATAAATTGGGATAATTTTACCAAAGAAGGAGAATATATCAAAATTCTCACTTTTCGTGTTTTTGTGAAGTAGAGCTCAGAGGAAGAGAAGAGGAAGCTTAGGATCTTGAAGGATTGCTAAGAGTTTTGGAGAAGAGTTTCAAAATAAGGATTTCTCTAAGGTATGGGGAGTTTTCATAACTTATTATAGTTTTATAGGGTTTGGTTTGTGAATAGATTAAGTTGTGTGTAGTTTTGGGTGATTGTTAGGTTTGATGATATAGATTGAGTTATAAGAGTATGAATTGATGAATTAGGATGGATAGAATGATTTAGAATGATTTATTTGATGTTTAATTTGATTCATTGTTGTTGCATATGATTAATGTTTGATTGGAAGAAATTTTGGGTTGCAATGGGGTAAAATTCGTGTGAAGAATTGGGGTATTTTGGTGCAGAATTCGTAAAACAAGTAGAAAATTACTGATGTTCAGGCGTTAACCGACTAACCATATGCATTAACTGGTTAACCAGTGAAAAATACGTTCTTTTGGCAGAAAAATGAGGTGTTAACATGTTAACCATATATGTTAACCGGTTAACAGTGTAATATAGGCAAATTTTAATTTTTGAAAAATCCATAACTTTTTATCCGTAACTCGGATTGTGGTCCCGTTCAAAGCGTTGGAAAGCTAACGAGATGGACTTTAATTTGATGAAACAAAATGAGTGATGTGAGATATTTTTCAGTGTTGAATTTTTAGAAAAGTTAAATTGGTTTATATGATTTGAATCGTGGTTGGATTATAAATTGATGTCATGATATTGTTGATAAACGGAGTGTTGTAGGTGCATTGTTAGGATATAAAACCTGATTGTATGATGATTATTTGTTGAACATGAAATGAATGATGCACATGTTGATTTTTGGTGATTATGTTGTGCTTCCTTGTGGAGGGTTGATGGCCAGTGTCCATCGCATGGAGAAAAATCGGTACCACATGCATATTTTGCATTTCATTATAGTTGATATTGCATTTAAAAGATGTATTGTGATTGTGTTATGCATAATTTTTGGTGATGATGCTATGATATTGTTGTGCTTAATTTATTTAATTCCCATATCCTTATATTGCTATAATGAATTATGATTTCTCAACTTTATCTATAATTTATTTAATTCTCATATCCTTATATTGTTGTGATTATGTTGTGCAGAATTTTTGGTGATAATGAATTTTTGTGCAGAATTTATATAAATTGTTTGTGGGGTAGAAGAGGGTTGCACATATCACCCTTGTATTACGCGTAATGCCTCACTCACATGCCCATTCATACGCATAACACCTCCTATTTTACACATATGGGCATAGACTGTGCTAACCCCCCCCCCCCCCCCATTTTCCATACCAATCTGAATCCTGCTACTTTGATCTCAATTCTATGATTCAGATTTGTCCTAAATTCGTTTCTACATCAATTTTAGGACATCTAATCTCAGTTATTCCATGCTTCTATTATCATTACTAGATTCATTACCTATTAAATATACATTTGTCACTCATAAATTTGCAATAAATCAGATCTACAACAACACAATTCATACAACAACAACAATAACAACAACAACATAATATATTTTCACAGATCATGACAAAATCAATCAATCCATACGAATTTCATCACAAATCTATTCACACAACATCATATTCACACAAACAGAATTTATATAGACAAATTTCTGCGATGGGAAGGAACCCTCACTACCCTCTCATGTTATAATCACCTAAATTGAACCCATTCTCTCCCCTTACTTCAAATTTGTTCTGAATTCCTGCAAAAGTTGGAGATGGAACCTTGCCCGAGCACTCTTGTTCTTCCTTTTCTGGTTCTCTATTTACGTGAAATAGCAGTTATGACTAAATCCCACTAAACTCCGCTTAAGGGTTTATTTTCCATAATTATCTCCTATTATCATTATTAGTTTAGTAATTACTGAATTTAATAATAATAAATCTAATAATATTAATAATAGTGATAATAATGATGCTAATAATAATAATCATAATGACATTGATAATGCTAGTCATAATAATAATATCATCATATTACTATTACTAATTATGTCTATACTATTTATTTATCATTATATTACTATTATCCTAACTAGTAAAAAACCCATTTTTTTCGCACAGACATGTATGTTCGATTATTTTATGTAATGGAGTGTTATTGTTTCCCAAATTGAAAATAAATTATGAATTTGAGAAAATAATACAATATAGTGAGAATATAATATGACAAATATATTTTAAAAGGTGTCCATTATTATTTTACAAATACAATTCAAAACCATAAAATAATTTATGTATTCCTTATGTAACAAAGATGTGACAAAGAATATAATTTTCAAAACACAATATATGTATAACCAGACAATGTATTGTATCTCGTTTATAACAATATATTTTAAAGAAGATCTGACAAAGAATATAATTTTAAAAAACTTTATAGAATAAAAGTTAGTAGGTAGTGACAAAGAATATAATTTTAAAAAACTTTATAGAATAAAAGTTAGTAGGTAGTGACTTAGTGGCTCTATTTGGTTAGACACACACATGACCCTAAACCTGCAACGGATCACAATCTCAAAAATTGAATATTTTTATTTTTACTTTATGGAGTAATACTTATATTTTATTTTTTCTTGATGGAAATAAGACACTGTTAAATCTTCAAGGGATGTAAACTCATCATATCCTAACTAGTTAATGAGCTTAAGCCTAAATCGAAGGTTGTAAACTCATCATATCCTCCCTGATTAGGGATAATGAGCCTACTTAAGTATGAGATAAGCACATCAACTTAATTACCATGATGATGTAGGATTAAGATCATTAACCTACTTGTGATTATTTAGATGTTTTTTTTTGTTTTATTTAGTGTTAAGTAATGAGTTTAATCTTTAATCACATATTAGTGAACTCATTACACCATCCTAATAGAAGGATGGAAGATGAGAACACTTAAGCTGAGGAAGATACCTCAACTTAATCCATGGTTAGGGATTAAATTCATTATATAACAAGCCTTTTTTATTAAGTGGATTTTAATTAAGGGTTGAGATTAAGAAGTTGATTTTATGGTTTGTAAGACAACTTGAGGGGGACTTGTCCATTAAACACTAGGGTTTGTCCCTCTTAACCATAAGGAAGAGATAGAACCCTAATGTATGGCCCAAGTTACAAGATAAAGTCTTAGTGATTATTAATGTGTTTTGATTAAGAAGTGTAAACAAATTAAAGGTTTAACACTGAGGATTAAAGTTATACACTCCATCCTAAGATAAGGATGCATGCATAACCCTAATTCCAAAGTCCTAAAGCTTTAAGAGTTTAGTCTCTAATTATTGAGATGAGGAGAGAGAGACTCAAGTAGACTCAAAGGTAAAAAGCTAGGGGGACTATACACAACCCTAAAAGTTATCATGCTTGGACATCCTATGGTTTGTGAGGCTTAAGAGGAAAGATCTTCAAGGCCACCAAGGAAGAAGCAGATGAAAAGAGAAGGAGGAGGAAGAATAAAGTACTTACTTCTTGAAGAAGATAAGTAACTTAAAAGAAAGAAAGTGAGAAGGAGGGAGCATAAGTGAAACAAATTCACTTCAAAGACAAGTAAGAATGCATATGAAGAGAAAAGAAAAGGTGAGAGGTGAAGGCAAATCCACCTCCCAGATAACTTACCCAAAAGTTCCTGAAATGTTAGTATGAATGCATAAGACATAAAGCAAAAGGAAATGAAGTGAAATGAGATGTAAAGACCAAAGTCAGAAGTGATTATGCAATGCTAATGTGTTATGAGATGATGCAAATTCATACAATATGCATATGAATGATCATACAAGGATGAGATGCAATGAAAGCATGTTTAGAAGCATGAAAACACATGGATGTTCATGAAATGTAATGGGTGCAAAGCATATCAAATTAATGAAGAAATTACCAAGCAATGTTTCAAACATGTCCTAAGATGTCTAAGATGACATACAAGAGAATGGAATGGCATGACAAGTTCATAAGTTCATGAAATGCAAAGGAGAATGCAAATGAAGATGCAAAATTAGGGTTTTAAGACAACATGAGATGCATATGATCAAAACAGAAGTATTCACCATGATAAAAAATTGAAATCAAGCTCAAACAAACCCTAAACCTATACAAGATCACAACCCAAAGGATAAGGTTAAAAGCTTAACCTAATGGAAGTTATAAAATTTCTAAGTTTGTTAGGGTTTTAGGGTGCTTCTAAAGGGAAAATGCAAATCAAATTAAAAATGCAAGATAAAATCATGAGGTAAATAACCTAGAAACTATATGCAATATCTAAAACAATGCAAAAAGAAACAAGTTCAAACTCATCATGGTTAGGCATAAATGATTTTTTAAAGTTAGGGTTAAAAAATGTGATTTTTAAGAACCCTAATTCAAAGAAAATTATGAAAATGTGATCAAACCTAAAACAAAATTTGTATGGTGAGTTTGAAAATGTTTCTAAATGTATTGGAATGCTTCATGAATTTTTTGGTGATTTTTAGAAACCTAAATGCATTTTTAATTAATTAAAATCCATTAATTAATTAAAAATAACATTTAAATATTTTTAAAATACTTTTTTAATGCAAAAAATAAAAATAAATATGTTTTCAGGTTAAAAAAATTATTTGAAACAAAAATGCAAAGTTTGAGAATTTTTTGATGAGTTTTGCTATTTTTAATAAAATGAACAAAAGAAATAAAAAGAAAATGAATTAAAATGTAAATAAAAGAAAGTCAACTGATCTGATGGTCCAGGTTTGAATGAGGGAAGAATGCGCGTGCAGATGGGTGGCTAGGATTCATTCTGGCTAATTATTTAATTAAACCTGATTAATTTAATTAAACCTGATTAATTTAATTAATTAAAGATTAGGGTTTAAATGGATCAATCTGAATCATCCAAACACGCGGCAAGCAAGATCCTATGGCCATTATTCAAATTGGCATTTAATTACATGATTAGGGTTTAATGGCTTTCAGGTGACCGGAACAGTGTTCCGGTCATCTTCTTCGGCAACCTCAAAACTCAATCTCTCTCCCTAAGCTCACCCATACTCTCTAAAGCTGCAGAAACAATCCCCTAACCTTCCTAAACACGAATCCATGCTCAAAACTCATTTATCATGCATCAAAAAGGGAAATCGAAGAAAAAACATCCTAGGTTAAAAAGTTTCAGAAGCTCCATACATGGCCATTTCTCACTCATTTTCAAAACAAATTATATCAGTGTGATCAGGGGAGCATATAGATTCATTTAAGAACTTAAAATAGAGTTTCTGGAAAAAATGTTCTTGATGGTTGCCTGAGTTAGAGCTTTGGGATTCTGAGCTTTCTGACCCCTTCCTTTGTGCAAAACCACTCCACTTAGTCCCTTGAAGCTTTTGAAAGGCTTGAAACAAGTTTGTAATGGCTGGTTTATGATGTTTGGTTCTGGTGTGGCATAAATCATATTTCTGATTGAGGGGTTCTTAGGCCATGGCAAGGGGTGGGAAATGATCCTTGAGTGATGTTGAGATGAATGGGGAAAGAATTTTTGAGTTTTGATGGCTGGTTTGAGAGAATCGGAGAAGGGAAGGTTTATGGAATTTTTGGGCAATCTGAGTATGGTGAGGTTTCAGGCTTGTGTGTGTTATGTTTTATGATCCTTGTGCCATGAATAAACAAATGCAATGAGTCAGAAAGACTACATAACACTGTGGGAATGGTATGGAGCAATTGGCCAAAAAGTCAATAGTTGGTGTACTACAAGCATGGGCCATGGTAGAAGTTGGTCTAGGGTTGCTTTGAGTTAAGTTGAGTTTGTGGAGCACCATAGGATTAATTGTGATGAGTTGTGATGATTGAATGGTGAGATTGAAAAGGTTTTGCAAATTTTCAACTTTGAAAATTTTGTGAAAATGGCTTAATGAAACTTGTAATCCAAGGCACAATTCTGGTTCAAATGCATTGCGTTATGTTTGTATAATGTTTAGAAACCAATTAGAGGTCATGAAATGGCTTGAAACTTGAATTTGCAAAACATCCTCTTTGGTGCATACTTGAAAATTATAGGATTTTTGCCAACTTTGAAAGGCCATATCTTGAGTTCTAGGATGAATCAAGACATGTTCTTGTACTTTTTGAAAATGGGAAGACATAATCTACAACTTTCATGCCCAAGAATTTTTCATTTGAAGCATTTTTGGTCATGAAAGAATAGGTTGAATATCTTTCCCAAAATGGAAAGTTTCCATTACAAGTCATTTCCAAAAATAGCAAGTTTGCATTTGGCTCAAAATTCTTCAACTTTGTGAACTTCCAACCACTTCTAAGATCAAATAAAGATCATAAAGACTCAAAATGGTGATGATGACCATTTGGTGCCCTTGATGGAGGCCTCAGATGCCCTGATTTTGACTTTACTTGCTCAAGAAGTTACCCAATAATCAGATGACTTCCACAGTGAATTTCTTCATCAAATTTGGTACACATGATCCTTATAACATATTAAGACCATTAGAAATAAGAATGAACAAAAAATTTGGGATTAAGGCCTCTGAAACCAAAACCCTAATTTTAGGTCATTTGTGTAGGAAATCCTCAGTCTGCCTCTATGCCTTTGCCATTCTTTATGATCTCTTGACTTTTATGAACTTTGGGGAGCATAATATGATCATGGAACACACATGGACCCTCTTGGTAAGCTTCAATACCATTGGGATGGCTCAGATCACTTCTTGGATTGCTCAGATCACAAACCCTAGATGCAGATGAAATGAACTATGTAGTTGAAACAAATATGCAATATGAGATGGTATGCTTATGCTTATGCAAAATTTAAAGATCACAAGCCATGGTGTGAGAAAAAAAAGTGAGGCCAAATTTGGGGTGTTTACACATAATCATATTCTTTCAACAATCCCAACCACCTTTGTTGCCTCATATTCAGCTCTTTCTGATCAAACAGGTACTTTAAACTCTTATTGTCGCTAAACACTTCAAATCTAGAACCATAAAGATAATGCGTCCATATTTTCAGCATAAAAACAACTGCAGCAAGTTCTAAATCATGGGTAGGATAGTTCTTTTTATGAACTCTCAACTGTCTCGACGCATAAGCAATTACTTTACCATTCTGCATACGAACACCTCCTAAACCCATCAATGAAGCATCACAATACACCACAAATTGTTCCTCTTAATTCAGTAAAGTCAAAATCGGAGCTAACGTCAATCTCTTCTTCAACTCTACAAAACTTTCTTCGCATTGGACATCCCACACAAAGGCTTTACTCTTACAAGTCAACAAAGTCAACGGAAGTGCCAACTTAGAAAATCCTTCAATAAACCTTCGGTAATATCCAGCTAATCCCAAGAAAATTCTAATCTCCGTAGCTGACTTTGGAGTTTCCCACTGCAACACAACATCTATCTTAGAAGGATCCATAATAATACCACTTCCCGAAATCAAATGACCAAGGAAACTGACTTCCTTCAACCAAAATTTACCCTTATACAACTTCGCGTACAACTTTTTATCCTTCAAAACTTCTAATATTGTTCTCAAATGTTCTGCATACTCATCTCCTGACTTAAAATAAAACAAAATATCATCAATAAAAATAACCACAAAACAATCCAGATAAGTATGAAAAATACAATTCATGTACTCCATGAATACTCCCGGCGCATAAGTTAGATCGACAGGCATCACCGGATACTCGTAATGTCCATATCGTATTCTGAACGCTATCTTCTGAATATCCTCATCTTTCACCTTAATCTGATGATATCCCGATCTCAAATCAATCTTGATAAACACTCGAGCACCTACCAACTGATCCATCAAATCATCTATTCTTGGTAACAAATACTTGTTCTTAATTGTTACCTTGTTCAGCTGTCTATAATCCACATAAAGCCTCATACTTCCATCTTTCTTCTTAACCAATAGAACTAGAGATCCCCACGGTGATACACTTGGCCTTACAAACTTTTCTCAAGCAACTCTTCCAACTGCTTCTTTAATTCAGCCAACTCAGAGGCGGACATCTTGTACAATGCTATAGAAACAGGTCTAGTATTAGGTACAAGATCAAACGCAAATTCAACCTCTCTCTCTCAGGTGGTACGTCAGGAATTTCATCAGGAAAAACTTCAGGAAATTCATTCACCACTTGCAACTTTTCAATCTTACCTTTACTCTCTACAGATAACGATGCCATCAACGAAAACATCTGGACTTCTACTTTCATCAACTTCTGCAACTCTCTAAACGACAACAACCTAACTCCTTCCTCTTCTAGAGTAGAAAACCTCATTGACTTACGAAAGAAATTAATATGAACATAGTTATACTCTAACCAGTTCATACCTAGGATTACATCCATCCCAGTCAACGAAAAACACAAAAAATCAACATAAAAAATATCTATCAAAGATAGACAACGAACACCTCGAACACACTAGAGAAGTAGTCATCGATCCCTTAGCTGGAATCTCTACGACCATTTCTCCTTACATAACAGACAACTCAAGACCCAATCTCTTAACATAATCAGCAGCAATAAAACAATGGGTAGCACCCGCATCAATAATAGTAATTAAAGAAATACTATTAATGAAACATGTACCTCTTACGAGCTTGTCCTATTAGTTTTCTGAGTCCCAGCTAGAGCGAACACTTTTCCTCCAGATTTTGTTTTCTTTGGCTTTTGGCACTGGCTACTAATATGCCCTTCTTCACCAAAGTTAAAACAAATCATTTCTTTATGCGTGCAGTCAGATATTGCATGCCAACCTTTCCACAACGAAAACAATGCTTCACCTCTGTGTTACACACATTACTCTTGTGTCCAGCTTGCCCACACTTGAAACAAACAATACCATCATGAGCATCTCCCCCACTAGTTTTCTGACCTGAAGCAACTTTCTGCTTACCCTTACCACCTGGAGTATCATAAGGCTTGCCACAGTTCTGTTGATTTTTGCCTCTTCTATCAACAATAATCTTGTAGTGAGCATTATTATCTTCTTCGGAGATCCTACAACTATCAACCAGATCAGCAAAAACACGAATCTTCTGATACCCTACAACCTTCTTAATCTCAGAGCGCAACCCGTTCTCAAACTTGATGCACTTCGAAAATTCAGAAGACGTTGCATTATGGTGAGTATAAAACTTTGCAAACTCCACAAACTTTGCAGCATAATTAGTAACCGACATATTTCCCTACTTCAGCGCAAGAAATTCAATCTCCTTCTTACCATGCACATCTTCAGGATAATACTTCCTCATAAAATCTCTACGAAAAATGGCCCAAGTGATCTCTTCACCTGTAGCTTCTAATCTTTCACGAGTCTCTAACCACCAATCATCAGCTTCAACTACCAACATGTGAGTTCCATAACAAACCTTATGCGTTGGAGTGCAATCAATAACGCGGAAAATTATCTCAATCTCCTTCAAACATGCTAATGAAGCATCAGGGTCATACTTGCCCTTTAAGGTAGGAAGATTCTCCCTCTGAAAAGTCGCCAAAGTACAAGACTCATCATTCCCTCCAGCATTCGGTAAATTCTGCACAGCCTGAGTCATTGCTTGCATTGCGGCAGCCATTGTAGCATTGTTTCTTCCAGCCATCTCAACTTAACACTACAATACAACAAAAGTTAGAACCACATAACAATACTCGATTGTTACACAACTACGACTCAACAACTTGGCTGGACAGACCGACGTGCTCTGATACCACTAATGTAACACCCCATTTCTACCCGACTATTAAATCAAATCAAATTTATAAAAGTTCTTCAACAAACATGGGATATCACATTTTCAACTTAATACCAAATAACATAAAATTATTAATAGAGTACTTCAAAAACAATGTAGCGGATTCAACATGTTACAACGTTATAATAACATCATTTAATTGCAACTTTAACTACTTCAACATGGTTTTCAAAATGAAACAACTTAAACAAGTTCATGAACTAAAATGAAATTCAACATCAAGACAAGACATGTGTTCATCCCTCCGAAGTGCTACATATCAGAGGGACAAACACCAACTCGAAGCTACTAGGTACTCGACTCTTGGTTACCTGCACGTTACCAACAGAGGGCAACATTCAAACAGAAGGGGTTAGATACCGAATAATATAAATAGGAGTATGATAATCAATAAGTAAGCGAGAAATCATACAATCACACCACTTCACACAACAAGTAATATCAACATGCAAATTCAACCAACAATGTTTAACAACATATATAATGTGACTTAAATGTGACTCAACTTATGTATATGCATGTGGTACCATTTGGAGTAAACTTCCAACTTGAAACATTGTCAGTTTATCGAGGCATCAACAACTTATTTTCCAATCCATGCCAACTTGAATTGAGCATCCGCTCCAACTTAAAAATATGCACATGTATGCAACTTATGAATGGAATACAACGACAACAACATACACAACAACTCAACAACTTAACAACATGTATCAACGTTGATCAAAAGACCTGCTACTTAGTAGTTCCCAAGATTAGGACAACACGACATATAACAGCTTAATACGACTACAAAACGAAAAACCAAACGATTACGACTTAATTAGTTAAACTTCTAAATTACTTATTTTAATCTTCTAATATATTAAAATCAAATTATTCTATCTCTATATAATATCTAGAATCAACTCAGCTCGACTCGGATGCGAAAACATGATGAATCGCCAAAAACTGCACTGTCTGCACACCAATTTGTCCATACGCTTATAGACCTGCCCATACGCCACTCCTAACGCGTAATGCGTTTCTTTACGCGTATTTCCTGCATTCCCCATGCATCACCTACGTAAATGGCCAGAGGGCCTACCAAATTCTCCTCAATTACGCGTAATGCCTGCGTAACAGGCATGTGTTACGCGTATTACTAGATTTGTTACGTGATCTACCAGAATGCATACCAGTTCCTCTTCTGCTACTACGATTTACACAACTTCATCACTTCATTCAAGCCTAATTGGGTTCTACATTGATTTTAGACCATAATCCTTTTGTATCTCTTCATCTAATAATCCTACAACTGATTTATGAGTCATAAATCTCCTTCTCTACATGATTTCCTGCAACAACCACTCCATCAATAAAATAACAGATACAACGACAGATACAACAACATAAACAAATCTCAGGACAACAACACAACAAGATCAACATATTATACATGACAGATCCTCACGAATTTCAACATCAACTCATACAAAAATGCAACAACAATTATATGAAACCCAACCTACATAAGGATTATCTAATCCAGGTTATAAAATTTGAACCCTACTCTTACCTTGGATTGATAGCAGCTTGAATCTACTGCCCAAAAATCTCTACGAAAATCCAACCTAACCTCTTGCTCTAGACTTGTTCTTCTTACTAGGAATTCTGATTAACCTTCTAATTAGGTTTTTTCCAGCTTATTATCACTAAAATCGCACTAATCAACTAAATACTAATGGGTCTAAAATAACACCCCAAACTTTACTACTCTCACACTACCACTAAGCCCAACTTATTATTATATTATTAATAATTATTTTATAATTCAACTTAATTAATTCGACTAACTCATACACGACTTAATCATCAACTTAATATCAACTTAAACAACTTAACGACATAAACAAAAAAATACAACTTAACAACGATAATCGGGAAAATATGCAATATTTAATTAAATTAATTAATTAACGGGCGTTACACTTCCAGCAGCTCCTCCCCAAGCTACTCTCACTAAAGGAATCTCCTTTCCTCTAAGTTGTTTCATCTTGCGATCTTCGATCCTTATCGACATCGCCTCCACGATAAGATTGTCTCGAATCTGTACCGCTAAACTGGATTATATGAGACGAATCAGAAATGCATTTTCGAAGTTGCGACCCGTGGAATATGCCATACAAGTTCGAAAGCTCCAATGGAAGTGCCGCCCTATATGCAACAACCCCAACTTTCTGTAAAACCTGGTACGGTCCAATAAACCTAGTATCCAATTTCTTTGATTTCAAGGCACCTCCAACACCGGTCACATGATTAATCCTCAGAAACATGCAGACACCTTCGTTGACTTCTAATTATTTCCTCCGATTGTCATGATAACTTTTCAGCCTACTCTAAGATGTTTTCATGTTTTCTCTGATCATCTTAATTGTCTCTGTAGTTTGTTCCACGATTTCGGGTCCAAGTACGACACTTTCACCTGACTCAAACCAACATAAAGGTGTTTTAGACCTTCTACCATACAATGCTTCGAAAGGTGCCATTCTGATACTAGAATAGTAGTTGTTATGATACATGAACTTAATTAGTGACAAATGAGTATCCCACCATCACCTTTTTCCAAAATACACGCTCTCAACAAATCTTCCAATGAATGAATAGCCTCTATGACTGACCATCGGTCTGCGGATGATAAGCAGAGCTCAATGTCAATCTAGAACCCAAAGCTTCCTGCAAACTCTTCCAAAATTTTGAATTAAACCTCAGATCTCTATCCGACACTATACTCGACGGAACTCCGTGTAACTTCACAATTACTCTGATATAGGATGGTGTTTTGTTTTTGTTTGGTGGCTCTTGTAGTTGGTTGTTTTTTATGTTTGTTGATGTATTGGTTGTAATTTATGGGTTAGCACTCTTATGCCTTTTATTTATACCATAGTTCTCATTGCTATAAAAAAAAAACATTTTCTAGCTTGTTTTTTTGTTGCTTGACCATATGTGTTCTCGTGGCTTTTTGGGTCGAACACATCTTTTGCTTTTATTTAATCAATTTTACTTATAAAAAATATTGAATGGTTAAAGTGCGTAGAAATTGACCATAAAATAAATTCATGTTATTTGCAATTGCATTGGTGTCTGCCTCACAATATCATTGTACTTAGGGTGTGATTTTCAATTTTATATATAATTTCATCAATATTTATTTAAACTTTTATTTTCTCAATAAAATTAAATTTCAAAATTCTTTTTACATTAAATTTAATTAGCGTCCTGAGGATACTTCTCGTGTCTATCTGTGTCCGTTTTTTTAAAGATTCCGGATAAAAAAATATAAATAGTATTTTTTGTGTTTTTTGGTATAACAGTTAATAAAAGAGAAATTAATATAAGAGAAGTTGAAATTTAAAATAAAAACTGAAAAGGGTATAATTACATCAAACTTAACTTTTCTCTATATATGTTATAAAATCTCAACTTTAATTACCAATTAATTTAAATATGTGAGTAAATAGTGCCATTTATAAATAGAAAATAGAGATTCTTATGAGTGGGTAAATAGTACAGTGGGAATATTGATGACCGCAATGGCAACAACATCATCATCGCAACAACATTTTAAAACAAATATCACTACAAATGACATTGCATCATCATCATTCTGTTGAATTTTGTCGCAAAATATAAATTTCCATTCTAATAGAAATCTAAATTTGGAATTTAAAACCATACTTGAAGAATTGCATAAAATAAGATGATGATATATTAATATTCAAAACATGCAAACTCAATGTCACGAAGATAACAACAAAACCTCAAAAGAGAAACACAGTAATATTGCGAAGAACAAGAAAAACTACAATCCCTAGCCATTAAAGAGACTACAAAGCTTAACAAATTGCATGCAACTAACAAGTAATAACAAACTGAACTCAATTCACTAATCAACCACGAACTGTTCTAATAGGTTGCAGAGGAAGTACCCCAAATATACCAGAAGGAGATGATATAACACTGTTGTTACAGTTCAAATAATTTGCTTTACTATTTGCACCTGCTACTATCTCATTCTCGTTTTCCCCAATAACATCATCATCACCAACAGCTACATTCTTTTGAGTATTGTCCTCATTTTCTTCTTCAAAATCATCATTCATAATCACACTTTGTTCCATAGTAACATCGTTAATCTCCTCCTCCACTTGTTCTTCTTCTAATTCTACTTCTTCTTGCTCATCTGCCTCCATGAAATTGTCATCATCGTCGGCATGACCAAGTGGAACAAGCTGTAAGGTGAGTCTACCATTCTCTCTATGCACATGAAAATACTCATGATGCCTCACTTTCTCTTCCTTGATGATCAACCTACCTTCGTCAGTGTAGTATCTTTTCAACACATACGGCATGTGAGAAGCCAGGTTTTGAGTTTGAGCTAGGCAAGGTATAGGAGGAGGAAACTCTCTCTTCTTTTCTCTATTTCTAATGCAGCTTTTCATTTTCTTTTCATTGGAAGAAGCTAAAGACTTACGATCAATGTTAAAGAGGAAATCATTATCGGTTTGAAAGTCGATGCAACTTTCATTACCAATGTAGTCGAAGTCATCTGAAGGGTAAGGGTATAATATAGAGCTGAAAGAGTGGTAAGTCATTGAAATGAAAAATGGGTTGGTTTTGTGTAATGAGAAGGAATCAGTGGATGGTATATAAAGAGAGAAGATGAAGCATGATAAGGTTAATGCCTAATAATGAAAAGTTGTATTTTGATTAAAGAGATATAGCAGGGATTGAGAGTGAAGTAGTGGCTAGGTTTTCGTGAAGGTGTGGCAATGAAGAGAAAATCGAAAAGATGATACATAGACAGCTAAGATGAGTTATGAAAGTATATGAATCTCATTCATTTCATCAGGCTCCTGTGCACATTACAAATTCCAAAATTAGAAAAATACACATACGAGATAGAATGAATCAATTAAGTAAATATTTAAATAAAAATATAATTCAAAGATAAATTATAACGTGGCTAATTACTTAATAAAAATAAAAATATGATTAATTTAATTAAATAAACAAATAATTAATTTATGTAATATTATTAACTCTAAATTAACCATATTTTTTATACTCATATTTTTTATAAGCAAGATACTAATTACCTCAGTACATATTACCAGGAGACTAGTAATATTTAAGGATGGAATGAGTAATTTATTTTTCATTTTAAAATACCAATAAAAACAATTTTATCTTTTTATTTATTGAATCTCATCTACACTGTTAATTATAGTTTAAAAAAATATTGTAATAATATTAAATTAATTTTATTTAAATAATTAAAATTAAAGTTGAGATATGTAATTAATTCATGAAAATATACAATTATTTTAGTTTTAGATTTTGAAATTTATTTTGTTTGATCTATTTAAAATGTAGAATATTTAAATTTGGTAACAATAAAACTAGTTTTTATTTAAAATGGTCTACGTAAAAGATAGAATATTCAATTTTTATTTTTATTTAAAAAATTATTTAAAAAATATACATGAGTAAAATCAAATATTCCACCTATCAAAAGGATAATTCAATTATAAAATAAAAAATAAGATCAAAATATAAAATTAAAGTTTCAAATCACTTATTTTTCAAATATAAGTATTTCTAAAATTAGTAAAAAAATATATAGATAATCTTAAATCATCCTAGGGATTCCCTTCCTATTAATCTTATGAAATATTGACACAAACCCTACTTCAATTTTTATTATTCTGTTAAATATAAAATACTAAAAAAATAATATAGTTAAATAACTTACAGTAGTATATAGTAATATACTCATCTAAAAATATATATATATATATATATATATATATATATATATATATATATATATATATATATATATATATATATATATATATATATATATATATCAAATACATCGAATCATTTCAGATGAACAGAAGACTTTAGAGTTATCATGATAAACAGTTTGACCACACACGTTGGCAGGGGAGTCAATCCAAGTGTTCATTCTCATTTCATGCATTGGTTAATTCCAGTTGGTTTCCATGCAATGATTTCATCATAAAATGTACCTCAATTTGTATTTTAAACTCTAGTAATTCTAACTAGCCAGATGAAGTAAAACAAACGTGAATGAATCGTAATAAATTTAATTTGAATGCTAGTAATTTATAAAAATGGAAAATAGTAAAATCATTTGAATTCTTCCAATTACTTAAAAAAAGGAAAAATACGAATGAAGGGAATGAGTCACTTCCAACAAAGAAAATAGAACTGGAATTCAGAAATCGATGCAATCTCTTTGTAACTAAGCATTTTTAATAACAATAATAATAATGGGCATAATATAATTGAGAGCATGAAATTAAAACTCTAGTTGCAAGAAATTTTGAAAGAAATTGCATCAATAATTAATTAATAGAGTATTCGAAATGAAAAGGGTAGAGTCGAAACTGAAAATGATCCGAGAAATTATTCAAACACATGGAAACTATAACAATTGAGAGCAGAAAAGAACAAAAATGAATAATCAAAAGTAGGGTTAATAAGATTTGCATAAAATAAAAGGGTAATTAAATTTAAATGTACCTCTAGCTAGAAAATGATGGTTCGAATGGTTCGAATGTGTCTACGTTGGAATGAAGAACTCAATTGAGATAATAAGCATGGAGAGAAGAGGATCCAGAACACAGATGGATATATATTGTGGGTTAAGATGACAGATAAAACATTAAAAATGGCCACAATTTGAGTCAATCTCTAGGGTTAGACAGCGGTACACGTAGATAATGTAACTTACTCGTAAAAAGTGCCCATTTTCAAGGAGATGATATGTCATGACTCATGAGATATAAATTAATTAATTAATTACATTTAACAGCAATAAATCACTTAATTGCACTTTCATATGTCATCATGATCATGAGATATAAGTAATAATTACATTTAACAAACAATAAAATCACTTAATTGCACTTTTATCTCAAATATCAAGATTGTACACATTTTGGATCTTATATTTTTAAAATAATTTTCATCATTTTGTTTATTTTATTAGGGTCGTTGAAATTTATCTAAATTAAAATTGGAAATTGTTATAAAATAATTAAAAGTCCCACAAAATTAATGTGCTCAAATATCCTATAGTGGGATCATTTGGATCAAATCAGATTTTAGATTTTAGATGTATTTTCAAAATCAAATCAAACTGAATAAAATCATATATATATATATATATATATATATATATATATATATATATATATATATATATATATATATATATATATATATATATATATATATATATATATATATATATATATATATATATATATATATATATATATATATATATATATATATATATATATATATATATATATATATATATTATTTTTTATTGGTATATGTATTATATTGATATATTAGTTGTTGGCTTTAAAATATTTTTTTAGTAATACTTATTAATTTAATTTAATAATATCTTTTGGTATTTCATATAATTTGATCTTTATCGTGGGCAATATAAATTTTTGGTATAATATATGCTTTATATTGCATAAAAAAATTCTTTATTATGTTATTATTATAATTAAATAATTTTGAAGCCCAACTATAATACTAACTATTTTGGAAGGATGTACCATATACCATACATTTTGACTTATACCTCTACAAATTTTTTAAAAAACTAAATATAACTTTGATATTATTTTATTATTTTATTATATTATTTTTTACCATTTATGTCAGATCGTCAGATTTCCGAAAAATTTACACAAAAAACCACGTTCCGGAAGACTATGACTTCCGGTATATTTTTTTTTCAAACTGGGAGAGTTAGGGAAAGTGTTCGGTATAGTAATTTTTGATCACCGGAAAACTTTGGAGAAAACCACGTTACGGAAGACTTTAGATATGACTTCCGGTATGTTTTTTTTTTCCAAACCGGAAGACTTAGGGAAAGTGTTCCGGTTTAGTAATTTTTGAGACTTAGGAGAAGTGTTCTGCTTTGGAACAGAACCAATAAGACTTCCGGTTGTCAAGTTTCCATGTACCGGAACACTTCAAGTAAGAGTTCCGGTTTGTATCAAATACACTACCGTAAGACTTACTTTAAGTGTTCCGGTTTATTTATTTTTTTTATTTTTTTAATTTTTTAATTTTCTTTAAAATTTGTTAACATACAATTAAAGGAAAAATATTATTTTATTTAAAAAATATGATTATTTTATTTAAAAAATATTTTATCATATGTTAAAAATAATTTTGAATTATTTTTCTTCGTTCAAAAAACTTAATTGCTTGTATAGGTACATTGAATTAAATAGTAATTTAAAATTTAAGCATACATTAACCATCATTTTAAATTAAAATAGTTTCTCTTTTAAAAATAATATACCCTTAATTATTTGTTAGAGAGAAAAAAATTAAATGTAATTAAGTTCTAAGTAATGAAGGGTATAAAAGATATATATATATATATATATATATATATATATATATATATATATATATATATATATATATATATATATATATATATATATATATATTATAAAGAGTAATAAATTTTATTTATCTTATAATAATGATTCAATGGTATAAATGACATTAAATAATTTTGTTTCTTATAATATTTTTATTTATTTTATCATTTTATTCAATGTTTAATATTTATAAAATTGATTTTTTTAATTATTTTCTTTTAAATAATTAATATATAATATTTATTTTTATTGTATTTGAATAATTAATATATAATATTCATATTTCAGTATTTATATCAACCACACATATTAAATAAATCATCATTTAAATGCTATAAATTTTAATTTTTAATAAATATTTGTTATGTTGTTAATGTCAAATAATTTTTCTTTCCTTGTATATTTAGTTGTTAATGTCAAATATTTTAATTTGTAATAAATATTTGTTAGGTTGTTAAATTAAATATTTTTTTTCCTTAATTATATATTAACAAATTTTAACGAAAATTAAAAAATTAAAAAAAAAACAAACCGAAACACTTCAAGTAAGTCTTCCGGTAGTGTATTTGATACAAACCGGAACTCTTACCTGAAGTGTTCCGGTACATGGAAACTTGACAACCGGAAGTCTTATTGGTTCTGTTCCAAATCGGAACACTTCTCCTAAGTCTTCCAGTGATCAAAAATTACTAAACCGGAACACTTTCCCTAAGTCTTCCGGTTTGGAAAAAAACATACCGGATGTCATATCTAAAGTCCTCCGGAACGTGGCTTTCTCCTAAGTCTTCCGGTGATCAAAAATTACTAAACCGAAACACTTTCCCTAAGTCTTGTGGTTTGGAAAAAAAATATCGGAAGTCATATCTAAAGTCTTCCGGGACGTGGCTTTTTGGGTAAATTTTTTGGAACTCTGATGGTCTGACATAAATGGTAAAAATAAAAATAATAAAATAATATCAAGGTTATATTTGGTATTTTGAAAATTTTGTAGGGGTATAGGTCAAAATGTATGGGTATATGGTACATCCTTCACTATTTTGGATTAGACTTTTTAGTGACTCAAGTCCAATACCATATTTTATAAGTTTAGTATATTTGAGATTAATTTAATATTAAAATTTCACAGGTTATTGGTCAATCTGTATAAAATCAAGGTTTAAGGTTTGTGAGTCCAGTCCGTGTAAAAGCTTACAAAGTTTAGGAATTTGAAGATAAACCGCTCCAAGGTCCTCATTTGTCAAAAGAATACTATCTGTTTCAATCTACCATTTAGATAAATAACAAATCACGTCGATTCACCGTTTGGAAGAGAAGACTCAAATTGTTATATTCCGATGTCTTATATTATTTGGTGTTGGGAAATTCTGTAAATTGAATTAATTGTACCGAGGCTAGAATTGTGAACGAAATCACTTTCTTTAAGAGTATTTTAAGCACAATAAAAAACGTTTTAGAGTTGAAATGCATGAATACCCAGAATAATTCAGCTTTTTATCGAGTCTAAGTACGACCGACAAAAATTTGATTATGTAGTGAATAGTGTTTGGAATTTTGTACAAGGTTGCGACCCTCGATGAAACAACATCTTTTAACCAAGAGATATCATGTTTCCAAACAATGCCTATATTCATTCTGTAGCAACCATTCACGAAATGATGCTTCTCTTCGAATTCAAAAATTAATATTCACTTTAATATTTTCTTGTAATTTTGGAACGCACTCAATATTATTAATGGTTAATAATTTACAATAATCCTCACTTGTTCTGATAATGACAAGATTAATTTCCACAAAATAGAAACAAAGAAGATTAATACAGTTAAGTATCTTTCGATTTGAACTTAACCTTAGTAAGAATAATGCAAAGTCTAATCGGAATGTTAAGTAGTTATTCTTTGAATCGTTATCCAGTGTGATTAGACCAACATTATCATACACACACACACACTCTCTTTAATGGTTCTTCGCCTACATCTCTCGTCTAGCACTATTTATGGGCATGTGATTTTCTTATTTTCATGAATTTTCCATGAGAGAAACTCCAACTCTCACTTTGAGACGGTGTAACACCCCAAAATTTGCCCTCTTATTTATGACCGTAACTGGTTTTTCACTTCACAATCATGAATTTTGAGTGTAATTTATTCCCCTGATTAAGTGGTTTGTAAGGATTCTTCTGATGTAGACTATTTATTGTGAAATGTGGGATTAGGGTTGTGAAATATGTTCACGGTATATTTCTTCTTCCTCGAGCTACCAAGGTCATTTTTCTCCAAGACTCATCGAGGTTTGAATCAAGGTTTGTTTCTCTGTATTTCTCAGAAGGTCGGGGTTCCATCGAAGGATGATGATTCTTGCATTGAGCTATGATTGTGTCGATTCTTATTGTCTCAAGCCTTTTGGCTCCATATTTTAAATCAATAACCATTTTTCCCTAATATTATGTTCAATTCAAGTGTCCATGTTCAGAGGTCAATCTCCAATTCAAGGCCCAAATAGTTTTTATCATGAACCCATGCTACTCAGATTCATCATTCAATTTCAAGTAGCCATTTCATCCAATTAATCCAATTTTACTATCTAGCCAGGTTCATGTCCATATCCATTGTGCTTAGAATTTAAATTGATATACCATTCTTTCATTAACACATCCATTTCCCAAAAATTCCAAACTCTTTAATACCAATTCTTAAAGACCAAATTCAATGTTCAATTCATTTCCAACCACATTTCACTGAATGTTCATTTGACCTTTTAATTTTTACCTAAAGTGAGGTCCAAGTTTTAGAAGTTTTTTCTTTCACATGATACAGCATACACAAAGCCATCAGTATGACCCTCAGGTACTTAAAAAGCACAAGTTGGCTTAAAGTTTCAGAGTGGGATTATGCAACAAACCATGACATACCAGATTCACATCAGTAGAGAAGAATTATAACAGAAGGGTGGGAAATTCAGGTTGAATTCTTTACAAGTCAATAGCAAAAATCTGAATATGACAGATAATACATAAGAAAACCATAATATAAAAAACCAACAAGTACAGAAAGAAATTACATAAGGAAGAGGTCTCATAACAAGGGCTGACAGAAGAACTCAGATGAATAAGAAATTCAGAAGGAAAAACCAATACAAAAATCAGTTACCAAATCCCTAACCAACACAAAACAGAATCCAAACCAACTCTAACTAATACTAACAGAATTCATAACCGAATTCAAGGATAATTACCAATTTACCCTCAAAAATAGTGAGGACCTTCATCTTCTATAAAATGATCGATTTGCAGCACATCCAAGGGGGGAGGATGAATCATTATTCTCACTCTTTTCTTCAGCCTTCTAACTTCATTCTTCAACCTCATCTTTCTGCAAATTCACTCTTCCTCATTCACTCTTCTCCACTGAATTTTCTTCTGCAACAACCTTCATTCCTCTTCATCATCTTCTTCACCCTTCTTCAACGTTTCTTCAATCTGCAATCTTCTTCAATCATCACCACTCTCATAAGTCGAATCCTTCACCTCCATGAACCTGCAAAACCAAATTAACAATAATCATCATCAACATTATCATTGCTAAGATTCAAATCGCTACATTACCGAATCACTAACACGGTTTTTTTTGCGGAAGTAAAAGAAGTAAACAGAAGAAGAAGAATCAATGATCACGACAACCTTCAAACACCCTTTTCACCGTCATCAACACAACACCTTCAACAACTTTCTTCAACTTGAATCAAGAAGATTTCATCATCGATCGTCTTCATCACCTTTTCCGCACAGCCACACCACCGATTGTCTTCATCGTTTCATCATCGATCGTCTTCATCATCTTTTTCGCACAACCTCACCACCGATTGTCTTCATCGTCCTCACGAATCAATAGTCATCTGTAAACATCACAAGAATAAGGCAATGATTAGCGAATGAACCAAAACGAGACCAAATCGTGTAAAGAAAAGGGCAACATATTGAACGCAACTTAAATCGTCATTCATAGCTTCAATAGAAGGCATGTGCGGATCCGTTTCTTCCGTTCTTTACTTCACTTGTTTGTGGAGATCTATGGTTTTAGAGTGAATTAGGAGAGGACATTTTCGGTTTTGAAACAAGGAAATAAAAGTAGAAAGGGTACTTTCCTATTTATTTTGGTTTGAAGAGATTGATCGGAAAGGGAAGTGGTTAGCGGCGCGGCTAAAGTTTCAGTTTGGGGAAGATGAAGTGTGAGAAAAGAAGAAGGAAACGTGTGAGAGAGAGAGAGAGAAGATTTGATCTGTATTTTTTTCTCTTACTTTGTTTTAACTTATGAGATTTTTGTTTGATTTGAATTAATTGAAAATTAAAATTCATAAAGATGGTGATTAATGCACTGTTAGAATATTAAGAAATATCATAAAATCTCTTAAACATTCCACCGCCCAAATTCATTAGGATAAGATTCCCTTCTGTTCGGTCCACTCCGGAGGTGACAAGTGTCACCGTCCGGTAGGACCAATGAATGGTGCTTCCGTGCGCGTTCCCTCACCATAGTAACCATATGTCTTCGCATCAAGGTCATCCATCATATCATCACCGTAAGTAGCTTAGATTGTAGGGCCAAGATTGGTCAACTAGGTTGACTAGAAAGTCCATATCATGCACCCCATAATCCTGCACATATGGGCCTTTTCAGCTGTTACCCGCACCCCCACGTTGCAGGCCCATGTGTTTTTTAACTGAAAATTACTTCATGTGCACCCTCTCCTATAATTTCTTTATTTTTTAATTTCTGTTTTATGCGGTTTCAATTTTAATTAACAAAAAATACTAAAATTCACGATAAAATTCTACAAAAAATATAGTAGCCTTTTAGCTCATTTTAGAACTTTTCTATATTTTTACTTTCTGATTTTGGCCTTTTTTCACTTTAATTTTGATTTTCCATTTAATTAGTTTTATATTGAATTCTTTCATCTACACATAATTTTCTACATTTTATTTCTCCCACTTCCTGTATGATTTTGGTCTCATTCTTTTTTCTATGGTTAGAGAACTAATAATAGTACCTGGAAATATTTTTGGTATATTTTTTAGGCAATTTTAACCACTATTTTGATAGTGTTGTTTGTGTAAAATTGTGGTTGAATCTTAGGTAGATTTAGGTGATCATTTGACATAGTTAGGTTGTGAATTTTTAGTATATTTTTTAACACATTATTATAGTCAGGTTAGGAACCCTAGGGAATTAATTTCATATTTTTTCCAGGACTTTTACTATTTTTTTAGTGTATTGATTTTAGTCAATTTTTCCTTTGCAAATCCACCTAGTTTAGTTTAGGATTTTGAGGATTCACTTATGGACTTGGATTATTTTTATTATGCCTCAATTATATTTGTGTGGTTTGTACTCTGTGATGTAATAGCTTAGAACTCTTATGCTTGTATAGTTCTTATAATTAAGATAGAAAAGATAAAACGAATCGATAGAAAACCAAATCTTAAAAATAAAATAAAGAAATACTCGATCCAACGTCGAGTAAATTTTCAAATAAATAAATAAAGTTTCATGTGACTTTAGGATTTCTCGATTACCATCGTTCCACTCCATTACACCAAAAGCAAGCCTTGTATATTTCACACCATAAGTCGTGCGTCTCAGCACCACGCAACCGACCCACCCGATCCATCGTTTCATCTCATTTGCGATTTATACACGTTTTCACCCACCATGACGTAGGAGGACCATATCATTGACTATTACTTTTTGTACTCTAATATCCTCTTAGGTAACTTTAATCTTTCAAGCATCACTAACCATAGGTCACCATTAAATTTACTAACTTAGGGTAAAGTCTAGTCTCCCTTTAGATTTATCCTTTTGCAACTTGAGTCTCACTTCTCATCTTAAAGAAAAAATCAAAATACTTAATAAAGGAAAATGTGTACAATGCGCCACGAGCCTTAAGCTATACGGGAAATGACTAGTGGAGGTCTCCTTCACTTTTCTAGGATACTTTACAAACGTTCCATTGGGGGCGACCTTGGAAAGTATTTGCTCCTGTATCATAGTCTTTAGTGTTGTACATACGATAAACATAAGCTCAAAACACTTCCTCTAAAAGACAATCAACAAACAAGATATCGCGTATTCTCTTCTCATCTCATACTCTTTGTGGACGAATGCGACTTGCCTCGACAGTTCAAATAACAATACGGTAAACACCCTCGAGTTAGAGCCGGTAACACTTGAGCTAGAGCTATGGCAACGTCATCCTAAAAAAACATAAACAAGTTCCCGCCTTAGTTAGACGAACTACGGCGACTCTGATTCTCATCTTCCCAATGAGGTATGTAGGCAGTGGGGTAGGGCCCATTCGAGCATATTCTTTATTTTCCCTACGTTTCCCCCCCCCTCTTTCCATTTTCCTTTCTAATTCCCTTCCTCATTTCCATTCCATTCCAGATAGCCATTCTTTCATTCAAGCAGCATATTATTTCTCACCCTTTGAAACAGACTAACAAGCGTGGATCCCGTCAGGTATGGAGGACGAATTGGGGTGTTAATACCTTCCCATTTCGTAACCGACTTTTGGACCCAGATCTTTGGTTCGCAAGGCCTCGTCCTTTTTCCTTCTTCCTCAGGTTCGTACAACATTACCTTTCCCATTCCTTCGGGATAAAAATGTCTGGCTGGCGACTCTACCTTTTCCGCGCCGCTTTCACGTTTGTACTAGGATGAAAATCCCGGGAGCGACAGACAACATCATCTCAAAATTCACATAGGTGAAGTTCATATTGTATCCTTTTCCATGAGACACATACCCTCAATATTGAACTTCATTAAGAGTTTAAATAAAAACTCAACCCTCATTTTAAAAGGTCAACATTATCACGAAATATTTGACAAACATCCAAATCAATGACTTGTTGTTACCCATTGAATCTTGATGTTAATGTTCTTCTATCGTAAGATTGAGTTGTCGTCACTGTCAGAACTTTTACTCAAGGAGTTTCAACCTCATGCCTCCCGAGGTTCTTTTTACTAAGTCTTTGGCCAATGGCTAAATGGATCAAGAAAATTATAGCTTGATCTATATATGTGAATGATTAAATCCTTAATCAATTTTCTCATAAAAGAATGTCTAAGTCCCACTTGCCTAGACTTTATGTTATACATTTTTTGTATGATTTAGTTAAAGTGGTTTGACTACCGCAATGTATCAACACTTTAAAACATTATCTTTAGTCAATGGAACTTCCAACATAAGGTCTCTCAAACATTATGCTTCTTCATTAATGAAAGCAAGAGCCTTAAACTCTGATTCTATGGTTGAGAGAGTGATCCACACTTGTTTCTTGCTTTTCCAAGAAATTCCACCCTTAAGTAGTGTAAATATCAACTCAAATACAAATTAATAATATTAAACACTCGATATCCAACTTGTCTTAGTATATCCTTCTAATATGGAAGAAAATCTACCATAATGTAGATCAAGATTTTTGTTTTGTTTTGTTTTCATAAGATAGGCGAAAATCCTAATGATGACCTTCTAGTGCTCACCATTTGGATTGATAGTAAAATCTACTCATTTTACCAATTGTAAATGCTATGTCGGTTATAGTACATTTCATACACTTGCATGTTCCAATTGAGCCATAACTCTTCTATCATTCTTTTGAACTTTGACACTAGGATCAAATGGAATGGTCACTTCTTTAAAGCATAAGTGTTTGAACTAATCAATCTATATCTCAATGTAACACCCAAAAATTTGCTCTCTTATTTATAACATAACTGGCTTATGCTTCACATTCATTTGTATCTCCATTAGGTCATAACATTTGCAACCATTCATTTGCATTGAACTCCTAAGGCATGGGATCCAAGCATTTTCTTATGATCTGAGTTTTCCTATTTAAAGGTTGCACTAGAAACGCTGGATCAAGATGTTTTTGGCATGAATTAGGGAATTGTCTCTCAGGATGCTCGCCACATCAGTGCACATATCAAGTGCAACGATTTCATTAAAGTTGTAAATGAGTATTGTTATGAACTGTGATTTTTCCGATTTTTAATGATTCGAGTCATGTTCGTTACGAGTGAGGGTTTATTTTCCTAATCTCGTGGTACTCAAAAGATCATTCTTGCAAAGTTGTTCTTCAGTGAATCTTATCAGCCAAGGAATTCCATCATCACTTGAGGCGCGAGTTACAGAGGATCCTGGCGTATACAGGGCCAATCAAGGTTCCATACCAAAGATCATGGGTTGTCAAGGCAATATCTTAGGGGTTAGATTTCAAGATGTGAAGTTGTGATTTCTAATGAGAGTTAATTTGGGCATTTGTTGTTCAATTTGGGTCGGTTTGCTTCCAGTTACAAATTAATTCAGATTTACAGATTAAGAACCATATTTATTATCAACTTTTCTTAATTCGATTTCAAAAGCCCAAATATCATTCCAATAACCAATTTCTAAATGTCCAAATCAATGTTCATTATTTAAACCTCAATATCCATCTATATTTTTATTTATTTATTATTATTAAAAACCATTTTATCTATTTGGTGAATTCATGAACCTTATCCAAAACCGTCCCATAATTCATATTCATTTTCCATAAGCCCAAAAATATTCATTTTTTCATAAGCCCAAACACGTTCTTGGTTTGTTAATGGCTTCTAGGATTTATTGTGAGAATCCTACATTTGTAGAAGAAATGGGCCATAAGAAAAGAAAAAAGATATACCAATTCCCTATTACAACAATAGAGAAAAGAAAAATTCAAGTTACTTTTGATTCCATATAGAGCACCAATTTTTTTTATCAGTGGAGAAGCACTAAAAAAATGAGTCATCTTTTATCAGTTGAGGAAAATGAAAATATCAGTTACAAGCTATCAGAAAAATATAACAGAAAATTGCAAGCAAAAAATAAGATTTGAGAACCGAAAAAAACTCCTAACAGAATGGATGATTCAATTACAACAAACTTTTTTCCAGAAACAGAACTCTCCAATCTCTAACACTCACTGAATAAAAAATCATCATAACAGAACCTCTTTGATGGATCTTCTACACTCTTCTCCTTCAATTCTTGATTCCTCTCTCAACTTTCATCACAGCTAACAAAGCCACTTGAATCTTCATAAATCTTCAACAAAAAACCCTCTACCATTTTCTTGGCTCTTTGGCAACTTCACCACCGCCACTTCTTCATCAAGCAGAACCGCGCCCTGCACATTCAATCATAATCACAATATGAATATCGTGGCAGAAAGAAATCAGGAGGAAGAAGATAAAAAACAAACGACCTGCAATTTGAATCCGCAACAAACCCTCAACAACCTGCAATCGAAAATTGATAAAATCGGATTCACATTGAAGCGGAAGAATAAGAAGAAAACAGATTCAATAACGTATCCGCGAGGTATTGAATCTCGCTGCAAACAACAAGTTTGATTCGCTTAGAGATTCGATGCAAGATTCATTGCAAGAAGCAGAAGAAGAGTTTCAACATGATTACAACAACTCAGAATATATCACTACAAGAGAAATTCAAAATCATGAAATAGAAGATGGAATGAACGAAAGCAGAACCTGAGCTACAAGTTACGAATTTGTCATCAAAGTCGCGTCTGAGTTTCGATCGGAAGGTTATAATCCTTTGTCATGGCATCATTTTGATTGTTACTTTTTTCATTAGCTCGTGAGTCGAAGAGGAGTCGGTTGGTATCTCATTTTCTCCGATCCAGCTGTATTGCAAATCGATTGGATTATTGAAGAGTGAGGAGGAAACATAAAGCGTTGATTGGAAGCGGAGCTCCCCATTTACAGACAGATTCGCGTTGATGACGATCACAGAGAATGAGGTTCGATTGTAGATGGTGACTATCGGAGAAGAAAATACGGTGGCCAAAGAGAGTATCATTAGCGTCATCACATAAGTTATCAGGGCCGCGACATTGTAGAACAGTGACGCAATCTTGACGATGAAGAAGAAGGTTGAGGCAACAGACATGATGCAGTGGAGTCCTTTGTTTGCGTTTGTAAACACCCCAAATTTGCCCTCACTTTTTCTCACACCATGGCTTTTGATCTTTCATTCTTGCATTACATAATCATATCATCTTACACTGCATAGTTCATTTCATCTGCATAAGCTGTATAGCTAGGGTTTGTGATCTGAGCAATCCAAGAAATGATCTGAGCCATATCAAAGGCCTTGAAGCATGCCAATAGGGTACATGTGTGTCCTATGATCATAATATACTCCCCAAAGTTCATAAACGTCAAGAGATCACAAAGCATGGCAAAGGCATAGGGACAGACTGAAGGTTTCCTACACAGATGACCTAAAATTAGGGTTTTGGTTTCAGAGGCCTTAAACTCAAATTTTTTGGTCATTCTTGTTTCTAATGGTCTCAATATGTTATAAGGAGCATATGTACCAAATTTTATGAAGAAATTCATTGTGGAAGTCATTTGATCAACTAGTAACTTATTGTGCAAGAAAAGTCAGAATCATGGCATCTGAGGCCACCATCAATGGAACCAAAGGATCATTTTAATCAAATTGAGGTTCTATGATCTTTATTTGATCTTAGAAGTGGTTATAAGTGCACAAGATTGAAGAATTTCAAGCCATTTACAAACTTTCTATTTTTGGACATGACTTGTAATGGAAACTTTCCATTTTGGGAAAGATTTTCAATCTCCTCTTTCTTGATAAAAAATCCTTCAAATGAAAAATCCTTAAACATGAAAGTTGTAGATTGGATCTTCCCATTTTCAAAAAGTACAATAACTCCTATTGATTAATCCTAGAACTCAAGATATGATCTTTCAAAGTTGGGAAAAATCCTATAAATTTCAAATTCATGCCAAAGAGGGATTTTTGCAAAATCAAGTTCTAAGCACTTTCATGACCTCTAATTGACCTCTAAGAATCATAACAACATCATATGCCTTGCCTTGATCATAATTATGCCTTGTATTGCAAGATTCTACAAGCCATTTTCACAAAATTCTCAAAGGGGCCAATTTGCAAAACACATGTTATCTCTTGTTTCATGCCATCCAGATCATCACAAACCATCCAAGGGCCATCCTTGATGCAAGCTGAGGCAGGACAAGCCCCCAAGCCAGCTCTGACCCGTGCCCATACCTCATAGTACAAAATCTTGACTTTTTGCAAAAACCTCCCATACCATACCAATCAGCCTGTGCCACAACAACTTTCTGATCAATCTCATTGGCCTACACTAACATCATGGACTTCATTTCATAACACATACAAGCCTGAATCAAACCTGAGCTCAGTTTCACCAAAAATCCTCAAAAACCTTCATTCCTTCAAAACTCCCTCCACAACCACTAAAAATCATATATTTCTTCACCATTCAACTCACCATCATCTATAGAACACAAAGCATCCATTATTTTGTCCTAAAAGCTCCTTAATGAAAGACACAATTTATGCCTTAGCAGAACTGAATCTTCAAAACCAAGCCATACAAACTTGTTTCAAGTCTTACATAAGCCTTAGGGGATCAAGTGGAGTGGATTAGCATCAAGGAGAGGTCCAAAAAGCTCAAAACTGCAAAGTTTCATCTCAGGTAGTCACCAAAAACTTTTTTTTTTCAGAATTCCTATTTTAAGTTCCAATGTGAAAGAGCATGCTTCACTGATCATTCTGTGATTTGTATTTTTGAAAATGGTGGAGAAATGGCCATGTATGCTTGCTCTGAAAGTTTAACCCTAAAAATTTGTTTGTTTCGATTCAACTTATTGATGAAGAATAAATGTGTTTTGCTTGTTGATTATTGTTCTATGATGTTTGGGGTGTGATTCTGGGCAAGATTTGTGGGCTTTAGTGGATTATAGGAGAAGTTGAGTTTTTGATTCGCCGGAGAAGACGACCGGAGCTTGTCTCTGGTCTCCTGAGTGTCATTAGGGCTAATCTCATTAATTAGCCAGGTTTGAATGTAGGCCCTTGGATCTTTGCTTCCCGCGCGTGTTGGACGGCCCAAATGCATCATTAACCCTAATCTTTTAATTAATTAGTTTTAATTAGGTTTAATTAATTTAAAATCTCAGAATCAATCATGGCCTTTCATTTGCGGGCCAGTCAACCTAGGTTCAAATCCCAGCCACCAGATTGTTTGACTTCTCATTTTTATTTCATTTTATTTATTTGCTTTCACATAATTATTAAAAATAGCAAAAAAACATTTTAAAAATCTCATTTTCTGCATTTTTACTTTAAATATTTTCTTAACTCAAATTTTTTTTTTGCATTAAAAAAGTATTTTAAAAACATTTAAATGTTTTATTTAATTAATTAATTGATTTTAATTAATTAAAAATGCATTTAGGTTTCTAAAAATCACAAAAAAATTCATGAATCATTCTTAGACATTTAGAAACATTTTCAAACTCACCATACAAATTTTGTTTTAGGTTTGATCACATTTTCACAAATATCTTTGAATTAGGGTTCTTAACTTTCACATTTTTTAACCCTAACTTGAAAAATTCATTTCTGCCTAACCATGATGAGTTTGAACTTGATTCTTATTGCATTGTTTCACATATTTCATATGGTTTCTAGGTTATTTATCTCACATTTTTGCGTTGCATTTTCAATTTGATTTGCATTTTTTCCTTAGAAGTATCCAAAAACCCTAGTTAACTTAGGAAATCCATAACTTTCACTAGGTTAAACTTCTGACATTGTCCTTTGGTGAGTGATCTTGTATATGTTTAGGGTTTTTTTGAGTTCAATTTAAATTTTTTATCATGATGTTTGCTTCTGTTTTGGTCATATGCATCTCATGTTTCCTTAAAACCCTAATTTCTCATGTTCATTTGCATTCATCTTTGCATAGCTCAATCATATGAACTTTCCATGACATTTCAAGCATTTGTATGACATATTAGACCTCTTAAGACATGCTAGAACATTGCTTGATCATTTCTTCATTCATTTTCTATGTTTTGCATTTATTACATTCCATGTGTATCCACGTGTTTTCATGCTTCTAAACATGCTTCCATTGCATCTCATCCTTGTATGAACATTCATAAGCATTATGTATGACTTTGCATCATCTCATAACACATTTTTCTTGCATATGCACTTCTAGTTTTGGTCTTTGCATCTTTATTCATCTCATTTCATATTGTTTTATGTCTTATGCATCCATACTAACATTTCAGGGGCTTATGGTAAGTTGTTTGGGATGTGGATTTTCCTTCACATCCCACCTCTTCTCATCTCTTCATTTGCATAATTTGTTTGTCTTTGAAGTGAACTCGCTTCACTTATGCTCCCTCATTATTACTTTCTTTCTTTTAAGTTACTTATCTTCTTCAGGAAGTAAGTAACTTATTCTTTCTCTCCTTCTCTTTTCATATGCTTCTTCTTTCTTGGTGGCTTCCTGAAGATCTTCCCTAAGCCTCACAAACCATAGGATATCCAAGCATGATATTTTTTAGGGTTTTATATAGTCTCCCCTTAGTTTTTACCTTTGAGTCTCCTTGAGTCTCTCTTCTCATCTCATAAACTGAGGCTAAACACTTAAAGCTTTAGGACTTTGAATTAGGGTTATGCATGCATCCTTATCTTAGGATGGAGTGTATAAATTTAATCCTAAGTGCTAAACCTTTAATTTGTTTACACGTCTTAATCAAAACACTTAATAATAATCAATACATAAGCTTGTAACTTGGTCCTTACATTAGGGTTCCATCTCTTCCTTTTGGTTAAGAGGGACTAACCCTAGTGTTTAATGGACAAGTCCCCCTCAAGTTGTCTTACAAACTTAAAACTCAGTTCTTAATCTCACCCTTTAATTAAAATCCACTTAATAAAGTCTTGTTATATAATGAATTTAATCCCTAACCATGGATTAAGTTTAGGAGTCTTCCTCAGCTTAAGTGTTCTCATCTATCATCCTTCTCTTAGGATGGTGTATTGAGTTCACTAATCCCTGATTAGAGATTAAACTCATTCCTTAACACTAAACAAAAACCCAAAAAAATATTAATAATCACAAGTAGGTTAATAATCTTAATCCTACATCATAATGGTAATTAAGTTGAGATGCTTATCTCACACTTAAGTAGGCTCATTATCCATAATCAGGGAGGATATAATGAGTTTACAACCTTTGATTTAGACTTAAGCTCATTATCCTATGCAAAACACCAAAAACAATAAAAAATTGAAAACACAAAAACAAACAATAATAGTCTCCTCTGGGATTCTTTTCTCATCACACTCATTCACAAACGAGAACTTGCTTCTTCCGTCTAATGCAAGACAGTTAGCACTCGAGCTAGACGAGTCATACACTTGAGCATAAACAAGCAAGCAGTTCACAGTCAAATCATTTTCAATCTCTTTGAGTCGAACTACGGTGTTCTGACTTCCTCATCGCACGAGAGGATACATAGGCATAACTTAACAGTTATCGAACAAAAGTCTCTTTGTCTCCCTTCTCCTTCCAAGCTTTCTTTCTAAGCCTCAGTTCCTGAGCATTCACCCACCCTGTTTGCACTGACACACATTCCATTCATTCCTAGCTTTTCATACACATTCAACATATACACTACCCCTTTTAAACACAATCAAGTAAGCGTGGATCCTGTCGAGTACGATGGACGATCTGGGTACTAATACCTTCCCAGGTCGTAACCAACCCCCTTTCTCAGTTTCTTTGGTTCGCAACCGTCTTATCCATACCCTTCTAGGTTTATGCAACATTACCTTTCCTTCAGGATAAAAATGCCCAGCTTGCGACTCTATTCAACCTCAACCTCCAACATCACCGACCGTTCGCGTCTGCAACGGGGACGTAAAGTCTTTTCTGGAGCGATAGCTTGGCGACTCTGCTGGGGATTTTTTGCAACCAGGGCTTCTGGTTCTCTTGTGGGTTTCTCCCAGCGCTTGTTTGATTTTGTTTACTGGGGGTGTTATGTGCTATATGTGTTTTTATTTTTGCTTTATTTACTGCTTTCTGTACAACTTTATTTACTGCATTTATTTATCGCTTTCATTTATTGTTTTATGCATTTCATTATCATATCATATCTGTGCTGGTTTGTTGGTTTGCCTTGGTGGGAGGGGTATTCCAGTGAGAAAGGTCCAACACAAAGTCCTGAGTGACAGACATAGGACTAGGGCTGGTGCGGGAATAAGAAACACGATTCAGACATGGGTTTCTTCTTGAGAACTATGTACTATGGATTTCCTGTAGTACTAGGGCTATCTAGGAAGCCTGCTAAGTCTGGATGACCTTGTAGGTGACCTTCAGCATCTGAGGTGAATTAGAGGAGGATCCTTTATGATTAATGTAAACACTGGGCCTCCGGGTTAGAAGTGTTTACACTTCTCATAATAGATCCAAGTCTGAGGATCCTTGTTCTAGAACAATACATGTGAGTGGGTGGGGTTGTTTACAGGTTTGCAGGAACCCTTGGCCTCAACATACCCTATTACTGATATTGTTTTAAGGTTACACTATTTTGGACTGATCTTATGAGACCTTGGACTTGTGACTTTATTTGAGTCCCCCACCTGGTTATTGGTTCTCAGACCTTCATCCAGAATTCTAAATAATCATGGACCCTATCAGAGAAACTGACAAATCCAGCACCTGATCACAAACCCTTGCATATCATAAGCATACACCATTTTGCATCATTTAACATTTGTCAATTTGTTTTACAGGGTATCCACATCTTCTTTGGTTTGGTTTTGACCGTTCTTCTGCTTCAACCATCTTCAACATATATCTTCTCCAGTTGTCTTCATCAGTCATCCTATTCAGTTATCTTCATCAGCACCCATTGTCAGTATGGGTTCAACCAGGAAGAGCAACATCACATACCATTTCTTTGAGTA
Source organism: Lathyrus aphaca (assembly GCA_963966055.1). Classification (NCBI taxonomy): domain Eukaryota; kingdom Viridiplantae; phylum Streptophyta; class Magnoliopsida; order Fabales; family Fabaceae; genus Lathyrus; species Lathyrus aphaca. The sequence goes on along the minus strand of OZ014523.1, from coordinate 202,555,366 downwards.
TCCCCTGGCAGGCATAAGACAGATTCAGGCTCTCATCACTCCTGATCATGTCCCTTTATTCATAGAACATTATGGTGGTATCCTGGACATGATCATGGACTTGGATGCATCACAGAGGAGTATGATCCACACTTGCCTTCAGTTATATGACCCTCCTCTCAGATGTTTCACTTTCCCATATTTTCAGATAGGTCCTTTGTTGGAAGAGTTTTCCATGCTGTTGGGTGTCCATATCAGAAGAGGAATTCCTTTCAACCATGAGATGACTGCTCCTAAGAATGAAGACATAGCTAAGGCTCTACATTTGGAAGTTACTGTCATTGATCATCATATGACCACTAAGGTTGGAATCCCAGGCCTTCATTTGGATTTCTTAATCACTCAGGCTATCAGTTATGCTGCAACTGGGAAATGGGAAACTGTTTGTGCCCTCCTGGCTCTTAGTATATATGGTATCATCTTGTTTGCGGACGAGCCTAAGTTTGTAAGCAAGAATTCTATCCATATCTTCATACTCAAGAATCCAATTCCTACCTTGCTAGGGGATTTCTACTACTCAGTGCATCAAAGGAATGAGAAGCAGAGGGGAAGACTAGTCAGATGTTGTGCACCTCTCTTCTACATTTGGTTGATGAGACACATGCCGAAGACGGAAGCTTTTCTGAATCCACATCAGTCAAGGAATTGGGCTAAGAGGATGACTACCCTTACTTCAGAAGACATCAGGTGGTGTACTCAAAACACCAAGGGCAGGGTCATAATTACAAGCTGTGGAGAGTATCCTAATGTACCCCTTATTGGAGTGAAGAGTTGGATCAACTACAATCCTTTGCTTTTCAAAAGACAGCTAGGGTATGCCCTGGTGTAATACCTCAAAATTTTCCCTCTCATTTCCTCAACATTTTTCATAACATTTTGTATAGCATTTTGCATACATAGCTTTAAAAAATAACCAAAAACATTGTATCATGTATAGCATAGCTGAGGCATAGGTATGTGATCAATGATTAGAGCAACTGAAGGCTATACAAAGGCAATCAAAGGGGCACAAAGCTTCTCAACCTATTGCAAGGGGTTCACAATATTCCACAAGTCTTCATTTGAAGCCGCAAGCCATGGAAAGATTTGAGTTGATCAAAGGAGGCGAGCAGTGCAATATTTCCTGATGAAAAGGGCCAAATTAGGGTTTCACTCCTACTGGGCTTCTGCATGAAGTTCTGATTCAAAGAAGATTCCATTGTCTCATATATGATTTCAAGTTCCTATGGTTCAAACTTCGTCCACAAATTCATTTTTGAAGGGGTTCGACTGGCCGGATGACTGAAAATCGAGGAATCAGGGAAAAGGAGACCGAGCTAGGTAAAAGAGGGTCGACTCCTGACTTTTAAGATCGATATCATGAAATTAGGGTTACAATGATCCTATGGTTCAAACTTGGTCAAGAAACGATGGAGGAATCATGAAAAAATCAAAGGAGAAAATCATTTGAAAAGTGGTTGATTTCACATTTCCCTCCACTTTTCCTTCCACTTTCTTTCCACACCTCCTTTCACTCTTTCCCTCTTGTTTTTCCATTCCAATTCCACTCCATTTTCCTTGGAAGCTTCTACCATAATCTACCATCTTCTAGAATATTCCTTCTCCAACCCTAACTCCATTGCTAAATCCTAACCTCATTACCAAACCATAATTTTGGATCCCAAGCCTAATTTTTGGGCCCCAAACCTAAGCCATATTTAATCCATTTTCATCCAAACCAAAGGGGAATCACACACAATTTTCATTCACAAGTTTCTTCATTCTCTCACAATCATTTTTTCTCTCTCTCACTTTTCCTCCATTTTCCCTTTCTTCACTAAAGCTTTTTGAATAAGCTCTTCAAGTTTCACATTGAAACTTGAAGATCTTAAAGCTTAGCCTCAACCTCCATTGATTTTGTGGATTATGGAAGGAGAAGCTACTGGTTTTGGTGAAGGTTTCGACTTATCGAAAGCACACGAAGTTTCAAGCATCAAGAACACATTTATTTTACGGTTTCGCGGTTTTCTCTTCGATCAAGCTCCGATTCTTGCAACAATTACCGAAGCACTTCTCCGCTTCGTAGGTTGGTGATCTAAATCACTTCTCCTTTAAGTTATTCTCTTTATCTCGCCATTTCGACATTCTTTAATTGCTTTTCGTTTCGATTGCGATCGATTACGTTTCGTTATGTGTTGCTTGCGATTTGTGATTTGTAATGGATTAGGAATTAAGGTGTAGATGGTAATAGGTTTTAGCATGTGTAAATAAGCTCCAATTGAGTAGAAATTAGTGTTAGCATGTTCCTAGGTATGTTAGGGATCATTAGAAGTGAGTTTGTGGCCAAAAGCACTTATTTCTTAACTTTTTTTCACATTCTGGTTCAGTGTTAACCGGTTAACCATTTGGTTAACCGGTTAACGGGTGCGTATTGGCCACAAAACAGGGAAGTTTTAGGTTTGTTAACCGGTTAACCAAATAACGCTGTTAATTTTTGGTTTTTTTGGCTTATTTCATAGTTTAGTTCTTGTTTCTAGTGCCTTTAAAGATCATACATGTTTAGGTATTGATTTTAGGGAATTTTTGGGTCCATTTCCAGTAGCTCATTCCCCCATTTCGAGTCGTTTCGACGCGTTTCCGTCCATGTTGTGTATTATGCGTTTTTGTGTTTCTTTGTGCATAGCTTGGTTTCTTGCATTTTGTTGCTATGTTTATGCATCATTTGGCATGTGAATAATCATGTTGCATTCTGTTTTACATGTTTCACATTGCATTAAGTCATTTTGCATTTCATTGTATCAAGATATGTTGCATTTTGCATAATCATGTATGTATGTGCATTTGGTTGCTTTTGGTTGCATACTTGATCATAACATTCACATCAATTCAATTCTGAATTTTGCATTGAGTTTGGCATTCTTGTTGACCTATGATATTGCATGTTCATAATCAATGCTCATTATGTTCATATGCCATATTCATGTGCCATACTTTGCATACTTGTTGCATAATCCATCATGTGACACATTCTTGCATAATCCTCAAAACTGTTCATGTTATTTCAATTATATATGATGGTCCATGTTCAAATGCATGTTCATGATGAGGTTGGTGCATTTTTCATTGAGTTTGTGCATTAGAAAATGAAAATAATCAAATCTGGATTTTGCATTTCATAGCTGTTTTTGCATATAGGTGCTGTAAAATGTATGCTGGTTGTTGTGTAGTTCATGTTGTTTGTGTCTTTTTACACCTATTTTCATGTTGTTTGATAGATGTAGTATGCTGTTTGTATTATGCATTGTTTTCATAGCTGATTGTGTGTTTGAGTGCTGTAAATAGTGGCTGAATTTTAGTTTAGCATAGTGTAGGCACCCTTAAACTTAAGATTGAGTCTAGTTTAGGTCCAAGTTGCATTAGGATTAAATTGTTGCGTGTTTACCTCATTCCTGTTTTAATAAAAATGCACATTAACCTTTGTTTGGTAGAGGGGAAGATTGAGGTAAGTTTCCTTCACCTTATCCTTTATTTTTTATGCATTTTCTTTATGCATTTAATTCATTTCCTTTCTTCCATATTTGTGTTTGGTAGGGTTTCCCCCTCTTTTGTAGAATCAACTTAACTTCTCTAGGAAGTAAGTTGCATTCTATTCTTTTCTCTTTAGGATTAGAAAAACCTCACTAACCATTAGGACCACCATTTTAATAAATAACTTAGGGTTGTGTCTTAGTCCCCCTTAGTTTTTCCTTTTCCGATTTGAGTCTTCTTTCTCATCTTCAAACAAAATCCAAAAAGACTTAATAAATGAATGAAAGGATTCCTTGTGTATAGCCTTATTCCATGGGGAACTTACATTCATTCCATCTTGGAATAGTGTAAGCTTGTCTAGCATGATGTACAAGTCTCATCAAGGGATTGTTTCACAAAGAAAACATAAAAGATACTTCTTCACAAAAGAAACGAAAACACTTAATAAAATTCAACAAGATAGTGAACTTAAACCCTAATCCTAGGAAACAAGTCTTGGATAAATTCTCCTTGCTTGGTGTGCTTGTTCTATTATTCCATCTTGGAATGTAGTAACAAGTACACATTCCATGTAAAAGAGTTTGAATTCACTTCCTTGTGCCAAATTCATGCAAAACTCATAAAAGACAAAAACAAACAATAAGCAACTTTCCTGCGGGAACTTCTTCTCTCATCTCATTCATTTTGAACATGAACTCGCGATGACTTTTCTCGCATGCAAGACAGTAAACGCACTCGTGCCAGACGAGCCTGCAACACCTGAGCATAGATATACACAATTCCAGCCATAAAAAACACAAACAAATAGTTCCCGATGAGGTACGTAGGCAGCGGGGTAGGGCCCGTTCGAGCACATTCTTTATTTTCCCTACATTTCCCCCTTTTATTCTCATTCTCTTTTTTCCAGTTCCCTTTCTTATTTTAGTTCCTATTCCAGTCAGCAGTTTTATTCAACAACATCTTATTTCTCACCCTTTGAAACAAACAAACAAGCATGGATCCCGTCGAGTACGGTGGACGATCTGGGGTGCTAATACCTTCCTAGGTCGTAACCGACTCCCGAACCCAGATCTTTGGTTCGCAGGACCTCGTCATTTCCTTCTTCCTCAGGTTTGTGCAGCATTACCTTTCCCATTCTTTCGGGGTAAAAATGCCTGGCTGGCGACTCTAACTTTTCCGTGCCACTTTTGCGTTTGTACTAGGATGAAAATCCCGGGAGCGACACCTAGTACACCCACCTCGAGAGCAGGACTTAGCAGAGTCTCTTTATTGTGCTATTCTGAATAATCATACAATTGTACGACAAGTAGCCTGGGCTTGGGACCACATACAGACTAAAGGGAATGCCGTTTTAGGGAAGTGTAACAACATAGCTTTAGCTCAGTACATTGAATGGTCTCGCATCAGAGGACAGATCACCCGCATGCCATTCACCCTAGAGGATGTGACAGGGTCATCAGCAGTTGAGCCTGTAGCTACAGTCAGTTTGGAAGAATTTGAGAAGCTGAAAGAGAGGAATACCCAACTTTCTGAAGCCCTGAAGAAGACCCTTTGGGAAAGGAATGATGGTCGTCTGGACATTGAGAGGTTAGAGAAGCTCCGGATCGAGCATATGACCAAGATAGAAAAAACAGAGGATTTCATCAGAAAAGCCCGAGTAAGGGAATTGGTATTGAAGAATGCTTGCAAAGAAGCTAAGATTCAGAAGGCCAGAGCTGAGCATTACCTGGAAGAGAGTCAGGCTAGATGGATCAGGATGACTAAAGCTCGTTTGCAAGAAGATCAGAAGACACTGGTTAAGATTGAGCAGCTGGAAGCCAATGAGAAGAAGAGTTAGGAAGCCCTGTTAGCAGCACAAAAGGAAATCTCAGAGTTGAAGCTCCGAGCGGGGTTGAAGAGATCAAAAGAAAAAAACAAGTACCAGAAGATGAAAAGTGCCATTGCAACTAGAAACCTTCTTATCAGGACCATCACAGAGCATCCAATTGGACCAGTGACTGATGCTCTCCTGAAAGAAGTCAAGGAAGATGACTTTGGGCTGGATGTTTGATTTCTCTTTTGCTTGTAGTTTATTTTGGTTGTACTTTAATTCTCATGGTGATTTTGTTGTATTTCTTGGCTTGATTGTATTTTGACCCACCATGGGAGCTTGTTGTAATCATAAACTATGTATTTTGGCATTTTTGTAATGTTATGGTTTATGTATTACCTGGATCTTATTTTGAACTCCGTTTCTCTTCAAAGATCTTCATTCCTAGAGGTCTGGAAGGTCAAAACCAAAAAGCCAAACCGGATACCCTTGGAAGACAAATAGACATACTGCATTGCATGTTAACCTCATTCTTTGTGTGTTTTGCAGGTGGTTTCTGTTGTTGTTTTCTCACTTTGCTGTGTGTTTCAGGAAACATTGCTCGTAGGAGGGTTTTCCCCATCAACAGAATCCACAGGTATCCTAAAAGACACAAACTTCCGAGAGTTCAGATGGACCAAGTTCAACAAGATCTGACTGACGTTAGAACTCAGATGGCTAATGAGAGAATTGAGATGAGGGCTCAGATGAACCAGTTCATGGCAGTGATGACTAGGTTGGCTCTGAGCCAGGAAATATTGAGAGAGTTAGTCGAGCGGAAAACTCCAGAAGAGAATCATCTAGGCACTGGAGGTACTAGTAACAATGATCACGGGAAGCTGCGAACAAATCCGCCTGAGTTTGGGCCCTACCTCAATCCTGAAGTCAATGTTATTGGAAATACCCAAGGAAATGCAGGAGGTCTTGTTCTACAAGAAGATCCTCAGGATGAACAGTTCCCAGTAATTAGTGCTGGGGATGAAGCCTATGATCGTCGCCTGGACGAAATAGCGGAGAAGCTAAGATCCTTAGAATCCCAAAATTCTTTGGGATTTGATGTAATGAATATGGGATTAGTAGAAGGAGTCATGATTCCTCACAAGTTCAAGCCTCCTTGCTTTAAGAAGTACAATGGTACCTCTTGTCCTCGTACACACCTTCAATCCTTTCTGGGAAGATTAAAAGCTTATACCATGGATGAGAAGCTGTGGATGTTTTATTTTGAAGATAGCTTGACCGGGGCATCCCGTGAGTGGTATTCTCAACTATCCAGAGCTACTGTCAAGAATTGGAAGGACTTAGCTGAAGCTTTCATACGCCAATATCAGTACAACCTGGATATGGCACCCAATAGAACTTTGTTGATGGGTATGTCCCAATCTTCGAGAGAAATTTTCAGGGAATATGCCCAAAGGTGGAGACAGCTTGTTGCTGCTGTCCAGCCACCTATGTCGGAAAGGGAGATGGCTGACATGTTTATGAACACATTGCAAGGTACCTACATTGACAGACTTGTTGCTTTCTCTTCCACCAGTTTTGATGATGTAGTTATAGATGGTGAGAGAATTGAGAGCTTATTGAAGATGGGTAAGATCTCTGACAACGATGCTAGCTCCACTAATGCAAGAAAACCTTTCTCAGGACCCCGAAGGACAGGTGAAACTAACTTAGTGCATATGGGAAGAGGTAGGCCCCAGTACATGCCAAGATCAGTGGCTGCTGTCACCATTCCTGCTCCAGCACCTCAACAACAGTATACTTAACAACCACAACACTTCCCACAACAACAACAATTTCTCAACAGAGATCTTACAACAACAACAATCAGCAACAACGTCCTTTCCAACAAAGGCCTTCACAAGTTAACCGGGTTATCAATCCCATCCCGGTGCCCTATGCTGCTTTATTCCCCCAATTACTGAAGCTCAATCTGATAGAGTTAAGGACTCTGGCTCCACCATATCCCCAGAATCTCCCAAGGAACTATGATGTCAACGCCAGATGTTCCTTCCACTCCAATGCACCTGGCCATACAACAGAGAAATGTAGGGCCTTACACATGAAGGTTCAAGATTTGATTGATTCTAAGGCAGTCAACTTTGCATCCCCTCCAAGTGTTACCAAGAATCCTATGCCTAGCCATGGTGGGCCTAGGATAAATGCCATTGAGGAGGATCAACCAGTAAGCCTAATTGACAATGTTGCAAGTATTCAAACACCTCTAGCCAAGGTGAAAGCCCAGCTTTTGAAGTGCCAAGTATTTCCAGGTTGTGAGGCCCATTGCGAAGCTTGCAAGATTTCTACCAACGGTTGTGCAAATTTGAAGACCAGTATCAACAGTCTTATTAGAGAAGGCATTTTACAGATCACTTCAACAGTTTCATCTCCTACAACATCAACAACCATTCCTCCTACAACTCCAACAAACATCACTTCATCAGATATAACAGATATCACTCCTACAACTTCAACAACAATCATTCCAACAGATTCTTCTACAACATCAACAACCATCCCTTCTTCAACTTCAACAGACATCAGTTCAATAACATCTTCTACAGTAACCATCAACAATGACATTTCCACAGTCACCATCTATTATGACCCAACAATAATCCATGTTCCAGATTCTTTCAACGTCTCACATCAACACCAGCAACTTTCATCACCTACACCATCTCCAGTCAGACCTCCTGTCACCATTTACTATGAACCTCAGACTATCACAACTCCTTCTTTCGTAACAATCAGTCTGGTTACCATCACGGTACCTGAACTAGTTCCATATGACAACAACAGTATCGTACCTTGGCATTACGGCTCAGATCTATATTGCGACGGAAATAAAACCAATCTTGATTCTTCAACTTCTTCACCACAAATTGATAATGTCGGGGGAGGCATAGGCTTCACTCGAAGCGGACGTCTCTTCGCGTCACAATTCCCAAGAGTTAATGTTGAAGCAGAAGTTGCTGCTAAAGAAAAAGGCAAAAGTGTGGTGCCTGAAGAACCAATTGCTAAATAAACTCAGAAGACGTCCTTTGATCAGGATATGGACGAGTTCATGAGAATTATCAAAAAGAGTGACTACAAGGTTGTGGACCAGCTCCATCAAACACCCTCCAAAATCTCTATTCTATCACTACTAATGTGTTCTGAGGCTCACAGGAATGCATTACTCAAAGTCCTGCATGCAACTTATGTGCCGGAGGAGATTACAGTTAATCAGCTAGAAACGGTGGTTTCAAATGTCAATACTAGCCATGGGCTAGGTTTTACTGATGTTGATCTGACTACGGAGGGCCGTAACCACAATAAGGCTTTACATATCACCTTGGAGTGCAAAGGTGCTGTACTTTCTCATGTCTTGGTTGACATTGGGTCATCCCTCAATGTCCTTCCAAAGAAAGCCTTGGTCAAGATGGAGTATGATGGTCTTGCACTTCGCCCGAGTAACCTAGTTGTGAGATCCTTCGATGGCTCTAAGAGATCGATTCTCGGAGAAATTGAGTTGCCTGTGGTAATTGGCTCACAGATTTTCAAAACTATCTTCTATGTGATGGACATTCAGCCTGCCTACAGCTGCTTGTTGGGTCGACCCTGGATTCATGCCGCCGGCGCTGTAACATTGACCCTTCACCAGAAGTTAAAATACGAGTGAGAAGGCCAAGTTATCACCATTTGTGGGGAGGAGGACATATTTGTTAGTCATCTGGCTACCTATAAGTACATTGAGATGGATGGCGAGATCCATGAAACAATGAGTCAGGGTTTTAAGGCTCTCAATGTCAATGAAGCAACAGCTGAAGTGTCTGGTACTTCAATCTCTTCTTACAAGCAAGCTCAGAAGGTTGTTGAAGACGGGAATGCCCAAGGATGAGGCAAGCTGCTGCAAGTTGAGATCAAGGAAGATAAGTTCGGTTTGGGTTAAAAACCATCTTGACAGATCCAAGAGGAGGCTGCTGAAGCTCCCAAGTTTATCAGTGGGGGAATGCTGACCCCAGATGTAATCAACAATGTGGAAGATGAGGATGAAAGCGACTTCAACCTGGAAAGCTAGATTCTTCCAAGAGTCCCGGGCCAAGAAGTCCTCAATTGGTCTTCCCAGGAAATTATAAGGGTTACTGCTGCAGAGTAATTATTATTTCCTATTTAAGCATGCATCAAGTCCTGCATCTTGCCCAAGGTGTCAGGACTCATTTTGTAATAGGTCCATATATGTATTTTGTGCAAATGAATGATTAATGAACAATGGATATCTTTTGCAAACAATCTTTTCGCTTACTGTCTTTTCATTTTTGTTATTTTCGCACAAAACAATAAATGGAAATGTTTTTCTTAATAAACTTCATTCACTTTTTTTCTAAATAAGATAAAATCAATCACTAAAATGAACAAATCTCAACCCTTGCAGAGATAATCCTCCAGATTGCACCGACAATGACACTGCTATGACCTTGTATGACTTCGACAATCCGATTAATCAAGAAGATGAATGGGTTGATGAAGACTATGATTTACCTGAAGAGTTGGCAAGGTTGTTGAGACAAGAGAAAAAAGTGATTTCTCCTCATCAGGAGGAGGTTGAAACTGTCAATCTTGGTACCGAGGAAGATATGAAAGTGGTGAAGATCGGGGCCAGTCTGCAAGCTCCAGTGAAAGAACAACTCATCAATATGCTTCGGGAATATGTTGATGTGTTTGCTTAGTCCTATCAAGATATGCCAGGTTTGGATACGGATATTGTCATGCATAGGTTGCCATTGAAAAAAGATTGTCCGCCAGTTAAACAGAAATTGCGTTGTACTCGCCCAGACATGGCCATGAAAATCAAAGAGGAAGTACAAAAGCAGTGGGACGCTGGTTTTCTTGCTGTAACTAGTTACCCGCCGTGGGTTTCTAACATTGTACCCGTACCTAAGAAGGATGGCAAGGTGCGTATGTGTGTGGATTACCGGGATTTGAACAGAGCAAGCCCAAAAGATGATTTCCCATTACCTCATATTGATGTATTGGTGGATAACACGGCTCAGTTCTTGGTATTCTCTTCCATGGATGGATTTTCTGGATACAATCAGATTAAGATGTCACCTGAAGACATGGAGAAGACAACCTTCATCACACCTTGGGGCACATTCTGCTACAAGGTAATGTCGTTTGGTCTAAAGAACGCCGATGCAACATATCAATGGGCTATGGTAACATTATTCCACGATATGACCCATAAGGAAATCGAGTGCTATGTGGATGATATGATTGCCAAGTCCCTTACAACAGAAGAACATTTGGTGAACCTACTGAAACTATTCAAGCATCTGAGGAAGTATCAATTAAGGTTGAACCCCAACAAATGCACATTCGGGGTACGTTCTGGTATGCTGCTGGGTTTTATCGTAAGTGAAGGAGGAATCGAGGTTAATCCCGATAAAGTCAAAGGTATTCAGGAAATGCCTTCACCTAAGACTTAGAAAGAAGTTTGAGGGTTCTTAGGTAGATTGAACTACATCTCAAGGTTCATATCTCATCTCACTGCAACCTGCGAACCATTATTTAGGCTGTTAAGAAAAGAGCAAACAGTCAGGTGGAACGATGATTGTCAGAAAGCTTTTGACAAGATCAAAGAATATCTGCAAAAACCTCCAATTCTCATGCCTTCAGTTGAAGGAAGACCTCTAATCATGTATCTGACAGTATTAGAAGAGTCAATAGGGTGTGTGTTGGGCCAGCAGGACGAGTCTGGTCGAAAAGAGTATGCAATATACTACCTAAGCAAAAAGTTTACCGACTGTGAACAACGTTATTCATTGCTCGAGAAAACTTGTTGTGCTTTAGCGTGGGCTGCTCGCCGACTAAGACAATATATGTTGACTCATACTACCTTATTAATCTCAAAGATGGATCCATTCAAGTACATATTTGAGAAACCAGCACTTACCGGAAGGGTTTCCAGGTGGCAAATGATTCTAACAGAGTATGACATTCAATACACCTCTCAAAAGGCCATCAAAGGCAGTGTATTGTCTGACTATCTGGCTGAGCAACCCATTGATGATTACCAGCCTATAAGATTTGACTTCCCTGATGAAGACATCATGTTATTAAAAGAAAAAGATTGTGAAGAGCCTATTCATACTGAAGAGCCTGACCCAGAAGAAGCATGTACTATGATGTTTGACGGGGCGGTTAATTGCAACGGTCCTGGGGTTGGTGCAGTGCTTATTACACCAAAAGGAGTTCATATTCCTTTCTCAGCAAGGCTCACCTTTGCTTGCACTAATAACGAAGCAGAATACGAAGCTTGTATCATGGGTCTTGAGGAGGCCATTGACCTCAGGATCAAAACCTTGAATGTATTCGGAGATTCAGGAGCATCTGATTCCCTACCGTGACTATACGAGGAGAATGTTGACCTTCTTCACAACAGTTAAGCTTGAATACATCCCTCGATATGAGAATCAGTTTGCAAACGTTTTGGCTACCATTTCATCCATGATCAAAGTACAAGCTGTTAATTATGTACCCCAGATTTTGGTATCCAGACTGTAAAGATCGGCATATGTATTCTCTGTGGACACTACCACTGACAACAAGCCTTGGTTCCACGACATCAAATGCTTCTTGGAAACTCAGATGTACCCACCCGGGGCATCGTCAAATGATAAGAAGACATTAAGAAGGCTAGCCGGTAGTTTCTTCCTCAATACTGATGGTTCTTTGTATAAGCGAAACTTTGAGATGGTCTTACTCAGATATATTGACAAGAAGGAAGCAGACCTACTAATGTACGAAGTACATGAAGGTTCTTTCGGTACCCATGCCGGAGGACATGCAATGGCGAAGAATTTATTAAGACCAGGTTACTACTGGATCACAATGGATGCAGAATGACGTGCCTATGCTTGAAAATGTCACAAATGCCAGATCTACGCATATAAAGTGCATGTGCCTCCGAATCCTTTGAATGTAATGTCTTCGCCTTGGCCATTCGCCATGTGGGGAATTGACATGATTGGAAAGATCGAACCGACTACTTCAAATGGTCACAGATTCATCCTGGTAGCCATTGATTACTTCACCAAATGAGTTGAAGCAGCTTCGTATGCAAATGTCACCAGGCAAGTGGTAGCTCGATTTCTGAAAAGGGATATCATCCGTCGATATGGAGTTCCCGAGCGAATCATTACTGATTTCCAATTTGAACAACAAGATGATGGTAGAACTTTGTCGGGACTTCAAAATTCAACATCACAACTCTTCTCCTTACAGGCCAAAGAAGAATGGTGCTGTTGAGGCTGCTAACAAGAACATCAAAAAGATTGTGCAAAAGATGGTAGTCACCTACAAAGACTGGCACGGCATGCTACCATTTTCCTTGCATGGGTACCGAACCTCTATCAGAACATCCACTGGGGCAACACCTTATCAGCTTGTGTATGGTATGGAAGCTATCTTACCTATTGAAGTTGAACTACCCTCCTTACGGGTAATGATAGATATGAAACTGGATGAAACAAAATGGGTCTGATCTCGATATAATCATTTGAGTCTGATTGAAGAAAAGAGATTAGAAGCCATCTGTCATGGGAAGTTATATCAAAAGTGAATGAAGAAAGCCTTCAATCAGAAAGTCAGACCTCGGGAATACCAAGTGGGAGAGCTTGTTCTGAAAAGAGTTCTTCCTCCTCATACAGTCCACAGGGGAAAATGGACGCCAAACTATGAAGGCCCATTCATAGTAAAGAAAGTCTTCTCCGGTGGAGCACTGATGCTCACTACTATGGATGGCAATGATTTCTTATCTCCTGTGAATTCAGATGTAGTTAAAAGATACTTCGCATAAATAACCCGCTGGACATAAGAACAGAATGTAAGTCCAGGCAAAAATAGGGCATCCCGGCGAGTCAAAAACAGAATAAAAGACTCGAGAAAAAATAAGGGAAAATTAAAAAAAAATGTACACCCGTTGAGTTTAAAAGCCACATCGGACAACTCAGGCACAAATGGGTATCCCGGTGGATTGAAAACCCCGAAAGGGCGATCCATGCAAAATCAGGGAAAAATCGAACGACTACATTCTGAATTCGTCTGTATCACTCACAACATGGCAAGCTTTGAAAGGATATAGCGTCAGTCAGAATCATCCTTCTTCAGAAAGCAAGATAAGAAGAATGTCAAGGTCATATATGTCACAGCAAAGGAAGCCCACTGGAGTGTCAACTTCAACATTGCCAACACTTTTATTTTCTCAATTTTACCGCAATCTCCTCATTTCAGGGATTCGCTTTTTCACTGTACTTGCCTATTCAGGGCACACAAATCAATAAAATCAGAATATTCAGTCACACTTTGATTTGTATAGTTTTGTTTCGTTTGCAAAAATGTCCAAAGTTCATAATACAACGCTTGCATAAAAACATATAAGCCATTTTCAATATATGCTTGCAGGAAATATGCACTCTTGAGTAAATCTAACTCCTATGACGGAATCCGGTTGAGGATACCTTAGGACAATTGTGCGTTCCTTTTTAACTGGTTGCAGGTACTCAAGCCAGACGATCTTTCATAGCATGAGGCATATCAAACATCATATCCCCAGCCAAGTCAGCAATAACCTCATCAGCAGGATTACTTGACGGGAGTATCCCCCATGAAGCTGTTATCCCTACGGAGGACCCTTTGAGAAACTCATTAAATCCCCAGCATGTCGCTTGGACGAAAGAGTTGCAACAAATTACCTCCCAGAAGTTCCCTCCTCCCTAAGCAGGATCTACCGAGCAATGTCTGACGGTTTTTCCCCCAGCAAAGTAGCCAGGAACTTTCTATTCCCCATCAGAGTTGCCAGGGTTTTCTCATCCTTAGCAGAGCCGGTAGAATTGTTGTTCCCCATCAGAGTTTCCAGGATTTTCTCATCCTCAGCAGAGCCGGCAGAATTGATGTTCCCCATCAGAGTTGCCATTTTCTCCCCAGTAGAGCAATGCCTGAAATACTATTCCCCAACGAAGTTGCTGAAGCCTTCTTATCCCCAGCATGGGTCTCTTCAACAGAAGCTTCCCCGTCCAGGATCCCCACGGATTCCTTCCCCCAGAGTGCCTCAGATTCCATAGAAAGATCATTTAGTGATCCTCTCTCCCCACAGATCTATCAGTGATCCCTTTCCCCAACGGAGTTTTCCCTCCAGACGGATCACCCAGAGATCTTTCCCACTGTAGGATCCGGATCTCGGATTGGTTCTCTCATTTTGCATAATCATAGCATTCACATCATTTTCCCCAAAATAAGCGTAGCATTCCGTCTAATACGGAGCATTACGGAAAAAAACAAACATTTGTATGATCATAAGCCAGGTTTGAGCCAATCACCTGCAAATACATCATCACTTCACCAGCAATATACAAATTTATCCCCACAGACAAATCCAAAATACCTTTTGCACTCTCAATACAGACACTTGTTCATACTTGTACATATTCTTTTTGGACACTCGCCCGTATCATACTTTCCCAGCAAGTCAAAACACTCGTCCGTGTCCCTTGCTCAATCTTTTGACACTCGTCCGTGTCTTGCACATATTTCCTCAGCAGGTCAAACACTTGTACATACTTATACGCAATCCTCTGATACTCTTTCGTATCTTATATATATCACCTCCTCGGTAGATCAACACTCGCCCGTGTTCCTTGTTTAACCGATTGACACTCGTTTGTATTATCATCCTTAAAACGCGTGTTAGCGTTTGCTTCTATCGATACTAGTCTGTATCATGGTCATAAGGATGCTCGTCCACATCTTTAGTCTATACACACTGTCAAAACACTTATACCTTTTATTTCAAAGCGTAAGCACTTGTCCGTGTTTACCATTCCCCAGTAAGTCCCCAACAAAACAATCTCTTTCTATCTGACATTCGTCCTATGTCGTGATATTTTCGGCAGTCGTCCCCTGCCAGGTGATCATCCTTCACCTTTTGATGATCGTCCTTCATCATTTTATCCGATGTCCGTCCCCATCGTTGATCCTCTTATCCGACATTCGTCTTATGTCGTGATACTTTCAGCAGTCGTACCCTGCTAAGTGATCGTCCTTCACCTTTGGATGACCGTCCCTCATTCTTTCCCTAGTGGAACCCCCATTGTTGGAACTTTCTATCCGGCATTCGTCCTATGTCGTGATATCGTTTTAGCAGCTGTCCCCTGCTAGGTGATCGTCCTTCGCCTCTTTTGATGACCGTCCCTCATCATTTATCTGATGGCCGTCCCCATCGTTGATTTTTGTTATCCGACATTCGTCCTATGTCGAGATAATCCTCGAGAGCAGCCATACCCTGCTAGGTGATCGTCCTTCACCTCTTGATGATCGTCCTTCATCATGCTTATCCGATGGCCGTCCCCATCGTTGATCTTTTCAATCCGGCATTCGTCCTATGTCGTGATATTTTCAGCAGCCGTCCCCTGCTAGGTGATCGTCCTTCACCCTTTGTTGACCGTCCCTCATCATTATTTCATTCATTCTTTTACCCGATGGCCGTCCCCATCGCGGTTTATTTACTCTTTAACCTGATGTCCGTCCCTGTCAGTGCTTTCCTCATTTCTTTAATCCCCAGAGAATTTTATTTCTTTACCCGATGGCCGTCCCCGTCGTGGTCTCTTTATTTTCCAGCATGATGGCCGTCCCCGTCATTACTTTACTTACCGTTTTCATCCCCAGTAGTCGTCCTCCATCTCCTTCATTTAATACTCATACTATACTAAAGTTCATAAAAGTCAAGAGATCACAAAGCATGGCAAAGGCATAGGGACAAACTTAAGGATTCCTGCACAAATGACCTAAAATTAGGGTTTTGGTTTCAGAGGCCTTAACCTCAATGTTTTTGGTCATTCTTGTTTCTAATGGTCTCAATATGTTATAAGGAGCATGTGTACCAAATTTGATGAAGAAATTCATTGTGGAAGTCATCTGATCAACTGGTAACTTATTGTGCAAGAAAAGTTAGAATCAGGGCATCTGAGGCCACCATCAATGGAACCAAAGGATCATTTTCATCAAATTGAGGTTCTATGATCTTTATTTGATCTTAGAAGTGGTTAGAAGTGCACAAGATTGAAGAATTTCAAGCCATTTGCAAACATGCTATTTTTGGACATGACTTGTAATGGAAACTTTCCATTTTGGGAAAGATTTTCAACCTCCTCTTTCTTGATAAAAAATGCTTCAAATGAAAAATCCTTAAACATGAAATTTGTAGATTGGATCTTTCCATTTTCAAAACGTACAAGAACTCCTCTTGATTCATCCTAGAACTCAAGATATGATCTTTCAAAGTTGGGAAAAATCCTATAAATTTCAAGTTCATGCCAAAGAGGGATTTTTGCAAAATCAAGTTCTAAGCACTTTCATGACCTCTAATTGACATCTAAGCATCATAACAACATCATATGACTTGCCTTGATAGGAATTATGCCTTGTATTGCAAGATTCTACAAGCCATTTTCAAAAATTCTAAAAGGGGCCAATTTGCAAAACACATGCTATCTCTTATATCATGCCATCCAAATCATCATAGACCATCCAACGGCCATCCTTGATGCAAGCTGAGGCAGGACAAGCCCCCAAGCCAGGTCTTACCAGTGCCCATACCTCATAGTACACAATATTGACTTTTTGCAAAAACCTCCCATACCAATCAGCCTGTGCCACAACAACTTTCTGATCAATCCCATTGGCCTATACTAACATCATGGACTTCATTTCATAACACACACAAGCCTGAATCAAGCATAAGCTCAGTTTCACCAAAAATCCTCAAAAACCTTCATTCCTTCGAAACTCCCTCCACAACCACTAAAACTCAAATATTTCTTCACCATTCAACTCACCATCATCCATAGAACACAAAGCATCCATTATTTTGTCCTAAAAGCTCCTTAATCAAAGACATGATTTCTGCCTTAGCAGAACCGAATCTTCAAAACCAAGCCATACAAACTTGTTTCAAGTCTTCCATAAGCCTCAGGGGATCAAGTGGAATGGATTAGCATAAAGGAGAGGTCCAGAAAGCTCAGAACTGCAAAGCTTCATCTCAGGTAGTCACCAAAAACGTTTTTTCCAGAACTCCTATTTTAAGTTCCAATGTGAAAGAACATGCTTCACTGATCATTCTATGCTTTGTATTTTTGAAAATGGTGGAGAAATGGCGATGTATGGTTGCTCTGAAAGTTTAACCCTAAAAATTTGTTTATTTCGATTCAGCCTATTGATGAGAATAAATGTGTTTTGCTTGTTGATTATTGTTCTATGATGTTTGGGGTGTGATTCTGGGCAGGATTTGTGGGCTTTAGTGGCTTATAGGAGAAGTTGAGTTTTTTATTCGCCGGAGAAGACGACTGGAGCTTGTCTCCGGTCGCCTGAGTGTCATTAGGGCTAATCTCATTAATTAGCCAGGTTTGAATGTAGGCCCTTGGATCTTTGCTTCCCGTGCGTGTTGGACGGCCCAGATGCATCATTAACCCTAATCTTTTAATTAATTAGTTTTAATTAGGTTTAATTAATTTAAAATCTCAGAATCAATCATGGCCTTTCATTTGCGCGCCAGTCAACATAGGTTCAAATCCCAGCCACCAGATTGTTTGACTTCTCATTTTTATTTCATTTTATTTCTTTTATTTCACATAATTATTATAAATAGCAAAAAAACATTTTAAAAGTCTCATTTTCTGCATTTTTACTTTAAATATTTTTCTTAACTCAAAAACATTTTTTATTTTAATTTTTGCATTAAAAAGGTATTTTTAAAACATTTAAATGTTTTATTAATTAATTAATTGATTTTAATTAATTAAAAATGCATTTAGGTTTCTAAAAATCACAAAAAAATTCATGAAGCATTCTTAGAACTTGATTCTTTTTAACCATGACGAGTTTGAACTTAATTCTTTTTGCATTGTTTCACATATTGCATATGGTTTCTAGGTTATTTATATCACATTTTTGCATTGCATTTCCAATTTGATTTGCATTTTTTCCTTAGAAGTATCCAAAAACCCTAGTTAACTTAGGAAATCCATAACTTTCACTAGGTTAAGCTTCTGACCTTCTCCTTTGGTGAGTGATCTTGTATATGTTTAGTGTTTGTTTGAGTTCATTTCAAATTTTTATCATGATGTTTGCTTCTATTTTGGTCATATGCATCTCATGTTGCCTTAAAACCCTATTTTCTCATGTTCATTTGCATTCATCTTTGCATAGCTCAATCATATGAACTTGCCATGACATTTTAAGCATTTGTATGACATCTTAGACCTATTAAGACATGATAGAACATTGCTTGATTATTTATTCATTAATTTTCTATGTTTTGCATTTATTACATTCCATGTGTATCCAAGTGTTTTCATGCTTCTGAACATGCTTCCATTACATCTCATCCTTGTATGAACATTCATAAGCATTATGTATGACTTTGCATCATCTCATAACACATTTTCCTTGCATATTCACTTCTGGTTTTGGTCTTTAGATCTTTATTCATCTCATTTCCTTTTGCTTTATGTCTTATGCATCCATACTAACATTTCAGGGGCTTATGGTAAGTTGTTTGGGATGTGGATTTGCCTTCAAATCCCACCTCTTCTCATCTCTTCATTTGAATATTTTGTTTGTCTTTGAAGTGAACTCGCTTCACTTATGCTCCCTCATTCTTACTTTCTTTCTTTTAAGTTACTTATCTTCTCCAGGAAGTAAGTAACTTATTATTTCTCTCCTTCTCTTTTCATCTGCTTCTTCTTTCTTGGTGGCTTCCTGAAGATCTTCCTTAAGCCTCACAAACCATAGGATATCCAAGCATGATAATTTTTAGGGTTGTATATAGTCTCCCTTTAGTTTTTACCTTTGAGTCTCCTTGAGTCTCTCTTCTCATCTCATAATCAGAGGCTAAACACTTAAAGCTTTAGGACTTTGAATTAGGGTTATGCCTGTATCCTTATCTTAGGATGGAGTGTATAACTTTAATCCTAAGTGTTAAACCTTTAATTTGTTTACACCTCTTAATCAAAACACTTAATAATAATCAAGACATAAGCTTGTAACTTGGGCCTTACATTAGGGTTCCATCTCTTCCTTTTGGTTAAGAGGGACTAACCCTAGTGTTTAATGGACAAGTCCCCCTCAAGTTGTCTTACAAACTTAAAACTCACTTCTTAATCTCACCCTTTAATTAAAATCCACTTAATAAAGGCTTGTTATATAATGAATTTAATCCATAACCATGGATTAAGTTGAGGAGTCTTCCTCAGCTTAAGTGTTCTCATCTATCATCCTTCTCTTAGGATGGTGTAATGAGTTCACTATTCCCTGATTAGAGATTAAACTCATTACTTAACACTAAACAAAAACCCAAAAACATCTTAATAATCACAAGTAGGTTAATGATCTTAATCCTACATCATCATGGTAATTAAGTTGAAATGCTTATCTCACGCTTAAGTAGGCTCATTATCCCTAATTAGGGAAGATATAATGAGTTTACAACCTTTGATTTAGACTTAAGCTCATTATCCTATGCAAAACACCAAAAATAATTAAAAACTGAAAACACAAAAACAAACAATAATCGTCTCCTCCAGGATTCTTTTCTCATCACACTCATTCACAAACGAGAACTTGCTTCTTCCATATAATGCAAGACAGTTAGCACTCGATCCAAATGAGTCATACACTTGAGCATAGACAAGTAAGCAGTTCACAGTCAAATCATTTTAAGTCTCTTTGAGTTGAACTACGGTGTTCTGACTTCCTCATTGCACGAGAGGATACGTAGGCATAACTTAACAATTATCGAACAAAAGTCTGTTTGTCTCCCTTCTCCTTCCAGCTTTCTTTCTAAGCCTTAGTTCTTGAGCATTCACCCACCATGTTTGCACTGACACATATTCCATTCATTCCTAACTTTTCATACACAGTCAGCACATACACTACCCCTTTTAAACACAATCAAGTAAGCGTGGATCCTATCGAGTACGATAGACGATTTGGGTGCTAATACCTTCCCACATCGTAACCAACCCCCTTTCTCAGTTTCTTTGGTTCGCAACTGTCTTATCCATACCCTTCTAGGTTTATGCAGCATTACCTTTCCTTCGGGATAAAAATGCCTAGCTAGCGACTCTATTCAACCTCAACCTCCAACATCACCGACCGTTCGCGTCTGCACCGGGGACATAAAGTATTTTTGGGAGCGACAACGTCTCATCAGAGAGTGAGAGTAAGCGGATCCATGGAGGGCGCATAACTCCGTGATCGATTTGAAGAAAGTTGCGGCGGTGTGAGGAGCCGTTTTCCAATGGTGTTTTTCAATAAGAATAAGAAGAAGAATTACGGTGTAGCAGAGAAGAAGAGGGATATTCGTTCCCTTTATTTTATGGATTAGGGTTTCATATCAATAAATTTTCATGTGGTTTGGGCCTCCATGAGATTCCATGAATCTTCTAATTACACCATCCATATTCTTTTTGCACCCTCTCATGCCATCAACAATTGGATTTGGGCCAACCCCATTCAGGTCCTATTCAGACACTGCATTTACTTCAACACCCATATCTGCGCCCTGGATCTTTGATTGGGCCATTACACTATTGTTTTGGCTATTTGCACCCTCAAATTTCACTTCACACCCCCTGCGAAACTGATATGAGGAGGTTGGGCCTTTGGCCCTTATTTTACTTTTATGCACCCTTATATGGCTTATTTACCTCCTCCGTTCTTTAGGTTTTTTTAGGAATTTCTAAATTAATTTTTCTTGTAAAAATTTGTTAGTTAATTTTATTGTTAGATAATTTTTGTGGATTAATTCATTGATCCATTTCTTGACAATTTTTAATTAGATTTTTTATCATGATTTTAATTATCATTTGTGAATTAATTTTGGACTAATGTGTTCATGAGTTTTTGATCGATTGGTATTGATTTCGATTATGGTAAAGCTTCACAAAGCCATTATGGAAGATAAGCATTTATTTTTCTCATGGGAGATTACAAGACCTTGCATGAAGTTTTTGGGTTTCTTTTATGTGAAGAATCGTCACTTCGATCAAGTAAGTAATCTCGATTTTAACGACTTTTACGCATCATTCTAGTTTGTATGCGGCTTAGGATTATATAACTTAAGGTACATATTGAGCCCTCCCACCTGAGGCACTGGATTTACTTGTGATATGTATTGATATGTGTCGATTTCGGAGCTTAGGGATTAGGTTATAGATTGTAGAATTCGCTTCCTTTCACTTTCCCTTAAAACACCGTTTTTTCCCGTTTCGTCGCAATTATTAAAAATAGTTTTGAGTGTGATAAAATTTTGGAAAACTTCATGAGTGATCCTTATCCTCTTGATTAATTTTTTATAATTTTTGTTTCCAGGTTTGGTTGGGTTTAGTAATTAATTTGGATTTTTCATTCCAAGCTGTCCCAAAATGAATGGTTTTGACATAAGGGACCAAAAACCATTTTTTCCAATAGGTGTGAGACCTATTTTTTGTGTAATTAACTGCTGGAATTTTTGAAATTTTGATTCTACTTAGGCTTTTTTTTCATAATTTTTGGTGCCCTTTTTGATCCACTTTGTGGAGTTGTTTTTCGGCGATCATGCCTTGTTATCTTGCACATTTAGTAAATTGTTATGGAACTTTGGTGCATAATTTTGTGAAATACTTTTATACCATGCAATATATTGACTTCACTATGTCAGGGATTTAATTTTATAATTTTTCTAGCCTTTTTGCTATTTTGCATGTCACCTAGATTATAGGTCCGATTATGTGCTTAATTGTTCCATACCCTAGATGTTAGGAAGGCATTCATGCCATTTTCTTGAGATACCTTTTGGTAACTTTTAGGAGTTAATTATAGGTCATTTTTAGGTCCTTAATTCCAGTTATAGGTCACTTCTTGAACCATACTCTTTTGATATGTTTTTGTGTTTCAAAGTGCATACTCATGTGAACATGTTTAACTTAAACTTGTTTCTCTTCTCTCCTAAATGTTAACATGAATTATGTGGGGGTCATTAATGGATATTCATGAATTATAATTTCATCTCATACCTTATATGCTACTGACCCATAATCATCTCATGCATATCCATATGACATTCATCCTTAACTTGCATCATTTGTGATCTTATGCGATGTTTGCTACATTTCTTCTCACATATTCTTCTCCTAGCTCCATATGCTTAAACCATTACATCCATGATGGTATTTTCATTTATCCATATTCATATGCATTCACTACTGACTTTGATACTCATTTCATGTATTAATTCATGCTTGTATGCCATATGCACTCATACTTCATCCATGAACCCTAACTTGTATTTAGGTGAACTTATGTGAACTTTTTGTACATAGTTTGACTTAGTTTGAAATTGTGAGGTATCCTAGCATGCTTAGGTACCTATAGAATGTAGCTACTGACTTTAGAAGTCATGAACCTTTAGGTACCTTCACCTTAGACTTTGGTCTTATTTTGAACTCTAGTTCCATTCTAAGACGGGTGTAGTACTTAATTGCTTTTATGCTTTGATTTTGCTTTCAATATGCTTTGTAAATCTAACCTTGGTTTTGTAGGGATTTTGAGGTAAGCCTTGATTATACTACTTCTTCCTCATCTCTTTATGCTTTCTAAATGTGATTGCCTTAGCACTTTGTGCTTTGCTTGTATAGGCTTTCCCCGTTCTTAGAAACAACTTAACTTCCTTAGGAAGTAAGTTGAGTTCTAATTTCCTTTCTATTATTTTCCTTTAATCATTAGGATTAGAAAGCCACACAAACCATTAGGATCACCTTTGGAATATAATAAATAACTTAGGGTTGTGTCTTAGTCCCTTATTTTGTCCTTTTGCAACTTGAGTGATTCTTTCTCATCTCAAAGATAAACAACAAAACACCTGATAAAGGTCGAGCTTTCTCATGCACCAGGAGACTTTGCCATGGAGTACTTGCACACATCCCATTTAGGGTGAGGTGTAAGGCATCTATCATGATGAACAAGTCTTAGTATGAGGATGTCTCAGAAAAAACAAAAGCAAAAACACTTCTTCTCATAAAAGAAAAAACAACAAATAATAAGCGTACTTTCCTGCGGGAATTTTCTTCTCATCTCATTCATTCTAAAACGCGAACTTGCGACGACTGGTCTCATTTGCAAGATGGCAAACACACTCGTTCCATACGAGCCTGCAACACCTGAGCATAGACATAAACAGTTCCAGCGATAAAAAACACAAACAAAGTTCCCGCCTGGTTAGGCGAACTACGTCGACTCTGATCCTCATTTTCTCAATGAGGTACGTAGGCAGCGGGGTAGGGCCCGTTTGAGCATATTCTTTATTTTCCCTACATTTTCCTCTTTTACTTTCGATCTCTTTTTCCAGTTACCTTTCTTTTCTCATTCCAGTTCCAATAGCGGTTTTGTTCAGCAACAACATTTTATTTCTCACCATTTGAAACAGACTAACAATTGTGGATCCCGCCGGGTACGGTGGACGGTCTGGGGTGCTAATACCTTCCCAGATCGTAACGGACTTCCGAACCCAGATCTTTGGTTCACAGGACCTCGTCCTTTCCTTTTCTCAGGTTTGTGCAACATTACCTTTCCCATTCATTCGGGATAAAAATGTCTGGCTGGCGACTCTACCTTTTCCGCACCACTTTCGCGTTTGTACTAGGATGAAAATCCTGGGAGCGACACTCAACATAGTGTTTTTTACTAAGTTCATAACCCCTACTATTTCTCTTTACTTTGATCCCCAAAAGTGTATCAAGTAGTCAAAGATCATTCATCTTGAATATGGAAGTTAGAAACCTCTTTGTTTCTACAATTCCATTCATCTCGTTGCTAATGATTAATCATATAATCATATAATCAATATGGAGATAAATGAATATCTTAATATTCTCACACAACTTTACAAACACTTGTAATAAGAATCAGATGAAGAAGGTTTTTAGATGATCATGCATGATGATACAAGAAGGTTTTAGATGAAGTGAGAAATGAAAATATGAGCAATTTAAAATAGTATAATATAAATTGCAATGAGTACCTTATTTACTTGTCTCAAATATTCACTTGAATTTCATGTTAAACCTTATTGATTGACTTCATCATTGATGTTCATGACACTTTTGATTATTTTCTTCTTTGAAATCTTTGTCTTCTTCGAAATTGAACTAGATATAAGATGCATTCCTCACAATCTCCTCATTTTGATGATGACAAAATCTTTTAATTCTTGTTTTTATAATGATTGAAAAGTATCCCTTAAGTTGTGTGTCTCCCCTTAATTGGTGAATCTTACAATGGCAAAGTCAAACTTTTGATGTCATTGTTTCAGTGCTTGTTTTAGTTCATACAAGGATTTGACAAGTTTGCACGCTATTACATAAAAGCATATAACCTCATGGTTTCTCCATGTAAATCTTATCACCGAGATCTCCATTTAGGAATGTTGTTTGGCATCCATAAGGTTATGAAAATAAGATAAATGATACTCTAGTTTTTATTATGCCACCTAGTGCATATATGTTGAAATTATCAACACCATCTTTTTGTCTAAAACCTTTGGCTATTAATCTATCATTGCAGGTGTTAGTCTATCATCACACTATGATACTTCCTTCTAAACACCCACTTGCATATCCAATAAGACTTAATCCTTTAGGTAGATCAACGAGTTCTCAAGTATGATTTAAAATTGTTGAATCCATTTCATCTTGGATAACATCCTTCTAAAAAAAGTAGAGTCCTTTGAAGTTATTGCTTCCTTATAAGTATTAGGATCATATTCCACTTGAAGAATAGGAACCTTACGAACACAATTCTCATTATTTCCTTCCACTATATAAATAAATAAAATTATTATCAATTTTGTTCAGTCTTTGATCCTTAGTCTTTCAGACTCTCTTTCTTATTCTAAGTTTAAATTGTTTTTCAACAATTAGTGACAAACTTCCTATTTGTGTTTCGATAATCCATGAAGAATTTTCCTCATGAGATTCTTCATTTGTGGAAATCTCAAATTCCTCATCCTCCATAATGATATTCTCAATCGAAATTCAATTAAACAAAAGAACAATTAAAAGCAACATAAATATAAACAACTTATAACAAGTGACTAAATTTTCAATTATATAAATCGTAAATTATTTATTGTGGATACACAATAATTATATTATTTCCTACATAGAGTAAACTATACAATTATTTTTATGTGTATGAACAAAACAACTAAATATAAATGCATTAACATTTAAGAAAATATATCATAAATGCATTCATATATACAAATGTGATACATATTATTATCTTAATGAATAAATAACTTGTTACAGAAACTATGGTATAGTCACGATATATTAAGGCAACACAATAACTATTGCAATATATATATATATATATATATATAGTATTTCAAGCACTCTCTTAATTGTCTTAGAGTTGGAAAGCGAGAATATATAGGATAATCAACCTTATAATCGAGTCTGCACAAGACGGATGAAGAACTCGAAATACAAGGAAGAGTGTCTAGAATTATGAAGAGGAAATATGATTTGAGTGAATATTTTCGAATTTAGAATTATGTAATTATAAGATATGCATGTGTTGTTTCATAAGTTTGCAACTCTTGATGAAAAATATATTTTCAACATATGTTGCAATGGTTCACCTATAATCATAGACGATTTTAAGTCCCGGCAAGGCTGGGCATGTGCCCAGGCTCTTGCCCAAATTTTTGCCTTATTTTTACTAAATTTATGAAAATTATGGCGGTTAAAATGTGCTATTATGCAAAATATATATATTAAATGTTATAAATTATGGTTTAAACAAAAAAATTTATATTTTTTTATGTAGAAAAATACTAATTTAAACCAAAAAATTATATATATATATATATATATATATATATATATATATATATATATATATATATATATATATATGCAATTTA
Source organism: Lathyrus aphaca (assembly GCA_963966055.1). Classification (NCBI taxonomy): domain Eukaryota; kingdom Viridiplantae; phylum Streptophyta; class Magnoliopsida; order Fabales; family Fabaceae; genus Lathyrus; species Lathyrus aphaca. Next base: position 202,528,970 of record OZ014523.1, on the reverse strand, counting down.
ACATACATTACATCAATTTTTTGAAATTATAATATTTTGATTCAATTACATTACAAAAAGCGCAAAAATTGAAATAAAGAATAAAAGTGCAATTTAGAACCAAATTAACCAAAAACAAAAAATGAATACTTAGGAGAAATAAAAATTAACATAAAAGTAGTAACTACTAAAATTTAAAAATCATGTACAACATTGTAAAAAAGAAGAAGAAAATAATATTGATCATACCTGGAGATCAGGATCCGATATGGTCGCGTCGAGCGTGGACGAATGCTGTTGATGATGGAGAAAAGATGGAGGTGTACCTGCAAAGGCACTCCGATGCTAAAGTCAGAAAACGAGCAACGAGTGAGAAAGTATAATATTTTTTTGGGTCTAGATTTTAATACCTAGCCCTCTCAAATGAGAGGATTTATATACTGGTCCAAGTGGGTAATCATTGGCACAGAATGTTAGGCACGGATCGCGGATCCTACAATAATCGACGGTGATTAGGAACTAGCCGTTGGGGCGAGAAAGATCCTACTCGACAGGTTTCTTGCCTGATAGTGTAGTTGTCCGACCGAGGGCAGGTCGAGCAATCGATTTCACATCTCCGAGCATGGTCGGGTTTTTTGGGCCGTTGGGCAGCGAGATAGATATGGCCCAATTCTGATGGTTGGGTCAGTCCGGAACAGGAGCCCCCCAAGTCGTTACTTTCGGTCGAGGAAGTTATGACTTAAAGGTAACTCGATGCTCGAAAATACTGACGATTGTCGGGGATCGACCTTTCGAGTGTCCCACCCACAGGTCGGCGCAAAGGAAGTGGAAACAAAAAGGTATCGTGTCTTGGGATTCGTGCCAATTTAATGTTCTGACAGCTATTATAGGGCCTAGCACGTAGGTTATAATTGCCTAGGGATAGGGGTCACGCTCTAGTGCACGTGCCCCCTTTGCCTATAAATAGTAATATTGTCCCACAATGGGAACTTTTTGCTTCGTCTTCTTCCTTCCTTTGCTGCTCGTGTAATCGCCTACTGTTCACCGCTACCGACCACCACAAACCGTTGTTGACCACCGTACTTCTCAAAACATTTCTTTGTCATGGTGTATCAAGGTCAAGGTTAGACTTCTATTCTGCTTTTTTAGATTTAGTTTTTAAGAAGTAGCGATGCATGCGGTTTAGGATTCGGTTTTACTGGTAGATTAGGGCAATGTATAGATTTTAGGTTTTAGTAGTAGCTGTATTCCGCCTATTTTGGACCCTGGTTCACGGTGGGCAGTGGTCTTGGTCGATGCTCGACCAAAGCTAGGGTTTTGCGTCCCTCTGAGCGTTGATCATTTGTCTCGGACGTCGATCGCTTGGGGGCTTTTGCCAGGAACCCTGTTTTCGAGCTGTTGCGTGCCCTTTCACTTGATAGGTAGTGGAAGTATGGATTTGATACTCTGATCGAATTCACTAATGCCTTTCCTCTACTTTTCAGGTGAAAACGTGCTCGTCGATCCCTTCGACATCTCCTCGGAGGAGAGTTCATCGGAGGACTCGGGCTCCTCTGAGACTGTCCCGTCTAGTTCTGGGAGCTCCTCAGGAGATTCAGAAGCGACCGAAGTGAGTGATGCTGGGAAAGCCTCAGGGGAGGAGGTTGGCATTCCTAAGGTCATGCAAGAAGAAGTAAGGGTGCTGGCCCCCGAGGAGTGGTTCGTCAAAGATTTACTGGACAAAGTTTCTTCGTACGCTCGACCGCGAGCAGACCCTCTGCCAATAGTGGGGGATCCCGATCATTGGAGGGTGACCTGCCCGGGCGACGATGACCGTATCTTCTCGGATTTCGGTGGAAGGAATTTCGCTATGTACGAATATGCCATCACGACTTTGGGAATTAGGATGCCCTTTAGCGACTTGGTATGCTCGATACTTGGTTATTTGGGGGTAGCCCCGTCGCAACTGCACCCTAACTCCTACGCTTTCATGAAGGCATTCGAAATGACGTGCGAGTGTCGTACCTCGAGAAATACGATCCTCGCGAAAGACGCGGAAAAACAGACAAACAGAGTCGCCACCTAATTTTAATCTATTCCTAATAAAGGAAAAGGGAAATATAGATAAACCCTATAAAAGAGTGAACTTGGTCATCGAAACCAGATTCTGAGTTCGGGAGTCGGTTACGCGAGAGGAGGTATTAGCACCTCTTACGTCCGTTGTATTCAACGGGAACCTCTTAGTCTAATCTGCGATCGAATATTAACTTATATTAATGTCTTCTTAGTATGTTAAAGAAAATGGGTGATTTTTGTCTTAGGGTGCTCGGCAAGGATCGAGATCCGCGTGCCTACGTATTCCCTTGTGCAATGGGAAAGTCAGAGCCTCGTAATTCGTGGTACTAAGGTTCGATTAGTCTCGATCGCAGCAAGGGCGAGAGAAAAAAGGGAAGTTAATTGTTAGGGGGCTCGCCAAGGAATAGGATCCTCGTGCCTACGTATCCTCGTTGAGGAATCAGAGCGTCGTAGTTCGACTAACTACGAGTAAGTTGGTTGGTTTGTTAATGAACGATTATTTAAATCGCATTCTAACTGCTAAGCGTTGAATTGTCTGCTCGCGATAAGAGGCTGAAGCGCTAGCTTGTTTTACGAGTATAGAAAGGATTTAAATAGTTCTTGCTTTGAAAAGATGTTTGAGTTGATTAGGGTTTTTTAAGAATGAAAGGATGAATAAATTGCGTCCTGTGGGGCGGGCCTCAGGAGAGTTTATTCGAAAATTCAAGGAATGCTGGACTCCAGAATTCAATTCTTTCATTATTTGATTGAGTATTTTAATCGCGAAAGGTTGAATGAACTACGTCCCACGGGGCAAGCCTCAAGAGAGTCCATTCAAAAATTCGAGGAATGCTAGACTCCAGAATTCAATTCTTTCGGTTTTTTATTATGAAAAGATTTCGAGTATCAGCGTTAGATAAAATGGATTTCGAGATTTTATATCGTAATAAACTTGATATGTGGATCAAGTATGCTTGGATCGAATAATTTACTGAACAGGAGACAAGTGTGTTGTATTAATTTGAAAAAGTTTGGAGAATGTGAAATATAAAGATAGTGCATGATGGCGATCGGGAAATAATTGACTTACGTGTGTGTATGAAGTAAAGTGCGTAGGGATATCTACTTGGCGCTGGGCCAAAGATTTCATTTATCTTTGAATGAAATATCTTAGTGCGCGTTCTATTTTACTTAGCCAATTAAAAAAACTACAAAAGTAATCACACAAGCAAGCATATCATCGTATCACAAGCAATAAGGATCGAGCATACATAATCATTCATTGCACACACAAACATCAGACAATGGAGAAAGATTAATTAATCAAATTAAATATAAATACTTAATTAGATTAATTATTAAATTAATTAATCGAATTAAATAAAACTATCTAATATAATTAATCAATAAAATGTTTTTTAAGATTTTTGAAATATAAGAAAGAAATTAGGGTTTAAACAAAATATTTAAGAAAAATATTTTTTGATATATTTTTTCTTATATTTGGAAACAATATTTTAAGTAAAATAAAGAAAACTAGAGAAAAGAAATTAATGGGCCAACACAAGAAACAATAATAGGGTGTGAATAGTCAGAAAACACAAGCCCACACAACTTAAGCCCAGGACACATGGAGAGTCCATATGAACCTCAGTCAAACTCTGTTGACCTCTCCAGACTAAATCTGGAGCGTTGATCATAAGAAATATTAATAAGGAGTCCTTGATCAAAGGCTGTCTGGAAAGGGCGCATGGTAGACATACATGGGACAAGTATGGGATGAAATCAAGGACACAAAACAACCAGTGACAAGTGCCACGTCACCCCAAACTCCAGCCAACAACACAAGATACAGCAACCTGTTATGAGGATAAAATAGAAAAAAAAAACAATTTTTCTTAGCTTTCACAAGTCACTCTTTCAAAACCTTATCTTTCTCCTTGTTAACGTCTTTCTCGCCGGAAACCTAGTTGGTCGGAGAAGGCCGGTGGCCATGGCGGCGACACCGTCCTTCCGGCGGTTCACCACCACCAATCATAAAAAACCAAACACAAAACCCACCTCAAATATCTGCCTGATTACGAATCTAAACATAGATTTACCAAAACCAAACCAACCTCTCAGATCGGACCCATTCCCAAATTAAACCCTAACTAAAAAAGATGAAGAAACCAACCAAATAATCGCATAGAAATACAAACACGTTGCTCAAAGGAGACAAACAAAATTTAATTAGACAAGGGACAAGAAGCTACCCCTTGAAGATATCGTTGAGTCTTCTCGTGGATACCTCGTATGGCTTCTGCGACTACTTCTTCAGGTAACTCTGCCTTCCCTTCTCTTTACCTCTGACTTGTTATTCCTCTTCTTCTTCGATTTCTTCTTTGTTGTTGTTTTTCTCGTTGTTGTTATGTTGTTCTATTGGTTGTTGTGAGTGAGTGTGAGACTTAGTTTCACTCTGATCAGAGCTCTGATGTGAGCTCTGAGAGAGTTGCCTGAGAGAAGCTCTTGTGATTCAGAGTTGTGGATGTATCTTCTTGTTGTCGTTCTTTGCTAGGCTGTTAGGGTTTTCGTGTGTTGGTTATTCTGCCATTTTTGCTTAGCCGCTAGGTTTTCTCTCCTTTCAATCATTGCTAAATGATTAGTTTTATAGGAGTATTTGATTGTGGTCATACATGAGAGCTGAAAGAAATCGCGTGAGTAATAGTGAGCTGGCTTTGCAATCCGTTAGAAGGAATATTCCCTTTGTGGGGACCAAGATAGGTGAGTCACCATGCTTTGTTTGTAGTGAATTTGACATGGTTTCTAGAAGCAAAGATGTGTGGTCCCGGATGAATTTTGCCTTGAAATTTACAATTATGTATTTTCTTCACTACTGTGTATTTTGGTTATTTTCACTGCCTCAAAACCTATTTTGCTTTCATTCTCTTACTGCTACAGGTTCACTGATATGTCATTCTTTTGTTACTGCTGCTATTCACTTATGCGGTGTTTCGTTCTGCAGGTGTATTCCCTGTTATAGTGCAGCCATCACTTTTGACATTTGAGGAACGCATTGGTAAGTTTTCTTGCGTATAAGACTCGTATTTCGAAGCTCCATTTTGTTGTTGAATTACATCCTTATTGAATGTTTTCTCCACTGATTTCATCTTCTTTTTCTTGGTATGTAAGGCTTTTTGCTACATGATGATGTTAACGAATTTGACTTCATTGGTATCCTTCTTGTGTGTTATTGTGCAGTAATTCCTTAAGGTTTGTAATATGAGTGTCTGCACTGCTTGGAGGGGATTGTCCCTTTTGAATTTTGTCCATGCCGTAGCCGTGTGTTACTTGTGGTAATCCTAATGTCGTTCACGTCATCTTTGTTTTTTATAAATGTTGTGTTTGTTGATGTTCCCACGAGATTCTTGAGGGGAATTTGTGCAGGATGACAGCTGAAACTTGAAGGACGAGAACATCTTTTGACATGACGATCATACAAAGAGAAGTGTTCTGATACAAACTTGGAATTGACATGATCATTTGGTTTAAGGTTCATGCAATAATGACTACTTGTAAACCTCATTTATTCATGTTCATGCTTATGAGTTTGTGTAAAAATCTTAGGAACCGACCTCATTGCATTTGCACCCTATATACACATTACAACTTTATTTTCACCTACTGCAAAACTGAGTTTTCACTGCTGGAACTTTTACTGCCCTTAGAAACATTGCTTTAAGGAGAGTTTCTTGTTATAGTTCTCACCAATGTTGTTGTTTGTAGGTTTGCTATGGAAACTTTTAACTAGGATCTGAACAAAGTTAATAGCAATTTATCTCAAACTCATAACCAATATGATATGAAGTGTAGAAGACTTCGCACATAGATTTGCTTTGAAATTGTGGTATCTTGGACCTTTTTCACATTTTCCTTGATGTCCTATCATGGCTTGTCCGTTCTGAAGCACATTGCACCTTTTTCTTCTAAAAAAAATGGTTACTTCATGATCACTTATGGATTCGTTTTGTTTCGGCTTAGGAATCAACAAGTAAACTTCAGTCAATTATCATGAGTTTGTATGAAACATTAGTACATCCTTGATAGCTTTTCTTTGACTTCTTTCTTGGTTTATGTTTTGTGATTGGACAAGATTTAACACAGTCCCATTTCTTTCCTGCAGCTTGAGCATCGGTCTCGTCTAACTTTAAAGCTGATTCCGCAGTATTGACATATTTGTCACTAGAGGCTCGAATTCAGGTTTCTGTTTCGACTGGACGGAGATTGCAGGTTTAATGAAGAGCGAGGACACTGACGGAGGTTGTGCATACGGAGGATAACTTCATGCTTCTGTCAAACTTTGCACAGTAGGCTGTATATTGAGTAATGAGAGGCTCGATGGTCCGTCGTCCCATTCTGAATTCTGAATTGCGTTCGTTGACACATGAGTAAGTAGATTTCCTGGCCATAACAGGCTTGATTTCTTTGCTGTTGTTGACTGCATTGGTCCCTTATTTTGACATGTCATTTCCCTTTTTTTTTGCAGATGCATGCTTCTGTCGAATTTGACCTAAGCTGCTGCTAATGGGGGCTATTTGTGCACTAGTGAGAAACGTGTGGTTCAAAGCTTCAAAGCTTAGACTTCTCTTTTACATAGAAATTCCTACCAATAGACCATCAAAACAAACAGCTTGTATATGATAGATCAACAATAATTTGTCTTTTAATGTCCTTTAAAAAATATGCTTCATGAATGGACTTGGACTTCATTTGATGCAAACAAAAGATTATAAATCTGGAATTGTCCTTTTGTTATTATTGTAGATGTACTTGTGAAATGGTTTACATTCTTATTCATATCCTGCAATCGTGGCCTACTTCCGATGGTAAACACAAATAAAATATATGGCCTAAATGAACATTTTCCCATAAGATATCTCTTATACTCATAGCTTGTAGCTTGAATCTACTTGAAATAGTAACTCACGAAAAAAATTCATAATGTATTGAAATCATGTTGAATAGGTTTGAGCTTGCCATATGACCCACTTGATAATCCTACTTGCATTTAACTTACTTAATGTGACTGTGGATGATCAACTTTCTCATAAAATCGTATTTGAACCCTTTTTCATAACCAAGAATCAACATGTGTTCCAATAAATGTTTCTTTAACTTTAACTCTTCAATTGGATATAAAACAAATTAAGACATGTGATTCGTATTTGGAAGCCACATTTTGAGACAATCTGACAATTACCACCAACTAAACACACCTTTGATTTGATTCCTGATTCATTCTTGCAAACCTGAGTTTTGTCAAAATAGCGAAAGAGAACAATATACTTTTTTTTGTCTTCTTTTGAATAACGGTTAGTGATACGTGTGTAGGACAAATTTAGGGTATGACAGCGAGCACCTTGGGGAGGGGGCTACCCTTCCTCTCTTTTTTCGGCTATTCTCTCTACAACGCCAGGTGGGGCGTGGGACTGATCGGAAAGGGTTCATCTCTTTCAAGTAGCGGGCTAAGATTTTCAAAGCACACTCGGAGTCGATCAGGTCGTTCAAAGGTGACTATATTTTGATCGACCCTTTGACTAAAGGAGCGACTGGGACGATCAACTTTATGGGCAATGACACTGATGAGAATGACGTGCCTCGGTTGGACGCTGAAGGTCGACTGATTCGTAGGAGGATTTGGAGGTTCCCATTCTCTTGGGAGCACAGTCACTACGGGCGGGCGGTGTGCGACTTTGTGCAAGTAGGGGATAACCTGGGCGAGGACGATGTGACCAGTTTTGAAGAATTCCACAAGTTGGTATCATCTTTTACCCCGATCCCTTTGGTTGATGGGGAAGGGAAGGGGATGTAGGCTTCTGACGGAGAGGAGGCTGAGGAATGTCCGTTGATCGACATCACAACTCTCTTGGCCTATAAAAACGGGCAAGAAGTGTCTGATTTATTTGGTATTTCTTGTTTTTATTTTGCTGTTTATATGTCGTGCTTCTGTGCTCGTGACTGGTCTGACCCTTGTTTCTTTTGTTTTGCTGGTTCGATGAAGTCGCTGGACAAGATCCAGGAGAGGCTGATGCAGGGCAACAAACGGAAGGCCAAGACTAATCAGACCAGATTGGTCGGAAATGATACAAGTGGCTCTTGTTCGGGCCCCATCGCTCGAGGATCTCCGGGCGTGTCTTCGGGTTCGACCCTCAAAAAATATAAGGTCGGAGTGACCGTTACTGACTTTATGAAAAACGGCCCATAAAGCCAAAGCATCCTTTACCTCTGTGCTTCGGGCAACAGAACTTCTTCGAATGCACATCTTTGGAGGTCAACCGGGCATACTCACTCTACCTCGAGCAGATGGACCGTCCTTCCCGGAGGCTGTCATTGGTGCAGGATGCCAGTGCGGTAATACAGATGTTGTCGATGGCATCCATGTTTGCTCAGGGAAGTTCTAGGAAGGAGCTCGAAATTAACCGATTGAAGACTCTCCTAGCCGCCTCTGAAGAGAAAGCGAAGAAAAATGCCGAGGATGCTGAGACCGTGACCAAGGAGCTGGCGGTGCGGGCGGACGTGATTGCTAAGCTGGAGGTGGACAAAAAGAAGGCCGTCGATCAGAATAGGAAGATGAGAGATGCCTTCTTCCCTAAGGATGATGAAGATGAGGACATTAAGGGGTTGATGAGTCAGGCGCATTTCCTTGCATGACTGGATCAAGATCTCGAGGATCTGAGGGACTCCACTAAGTTGAGTTTCTAGAATGTTGTGGACCAGATAAAGGCCCTCCATCTTGAGCTGAACCTCGATACCGATCAGATCAGCTACTTGTACAAAGTCGAAGATGGTCAGACCGTGGTCCTTGATTACATGATCGTGGACGACTCTCAACCTGGGGAGTCCGAGTAGCCGATCCAGCCATCCGTCCAGCAACTTCTGAAAGACAACCATCTTGGGATGCAAGAGGGGGAGGGTAATTAGGTCGGCCTGCGAGCCTAAATTACTTGTAATTTTAAATTTTTGTTTGGGGACATGGTCCCCTTTTCATGTAATCTCGAACAAGTCGGCCTTTAGGGGCCACAACCTTTTTAATTAACATTTTCGACCTTGGTGGTCGTTTTAAAATTTACGCAACTTTTTTTATTATGTGTATGATTGCTCGTCCGTCGGAGGACTTTCGTTTTTTAAACGTTTATTTTTTGTTAAGTGTTTTGCGCTCGTTTGGAGCGTGACGTAATGGTCGATAAAAAGGGGGACGAATGCTCGTAAGGGATGTGATCCATCGGTTTGGGGGACCGATCAAATGTATGGAGGTTGATCCTGGGTCGGTATCCGGGCCAAGTTTATGGCTCAGACATCCGTGGCTTGAACATCCCATCACGAGATGGGGTTCTTCCTGGTCGTGGTACTAAGGCGACGTCAGGCTCATTTGAGTAGCTGTTTGTGCGACATTTACTTTCCTCGTTAAGACAAGAAGGTTCTGTTAGTTGAACGTTTTGGACTGCAATGCTTGTACCTGGGCATGCAGGTTTGGTCGGATCTTTCTCCCTTCATAAGGGTTAAGGCGACCTTCATACTAGCTGTAGTATTGTTTAAGTTTCTCGGCGTTCCACGGCCGTGCGAGCTCTTCCCCTTGGAGATTTTCTAAGTAGTAGGCTCCATTTTCGGTTTTTGTATGAACGCGATACGGGCCTTCCCAGTTTGGTGCTAGTTTCCCTTCTCGGGAGTCTTTGTGGTTTTTCCTCAATACGAGGCTCCCGACTTCGAACGCTCATTTAATAACTTTCGAGTTGTGTCGAGCTGTAATTTTTTGTTTGAGCGTGGCTTCTCGGAGAGCTGCTCCTGATCGGATTTCTTCGACTAAGTCGAGCTCCTCTCTTAGAGTTTCTGAGTTAGTGTCTCGGTCCATGGGCAATTCTGTGCGCATGGACGGTACGTGCATTTCTATGGGGATGACAGCTTCGGTTCCATATGCTAGTTGGAACGGGGATTCTCCTGTCATCGAATGAGGCGTGGTCCTGTATGCCCAAAGGATGCTATGCAGCTCTTCGACCCAACGTTTCTTGTGTTCGTCCAGTCTTCGCTTGAGGCCCCTCAAGATCACTCTGTTAGAAGCTTCATCCTGCCCATTAGTCTGGAGGTGTTCGACAGAAGTGTAGTGTTGTTTGGTTCTGACCGAGGATACGAATTCTTGGAAGTGTTTGTTGGTGAACTATGTTCCATTGTCAGTCACGATGGCGAGCGGTACCCCAAATCGAGAGAGGATGTTTCACTTGAAGAAGTGTAGGATGTTCAATGCGGTGATTTTGGCTAGGGCCTCTGCTTCGATCCATTTGGTGAAATAGTCGACGCCTACGATGAGATACTTGTTTTGGCCGGTGCTGATGACGAAGGACCCTAAGATGTCTAGTCTCCACCAGGCGAATGGCCATGGGGACGACAGTGATTTTAACTCAGTAGGGGGTGCTATGTGTATGTCACCATGCCGTTGGCATTTGTCACATTTTCTAACATGCTCCTTCGCATCGTCCTGCATCGTCGGATCTTACGAGCGAGTGACCTTCCGCCAGGGTGTTGCACGTTGATTCCCTTGTGGACTTCTCTCAACACGTGTGGGACGTTTTCTTCTTCGACACATCTGAGGAACGATATGGAGAATCCTCGGTGATACATCTTCCCTTCGACCATCGTGTACGACCACGACCTACGTCGCACGGTGCTGGCCGTTTTCGGGTCAGCTGGTAACTCATCTTTGGTCAGGTAATTAAATACCACAGTCATACAACAATTAGCGTCGCCTATGATGTTGATGTCTATTGTCGTTGATGTTTTTCTAATGCTGGGTTGGGGGAGTAACTCCTATATAACGGATTTGTTTCCCCCTTTCTCTTGGTGCTTGCCAGTTTGGACAATATATCCGCTCAGATGTTGTTCTCGCGCGGGACGTGCCTGACTTCTACGGATGTGAATCGTTTTAGATTTTCCTTGACCAAGGCTAAGTATTCAGCCATGTTGTCGTGTTTAGCTTGAGTTCGGGGCCGTTCAATGCCTTGCTCGTGAAGTATATGGGTTTTTGCCCCTCAGGGAGCTCTCGGATAAGGGCTGCACTAACGGCCTCGTTCGACACGACGAGGTAAAGGTATATCGTTTCACCTTCATTGGGTTTGGAAAGTACCGGTGGTTCTGATAATGCTTTCTTTAGGTGAGCTAGGGCTTGCTCGCATTCGTAGGTCCACTCGAAAGCTGACTCTTTGCGGAGGAGTTTGTAGAATGGGAGCGCGTGTTGGGCAGATTTAGCCACAAATCGAGCGAGGGAAGCAAGCACTCCATTCAGTGACTGTATGGATTTTTTTAGAGTTTGGGGTGGGTATTTCTGTGAATGCTCGACATTTATCCGGGTTGGCTTCGATCCCTCGCTCAGTTAAGTAGAATCGGAGGAATTTACCTGTACGAACTCCGAATGTACATTTTTCAGGGTTGAAACGCATCTTACATTTTCGAGCTTGGTCGAACACCTTTCGTAGGTGGGAAGCATGATTTATTTCTTCCTGGGATTTGACTATCATGTCGTCCATGTATACTTCGAGCATGTCCCCAATTTCAGCTCGGAAAACTTTGTTCATCATGCGCTGATAAGTGGCGCCCGCGTTTTTTAGACCGAAGGGTATAATGTTGTAGTAGTAATTGCCTGATTCGGTCATGAAGGCCATGTGTTTTTTGTCGGCCACGGCCATGGGAATTTGGTTATATCCTGAATAAGCATCCATAAATGAGAGTAGCTTGAAACCAGCCAAGTTGTCGACCAGTTTATCGATATTTGGCAGAGGGTAAGCATCTTTCGGGTAAGCCCAGTTAAGATCAGTATAATCAACGCACATTCACCATTTTCCATTAGATTTTTTCACAAGTACAACATTGGAAAGCCAGGTGGTGTACCTGGCCTCCGTTACAAAGTTTTCCTCTAGGAGGTCTTCTACAGCTCTTTTGGGCGATGGCCTTATGATTCGGATTGATGGAAAGATGGTGACATGCTACGTCTAGATCGAGCCCAGACATTTCCGCTGCGCTCCATGCGAATAGGTCGGCGTTCCCCCTCAGGCATGCTTCTAGATGTCTTTTATCTAATTCTAGGAGGTATGCTCCGATCTTCACGCATCTACTCGGGTCGTCTCCCAGCAGGATCAGTTTGAATTCACCGTCAGGGATAGGTTGGGCTAATGAAGATGAGGGCTGTTGAGAATTCTCGGCCTCATCTGGAAACCTAGAATCGAGGTCGATGGAATCGACCCGGGGGAGAGGTGTGGGTGCATCAGTGTTCATGGAGCAAGCTGAAATGGAGGCTTTTGGCTGGTACGATATCGAGCTAAGGCATTTAGAGGCTGCTTCGAAACAACGTCGGGCAGTTTCCACGTCACCATGCAGGGTGGCGACTCTTCCTGAAGTGGTGTAGTATTTCATCTTTAGATGGACGGTGGATGGGACAGCTAGGAGTTCGGCCAGAGTTGGTCGACCTAGAATGCATTGGTATAGAGAAGGACAATTGACGACCAAGAACTAGACGCGGATTGATCGAGCAGTTTCTGTGGCTCCGAACGTGACTATGAGATCGACGTAACCCCACGGTCGTGATACCGCACCGTTGAAACCTTGTAGGTCCGATCCTACGTATGGTGTCAGGTGAGTTTCGTTCAGCTGGAGCGTAGCGAATAGCTGCGAGTACATGATGTCGCATGAGCTACCCTGGTCGACCAGTATCCTGTGGACGTCGAAGTTGGCCATTTGGGCTCGGATGAAAAGTGGAATGCTGGCATTAGGAGCTCCTCCTAAACGTTCTTCTTTATAGAAGGAGATGGGCACTGAATTGTCTTTGGGGTCCAGTGTGGCATTCAGGGTCGTCCCTTTCGCAATTAGCTGGTCGAACATCCTTTTTACGGAACCGACCGTGATCTTATTGAACTCCCCGCCCGAGATCACCATGGCGGAAGGGAAGATTTCCCATGGGCTATGGGAAGAGAGATAACCTGTACTCGTTGGACGGTCGGGTAGAAAGAAGTCTTCTGGGCGATAGATGCTAAGGGCCACTTGCATGTTGGTGTCCGCGGGGGCTTCCGCTACTTCCTCGATCTTGATGGCTTCTTTTATCTCCGGCCTGGAGGTCTCCTTGGATTTAGTGAACTAATTGAGGTGGCCATCTTTTATGAGTATCTCTATTGCATCCTTCAGGTGGATGCAATCCTCAATGTTGTGTCCACGTGTCGCTCCCCGGACTCTCGTCCCGGTGCAGATGCGGACGGTCGGTGATGTTGGAGGTTGAGGTTGAATAGAGTCGCCAACTAGGCATTTTTATCCCGAAGGAAAGGTAATGCTGCATAAACCTGGAAGGGTATGGATAAGACGGTTGCGAACCAGAGAAACTGAGAAAGGAGGTTGGTTACGACCTGGGAAGGTATTAGCACCCAGATCGTCCATCGTACTCGACGGGATCCACGCTTACTTGATTGTGTTTAAGAGGGGTAGTATATGTGCTAAACTGTACATAAAAATCTAGGGAGAAAAGGATGTACAGAGAGTCAGTGCAAAAGAGAAAGTGAGTGCTCAAAACCGAGGCTAAGGAAAAAGAGAGGGGGGAGACAAAGAGACTTTTGTTCGATAACTGTTAAGTTATGCCTACGTATTGATCAGTGCATTTTGGTGCACATTCCTACATGATTACACTTAGGCATTTCTTTAGTTTTATTTGTTTATTTTTATATTTTAATTTGTTTTTCTAATTTACTTTATTTTTGGCTTAATTTAATTTTCGTACTTAATTTTCAGCTTTAACAGCTTTTACGGAAATGATCATAACCAGAGTTCCATGAATCTGATTGAGGAGTTCTACCAGTCGATGGAAAGCTAAGAGAGAGAGCTACAACTTTCATGTTGGAGTCAAAGTCAGATTCAGAATCATATTTTCTAGAATTTTGTTTAAAGAGGCTGCATTAGTGTTATTCAGTTTATGGTCATTTAGAATTGGGTCTGGGTTATGTATTTGACCCAGTTGGGTTGTAAATGGGTTTTTAGGTTTCCTATTTAACATAGAAGCTGCGGCTGCTCTTGGAGACACTACTTTTTACGAATTTATTCTTTACTTTCGAAGAGACGAATCATGGAGAATTAATCACCGAGATTCATCTACTGTAATCGGTTTCCACCATAACCTTGAGGTTTTATAATTTTCAATTAATTGCTTTTCCCTTTTAATATTATGCTATATACTTTGTCTGCTTTATTCAATTATATAAAATAATATTGATTAATTTCGATTGCACATATCATTCCTTTACTTTATCGCGTTTGCTTTATCCGCGCAATTTTCGTGTTTGCTTAATTCATGGAAGATGTAATTGGTTTGCTTAATTCGGAATTTAGGAATTTAGGTCTTATAGGATCTTTTACGCTTGTTAATTGGTACTATTACCGAAAAGGGATTAGAATCCTCTTAGGGCATGAAAATTATGTAAATCGATGATAAGTTGGGAAACCGAAACAATAGATAAATCGTTTAGTTTAATTGCATAATCACTTATTTTAATCGCTTAATTGTTCTGTTTTTTTATCGACCTTAAAACAAACCCCCCCTAATTCGGAATTCAGTTACCTTCGATTAATAACAATACAAGAATCCTTGTGAAACAATTCGAGTCATTGTCGCTATACTACGTTTTCAAAAATTACTCATTTTTGATCCGTGCGCGACACGCGGATCAGTATCCTCTCGTGCAATGAGGAAGTTAGAACACTGTAGTTCGACTCAAAGAGACTGGGATGATTTTGTTGTGAATTGCTTACTTGTCTATGCTCAAGTGTGTGAATCGTCTGGCTCGAGTGCTAACTTTTTTGCATTAGACGGAAGAAGCGAGTTCTCGTTTTCAGAGTGAGTGTGATGAGAAAAGAATCCCGGAGGAGACGATTATTGTTTGTTTTTGTGTTTTTAGTTTTTTATTGTTTTTGGTGTTTTGCATAATTTAATGAGCTTAAGCCTTAATCAAGGGTTTGTAAACTCATTATATCACCCCTGATTAGGGATAATGAGCCTACTTAAGTGTGAGATAAGCTTCTCAACTTAATTACCATGATGATATAGGATTAAGATCATTAACCTACTTGTGATTATTAAGTTTTTTTGGATTTTTGTTTAGTGTTAAGTAATGAGTTTAATCTCTAATCAGGGATTAGTGAACTCATTACACCATCCTAAGAGAAGGATGATAGATGAGAACACTTAGGCTGAGAAAGACTCCTCAACTTAATCCATGGTTAGGGATTAAATTCATTAGATAACAAGTCCTTTTTAAGGATGGATTTTAATTAAAGGGTGAGATTAAGAAGTGTATTTTATGTTTGTAAGACTAGCTTGAGGGGGACTGGTCCATTAAACACTAGGGTTAGTCCCTCTTATCCAAAAGGAAGAGACGTAACCTTAATATAAGGCCCAAGTTACAAGCTTAAGTCTTAATAGTTATTAGGTCTTTTGATTAAGAGGTGTAAAAAAATTAAAGGTTTAACACTAAGGATTAAAGTTATACACTCCATCCTAAGATAAGGATACAAGCATAACCCTAATTCAAAGTCCTAAAGCTTTAAGTGTTTAGCCTCTGATTATGAGATGAGAAGAGAGACTCAAGGAGACTCAAAGGTAAAAGACTAGGGGACACTATATACAACCCTAAAATTATCATGCTTGGATATCCTATGGTTTGTGAGGCTTAAAGAAAGATCTTCAGGAGGCCACCAAGGAAGAGAAGCAGATGAAAAGAGAAGAAGAAAGGAGAATATGTTACTTACTTCCTGAAGAAGATAAGTAACCTAAAAGAAAGAGATAGGAGCAAGGAGAGAACACAAGTGAAGCAAGTTCACTTACAAGACATGTAAATATGCAAATGAAAAGATGAGCAGAGGTGGGATGTGAAGGCAAATCCACATCCCAAACAACTTACCATAAGCCCCTGAAATGTTAGTGTGAATGCATAAGATGCAAAGCAAAAGGGAATAAAGCAAATGAAGGTGCAATGACCAAAACCAGAAGTGTAAACATGATGCAAATGTATTATGAGATGATGCAAAGTCATATATGATGCATATGAATGATCATACAAAGGATTAGATGCAAAGAGAAGCATGTTAGAAGCTTGTAAACACATGGATACACATGAAATGCAATGAATGCAAAGCATACCAAATGGATGAAGAAATTATCAAGCAATGTTCAAACATGTCTTAAGATGTCTAAGATGGCATACTAGAGCATGGAATGTCATGGAAAGTTCATATGATTGGGATATGCAAAGATGAATGCAAACTAACATGAGAAATTAGGGTTTTATGAATGTATGAGATGCAAATGATCAAAACAGAAGCATACCTCATGATAAAAAATTGAAAATGAACTCAAGTTAACCCTAAAAACACACAAGAACACTCCCCAAAGGTGGAGGTCAGAAGCTAAACCTAGAGGAAGTTATGGTTTTCTAAATTAACTAGGGTTTTTGGGTGGTTCTTCATGAAAAATGCTAAACAATTTGAAAATGCAATGAAAAATTATGAGTTAAATATCCTAGATACTAGATTCAAAGTATGTAACAATGCAAAAAGAACCAAATGGAAACTCATCATGGTTGATCAGAAGTGATTTTTCAAAGTTAGGGTGAGAAAATGTGAATTTTATAAACCCTAATTCAAAGTATATTGTGAAAATGTGATCAAACCTAATAAGAAATTTGTGTGATGAGTTTGTAAATTGTTCTAAATGTATGAGAATGCTTCATGAATTGTTTTGTGATTTTTAGATACCTAAATGTATTTTTAATTAATTAAAATCAATTAATTAATTAAATAAAACATTTAAATGATTTAAAAATACATTTTAATGCAAAAATTAAAAATAAAAATGTTTTTGAGTTTAGAAAAATATTTAAAATGAAAATGCAGAAAATGAGATTTTTATAAATGTTTTTGCTATTTTTAATAAATATATGAAATGAAATATGAAATAATTAAAAGAAAATAAAAGTATGCAAGATCAAAGGCCATGATTTGAAGTTGGGGTGACATGGCGCGTGTTTATGTGGCCAGGATTGTTTTTGATTTAATTAACTTAATTAAACTAATTAAATGAGGATTAGGGTTAAGTGAGGCATCTGGACCATTCATTCGCGCGGTAAACCTAAGATCTAAGGGCTGACATTTAAACCTGGCTAATTAATGAGATTAACCCTAATCTTTTTCAGGCGACCGGAACATTGTTTCGGTCGTCTTCTCCGGTAACACCAAATACCTAAGTCTCTCTACAAGCTACCCCAAGCCCCCAAAATCTCCAGAACCACTCATCAAACATCAATAAACAAGAATCAAGCAACAAAAGCTATTTATCAAGCATCAAACTCATGAATCGAACAATAACAAGTTTCACGGTTAAAGTTTAAGAAGATCAACACATGCTTATTTCCACTCATTTTCAAAACCAAACACATCATGATGACCAGGGAAGCATGTAGATCAATATTATAAGTTAAAAAACAAGTTCTGGAAAAAAAGTTCTTGGTGACTACCTAAGTTGGAGCTTTCTAGTTTAGTGCTTTCTAGACATCTCCTTGATGCTAATCCACTCCACTTGATCCCCTTGTGCTTCTGAAAGGCTTAGAAAAAGTTTGTTTTGGCTGGTTTGAGTGTTTCAGTTCTGATGAAGCAAAACTTGTGTTTGTGTTTGAGTGGCTCTTAGGTCATTGTGAAGGGTGGGAAATGATCTTTGAGTGTTTTTGAGTTGATTGGTGGAAGAAGTTTGAAGTTTTGATGGCTGTGTGATGTGTTTCGAAGAGATGAAGGTTTTTGCAAGTTTTTGTGATTCTGAGTGTATGGCTTGTTTTAGGCTTCAATGTTGTATGAAATGAGGTCCTTAGGGTTTGCATAAGATGTACTTGTTGGCCGGAGAGTTGTTGTGACATAATGTGATTGGTATGGGTGATTTTGCAAGAAAGTCAATGTTGTGTCATAGGAGGCATGGCATGGGACATAGCTGATCTAAGGGATGGATTTGCCTCAGCTGAGTTTATGGAGGGTCATTGGATTGAGTTTGAGGATCTGCAACACTTAGATCATGAGATATCATAAGTTTTGCATTTTACCTCTTTGGAAATTTTGTGAAAATTGAGCCATGAAAACTTGTGAAGCAAGGCATGATTTTGATCAAGCAGTGTTGCATTATCATGTTATGATACTTAGAAGTGGAATAGAGGTCAATAGAAGTCTTGAAACTTGATTTTGAAAAATTCCCTCTTTGGCATGACTTGAAAAATTATGTGATTTTTCCCAACATTGAAACATCATATCTTGAGTTCTAGGATGAATCAAGACGAGTTCTTGTACTTTTTGAAAATGGGAAGGTCCAATCTACAGCTTTCATGCTTGAAGATTTTTTATTTGAAGGCTTTTTGATTAAGAAAGAGGAGGTTGAAAATCTTTCCCAAACTGGAAAGTTTTCATTACAATTCATGTCCAAAAATGGAAAGTTTGCAAATGGTTTGAAATTCTTCAATATTGTGAACTTATAACCACTTCTAAGATCAAATAAAGATCATAAAACCTCAAAATGATGAAAATGACCCTTTGGTATCCTTGGTGGTGGCCTCAGATGCCCTGATTCTGACTTTTCTTGCACAATAAGTTACCAGTTGATCAGATGACTTCCACAATGAATTTATTCATCAAATTTTGTACACATGCTCCTTATAGCATATTAAGACCATTAGAATCAAGAATGACCAAAAACTTTTGAGATTAAAGGCCTCAAACTCAAAACCATAATTTTAGGTCATCTGTGTAGAAACTGCACAGTCTGCTTGAACACCTTTGTAATAGTTTGTGATCTCTTGACTTTTAAGAACTTTGGGGAACATATTTTGATCATGGAACACATATGGACCCTCTTGACAAGCTTCAAGGCCTTTGAGATAGCTCAAATCACTTCTTGGATTCATCTGATCACAAACCCTAATTGTGCAGCTATGCAGATGAAATGTTTATGCATTGTGAGATGATATGCTTATGCAAATGCAATATGAAAAGTTTACAAGCCATGGTGTGAGAAAAAGTTCACAAGCATGAGTTAGCTGTGCAGGGTGTTAGAGCCTGGCTTAACAGACAAACAAGATAACTTGTGGTTGAATACCAAAGACAGTCCGAAATTTGCACTCACTGGGGAAAAGAAGAAAAGGGATATAAATTGTAATAGGCAGTATAGTATGAGTATCAAATGAAAGTGATGGAGGACGACCATCGAGTAGAGGACGACTGCTGGGGATGAAAAACGGTAAGTAAAGCAATGACGGGGATGGCCATCATGCTGGGAAATAAAGAGACCGCGACAGGGTAGACCATCAGGTAAACTGATGAAGGACAATCGTCAGGATGAAGGAAAAGACCATGACGGGGACAACCAATAGGTAAAGAAATAAAACTCTCTGGGGATTAAAGAAATGAGGAAAGCACTGACGGGAACGACCATCAAGTTAAAGGGTAAATAAACCATGACGGGGACGGCCATCGGGTAAAAGAATAAATGAAATGATGATGAGGGATGATCATCAAAAGGTGAAGGAAGATCACCTAGCAAGGGACAGCTGCTAAAAATATCACGATATAGGACGAATGCCGGATAGAAAAGATCAACGATGGGGACGGCCATCTGTCGCTGCCACCAAAATGAGGCTAAGTCATATGGGGTACAGACGTGAACGGTCGGCGAAAGGAGGAGAGAACACACAGGAGTGAACTCTGAAGACAAGAGTCGCCAACTAAGAATTTTTATCCCGAAGGAAAGGTAATGCTGCATAAACCTAAGGAAAGATATGGATAAGACGGTTGCGAACCAGAGAGACTGAGAAAGGGGGTTGGTTACAACCTGGGAAGGTATTAGCACCCAGATTGTCCGTCGTACTCGACGGGATCCACGCTTAAAAGATTTGTGTTTAAAAGGGGTAGTGTCAGTTCTATCTGTGTGTCAAAGCTGGAAAAGAATGCAAGTGTCAGTGCAAAAGAAAAGTGAAGTGTATAAGAGAAGTGTCAGTGTAAGAACAAGAGTGAGCTCAAGATTTTGAGGCTAAAAGAATAATACTGGAAAGAGGTGGAATATACATAGACTTTTGTTCGATAACTGTTAAGTTATGCCTACGTATCCTCTTGTGCAATGAGGAAGTCAGAACACCGTAGTTCGACTCAAAGAGACTGAAAGATGAATTGACTTGTGAATTGCTTACTTGTCTATGCTCAAGTGTATGACCTGTCTGGCTCAGGTGCAAACTGTCTTGCATTAGACGGAAGAAGCGAGTTCTCGTTTATGAGTGAATAAGATGAGAAAAGAATCCCGGAGGAGACGATTATTGTTTTTTTTTGTGTTTTCAATCTTTTATTGCTTTTGGAGTTTTTCATAGGAAAATGAGCTTAAGCCTAAACTAGGGTTAGTAAACTCATCACATCCTCCCTCTGATTAGAGGTAATGAGAATACCTTAAGTATGAAGTAAATACCTCACACTTAATCACCATGATGTAGAGTTAAGATCATTAACCTACTTGCAATTATTTAGATGTTTTTGGTTTTTTTGTTTAGTGTTGAGTAATGAGATTAAGCCATAATCAAGGATTTAATGGACCCAATACACCATCCTAATAGAAGGATAATAGATGAGAACATTTAAGCTGAGGAAGGCTCCTCAACTTAATCCATGATTAGGGATTAACCTCATGACAAAACAAACCTTTATTAAAGTGGATTTTAGTTAATGGTAAGATTAAGAAATGGATTTTATGGTTTGTAAGACAACTTGAGGGGGACTTGTCCATTAACACTAGGGTTAGTCCTTCTTAACCAATTAAGGAAGAATTAGAACCCTAATGCAAGGCCCAAGTTACAAGCTTGATGTCTTGATGATTATTCAGTGAATTGATTAAAGGATTTAAACAACATTAAGGGTTTAACACTTAGGATTAAAGTTATACACTCCATCCTAATAGAAGGATGCAGGCATAAGCTTAATCACAAAGCCTTAAAACCTTTAGGGTTTAGTCCTTGATTATGAGGTAAGAAGAGAAGACTCAAAGATGACACAAAGGTAAAACTAAATGGGGGGGGACTAATCAAATCTTAATCATGATCATGCTTGGTTATTCCTAGGGTTTATGAGGTTTGCAAAAGATCTTTAGAGGAACCACCAGGAAAGGAACAGATGAATGGAGAAGGAAGCAGAGAGAAGCAAGACAACTTACTTCACTTAAGAAGACAAGTTGCTTGAAGGAAGAAAGTGGGGGAGAGCATGAATGAGCAAGCTCACTCTAATACAAAGATAAAATGCAGCAATGATGCATAAGAGAGATGAAGAGAGATTGTGAGAAGTGAAGGCAAATTCACTTCTCAAAACAACTTACCAACTGAAAAGTTAGCAAAGGAAATGAAATGTAATGGAAATGAGATGAAATGCCATGATGCAAACCAAAGTCAGAAGCATAAACATGGTGTTAATGATACTAAGAGATGATGCAAACACATGACAAGAGATGAGAATGATCATACAAGCATAAGGGTGCAAATGAGGCATGCTTTGAACCATAAAGATTCATGAATGTTTATGAAATGAAATGACCATATAACATGGAAAAGGGATGATGCAATGATCAATCATGATTCTAATATGTCCTAAGATGTCTTATGGATCATGTGGATGCACAAAATGTCATGGAAAGTTATTGAATGCAAGCATATGAGAGATGGATGCAAAGGAAGGCACAAATTAGGGTTTACATACAACATACAATGCAAAAATTCAAAACCAGAAGCAAATGATGTGATAAAAAATTGAAAATGGGAACAAGGGAACCCTAACCCTACACAAGTTCATTGCCCAAAGGAGGGGACCTAACTCTTAACCTAGTGCAAGTTATGAATTTCTCAAGTCAATCTAGGGTTTCAAGGTACCTCACAATGAAAAATGCTAAACAAATTGAAAATGGGAGATAAATTCAAACCAATTTTATCCTATAAACTACATGCTATGAAGGATGCAATGCAAGAAGAACCATCATCAAACTCTCAATAGTTAGGCAGAATGGATTTTTCCAAGTTTGAACAAAAATATTGCCTTTAAAAGAATTTAATTTCAATGAAAATTGTCAAAATGCATCAAGAACCAAAAAGAAATTTGTTTTGAGAGTTTGATAATGTTTCTAAATGTTTTGAAATGCAATGTGAATTTTTTGGTGATTTTTAAATACCTAAATGCATTTTTAATTAATTAATTTCCATTAACTAATTAAAAATAAACATTTAAATGATATAAAAATGATTTTTAATGCAAAAAATAAAAATAAAAATATTTTTGGGTTCTGAAAATTAATGAAATGTTTGACAAAAAAAATCAGAATTTTTCAAAGTGCTTTACTATTTTTAATAATTCGTGATAGATAAAACAAATAAAATGAAATAAAAATTGAATTAAAGAGAAAATATGCAGATCTAATGGCTGGCATTTAAATGAAAAACGCGTGAATTGACTGGCTCCAGATCCTGTGGTCCACATTTAAACTGACCTATTTAAAACTAAAACCTAATTAATTAACTTAATGACGTGGATTAGGGCTTAATGGGGTGATCTGAGCCACACAAACGCGCGCGGGTCAACACGGGTCAACAGAATCCATGGTTCACATTCAAAGTTGGCTAATTACTCAGATTAGGGTTAATGACCCTCAGGTGGCCGGAGAAGACTTCCGATCGTCTTCTCCGGCGAGACCTTCATCCTATCTCTCTCAAAACCTCACTAAAACGTGTCTAAATCTCTAGATTCACTCAACCAAACATCTTAAACAAGAATCCAACAAAAAAATCTATTTATTTTTCATGAATCAAGAGAAACAAGCAAAAATCATTTTCACGGGAAAAGTTTCAGACGGACCATACATCCTCATCTCTTCATCATTTTCAAAAATTCAAAGCTCATTGCATTCAGGGGAGCATGTAGATCATTTCAATAACTTAAAACAAGGTTTCTGGAAAAATGATTCGCATGACTACCTGAGATGGAGCTTTCAATCCAAGAGCTTTCTGACTGCTTCTTTGCTTCAAAATGGCTCCAATGATCTTCTTGAGGAAGCTTTGAGGCTTGGTTGGGGTTTAATGTGGCTGGTTTAAGAGTTTGATGAAGTTCTGTTCAGATGGGGTGGAAAATCGTGTTTCTACTTGGGGTGGTTTCAGGGTCAAATGAGGATTGGGAAATGATCAGAGGATCATGGTGAATGGTTTTGTGAAGTTTGTTTTGATGTTTGAAGCCTGTGTATTGAGATTCGAAGCAAAATGCATAAGAGGAGAGTTTGGAGGATGCTGACTTGTGGGAGGGCTCAGGCTGTCTTCTGTGTTGAGTTGAGTTCCATTTTGTCCATGTATCAAGTTTGGATAGGTCAGAGAGTTGTTGCTGGCCTATGCTGATTGGTATGGGCCATTTTGCCAAAAGTCAATGTGACTTGTCCTTTGAGGTATGGGTCATGACAGGCTGGTTTAGAGGCATGGTTTGGTTCAGCTGTGATCAAGGGGAACCATGGAAATGAATTTGAGGCCAATTTGCAAGTTGATCAAAGCTTATGTGTGGTTTTGCAATTTTGTGATCTTTTGGCCCTTTTGAAGTTTCTTAATGCACAAGTCATGAAACTTGGAGATTCTTTGGTGCATTCTGATTTTTAGGTCATGGTTCATGTTTGTGTAATGCATAGAAGTCCATTTGAAGTCACATTTTTCCTTGGCATGAGGTTTTGCAACTTTCCCTCTTTGGTGTAAAACCTGAAATTATGTGATTTTGTCCAACTTTGACAAGCCATAACTTTTGATCCAAAATGAATTAGAATGAGTTCTTGTACTTTTTGAAAATAGGAAGATCCATTCTACAACTTTCATGACCAAAGTTTTCTCATTTGAAGCAATTTTGAATCAATTTGAGGAGGTTGAAAAACTTTCCCAAAGTTTACATTACAAGTCACTTTCCCAAAAAGGCAACTTTGCAAATGGCTTGAAATTCTTCAATTTTGTGAACTTCTAACACCTTCTATGATCAAATAAAGATCATATACATTCAAAATGATGGAGAAAACCCTTTGGTTGGGTCATTGGGGGCCTCAGATGCCCTGATTTTACACTGACTTGCCCAAGAAGTCAACTCTTGATCAGATGCCTTCCCCATGGAATTTCTTCATGAAAATTGATATGCATGATCCTTATACCATATAGAGACCAATAGAAACAAGAATGAACAAAAATTTTGGAGTTATGGCCTTTGAAACCAAAACCCTAATTCTAGGTCATTTGTGCAGTTAAGCCTGGCTCTGCTTCCATGCCTTTCTCAGTTCTTGTGATTTTTTAACTTCCTTGACTTTGTGAGGATATAATATGATGCTTGAACATACATGGACCCCTTTGAGATGATTGAAGACCTTTGGAGTGGCTCAAATGGCTCAGGAATTGCTCAGATCACAAACCCTAGATGCAGATGACTTTGAATCAATGCAGTGAATCAAAAATGTGGTATGAGATGCTATGATTGAATTTATGAACATGTAAAGATCACAAGCCATGGTGTGAAGGGTGAGGGCAAATTTGGGGTGTTTACAGCTGCCCCTATTCAAGCATGAGTTAGCTGTGTAGGATGTAAGCAACGACTTAACAGGCAAACAAGATAACTTGTGGTTGAATATCGAAGACAATCCAAAATTTGCACTCACATAATGAAGAAGAAAAGGGATATAGATTGTAAAAGAAAATAAAGTATATTTATAATGTGCGGGCGACGGAGGACGACCGTCGAGCAGAGGATGACTGCTGGGGATGAAGCAATGACGGGGACAACCGACATGCTGGGGATATAAGAGATTATGACAGGGACGGCCATCAAGCTAAGAAACAAGATTTTCTGGGGATCATCGGTAAATGATGGGGACGACCATCAAGTTCAAGGTATGAATGAAATAGATGAGGTATGGTCATCAAAGGTGAAGGACGATCACCTAGCAGGGTACGGCTGCTCTCAAGGTTTATCATGACATAGGACGAATGTCAGATAACAGAATCAACTATGGGGACGGCCATCAGATAAAATGATGAAGGACGATCATCAAGAGGTGAAGGAAAATCACCTAGCAGGGGACGACTTCTAAAAAAAACATCACGACATAGGGCGAATGTCGGATGAGAGGTTCTAATGAATAGAGACCCCACTGGTGGTGATGAAGGACGATCATCAAAAAGGTGAAGGACGATCACCTGGCAGGGTACGGCTGCCGAAAGGTATCGTGACATAGGAAGAATGTCAGATAGAAAGGAAATAGTTTATCTAGATTTGCCGGGAATTCCTCTGGGGAATGGTAGACACAGACGAGTATCTAATTTCAAGCAAGCAAAGGCATAAGTATCTGACACGGTGTATACATTAAAGATGCGAACGAGCATCCTTAAGACTATGATACAGACGAGTATCAGTAGAAACAAACGCTTGACGCATGTTCAGAGATGATGATACGGACGAGTACCAACTAGTTAACAAAGAACATGGACGAGTGTCGACTCTGAGGGGATTTAAGTGGCGTATACAAGATACGGACGAGTATCTGTATGAGTAAAAAGTGATGAGTGAGACATAGACGAGTGTCTAACTTGCTATGGAGAGCACGACACGGACGGGTGTCGGAAGAAGCGTATTATAAACAAGTATTTAGGCAACTGTGCTGGGGAAGGTGACACGGACGGGTGTCAGGGAATTGTATATATATATGTATCTGTGTTAGTGAGTGCAAAGGGGACGCTTCGGTTCTCCGCTGGGGATATGACACAGACGAGTGTCAAAGGAGTGTGTTCCTGTATTTGTGAGTGTAATGCTTTGGCTTTCTGGTGGGGAATTTGGGAAATACCCTGTATATCGATGACGGATTATCAGTATTTACAAGTGTTTGGTTCGACACATGGCTTGTGATTATGCAATATGTTTGATTTTTGCCGTAATGCTCCGTATTAGGCGGAATGCTACGCTCTGTGGGGAAGATATGATGTGAATGCTATGATTATGCAAAGATACCGATCCGGAACTCGGATCCCGCTGCTGTGGAGATCTCTGGCTGATCTGCTTGAAGCAGATTTCCCAGCTGGGGATAAGATCATTGGTAGACCTAACATATATGACTCTGCTTGGGGGAATAGGTCACTGGTAGACCCATCCTTTGTGATGAGGTACCCAGCTGGGGTTTGTAGAAGCTCTCGTCACCCTGTTGTGAGATCATCAGGCATTGCTTCTCTGGATAGAGGCTGAAACTTTGCGGGGGGCTGGTTCCCTGTCTAGCACTTGGCTGGGGAAGAAGAAAGATCACTGAAAGATCCCCCTAGAGATTCTTGTGGGGATCCTGCTGAGGATGATATTTGATAACTCAGCTGGGGGATATGAGCACATCCTGGCACACGCTCTGAAGGAGATGTTGGAAAAGTGGTGCCTGGCAACTTTGATGGGGAGAAAGCATCTCTGGTGCTGTTTGGAAGGTGTGCTGAGGAAATAATGGTTTGGGCAGCCTTCTGGGAAGAAACTTTCATGCCCCATGTTGTGCTTTGAACACCTGCAATCCTGTATGACAAAGAAACGTACAAGTTTCCCGAGGTATCTCTTACTGGATTCCGTCATAGGAGTTTAGACACTCCCGGGAGCAAATATATTTCCTGTAAGCACGTATTTTTTTTAGAAGGGAAGCATCTGTATTTATGCAATCAATATCTCAAGGACATCGGACATTTTGCAAATGAAAAATAAAATGTACGAGACAAGATATGACTGAAAATCTGATTTTATTAATTTGTGTGCCCTGAATTGGCAAGTACAGTCAAAGAAACATATCCCCTGAAATGAGGAGATTGTTACAAATTGAGAAATCAGAAGGATGGTGGCAATGTTGATGACGCTTCCAAGAGCTTCCCTTTTGCTATGACCCGTATGACATTGACGTTCTTCTCATCCTGCTTTTTGAAGAAAGCTGATTCTGACTGATGCTTGAACCTTTCGAAGCTTGCCATGTTGTAAGTGATACAGATGAATTCAGAATGCAGTTGTTCGCTTATTCCATTATTTTGCGTGGATCGCCCTTTCGGGTTTTCAATCCACCAGGATACCCATTTTTGCCTGAGTTGTCCAATGTGGCTTTTCAACTCAGCGGGTGTACATTTTTTTATTTATTTTCCCCTATTTTTGCCCGAGTCTTTTATTCTATTTTTGACTCGCCGGGATGCCCTATTTTTTCCTGGACTTACATTCTGTTTTTATGTCCAGCGGGTCTTTTTATGCGAAGTATTTTTTAACTGCATCTGAATTTACAGGGGACAGGAAGTCTTCACCATCCATAGTACTGAGCATCAGTGTTCCACCAGAGAAAACTTTCTTTACTATGAATGGACCGTCGTAATTCGGAGTCCACTTGCCCCTGTGGTCTGTATGAGGAGGGAGGAGTCTTTTCAGCACAAGATCCCCTACCTGGTATTCTCGAAGCCTGACTTTTTGATCGAAGGCTTTCTTCATTCTTTTCTGATACAACTGCCCATGACAAATTGCAGCCAACCTCTTTTCTTCAATCAGACTTAGTTGTTCGTATCGGGATCGGACCCATTCTGCTTCATTTAGCTTAACATCCATCAATACCCGTAGAGAGGGTAGTTCAACTTCAACAGGTAGGACTGCCTCCATACCGTACACAAGCTGATATGGTGTTGCCCCAGTGGATGTTCTGATTGACGTTCGGTACCCATGTAAGGCAAATGGTAGCATTTCATGCCAGTCTTTGTAGGTGACTACCATCTTTTGCACAATCTTCTTGATATTCTTGTTAGCTGCCTCAACAACGCCATTCATCTTTGGCCTGTAAGGAGAAGAATTATGGTGTTGGATCTTGAAGTCCCGACATAGTTCTGCCATCATTTTGTTGTTCAAGTTGGATCCATTATCAGTAATGATTCGCTCGGGCACTCCATACCGACAAATGATGTCTCTTTTCAGAAATCGGGCTACCACTTTCCTGGTAACATTTGAATAAGAGGCTGCTTCGACCCACTTGGTGAAATAGTCAATGGCAACCAGGATGAATCTGTGGCCATTTGAAGCAGTCGGTTCAATCTTGCCAATCATATCAATGCCCCACATGGCAAAGGGCCAGGGTGAAGACATCACATTCAAAGGATTGGGAGGCACATGCACTTTATCCGCGTAAATCTGGGATTTATGGCATTTCCTGGCATAAGCACAACAGTCTGCATCCATTGTGATCCAATAGTAGCCTGATCTCAACAATTTCTTAGCCATTGCGTGCCCTCGTGCATGGGTACCAAAAGATCCTTCGTGCACCTCGTGCATCAACAAGTCTGCTTCTGTCCTATCAACGCATCTGAGAAGTACCATATCAAAGTTTCTCTTGTACAAGGAACCGTCAGTATTCAGGAAGAAACTACCAGCCAGCCTTCTTAATGTCTTCTTGTCATTGGAAAATGCCCCAGGTGGGTATGTTTGATCCTCCAAGAAGCATTTGATATCATGGAACCAAGGCTTATCATCTTTAACAACATCGGCTGAGAACACATATGCTGGTCTGTCAAGTCTGGACACTGCAATCCGAGGCACAAAGTTGGCAGCTTGAACTTTGATCATGGATGAAATGGTAGCCAGAGCATCTGCAAACTGATTTTCGTCTCGCGGGATATACTCAAGCTTGAGTGTTGTGAAGAAAGTCAATAACCTTCTTGTATAATCCCGGTAAGGTATCAGGTGATCTTGGTGGGTGTACCATTTGCCGTTGGTTTGATTAATTACTAGAGCTGAATCTTCGAATACAGTCAAAGTCTTGATCCTGAGGTTAATGGCTTCCTCAAGACCCGTAATACAAGCTTCGTATTCAGCTTCGTTGTTAGTGCAGTTAAAGGTGAGTTTTGCCGAGAAATGCATGTGAACTCCTTTAGGTGTAATGAGTATTGCACCAACACCACGACCATTCATGTTAACAGCCCCATCAAACATCATAGTCCATTCCTCTCCCGAGTCAGGCCCTTCAGTGTGAACAGACTCTTCATGATCTTTTTCTTTTATGAACATGATGTCTTCATCAGGGAAGTTAAATCTCATAGGCTGATAATCATCAATGGGTTGCTCAGCGAGATAATCAGACAATACACCGCCCTTGATGGCTTTTTGAGATGTGTACTGAATGTCGTATTCGGTGAGAATCATTTGCCATCTTGCAACCCGTCCGGTAAGTGCTGGCTTCTCAAAAATGTACTTAACTGGATCCATCTTTGAGATCAATAAGGTAGTGTGGGTCAACATATACTGCCTCAGTCGGCGAGCAGCCCACGCTAAAGCACAACAAGTTTTCTCGAGCAGTGAATAACGTTGTTCACAGTCGGTAAACTTTTTGCTTAGGTAGTATATTGCATACTCTTTTCGACCAGACTCGTCATGCTGGCCCAGCACACACCCCATTGACTCTTCTAATACTGTTAAATACATTATTAGAGGTCTTCCTTCAACTGGAGGCTTAAGGATTGGAGGCTTTTGTAAGTATTCCTTGATTTTGTCAAAAGCCCTCTGGCAGTCTTCATTCCACCTGACCGTTTGTTCCTTTCTTAGCAGTTTGAACAAGGGTTCACAGGTTGCTGTAAGGTGAGATATAAACCGTGAAATGTAGTTCAATCTACCTAGAAACCCCCGAACTTCTTTTTCTGACTTCGGTGCAGGCATTTCTTGAATGGCTTTGACTTTGTCAGGGTCAACTTCAATCCCTTTCTCACTTACAATAAATCCTAGCAACTTACCGGATCGCACCCCGAATGTGCATTTGTTGGGGTTTAACTTCAGTTGGTACTTCCTCAGACGCTTGAATAACTTCAACAGATTCACCAGGTGGTCTTCTTCCGTGAGGGACTTGGCAATCATGTCATCCACGTAACATTCGATTTCTTTATGGATCATGTCATGGAATAATGTTACCATAGCCCGTTGATAAGTAGCACCAGCATTCTTCAGTCCGAACGGCATCACCTTATAACAGAATGTGCCCCAGGGTGTGATGAAAGTTGTCTTCTCCATGTCTTCAGGCGACATCTTGATCTGATTGTATCCCGAAAATCCGTCCATGAAGGAGAATATCGAGAACTGAGCCGTATTGTCGACCAATACATCAATGTGAGGTAATGGGAAGTCATCTTTCGGGCTGGTTCTGTTCAGATCCCGATAATCCACACACATTCTCACCTTGCCATCCTTCTTAGGTACAGGTACAATATTAGCAACCCACGGCGGATAGCTAGTCATAGCAAGGAAACCGGCATCCCACTACTTTTGTACCTCTTCTTTTATCTTCATTGCCATATATGGGCGAGTATGACGAAGCTTCTGTTTTACTGGCGGGCTGTCTTCTTTCAGAGGAAGCTTATGCATAACAATGTCGGTGTCCAATCCTGGCATGTCCTGATAAGACCAAGCGAAAACATCCACATACTCCCGAAGCATATCAATCAGTTGCTCTTTTACTGAATCTTGTAGGCAGGCCCCGATCTTAACCTCTTTCACGTCCTCTTCCGTACCAAGATTAACTGTTTCAATCTCCTCCTGATGAGGAGTGATAACTTTCTCCTCTTGCCTTAACAACCTGGCTAGCTCTTCAGGTAGCTCATAATCTTCTTCAACCCCTTCATCAGCTTGATTGATTGGATTGTCAAAGTCATATGAAGTCATAGCAGAGTTGTTGTCGGTGCAGTCTGAAAGGCACTTTCTGTAAGGGTTTAGATTGGTTTATTTTAGTGATCAGTTTTTATCTTATTTAGAAAAAGTGAAAATGAAGTTATTTGTTTTGAAAACATTGCCATTTTATTTTTGTACAAAAAGAAAAATGAAAAGACAGTGAGCGAAAAAAGAGACTCATTTGCAAAAGATGTCTGATATTCATTGATTGATCTATTTGCACAAAATTACAAGATGGCCCGATTACAAAATGAGTCTTGACATCTTGGGCAAGATGCAAGACTTGATGCATGCTTTAAAATACAAGAAATAATAATTACTCTGCAGGAGTAACCCTTATAATTTCCTGGGAAGACCAGTTAAGGACTTGGCTCCCCGAGATCCTTGGACGTATCCAGCTCTCCAGGTTGCGGTCGCTTTCCTCCTCGTCTTCCACATTGTTCACAGCATCCGGGGCGAGCATTCCCCCGCTGACAAAATTGGGCTCTTTCGCAGCCTCTGATTGATCTTGTTGAGTTGGTCTGTAACCCAACCCAAATCTGTCTTCCTTCTTTTCTACGGGAAACAGCTTGCCCCAGCCTTGGGCAGTACCCTCTTCAACAACCTTCCTGGCTTGCTGATAAGACGTCATGGAAGTTCCCAGTACAACAGATGCTTCATTAATGTTTAGGGCCTCAATCCCCTGGCTCATAGTTTCATGGATCTCCCCGTCCATTTCTATGTACTTATACGTAGCCAGATGGCTAACAAAGATGTCTTCTTCCCCACAGATGGTGATGATCTGGCCTTCCCACTCGAATTTCAGCTTCTGGTGAAGGGTAGACGTAACAGCGCCAGCGGCATGGATCCAGGGTCTACCCAACAAACAGCTGTAGGCCGGCTGAATGTCCATCACATAGAAGGTAGTTTTAAAAGTCTGCGGGCCAATCATCACAGGCAGATTAATCTCCCCAAGCACTGATCTTTTAGAGCCATCAAATGCCCTCACCACCAAATTACTCGGACGCAGTGCCAAGCCATCATACTCCAGCTTCACTAAGGCTTTCTTTGGTAGAACATTGAGTGAGGACCCAGTGTCCACCAGTACATGAGATAAAACAACACCCTTGCACTCCAGGGTGATGTGTAAAGCCTTGTTGTGGTTACGTCCCTCGGTTGTTAAGTCAGCATTGGTAAAGCCCAGTCCGTGACTGGTGTTGACATTTGCTACCACAGTTTCTAGCTGATTAACAGTAATCTCCTCTGGCACGTATGCTGCGTGCAGGACTTTCAATAATGCATTCCTGTGAGCTTCGGAACACATCAACAGTGATAATATGGAGATTTTTGAGGGAGTTTGGTGAAGCTGATCCACCACCTTGTAATCACTCCTCTTTATGATTCTCATGAACTCATCTACATCCTGTTCAAAAGATGTCTTCTGAGCTTCCTTGACCATTGGCTCTTCAGGTACCACACTCTTTCCCTTTGCTTTGGCAGCAACTTCTGCTTTAGCATTAGGTCTCTGCATTTGTGAGGCAAAAAGGCGTCTGCTTCTGGTGAAGCCTCCGTCTCCCCCAACATTATCAATTTGTGGAGAAGAGGTTGATGAATCCAGAGTGATTTTCTCCCCGTTGCAGTATAGATCAGATCCATAATGCCAAGGTATGGCATTACTGCTTTCATAAGGAACGGGTCCAGGTACCGTAATGGTAAACGGACTGACTGCTGCAGAGGAGGGTACTGTAATGGTGTGCGGATCATAGTAAATTGTGACTAGCGATCTGGTAGGAGGTGCCATGGTTTGTTGTTGGAAATTGCTGTTAGGAGGAACCTCTAATGGGTCATAGTAGATTGTAACCGCTGAAACATCTTCGTTAGTTTTTGTTGGCGTTGTAGAAGATTCTGCTGATAAAATGGATGCTGATGTTGTAGAAGAGATGGTTGCTGAAATTTGATTTGTTGAAGTAATGGATGGAGTAACTGCTGATGATATTGATGAATCGGTAGGAATGATTGTTGCTGTTGTTGTAGAAGAATCAGGAATTGTTGTTAAAGGAATTGCTGGATTTGTAGGCGCCGTTGTTGAAATCTGAAGGATACCATCCTTAATAAGACCATCTATGCCGCTTCTCAAATTTTCACACCCGTTGACCGCATTGTTGCAATACCCACAACCGAGCTCACACCCGGAAAACACTTGGCACTCTAGAAGCTGAGCTTTAATTTCGACCAAAGGTGTCCGAATCTGTGCAACACTGGTGATCAAAGTAGATGGTTTGTCTTCCTCAATGGCATTAATCCTCGGCCCGCCATGATTAGGCATAGGATTCTTGTTGACATTTGGAGGGGGTGCAAAGTTGAGGGCTTTAGAATCCACCAGATCTTGGACTTTCATTTGTAAGGCCCTGCATTTTTCTGTATTGTGGCCAGGTGCATTGGAGTGGAAAGCACACCTGGCGTTGACATCATAATTCCTTGGGAGATTTAGGGGATCTGGTGGTGCCAATGTCCTTAACTCAACCAAGTTGAGCTTCAGGAGTTGTGGCAGTAAAGCGGCATAAGGCATAGGGATAGGGTCAATCACCCTGTTTGCCTGTGATGGTCTTTGTTGAAAGGGTCGTTGTTGTTGATTGCTATTGTTGTTGTTGTAGGTTCTCTGTGGCGGATACTGAACTTGCTGTTGATATTGTGGTTGTTGTTGTTGTTGATATGCTGGTTGATGAGGAATTGGAGCTGGAATGGTGACAGCTGCTATTGATCTATGGACATACTGAGGTCTGCCCCTATTGGCATGAATGGCATTTGTCTCACCGGTCCTTCGAGGTCCCACAAAAGGCTTCCGGGGATTACTGGACGAACTTGCACCATTATCAGAAATTTTACCCATTTTCAAAAGGCTTTCAATCCTTTCCCCAGCTATAACTACGTCAGCAAAACTGGTGGAAGAAAAGGCAGCCAGCCTATCAATATATGTTCCTTGCAAAGTATTCATGAACATGTTGGCCATTTCTCTTTCCGACATGGGTGGCTGGACAGCAGCAGCAAGCTGTCTCCACCTCTAGGCGTATTCTCTGAAGCTTTCTCTGGAAGACTGGGACATTCCCATCAGGAGGGTCCTGTTAGGAGCCATGTCCAGGTTATATTGATATTGTCTGATGAAGGCTTCAGCTAAGTCCTTCCAGCATCTGATAGTAGCTATGGTCAAGTGTGAATACCACTCTCTTGAAGCTCCAGTCAAGCTGTCTTCAAAGTAGAACATCCACAACTTCTTATCCATGGTATATGCTTTAAGTCTTCCCAGAAAAGATTGCAGGTGAGTTCGTGGACAAGAGGTCCCATTGTATTTCTCAAAGCACGGGGGTTTGAATTTGTGAGGGATCCTCACCCCGTCTACTAACCCCATATCCATTACATCGAAGCCCAAGGAGTTTTGAGACTCCAAAGACCTCAATTTCTCAGCAATTTCATCAAACCTCCTATCATAAACTTCATCTCCAGCTCCCATTACAGTAAACTACTCTTCTTGAGGATCTTCTTGCAAGATCCTGCCTGCAGCAGTGTTGCCCTGCACATTCCTTGGGATGTTGAATTCCGGATCTAGATGAGGTCCAAATACTGGTGGGTTAACATGAGGCTGACCTCTATCATTATTACTAGTCCCTCCAGTCCCACGATGAGGTTCCTCGGGAGTTTGCCTTTCTACCAGTGCCCTTAGCCTTTCTTGGCTCTGGGCCAAGCCAGTCATCATAGTCATGAATTGGGCCATTTGGTTTCTCATCTCCACTCTTTCATTAGCCATCTGGGTTCTGACCTCAGTCAGGTCTTGCTGTACTTGATCCATTTGGATACCAAGAAGGTTGTTGCGAGTAGGGTACTGGTGCGTACGATTGACAGGGAACACCCGGCGACGAGCAATATTTCCTGAAGCACAACAGAGTTAGAAACAAACAAAATAATGACAAAACCTACAAAACAAAACAAAAGTTAGTATGCAATGCAGTATGCTTATTTGTTTTCCCAGGTATCCGGCTTGGTTC
This sequence comes from Lathyrus aphaca, assembly GCA_963966055.1. Lineage (NCBI taxonomy): Eukaryota > Viridiplantae > Streptophyta > Magnoliopsida > Fabales > Fabaceae > Lathyrus > Lathyrus aphaca. The sequence goes on along the minus strand of OZ014523.1, from coordinate 202,494,132 downwards.
TTGGTTTTGACCTTTCCAGACCTCGAGGAAGATGCTTTGATGTTGTTGAGAAAAGAAAACCCAAAAAAGAAATAAACTAAAAAAATGTATTGCAAATGGTGAATCATACATAGTTTGTTTTACAACATATGCCCCTGGAGGGTCAAAATACAACAAAAAGAAAAGTACATCAAATGGAAATGAACAACAAGCAAAGAAGTCAAACATCTAGTCCAAACTCATCCTCCTTAACCTCCTTCAGAAGTGCCTCAGTCACTGGACCAGCTGGATGCTCTATGATGGTCCTGATGAGGAGGTTCCTGGTGGCAATGGCAGTGGTCAGCTTCTTGTGCCTGTCCTGATCCTTTGATCTCTTTAATCCAGCCCTAAGCTTCAACTCTGAGATCTCCTTCTGGGCTGCCAGCAAAGCTTCCTGTTGCTTCTTTTCGTTGGCCTCTAACTGCTCAATTTTGGCCTGAGTCCTCTGATCTTCTTGTGTCCGGGCTTCAGTGATCCTGACCCACCTAGCCTGACTTTCTTGCAGATAGAGATCAGTCCTAGCCTTCTGAAGCCTGGCCTCTTTACAGACATTCTTCAATATTTGTTCCCCAACTCTTGCTTTTCTGATGTAGTCTTCTGTTTTCTCAATCTTTGCCAGATGCTCCACCCTAAGCTTCTCCAACCTCTCAATGTCCAGACGACCATCACTCCTTTCCCAAAGGGTCTTCTTCAGAGCTTGAGACAGATTCTCATTCCTTTCCTTCAGTTTCTCAAATTCTTCCAGGCTGACAGTTGCTGCTGGCTGTGCTGTGGATGGTCCAGGTATATCCTCAACGGTGAAAGGCATTCCAGTAACCTGAGCTCTAGTACGGGACCAGTCATAGTACTGAGCTGAAGCAACATTATTACATCTTCCAAGAATAGCCATCCCCTTTGTCTGGATGTTGTCCCAAGCCCAGGATGCTTGTCTGACAGCAACTAGATTAGGCTTTATCTCACAATACAGGGTCTCAGCTAAATCTTGCACTTTAGGAGGGTGAACCAAAGCAAAGCCCAGTTGTCTCTTAAACAGCAAAGGATTGTAGTTGATGCAACCCTTCACTCCTATTAGAGGTACATTCGGGTATTTCCCACAGCTGGTGATGATGTCCTTGCCTTTGGTGCTCTGGGTGCACCATCTGATATCATCTGAAGTCAAAGCAATGAGTCTCTTAGCCCAATTCTTCTGCTGGTGAGGGTTCAGGAAGGCATCTATCTTAGGCAGGTGTCTGAGCAGCCAGGTGTGAAACAAAGGAGCACAACATCTCACTAACTTCCCCCTTTGTCTCTCATTCCTCTAATGGATGGAATAGTAGAAATCTCCCAGCAAGGTGGGTACTGGGTTCCTTAGGAGGAAAAGATGAATGGCATTCTTGCTGATAAATTTGGGCTCGTCTGCAAACAGTATAACCCCATATATACTGAGGGCTAACAATGCACAAACTGCCCTCCATTCTCCCAAAGAGGCCTTCAGGATGGCCTGAGAAATCAAGAAATCCAAGTGCAAACCAGGGATCCCAGCTTTGTTGTCATATTCTGCTCAATCAAAGTAGGCTCCAGGTACAATGCTTTTTCCACCTCTCCATTGCTGGGAGAAGTCATCTCTGGGTTGAAGGGGACACCACCCCTGACAGGTACTACAATCAATGATGAAAACTCCTCCAGCAGAGGTCCTAGCTGAAAGTCTGAAAATGTGAAGCATCTCAAAGGAGGGTCATAAAACTACAGGCATGTGTGGATCATGCTCCTCTAAGAAGGGTCAAGGTCCATAACCATATCCAGGATACCTCCATAGTGTTCTCTAAATAGTGGGATGCGGTCAGGGGTGATAAGTGACTGGACCTGTCTGATACTAGTCAACACAGGCTCAAAGAAATGGTAGGATATGTTGCTCTTCCAGGGTGTAGCCATGAGTGCTGATGAAGATGATGAATATAACTGCTGATGGAGATCAAAAATGATACTGGAGATGAGCCACTGATAGGCTGATGCTGGTGATGATGAGAATAGCTGAAGTAGGCAAATGATGAAGATAGCTGAAGCTGAGGTCTATGCAAAAGAAGGGGTCAAAACCAAACAAGATATGATGTGGATACCCTGAAAAACAAATAAACAAATGTCAAATGATGCAATGATAATGTATGCAAATGATATGCAAGGGTTTGTGATCAAGCCGGATCTGATTATCTGTCTTGATATAAAGCCCATGTATGTTCAAAGAAAGTCCAGATGAAGGTTCAGAAATCCAATAACCAAGGTGGGGGACTCAGATAAAGAGTCACATATCCAGGGTTAAATCACAAGAACTGTCCAAAATGAGGTACTCTTAAACCAAATAGTAACAGGGTATGATGTGGCCAATGGTACCTGCAAACCTGTAAACAACCCACCCCCTCACAGGTGGTGTTCTAGAACAAAGATCCTCAGACTTGGACCAGTTATGAGAAGTGTAAACACTTCTAACCCAGAGGTACAGTGTTTACAATAATCATAAAAGATCCTCCTCTAATTCACCTCAGTTTCTGAAGGTCATAATAAAGGTCATCCAGACTTAGCAGGCTTCCCAGATAGCCCTAGTACTACAGGAAATCTGTAGCACAGAGTTCTCAAGAAGAAACCCACATCTGAACCATGTTTCATATTCCCGCACCAGACCGAAATGGAATGGGAAAGAATATGAACCAATCTAGCCTAGGTGTCACCCAGGTCCCAGGAATAGGACCTCAAACTCTCAATGAAACCCCACCCTCCAAAACAGAAACCAGATCCAGCAATGATAATGACAGTATGAAATATGAAAAACTGTAAAGGAAAGCAATAAAATAAAGCTGTACATAAAGCAATAAATAAAGCACATAAATAAACACAATTAGCACATAACACCCCAGTAAACACAAACCAAACAAGCGCTAGGAGGAACCCACAAAAAGAACCAGAAGCCCTGGTTACAGTATAAGGGTCCCCAGCAGAGTCGCCAAGCTGTCGCTCCCACCAAAATGAGGCTAAGTCAGATGGGGTACAGACGCGAACGCTCGGCGAAAGGAGGAGAGAACACACAAGAGTGAACTCTGAAGACAAGAGTCGCCAGCTAAGCATTTTTATCCCGAAGGAAAGGTAATGCTACATAAACCTAAGGAAAGGTATGGATAAGACGGTTGCGAACCAGAGAGACTGAGAAAGGGGGTTGGTTACAACCTGGGAAGGTATTAGCACCCAGATTGTCCGTTGTACTCGACGGGATCCACGCTTAAAAGATTTGTGTTTAAAAGGGGTAGTGTCAGTGCTATCTGTGTGTCAAAGCTGGAAAAGAATGCAAGTGTCAGTGCAAAAGAAAAGTGAAGTGTATAAGAGAAGTGTCAGTGTAAGAACAAGAGTGAGCTCAAGATTTTGAGGGTAAAAGAATAATACTGGAAAGAGGGGGAATATACAGATACTTTTGTTTGATAACTGTTAAGTTATGCCTACGTATCCTCTTGTGCAATGAGGAAGTCAGAACACCGTAGTTCGACTCAAAGAGACTGAAAGATGAATTGACTTGTGAATTGCTTACTTGTCTATGCTCAAGTGTATGACCTGTCTGGCTCAGGTGCAAACTGTCTTGCATTAGACGGAAGAAGCGAGTTCTCGTTTATGAGTGAATAAGATGACAAAAGAATCCCGGAGGAGACGATTATTGTTTGTTTTTTTGTGTTTTCAATCTTTTATTGCTTTTGGAGTTTTTCATAGGAAAATGAGCTTAAGCCTAAACCAAGGGTTAGTAAACTCATCACATCCTCCCTCTGATTAGGGGTAATGAGAATACCTTAAGTATGAAGTAAATACCTCACACTTAATCACCATGATGTAGGGTTAAGATCATTAACCTACTTGCAATTATTTAGATGTTTTTGTTGTTTTTGTTTAGTGTTGAGTAATGAGATTAAGCCATAATCAAGGATTTAATGGACCCAATACACCATCCTAATATAAGGATAATAGATGAGAACATTTAAGCTGAGGAAGGCTCCTCAACTTAATCCATGATTAGGGATTAACCTCATGACAAAACAAACCTTTATTAAAGTGGATTTTAGTTAATGGTAAGATTAAGAAATGGATTTTATGGTTTGTAAGACAACTTGAGGGGGACTTGTCCATTAACACTAGGGTTAGTCCTTCTTAACTAATTAAGGAAGAATTTGAACCCTAATGCAAGGCCCAAGTTACAAGCTTGATGTCTTGATGATTATTCAGTGAATTGATTAAAGGATTTAAACAACATTAAGGGTTTAACACTTAGGATTAAAGTTATACACTCCATCCTAATAGAAGGATGCAGGCATAAGCTTAATCACAAAGCCTTAAAACCTTTAGGGTTTAGTCCTTGATTATGAGGTAAGAAGAGAAGACTCAAAGATGACACAAAGGTAAAACTAAATGGGGGGACTAATCAAATCTTAATCATGATCATGCTTGGTTATTCCTAGGGTTTATGAGGTTTGCAAAAGATCTTCAGAGGAACCACCAGGAAAGGAACAGATGAATGGAGAAGGAAGCAGAGAGAAGCAAGACAACTTACTTCACTTAAGAAGACAAGTTGCTTGAAGGAAGAAAGTGGGGGAGAGCATGAATGAGCAAGCTCACTCTAATACAAAGATAAAATGCAGCAATGATGCATAAGAGAGATGAAGAGAGATTGTGAGAAGTGAAGGAAAATTCACTTCTCAAAACAACTTACCAACTGAAAAGTTAGCAAAGGAAGTGAAATGTAATGGAAATGAGATGAAATGCCATGATGCAAACCAAAGTCAGAAGCATAAACATGATGTTAATGATACTAAGTGATGATGCAAACACATGACAAGAGATGAGAATGATCATACAAGCATAAGGGTGCAAATGAGGCATGCTTTGAACCATAAAGATTCATGAATGTTTATGAAATGAAATGAACATATAACATGGCAAAGGGATGATGAAATGATCAATCATGATTCTAATATGTCCTAAGATGTCTTATGGATCATGTGGATGCACAAAATGTCATGGCAAGTTATTGAATGCAAGCATATGAGAGATGGATGCAAAGGAAGGCACAAATTAGGGTTTACATACAACATACAATGCAAAAATTCAAAACCAGAAGCAAATGATGTGATTAAAAATTGAAAATGGAAACAAGGGAACCCTAACCCTACACAAGTTCACTGCCCAAAGGAGGGGACCTAACTCTTAACCTAGTGCAAGTTATGAATTTCTCAAGTCAATCTAGGGTTTCAAGGTACCTCACAATGAAAAATGCTAAACAAATTGAAAATGGGAGATAAATTCAAACCAATTTTACCCTATAAACTACATGCTATTAAGGATGCAATGCAAGAAGAACCATCATCAAACTCTCATTAGTTAGGCATAATGGATTTTTCCAAGTTTAAACAAAAATATTGCCTTTAAAAGAATTTAATTTCAATGAAAATTGTTAAAATGCATCAAGAACCAAAAAGAAATTTGTTTTGAGAGTTTGATAATGTTTCTAAATGTTTTGAAATGCAATGTGAATTTTTTGGTGATTTTTAAATACCTAAATGCATTTTTAATTAATTAATTTCCATTAACTAATTAAAAATAAACATTTAAATGATTTAAAAATGATTTTTAATGCAAAAAATAAAAATAAAAATATTTTTGGGTTCTGAAAATTAATGAAATGTTTGACAAAAAAATCAGAATTTTTCAAAGTGTTTTACTATTTTTAATAATTCGTGAAAGATAAAACAAATAAAATGAAATAAAAATTGAATTAAAGAGAAAGTATGCAGATCTAATGGCTGGCATTTAAATGAAAAACGCGCGAATTGACTGGCGCTAGATCCTGTGGTCCACATTTAAACTGACCTATTTAAAACTAAAACCTAATTAATCAACTTAATGACGTGGATTAGGGCTTAATGGGGTGATCTGAGCCACACAAACGCGCGCGGGTCAACACGGGTCAACAGAATCCATGGTTCACATTCAAAGTTGGCTAATTACTCAGATTAGGGTTAATGACCCTCAGGTGGCCGGAGAAGACTTACGGTCGTCTTCTCCGGCGAGACCTTCGTCCTATCTCTCTCAAAACCTCACTAAAACGTGTCTAAATCTCCAGATTCACTCAACCAAACATCTTAAACAAGAATCCAACAACAAAATCTATTTATTTTTCATGAATCAAGAGAAACAAGCAAAAATCATTTTCACGGGCAAAATTTCAGACGGACCATACATCCTCATCTCTTCATCATTTTCAAAAATTCAAAGCTCATTGCATTCAGGGGGGCATGTAGATCATTTCAATAACTTAAAACAAGGTTTCTGGAAAAATTATTCGCATGACTACCTGAGATGGAGCTTTCAATCCAGGAGCTCTATGACTGCTTCTTTGCTTCAAAATGGCTCCAATGATCTTCTTGAGGAAGCTTTGAGGCTTGGTTGGGGTTTAATGTGGCTGGTTTAAGAGTTTGATGAAGTTCTGTTCAGAAGGGGTGGAAAATCGTGTTTCTACTTGGGGTGGTTTCAGGGTCAAATGAGGATTGGGAAATGATCAGAGGATCATGGTGAATGGTTTTGTGAAGTTTGTTTTGATGTTTGAAGCCTGTGTATTGAGATTCGAAGCAAAATGCATAAGAGGAGAGTTTGGAGGATGCTGACTTGTAGGAGGGCTCAGACTGTCTTTTGTGTTGAGTTGAGTTCCATTTTGTCCATGTATCAAGTTTGGATAGGTCAGAGAGTTGTTGCTGGCCTATGCTGATTGGTATGGGCCATTTTGCCAAAAGTCAATGTGACTTGTCCTTTGAGGTATGGGTCATGACAGGCTGGTTTAGAGGCATGGCTTGGTTCAGCTGTGATCAAGGGGAACCATGGAAATGAATTTGAGGCCAATTTGCAAGTGGATCAAAGCTTATGTGTGGTTTTGCAATTTTGTGATCTTTTGGCCCTTTTGAAGTTTCTTAATGCACAAGTCATGAAACTTGGAGATTCTTTGGTGAATTCTGATTTTTAGGTCATGGTTCATGTTTGTGTAATGCATAGAAGTCCATTTGAAGTCACATTTTGCCTTGGCATGAGGTTTTGCAACTTTCCCTCTTTGGTGTAAAACTTGAAATTATGTGATTTTGTCCAACTTTGACAAGCCATAACTTTTGATCCAAAATGAATTAGAACGAGTTCTTGTACTTTTTGAAAATGGGAAGATCCATTCTAGAACTTTCATGACCAAAATTTTCTCATTTGAAGCAATTTTGAATCAATTTGAGGAGGTTGAAAAACATTCCCAAAATAGCAAGTTTACATTACAAGTCACTTTCCCAAAAAGGCAACTTTGCAAATGGCTTGAAATTCTTCAATTTTGTGAACTTCTAACACCTTCTATGATCAAATAAAGATCATATACATTCAAAATTATGGAGAACACCCTTTGGTTGGGTCATTGGGGGCCTCAGATGCCCTGATTTTACACTGACTTGCCCAAGAAGTCAACTTTTGATCAGATGCCTTCCCCATGGAATTTCTTCATGAAAATTGATATGCATGATCCTCATACCATATAGAGACCAATAGAAACAAGAATGACCAAAAAATTTGGAGTTATGGCCTTTGAAATAAAACCCTAATTCTAGGTCATCTGTGCAGTTAAGCCTGGCTCTGTGTCGCTCCCCGGATTTCCATCCTGGTACAAACGCGAAAGTGGCGCGGAAGAAGGTAGAGTCGCCAGCCAGACATTTTTATCCCGAAGAAAGGGAATGGTAATGCTGCACAAACCAGAAGAAAAAAGAGGAAGGACACGGGTCCTGCGAACCAAAGAGACTGAGTTCGGGAGTCGGTTACGACCTGGGAAGGTATTAGCACCCAGATCGTCCGCCGTACCCGACGGGATCCACGCTTGCAAAGAAAACATTTCAAAGGGTGAGGGTATGAAAGCTGCAACAAAAGAAATGAAAATGAAAAGAAACTGGAACTGGAAAAGAACTGAATAAGAGAACAAAGAGAAAAAATGTAGGGAAAATAAAGATTATGCTCGAACGGGCCCTACCCCGCTGCCTACGTACCTCATCAGGATAATGAGGATCAGAGACGCCGTAGTTCCCCTAACTAGGGGTACTAAAAGGAAATTGCTTGTGAATTAAGGCTTGAACTGCCTATGTCATTGCTCAGGTGTTGCAGGCTCGGACGACGAGTGCGTTACCGTCTTGCAAAGTGACAAGTAGGAGCAAGTTCGTGTACGGAGCGAATGAGGTGAGAAAAGAATTCCCGAAGGAAAGACGCTTATTGTTTGTTTGTGTTTTTTAGAAGCTTTTATGAGTGAAAGTTTGCATAGGTAAGTGTACCTAAGTCTTACTCAATGGGATGTGTACATCTCACATCATCCCGAAATGGAATGCGCAAGAGGCACACCTATCTATGGAGGAAATCCTCAAAGCTAGTCCCACAAGTGAAGGCTCAAGCACATTGTCCTATTACCATTATTAAGTATTTTTGTGATTTTTGGTAAAGAAGTATTTTTTAGCTTTTCTTTGTGAGGTACTCATGCTAAGACCTATCCACCACGAGTGATGACTCACACCTCGCCCCGAAACGGAACGCGTGCAAGCATCTCATAGCAAAGTCTCATGTCACATGAAAGTACTCAACCTTTATTAGGTGAATTAGAATTAAGTTTGAAGATGAGAAGAGAAGAATAACAAAAAGGATCATAAAGGTAAAACATCTAACGGGAAAAGTCTAATCCTAATATTCACATGCTCGGATGGTCCTAGGTTAGTGAGGCTCACTACCCTAATGAAGGAGAAGAAAAGAAGAAGATGAAAGGAGAAGCACCATGGTGGCCTAAGCACACCTCAAGTTAGAAAGAATAGAAGAAGATGAGGAATAAGATAAGATGAATAAGAATGAAGATAAGGAAAGCAAAATGGAGAAGAAATAAGATAAAGAGATGAGAATGCGATATGGAGATAAGATGAATAATGCACAAACAGAGCCTACACCAATAGGACTTCCAGATGCAACAACATGCTATAAGGTAAAGTCGGGCCTCAGTGTTACCTAACGGAGAAGGTCCGTTGCCTCTTCAATATGCGCAAGAAGAAATATCAAGTCCAGAATGATTTCAACAGTCAAACGCAATTGTCAGATATCGGTGTATCAGATCAAAGTCAAGTATAAGCTTCCAGCATCCCAAGATGACCAACGAAGATAACCAAAATAGACGCCAAGAATAGGTCTAAACAAAATCAAGTGCTAAACTTCATCTGCATCAAGGATCTCATCAGTCTAGACAAACCTATGAAAATTAATCACAAAATAAGAATTAACCATGCGTTCTAAAACCAAGAGTGACAACAAATCTAAACCAAGAAAGTAACCATGAACTTTAAACTACTATTCTAAAAAAACTATCAAGGTCAATTAATCAAACTAGTTACAACTAAAAAAACAAATTCTACAAATGTTGTATTTAAACATGCAAGCAAGAATAAAAATAAATAAAAATATTTACAAGAAACTTGTTAATGCCGTATCCAAATAATAATAAAAAAATTAATTAGCTAAAAGGTTAGAAATAAAATTAAAATACAAAGGATTAACTAAAAGAATAGAAATAGAATTAAAGAACAGGAAGAAAGGAAATAGGGGTATGCCGCTGGGAAACAAGGTGATGAGTAGCACAATCAGGCGGGCTTAGAGGAAGTGTTGAGCCCAAGGTCCTCTTGTAGCATTAATAAAAATGAGAGAAGATAAGTTAAAAACATAAAAAAACGTAAACAAAATTATAAGAAAAGAAACAAAAAGAAATAGAGCCAACATCCTCCATGGAAACGATCCACTTTCAGCTCATCCCCTTCCCGAAAACGAAACCCTCGTTACTGTTCATCACACAACGAAACCAAAAACGCCATCTCTTCCTTCAGCTTATCACGAAATCGATTCCCATTCTTCTCCGAAAATAACGCCGCGATGCCTTATCCATACGCCGATCAACTTTGCCGTCTAGCAAAGTCGTCGCGTCGTCCTCTTCAAATCAGCATACCGAAAGAGTCTTCGCTCCAGGTCGCGACACTTTGAATCGGTGGCGTCGTGGCAACTTCCCTCATTCTAGACTCATGAAGGCCTCAAGCAAGTGCATTAGCTCGTCTCAGACCTTCTCCTCTCTCATATTGACGTCGCTGCGGAACCAACACAACAAAATCACTGCGTCTGACTCTCTCTACTTACGGCCTCAATCGCAACACGATTCACGGTGGTAAACTCAATCTCAACTCCGCCACAGATCGCGACTTCTCGCGATTCAACGATTCTCGCTCAAAAAACTCACGATGCACTTTTGAGGTTCGAATACCAAAGTTTGATTTGGATTTGTTTCGATCTCACTCTCTTCTTCTTCTAATTCTGAATTTGCTTTTTGTTTTGATGTTGAAGGAGGTTGGGAAATGATGGCGGTAGTAAGGATGACAATGAGGGGTGTTTGTTGCTTGAAGGATGTTGAAGGGTGTGTAGCGGTTGATGGATGTTGCGGTTTGCAGGGTATAGTGAGTTAAGGTGGGATTGTTGTTATTGGTTGATGTTTGCGTTGAAGGTTTGCGGTTCTCTATTGAAGAGAGGAAATAAGAGTTGTAGTTGTTGTTTTCTGTGAAAAAAAATGAGGCGGTGATGGAGTAGTGATGAAGTGAGGTTTTGGTGATGGTTTCAGTTGTTGTGAAGAAGGGTTGTTGCGGGTTGAAACAGGGGTGGTAGTTTAGAATGAAGGTGTGATGGTTGAAGGTTGGATGGTGTGAGGTTTGAAGATAGTTGAGGATTTCACGAATTTGTTTCGGTTTTGGTTGGAGATTTGGAGTAGGTTTTGGGAATGGAGGAGTATTTGCGTGATGCAGAGAGGTGATTTGGATTTGGTTCTGTGTTGTTGTTGAGGGAGAGGATTTGCTGGGTTTGTGATTTAATGGTGTGAAAATGCTGAAGGTTCGATGGTTTGGAGAAGTTGTTGGAAAATTTTTGGCGAAGGGGAAAAGGAGTTGCAAGAGTGATGAAGGAAAACGCTGCTGAATTTTTCTGTTGCTGAGGAAAAATCTTCTTGTGTGCGTATTGCGTGTGTAGTTCTGTGGAACCTTTTTGCAGTGGGTGATGCGTGTGGGCCATGATGAAAAGAAAAAGTGGAAAAATGAAATTGTTGTGCGCTGTGTAATCGTTCGTGCTGCGTGATGAAATTGGGAGAAAACCAAATTAGTTTTGTACGGATTTGCCAAGGGAAAAAAAAGTAGTGTGAGGCTGGCCTGTGAATGGGGTAGTGGTGGGGCCAATTTTGTGGTGAATATGTGAGGAGTGTGTGCGTGTGTAATACTACTTTTGGTGTGTTGGACTTGAAAACAATGACAAATTAAAATTGAAAATGGCCAAATGGTTTAGACAAGTGACAGAAAAATGAATATTAATAAATTGATATGAATTTTAAATACAATGCAGTGGTTTAGGGATTAAATAGATATGACTATGGAAAGGGAAAGAAAAATGGTTAAGGTGAAATGGAGTGAATATAAAATGGAATGAACCATAAAAAGGATATTAACAAATGGTTTAATCTGGATAAATGAAATTGGAACGATTACCAACAACACGAACACAACCATGAAATATCGATTTTCCAACTCGAAAACAAACTTGCACTGCTTCCACAAAAATCACTGGCTGAGAAGAATAAACGCGGCCACCACACTTTGTGACTGAAACAAACCATCTAAAATCAATCATCCTCTGGGTCTGCGATTAAATGAACCCTGAATCACTTCAAATTTGTCTGAATCGTTTTCTTGGGAAAATAAAATCACAATTGAACATGATGAGCAGATAAACAGACGATTTGGGCCAAAACTTCTTATGAATCACAAGCTAATAATCTGATGAATTCCACCACACAACTTGCCCCTGAACATGCACTATTTGAGAAATCAATTACTGAACTGATGACGGCCCAGATGTATAGAAAATAGTCCTTGCAGACGTGAAATCCTTGAATACCGCTGAATCAGGAAAATAAACCCTGATTTAGCGACAAGAACAAAAAGAGAATGATGCCAATGAGGCGGCACAACCAAGACCTTGAATCCTCTGATAACCCGCAAATAAAGATGTGAAACCCTAAACCTCAGATGACCATGATCCCATGTCTTATGCACATGATATGAATTCTAAATGTTAATGACCTAATGGAAATGTTGATGAGATGCAAAACGAAAAAACCGACAAAGAAGAAAAAGCCAGAGGGCAAATTTGGGGTGTCTACAGCTGCCCCTATTCAATCAACTGTTAATCCGAAAAGGATGAGAGCAGCGGCTATCAGACGTTCGAGATAAACAGTGATTGAATACCAAAAAGACCCCGAAATTTTGCACTCTGACGAAGAATGCAGAAATGGGAAATAAACCCAACCAGATGACACTCTGGGGATATGAAAGGGAGGAAAAAGCAGACGAGCTTCCTCCAAGTTGAAACTGATATCTAGAATAAGAACATGTTGACAGACGAGTCTTCGAATGACCTGTGACGCCAGGTGCAGAGAGCGGACGAGCCCTTAAGAATCTTCAAAGTAACCTGAGATGGACGAATCTCCTTCACTAATCCTTACGCAGATAAGTGGAATAAGACGGACGAGTCTTCTTCGGATAACCCTTACGCAGGTTCCAGAAATAGTTTTGACGTTTTAATCCCACCGTCAGGATTTTCAACCTCTTCACGAATCCTTACGCAGATAAGTGGAATAAGACGGACGAGTCTTCTTCGGATAACCCTTACGCAGGTTCCGGAAATGGTTTTGACGTCTTAATCCCACCGTCAGGATTTTCAACCTCTTCAATGCGGACGAGCATTGGAATGATCATCAAAGAAACACGGACGAGTGTCATAAGTCGACGATACGGACGAGTACCGGACGATGATCCAAGAAACACGGACGAGTGCTTCTGATAATGATACGGACGAGTGTCGAAGGATGCGGACGAGCAATCTTCAAAGGAGTAACAAGCACGTACGATTTCTAAGAGATGCGGTCGAACATCAAATAAAGATGCGAGTACGGACGAGTACTGGCGACTTTCTTGGGGATATGCCTCAAATAAAGAGGAATCGGAAAATAAAATGCACGGACGAGTGCTGCAGGGATGCGGACGAGCACCAAATGAAGATGCACACACAGACGAGTACAAGCAACTTCGCTGGGGAAAAACTTCAAAGAACTAACAAACACGGACGAATGCCGAGAGCTGCGGACGATCATCAAATAAAGATGCTAGCACGGACGAGTGATGGGGAATACCTCAAATAAAGAGGAATCCTACTGAGGAAAAGGCACGGACGAGTGCTGGGGAATACCTCAACTAAAGAGGAATCCTGCTGAGGAAAAGGCACGGACGAGTGCTGAAAGAGGATGAGCATCAAATAAAGATGCGAGCACAGACGAGTGCTAGTAGATATAGACTCTATTGGGGAAAGTGCACAGACGAGTGCCACAAGGTGCTAACGAGCAGCAATAAAGCATGATATATCACTGCTGGGGATAACTCTGCATAGAGATAACACAGACGAGTGTTGACAAACGCAGACAAGCGGTAGACAAATGCCTGATTGGCCACCGAGATTACAACTCTGCAGGGGAAGATAAGTCTAGAGGTATGACTACCCATCTCTGACTGAGGTGATATATACCTGACTGTATCATCAAACGACCACCAGTATGGCAACTTTGCTGGGAAATATTTCACTGCCGGAAGTGGAGATCAGACATGAACTCTGTGGGGAAAGATCATCTTCAGACTTGGCTAGGGAAGATGCTTCGTCAAATAACTCTTGCTGGGACCCTTGCTGGAGAGAGAGAGCTCTGACAATTCTAACTTTGTGGGGAAACAAGACCTTCAGCTGCCTGTTGGGAAAACTTCACTGTGGAAAGATAAGTCCGCTTGGGGATGAGAACGATTCAATTAGCCTTGAAGTTCTGTTGGGGACATCGTCTGCTCTAACTCAGCTGGGGATGTCAACCTTCTGGCTCGATTGAGAAACATATTTGGCAATGCTCTGTTGAGTAGAGACTTTGCTGGAGAATCAAATAAGTCACGATATGCCCCAAGTATAGCGTGACGACTGTGTTGGGAAGATGTCCCAATGACAATTGGATCTTGACTGTATACCCACTCCTCATGAGGAAACCTTGTCAGCTGAAGGAAGATTCTCTGCTCGGGGAAGAAATAAACTTCCAATGCCCTGCTGGTAAAATAAATACCAGACATTCCTTGAGAATTAACACAGTGCTTCAAGCTTCTGAGCTCAACAGCTGCATACTGATTATCAAGAGTGAACATGCATTCCCTTAACTCCTCAATTATGCCTCAGACTGCACCTCCTATGAAAATATTGTCCCCAGAGGATTTTACAGAAGACCCGGCATCCAGAATTGCCCCAGTGTCTTCAAACTCTCGCATAAATTCATCATATTTTGAGATAACTGCCCCAGATTGCGCCTTGCAACGGTTCTTGCTCCACATTAGAGAAAACAGGAACCATGCCGTATGCGAATGCCATGCAAATGATGCAAGATGTAGACGTATGCTCATGACGTTAAGGATATGAATATGCAAGCTACGGGAGCTAAAACAAGGATGGTTGGGCGTAAGGCCGGGTTGATAGATATTTATTTTGTTTTGGTTGCCAAGCAATTGGACTTTAAAGGTAAATTACCAGACGAGAACCGGTTTATTAAAGGTAGGCCAACAGACGAGAACTGATGGGCAAAGAATAAGTCGTCAGACGAGAACTGACTCCTTAGGTTCATTGTCAAACGAGAATTGACTCTGAAAAAGAATGACTACCAGACGAGAACTGGCGTTCAACAGGTTAAATGAAAAGGTGACCAGGCGAGAACTGGTTAAAAGATTCGCCTACCGGACGAGAACTGGCACTTGAAGTTGGTTTGCCAGACGAGAACTGGACTTTGAAAAGTTTTGCCAGACGAGAACTGGACTTTGAAATGGCTTTCCAGACGAGAACTGGACTTTGAAATGGCTTGCCAGACGAGAACTGGACTTTAGAACGGTTTGCCAGACGAGGACTAGACTTTGAAATGGTTTTCCAGACGAGAACTGGACTTTGGATTTGTCTGCCAGACGAGGACTAGACTTTGAAATGGTTGATAAGTTGTTGGGGTTACGGGGCCCTCTGGTGAGATCTGATGTTATGGGGGTAGGATGCCCAATGCACTTATGATGCGTATGCTCTAGAGATGCGACATAAATAACGTATGCAAATGATTTATGCAATGCTCATGAAAAGCTAGAAAAACTCCCGAGGTGGGAAGAAAGGTCTTATGTGACAAGGCTTCTTGTTGAGAAGGGTGACAAAGGCGATGGTGGGTAGCACGATTTCCCGACACTCATCTTGAACTTGAAAATCACTGATATAACTTGCTCTGTGTAACTAAAGTTGCCCCAGTTGGGTGAGTCTCTGAACAGACTGTCACCGATTATCCGATTTTTGGCATGGTAGACTTGGATGTTCTCTCGAGCAGAGCTGCACTTAGTAAGATCTGGAAGTGTACTGCCCCGGTATGAGTGTGGGAGCGACTTGACTCACTCTGACTGAGCATTGGAAGATTTCATCCTTGGACAACAGAAATTTCGGGTGGCCTGCCCCTGTTTGGCAGATTCAGCTCTGATCAACTGACTTTGAATGATGTTCCTCAATCAACTGATGCTTGGGAACTTGCTTTAACCTGACAGATACCTTGGTCGACAAAGCCACTGGATAACATGCCCCTGATTCATAGGCTGACAAGATGCTCTTGATTCTGGTCATCATTGTTGAATGATCAAGTTCCCTCATGATTGCTCTTTGTAGGAACTTCCCTGGTGTCACAAACTGACTTGCAATTAAAACCGCTCATTTACAAATGGTAATTTTAATGCAGTGCACATGCAAGTTTGGAAATTTATTTATTTGAATACTGTGACAGTGTGTGAAGAATGGACGATTAGTCCAAACGTAGTGCTGAGTTAGCAAATCGTTAGGAGTCAGTTTACGCAACCTTGTCGTAGTATGCTTTCAGAATTGAACCTGATTCAATTAGGACCTTCAAGGGTTATAACGTGGTCTGGTTCACGGTTTTAGAAAGAAGGATTTATGGCCCAAAGTTTATTTGTGCCCACCCATTCTCCTTGATGTTCTCCAGTCCTATGTTCAGCTAATTCGACTTAAGCGCTCGCTTCTCACAAGGGTTTTGTAATCATTGAGGAACCAATGACGTTGATGGTTTACGCACCAATGAGGTTTCTTGGAGTAACAATCACCCATTCTGACTTTGTGTCTGGTCACACGACTTTGTTCTCATGGAAGATTCTCTTTCATTTTTTTTCTTTACTCCCTAACTTTTGCCTGGACTGGTTCTTTTTTTTTTTTTTGAATTTTTCGATTTTGAAGTCCAGCGGGATGCCTAAGTCATATGTTTTCACACATTTTTTCGACTTCGCGGGCTTTATTTCTTTTTTTTTCTTTGATTTTTGTTGAACAAATCGTGTGACACTGGCTTGTCATGACTTGCTGAAAGGGTTGACTGCCTCATTCCTTTGTTGGTGAGGGATAACCATTGTGGTTTCACGTCCCTTGACCTCTTGAGGTGTAATGAATAAAGGTAATGGATCCTCGGATGCACACTCCTTTGGAAATTTGAACGCTCGGTCAAATTAACTGATAACTACCCTGCCCCGGGTTAAATGTGAGGGTTTTTTCAATTAGAAAAGAAACTCCTACTTCAAGGCTCAAAGGGGTTGACGAGGGTTTATCTCCCTTATATCTCCGGTGTTTGGGAATTGAAACAATGCCTGTACATCGTCAGCAGGTTCTACTCTGAAAGCATACCTTCAACAATTATGAGTATTCAGTTGTCATCATCCTCCCTCAAACTTGCTAAACAACAGTGAAATAAATGGGAGGTATATGGATGCAATTTTTTTTATTTTTCGTTTTTGATGCAAGGAAAGAAAAATGAGCGAATGCGACATAATTGATTCAAAAATGCACGACCACTACATTAACATTACCATTCAAAACAACAATGCTTAAAAGACAAGTAGCTGCTAACAAGCAAGAAACTACAATGCAAATGATAAAAGGATACAATGATCACCAATTCTGATGACATCTTCTTGTCTGGACCTCTGAAATCAGGAGACACTCCTTTGAAGTCTTTGAACTCAGTCAGGTGAGAGGTTGACGTGCACAACCAAGCTCCTTTCTGGAAAGGATATGTAGCCCTTGTCGATCAACTGTTGTACTTTGGCTTGAAAAGCTTTGCAATCTCCAGTTGAATGTCCGATCGATCCATCATGATACCCGCAGTGCTCATGAGGATGGTACCCTGGAGGGTACGACTCTGGCAACGACTTGAGAGGCTTAGGAACCACCAAAGAGCTCTGAATTAGATGCGGCAAGAGTTCACTGTACGCCATGGGAACTGGATGAAGAGGAACATTCCTACTTTCCAGATTGTTGCAAGGCCTAGGCTGGCTCTGAAGTTGATTCCGAGGTCTTCGACCTTGAGCTTGCAGATTTGGACGAGGAGGAGTCCAGGGTTTCTGATATGGTGCTCTGAGCATTGCCGAATGCCCATAAGAGTAAACAGACCTAGGAAAAGATGATATCTGAGAAGATGTTGGTCTAGAATATTCGATATTGGCCATGACTGCACTGGTGTCATACCATTCTTCCTCTTGGGAGCTAACAATAGATTCACCTTCACTAGCTGGGATGTTCGAAGAGTCTTGGATCTTTCCACTTTTGAGCAAGCTTTCGATGCGTACTCCAACTTTTATCAAATCAGAGAAGCTTGATGTCCAAATGCTACTCATTCTTTCCAAGTACGGACCTTGTAACGTGCCCACGAACAAGTCCACTAGTTCTCTGTCTGAAAGTGGTGGTTGCACTTGGGCTGCCAATTCTCTCCACCGTTGTGCATATTCTCTGAAAGATTCACCAGTTCTCTGAGATAGGTTCTGCAAATGCATGCGATTGGGTGCCATGTCCACATTGTACTGGTATTGCTTTACGAAAGCTCTGGATAAATCATTCCACGACCGGATACGACTGCTTTCCAAATCCATATACCAACCTAAGGATGCCCACTTAAACTGTCCTGAAAACAGTGAATCATCAGCTTATTGTTGCGGGCATAAGAAGTCATTTTTCTGCAAAACATCACCAAATGACGCTTTGGGCAACTGACACCAGTGTATTTCTCGAACTTCGGAGTTTTGAAATCTGGAGGTATGACAAGACCAGGCACCAAACACAGGTTTAGAGCATCAAAACCAAAGGCATCAGGATCCGCTAAGGCTTTGAGTTGCTCATCCAACACACGGAACCTTTCAGCAGGATCAAAAGTTGGTGGATCCTTGGTTTTCACAAGAGGGATTGCTCCTTGGAAGTTCGGCATAGGGAAAGCAAAACTCTGATAATCCGTAGAATCGGTAGAAGATGAAGGTCCACCTCGGACAACAGATGGTTCAGGTACACTCTGATTCACGATCGGGGTCTGTGCAGACTGAGCTCGAGTAAGGTTGTTCACTTGTGGAAGATCATCATCAGGAGAAAGGCCATACAAAGGATTGGTCATCGAAGTGAAACCAGGTGGAAACTCAACATTCTGACGGTTGCTCTCTGACATAGCTACTGACGGCTTCCAAACTGACCATTTACCTCTTGGCACTGCTCAGTCTAGCTTCACACACTCTGTCGTCCTCCAACAGTTAACACTTGTTCAAACTGAGTATCGGGAAATCAGCTGGCTGGTCATGGACAAAAGAGGAAGGATGAGCTCTCCGGAAAAGGATATGCAATGCAGATGCAAATGCAAAATGCAATATGATGATGCAAAGATGCAAAGACATGGGATCACAGCTAGAAACTGCCTGGAATCTGGAATACTGAGCCAAGAATCGAGTGTCTGTAACCACAAGATCTCTGTATAATAACCCGAAATAGTAACCGAAAACCAAAGGTCAAGAACTTCAGGATCATAGTGACCGGATCAAACAAGACTGCACTGTCAATGAGTGTATGTTGAGGTCATGGGTTCCTGCAAACCTGTAAACCCCTCCCAATATCACGGGTGTGCTCCGGGTCAAACATCACGGACTCTCAAAGCCGAATAGCAATAATACTTTCACCATTTCCGAGAAATGGCTCATGACCAAATCAGGGAATCGGTTTGGCGTTATGTACTACCCAGGGAGGCCTCAGCTGAGTCCGGGAAAACAAGGCCATCCTATGCGAGTCCCTAGTGGACCCTCGGGTGCGAATGGGTTTGCCACAAAATGTGGTCTGCCACTGTCACCACTGGAGAGGGTTGTTTCCACAAAGGTTCTCAATGATCGGTCCCCAGATGCACATAACTATCAAGGTCCTATCCCGAAGTGGAGGAAATCCCCACACAAGATATTTCCAAGACGGTCGCAATCTGGGCGTGAAACACATCGCCACTCATCATGCCACATGTGAGTACAATATGTCCACTCTAGTCCTAGGGTGCACTCAAGCCGGGTACTTGTCTTATCTCTCAGAAACAGTATCACCCAAGCCCACCAAACAGAAAACCAGTCCAGACAGTCCAGTATATACATGATGCGGAAAATAAATACTGAAAACTGTAAATAAAGCT
This sequence comes from Lathyrus aphaca, assembly GCA_963966055.1. Classification (NCBI taxonomy): domain Eukaryota; kingdom Viridiplantae; phylum Streptophyta; class Magnoliopsida; order Fabales; family Fabaceae; genus Lathyrus; species Lathyrus aphaca. The sequence continues at coordinate 202,474,412 of OZ014523.1, read as the reverse complement.
GTAAATATACAACAATAAAATACAACAGGCCACAGCAAGCAGGCATCACCCAATGAAACAGAAACACACAAGCGCTAGGAGAGACTCACAGGGGAACCAGAGATTCTGGGTGTTCTCTTCCCCAGCAGAGTCGCCTGCTGTCGCACCCCGGATTTCCATCCTGGTACAAACGCGAAAGTGGCGCGGAAGAAGGTAGAGTCACCAGCCAGGCATTTTTATCCCGAAGAAAGGGAATGGTAATGCTGCACAAACCAGAAGAAAAAAGAGGAAGGACACGGGTCCTGCGAACCAAAGAGACTGAGTTCGGGAGTCGGTTACGACCTGGGAAGGTATTAGCACCCAGATCGTCCGCCGTACCCGACGGGATCCACGCTTGCAAAGAAAACATTTCAAAGGGTGAGGGTATGAAAGCTGCAACAAAAGAAATGAAAATGAAAAGAAACTGGAACTGGAAAAGAACTGAATAAGAGAACAAAGACAAAAATGTAGGGAAAATAAAGATTATGCTCGAACGGGCCCTACCCCGCTGCCTACGTACCTCATCAGGATAATGAGGATCAGAGACGCCGTAGTTCCCCTAACTAGGGGTACTAAAAGGAAATTGCTTGTGAATTAAGGCTTGAACTGCCTATGTCATTGATCAGGTGTTGCAGGCTCGGACGACGAGTGCGTTACCGTCTTGCAAAGTGACAAGTAGGAGCAAGTTCGTGTACGGAGCGAATGAGGTGAGAAAAGAATTCCCGAAGGAAAGACGCTTATTGTTTGTTTGTGTTTTTTAGAAGCTTTTATGAGTGAAAGTTTGCATAGGTAAGTGTACCTAAGTCTTACTCAATGGGATGTGTACATCTCACATCATCCCGAAATGGAATGCGCAAGAGGCACACCTATCTATGGAGGAAATCCCCAAAGCTAGTCCCACAAGTGAAGGCTTAAGCACATTGTCCTATTACCATTATTAAGTATTTTTGTGATTTTTGGTAAAGAAGTATTTTTTAGCTTTTCTTTGTGAGGTACTCATGCTAAGACCTATCCACCACGAGTGATGACTCACACCTCGCCCCGAAACGGAACGCGTGCAAGCATCTCATAGCAAAGTCTCATGTCACATGAAAGTACTCAACCTTTATTAGGTGAATTAGAATTAAGTTTGAAGATGAGAAGAGAAGAATAACCAAAAGGATCATAAAGGTAAAACATCTAACGGGAAAAGTCTAATCCTAATATTCACATGCTCGGATGGTCCTAGGTTAGTGAGGCTCACTACCCTAATGAAGGAGAAGAAAAGAAGAAGATGAAAGGAGAAGCACCATGGTGGCCTAAGCACACCTCAAGTTAGAAAGAAAAGAAGAAGATGAGGAATAAGATAAGATGAATAAGAATGAAGATAAGGAAAGCAAAATGGAGAAGAAATAAGATAAAGAGATGAGAATGCGATATGGAGATAAGATGAATAATGCACAAACAGAGCCTACACCAGTAGGACTTCCAGATGCAACAACATGCTATAAGGTAAAGTCGGGCCTCAGTGTTACCTAACGGAGAAGGTCCGTTGCCTCTTCAATATGCGCAAGAAGAAATATCAAGTCCAGAATGATTTCAACAGTCAAACGCAATTGTCAGATATCGGTGTATCAGATCAAAGTCAAGTATAAGCTTCCAGCATCCCAAGATGACCAACGAAGATAACCAAAATAGACGCCAAGAATAGGTCTAAACAAAATCAAGTGCTAAACTTCATCTGCATCAAGGATCTCATCAGTCTAGACAAAGCTATGAAAATTAATCACAAAATAAGAATTAACCATGCGTTCTAAAACCAAGAGTGACAACAAATCTAAACCAAGAAAGTAACCATGAACTTTAAACTACTATTCTAAAAAAACTATCAAGGTCAATTAATCAAACTAGGTACAACTAAAAAAACAAATTCTACAAATGTTGTATTTAAACATGCAAGCAAGAATAAAAATAAATAAAAATATTTACAAGAAACTTGTTAATACCATATCCAAATAATAATAAAAAAATTAATTAGCTAAAAGGTTAGAAATAAAATTAAAATACAAAGGATTAACTAAAAGAATAGAAATAGAATTAAAGAACAGGAAGAAAGGAAATAGGGGTGTGCCGCTGGGAAACAAGGTGATGAGTAGCACAATCAGGTGGGCTTAGAGGAAGTGTTGAGCCCAAGGTCCTCTTGTAGCATTAAGAAAAATGAGAGAAGATAAGTTAAAAACATAAAAAAACGTAAACAAAATTATAAGAAAAGAAACAAAAAGAAATAGAGCCAACAACCTCCATGGAAACGATCCACTTTCAGCTCATCCCCTTCCCGAAAACGAAACCCTCGTTACTGTTCATCACACAACGAAACCAAAAACGCCATCTCTTCCTTCAGCTTATCACGAAATCGATTCCCATTCTTCTCCGAAAATAACGCCGCGATGCCTTATCCATACGCCAATCAACTTTGCCGTCTAGCAAAGTCGTCGCGTCGTCCTCTTCAAATCAGCATACCGAAAGAGTCTTCGCTTCAGGTCGCGACACTTTGAATCGGTGGCGTCGTGGCAACTTCCCTCATTCTCGACTCATGAAGGCCTCAAGCAAGTGCATTAGCTCGTCTCAGACCTTCTCCTCTCTCAGATTGACGTCGCGGCGGAACCAACACAACGAAATCACTGCGTCTGACTCTCTCTACTTACGGCCTCAATCGCAACACGATTCACGGTGGTAAACTCAATCTCAACTCCGCCACAGATCGCAACTTCTCGCGATTCAACGATTCTCGCTCAAAAAACTCACGGTGCACTTTTGAGGTTCGAATACCAAAGTTTGATTTGGATTTGTTTCGATCTCACTCTCTTCTTCTTCTAATTCTGAATTTGCTTTTTGTTTTGATGTTGAAGGAGGTTGGGAAAATATGGCGGTAGTAAGGATGACAATAAGGGGTGTTTGTTGCTTGAAGGATGTTGAAGGGTGTGTAGCGGTTGATGGATGTTGCGGTTTGCAGGGTATAGTGAGTTAAGGTGGGATTGTCGTTATTGGTTGCTGTTTGCGTTGAAGGTTTGCGGTTCTCTATTGAAGAGAGGAAATAAGAGTTGTAGTTGTTGTTTTCTGTGGAAAAAAATGAGGCGGTGATGGAGTAGTGATGAAGTGAGGTTTTGGTGATGGTTTCAGTTGTTGTGAAGAAGGGTTGTTGCGGGTTGAAATAGGGGTGGTAGTTTAGAATGAAGGTATGATGGTTGAAGGTTGGATGGTGTGAGGTTTGAAGATAGTTGAGGATTTCACGAATTTGTTTCGGTTTTGGTTGGAGATTTGGAGTAGGTTTTGGGAATGGAGGAGTATTTGCGTGATGCAGAGAGGTGATTTGGATTTGGTTTTGTGTTGTTGTTGAGGGAGAGGATTTGCTGGGTTTGTGATTTAATGGTGTGAAAATGCTGAAGGTTCGATGGTTTGGAGAAGTTGTTGGAAAATTTTTGGCGAAGGGGAAAAGGAGTTGCAAGAGTGATGAAGGAAAACGCTGCTGAATTTTTCTGTTGCTGAGGAAAAATCTTCTTGTGTGCGTATTGCGTGTGTAGTTCTGTGGAACCTTTTTGCAGTGGGTGATGCGTGTGGGCCATGATGAAAAGAAAAAGTGGAAAAATGAAATTGTTGTGCGCTGTGTAATCGTTCGTGCTGCGTGATGAAATTGGGAGAAAACCAAATTAGTTTTGTACGGATTTGCCAAGGGAAAAAAAGTAGTGTGAGGCTGGCCTGTGAATGGGGTAGTGGTGGGGCCAATTTTGTGGTGAATATGTGAGGAGTGTGTGCGTGTGTAATACTGCTTTTGGTGTGTTGGACTTGAAAACAATGACAAATTAAAATTGAAAATGGCCAAATGGTTTAGACAAGTGACAGAAAAATGAATATTAATAAATTGATATGAATTTTAAATACAATCCAGTGGTTTAGGGATTAAATAGATATGACTATGGAAAGGGAAAGAAAAATGGTTAAGGTGAAATGGAGTGAATATAAAATGGAATGAACCATAAAAAGGATATTAACAAATGGTTTAATCTGGATAAATGAAATTGGAACGATTACCAACAACACGAACACAACCATGAAATATCGATTTTCCAACTCGAAAACAAACTTGCACTGCTTCCACAAAAATCACTGGCTGAGAAGAATAAACGCGGCCACCACACTTTGTGACTGAAACAAACCATCTAAAATCAATCATCCTCTGGGTCTGCGATTAAATGAACCCTGAATCACTTCAAATTTGTCTGAATCGTTTTCTTGGGAAAATAAAATCACAATTGAACATGATGAGCAGATAAACAGACGATTTGGGCCAAAACTTCTTATGAATCACAAGCTAATAATCTGATGAATTCCACCACACAACTTGCCCCTGAACATGCAATGTTTGAGAAATCAATTACTGAACTGATGACGGCCCAGATGTATAGAAAATAGTCCTTGCAGACGTGAAATCCTTGAATACCGCTGAATCAGGAAAATAAACCCTGATTTAGCGACAAGAACAAAAAGAGAATGATGCCAATGAGGCGGCACAGCCAAGACCTTGAATCCTCTGATAACCCGCAAATAAAGATGTGAAACCCTAAACCTCAGATGACCATGATCCCATGTCTTATGCACATGATATGAATTCTAAATGTTAATGACCTAATGGAAATGTTGATGAGATGCAAAACGAAAAAACCGACAAAGAAGAAAAAGCTAGAGGGCAAATTTGGGGTGTCTACACTCTGCTTCCATGCCTTTCTCAGTTCTTGTGATTTTTTGACTTCCTTGACTTTGTGAGGATATAATATTATGCTTGAACATACATGGACCCCTTTGAGATGATTGAAGACCTTTGGAGTGGCTCAAATGGCTCAGGAATTGCTCAGATCACAAACCCTAGATGCAAATGACTTTGAATCAATGCAATGAATCAAAAATGTGGTATGAGATGCTATGATTGAATTTATGCACATGTAAAGATCACAAGCCATGGTGTGTAGGGGTGAGGGCAAATTTGGGGTGTTTACACCATCGGATAAGCATGATGAAGGACGATCATCAAGAGGTGAAGGATGATCACCTAGCAGGGTACGGCTGCTCTGTTAGGGATTATCTAGACATAGGACAAATGCTGGATAACGAAGATCAACGATGGGGACGACCATCAGATAAATGATGAGGGACGGTCATCATAAGGTGAAGGAAGGTCACCTAGCAGGGGACGACTGCTAAAAATATCACGACATAGGACGAATGCCGGATAGAAAGTTCCAACAATGGGGATTCCACTGGGGACAGGATGAGGGACGGTCATCCAAAGGTGAAGGACGATCACCTACAAGGGTACGACTGCTGAAAGTATCGCGACATAGGACGAATTCCGAATAAGAGGATCAACGATGGGGACGACCATCAGATAAAATGACGAGGGATGGTCATCAAAAGGTGAAGGACGATCACCTGGCAGGGGACAACTGCCTAAAATATCACGACATAGGACGAATGTCGGATAGAAAAGTAGTTATTTTGGTACCTTACTGGGGAATGGTAAACACGGACGAGTGTTTACGCTTTAAAATAAAAGGTATAAGTGTTTGACGGTGTGTATTGACTAAAGATGCGGACGAGCATCCTTAGGACCACGATACAGACGAGTATCAATAGAAACAAACGCTGACACGTGTTTAAGGATGATGATACAGACGAGTATCAAACGGTTAAATAAGGAACACGAACGAGTGTTTGATCTGTCGGGGAGGTGATATATACAAGATACGAACAGGTATCAAAGGATTGTGTATAAGCATGTACAAGTGTTTGACCTACTGAGGAAATATGTGCAAAACACGGACGGGTGTCAAAAAGATTGAGCAAGGGACACAAACGAGTGTTTGACTTGCTAGGGAAGTATGACACATGCGAGTGTCAAAATGAATATTTATAAGTATGAACAAGTATCTGTATTAAGAGTGCAAAAAGTATTCTCGCTTTGTCTGCGGGGGATAAGTTTTGTATATTGCTGGTGAAGTGATTTTGATGTTTGCAGGTGATGGGTTCGAACCTGGCTTATGATCATGCAAATGTTTGATTTTTGCCGTAATGCTCCGTATTAGATGGAATCCTACGCTTTGTTTGGGGAAAATGATGCGAATGCTATGATTATGCAAAATGAGAGAACCGATCCGAGATCCGGATCCTGCAGGGAGAAAGATCTCTGGGAGATCTGTCTGGAGGGAGAACTGCATTGGGGACAGAGATCATTGGCCGATCTGTGGGGAGAAAGGATCACCTGACGATCTTCTTAGGGAACTCTGTAGGGAACTCGGTTAGGGAAGCTTCTGTTGAAGAGACTCATGTTGGGGATGGGGAGGCTTTGGCAACTCCGTTGGGGAAGAGCAGTTCAGGCATGGCTCGAGAGATCCTGCTTGGGGAGGCGAGAACATCTGGGAAGTAATCTGTTGTAACTCCTTCGTCCAAGCGACACGCTGGGGATTTAATGAGTTTCTCGAAGGATCCTCTGAGGGGATGACAACTTCGTGGGGAGTACTTCTGTCAAGTAACCCTACTGATGAGGTGATTGTTGACTTGGCTAGGGATATAATGCTTGATATGCCCCATGCTGTGAGATTGTCTGCCTTGAGTACCTGCAACCTGTTAAACAAATGAGAAGTACAAGTGTCCCGAGGTATCCTCAACCGGATTCCGTCATAGGAGTTAGATTTGCTCAAGAGTGCATATTTCCTACAAGCATATATTGAAAATGGCTTATATGTTTTCATGCAATTGTTGTATTATAAACTTTGGACATTTTGCAAACGAAACAAAAAAATGTGCAAAACAAAGTGTGAGTGAAAATTCTGATTTTATTGATTTGTGTGTCCTGAATGGGCAAGTACAGTGAAGAAGTGAATCCCTGAAAGGAGGAGATTGTTGTAAATTGAGAAAATAAAGGTGTTGGCAATGTTGAAGTTGACGCTCCAGTGAGCTTACTTTGCTATGACCTGTATGACCTTGACGTTCTTCTTATCTTGCTTTCTGAAGAAGGTTGATTCTGACTGACGCTTTGTCCTTTCGAAGCTTGCCATGTTGTGAGTGATACAGACGAATTCAGATTACAATTGTTCTCTTTTTCCCTGATTTTGCGTGGATCGCCCTTTCGGGTTTTCAATCCACCAGGATACCCATTTTTGCCTGAGCTGTCTGATGTGGCTTTTCAACTCAGCGGGTGTACATTTTTTTTATTTTTTCCCTTATTTTTGCCCAAGTCTTTTATTATGTTTTTGACTCGCCGGGATGCCCTATTTTTGCCTAGACTTACATTCTGTTCTTATGTCCAACGGGTCTTTTATGCGAAGTATTTTTTAACTGCATCTGAATTCACAGGAGATAAGAAATCCTCGTTATCCATAGTAGTGAGCATCAGTGCCCCACCAGAGAAATCTTTCTTTACTATGAATGGGCCTTCGTAGTTTGGCGTCCATTTTTCCCTGTGGTCTGTATGAGGAGGAAGAAGTATTTTCAGAACAAGCTCTCCCACTTGGTATTCCCGAGGTCTGACTTTCTGATCGAATGATTTCTTCATTCGCTTTTGATATAACTGCCCATGACAGATGGCTGCTAATCTCTTTTCTTCAATCAGACTCATTTGATTATATCAAGATCAGACCCATTCTGCTTCGTCCAGTTTCACATCCATCATTACCCGTAAGGAGGGTAGTTCAACTTCAACAGGTAGGACAACTTCCATACCATACACAAGCTGATAAGGTGTTGCCCCAGTAGATATTCTGATAGAGGTTCTGTACCCATGCAAGGAAAATGGTAGCATTTAGTGCTAGTCTTTGTAGGTGACTACCATCTTTTGCACAATCTTCTTAATGTTCTTGTTAGCCTCCTCAAGAACGCCATTCATCTTTGACCTATAAGGAGAAGAGTTGTGATGTTGAATTTTGAAGTCCCGGCAAAGTCCTGCCATCATCTTGTTGTTCAAATTGGAACCATTATCAGTAATGATTCACTCGGGAACTCCATATCGACAGATGATATCCCTTTTCAGAAATCGAGCTACCACTTGTCTGGTGACGTTTACATATGAAGCTACTTCAACCCATTTGGTGAAGTAATCAATGGCTACCAAGATGAATATGTGACCATTTGAAGCAGTCAGTTCAATCTTTCCAATCATATCAATGCCCCACATGGTGAAGGGCCAAGGTGAAGACATTATATTCAAAGGATTCAGAGGCACATGCACTTTATCTGCGTAGATCTGGCATTTGTGGCATTTTCTGGCATAAGCAGAACAGTCTGCATCCACTGTGATCCAATAGTAACCTGATCTTAATAACTTCTTTGCCATTGCATGTCCTTCGGCATGGGTACCGAAAGAACCTTCATGTACTTCGTGCATTAGTAGGTCTGCTTCCTTCTTGTCAACACATCTGAGCAAGACCATGTCGAAGTTTCGCTTGTATAAAGAACCATCAACATTGAGGAAGAAACTTCCGGCTAGCCTTCTTAATGTCTTCTTATCGTTTGACGATGCCCCATGTGGGTATGTCTGAGTCTCCAAGAAGCATTTCATGTCATGGTACCAAGGCCTGCTATCAGTGACAAAGTCCACAGAGAATATATATGCCGGCCTGTCCAGTCTAGATACCAAAATCTGAGGTACATAATTGGCGACCTGTACTTTGATCATGGATGAAATGGTAGCCAAAGCGTCTGCTAACTGATTCTCATCTCGAGGGATGTATTCAAGCTTAACTGTTGTAAAGAAGGTCAACAATCTCCTCGTATAGTCACGGTAGGGAACCAGATGCTCTTGATGAGTGTACCACTTGCTGTTGGTCTTGTTGATTACCAAAGCTGAATCTCCGAATACATTCAAGGTTTTGATCCCGAGGTCAATGGCTTCCTCAAGACCCATGATACAAGCTTCGTATTCTGCTTCGTTGTTAGTGCAGGAAAAGGTGAGCCTTGCTGAGAAAGGCATATGAACTCCTTTAGGTGTAATAAGTACTGCACCAACCCCACGACCGTTGCAATTAACTACCCCGTCAAACATCATAGTCCATGCTTCTTCTGGGTCAGGCCCTTCAGTGTGAATAGGCTGTTTACAATCTTTTGACTTTAATAACATGATGTCTTTATCAGGGAAGTCAAATCTCATAGGCTGGTAATCATCAATGGGTTGCTCAGCCAGATAGTCAGACAATACACTGCCTTTGATGGCTTTTTGAGAGGTGTACTGAATGTCATATTCTGTTAGAATCATTTGCCACCTTGCAACCCTTCCAGTAAATGTTGGCTTCTCAAATATGTACTTGACTGGATCCATCTTTGAGATCAATAAGGTAGTATGAGTCAACATATATTGTCTTAGTCGGCGAGAAGCCCACGCTAAAGCACAACAAGTTTTCTCGAGCAGTGAATAACGTTGTTCATAGTCGGTAAACTTTTTGTTTAGTTAGTATATTGCATACTCTTTTCGACCAGACTCGTCATGCTGGCCCAACACACACCCCATTGACTCTTCTAATACTGTCAGGTACATGATTAGAGGTCTTCCTTCAACTGGAGGTGTGATAATTAGAGGTTCTTGCAGATATTCTTTGATCTTGTCAAACGCTCTCTGACAATCATCGTTCCACCTGACTATTTGTTCTTTTCTTAAAAGCTTGAACAAGGGCTCGCAGGTTGCAGTGAGATGAGATATGAACCTTGAGATGTAGTTCAATCTACCTAAGAACCCTCGAACTTCTTTCTCAGTCTTAGGTGCAGGCATTTCCTGAATAGCTTTGACTTTGTCGGGATCAACCTTAATTCCTTTTTCACTTACAATAAAACCCAGTAACTTACCAGAACGTACCCCGAATGTGCATTTGTTGGGGTTTAACCTTAACTGATACTTCCTCAGACGCCTGAACAGTTTCAGCAGATTCACCAAATGATCTTCCTCTGTAAGGGACTTGGCAATCATGTCATCCACGTAGCATTTAATTTCTTTATGGATCATATATGGAATAATGTTACCATAGCCCGTTGATATTTTGCACCGGCGTTCTTCAGACCGAACGACATTACCTTGTAACAGAACATGCCCCAAGGTGTGATGAAAGTTGTCTTCTCCATGTCTTCAGGTTACATCTTAATCTTATTGTATCCAGAAAATCCATCCATGAAAGAAAATACCGAGAACTGAGCCGTGTTATCCACCAATACATCAATGTGAGGTAATGGGAAGTCATCGTTTGGGCTTGCTCTGTTCAGATCCCGGTAATCGACACACATATGCACCTTGCCATCTTTCTTAGGTACAGGTACAATGTTAGCAACCCACGGCAGGTAACTAGTTACAGCAAGAAAACTGGCGTCCCACTGCTTTTGTACTTCTTCTTTAATTTTCATGGCCATGTCTGGGAGAGTACGGCGCAACTTCTGTTTAACTGGCGGAAAATCCTCTTTCAATGGAAGCTTTTGCATGACAATATCTGTATCCAAACCTGTCATATCTTGGTAGGACCAAGCGAAGACATCAACATATTCTCGCAACATACTAATAAGTTGTTCTTTTACAGGAGCTTGCAGACTGGCCCCGATCTTCACTTCTTTCACATCTTCCTCAGTACCAAGATTGATAGTCTAAACTTCCTCCTGATGAGGAGAAATCACATTTTCCTCTTGTCTCAACAACCTGGCCAACTCTTCAGGAAAATCATAGTCTTCATCAAACCCTTTATCTGCTTGATTAATCAGATTGTCGAAGTCATACGAGGTCATAGCAGTTTCGTTGTCGGTGCAATCTGGAGGGCTATCTCTACAAGGGTTGAGAGTTGTTCATTTTAGTGATTTATTTTATCTTATTTAGAAAAAGTGAATGAAGTTTATTAAGAAAACACTGCCATTTATTGTTTTGTGCGAAAATAACAAAAATGAAAAGACAGTGAGCGAAAAGGTTGTTTGCAAAAGATGTCCATTGTTCATTAATTTACATTTGCACAAAATACATATATGGCCCTATTACAAAATGAGTCCTGACACCTTGGGCAAGATGCAGGACTTGATGCATGCTTAAACAGGAAATAATAATTACTCTACAGTAGTAATCCTTATAATTTCCTGGGAAGACCAGATGAGGACTTGTTGGTCTGGGACTCTTGGACGAATCCAACTTTCAAGATTGTAATCACTTTCAGCCTCGTCTTCCACATTGTTGATAGCATTCGGGGTCAGCATTCCCCCACTCACAAACTTGGGAGCTTCAGAAGCCTCCTCTTAGACCTGTCGGGATGGTCTGTAACCCAAACCGAACTTGTCTTCTTTCATATGAGCTTGCAGCAGCTTGCCCCAGCCTTGAGCATTCCCGTCTTCAACAACCTTCCGAGCTTGTTTGTAAGAAGCAACTGAAGTACCAGACACTTCAGTTGTTGCTTCATTGACATTGATAGCTTCAAAACCCTGACTCATTGTCTCATGGATCTCCCCATCCATCTCTATATACTTGTAAGTGGCTAGATGACTGATAAAGATGTCCTCTTCTCCATAAATGGTGATAATCTGGCCTTCCCACTCGTATTTTAACTTCTGGTGAAGGGTAGGCGTTACTGCGCCAGCGGCATGAATCCAAGGTCTACCCAACAGACAGCTATAGGCAGGCTGAATGTCCATCACATAGAAGGTAGTTTTGAAAACTTGTGGGCCAATTAACACATGCAACTCTATTTCTCTAAGAACCAATCTCTTAGAACCATCGAAGGTTCTCACAACTAGGTTGTTCAGACGGAGTGCAAGACCATCATATTCTAGCTTGACCAAGGCTTTCTTTGGAAGGACATTGAGAGATGACCCAGTGTCAACCAAAACATGAGAAAGTACAACACCTTTACATTCTAAGGCGATATGTAAAGCCTTATTGTGGTTACGTCCCTCCGTAGTCAGATCAGCATCAGTGAAACCTAGTCCGTGACTAGTGTTGACATTTGAAACCACTGTCTCTAGCTGATTAACTGTATTCTCCTCAGGCACGTAAGCTGCGTGCAAGACCTTGAGCAATGCATTCCTGTGAGCCTCGGAACACATGAGCAGAGATAAAATGGAGATCTTGGAGGGTGTCTGGTGGAGCTGGTCCACAACTTTGTAGTCACTCTTCTTGATAATTCTCATGAACTCGTCCACATCCTGATCAAATGATGTCTCCTGAGTTTCTTTGGCAATTGGTTCTTCAGGCACCACACTTTTGCCTTTTGCTTTGGCAGCAGCTTCTGCTTCAGCATTAACTCTCGGAACTTGTGACGCGAAGAGACGTCCGCTTTGAGTGAAGCCTCCTCCTCGCCCGACATTATCAATCTATGGTGTAGAAGTTGAAGAGTCAAGAGTGACTTTCTTTCCGTTGCAATAAAGATCTGAGCCGTAATGCCAAGGCACGACACTGCTGTTATCATATGGAACTGGTCCAGGTACCGTGATGGTTATCCGACTGATTGCTGTGGAAGAAGGAGTTGTGACAGTCTGAGGATCATATTAGATGGTGACAGGAGGTCTGATTGGAGATGATGCTAGTGCAGGAAGCTGTTGATGCTGGTGTTGCTGAAATTTGTTGTCAAGAGAATCTGGAACATGAATGGTTGCTGGGTCATAATAAATGGTGACTGTTGAGATGTCTTCATTGATGGTTGTTGTTGTTGTAGTAGACTCCGTTGGAATGATGTTTTTTGATGTTGTAGGAGATATCTCTGAAATGGTGTTTGTTGATGTTGTATGAGAGATTTTTGTTGGAGTTGTAGGAGTTGGAACTGTTGAGGTGATTTGTAGGGTGCCTTCTTTGATTAGACTACTGATACCAATCTTCATATTTGCACAACCGTTGGCAAAAACTTTGCAAGCTTCACAATGGGCCTCACAACCTGGAAACACTTGGCACTTCAATAGTTGAGCTTTAACTTTGGCCAGTGGTGTTTGAATGTTTGCAATGTCATCAATCAGAATTGTTGGTTGGTATTCCTCAACAACATTAATCCTTGGTCCACCGTGATTCGGTATTGGATTCTTTGTGACATTTGGTGGAGGTGCAAAATTCAAAGCCTTGGAATCAACTAAGTCCTGAACTTTCATGTGCAAGGCTATGCATTTCTTTGTTGTAAGGCCAGACGCATTGGAGTGGAAGGCACATCTGGTGTTGACATCATAGTTTCTTGGAAGATTCAAGGGATCTGGTGGAGTCAAGGTTCTCAGTTCAATCAGATTGAGCTTCAGTAACTGTGGAAGTAGAGCGGCATAGAGCATCGGGATGGGATCGATAACCCTGTTGATTTGTGAAGTCCTTTGATGGAACAAACATTGTTGTTGATTGTTATTGTTATAAGATCTCTGCTATTGAGGAAACTTTTATTGTTGTGGGAAGTATTGTTGCTGAGGATACTGTTGTTGTTGAGGTGCTGGAGCAGGAATGGTGACAGAAGCTACTGATCTTTGCATGTATTGAGGTCTACCTCTGCCCATATGTACTGCATTGGTCTCACCTATCCTTCTAGGCCCAGAGGAAGGCTTCCTGGTATTGCTAGAACTAGCACCGTTGTCAGAGATTTTACTCATCTTCAAAAGACTTTCAATTCTTTCACCAGCTATAACCACATCAGCAAAACTGGTAGAAGAGAAAGCAGCAAGCTGATCAATGTAGGTTCCTTGCAATGTATTAATAAACATGTCAGCCATTTCACTTTCAGAAATAGGTGGCTTGACAGTAGCAGCAAGTTGTCTCCACCTTTGAGCGTACTCACAGAAACATTCTCTTAAAGATTGAGACATACCCATTAGGAGGGTCCTATTGGGAGCCATATCTAGGTTGTACTGATATTGGCGTATAAAGGCCTCGGCTAAGTCCTTCCAGTTTCTGACAATAGCCCTTGATAGGTGTGAATACCACTCACGGGATACCCCTGTCAAAATGTCTTCAAAGTAAAACATCCACAACTTCTCATCCATGGTATAAGCTTTCAATCTTCCCAGAAAAGATTGAAGGTGGGTACGAGGACAGGAGGTACCATTGTACTTCTCAAAGCATGGAGGTTTGAACTTGTGAGGAATCCTTACTCCTTCAACTAGGCCCATATCCATCACATCAAATCCCAAAGAGTTTTGGGATTCCAAGGATCTTAGCTTCTTTGATATCTCGTCCATACGACGATCATAAACTTCATCATCCCCAACACCCAATACTGTAAACTGCTCGTCCTGAGGATCTTCCTGTAGAACACAATCTCCAATGTTTCTTTGGGTATTTCCAATAACATTGACATCAGGGTTGATGTGGGTCCCAAACCCTGGTGGATTTGTTTGCGGATGATCGCACGCGTTGTTACTTGTACCCCCAGTACCTGCATGGTTATCTTATGGAGTTTGCCGCTCGACTAAATCCCTCAATCTTTCTTGGATCTATGCCATCCCAGTCATCACAACCATGAATTGATTCATCTAAGTCATCACTTCTGTCCTCACATCAGTCATCTGAGTCCTCACATCTGTCAGTTCTTGCTGTAACTGATCCATTTGTAAGCTCGGAAGGTTGTTTCTAGTTGGATACCGGTGGATGCGATTGACGGGAAAGACTCTCCTACGAGCAATATTTCCTGAAATAATCAACAAGGTGAGAAAACAACAACAAAACTCCTACAACACAAAGAATATGAGGTTAGCATGCAATGAAATATGTCTATTTGTCTTCAGAGGGTATCCGGTTTGGTTCTTTTGGTTTTTACCTTCCAGACCTCTGGGAATGATGAAGATGCTGAAGAAAACAAAGCTCAAAAGAAGATCCAAGTAACACACAAACCATAACATTACAAAATGCCAAAATACATAGTTTATGATTACAACAAGTTCCCATGGTGGGTCAAAATAAAATCAAGTCAAGAATACAAACAAAATCACCATGGAGAATTAAAGTACAACCAAAATAAAAAACAAGTAAAAGAGAAATCAAACATCCAGCCCAAATTCATCCTCCTTGACTTCTTTCAGGAGAGCATCAGTCACTGGTCCAACTAGATGCTCTGTGATGATCCTGATGAGAAGCTTCCTGGTTGCAATGGCACTTGTCATCTTCTGGTACTTATTTTGTTCTTTTGATCTCTTCAACCTCGCCCGGAGTTTTAGCTCGGAGATCTCCTTCTGTGCTGCTAATAGGGCTTCCCAACTCTTCTTCTCATTGGCTTCCAACTGCTCTATCTTAGCCTATGTCTTCTGATCTTCTTGCATGCGAGCTTCAGTTATTCTGATCCATCTAGCCTGACTCTCTTCCAGGTAGTGTTCAGCTCTTATCTTCTGAATCTTGGCTTCTTTGCAAGCATTCTTCAATACCAACTCTCCCGCTCGGGCTTTCCTGATGAGGTCCTTTGTTTTCTCTATCTTAGTCACATGCTCGATACGAAGCTTCTCTAACCTTTCAATGTCCAGACGACCATCATTCCTTTCCCAAAGGGTCTTCTTCAGAGCTTCAGAAAGCTGGGCATTCCTCTCTTTCAACTTCTCAAATTCCTCCTGGCTCACTGTAGCTATGAGCTCAACTGTTGAGGGCCCTGGCACATCCTCCAGGGTAAATGTCATGCCAGTGATCTGTCCTCTAATGCGCGACCATTCAATGTACTGAGCTGAAGCTATGTTGTTACACTTCCCCAATATGGCATTCACTTTAGTCTGTATGTGGTCCTAAGCCCAGGCTGCTTGTCGGACGGTGGCATGATTGTTCTGACAGGTACAATATAGAGACTCTGCTAACTCCTGCTCTCGAGGTGAGTGTACCAGGGCATACCCTAACTGTCTTCTGAATAGCATAGGATTGTAATTGATGCAACCCTTTACTCCAATAAGAGGCACATTAGGATATTGTCCACAGCTTGTAATTATATCATTGCCCTTGGTGTTCTGAGTACACCACCTAATATCTTCTGAAGTAAGGGAAATCATCCTCTTAGCCCAGTTTCTTGTCTGATGTGGATTCAAGAAAGCTTCCGTCTTCGACATATGTCTCATTAACCAACTGTAGAAAAGGGGTGCACAACATCTGACCAGTCTCCCTCTCTGCTTCTCATTCCTCTGATGCACTGAGTAATAGAAATCTCCTAACAGGGTGGGAATTGGATTCCTGAGCATAAAGATGTGGATGGCATTCCTGCTTATAAACTTAGGCTCGTCCGCAAACAAGATGATACCATATATACTAAGAGCCAAGAGAGTACAAACAAATTCCCAATTCCCTGTTGTAACCTTCTTTGTAGCCCGAGTAACCAAGAAATCCAGATGGAGGCCTGGGATTCCAGCCTTGGTGGTCATATGCTCATCAATGATAGTAGCTTCCAAATGCAGAGTCTTAGCTATGTCTTCATTCTTAGGAGCAGTCATCTTAAGGTTGAAAGGAATGCCTCTTCTGATAGGGACACCCAACAACATAAAATATTCTTCCAACATAGGTCATATCTGAAAGTCTGGGAAAGTGAAGCAACGGAGAGGAGGGTCATAAAACTGAAGGCAAGTGTGAATCATGCTCCTCTGTGATGCATCCAAGTCCATGATCATGTCTAGGATACCACCATAATGTTCTCTGAATAAGGGAACACGATCAGGAGTGATAATGGCCTGAATCTGCCCGATGCCTGCTAGAGGGAACTCAAAGAAGTGGTAAGTGATATTGCTCTTCCTGGTTGAATCCATACTAACAATGGGTGCTGATGAAGATAACTGGAGAAGATAACTGAAGCAGATGGCTGAAAAGGGTGGCTAAAGCAGAAGAATAGTAAAAACTAAACCAAAGAAGATATGGATACCCTGTAAAACAAATAGACAAATGTTAAATGATGCAATATGATGTATGGTAAATGATATGCAAGGGTTTGTGATCATGTGCTGGATTGTCTGTTGCCTTTGGTAGGGTCCATGAGTGTTCAGAAATCCGGATGAAGGCTTGAGAACCAGTAACCAGGTGGGGGACTCAAATAAAGAGTCAAAAGCCCAGGGTTTCATAGGATCAGTCCAAAATAGTGTAACCTTAAAACAATATCCAGTAACAGGGTATGTTGAGGCCAAGGGTGTTAGACGCTGTGGCGAGTGATCTAGAAGGGGGGGGGGGGGGTGAATGGATCACACCCTTGTTTTCACGGATTTAAAACTTTTTCAGAGTTTTCAAAGTATTATGGAAGCAAAGGTCCCGAATAGAATAAGTGTCTATTCTGAACCGGCCACTAGAAGACCAGACAAGCGATAACGTGCTGGATTTAACGATTGCTATGATATAGAATAAACCACACGATATGAAAACAGTTGAATGCACCTATCACTAAATCAATTTCCAATGAATCGAAAAACAAATTTAATACGAAAGTAAATATAGAGAGAAGAAACAATACGCCGAGATTTGGTAAGGAAGTTCCCCACGGTCGTCCTGGCTTGTGGGTACGTCTCCCTCTCAATTTCAAATCGAAATTGAGAATTCTTATATCAAAGTTGCTGAATCCGTTGATTACAAGGTTCGAATACAAAATCCAGAATTCTAAACTCCTAGAATTTCCTATTGTATCAACCTCCACTCGATTTGAGCCCAATCGAGATTTTCCGCAAGTTATACAATCAATCCACCGGTTCCACGACTCTCGCTGCGGCTGAATCTGACTTGTACAACGTGACTCACAAAACCCTCAAGAACACGCTCGTTCTTGAAGGAAAACCCAGCTGGTTTTTCCCTTGAAACCTTCTATCAATCTTCAACTCAGCTAGATCTACGATGGTACCACTGAACGTTGTCTCTAAAGTCTTCAATTCACAGGACAACAAACACTCTTGTTGATGTTCTTGAATAAGATCTTTGAGAAGATGATAAAGATGTCTTGATTCTAGATTTCAAGCTTGCTCAACAAAATTGAAGTACCAACACTCCAAAAACCCTATCTTGATGTGTTCTTCAATGTTCAATCACTACAAAATCCGTTTCTGTAATTTCTATAATATGTGATCTCTTTTGAAAATGAAAAACAAAACACATATATGTTGCAGAATCTATTAGGAAAATAACAGAAGAATGAATCGATTCAAGCTTGGATGAATCGATTCATACTGATTGATTTTTAGAAAAACAGAATTAGTTAAATTTAATGAATCGATACATCAAAGGATGAATCGATTCATTTTGCGAAAACCAGAATCCACACTACAGCATGAATCGATTCAAGCCATAATGAATCGATTCATTATGCGTATTTTTCAACAAATGCATAAACAATGAAGACCAAGAAAACCACAACAGCATGAATCGATTCAAGCCATAATGAATCGATTCATTATGCGTATTTTTCAGCAAATTCCTAAACAAAGAAAACCAAGAGAACCAAAGTGATAAAAACATATGCCTTAACATAGGACAATCATAAAACACTTTAAAATTCATAATCGATCAAAAACTAAGAGGCTCACAAACTCCCCCTTTTTGATGATGACAAATTTTGAAGTGAGAGAGAGAACTCCCCCTGAGTTTGTGCTCATCATTGTTGTCACACGTTTTCTCCCCCTTTGTCAACAGCAAGAAAGGGTTATAGAGGATGGGTGAAAAACAGCAAAACTAAGATACAATGGCAAAAGTCACTCACAAAGAATGAAAAAGAAGGCGTAAACAATTGAAACACAATCAAATAACATAAACAAGCAGTGAAATAGTCTAGAAAAGATACAAATTACAAAGCCAAACCAAAACAAATTGTTCAAACATGAAATGCAAACTATGTCTTAAGCAACACACAAATATGAAATGCAAAATGAAATGCTTCAATGAGGGGTATGGCCACCACACGACTCCGCATCATCACGGTCAGGGTCACGGAAGCTTGGAGGAGGCGGTGGAGGAGGCATCTCATCTGGATTCTGCCCCATAAACGCATAACGCCGAAAACGCCTCTGGACTTCGGTACTTTGAAACCTTTCCATAATGCCCGGGTGCGAACGGCAGTCATCCATAAAGCCTGACATCTCATTATAAAACACTTGATGCCACTTAACTAGCTCCGTATGCAAGGAATATTGATTGTGGTACATGCGAGTATGTTCGTCGTGCCACTCACGATGCTCCTTATGCCATTCAGATTGCTGGACATGCCAAGAACGAGCTTCCTCATGCCGAGCATTGTTTGCCACTTCCATCTGTGCAAACATATCGGTGAGATAAGCTGGAGCAGCAGTGGAGGAAGTCGGTGCAGCCGTCGAGGGAGCAGGATCATAATTAGTGGGAGACCACCTTTGTGGTATCCACTCACCCCAACCGGTGTTTGCCGGTGCATCAGGAGCAGGAA
Source organism: Lathyrus aphaca (assembly GCA_963966055.1). Taxonomy (NCBI): domain Eukaryota; kingdom Viridiplantae; phylum Streptophyta; class Magnoliopsida; order Fabales; family Fabaceae; genus Lathyrus; species Lathyrus aphaca. Next base: position 202,455,063 of record OZ014523.1, on the reverse strand, counting down.
TTTCAGCTTCTTCCATATCTTCATCTCTGATTTCTTCTACATATATGTGTTCAGCCGGGTTATCAAAGTTGTAAATGCGAGTACGTGTGCTACGTTCAAAGAAGTAGTAACACCGACGCTCGATGTCCCATCGATACCCCATATGAGAAAGTGTAGCATTGTTGAATTCCTGCACACTTGAGACTGATAGAAGAGGCACAGGAGGAAAAGTAACTTTCCAAAACTTTAGAATCCTCATGATTTGAGAAGCATAGGCAAGAGTTATGTTCTTGGAGCTGTTTCGTGTCAGGAAGATGCGTTTGACAAAGTAATTTACCCAATTTAATGGAATCTTTTTCTGCAAAATGTATAGCAAATGAATATCTGGCTTGTCCAGACGAGAATGACCACAGGACCTTGGACGCAATATGTGCGAAAGAATCCAATGCAGGATCCGTGGTACACTTTTGATCATCCCTAAAGTTAGTGGCTCATCATCAGCAAGGGGTCTATCCAACTTAGAGATGGATGCACATAATACCTTCAAATTAAACTCAGTTTCGAAATTCTGGTCATGCCACATCTGTAAATCGTCCAACTCAGATGGCATACCGAACACAGTAGCCCAGTCACCAGCTTCAAAACGATATGTTCTTGTTCCAATCAAGCATTTAAACATATATCCTCTTAAAGTTCTCACACCAGCATAGAAAGCACGTATAAAATCCTCATGATATTCATCTTTAACATATAAAAAGAAACCAAGGTTTTGTGCATCAACCAAATCAGCAACTTCTTCTAATCCTAGAGTACGTGCATCACTAGGATCAAACATATGAGGTTTCATAACTAACCTTGATTTGAAGGAAGTTTCAAATTCTTCAATGACAGCCGGATGAAGGATAGCAGCCCCGGATGGAGGAATTTCTGGAACAGGAGGAGCTTGAGAAGAAGACCCAATATGTTCCTTTCCTTTTCTCTTGCTTCTTTCTCTTGGGACCATGACTCTTGGAGGCATTGTGAAGTTTTTAGGGTTTGAGAGAAGAAGAGGGGTTTTTAGGTTTATGATGCAAATTATGTAACTGATGTAATGAGATAATGAGAGACATAATGGAGATAATGGGGTATTGAAACAGTTACAAATGTAATGGGGAATGCTGATGAGTCGATTCATTAAAGAAAAACTGAAATTTCGTCAGTATGAATCGATTCATTGATGTATGTATCGATTCATTTTTCGAAATTTTTTAAAAGGTAACTGCTATGAATCGATTCAAGAGAGTATGTATCAATACATACTGTAACTGTCTTAAAAAATTGACAAAATTAATTCATGAATCGATTCAAGCTAGTTGGGATCGATTCATAGTGAATTTTTATTTTGTAAATGAGAATGAATCGATCCAAGTGAGTATGAATCGATGCATACTGTAACTGAATTTAAAAAATCTGTAAAATTAAATCATGAATCGATTCATGAATGTTGGGATCGATTCATATTGCGAAATTTTGAATATTTCAGTGATTTTTCAAGAATTGACACACTTATGCAGAAGCAAAACACTCATTATGCATTTAAATGAAATAAAACAAAGTATGCAAACTTAAGAATACCAAAAATCCAAGTTCAAACACTCATATGAACAGAAGTTCATGTAAACCAATGATCATTAATCAAAACATACATTGATCATAGATCATTATCAAGGAGAGGAGAGGAAACGATATTACCTCCATCGTAGTATTCTCATAAGGCACTATAGGCTGCAATCGAAACTTAGCAAATATGATGAGATAAATTGAAGTAATGTCAATCAAGCTTAAGACACCAAAGCGGAGAGATCAAGAATTCCCAACTCGCGACGAATATTGAAGAACGGTTCAGTTGCCAAAGGTTTAGTGAAAATTTCAGCAAGCTGATTTTTAGAATCAACATGCTCAAAAATGACATTGCCTTTTTCAACATGATCGCGAAGAAAGTGATGTCGAATCTCAATATGTTTGGTGCGCGAGTGTAAAATAGGATTCTTAGTGAGGTTAATGGCACTAGTGTTGTCACACTTAATTGGTATACGTTTAAGTTCAATATCAAAGTCTTGTAATTGTTGTCTTAGCCACAGAATTTGAGCACAACAGCTACCGGCTGCGACATACTCAGCTTCTGCAGTAGACAAAGCTACGGATACTTGCTTTTTACTATGCCAACTTATCAAAGAATTTGAAAACAGATGACAAGTGCCACTAGTGCTTTTCCTATCTGATTTGCAGCCAGCAAAATCAGAATCAGAATAACCTATTAAGCTACAATAACTTCCTTTGGAATACCAAAGCCCATATTTAGGTGTTCCATTGAGGTACCTAAATATACGCTTGACTGATTTTAGGTGAGATTCCTTAGGATTTGATTGATATCTTGCACACACACACACTAAACATGATGTCTGGTCTAGACGCAGTAAGATACAAAAGAGATCCGATCATACCTCTATACCTCTTGACATCAACACACTTACCATGTTCATCTTTATCCAAGTTTCCATTGGTAGGCATAGGAGTGTCAATTGATTTAGAATCATTCATTCCAAACCGTTTGAGCAGCTCTCTACAGTATTTTATTTGACATACTGATGTACCTTCATCAAGTTGCTTTATTTGGAGGCCTAAGAAATAATTCAACTCTCCCATGAGACTCATCTCAAACTCACCCTGCATAACATTAGAAAATTCCTCGACCAAGTGTATGTTAGTTGAACCAAATATGATATCGTCTACATAAACTTGAACTAAAAGAATGTGTTTTCCTTTGTGTTTAATGAAGAGTGTATTATCTACTTTACCTCTAGAATATCCATGATCAAGTAAAAATTTACTAAGTCTTTCGTACCACACACGAGGTGCTTGCTTAAGACCATATAAGGCACGTTTTAACTTGTAGACATGATCTAGATATTCAGAATTTTCAAAACTAGGAGGTTGTGAAACATATACCTCTTCATTTATAACACCATTTAAGAACGCACTCTTTACGTCCATTTGGTAAAGCTTAAAATTCATGGAACACGCATAGGCAAGCAAAAGACGTATAGCTTCAAGGCGAGAAACAGGAGCATAAGTCTCCTCATAATCTATGCCCTCCTCTTGGTTATACCCTTGTGCTACCAAGCGTGCCTTATTTCTAGTTATCACCCCGCTTTCATCTAGTTTATTCCTAAAAACCCATTTGGTGCCTATGATGTGATGATCTCGCGGACGAGGGACAAGTTCCCAAACGTCATTTCTTTTAAATTGATTTAGCTCTTCTTGCATGGCCATTAGCCAAAATTCATCAACTAAGGCCTCTTTGGCGTTTTTAGGTTCCACTTGTGATACAAAAGCGAAGTGAGAACAAAAATTACTTATCTTAGAACGAGTCAAGACTCCCTTTGAAATGTCTCCCAATATATTGTCTATGGGATGGTCTTTAGAGGATTTCCAAGCTAGTGGAAGATCCTTTACTTCGGATGTTCCTTCCTCTTTATCTTTTTCAATACATGTATCTTCCTCCTTCTCAATAGCAACCGCTTCGGATTGATCAATTTCCGAACCAGCTTCTTTGAGTATGTCTTGTGTAGATACACCTGCATCATTAAAAGGGATACCTTTTCCGACAATTTTTGGGTAAGACTCATCAAAAGAAACATGGACAGATTCTTCGACAGAAAGTAAACGCCTATTATAAACTCTATATGCTTTGCTTGATTGAGAGTAACCAAGAAAAATGCCTTCATCGGCTTTGGCATCAAACTTCCCAAGATTTTCCTTACCGTTATTCAAGACAAAACATTTACAACCGAACACATGAAGATGAGACAAGTTGGGCTTTCTACCTTTTAGGATTTCATAAGGAGTTTTATTCAAAATAGGACGAATTAGAATCCTATTGAGAACATAACAAGCCGTACTTATTACATCGGCCCAAAAGTATTTTGGTAAGCCACCCTCATTGAACATTGTTCTTGCCAATTCCTCTAAAACTCGATTTTTCCGTTCCACAACACTGTTTTGTTGTGGAGTTCGAGGAGCTGAAAAGTTATGCTCAATGCCATACTTGTCACAAAATTTATCAAAGAGGTGGTTTTGAAATTCACCTCCATGATCGCTTCGGATTGTAACTATTTTAGAATTCATTTTATTTTGGGACAGCTTTGCAAAACTTTTGAAAGCAGAAAAAGTTTCATCTTTGCTATGAAGAAATATAGTCCAAGTAAATCTAGAGTAGTCATCTACTATTACGAAACCGTAATAGTTTCCACCTAAGCTCTTTGTCCTAGATGGTCCAAAGAGATCCATATGGAGAAGCTCAAGGGGTCTTGAAGTTGAAATTATATTTTTAGATTTAAAAGAGACCCTTGTTTGTTTTCCCATTTGGCAAGCATCACATAGGTGGTCTTTTGAAAACTTTATTTTTGGAAGACCTATCACTAGATCCTTGGATATAACCTTGTTAAGCAAATCAAAATTAACATGCGCTAAGCGTCTATGCCATAGCCATGAATCATTATTTAAGGCAAATAGACATTTAGTGCTTGTTAAGGATACACTCAAAAGATCAAGCATATATATATTGTTTACTCTAACACCCTTAAACACAACATTTTGTTCGGTATGTTCAATTTTGCAACATGTTTTTGTGAAAGACACTTTATAACCTTTGTCGCATAGTTGACTTATACTTAACAAATTGTGTTTAAGTCCCTCTACAAGATGTACATCAGAGATAGTAGTGGTAGAGGGATTACCTACACTACCTTTACCAAGTATTGCTCCTTTGTTATTGTCTCCATAAGTAACATATCCCTTTTTCTTTGCTTTGAAGTCAATAAAAAGTGATATGTCACCCGTCATGTGCCTTGAACATCCGTTGTCCAGAAACCATCTTCCTTCCATGGATGCAAGACACTCATCCTACAATATCAAAAGAGAGAAGTAGGTACCCAATTTTTATTGGGTCCAAGTGGTTAAGTAATAACATGGTTGCCTTTAGGCTTCCATTGGTAAATGCCTTTAGGAACAATAAATCTTCTAAACTTGCATTTCTCAATGGTATGGCCAGCATGACAACAATAGTGACAAACACTACGATAATGATAATGTTTACTATTAGTCTTTAAATCCTTTGGAACAAAATAATATTTTGCATACGGAGGATTTAATGACTTTTTGAACAATCTAGTATCAACGGCATAAGTAATCTTAGGTTGCAAGGCTTTCTCCAACTTGGCTTTAAGAGAGATGACCTCTTGTTGCCAAATGTGGCACCTTTCACAATGCCTAATTTTACTACAACCATCAATATCAATAGCTTTTGAATTTTCTGCAATACTAGCTTTTAAGCATTCTAAATCTTTTTCAGCATATTGTACTTTACCTTCCAAGTAAGAAAAAATTCTTTTATCGGAAGCTAACCTTTTAAATGCTTCTTTAGCTTCATTATGCAGTTTTTCAAAAGCTACTTTTAATTCAGAAAAAGATAAGGAAGAAAATTTGTTATAATAAGCTTGTTTTACCTTTTTATCATCATTTTTCTCCTTGTGATGGGACTAATTTTTGATGTGAGCCATAAGACACAAATTTGCGGTTTCATCGTTATCACTTGTGCATTGTGTACTTGATGAATCACTATCACTTTCCCAAGCAATGTAAGCTCTTCTTTGCTTATTATTATACCTTCTTGGAGGAGCTTTTCCTTTGTCCTTTTTCTTTAAAGGGCAATCCGTTTTATAATGACCGGACTTGCCTCAATTAAAACAAGACCCTCTTTCTCTATTCTTCTTAACTTCTTCTTGTTTTGTATCCATAGATTGTCTTCTAAAGTTTATGAGATTTTTGTCGGAGTGCTTTATTCCATTCTTTCGAATGAATCTATTATATCTCCTAACAAAAAGTCCCATTTCTTCGTCACCGGAATCTTCGTCACTACTTGACTCATTGTTGCTTAGCTCTTTTTGTGAGGACTTTGAGTTTGAAGCCATAAGAGCTATAGGCCTCTTCTCACCCTCTTTCTCTTTGTTCTTCTCTTTTCCCTTTTTACTTTTGTTTTCAAACTTTTCTAGACTTTCTAGTTCTTGCTGATGTTCCTCCAGCTTTCCAAACAAAGTAGTCATTGTGAGTGTCGTTAGATCATTTGCTTCCTTGATAGCTGTCACTTTAGGTTGCCATTCCCTGCTAAGACATCTCAGAATTTTATTAGTAGCAATATCATTGGAAACCGGTTTTCCAAATGCATTCAAACGATTAATAAGATGAACAAATCTCTTTTGCATGTCGGGAATTGATTCTCCTTGTTTCATGCGAAAGAGTTCGAACTCTTGATTAAGTGTGTTAATGCGGGACTGTTTTACTTCAGTTGTACCCTCATGAGCAATTTCTAAAGCATCCCACATTTCTTTAGCTGTCGAGCAATGGGAAACTCGATAATACTCATTTGCACTAAGTGCTGAAATTAGCATATTTCGAGCTCTCCAATCACTTGACCACTTTTTCTCATCTTTTTCATCCCAATCGTCTTCTGGTTTAGGTACTATGGCTCCTGCCTCATTCATCATGGTAATTTGAAAAGGACCATTTTGAATGGCAGCCCATACGCGCCTATCAACAGAATTTATATGTACTCGCATGCAGTCTTTCCAATAGCCATAATTTTCACCGTTGAAAACAGGAGCTCTATTGTACGCCCCCTTTGGTTCAGAATCCATAACGTTACAGGCAGCCACAAAGCACCAGCGAACCGGTGCTCTGATACCACTTGTTAGACGTTGTGGCGAGTGATCTAGAAGGGGGGGGGGTGAATGGATCACACCCTTGTTTTCACGGATTTAAAACTTTTTCAGAGTTTTCAAAGTATTATGGAAGCAAAGGTCCCGAATAGAATAAGCGTCTATTCTGAACCGGCCACTAGAAGACCAGACAAGCGATAACGTGCTGGATTTAACGATTGCTATGATAAAGAATAAACCACACGATATGAAAACAGTTGAATGCACCTATCACTAAATCAATTTCCAATGAATCGAAAAACAAATTTAATACGAAAGTAAAGATAGAGAGAAGAAACAATACGCCGAGATTTGGTAAGGAAGTTCCCCACGGTCGTCCTCGCGTGTGGGTACGTCTCCCTCTCAATTTCAAATCGAAATTGAGAATTCTTATATCAAAGTTGTTGAATCCGTTGATTACAAGGTTCAAATACAAAATCCAGAATTCTAAACTCCTAGAATTTCCTATTGTATCAACGTCCACTCGATTTGAGCCCAATCGAGATTTTCCGCAAGTTATACAATCAATCCACCGGTTCCACGACTCTCGCTGCGGCTGAATCTGACTTGTACAACGTGACTCACAAAACCCTCAAGAACACGCCCGTTCTTGAAGGAAAACCCAGCTGGTTTTTCCCTTGAAACCTTCTATCAATCTTCAACGCAGCTAGATCTACGATCGTACCACTGAACGTTGTCTCTAAAGTCTTTAATTCACAGGACAGCAAACACTCTTGTTGATGTTCTTGAATAAGATCTTTGAGAAGATGATGAAGATGTCTTGATTCTAGATTTCAAGCTTGCTCAACAAAATTGAAGTACCAACACTCCAAAAACCCTATCTTGATGTGTTCTTCAATGTTCAATCACTACAAAATCCGTTTCTGTAATTTCTGTAATATGTGATCTCTTTTGAAAATGAAAAACAAAACACATATATGTTGCAGAATCTGTTAGGCAAATAACAGAAGAATGAATCGATTCAAGCTTGGATGAATCGATTCATACTGATTGATTTTTAGAAAAACAGAATTAGTTAAATTTAATGAATCGATACATCAAAGGATGAATCGATTCATTTTGCGAAAACCAGAATCCACACTACAACATGAATCGATTCAAGCCATAATGAATCGATTCATTATGCGTATTTTTCAACAAATGCATAAACAATGAAGACCAAGAAAACCACAACAGCATGAATCGATTCAAGCCATAATGAATCGATTCATTATGCGTATTTTTCAGCAAATTCCTAAACAAAGAAAACCAAGAGAACCAAAGTGATAAAAACATATGCCTTAACATAGAACAATCATAAAACACTTTAAAATTCATAATCGATCAAAAACTAAGAGGCTCACAAAGGGTTCCTATAACACATGTAAACAACCCCACCCACTCACAGGTATTGTTCTAGAACAAAGATCCTCAGATTCAGATCTATTATGAGAAGTGTAAACACTTCGAACCCGGAGGTACAATGTTTAACCTAATCATAAAGGATCCTCCTCTAATTCACCTCAGATGCTGAAGGTCATCTAAAAAGGTCATCCAGACTTAGCAGGCTTCCCAGATAGCCCTAGCACTACAGAAGATCCGTAGCACAAATTTCTCAAGAAGAAACCCATGTCTGAACCGTGTTTTCATATTCCCGCACCAGACCGAAATGGAATGGGAAAGAATATGAATCCACTCTAATCTTATGTCTGTCACTCAGGCCTTTGTGTTGGACCTTTCTCACTGGAATACCCCTCCCACCAAGGCAAACCAACAAACCAGCATAGATGATATGATAATAAAATGAAATGCATAAAACAGCAAATGAAAGCGATAAAGAAAATGCAGTAAATAAAGTTGTACAAAAAGCAATAAATAAAGCAGAAACAAAAACACACATAGCACATAACACCCCCAATAAACACAAACAAACAAATGCTAGGAGAAACCCACAAGAGAACCAGAAGCCCTGGTTGCAAAGACATCCCCAGCAGAGTCGCCAAGTTGTCGCTCCCCGGACTCTCGTCTCGGTGCAGACGCGGACGGTCGGCGATGTTGGAGGTTGAGGTTGAATAGAGTCGCCAGCTAGGCATTTTTATCCTGAAGGAAAGGTAATGCTTCATAAACCTGGAAGGGTATGGATAAGACGGTTGCGAACCAGAGAAACTAAGAAAGGGGGTTGGTTACGACCTGGGAAGGTATTAGCACCCAGATCGTCCGTCGTACTCGACTGGATCCACGCTTACTTGATTGTGTTTAAGAGGGGTAATGTATGTGCTAAACTGTGCATAAAAAGCTAGGGAGAAAAGGATGTATATAGTGTCAGTGCAAAAGAGAAAGTGAGTGCTCAAAACTGAGGCTAAGGAAAAAGAGAGGGGGGAGACAAAAAGACTTTTGTTCGATAACTGTTAAGTTATGCCTATGTATCCTCTCGTGCAATGAGGAAGTCAGAACATTGTAGTTTGACTCAAAGAGACTGGGATGATTTTGTTGTGAACTGCTTACTTGTCTATGCTCAAGTGTGTGAGTCGTCTGGCTCGAGTGCTAACAGTCTTACATTAGACAGAAGAAGCCAGTTCTCGTTTTCAGAGTGAGTGTGATGAGAAAAGAATCGCGGAGGAGACGATTATTGTTTGTTTTTGTGCTTTCAGTTTTTTATTGTTTTTGGTGTTTTGCATAAGTTAATAAGCTTAAGCCTTAATCAAGGGTTTGTAAACTCATTATATCACCCCTGATTAGGGATAATGATCCTACCTAAGTGTGAGATAACCATCTCAACTTAATTACCATGATGATATAGGATTAAGATCATTAACCTACTTGTGATTATTAAGTGTTTTTGGATTTTTGTTTAGTGTTACGTAATGAGTTTAATCTCTAATCAAGGATTAGTGAACTCATTACACCATCCTAAGAGAAGGATGATAGATGAGAACACTTAAGCTGAGGAAGACTCCTCAACTTAATCCATGGTTAGGGATTAAATTCATTAGAGAAAAAGCCTTTATTAAGGATGGATTTTAATTAAAGGGTGAGATTAAGAAGTGTTTTTATGTTTGTAAGACTAGCTTGAGGGGACTTGTCCATTAAACACTAGGGTTAGTCCCTCTTAACCAAAAGGAAGAGACGTAACCCTAATATAAGGCCCAAGTTACAAGCTTAAGTCTTAATAGTTATTAGGTGTTTTGATTAAGAGGTGTAAAAAAATTAAAGGTTTAACACTAAGGATTAAAGTTATACACTCCATACTAAGATAAGGATACAAGCATAACCCTAATTCAAAGTCCTAAAGCTTTAAGTGTATAGCCTCTTATTATGACATGAGAAGAGAGACTCAAGGAGACTCAAAGGTAAAAGTCTAGGGGAGAATATATACAACCCTAAAATTATCATGCTTGAATATCCTATGGTTTGTGAAGCTTAAAGAAAGATCTTCAGGAGGCCACCAAGGAAGAGAAGCAGATGAAAAGAGAAGAAGAAAGGAGAATAGGTTACTTACTTCCTGAAGAAGATAAGTAACCTAAAAGAAAGAGATAGGAGCAAGGAGAGAACACAAGTGAAGCAAGTTCACTTCAAAGACATGTAAATATGCAAATGAAAAGATGAGAAGAGGTGGGATGTGAAGGCAAATCCACATCCCAAACAACATACCATAAGCCCCTAAAATGTTAGTGTGAATGCATAAGATGCAAAACAAAAGGGAATAAAGCAAATGAAGGTGAAATGATCAAAACCAGAAGTGTAAACATGATGCAAATGTGTTATGATATGATGCAAAGTCATATATGATGCATATGAATGATCATACAAAGGATGAGATGCAAAGAGAAGCATGTTAGAAGCTTGAAAACACATGGATACACATGAAATGCAATGAATGCAAAGCATACCAAATGAATGAAGAAATGATCAAGCAATGTTTAAACATGTCTTAAGATGTCTAAGATGGCATACAAGAGCATGGAAGGTCATGGCAAGTTCATATGATTGGGATATGCAAAGATGAATGCAAATGAACATGGGAAACATGAGGCTGACCTCCCTCATTATTACTTGTTCCTCCAGTCCCAGGATGAGGTTCCTAGGGGGTTTGTCTCTCTACCAATGCCCTTAGCCTTTCCTGACTCTGGGCCAAGCCAGTCATTACAGTCATGAATTGAGCCATTTGGTTCCTCATCTCCACTCTTTCATTAGCCATCTGAGTTCTGACCTCTGTCAGGTCCTGCTGTACTTGATCCATTTGGATACCAGGAAGGTTGTTGCGAGTAGGGTAACGGTGTGTACGGTTGAGAGGGAACACCCAGCGGCGAGCAATATTTCCTGAACCACAACAGAGTTAGAAACAAACAAACTAATAACAAAACCCTACAAAACAAAACAAAAGTTAGTATGCAATGCAGTATGCTTATTTGTTTTCCAAGGTATCCGACTTGGTTCTTGGTTTTGACCTTTCTAGACCCCGAGGAAGATGCTTTGATGTTGTTGAGAAAAGAAACCCCAAAATGGAAACAAACTAAAATATATTACAAATACTGAACAATACATAGTTTGTTTTTTACAACACATGCCCCTGAAGGGTCAGAATACAACACAAAAGAAAATTACATCAAAATGAAAACAACAACAATCAAAAAGTCAGACATCTAGTCCAAAATCATCCTCCTTAACCTCCTTCAAAAGTGCCTCAGTCACTGGACCAGCTGGATGCTCTGTGATGTTCCTGATGAGGAGGTTTCTGGTGGCAATGGCAGTGGTCAGTTTCTTGTGTCTGTCCTGGTCCTTCGACCTCTTCAATCCTGCCCTAAGCTTCAACTCTGAAATCTCCTTCTGGGCTGCCAACAAAGCTTCCTGTTGCTTCTTTTCCTTGGCCTCTAACTGCTCAATCCTGGCTTGAGTCCTCTGATCTTCTTGTGTCCGGGCTTCAGTGATCCTGACCCACCTAGCCTGACTTTCTTGCAGATAGAGATCAGTCCTAGCCTTCTGAAGCTTGGCCTCTTTACAGGCATTCTTCAATATTTGTTCACCAGCTCTTGCTTTTTTAATGTAGTCCTCTGTTTTCTCAATATTGGTCAGATGCTCCACCCTAAGCTTCTCCAACCTCTCAATGTCCAGACGACCATCACTCCTTTCCCAAAGGGTCTTCTTCAGAGCTTGAGACATATTCTCATTCCTTTCCTTCAGCTTCTCAAATTCTTCTAGGCTGACAGTTGCTGCTGGATGAGTTGTGGATGGTCCAGGTATATCCTCAATGGTGAAGGGCATTCCAGTAATCTGAGCTCTAGCATGCGACCAGTCATAGTACTGAGCTGAAGCAACATTATTGCACCTTCCAAGAATAGCCATCCCTTTTGTCTGGATGTTGTCCCAAGCCCAGGACGCTTGTCTGACAACAGCTAGATTAGGCTTTATCTAACAATACAGGGTCTCAGCTAAATCTTGCACTCTGGGAGGGTGAACTAAAGCATAGCCCAGTTGTCTCTTAAACAGCAAAGGGTTGTAGTTGATGCAACCCTTTACTCCTATCAGAGGTACATTTGGGTATTACCCACAGCTGGTGATTATGTCTTTGCCTTTGGTGCTCTGGGTGCACCATCTGATGTCATCTGAAGACAAAGCAATAAGTCTCTTAGCCCAATTCTTCTGTTGGTGGGGATTCAGGAAGGCATCTGTCTTAGGTAGGTGTTTGAGCAGCCAGGTGTGAAAAAAAGGAGCACAACATCTTACCAACTTCCCTCTTTGTTTCTCATTCCTTTGATGAATGGAGTAATAGAAATCTCCCAGCAATGTGGGTACTGGGTTTCTCAGAAGGAAAAGATGAATGGCATTCTTGCTGATAAACTTGGGCTCATCTGCAAACAGTATAACCCCATATATGCTGAGGGCTAACAGTGCACAGACTGCCCTCCATTCTCCCAAGGAGGCCTTCAGGATGGCATGAGAAATCAAGAAGTCTAAGTGTAAACCAGGGATCCCAGCTTTTGTTGTCATATTCTGCTCAATCAAAGTAGGCTCTAGGTGCAGTGCTTTTGCTACTTCTCCATTGCTGGGAGAAGTCATCTTTGGGTTGAAGGGGATTCTACCCCTGACAGGTACTCCAATCAATGATGAAAACTCCTCCAACAGAGGCCCTAGCTGAAAGTCTGAAAATGTAAAACATCTCAAGGGAGGGTCATAAAACTGTAGGCAGGTGTGGATCATACTCCTCTGAGAAGGGTCTAGGTCCATGACCATATCAAGGATGCCTCCATAATGCTCTCTGAATAATGGGATGTAGTCAGGGGTGATAAGTGACTGGACCTGCCTGATGCCAGTCAACACAGGCTCAAAGAAATGGTATGATATGTTGCTCTTCCTGGGAGCCATGACTGCTGATGAAGAGTTGAAGACAAGTGCTGATGAGGATCAAGACTGATACTGGAGATGAGCCACTGACAGGCTAGTGCTGATGATGATGAAGACAGCTGAAGCAGACAACTGATGAAGCAGAGGTCTATACAAGAGAATGGGTCAAAACCAAGCCAGATATAATGTGGATACCCTAAAAAACAAATAAACAAATGTCAAATGATGCAATGATGATGTATGCAAATGATATGCAAAGGTTTGTGATCAAGCCGAATCTGATTATCTGTCTTGATATAAGGCCCATGTATGTTCAAGAAGTCTAAATGGAGGTCCAGAAATCCAGTAACCAAGGTGGGGGACTCAAATAAAGAGTCACATGTCCTGGATTAATCACAAGAACTATCCAAAATGAGGTACTCTTAAACCAAATGGTAATAGGGTATGATGTGGCCAATGGTACCTACTGTCGTACCCCGAAAAATACGACCTTACGCGATCCGAATGAACGGTAGCCGCGCGCCGAACTGACTGAAGAGTCGCCACCTAATTCTATTTATTCCCGAAGAGGGAAAGGGGAGATATAGATACAACCCGGGAGGAAAAGGATGAGGACAAAGGTCAACGGAACCATTGCCTGGGTTCGGGAGTCGGTTATGCAGGGGGAAGGTATTAGCACCCCCTACATCCATCGTACTCGATGGGAACCATCTAAGTTAACGCGCGAGAAAGGATGTCTATGCTTAAACGAATTGCTTGCTAGAGGGAAATGAGTTGAATTATAAGTTAGATTGGACCTAGGTGCTCGGCAAGGATGGAGATCCTCGTGCCTACGTACTCCCGTGTGCAATGGGAAAGTCAGAGCCTCGTAGTTCGGCCTACTAAGGGTAATGGTTGTTGATTTTATTACCTTTCGTCGATGAAAGGGTTTAGGAGTTGAAATGCACTAAAGACTATGGATAGTTTATTTCGCCCAACAAGACGGGTGTCCTGCGTCGAAATAATCGGAGCGAGTAACGAAAGCTCGTTATCCCCCTTTCTACCGCTTAAGGCTCGTGGCGTACAAATCTTCTCGTATTTATTAAAGTGTTTTTTATTTCCTAAAGCCGCTTGACGTTGGATCAAGGGTTTGGATCTAATCGAAATATTTTGGTTTTTTGAGGTTTAGAGGGTGCATGCAAATGGAGTTTATTTTTGTAGTTTTGTCAGCGAGGCACGAATCGCTCGGCTCGCAAGGATATGAGGATCCTAATAACGAAATGATAACTGGAAAAATAAAGTGCAAGTGTGCAAGTGCAATCGCTTGGCGTTGGACCAAGGATTCGGAAATAAAATAAAATAGAAATAAAATGCGTACAAGGTAAGGGGATAGGGATACAAAATAAATACAGGGGATTGCGAGAAATAAAGAGGTCTCGTTGTAATTAGCCCAAGAGAAAGCGTGTGTGCAGTGTGTTTGAACTATTCGAAGGCGTTCGGCCTGTTTAAACGGGACGCAACTATTCGGAGGCGTTGGACCTTTTAATCGAGCGCAACTATTCGAAGGCGTTGGACCTTTTCGGGACGCGACAAAATTTGGTTCGTTTACTACCTTAGAATCGGTTCAAAATGGGAACCATTCTATAAGGAGTCGAATCGTAATTTTTTAAATGCGAAAATGAATAAATAAATTAAATTTGCTTGAATTAAAAATAAAATAATGGATATAAATAATAAATAAATTAAATAAAATCAAGAATAAATAAATTGAATTAAATTACATGTTTGTTTGTCGGAATAATAAAAATGAAAGAAATTAAATACAAAGGGGGCCTCATATTGACCGTTCATCACCGATTAAATGTAATCGGGCGAAAAGCGGCCGTTTAATATATCATTGGCCCAACAAGAAAGCTAAGAGATTACATAATATGCTATGATCCAAGCCCACAACCAAAATCAAAGTAAACAAACAAAACAAAAAAATGTGCCATAAGAATATTAAAATAGAAAATGACCAAAGGAAGAATAAAACTAAAATTTTTAAGATTTTTTTTTCAAGGAATTCGAAAGATAAAACGACAAATATTTTTTTTATTTTAAAGAAAATAGAAATCTAAAAGGAAACCAACAAATGGGTTATGAGAACATAATAAATAAAAAATTGCCACAAAAGCAGTATACGAACTAGCGAGGATTGACTGTGAAGCCTACTGGTGTATGAATAGAAAATAAGGCTAAAAAATGGATGGGCCTCAGCAATGGCTATCTAAGCCCAAGAATTTAAAGTATTATGAAAAGAAAATTGGATAAAATGATAAATAAAACAAAAATAATTAGTTAAAACAAAAATAAGGGTTAACAAGTCATCTAGAAACATGAATCATCAACAGGAAAAATCAGATTTTCACAAAACCTTAAAATGAAAATGCAGTAATGGGAAAAAAAAGAAAGAATCGAGACACCTCCACTCGTGATTCCGCGGTGACAGCTTCAATCCTCCACTTCTCTCACCGATTTCCTTCTCTCGTTCACTTTCGACGGCGTCACGCTCCCAGTTTCACGGCTCTGTCTCTCTCTCCGGCTCGTGCTACTCACAGCTTTGGGAGGCTTGCATTCGCGGCTCGCACCCGATATCTCACGGTGGTTCTGGCTCTTCACGGAAGATCTTCCGGATTTGCATGGTGCTGGTTTCGGTGGTTTCTCTCTTCGTTTCGGATCGGTCAACGGCGGCGGCTTGCTGTGGTGTATGCGGTTGTGTGCGGTGGAGGTCGCGACGGTTGTGGCGGTGGATGGCCGGTGAAGTTTTCGGATTGGGTTTGTGTGGTGTTCTGTTTGGATGGTTTTCGAAGAAGAAGGTGGTTGAGCGGATTGGGTGTTGGCCGGATTTGGAGCGTAGTGTTGAAGATGAAAGGGTGAGGTGAGTGGTGATTCGCGTCGGTGGCTAGTGTTGATGTTTAGAGTGGTGGTTTGAAGGCCAGTGATGAAGATGGTGACGGATTTGACGGTGCTCTTCTTTTCTGTGCTAGGGTTTTTTCTTTTTTATTGCTTGCTAATCATTGCCTCTTTTATAGGTGAATCCAGGAGCTTTATACGTGTGAGAGAGAAGCAAGCAAAGATTTTGTGAGATTTCCGTAAGCTGTGAATCAGGCCGTTAGCATTGGATTTCAGAAAGATTTTGTGGGGACCTCACCATGGTGAGTCATGAAAATCATTTGTCTGTAGTGAAATTGGAGATTGCTTCTAGAATGTGTGGTCCCCTGAATTTTACTAACTGTGAATTTTGAAAACTTGCTGGTTTTACTGTTTTACTGATATAAGAGAGCTGTTCTTTTTTTCACTGATATGTCTATTCCTCTGGCCTTTGTCCTGAACCTGAATGCAAGCCAAACTTTAACTTGTGCCCTTCTGTTTTTTCTTTTTTTTTGAACTCAACTAATAAAACTTGGCATTTTGTGTGTTTGTAAACTAAATTTTGTATGCTCCATGCAGGTTGATTGAGATATGTGTGCTGCTGGTTGTAGGCTTATTACGGCGTGATTAGTGTAATTCACTGATTTCTGGTAATGAACAAAGAGATCTTCAAAAGGTGGTGGGCTGTCGTTGAGGTGGATGCCGTACTGGCTGAGAATGAGGGATTTCTTGAGAACGAAAAGATGGTGACAAATCCTGTTGAGAAGGAGACCGAGGAAGTGCATCAGAAGGAGAAACCGCAGGAAAAAGATGAACGAAGATGTCGTTGAAGTTGCTGGTGAATGAATGAAACTTGCTGTACAGGGTTTGATACCGCACTGGTTTAAGGTTCGTATGGTTGTTCTGTTTTTTTTTTTTGCTTCATAATACTCAACTCATCAACCTGTTAATGCCTTTGATGCAGAAGTTGATGTGTGGATGCGGTTTTCACAGCATGCGGTTCGCGGTTACTGCTTTGAAGAGTAATCGTGTTGATGATACAGAGATGCGGCTACCGTTGCATAGTAAACCAGCTGAGACACTTCACGAAATAGGGAAGGCTCATTATAAAGATCACTGCCGAGATACACATGTCCAGCAGCGTCTAAATGAGAACATCCTTAGAAGCTCAGAGTCTCTTTCGGAGCTTCATGAAAAGAAATCAGGACTTCTCAACAGAGATATTGTAAGCAATTCTTTGCTCTCTTAGGATCATCTAATCTCTTAACTGTGATAAGTTGCACAAAAGCTTCCTTTGCCAACGCTGATGTTTACTACATGCTGACTTCATGAAATGCCTCAATCCTGTAGACTTAAGCCTGTACCATTGTTGCAGCCGGCTTGTGTCTACACGACGTCGCGGTTCTCTATTATTGATGTTCAATTGTTGACTGCTCCTTAATGTAACTTCTTGTTCATGACTTTGATCACTTGATTAAGCTAGATATCCATGACAGGTTGGAAAATTAATGGAACTTTTAATCTTTCTAGGTATGGTAGAATTTAATTTCATGCCACCTTTAGGACTTGGTACTTCAATTTACAGGAACTCTTTTATTTGTTGAGTCTGGTTTCTTATTGCAGCTCTGTATCATGTGTGAATCTTGAATTTCTTGGAACACTTAATATGAGATTGGTTGTTCATTGAATTCTGAATTGAACTGAGTTGGCTTTGTTTGTTTTCAAAGATGTAAACTTGTTTTGGCTTGAAGTACTAACCATATCTCTTGTTTTGCACATGGACATGCTGGAGCACAATTCACGAATATGATTTGAAGCAGCCTGGCTGTGAAGTGAGGTTCAAGTAAGTGAAGGATTTAAGGGTACAGAAGTGGCATTGCTGCGAAGAACCTGTGGCATTGGTTTAATTCCTTAAGATTGTGAACTTGGGAATTGTTTGTTAGGATACATAACTGAACAAAGTCTGACTCTTCGTTGTTACTGCCGGTATGCTTGATACGAACTATGCATTGTGTTGAAAACATGTATCCTTGAATTTTGACTAAAAATTAATGTCGTTCATTGCAGGCAATAATTCGATCGTGACCGACTTTTCTTTGATGCGTCTGGTTATGAACCAAAGGCTTAAGTTGGTGTTTTTTTTCTCACTCGCCTTTTCGTTCCAACTTGTATCCTTGTTGATGACTTAATACGGTGCTTATTCCTGATGTCAAAACTTTCCAACTTGAGGAATACGAACCAAATTGCTCCTGGAACTAGTGAATAATGGCTGATATAATGCTCCTGGCACGAAGAGCCTTGGTTGGAAGTTGTTAGAGTCTAAACTTAGAGTTTCTTTTTTTGAAAGTTATTTATGCCATGTATTTTGACGATGTACGCTTGAGTACATTCAATGCCAGCGTAAATGAGCGCTAAACACTTATTGAATTAGTATTTAGGATTATAAGGTAATTACAACTGTAAGCTTGAAACAGCTTTATATGCCCATGTGGCCTTCAAATGATTCCTTTGAAAGTTTGTCTCGAAACATAACTTGGCCTTTTCTATTCACAAGACTCATAAAAATATACTTGCAACAAAAATTCAGCATGGCTTGGCATTTCTACTCATGGCTTTCAATTAAACTGAGGTTTAAGCAAAATCATGTTGCCACTAAATTTGAAGAAATAAGGACCAAATCAACCAACGACTTAGTGCCCACCACATGTAATCTTCATACCTTGTGATCCTTAACGACATCTCACCTTAAGCAATCCTTTAGAAACGGCCAATGACCTTTCCCCCAATAGGATCCTATTTCCTTAATTATGAGCTTGAAATTTTGGACCACAATTTTGACATTAGTCAAATGATGGTAATCTCTTAAAATCCAAGGAAAATCAAAGGATGAAATAAGGCCCAAATTAAACCTTAAATTAACTTCA
The DNA here is from genome assembly GCA_963966055.1 of Lathyrus aphaca. Lineage (NCBI taxonomy): Eukaryota > Viridiplantae > Streptophyta > Magnoliopsida > Fabales > Fabaceae > Lathyrus > Lathyrus aphaca. Next base: position 202,436,132 of record OZ014523.1, on the reverse strand, counting down.
CATAATGCTTTTTGACTTAAGAATCACGATTTAGCTAAAGCACATTTATGCATCATTCTTGAACGTCCCTCTCCATTTTGAGTTGTGACAACATATTTCTCCAAACAGACTTTAATGCTTCCAAAAATGAAGAATCAAAACTTTGAAACATGAATTGCAATGCCACTGTACCAAATTCTGGTATGAATTTTTATCACCCTCTCACCCTGATAACCTTGACGGAAAATCGATTCAATGTTGCAATACCTGAGTTTTGACAACAAGAACAAATGGAAGATACAACACCCTTTTTTTTGAAGTTTTAATAATGGTTAGTAAAATTATATGGGTAGGACAAATTTGGGGTATGACAGATGCCCCTATCGAATTGGCTTAGACCGAGTAAGATGAACTGGCTCGCGTTCAATCTCTCAGGGTATAAGATAATTAGATATTAACAGACTCCAAATTTGTCCGAAAAGAAATTGCGAAAATAACAGATGAATAAAATTGGGAATGGTGGGTGACACATCAAGAAACAAATTGACAAAATAAATCACTTATCATCAGAGGATGATAAGGCAAATGACTGAACAAAATTGCTATCACCAAAAGGACGATAAGGAAACTGATTGAAAATAAAGTCGCTATCACCAAAAGGATGATAAGGCAACCCCGAAAATAAAGTTGCTATCACCAAAAGGATGATAAGGCAATCTTGACATCAAAAGGATGACGAGTAACAGAAAATTAAATAATCGCTATCACCAAAAGGATGATAAGGCGACCCCGACACCAAAAGGATGCTGAGTAATCAGAAAATTAAATAATCGCTATCACCAAAAGGATGATAAGGCGACCCCGACACCAAAAGGATGACGAGTAATCAGAAAATTAAATAATCGCTATCACCAAAAGGATGATAAGGCGACCCCGACACCAAAAGGATGACGAGTAATCAGAAAATTAAATAATCGCTATCACCAAAAGGATGATAAGGCGACCCCGACATCAAAAGGACGACAAGTAACAAAGAATTAAATAATCTGGAAGAGAAATATCTACCGAGGACGTCCACTGAATAACACCTAGGAATATCCTTGGAATCTTCGGTTGGCCCTGAATCCTGACCTCCGTTGGGGAAAGGCCTGGAATCCTGGGTTGATCCTGGATCCTGAACTATGTATGTATGCTTGATTGTTTGTTGAGATGGTATTCCATAAGGATGGAGATACGATGCAAATGTTCATGCACTGAGATGTAAATTCGATAATGTTGGGGATATGAAAAGCTGATTTATTTAGATATGCAAATGATGCACATGTTGTAAATGATTGATGTAAATGATGCGTATGCTGTTAATGATGTATAATGATGCATATGAGCGATTGAAAGGTGCCAGCTTGGTGGACTTTTGGTTTGGTAGTTGCCAATAATGATTGGACTTTGGGTGGGTGGAGGGACTGATTTCCCGACACTCGATCTTTGACGATGCGTGATCAGAAGACGGATTTGAAAGCTCCAAGTTTGGTTATCTGCTGGTGAGCGAAGCGACTTAATTAACACATAAAGACTGATTTGCTTTGAACGATTGCCAATGTCTTAGCAAGATCTATTTGTTCAGTTGGGGAGAAGAGATAGGAAGATTTGCTCCTGATCCGCTTTCCCCTGCTCGTAGGGTATCAGAAATAAATCGGGTGGGGAAGCTTTGACAATGGCCACGACATGACCTGCCCCTGATTGAGCCTTTTGAAGGTGACTTTCCCCTGACTGAGCTGATTTTGAAATAAATTGCCCCTGATTGGGCTGTTGAAGATGGTTTTGATTCATGTTGGTACTGATGAAGTTCAAATTTTCTCTTTTGATTGCCTCTTGTCGGAATTGTACTGATGTCAAGCGCTGAATGCAATTAAATTATTCATACACAAATGGTAGTGTTAATGTAAAGTTCATGTAAGTTTTGAAAAAGTCAATTTATTTGAATGATTGTGATAGTGTGACGAATGGACTGTTAGTCCAAACGAAGTGCTGATTTAGAAAGTGTGTAAAAGATGCAGCAAGAATAATGTGCGATGAAGATTAGCAAATATATGGGAGTCAATTTACGCAACCTTGTTGGTAGCATGCTTTCAAAATAAACCCTGCCTCAATTAGGACTTTTGAGGGTTGTAACGTGGTCTGGTTAATGGTTTGAGAAACAAAGGATATAAGGCTCAAAGTTTGATTTGTACCCAACCTTTCTTCGTGATATTCTCCAGTCCTACATTCAGTTAACTCTATATATGCATTTGTTTTGATATTGCAAGAGTGAAGATGAAGCTTTTAAGTTTGCTTGAAAGTGGCAGTCGTTTCTTTTGTTAGTGACCCTTTGATTCTTGATTTGGTGGTCACTGATATTTGTTTTGTTTTTGCTGAGGATTTAGGTTCCTCTTTTGATTTTTTTTCCGACTAAGTCTCCCTTTGGGTGCTCAACTTAGTGTTTTTTTCTTTTTCTTCTTTTCTTTTTGTTTGAATATTGTGACTGCCAAGTCATTTGTTGATGGTCCTCTGACGGGATGTCTCATCTTGCGATTTGAAAGTGTAGCTAGGTTAACTAAACAACTACCCTGCCCCGGGTTAAATGTAAGGGTTGTATCCGAAAGAAAATCCTACTTCTAGGCTCGAAGTGGTTGACTAGGGACTAACTCCTTATATCTCCAGTGTTTGGGGACTTGAACAAATGCCTATACATCATTGACGAGGTTTTATCCGAAAGCATACCGCCACAGCTATGGGTATTTCGTTTTCATCATCCTCCCTCAAATATTTGCTAAAGTGAAGTGAGGGAATATTTTTGTGATTTTGTGATAAATGATAAATGATGAGCGAATGCGAAATAATTGATTCAAAACATGCATAAACATAACATTAACATAACCAAGTACAAACGATAACAATGTTCAGAGCAAATAGTATTTAAACAAACAGTACAAAACAACAGGAACGCAGAAATTATAAATGGCGATGGCTGCCTTGATTTGAGGAATTGAACTTCTCTTGATTGAATACTTCAAAGTTGGAGACTACTCAGCTTGGTCTTCAACAAACTCTTCAGATGTCTTCACTTGTTGGCACCGTGTGAAGGCATGGGATCGTTCTGGACATTTGGATTTCTCGGAGTGAAGGTTAGATCCTTAGAGTCGATCAGATCTTGAATCTTGTGCTTGAACGATTTGCAGTTCTCGAGCGTGTGACCTGGAGCACCCTTGTGATACTCACAGCGGGCATTGGCATCATAGTCTCGGGCAGTACCAGTTTGTGGTGGCAAGTCTTTTAAAACAAGAGTTCCCTTTGCCATCATCTGATTAAAGATTTCAGAATGTGTCATAGGCAAGGGATCAAAGGTTCTTTCAGGCCTTCTTGGCTGATATGGTGGACGCTGTTGAGGAGCGCGTTGTTGCTGTTGACCAGGCCGTGGTGGATAAGTCGGTGGCTGGTACGGTCCAGGTGCATATTGCGCAGCTGCAACCATTGGGGGTGGACGTGGTTGATGAGCCATCTGTGGCGGAAATAGGTTTTGAAAGGCCTGCTGATAAGGCATTGGAGGAACTGGCTGATATGGCATAGGAGCATATTGTGCAGCAGCAACATAGGGATGTTGGTAGTAGGGAACTGGTGCAGGTGCACTCTGTTGAAAATTCCCACTTACAGCAGAAATGGCATTTGTTTCGCCCTTTTTATACCCGTTGAAAGGCTTCTTGGCATTGTTCTGGCTGCTAGAACCTCCTTGGATCTTTCCGCTTTTCAAACCTTCTTCGATTCTTTCTCCGACCATTACCATGTCTGAGAAACCAGAAGATACGCTGCTGATCAGCTTCTCATAGTATTGCCCCTGTAGGGTACCCATGAAGATGTCGATCAATTCACGGTCAACCAATGGCGGATGAACTCTGGCGGCTAGCTCTCTCCAGCGTTGGGCGTACTCCTTAAAGGATTCGCTCTCCTTTTGAGACATACTCTGAAGTTGAGTACGGTTAGGAGCTAAGTCAGTGTTGTACTTGTACTGCTTTTTGAATGCGTCAGATAGATCAAGCCAAGTACGAACATTGTTGCGTTCGAGCTGCATATACCATTCTAGAGATGCTCCAGACAGGCTGTCTTGGAAGCAATGGATCATAAGCTTATCATCTTTGGCATGAGCAGCCATTTTTCTGCAGTACATCCTCAAATGAAGCTCAGGACAACTGAGGCCTTTATATTTTTCGAATTCTGGCAGTTTGAACTTAGCAGGGATCACAACATCTGGAACTAAGCACATGTCTGAGGCACTCAGAGAAGTTGAGTTGTGTCCTTCCATGATTCGAAGTTTTTCAGCTAACTCGCGGCACATCTTCATAGCTTCGGATTCTTGAACGGCATGAGGATTGGTGATTGGAACAGCAGTTTGCATCTCATACTCAACTTGATGATTCTCCTCAGCTTGAGGAAACTGGACTTGAATGGGAATAGGTTGAGCTTGAGGAAAAGCACCAACAGTAACACCGGAAGCAGGTATTGGTTGGGAAGTGGCCTCTTCAACAGTAGGAGTGAAACCTGGAGGCAAACCATAGACCAAAGGATTTGGAACGGGAACTGAAGGCATTGCTCGTGAGGTAGATCCCTGCACTTGAGCATTGTTCATTGCGGCAGCAGCTTCACGACGTTCTTCCATTCTTGCCAAAGATTGCAAAGTCTCATAAATCTGGTCAATCTTGCTCTTGACCGAGTCGATCTCTTCCCTCATGATTATTATTAAGTGGATTGATTAAAGGATTTAAACACATTAAGGGTTTAACACTTAGGATTAAAGTTATACACTCCATCCTAATAGAAGGATGCAGGAATAAGCTTAATCACAAAGCCTTAAAGCCTTTAGGGTTTAGTCCTGGATTATGAGGTGAGAAGAGAAGACTCAAAGAGACTCAAAGGCAAAACTAAATGGGGGACTAATCAAACCCTAATTGTTATCATGCTTGGTTGTCCCTAGGGTTTATGAGGCTTGCAAAAGATCTTCAGGAGAGGAGCCACCAGGAAAGAAGCAGATGAAAAGAAGGAGGAGCAGAGAGAAGCCAGACAACTTGCTTCACTTAAGAAGACAAGTTGCTTGAAAAAGAAAGCAAGAGATGAACATGAATGAGCAAGCTCACTCCAATTCACAAGATAAAATGCATCAATGATGCAAGAGAGATGAGAAGAGATTGTGAGAAGTGAAGGCAAATTCACTTCTCAAAACAACTTACCACCTGAAAAGTTAGCAAAAGTAATGAAATGCAATGCAAATGAGATGAGATGTCATGATGCAAACCAAAGTCAGAAGCATAAACATGATGTTAATGATGCTAAGAGATGATGCAAACACATGGCAAGAGATGAAAGTGATCAAACAAGCATAGGAATGCAAATGAAGCATGACTTGAACCATAAAGATTCATGAATGTTTATGAAATGAAATGTACATATAACATGGCAAAGGAATGATGCAATGATCAATCATGGTTCTAACATGTCCTAAGATGTCTTATGAATCATGTGGATGTACAAAATGTCATGGTAAGTTTTTGAATGCAAGCAAATGAGAGAGTGATGCAAGGGAAGGCATAAATTAGGGTTTACATACAACATGCAATGCAAAAATTCAAAACCAGAAGCAAATGATGTGACAAAAAATTGAAAATGGGATTAAAGGAACCCTAACCCTACACAAGTTCACTGCCCAAAGGAGCGGACCTAACTCTTAACCTAGTGCAAGTTATGAATTTCTCAAGTTGGCTAGGGTTTTAAGGTGCCTCACAAAGAAAAATACAAAACAAATTGAAAATGCAAGATAAGTTCAAACCAATTTTATCCTATAAACTATATGATATGAAGGATGCAATGCAAGAAGAACCATCATCAAACTCTCAAGGGTTAGGCAGAATGGATTTTTCAAAGTTTGAACCAAAATATTGCCCTTAAATGAATTTAATTCCAATGAAAATTGTTAAAATGCATCAAGAACCAAAAAGAAATTTTTTTTGAGAGTTTGATAATGTTTCTAAATGTTTTAAAATGCAATGTGAATTTTTTTGTGATTTTTAAATACCTAAATGTATTTTTAATTAATTAATTTTCATTAACTAATTAAAAATAAACATTTAAATGATTTAAAAATAATTTTTAATGCAAAAAATAAAAATAAAAATATTTTTGGGTTCTAAAAATTAATGAAATCTTCGACAAAAATTTTCAGAATTTTTAAATGTGTTTTGCTATTTTAAATAATTCGTAAAATATAAATCAAATAAAATGAAATAAAAATTGAATTAAAGAGGAAGTATGCAGATCCAGAGGCTGAGGTTCAAACAAATTTGGAGGGAATTGACCCGCGCCATATCCAATGGCTGAGATTCAAACTGGCTGGACTTATTTAAACCTAATTAATTAATCTAATTAATTAGGATTAGGGTTTTAATGAGAGATCTGGTCCATTCAAACGCGCGGGAGTCAACGTTAGTCAAACAGATCCATGGTCTAAATTCAAACTGAGCCCTAAACGCATTTAATGAACTAATGACTTTCAGGTGGCCGGAAATGACCTCCGGTCATCTTCTCCGGCCACACCTCTCCCTGAAAATTGCTATCTTCTTCCCTAGGCCACTAAAATCCAATCTCTCTGCCCAGAAATGATCCTCATACATCATACATCAAGAATCAACAAACAAACAACATTTAAAACACATCAACAATGAGAATCTAATCAAAACAGTTTTAGGTCAAAAAGTTTCAGAACACGAATACATACTCATTTCTCAACCATTTTCAAAACAAAACACATCAACATGATCAGTGAAGCATAAAGAATCATTTGGTAACGTAAAAACAAGTTTCTGGAAAAATTGTTCTTAAGCTCACCTGAACTGGAGCTTTGATCTTTGGAACTTTCTAGCTGCTTCTTTGGTCCAAGATGCCTTTAGTGAACCCCCTGAGAAGCTTGCAATGCTTGGTTGGAGTTTAATGTGGCTGGTTTAAGAGTTTGATGAAGTTCTGTTGAAGGGAAGTGAAAAATCGTGTTTCTGTTTGAGGGTTTTTCAGGACAAATTGATGGTTGGGAAATGATCAGAGGATCATATTGAGTGGTTCTATGAAGTTTGTTTTGATGTTTGTGGCTTGTATGGAGAGATTCGAATGAAAATGCATAAGAGGTGAGTTTAGAGGATGCTGACTTGTGGGTTGTTTTTGGCTGTCTTGTGTTATGTGTTGAGTCTCATTTTGTCCATGTATCAAGTTGGGATAGGTCAGAGAGTTGTTGCTGGCCTAGCTTGATTGGTATGGGTCATTTTGCATAAAGTCAACTTTTGTGTAAGAGAGGTATGGGCTGGTGCAGTCAAGGTACAAAGGCATGGCTTGGCTCAGCTGTGATCAAGGAGAATCATGGAAATGAGTTTGAGGCAATGCAACAAGTGGATTAGGGTTTGTGTGAGGTTTTGCAATTTTCACAAAGTTTGGCCCTTTTGAAGTTTCTTAATGCACAAGTCATGAAACTTGGAGATTCTTTGGTGCATTCTGACTTTTAGGTCATGGTTCATGTTTGTGCAATGCATAGAAGTCCATTTGATATCACATTTTTCCTTGGCATGAGGTTTTGCAACTTTGCCTCTTTGGTGTAAAATTTGAAATTATGTGATTTTTGCCAACTTTGACAAGCCATAACTTTTGACCCAAAATGAATTAGAATGAGTTCTTGTACTTTTTGAAAATGGGAGGATCCATTCTACAACTTTCATGACCAAAGTTTTCTCATTTGAAGCATTTTTGAATCAATTTGAGGAGGTTGAAAAACTTTCCCAAAATGGCAAGTTTACATTACAAGTCACTTTCCCAAAAAGGCAATTTTGCAAATGGCTTGAAATTCTTCAATTTTGTGAACTTCTAACATCTTCTATGATCAAATAAAGATCATACACTTTCAAAATGATGGAGAACATCCCTTGATCAGATGCCTTCCCCATGGAATTTCTTCATGAAAATTCATATGCATGATCCTTATACCATATAGAGACCAATAGAAACAAGAATGACCAATAAAATTGGAGTTATGGCCTCTGAAACCAAAACCCTAATTCTAGGTCATCTGTGCAGTTAAGCCTGGCTCTGCTTCCATGCCATTCTCAGTTCTTGTGATTCTTTGACTTCCTTGACCTTGTGAGGATATAATATGATGCTTGAACATACATGGACCCCCTTGGAGTGATTGATGACCTTTGGAGTGGCTCAGATGGCTCAGGGATTGCTCAGATCACAAACCCTAGATGCAGATGACTCAGAAACAATGCAGTGAAGCAAAATGCAATATGAGATGCTATGATTGAACTTATGCACATGAAGAGATCACAAGCCATGGTGTGAATGGGTGAGGGCAAATTTGGGGTGTTTACAGCTGCCCCTATTCAAACATGAGTTAGCTGCGCAAGATGTAAGCGACGGCTTATCATTCAAACAAGATAACTTGTGGTTGAATACTAAAGACAATCCAAGATTTGCACTCACGGAATGAAGAAGAAAAGGGATATAGATTGTAAAAGAAAATAAAATATATTTATAAAGCGCGGGCGACGGAGGACGACCGTCGAGCAGAGGACGACTGCTGGGGATAAAGCAATGACGGGGACGACCGACATGCTGGGGAAGATGCGGGAAATAAAGAAATGACGGGGACGGCCGACAAGCTGGGAACATAAGAGATTATGATGGGGACAACCATCAGGTAAAGCTATAAGACTCTCTGGAGATTTGAAATAAATGATGAGGTACGGTCATCAAAGGTGAAGGACGATCACCTGGCAGGGTACGACTGCTCTGTTGGGGATAAGATGAGGGACAACCATCAAAGGTGAAGGACGATCACTTGGCAGGGTACGGCTTCCGGAAGTATCACGACATAGGACGAATGTCGGATGGAAAGATCGATGATGAGGACGGCCATCGGATAGGCATGATGAAGGACGATCATCAAGAGGTGAAGGACGATCACCTGGCAGGGTACGACTGCTCTAGGGTTTATCATGACATAGGACGAATGTCAGATAACAAGATCAACGATGGGGACGACCACCGGATAAGCATGATGAAGGACGATCATCAAGAGGTGAAGGACGATCACCTAGCAGGGGACGGCTGCTAAAAAACATCACGACATAGGACGAATGTCTGATAAGAAGGGGTTCTAATGAATAGAGACTCCACTGGGGGTGATGAAGGACGATCATCAAGAAGGTGAAGGAAGATCACCTGGCAGGGTACGGCTTCCGAAAGGTATCATCAGATAGGAAGGAAATAATTCACTGGGATTTGCTGGGCCTCTTCTGGGGAACAGTAGACACAGACGAGTGTCTAAATTCAAGAAGACATAAGTGTTTGACATGGTGCATAGATTAAAGATGCAGACGAGCATCCTTAAGACCATGATATAGACGAGTATCAGTAGAAACAAACGCTTGACGCATGTTCGGAGATGATGATACGGAAGAGTATCAACTGGTTAACCAGGAACACGGACGAGTGTTGATTCTAAGAGAACTCAGGTGGCATATATAAGATACGGACGAGTATCTGTATGAGTAGAAAAAAAGTGATGAGTGAGACACAGACGAGTATTTAACTTGCTAGGGAAAACATGACACGGACGAGTGCCAGAAAAAGTGTATTATAAACAAGCATTTGATTTTCAAAGTGTTTAGGCAACTATGCTGGGGGTGACACTGACGGGTGTCAGGGAATTGTATAAATATGTACACATGTGCTGTGAGTGCGAAGGGGACGCTTTGGCTTTCCGCTGGGGATATGGCACAGACGAGTGTCAAAAGTATCTGTTTGCTGTATTTGTGGGTGTAATACTTTGGCTTTCTGGTGGGGAATTTGGGAAATATTCAGCATATTGTCTGATGGATGGTCATTTTGCAAGTGTTCAGTTCGACACATGGCTTATGATTATGCAATATGTTTGATTTTTGCCGTAATGCTCCATATTAGACGGAATGCTACGCTTTGTGGGAAAAATATGATGTGAATGCTATGATTATGCAAAGATACCGATCCGGGATTCGGATCCCACTGCTGTGGAGATCTCTGGCTGATTTGCTTGAAGTGGATTTCCCAGCTGGGGATGAGATCACTGGTTGATCTGACATATGTGACTCTGCTTGGGGAAATAGATCACTGATAGACCTATCTCGGTAATGAGGGACCCAGCTGGGGTTTGTAGAAGCTTTCGTCACTCTTTTGTGAGATCTTCAGGCGTTGCTCTTCTGGATAGAGGTTGAAACTCTGTGGGGAGATGGTTCCCGGTCTTTGCACTTGGCTGAGGAGGAATGATGACTGGCAACTCAGCTGGGAAAAAAATACCTCTGGTGCTAATCGGAAGATAGACTGAGTAGATATTGATTTATACAGCTTGCTGGGGAGAAGCCTCCATGCCCCATGTTATGCTCTGAACACCTGCAATCCTGTAAAGACACAGAAACGTACAAGCATCTCGAGATATTCCTTATTGGATTCCGTCATAGGAGTTTAGGCAATCCTAGGAGCAAACATATTTCCTGTAAGCATGTATTCTTTAGGAAGGAAGCATCTGTATTTATGCGAACCAATACCTTAAAGACATCAGACATTTTTGCAAACGAAAATAAAATGCACGAGACGAAACATGACTGAAAATCTGATTTTATTAATTCATGTGCCTTGAATTGGCAAGATACAGTCAGAGAAACAGATCCCCTAAAATGAGGAGATCGTTACAAATTGAAAGACAAAAAGGTGTCGGCAATGATGATGATGCTTCAAGGAGCTTCCCTTTTTGCTATGACTCGTATGACATTGACGTTCTTCTCATTTTGCTTTCTGAAGAAGGCTGATCCTGACCAACGCTCGAACCTTTCGGAGCTTGCCAGGTTGTAAGTGATACGGATGAATTCAGAATGCAGTTGTTCGCTTATTCCCTTATTTTACGTGGATCGCCCTTTCGGGTTTTCAATCCACCGGGATACCCATTTTTGCCTGAGTTGTCCAAGGCGGCTCTTCAACTCAGCGGGTGTACATTTTTTATTTTATTTTCCCTTATTTTTGCCCGAGTCCTTTATTGTGTTTTTGACTCGCCAGGATGCCCTATTCTTTCCTGGACTTACATTCTGTTTTTATGTCCAGCGGGTCATTTTATGCGAAGTGTTTTTTAACTGCATCTGAATTCACAGGGGACAGGAAGTCTTCACCATCCATAGTACTGAGCATCAGTGCTCCTCCAGAGAAAACTTTCTTTACTACAAATGGCCCTTCATAGTTTGGAGTCCACTTGCCCCTGTGGTCTGTATGAGGAGGGAGGAGTCTTTTCAGCACAAGATCTCCTACTTGGTACTCTCGGAGCCTGACTTTCTGATCGAAGGCTTTCTTCATCCTTTTCTGATACAGCTGCCCATGATAAATTGCAGCCAACCTCTTTTCTTCAATCAGGCTCAGTTGTTCGTATCGGGATCAGACCCATTCTGCTTCATTCAGTTTAACATCCATCAATACCCGCAGGGATGGTAATTCAACTTCAACAGGCAGGACTGCCTCCATACCATAAACAAGCTGATACGGTGTTGCCCCAGTGGATGTTTTGATTGACGTACGGTACCCATGCAAGGAAAATGGTAGCATTTCATGCCAGTCTTTGTATGTAACCACCATCTTCTGCACAATCTTCTTGATATTCTTATTAGCTGCCTCGACAATGTCATTCATCTTTGGCCTGTAAGGAGAAGAATTGTGGTGTTGGCACAGTTCTGCCATCATTTTGTTGTTTAAGTTGGAGCCATTATCAGTAATGATTCGCTCAGGCACTCCATACCGACATATGATGTCTCTCTTCAGAAATCGGGCTACCACTTGCCTTGTAACATTCACATAAGAAGCTGCTTCAACCCACTTGGTAAAATAGTCAATGGCTACCAGGATGAATCTGTGGCCATTTGAAGCAGTCGGTTCGATCTTGCCAATCATATCAATTCCCCACATAGCAAAGGGCCAGGGTGAAGACATCACATTCAGAGGATTCGGAGGCACATACACTTTATCCGCATAGATCTGGCACTTATGGCATTTTCTGGCATAAGCACAACAGTCTGCATCCATTGTGATCCAGTAATAGCCTGACCTTAACAACTTTTTAGCCATTGCATGCCCTCCTGCATGGGTACCAAAGGATCCTTCATGCACCTCGTGCATCAACAAGTATGCCTCTGTCCTATCAACGCATCTAAGGAGTACCATGTCAAAGTTTCTCTTGTACAAGGAACCATCAGCATTTAAGAAGAAACTTCCAGCTAGCCTTCTTAAAGTCTTCTTATCATTGGATGATGTTCCAGGGGGGTATGTTTGATCCTCCAAGAAGTATTTGATATCATGGAACCAAGGCTTATCATCTTTAACAACATCTGTTGAGAACACGTATGTTGGTCTGTCAAGTCTGGATACTGATATCCGAGGCACAAAGTTGGCAGCTTGAACTTTGATCATGGATGAAATGGTAGCCAGAGCATCTGCAAACTGATTTTCATCTCGAGGGATATACTCAAGCTTGACTGTTGTGAAGAAAGTCAATAACCTTCTTGTATAATCCCGGTAAGGTATCAGATGATCATGGTGGGTGTACCATTTGCCGTTGGTTTGATTAATTACCAAAGCTGAATCTCCGAACACAGTCAAAGTCTTGATCCTGATGTCAATGGCTTCCTTGAGACCCATAATACAAGCTTCGTATTCAGCTTTGTTGTTAGTGCAGTTAAAGGTGAGTTTTGCCGAAAAAGGCATGTGAACTCCTTTAGGTGTAATGAGTACTGCACCAACACCGTGACCATTCATATTAACAGCCCCATCAAACATCATAGTCCATTCTTCTTCCGGGTCAGGCCCTTCAGTGTGAACAGGCTCTTCATGATCTTTTGCTTTTATGAACATGATGTCTTCATCAGGGAAGTCAAATCTCATAGGATGGTAATCATCAATGGGTTGCTCAGCAAGATAATCAGACAATACACTGCCTTTGATGGCCTTCTGAGATGTGTACTGAATGTCATACTCTGTGAGAATCATTTGCCATCTTGCAACCCGCCCGGTAAGTGTTGGCTTCTCAAATATGTACTTAACTGGGTCCATCTTTGAGATCAATAAGGTAGTGTGGGTCAACATATACTGTCTTAGTCGGCGAGCAGCCCACGCTAAAGCACAGCAAGTTTTCTCGAGCAGTGAATAATGTTGTTCACAGTCGGTAAACTTTTTGCTTAGGTAGTATATTGCATACTCTTTTCGACCAGACTCGTCATGCTGGCCCAGCACACACCCCATTGACTCTTCTAAAACTGTCAAGTACATGATTAGAGGTCTTCCTTCAACTGGAGGCATAAGGATTGGAGGCTCTTGTAAATATTCCTTGATTTTGTCAAAAGCCCTCTGGCAGTCTTCATTCCACCTGACCGTTTGTTCTTTTCTTAACAGCTTAAACAAAGGTTCACAGGTTGCTGTAAGGTGAGATATGAACCGTGAAATGTAGTTCAATCTACCTAGAAACCCCCGAACTTCTTTTTCTGACTTCGGTGCAGGCATTTCTTGAATGGCTTTGACTTTATCAGGGTCAACCTCAATTCCCTTTTTCACTTACAATAAATCCCAGCAACTTACCTGATCGCACCCCGAATGTGCACTTGTTGGGGTTTAACTTCAGTTGGTACTTCCTCAGACGCTTGAATAACTTCAACAGATTTACCAGGTGGTCTTCTTTTGTGAGGGACTTGGCAATCATGTCATCCACATAACATTCAATTTCTTTGTGGATCATGTCATGGAATAATGTTACCATAGCCCTTTGATAAGTTGCACCTGCATTCTTCAGTCCGAATGGCATCACCTTATAACAGAACATGCCCTAGGGTGTGATGAAAGTCGTCTTCTCCATGTCTTCAGGCGACATCTTGATCTGATTGTATCCTGAAAATCCGTCCATGAAGGAGAACACCGAGAACTGAGTCGTATTGTCGACCAATACATCAATGTGAGGTAAATGGAAGTCATCCTTCGGGCTGGCTCTGTTCAGATCTCGGTAATCCCACACATTCTTACCTTGCCGTCCTTCTTAGGCACAGGTACAATATTAGCGACCCACGGCGGGTAACTAGTTACAGCAAGGAACCCGGCGTCCCACTGCTTTTGCACCTCTTCCTTAATCTTCATTGCCATATCTGGGAGAGTACGGCGCAGTTTCTGTTTTACCGGTGGGCAGTCTTCTTTCAAAGGAAGCTTGTGCATAACAATATCGGTGTCCAACCCTGGCATATCCTGATAAGACCAAGCGAAGACATCCACATATCCCGAAACATGTCAATCAGTTGCTCTTTCACTGAATCTTGTAAGCAGGCCCCGATCTTAACTTCTTTCACGTCTTCTTCCGTACCAAGATTAACTGTTTCAATTTCCTCTTGATGAGGAGTGATAACCTTCTCCTCTTGCCTTAACAGCCTGGCTAGCTCTTCGGGTAGCTCATAGTCTTCTTCAACCCCTTCATCGGCTTGATTGATTGGATTATCAAAGTCGTACGAGGTCATAGTTGTGTTGTTGTCGGTGCAGTCCGAAAGGCACTCTCTGCAAGGGTTTAGATTGTTTATTTTAGTGATCAATTATAATCTTGTTTAGAAAAAGTGAAAATGAAGTTATTTATTTTGAAAAAAACATTGCCATTTTATTTTTTGTACAAAAAGAAAAATGAAAAGACAGTGAGCGAAAAAGAAACTTGTTTGCAAAAGATGTCTGATATTCATTGATTGATCTATTTGCACAAAATTACAAGATGGCCCGATTATAAAATGAGTCTTGGCATCTTGGGCAAGATGCAAGACTTGATGCATGCTTAAAAATACAGGAAATAATAATTACTCAGCAGGAGTAACCCTTATAATTTCCTGGGAAGACCAGTTAAGGACTTGGCTCCCCGGGATCCTTGGACGTATCCAGCTCTCCAGGTTGCGGTCACCTTCCTCCTCGTCTTCCAAGTTGTTTACAGCATCCGGGGTGAGCATCCCCCCGCTGACAAAGTTGGGCTCTTTTGAAGCCTCTGATTGATCTTGTTGAGTTGGTTTGTAACCCAACCCAAATCTGTCTTCTTTCTTTTCCACAGGCAGCAGCTTGCCCCAGCCTTGGGCAGTACCCTCTTCAACAACCTTCCTGGCTTGCTGATAAGACGTCATGGAAGTTCCCAGTACAGCAGATGCTTCATTAATGTTTAGGGCCTCAAATCCCTGACTCATAGTTTCATGGATCTCTCCATCCATTTCAATGTACTTATACGTAGCCAGATGACTAACAAAGATGTCTTCTTCCCCACAGATGGTGATGATCTGGCCTTCCCACTCGAATTTCAGCTTCTGGTGAAGGGTAGACGTAACAGCGCCAGCGGCATGGATCCAGGGTCTACCCAACAAACAGCTGTAGGCCGGCTGAATGTCCATCACATAGAAGGTAATTTTGAAGGTCTGCGGGCCAATCATCACAGGCAGATCAATCTCCCCAAGCACTGATCTTTTAGAGCCATCAAATGCTCTCACCACCAAATTACTCGGACGCAGTGCCAAACCATCATACTCTAGCTTCACTAAGGCTTTCTTATGTAGAACATTGAGTGACGACCCAGTGTCCACCAGTACATGAGATAAAACAACACCTTTGCATTCTAGAGTGATATGTAAAGCCTTGTAGTGGTTACGTCCCTCAGTTGTTAAGTCAACATTGGTAAAACCCAGTCCATGGCTGGTGTTGACATTTGCTACCACAGTTTCTAGCTGATTAACGGTAATCTCCTCTGGCACGTATGTTGCGTGCAGGACTTTTAGTAATGCATTCCTGTGAGCTTCAAAACACATCAACAGTGATAATATGGAGATTTTTGAGGGAGTTTGGTGAAGCTGATCCACCACCTTGTAATCACTTCTCTTTATGATTCTCATAAACTCGTCTACATCTTGTTCAAAAGACGTCTTTTGAGTTTTTTTGATAGCTGGCTCTTCAAGCACCACACTCTTTCCTTTTGCTTTGGCAGCAGCTTCTGCTTCAGCATTAGGCCTTTGAGTTTGTGAGGCAAAAAGGCGTCCGCTTCTGGTGAAGCCTCCGCCTCCCCCAACATTATCAATTTGTGGAGAAGAGGTTGAAGAATCCAAAGTGATTTTCTCCCCGTTGCAATAGAGATCAGAGCCATAATGCCATGGTATGGCATTACTACTTTCATAAGGAACGGGTCTAGGCACCGTAATGGTGACTGGACTGACTGCTGCAGAGGAGGGTACTGAAATGGTGTGCGGATCGTAGTAAATGGTGACTGGTGACTTGGCAGGAGGTGCCGCTATTTGTTGTTGAAAGTTGTTATTTGGAGGAACATTTGACGGATCATAGTAGATGGTAACTGCGGAGACGTCTTCATTAAGTCTTGCTGGTGTTGTAGAAGATTCTGCTGAATAAACGGATGTTGATGCTGTAGAAGAAAGGGTTGTTGACATTTGATCTGTTGAAGTGATGGATGGAGCCATTGCTGATGATATTGATGAATCGGTAGGAATGATTGTTGCTGCTGTTGTAGAAGAATCAGGAATTGTTGTCAAAGGAATTGCTGGATTGGTAGGCACCATTGTTGAGATCTGAAGTATACCATCTTTGATAAGACCATCTATGCCGCTTCTCAAATTATCACACCCGTTGACTGCAATGTTGCAATACCCACAACCGAGCTCACACCCGGGGAACACCTGGCACTCTAGAAGCTGAGCTTTAATTTCAACTAGAGGTGTTCGAATCTGTGCAACACTGGTGATTAAAGTAGATGGCTTGTCTTCCTCAATGGCATTAATCCTCGGCCCATTATGATTAGGCATAGGATTCTTGTTGACATTTGGAGGGGGTGCAAAGTTGAGGGCTTTAGAATCTACCAGATCTTGGACTTTCATTTGCAAGGCCCTGCATTTTTCCGTATTGTGGCCAGGTGCATTGGAGTGGAAAGCACATCTGGCGTTGACATCATAATTCCTTGGGAGATTGGAGGGATCTGGTGGTGCCAATGTCCTTAACTCAACCAAGTTGAGCTTCAGGAGTTGTGGCAATAAGGCAGCATAAGGCATAGGGATAGGGTCAATCACCATGTTTGCCTGTGATGGTCTTTGTTGAAAGGGTCATTGTTGTTGATTGCTATTGCTATTGTTGTAGGTTCTCTGTCGCGGATACTGAACTTGTTGTTGATAATGTGGTTGTTGTGGTTGCTGATATGCTAATTGCTGAGGAATTGGAGCTGGAATAGTGACAGCTTCTACTGATCTGTGAACATACTGAGGTCTGCCCCTGCTGGCATGAATGGCATTTGTCTCACCGGTCCTTCGAGGTCCCACGAAAGGCTTCCTGGGATTACTGGACGAACTTGCACCATTATCATAAATTTTGCCCATTTTCAAAAGGCTTTCAATCCTTTCCCCAGCTATAACTACGTCAGCAAAACTGGTGGAAGAAAAGGCAGCTAGCCTATCAATATATGTTCCTTGCAAAGTATTCATGAACATGTCGGTCATTTCTCTTTCCGACATGGGTGGTTGGACAGCAGCAGCAAGCTGTCTCCACCTCTGGGCATACTCTTTGAAGCTTTCTCTGGAAGATTGAGACATTCCCATCAAGAGGGTCCTGTTAGGAGCCATGTCCAGGTTATATTGGTATTGTCTGATGAAGGCTTCAGCTAAGTCCTTCTAGCATCTGATAGTAGCTCTGGTCAAGTGTGAATACCACTCTCTTGAAGCCCCAGTCAAATTGTCTTCAAAGTAGAACATCCATAGTTTTTCATCCATGGTATATGCTTTAAGTCTCCCTAGAAAAGACTGCAGGTGAGTCCGTGGACAGGAAGTTCCATTGTATTTCTCAGAGCACGGGGGCTTGAACTTGTGGGGAATTCTCACCCCATCCACTAATCCCATATCCATTACATTGAAACCTAAGGAATTTTGAGACTCCAAAGATCTCAACTTCTCAGCAATTTCATCAAACCTCCTATCATAGACTTCATCTCCAGCTCCCATTACGGTAAACAACTCTTCTTGAGGATCTTCTTGCAAGATCCTGCCTGCAGCAGTGTTGCCCTGTACATTCCTTGGGATGTTGACTTCCGGATCTAGATGAGGTCCAAATACTGGTGGGTTAACATGAGGCTGACCTCCCTCATTATTACTGTTCCTCCAGTCCCAGGATGAGGTTCCTCGGGGGTTTGTCTCTCTACCAATGCCCTTAGCCTTTCTTGACTCTGGGCCAAGCCAGTCATTACAGTCATGAATTGAGCCATTTGGTTCATCATCTCCACTCTTTCATTAGCCATCTGAGTTCTGATCTCTGTCAGGTCCTGTTGTACTTGATCCATTTGGATACCAGGAAGGTTGTTGCGAGTAGGGTAACGGTGCGTACGGTTGAGAGGGAACACCCGGCGGCGAGCAATATTTCCTGAACCACAACAGAGTTAGAAACAAACAAACAAATAAAAAAAAAACCTACAAAACAAAACAAAAGTTAGTATGCAATGCAGTATGCTTATTTGTTTTCCAAGTGTCGCTCCCACCTAATGACACACACAGGGCCAAGAGGGGTACAGACGCGAACGGTCGGCGAAAGGAGAAATGAGAACACACAGAAGTGAACTCAGAAAGACAAAGAGTCGCCAGCTAGGCATTTTTATCCCGGAGGAAAGGTAATGCTGCATAAACCTAGAAAAGATAGGGATAAGACGGTCGCGAACCAGAGAGACTGAGAAAGGGGGTTGGTTACAACCTAGGAAGGTATTAGCACCCAGATTGTCCGTCGTATTCGACGGGATCCACGCTTAAAAGATTTGTGTTTAAAAGGGGTAGTGTCAGTGCAATCCGTGTATCAAAGCTAGAAAGAATGCAAGTGTCAGTGTAAGAGAAGTGTGAAGTGTACATGAGAAGTGTCAGTGTAGGAACAAGAGTGAAATGCTCAAGACTATGAGGCTTAAATAATAAAGCTGGAAGGAGGGGGAATATACAGAGACTTTTGTTCGATAACTGTTAAGTTATGCCTACGTATCCTCTCGTGCAATGAGGAAGTCAGAACACCGTAGTTCGACCCAAAGAGACTGAAATATAAATTGACTGATGAACTACTTGCTTGTCTATGCTCAAGTGTATGACCTGTCTGGCTCAGGTTCTAACTGTCTTGCATTAGACGGAAGAAGCGGGTTCTCGTTTGTGAGTGAAGATGATGAGAAAAGAATCCCGGAGGAGACGATTATTGTTTGTTTTTTTGTGTTTTCAATCTTTTATTGCTTTTGAGAGTTTGTCATAAGTTAATGAGCTTAAGCCTAAACCAATGGGTTAGTAAACTCATCACATCTTCCCTCTGATTAGGGGTAATGAGAATACCTTAAGTGTGAAGTCAGGGTCTCACACTTAATCACCATGATGTAGGATTAAGATCATTAACCTACTTGTGATTAGTTAGATGTTTTTGTTATTTTTGTTTAGTGTTAAGTAATGAGACTAAGCCATAATCAGGGATTAAACAGACTCATTACACCATCCTAATAGAAGGATAATAGATGAGAGTGTTTAAGCTGAGGAAAGCTCCTCAACTTAATCCATGATCAGGGATTAACCTCATGACAAAACAAAGCCTTTATTAGGTGGATTTTAGTTAATGATAAGATGAAGAAGTGAGTTTTATGGTTTGTAAGACAACTTGAGGGGGACTTGTCCATTAACACTAAGGTTAGTCCTTCTTAACCAATTAAGGAAGAATTAGAACCCTAATGCAAGGCCCAAGTTACAAGCTTGATGTCTTGATGATTATTAAATGAATTGATTAAAGGATTTAAACACATTAAGGGTTTAACACTTAGGATTAAAGTTATACACTCCATCCTAATAGAAGGATGCAGGCATAAGCTTAATCACAAAGCCTTAAAGCCTTTAGGGTTTAGTCCCTGATTATGAGATGAGAAGAGAGGACCCAAAGAGACACAAAGGTAAAAGCTAAGTGGGGGGACTAATCAATCCTAAAAAGTTATCATGCTTGGAAGTCCTAGGGTTTGTGAGGTTTAAGAGAAAGATCTTCAAAGAACCACCAAGGAGGGAAGCAGATGAAAGGAGCAAAGAGAAGCAGAACAACTTGCTTCACTTAAGAAGTCAAGTTGCTTGAAGAAAGAAGGTGAGATGAACAATAATGAGCAAGATAAATCCAATACACATACAAAAATGCAGCAATGATGCATAAGAGAGATGAAAAGAGATTGTGAGAAGTGAAGGCAAATTCACTTCTCAAAGTAACTTACCACCTGAAAAGTTAGTAAAGAAATGAGATGCAATGCAAAATGAGATGAAATGTGATGATGCAAACCAAAACCAGGAGCATGAGTATGATGTTAATGATGCTAAGAGATGATGTAAACATGAGGCAAGGCAAGGGAATGATCATACAAGCATGAGAATGCAAATGAAGCATGCATTGAACCATGGATGTTCATGAAAAGTTATGAAATGCAATGGACACATAACATGGAAAATGTGAGATGCAATGATCAAACATGATTCTAATATGTCCTAAGATGTATTATGAATCAAATAGATGCACAAAATGTCATGGAAAGTCATGGTATGCAAGCAAATGGAAGATGGATGCAAAGGAAGGCATGAATTAGGGTTA
The DNA here is from genome assembly GCA_963966055.1 of Lathyrus aphaca. Classification (NCBI taxonomy): domain Eukaryota; kingdom Viridiplantae; phylum Streptophyta; class Magnoliopsida; order Fabales; family Fabaceae; genus Lathyrus; species Lathyrus aphaca. Next base: position 202,415,402 of record OZ014523.1, on the reverse strand, counting down.
TATGCAACATACAAAGCAAAAATCCAAAACCAGAAGCAAATGACATGATAAAAATTTGAAAATGCAATCAAAGGAACCCTAGACCTATAAAAGCTCACTGCCCAAAGGAGGGGATCCAACTCTTAACCTAGTGAGAGTCATGAATTTTCTAAGATTGCTAGGGTTTTAAGGTACCTTGACAAGAAAAATGCCAAACAAATGGGAAATGCAAGATCAATTCATGCCAATTTTATCCTATAAACTACATGCTATACAAGATGCAATGCAAAAAGAATCATCATCCAACTCTCAATGGTTAGGCAGAAATGAATTTTTGAAGTTTGGAACAAAATAATGCCTTGAAATGAAATTAATTCCATTGAAAATGATCAAAAGGCATCAAGAACAAAAAAGAAATTTGGTTTGAGAGTTGGACAATGTTTCTAAATGTTTTTAAATGTTACATGAATTTTTTTGTGATTTTTAAATACCTAAAAGTATTTTTAATTAATTAATTTTCATTAATTAATTATAAATAAACTTTTAAATGATTTAAAAATAATTTTTAATGCAAAAAATAAAAATAAAAATATTTTCAGAATGAGAAAAATATTTACAGTCATGATGCAAAAAATATAAATTTTTGAAAGTCTCTAGCTATTTTAAAATAAATATGCAAAACAAATAAGAAAAATATGAATTAAAATGAATTTAATGGGAAAGTCAGCGCATCCAAGGGATAGGATTTGAATAAAAAAGGAGGGAGTTGACGCGTGCGGATTTGGAGGGCTAGGATTCATTCTGAGATTTGAATTTAATTAATCCTAATTAATTAAGTAAATGACTGGATTAGGGTTTTAATGGGAAATCTGGGACGTTGGTTGCGCGCGGGAAGGAGGATCCAAGGGCTCTCATTCAAACTGGCCTAAACCCTAACCCTAATCTAATTACTTTCAGATGACCGGAACAGTGGTTCCGGTCATCTTCTCCGGCGAATCAAAATAGCTAACTTCTTCTCCTAGCAAAATCAAGAGCTCTAAAGCTCCAGATCGTATCTCCTAATCACCCTGAACACGAATCAAGCATCAAAACAAATTTATATAACCTACAACTCAAGATATGGATCAAAACATAAAATCTGGAAAAATTTTAGAGCTTCGATACAGGCTCATTTCTCAACCATTTCAAAAAGTAAAAACATCAGAGTGATCAGCAAAGCATGAAGAACAATCTAGGAACTTAAAAACTCATTTCTGGAAAAAAAGTTCTTGAGGTACCTGAGCTTGAGCTTCCTCAGTTTGCAACTTTCTGGGCCAGTCTTTGCTTCAAATCAACCCCCAATGATCCCCTCAAGTGTTTGTGATCCTTAGCTGGAGTTTAAATGACCTTAAAATGAAAATGGCAGAGGTTCAGTTTGTGAAGTGTGGAAATCGTGTTTTTGATTCAGGGCTTTTTAGGGCAAGGTGATGGTTGGGAAATGATCAGTGGATCATGGTGAGTTGTTCTGTGGAATTTTTTTGAAGGTTTGTGGCTTGTGTGATGAGTTTCGAATGAAAATGCTAAGAGGGAGGTTTTTGTGAATCCTGTCTTGTGGGAGGTTTTAGCCTGGCTTCTTGTGTGAAATGGCTTGCTTGAGGTCCACATAACATGTTCTGATTGGGCAGAGAGTTGTTGTGGAGCAGTGTGATTGGTATGGCTCAAGTTGCAAAAAGTCAAGCAAGTTGTACTTGGAGGTATGAGCAAGTGGCAGGCTAGTTTAGGGGCATGGGTTGCCTCAGCAGAGATCATGGAGTGCTTGTGAATCTGATTTTGTGAACTGAGGCAAGTGGATGAGAAGTTTTGATCCCTTTTGCAAATTGTCACAACTTTTGCCCTTTTGGAATTTCTTGATTCACAAGCCATGAAAATGAGTGAACTTTTGATGCAATCTGACTTTTAGACATTGGTTCATGTTTGTGTGAAGATTAGAAGTCCATTTGATAGCACAATTTTCTTTGGCAAGGGATTTTGCAACTTTGCCTCTTTGGTAGAAAACTTGAAATTATGTGATTTTGGCCAACTTTGACAAGCCATAACTTTTGATCCAAAATGAATTAGAATGAGTTCTTGTACTTTTTGAAAATGGAATGATCCATTCTACAACTTTCATGACCAAAGTTTTCCCATTTGAAGCATTTTTGAATCAAAAAGCAAGGGTTGAAAATGTTTCCCAAAATGGCAAGTTTCCATTACAAGTCATTTTCCCAAAAAGTCAACTTTGCAAATGGCTTGAAATTCTTCAATTTTGTGAACTTCCCACATCTTCTATGATCAAATAAAGATCATACATAATCAAAATGATGAAGAACACCCTTTGGTTGGGTCATTGGGGGCCTCAGATGCCCTGATTTTACACTGACTTGTTCAAAAAGTCAACTCTTGATCAGATGCCTTCCCCATTGAATTTATTCATGAAAATTGATATGCATGATCTCTATACCATATAGAGACCAATAGAAACAAGAATGACCAAAAAATTTGGAGTTATGGCCTTTGAAACCAAAACCCTAATTCTAGGTCATCTGTGCAGTCAAGCCTGGCTCTGCTTCCATGCCAATCTCAGTTCTTGTGATTTTTTGACATTCTTGACTTTGAGAGGATATAATATGATGCTTGAACATACATGGACCCCTTTGAAGTGATTGATGACCTTTGGAGTGGCTCAAGAAGCTCTTGGATTGCTCAGATCACAAACCCTAGATGCAGATGACTTAGAAACAATGCAGTGAATCAAAAATGTGATATGAGATGCTATGGTTGAACTTATTCATATGAGAAGATCACAAGCCATGGTGTGAATGGGTGAGGGAAAATTTGGGGTGTTTACAGCTGCCCCTATTCAAACATGAGTTAGCTGTGTAGAATGTAAGCAACGGCTTAACAGGCAAACAAGATAACTTGTGGTTGAATACCAAAGACAGTCCAAAATTTGCACTCACAGAATGAAGAAGAAAAGGGATATAGATTGTAAAAGAAAATAAAGTATAAATATAAAGTGCGGGCGACGGAGGACGACCGTCAAGCAGAGGACGACTGCTGGGGAAAGCAATGTCGGGGACGACCGTCATGCTGGAAAAAATGCGGGAAATAAAGCAATGACGGGGACGGCCGACATGCTGGGGATATGAGAGATTGTGATGGGGACGGTCATCAAATAAAGCTATACGATTCTCTGGGGATTATAGGTAAAAATAAATGATGAGGTACGGTCATCAAGTTCATAAAGTAATGTAAACAACGATGGGGACGGCCATCGGGCTAAACTGATGAAGGACGATCATCAGGAAAAGGAAAAGGGACCATGACGGGGACGGCCATCGGGTTAAAGAATGAATGAAATAATGATGAGGGACGGTCATCAAAGGTGAAGGACGATCACCTAGCAGGGGACGGCTGCTCTGATGGGGATAAGATGAGGGACGGTCATCTAAGGTGAAGGACGATCACCTGGCAGGGTACGGCTGCCGAAAATATCGCAACATAGGACGAATGCCGGATAAAAGGTCGACGATGGGGACGGCCATCGGATGAGCATGATGAAGGACGATAATCAAGAGGTGAAGGACGATCACCTAGCAGGGGACGACTGCTCTCAAGGTTTATCATGACATAGGACGAATGTCAGATAACAAGATCAACGATGGGGACGGCCATCGGATAAAATGATGAAGGACGATCATCAAAAGGTGAAGGACGATCACCTAGCAGGGTACGGCTGCTAAAAATTACGACATAGGACGAATGTCGGATAAACAAGGGGTTCTAATGAATAGAGACTCCGCTGGGGAAAGGATGAGGGACGGTCATCCAAAGGTGAAGGACGATCACCTGGCAGGGTACGGCTGCCGAAAGGTATCATGACATAGGACGAATGTCAGACAGAAAAGAAGTTTTGCTTTGCTGGCGACCTACTGGGGAATAGTAAACACAGACGAGTGTTTACATCCAAGAAATAAAAGGTATAAGTGTTTTGACGTTGTGTATAGATTAAAGATGCGGACGAGCATCCCTAAGACCGTGATACGGACGAGTATCAGTAGAAACAAACGCTGACGCATGTTCAGAGATGATGATACAGACGAGTACCAACTGGTTAACAAAGAGCACGGACGAGTGTCGAATTTGAGGGGACTCTTCTAGGGAATAGTAGACACAGACGAGTGTCTAAATCCAAGAAGACATAATTGTTTGACACGGGTATGGATTAAAGATGCGGACGAGCATCCTTAAGACTGTGATACGGACGAGTATCAGGTAGAAACAAACGCTGACACGTGTTCAAAGATGATGATACGGACGAGTACCAACTGGTTAACAACGAACACGGACGAGTGTCGAATCTGAAGAGGATGTATAAGATACAAACGAGTATCTGTATGAGTGAAACAGGAGTAATGAGTATGAGTGGTGTATAGGCGAATGTTTAACCTGCTGGAGAGTGTGACACGGACGAGTGTCGGAAAAGGTATATTATAAACAAGTGTATGGTTTATAAAATGTTTCAGGTATCTATGCTGGGGAGGTGACACGGACGGGTGTCAGGGATTTTGTATAGGTATATATCTTGTGAGTGCAAAGGGGACGCTTTGGCTTTCTACTGGGGATATGACACGGACGGGTGCCAAGAAGTATCTGTAGTATAAGTGTCTGTTTGCTCGGGCAACTTTACTGGGGAATGATGACACGGACGGGTGCCAAAAGTTGTGTGCATTTGTATTTGTGAGTGTAAGGCCAGTGCTTTGGCTCTCTGGTGGGAAATTTTGGGGAGTTTTCTGTATATCTTTGATGAATTGCCAGTATTTACAAGTGTTTGATTCAGAACATGGCTTATGATTATGCAATATGTTTGATTTTTGCCGTAATGCTCCGTATTAGACGGAATGCTACGCTCTGTGGGAAATATGATGCAAATGCCATGATTATGCAAAGATACTGATCCGGGATTTGGATCCCGTTGCTAAGGAGATCTCTGGTTGATCTGCTTGAAGTGAACATCCCAGCTGGGGATGAGATCATTGGTAGATCTGGCATATGGGACTTTGCTTGGTGATATAGGTCACTGATAGACCTATCTTTGGTAATGAGGGACCCAGCTAGGGTTTGTGGAAGCTTTCGTCCCTCTGTTGTGAGATCTTCAGGTTATTGTTCTTCTGGATAGAGGCCGAAGCTCTGTGGGGAGATGGTTTCCTGGTTTTTGCACTTGGCTGCGGAGGAATAGTAGATAGCACCTCGGCTGGGGAAGAAGAAAGACCATGGAAAGGTCTTCCTGGAGATTTCTGTAGGGGTCCTGCTGAGGATGATACTTGACAACTCAGCTGGGGAGAAAGCACCTCTGGTGCTAAGACTGAGTAGATAAGGATTTGCCAGCTTGCTGGGATGAAGCTTTCATGCCCCATGTTGTGCTTTGAATACCTGCAACCCTGAAAAGTCAGAGAAACGCACAAGTAATCCCGAGGTATCCCTTACCGGATTCCGTCATAGGAGTTTAGACACTCCCGGGAGTAAGTATATTTCCTGCACGCACGTATTTTTAGAAGGAAAACATCTGTATTTGTGCAATCAGTATTTTAAAGACATCGGACATTCTTGCAAATGAAAAAAATGCACGAGACGAAACATGACTGAAAAATCTGATTTCATTAATTCATGTGCCCTGAATTGGCAAGATACAGTCAAAGAAACAAATCCCCTAAAATGAGGAGATTGTTACAAATTGAGAAATAAAAGGTATTGGCAATGTTGATGACGCTTTAAGAAGCTTCCCTTTGCAATGACTCGTATGACATTTGACGCTCTTCTCGTTTTGCTTTCTGAAGAAGGCTGATTCTGAAAGAAGCTTGATCCTTTTGAAGCTTACCAAGTTGTGAGTGATACAGATGAATTCGGAGTACAGTTGTTCGCTTATTCCCTTATTTTTGCATGGATCGCCCTTTCGGGTTTTCAATCCATCGGGATACCCATTTTTGCCTGAGTTGTCCGATGCGGCTTTTCAACTCAACGGGTGTACATTTTTTATTTATTTCCCTTACTTTTGCCCGAGTCTTTTATTTTGTTTCTGACTCGCCGGGACGCCCTATTTTTGCCTGGACTTACATTCTGTTTTTATGTCCAGCGGGTCATTTTATGCGAAGTAATTTTTAACTGCATCTGAATTCACAGGGGACGGGAAGTCTTCACCATCCATAGTACTGAGCATGAGTGCTCCACCGGAGAAAACTTTCTTTACTACGAATGGTCCTTCATAGTTCGGAGTCCATTTGCCCCTGTAGTCTGTATGAGGAGGGAGGAGTCTTTTCAGCACAAGATCTCCTACTTGGTATTCGCGGAGCCTGACTTTCTGATCGAAGGCTTTCTTCATTCTTCTCTGATACAGCTGCCCATGACAGATTGCAGCCAATCTCTTCTCTTCAATCAGACTCAGTTGTTCGTATTGGGATCGGACCCACTCTGCTTCGTTCAGCTTAACATCCATTAATACCCGTAAGGAGGGTAGTTCAACTTCAACAGGTAGGACTGCCTCCATACCATACACAAGTTGATACAGTGTTGCCCCAGTGGATGTTCTGATTGACCTACGATACCCATGCAAGGCAAACGGTAGCATCTCATGCCAGTCTTTGTAGGTAACTACCATCTTTTGCACAATCTTCTTGATATTCTTATTAGCTGCCTCAACAACGCCATTCATCTTTGGCCTGTAAGGAGAAGAATTGTGGTGTTGGATCTTGAAGTCCCGGTATAGTTCTGCCATCATTTTGTTGTTCAAGTTGGAACCATTATCAGTAATGATTCACTCGGGCACTCCATACCGACAGATGATGTCTCTCTTCAGAAATCGGGCTACCACTTGTCTTGTAACATTTGCATAGGAAGCTGCTTCGACCCACTTGGTGAAATAATCGATGGCAACCAGGATGAATCTGTGGCCGTTTGAAGCAGTCGGTTCAATCTTGCCAATCATGTCGATGCCCCACATGGCAAAGGGCCAGGGTGAAGACATCACATTCAGAGGATTTGGAGGCACATGCACCTTATCCGCATAAATCTGGCATTTATGGCATTTTCTAGCATAAGCACAACAATCTGAATCCATTGTGATCCAGCAATAACCTGATCTTAGCAACTTCTTGGCCATTGCATGCCCTCCTGCATGGGTACCAAAGGATCCTTCGTGCACTTCGTGCATCAACAAGTCTGCTTCTGTTCTATCAACGCATCTGAGGAGTACCATATCGAAGTTTCTCTTGTACAGGGAACCATCAGTATTCAGGAAGAAACTACCAGCAAGCCTTCTTAATGTCTTCTTATCATTTGAAGATGCCCCAGGTGGGTATGTCTGATCCTCCAAGAAGCATTTAATGTCATGGAACCAAGGCTTATCATCTTTGGCAATGTCTGCTACAAATACATATGCTGGTCTGTCAAGTCTGGACACTGAAATCCGAGGTACAAAGTTGGCAGCTTGAACTTTGATCATGGATGAAATGGTAGCCAGAGCATCTGCAAACTGATTCTCGTCTCGAGGGATATACTCAAGCTTGACCGTTGTAAAGAAAGTCAATAACCTCCTTGTATAATCCCTGTAAGGTATCAGATGATCTTGGTGGGTGTACCATTTGCCGTTAGTTTGATTAATTACCAGAGTTGAATCTCCGAACACAGTTAAAGTCTTGATCCTGAGGTCAATGGCTTCCTCAAGAACCATAATGCAAGCTTCGTATTCAGCTTCGTTGTTAGTGCAGTTAAAGGTGTGTTTTGCCGAGAAAGGCATGTGAACTCCTTTAGGTGTTATGAGTACTGCACCAATGCCATGACCATTCATATTAACAGCCCCGTCAAACATCATAGTCCATTCTTCTTCTGGGTCAGGCCCTTCAGTGTGAACAAGCTCTTCATGATCTTTTGCTTTTATGAACATGATATCTTCATTAGGGAAGTCAAATCTCATAGGTTGATAATCATCAATAGGTTGCTCAGCAAGATAATCAGACAGTACACTGCCCTTGATGGCTTTCTGAGATGTGTACTGAATGTCATATTGTGTGAGGATCATTTGCCATCTTGCAACCCGTCCGGTAAGTGCTGGCTTGTCAAATATGTACTTGACTGGGTCCATCTTGGAGATCAACAAAGTAGTGTGGGTCAACATATACTGCCTTAGTCGGCGAGCAGCCCACGCTAAAGCACAACAAGTTTTCTCGAGCAGTGAATAACGTTGTTCACAGTCGTTAAACTTTTTGCTTAGGTAGTATATCGCATACTCTTTTCGACCAAACTCGTCATGCTGGCCCAACACACACCCCATTGACTCTTCTAATACTGTCAAGTACATGATTAGAGGTCTTCCTTCAACTGGAGGCATAAGGATTGGAGGTTCTTGCAAGTACTCCTTGATTTTATCAAAAGCCCTCTGGCAGTCTTCGTTCCACCTGACCGTTTGTTCTTTTCTTAGCAGCTTGAACAAGGGCTCACAGGTTGCTGTAAGGTGAGATATGAACCGTGAAATGTAGTTCAATCTACCCAGGAACCCCCGAACTTCTTTCTCAGTCTTCGGTGCTGGCATTTCTTGAATGGCTTTAACTTTATCAGGGTCTACCTCAATCCCTTTCTCACTCACAATAAACCCCAGCAGCTTACCAGATCTCACCCCGAATGTGCATTTGTTGGGGTTCAACTTCAGTTGGTATTTCCTCAGACGCTTGAATAACTTCAACAAATTTACCAGGTGGTCTTCTTCTGTGAGGGACTTGGCAATCATGTCATCCACATAACATTCTATTTCTTTATGGATCATGTCATGGAATAATGTTAACATAGCCCGTTGATAAGTGGCACCCGCATTCTTCAGTCCGAATGGCATCACCTTATAACAGAACGTGCCCCAGGGTGTGATGAAAGTGGTCTTCTCCATGTCTTCAGGTGACATCTTGATCTGATTGTATCCTGAAAATCCGTCCATGAAGGAGAACACCGAGAACTGAGCCGTATTATCAACCAATACATCAATGTGAGGAAAGGGAAATCATCTTTCGGGCTGGCTCTGTTTAGATCCCGGTAATCCACACACATCCTCACCTTGTCGTCTTTCTTAGGCACAGGTACAATATTAGCAACCCACGGCGGATAGCTATTCACAGCAAGGAACCCGGCGTCCCATTGTTGGTGTAAGCCCTAGAGGCCAATACTTTTTGGTACTTGTATCGGATTATTCGTTTAATAATAAAAGGCATTTCTTTATTATGTTTGTCTTTCAGAATAATAAAGTCCCTAGAATAGTTAGTCTGTTTAATGAAATGTTAAGTGTGACTTAATCATGAGATCCCATTAAACATAAAGACATTATTCTTAAAATATCCGTAGTCAAGCTTTATTGCAAAGTGGGATAACATTAAAGCATTGAGACTATTATGAAGATAGACTGATGATCACATCTCATGGATCATGGATAAAGAGTTATCAAGTCTTGACATAGGTATAAATATTAGGAGTAATATTTATACCGGATTGACCCGCTATGAGAATACTACATAGTATGTTATGCAAAGTGTCATAAGTTATTCTCATGGTGATAATGGTGTATTACCACCCTTCGACCTGAAACCACTATGGACCCTAGATGTAGAGTCGGGTGCTTTATTGCTGATCAAACATTATCCGTAACTGGATGATCATAAAGACAGTTGATGGGCACTCCACGAAGCATGCTGAGGGACATGAGTGTCCTAGATGGAATTTGCCAATCCTGCATAACAGGAGAAATGTCTAAGGGCCCAATATTGAACTGGACAAGGATGACACAGTGTATGCCTTGTGTTCAATATAGACATAGGGGCAAAAGGGTAATTGTATAAACATATATTATCACGAAAAAGGTTTTGTCAGATCACATGACATTTTCGTGACTTGGGTAGCAGTGATGTGTTGCTAGATACCGCTCACTGTTTATTATGTTAAATATATAATTTAATATAATTACCAACGTTACGAAATCCTACAGGGTCACACACATAAGGACAGTTTGATGAGAGATAGAGAAATCAAAGGAACACCGTAAGGTACGGTGCACTTAAGTGAAAAATAGAAATTCGGATAATATAATAATAATTATTGTTATTTTATAATGGTTATAAAATAATAATAAAATAAATATATTTATTATAATAATAGTTATTATAATAATATATAATATTATTATGGATCATGTGAATTGGGCTTTTAGCCCGCAGCCCACAAGAGAGTCTATAAAAGGAACCCTTGTGATGAAGCTTTTACTTGATGCAATTTCGTTTTTGATTCTCACTCAAATAATTCCGTTCGTAAGCAGCTAGCACTGTGACCGGAAGCTGTTCGTGTGGACTGAGTAGAGGCGTTGCACTTCATCAACGCTTGTGATCGCTGCATCAAAGATCTGAATCGCCACAAAGAGGTAACGATTCTATCACTGACCATGCTCATTCGTAAGGATCACTAAAGGAAAATTTTTGTTTTCCGCTGCGTTTAGATCGCAATTTTCCTTCAGTGGTATCAGAGCCACTTACGAAACCATGGATCTGATAGCTGTTAAATTTCCGTTTTTTTCTGTATTTGATTCGATTAAAACACATAACGAATTTAACAATAAACAATTAATTAAATTTGGTATCTGTTGTGTACGATTTGGATGATTGATGTTGATTATGCTTCAGAAACCGACATTAGTATGGTGAAGTTGTGAGATACATTGATCATCCATAGGTTACACAATTAGATCGATCACTTTTATATAAGATATAAGAAATTCTGATGCAAAGATGGTATATGGGATATACTGTTTTGATTTCATCCATTCAATCACATAAGGATTGTAATTCTTTTGAAAGATCATCATTTTCATTCGCTTCGGAATCCGACGTTAGTATGGTGAAGCAATGACATGTTGATCTATCATATTGAGTTATCAATCGAGTTGTGTTTGACGGCATGAAATTGTTGCATTAGGATTAAAGGCAGTACAAGTGTTGTATTGCCGCAGACTTTTCCGGTTGGGGTTGTAAATGCACAAAAGTTGTGCAGGAAACGACGTGAAATACAATGAAGTGTTCATAAAATTTTTCGTCGGGGCGCTGCCCCCTTGACCCCCGTCCGCTGAACGGTCAGCGGAACCACCGTCCGCTGACCGGGCAGCGGAACCCCCGCCGAAATTTAATTTAGTTTATTTAATTATCGGAATTTTAAACTAATAATAAAAGTGTGTTTATTATTATTTATTTGTGGTGATCAGTTATGGCCTTAGTTTATCCTTTATTATTGTTTTGGGATTTTTAAATACGGCCTGCGTGTCGTGCCTCTCTCTCAATCTCTTTATGTAACTTCTTTTCTCATCTCACTCCCTCGTATGTAAAACGAGTTTTCTTATATGTAATGTAATATTATGTTATGAAGAAAAAAGAAGTATTCAATATTAAAGGAGGATAACCTTGGAGATCATGCTTGGAGAAGCTTAGATCGTTATTAGGTTAGCTTAGGTTCTCTCATTGGCTTGAGAGAACAATTGCGTTAGGGGCCATAATTGTATCTTTTTATATGTATGTTGATGCATGTAATTGTATGTTGATGCATGTGAGAGACGTTTTGCATGTTAAGCCGGTGAGATCAAACTAATAACAAATTCCCTCAAAATTAAATATTAAGTTTATGCTTTCCAATTTTTAGCACTCATCAAGACTAGTATCGAGCATTGTAGGTTTCGCCTACGCGAGGTGCATGTTCTATATTAGTAAGGTGTGATGGGATAATTGTAATATCCAATTGCTAAAACAATGGGTCAAACTTAACTAAACAAATTATAATAAGATTATACATGTTTAGAAGCAAGAATTGGGAATGATTCATGTGATGGATCAGAATAAGGAGTTATTCACCCAATTGAAAATATTCGAGAGTTGTATGAGATACAATTGGAAGGAGTTCCTACCTAAATAACTTAGTTTTGTGTAATCAGCCTAACGCTGACTTAAAACAAAGTGAAACATGGATCTCGACCCACTAGAAAGTCTTCCAACGGGATTTTCCGAATCAAATGATGAGGGTCATTTGTTTTGAATAAAATAGTGGGAGCATATTTGATTAAAGGCCTAATTAAATATGTTGTTTTAATGATACATATATTTTTCATATTTCTCTTGTAGATTACCATGACAACAAACACATCGAACAATATTTTGCGATCCATCCTAGATAAGGAAAAATTGTCTGGGACAAATTTCCTGGATTGGCACCGTAATCTGAGGATTGTCCTCAAGCACGATAAAAAGCTGTATGTCTTGGAGACACCAGTTCCTGAGGAGGAACCTCCTAGTTCTGCACCAAAGGCAGAAAGAGATGCTTATAAGAAGCATTTCGATGATGCCAATGAAACCGCTTGCCTCATGCTTGCTACCATGAACTCTGAGTTGCAAAAGCAACACGAGAACATGTCTGCGTTCGATATGATCGGACATCTGAAAATGCTTTATCAAGAGCAAGCAAGAAATGAGAGGTTTCAGGTTTCAAAGTCCCTTTTTAACAGCAAGTTAGCTGAGGGAGCCCCTGTAAGTCCCCATGTACTCAAGATGATTGGGTATGTGGAGAACCTTGACAGATTAGGGTTTCCCCTTGGAAAAGAACTTGCGATTGATCTGATCTTGCAATCGTTGCCAGAGAGCTTCAGTCAGTTTGTCCTGAATTTCAATATGAATGACTTGGACAAAAGTCTTCCAGAACTGCTAGGCATGTTGAGAACTGCTGAGCAGAATATGAAGACAAAAGGGAAATCCATTCTGATGGTCAGTAATGGAAAGAAACAGAACAAGAGGCCCATCAAACAGGGTGGTAGAGGGAAAGGCAATGAAGTTGCCAAACCCAAACCCACTCCTCCTGTTTTGAAGCCTAGTGGAGGAATAGCAAAGGAGGGCACTTGCTTCCATTGCGGTAAGACCGGACATTGGAAGAGAAATTGCCCAAAGTACCTGGAAGATAAGAAAAATGGAGTAGAGACTTCAAATTCAGGTATTTTTGTTATTGAAATTAATTTATCTACTTCTGCATCATGGGTATTAGAGACTGGATGCGGTTCTCACATTTGTACTAATGTGCAGGGGCTAAAAAGGAGTAGAGATTTGGCAAAAGGTGAAGTTGACCTACGAGTTGGCAATGGAGCAAAGGTTGCTGCTTTAGCTGTAGGAACTTATGTTTTAACTTTACCTAGTGGTTTAATAATTCAGTTAGAGAACTGTTATTATGTACCTGCAATTAGCAGGAATATTATTTCCGTTTCTTGTTTGGACAAGTTTGGTTTTTCATTCATAATAAAGAACAATTGTTGCTCCATTTATTTGAATGATATATTATATGCTACTGCAAAAATAAATAATGGACTATATGTCCTTGATCTTGAAATGCCAATTTATAACATTAATACTAAAAGGTTGAAACCTAATGAGTTGAATCCAACTTACCTTTGGCACTGTCGATTAGGCCACATAAATGAGAAACGCATTTCCAAACTCCATAAAGATGGACTCTTGGACTCTTTTGATTATGAATCATATGAGACATGCAGATCTTGTTTAATTGGAAAGATGACAAAGTCCCCATTCACAGGAAAAGGTGAAAGGGCTAATGATCTTTTGGCACTCATACACACTGATGTATGTGGACCACTGAACATACCAGCCAGAGGAGGTTTTCAGTACTTCATCACTTTCACTGATGACTTCAGTAGATACGGATATGTGTATTTAATGAAACACAAATCTGAGTCCTTTGAAAAGTTCAAGGAATTCAAGAATGAAGTACAAAACCAACTAGGGAAGAATATTAAAGTACTTCGATCAGATCGAGGCGGTGAATATTTAAGCCTAGAATTTGATGACCATCTAAAAGAGTATGGGATTCTATCCCAACTTACTCCTCCTGGAACACCACAATGGAATGGTGTATCTGAGAGAAGAAATCGAACCTTGTTAGACATGGTCCGATCCATGATGAGTCACGCCGATCTTCCAAACTCCTTTTGGGGACATGCATTATTAACAGCAGCTTACACACTTAACCGTGTTCCATCCAAAAAGGTTGATAAGACACCATATGAGATATGGAGTGGTAAGAAACCACATATGTCTTACATGAAGATTTGGGGTTGCGAAGTTTACGTCAAACGACAAATTTCAACCAAGCTTGAGCCCAAATCTGACAAATGCTTATTTGTGGGATATCCTAAAGAAACAAGAGGATATTACTTCTACAATCCTTATGAGGGCAAAGTGTTTGTCGCTCGAACTGGAGTCTTTTTGGAAAGGGATTTTATTTCCAAAGGAAACAGTGGGAGGAAAATAGAGCTTGAAGAAATTCAAGAATCACAAAACATTGAAACACCTATGGAGGAACTAGAGCAGGAAACACAAGTAGTTGTGGAAGAGCAACCTGCTCAAGTAGAACAAGACCAGCGTAGGTCAAGCAGGACACGTCACCAACCTGAGAGATATGGATATCTCATAAGTGATCAGGGTGATGTATTACTCATGGATCAAGATGAGCCTGTGACCTACAAAGAGGCCATAACTGGTCCTGAGTCTGAGAAGTGGCTAGAAGCCATGAAATCTGAAATGGATTCCATGTACACAAACCAGGTTTGGACCTTGGTAGAACCTCCTATAGGAGTTAACCCTATAGGATGCAAGTGGGTCTTCAAGAAGAAGACTGACATGGATGGTAAGGTACATACCTATAAAGCAAGACTGGTTGCAAAAGGCTATAAACAAATTCATGGGGTTGACTATGATGAAACCTTTTCACCAGTTGCAATGCTTAAATCTGTTCGGATTTTACTTGCCATCGCTGCATATCATGATTATGAAATATGGCAGATGGATGTCAAAACTGCTTTCCTTAATGGGAATCTTCTTGAGGATGTGTACATGACACAACCTGAAGGATTTGACATACCACAAGATGCCCAAAAGATATGCAAGTTACAGCGATCAATCTATGGATTGAAGCAAGCTTCCAGAAGCTGGAATCTTCGTTTTGATGAAACCGTAAAACAATATGGATTCATCAAAAATGAAGATGAACCTTGTGTCTACAAGAAGGTTAGTGGGAGCATGATCGTGTTTCTGGTATTATATGTAGATGACATATTACTCATTGGAAACGATGTCCCTACCTTGCAACAAGTGAAGACTTGGTTAGGGAATTGTTTTTCTATGAAAGACCTAGGTGAAGCAGCCTATATATTAGGAATTAGGATCTATAGAGATAGATCACAAAAACTGCTAGGCCTAAGTCAGAGTACATACATAGATAAAGTGTTGAGACGCTTTAATATGCATGATTCCAAGAAAGGATTCATACCTATGCAACATGGTCTGTGTTTATCAAAAACACAATCCCCTTCAACTAAGGAAGAAAGGGATCGCATGAATAAGATTCCATATGCATCTGCAATAGGATCTATCATGTATGCCATGTTATGTACTCGACCAGATGTCTCGTATGCATTAAGTGCAACGAGTAGGTACCAATCTGATCCCGGTGATGCTCACTGGGTAGCTGTCAAGAATATCCTTAAGTACTTGAGAAGGACTAAGGATTCATTCTTGATATATGGAGGTCAGGAAGAGCTTGATGTAATTGGTTACACTGATGCTAGCTTCCAGACAGATAAGGATGATTTTAGATCACAATCTGGTTATGTGTTCTGTCTCAATGGTGGCGCTGTGAGCTGGAAAAGTTCAAAGCAGGAAACAGTTGCTGATTCTACAACTGAGGCCGAGTATATTGCTGCCTCAAATGCAGCAAAGGAAGCTGTTTGGATCAAGAAGTTCATTAGTGAACTTGGCATAGTCCCTAGCATTGTGGATCCCATTGGTTTATATTGTGATAACAATGGTGCTATCGCACAAGCTAAGGAGCCTAGATCTCACCAACGATCCAAACACATACTTAGGCGTTATCACCTCATTCGAGAGATAATCGATCGGGGAGATGTGAAGATATGCAGAGTACCTACACTTGACAATATCGCTGACCCATTAACAAAGCCTCTTGCGCAACAGAAGCATGATGGTCATACTAGATCTATGGGTATTAAGGGTATGCCTAATTGGCTCTAGTGCTAGTGGGAGATTGTTAGTGTAAGCCCTAGAGGCCAATACTTTTTGGTACTTGTATCGGATTATTCGTTTAATAATAAAAGGCATTTCTTTATTATGTTTGTCTTTCAGAATAATAAAGTCCCTAGAATAGTTAGTCTGTTTAATGAAATGTTAAGTGTGACTTAATCATGAGATCCCATTAAACATAAAGACATTATTCTTAAAATATCCGTAGTCAAGCTTTATTGCAAAGTGGGATAACATTAAAGCATTGAGACTATTATGAAGATAGACTGATGATCACATCTCATGGATCATGGATAAAGAGTTATCAAGTCTTGACATAGGTATAAATATTAGGAGTAATATTTATACCGGATTGACCCGCTATGAGAATACTACATAGTATGTTATGCAAAGTGTCATAAGTTATTCTCATGGTGATAATGGTGTATTACCACCCTTCGACCTGAAACCACTATGGACCCTAGATGTAGAGTCGGGTGCTTTATTGCTGATCAAACATTATCCGTAACTGGATGATCATAAAGACAGTTGATGGGCACTCCACGAAGCATGCTGAGGGACATGAGTGTCCTAGATGGAATTTGCCAATCCTGCATAACAGGAGAAATGTCTAAGGGCCCAATATTGAACTGGACAAGGATGACACAGTGTATGCCTTGTGTTCAATATAGACATAGGGGCAAAAGGGTAATTGTATAAACATATATTATCACGAAAAAGGTTTTGTCAGATCACATGACATTTTCGTGACTTGGGTAGCAGTGATGTGTTGCTAGATACCGCTCACTGTTTATTATGTTAAATATATAATTTAATATAATTACCAACGTTACGAAATCCTACAGGGTCACACACATAAGGACAGTTTGATGAGAGATAGAGAAATCAAAGGAACACCGTAAGGTACGGTGCACTTAAGTGAAAAATAGAAATTCGGATAATATAATAATAATTATTGTTATTTTATAATGGTTATAAAATAATAATAAAATAAATATATTTATTATAATAATAGTTATTATAATAATATATAATATTATTATGGATCATGTGAATTGGGCTTTTAGCCCGCAGCCCACAAGAGAGTCTATAAAAGGAACCCTTGTGATGAAGCTTTTACTTGATGCAATTTCGTTTTTGATTCTCACTCAAATAATTCCGTTCGTAAGCAGCTAGCACTGTGACCGGAAGCTGTTCGTGTGGACTGAGTAGAGGCGTTGCACTTCATCAACGCTTGTGATCGCTGCATCAAAGATCTGAATCGCCACAAAGAGGTAACGATTCTATCACTGACCATGCTCATTCGTAAGGATCACTAAAGGAAAATTTTTGTTTTCCGCTGCGTTTAGATCGCAATTTTCCTTCACCCATTGCTTTTGTACCTCTTCCTTAATCTTCATTGCCATATCTGGGCGAGTACGGCGCAGTTTCTGTTTAACCGGTGGGCAATCTTCTCTTAACGGTAGCTTGTGCATAACAATATCGGTGTCCAACCCTGGCATATCCTGATAAGACCACGCAAAGACATCTACATATTCCCGAAGCATGTCAATCAGTTGCTTTTTCACTGAGTCTTGTAAGCAGGCCCCGATCTTAACCTCTTTCACATCTTCATCCGTACCAAGATTAACCGTTTCGACCTCCTCCTGATGAGGAGTGATAACCTTCTCCTCTTGCCTTATCAACCTGGCTAGCTCTTCAGGAAGCTCATAATCTTCTTCAACCCCTTCATCAACTTGATTGATTGGATTGTCAAAGTCATACATAGTCATAGCTGTGCTGTTGTCGGTGCGGTCTGAAAGGTACTCTCTGCAAGGGTTTAGATTGTTCATTTTAGTGATCAATTTTAATCTTGTTTAGAAAAAAGTGAAGTAAAGTTATCATTTTGAAAACATTGCCATTTTTATTTTTGTACAAAAAGAAGAAAATGAAAAACAGTGAGCGGAAAAAGGAAAAGACTCATTTACAAAAGATGTCCGATATTCATTGATTGGTCTGTTTGCACAAAATTACAAGATGGCCCGATTACAAAATGAGTCTTGACATCTGGGTCAAGATGCAAGACTTGATGCATGCTTAAAATATACAGGAAATAATAATTACTCTGCAGGAGTAACCCTTATAATTTCCTGGGAAGACCAGTTTGAGATACGGCTTCCCGGGATCCTTGGACGTATCCAGCTCTCCAGGTTGCGCTCATCTTCCGACTCATCTTCCAAGTTGTTCACTGCATCTGGGGTGAGCATCCCCCCACTGACAAAATTGGGCTTCTTAGCAGCCTCTGATTGATCTTGTTGAGTTGGTTTGTAACCCAACCCAAATCTGTCCTCCTTCTTCTCCACAGGCAACAGCTTGCCCCAACCTTGGGCAGTCCCCTCTTCAACAACCTTCCTGGCTTGTTGATAAGACGTCATGGAGGTTCCTAGTACAGCAGATGCTTCATTAATGTTCAGGGCCTCAAATCCCTGGCGCATGGTTTCATGGATTTCTCCATCCATTTCAATGTACTTATACGTAGCCAGATGGCTAACAAAGATGTCCTCTTCACCACAGATGGTGATGATCTGGCCTTCCCACTCGAATTTCAGCTTCTGGTGAAGGGTAGACGTAACTGCGCCAGCGGCATGGATCCAAGGTCTACCCAACAAACAGTTGTAGGCCGGCTGAATGTCCATCACATAGAAGGTAATCTTAAAAGTCTGTGGGCCAATCATCACAGGCAGATCAATCTCCCCAAGCACTGATCTTTTAGAGCCATCAAATGCTCTTACCACCAAATTACTCGGACGTAGTGCCAAGCCATCATACTCCAGCTTCACTAAGGTTTTCTTTGGCAGAACATTGAGTGAAGACCCAGTGTCCACCAGTACATGAGATAGAACAGCACCCTTGCATTCCAGAGTGATGTGTAAAGCCTTGTTGTGGTTACGTCCCTCAGTTGTTAAGTCAGCATTGGTAAAGCCCAGTCCATGACTGGTGTTGACATTTGCCACCACAGTTCCTAGCTGATTAACAGTGATCTCTTCTGGCACATATGCTGCGTGCAAGACTTTCAATAATGCATTCCTATGAGCTTTAGAACACATCAGCAGTGATAATATGGAGATCTTTGAGGGAGTTTGGTGAAGCTGATCCACCACCTTGTAATCACTTCTCTTTATAATTCTCATGAACTCATCTACATCTTGCTCAAAAGATGTCTTCTGAGTTTCTTTGATAGCTGGTTCTTCAAATACCACACTCTTCCCCTTTGCTTTGGCGGCAGCTTCTGCTTCGGCATTAGGTCTTTGTACTTGTGAGGCAAAAAGGCGTCCGCTTCTGGTGAAGCCTCCGCCTCCCTCAACATTATCAATCTGTGGAGAAGAGGTTGAAGAATCCAAAGTGATTTTCTCCCCATTGCAGTAGAGGTCAGAGCCATAATGCCAAGGTATGGCATTACTGCTTTCATATGGAACGGGTCCAGGCACCGTGTTGGTAACTGGACTGACTGCAGCAGAGGAGGGTACTGAAATGGTGTGCGGATCGTAGTAGATGGTGACTGGTGACCTGGCAGGAGATGCCACTGCTTGTTGTTGAAAGTTGTTGTTTGGAGGAACATATGATGGGTCATAGTAAATGGTGACTGCTGAGATATCTGTTGGCGTTGTAGAAGATTCTGTTGAATAAATGGGTGCTGATGTTGTAGAAGAAATGGTTGTTGACATCTGATTTTTTGAAGTGATGGACGGAGCCATTGTTGATGATATTGATGAATTGGTCGGAATGATTTTTGTTGCAGTTGTAGAACAGTCAGGAATTGTTGTCAGAGGAATTGCTGGATTTGTAGGAGCTGATGTTGTGATCTGAAGTATACCACTTTTGATAAGACCATCTATGTCGCTTCTCAAGTTATCACACCCGTTGACCGAAATGTTGCAATAATCACAACCGAGCTCGCACCCGGGGAACATCTGGCACTCTAGAAGCTGAGCTTTAATTTCTACCAGAGGTGTCCGAATCTGCCCAACACTGGTGATTAAGAAAGATGGCTTATCTTCCTCAATAGCATTAATTTTTGGTCCTCCGTGATTGGGCATGGGATTCTTGTTGACATTTAGCGGGGGTGCAAAGTTGAGGGCTTTAGAATCTACCAGATCTTGCACTTTCATTTGTAAAGCCCTGCATTTCTCTGTACTGTGGTCAGGTGCATTGGAGTGAAAAGCACATCTGGCGTTGACATCATAGTTTCTTGGAAGACTGGAGGGATCGGGTGGTGCCAATGTCCTTAGTTCAACCAAGTTGAGTTTCAGGAGTTGTGGCAATAAAGCGGCATAAGGCATAGGGATAGGGTCAATCACCCTATTTGCCTGTGATGGTTTTTGCTGAAAGGGTCTTTGTTGTTGATTGGTGTTGTTGTTGTTGTTGTAGTTTCTTTGTGGCGGATACTGAACTTGCTGTTGATAGTGTGGTTGTTGTGGTGGTTGATATGCTGGTTGCTGAGGAATTGGAGCTGGAATAGTGACAGCTGCTACTGATCTGTGAAGGTACTGAGGCCTGCCCCTGGTGGCATGAACGGCATTTGTCTCACCGGTTCTTCTAGGTCCCACAAAAGGCTTCCTGGGATTACTTGACGAACTTGCACCATTATCAGAAATTTTACCCATCTTCAGAAGGCTTTCAATTCTTTCTCCAGCTATGACTACGTCAGCGAAGCTGGTGGAAGAGAAGGCAACTAGCCTGTCAATATATGTTCCTTGTAGAGTGTTCATGAACATGTCGGCCATTTCTCTTTCCGACATGGGTGGCTGGACAGCAGCAGCAAGCTGTCTCCACCTCTGGGTATATTCCCTAAAGCTTTCTCTGGAGGATTGAGACATTCCCATCAGAAGGGTTCTGTTAGGAGCCATATCCAGATTGTATTGGTACTGCCTGATGAAGGCCTCAGCTAGGTCCTTCTAGCACCTGATAGTAGCTCTGGTCAAGTGAGAGTACCACTCCCTTGAAGCCCCAGTCAAAATGTCTTCAAAATAAAACATCCATAGTTTTTCATCCATGGTGTATGCCTTAAGTCTTCCCAGAAAAGACTGTAGGTGAGTTCGTGGACAGGAAGTTCCGTTGTACTTCTCGAAGCACGGGGGTTTAAACTTGTGAGGAATCCTTACCCCATCCACTAACCCCATATCCATGACATCAAAACCCAAGGAGTTCTGAGACTCCAGAGATCTCAATTTCTCAGCAATTTCATCAAGCCTCCTATCATAGACTTCATCCCTAGCTCCCATCACAGTAAACTGCTCTTCTTGGGGGTCTTCTTGTAGGACTCTTCCTCCCGTAGTATTTCCTTGCACAATACCCGGGATGTTGACTTCCGGATGTAGATGAGGCCCATATACTGGTGGGTTAACATGGGGCTGACCCCTCTCATTGTTACTTGTTCCTCCAGTTCCCAGGGGAGGTTCTTCTTGAGTTTGTCTCTCTACCAATGCCCTCAATATTTCTTGGCTTTGAGCCAAGCCATTCATTACTTCCATGAACTGGGTCATTTGGTTTCTCATTTCCAACCTTTCATTAACCATCTGGGTTCTGACCTCTGTCAGCTCTTGCTGTACTTGGTCCATCTGGATACCAGGAAGGTTGTTGTGAGTAGGATATCTGTGTGGACGGTTGGGAGGGAACACCCGACGACGAGCAATAATTCCTGAATCTCAACAGAGTTAGTAACAAACAAAACAAAACCTACAAAACAAAACAAAAGTTAGTATGCAATGCAGTATGCTTATTTGTTTCCAAGGTATCCGGCTTGGCACTTGGTTTTGACCTTTCCAGACCCTGAGGAAGATGCTTTGAGGTTTCTTGAGAAAAGAAACTCAAAAGAAACAAACTGACAAATACATTACAAATGGTGGATCATACATAGTTTGTTTTTATAACGCATGCCCCTGAAGGGTCAAAATACAACATAAAAGAAAAGTACATCAAATGGAAATAACAACAAGCAAAGTAATCAAACATCTAAGCCAAACTCATCCTCCTTAACCTCCTTCAAAAGTGCCTCGGTCACTGGACCAGCTGGATGCTCTGCGATGCTCCTGATAAGAAGGTTCCTGGTGGCAATAGTAGCAGTCAGCTTCTTGTGCCTGTCTTGGTCCTTTGACCTCTTCACACCAGCCCTAAGCTTCAATTCTGAAATCTCCTTCTGGGCTGCTAGCAGAGCCTCCTGTTGTTTCTTCTCAATGGCCTCTAACTGCTCAATCCTGGCCTGAGTTCTCTTATCCTCTTGAGTGCGAGCTTCAGTGATTCTGACCCACCTATCCTGACTCTCTTTTAGATAAAGATCATTCCTAGCCTTCTGAAATTGTGCCTCTTTATAGGCATTCTTCAAAATTTGCTCTCCAGCTCTTGATTTCTTGATATAGTCCTCTACTTTCTCAATCCTGGCTAGATGCTCCACTTTAAGTTTTTCTAACCTCTCAATGTCTAGACGACCATCACTCCTCTCCCAGAGGGTCTTCTTCAGAGCTTGAGAAAGATTCTCATTCCTCTCCTTTAGCTTCTCAAATTCTTCCAGGCTGACAGTGGCTGGAGGTGGTACTGTGGATGGTCCAGGTGCATCCTCAATGGTGAAAGGCATCCCAGAAATTTGAGCCCTAGCATGAGACCATTCGTAATACTGAGATGAAGCCACATTATTGCATATCCCAAGAATGGCCACCCCTTTGGTCTGGATGTTGTCCCAAGCCCAGTATGCTTGCCTGACAACAGCTAGATTAGGCTTTAACTCACAATACAGGGTTTCAGCCAAGTCTTGTACTCTAGGAGGGTGAACCAAAGCATAACCCAATTGTCTCCTGAACAGCAAAGGATTTTAGTTGATGCAACCCTTTACTCCCACTAGAGGTACATTGGGGAACTGCCCACAACTAGTAATTATGTCCCTTCCTTTGGTGCTCTGGGTGCACCACCTGATGTCATCTGAAGTCAAAGCAATGAGTCTTTTAGCCCAATTCTTCTGTTGGTGAGGGTTCAAGAAAGCATCAGTCTTGGTAGGTGTTTGAGCAGCCAGGTGTGAAATAGAGGAGCACAGCATCTCACCAATCTCCCTCTCTGCTTCTCATTCCTTTGGTCAACAGAATAATAGAAATCTCCCAGCAAGGTGGGCACTGGGTTCCTCAAAAGGAAGAGATGAATATCATTCTTGCTGATAAACTTGGGCTCATCTGCAAAAAGTATAACCCCATATATACTGAGGGCTAACAATGCACAAACTGCCTTCCATTCTCCTAAGGAGGCCTTCAGGATGGCCTGAGAAGTCAGAAAATCTAAGTGTAGGCCAGGAATTCCAGCCTTTGTTGACATGTTCTGCTCAATCAAGATAGGTTCCAAATACAGTGCCTTTGCCACTTCTTCATTGCTGGGAGAAGCCATCTCTGGGTTGAAGGGGATACCACCCCTGACAGGTACTCCAATCAATGATGAAAACTCCTCCAACAGAGGTCCCAACTGAAAATTCTGGAAGGTGAAGCATCTCAAAGGAGGATCATAGAACTGTAGGCATGTGTGAATCAAACTCCTCTGAGAAAGGTCCAAGTCCATAACCATATCAAGAATGCCTCCATAATGCTCTCTGAATAATGGGATGTGGTCTGGAGTGATAAGTGCCTGGACCTGCCTGATGCCAGCCAGCACAGGCTCAAAGAAGTGGTATGAAATGTTGCTCTTCTTGGGTGCCATGACTGCTGATGAAGAGCTGAAAACAGATGCTGATGATGAAGACTGATACTGGAGGTGGGCCACTGATAGGCTGAGGATGATGATGGAGGTAGCTGAAGCAGGCAACTGATGAGGATAGCTAAAGCAGATAGCTGATGAGCAAAGGTCTATGCAGATGAAGGGGTCAAAACCAAGCCAGATGGAATATGGATACCCTGAAAAACAAATAAGCAAATGTTAAATGATGCAATGATGATGTATGCAAATGATATGAAAGGGTTTGTGATCAAGCTAGATCTGATTACTGCCTTGATATGAAGGTCCATGTATGTTTAAGAAGTCCAGATGAGGTTCAGAAATACAGTAACCAAGGTGGGGGACTCGAATAAAGAGTCACATGTCCAGGGTTAAATCACAAGAACTGTCCAAAGTGAAGCATTCTTAAACATAACAAGTATCAGGGTATGATGTGGCCAAGGGTTCCTGCAAACCTGTAAACAGCCCAACCCCCTCACAGGTGATGTTCTAAAACAAGGATCTTCAGACTTGGATCAGTTATGAGAAGTGTAAACACTTCTAACCCGGAGGTACAACGTTTACAATAACCATAAAAGATCCTCCTCTAATTCTCCTCAGTTTCTGAAGGTCATAATAAAGGTCATCCAGACTTAGCAGGCTTCCCAGATAGCCCTAGCACTACAGGAAATCTGTAGCACAGACTTCATCTCCAGCTCCCATTACGGTAAACTACTCTTCTTGAGGATCTTCTTGCAAGATCCTGCCTACAGCAGTGTTGCCCTGTACATTCCTTGGGATGTTGACTTCCGGATCTAGATGAGGTCCAAATACTGGTGGGTTAACATGAGGCTGACCTCCCTCATTATTACTTGTTCCTCCAGTCCCAGGATGAGGTTCCTCGGGGGTTTGTCTCTCTACCAATGCCCTTAGCCTTTCTTGACTCTGGGCCAAGCCAGTCATTACAGTCATGAATTGAGCCATTTGGTTCCTCATCTCCACTCTTTCATTAGCCATCTGAGTTCTGATCTCTGTCAGGTCCTGCTGTACTTGATCCATTTGGATACCAGGAAGGTTGTTGCGAGTAGGGTAACGGTGCGTACGGTTGAGAGGGAACACCCGGCGGCGAGCAATATTTCCTGAACCACAACAGAGTTAGAAACAAACAAACTAATAAAAAAAACCTACAAAACAAAACAAAAGTTAGTATGCAATGCAGTATGCTTATTTGTTTTCCAAGTGTCGCTCCCACCTAATGACACACACAGGGCCAAGAGGGGTACAGACGCGAACGGTCGGCGAAAGGAGAAATGAGAACACACAGAAGTGAACTCAGAAAGACAAAGAGTCGCCAGCTAGGCATTTTTATCCCGGAGGAGAGGTAATGCTGCATAAACCTAGAAAAGATAGGGATAAGATGGTCGCGAACCAGAGAGACTGAGAAAGGGGGTTGGTTACAACCTGGGAAGGTATTAGCACCCAGATTGTCCGTCGTATTCGACGGGATCCACGCTTAAAAGATTTGTGTTTAAAAGGGGTAGTGTCAGTGCAATCCGTGTATCAAAGCTAGAAAGAATGCAAGTGTCAGTGTAAGAGAAGTGTGAAGTGTACATGAGAAGTGTCAGTGTAGGAACAAGAGTGAAATGCTCAAGACTATGAGGCTTAAATAATAAAGCTGGAAGGAGGGGGAATGTACATAGACTTTTGTTCGATAACTGTTAAGTTATGCCTACGTATCCTCTCGTGCAATGAGGAAGTCAGAACACCGTAGTTCGACCCAAAGAGACTGAAATATAAATTGACTGATGAACTACTTGCTTGTCTATGCTCAAGTGTATGACCTGTCTGGCTCAGGTGCTAACTGTCTTGCATTAGATGGAAGAAGCGGGTTCTCGTTTGTGAGTGAAGATGATGAGAAAAGAATCCCGGAGGAGACGATTATTGTTTGTTTTTTTGTGTTTTCAATCTTTTATTGCTTTTGAGAGTTTGTCATAAGTTAATGAGCTTAAGCCTAAACCAATGGGTTAGTAAACTCATCACATCTTCCCTCTGATTAGGGGTAATGAGAATACCTTAAGTGTGAACTCAGGGTCTCACACTTAATCACCATGATGTAGGATTAAGATCATTAACCTACTTGTGATTAGTTAGATGTTTTTGTTGTTTTTGTTTAGTGTTAAGTAATGAGACTAAGCCATAATCAGGGATTAAACAGACTCATTACACCATCCTAATAGAAGGATAATAGATGAGAGTGTTTAAGCTGAGGAAAGCTCCTCAACTTAATCCATGATCAGGGATTAACCTCATGACAAAACAAAGCCTTTATTAGGTGGATTTTAGTTAATGATAAGAGGAAGAAGTGAGTTTTATGGTTTGTAAGACAACTTGAGGGGGACTTGTCCATTAACACTAGGGTTAGTCCTTCTTAACCAATTAAGGAAGAATTAGAACCCTAATGCAAGGCCCAAGTTACAAGCTTGATGTCTTGATGATTATTAAATGAATTGATTAAAGGATTTAAACACATTAAGGGTTTAATACTTAGGATTAAAGTTATACACTCCATCCTAATAGAAGGATGCAGGCATAAGCTTAATCACAAAGCCTTAAAGCCTTTAGGGTTTAGTCCCTGATTATGAGATGAGAAGAGAGGACCCAAAGAGACACAAAGGTAAAAGCTAAGTGGGGGGACTAATCAATCCTAAAAAGTTATCATGCTTGGAAGTCCTAGGGTTTGTGAGGTTTAAGAGAAAGATCTTCAAAGAACCACCAAGGAGGGAAGCAGATGAAAGGAGCAAAGAGAAGCAAAACAACTTGCTTCAATTAAGAAGTCAAGTTGCTTGAAGAAAGAAGGTGAGATGAACAAGAATGAGCAAGCTCAATCCAATACACATACAAAAATGCAGCAATGATGCATAAGAGAGATGAAAAGAGATTGTGAGAAGTGAAGGCAAATTCACTTCTCAAAGTAACTTACCACCTAAAAAGTTAGTAAAGAAATGAGATGCAATGCAAAATGAGATGAAATGTGATGATGCAAACCAAAACCAGGAGCATGAGTATGATGTTAATGATGCTAAGAGATGATGTAAACATGAGTAAAGGCAAGGGAATGATCATACAAGCATGAGAATGCAAATGAAGCATGCATTGAACCATGGATGTTCATGAAAAGTTATGAAATGCAATGGACACATAACATGGCAAATGTGATATACAATGATCAAACATGATTCTAATATGTCCTAAGATGTATTATGAATCAAATGGATGCACAAAATGTCATGGAAAGTCATGGTATGCAAGCAAATGGAAGATGGATGCAAAGGAAGGCATGAATTAGGGTTATATGCAACATACAAAGCAAAAATCCAAAACCAGAAGCAAATGACATGATAAAAATTTGAAAATGCAATCAAAGGAACCCTAGACCTATACAAGCTCACTGCCCAAAGGAGGGGATCCAACTCTTAACCTAGTGAGAGTCATGAATTTTCTAAGATTGCTAGGGTTTTAAGGTACCTTGACAAGAAAAATGCCAAACAAATGGGAAATGCAAGATCAATTCATGCCAATTTTATCCTATAAACTACATGCTATACAAGGTGCAATGCAAAAAGAATCATCATCCAACTCTCAATGGTTAGGCAGAAATGAATTTTTGAAGTTTGGAACAAAATAATGCCTTGAAATGAAATTAATTCCATTGAAAATGATCAAAAGGCATCAAGAACAAAAAAGAAATTTTGTTTGAGAGTTGGACAATGTTTCTAAATGTTTTTAAATGTTACATGAATTTTTTTGTGATTTTTAAATACCTAAAAGTATTTTTAATTAATTAATTTTCATTAATTAATTAAAAATAAACTTTTAAATGATTTAAAAATAATTTTTAATGCAAAAAATAAAAATAAAAATATTTTCAGAATGAGAGAAATATTTACAGTCATGATGCAAAAAATAAATTTTTTTGAAAGTCTCTAGCTATTTTAAAATAAATATGCAAAACAAATAAGAAAAATATGAATTAAAATGAATTTAATGGGAAAGTTAG
This sequence comes from Lathyrus aphaca, assembly GCA_963966055.1. Classification (NCBI taxonomy): domain Eukaryota; kingdom Viridiplantae; phylum Streptophyta; class Magnoliopsida; order Fabales; family Fabaceae; genus Lathyrus; species Lathyrus aphaca. The sequence continues at coordinate 202,387,481 of OZ014523.1, read as the reverse complement.
CGCATCCAAGGGATAGGATTTGAATAAAAAAGGAGGGAGTTGACGCGCGTGGATTTGGAGGGCTAGGATTCATTCTGAGATTTGAATTTAATTAATCCTAATTAATTAAGTAAATGACTGGATTAGGGTTTTAATGGGAAATCTGGGACGTTGGTTGCGCGCGGGAAGGAGGATCCAAGGGCTCTCATTCAAACTGGCCTAAACCCTAACCCTAATCTAATTACTTTCAGATGACCGGAACATTGGTTCCGGTCATCTTCTCCGGCGAATCAAAAGAGCTAACTTCTTCTCCTGGCAAAATCAAGAGCTCTAAAGCTCCAGATCGTATCTCCTAATCACCCTGAACACGAATCAAGCATCAAAACAAATTTATATAACATACAACTCAAGATATGGATCAAAACATAAAATCTGGAAAATTTTCAGAGCTTCGATACAGGCTCATTTCTCAACCATTTCAAAAAGTAAAAACATCATAGTGATCAGCAAAGCATGAAGAACAATCTAGGAACTTAAAAACTCATTTCTGGAAAAAAAGTTCTTGAGGTACCTGAGCTTGAGCTTCCTCAGTTTGCAACTTTCTGGGCCAGTCTTTGCTTCAAATCAACCCCCAATGATCCCCTCAAGTGTTTGTGATCCTTAGCTGGAGTTTAAATGACCTTAAAATGAAAATGGCAGAGGTTCAGTTTGTGAAGTGTGGAAATCGTGTTTTTGATTCAGGGCTTTTTAGGGCAAGGTGATGGTTGGGAAATGATCAGTGGATCATGGTGAGTTGTTCTGTGGAATTTGTTTGAAGGTTTGTGGCTTGTGTGATGAGTTTCGAATGAAAATGCTAAGAGGGAGGTTTTTGTGAATCCTGTCTTGTGGGAGGTTTTAGCCTGGCTTCTTGTGTGAAATGGCTTGCTTAAGGTCCACATAACATGTTCTGATTGGGCAGAGAGTTGTTGTGGAGCAGTGTGATTGGTATGGCTCAAGTTGCAAAAAGTCAAGCAAGTTGTACTTGGAGGTATGGGCAAGTGGCAGGATAGTTTAGGGGCATGGCTTGGCTCAGCAGAGATCATGGAGTGCTTGTGAATCTGATTTTGTGAACTGAGGCAAGTGGATGAGAAGTTTTGATCCCTTTTGCAAATTGTCACAACTTTGGCCCTTTTGGAATTTTTTGATTCACAAGCCATGAAAATGAGTTAACTTTTGATGCAATCTGACTTTTAGACATTGGTTCATGTTTGTGTGAAGATTAGAAGTCCATTTGATAGCACAATTTGCTTTGGCAAGGGATTTTGCAACTTTCCCTCTTTGGTAGAAAACTTGAAATTATGTGATTTTGGCCAACTTTGACAAGCCATAACTTTTGATCCAAAATGAATTAGAATGAGTTCTTGTAATTTTTGAAAAGGGAATGATCCATTATACAACTTTCATGACCAAAGTTTTGCCATTTGAAGCATTTTTGAATCAAAAAGCAAGGGTTGAAAAAGTTTCCCAAAATGGCAAGTTTCCATTACAAGTCATTTTCCCAAAAAGTCAACTTTGCAAATGGCTTGAAATTATTCAATTTTGTGAACTTCCCACATCTTCTATGATCAAATAAAGATCATACATAATCAAAATGATGAAGAACACCCTTTGGTTGGGTCATTGGGGGCCTCAGATGCCCTGATTTTACACTGACTTGTTCAAAAAGTCAACTCTTGATCAGATGCCTTCCCCATTGAATTTCTTCATGAAAATTGATATGCATGATCTCTATACCATATAGAGACCAATAGAAACAAGAATGACCAAAAAATTTGGATTTATGGCCTTTGAAACCAAAACCCTAATTCTAGGTCATTTGTGCAGTCAAGCCTGGCTCTGCTTCCATGCCAATCTCAGTTCTTGTGATTTTTTGACATTCTTGAATTTGAGATGATATAATATGATGCTTGAACATACATGGACCCCTTTGAAGTGATTGATGACCTTTGGAGTGGCTCAAGAAGCTCTTGGATTGCTCAGATCACAAACCCTAGATGCAGATGACTTAGAAACAATGCAGTGAATCAAAAATGTGATATGAGATGCTATGGTTGAACTTATGCATATTAGAAGATCACAATCCATGGTGTGAATGGGTGAGGGAAAATTTGGGGTGTTTACACCAAGGTATCCGGCTTGGTTCTTGGTTTTGACCTTTCCAGACCCCGAGGAAGATGCTTTGATGCTGTTGAGAAAAGAAACCCCAAAATGGAAACAAACTAAAATATATTACAAATACTGAACAATACATAGTTTATTTTTTACAACACATGCCCCTGAAGGGTCAGAATACAACACAAAAGAAAAGTACATCAAAATGAAAACAACAACAATCAAAAAGTCAGACATCTAGTCCAAACTCATCCTCCTTAACCTCCTTCAAAAGTGCCTCAGTCACTGAACCAGCTGGATGCTCTGTGATGTTCCTGATGAGGAGGTTTCTGGTGGCAATGGAAGTGGTCAGTTTCTTGTGTTTGTCCTGGTCCTTCGACCTCTTCAATCCTGCCCTAAGCTTCAACTCTAAAATCTCCTTTTGGGCTGCTGTTGCACCCCAAAATTTGCCCTCACAATACAAGGCTTTGTGTACTAAGAGGTTCACAAGGTTCACAAGACCTTTCATGAGTTTCACAAGGTTCACAAGATTCACAAGATTCACAAGACATCTTATGAGGTACACAAGGTTCACAAAGTTCATCATGGGTCAGAAGATTTGACAAATCCCTCAGGCAAGGCATTCTCCTAAGCAGTGCATCCAAAACTAGGGTTTTGACTTTAATCAGGCTAAATGGATTTCCAAGACTTCAAGTGAGCTTCATAACATCTTATATGTGTCTAAGAATCCCCATGACAAATTTCAGAACTTTTCTCAAAGGTTTGCTCAGTCAAATGATCAGATAAGTCAAAGTCACTCAAAGCAGTTAAAAAGTCAAACTGAGGTCAACTGTGGTCAAACCAAAGTCAAACTTCATGATTTTTTTGTCAACATCAAGTATATGAAGTAAAATTCATCATTTGATCAAGGGTTGATCATGATTCATCAAGGATATTGCAGATCATCAAGAATCAGAGGTTTCTAAATTAGGGTTTCCTCAGGAAAAGTCAACTGAACTTTGACCAGCCATAACTTTCATATGCTTCATCACATTTTTCCCATCCAATTCTCATTTTGAAGGAAATTGAATTCTCTACAACTTTGTGTCTCACAAGCCAAGCCCAAAAATGCTTCATTTGGAAGGTATGAGCTAAGACATTATAGGTCCTTTTGAAAGTCAACAAAAAGTCAACAACTTCAAAAGGGCATAACTTGAGAATGGTAAATGATAAGGACATGAAACCAATGGGGTTGGTTATAGGACTCTTCAAGCTTTCGAAAATGTCCAAGAACACCCTCATAGCATTAAAATTGAAGGATGTGTTCCCTTGCAAAGTTGGGAAATTTTTGGGTGGTTTATGAAGAAAATAGGGTCTTAAAACCAAAATTTTCTAAATGGGCTGAACTTTTTGTGACCCAAAGTGTTCCATGACATCATGCACGAAATTTATTTGATATTTTCATAATTTTATTTTATTTAATTTATTTATTATGATTTTTTATATTAAAAATCATTTTAAATTTAAATAAAATATCAAATGTGAAAATTTAAAATATATTTTTGTTCTAGAAGGTCATTATTATGATTTGGATTAAATTGATTCACAATTGATGAAGATTGGCTTGAAATAGAAAGGTCTAATTCACAAATATTTGAAATTTAAGTTCTAATCTTTTTCAATCTCCAAAATCAAAAATCTCCATACAATGATCAAATCTCTTGACCTAATTTGATTCTACTATAAGTATACAAGCTAACACAATGCATAGCCACGAAACTTGCAGCCTCCAAAGTCACTTTCAAACTTCACAAAAATCTTCAAAAACTCACATTCGGATTCCAAGGTAGAGAGGGTTTCAATGAGTTTTGAGCATTGCAATATGTTCTATAATGTTCATTGAACATATTTGGATCATAAACAACATATAAAACATCTCCATTCGCATAATCCGAATTGGTCTTTGCATCATATTTTGATTTTTTCGTTTATGATTATGTACATGTTATTAATGGATTTTGTTTAGTGATTTGTATTCAATGAAGGTTTGTGATGAATTCTGGGCAGCTCAATTGAAGAAACCGTGGCCGAATTGAGTAATGCCATTTTAGGGTTCTTGGCTTTCAATTTAGGGTTTCATGATTTAATGAGTATAAATAAATTCTAAGACCATGGATCAATCTTAAATAACCTCTGGATTGTGTTTGTGTAATTAATTTGACAAAATTTTGCTTGAATGATGATGTTTGAGTTTTGTAGGATTTGCTGCCATTTGAAATTTCGCAGGAAAGTTTGTGGATAAATTCGCAGGAAATTTTGCAGTGCCAGAGGTTGAAGATGAAGTCTTGGCGCGCACAGAAAAATTCAAATTTAAAGCATAATATTTTATTGTTTTGTTCTGGATATATGTCACAAGCGAGCGCGTAGCTCAGTTGGTTTTGATGCTTGCATGTGATAGTAAAGAACCAGGGTTCGATCCCTTGGTCAGTCTTTTTTGTTCAAAATTTCATTTAATTATCAGGTTTATTATATTATCATTGGAAGCTGCTTTTTGAACACGCTGCAAGCGCAGCCCAGTTGGTTAATGGCTAATGGTGGAGGCTAGGAGACCTGGGTTCGACCCCAGGCTCCAGCAGGTGAGTTTTTTTTTTTCTATTTTATTTTGTTTAATTGTTTTCTATTTCTTTAATTTTTAATTAAAATAATGTATAAATGAAAATAATATATATAGAGTAGGAATATGTATGTTTTAAAAATTAATTTGTATGTCCATAATTATTATATATATATATATATAACTTATTTTTTTTATATATTGAATAATTAATAAATAAAACCCTAATGATAATTTTTAAATTTCATAAATTATGCTTATATTTAATTAAGTGATAAATCCTAATGTTTTTTTTATGATCAAACCCTAATTTTCTTTTACATAAAATTTAATTATATTATAATTTTTAATTTATTTATTTATAAATCTTAAATATGTATATATTTTATAGTTTGTTTATAATTATTATTATTTAATTCTTGTATGTAATTTTTTAGTATATGCTTAAAAATAATTAAAACTTGCTAATTTAATTTTGTAAATATAATTTATTTTCATAATATGTTTATAATTAACCTAATTTTTATAATTTGTATATAATTTAAAACTTTATATTAATTAATATATAATTGTTTATATTTTCTTCTTACTCGTAAAAAATAATTGTTTATATAAAAATTGAACTTTTAATTATTATGCTAATATTTTTGTTTATTATTATTATTATTATTAATTATATTTATTTTCATATGATATTTATTATTACTAACCCCATTTATATATTGTGATTTATTATTATTATTGTTACTAACCCAATTATTTATTATTATTTATTTTGCTTATTTATTTAATTTGTTAATTATTATTATTATGTAATTGTTTCCTTTATGTAATATTTTAATAGTAATAGTTATTTTTAAATGCTATGGTTAGTAAAATAGGGAGTGAAACATGTTTGTATTTTAAAATTAATTTAGATCACTAATTTAAAAGATAAATATTTTAAATTGTACACTCACACACGTAAGTCGATCTTTGATCGCCATCTCACTTTCTAAGGGTTACCTCTCATGTTGCCTAAACAAAAGGTCAAGTAGGGTGTATAAAGCAAAGTCCCTCATTTCACATCATCTAGTCCCTTAAACAGATAAAAAGATCAAGTCCCTTCGAATGTTGCCTTCGTAATGATCTTGTTCCTTTCGAATAAAGATGATAAGTCCCTTCGAATTGCTTATACACCCCACAGTTGCCTAAATAACAAATGTCCCTTCACTTGTCCCACACATCCAAGGTAATGACTACCTATTCCTTAATAATAGGGATAGTCTTACCATTTAAAGGATTCAAGAACAGAAAAGACTTAAACTTAGGGTATGTTCCTCTTAGATACTTGCTCACTCTTCAAAACATTTCAAACACTTCATACATTTCAAACAAATTTTCAAAACAAAGGTTTTATACGCATCCGTACATGGATCATTATAAAACACTTAAGAAAATTTCTATTCACACACTTCACATTTCAAAAACATTTTAAAGTGAGCTAAGTAACTAAGAGCCCATGGATAACCATGGATGTAAAGGGTGCTAACACCTTCCCTTTACATAACCTACCCCCCGGACCCAAAAATCTTTTTAAAAGGTCTTTCCTGTTCTTTTATGCCTTTCCTTTTGGATAAAATAAAAGTCGGTGGCGACTCTTGCTAACCGCAACATAACTAAAGTCAGTTCTCCCACCGTGTTACAGAACTGGCGACTCTGCTGGGGTTTTAATAAAAGAGGGGTACCCTTAGGAATTAGATCACTTTAAAATTGTTTGCCTTGTTTGCTTTATACTTACTTGTTGGGCTCTTATGTGTGAAAGATCCTAACCCGGATCTAGTGTACCTTAGGTAAATGGCAATAGACCAAGGAAACTGTACGGCGTATACCGATATGGTTGATCTGGTGGCCATAGTTAGTGTGACTTCTTGGTTGGTGCTTATGTTCCTTAAGTCAAGTTGAGGATAATATGAGGCTGCCATATGTTGTCAATGCACTAACTAACTTTTAGAACCCTAGTTATCCCATCTTGGCCTTTAGAAAAGTAGTGAGATAACTGGCTTTGGTGAAGACTAAAGTTGGTTGATACTCGATACTACGCTCATTGAGATTCTAAACTTGGAGGGTTTTGGTTGGCAAGTAAGTTGCCTACTGAACAACCACCCTTGTGAAGGATCAATGATATTGAGATCCCTTAGAACCTGGTTACTTTTGTAGGACAGGATGAACCAACTAACTTCAGGGGAGGGTACTTACCTTTGAACCTCATGCAAGCCTTTAAACCTAGGGCTATTGTGTGACTTGTTTGTGTGTGCCACATGTTTGTGATTGAGCATAACATCATGACATCATCATGCATCATAAGCATAGCATTTTCACTAACCATTTCAAGGACCAAAGGATTTATCTTTGTTCTTTGTTGCAGGTCATGGCCTCTGCTCGTAGAAACACTATCAGGATCAACTTTGTAGGGATACCTGCTAAGCTTAAAGAGTTGGTTTCTCAAGTGTCTGAACACTCCCAGTTCATCAAGAGACATGGTCACCTACTGGATCTAGTCACCTCAGGGTTCAATGAAAACATGATGAGTGTCCTGTTTCAGTTCTTTGATCCTAAACACCATTGCTTCACATTCCCCGACTATCAGTTGGTTCCTACAATGGAAGAGTTCTCTAAACTTCTGGGTATACCTGTAATTGATCAAAAACCATTCACGGGCTTGGAAAAGGAGCCTAAACCTGAGGTTATTGCTGCAGCTCTACATCTGAAGAAATCTGACATTGTTCTAGAAACGAGAAGCGGAGTCAAGGGTATTCTTGCTAAGGTATTGATAGAAAAGGCTCAAGTGTTCTTGAAAGCTATGAGCTATGATGCTTTTGAGGAAATCTTAGCCTTGTTGATTTATGGCTTAGTATTGTTCCCCAATCCTGATCAGTTCATAGACGTTCATGCCATCAACATATTCCTGAGTCACAATCCAGTGCCTACATTACTTGGGGACATCCTGCACTCTCTTCATACTCGTACTACAAAAGCAAGAGGAACTCTGATGTGCTGCATACCTTTGCTATCTAGGTGGTTTATTTCTCACCTTCCTCGCTCAGTGATGAAGAATGAACAGGGGTTCAGGTGGTCCAAGAGGATTATGTCACTCTCTCATTCAGATATCCATTGGTGCCCCAGATCTATGGAGAATGTCACTATCATTGACCGTTGTGGGGAGTTTCCTAATGTGCCACTTCTAGGCATAAGAGGAGGCATTACCTACAATCCTTCCTTAGCTCTACGTCAGTTTGGTTACGCTCGGAGTGATGGTCCTCATGACATGTTGATTCAGGGTATTGTGTTTGATTACGACAACGATCTTCAAGGTTACCGTCAGAGATTCATACGAGCATGGGGAAAAGTGAACAAGGTTGACAGCAAGACTCTGGAGCCTAAGTACACTATTCCTATGGAGGCTTATCTCAGATGGGTGTGATCTCGTGCTCAGACTCTCATGATGCCATATCCTGCTATCCTGCCAGTTACCATAGAACCTGTTGCTGAAGGAGATACTTCTTATACCATCCTTCACACAGACATGCCCACTGACATGGAAGACTTACAGAGGTCCTGGATCTAGTTGAAGGAGCAAAGGGATACTTTTGAGGCTCATTACAAAGCAAGCCAAGAAAGAATCCTGGAACTAACAAAGCAACTTCACGAGGAGCGGAATCTCAACTCATACCTCAACACAAAGAGGAAACGTCCATGGGAGACTTAAAACCCCATCTCTTGTATTTATTTCATTTCATTTTTTGTAAGCCCAAGAGGAAAAACAAATTTATTACTAATAAAAGTTTACCTTCTTATTTTTTTAAGCAAATTTAAGTCCTGCGGTCCTTGAAAACATTGCATATACATTCACATACCATATCATTGCATCACAGGTTTATTGTGCACAGGTTTCTTATCTTCTCGCTGTTTATTTCAGCAATGGCTCTTGAGCAAACAGTTAAAGATCTCCAGGCACAAAATGCACAGTTCCAAGAGCTAATCCTGAACTTGTCCAAGGGGCAGGATGAATTGAAGACACTGCTGGCCAAGAAGACCAAGAAGACTAGAAGGTCAGGAGGCCTAATCAACGTGGGAAGAAGGTTCAGGGGTCCTGTCAAGACCAAAGAACAGGTTGAAGACTATGAGTCTGAAGAGTTTGAGAAAGAGGGAGGCAATCTCCACAATACAATGGGGGACTCTGATTCTGAAGCTAATTACTATCATGAGCCTAATAAAGATAAGTTCAAGATGCTGGTGGATAGAATGGATGCTATGGAGTTACAAAAGTCTTCTGGGCTAGATTTTGAAGACCTGAGTTTGATATCTGGGGTAGTCATACCCATTGGTTTAGAGGTTCCTACTTTTGTTGTTTATGATGGTGTCTCTTGTCCCAAGCTGCATCTGAGGTCTTATGTCCGGAGAATCCAACCCCATACTGCTGATAAGAAGTTGTGGATCCATTTCTTCCAAGAGAGCTTATCCGGAGCTCAATTGGAATGGTACTATCAGTTGGAGAGTGTCAACATCCGTGATTGGAATGATCTTGCTGAAGCCTTCTACAAGCAGTATCAATACAATGCTGATTTAGCCCCCACTCGCATGCAGCTGCAAAGCATGTCCATGGGTGCTAAAGAAAGTTTCAAGGAGTATGCCCAGAAGTGGAGAGACTTGGCTGGAAGAGTTCAATCCCCTCTAACTGACAGGGAGTTAGTGGATATGTTCATGTGCACGTTGAATGGTCCTTTTTACAGTCATCTCATTGGAAGCTCATCATCTGGCTTCACTGAGTGATAATGACAGGAGAGCGCGTAGAAAGTGGTATAAGGAGTGGCAAGATTCAAGTGGGTGCTTCTTCATCAGGTGCTGCAAAGAAGCCTCCCAGTGGGAAGAAAGAGTCAAATGCTGTTTATGGTCAACCTGATCGTAATAGGAGGCATCAGTCTATGAGTGCAGTTCATATCTCCAATCCAACTCCTGCAACACCAGAGCCACCACAGGGAAATCAACAGAGGGATAGAAGGCAGTTCACTAAGATCAACATGTCAATGGCCCAAGCCTTGCAACACTTGTTGAAGGCTGAACTTATCACTCTGAAAGATCCTCCTCAGAATCCTAATGTTACCTCTCCCAGGTACAATCCTAATGCACGATGTGTGTATCATTCGAATTATCAGGGACATGATACCAATAGTTGCTGGGTATTGAAGAACAAAATTCAAGATATGATTGAGGCTGGAGAGATTGAGTTTGACCCTCCGGGTACTCCAAATGTGATTACTACTCCCATGCCAAATCATGAGAAGAATGTCAATGCCATTGATGAAGATTCACATATTTCCTCAGTTGCAGATTTGACTACACCATTGTCTGTTATCAAGAAGAAGTTAGTACAAGCTGGGTTCTTTCCAGGTTGTCGTGAAGATTGTGTCTATTGTGCTTATAAGCCGGATAGTTGCTGGAGGTTGAAGGATGGAATTCAATGTCTCATGAATAATTACACCATAGTGTTTGAGAGGACTCCACCTTCTGTGGAAAGCATGGTTGATCATATAACTAAGCGTGCGAAAATTGAAGAGGTGGATATGGTTGATAAAGTACCGGTAAGGATTACTTCCAAGGGACCTGTCAAAATCACTCATAAGGGTCCAATTAAGATTACTGCTGAAGGCCCTGTGAAGATTGTTGCTGAAGCTAGAGTGGCTCCTATGATCATTACCACTCCTGGTCCTATTCCGTATACTTCTGATAAAGCTGTACCTTGGCATTATGGGTCTGATGTTTATATCCATGGTGTAAAGCAGGAACCCTTAGCTGATACGCCTGTTGTTGATGCGAACCTTGATGTTGATAATATTGCTGGATCTAGTAAGATCACACGAAGTCGAAGAGTTTTCTCTCCTCCAGTTACCACCAAGAATATAGTTACTCCAGCTGTTACCTCCACCACTGATGCTCGGGGCAAAGGTCCTGTTAATGAACCTATACCTACTGATGTGCCAGCTGCTGACGATCTCTCTAAGCAGATGGAAGAAGTATTGAAAATCATTCGCAAGAGTGATTATGACATTGTTGATCAATTGGGGCATACCTCCTCCAAGATTTCTATGATGTCTTTATTGTTGTGCTCTGAGGCTCATGCCAAAGCCTTGATCAAGTTTCTGAAGACTGCTCATGTACCAAATGAAATTTCTGTTGACCAGTTTGAAAATTGTGTTGCACACTTGACCTATGATAATGGGTTAGGTTTCTCCGATGCTGATTTGACTCCTGCCAAGAGGGATCATAACAGGGCTCTACACATCTCAATTGAATGCAGGGGCACTACCCTGTCACATGTATTGATAGACAATGGTTCCTCGCTGAATGTGTTGCCCAAAGAAGTCCTGAATAAGCTTAGTCCTGAAGATGCTGTGCTAAAACCCAGTAATATAGTGGTGAAAGCTTTTGATGGCTCGAGAAGAGTGGTGCATGGAGAAATTGATCTCCCAATCAAAGTTGGTTCTCAGGTTTTCAATACTACCTTTTATGTAATGGATATTCGCCCATCGTATTCTTGTTTGCTTAGGCGTCCCTGGATCCATGGGGCAGGTGCTGTAACCTCTACATTGCATTAGAAAGTGAGATATCCAGTAGAAGGAAAGGTTGTTACTGTCTACGGAGAGGAAGGGTATATGATTAGCCATGTGAACACCTTTAAGTATCTTGAAGTGGAAGGTGAATATGTTGAAACTCCGTGTCAGACATTTGAAGTGGTTCCTTGGATTGTTAATGATTATGAAGCTCCTCTTGTTGTCAAGAAAGTTCATGTGGTCACCAGAGTACCTCCTACAATGGCCTCCCTTAAAGACGCTGGAGCTGTGGTGGATGAAGGTGGTTGTACTATTTGGGGTCAGCTTCCTGATATTCCATACAAGTCTGACAAATTTGGTTTGGGTTTCACTCCAGAGTCCCAGAAGGCTGTTTGTCGTGCTCGTGTTGTTCGTATCACCAATCAGGGGATTATGAAAGATCAGATTAATGCGGTGGGTGACTATGATGAAGACTATAACTTGGATGCGTGGATTTTTCCTACTGTGGGTGCTGGGCTCAATAACTGGAAAGCTGAAGATGTTATTCCTATCTCCTTTAGTCAGGAGTAAATACTATTACTGTGTTGTTGCTTTTTAAGTTTGTAATTTCTTGAACAATTGAACTCTTTAAGCCTTGTGCCTTGCCCGGGGCACAATGGTGTGCTTGTTACGGGATGTCATTTCATTTGCATACTTCATTCAATAAAAATCAGTGGACGTTTCTTTTTCGTAAATATTGTGTTCCTTGTCTTTCTTTTATTTTATTTTTATCAGCTATGTGTTCTTACACACACCCACATCACTAAAATGCAGATCCTCATCCACTCTGGATCCTGTTGATAACAGTTCTACTATTGCCAATTATAATTTCGAGAATCCGATCTATCAAGCTGAAGACGGAAATGAGGACGATTGTGAAGTACCTGTAGAGCTTGATAGGTTGTTACAACAAGAAGAGAAAGCTATACAGCCACATGAAGAGCCAATCGAAGTTGTGAATCTGGGAACTGAAGAAAACAGGAAAGAGGTCAAGATAGGGGCTGAAGTAGAAGATAGTATCAAGAGAAGATTGATTCAGATGTTACATGATTATGTGGAGATCTTTGCTTGGTCCTACGAAGATATGCCAGGGTTGGATACAGACATTGTGGTTCACTATTTACCAGTGAAAGAAGATTGTCGTCCAAAGAAGCAGAAGGTTCGTCGTATGCGTCCTGAAATGTCAGAGAAGATCAAAGCAGAGGTAATGAAACACTTCGATGCAGGGTTCTTAGCTGTGACTTCTTATCCTCAGTGGGTTGCAAATGTGGTACCGGTACCTAAGAAAGATGGTAAGGTACGTATGTGTGTAGACTACAGAGATTTGAACAAGGCCAACCCCAAAGATGACTTTCCACTTCCTCATATTGATGTTCTGGTAGACAACACTGCTCAGCATAAGGTATTCTCTTTTATGGATGGTTTCTCTGGTTACAATCAAATCAAGATGGCACCTGAAGATATGGAAAAGACTACATTTGTTACACAGTGGGGCACTTTTGGCTATAAGGTGATGCCATTTGGTTTGAAGAATGCAGGGGCAACATATCAGCGTGCTATGGTGGCTTTGTTTCATGATATGATTCATCATGAGATAGAGGTGTATGTGGATGATATGATAGCCAGATCTCAAAATGAAGAGCAACATCTTGATCATCTGCATAAGTTATTTGAGAGGTTGAAGAAATACAAGTTGAGACTGAACCCAAACAAATGTACTTTTGGAGTTAGATCTGGAAAGCTCCTGGGATTTATTGTCAGTGGAAAAGGTATTGAAGTAGATCCCGCGAAAGTGAAAGCTATACGAGAGATGCCAGCTCCCCGTACCGAGAAGGAAGTTAGAGGTTTCTTGGGACGATTGAATTATATTGCAAGATTTATTTCCCAATTAACTGCCATCTGTGAGCCAATCTTCAAGTTATTGAAGAAAGATCAGGTGATGGAGTGGAATGATGAGTGCCAGACAGCCTTTGATGAAATCAAGAAGTATCTGCTAGAACCACCAATTTTGATGCCACCAGTTGATGAAAGACCCTTGATTATGTATTTAACAGTGTTAGACAATTCAATGGGGTGTGTCTTGGGGCAACATGACGAGTCTGGTCGAAAAGAGCAGGCAATATACTACCTTAGCAAAAAGTTTACCGACTGTGAAACAAGATACTCACTGCTCGAGAAAACTTGCTACGCTTTGGCATGGGCTGCTCGCCGACTAAGACAGTATATGTTTACCCATACTACCTTGTTGATTTCGAAGATGGATCCGATCAAGTACATATTCGAGAAACCTGCTCTCTCCGGAAGAATTGCAAGATGGCAAATGATCTTGACAGAATATGACATACATTATACTACTCAGAAGGCCATTAAAGGGAGTGTTGTAGCTGATCATTTGGCTCATCAAGCAGTGGATGATTACCAGTCAATGAGTTTTGAGTATCCCGATGAAGACATTATGATTATTACCAAAGAACCTGGACAATATGACGGACCTGAACAAGGATCCCGATGGACTATGGTTTTTGATGGAGCTTCTAATGCACTTGGTAATGGTGTTGGTTGTGATCACTTCCCCTGAAGGTTGTCATACCCCAATCACTGCCAGACTTTGTTTCTATTGTACCAATAATATGGCTGAGTATGAGGCATGCATCCTGGGTATTAAAGCTGCTATTGATATGAAGATTCAGTTCCTCGATGTGTATGGAGATTCATCCCTGGTAGTTAGTCAGATCAAAGGAGATTGGGATACCAAGCATGATAATCTCATTCCCTACAGAGAGCATGTGTTGTCTTTGATCCCACATTTTAAAGAGATTACCTTTGGACATATTCCACGAAGAGAGAATCAGTTGGCAGATGCTTTAGCCACCATGGCATCCATGTTTGAGATCAGCTGGGATGATGAAGCTCCCAAGATTACCATTGATAGATTTGAAAATCCTGCATATTGCAATGAGATTGACACTGAAGAAGCAGAGGAGAAGCCTTGGTTCTATGAAGTGAAAAGATATCTTGAAGCTCAGGAGTTCCCTGAAGGGGCATCTGTCAAAGATAGGAAGTTTCTGAGAAGGTTCTCTGCTAAGTTCTTTTTGAGTAATGGTATTCTGTACAAGCGCAATCATGATTCAACTATGCTTCGTTGTGTGGATAAGAAGGAAGCAACAAAGATTATGGAAGACATGCATGATGGAATTTTTGGCACTCATTCTAGTGGTCATACTATGGCAAAGAAGATATTGAGAGCAGGTTACTATTGGTCTACCATGGAAGCTGATTGTTATCAACACTCCAGAACATGTCACAAGTGTCAAATCTATGCTGATAAAGTCCATATACCTCCATCACCATTGAATGTGTTGACTGCTCCTTGGCCTTTTGCCATGTGGGGCATTGATATGATTGGTGAGATCAAGCCTACTGCTTCTAATGGGCATCGTTTCATTCTGGTTGCCATTGATTACTTTACTAAGTGGGTAGAGGCAGCTTCATTTTCATCTGTTACTAAGAATGTGGTGGCTCGATTCATTAAGAATAATCTCATATGTAGGTATGGCATCCCTGAAAGGATTATTACTGACAATGGCTCTAATTTGAACAACACTATGATTACTGATCTCTGCACGCGGTTCAAGATTAAGCATCACAACTCTTCTCTGTATCGTCCAAAGATGAATGGGGCAGTTGAAGCTGCTAATAAGAACATTAAGAAGATTATACAGAAGATGACTGTTACTTACAAGGATTGGCATGAGATGTTACCATTTGCTCTTCATGGTTATCGTACTACAATACGTACTTCAACAGGGGCAACTCCATTCTCCTTAGTCTATGGTATAGAAGCAGTTCTGCCCATTGAAGTTCAGATTCCCTCCTTAAGAATTATGAAGGATGCAGGCCTGGATGAAGATGAATGGATTCAGACTCGACTTGACCAGATAAATTTGATTGACGAGAAGAGGTTAGCAGCTGTTTGTCATGGCCAGATGTACCAGAAACGAATGATCAAAGCTTTTAATAAGAAGGTTAAGCCAAAGGTATATCAGGCTGGTGACTTGGTAATCAAGCGTATCATATTACCACAGGGTGATCCTAGGGGCAAGTGGACTCCTACATATGAAGGACCCTTTGTAGTCAAGACAGTATTCTCAGGAGGTGCCATGATACTTACTACTATGGATGGTGAAGACTCCCGCAGCCTGTAAATGCAGACATAGTTAAAAAATACTACACATAAAAAGAGACCCGCTAGGTTGACTGGCCTAGGCAAAAATAAGGGCATCCCGGCGAACCAAAAGGGTTCGGGAAAAAATTAGGGATATATATATAAAGGGCGGCTAGGGATATATATATAAAGGGCAAAAAAGGGTATCCCGGTGGATTAAAAACCTGAAAGGGCAATCCAGGCAAAAGTTAGGGATTAAAGCGTATGACTATGTCTCGTTTGGATCACTCATGAAACTACAATCAGTTGTACTACTTACTCAAGTTCGAACAGATAAAGCTCAATCCAATCGTTTCCGTCTCAACAGCAGAAGATGAGATACTTGAAGATAATGGAAATAGTAGAATTGAAACTCAATAGGATTATTTCCCACATAGCTGATTTTCTTTGTTTTGTGAAAAATTTTACGACGAATTCCTCTTACTAGGATTTCTGTCTCCTTGTACAAATTTACCTATGTATAGGTCACTTTTTGATATAAATAAAATTCCATCTTTGAATCCAGATTTACTTTTACCTTATTTACATAAGCGAAACATCCATTGGTTGTGTTTGAATGTATGTATGCTTTTGAATATGTTGATGTTTACCAGAAATGCATAAATGCTTAATATGATTGATGTTTACCAGAAATGCATGAAAATTCAGTAATAGTATTTACTAAGGACGAACGAGGGAAGGATTTCAACGAAGCTTCACCGGTTCATCCCTACAAGACAGCTACAAATCCCCCAGTAGGGCAAAACCATCTTCATAAATACTTCGAGTCACATTTCCCCTGGAATTTATATCCATCTCTTTTATCCTCATACGAATAGTCAGGAATTTATTCTTCCAATAGGAGTACGACGAACGAAGACGGGAGGTTATGCATACCTTGCTATTGAACGAAGACGGGAGGTTATGCATACATTGCTATCGAACGAAGACGGGAGGTTATATATACTATGTTACCAAACAAGACGGGAACGAGTTCCTCATATCCTCCAAGCAACGAATCGGGATTTATTTTCCCTGGCCAGCAGTTATTATACGAAGATATCCAAGACGCTTCAAGCTGCATGATGCATACATACATCATTTACATCATATCATACATATACATAGATACATAATACATTACTTAAGTACATCATATTATACATGCATACATAATGCATAAACTAATGTTATTATGCAGAATGTTATAATCTTGTTTTTCAGATTAATTCTCCAGCAGACAAACTTCATCAATAACTTGTGACTATTGGGCCGTTGTTTATCCTCCCAAAAGTTATACTTTATTCCCTCAGGACGTTGTTTATCTTCCTGAAAGCTATCATCATACCTCAGGACGTTGTTTATCCTCCTGAAAGCAATCATTTCCTCGGGACGTCGTTTATCCTCCTGAAAGCTATCATTTCCTCGGGACGTTGTTTATCCTCCTGAAAGTTATCATGACTTTGGGCCGTTGTTTATCTTCCCAAAGGTTACCTCATTATCATGGGACGTTGTTTATCTTCCCGAAGGCTAGCTTGAGACGTCGTTTATCTTCTCAAAAGCCATATCATGACTATTGGGCCGTTGTTTATCCTCCCAAAAGTTATACTTATACCTCAGGACGTTTTTTATCCTCCTGAAAGCAATCATTACCTCAGGACGTCGTTTATCCTCCTGAAAGCAATCATTACCTCAGGACGTTGTTTATCCTCCTGAAAGCTACCATTTCTTTTGGGCCGTTGTTTATCCTCCCAAAAGTTATGCTTATACCTCAGGACGTTGTTTATCCTCCTGAAAGCTATCATTATATCTTCATATTTTGGACAACTTTATCCTCCAAGAGATGTATTTGAAGAACTTTTCTCCAAGTGGCATCTTTAAGCCCACTCAAGCATATACAACTAGTCATCAATATCCCTCTACGCACTAGTGAGTGCAAATTTTTGGGCTTTTGTGTTCAATCCCCTTCAACCTTCCAGGTCACGACTGGCAAATATACCAATCTAACCCCTCAGGTTTCAGAAAATTGAACAGGGGCAGCTGTTGCACCCCAAAATTTGCCCTCACAATACAAGGCTTTGTGTACTAAGAGGTTCACAAGGTTCACAAGACCTTTCATGAGGTTCACAAGGTTCACAAGATTCACAAGACATCTTATGAGGTTCACAAGGTTCACAAAGTTCATCATGGGTCAGAAGATTTGACAAATCCCTCAGGCAAGGCATTCTCCTAAGCAGTGCATCCAAAACTAGGGTTTTGACTTTAATCAGGCTAAATGGATTTCCAAGACTTCAAGTGAGCTTCATAACATCTTATATGTGTCTAAGAATCCCCATGACAAATTTCAGAACTTTTCTCAAAGGTTTGCTCGGTCAAATGATCAGATAAGTCAAAGTCAGTCAAAGCAGTTAAAAAGTCAAACTGAGGTCAACTGTGGTCAAACCAAAGTCAAACTTCATGATTTTTTGTCAACATCAATTATATGAAGTAAAATTCATCATTTGATCAAGGGTTGATCATGATTCATCAAGGATATTGCAGATCATCAAGAATCAGAGGTTTCTAAATTAGGGTTTCCTCAGGAAAAGTCAATTGAACTTTGACCAGCCATAACTTTCACATGCTTCATCACATTTTTCCCATCCAAATCTCATTTTGAAGTAAATTGAATTCTCTACAACTTTGTGTCTCACAAGCCAATCCCAAAAATGCTTCATTTGGAAGGTATGAGCTAAGACATTATAGGTCCTTTTGAAAGTCAACAAAAAGTCAACAACTTCAAAAGGGCATAACTTGAGAATAGTAAATGATATGGACATGAAACCAATGGGGTTGGTTAGAGGACTCTTCAAGCTTTACAAAATGTCCAAGAACACCCTCATAGCATTAAAATTGAAGGATGTGTGCTCTTGCAAAGTTGGGAAAGTTTTGGGTGGTTTATGAAGAAAATAGGGTCTTAAAACCAAAATTTTCTAAATGGGCTGAACTTTTTGTGACCCAAAGTGTTCCATGACATCATGCACGAAATTTATTTGATATTTTCATAATTTTATTTTATTTAATTTATTTATTATGATTTTTTATATTAAAAATCATTTTAAATTTAAATAAAATATCAAATGTGAAAATTTAAAATATATTTTTGTTCTAGAAGGTCATTATTATGATTTGGATTAAATTGATTCACAATTGATGAAGATTGGCTTGAAATAGAAAGGTCTCATTCACAAATATTTGAAATTTAAGTTCTAATCTTTTTCAATCTCCAAAATCAAAAAACTCCATACAATGATCAAATCTCTTGACCTAATTTGATTCTACTATAAGTATACAAGCTAACACAATGCATAGCCACGAAAATTGCAGCCTCCAAAGTCACTTTCAAACTTCACAAAAATCTTCAAAAACTCACATTCGGATTCCAAGGTAGAGAGGGTTTCAATGAGTTTTGAGCATTGCAATATGTTCTATGATGTTCATTGAACATATTTGGATCATAAACAACATCTAAAACATCTCCATTCGCATAATCCGAATTCGTCTTTGCATCATATTTTGATTTTTTTCGTTTATGATTATGTACATGTTATTAATGTATTTTGTTTAGTGATTTGTATTCAATGAAGGTTTGTGATGAATTCTGGGCAGCTCAATTGAAGAAACCATGGCCGAATTGAGTAATGCCATTTTAGGGTTCTTTGCTTTCAATTTAGGGTTTCATGATTTAATGAGTATAAATAAATTCTAAGACCATGGATCAATCTTAAATAACCTCTGGATTGTGTTTGTGTAATTAATTTGACAAAATTTTGCTTGAATGATGATGTTTGAGTTTCGTAGGATTTGCTGCCATTTGAAATTTCGCAGGAAAGTTTGTGGATAAATTCGCAGGAAATTTTGCAGTGCCAGAGGTTGAAGATGAAGTCTTGGCGCGCACAGAAAAATTCAAATTTAAAGCATAATATTTTATTTTTTTGTTCTGGATATATGTCACAAGCGAGCGCGTAGCTCAGTTGGTTTTGATGCTTGCATGTGATAGTAAAGAACCAGGGTTCGATCCCTTGGTCAGTCTTTTTTGTTCAAAATTTCATTTAATTATCAGGTTTATTATATTATCATTGGAAGCTGCTTTTTGAACACGCTGCAAGCGCAGCCCAGTTGGTTGATGGCTGATGGTGGAGGCTGGGAGACCTGGGTTCGACCCCAGGCTCCAGCAGGTGAGTTTTTTTTTTTCTATTTTATTTTGTTTAATTGTTTTCTATTTATTTAATTTTTAATTAAAATAATGTATAAATGAAAATAATATATATAGAGTAGGATTATGTATGTTTTAAAAATTAATTTGTATGTCCATAATTATTATATATATATATAACTTATTTTTTTTTATATATTGAATAATTAATAAATAAAACCCTAATGATAATTTTTAAATTTCATAAATTATGCTTATATTTAATTAAGTGATAAATCCTAATGTTTTTTTTATGATCAAACCCTAATTTTCTTTTACATAAAATTTAATTATATTATAATTTTTAATTTATTTATTTATAAATCTTAAATATGTATATATTTTATAGTTTGTTTATAATAATTATTATTTAATTCTTGTATGTAATTTTTTAGTATATGCTTAAAAATAATTAAAACTTGCTAATTTAATTTTGTAAATATAATTTATTTTCATAATATGTTTATAATTAACCTAATTTTTATAATTTGTATATAATTTAAAACTTTATATTAATTAATATATAATAGTTTATATTTTCTTCTTACTCTTAAAAAATAATTGTTTATATAAAAATTGAACTTTTAATTATTATGCTAATAGTTTTGTTTATTTTTATTATTATTATTAATTATATTTATTTTCATATGATATTTATTATTACTAACCCCATTTATATATTGTGATTTATTATTATTATTGTTACTAACCCAATTATTTATTATTATTTATTTTGCTTATTTATTTAATTTGTTAATTATTATTATTATGTAATTGTTTCCTTTATGTAATATTTTAATAGTAATAGTTATTTTTAAATGCTATGGTTAGTAAAATAGGGAGTGAAACATGTTTGTATTTTAAAATTAATTTAGATCACTAATTTAAAAGATAAATATTTTAAATTGTACACTCACACACGTAAGTCGATCTTTGATCGCCATCTCACTTTCTAAGGGTTACCTCTCATGTTTCCTAAACAAAAGGTCAAGTAGGGTGTATAAAGCAAAGTCCCTCATTTCACATCATCTAGTCCCTTAAACAGATAAAAAGATCAAGTCCCTTCGAATGTTGCCTTCGTAATGATCTTGTCCCTTTCGAATAAAGATGATAAGTCCCTTCGAATTGCTTATACACCCCACAGTTGCCTAAATACCAGATGTCCCTTCACTTGTCCCACACATCCAAGGTAATGACTACCTATTCCTTAATAATAGGGATAGTCTTACCATTTAAAGGATTCAAGAACAGAAAAGACTTAAACTTAGGTTATGTTCCTCTTAGATACTTGCTCACTCTTCAAAACATTTCAAACACTTCATACATTTCAAACAAATTTTCAAAACAAAGGTTTTATACGCATCCGTACATGGATCATTATAAAACACTTAAGAAAATTTCTATTCACACACTTCACATTTCAAAAACATTTTAAAGTGAGCTAAGTAACTAAGAGCCCATGGATAACCATGGATGTAAAGGGTGCTAACACCTTCCCTTTACATAACCTACCCCCCGGACCCAAAAATCTTTTTAAAAGGTCTTTCCTGTTCTTTTATGCCTTTCCTTTTGGATAAAATAAAAGTCGGTGGCGACTCTTGCTAACCGCAACATAACTAAAGTCAGTTCTCCCACCGTGTTACAGCTGCCAACAAAGCTTCCTGTTGCTTCTTTTCCTTGTCCTCTAACTGCTCAATCCTGGCTTGAGTCCTCTGATCTTCTTGTGTCCGGGCTTCAGTGATCCTGACCCACCTAGCCTGACTTTCTTGCAGATAGAGATCAGTCCTAGCCTTCTGAAGCTTGGCCTCTTTATAGGCATTCTTCAATATTTGTTCCCTAGCTCTTGCTTTTTTAATGTAGTCCTCTGTTTTCTCAATCTTGGTCAGATGCTCCACCCTAAGCTTCTCCAACCTCTCAATGTCCAGACGACCATCACTCCTTTCCCAAAGGGTCTTCTTCAGAGCTTGAGACAATTCTCATTCCTTTCCTTCAGCTTCTCAAATTCTTCCAGGCTGACAGTTGCTGCTGGCTGAGTTGTGGATGGTCCAGGTATATCCTCAATGGTGAAGGGCATTCCAGTAATCTGAGCTCTAGCATGCGACCAGTCATAGTACTGAGCTGAAGCAACATTATTGCACCTTCCAAGAATAGCCATCCCTTTTGTCTGGATGTTGTCCCAAGCCTAGGACGCTTGTCTGACAGCAGCTAGATTAGGCTTTATCTCACAATACAGGGTCTCAGCTAAATCTTGCACTCTGGGAGGGTGAACTAAAGCATAGCCCAGTTGTCTCTTAAACAACAAAGGGTTGTAGTTGATGCAACCCTTTACTCCTATAAGAGGTACATTTGGGTATTGCCCACAGCTGGTGATTATGTCTTTGCCTTTGGTGCTCTGGGTGCACCATCTGATGTCATCTGAAGACAAAGCAATAAGTCTCTTAGCCCAATTCTTCTGTTGGTGGGGATTCAGGAAGGCATCTGTCTTAGGTAGGTGTTTGATCAGCCAGATGTGAAACAAAGGAGCACAGCATCTTACCAACTTCCCTCTTTGTTTCTCATTCCTTTGATGAATGGAGTAATAGAAATCTCCCAGCAATGTGGGTACTGGGTTTCTCAGAAGGAAAAGATGAATGGCATTTTTGCTGATAAACTTGGGCTCATCCGCAAACAGTATAACCCCATATATGCTGAGGGCTAACAGTGCACAGACTGCCCTCCATTCTCCCAAGGAGGCCTTCAGGATGGCCTGAGAAATCAAGAAGTCTAAGTGTAAACCAGGGATCCCAGCTTTTGTTGTCATATTCTGCTCAATCAAAGTAGGCTCTAGGTACAGTGCTTTTGCTACTTCTCCATTGCTGGGAGAAGTCATCTCTGGGTTGAAGGGGATTCTACCCCTGACAGGTACTCCAATCAATGATGAAAACTCCTCCAACAGAGGCCCTAGCTGAAAGTCTGAAAATGTAAAACATCTCAAGGGAGGGTCATAAAACTGTAGGCAGGTGTGGATCATACTCCTCTGAGAAGGGTCTAGGTCCATGACCATATCAAGGATGCCTCCATAATGCTCTCTGAATAATGGGATGTGGTCAGGGGTGATAAGTGACTGGACCTGCCTGATGCCAGTCAACACAGACTCAAAGAAATGGTATGATATGTTGCTCTTCCTGGGAGCCATGACTGCTGATGAAGAGTTGAAGACAAATGCTGATGAGGATCAAGACTGATACTGGAGATGAGCCACTGATAGGCTAGTGCTGATGATGATGAAGACAGCTGAAGCAGACAACTGATGAAGCAGAGGTCTATACAAGAGAAGGGGTCAAAACCAAGCCAGATATAATGTGGATACCCTGAAAAACAAATAAACAAATGTCAAATGATGCAATGATGATGTATGCAAATGATATGCAAAGGTTTGTGATCAAGCCGGATCTGATTATCAGTCTTGATATAAGGCCCATGTATGTTCAAGAAGTCTAAATGGAGGTCCAGAAATCCAGTAACCAAGGTGGGGGACTCAAATAAAGAGTCACATGTCCAGGGTTAATCACAAGAACTATCCAAAATGAGGTACTCTTAAACCAAATGGTAATAGGGTATGATGTGGCCAATGGTACCTACAAACCTGTAAACAGCCCAACCCCCTCACAGGTGGTGTTCTAGAACAAGGATCCTCAGACTTGGATCAGTTATGAGAAGTGTAAACACTTCTAACCCGGAGGTACAGTGTTTACAATAACCATAAAAGATCCTCCTCTAATTCACCTCAGTTTCTGAAGGTCAATAATAAAGGTCATCCAGACTTGGCAGGCTTCCCAGATAGCCCTAGCACTACAGGAAATCTGTAGCACAGAGTTCTCAAGAAGAAACCCACATCTGAACCATGTTTCATATTCCCGCTCCAGACCGAAATGGAATGGGAAAGAACATGAACCACTCTAGCCTAGGTGTCACTCAGGTCCCAGGTATAGGAGCTTAAACTCTCAATGAAACCCCACCCACCAAGACAGAAGAACAGATCCAGCAATGATAATGACAGTATGAAATATGAAAAAACTGTAAAGAAAGCAATAAATAAGGTTGTACATAAAGCAATAAATAAAGCAACTATATAAACACAATTAGCACATAACACCTCAGTAAACACAAATCAAACAAGCGCTAGGAGGAACCCACAAAAAGAACCAGAAGCCCTGGTTACAATATAAGGGTCCCCAGCAGAGTCGCCAAGCTGTCGCTCCCACCAAATGACACCCGGGTCAAGAAGGGTACAGACGCGAACGGTCGGCGAAAGAAGAAAAGAAAAGAGTCGCCAGCTAGGCATTTTTATCCCTGAAGGAAAGGTAATGCTGCATAAACCTAAGAAAAGATGGATAAGACAGTCGCGAACCAGAGAGGCTGAGAAAGGGGGTTGGTTACAACCTGGGAAGGTATTAGCACTCAGATTGTCCGTCGTACTCGACGGGATCCACGCTTAAAAGATTTTTGTTTTAAAGGGGTAGTGTCAGTGTTATCTGTGTATCAAAGTTGGAAAGAATACAAGTGTCAGTGTAAAATAAATGTGAAGTGTATAAGAGAAGTGTCAGTGTAAGAACAGGAGTGTGAAGCTCAAGATTATGAGGCTTAAAGAATAATGCTGGAAAGAGGGGGGATATACAGGGACTTTTGTTCGATAACTGTTAAGTTATGCCTACGTATCCTCTCGTGCAATGAGGAAGTCAGAACACCGTAGTTCGACTCAAAGAGACTGAGAGATGAATTGACTTATGAACTACTTGCTTGTATATGCTCAAGTGTATGACCTGTCTGGCTCAGGTGCAAACTGTCTTGCATTAGACGGAAAAGTGAGTTCTCGTTTGTGAGTGAATGTGATGAGAAAAGAATCCCGGAGGAGACGATTATTGCTTGTTCTTGTGTTTTCAATATTTTATTGTTTTTTTGAAGTTTGTCATAAGTTAATGAGCTTAAGCCTAAACCAATGGGTTAGTAAACTCTTCACATCTTCCCTCTGATTAGGGGTAAGGAGAATACCTTAAGTATGAAGTAAGCACCTCACACTTAATCACCATGATGTAGGATTAAGATCATTAACCTACTTGTACTTATTTAGATGTTTTTGTTGTTTTTGTTTAGTGTTGAGTAATTGGATTAAGTCATAATCAAGTATTTAATGGACCCATTACACCATCCTAATAGAAGGATAATATATGAGAACATTTAAGCTGAGAAAGACTCCTCAACTTAATCCTTGATTAGGGATTAACCTCATGACAAAACAAATCCTTTATTAAAGTGGATTTTAGTTAATGATGAGATTAAGAAGTGAGTTTTATGGTTTGTAAGACAACTTGAGGGGGACTTGTCCATTAACACTAGGGTTAGTCCTTCTTAACCAATTAAGGAAGAATTAGAACCCTAATGTAAGGCCCAAGTTACAAGCTTGATGTCTTGATGATTATTAAGTGGATTGATTAAAGGATTTAAACACATTAAGGGTTTAACACTTAGGATTAAAGTTATACACTCCATCCTAATAGAAGGATGCAGGCATAAGCTTAATCACAAAGCCTTAAAGCCTTTAGGGTTTAGTCCTGGATTATGAGGTGAGAAGAGAAGACTCAAAGAGACTCAAAGGCAAAACTAAATGAGGGACTAATCAAACCCTAATTGTTATCATGCTTGGTTGTCCCTAGGGTTTATGAGGCTTGCAAAAGATCTTCAGGAGAGGAGCCACCAGGAAAGAAGCAGATGAAAAGAAGGAGGAGCAGAGAGAAGCCAGACAACTTGCTTCACTTAAGAAGACAAGTTGCTTGAAGAAGAAAGCAAGAGATGAACATGAATGAGCAAGCTCACTCCAATTCACAAGATAAAATGCAGCAATGATGCAAGAGAGATGAGAAGAGATTTTGAGAAGTGAAGGCAAATTCACTTCTCAAAACAACTTACCACCTGAAAAGTTAGCAAAAGAAATGAAATGCAATGCAAATGAGATGAGATGTCATGATGCAAACCAAAGTCAGAAGCATAAACATGATGTTAATGATGCTAAGAGATGATGCAAACACATGGCAAGAGATGAAAGTGATCAAACAAGCATAGGAATGCAAATGAAGCATGCCTTGAACCATAAAGATTCATGAATGTTTATGAAATGAAATGAACATATAACATGGAAAAGGAATGATGCAATGATCAATCATGGTTCTAACATGTCCTAAGATGTCTTATGAATCATGTGGATGCACAAAATGGCATGGTAAGTTTTTGAATGCAAGAAAATGAGAGAGGGATGCAAGGGAAGGCATAAATTAGGGTTTACATACAACATGCAATGCAAAAATTCAAAACCAGAAGCAAATGATGTGATAAAAAATTGAAAATGGGATCAAAGGAACCCTATCCCTACACAATTTCACTGCCCAAAGGAGGGGACCTAACTCTTAACCTAGTGCAAGTTATGAATTTCTCAAGTTGGCTAGGGTTTTAAGGTGCCTCACAAAGAAAAATACAAAACAAATTGAAAATGCAAGATAAGTTCAAACCAATTTTATCCTATAAACTATATGATATGAAGGATGCAATGTAAGAAGAACCATCATCAAACTCTCAAGGGTTAGGCAGAATGGATTTTTCAAAGTTTGAACCAAAATATTGCCCTTAAATGAATTTAATTCCAATGAAAATTGTTAAAATGCATCAAGAACCAAAAATAAATTTGTTTTGAGAGTTTGATAATGTTTCTAAATGTTTTAAAATGCAATGTGATTTTTTTTGTGATTTTTAAATACCTAAATGTATTTTTAATTAATTAATTTTCATTAACTAATTAAAAATAAACATTTAAATGATTTAAAAATAATTTTTAAGGCAAAAAATAAAAATAAAAATATTTTTGGGTTCTAAAAATTAATGAAATCTTTGACAAAAATTTTCAGAATTTTTAAATGTGTTTTGCTATTTTAAATAATTCGTAAAAGATAAATCAAATAAAATGAAATAAAAATTGAATTAAAGAGGAAGTATGCAGATCCAGAGGCTGAGGTTCAAACAAATTTGGAGGGAATTGACCCGCGCCATATCCAATGGCTGAGATTCAAACTGGCTGGATTTATTTAAACTTAATTAGTTAATCTAATTAATTAGGATTAGGGTTTTAATGAGAGATCTGGTCCATTCAAACGCGCGGGAGTCAACGTTAGTCAAACAGATCCATGGTCCAAATTCAAACTGAGCCCTAAATGCATTTAATGAACTAATGACTTTCAGGTGGCCGGAAATGACCTCCGATCATCTTCTCCGGCCACACCTCTCCCTGAAAATTGCTATCTTCTTCCCTAGGCCACTAAAATCCAATCTCTCGGCCCAGAAATGATCCCCATACATCATACATCAAGAATCAACAAACAAACAACATTTAAAACACATCAACAATGAGAATCGAATCAAAACAGTTTTAGGTCAAAAAGTTTCAGAACACGAATACATACTCATTTCTCAACCATTTTCAAAACAAAACACATCAACATGATCAGTGAAGCATAAAAAATCATTTGGTAACTTAAAAACAAGTTTCTGGAAAAATTGTTCTTGAGCTCACCTGAACTGGAGCTTTGATCTTTGGAACTTTCTGGCTGCTTCTTTGGTCCAAGATACCTTTAGTGAACCCCCTGAGAAGCTTGCAATGCTTGGTTGGAGTTTAATGTGGCTGGTTTAAGAGTTTGATGAAGTTCTGTTGAAGGGAAGTGAAAAATCGTGTTTCTGTTTGAGGGTTTTTCAGGGCAAATTGATGGTTGGGAAATTATCAGAGGATCATATTGAGTGGTTCTATGAAGTTTGTTTTGATGTTTGTGGCTTGTATGGAGAGATTCGAATGAAAATGCATAAGAGGTGAGTTTAGAGGATGCTGACTTGTGGGATGTTTTTGGCTGTCTTGTGTTATGTGTTGAGTCTCATTTTGTCCATGTATCAAGTTGGGATAGGTCAGAGAGTTGTTGCTGGCCTAGCTTGATTGGTATGGGTCATTTTGCATAAAGTCAACTTTTGTGTAAGAGAGGTATGGGCTGGTGCAGTCAAGGTACAAAGGCATGGCTTGGCTCAGCTGTGATCAAGGAGAATCATGGAAATGAGTTTGAGGCAATGCAGCAAGTGGATTAGGATTTGTGTGAGGTTTTGCAATTTTCACAAAGTTTGGCCCTTTTGAAGTTTCTTAATGCACAAGTCATGAAACTTGGAGATTATTTGGTGCATTCTAACTTTTAGGTCATGGTTCATGTTTGTGCAATGCATAGAAGTCCATTTGAAATCACAGTTTGCCTTGGCATGAGGTTTTGCAACTTTGCCTCTTTGGTGTAAAATTTGAAATTATGTGATTTTTGACAACTTTGACAAGCCATAACTTTTGACCCAAAATGAATTAGAATGAGTTCTTGTACTTTTTGAAAATGGGAGGATCCATTATACAACTTTCATGACCAAAGTTTTCTCATTTGAAGCATTTTTGAATCAATTTGAGGAGGTTGAAAAACTTTCCCAAAATGGCAAGTTTACATTACAAGTCACTTTCCCAAAAAGGCAATTTTGCAAATGGCTTGAAATTCTTCAATTTTGTGAACTTCTAACATCTTCTATTATCAAATAAAGATCATACACTTTCAAAATGATGGAGAACACCCTTTGGTTGGGTCACTGGGGGCCTCAGATGCCCTGATTTTGCACTGACTTGCTCAAGAAGTCATCCCTTGATCAGATGCCTTCCCCATGGAATTTCTTCATGAAAATTGATATGCATGATCCTTATACCATATAGAGACCAATAGAAACAATAATGACCAAAAAAATTGGAGTTATGGCCTCTGAAACCAAAACCCTAATTCTAGGTCATCTATGCAGTTAAGCCTGGCTCTGCTTCCATGCCATTCTCAGTTCTTGTGATTCTTTGACTTCCTTGACCTTGTGAGGATATAATATGATGCTTGAACATACATGGACCCCCTTGGAGTGATTGATGACCTTTGGAGTGGCTCAGATGGCTCAGGGATTGCTCAGATCACAAACCCTAGATGCAGATGACTCAGAAACAATGCAGTGAAGCAAAATGCAATATGAGATGCTATGATTGAACTTATGCACATGAAGAGATCACAAGCCATGGTGTGAATGGGTGAGGGAAAATTTGGGGTGTTTACAGTCATCTAAAAAGGTTATCCAGACTTAGCAGGCTTCCCAGATAGCCCTAGCACTACAGGAGATCCGTAGCACAAATTTCTCAAGAAGAAACCCATGTCTGAACCGTGTTTTCATATTCCCGCACCAGACCAAAATGGAATGGGAAAGAATATGAATCCACTCTAATATTATGTCTGTCACTCAGGCCTTTGTGTTGGACCTTTCTCACTGGAATACCCCTCCTACCAAGGCAAACCAACAAACCAGCACAGATGATATGATAATAAAATGAAATGCATAAAACAGCAAATGAAAGCGATAAAGAAAATGCAGTAAATAAAGTTGTACAAAAAGCAATAAATAAAGCAGAAACAAAAACACACATAGCACATAACACCCCCAATAA
Organism: Lathyrus aphaca; assembly: GCA_963966055.1. Lineage (NCBI taxonomy): Eukaryota > Viridiplantae > Streptophyta > Magnoliopsida > Fabales > Fabaceae > Lathyrus > Lathyrus aphaca. The sequence continues at coordinate 202,358,120 of OZ014523.1, read as the reverse complement.
ACACAAACAAACAAATGCTAGGAGAAACCCACAAGAGAACCAGAAGCCCTGGTTGCAAAGACATCCCCAGCAGAGTCGCCAAGTTGTCGCTCCCCGGACTCTCGTCTTGGTGCAGACGCGGACGGCCGGCGATGTTGGAGGTTGAGGTTGAATAGAGTCGCCAGCTAGGCATTTTTATCCTGAAGGAAAGGTAATGCTTCATAAACCTGGAAGGGTATGGATAAGACAGTTGCGAACCAGAGAAACTGAGAAAGGGGGTTGGTTACGACCTGGGAAGGTATTAGCACCCTGATCGTCCGTCGTACTCGACTGGATCCACGCTTACTTGATTGTGTTTAAGAGGGGTAATGTATGTGCTAAACTGTGCATAAAAAGATAGGGAGAAAAGGATGTATATAGTGTCAGTGCAAAAGAGAAAGTGAGTGCTCAAAACTGAGGCTAAGGAAAAAGAGAGGGGGGAGACAAAAAGACTTTTGTTCGATAACTGTTAAGTTATGCCTATGTATCCTCTCATGCAATGAGGAAGTCAGAACATTGTAGTTCGACTCAAAGAGACTGGGATGATTTTGTTGTGAACTGCTTACTTATCTATGCTCAAGTGTGTGAGTCGTCTGGCTCGAGTGCTAACAGTCTTACATTAGACAGAAGAAGCCAGTTCTCGTTTTCAGAGTGAGTGTGATGAGAAAAGAATCGCGGAGGAGACGATTATTGTTTGTTTTTGTGTTTTCAGTTTTTTATTGTTTTTGGTGTTTTGCATAAGTTAATAAGCTTAAGCCTTAATCAAGGGTTTGTAAACTCATTATATCACCCCTGATTAGGGATAATGATCCTACCTAAGTGTGAGATAACCATCTCAACTTAATTACCATGATGATATAGGATTAAGATCATTAACCTACTTGTGATTATTAAGTGTTTTTGGATTTTTGTTTAGTGTTACATAATGAGTTTAATCTCTAATCAGGGATTAGTGAACTCATTACACCATCCTAAGAGAAGGATGATAGATGAGAACACTTAAGCTGAGGAAGATTCCTCAACTTAATCCATGGTTAGGGATTAAATTCATTAGAGAAAAAGCCTTTATTAAGGATGGATTTTAATTAAAGGGTAAGATTAAGAAGTGTTTTTTATGTTTGTAAGACTAGCTTGAGGGGACTTGTCCATTAAACACTAGGGTTAGTCCCTCTTAACCAAAAGGAAGAGACGTAAAGGGGAGACTATATACAACCCTAAAATTATCATGCTTGAATATCCTATGGTTTGTGAAGCTTAAAGAAAGATCTTCAGGAGGCCACCAAGGAAGAGAAGCAGATGAAAAGAGAAGAAGAAAGGAGAATAAGTTACTTACTTCCTGAAGAAGATAAGTAACCTAAAAGAAAGAGATAGGAGCAAAGAGAGAACACAAGTGAAGCAAGTTCACTTCAAAGACATGTAAATATGCAAATGAAAAGATGAGAAGAGGTGGGATGTGAAGGCAAATCCACATCCCAAACAACATACCATAAGCCCCTGAAATGTTAGTGTGAATGCATAAGATGCAAAACAAAAGGGAATAAAGCAAATGAAGGTGAAATGATCAAAACCAGAAGTGTAAACATGATGAAAATGTGTTATGATATGATGCAAAGTCATATATGATGCATATGCATGATCATACAAAGGATGAGATGCAAAGAGAAGCATGTTAGAAGCTTGAAAACACATGGATACACATGAAATGCAATGAATGCAAAGCATACCAAATGAATGAAGAAATGATCAAGCAATGTTTAAACATGTCTTAAGATGTCTAAGATGGCATAAAAGAGCATGGAAGGTCATGGCAAGTTCATATGATTGGGATATGCAAAGATGAATGCAAATGAACATGGGAAATTAGGGTTTTATGAATGTATGAGATGCAAATGATCAAAACAGAAGCATACCTCATGATAAAAAATTGAAAATGAACTCAAATGAATCCTAAACACACACAAGAACACTCCCCAAAGGTGGAGGTCAGAAGCTAAACCTAGAGGAAGTTATGGTTTTTCTAAGTTAACTAGGGTTTTTGGGTGGTTCTTCATGAAAAATGCTAAAGAATTTGAAAATGCAATGCAAACTTATTTTTTAAATATCCTAGATACTAGATGCAAAATATGTAAAAATGCAAAAAGAACCAAATGCAAACTCATCAGGGTTGATCAGAAGTGATTTTTCAAAGTTAAGGTTAGAAAATGTGAATTTTATAAACCCTGATTCAAAGTAAATTGTGAAAATGTGATCAAACCGAAAAATAAATTTGTGTGATGAGTTTGTAAATTGTTCTAAATGTATGAGAATGCTTCATGATTTTTTTTTGTGATTTTTAGATACATAAATGTATTTTTAATTAATTAAAATCAATTAACTAATTAAATAAAACATTTAAATGATTTAAAAATACATTTTTAATGCAAAAATTAAAAATAAAAATGTTTTTGAGTTTAGAAAAATATTTAAAATGAAAATGCAGAAAATGAGATTTTTATAAATGCTTTTGCTATTTTTAATAAATATATGAAAAGAAATATGAAATAATTAAAAGAAAATAAAAGTATGCAAGATCAAAGGCCAGGATTTGAAGTCGGGGTGACTTGGCGCGTGTTTATGTGGTCAGGATTGTTTCTAATTTAATTAACTTAATTAAACTAATTAAATGATGATTAGGGTTAAGTGAGGCATCTGGACCATTCATTCGCGCGGTAAACCTAAGATCTAAGGGCTGACATTTAAACCTGGCTAATTAATGAGATTAACCCTAATCTTTTTCAAGCGACTGGAACAGTGTTTCGGTCGTCTTCTTCGGCAACACCAAATCCCTAAGTCTCTCTACAAGCTACCCCAAGCACCCAAAATCTCCAGAATCACTCATCAAACATCAATAAACTAGAATCAAGTAACAAAAACTATTTATCAAGCATCAAACTCATGAATCGAACAAGAACAAGTTTCACGGTTAAAATTTCAGAAGATCAATACATGCTTATTTTCTACTCATTTTCAAAACCAAACACATCATGATGACCAGGGAAGCATGTAGATCAATATTATAACTTAAAAACCAAGTTTTGGAAAAAACGTTCTTGGTGACTACCTGAGTTGGAGCTTTCTAGTTTGGTGCTTTCTGGACCTCTCCTTGATGCTAATCCACCCCACTTGATCCCCCTGTGCTTCTGAAAGGCTTAGAACAAGTTTGTTTTGGCTGGTTTGAGTGTTTCAGCTCTGATGAAGCAGAACTCGTGTTTGTGTTTGAGTGGCTCTTAGGTCATTGTGAAGGGTGGGAAATGATCTTTGAGTGTTTTTGAGTTGATTGGTGGAAGAAGTTTGAAGTTTAATGGTTGTGTGATATGTTTTGAAGAGATGAAGGTTTTTGCAAGTTTTTGTAATTCTGAGTGTATGGCTTGTTTCAGGCTTCAATGTTGTATGAAATGAGGTCCTTAGGGTTTGCATAAGATGTACTGATTGGCCAAAGAGTTGTTGTGGCATAGTGTGATTGGTATGGGTGATTTTGCAAAAAAGTCAATGTTGTGTCATAGGAGGCATGGCATGGGACATAGCTGATCTAAGGTATGGATTTGCCTCAGCTGAGTTTATGGAGGGCCATTGGATTGAGTTTGAGGATCTACAACACTTGGATCATGAGATATCATATGTTTTGCATTTTCCCTCTTTGGAAATTTTGTGAAAAATGAGCCATGAAAACTTGTGAAGCAAGGCATGATTTTGATCAAGCAATGTTGCATTATCATGTTATGATACTTAGAAGTGGATTAGAGGTCATTATAAGTCTTGAAACTTGATTTTGCAAAATTCCCTCTTTGGCATGACTTTAAAAATTATGTGATTTTTCCCAACTTTGAAACATCATATCTTGAGTTCTAGGATGAATCAAGAGGAGTTCTTGTACTTTTTAAAAATGGGAAGGTCCAATCTACAAATTTCATGTTTGAAGATTTTTTATTTGAAGCCTTTTTGATCAAGAAAGAGGAGGTTGAAAATCTTTCCCAAAATGGAAAGTTTTCATTACAATTCATGTCCAAAAATGGAAAGTTTGCAAATGGTTTGAAATTCTTCAATATTGTGAACTTCTAACCACTTCTAAGATCAAATAAAGATCATAGAACCTCAAAATGATGAAAATGGCCCTTTGGTATCATTGGCGGTCGCCTCGGATGCCCTGATTCTGACTTTTCTTGCACAATAAGTTACCAATTGATCAGATGACTTCCACAATGAATTTATTCATCAAATTTGGTACACATGATCCTTATAACATATTAAGACCATTAGAATCAAGAATGACCAAAAAATTTTAGATTAAAGGCCTCAAACCCAAAACCCTAATTTTAGGTCATCTGTGTAGAAACTGCTCAGTCTTCTTGAACACCTTTGCAATACTTTGTGATCTCTTGACTTTTAAGAACTTTGGGGAGAATATTGTGATCATGAAACACATATGGACCCTCTTGACAAGCTTCAAGTCCTTTGAGATAGCTCAGATCACTTCTTGGATTCATCTGATAACAAACCTTAATTGTGCAGCTATGCAGATGAAATGTTTATGCATTGTGAGATGATATGTTTATGCAAATGCAATATGAAAAGATCACAAGCCATGGTGTGAGAAAAAGAGAGGTAAAATTTGGGGTGTTTACACCATGACTCTTGTGAAACCGACAATACTTGGTTTTATCGGTGCCCGGTTTGGCGGGTAGCTGCTTGGGGAAGCACACCCCCGCTTGGCGGAGCTCCGAGTTAGCACATTTGGACAGTATTTTCTCCCTTGAAACCAGCAAAGGCGTATATTCACGAAATCGACCCACCGGTCCTCTCTGTTCCCGCGGTTCACGGGAGTGATCTTCCTTTCTTTTGTCGCTTCCCTAACGAGATGTCGATGGCTCATCTGATTTGGAAAGGTTCGCGTCCTCTCGTCATCGAGAATCGCAGACGGAACTAGCCGCCTGCTTTTCCTCGTATTGGATATACGCTTGGGATTTCAAGAGGAATCCATCCAGAGTAGCGGGTGTCTTAATACCCACTGCGCGGTGATAGTCGGTAGAAGGGCGCAATCCACGTTCCAGCAAATATTTCTTCATGTCGTCCGTGGTTGAGACCTGGACGACTTATTTATCGAAAATTTCGATGTATGTTCTGAGAGGTTCATCTTTGCCTTGGATTATGGCCTCAAGAGATACTTCCGATTTTGGATGGCGCTTGGAAGCGCTGAAGTTCCTGGAGAAGGTTCGACCAAGTTGTCTCCAAGAAGTGATGGATTCAGGCTCGAGACTCTTATACCAAGTCATTGCCCCTTTCCTTAATGTGGTCGGAAAGAGACGACACTTGATTGCTCCTCGGACACCTCTGTAGTCGAGTAAAGCGTCGATGTTCTCGATATGCTCGTCGGGGTCGGTCGTTCCGTCGTACGAACCCAAAGGAGGGGGCTTTTCGAGTCCTCTTGGTAATTTGGCTGCCATGATCTCAAAGGATAGGGGTCCCCTGATATTATCATCGTTGCTAGAGGTGATCGTGCAGGATCTTGACAGGCGCTTCCAGTCTTGTCGCGGGGATGGAGAATTTGACCTGCTCTTCTTTGACCGTTTCGGGGATGGAGATTGAGATCGTCTTCCTTTTCAGGGAGGGGAACGACGAGCGTCCTCTTGTGACCCGTGATGATTCTTGGTCGGTACTGGTGATCAAGGTCTTCGTGGGGGTGACCGACCGCGGTTCCGTATAGAGGATTTGTCGTGGTGGCCCTTATCTTTCCTCCTTCGGGGGGAAAGGTTGCGTTGGCTTCGGTGTCTCTTGGGTGATCGAGATGATCGATGAATGGCGTCCTCTAAATGGGCTATCTTGGCACCGTGTTCCAGGAGCATGAGATGCGTTTGATTGATTGTCTCAACCAAAGCAGCAAAGTCTGATCCGGTGGGGGCGTCCACGGAAGGTATGATCTCTGGTTGGCTCTCGAGCGGTTGATCGCGCTCGGGAGATGGCGAAGCAGTCTTTCCGTCCTGACAATCTTGGACGGTTTCTTCGTGTGAGGGAGTGAAGAGGTTGCTCCCCCATTGAGCAATGAGGACACCATCAACTGTGCGGGCTTCACACGGTATGTCGTTAGCAGCTAAGGATCTTTATGAATAGTAACTTTGGTTCTTGAATTCTTTTGGTGAAAAGAACGGGAAAGTTTGTTTCCCACAGATGGCGCCACCTGATCGTACCTGGAGATCAGGATCCGATATGGCTGCGTCGAGCATGGACGAATGATGTTGATGATGGAGAAAAGATGGGGGTGTACCTGCAAAGGCACTTCGATGCTAAAGTCAGAAAACGAGCAAAAAGTGAGCAAGTATAATATTTTGTTTGGTCTAGATTTTAATACCTGACCCTCTCAAATGAGAGGGTTTATATACTGGTCCAAGTGGGTGCTCATTGGCCCAGACTGTTGGGCACGGATTTTAATTGAATGTTTCCTTTTATAATCGCGGATTTTAATACCCGGCAGTGTAGTTGTCCGACCGAGGGCAGGTCGAGCAGTCGATTTCACATCTGCGAGCATGGTCGGTTTTTTTGGACTGTTGGGCTGCGAGATAGATATGGCCCAATTCTGATGGTTGGGTCAGTCCGGAACAAATATATTTTATCCTCAAATAATATAAAAAAATATCTATTAGGACTCTATACATTTCTATAGATTAATTTCCACAATTATAAAAGGAAACATTCAATTAAAAAATCAATAAAAACAAAAATCATTGTAAAGTAAGAGACATGTCAAAATAAAGGCGGTAAAAACCTCCATTTTTCTATTAACATTATGTCAATTTATAAAACCACCATAATTTATTGTATGTAGTGGCGGTTTTACTAATCGCCATTTTAAAATTGCCATATTTCATGCATTTTTTGTAGTGTTTTTATGGTAAGCTACTTTTTACGGTTTTGTTTTTCGTAGTTTCGAGTTAACGTTTCGACATAATTTTGAGGCAGTTCTGGTTTTGTAGTTTCAATATTTATTTTAAATACTAGCATACAACATTATGCAGCTAAGTGGATGAATGTTTATCTGTTAAAAATACAGATAAATAGAGCATTTAGTCTTACGCGCAAGGTGTTCAATATATTTCTTTAACCAATTTCTCGCCTCTTTTTATTTCATTAGGTTGAATCATTTTTGTTTTTTATGATTGCAGTCTTTAAATTTTTTCCCAGGATTCAAAAAATTTCTGGCTTCGCCACTGCCTATAACAATACAATGCACCACTTCATGAAGTGTTGTCCATTTTGAATTTGAAATTCAAACTTTCAGTAGCCCGAGACGAATTTAGCCACAACTTCCATTGGTGGATGTTTAGTGAAAAAACCAACCAAAATTATTTTCAGACAGATTAAAGGCAACTTCCATTGGTGGATGTTTAGTGCAAAACCGAAATTCCTACAGACAGATTTGAAAACAATTTGCACTTTTGTCTATGGGGCACTTTTATCCTCTTTAACTTTGTCATATTTGAACACATTGTAATACCTCAAAATTTGCCCTCTCATATCCTCAACATTTTGCATAGCATTTAGCATACATAGATTCATAAAATAACCAAAAACATTGCATCATGGGTAGCATGGCTGAGGCATAGGTATGTGATCAATGATTGGAGCAATTGAAGGCTATACAAAGGAAACCAAAGGGCCACAAAGCTTCTCAACCTTGTGCAAAGGGTTCACAATATCCCACAATTTTTCATTTGAAGCCACAAGCCATGGGAAGATTTGGATTGATCAAAGGAGGCAAGCAGTGCAACATCTCCTGATGAAAAAGGCCAAATTAGGGTTTCACCTATACTGGGCTTCTCCATGAATTTTTGATTCAAAGTGGATTCCTTTGTCTTATATATGATGTCAAGTGCCTAGGGTTCAAATTTCATCCACAAAATCATTTTGGAAGAGGTTCAATTGGCCAGATGACTGAAAATCGAAGAATCGGGGAAAAGGCAACCGAGCTAGGTAAAAAAGGTCGACTCCTGACTTTTAAGATCAAAATCATGAAATTAGGGTTACAATGATCCTATGGTTCGAATATGGTCAAGAAATGATGGAGGAATCATAAAAAAATCAAGAAAAAAAATCTTTTGAAAAATGGTTGATTTCACCTTTCCCTCCACTTTTCCTTCCACTCTCCTTCCACATTTCCTTTCATTCTTTCCCTTTTGTTTTTCCACTTCAATTCCACTCCATTTCCCTTGGATGCTTCTACCGTGTTCCACAACCTTCTAGAGTATTCCATGGAATATTCCAAGGAATATTGAATATTCCTTCTCCAACCCTAACCCTAACTAACTACAAACCTAACTCCATTCCTAAACCTAACTCCATTCCCAAACCTAGCTCCAAGCCTAACCCCTATATAATCATTAATCATTTCAATGCAAAAGGTTCCCAAAATTTTCACTCTCTCACAATTTCTAGAATCACTTTTTCTCTCTCACTTTTTCCTCCATTTTTCCCTTTTCACCAAAGCTTTTTTTGAAGAAGCTCTTCAAGTTTCACATTGAAACTTGAAGATCTTAAAGCTTAGCCTCCAACCTCCATTGAATGGTGGATTGTAGAAGAATAAGCTACTAATTTTTGTCAAGATTTCGACTTATCGGAAGTGCAAAAAGGCTCAAGCATCAAGAACGCATTTATTTTGCAGATTCGCGGTTTTCTTGGTTTTCTCTTCGATCAACCTCCGATTCTTGCAACATCCACTAAAGCACTTCTCCGCTTCGTAGGTTGGTGATCTAACTCACTTTTCCTTTAAGTTATTCTCTTCATCTTTCCATTTTAGCATTCTTTAAGTGCTTTTCGTATTACTTATGGTTGATTATGTTTTCGTTACGTTTTGCTTGCGATTTGTGGTTTTTGATGGATTAGAAGTTGGGTTGTAGCTTGTTATAGGTTCTAGCATGTGTTAATAAGCCCTAATTGAGTATAAATTCATTTTAGCATGATTAGGTGGGGGTTAGGGTTGTTTAGAAGTAAGATTGTGGCCAAAAGCACTTATTTCAAAAGTATTTTTCACTTTCTGTTCAGCATTAACCGGTTAACGGTTTGGTTAACCGGTTAACGCATGCGTTTTTGGCCAAATTTAGTGTTGTCTGGGGTCCGTTAACGGGTTAACCGTTTGGTTCACCGGTTAACACTGTTAGTTTTTGGTTTTTTAGCTTATTTTCTTGCTCAATCTTGCTTCCTAGTGCTTCTAAGGTTCATGTATGTTTAGGTATTGATTTTAGGGAATTTTTGGGTCTATTTCCAGTAGCCGATTCATTTGTTTCGAGTCGTTTCGACATAATTCCGTTCACTTTTCCATGTTTTGTGTTAAATGTGTAAATGTGATATAATTGATTCTTGATGTGTTTTGTAACACCCCAAAAATCTAAATTTAATTATTTAGTCATTTATTTAATTAATTTAGAAAAATTGGAGAGTTTGGATTAATTAGAGAATTTTGGAGAAAAAGAGTATTTTTATATAATAAGGATAAATAGTGTTTTATTATACTATTTTATTATTATTATTAAAAATATATTAAAGAAAAAGGGTAAGGTGGTCCTTTTGTGAAATATATGAGGGTAAAGTGGGAAAAGACTCAACTGGAATGTGTTTTGGTAAAAAGGAATACACGATCAGTTTTCTCATTTGGTTTTCTATCGTGTTTGGTGAAGTGCTCTGAAGAAAGAGGAAGCTCAGAGTCAGGAGGCTGTGGAGAACCCCAGAGAAGAGTGTAAAGCGAAGAAATTCTCTAAGGTATGGGGAGTTTTTATAATCTATTGTAAATGTGTAGGAATTGGACTATGAATAAATTAGGATTGTATGAGTTTATGAGTTTTAGGGGTTTTGATTTAGGTGGAGTTTATGAGAGAAATCTTGATGAATTAGAGTGATTAGAATGAGTTACAATCATATAATTGTTTGTATAATTGTTATCTTGATGTTATTGATGTTTGATTGATGTTTTTGAATGGTTTGTGTGTGTTTTGATGTGAAACCCGTAATGGGAATTGGGGGTTTTTGGTGTTGAAGTAGTCTGCAATTGTGTAGCAGAGAGTTGCTGGAAAACGTGCGTTAACCGGTTAATGCTATGGGTTAACCGGTTAACCATTGTAATTTTTGGTGAATTTCTGGAATTTCGTAGGCGTTAACCGGTTAACGCTATGGGTTAATCGGTTAACACTGTTTGAGTGGCATTTTTAAATTCTTTAAAAATCCGTAACTTTCAAACCGTAAATCCGATTCGCATTCCGTTTGAAGCGTCGGAAAGAGCATAAACTGAACTTTATTTTGATGAATAAAAATGAGAAAAATGCAATAGTTTTTATAAATAAATTTATGAAATAACCTTGTAATTGCCTCATAATTTACCGGGTACGGGTCAATTCTTGATGTGTTAGAGTAGTTGTAGAATCAGTGTTCTGGGTGTAATGTCATGATGATATATATGATTATTTGATGATTGGTTTGCTGATGAGAAATGAATGATGCGAATTATTTTGATGAATTTTTACGATGTAGCGCATCATTGCATTTCATAACATTGACGATGGGGCTTCGACCTATTTTATTGCTTCAATCCCATTGTGTGGATTGAAGTGTCTCGATGATTTACGATGTGCTCCTTTATGGAGGGTTGATGGTCATGTATCCATCTCACGATGAAAATGGTACCACATGCATATTGCATATTAGGATGTTAGAATTGCATATTCTGGATGAATTTCATGACTGTGTTGGTGTTGCTTAATTTCATGATCGTGTTGTTGTTGTTGCTGAATTTTATAGTTTATGATGTCATGATATGTTGTACTAATGTATTTATGTTCTATAATTTTGTACGTTTATGATATATTATGATTACTCACCCTGCCTGCTTGGAAATGTTGCCTCTTTCGTGGGTAACTTGCAGATGATAAAGAATAGGCTTGCAGTGCAAGAAGATTTTTTCATGAGTCTCGGAGCGTGCTTTAGTGTTCCTTAGAAGTGGTTCTGGTCTATGTGTCCTGCTCTGTGTCATGTAAAACTGGGATGGGTTTTCTTTTGCTAAACTGTTTTCAGTTATGTTATTATTTGGATAAATGTTTTTCCTATTTTATGATGTTAAATTTCGGATGGTGAAAATTATGTTTTATGAAGTAAAAATTATGATTTTGAAATATGAAGTTTAAATTCCGCTGCGAAATGCTATATGTTATTCTTGATGTTGATTAACCCGTGTTACGGGACAGGTCACTGTTTGTTCGATTTATGATGAAATGTGATACTCTTCTCGATGATTACTCTGATATTATTTAAATATTTTGTTTTGGGGTAGAAGGGTGTTACATTAGTGGTATCAGAGCAGGTCGGTCTGTCCGGCCAAGTCTTGTTGTTGTCAGTCTGTTGTCAAGTCGTTATTTACTTAACGATTATTCTCTTTTGATGTGGTAAGTGTTGTGCAGAATGGCTGGAAACAACACGCGTGCTCTCGCTGATGCTATTGCAGCTCTTGCTCAGACTACTGCTCGTAGCAATGCACATGATGAGTTTCGTGCCTTGGAGAAATTCCAGAGGAATAATCCATTTGTGTTTGAAGGAACTCATGACCCGGCGAGCACACAGAAGTGGCTCAAGGCAATTGAGAAGATTTTCAGAGTGATGGCATGTGCTGACGCACAGAAAGTTCAATTCGGGACTCATATGTTGTCTGAGGAAGCTGAAGACTGGTTGGATAATACTCGTCAGCGTCTAGAGGATGAGGTTGTTGTGGTGACTTGGACTGTGTTTAAGGCGGAGTTCCTTAAGAAGTATTTTTCGGAAGATGCTCGTGGTAAGTTGGAGGTAGAATTCCTTGAATTGAAGCAAGGAAACATGACAGTGGCAGAGTATGCTGTCAAATTTGAAAGGCTGGTGAAGTTTTGTCCTCACTACAACAGGGCAGATGCTGAACTTTCCAAGTGCCTTAAGTTTGAGAATGGGCTGAGACCTTAAATTAAGCAGGGAATTGGATGCCAATAAATTCGCAAGTATACAAAGTTGGTCGATAAGAGCCGTATTTATGACGAGGATAGCCGAGCTCGGTCAGCTCACTATAAACAGCTGAGTGAGAAGAAAGACAAGAGTCAGTATAGAGGGAAACCTTATGTGACTACTGGTGATAAAGGGAAGCAGAAGGCATCTGATGAGAAGAAGCAAAGTAGGGGAGCTGCTAATGTACCTGTTAAGTGTTACAAGTGTGGAGAGGCAGGTCATAAGGCCGATGTGTGTACCGCCAGAGTTATGAAATGTTACCGTTGTGGTAAGCTTGGGCATAAGATGAGTGATTGTCCTAATGAGGGCCCAACCTGTTACAATTGTGGTGAACAGGGGCATATCAGCGCCCAATTCCAGAAACCAAAGAAGAATGCTGCTACTGCTCAGAATGCTGGGAGAGTTTTTGCGTTAGCTGGTTCAGAAGCTCCAAAGAAGGACAACTTGATCATAGGTACCTGTTTTATTAATAATACTGAGTTGATTGCTATTATTGACAATGGAGCTACACATTCATTTATTTCTCTTGAGTGTGCTAATAGATTGGGTTTAAAGTTGTCTAATATGAACGGTAATATGATAATAGAGACTCATGCTAATGGTTCTGTGACTACCATGCTTGTTTGTTTGAAGTGTCTTTTGACAATTTTTGAGAAGAATTTTGTGATGGATTTTGTGTGCCTACCATTACACCAAATCGATGTTATCCTTGGTATGAACTGGTTGGAATTCAATTATGTTCATATTAACTGTTATAGTAAGACAGTGAAGTTCCCTGAATTGAGCGAGAATGGTGAGTTGATGTTTTTATCTGCTAGGAAAGTGGATGAACTTGTATTGGATGAAGCTTTGATTATTGCAGTGTCTGCATCATTGCAAGTTGATGATAAGACTGTCAGCGCTGAGTTGCCTATGGTTTGTGAATTTCAAGATGTGTTTCCTTGTGATATAAGTGATTTACCACCGGAACGTGAAATTAATTTTTCTGTGGACTTAGTGCCGGGTACGAGTCCTGTCTCGATGGCTCCTTATAGAATGTCGGCTTTAGAGTTGAATGAGTTGAAGAAACAATTAGAAGAATTGTTAGAGAAGAGGTTCATTAGACCCAATGTTTCTCCTTGGGGTGCTCCGGTGTTGCTCGTTAAGAAGAAGGATGGTAGTATGAGATTGTGTGTTGATTACCGACAGTTGAATAAAGTGACTATCAAGAATAAGTATCCACTTCCGAGGATCGATGATTTGATGGATCAGCTAGTAGGTGCTTGTGTCTTTAGTAAAATTGATCTGAGGTCTGGTTATCATCAGATTCGAGTTAAAGTTGATGATATTCCGAAGACAACTTTCAGGAAGAGATATGGGCATTACGAGTATACGGTGATGCCATTTGGGGTTTCTAATGCGCCTGGTGTGTTTATGGAATATATGAATAGGATCTTTCATTAGTATCTTGATAAATTCGTGGTGGTTTTCATAGATGATATCTTGGTATATTCTAAATTAGAAAAGAACATGCCGAGCATTTGAGGGTTGTGTTGCAAGTGTTGAAAGAAAAGAAATTGTTTGCTAAATTATCTAAGTGTGAGTTCAGGTTAAAGGAAGTGAGTTTCCTCGGCCATGTAATTTTAAGTGGTGGAATTTCGGTGGATCCTTCAAAGATTGATGCGGTATTGTAGTGGGAGACTCCGAAGTCAGCTACATAAATTCGTAGTTTTCTTTGGTTGGCTAGTTACTATCGTAAGTTCATTGAAGGTTTTTCTAAGATAGCTTTACCGTTGACGCAATTGACTAGGAAGGGTAAAGCGTATCTGGGGGATGTTTCTTGTGAAGAGAGTTTCTTAGAACTGAAGAAAAGATTAACGACCGTGCCAGTGTTGGTCTTACCGAATCCAGATGAGTCCATTGTTGTTTATTGTGACGCTTCCAAGATGGGTCTTGGTGGAGTTTTGATGCAGGATAATAAGGTGGTTGCTTATGCTTCTAGACAGTTAAGAGTTCATGAGAGGAACTATCCTACGCACGACTTAGAGTTATCAACTGTGGTGTTTGTGCTTAAGATTTGGAGGCACTACTTGTTTGGTTCGAAATTTGAAGTATTCAGTGATCACAAAAGTTTAAGGTACTTGTTTGATCAGAAAGAGTTTAATATGAGACAGAGGCGGTGGCTTGAATTATTGAAAGATTTTGATTTTGATTTGAATTACCATCCTGGTAAGGCAAATGTTGTGGCTGATGCTTTGAGTAGGAAGTCGTTGCATATTTCAATGCTTATGGTGAAAGAATTGGAAATGATCGAGCAATTCAGAGATATGAGCTTGTTGTGTGAAACTACTACTGATAGTGTGAAATTGGGAATGTTAAAGCTGACCAGTGAGATTTTGGAAGAGATTCGTAAGGGTCAGAAATCTGATTTGAAATTAGTTGATCAATTGATGTTGGTTGATCAAGGTAATGCAGGTGACTTTCGAGTTGATGAAGATGGAGTTTTGAGATTCCGAGATAGAGTATGTGTTCCGGATATTATAGGAATTAAAAAGAGTATTTTACAAGAGGGGTGCAAGAGTCGACTGAGTATTCATCCTGGTGCTACGAAGATGTATCAGGATTTACGCAGGTTGTTTTGGTGGCCGGGTATGAAAAGAGACATTGCTGAATTTGTATATGCTTGTTTGACATGTCAGAAGTAAAAGATAGAACATCAGAGACCTTCAGGTATGATGCAACCATTGAATGTTCCTGAGTGGAAATGGGATAGTATTTCCATGGATTTCGTGACTGGGTTACCTAAGACTGCTAGAGGTAATGATTCGATTTGGGTAATTATTGACCGGTTAACTAAGTCGGCACACTTCTTGCCGATGAAGATTAACCATTCCATGCAAAGGTTAGCTGCGATTTATATAGAGGAAATTGTGAAGTTGCATGGTGTACCTTCAAGTATTGTATCAAATAGAGATCCGCGGTTTACGTCGAGGTTTTGGAAGAGTCTGCAGGATGCCTTGGGTACTAAGCTGAGGATGAGTTCTTCTTATCACCCGCAAACGGATGGCCAGACGGAAAGAACAATCCAATCTTTAGAAGATTTGCTGAGAGCTTGTGTATTAGATCAAGGAGGGTCTTGGGATAGTCATTTGTCGTTGGTCGAGTTTACGTACAATAATAGTTTTCATGCTAGTATCGGGATGGCTCCATATGAGGCGTTGTATGGTAGACATTGTCGTACTCCATTATGTTGGTATGAGTCAGGAGAGAGTTTAGTGCTTGGGCCAGAGATTGTCCAAGAAACAAATGAAAAGATAAAAATGATTCAGGAAAGGATGAAAACGTCACAGAGTCGTCAAAAGAGTTATCACGATAAGAGAAGGAAAGCACTTGAGTTCCAAGAGGGAGATCACATGTTCTTAAAAGTTACTCCTATGACTGGTGTGGGAAGAGATTTGAAGTCTAGAAAGCTCACTCCACATTTTGTCGGTCCGTATCATATTATGCAGAGGATAGGGGAAGTGGCCTATTAAGTGGCTTTACCTCCCTCTCTTGCGAATTTACATGATGTATTCCATGTATCGCAGTTGACGAAGTACATTTCGGACCCGTCGCATGTAATTCAGATAGATGATGTCCAGGTGAGAGATAATCTGACGATTGAAACTTTACCAGTGATGATTGATGGTAGAGAATTGAAGACCCTACGAGGCAAGGAAATTGCTTTAGTGAAGGTATTATGGGGAGGACCAGCTGGAGAAAGTTGGACTTGGGAACAGGAAGATCAGATGAAAGAGTCGTATCCGACACTGTTTACTCCAGGTAATTTTCGAGGACAAAAATTCTTTAAGTAGGGGAGAGTTGTAACATCCCGAAAATCTAAATTTAATTATTTAGTCATTTATTTAATTAATTTATAAAAATTGGAGAGTTTGGATTAATTAGAGAATTTTGGAGAAAAAGAGTATTTTTATATAATAAGGATAAATAGTGTTTTATTATACTATTTTATTTTTATTATTAGAAATATATTAAAGAAAAAGGGTAAGGTGGTCCTTTTGTGAAATATATGAGGGTAAATAGGGAAAAGACTCAACTGGAATGTGTTTTGGTAAAAAGGAATACACGATCAGTTTTCTCATTTTGTTTTCTATCGTGTTTGGTGAAGTGCTCTGAAGAAAGAGGAAGCTTAGAGTCAGGAGGCTGTGGAGAACCCCAGAGAAGAGTGTAAAGCGAAGAAATTCTCTAAGGTATGGGGAGTTTTTATAATCTATTGTAAATGTGTAGGAATTGGACTATGAATAGATTAGGATTGTATGAGTTTATGAGTTTTAGGGGTTTTGATTTAGGTGGAGTTTATGAGAGAAATCTTGATGAATTAGAGTGATTAGAATGAGTTACAATCATATAATTGTTTGTATAATTGTTATCTTGATGTTATTGATGTTTTTGAATGGTTTGTGAGTGTTTTGATGTGAAACCCGTAATGGGATTTGGGGGTTTTTGGTGTTGAAGCAGTCTGGAATTATGTAGCAGAGAGCTGCTGGAAAACGTGCGTTAACCGGTTAACGTTATGGGTTAACCGATTAACCATTGTAATTTTTGGTGAATTTATGGAATTTCGCAGGCGTTAACCGGTTAACATTGTTTGAGTGGCATTTTTAAATTCTTTAAAAATCCGTAAATTTCAAACCGTAAATCCGATTCGCATTCCGTTTGAAGCGTCAGAAAGAGCATAAACTGAACTTTATTTTGATGAATAAAAATGAGAAAAATGCAATAGTTTTTATAAATGAATTTATGAAATAACCTTGTAATTGCCTCATAATTTACCGGGTACGGATCAATTCTTGATGTGTCAAAGTAGTTGTAGAACCAGTGTTCTGGGTGTAATGTCATGATGATATATATGATTATTTGATGATTTATTGGTTAATGAGAAATGAATGATACGAATTATTTTGATGAATTTTTACGATGTAGCGCTTCATTGCATTTCATAACATTCACGATGGGGCTTCGACCTATTTTATTGCTTCAATCCCATTGTGTGGATTGAAGTGTCTCGATGATTTACGATGTGCTCCTTTGTAAAGGGTTCATGGCCATGTATCCATCTCACGATGAAAATGGTACCACATGCATATTGCATATCAGGATGTTAGAAATGCATATTCTGGATGAATTTCATGACTGTGTTGGTGTTGCTTAATTTCATGATCGTGTTGTTGTTGCTGAATTTTATAGTTGATGATGTCATGGTATGTTGTACTAATGTATTTATGTTCTATAATTTTGTACGTTTATGATATATTATGATTACTCACCCTGCCTGCTTGGAAATGTTGCCTCTTTCGTGGGTAACTTGTCGATGATAAAGAATAGGCTTGCAGTGCAAGAGGAGTTTTTCATGAGTCTCGGAGCGTGCTTTAGTGTTCCTTAGAAGTGGTTCTGGTCTATGTGTCCTGCTCTGTGTCATGTAACACTGGGATGGGTTTTCTTTTGCTAAACTGTTTTCAGTTATGTTATTATTTGGATAAATGTTTTTCCTATTTTATGATGTTAAATTTTGGATGGTGAAAATTATGTTTTATGAAGTAAAAATTATGATTTTGAAATATGAAGTTTAAATTCCGCAGCGAAATGCTATATGTTATTCTTGATGTTGATTAACCCGTGTTACGGGACATGTCACTGTTTGTTCGATTTATGATGAAATGTGATACCCTTCTCGATGATTACTCTGATATTATTTAAATATTTTGTTTTGGGGTAGAAGGGTGTTACATGTTTTGCTACACTTTAATCATTTGTTTCACATGTTAAGTGCTTGCTTAGATTCAAAATGTGCTTCAAGATGATTGTCATTGCTTGCTTGATTGATAAAGTGATTAAATGCCATGTTGATTTTTTGCCAAAAGTGATTAAATACTTCACATGTTCATGCAAGTTTCTTGTGCTTAATTGATCATATCTTAACATGAGTTCAATTCTGATTTTTATGCCATGCATGTGTAACAATTAATGCTTGTAGTGATACTTGTTCAATCTCATGATAAAATGCTCATTTGCGCAACATGAAAAAGTGTGGTTGTTCTTGTTGATCATTGTTCCTTTTAATAAAATAAATGATGTAAATAAATTCACATGTTTGAGTTCATTTTGTGATGTGTGTAGATCCATGTTAATTCACATTAATGTGTTGTTTATCATTCACTTTGTGCACATAAATAAAAATGATCAAATCTGCCCCATGTTTTCGTAGCTGTTTGTTAACATAGGTGCTGTAAAATATGTGCTGTTTGTTATGTCTGCATGTTGTATGTGACTTTTTACACCTACTTTTATGTTGTATGCTGGCTGTAAAAGGTTGCTTTGTGTTATGCATTGTTTTGGTAGCTGTTGTTACTTTAGAGGTTGTAGTAGGTGCTGAATTTTTGTTTTAGCATTTTTTTAGTTTTCTAGAATTAAGATAGAGTTTAGATTGAGTCCTAGAGTTATTAAGATTTAATTGGTGTGGGTTTGCTTTATTATTTTTAATAAAATGCACACTAATCTTTGTTTTGTAGGGAGGGAAAGGTATGTTTCCTTACACCTTATCCTTTATTTTTATTTTTATGCATTTAATTCATTTTTTTCCTTCCATATTTGTGATTGGTAGGTTTCCCTTTTGTTAGGACCAACTTATCTTCCTTAGGAAGTAAGTTGCATCCTTTTTCTTCTCTCTTTTCCTTTTGCTCTTTAGGATTAGAAAAGCCCCACTCACCATTAGGACCACCATTTTAATAAATAACTTAGGGTTGCGTCTTAGTCCCCCCTTAACTTTTATCCTTTTCCGATTGAGTCTTCTTTTCTCATCTCCAAACAAAATCCAAAAAGACTTAATAAATGCATGAAAGGATCCCTTGTGTATAGCCTTATTCCATGGGGAACTTACATTCATTCCATCTTGGAATAATGTAAGCTTGTCTAGCATGATGTACAAGTCTCATCAAGGGGTTGTTTCACAAAGAAAAATTTAAAAGAAACTTCTTCACAAAAGCTACAAAAACACTTAATAAAGTTCAACAAGCTAGTGAACTTAGACCCTAATCCTTGGAAACAAGTCTTAGATAAATTCTCCTTGCTTGGTGTGCTTGTTCTATTATTCCTGCTTGGAATGTAGTAGCAAGTACACATTCCATGGAAAAGAGTTTGAATTCACTTCCTTGTGCCAAATTCAAAATAAAACTCTTAAAAAGCAAACAACAAACAATAAGCAACTATCCTGCAGGAACTTCTCTTTCTCATCTCATTCATTCTGAACGCGAACTTGCGACGACTTGTATCGCATGCAAGACGGTAAACGCACTCGTACCAGACGAGCCTGCAACACCTGAGCATAGACATACGCAGTTCCAGCCATAAAAAACACAAATAAATAGTTCCCGCCTTAGTTAGGCGAACTACGTCGACTCTGATCCTCATTATCCTGATGAGGTACGTAGGCAGCGGGGTAGGGCCCATTCGAGCACATTCTTTATTTTCCCTACATTTTCCCCATCCTTTCTTTCCATTCCAATTCCCTTTCTCATTTTCTCATTCCCATTCCAGTTAGCAGTTCATTTGTTCAACAACTTCTTATTTTCTCACCTTTTGAAACAAGCAAGCAAGCGTGGATCCCGTCGGGTACGGCAGACGATATGGGGTGCTAATACCTTCCCAGGTCGTAACCGACTCCCGAACCCAGATATTTGGTTCGCAGGACCTTGTTCTTTCCTTCTTCCTCAGGTTTGTGCAGCATTACATTTCCCATTCTTTTGGGATAAAAATGCCTGGCTGGCGACTCTACCTTTTCCACGCCACTTTCTTGTTTGTACTAGGATGAAAATCCTGGGAGCGACACACACCCATGGAATTGATTGTCCATGATTTCCAGCAATCCTCCACTTGTTCTAATAATGACAAGTCTAATTCCAGAAAATAAAGTATGAAGAGTGTCAATACAGTTAGGTATCTTTCGATTTCAAACATACCCTTAGTGAGGAAAATGCAAGGTTTAACCGGACTGTTAGGTAGCAGTGCGTTAAAACCATTAATACATATGATTAGACCGATGTTACCTTGTAAACACCCCAAATGTGCCCTCTCTTTTTTCTCACACCTTGGCTTGTGATCCTTCATATTGCATTGCATAAGCATACCATCTCACACTGCATAGTTATTTCACTACATAAGATGCATAACTAGGGTTTGTGATCATATGAATCTTAGAAGTGGTTTGAGATATCTCAGAGGCCATGAAGCATGCCAAGAGGGTCCATGAGTGTTCTATAATTATATTATACCTCCAAGTTTGCTTTAAAGTCACAAAATCTCAGAGGATTGCACAGCTACCCAGACAGGCTTAGGGTTTCCTACACAGATGACCAGAAATTAGGATTTTGGGTTTGAGGCCCTTACACTTAAAATTTTGTCCATTCTTGATTCTATTGGTCTATATATGTTATAAGGAGCATGTGTATCAAATTTGAAGAAAAAATTCATTGTGGAAGCCATCTGATCAAATGGTAACTTGTTGTGCAAGAAAAGTCAGAATTAGGGCATCTGAGGCCTCCAACAAGGGTCCCAAAGGGTCATCATCATCAATTTCAGGTCCTATGACTTTCATTTGGTCTTAGAAATGTTTGAAAGATCACAAGATTGAAGAATTTTGAGCCATTGCAAAAGTTGCCATTTTTGGACATGACTTGTAATGAAAACTTTCCATTCTGGGAAAGATTTTCAACCTCCTCTTTCTTGATAAAAAAGGTTTCAAATGAATTTTCTTCAAACATGAAAGTTGTAGATTGGATCTTCCCATTTTCAAAAAGTACAAGAACTCCTCTTGATTCATCCTAGAACTCATGATATGGCAAGTCAAAGTTGGGAAAAATCTTGTAATTTTCAAGTTCAAGTCAAAGAGGGAAATGTGCAAAAGTGAATTTCAGGCTTCTACATGACTTCTAATCCACTCAAATACACCATGGCATGATCAAACAACATCTCAAAGTCAGAATTGAGCCTTGAACCAAAGGATTCCATGACTTGTTTCTCAAGAAATCACAAAGTTGCAAGATTGCAAAACCTATGCAAACTCTTGATCCAAGCCATACAACTCACAACATTCGATCCTAAGGCCCTCCTTAAAACCAACTGAGGCAGCTCAAGCCCTCAAATCAGCTCTGCCATGGCCCATACCTCAAGTACACAACTTTTGACTTTTTGGCAAATTGAGCCATGTCATTCCCACAGTGGATATCTACTCTTCTGACTCATTCCAATTGTTTATGCATTGCATAAGGATCATAAAACACAATACACAAGAGCTCAGAAGACACACACACTCAGATTGCACAAAAATTCCCAAAAACTTACTCTCTTCGATTCTCTCAATCCAACCATCAAACTTCAAATATTTCTTCACCAATCAACCACACATCACTCATAGAACAAATCCCACCCCTCACAGTGGCCTGAAACACAACACACAAGAACCTCATTTTTTGCCATATCAGAACTGAACCTCTCAGCTAGCCAGTTTAAACTCCATTCAAGCATTTCATTAGCTTCAGGGGGACCAGAGGAGCAATTTTGCACAAAAGGGATGCTTTGAAAGTTCAAGTTTGAAAAGCTTTAGTTCAGGTAGCCTCCAAGAACATTTTTTTCCCGAACTTCTTTTTCTTGATATAAATTGAACCTACATGTTATCTTGATCATCATGATATGTTTAGAATTGAAAATGAGTGAAAAATGAGTATGTTATGATGTTCTGAAAGTTTATCCGTGAATTTGTTTTTGTTTCGATTCTCTTGATTCACTTGTTATAAATTCCATTTGATTGTTGATTTGAGTTGAGTGAAGTTAGGGGAGTCTTTCTGGGTAGGTTAGAGGGCTTGGGGTGGCTTGGGGGAGAAGATAGGGTTTAGGGTTGGCCGAAGAAGATGACCGGAGCACTGTTCCGGTCATTTGAGAGTAATTAGGGTTAGGGTGCCCAGATTGAACCACAACCATCAGATCTTGTTTTAATTAGTGAGTGGACGGCCCAGATATGTCATTAACCCTAATTATATTTAATTAATTTAAAACATAATTAATTAAATCAGAGTGAATACTGGCCCTTGGATCACGCGCGTATATTAAGTTTGAACCTGGACCCTTAGATTCCCATACCTTCAGTCAAGCTGACTTGCAATCTCAGCCTTTGATTCAGTTTCCACGCAATCTGAGCCATCCATTGTAATTACTTTGCATATTTATTTTATTTATTTCATTTTGTTTTCCTTTATTTATTTAGAATAACAAATATTTCTAAAATTATAATCTTTTGCACTTTAACTTTAAATAATTTTTAGAAACCAAAAACATTTTTTATTTTTAAATTTTGCATTAAAAATATTTTTTTAAATCATTTAATTGTATTATTTAATTAATTAATTCATTTTAATTAATTATGCTCCCTTGTGGAGGGTTGATGGTCATGTATCCATCTCATGGTGAAAATGGTACCACATGCATATTGCATATCAGGATGTAGAATTGCATATTTTGGATGAATTTCATGACTGTGTTGGTGTTGATTGATTTCATGATAGTGTTGCGGTTGATGCTGAATTTTGTAGTTGACGATGTCATGATATGTGTATTAATTTATTTATGATTCTATATTCTTGTAAGTTTATGATATAGTATGTTTACTCACCCTGCCTGCTTGGAAATGTTGCCTCCTTCGTGGGTAACTTGCAGATGTCGAAGAATAGTCCTTCAGTGCAATAGGAGTAATGCATGAGTCTCGGAGCGTGCTTTAGTGTCCCTTAGGAGTGGTTCTGGTTATGTGTCCTGCTCTGTGTCATGTAACACTGGGATGGGTTTCTTTTGTTAAACTGTTTTCAGCATGTTGTTATCTGGATAATGTTTTCCATTTTACGATGTTAAATTCAGGATGGTGAAAATGATTTTTATGAAGTTTTGAAATATGAAGTTAAATTCCGCTGTGAAATGATTTATGGTATTTTGATGTTGATTAACCCGTGTTAAGGGACAGGACACTGTTTGTGTTTATTTATGATGAAAATGTGATACCCTTTTAGATGATTACTCTGATAATATTTAAATATTATGTTTTGGGTAGAAGGGTATTACACCTTGGGTCACGCGCGTATCTTAAGTTTGAACCTGAACCCTTAGATTCCCATACCTTCAGTCAAGCTGACTTGCAATCTCAGCCTTTGATCTAGTTTCCACGCAATCTGAGCCATCCATTGTGATTACTTTGCATTTTTATTTTATTTATTTCATTTTGTTTTCCTTTATTTATTTAAAATAGCAAATCATTTTCTAAAATTATAATCTTTTGCAGTTTCACTTAAAATAATTTTCAGAAACCAAAAACATTTTTATTTTTAAATTTTGCATTAAATATATATTTTTAATCATTTAATTGTATTATTTAATTAATTAATTCATTTTAATTAATTAAAAATACTTTTAGGTATTTAAAAATCACCAAAAAAATCATGAAGTATTCTTACATATTTAGAACAATTTACAAACTCATCTTACAAATTTATTTTAGGGTTTGATCATGTTTTTACAATTAACCATGAATTAGGGTTTCCAAATTTCCTATTTTTCTAACCCTAACTTCAAAAATCCATTTCTGATCAACCAAGATGAGTTTGCACATGGTTCTTTATGCATTCTTTCACACATTGCATGTAGTATCTAGGGCATTTAACTCATATTTTTGCATTTCATTTTCTATTTGTTTGGCATTTTTCATGAAGAAGTACCCAAAACCCTAGCCTAATTTAGAAAAACCATAACTTGACTTTGGTATAGCTTCTAACCTCCATCTTTGGGGAGTGATCTTATGTGTGTTTAGGGTTAATTTGGTTGCATTTTCAAAAAATTTATCATGTGTTATCCTTCTGTTGTGAACATGTGCATCTCATACTTTCTTAAAACCCTAATTTGCCATGTTCATTTGCATTCATCTTTGATACCTTCATCATATGAACTTGTCATGACATCTCATGCATTTGTATGTCATTTTAGATACCTTAGGACATGTATGAACATTGTTTGATCATTGTTGCATCCATTTGGTATGTTTTGCATTTATTACTTCTTATGTGTATTCATGTGAATTCAAGCTTCTAACATGCCTTCCTTTGCATCCCATCTCTTGTATGATCATGAATAAACATTGCACATGTCTTTGCATCATTTCGTAACACATTTGCATTGTGTTTTCACTTCTGGTCTTGATCATTGCATCTTCATTTTCCTTATCTCCTTTCATTTCACATCTTATGCATTCATACTAACCATTTCAGGGGCTTCAGGTAAGTTGTTTGGGATGTGGATTTGCCTACACATCCAACCTCTTATTATCTCTTCATTTGCATCTTTATTTGTCTTTGAAGTGAGTTTTACTCACTTATGCTATCTCTTGCTCCCTTTCTTTCTCTTAGGTTACTTAACTTCTTCACGAAGTAAGTAACCTATTCTCTTTTCTCTTCTCTTTTCATCTGCTTCTTCTTCCTTGGTGGCCATCTGAAGATCTTTCTTTAAGCCTCACAAACCATAGGAATATCCAAGCATGATAACTTTAGGGTTGTACATAGTATCCCCTAGTTTTTACCTTTGAGACTCCTTAAGTCTCTGCTTCTTATCTCATAATCAAGGCTAAACAGTTAAAGTTTTAAGACTCTGAATTAGGGTTATGCCTGTATCCTTGTCTTAGGATGGACTAACCATAGTGTTCAATGGACAAGTCCCCCTCAGGTTTAGTCTTACAAACATAAAATCCATTTCTTAATCCCACCTTTAATTAAAATCCACTTTAATAAAGACTTGTTATATAATGATTTTAATCCCTAACTATGGATTAAGTTGAGGAGTCTTCCTCATCTGAAGTGTTCTCATCTATTATCCTTCTCTTAGTATGGTGTAATGAGTTCACTAATCCTTGATTAAAGATTAAACTCATTACGTAACATAAAAAAATTCCAAAAGCACTTAATAATCACAAGTAGGTTATTGATCTTAATCCTGCATCATTAGGGTTATTAAGTTGAGATTTTCATCTCATACTTAAGTAGACTCATTATCCCTAATCAGGGGTGATATAATGAGTTTACGACCCTTGGTTAAGGCTTAAGCTCATTATCTTATGAAAAACACCAAAAACAATAAAAAAAATGAAAACACAAAAACAAACAATAAAGGTCTCCTCCGGGATTCTTTTCTCATCACATTCACTCTGAAAACGAGAACTCGCTTCTTCTGTCTAATGCAAGATAGTTAGCACTCGAGCCAGACGAGTCACACACTTGAGCATAGACAAGCAAGCAGTTCACAACAAAAACTCCAAGTCTTTTTGAGTCGAACTACGGTGTTCTGACTTCCTCATTGCACGAGACGTTACGTAGGAATAACTTAATAATTATCGAACAAAAGTCTCTTTGTCCTCCCCCCCTCTCCTCCTCCCATTTCTCT
The DNA here is from genome assembly GCA_963966055.1 of Lathyrus aphaca. NCBI lineage: Eukaryota > Viridiplantae > Streptophyta > Magnoliopsida > Fabales > Fabaceae > Lathyrus > Lathyrus aphaca. Next base: position 202,332,563 of record OZ014523.1, on the reverse strand, counting down.
TTCCTCAGCCTCAGCTTTGAGCACTCACTTTCTTCTTGCACTGACACTATGTACATCCATTCCTCCCTAGCCTTTTATACACAGTTTAACACATACATTATCCCCTTTAAAACACAATCAGGTATGCGTGGATCCCTTCGAGTACGACGAATGATCTGGGTGCTAATACCTTCCCAGATTGTAACCTACCCCCTTACTCAGCCTCTTTGGTTCGCAACCGTCTTATCCATCTCATTCTAGGTTTATGCAGCATTACGTTTCCTTCGGGATAAAAATGCCTAGCTGTCGACTCTATTCAACCTCAACCTTCAACATCGCCGACACCAGTTCGCGTTTGCACCGGGATGAAAGTCCGGGGAGTGACAACTTGGTGACTCTGCTGGGGACATTGCAACCAGGGCTTCTGGTTCTTTTGTGGGTTTCTCCTAACGCTTGTTTGTTTGTGTTTATTGGGGGGTGTTATGTGCTATTTGTGCTTATGTTTTTTCTTTATTTATTGCTTCCTGTACAGCTTTATTTATTGCATTTACTTTATCGCTTTTATTTATTACTTTCTGCATTTCATTTATTATTATCATATCATTGTGCTGGATTTCTGGTTTGCTTTGGTGGGAGGGGTATTCTAGTGAGAAAGGTCCAACACAAAGGCCTGAGTGACACATAGGATTAGAGTGGTTTTGTGTTCTTTCCCATTCCATTTTGGTCTGGTGCGGGAATATAAAAACACGGTTCAGACATGGGTTTCCTTTTGAGAACTCTGTGCTACATATTTCCTATAGTGCTAGGGCTATCTGGGAAGCCTGCTAAGTCTGGATGACCTTTATAGATGACCTTCAGCATCTGAGGTGAATTAGAGGAGGATCCTTTATGATTAAGGTAAACACTGTACCTCTGAGTTAGAAGTGTTCACACTTCTCATAATAGATCCGAACCTGAGGATTCTTCTTCTAGAACAATACCTGTGAGTGGGTTGGGTTGTTTACAGGTTTGTAGGAGCCTTTAACCTCAACATACCTTGCTACTAGAATTTGTTCTTAAGGTTGTACTATTTTGGACTAGTTATTTGAAACCCTGGACTATTGACTCTTTATTTGAGTCCCCCACCCGGTTACTGGTTCTCAAACCTTCATCTGAAACTTTGAACACTCAAGGATCCCACCAGAGGCAACTGATAATCCAGCATATGATCACAAAGCTTTGCATATCATAAGCATACATCATATTGCATCATTTAACATTTTTCTATTTATTTTATAGGGTATCCATCTTCCCTTGGTTTGTTTTTGACCGTTCTTCCGCTCAGCTTATCTGCTTCAACACTTCTTCAGCTATCTTCTTCAACTATCTTCTTCAGTTATCCTCTTCAATTATCTCCTTCATCACACGTCTTCAACATGGATTCAACCAGGAAAAGTAACATCACCTACCACTTCTTTGAGTATCCTCTAGCAGGCATCAGGGAGATACATGCCCTTATCACCCCTGATCACGTTCCCTTATTTAGAGAGCATTATGGTGAAATCCTGGACATGATCACGGACTTGGACACATTACAGAGAAGCATGATTCACACGTGTCTGCAGTTTTATGACCCTACCCTCCATTGTTTCACTTTCCCAGACTTCCAGATAGGTCCGTTGCTAGAAGAATACTCCATGTTGTTGGATATCCCCATCCGAAGAGGAATTCCTTTCAATCCTGAAATGACTCTTCCAAAGAATGAAGACATAGCCAAAGCATTACATCTGGAAGCAACTACCATTGATGAACACATGTCTTCCAAAGCTGGAATCCCAGGCCTTCATTTGGATTTCTTGATCACTCAGACTACAAAGCAAGATGCAATAGGGAATTGGGAAACTGTGTGTGGTCTCCTGGCTCTCAGCATTTATGGTATCATTTTGTTTGCAGACGAGCCTAAGTTTGTAAGCAAAAAAGCCATCCACATCTTCATGCTAAAGAACCCGGTTCCCACCCTATTGGGAGACTTCTACTACTCAGTTCATCAGAGGAATGAGAAACAGAGAGGAAGACTGGTAAGATTTTGTGCACCTCTTTTCTACAGTTGGTTGATGAAACACATGTCGAAGACAAAAGCTTTCCTAAACTCACATCAGTCAAGGAATTGGGCTAAGAGGATGATTGCCCTTACTTCAGAAGATATCAGATGGTGTACTCAGAACACCAAGGGCCGAGACATAATAACAAGTTGTGGGCAATACCTAAATGTGCCACTTATTGGAGTAAAGGGTTGCATCAATTAAAATCCTTTACTTTTTAAAAGACAACTGGGGTATGCCTTGATACATCCACCTAAGGAGAAATACTTAGCAGAGTCACTTTATTGTGCTATTCAGAATAATCATACCATTGTCCGACAAGCAGCATAGGCTTGGGACCACATACAGACTATAGGGACAACTATTTGGGGGAAGTGCAACAACATAGCTTCTTCTCAGTACACCGAATGGTCGCGCATCAGAGGACAAACGACTCATATGCCATTCACCCTGGAGGATGAACCAGGGCCATCAACAATCAAGCCCATAGCCATAGTGAGCCTGGAAGTGTTTTAAAAGCAGAAGGAAAGAAATACACAGCTCGCCAAAAAGCTGTAAAGAAGACCCTTTGGGAAAGGAACGATGGTCGTCTAGACATTGAGAGGTTAGATAAGCTGCGCATCGAGCATATAACCAAAATTGAGAAGAATGAAGACTTCATCAAGAAAGCCTGGGCATGGGAACTTGTGTTGAAGAATGCATGTAAGAAAGCAAAGATTCAAAGGGAAAGAGCTGAGCATTATCTAGAGGAGAGTCAGGATAGATGGGTCAGGATAACTGAGGCTCGTCTGAAAGAAGACCAGAAGATGCAAGCCAAGATAGAGCAGTTATAGCCTAATGAGAAAAGAAGTCAAGAAACACTGCTAGCAGCTCAGAAGGAGATCTCAAAGTTGAAACTCCGGGCAGGGTTAAATAGATCCAAAGTACAAGACAAGTATCAGAAGATGACAAATGCCGTTGCAACCAGAAACCTTCTCATCATAACCATTAGAGAGCACCCAGTTGGACCGGTAACTGATGCTCTCTTGAAGGAAGTCAGGGAGGATGCTTTTGGACTGGATGTCTGATTTTCTTTACTTATATCTATTTGATTGTACTTTAGTTCACCATGGGTATTTTGTTTGTTGTATTCTTGAATTTGATTGTATTTTGATTCACCATGGGAGTATGTTTGGTTATAATTCATGAACTATTTATATTTTGGCATTGCCACTTGTATTTTTATGGTTATGTATTAGATTTTCTTATGGACTTCGTTTGCTTCAACATCTTCATCTCCCATAGGTCTGGAAGGTCAAAACCAAGAACCAAACCGGATACCCTCTGAAGACAAATAAACATATTGCATTGCATGCTAACCTCATATCCTTTGTTTTGCAGGTGCTTTGTTGTTTTCTTCTCACTTTGTTGATTGTTTCAGGAAATATTGCTCGTAGAAGGGTCTTTTCCGTCAACCGAGTTCACAGATATCCAACTCGACACAACCTTCCGAGTCTACAAATGGATCAGCTACAACAGGAACTGACAGATGTGAGGACTCAAATGATAGATGTGAGGACGGATGTGAGGACTCAAATGAATCAATTCATGGTTGTGATGACTAGACTAGCCCAAACCTAGGAAAGATTGAGGGAGTTGATCGAGCGGCAAACCCCAGAAGATAACCATGCAGGCACTGGAGGTACTAGTAACAATGAGCGCGAGCCACCGCGAATGACTCTGGTAGTGTTCCGACCCGACAACAATCCTGAGGCTAATATTCTTGGGCATGGCCAAAGAAACACCGGAGATCGTATTCTATAGGAAGATCCTCAAGATGAGCAGTTTACAATGTTAGGTGCTGGGGCAGATGAAACTTATGACCGTCGTCTGGATGAGATATCTGAGAAGCTGAGATCCCTGGAATCCCAAAACTCTTTGGGATTCGATGTGATAGATATGGGCTTAGTGGAAGGGGTAAGGATTCCCCATAAGTTCAAACCTCCATGCTTTGAAAAGTATAATGGTACCTCCTGTCCTCGTACCCATTTGCAATCTTTTTTGGAAGATTGAAAGTATATACCATGGATGAGAAACTGTGGATGTTTTACTTTGAAGACAGTTTAACCGGGGCATCCAAAGAGTGGTATTCACACCTATCAAGGGCTACTGTCAGGTATTGGAAAGACTTAGCTGAGGCCTTTGTACGCCAATATCAGTACAACCTGGATATGGCACCCAATAGGACCCTCTTGATGGGTATGTCTCAGTCCTCGAGAAAAAGTTTCCGCGAATACGCTCAAAGGTGGAGACAACTCGTTGCTGCTGTCCACCCACCTATGTCTGAAAGAGAAATGGATGATATGTTTATGAATACCTTGCAAAGGACCTACATTGATAGACTTGCTACCTTCTCTTCTACCAGTTTTGCTGATGTGGTTATAATAGGTGAGAGAATCGAAAGCCTACTGAAGATGGGTAAGATTTCTGACAATGGTGCTAGCTCAAACAATGCAAAGAAACCCTTCTCAGGACCTAGAAGGACAGGGGAGACTAATACAGTGCATGTTAGAAGGACAGGGGACAGTGGCTGCAGTCACCATCCCCACTCCAGCACCTCAGCAACAACAATATCCTCAACAACAACAAAGATCTTATAATAACAACAACCAACAACAACGTCCTTTCCAACAAAGGCCTTCTCAGATTAATAGGGTGATCGATCCCATCCCGATGGCCTATGTAGTCTTATTCCCGGAACTATTGAAGCTTTTCCTGACTGAACTGAGGACTTTGGCTCCACCAGATCCTCTGAATCTTCCAAGGAATTATGATGTCAACGCCAGATGTGCTTTTCATTCCAATGCGCCTGGTCATTCAACAGAGAAGTGTAGGGCCCTGCACATGAAAGTCCAAGATTTGATTGACTCCAAAGCTTTGAATTTTGCACCTCCACCAAATGTCACAAGATATCCAATACCAAATCATGGTGAGCCAAAGATGAATGCCATTGAGGAGGACCAACCGAAAATTCTGATTGATGACATTGTAAGTATTCAAACACCACTGGCCGAAATAAAAGCTCAGTTATTGAAGTTCCAAGTGTTTCAGGGTTATGAGGCCCGTTGTGAAGCTTGCAAAATTTCTACCAACGGTTGTGAAAATATGAAGAATGGTATTAGCAGTCTTATCAGAGAAGGCATCCTGCAAATCACATCAACAGTTCCATTTTCCACAAAGGCAACAAAAATCTCTCCTACAACACCATCAATCATTATCTCAACAGAATCTTCTACAACACCAGCATAAATCATTTCAACGGAATCAGCTACAACAACAACAAACACCAACAATAATATTTCAACAGTTACCATATACTACGACCCATCAACGGTCCCTATTCTGGATTCTCTCAACAACAACTTTCAGCAACACCCTCATCAACATCAACAACTTCCTGCACCTGCACCATCTTCAATTAGACCTCTTGTCACCATATACTACGAACCACAGACAATCATGAGTCCTTCTTCTGCTGCAATTAGTCTGGTAACCATCACGGTGCCTGGGCCAATTCCCTATGACAACAATAGTGTTGTGCCTTGGCACTACGGCTCAGATCTTTACCGCCACAGAAGGAAAGTTATCCTTGACTCCTCAACATCAGCACCACAAATTGACAATGTCGGGGGAGGCGGAGACTTCACTCGGAGCGAACGTCTCTTCTCTTCATAGTTTCTAAGAATTAATGTTGAACTAGAAACTGCTGCCAAAGCAAAAGGCAAAAGTGTGGTGCCAGAAGAACTAACTGCAAAAGAAACTCAAAAGACATCCTTTGATCAGGATGTGGACGAGTTCATGAGGATTATCAAGAAAAGTGATTACAAAGTTGTGGATCAGCTCCACCAAACACCCTCCAAGATCTCCATACTATCTCTGCTCATGTGTTCCGAGGCTCACCGGAATGCACTACTCAAGGTCTTGCACGCAACTTATGTGCCGGAAGAAATCACGGTCAATTAGTTAGAAACGGTGGTCGCAAATGTCAATACTAGTCATGGACTAGGTTTCACTAATGTTGACTTGACTACGGAGGGGCGTAACCACAACAAGGCTTTGCATATCACTTTGGAATGTAAAGGTGTTGTACTTTCTCATGTCCTTGTTGATACCAGATCATCACTCAATGTGTTGCCAAAGAAAGCTTTAGTCAAGCTGGAGTATGATGGTCTTGCACTCCGTCCGAGCAATCTGGTTGTAAGAGCTTTTGATGGTTCTAAGAGATCAGTTCTCGGAGAGGTGGAGCTACCCGTGGTAATTGGCCCACAAGTTTTCAAAACTACCTTCTATGTGATGGACATACAGCCTGCCTACAGCTGTTTGTTGGGTCAACCCTAGATCCACGCCGCTGGCGCGGTAACGTCTACCCTTCACCAGAAGTTAAAATATAAGTGGGAAGGCCAAATTATCACCATCTATGGAGAAGAAGACATCTTTGTCAGTCACCTAGCTACATACAAGTATATAGAAATGGATGGGGAGATCTATGAAACCACGAGTCAGGGTTTTGAGGCTTTGAATGTCAAAGAAGCTACAACTGAGGTGTTTGCTGCATCCCAAGAGGAAAGGATGGGCACCACAATTTCTTCCTACAAACAAGCTAGGAAGGTTGTCGAAGAAGTGAATGCCCAAGGCTGAGGGTAAGCTGCTGAAGGTTCAGACGAAAGAAGACAAATTCGGTTTGGGTTACAGACCATCCCGACAAGTTCCAGAGGAGGCTGCTGAAGCTCCCAAGTTCATAAATGGGGGAATGCTGATCCCTGATGTTGTCAACACTTTGGAAGACGAGGCTAAGAGTGACTACAACTTGGAAAACTAGATCCGTCCAAGAATCCTGGGCCAACAAATCCTCAACTGGTCTTCCTAGGAAATTATAAGGGTTACTACTGCAGAGTAATTATTATTTTCTGTTTTAAGCATGCATCAAAGTCCTGCATCTTTCCCAAGATGTTGGACTCATTTTGTAATAGGGTCATATGTATTTATGCAAATTGAATATTAATGAACAATGTACGTCTTTTTGCAAACAATCTTTTTCGCTCACTGTCTTTTCATTTTTGTTATTTTCGCACAAAACAATAAGTGGCAATATTTTTCTCAATAATAACTTCATTCACGTTTTCTAAATAAGATAAACTCAATCACTAAAATGAACCAAATATCAACCCTTGCAGAGATAGCCCTCCAGATTGCACCGACAACGACACTGCTATGACCCCGTATGACTTTGACAATCCGATTAATCAAACAAATGAAGGGGTTGAAGAAGACTACGATTTACCTGAAGAGCTAGCCAAGTTGCTGAGACAAGAGGAAAAGGTGATTGCTCATCATTAGGAGGAGGTTGATACTCTCAATCTTGGTACCGAGGAAGATGTGAAAGAGGTGGAGATTGGAGCCAGTCTGCAAGCTCCAGTAAAAGAACAACTTATCAGTATGTTGCGAGAATATGTCGATGGGTTCGCTTGGTCCTATCAAGATATGCCGGGTTTGGATACAAATATTGTCATGCACAAGCTGCCATTGAAAGAGGATTGTCCGCCAGTTAAACAGAAGTTGCGCCGTACTCGCCCAGACATGGCCATGAAAATCAAGGAGGAAGTACAAAAGCAGTGGGATGCCGGTTTTCTTGCTGTAACTAGTTACCCGCCGTGGGTTGCTAACATTGTACCCGTACCCAAGAAGATGACTTCCCCTTACCTCACATTGATGTATTGGTGGATAACACAACTCAATTCTCGATATTTTCTTTTATGGACGGATTTTCTGGATACAACCAGATCAAGATGTTACCTGAAGACATGGAGAAGACAACCTTCATCACACCATGGGGCATGTTCTGCTACAAAGAAATGCCGTTTGGTTTGAAGATCTTCGGTGCAACATATCAACGGGCTATGGTAACATTATTCCACGACATGATCCATAAAGAAATTGAGTGCTACATGGATGACATGCTCGCCAAGTCCCAAACAGAGGAAGAGCATTTGGTGAACCTTTTGAAATTGTTCAAGCGTCTGAGGAAGTATCAGTTAAGGTTGAACCCTAACAAGTGCATATTCGGGGTGCGTTCTGGTAAGTTGCTGGGATTTATTGTGAGCGGAAAAGGAATTGAGGTTGATCCCGACAAAGTCAGAGCAATTCAGGAAATTCCTGCACCTAAGACTGAGAAAGAAGTTTGAGGATTCTTAGGTAGATTGAACTACATTTCAAGGTTCATATCTCATCTCACTGCAACCTGTGAGCCCTTGTTCAAACTGCTAAGAAAGGAACAAACAGTCAGGTGGAACGATGATTTTCAGAAAGCTTTTGACAAGATCAAGGAGTATCTGCAAGAAACTCCAATTCTCATGCCTCTAGTTGAAGGAAGACCTCTAATAATGTACCTGACAGTATTAGATGAATCAATGGGGTGTGTGTTGGGCCAGTATGACGAGTCTAGTTGAAAAGAGTATGCAATATACTACCTAAGCAAAAAGTTTACCGACTGTGAACAACATTATTCACTGCTCGAGAAAACTTGTTGTGCTTTAGCGTGGGCTGCTCGCTGACTAAGACAGTATATGTTGACTCATACTACCTTGTTGATCTCAAAGATGGACCCCGTCAAGTACATATTTGAGAAGCCAGCACTTACTGGAAGGGTTGCAAGGTGGCAAATGATTCTAACAGAATATGATATTCAATACACCTCTCAGAAAGCCATCAAGGGTAGTGTATTGTCTGACTATCTGGATGAGCAACCCATTGATGACTATTAGCCTATGAGATTTGATTTCCTTTATGAATACATCATGTTCTTAAAGTCAAAAGATTGTGAAAAGCCTATTCACACTTAAGGGCCTGATCCAGAAGAAGCATGGACTATGATGTTCGATGGGGCAGTTAATTGTAACAATCGTGGAGTTGGTGCAGTGCTTATTTAACCCAAAGGAGTCCATCTGCCTTTCTCAGCAAAGCTCACCTCTGCCTACACTAACAATGAAGCAGAGTACGAAGCTTGTATCATGGGTCTTGAGGAAGCCATTGACCTCAGGATCAAAACCTTAAATGTATTCGGAGATTCGGCTTTGGTAATCAACCAAACTAATGGCAAATGGTATACTCATCAAGAGCATCTGGTTCCCTACCGTGACAATACGAGGAGATTGTTGACTTTCTTCACAACAGTCAAGCTCGAATACATCCCTCGAGATGATAATCAGTTTGCAAACGCCTTGGACACTATTTCATCTATGATCAAAGTACAGACTACTAACTATGTACCTCGGATTTTAGTATCCAGACTAGACCGAACGGCGTATGTATTCTCTGTGGACACTGTCATTGACAAAAAACCTTGGTTCCACCACATCAAATGCTTCTTGGAGACTCAGACATACCCACCTGGGGCATCGTCTAATGATAAGAAGACATTGAGAAGGCTAACCGACAGTTTCTTCCTCAATATTGATGGCTCCTTATACAAGCGGAACTTCGAATGGTCTTGCTCAGATGTGTTGACAAGAAGGAAGCAGACCTACTAATGCACGAAGTACATGAAAGTTATTTTGGTACCCATGTCGGAGGACATGCAATGGCAAAGAAATTGTTAAGATTAGGTTACTACTGGATCACAATGGATGCAGACTGTTGTGCCTATGCCAGAAAATGCCATTAATGCCAGATCTACGCAGACAAAGTGCATGTGCCTCCCAATCCTTTGAATATATTGTCTTCACCCTGGCCCTTCGCCATGTGGGGCATTGATATGATTGGAAATATCGAGCCAACTACTTCAAATGGTCACAGATTCATCCTGGTAGCCATTGATTACTTCACCAAATGGGTTGAAGCATCTTCGTATGCAAATGTCACCAAGCAAGTGGTAGCCCGAATTCTGAAAAGGGATATCATTTGTCGATATGGAGTTCCCGAGCGAATCATTACTGATAATGGTTCAAACCTTAACAACAAAATGATGACATAACTATGTCGGGATTTCAAGATTCAACATCACAACTCTTCTCCTTACAGGCCAAAGATGAATGGCACTATTGAGGCGGCTAACATGAACATTAAGAAGATTGTGCAAAAGATGGTAGTCACATATAGAGACTAGCATGAAATGTTACCATTCGCCTTGCATGGGTACCGAACTTCCATCAGAACATCTACCGGGGCAACACCTTATCAGCTTGTGTATGGTATGGAAACAATCCTACCTGTTGAAGTTGAATTACCCTCCTTGCGGGTAATGATGGATGTAAAACTGGACGAAGCAGAATGGGTCCGATCTCGTTATAACCAACTAAGTCTGATTGAAGAAAAGAGTTTAGCAGCTATCTTTCATGGTCAGTTATATCAGACACGGATGAAGAAAGCCTTCTATCAAAAAGTCAGACCTCGAGATTATCAAGTGGGAGAGCTTGTACTAAAAAGGATCATTCCTCCTCATACAGACCACAAGGGCAAGTGGACATTAAACTATGAAGGTCCCTACATGATAACCAAAGTCTTTTCAGGCGGAGCACTGATGCTCGCAACCATGGATGGCGAAAATTTTCCATCTCTTGTGAATTCAGATGCAATTAAAAAATACTTCGCATAAGTGACCCACTAGACATAAAAACTTAATTTAAGTCCAGGAAGAAATAGGGCATCCCGGCGAGTCAAAAATAGAATAAAAGAATCGGGCAAAAATAATGGAAAAACTGGAAAAAAAAATGTACACCCGCTGAGTAGAAAAGCCACATCAGACAGCTCAGGCAAAAAAGGGTATCTCGGTGGATTGAAAACCCGAAAGGACGATCCATGCAAAATCAGGGAATAAGCGAACAACTGCATTCTGAATTCGTCTGTATCACTCACATAACATGGCAAGCTTCGAAAGGACAAAGCGTCGGTCAGAATCAACTTTCTTCAGAAAGCAAGATAAGAAGAGCGTTCAGGTCATACAGGTCATGGCAAAGGAAGCTTATTGGAGCGTCAACTTCAACATTGCCGAATAGGATTTTTATTTTCTCAATTTTGCAGCAACCGTCTCATTTCAGGGATTAGCTTCCTCATTGTACTCGCCTATTCAGGGCACAAAAATCAATAAAGACAAATTTTCATTCACACTTTGTTTTGTACCATTTTCATTTGTTTGCAAAATGTCCAAAGTTCGTAATACAACATTTGCATGAAAACATATATGCCATTTTCAATAAAAGCTTGCAGGAAATATGTACTCTTAAGCAAATCTAACTCCTTGGACGAAATCAGGTTGAGGATGCCTCAGGACACTTGTGTGTTTCCTTTGTTTAACAGGTTGCAGGTACTCAAGGCGGACAACCTTTCACAACATGAGGCATATCAGGCAATATATCCCCAGCCAAGCCGGCAGTCACATCATCATAAGGACTACTTGACGAAAGTATTCATCCACAAAACTTTTTATCCCTTCAGAATATCCCCCACAAAGCTGATCCTCCGACAGATTACATCCCAGATGTTCTCTCCTCCCCAAGCAGGATCTCCAAAGCAATGCCTAAATCATTTTCCCCAGCGAGTTGCTAGATCTTCTCATCCACAACATTAGATCCCCACAAAGTTCTTCCCCCAGTGTTCTCCAGAAATATCGTGCAGTTATCCTTTCTCCCCACAGATCGCCCAGTGATCTGTTCTCCTAGCAGATTTCAGATCTCGAATCTCGTTTCTCTCATTTGCATAACCATAGCATTCACATCATTCCTCCCTAAACAGAGCGTAGCATTCCGTCTAATACGGAGCATTACCGCAAAAATCAAACATTTGCATGATCATAAGCCAGGTTCGAGCCAGTCACCTGCAAATACCAAAATCACTCCTCCAGCAATACACAAAAACATATCCCCTGCAGATAAAAGCCAAAATATCCTTTTTTCACTCTCAATACAAATACGTGTACATACTTATACACAATCCTTCTGATACTCGTCCGTATCCTACTTATACATAATTCTTTGATACTCGTCTGTATCTCACGCATCTCCCCAGCAGATCCACTTGTCCGTGTTCCTTGTTCAAACAGTTGATACTCGTCCGTATCATCACTCCTTAAACACGCGTCGTTGTTTGTTTCTATCGATACACGTCCGTATCGTGGTCCTAAGGATTCTCATCTGTATCTTTAATCTATACACACCGTTGAAACACTTATACCATTTTATTTTATTTTTATTTTTTTCAGGGCTTAAACACTCGTTCGTGTTTATCTATCCCTAGAAGTCGCCAACAAAACAACTTTCTATCTGACATTTGTCCTATGTCGCGATAATCCTCAGCAGCCGTACCCTTCTAGGTGATCGTCCTTCACCTTTTGATGACCGTACCTCATCATTCATCCGATGGCCGTCCCTATCGTCGATCTTTTTATACGACATTCGTCATATGTCGAGATAATCCCCAACATAGCAGCCGTCCCATGCTAGGTGATCGTCCTTCACCTCTTGATGACCGTCCCTCATATTTTATTTTGACGACAGTCCCTCATCATTTTATCCAATGGCCGTCCCCATCGTTGATCTTTTTATCCGACATTCATCCTATGTCGTGATCTTTTCAGCAGTCGTCACCTGCTCGGTGATCGTCCTTCACCTTTTTGATGACCGTCCCTCATCATTGTTTCATTTATCCTTTACCCGATGGCTGTCCCCCTCGTAGTTTTCTTCTTTATCTTGATGATCGTCCTTCCTCACTTTACCTGATGGCCGTCTCCGTCACAAATTTTTTATTCCCCAGCATGATGGTCGTCTCCCATGTTAAGCCAGGCGCTTACATCCTACACGGCTAACTCATGCTCGAATAGGGGCAGCAGTAAACACTCCAAATTTTCCCTCTCTTTTTTCTCACACCTTGGCTTGTGATCCTTCATATTGCATTGCATAAGCATACCATCTCACATTGCATAGTTATTTCACTACATAAGATGCATAACTAGGGTTTGTGATCATATGAATCTTAGAAGTGGTTTGAGCTATCTCATAGGCCATGAAGCATGCCAAGAGGGTCCATGAGTTATCTATGATCTTATTATACCTCCAATTTTGCTTTAAAGTCACAAAATCTTAGAGGATTGCACAGCTACCCAGGCAGGCTTAGGGTTTCCTACACAAATGACCATAAATTAGGGTTTTGGGTTTGAGGCCCTTACACTTAAAATTATGGACATTCTTGATTCTATTGGTCTATATATGTTATAAGGAGCATGTGTATCAAATTTGAAGCAAAAATTCATTGTGGAAGTCATCTGATCAAATCGTAACTTGTTGTGCAAGAAAAGTTAGAATCAGGGCATCTGAGGCCTCCAACAAGGGTCCCAAAGGGTCATCATCATCAATTTGAGGTCATATGACTTTAATTTGGTCTTAGGAATGTTTGAAAGATCACAAGATTGAAGAATTTTGAGCCATTGCAAAAGTTGCCATTTTTGGACATGACTTGTAATGAAAACTTTCCATTTTGGGAAAGCTTTTCAACCTCCTCTTTCTTGATAAAAAAGTTTCAAATGAATTTTCTTTAAACACGAAAGTTGTAGATTGGATCTTCCCATTTTTAAAAAGTACAAGAACTCTTCTTGATTTCATCCTAGAACTCAAGATATGGCAAGTCAAAGTTGGGAAAAATCTTGTAATTTTCAAGTTCATTTCAAAGAGGGAAATGTGAAAAAGTGAATTTCAGGCCTCTACATGACTTCTAATCCACTCAAATACATCATGGCATGATCAAACAACATCTCAAAGTTAGAATTGAGCCTTGAACCAAAGGATTCCATGACTTGTTTCTCAAGAAATCACAAAGTTGCAAGATTGCAAAACCTATGCAAACTCTTGATCCAAGCCATACAGCTCACAACATTCAATCCTAAGGTCCTCCTTGAAGCCAACTGAGGCAACTCAAGCCCTCAAATCAGCTCTACCATGGCCCGTACCTCAAGTACACAACTTTTGAATTTTTGGCAAATTGAGCTATGCCATTCCCACAGTGGATATCTACTCTTCTGACTTATTCCAATTGTTTATGCATTGCCTAAGGATCATAAAACACAATACATAAGAGCTCAGAAGACACACACACTCAGATTGCACAAAATTCCCAAAAACTTACTCTCTTCGATTATTTCAATCCAGCCATCAAACGTCAAATATTTTTTCACCAATCAACCACACATTACCCATAAAACAAATTCCACCCCTCACAATGGCCTGAAACACAACACAGAAGAACCTCATTTTCTGCCATATCAGAACTGAACCTCTCAAACTAGCCAGTTTATACTCCATTCAAGCATTCTATTAGCTTCAAGGGGACCAAAGGAGCCATTTTGTACCAAAGGGAGGCTTTGAAAGTTCAAGTTTGAAAAGCTTCAGTTCAGGTAGCCTCCAAGAACATTTTTTCCTGAACTTCTTTTTCTTGTTATAAATTGAACCTACATGTTATCCTGATCATCATGATATGTTTAGAATTGAAAATGAGTGAAAAATGAGTATGTTATGATGTTCTGAAAGTTTGGTCGTGAATTTTGTCGCTCCCACCAAATGACACCTGGTCAGAAGGGGTACAAACGCGAACGGTCGGCGAAAGAGAAGGAAATGAATAGAGTCGCCAGCTAGGCATTTTTATCCCGAAGGAAAGGTAATGCTGCATAAACCTATGAAAAGATATGGAGAAGACAGTTGCGAACCAGAGAGACTGAGAAAGGGGGTTGGTTACAACCTGGGAAGGTATTAGCACCCAGATTGTCCGTCGTACTCGACGGGATCCACGCTTAAAAGATTTGTGCTTTAAAGGGGTAGTGTCAGTGCAATCTGTGTATCAAAGCTGGAAAGAATGCAAGTGTCAGTGCTAAAAGAAAGGTGAAGTGTATATGTGAAGGGTCAGTGTAGGAATATGAATGGAATGCCCAAGATAATGAGGCTAAAAGAATAAGGCTGGAAAGAGGGGGGATATACAGAGACTTTTGTTCGATAACTGTTAAGTTATGCCTACGTATCCTCTCGTGCAATGAGGAAGTCAGAACACCGTAGTTCGACCCAAAGAGACTGAAAGGTAAATTGACTGATGAACTGCTTACTTGCCTATGCTCAAGTGTATGACCTATCTGGCTCAGGTGCAAACTGTCTAGCATTAGACGGAAGAAGCAAGTTCTCGTTTGTGAGTGAATAAGATGAGAAAAGAATCCCAGAGGAGACGATTATTGTTTGTTTTTTGTGTTTTCAGTCTTTTATTGCTTTTGGAAATTTGTCATAAGAAAATGAGCTTGAGCCTAAACCAAGGGATTAGTAAACTCATCACATCCTCCCTCTGATTAGGGGTAATGAGAATACCTTAAGTGTGAAGTCAGCATCTCACACTTAATCACCCTGATGTAGGATTAAGATCATTAACCTACTTGTAATTATTTAGATGTTTTTGTTGTTTTTGTTTAGTGTTAAGTAATGAGTTTAAGCCATAATCAAGGATTTAATGGACTCATTACACCATCCTAATAGAAGGATAATAGATGAGAACATTTAAGCTGAGAAAGACTCCTCAACTTAATCCATGATTAGGGATTAACCTCATGACAAAACAAAGCCCTTATTAAATGGATTTTAGTTATTAGTAAGATTAAGAAGTGGATTTTATGATTGGTAAGACAACTTGAGGGGGACTTGTCCATTAACACTAGGGTTAGTCCTTCTTAACCAATTAAGGAAGAATTAGAACCCTAATGCAAGGCCCAAGTTACAAGCTTGATGTCTTGATGATTATTAGATGGATTGATTAAAGAATTTAAACACATTAAGGGTTTAACACTTAGGATTAAATTTATACACTCCATCCTAATAGAAGGATGCAGGCATAAGCCTAATCACAAAGCCTTAAAACCTTTAGGGTTTAGTCTTTGATTATGAGATGAGAAGAGAAGACTCAAAGATGACACAAAGGTAAAATTAAATGGGGGACTAATCAAACCCTAATTGTTATCGTGCTTGGAGATCCTAGGGTTTATGAGGCTTAAGAGGAAAAGATCTTCAGAGAAACCACCAGGAAGGAAGCAGATGAAAGGAGGAAGAAGCAGAGAGAAGCAAGACAACTTGCTTCACTTAAGAAGTCAAGTTACTTGAAGAAAGAAAGTAAGAGATGAACATGAATGAGCAAGATCACTCTAATACACATACAAAATGCAGCAAAGGAAGTATGAAAGGGATGAAAAGAGATTATGAGAAGTGAAGGCAAATTCACTTCTCAAACAACTTACCACCTGAAATGTTAGCATAAGAAAATGAAATGCAATGCAAATGAGATGAAATGTCATGATGCAAACTAAAGTCAGAAGTATTTACATGATGTTAATGATGCTAAGAGGTGATGCAAACATGAGGCAAGGCATGGGAATGATCAAACAAGCATAAGGATGCAAATGAGGCATGCATTGAATCATGAATGTACATGAAAAGTTTATGAAATGGTATGAATGCATAACATGGCAAATGAAAGATGCAATGATCAAACATGATTCTAATATGTCCTAAGATGTATTATGAATCATGTAGATGCACAAAATGTCATGGAAAGTCATTGGATGCAAGCAAATGAGAAATGGATGCAAAGGAAAGCACAAATTAGGGTTACATGCATCATGCAAAACAAAAATCCAAAACCAGAAGCAAATATCATGATAAAAATTTGGAAATACAATCAAAGATACCCTAAACCTATACAAGCTCACTGCCCAAAGGAGGGGGTCTAACTCTTAACCTAGTGAAAGTTATGAATTTCCTAAGATTGCTAGGGTTTTAAGGTACCTCAACAAGAAAAATGCTAAACAAATTGAAAATTCAAGATCAAATCAAACCAATTTTATCCTATAAACTACATGCTATGAAGAGTGCAATGCAAGAAGGATCATCATCCAACTCTCAAAGGCTAGGCAGAAAGAAATTTTTGAAGTTTGAAACAAAATATTGCCTTAAAATAAAATTAAATCCAATGAAAATGATCAAAAGGCATCAAGAACAAAAAGAAATTTGGTTTGAGAGTTGGACAATGTTCCTAAATGTTTCTAAATGCTATGTGAATTTTTTGGTAATTTTTAAATACTTAAATGTATTTTTAATTAATTAATTTTCACTAACTAATTAAAAATAATCATTTAAATGATTTAAAAATAATTTTTGATGCAAAAAATAAAAATAAAAATATTTTTGTGTTCTGAAAAATTCATGAAACCCTTGACAAAAATTTTCATAATTTTTAAATGATTTTAGCTATTTTTAAAAATTCGTGCAAAATAAATATGAAACAAATAAAATTAAAATGAATTTTAATGGAAAAAGGGAAAGTCAAAGGATCTGAAGGCCAGGATTCAAACTCACAGAGGCGGGAGTTGACTGCGTGCGCGAATGAACGACCCAAATTCAAACTGGCCTAATTAAGTCATTAGCCCTAATCCTAACCCTAATCACTTTCAGATGACCGGAACAGTGTTCCGGTCATCTTCTCCGGCAAGCTGTTCATGCTATCTCACTCCCTATGCATCAAAACTTCACCAAAATCTCCAGATTCAATCCTTAAACATCATTAAACCTAAAGCCCACCCCAAAAATCATTTATTTTCACTGAATCAAAAGAATCAAACCAAAACTCATTTCACGGGTAAAGTTTCAGAACAAGCATACATGGCCATTTTTCACTCGTTTTCAAAACAAATCACATCATGATAATCAGTGAAGCATAAGGAAGCATTTAGAAACTAAAAATGGAAGTTCTGGAAAAATGAATGCCATGGCTACCTGAGCTTGAGCTTTCGAAACAGGGACTTTCTGGCTGCTTCTTTGGTTCAAACAAACTCCAATGATCCTCCTTAGAAGCTTTTGACACTTAGCTTGAGTTTATATGGCCTCCAGAGAAAGTTGGCAGAAGCTCAGGTCAAGGGAGTGTTGAAATCGTGTTTTTGATTGTGGTGGTTTCAGGGGCAAGTGAGGGGTGGGAAATGATCAGTGGATCATGGTGAGTGATTTGGTGAAGTTTGTTTTGATGTTTGAAGGCTGTGTTGTGTGATTCGAAGCAAAATGCATAAGGGGAGGTTTTTGAGAATGCTGGCTTGTGGGAGAGATCAGGATGAGTTGTGTTGTGTGTTGGGTTCCTTTTGGTACACATATCAATCCTTGATAGGTCAGAGAGTTGTTGTGGAGTAGTGTGATTGGTATGGAGCAAAATGCATAAAGTCAACTTTTTGTGTAAGAGAGGTATGGGCCATTTCTGTCAAGGTACAAGGCATGGCTTGGCTGCATCTTGAATCAAGGAGAACCATGGAAATGGATTAGAGGCAATGCAGCAAGTGGTTTAGGGTTTTTATGATGTTTTGCAACTTTGTCCAATTTTGGCCCTTTTGTGATTTCTTGATCCATAAGTCATGAAAATGGGAAAACCTTTGGTGCATTCTGACTTTTAGGCATTGGTTTATGTTTGTGCAAAGATTAGAAGTCAATTTGAGGTCTCATTTTGCCTTGGCAAGGGGTTTTGCAACTTTGCCTCTTTGGTACAAAACTTGAAATTATGTGATTTTTCCCAACTTTGACAAGCCATAACTTTTGATCCAAAATGAATTAGAATGAGTTCTTGTACTTTTTGAAAAGGGAATGATCCATTCTACAACTTTCATGACCAAAGTTTTCTCATTTGAAGCATTTTTGAATCAAAAAGCAAGGGTTGAAAAACTTTCCCAAAATGGCAAGTTTCCATTACAAGTCATTTTCCCAAAAAGGCAACTTTGCAAATGGCTTGAAATTATTCAATTTTGTGAACTTTTAACATCTTCTATGATCAAATAAAGATCAAACACATCCAAAATGATGGATAACACCCTTTGGTTAGGTCTTTGGGGGCCTCAGATGCCCTGATTTTACACTGACTTGCTCAAGAAGTCAACCCTTGATCAGATGCCTTCCCCATGGAATTTCTTCATGAAAATTGATATGCATTATCCTTATGACATATAGAGACCAATAGAAACAAGAATGACCAAAAAATTTGGAGTTATTGCCTTTGAAACCAAAACCCTAATTCTAGGTCTCTGGTGCAGTTAAACCTGGCTCTGCTTCCATGTCATTCTCAGTTCTTGTGATTCTTTGGCTTCTTTGACCTTGTGAGGATACAATATGATGCTTGAACATACATGGACCCCTTTGAAGTGATTGAAGACCTTTGGAGTGGCTCAAATAGCCCTTGGATAGCTCAGATCACAAACCCTAGATGCAGATGAGTTAGGAGCAATGCAGTGAATCAAAAATGTGGTATGAGATGCTATGATTGAATTATGCATATGAAAATATCACAAGCCATGGTGTGAAAGGGTGAGGGCAAATTTGGGGTGTTTACAAATTGGTTTTGTTTCGATTCTCTTGATTCACTTGTTATAAATGCCATTTGATTGTTGATTTGAGTTGAGTGAAGTTAGGGGAGTCTTTCTGGTCAAGTTAGAGGGATTGGAGTGGCCTGGGGAGAAGATAGGGTTCGGGGTTGGTCGGAAAAGATGACCGGAGCACTGTTCCAGTCATCTGAGAGTAATTAGGGTTAGGGTGCCCATATTGAACCACAACCATCAAATCTTGTTTTAATTAGTGAGTGGACGGCCCAGATATGTCATTAACCCTAATTATATTTAATTAATTTAAAACTTAATTAATTAAATCAGAGTGAATACTGGCCCTTGTGTAACGCCCCGAAAATCTAAATTCAATTATTTAATTATTTATTTAATTAATTTAGAAAAATTTGGAGAGTTTGGATTATTTTGAGAATTTTGGAGAAAATGAGTATTTTATATAATAAGGATAAATAGTGCTTTATTATACTATTTTATTTTTATTATTAAAAATATATTAAAGAAAAAGGTAAGATGGTCCGTTTGTGTAATTATGAGGGTAAGGTGGGAAAAGGCTAAACTGGGATAATATATCCAAAGAAGAGAATACGATCAGTTTCTCATATTTTGTTTTCTATCGTGTTTGGGAAGTGCTCTGAAGAAAGAGAAGCGTGTAAAGCGTCGAAATTCTCTAAGGTATGGGGAGTTTTCATAATCTATGATAAATATATAGGAATTGGAATATGAATGGATTAGGATGGTATGAATTTTAGGAGTTTTGGGGTTTTGAGTTAGGTTGAGTTTTAGGAGAAATCTTGATGAATTAGAGCGATTAGAATGAGTTATAATCGTATATTTGTCTGTATAATTGTTGTCTGGATGTTGTTGAGCTTTAATTGATGTTTTTGAATGGTTTTTGGGTGTTATGATGTGAAATCCGTAATGGGGTTTGGGAGTTTTTGGAAATTGGAACAGTCTGTAATTGTGTAGCAGAAGACTGCTGAAACGCGTGCGTTAACCGATTAACGCTTTGGTTAACCGGTTAACCATTGGAAAGTTTGGGGTATTTTATGAAATTACGCAGGCGTTAACCGGTTAACACTTTGGATAATCGGTTAACACTGTTGGGACAGCGAATTTTATTTCTTTAAAAATTCATATCTTTTAAACCGTAAGTCCGATTCGCATTCCGTTTGAAGCGTCGGAACGAGTACAAACTGAACTTTATTTTGATGAATAGAAACGAGAAAAATGCAACAGTTTTTGATAAATGAATTTGTGAAATAACCTTATAATAACCTTATAAATTACCGGGTACGGGTTAATTCTTGATATGTCAGAGTGGTTAGAAAACCAGTGTTCAGGGTGTAATGTCATGATGATATATATGAATATTTGATGATTGTTTTGCTGATTGAAATGAATGATGCGAATTATTTTGATAAATTTTTCGATGTAGCGCATCATTGCATTTCATAACATTCACGATGGGGCTTCGGCCTATTTATTTGCTTCAATCCCATTGTGTGGATTGAAGTGTCTCGATGATTATGGTGTGCTCCCTTGTGGAGGGTTGATGGTCATGTATCCATCTCATGGTGAAAATGGTACCACATGCATATTGCATATCAGGATGTAGAATTGCATATTTTGGATGAATTTCATGACTGTGTTGGTGTTGATTGATTTCATGATAGTGTTGCGGTTGATGCTGAATTTTGTAGTTGACGATGTCATGATATGTGTATTAATTTATTTATGATTCTATATTCTTGTAAGTTTATGATATATTATGTTTACTCACCCTGCCTGCTTGGAAATGTTGCCTCCTTCGTGGGTAACTTGCAGATGTCGAAGAATAGTCCTGCAGTGCAATAGGAGTAATGCATGAGTCTCGGAGCGTGCTTTAGTGTCCCTTAGGAGTGGTTCTGGTTATGTGTCCTGCTCTGTGTCATGTAACACTGGGATGGGTTTCTTTTGTTAAACAGTTTTCAGCATGTTGTTATTGTAACACCCTAATTTTTGCCCTAAGATTGTTTCGCATATCATCTGCATTTTGCATATCAAGCAAGATCACTTTGGTTTCCGAGTTTCTCCTCAGATCGGGTCTATGCTTCGCAGGGGATCACCATTATTTTTATTGCTTTGTCTTTATTTATATTTACTGTCTTCTAACCAAAATACAAAAAAATATGTTGCAGTGTTCTTCTTCTTCTCTGTGTTGCAGGTTTTCAAAGACAGGGCAGTAATTTGATTCAAATCCGTTTGTTCAATCACAATGCGTTCTCAGATGGATGTTTGACCTAATATTGGTCAAACTATCAAAAGATTGTGTTGCCTGTCAGTTGTGTGTGCCAGTAATTCATTTATCAGGCAATGCGTCTTCAAAATACAAGTTGGTTTGTGTAACAATGTTCTGTGCAAAGTTTGGTTCATCAGTTATCAGACGGTGTTCTGTGCGAAGTGTGATTTGAATCCTGAAGTGTTCATCAATTCATCAGTTCATCGGTTCATCAGTTCATCAGTGATTCATTTGAGGATTTATTTTCCTCAATTTGGTTTCAAATCATCAGAGTGTGAATCAAATAGTTTCCAGATGGCAGTTGTGGTTCGAGTTGTAATTTATTCAGTTGTTCAGTAGTTCCGTGTTGGCTGTGTTCATGTTGGCAGAGGCTTGTGCAAGAAAAGTCGAGATTTGTTGTAGGCTTGAAAACCAAATTTCATCCATTACCAATTTCCTGATTAAACCAGTTTATCCAATTTGTCAATATTTTTTAGGTCAATTACCCGTCATAACCATTTTTTTTATTATCATTCACTACTCATTTCCTTATACATTCACATTTCCAATTCTATGACCATTTTCGTTATCCGATTTATTTCGATTATTCACTATCCATTTCCAATTATTCATCTATATTTTATTTCTAAGCCTTTGTCCATATTTCATTTTTTTATATTAAAGTCATTCTCATTTTCACCTAATATCCAATATCCGATTATTTTTAATCTCCATTACCCATTATTATTCATTACCATTTTTAATTCCTACACTTTTATTTTTTTTATTCATTCCAAATACTCATTTTTTATCAATAACATTTTTTCCATAAAATTCCATAAATCCATTTCATAAATATTTCTTTTTAGTCCATTATCCATTTTTTTTTCATTTTACATTAAAACCCACCTTTTATGTTATAAACCAAATAAATAGTACAAATAAAAATCCAAGGCAGCCTCAAGCCGCAGCAATTTCAGGCCCGCACACTCCAACAAAGCCTAATCCTTGCCTCAAGTCACTCAGCCCCACAGGCCTATGCGCTAGTACAAGCAAAAGTTTCCTGGCCCAAATGCAAGCCAAACTCACAGCCAGTACAAGCCGAAGCATCCAATATCACAAAGCCATTCCGTACATTCCCAGCATCAAGCCTTTCGCATCACACTTCACAGCCAGCCATCCGTACCAGCCGTACGCCCACCCATCAACTCAGCGCAAGCCTCATAGCGGTAACCTTTTTCCAAGCCGAAAACTCCAGCAGCCAAATCCCGTAGCATTCACACCGCTTCTTGCTAAGCCATAAGCCTTTTCCATCAACAGCAAACATAAAACTCCCAGCCGCAGGCCCTTATTTCCCAAGCTGCACAACAACTTCATGCACGAAAGTCACCAACAACACAGCTCACTCCAGCTGCTAGCATACGCATGACAGGCCTCACACTTGCAAACAAAAACAAAAGCCTGTTACGTCAACAAGCCGTATCACTTCAAAACCAAGCTCACCCATATGCCGCACCAAGCCCACAAAATTCCCAACTTTCCTTCAGCCTCAGCCGTTGCAAGCCGAACAACAAATTTACACACGCACGGACTTCGCCTACATCACGCGAATATCACCTGATTCATACAAACGCACGCACTCTCAAAAATCAAAACGCATAGCAAAAAGAGATAAAACGCAAAGCAAATGAAAACAGATTGAAACTCACACGAGAAATCCGTGGCCACCAAAACGCGCTCAAGCAAATCAAAACGACATCAATCGTTCTTGATCCTTCTCCTATTTAAAGACCCTTTCCCTCATTGCAAACGTCAAGCTTAGAGAGCCAAATCCAACCCCTGCACAAATCGTAAACCCAAATAAAGAGTCAGTTTCAAAATTTTGAAATCCTTCGTTTAATCTTGAAATTCCGTTCACATATCTCAACCTTCTTCTATAATTTCGGATCGGAAACCCTCACTTTCCACTGGAATCCATTGTTTATCTTCAAAGCTCTCAAACCGATTTGGATCCGTAAAGAAGAAGAAAGAGTTAGATTAGTGGAAGAGAAGAGAAGAAAGAGAGTTGCGTTCCTTGTTGATTTTGATTTCGTGAAGGTGAGGAAGAGACGATTTCCACTGCGATTTGAGTTTATGCCCCTGTTTTCGCCGTGTTTCAATGAAGAAGAAGCTTCGGCTTGCCTCTTGGTTTCGTTTTACAATTTGTTTTCTGTTATTTTAATTGATTTTTAATAAAAGCTGAGAGAATTAATGTTTGGGCTTAGGACTTTTGGTCCATTCCTATTGACACTCCCTAGCTGCATGCGTGTCCCTCTCCATTATTTCTTCCTTCATTTTTTTTAGTTTATTCTTTTTAGAGGTTAGTTTAATTTTCATTTTTAGAAGAAGGTTTAAGAAAAGATTTTTTAGAAACATTTAGAAAAAGGTTTAAGAAAAGATTTTTTAGAAACATTTAGAAAAGGTTTTAGAGAAAAGAATTTTAAAAGCAATTTAAAGTAGATTTCTAGAAAAGATTTTTTAGAAAAAAAGATGTTAAAAAAAAAAGATTTCTATTTCTTTTTATGAATTTATTATGAGATTCTTTTCTTTTTCCATCTCTTATTTCTTTTCTTTTTGGTCGATGAGATCTCGGATTCGCGATTGTTGATTTCCGATCGGTTTAATCTTCATTATTTCAAATCTATGGATGAATGATCATTTGGATCACTCTCCATACTTTGAGATCGTGATAGGTTGCTTTTCGAGAAATTCAACGATAATCTCGATTAAGATTAGACCGTTCTCTTTCTTTTAGTGTGGCATGTTTTCGGAGAACGATTCATAATATTGTTTCTCTAACATGTTTTAACACGAATATTTTCCACTTTAATTAGTGGTGGCCGGCCTCATTTGTAGGGTAATTACTCCGTAAATTACTCGGCGATTGCTTAACATAGACCTAAAGTTGTCCCGATTCGGATTATGATCCACTTGGATCCGGTTGCCTCGATTTTATTTTCATTGTTGTGGTTGTGCTTGATTAAGTTCATCATACCACCTTATATTGTATATAATATAATAATGTGAATATAATTGTTTAAATTTAATCTCTTGCACCTTATCCTTTTATTTTAATCTCTTGCTCCCTTATCTCCTTATTATATTTTGCCATATTATATCATATATCATTGTTTATATTCATATTGTGTTTGTTGATATTCATATTGTGCTTGTTTTTATTTTGTCCATTTGGACATCAAAATACTTAATAAAGGATTAAACTCTTAAAAAAGCTTGTGACTTCTAACATTGGACTTATGGTTACTATCCCGAACTTTTGGAGATTGGACTTAGACTTCTAGGATTCCCTTTGCTCAAGTTGGAGTGGTTAGAAACCTTGGCCTCAAATGATGTCATTAACTTTTGAAGATGAAAGTCCGAACTTTGAAGATTTGTACATATTGGTTTGGTAACTTCTTTCCTTAGCTTTTAATTCAAGCATTAGGACTAGTCTCTTCATCTCCTCCCCATTCTTTATTTTTCAAAACTTCTTCCTATTTCAAAACCTTCTTGTTTTCTAAACTTCAAACACTTTCATAAACAAACCTTGACTTAGGTCAAGCGATTTTTTAATCTTTTCCTTTTATTTTCTTAATCAAATATTAAGTCATGTAAATATATTAAAGCCATTTTTGTACATACTTTAAAAAATACAAATCCATTCAATTGTTTTTGTGCCTTGTGCACCTTTCTTCTTTTCCACATGTTTAGATATGATTCATCCCTTTTAGCGGAATTATTCGCTAAGGGATGACGACTTATCTTTACATCTTAAAATCAACTCAACCCACTTACTCTTTTCAAACTTTGTACCACGAACTACGAGGTTTTGATCTCGCATTGCACTTTGTGGGTACGTAGGCATAAGGCTTTAAAACCTTATCAAACACAAAATCATTAAAAAAATATTCTTCTCCTCATCTCTTCCATCATTTTAAACAAACCAATTTCAGACCAAAAGCAATAAGTATTTCAAAGGGCTCCCGTGGAGTACCACGGATGAGTCGGGTGCCTAAAACCTTCCCGGTTCATAACCAATCCCCTTACCCAATCTCTGTTTATTTCTTTTAGCTGTTGCTTTTAGAATCCTAGGTTTTTATTCGTTCTTTTACCTTTTTCCATTCGGAAATAAAGAAAAGCGCGGTGGCGACTCTGTGTTAATCGAGTTAAGTTAATCAATAGCTTACACTCACGATTTTACCGCTACAGAAAAGTGGCGACTCTGCTGGGGAGTAATCTCTAAGCGGATTTAGCCTACTTTGATTTATTTATTGCTTTGGTTTTACTTGTTTGTTATTTGTTTGTTCCGTTTTGGTTTTTGGTGATCCTCTGTGTGAGATAGATTCTAACCCGGATCTGAGTGACACTTATGATAGGACGGCGATATTCGAAGCGATATGTGATGGAGTAGTCCAAAGCAATATCAATTTGATAATCTCCACTCGGTTAGGCTCTCTTGGACTATCAATGTCATGACGAGTAATCGTACGTGGCATTATTTTCTGACCTTGAGCTGATCATACTGAGGACCTTAGAACCCTTAACCCATCTAAGCCAATTTAGGAACGTAGTGCGGAAGCTGTCTGGATGTAAATCTAAGGCGGTTGTCACGCGATACTACACTCGGACGAGGTCTATTTTATGAATTTTATCGGTTGGGGAGTAATCCAACGTACCGATGATATTCTAAAGATGGTTGTTAACTCCGGGCACCTCTGTTAGCACCCTTTTGGTTTCTTGCAGGTACAATGAAGACAAAACCGTAGTACTTACCTGTTTGGGTTGGTGTTCTGTTACCTTGACTTCATGCTCGTGACTCGGAACCTAAGCCCGTGTGCTTTGTGTGATCTTGTTTGTGGTTGTTGCATCTACATATTCATCATGATCATCATCACAACCATTTTTTCAAGGAAGACAATTCTGATTATTGCAAATACTGGAAAGAATAAATATTCCTTTTTGTCAAGATTTTTTTTATGATAATATTCTCGATGTTGACCATGTTTGCAATAATCGAGTTGGTTTTTCTTAAAATGGAAGTGAATTTTGCATATCATTGCATCCTCGCATATTCTTGTGTTCATCCGAGTTGTGTGGGAACTCATCCCGGTTGTTTCTTTCCTCAGTTGTCTGTTGATCCGTCAAGCTGACTCCTTACCACAGATACGGTACTAGAGCTGCTAACAGATTGAAAGTTATTAGATTGAGAATGGAAAATCAAGCCCAACATAACAAGAAAGTTAGGGAAGACCTTGATGAGTTGAAAAGCAATGTGAGTCAAATCATGGAGATGCTACAGGCTTTGATCATCAAGGAAACTCAACCTCAGAGGATTGTCATGCCTCAAGTCAATGTTTCTGCTGGTGAAACAAGTGTTGTTGGGATGACTCGTCGCAGACAACAACACCATGAACAATCATACCCTACTGCAGTCGCTCTGATGATCAATGGTCCATCTATTCAAAGGAATGTTGGCCAGAACCAGAATCGTAATGCTAGGAGTAAGCCAAGCTTTGATCCTATTCCTGTGCCGTATGCGGACTTGCTTCCGTCTTTGATTGCAAAGAAGCTTGTGCAGACTCGTCCTCCACCTCCAGTTCCAGAGACTATTCCATGGTGGTATAAGCCTGAGGCTCGTTGTGCTTTCCATCAAGGTGCCCCGGGGCATGATATTGAGAATTGTTATCCACTAAAGTTCGAAGTACAGAAATTGATGAGGAACAATGTTCTGTATTTCAATGATGTTAATCCTAATGTGCAGAAGAATCCGTTGTCGAAGCATGGTAATGTGTCTGTGAATATGGTTGATGGTTGTCCTGGTAATGCGTCCGATGAAGATGAAGAAATGTTTGATTTCGTTACGCATGGAAAGATTTGCCAGAACCAGGATCGTAATGCTAGGAGTAAGCCAAACTTTGATCCTATTCCGATGACTTATGCTGAGTTGTATCCTTATTTGGTCCAGAATGATTGGATTACTACTAGGCCTGCGCCTCCTGTTCTAAATCCTCTTCCGGTTGGTTATAGATCAAATCTTCGTTGTGAGTTTCATCAAGGTGGAACTGGTCATGACCTAGAACACTGTTTTGCATTGAAGGCTAAAGTAAGAGAGCTTGTTAGAAATGGGATGATCACTTTTGAGGACACTAATCCTAATGTTGTCAACAATCCTTTTTCGAATCATGAGAAATGAATCTTCTAGAGGAATTCAACTGTCAAATTTTCTTCAAGGCCAGAATCTCAGACGGGACAGCTCATCCTTTGTTGCTGATGGATCATTGGGCCATTGTTTCTTTATGTTTGCAATTTTTCTTCAATCATATTAAGCTGTTTGCTTTTAAGCTTGTTTGTACTTTCATGTTGGTTTTAATGAAATGAGCATTGCTTTGTTTTGATTTCATTTACTATTTGCATCTTTATGCTTTACATTTCAAGTTCATTTATCTTGTCTCAAGCTTTCATAATGATTGGAGGGAGGATGATGAAAACGAGATACCCATAATTGTTGTTAGTATGCTTTCAATTGAGACTTGGTTGATGATATACAGGCATTGTTTTAAATCCTAAACACTGGAGAAATAAGGAAGTTAATCCCTTGTCAACCCCTTTGAGCCTTGAAGTTGGAGTTTCTTTCTATTCGAAAAAAAAAACCTCAATTTTAACCCGGGGATGGGTAGTTCTCAATTAAATCGAATGTGCATTCAAGTACAAGAGAATCATTCAAGACACCTTTCAAATAAAGGTTTCAATTTCAAGTGTTCCTTCACACACATCAAAGAAGTGTTGAAGATGTTTCTCAATTCAAAAGCCAATGATGGTTCATCATAATCATTAAGCCATGCAGTCATTATCTTTCAAAAAAAATGATAGTGAAAAATTATTGAAGAAAAAAAATCAAAGCCCGCTAAGTCAAAACCTATGAAGGAGACTTAGGCAAAAACTGGGGCATCCCGCTGGCTGTAAGTTGAAATGACGCAGTTCAGGCAAAAAAAAAAATTAGGGATAATAAAAAGAAAGATTTACCCAGAGGTCATCAAAATCCTCAGCAAAAATAAGTTGAGTTGACCAAAGTCCTCACTAGAAATAACAAAAGGAAAGATGTGACTGTTATCTCAAAATCCTTTGGCTTATGAACCATCTTCATCTGTGCAATCCTAAATGTCCGGGAACTTGAATGCATAGGCTGAATTATTTGAGTGTAGGACTGGAGTTCATCACGAAGTTGGGTTGGGTACAAATAAACTTTGAGCCTATATCCTTTGTTTCATAAACCGTGAACCATACCATGTTACAACCTTCAAAAGTCCTAATTGAATTCAGGTTTCTTTAGAAAAGCATATTACAACGAGGTTGCGTAAACTGACTCCCAAGTTCTTTACCAATCATTTATTTTCTTACCTTTGCTTTATCTTCAATGTTGTTTCAACCGCTGTGTTTTGACAATATTTTTTTTTTAATTACTTTACATCAATAAATTCCATTCCAGAAATGATTCTTGATTTCAAACTTTGCATTGAACTTTGCATTGAACTTTGCATTAAAATCACCAGGTTTGTACAAACATTTTTTATTTGCAAATAAACTTACCTCATCAAGGAATTTTCAAACAGTTGAGAAACTTGGTCGGTGATCTTATCAGGGGCAATTTCTCCTCAGGTCCTATGGTTCAAGAGTTGTTGATCAGTGCAAGTTATTCTCAGATATGGTTAGTCAGAAGATTCTCTGCAAGATTCATTTCTGGGTTATTTTCTCAACAATCATTTCAAGAACTGAAGCCATGATCAATTTACTCTCTCAACAGT
This sequence comes from Lathyrus aphaca, assembly GCA_963966055.1. Taxonomy (NCBI): domain Eukaryota; kingdom Viridiplantae; phylum Streptophyta; class Magnoliopsida; order Fabales; family Fabaceae; genus Lathyrus; species Lathyrus aphaca. Next base: position 202,302,989 of record OZ014523.1, on the reverse strand, counting down.
TATTCCAAAGATCTGAGTATTTTCTCCTCAGCAATCAAGAATTGAATCCATTACCAGTTTACCTTTATCAGTCATTGAACTTGGGGCAACTTTCTTCAAGAATCTCCAAGCAGCTTTGCATGATTTCTCTCAAAAGATTTTCAATTTGATGCAGTGGGACAGAGATTTGTTCAGCAGTAGCATTTCTAATTTCCGAGCAGACTGGCATGAGATGTTCCCTTTTGCTTTGCATGGGTATCGTACATCTGTCCGCACTTCAACAGGGGCAACCCCTTTCTCACTTGTTTATGGTATGGAAGCAGTGCTCCCCATCGAAGTTGAGATCCCATCAATGAGAGTTCTGATGGAAGCCAAGTTGACTGAGGCTGAATGGTGTCAGAGTAGATTTGACCAGTTGAATTTGATTGAAGAAAAGAGAATTAAAGCTTTGTGTCATGGTCGGTTGTACCAGCAAAGAATGAAGAAAGCTTTTGATAAGAAGGTCAAACCTCGTGTATTCAGAGAAGGCGACCTCGTGCTCAAAAAGATTCAGTCTTTCCTTAAAGATTCTCGGGGCAAGTGGACTCCGAACTATGATGGACCATATGTTGTTAAGAAAGCCTTCTCTGGCGGTTCATTAATTCTTGCAACTATGGATGGTGAGGAGATCACTCGTCCTGTGAATGCGGATGCAGTCAAGAAATACTTCGCCTAAAAAAATAAAAGAATGGCTCGCTAAGTTGAAAACCCGAAAGGGCGGCTTAGGCAAAAATGAGCGTCTCGGTGGATTGAAAACCCGAAAGGGCGGTCCAGGCAAAAATTAGAGACAAAAACAGAAATAATTATCCCGGTAGATTGAAAACCCGAAAGGGCAATCTAGGCAAAAGTTAGGGATCATGGCAAGTAACTGCGTCGACAGACTGAATCGTTTGTAGTAACCGAGGATTTCAGATTCTATCATTCAGAAGAATTATTCATCAAAGATTCTTATTTACTCATCCTTGACTGAAGTTTCGGACACAGTGGAGTTCAAAGTTGATAGGGAGAATAGTGATCATTGTATCTCAATGTAGCCCTTTCCATGTATTTACCATTTTTCAAACTTGTAATGATCCATGGAGTCACGCCATTTGCCGTAAATTTAATCTTTGAAGATTTCAAAAACATTTTTCTTTTGATATCTGAACAAATAAAGGATGTCAGCAGTGATTCCAGGAATGGTAAAGTTTGGATGTGTGTAACTTGTCTCTCCCAAAGCAGGGTTTGATTTGGTTATGTCCACGCGAAGTTCCTGGATAGTCTTGACAGATTGATGTTAATGATGTTTTGTTCCCCAACCATGATGTTGAATGGAGATTGTATGTATTCCCCAGAAGAGTTGTTGGAAGGGATGTTCAGAATCCCTAGCTGAGTTTTGATCTATTCCTCAGCATGTTATCTGTGAATTGAGAAGTATTGGGAATCCCCAGCTGAGCTCATGTTCCTCAGTTTGATTTTTTGCATCTTTGAATATAGAAGTATTGATATAGCAGTCAGTTTAGAGGTTTTCTTTTACCCTATGTTGGGTACCGATTTAAAATCCCTCGTAACTATGTTTTGGCTATGATGTTAACTTCTGATATCCCTATATGGATCCCCAATAGGACTGCATGTGTTGATTTCCAGCAGGTTCCTATGTGATTTTTAGCAAGTCTTGCACTCTATCCCCAAGCGGAGCAGGAGTGATATGACAGTTATTTCTCGTGAAGTTTGATTTTTATCAAGAATATTTCCATCCTCAGCAGATTATTACCCTTGCCTCAGCAGGATGATATTCCTAGCAGATGCTGTATTATCATGATTTAAACCTTGTAGTAGGATTATTTTCCTTTGATGGCTCATGATATTCCCCTGCAGATTTCAAGATTGAATCTCCAGCATGTTTCCCTGCATTTTTGCCTTGGGATTAGCCGAGTATCTGGTTGTTGTGGTGTTCATGTCACCCGTTTTTTATTTTTATGTCTGTTTTGTCAGCATATTCATAAGCATATTCATACGCATAAGCATAGCATGGTTTGCTTTCATTTTTGCGTTTATCATTGTTATCTTCTCTTTGGTGTGGATTTTCCCCACAGAGTGTATGTGTCGTGTTCCTCTCAAGTTTAGAGTGTCGACCATTAAGCAGAAAGAGTTAATCCTTTCTAATTCCCCACTGAGTTTGTTTCTCGTGGATGATGTTGATTTAGTTTCCTCCCCAGTTTATTATCTGGATGGAATTGTCCCCAGTTGAGATATTTCCTCCTCGGGATGAGTCTTGTTTGACCGTTTCTTTCCAATTTGTTCTTGGATTGAACTTTGGTCCCCTTTTGTGGATATATTTGCCTTGGAATTAAGCTATCACTGTTTGATAGTGGGCAACATTTTCTCCAGCTTGAGCATTTTGCTCGAGAATTTAGCTATCAGTAATCGATAGTGGGTAATATTACCAAATTGATCAAGCTCTTTTACTTGTACTCCTACCCAGTAAATCCGGTAGTCGAGATGTTATCCTCTTACCCAGTAAAAAGGTAATAGAGTTTGTTATTCTTTGATTCAGCTCCTACCCAGTAAATCAGGTAGTCGAAAATTGTTCTACCCAGTAAATCCGGTAGTCAAGTTATTTTTCCTCTTACCCAGTAAAAAGGTAATTAAAATCTGTTTCCCTTCGATTGAGCTCCTACCCAGTAAATTCGGTAGTCGATAATTGTTCTACCCAGTAAATCCGGTAGTCAAATTATTTTTCTTACCCAGTAAAAAGGTAATGTAATCAGATATTTTCCTCTTACCCAGTAAAAAGGTAATTTGATTGAGTTCCTACCCAGTAAATCAGGTAGTCGATCATACTCCTATCCAGTAAATTGATAGTCGAGTCCCTTATGCTCCTACCCAGTAAATCAGGTATTCGAGAATTGTTCTACCCAGTAAATCTGGTAGTCAAGTTATTTTCCTCTTACCCAGTAAAAAGGTAATAGAATCGAGATTTTATCCTCTTACCCAGTAAAAAGGTAATCTGATTGAGTTTCTACCCAGTAAATCCGGTAGTTGATATTCCTTCTTCTTACCCAGTAAAAAGGTAATCTGATTGAGTTTCTACCCAGTAAAAAGGTGATAAAATCATTATTTTTTTTTTCTCTTACCCAGTAAAAAGGTAATTTGATTGAGTTCCTACCCAGTAAATCAGGTAGTTGATCATACTCCTATCCAGTAAATCGATAGTTGAGTCATTTCTTTTCTCCTGCCCAGTAAATCAGGTAGTTGAGAGTTTTGCTGCTCAGTAAAAAGTAGTGAAGGCTATTCCTCCGAATTTTGCTCCTATCCAGTAAATCGATAGTCGAGTCCTTTATATTTTCTACCCAGTAAATCAGGTAGTCGTGATTTGTTCTACCCAGTAAATCCGGTAGTCAAGTTATTTTCCTCTTACCCAGTAAAAAGGTGATAAAATCAGATATTTTTTCGCTTACCCAGTAAAAAGGTAATTTGATTGAGTTCCTACCCAGTAAATCAGGTAGTTGATCATACTCCTATCCAGTAAATCGATAGTCGAGTCCTTTATATTCCTACCCAGTAAATCAGGTAGTGGATCATACTCCTATCCAGTAAATCGATAGTCGAATCCTTTATTTTTGCTTCTACCCAGTAAATCAGGTAGTTAAAAAAAATTTCTCTTACCCAGTAAAAAGGTAATTGAGGTTATCCCTCTGTATTCTGTTCCTATCCAGTAAATTGATAGTCGAGTCTGTTATATTTCCTACCCAGTAAATAGGTAGTTGATGATTCTTATCTAACACAGTTATTTTTCTATCTCTTGGATTCGAATATTGTGATTGATTGATATTCCTGGCAGGGTGTTTATTTTTCCTGGTTGAATTTTGTTCCTTGATTATTTCATATCGTTTCCCCAAGTGGAGTTTGTTATCCAGTGATTTATTTTCCTGGTAACTCTTTGTTTGTCTGTTGTTTCCCCAGTGGGATTTTCTTCTGTGTCCCCAAGTTGTGCTTTTCTCTGGTGGTCATTATTTTCCCCACAGAGATCTTGGGTTTGCATATCATATTCATATCATATCATTTGTTCTCTTAGGACAAAAATTGGGTTTTCTGTATTTAAGTCTCTCCCATCTTGTAGAGACGAAGATGTCAATCTTCATATCTCCGGATTGAAGAAACTTAAATAGGGGCAGCTGTAACACCCTAATTTTTGCCCTAAGATTGTTTCGCATATCATCTGCATTTTGCATATCAAGCAAGATCACTTTGGTTTCCGAGTTTCTCCTCAGATCGGGTCTATGCTTCGCAGGGGATCACCATTATTTTTATTGCTTTGTCTTTATTTATATTTACTGTCTTCTAACCAAAATACAAAAAAATATGTTGCAGTGTTCTTCTTCTTCTCTGTGTTGCAGGTTTTCAAAGACAGGGCAGTAATTTGATTCAAATCCGTTTGTTCAATCACAATGCGTTCTCAGATGGATGTTTGACCTAATATTGGTCAAACTATCAAAAGATTGTGTTGACTGTCAGTTGTGTGTGCCAGTAATTCATTTATCAGGCAATGCGTCTTCAAAATACAAGTTGGTTTGTGTAACAATGTTCTGTGCAAAGTTTGGTTCATCAGTTATCAGACGGTGTTCTGTGCGAAGTGTGATTTGAATCCTGAAGTGTTCATCAATTCATCAGTTCATCGGTTCATCAGTTCATCAGTGATTCATTTGAGGATTTATTTTCCTCAATTTGTTTTCAAATCATCAGAGTGTGAATCAAATAGTTTCCAGATGGCAGTTGTGGTTCGAGTTGCAATTTATTCAGTTGTTCAGTAGTTCTGTGTTGGCTGTGTTCATGTTGGCAGAGGCTTGTGCAAGAAAAGTCGATATTTGTTGTAGGCTTGAAAACCAAATTTCATCCATTACCAATTTCCTGATTAAACCAGTTTATCCAATTTGTCAATATTTTTTAGGTCAATTACCCGTCATAACCATTTTTTTATTATCATTCACTACTCATTTCCTTATACATTCACATTTCCAATTCTATGACCATTTTCGTTATCCGATTTATTTCGATTATTCACTATCCATTTCCAATTATTCATCTATATTTTATTTCTAAGCCTTTGTCCATATTTCATTTTTTTATATTAAAGTCATTCTCATTTTCACCTAATATCCAATATCCGATTATTTTTAATCTCCATTACCCATTATTATTCATTACCATTTTTAATTCCTACACTTTTATTTTTTTTATTCATTCCAAATACTCATTTTTTATCAATAACATTTTTTCCATAAAATTCCATAAATCCATTTCATAAATATTTCTTTTTAGTCCATTATCCATTTTTTTTCATTTTACATTAAAACCCACCTTTTATGTTATAAACCAAATAAATAGTACAAATAAAAATCCAAGGCAGCCTCAAGCCGCAGCAATTTCAGGCCCACACACTCCAACAAAGCCTAATCCTTGCCTCAAGTCACTCAGCCCCACAGGCCTATGCGCTAGTACAAGCAAAAGTTTCCTGGCCCAAATGCAAGCCAAACTCACAGCCAGTACAAGCCGAAGCATCCAATATCACAAAGCCATTCCGTACATTCCCAGCATCAAGCCTTTCGCATCACACTTCACAGCCAGCCATCCGTACCAGCCGTACGCCCACCCATCAACTCAGCGCAAGCCTCATAGCGGTAACCTTTTTCCAAGCCGAAAACTCCAGCAGCCAAATCCCGTAGCATTCACACCGCTTCTTGCTAAGCCATAAGCCTTTTCCATCAACAGCAAACATAAAACTCCCAGCCGCAGGCCCTTATTTCCCAAGCTGCACAACAACTTCATGCACGAAAGTCACCAACAACACAGCTCACTCCAGCTGCTAGCATACGCATGACAGGCCTCACACTTGCAAACAAAAACAAAAGCCTGTTACGTCAACAAGCCGTATCACTTCAAAACCAAGCTCACCCATATGCCGCACCAAGCCCACAAAATTCCCAACTTTCCTTCAGCCTCAGCCGTTGCAAGCCGAACAACAAATTTACACACGCACGGACTTCGCCTACATCACGCGAATATCACCTGATTCATACAAACGCACGCACTCTCAAAAATCAAAACGCATAGCAAAAAGAGATAAAACGCAAAGCAAATGAAAACAGATTGAAACTCACACGAGAAATCCGTGGCCACCAAAACGCGCTCAAGCAAATCAAAACGACATCAATCGTTCTTGATCCTTCTCCTATTTAAAGACCCTTTCCCTCATTGCAAACATCAAGCTTAGAGAGCCAAATCCAACCCCTGCACAAATCGTAAACCCAAATAAAGAGTCAGTTTCAAAATTTTGAAATCCTTCGTTTAATCTTGAAATTCCGTTCACATATCTCAACCTTCTTCTATAATTTCGGATCGGAAACCCTCACTTTCCACTGGAATCCATTGTTTATCTTCAAAGCTCTCAAACCGATTTGGATCCGTAAAGAAGAAGAAAGAGTTAGATTAGTGGAAGAGAAGAGAAGAAAGAGAGTTGCGTTCCTTGTTGATTTTGATTTCGTGAAGGTGAGGAAGAGACGATTTCCACTGTGATTTGAGTTTATGCCCCTGTTTTCGCCGTGTTTCAATGAAGAAGAAGCTTCGGCTTGCCTCTTGGTTTCGTTTTACAATTTGTTTTCTGTTATTTTAATTGATTTTTAATAAAAGCTGAGAGAATTAATGTTTGGGCTTAGGACTTTTGGTCCATTCCTATTGACACTCCCTAGCTGCATGCGTGTCCCTCTCCATTATTTCTTCCTTCATTTTTTTTAGTTTATTCTTTTTAGAGGTTAGTTTAATTTTCATTTTTAGAAGAAGGTTTAAGAAAAGATTTTTTAGAAACATTTAGAAAAAGGTTTAAGAAAAGATTTTTTAGAAACATTTAGAAAAGGTTTTAGAGAAAAGAATTTTAAAAGCAATTTAAAGTAGATTTCTAGAAAAGATTTTTTAGAAAAAAAGATGTTAAAAAAAAAAGATTTCTATTTCTTTTTATGAATTTATTATGAGATTCTTTTCTTTTTCCATCTCTTATTTCTTTTCTTTTTGGTCGATGAGATCTCGGATTCGCGATTGTTGATTTCCGATCGGTTTAATCTTCATTATTTCAAATCTATGGATGAATGATCATTTGGATCACTCTCCATACTTTGAGATCGTGATAGGTTGCTTTTCGAGAAATTCAACGATAATCTCGATTAAGATTAGACCGTTCTCTTTCTTTTAGTGTGGCATGTTTTCGGAGAACGATTCATAATATTGTTTCTCTAACATGTTTTAACACGAATATTTTCCACTTTAATTAGTGGTGGCCGGCCTCATTTGTAGGGTAATTACTCCGTAAATTACTCGGCGATTGCTTAACATAGACCTAAAGTTGTCCCGATTCGGATTATGATCCACTTGGATCCGGTTGCCTCGATTTTATTTTCATTGTTGTGGTTGTGCTTGATTAAGTTCATCATACCACCTTATATTGTATATAATATAATAATGTGAATATAATTGTTTAAATTTAATCTCTTGCACCTTATCCTTTTATTTTAATCTCTTGCTCCCTTATCTCCTTATTATATTTTGCCATATTATATCATATATCATTGTTTATATTCATATTGTGTTTGTTGATATTCATATTGTGCTTGTTTTTATTTTGTCCATTTGGACATCAAAATACTTAATAAAGGATTAAACTCTTAAAAAAGCTTGTGACTTCTAACATTGGACTTATGGTTACTATCCCGAACTTTTGGAGATTGGACTTAGACTTCTAGGATTCCCTTTGCTCAAGTTGGAGTGGTTAGAAACCTTGGCCTCAAATGATGTCATTAACTTTTGAAGATGAAAGTCCGAACTTTGAAGATTTGTACATATTGGTTTGGTAACTTCTTTCCTTAGCTTTTAATTCAAGCATTAGGACTAGTCTCTTCATCTCCTCCCCATTCTTTATTTTTCAAAACTTCTTCCTATTTCAAAACCTTCTTGTTTTCTAAACTTCAAACACTTTCATAAACAAACCTTGACTTAGGTCAAGCGATTTTTTAATCTTTTCCTTTTATTTTCTTAATCAAATATTAAGTCATGTAAATATATTAAAGCCATTTTTGTACATACTTTAAAAAATACAAATCCATTCAATTGTTTTTGTGCCTTGTGCACCTTTCTTCTTTTCCACATGTTTAGATATGATTCATCCCTTTTAGCGGAATTATTCGCTAAGGGATGACGACTTATCTTTACATCTTAAAATCAACTCAACCCACTTACTCTTTTCAAACTTTGTACCACGAACTACGAGGTTTTGATCTCGCATTGCACTTTGTGGGTACGTAGGCATAAGGCTTTAAAACCTTATCAAACACAAAATCATTAAAAAAATATTCTTCTCCTCATCTCTTCCATCATTTTAAACAAACCAATTTCAGACCAAAAGCAATAAGTATTTCAAAGGGCTCCCGTGGAGTACCACGGATGAGTCGGGTGCCTAAAACGTTCCCGGTTCATAACCAATCCCCTTACCCAATCTCTGTTTATTTCTTTTAGTTGTTGCTTTTAGAATCCTAGGTTTTTATTCGTTCTTTTACCTTTTTCCATTCGGAAATAAAGAAAAGCGCGGTGGCGACTCTGTGTTAATCGAGTTAAGTTAATCAATAGCTTACACTCACGATTTTACCGCTACAGTTATCTGGATAATGTTTTCCATTTTATGATGTTAAATTCAGGATGGTGAAAATGATTTTTATGAAGTTTTGAAATATGAAGTTAAATTCCGCTGTGAAATGATTTATGGTATTTTGATGTTGATTAACCCGTGTTACGGGACATGACACTGTTTGTGTTTATTTTTGATGAAAATGTGATACCCTTTTAGATGATTACTCTGATAATATTTAAATATTATGTTTTGGGTAGAAGGGTGTTACATTAGTGGTATCAGAGCAGGTCGGTCTGTCCGGCCAAGTCTTGTTGTTGTCAGTCAGTTGTCAAGTCGTTATTTATTTAACGATTATTCTCTTCTGATGTGGTAAGTGTTGTGCAGAATGGCTGGAAACAACTCGCGTGCTCTCGCTGATGCTATTATAGCTCTTGCTCAGACTGCTGCTCGAAACAATGCGCATGATGAGTTTCGTGCATTGGAGAAGTTCCAGAGGAATAATCCACCTGTGTTTGAAGGAACTCATGACCCGGCAAGCGTACAGAAGTGGCTCAAGGCAATTGAGAAGATTTTCAAAGTGATGGCGTGTGCTGATGCGCAGAAGGTTCAATTCGGAACCCATATGTTGTCTGAGGAAGCTGAAGACTGGTGGGATAATACTCGTCAGCGTCTCGAGGATGAAGCTGTTGTGGTGACTTGGACTGTATTTAAGGAGGAGTTCCTTAAGAAGTATTTTCCGGAAGATGCTCGTAGTAAGTTGGAGATAGAATTCCTTGAGCTGAAGCAAGGAAACTTGATTGTGGTAGAGTATGCTGCCAAATTTGAAAGGCTGGTGAAGTTTTGTCCTCACTACAACAGGGCAGATGCTGAACTTTCCAAGTGCCATAAGTTTGAGAATGGGCTGAGACCTGAAATTAAGCAGGGAATTGGATGCCAACAAATTCGCAAGTATACAGAGTTGGTGGATAAGAGTCGTATTTATGATGAGGACAGCCGAGCTCGGTCAGCTCACTATAAACAGTTGAGCGAGAAGAAAGGCAAGAGTCAGTATAGAGGAAAACCTTATGTGACTACTGGTGATAAGGGGAAGCAGAAGGCATATGATGAGAAGAAGAAAAGTAGGGGAGATGCTAATGTACCTGTTAAGTGTTACAAGTGTGGAGAGGCAGGTCATAAGGCCGATGTGTGTACCACCAGAGTTATGAAATGTTACCGTTGTGGCAAGCTTGGGCATAAGGTGAATGATTGTCCTAATGAAGGCTCAACCTGTTACAATTGTGGTGAACAAGGGCATATCAGAACCCAATGCCAAAAACCAAAGAAGAATGTTGCTACTACTCAGAATGCTGGAAGAGTGTTTGCATTAGCTGGTTCAGAAACTCCAAGGAAGGACAACTTGATCAGAGGTACCTGTTTTATTAATAATATTGAGTTGATTGCTATTATTGACACTGGAGCTACACATTCATTTATTTCTCTTGAGTGTGCTAATAGATTGGGTTTAAAGTTGTCTAATATGAATGGTAATATGAAAATAGAGACTCCTGCTAATGGTTCTATGACTACCATGCTTGTCTGTTTGAAATGTCCTTTGACAATTTTCGAGAAGAATTTTGTGATGGATTTGGTGTGCCTACCATTACACCAAATCAATGTTATCCTTGGTATGAACTGGTTGGAATTCAATTATGTTCATATTAACTGTTATAGTAAGACGGTACAGTTCCCTGATTTGAGCAGGAATGGTGAGTTGATGTTTTTATCTGCTAAGCAAGTGGATGAACTTGTTTTAGATGAAGCTTTGATGTTTGCAGTGTCTACCTCATTGCAAGTTGATGATAAGACTGTCAGTGCAGAGTTGCCTATGGTTTGTGAATTTCAAGATGTGTTTCCTGGTGATATAAGTGATTTACCACCGGAATGTGAGATTGATTTTTCTGTGGAATACTGGGTACGAGTCTTGTCTCGATGGCTCCTTATAGAATGTCGGCTTCAGAGTTGAATGAGTTAAAGAAACAATTAGAAGAATTGTTAGAGAAGAGGTTCATTAGACCCAGTGTTTCTCCTTGGGGTGCTCCGGTGTTGCTTGTTAAGAAGAAGGATGGTAGTATGAGATTGTGTGTCGATTACCGACAGTTGAATACGGTGACTATCAAGAATAAGTATCCACTTCCAAGGATCGATGATTTGATGGATCAGCTAGTAGGTGCTTGTGTCTTTAGTAAAATTGATCTGAGGTCTGGTTATCATCAGATTCGAGTTAAAGCTGATGATATTCCGAAGACAGCTTTTAGGACGAGGTATGGGCATTATGAGTATACGGTGATGCCGTTTGGGGTTTCTAATGCGCCTGGTGTGTTTATGGAATATATGAATAGAATCTTTCATGAGTATCTGGATACGTTCGTGGTGGTTTTCATAGATGATATCTTGGTATATTCTAAATCAGAAGAAGAACATGTCGAGCATTTGAGAGTTGTGTTGCAAGTGTTGAGAGAAAAGAAATTGTTTGCTAAATTATGTAAGTGTGAATTTTGGCTAAGGGAAGTGAGTTTCCTCGGCCATGTAATTTCAAGTGGTGGAATTTCGGTGGATCCTTCGAAGATTGATGCGGTATTACAGTGGGAGACTCCGAAGTCAACTACAGAAATTCGTAGTTTTCTTGGGTTGGCTGGTTACTATCGTAAGTTCATTGAAGGTTTTTCTAAGATAGCTTTACCGTTGACGCAATTGACCAGGAAGGGTCAAGCGTATGTGTGGGATGTTGCTTGTGAAGAGATTTTCAAAGAACTGAAGAAAAGATTAACGACCGCGCCAGTATTGGTCTTACCGAATCCAGATGAGTCCTTTGTAGTTTATTGTGATGCTTCCAAGATGGGTCTTGGTGGAGTTTTGATGCAGGATAATAAGGTGGTTGCTTATGCTTCTAGACAGTTAAGAGTTCATGAGAGGAACTATCTTACTCACGACTTAGAGTTAGCAGCTGTGGTGTTTGTGCTTAAGATTTGGAGGCACTACTTGTTTGGTTTGAAATTTGAAGTATTCAGTGATACAAAAGTTTAAGATACTTGTTTGATCAGAAAGAGTTAAATATGAGACAGAGGCGGTGGCTTGAATTATTGAAAGATTTTGATTTTGATTTGAATTACCATCCGGGTAAGGCAAATGTTGTGGCTGATGCTTTGAGTAGGAAGTTGTTACATATTTCAATGCTTATGATGAAAGAATTAGAAATGATCGAGCAATTCAGAGATATGAGCTTGTTGTGTGAAACTACTACTGATAGTGTGAAATTGGGAATATTAAAGCTGACCAGTGAGATTTTGGAAGAGATTCGTAAGGGTCAGAAATCGGATTTGAAATTAGTTGACCAATTGATGTTGGTTGATCAAGGTAATGCATGTGACTTTCGAGTTGATGAAGATGGAGTTTTAAGATTCCGAGATAGAGTATGTGTTCCGGATATTAAAGGAATTAAGAAGAGTATTTTAGAAGAGGGGCACAAGAGTCGACTGAGTAATCATCCTGGTGCTACGAAGATGTATCAGGATTTACGCAAGTTGTTTTGGTGGCCAGGTATGAAAAGAGACATTGCTGAATTTGTATATGCTTGTTTGACATGTCAGTAGTCAAAGATAGAACATCAGAGACCTTCAGGTATGATGCAACCATTGAATATTCCTGAGTGGAAATGGGATAGTATTTCCATGGATTTCGTGATTGGGTTACCTAAGACCGTTAGAGGTAATGATTCGATTTGGGTAATTGTTGTTCGGTTAACTAAGTCGGCACATTTCTTGCCGATGAGGATTAACCATTCCATGCAAAGGTTAGCCGAGATTTTTATTGAGGAAATTGTGAAGTTGCATGGTGTACCTTCAAGTATTGTATCGGATAGAGATTCGTGGTTTACATCGAGGTTTTGGAAGAGTTTGCAGGATGCTTTGGGTACTAAGTTGAGGATGAGTTCTGCTTATCACCCTCAAACGGATGGTCAGACGGAAAGAACAATCCAATCTTTAGAAGATTTGCTGAGAGTTTGTGTATTAGATCAAGGAGGGTCTTGGGATAGTCATTTGTCGTTGGTCGAGTTTACGTACAATAACAGTTTTCATGCTAGTATCGGGATGGCTCCATATGAGGCATTGTATGGTAGACGTTGTCGTACTCCATTATGTTGGTATGAGTCAGGAGAGAGTTTGGTACTTGGGCCAGAGATTGTCCAAGAAACAACTGAAAAGATAAATATGATTCAGGAAAAGATGAAAACATCGCAGAGTCGTCAAAAGAGTTATCACGATAAGAGAAGGAAAGCACTTGAGTTCCAAGAGGGAGATCATGTGTTCTTAAGAGTTACTCCTATGACTGGTGTGGGAAGAGCTTTGAAGTCTAGAAAGCTCACTCCACGTTTCGTCGGTCCGTATCAGATTATGCAGAGGATAGGGGAGGTGGCCTATCGGGTGGCTTTACCTCCCTCTCTTGTGAATTTACATGATGTATTCCATGTATCCCAGTTGAGGAAGTACATTCCAGACCCGTCTCATGTAATTCAGTTAGATGATGTTTAGGTGAGAGATAATCTGACGATTGAAGCTTTACCAGTGAGGATTGATGGTAGAGAATTGAAGCAACTTCGAGGTAAGGAAATTGCTTTAGTGAAGGTATTGTGGGGAGGACCAGCTGGAGAAAGTTGGACTTGGGAGCGCGAAGATCAGATGAGGGAGTCGTATCCGACTCTATTTACTTCAGGTAATTTTTGAGGACGAAAATTCTTTAAGTAGGGGAGAGTTGTAACACCCCGAAAATCTAAATTCAATTATTTAATTATTTATTTAATTAATTTAGAAAAATTTGGAGAGTTTGGATTATTTTGAGAATTTTGGAGAAAATGAGTATTTTATATAATAAGGATAAATAGTGCTTTATTATACTATTTTATTTTTATTATTAAAAATATATTAAAGAAAAGGGTAAGATGGTCCGTTTGTGAAATTATGAGGGTAAGGTGGGAAAAGGCTAAACTGGGATAATATATCCAAAGAAGAGAATACGATCAGTTTCTCATATTTTGTTTTCTATCGTGTTTGGGAAGTGCTTTGAAGAAAGAGAAGCTCAGAGTCAGGAGGTTGTGGAGAACCCAAGAGAAGCGTGTAAAGCATCGAAATTCTCTAAGGTATGGGGAGTTTTCATAATCTATGATAAATATATAGGAATTGGAATATGAATGGATTAGGATGGTATGAATTTTAGGAGTTTTGGGGTTTTGAGTTAGGTTGAGTTTTAGGAGAAATCTTGATGAATTAGAGCGATTAGAATGAGTTATAATCGTATATTCGTCTGTATAATTGTTGTCTGGATGTTGTTGAGGTTTAATTGATGTTTTTGAATGGTTTTTGGGTGTTATGATGTGAAATCCGTAATGGGGTTTGGGAGTTTTTGGAAATTGGAACAGTCTGTAATTGTGTAGCAGAAGACTGTTGAAACGCGTGCGTTAACCGGTTAACGCTTTGGTTAACCGGTTAACCATTGGAAATTTTGGGGTATTTTATGAAATTACGCAGGCGTTAACCGGTTAACGCTTTGGTTAACTGGTTAACACTGTTGGAACAACGAATTTTATTTCTTTAAAAATTCATATCTTTTAAACCGTAAGTCCGATTCGCATTCCGTTTGAAGCGTCGGAACGAGTACAAACTGAACTTTATTTTGATGAATAGAAACGAGAAAAATGCAACAGTTTTTGATAAATGAATTTGTGAAATAACCTTATAATTACCTTATAAATTACCGGGTACGGGTTAATTCTTGATATGTCAGAGTGGTTAGAAAACCAGTGTTCAGGGTGTAATGTCATGATGATATATATGAATATTTGATGATTGTTTTGCTGATTGAAATGAATGATGCGAATTATTTTGATGAATTTTTCGATGTAGTGCATCATTGCATTTCATAACATTCACGATGGGGCTTCGGCCTATTTATTTTCTTCAATCCCATTGTGTGGATTGAAGTGTCTCGATGATTATGGTGTGCTCCCTTGTGGAGGGTTGATGGTCATGTATCCATCTCATGGTGAAAATGGTACCACATGCATATTGCATATCAGGATGTAGAATTGCATATTTTGGATGAATTTCATGATTGTGTTGGTGTTGATTGATTTCATGATAGTGTTGCGGTTGATGCTGAATTTTGTAGTTGACGATGTCATGATATGTGTATTAATTTATTTATGATTCTATATTCTTGTAAGTTTATGATATAGTATGTTTACTCACCCTGCCTGCTTGGAAATGTTGCCTCCTTCGTGGGTAACTTGCAGATGTCGAAGAATAGTCCTGCAGTGCAATAGGAGTAATGCATGAGTCTCGGAGCGTGCTTTAGTGTCCCTTAGGAGTGGTTCTGGTTATGTGTCCTGCTCTGTGTCATGTAACACTGGGATGGGTTTCTTTTGTTAAACTGTTTTCAGCATGTTGTTATCTGGATAATGTTTTCCATTTTATGATGTTAAATTCAGGATGGTGAAAATGATTTTTATGAAGTTTTGAAATATGAAGTTAAATTCCGCTATGAAATGATTTATGGTATTTTGATGTTGATTAACCCGTGTTACGGGACAGGACACTGTTTGTGTTTATTTATGATGAAAATGTGATACCCTTTTAGATGATTACTCTGATAATATTTAAATATTATGTTTTGGGTAGAAGGGTGTTACACCTTGGATCACGCGCGTATCTTAAGTTTGAACCTGAACCCTTAGATTCTCATACCTTCAGTCAAGCTGACTTGCAATCTCAGCCTTTGATCTAGTTTCCACGCAATCTGAGCCATCCATTGTGATTACTTTGCATTTTTATTTTATTTATTTCATTTTGTTTTCCTTTATTTATTTAAAATAGCAAATCATTTTCTAAAATTATAATCTTTTGCAGTTTCACTTTAAATAATTTTCAGAAACCAAAAACATTTTTATTTTTAATTTTTGCATTAAATATATATTTTTAATCATTTAATTGTATTATTTAATTAATTAATTCATTTTAATTAATTAAAAATACTTTTAGGTATTTAAAAATCACCAAAAAAATCATCAAGCATTCTTACATATTTAGAACAATTTACAAACTCATCTTACAAATTTATTTTAGGGTTTGATCATGTTTTGACAATTAACCATGAATAAGGGTTTCCAAATTTCCTATTTTTCTAACCATAACTTCAAAAATCCATTTCTGATCAACCAAGATGAGTTTCCACATGGTTCTTTTTGCATTCTTTCACACATTGAATGTAGTATCTAGGGCATTTAACTCATACTTTTTAAATTTCATTTTCTATTTGTTTGGCATTTTTCATGAACAAGTACCCAAAACCCTAGCCTAACATAGAAAAACCATAATTTGACTTTGGTATAGCTTCTGACCTCCATCTTTGGGGAGTGATCTTATGTGTGTTTAGGGTTCATTTGGTTGCATTTTAAATTTTTTTTATCATGTGTTATCCTTCTGTTGTGGACATGTGCATCTCATACTTTCTTAAAACCCTAATTTGCCATGTTCATTTGCATTCATCTTTGCATACCTTCATCATATGAACTTGTCGTGACATCTCATGCATTTGTATGTCATTTTAGATACCTTAGGACATGTATGAACATTGATTGATCATTTTTGCATCCATTTGGTATGTTTTGCATTCATGACTTCTTATGTGTATTCATGTGATTTCAAGCTTCTAACATGTCTTCCTTTGCATCCCATCTCTTGTATGATCATGCATAAACATTGCACATGTCTTTGCATCATTTCATAACACATTTGTATTGTGTTTTCACTTTTGGTCTTGATCATTTCATCTTCATTTGCCTTATCTCCTTTCATTTCACATCTTATGCATTCATACTAACCATTTCAGGGGCTTCAGGTAAATTGTTTGTGATGTGGATTTGCCTCCACATCCAACCTCTTCTTATCTATTCATTTGCATATTTATTTGTATTTGAAGTGAGTTTTACTCACTTATTCTCTCTCTTTCTCCCTTTCTTTCTCTTAGGTTACTTAACTTCTTCAGGAAGTAAGTAACCTATTCTTTTTTCTCTTCTCTTTTCATCTGCTTCTTCTTCCTTGGTGGCCATCTGAAGATATTTCTCTAAGCCTCACAAACCATAGGAATATCCAAGCATGATAACTTTAGGGCTTTAAATAGTCTCCCCTAGTTTTTACCTTTGAGTCTCCTTGAGTCTCTGCTTCTCATCTCATAATCAAGGCTAAATAGTTAAAGTTTTAAGACTCTGAATTAGGGTTATGCCTGTATCTTTATCTTAGGATGGAGTGTATAACTATAATACTTAGTGTTAAACCTTTAAGTTGTTTACACCTCCTAATCAAAACACCTAATAATCATTAAGATTTAAGCTTGTAACTTGGGCCTTATATTAGGGTTACATCTCTGCCTGTTAGTTCAGAGGGACTAACCCTAGTGTTCAATGGACAATTCCCCCTCAGGTTTAGTCTTACAAACATAAAATTCATTTCTTAATCCCACCTTTAATTAAAATCCACTTTAATAAAGGCTTGTTATATAATTATTTTAATCCCTAACCATGGATTAAGTTGAGGAGTCTTCCTCATCTTAAGTGTTCTCATCTATTATCCTTCTCTTAGGATGGTGTAATGAGTTACTAATCCATGATTAGAGATTAAACTCATTACTTAACACAAAACAAAATCCAAAAGTACTTAATAATCACAAGTAGGTTAATGATCTTAATCCTGCATCATTAGGGTGATTAAGTTTAGATTTTCATCTCATACTTAAGTAGACTCATTATCCCTAATTAAGGGTGATATAATGAGTTTACGACCCTTGATTAAGGCTTAAGCTCATTATCTTATGAAAAACACCAAAAACAATAAAAAACTGAAAACATAAAAACAAACAATAAACGTCTCCTCCGGGATTCTTTTCTCCTCACATTCACTCTGAAAATGAGAACTCGCTTCTTCCGTCTAATGCAAGACAGTTAGCACTCGAGCCAGACGAGTCACACACTTGAGCATAGACAAGCAAGCAGTTCACAACAAAAACACCAAGTCTTTTTGAGTCGAACTACGGTGTTCTGACTTCCTCATTGCACGAGAGGATATATAGGCATAACTTAACAGTTATCGAACAAAAGTCTCTGTCCCCCCCCCTCTTGTTCTCCTAGTTCTCTTTCCTCAGCCTCAGCTTTGAGCACTCACTTTCTTCTTGCACTGACACTCTGTACATCCATTCCTCCCTAGCCTTTTATACATAGTTTAGCACATACACTATCCCCTTTTAAACACAATCAGGTATGCGTGGATCCTGTCGAGTACGACGGACAATCTGGGTGCTAATACCTTCCCAGCTCGTAACCTACCCCCATACTCAGTCTCTTTGGTTCGCAACCGTCTTATCCATCTCATTCTAGGTTTATGCAGCTTTACCTTTCCTTCGGGATAAAAATTCCTAGCTAGCGACTCTATTCAACCTCAACCTTCATCATCGCCGACACTAGTTCGTGTTTGCACTGGGATGAAAGTCCGGGGAGCGACATACCTTACACACACTCTTTAAAGTTTCTTCCTCTACACATTTTGCTTAGCATTTAGTTATGGCCATATGTTATCCTGTTTCATGAATTTTTCATGAGGTAAACTCCAACCTCCACTTTGAGACGACACCATCTCGAAATTCACATAGGTGAAGTTCATATTGTATCTTTTTCTATGAGACACATACTCTCGGTATTAAACTTCATGAAAAGTTTAAAAGAAAACTCAACCCTCTTTTTCAGGTCAACATTATTAGGAAATGTTTGACAAATATCAAAATCAACAACTTGTTGTTACCCATTAAATCTTGAGGTTAATGTTCTATTAACGTAAGATTAGGTTGCCGCCTTTGTAGGAACTCTTACTCAAGGAGTTTCAACCCCATACCTCTCAAGGTTGTTTTTACTAAGTCTCTGGCCAATGGCTTTGTAAATAGATCAGCTAAATTATAGCTGGCTTGTATATAGGTGAGTGAAATGATTCCATCCTTAATCAATTTTCTCACAAACGAATGTCTAAGCCCTATATGCCTAGATTTTCCGTTATACACTTCGCTGAAAGCTCTTGCTAATGTGGCTTGGCTATCACACTGTATAATTACCTTTGAAACATTGTCTTTTGTAATGGAACTTCCAACAGAAGATCCCTTAACCACTCTGCTTCTTGACCAGCGGAAGTGAGAGCCACGAACTTTGATTCCATGGTCGAAAGAGTAATGCATGTTTGTTTCTTGCTCTTCCAAGAAATTACTCCTCCAGCTAGTGTAAATATCCACCTAATTATAGATTTATGATCTCCAACATTAGACATATAGGGCTTATACATTCGTTCACTGAATGAATGATCAAACTATGTATTACCGACAATATTATTAATGAAATTTCTAATTCTACTTACATGCTTGAATCTATTTCTTTATGGCATAATAGATTAGCACATTCTGGTATTAGTTCTATGAAGAGACTAATTAAATATGGATTGATCTCATGTAATATAAATGATTTCAAAAAATGTGAATTATGTGTTAAGTCTAAAATGATTAAGAAACCTTTCAAAAATGTTGAAAGAAATACAAATCTACTTGATCTAGTACATTGATATTTGTGTGAATTTAATGACATGTTAACCTGTGGGGGAAATAGATATTTTATTGTTAGAACAATTAGGGTTCTGAACCTCTAAGTGTTTTGATGATAACAAAGATTATTATGTTAGAATAGAAGTTCTAATGAATATCTTTATTCTTGTGTAGAAGATCAATTCAATTAAGGGAGACGTACATTACTAGAAGATTCATTGAGCCACTTATAGAAGATACTCATAATGAAGAATCCATCATTTAATGACATGTTTATTGGCTGCGCATCAAATATTTATTATCTCTGATTTCCGCTTAGAAGATGTTGATATTCATAATGAAGACATTAATTAAAGAATATTTTGATTAATGGTCAAGACAAGTATCTCTAATTATGGAAGGAAGTTATGGTATTAACTATTATCCTAAACTAGCTCAAGATGTCTCCAACGGCTACATTCATTCAAGAACTATATAAAGGATTCAATTTGAAGAATTGAAGTAATACACTCACGCAAAAAGACTGAATCAATTTGTGCTAATATATTGTAACTTTCACTTAGTGATCCTTACTTGACAAGAAGCATTTTTAGTTACTTCTTTATTATCATTGTAATAATTATTTTATTCCTTGAGTGACTAAGTTTAATCAGAAGACTCAAGAGGACATTGACTATAGGTCAGTGTGTGTATTCAATAGTTGAATAGTGGATTAAGACCTCAGTAGAGGCAAAATCACCTTGGCGGGTGGACTGGACGTAGTTTGAGTTCAAACGAACCAGGATAAATTAACTTGTCATTAGAAGTTATTTTTAGTAGTTAAAGAAAACCCAATTCCAACCCCCCCCTTCCTTGTGTTTTGCGCACCTTGAATTGGCATCAGAGTGCTAGGTTCTGAGAAAAACACTTAACTGTGTCAGTAAAAGATCCAGAAGTTAAACACATGGCAGAAGCTGGAATTAACAACAATGACTACCAGAATGACAAGATCAACGCTAAACCTCCAGTGTTCAATGGCGACAATTTTGACTACTGGAAGGATGTTCTGGAGAGTTTCTTTCTAGATCTAGATGGAGATCTCTGGGACATGGTGACAGATGGATACATTCATCCTGTTGGAGAAGATGGTCAGAAGATTGAAAGAAAAAATATGACAGCTCAGCAAAAGAAGGAATTCAGAAATCATCACAAAGCTAGAACCATACTTCTAAGTGCTATCTCATATACAAAATATGAGAAGATCACAAATAGGGATTCAACTAAACACATGTTTGATTCTCTGAGGATGACACATGAAGGCAACACTCAAGTCAAGGAGACTAAAGCTCTAGCCCTCATCCAGAAGTATGAAGCTTTCAAGATGGAAGAAGATGAGACAATTGAAAAAATGTTCTCAAGGTTCCAAATCCTGGTAGCTGGACTAAAAGTTCTGGACAAAGGCTACTCAACAGAAGATCATTTGAAGAAAATCATCAGAAGTTTACCAAAAGCTTGGAGGCCCATGGTCACTGCTCTAAAGCTATCAAAAAATCAGAATGAAATTTCCTTAGAAGAAATGATCAGCTCCTTGAGAAGTCATGAGATTGAACTAGAAGAGGATGAACCCCATAAGAAAGGTAAGTCTGTAGCTCTTAAATCTAACAAATCTGGTTCTAAAGCTTGACAGGCAGAAGAAGAAGAAAGTTCTGGATGCTCATCAGAAGAAGATGAATTATCTCTCCTATCCAGAAGAGTTCAACAACTCTGGAAGCATCGTCAGAAGAAGTTCAGAAATACCAGAAGAACAAATAATTATTATGAATCAACATCTGGTCACAAAAAATCCAGAAGCAAAGAAGTTGTGTGCTACGAATGCAAAGAACCAGGACACTACAAAAGTGAATGTCCAAAACTTCAGAAAGAGAAACCCAGAAACAAATTCAGCAGAGAAAAGAAAAAGAGTCTCATGGCAACATGGGATGATTCTGAATCATCTGAAGCAGAGTAAGATTCTGAAGATGAACAAGCTAATATTGCATTAATGGCAAACATACCAGAAGATGATCACTCATCAGAATCAGAATTAGATACAGAAGAGGTATTTTCTAAACTTTCCAGATCTCAATTAGAAGCTAGCCTCTCAGAATTTCTTGAAAAATATCAGAAGCTTCAATTCAAATACAAAGACATGAAACAAAGTCTGGTATCTGAATTAAAAGAAGTTTGAAAACTAAAAACAGAAAACTCTGAGCTGAAAGAAAATATTTTTGAATGCAAAAACTCTTTTGAAAAACTCAAAGCTCAGAAGGAATCTGAATTAGAAGATCTAATCAATTCTGATAGTATCATAAAACAATATGACTATGGTTTTCAAAAATTCCTAGTTAAAAGCATAGATAGAAGCAAAATTGCATCTATGATCTATGGAGTTAGTAGAAATGATAGAAGAGGCATAGGCTATGTGAAAACTAAAGAAACTCTGAAGTATAAAAAGATTGATGACATTGTCATAAAAACTAATACTCCTCTAAGTACACATTTTACCTATGGTCATAACCATGATCTAATATACACTAGTGAGTCATCTTGTTCCACAAATTCTTATTTAAAACCTAAAATGAATCAGAAGTTTGTAAAAACTAACAAACAAGGACCCAGAAGAATATGGGTACCCAAAGATAAAATTGTGTATGTTGCAGATGTCTTTAACAACAAAACTGAAACACCAATCATGGTACCTGGACTCTGGATGCTCACGACACATGACGGGAAGAAAGCATATGTTCCAAAGTCTTGAATTAAAAGATGGAGGCCACGTAGGTTTCGGAGGCAATCAAAAAGGAAAAATAATTGGCTCTGGAACTATTGGTAATGGAAATCTTCCCTTTATCTCTAATGTTCTATTAGTAGAAGGATTAATGCATAATTTATTATCCATAAGTCAATTAAGTGATAATGGCTATGACATAATCTTTAATCAAAAGTTCTGTAAAGCTGTTAGTCAGAAAGATGGAACAATCCTCTTTAGTGGAAAGAGAAAGAACAACATTTATAAAATAAAACTTTCAAAATTAAAAATTCAAAATGTAAAATGTCTAATGTCTGTGGAAACTGAGCAATGGGTCTGGCACAGAAGATTGGGACATGTTAATATGAGAAGATTATCTCAACTTAACAAACTCAATCTAGTCAAAGGACTTCCAAATTTGAAATTCAACTCAGAAGCTCTGTGTGAAGCATGTCAGAAAGACAAATTTTCAAAAACTGGTTTTAAAGCTAAAAATGTTGTATCTTCCTCTAGAACATTAGAACTTTTGCACATTGACTTGCTTGGACCAGTGAAAACTGCTTCTATCAGTGGCAAGAAGTATGGATTGGTGATCGTAGATGACTTCAGCAGATGGACATGGGTAAAGTTGCTTAGACACAAGGATGAGTCAATTGCTGTATTTTCTAACTTCTGCAAACAAGTTCAAAATGAAAAGGAATCTAAAATCATTAAAGTCAGAAGTGATCATGGTGGAGAATTTGAAAATAAACAATTAGAGTCATTTTTTAATGAAAATGGCATCTCTCATGATTTTTCTTGTCCTAGAACTCCACAACAAAATGGGGTTGTAGAACGTAAGAATAGAACATTGCAAGAGATGGCCCGAACCATGATCAATGAGACTAATATGGCTAAAATTTTTTGGGCAGAAGCAGTAAATACAACATGCTATATTCAGAATAGAATCTCTATAAGACCTATTCTTGAAAAGACTCCTTATGAATTGTGGAAGAACAGAAAGCCCAACATTTCATATTTTCATCCCTTTGGATGCACTTGTTTTATTTTAAATACTAATGATACTCTGAATAAATTTGACTCTAAGGCACAAAAGTGTTATATGTTAGGATGCTCTGAACGTTCTAAGGGATACAGAGTATACAATACAGAAACACGTATTGTGATAGAATCTATTTATGTCAGATTTGATGATAAGCTTGGTTCTGAAAAACCAAAGCAGAATGAATTAATTGCAGATATAGAAGTAGAAATTTCTACAAATAGAACTTCTGAAGATCTATCACCTAAAGATCAAAACAATACAATTTCTCCAACAACTTCTGAAGAACCCACTCAGAAGAAATTATCCAGAAGCAAGGTGAATCATCCAGAAGATAAAATCTTGGGAAAGAAAGATGAACCAATCAGAACAAGATCATCATTCAGAAACTCTGAAGAATCTCTAATGGGACTTGTTTCTCTGATCGAACCAACTTCTGTAGAAGAAGCTCTCTCAGAAAATGATTGGATTCTGGCCATGCAAGAAGAACTTAACCAATTCACCAGAAATGATGTATGGGATCTAGTTCCTAGGCCCAGAGGATTCAACATCATTGGCACCAAGTGGGTATTCAGAAACAAGCTAAATGAGAAAGGAGAAGTTGTCAAAAACAAAGCAAGACTGGTTGCACAAGGTTATAGTCAACAAGAATGAATTTACTATACAGAAACCTATGCACCAATTGCCAGGTTAGAATCAATTAGACTTCTAATCTCATTTGCTGTAAACCATAATATCATTCTATATCAAATGGATGTCAAGAGTGCATTTTTAAATGGTTATATTGATGAAGAAGTATATGTACACCAACCCCCTGGTTTTGAAAATACAAAATTTCCAGAACATGTTTTCAAACTCAAAAAATCGTTATATGGTCTGAAACAAGCTCCCAGAGCTTGGTATGAAAGACTAAGTACTTTTCTTCTGGAAAATAATTTCATCAGAGGGAAAGTGGATACAACTCTTTTCAGTAAAAACATTAAAAATGATCTTCTGATATGTCAAATTTATGTAGATGATATAATTTTTGGTTCTACTAAAAGTGCCTTGGGAAAGGAATTTGCTAAGTCTATGCAGGCAGAATTTGAAATGAGCATGATGGGAGAACTAAAGTTCTTTCTGGGAATTCAGATAAATCAAACATCAGAAGGAACGTATATCCATCAAAGCAAATATGTAAAAGAACTTCTGAAGAAATTTGATCTATCGGAAAGCATAATATCTAAAACTCCTATGCATCCTACATGTATTCTGGAGAAAGAAGAGGTAAGTAAGAAAGTAGATCAGAAGCTCTACAAAGGTATGATTGGATCTCTCCTTTATCTAACTACTTCTAGACCAGATATTCTATACAGTGTATGTTTATGTGCTAGATTCCAATCAGATCCTAGAGAAACTCACTTAACAGCAGTTAAGAGAATCTTTAGATATCTGAAAGGTACTACTAATCTTGGTCTGTATTACAGAAGATCAGAAGAGTATAAACTTGTAGGATATTGTGATGCTGATTTTGCTGGAGACATAATAGAAAGAAAAAGTACTTCTGGAAGTTGTCAATTTCAGGGAGATAATCTAATCTCTTGGTCTAGCAAAAGACAGTCAACAATAGAATTATCAACTGCAGAAGCTGAATACATTGCAGCAGCTGGATGCAGTACTCAGATGCTCTGGATGAAAAATCAGCTTGAGGATTTCAATATTTATGAGAGTAACATTCCCATCCTCTGTGATAATACCTCTGCTATTTGTTTATCTAAAAATCCTATTTTACATTCTAGAGCTAAACACATAGAAGTTAAACATTACTTCATTAGGGACTATACTCAGAAGGGAATTTTAATGTTAAAATTCATAGATACAAATCACCAATGGGCTGATATCTTTACAAAACCCCTTCCTGAAGATAGATTTAATTTCATACTAACTAACCTTAGCATGAAGTTATGTCCAGAATGAAAAGGCTTTAATTATATGTCTTTAACTCTTAGAAGTTCTGTAATTTATCCTCCATATTATTTCCTCAGAAGATACTATGCTCTAACTGCTTCATTCTGAGAACTTCTGTTCAAAGAAATAACATGCAGATCTTCAAATCAACAAGTGTCAACAAGGCTATAAGGAATCCCATCAGAATCAAAACAAGTGTCCAAATTCTGAAAAGTGACAGAACATGCATTGGACAAATGTCCTCTACAAAAGGACATTTGTTGATCTTCTGGGAAACTGATACGACTGACTTGACACCAAAAAGGCAAAAATCTCTTGGGTAACTGTTCCAAAATCTTTTACGCCTTACCCTATATCTGCTGCATTTATTGCATATAATCATTATGTTTTTAAACTTAATTTTTCCCACTAATTTCTCGTCTAATTAAATGCATTATTTTCCTATATAAGTAACTTTTCACTTTCACTTTCACTCTTTACTCTTAGTGCATTTTTACTGAAAATCTTTTCACCCTCACTTTTGCGTTCTCTCTGTAACTTTCTAAAATCCTAAACCTTCTAAACCTCATCTTAGTAACAAATGGCTTCCTCTTCTCAACAAAGAAAAGACTTCTCTGATGTGTTCTACGTTGAACCTACGAAGACTCTTACTACTCCTGCTGAAAAACTGGAAGTCCTTTGTGAAATATTTGTGGATTTTGACAGTCTAAAGGTTAATGGTTTTGATCTCTTTCCGGACGTTCAAGCTCAGCGCTGGGAGAAATACTTTGATCGTTTAATAGGACCAGTCTTCCCAAAACTGGTAAAGGAATTCTGGGCTTACGCAACAGCATCCAACACACATGTTACGTTGTACGTGCTGGGTAAAAGGATAATTATTTCTGAAGACCACATTGCCAAACTCATAGAAGCTGATGGCAATGGTATTAAGTGCACTGACATGGATAGGATGTCTGATACAACAGTGATAGCCAAGGAGATCTTCACCTCTGGCCAACCCTCAAATAAGATAAAGGATTTGAAGACTCCTCTCAGAATTTGGGCCAAGATCATTCTTGGGACAATCTGTCATAGGAAGCCTACCAACTCTCCAGACTACATCAATATGGATCAACAGTTTCTGCTTTACTTCATTGCCAAACAGAAAAAGATCAACCTTGCACACACTTTGTTTCAACATCTGAAAAATAGTGTGAAGGAAACTCGAGATGGGGAGAAAACCAAGAGGGATTGGATTCCTCTGGGATGTGTTATTTCTGACATCCTCTGTCAAAACAAGCTGGTAGACTTTCTGGCAGAATTAAAGCAAACTCAACTTCTTGAAACAGATGTTGGAAAACCTCTGAATGCGAAGAATTTGAAGAAGATGAAGTTTATTACTTCTATTCAGCAAGAACCTGTCCTTCCTTCTAGAGAAGTGATCACCACCAGGAGGATTCCATTGGAGAACTTCCCTCTCTTCTCTTCTGACACACCTCCAGATGTTGTGGTAAATTACTTGGATATTTGCAAGCAACATGGTGTGGACCCCATGTTCAAGCCAACTGAACTCACTCAGAAAACTCCAGATGTTGCCTCTGCAAGACCCAAGAAGAGAAAGGCTATTGAAGGAACATCTCAGAAGATTCCAAAATCAACCAGAAGATCAGGTAAAACTTCTGCCTCTAACTCTGAATTCATTTCTGTAGTAGAAGCAGTTAATGTAGAAGTGTCTGAAAAACCTTCTAACCCATTACCTTCTGTTGATATTCCTTCTGCACCCATCCCTTCTTCTGAACCACCTCAATCTTCTAATCCTATTCCAACTGAAATACCTGCATCTGCTGCTGTCTCATCTATCCTATCATCACTTTATCCACCAGAAGCTGAACCCAATCAACCACAAACAATTTCTGATTTTGACATTCTAATAGATACTACTCCTCTGTCTGACATTGATCGCTCTCCTATAACTGAAACACAAACTGCCCTGCAACATGTCCTCTCTGATATTGACAATTTTCAACCCCCAGAATCTGTCCAAATACCATCCTATGAAAATGCTCCTAGTCTCTCCCCCATAAGAGAAAGTTCACTGTCCTCATATGAATCTACACCTCCAAACTCACCTGCCTTTATAAACATCCCTGACACTCCTCCAGAAGAAACTGAACATGATAACCCACTTAGAACATCTGTTAATTTTGAAGCTTTACAAAAATTATCCTTAGTCTCTAACAAAACAGCCATACCTGTACCTAAACCAAAGCCCTCTAGAACATACATTTCTGCTTTATTACTTGCTTTTGAAACAGACTTGAAATTGAAGTTAGAGGATCTGAAGTCTGCGTGCTCAGAGCTTACAGATCCAGCTGCTTCTGACTTTCTGTGGGCTACCTTCAGAAAGTGGTTTAATACTGAGTCAAAGAGACTCAAGGACATATGCTATGATATTGCTCACCAAAATTTTTGTGAGTATCTTCAAGTAGTTGTTTCTAATGTTGAACAGTATAAACCCCTTCTGTTGGACAATAAGCCTTGGACAGAGTCAGAAACTCTGGAAGAACACTCTGAACTCCAAATGGTTTCGGTACCTTCTGAAGAAGATCATGATGATGAACCTGAGAATCAAGCTGCCCCAGAAGTTGAAGAACCTCTGACAACAAATTTTGTTATGCAAACATTGGAAGAGCTGAAGAAGGAAAATCAGATGGTGAAGCAACGTCTAGATAAGCAAGATGAAACCACTGCTGAATTGAAGACAATGCTTGGCAAGCAAGTGGAATCATCATCTGAGATTAAATCTTTGCTGGAGGCCTTAGTTACTAAGATGCACTCCTAATTTTAGGCTTATCCTCTGCTTTAGTTATTTTTGTTTTATCTTCTGCTTCCTCATAACTTTTTAAAGTTCTACTGGATTTGTCTTTACAAGTTTTTTATAATTAATAGTAACGTATTTTGCTTCTATACAATTGCAATTTTTTCTGCATCAATTCTTTTTTATTATGACAAAAAGGGGGAGAAACGTAGAAGATTCTGATCCATAGCAGTTTACCATGATTTGCCTCTTACATATAATATTCTAATAAAACTATTTGAGTTGTGATCATAGAATAGAAACAGGTCAAGTAATAACCTCAGGGGGAGCTAAGGATCATGTAACATCTGAAGAAATATTTATAAGAAATATTTGATTTTATTAAATCAAAGGGAGTTCCTATAATATTATTAAACTCTATTCTCATTATCTAAATGTTTTGTCATCATCAAAAAGGGGGAGATTGTTAGAACAATTATGGTTCTGAACCTCTAAGTGTTTTGATGATAACAAAGATTATTATGTTAGAATAGAAGTTCTAATGAATATCTTTATTCTTGTGTAGAAGATCAATTCAATTAAGGGAGACGTACATTACTAGAAGATTCATTGAGCCACTTATAGAAGATACTCATAATGAAGAATCCATCATTTAATGACATGTTTATTGGCTGCGCATCAAATATTTATTATCTCTGATTTCCGCTTAGAAGATGTTGATATTCATAATGAAGACATTAATTAAAGAATATTTTGATTAATGGTCAAGACAAGTATCTCTAATTATGGAAGGAAGTTATGGTATTAACTATTATCCTAAACTAGCTCAAGATGTCTCCAACGGCTACATTCATTCAAGAACTATATAAAGGATTCAATTTGAAGAATTGAAGTAATACACTCACGCAAAAAAACTGAATCAATTTGTGCTAATATATAGTAACTTTAACTTAGTGATCCTTGCTTGACAAGAAGAATTTTTAGTTACTTCTTTATTATCATTGTAATAGTTATTTTATTCCTTGAGTGACTAAGTTTAGTCAGAAGACTCAAGAGGACATTGACTATAGGTCAGTGTGTGTATTCAATAGTTGAATAGTGGATTAAGACCTCAGTAGAGGCAAAATCAACCTTGGCGGGTGGACTGGACGTAGTTTGAGTTCAAACGAACCAGGATAAATTAACTTGTCATTAGAAGTTATTTTCAGTAGTTAAAGAAAACCCAATTCCAACCCCCCCTTCCTTGTGTTTTGTGCACCTTCATTTATTGCATTCATTGAAAATTCTTCTAGATACATGCATGCATATCTTTTAAAGCATGAAGATGATGCTTTTAATGCCTTTAAAATTTACAAAGCAGAAGTGGAAAATCAATTAAGTAAAAGTATAAAAGTCATTAGGAGTAATAGGGGCGATGAATACTTTTCTACTTAATTTGATTCATTTTTAAAGAACATGGCATAATGCATGAATGTTCGAAACCTCATACACCACAACAAAATATCATGGACGAAAGAAAGAATCAATTATATCAAGAGATGATGAATTCCATGTTGATGCACTCTGAACTACCACTCAATTTATGGGGCGAGGAATTACTCTCTGATTTCCACATCTAGAATATAATTCCGTTAAAGAAAACCAATATTTCTCCATATGAGGCATGGAAAGGTAGAACACCAAATATCAGTTACTTTAAAGTGTGGGGGTTTGTAGCTTACTACAAAAACATGGATCCTAAAAGAACCAAGTTGGGTCCTCGAGGGATAAGATGTGCCTTTGTAAGATATGCGAAAAATAGTTAAGCATATAGACTTTTAAATTTAGAGTCTAATGTAATTGTAGAATCCCAGGATGTAGAATTCTTTGAGAATCTTATCACAAAGGATAAAGAATCTGAGTCGGTCACAAATAAAGAATCTTGTGAAGAATAATTTTCTAGGATTGTATAAATACAACCTGAAGTCACTTCTCGAATCATTGACTTACAACCCAAACCTCAAATGAGTAAGAGAGTCCGGAAAATAAAGAATCTAGGACCAGACGAAATTGATCCTCAAATTATTTCTTTATATCTGGTTGAAGGAAATTGTAAGAATTTCGTTCAACGTATTCCAATCATTCTTCAAGTAGAGGATTATCTTAAAAATTACAAGGAAACAATAGCTTCAAGGGACTCCTATTTTTGTAAAGATGCCATCCAAGATGAAATGGAATCAATTTTGACATACTACACTTGGGAACTTGTTGATTTACCAAAGTGATCAAGGCCTATTGGATGCAAGTGGGTATTTAAAATGAAATACCATAGTGATGGTACCTTAAATAATTATAAGGCCAGATTAGTGGCAAAATTATTTAAGCAAAAGGAAGGCATATGTTAATTTGACACATATGCACTAGTAGCAAGGACAACCATAATTAGATTGTTGTTTGCCTTAGCCTCTTTGAATGACCTCATAGTTCATCAGATGGATGTCAAAACAACGTTCCTAAATGGATACCTCGATGAGGAAATCTACATGGAACAACCAGAAGGTTACGCACTTACTAGAAATGAACTAAAGGTGTGTAAGCTTGTCAAATCCTTATATGTCCTAAAACAAGTACCAAAACAATGGCATCAAACATTTCATTATGTGATACTCTCAAATGGATTTATTCCTAATTCTTGTGACACATGTTTATACACAAAGGTGTGTAAAAACACTATAATATTTCTTTGCCTCAATGTTGATGACATGCTAATAATCATCAATGATTTGAATGGAATTTAGAGACAAAGAGGTTTCTATCTTCAAATTTCAAGATGAAAGATCTTGGACTTGTTGACACAATTTTAGGGATCAAAGTTAAGCGAAATAATGGGGGTTATGAACTTAGTCAAACATACTATATCGAGAAAATGCTTGATAAGTTCAAACATCTAAACTTTAATGAAGTAATCACTCCTTTTGATCATGTCATCAAACTTCAAAAGAACAATGGAAAGTAGTGGCTCAATTGGAATATACAAGTGTAATAGGGTGTCTTATGTACTTAATGCAATGTACCTGGCCCGACATATCATTTGCAGTTAGTAAAAGGAGTAGATTTACTAGTAATCCAAGTATAGAACATTTGAAGGAAATTACTAGGATTTTTGGTTATCTACTAAAAACAAAAGATCTCGACCTTCATTATAGTAGGTTCCCTGCTAAACTGGAAGGTTATACCGATGTGAGTTGGATATCTAATGTTGGAGATCATAAATCTACAACTGGGTGGATATTTACACTAGATGGAGGAGAAATTTCTTGGAAGAACAAGAAACAAACATGCATTACTCTTTCGACCATGGAATCAGAGTTCGTGGCACTCGTTTCCGCTGGTCAAGAAGAAGAGTGGTTAAGGGATCTTATGTTGGAAGTTCCATTGACAAAAGACAACGTTTCAAAGGTAATGATACACTATGATAGCCAAGCCACATTATCAATAGCTTTTGGCAAAGTGTATAATGGAAAATCTAGGCATATAGGGCTTATACATTCGTTTGTGAGAAAATTGATCAAGGAGGGAATCATTTCACTCACATATATACAAATAAGCTATAATTTAGCTTTCAAAAGTATGGAGAATGATCCAAATGATCATTCATCTATAGATTTGAAATAATGAAGATTAAACATTCTTTGAAAATCATCTCATCGACCAAAAGAAAAAAAATGAGATGAAGAGAAGTGGATCTAACATTTATGATCCACACAACAACCAACAAATGAAATAAAAAAATTCAATAGAAATTCGTCATACATAGTTTACGACAGGAGAAATAAATTGTATAGTTGAATGCTTCTCGGTCTCCTGATCGCAACGTATCTCATCGGAGCTCCGTCGCTCCGATTTGACGGAGCTCCGAAAATGGAAGAAGTGAGAGGAATAGAAACAGTAGCGCAAAATATCACATGAAGAAGAAGTGATTTTTGTTTCATAACTTTTTCTTTATTTTTTTATAACATAGTTTGTGTGTTTGAGCCTCTAAAAGGAATTTGGACCAAATTTGCTATCACCACCATCCTTCTCAGCGCATAAACCCCTCCCTTCCTCTTTGTTATTTTTTTTATTAATTTTTACTTCTTTTTAGGAAATTTTTATTCTTCAAATTTGTTTTCCTTAAGAAAATGGTTTATAGGATTTCCATTTTTATTGAAAAGTCATTTTAAAGAAAATTCTAAAAAAATAGTTTTAGTAATCTTTCTTTTTTGATTTTCTTTATGAATTTTTTCTATTTATTTTTTATTTATTTCATTTGTTTGTAGTTGTATGGATCATAAATGTTAGATCCACCTTCTCTTCATCTTTTTTTTTTCTTTTGGCCGATGAGATCTCTGATTCGACGATTGTTGATTTTCAAAGACGTTTAATCTTCATTATTTCAAATCTATGGATGAATGATCATCCGGATCATTCTCCATACTTTGGAATCGTGTTAGGTTGCCTTTGATAAATCAATGTGAAATCTCGATTAAGATTATACCGTTACCAATATTTCTTTTCGTGTGATATGTTTTCGAAGGATGATCCATTATATCATCTCTCTAACATGTATTAACACAAATATCGTTTACCTTAATTGGTATTGGCCGACCTCATTTGTAGGATAATTACAGTGTAAATTACTCGGCGATTTCTTAACATAGACCTAAATGTGTCCCTAATTCTGAATAAAAATCAAATTGGATACTTACACTTTCGTGGACCGGACCTCATGTTGGTCGCGTAATCCTAAAGTGGTTAGTCTTTTGCATTAAGATCCGTGACTTTTGCAGCTTGATACGTAGTTGCTTTGGGTATCCAAATCTTCTTTCAAGCTTCATTTAATTTGGATCTAACCTCCTCTATTAATCACTATAGTGTAAGATACTAAGCGGAATCGGTTAACTTGCTACTTTCTTGGTTGTGGATGCTTAAGTTCACCATACCATTATTATGTACATATTATTACTACTATTACTATACTAACATTTTAATTCCTTCTTGCAACTTATCCTCTTTATTCTTATCTCTTGCTCCCTTATCTCTTTTATTATGCTTTTATTATACTTTATCATTCATCATATTGGTTATGTTTATATTCATATCTTTGTGCTTTTTCTTTTGTCTATTTGGACACAAATCTTAATAAAGGATTAAACCATAAAAAAACTTGATTCTCCTCATCTTGGACTATTGGTTACTAGCCTATGCTTTGGATTTATTTCATTATGGACTACCTTTGAAGTATTGATGGGACTTATGGACCTAGTATTAGGACTTCTTATCCCTTTGCATGGAGTGTTAATTGTTAAAGACTTTCCTTTATGTGGCATTGGTTATATTGGTTTTTGAATTCTTAAGGGTGGAATTCTCATTAATACTTTGAAGTGGCTTAATTTAGGTTAGATCTCCCTTTTCCTTAGCTTTTATTTTGTGCACTAGGTTAGCCTCTTCATCTCCTCCCACTTCTTTGATTTTCAAAACTTCTCCATCTTTTAAAAAACTTCTTTGTTTTTAAACTTTAACCGTTTTCAAAATCAAATCTTGACTTAGGTAAAATGATTTTAACTTTTTCATTTCATTTCTTAATAAATGCTAAACCACATAAGCATATTGAAACCTTTTTCATAAGACTTTAAAAAATGCAAAACTCATTCAACCCTTTTTGTGCCCTCGCGCACTTTTTCTTTAAACCATTTTCATATGTTTAGATATGATTCATTCTTTCTAGCGGAATTATCCGCTAAAAAATAACAACTTATCTTTACATTTTAAAATAAATCCAACACATTAACTTTTCATTAATTGTACCACGAACTACGGGGTTTTGATCTTACATTTCACATCGTGAGTACGTAGGCATGAGACGAACGTCTCGTCAAACATAAAAATCTTAAAAAACATTTCTCTTCTCATCTCTTCAAACTCTTTTAAATAAACCATTTTCAAACCAAAAGAAATAAATTTTTCAAAGGGCTCCCGTGGAGTACTACAAACATTTTGTATGCTTAAAACCTTGCCATTATTTAACCAACCCCTTACCCGTTCTTTACTTGATTCTTTTAGATTTTTGCTTTTAGATTCATTAGGATTTATTCACTCTTTTTTTTCCATTTTCTTTTGGAATAAAATAAAAGCACGGTGGTGACTCTATTTACTTTGAGTTAAGTTAACCATAGCCTACACTCATGATTTTACCGCTATAGAAAAATGGTGACTCTGCTGGGGAGTAATCTCTAAGTGGGTTCGACCTACTTTGATTTATTTACTGCTTTGGTTTGATTTGTTTGTTATTAGTTGTTTTGTTCTTGTTTGATGATCCTCTGTGAGTGAGATAAATCTTATACCCAGATCTGAGTGAACTTATGATAGGACGACGATATTCGAAGAGATACACTGCGAAGTAGTCCAATGCGATATCATTTTGATAATCTCCACTCAATTAGGTTCCTTCTGATTACTGATGTCATGATGAGTATTCATATCATAGCATTACTTTTCTGATCAGAGCTGATCCTACTAAGGACCGTAGAACCCTTAACCCATCCAAGCCATTTTAGGAACATAGTGCAGAAGCTATTCAGGTGTAAACCTGAGGTGGTTGTCACACAATAATACACTCAGCCGAGGTCTTCTTAAGGAAATTATCAGTTGGGGAGTAGTCCAACGTACCAATAATATCCGAAGGATGGCTGCTAAATCCAGGAGCATCTGTCAGAACCCTCAGGTTTTTTGTAGGTACAATGAATACAAACCTTAACACGTACCTTTATGGGTTGGTTCTTATCCCTTGACTCCATGCTCATGATCCAAACCTTTGAACCTGTTTGCTTTGTGTGATCTTGTTTGTGGTTGTTGTATCCATACATTCATCATTAACATCATCACAACCATTTCTTAAGAAAAACAATTCAGAATATTGCAAATATTGGACAAAGAAAAATATCCCATTTGTCAAGATTTTTCATGACCATATTTTTGATGTTGACCATGTTTGCAATAATCGAGTTGTTTCCCTGAAAATGGAAGTGAACATTGTATGTCATTGCATTCTTGCATTCATCCGATTTGTGTGTGAACTCATCCAAGTTGTTTCCTTCTTCAGTTGTCTACCATCCGTCAAGCTGTTTCCTCAACACAAATATGGAACTAGAGCTGCTATCAAATTGAGAATGGAAAATCAAGCCCAGCATAACAAGAGAGTTAGGGAAGACCTTGATGAGCTGAAAAGCAATTTAAACAAGATTATGGAGATTCTAGATGCTTTGACTACTAAGGAAACTCAACCTCAGAGGATTGTCATGCCTCAAGTCAATGTTCTTGCTGGTGAAATAAGTGTTGTTAAGAGACCTCGTTGCAAACAACAGTAACATGATCAATCATACCCTGCTGCAGTTGCTCCTATGATTAATGTTCCACTAGTTCAAAGGAACGCTGGCCAGAACCAAAATTGTAATGCTAGTCGTATGGGTCACTATGATCATATTTGTGTGACTTATACGAAGTTGTATCCTTACTTGGTCCAGAATGTTTGGATCACTACTAGGTCTGCACCTGCTGTTCCAGGTCCTCTTCCGACTGGTTATAGAGCATATCTTCAATGTGAGTTTCATCAAGGTGGAATTGGTCATTACTTAGAACACGGTTTTGCATTAAAGGTTATAGTGAAAGAGCTTGTCAAAAATAGGATGAGTACCTTTGAGGATACAAATCCTATTGTCGTAAAAAATCCTTTTCCGAATCATGAGAAGTGAATCTTCAGGTGACTTTAGCAAGTCAGATTATCTTCAAGGCCAGAATTTCAGACAAGACAACTTATCTTTGTTGCCGATTGATCATTAGGCCATTGTTTCTTTCTGTTTGAAATTTTCTTCAATTTGTATTGAATTATTTGCTTTTAAGACTTTGTTTGTACTTTCATGTTGATTTTAATTAAATGAGCATTGCAATGTTTTGATTTCATTCCCTATTTGCATCTTTATGCTTTACATTTCTTATTCATTTTTCTTTATCAAGTTTTTACAATGATTGGAGGGAGAATGATGGGAAAAAAAACATGTATTGTTTTAATTGAGATTTAGCTGATGATATACATGAATTCTTTCAAATCTCAAACACTTGAGAAATAAGGAAGTTAATCCCTTGTCAACCCCTTTAAGCCTCGAAGTTGGATTTTCTTTCTATTCGAAAAAACCCGCAATCTTAACTTGGAGATGAGTAGCTCTCAATTAATTCGAATGTGAATTCAAGTACAAGAGGATTATTCAAGACACCTTTTAATAAAGGCTACAATTTCAAGCTTTCCTTCACACATATCAAGAAGTGTCGAAGATGTCTTTCATTTCAAAAGCCAATGATGATTCATCGTAATCATTAAGCCAGACAGTCACTATCTAAAAAAATGATACTGAAAAAAATAATTAAAAAAAATCAAAGCCCGCTAATTTAAAACCTATGAAGGATACTTAGGCAAAAACTGGGGCATCTCATTAATTGTAAGTTCAAATGAAACAATTCAGGAAAAAGTTAGGGATAATAAAAGAAGCATCAATCAAACGGTCACCAAATATCCTCAACAAAGATGAGATTAATTGAACAAAATCCTCACCAAAAATAACAAAAGGAAGAAGGGACTACTATCTCAAAATCCTTTAGCTTACGAATCATCTTCGTCTATGCAAATCCCAAAATTTCTTGGAACTTGAATGCATAGGTTGGATTAATTGAACGTAGGACTGGAGATCATCACGAAGAATGGGTTGGGTACAAATAACTTTGAGCCTATATCCTTTGTTTCATAAACCATGAACCAGACCACGTTACAACCTTCTAAAGACCTAATTGAATCCAGGTTTCTTTTGAAAAGCATACTACAACAAGGTTGCGTAAACTGACTCCCAAGTTTGTTGCTTATCATTGGATTCTTTCTTTTGCTTTATCTTTCATTTTTGTCTCAACCACCATGTTTTGACAATGTTTTCATTTACTTTATATCAATAATTTCATTCCAAAAATGATTTTTGATTTCAAAATTTTGCATGAACTTTGCATTAAAATTTCCAGGTTCGTACAAACACTTTTACTTGCGAACAAACTTTCCTCATAAAGGAATTTTCAAACAGTTGAGAAACTTGGTCAATGATCCTATCAGGGGCAAGTTCCTTCCAGATCCTATGTTTCAAAAGTGTTATTACTCAGTGCAAGTTGTTCTCGGATTTGGTTAATCAGAAGATCTCTTTCAAGTTTCATACTGGGTTTATCTTCTCAACATTCATTTCAAGAGCTGAAGTTGTAACACACCATTTTAAATATTTAATTGTCAGGTATTTTTGGTGTTGTGTTGGCCTTGTTTAAGGCGTATGTCTTGTCATTTTAGCGTTGTGTCCTGGTAGGACGGGTAGAATTGTGGCACGCTTAGTAATAACGGGTGTGCGGATAATAATAAGACTATTTAATTACTATTATTATTATTATTATTATTATTATGATTACCTTTATGAAATAATATTAGTAATATTAGATTTAAAATTAATATTATTATTAATTGGATTTAATTAAAATAAGGGACGGTTTAGTAAAATCTCAAGGTGAGGGTTTTAGAGGTGAATTAGTCTAATAAGAAAATTAGTGGAGAATTAGTCATAATCTTTGTGAAAGAACCAAGGAGGCTAAGAAGGAGGAAGAACATCTAGGGTACCAATCCTTGAGGAATTCGTAGGATTTTTCATCTGAATTCGAGGTAGGAGAGAAAGGATTCTAAATTAGGGGGTTTAACATATTGGGTAGTGATGGTTTCCGTCCATCGTAGGATTTTCTGTTGTTTGAATGGATCTGTGATGAATCTATGATTGTTGTTGCAAATTGACGAATATGATTGTCGGATCTTGATGAATTTCTGATGAGACTTATTTTTTTATTCTGGTATGTGCATAGTTGATGCATATTATTGTTGTTGTAGTAGCATAAATGCAAATTTAGATCTAGAACGATAACGAAAATTGAATATAGTAATGTAGATGAAAGAAAGATGGAATTAAGAGCGTAAAATTGGTGTAGAAACGATCTTAGGTATGGTGCGAAGTATGAAATTGAGTGTCATATGAAACAGATCTGGAAAAGAAGAGAAAATAGGAGAAAAATGTTATCTCTACCCATACGCGTAAGAGACACGCCATTACGCAAATGATGTGTGCGTTTTCCAAGGTAATACGCAAAATGGGTGTGGAGGTTACGCGTAAAGGAGTGGAATTTTTGGGCCCTCTTCCCAATTTAGTAAGATACGCGTAATGAGCAAGGTAATACGCGTAAGGCCGAGGTCCATACGCGTATGACCAGAGTGCTTGGGCCAAAATGTTGTTCTAGCGATTTTTTTTCCGATTTCGCGTGTATTGACGATTCTTTTGGTGTGAAGTATTGAAATGAACCTTAAGACATAGTTAATTGAGGATTAACATCGAGAAATGAAATAATGATGGAACTTAGGTGGATTTAATTAGTTGCATAATCAGTTAAATCGCGTGAGGTTATTATTGGTGATCTATGTGGAACTATTGATGTGTTTTAATCAGAAGGATCATGTAGATGTATAATATGGTGAATTATACATGTGTATGCATTTGCATGGTCTTGCATACATTGTCATATTATTGTTGGGATGATTGTGTCGGATGGGCGAATACGATCATCTGTACTCCATAACTGAGAATGGTGGGATAATCATTGTCGGATGGGCGTATGTGATTATCTGTGTTCGATTGAATGAACAAAACTGGTACCACATGCATTGTGTCGTGTTGAGTCACATTGCATAACTATTGTTGTTGCATAACTTTTGTTGTATTTGTTGTTTCTTAATTATTGATGTAATTGTAGTATTTGTCGTTGTGAGTGAGAAACTACCCTTAAATATGTTATATGCATCGTTTATAATTGAATTTGTTTCTCACCCCTTCGTTGTTTGTTGTTGTGTATGTGTTTCCTTGGAAGTACAAATAATCCAGGTACTTGAGAGTGTGTGGAGTCGTGATGCTTTCCAGAATGAAGTTAAGAAGTGCTTCAATTGTGGTAGGATAGGTCACGTGGTAGCTGACTATAGGGCTACTATGCCTACTTGTTTTAATTATAGTGAATAGGGTCACATCAGCACGATTTGTCAAAAGCCAAAGAAGACTCAAGGAGACAGTGGTAAAGTATTTGCTTTGGTGGGAGCCTAGTCCACCAATAAGGAGAATTCCGTCAAAGGTACATTCTTTATTAATAATACTCATTTGATTGGTATTATTGATACGGGTGCAACATATTCGTTTATTTCTATTGATTGTGTGAAGACATTAGGAATTGTACCGTCTACTCTAGAGCAAAGAATGACAATTGAAACTCAGTCTATTGGTTTTGTGATTACATCTTTGGCATATTTGAAGTGTCCTATCACTATTTTTGATAGAGATTTCTATATGGATTTGATTTGTTTACTGTTGGGTAATCTAGATGTTATTTTAGGGATGAACTGGTTGGATTTCAATCGGCTTCATATTGACTATTATCGGAAGAAGTTCTTGTTTCTTACTCCTGAAGAGGAAGAGTTTGTTAATTCTTTATCTACTAAAGAGTTGAGGAATTTGTCGGAAGACAAGGAGAAGATTTTTACGTTGTTCACGTTGTTATCCGTTGAAAGTAAGGTACCGGTTAGTGAGTTACCAGTGTTTAATGAGTTTCTGGAAGTGTTTCATGACGATATTACAGAATTACCTCCTACGAGAGAAGTTGAATTTACTATTGACCTTATTCTTGGTACAAGGCCTATCTCTATAGCACCATATAGGATGTCTGCGTCAAAGTTAACTGAATTAAAATCTCAGATTAGGGAGTGTAGAACCCCAAAATTTGCCCTCTCATTTTCATATCATATATCATAGCATATATTATACATATCATTTCATCTTTGCATAGAAAGATGAGGCATAACATCCATGATTAGAAGCATATTGTATATGATCAGTCATCCATGAAGCTATGATTCTTCAAAGTCAAGATAAGATCCATGTGGTCTTGCAAGAAGCCTACAAGGGATCCTCATATCATACACAAGCTCAAGCTTATCCTGAAAACCCTAGAAGGGGTATGGTTCATCAGAAGTTCAGCAGTGCAACATTCTCCTACACAAGGAAACCCTAATTAGGGTTTTGCTCCAGAGCATGATATCCTCATATCTTTGTCTATTTCTTGTGGTCAAAGGCTTTCATATGTTATACAAGGCCTATGGATGAATTTTGATGCAAAAATTCATCAGGGAAGTCAGGCATTGGTTCAATTACTTGTATTTGAAGAAAGAGGTCAACTGTACAAAAGAAAAGTCAACCTTAGGATTTTTAGGGTTCCAATCATGATTTTCAAGTCCATGGACCTTTATTTAGACAATAAATGACATGAATGATCCTAAAAGTCCAGAATCAAGAGTTTGAAGAAAAGTTACTAAATTTGGAAAGTGACCTATAATAAAACATTCCATTTTTGGTAATTTTTGCCCTAATTTCAATCCATTCTTTCATGACCAATATGGCTTCAAATGAATTTTACTCAAACATGAAAGTTGTAGGGCTTGTTCTCCCCTTTCCAAAAAGTACAAGAACCCCCTCATAGCATGCGTGAATCAAAATATATGGTTGACTGAATTTGGATTATTTTTGGAATTTTTCAAATGTTCAAGTTTGGTACCATTTGCAAGAAGGCTCAAAATGGTTTCTAATGAGTTCTAATGGCCATTCCCTCATCAAAATATCAAAGTACAATGCATAACAAGTTTGTTTGCCAAAAGAAACTTCAAAATTCGTGCACTATTCATCTTGAATTTTCCAAAATGCAAAATTGCACATGTGTTCATAACTTGCAATACAAAGCACCTCAGGCCATGTGATTGATCCAAGGGTGATTAGTGGAGCAAATGAAATAGAATCATGCACATGGATAGTGGAAACACGCAAATATGAATGAGTGCACACCAAATTGCAAATTTTTCATTTTCATCCAAACTTGTTGCTTCTGAGTCCTTCTCTTTCCATAACCCTAATCCATCTCATTTATACACCATATAAAAGCTAAACATAGGGTTTTCAGAGCCTCATGCATTCCATACACACCATATAAATTTTTTTTGCCATTTTTGCATTTTTCTTCGAATCTCCTTTCTCCTCCACACATTGTTTGATCTCTTGACATATTCAGACTTAGTGAAGTGTAAAGATCACAAATCACCCATCATTTCAAGCTTTGGTGCAAGGAATCAGAGGATTTGAATCTGAGGAGGTTGCACTTGGAACTCAAGATCTAGCCAATTTCAAGCCTCTATTTGCATTTATTTTGCAAATAGAGCTCAAAGGGGGTGGATCTGCACTTGTTCAGAGGATTTCTTGGTGTTTTTAGCAAGCTTCCATATCAGGTAAGCCACTGAATTTTTCATCCTGGATCTTGTTTTAAATGTGTGTTTTAGCTTCCTTTTGTCATGCTGATTAACATGAACTACTTGGTTTTTGAAACAGGCTTGTATTATGCTTGATTCGATGGTTTTTCAGTTTTGTGGATCTATGTCGGTATACTTTGATTCATGTTATATGTTGTTTGTTTGTCATTTTGGGGCTTCGATTCATGTTCATCTTAGTGTGAAGTTTGATTTTGGAGAGTTTGATGCATTTCTGTGATGTTTTGTTCTTGGTGAAGAATTTTCCGGTGACTGGAGTTAGGGCTCCGTCACCGGACGTGTTTCAGTTAAGATGATGGCGAAGGTAGGTGACACAATCTGGGACATTTATTTATTTCATCCAACATACTACATGTTGCCACCAAATTAAAAAACATGTGACTTGCATGCTTTTATGTTATTTCATTAAATGGTTTTTATTTTCCATCTTACCATACTTGTGTGAACCTTTGATCCTGAGCGCATGTTTTGTTTTACTTTCCCTATTGACTTTGTTTTCCGTGCGTTGGATGATATTACTTTTTTATTGACCTTTGAGAACCATCTGATCATCATACTTTTTAGGCTGACTAATTCATAAACATTGGATGCGTAGACCTTTTGCTTAGTTGACTTTATTGCTGACCTTTCGATGCGTTGATTTTGTGAGACTCATTTTAAACCCTTGATTCAACATAATTTGACCCCCCCTTTGTCGAATGAGCTTTTGCGTTGGGCCTCTATTGCTTTTCACACTCCCCTTTCTGGATCAGTTCCATTTTGAACTTATTTTGGCTACTGAATGCACCTCTCCCATTTTATTTCCATTTTATTTTTTCTTTTATTTCCTTTACTTCATTTTAATTTTCTAAAATAGTTTCCCTTATTTTAAAAAAATATCAAAAAATCATGAATAATCTTTAACATTTTCCAAAATTTTCCCATTTTTTATTTTCCATTTTTTATTTTATTTTAGTACCCTGAATTAATTGTTTCATTTATTTCTTTTGTCTGGCTTTATAACATGAACACTTGAGCTTCACTATTTTCTAACTTGACTTCCATGATAGCTCTACCCTTGATTCTTTTTTCTATATGTCCTTAACATTTTGAGGTACCTTGGTGATTTTTATATTGATTTTTAGGCTTTGTTTGGTTGACTTTTTGATTGTTGCTTCATGATTAAGTTAGTGTAACCCTAGCTCCAGTTTGACCAATTGTTTGATTGACTTTGCTTCTGAATCTTGAAACATGACTTTGCCCTGGTGTTTTTACATGTTTGAGATGCGTGGATGTTTAATGTCATAATTGTTTGAAGCATTTTTACTATTTGTTTGAGAATTGAACTTTGAATGACCTAATTTGAGGATGTTTTAAACCTTGTTTGCTTGCTTGCTTAGGAATGCACTTGTGCCATCACATAAGATCTTGTTTGAAGCTTTCTATCATGTTTAATGATCTCTGGTTGTGTTGAATGAACCTCATTTTTGCTTGTCATATGTTTTCCTTGTGCACTAAGTCACATATTTCAACAATCATGAATCATGTTTCACTTCACCTTACACTTCTTCATATCTCTTCCATTTGCCTTAGTATGTTCTTATATTCTTTCTTTGATGATTTAATATTCTTCTTAGGCACATATTTATGATGTATAAGTTCTGACTTTGACTTTTCCTTTTGAGCTTTGGCTTGTTTTCTTCACTTAATCACCTGTTCTCATCTTACTTCTTCCTTTATGCTTTACTTATTGTTTGTGAGACTTCTTTCATTCCTTTTGGTGTGAGCTTGCATGATTAATATTAGAGGTCTCTTTGACCATTAGGTTCTGACTTTGTTGGTTTGTGATTCTTAAACCTTTTTTCTTCCATGACTTGAACTTGTTTGAACTTCTCTTGCCATTTGTGAATATTTCTAACCATTTCAGGGGCTATGGTAAGGTGTAAAGGTATGGATGTGATTCCACATATCAACATTCTTTCCCCTTATCTTTTTTATGATTTCATACTTATTTTTGTGATGTTCTTAGGCCATCAATGTCTAACTTCACCACTTCCCTTTTAGAAACAACAAACTTCTTTATAGAAGTAAGTTGTCTTCTAACTTTTTCTCTCCTTCTTCTTTCTTTCTTTTCTTCTTTCCTTCTTCTTCATTAGGATAGATCTCAAGCCACACTAACCTATGAATTCCATGCATGATAACTCTAGGATTGTTAGTTCCCCTTTAGTTTTTTACCTTTGATATCCTTTTAGTGCTCTCTCTTCTCTTATTCAAACATAACATCAAATCATCTAATAACTGACAAGTTTTCTCATGTGCCACGAGACTTTGCCATGGGTTACTTGCACACGTCCCATTTCTGGGCGAGGTGCAGGATATCCATCAAGATGAATAAGTCTTAACATGAGACTACTTCACAAAGAAAAGCTAAAAAACACTTCTCAATCAAAAACCACAAAAACACTTAATAAATGCCAGTAGGTCAGTGTGTCTGAGCCTTCCTCTTAGGGACTAGATTTAGGAATTTCCCCTATAGCTTGGTGTGCCTCTTGCCCATTCCATTTCGAGATGAATTAAGAAGTACACATTCCATTGAGTAAGACTTAGGTACACTCACCTATGCAAACCTCAAAGAAAAAAAAACACTGAACA
Organism: Lathyrus aphaca; assembly: GCA_963966055.1. Lineage (NCBI taxonomy): Eukaryota > Viridiplantae > Streptophyta > Magnoliopsida > Fabales > Fabaceae > Lathyrus > Lathyrus aphaca. The sequence continues at coordinate 202,258,983 of OZ014523.1, read as the reverse complement.
AAGAATAAGCGTCTCTCCTTTGGGACTTCTTTTCTCATCACCTTCAATCATAACGTACGGACTTGCTCCTACTTTTCACTTTGCAAGACGGTAATGCACTCGTACCAGATGAGCCTGCAACACCTGAGCATTGACATAAGCAGTTCAAGCTTCGAAAACACAAAATGTTTTCCTCCCTAGTTATGGGAACTATGGCGTCTTTGATCCTCATTTCCCGATGAGGTACGTAGGCAGTGGGGTAGGGCCCATTCGAGAAATATTTTATTTTCCCTGCATTTTCCCCCTTTATTTTCTTTTCTTATCCAGTTTCAGTCATTCTTTTTGTAGCAGCTTCATTTTTTTACCCTTTGAAACAATCTTTTTGCATGCGTGGATCTCGTCGGGTACTACGGACGATTTGGGGTGCTAATACCTTCCCAGGTCGTAAACGACTCTCGAACCCAGTTTCTTTGGTTCATAGGACCTTTGTCTTTTCTTTTATTATTTTGGTTTGTGCAGTATTACCATTCCCATTCCTTCCGCGCCACTTTCTTGTTTGTAGCAGGATGGAAATCCAGCGAGCGACAACTTGGCGTCTCTGCTGGGGACCAAACCCAGAATCTATGGTTTCCCCTTTGAGAGTCTCTCCTAGCACTTGCATTTTTGTTTTTCATTGGGTGTTTTATGTTTGTTGTTGTGTCTTTATTTTACTGTTTTATTTACAGTTTTACTTACAACTTTATTTATTGCTTTCAGTATTTTATGTTTCATGCATCATTATTATACTGTCTGGACTGTCTGGTTGTACTGGTTTTCTTTTGGTGGGTTGGGGATTGTTACTGTGAGATAAGTCCATTACCAAGGCTCGAGTGAACCCTAGGACGTAGCATGGGCAGTCATTGTACTTCCATGGTATTTCACCATGATGAGTGGTGATGTGTTCCACACCCAGACTGCGACCGTTTTGGAAATATTCTATGTGGGGATTTCCTCAACTTCACGATACGAACTTGATAGTTATGTTCATCTGGGGACCGATCATTGCGAACCTTTCTGGAAACAACCCTCTCTAGTGGTGACAGTGGCATACCACATTTTGTGGCAAACCCATTCGCACCCGAGGGTCCATTGGGAACTCGCATAGGATGGCCTGGTTCTCTTAAAGGAACTCAGTCAAAGCATCTGGTCTTATGACGATATTACTACATCCTTCGGGCTGAATAAACTATTGTTTCTCGATTTCAATGCTCGAAGTTGGGGACTTATAAGGGATGCTTGTTTTTCCCAGACTCACGCTTAATCGATTCCCTGACTTGGTCATGAGCCATTTCTCGGAGATGGTGAACGTATTATATTTATTCGGCTTTGAGAGTCCGTGATGTTTGACCCGGAGCACACCCGTGAGATTGGGAGGGGTTTACAGGTTTGCAGGAACCCATGACCTCATCATACCCTTTGTTATAAGTATGATCTTATGTTATGATTCGGTTACTTTGGTCCTGGAATTCTTAATCTTTGGTTCTTAGATATCTATCTGTGGTTATTATTCAGAGGATTATGGGGTTTTAGATCACTTGGTTCTTGGTCCTACTGTCCAGTATCCAGATAGATCTAGACTGATCACATTCCTTGCATTTACATTACATCATATCATTAATCTTTTTGTTTTTCATTCTCAGGTTCATTTGCTATTTGTCTTCGGTTCTGGTATATCTAGCTCAATGATGGAGGATTCTTGCAAGAAGAATGTTCATTACAATTTCTTTGAAACCAAGTTTGATTCACTGAAGAAGATGATAGATTTGATCACGCCCAATCACATTAAAGAATTCAAGAAGTCTTATGGGGATATTCTAGACATGGTAGTGGATTTGGATTCCTCAGACAGGAGTGCTATTCATACTTTGCTGCAGTATTACGACCCTCAGCTGAGGTGCTTCACCTTTCATGATTTCCAGTTTGGTCCCTTGTTGGAGGAGTATTCTTTGATTCTTGGAGTGCCTCTGAAGGACCAGGTGCCTTTCAACTCAGAGATGGTCAAGCCCACACCTGAAGACATTGCTAAGGCACTTTATTTGAGCACTTCTATGGTTAATGCTAATTTGAGTACAACCAAAGGTGAGATATCTGGTTTTTCCTTGGAGTTATTGCTGAAGAAGACTGAAGAAATGACTGCCAAAGCTTAGTGGAGTTCTGTATGTGCTTTGATAGCTCTCTCCATCTATGGTATTATCTTGTTTGCTGATCTTGAGAAATTCATGGCCATGAATGCTATTCATCTGTTTATCTTGAAGAATCCAGTGCCAACTCTCTTGGGCGATCTTTACTATGCTTTGCACTACAAGAATGAAAAAAGGCGAGGAGGTTTGGTCCGTTGCTGTGCTCCTTTATTTCACAAGTGGTTTATGAGGCACCTCCCGAATACTGAAGCTTTCAATGATCCAAAGCTGGTGTGGGCTCAGAGATTGGAGAAGTTATCTGCAAAGGATATCAGATGGTTTACCATGAGGTTAAAGGGGATAAAATTTATCACTAGCTGTGGAGGATGCTCTAATGTGCCACTCTTGGGAGTTATTGGGGGAATTAATTATAATCTGGTCCTTTTAAGAAGATAGTTGGGGTACACTTTGAGAGACATCCCAGAGGAATCCTAGTTAACTCAAACCTTTTAATTTTCGGTGAAGGATAATCTACCCTTGGTGAGACATGATGCTAGTTCTTGGAAGCTTATTAGAAGAAGGAGTGTGGCTTGTTTGGGAAAGAGCAACAACCAAACTTTTCCTGAATACGAAGCCTGGCTGAAGAAGAAAGCTCATACAATGTTGTTACCTTTTTCTCCTCCTCCTCCAGTGATTGAGCCCAAGACTACTATCTCTCTTGAGAACAACCAGAAGTTGGAAGCCCAACTTCAAGAAGTTAGATTGGAGAGCTCAAATCACATTCGGTTATATCATCAGATGGTACATTCCAACAAAATCTTGGAAGGGAAGATTGAGATGATGCAATAAGAAAGAGAAATCAAGGAGAAAGAATATGCAGAGAGAGAGGCTTACTTCCGGAGAAGGGGTTCTATAGAGATTAGAAGGGAAGTCAAACATAAGAAGACTATAAAGTCTTTAAGGGAAGCTAACCAGACTATTACTCTTTGGCAGGATAAGTGGGACAAAGCCCAGAAAAAGCACGAGAAAATAGAAGAGCACTTGCAATTCTAGATTGATTCTCATAAAGAAGAGCTAGGGTTGGCCCACAAGAGGCGCCGAGAGAAGACTCAGTAGCTAGAGAAATGTTTGAAGGAATTGGAGGAAGACCAAGGGGATATAGCAAGTCTCAAGGTGTTGGCTGAAACAAAGAAAGCTAAGTCTGAATCGGGGCCTAGTGAAGGGATATTAGACGTTTTCCTTCAAAAAATCAGTGATTTACATGCTTGCTTCGAGCACAGGGATTTGTTAATCAAGAAGCTGATTGAAGACCCTACGCACCCAGACGTAGCTAGACTGCTGTCACTATTCCATCATGGCCTGCTCCACAACAGCAACAACAACATAATCAATACAACAACCAATAGAGGCCATACCAGCAATGCCAGCCTAGGAATTCCGACCATAACTTTGATTCCATCCCTATGACCTATGCTGCCCTCTTGCAGAGGTTGTTGGATTTGAACATGGTACAACTTAGAAGCCTGGCGTAACCAATGGGTAATCCTCCCCTAGGATATGATGCTAATGCACGTTGTGCATTCCATTTAGGTGCTCCAGGTCATTCTATAGAGAAATGAAGAGCTCTGTAGGTGAAGGTGCAAGATCTAATTGACTCTAAAGCTATCAACTTCTTTCCACCACCTAATGGCACCAACAATCCTATGCCAAACCACAATGGTGTGGCAAGGGTAAACGCTATTGAAGACAGAGAGAAATTGAACTTGATCACTGATATTGATGATAACCAGACTCCATTGTGTAAGCACCCCAAATTTGCCCTTACTCATTTCACACCATGGCTTGTGATCTTTCATGTTTGCGTAAGCATAAGCATACCATCTCATATGGCATTTTTCACTACATAGATCAAATTTATATGCATCTAGGGTTTGTGATCTGAGCAATCCAAGATTCCATCTGAGCCACTCCAAAGGCTTCAAAGCATTCCAAGAGATTCCATGTGTGTTCAATCATCATATTATGTCTCTCAAAGTTCAAAAAAGTCAAGAAATCACAAGAACTTGCAAGGCATGGAAGCAGGGCTAGGGTTTTCACTACACAGATGACCAAAATTAGGGTTTTGGTTTCAGAGGCCTCAACTCCAAATTTTTGGGCCATTATTGTTTTTAATGTTCTTAAGATGTTATAAGGATCATGTGTACCAAGTTTGATGAAGAAATTCATTGTGGAAGTCATATGTTCACTGGGTAACTTCTTGAGCAAGTCAAAGCAAAATCAGGGCATCTGAGGCCCCCAACAATGGAACCAAAGGGGTATTTTCATCAAATTGAAGTTATATGATCTTTATTTGATCATTTAAGTGCTTGGAAGTTTACAAAATTGAAGAAAATTGAGCTAAACCAAAAGTTGCCAAAAATGGAAATGACTTTTAATGGAAACTTTCCATTTTGGGAAAGTTCTTCAACCTCCTCTGTCTCAACCAAAAAGGCTTCAAATGAAAAATTCTTGGTCATGAAAGTTGTAGATTCGGTCTTTCCCTTTTCAAAAAGTACAAGAACATGTTCTAATTCATTATGGAACTTAAGTTATGATTCTTCAAAGTTGGCAAAAATCCTATATTTTTCAAGAATGCACCAAAGAGGATTTTTTGCAAAACCACTTGCCAAGCCATTTTGTGACCTCTAATGCATCTCTAAACATCATACCATCATATTACAACTCATTTTGATTAGAATTGTCCCAAGAATCATACACTTTCATGCCTTGAATTTCAAGAAATCTTAAAAGGGCCAAAGCTTCTCAAAATTGCAAAATGGTACAAATCTTTCCATACACTTTCCTCAACATACCAAATCTAATCCACAAGCTTCCCTTGATCTCTGTTGAGCCAAGCCATGTCCAAATCCAGGTCTGCCATGTGCCCATACCTCAAGTACAACTAACCTTGACTTTTTGCAAAATCACCCATACCAATCAGCATAGCCCACACCAACTATTCTGACCTATCACAGCTTCACATACATGCCTCAAGGGACTCATTTCATACAACACATTGCCCTGAATCATCTGATAACTCAAGAACACAAAAATCCTCAAGAAGCTCTCCCTCTTCGAAACTCAAAAACCAACCATCAAAACTTCAAACAAACTGCACCATTCAACTCAGCATCACTCATATAACACTTCCCACCCTCCATTATAGCCTGAAACATCACAAAACCAAAACACGATTTCTCACATTTTAAAACTGAAACTTCAAAGCAGCCCAAATAAATTCATTATAAGCATCAAAGCATACTCAAGAGGTCTATTGGGGTTGATTAACACCAAGGAAAGGCCCTGATAGCTCAAACTGAGAAAGCCCAAGCTCAGGTATCATCAAGAACTTTTTTTTCAGAAATGTATTTTTAAGTTCCTAAATGATTCTTCATGCTTCACTGATCACGCTGATGTAATTTGTTTAGAAAATGGTTGATTATTAAGCATGTTTTGAGTTTCTGAAATTTCTGTTCAGTTTCACGTTTTGCTTCGAATCTCATGATTGATGAATGATAAATGTGTTTTGAGGGTAGATTCATGCTTAGGGATGTTAGGGGAGTGATTTTGGAGCTTTAGAGCTCTTGATTTAACCTAGGGAATAAGATAGGGTGAAGGTCTCGCCGGAGAAGATGACCGGAGCACTGTTTCAGTCATCTGAAAGTGATTAGGTTTTAATTAGGGTTTTATTTGCCAGACGTGTTCTGGGCTTTTGGATCAGGATTAGATTAGGAACGAGTGGTCAGGATTAGTTCACTTAGGGTTTAATTCTGATTAATTAAATTAATTAAATAATTAGGCCAGTTTGAATTTGAACCACTGCATCTGGCGTGCAGTCAATTCCCTCCGTTTTCCCTTTGAATCTCAGCCACCAGATGTGATTACTTCCCATTTATTTGATTTTTAATTCATTTTCTTTCATTTTCTTTCCACATTTATTTTAAAATAGTAAAAATCATTAAAAAAATCTAAAAAAATTTATCATGACTTTTACTAATTTTCAGAAACCAAAAATATTTTTTATTTTTATTTTTAGCATTAAAAAAGTATTTTTAAATCATTTAAATGTTTTATTTAATTAGTTAATTGATTTTAATTAATTAAAAATACATTTAAGTATTTAAAAATCACCAAAAAAATCAAATAACATTCTTAGACATTTACAAACTCACCATACAAATTTAGTTTTGGTTTTGATCATGCTCTGACATTTTTCAATGAATTAGGGTTCTTAAAAAGGTTCATTTTCTAACCCTAACTTCAAAAATTCATAACTTTTAAACCAAGTTGAGTTTGTGAATGATTATTTTTGAATTGTTCTATGCATGGCTTCTAGCATCCAAAAACATTTTTGTTTCATTTTTATCTTGCATTTTCAATTTTTTGGCATTTTACATTGAGGATCACCCAAAAAAAACCTAGAAGCTTAGGAAATTCATAACTCCTTTTAGGTTTGGCTTCTGACCTCCCCCTTTGGATGGTAACCTAGTATAGGTTTAGGGTTACTTTGAGTGCATTTTCAATTTTTTATCATGTCATTTGCTTCTATCTTTGCCATTTGCATCTCATCCTTACATATAACCCTAATTTTGCATCTTCACTTGCATTCATCTTGCATATGCATCCATACATGAACTTGCCATGACATTTCATGCATTTATATGTCATCTTAGACATCTTAGGACATGTTAGAACCATGCTTGATCATTTCTTCATTCATTTTCCATGATTTGCATTCATTCCCTTTCATTAGCTTTCATGACCTTTCAAACTTCAAAGCATGCTTCATTTTCATTCATTCTCTTGTATGATCATTCATATACACTTTTATTGCATTTTCATCATATCATAGCATCATTAGCATCATGTACATGCTTCTAGTTTAGGTATTTTCCTTTACATATACATTGTTTCATTTCATTTCTTTCCTTATGCATCTTGTGCTAACTTTTCAGGTTAATGGTAAGTTGTTTGGGAGGTGGATTTGCCTTCACCTCACACTTCTTCTCATCCTTTTTATATTGCACCTTTGCTACATTTTTGATTTTATTTGAGTGGGCTTGCTCACTTGTGTTCTTTCTTTCTCACTTTGTTTCTTTAAGTAACTTATCTTCTTAGGAAGTAAGTAACTTATTCTCCTGCTTCCTTCTCCTTTCATCTTGCTTCTCCATGGTGGCTTCCTTGAAGATCTTTCTCAAGCCTTACAAACCATAGGAATAGCCAAGCATGATAATAATTAGGGTTGTGATTAGTCCCCCTTAGTTTTTTTACCTTTGAGTCTTTCTTCTTATCTCATCATTAGAGACTAAACCTTTAAGGTTTTAGGACTTTGGAATTAGGGTTATGCCTGCATCCTTCTCTTAGGATGGAGTGTATAACTTTAATCCTAAGTGTTAAACCCTTAATTTGTTTAAACCTCTTATTCAATCCATCTAATAATCACTAAGACATTAACTTGTAACTTGGGCCTTACATTAGGGTTCTAATTCTTTGTTTTGTTAACAAGGACTAACCCTAGTATTTAATGGACAAGTCCCCCTCAATTTGTCTTACAAACCATAAACCTCACTTCTTAATCTCACTCTTAATTAAAATCCACTTTAATAAAGGCTTGTTTTGTCATGAGTTTAATCCCTAACCATGGATTAAGTTGAGGTATCTTCCTCAGCTTAAGTGCTCTCATCTATTATCGTTCTATTATGATGGTGTAATGAGTTCACTAATCCTTGATTATGGCTTAAACTCATCATTTAACACTAAACAAAAACCCAAAAACATTTAAATAATCACAATTAGGTTAATGATCTTAATCCTATATCATCATGGTAATTAAGTTGAGATGTTTATCTCATGCTTAAAGTATTCTTATTATCCCTAATTAGGGAGGATATAATGAGTCTACAAAACTTTGATTTAGGCTTAAGCTCATTAACTTATGACATACTCCAAAAACAATAAAAGATTGAAAACACAAAAACAAACAATAATCGTCTCCTCCGAGATTCTTTTCTCATCACACTCATTCATAAACGAGAACTTGCTTCTTCCGTCTAATGCAAGAAAGTTAGCACTCGAGCCAAACGAGTCATACACTTGAGCATAGGCAAGCAAGCAGTTCATCAGTCAATTCATCTTTTAGTCTCTTTGAGTCGAACTACGGTGTTCTGACTTCCTCATTGCACGAGAGGATACGTAGGCATAACTTAACTGTTATCGAACAAAAGTCTCTATGTCTTCCCCCTCTTTCAGCATTCTCTTTTAAGCCTTTGTCCTGAGCATTCACCTTTTTGCACTGACACTTGTATATTCATTCTCAGCATTTGCACATAGATAGCACATACACTACCCCTTTTAAACACAATATTTTAAGCGTGGATCCCGTTGAGTACGACGAAAAACCTGGGTGCTAATACCTTCCTAGGTTGTAACCAACCCCCTTTCTCAGTTTCTCTGGTTCAGAACCGTCTTATCCATCTTTTTTCCAGGTTTATGTAGCATTACCTTTCCCTCAGAATCAAAATGCATAGCTGGCAACTCTATTCATCTTCATCTTCATCTCTCCTTTCGCCAACCGTTCGCGTATGTACCTTATCTGACCAGGTGTCTTTTCGGGGGAGCGACAGCTTGGCGACTCTGCTGGGGACCCTTATACTACAACCATGGCTTCTGTTTCTTTTTGTGGGTTCCTCTTAGCGCTTGTTTGATTTGTGCTTACAGGGGTGTTATGTTTTACTTGTTCTTTTTATTTATTATTTATTGCTTTCTGTACAACTTTAGTTATCGCTTTCATTTACAGTTTTATGCATTTCATACTATCATTACCATATGTGCTGGATCTGCTGTTTCCTTGTGGGTGGGCATCATTGAGTGATTAAGGTTCCATATCGGGGACCTGAGTGACATATAGGCTAGAGTGGCTTCATATTCTTTCCCATTCCATTTCGGTCTGGTGCGGGAATATGAAACACGGTTCAGACATGGGTTTCTTCTTGAGAACTCTGTGCTACAGATTTCCTATAGTACTAGGGCTATCTGGGAAGCCTGCTAAGTCTGGATGACCTTATATGACCTTCAGCATCTGAGGTGAATTAGAGGAGGATCTTTTATGGTTATTGTAAACATTGTACCTCCGGGTTAGAAGTGTTTACACTTCTTATAACTGATCCAAGTCTGAGGATCCTTGTTCTAGAACAATGAATGTGAGAGGGTGGGATGTTTACAGGTTTGCAGGAACCCTTGGCTTCATCATATCCTGTTACCATATTTGTTTAAGAATGCATCACTTTGGACAATTCTTGTGAAACCCAGGATTTGTGACTCTTTATTTGAGTCCCCCACCTGGTTACTGGTTTTCTAAACCTCCATCCGGACTTATGAATACACATGGACCCTATCACGGCATATCACAGATCCAACACTTGATCACAAACCCTTTGCATATCATTCTGCATACATCATTTTGCATCATTTAACATTTGCCTATTTGTTTTACAGGGTATACACCTTATTATCTTTGGTTGGGTTTTGACCTGTTCTACTGCCCAGGCTTCTTTAGTTATCTACACCAGCATCTCCATTAGTGTTCCTTCTCCAGCACCTCCACCAGTTTGTCTTCATCAGAGACCCTTCTCCAGTTGTCTTCATCAGAGACCCTTCTTCAACATCTTTTCCAATTATCTTCATCATTCTTCAGTAGTTACCTCCATCAGAGTTTATTTCAGTCTTCTTCGCCAACATCCATTATCAATATGGACACTTCCATGAAGAGCAACATCACATACCACTTCTTTGAGCCCACTCTGACAGGCATCAGACAGATTTAGTCTCTCATTACTCCTGATCATGTCCCATTATTCAGGGAACATTATGGAGGCATATTGGACATGATCAGGGACCTGGATGCATCCTAGAGTAGCATGATCCATACTTGCTTACAGTTTTATGATCCTCCTCTCAGATGCTTGACATTTCCTGATTTTCAGTTGGGACCTCTGCTAGAAGAATTTTCCATGTTGTTAGGTGTCCCTATCAAGAGAGGGATTCCTTTCAACCCTGAGATGGTTGCTCCCAAGAATGAAGACATAGATAAGGCCTTGCACTTTGAGCTTACTCTCATTGATCAGAACACGACCACCAAGGCTGGAATCCCAGGCCTTCACTTAGACTTCTTGATCTCTCAGGCCACCCTGCATGCTGCAGCAAGGAAGTGGGATGCTTTTTTTGCACTTCTAGCCCTCAACATATATGGAGTTATCTTGTTTGCAGACGAGCCAAAGTTTGTAAGCAAGAATTCTATTCACCTGTTCTTACTGAGGAACCTAGTGCCTACCTTGCTTGGAGACTTTTATTATTCAGTACACCAGAGGAATGAGAAGAAAAGAGGATGATTGGTCAGATGCTGTGCTCCCCTCTATTACTGTTGGTTGCTAAGACATTTGCTAAATTCAGACATTTTCCTGAACCCTCATCAGCCAAGGAACTGGGCTAAGAGATTGATTTCCCTAACATCAGAAGACATCAGATGGTGTACTCAGAGCACCAAGGGCAAAGACATCATTACTAGCTGTGGTCAATATCCTAATGTGCCTTTGATTGAAGTAAGAGGTTGCATCAACTACAACCCTTTGCTCTTCAAGAGACAATTAGGGTATGCTTTGGTTCATCCCCCAAGAGGGCAAGACTGGACTGAGACCCTCTATTGTGACATCCAGCATAACTCAACTATTGTCAGACAGGCAGCCTGGGCCTGGGACAACATTCAGACTAAGGGGACAACTATCCTTGGCAAATGCAACAATATAGCTATAGCACAGAATCTTGATTGGTCTCGTACCAGGGCATAAGTCACCCGGATGCCATTCACCTTAGAAGATGTACATGGACCTTCAACAGTGCAACCTGCAGCTACTGTCAGTTTGGAAGAGTTTGAGAAACTGAAGGAAAGGAATACTTAGCACTCTGAAGCCTTGAAGAAGACCCTCTGGGAGAGGAATGACAGCCGTCTAGATAATTAGAGGTTAGAGAAGCTCCGGATTGAGCACTTGACCAAGATTGAGAAGACGGATGACTACATCAGAAAGGCTAGAGCAAGGGAGTTAGTACTAAAGAATGCCTGCAAGGAAGCAAAGACTCAGAAGACTAGGGCAGAGCACTATATAGAGGAGAGCCAGACTAGGTGGATCAGGATCACTGAAGCTCGTGCACAAGAAGATCAAAGAACTCAAGCTAAGGTAGAGAAATTGGAGGCTAGTGAGAAGAGGAATCAGGCAGCTCTGATAGCAGCACAGAAAGAGATCTCTGAATTGAAACTTCGGGCGGGGTTGAAGAGGTAAAAGGATCAGGATAAGCATAAGAAGTTGACTAGTGCCATTGCTACCAAGAACCTCCTCTTCAGGACTATCACAGAGCACTCGGTTGGTTCAGTAACAGAGGCCCTCCTGAAGGAAGTCAGAGAAGATGACTTTAGATTGGATGTTTGACTCTTTTTGTTTGTACTTCATTGTATTTTCCTTTTGTTAATGTATTTTGACCCGCCATGGGAATGTTATTGTAATCAAACTCTGTATCTTCACTCTTTGTAATATATATGGTTTGTATTATTTTATGGGCTTAATCTCTCTGCAATATCATCATTTCCTCGAGGTCTGGAAAGGTCAAAACCAAAGAACCAAACCGGATATCCTTGGAAGACAAATAGGCATCATGTATTGCATACTAACATTTTCTTTGTTTTGTAGGTTTTTTTTGTTGTTGTTTCTCACTTTGTTGTGGTTTCAGGAAACATTGCTCGTAGAAGAGTGTTCCCTGTCAACAGAATACACCGGTAACCGACAAGAAATAACCTTCCGGGACTACAGATGGATCAGGTTCAACAAGACCTGAATGAAGTAAGGGCTTAGATGGCCAATGAAAGGGTTGAGATGAGGAATCAAAAGAACCAATTTATGACCGTGATGACTGGTTTAGCTCAGAGCCAGGAAAGACTGAGGGAGTTGGTTGAGCGACAAACTCCTGAGGAACACCATCCAGGTACATGAGGTACTAGTAACAACGATCACATGCAGCCTCACACTGATCCACCAGAGTTTGGACCTCATCTGAACCCAGACATCAATGCCATAAGAAACACCCAAGGTAACACTACTGGAGGAAGCGTTTTGCAGGAAGACCCTCAAGAAGAACGGTTTACTGTGGTTGGGGCTGGAGAAGAAGTTTATGACCGTCGGTAGGATGAAATTGTAGAGAAACTGAGGTCTCTTGAATCCCAAAACTCTCTATGTTTTGATGTCATGGACATGGGATTGGTGGAAGGGGTGATAATTCCTCACAAGTTCAAACCCCCGTGTTTTGAAAGATATAATGGCACATCCTGCCCACGTACCCACCTTCAGTCTTTCCTGGGGAGATTGAAGGCCTATACCATGGACGAGAAGCTGTGGATGTTTTACTTCGAGGATAGCCTAACAGGGGCATCCCGAGAATGGTATTCCCACTTGACCAGAGCCACAGTAAGAAATTGGAAAGACTTGGCCGAAGCTTCATCCGTCAATATCAGTATAATTTGGACATGGCTACAAACAGGACCCTTCTAATAGGGATATCTCAGTCTTCCCGTGAAAGCTTTAGAGAATATGCCCAAAGGTGGAGGCAACTAGCTGCTGCCGTTCAACCCCTGATGTTTGAAAGGGAGATGGCTGACATGTTCATGAATACTCTCCAGGGTACCTATATTGACAGATTGGCTGTATTTTCTTCCACGAGCTTTGAAGACGTGGTGATAGCTGGGGAAAGAATTGAGAGCTTACTGAAAATGGGAAAGTTCTCTGACAACGATGCCAGTTCAAGCAGTGCAAGGAAGCCATTTGCTGGGCCCTGTAGATCTGGTGAATCAAACTCTGTGCATGTGAGAAGAGGGAGACCCCAATATCTACCCAGATCAGTTGCTGTTGTTACTATCCCTGCTCCACCTCCTCAGTATACTCAACAACCACAACACTTTCCGCAACAACAGTAGTTTCCACAATAGAGATCATACAACAACAATAACAACAATCAACAACAACACCCTTTTCAACAGCGGCCATCTCAGATCAACAGGGTGATTGACCCTATTCCAATGCCATATGCTACACTGCTACCACAACTCCTAAATCTCAATCTCGTTGAGTTGAGGACATTGGCTCCACCAGATCCTCAGAACCTTCCGAGAAACTATGATGTTAATTCTAGGTGTGCTTTTCATTCTAATGCACCTGGTCACTCCACGGAAAAATGCAGGGCTCTGCATATGAAGGTCCAGGATCTGGTAGATTCAAAGGCCCTAAACTTTGCACCACCTCCCAATATCATGAAAAATCCTATGCCCAGCCACAGTGGGCCAAGAATTAATGCTATAGAGGAAGGCTCACCCATGAGTTTAATAAAAGACATTGCAAGTATTCAGACACCTCTGGAAGAGGTTAAAACCCAGCTTTTCAAATGCCAAGTGTTTCCAGGTTGTGAGGCCTGTTGTGAATCATGCAAACTTTCCGAGAATGGGTGTGCAAGCTTGAGGAATGGTATTAATGGCTTGATCAGGGAAGGCATTCTGCAAATAACAACAACTGCTTCTACAACCCCAGCAACCCCTTTTACAACAACAAATGATTCTTCTACAACTGCAACAACAATTGTTCCTACCGACTCATCTACAACTTCAGCAACCACTTCTTCCATCACTTCAACAAACAACAATTCCATGTCATCTCCTTCTACAACTTCAGCAACCACTAACAATGATGTCTCCACAATTACTATTTATTATGATCCTACAACGGTCCCAAGCTTCAATTCATCACCTCCAACATCCACGAGAAGTCCTGTCACTATCTTTTATGATCCACAGACAATAACAATTCCAACATCTGCTGCAGTGAGCCCAATCACCATCACGGTGCCAGGGCCAATTTCATGTGATAAAGACAATGTTGTACCTTGGCATTATGGTGCTGACCTTTACTGCAATGGAGAAAAAGTCCTTATCGATTCTTCAGTTCCCACTCCATGAGTAGATAATGTCGGGGGAGGCGGAGGCTTCACCCAAAGTGGATGCCTCTTTGCGTCACAAGCTCCAAGAACTAACACTGAGGAAGAGGCTGTTGCCAAAGCCAAAGGGAAGAGTGTACTACCTGAAGAATCTGCGTCAAAAGAGACTCATAAATCACCCTTCGATCAGGATGTGGATGAATTTATGAGAATAATTAAAAGAAGTGACTATAAAGTTGTTGATCATCTCCATTAGACTCCTTCTAAGATCTCTATGCTATCCTTGCCGTTGTGTTCCAAAGCCCATCGGGATGCGCTACTCAAAGTTCTGCACGCTGCCTACGTGCCAAAAGAGATCACAGTGAATCAGCTTGAAACGGTAGTGTCTAATGTCAATACTAGCCATGGGCTAGGTTTCACTGATGCTGATTTGACAACAGAAGGACGTCAACACAACAAAGCTTTACACATAACCCTGGAGTGCAAAGGAGTTGTACTATCTCATGTTCTTGTAGACACTGGGTCCTCGCTCAATGTCTTACCCAAAAAAGCTCTTGTCAAGCTCGAATATGATGGAATAGCTCTCCGACCAAGCAACCTTGTGGTCAGGGCTTTTGATGGCTCCAAGAGGTATGTTCTTGGAGAGGTGGAGTTGCCGGTGATAATCGGTCCGCAGGTATTTAAGACTACTTTCTATGTGATGGACATACAGTCGGCCTACAACTGTTTGTTGGGTCGACCATGGATTCACGCCGCAAGAGCAGTAACGTCGACCCTTCACCAGAAATTGAAATATGAGTGGGAAGGACAGATTATCACCATTTGTGGTGAGGAGGACATATTTGTTAGCCATTTGGCTACATACAGGTATATTGAGATGGATGGTGAAATCCATGAAACTATGAGCCAAGGGTTCGAGGCCCTGAATGTCAATGAGGGGACGACTGAAGTATTTGCTGCATCCCAGGAGGATAGGATGGGTACTTCAATTGTATCCTATCAACAAGCCCGGAAGGTTGTTGAAGATGGCAATGCCCAAGGCTGGGGCAAACTACTGCTGGTGGAGAAGAAGGAGGACCGATTCGGTTTGGGTTACAAACCATTCCGACAAGATCAATCAGAGGCTGCCAAAGAGCCCAAGTTCATCAGTGGGGGGATGCTCACCCCAGATGTTGTTAACAACCTGGAAGACGAGGCGGAAAGCGACCACAACCTAGTGAGCTGGATACGTCCAAGGATCCCGGGTCACCAAGTCCTTAACTGGTCTTCCCAGGAAATTATAAGGGTTACTCCTGCAGAGTAATTATTATTTCCTGCCTTTTTTAGCATGCATCAAGTCCTGCACCTTTCCCAAGGTGATAGGACTCATTTTGTAATAGGGCCATATTGTAATTTTGTGCAAATGGATTATCAATGAATATCAGACATCTTTTGCAAACAAGTCTCTTTTTTGCTCACTGTCTTTTCATTTTTTACTTTTGTACAAAACAATAAAATGGCAATGTTTTAAAAATAAATAACTTCATTTTCACTTTTTCTAAACAAGATTAAAACTGATCACTAAAACGAACAAATATCAACCCTTGCAGAGATTACCCTCCAGATTGCACCGACAACAACACCGCTATGACCTTGTATGACTTCGACAATCCAATTAATCAAGCTGATGAAGGGGTTGAAGAAGACTATGAGTTACCTGAAGAGTTAGCCAGGTTGTTGAGGCAAGAAGAGAAAGTGATCACTCCTCATCAGGAGGAAGTTGAGACAGTTAATCTTGGTACCGAAGAGGATCTGAAAGAAGTAAAGAATGGGGCCGGTCTGTAGGCTTCAGTAAAAGAACAGCTTATTGACATGCTTTGAGAATACGTCGACGTCTTTGCTTGGTCCTATCAAGACATGCCAGGTCTTGATATTGATATTGTTATGCACAAGCTGCCTTTGAAAGAAGATTGTCCTCCAGTGAAGCGGAAGCTACGCCGTACTCGTCCAGATATGGCAATGAAGATAAAGGAAGAAGTACAAAAACAGTGGGACGCCGGTTTCCTTGCTGTAACTAGTTACCCACCATGGGTCGCTAACATTGTACCTGTGCCTAAAAAGGATGGTAAAGTATGTATGTGTGTAAATTACCGGGATCTGAACAGAGCTAGCCCGAAGGATGATTTCCCATTACCTCACATTGATATATTGGTCGACAACACATCTCAGTTCTCGGTGTTTTCCTTCATGGACGGTTTTTCCGGGTATAATCAGATCAGGATGTCACCCGAAGACATGGAGAAGTCTACCTTCATCACTCCTTGGGGTACATTTTATTACAAAGTAATGCCTTTTGGACTGAAGAATGTCGGTGCTACTTATCAACGGGCTATGGTAACATTATTCCACGACATGATCCACAAAGAAATTGAATGCTACGTGGATGATATGATTGCCAAGTCCCTAACTGAAGAAGAACATCTGGTAAATCTGCTAAAGTTGTTCAAGCGTCTGAGAAAGTACCAGCTGAAGCTAAACCCTATCAAATGCACATTCGGGGTGCATTCCGGTAAACTGCTGGGATTCATCGTAAGTGAAAAGGGAATTGAAGTTGATCCTGACAAAGTCAGAGCCATTCAGAAGATGCCTGTACCTAGGAGTGAAAAGGAAGTTAGGGGGTTCTTAGGTAGATTTAACTACATATCAAGGTTCATATCTCACCTTACTACAACCTGTGAGCCCCTGTTCAAATTGTTAAGAAAGGAACAAACGGTCAGGTGGAATGAAGATTGTCAGAAGGCTTTTGACAAAATCAAAGAGTACCTACAAGAACCTCCAATTCTTATGCCTCCAGTTGAAGGAAGACCTCTGATAATGTACCTGACAGTATTAAAAGGATCAATGGGGTGTGTGCTGGGCCAACATGACGATTCTAGTCAAAAAGAGTATGCAATATACTACCTAAGCAAAAAGTTTACCGACTGTGAATAACGTTATTCACTGCTCGAGAAAACTTGATGTGCTTTAGAGTGGGCTGCTTGCCGACTAAGACAGTATATGTTAACCCACACTACTTTATTGATCTCAAAGATGGACCCCGTCAAGTACATATTTGAGAAGCCATCACTTATCGAAAGGGTTGCAAGATGGCAAATGATTCTGACAGAGTATTACATTCAGAAGACATCTCAAAAGGCCATCAAAGGCAGTGTACTGTCTGACTATCTAGCTGAGCAACCCATTGATGATTATCAGCCCATGAGATTTGACTTCCCTGATGAAGACATCATGTTTCTGAAAGCAAAAGATCATGAAGAGACTGTTCACACTGAAGGGCCTGACCTAGAAGAAGAGTGGACTATGATGTTTGATGGGGCTGTCAACATGAATGGTCGTGGAGTTGATGCAGTGCTCATTATGTCTAAAGGAGTTCATATGCCTTTCTCGGCAAAACTCACCTTTTCCTGCACTAACAACGAAGCTGAATACAAATCTTGTATCATGGGTCTTGAGGAAGCCATTGACCTTAGGATCAAGACATTGAATGTATTTGGAGATTCAGCTTTGGTAATCAATCAGACCAATGGAAAATGGTACACCCACCAAGAACACCTGATTCCATACCGTGACTACACGAGGAGATTATTGACTTTCTTCACAACAGTCAAACTTGAATACATCCCTCGAGATGAAAAGAAGTTCGCGGATGCTTTGGCTACCATATCTTCCATGATCAAGGTTCAGACTGCAAATTATGTGCCTCAGATTTCTGTATCCAGACTAGACCGACCAGCATACGTATTCTCTGTGGACATTGCTAAAGATGACAAACCTTGGTTCCATGATATCAAATGTTTCTTAGAGGATCAATCATACCCACCTGGGGCATCATCCAATGATAAAAAGACATTAAGAAGGTTGGCTGGTAGTTTCTTCCTTAATGCTGATGGTTCATTATACAAGCGAAACTTTGACATGGTTCTTCTCAGATGTGTTGATAAGAAAGAGGCTGACTTGCTGATGCATGAGGTGCATGAAGGATCTTTCGGTACCCATGCTGGAGGACATGCAATGGCTTAGAAATTGTTAAGATCAGGTTACTACTGGATCACAATGGATGCAGACTATTGTGCCTATGCCAGAAAGTGCCACAAATGTCAGATCTATGCAGATAAAGTGCATGTGCCTCCGAATCCTTTGAATGTAATGTCTTCACCTTGGGCCTTTGCCATGTGGGGAATTGACATGATTGGAAAGATCGAACTGACTGCTTCAAATGGTCACAGATTCATCCTAGTGGCCATTGACTACTTCACCAAATGGGTTGAAGCATCTTCGTATGCAAACGTCACCAGACAGGTGGTAGCCAGATTCCTAAAAAGAGACATCATATGTCGATGTGGAGTTCCCGAGCAAATCATTACTGATAATGGTTCCAATTTGAATAACAAAATGATGGCAGAACTTTGTCGGGACTTCAAGATCCAACATCACAATTCTTCTCCTTACATGCCAAAGATGAATGGCGTTGTTGAGGCAGCTAACAAGAACATCAAGAAGATTGTGCAAAAGATGGTGGTTACTTACAAAGACTGGCATGAGATGCTACCATTTGCCTTGCATGGGTATCGAACCTCAATCAGAATGTCTACTGGGGCAACACCTTACCAACTCATGTATGGTATGGAAGCTCTCCTACCTATTGAAGTTGTGCTACCCTCCTTACGGGTAATGATGGATGTAAAGCTGGACGAAGCAGAATGGGTCCGATCTCGGTACAATCAACTGAATCTGATCGAAGAAAAGAGACTAGCTGCAATCTGTCATGGGCAGCTATATCAGAAAAGGATAAAGAAGGCCTTCGATCAGAAAGTCAGGCCTCGGGAATACCAAGTGGGAGATCTTGTGCTGAAGAGATTACTTCCTCCTCATACAGACCACAGGGGTAAGTGGACTCCTAATTACGACGGTCCGTTCATAGTAAAGAAGGTTTTCTCTGGTGGAGCATTGATGCTCACTACTATGGATGGTGAAGATTTCTTATCCGTTGTGAATTCAGATGCAGTTAAAAAATACTTCGCATAAAATGACCCGCTGGACATAAAAACAGAATGTAAGTCCAGGCAAAAATAGGGCATCCCGACGAGTCAAAAACATAATAAAAGACACGGGAAAAAATAAGGGAAAAATATTAAAAAAAATGTACACCCCCTGAGTTGAAAAGCCGCATTGGACAACTCAGACAAAAATGGGCATCCCAGTGGATTCAAAACCCGAAAGGGCGGTCCACGCAAAATCAGGGAATAAGCGAACAAACTGCATTCTAAATTCGTCTGTATCACTCACAACACGGCAAGCTTCGAAAGGATAAAGCATCGTTCATAATCAACCTCCTCCAGAAAGCAAGATGAGAAGAACGTCAAGGTCATACAGGTCATAGCGAAGGAAGCTCACCGGAGCGTCGTCAACGTTGCCAGCACTTTTACTTTTTTTTGTAACAATCTCCTCATTCCAGGGGATCTGTCTCTTCGACTGTATCTGCCAATTCAGGGCACCCAAATTAATAAAATGAGAGGTTTCAATCACACCTCTTCTTGTACATTTTTGTTTCGTTTGCAAAATGTCTGATATCCATGATATAATATTCGCATAAAACAAATGAGCCATTTTTTAATAAATGCTTGCAGGAAATATATTTTTACTTTCAGGAATATCTAATTCCTATGACGGAATCCAGTAAGGGATACCTCGGGATACTTGTGCGTCTATCTAGAATAC
This sequence comes from Lathyrus aphaca, assembly GCA_963966055.1. NCBI lineage: Eukaryota > Viridiplantae > Streptophyta > Magnoliopsida > Fabales > Fabaceae > Lathyrus > Lathyrus aphaca. Next base: position 202,239,025 of record OZ014523.1, on the reverse strand, counting down.
TTTTCCCCAGCGGAGTAGTCAAAGCCTCCTCATCCCTAGCACAAGTCTACTCAACAGGAGCATCCCCAACCAAGTTCCACACATAGTTTCCAGCTTCTCCCCAGAAGAGCAATACCTGAAACCCTTACACAACAAAGTGACAGAAGCTTCCTTATCCCCAGCTGGGTTTCTTCTTACAGGATAGGTCTATCGACGATATATTTCCCCAAGCAGAGCTATATATCCTAACAGATCGACTAATGATCTCCCCCCAGCTGGGATATCCCTCCGAGCAGATCAGCCAGAGATCCAATCTTCAGGGGGATCCAAATCCCGGATCGGTTTCCCTTTGTATAATCACAGCATTCGCATCATTTTCCCCCGCAGAGCGTAGCATTCCGTCTAATACGGAGCATTACGACAAAAATCAAACATTTGCATGATCACAAGTAAGGTTCGAGCCAGTCGCCTACAAATACCATCAATATTTCATCAGCAGTATATAAAAAGCTCGCATCCCCTGCAAATAAAAGCCAAAATATCACCTCGGCATACAGATACCTATACATGCTCTTTTGACACTCGTCCGTGTCACCCTTCCCCAGCACGGTTTCCAAATCACTTGTTGCAAACCAAACACTTGTTTATAACACACTCTTTTCGACACCCGTCCGTGTCATCCTATCCCCACAGGTCGCTGAAACACCTTTTACTCTCTCACATACAAATATTTGTTCATAACTTATAATATTTCTCTTTTGACACTCGTCCGTGTCATACTTCCCCAGCAAGTTGAACACTCGTCCGTGACTTGCCCATTGTTTCACCAATAAATCAAAATTCACTCATACTTATATAAAAGTCTTTGATACTCGTCTGTATCTTGTTTATATGTCACTCCTCAGCAGATTCAACACCCGTCCGTGGTCTTTGTTAACTAGTTGGTACTCGTCTGTATCATAATCTCTGAACACGCGTCAGTGTTTGTTTCTACCGATACTCGTCCGTATCATGGTCTTAAGGACACTCGTCCGCATCTTTAATCTATACACAACGTCAAACACTTATACTTTTTATTCTTTAAGCGTGAGCACTCGTCCCTGTTTACCATTCCCCGACAGAACAACTTTTCTTATATCCGACATTCGTCCTATGTCGTGATACTTTTAGGAGCCGTCCCCTGCTAGGTGATCGTCCTTCACCTTTGGATGATCGTCCCTCATCCTTTCCCCAGCGGAGTCTCAATTATTGGAACCCTTTTCTATCCGACATTCGTCCTATGTCGTGATATTTAGCAGTTGTCCCCTGCTAGGTGACCGTCCTTCACCTCCTGATGATCGTCCTTCATCATTTTTATCCGATGGTCGTCCCATCGTTGGTCTTATTATCCGAAATTCGTCCTATGTCGTGATAAACCCCGAGAGCAGATGTACCCTGAGAGGTGATCGTCCTTCACCTCTTGATGATCGTCCTTCATCATGCTTATCCGATGGCCGTCCCCGTCGTCGACCTTTTCTACCTGACATTCGTCCTATGTCATGATAAAGAGCAGTCATCCCCTGCTAGGTTATCGTCCTTCACCTTTGATGACCGTCCCTCATCATTATTTCATTTATTATTTAACCCGATGGTCGTCCTTGTCGTTGTTTACTTTACTTTCCAAGCATGATGGCCGTCCCCATCATGATCACTTTATTTCCCTAGCTTGTCGGCCGTCCCCGTCATTGCTTTACTTACCGCTTTGTCCCCAGTAGTCGTCCTCTGCTCAATGGACGTCCTCCATCGTTTTCATTTGATAGTCATACTTTACTACCTTTTACAATTTATATCCCTTTTCTTCTTCTCCCCAGTGAGTGCAAATTTTGGACTGTCTTTGGTATTCAACCACAAGTTATCTTGTTGGTCTGTTAAGCCAGGCGCTTACACCCTACACAGCTCACTCATGTTTGAATAGGGGCAGCTGTAAACACCCCAAATTTGCCCTCACTTATTTCACACCATGGCTTGTGATCTTTCATGTTTGCATAAGCATAAGCATACCATCTCATATGGCATTTTTGTTTCACTGCATAGTTCAAATTCATCTGCATCTAGAGTTTGTGATCTGAGCAATCCAAGATTCCATCCGAGCCACTCCAAAGGCTTCAAAGCAATCCAAGAGAGTCCATGTGTGTTCAATCATCATATTATGTCTCTCAAATTTCAAAGAAGTCAAGAAATCACAAGAACTGGCAAGGCATGGAAGCAGGGCTAGGGTTTTCACTACACAGATGACCAAAATTAGGGTTTTGGTTTTAGAGGCCTCATCTCCAAATTTTTGGGCCATTCTTGTTTCCAATGTTCTTAAGATGTTATAAGGATCATGTGTACCAAGTTTGATGAAGAAATTCATTGTGGAAGTCATATGTTCACTGGGTAACTTCTTGAGCAAGTTAGAGCAAAATCAGGGCATCTAAGGCCCCCAACAATGGAACCAAAGGGGTATTTTCATCAAATTGAAGTTATATGATCTTTATTTGATCATTTAAGTGCTTTTAAGTTCACAAAATTGAATAAAATTTAGCTAAACCAAAAGTTGCCAAAAATGGAAATGACTTGTAATGGAAACTTTCCATTTTTGGAAAGTTCTTCAACCTCCTCTTTCTCAACCAAAAATGCTTCAAATGAAAAATTCTTGGTCATGAAAGTTGTAGATTAGGTATTTCCCTTTTCAAAAAGTACAAGAACATGTTCTAATTCATTATGGAACTCAAGTTATGATTCTTCCAAGTTGGCAATAATCCTATAATTTTCAAGAATGCACCAAAGAGGATTTTTTGCAAAACCACTTGCCAAGCCATTTCATGACCTCTAATGCATCTCTAAACATGATACCATCATAGTACAACTCATTTTGATCAGAATTGGCCCAAGAATCATACACTTTCATGCCTTGAATTTCAAGAAATCTTAAAAGGGCCAAAGCTTCTCAAAATTGCAAAATGGTACAAATCTTTCCATACACTTGCCTCAACATACCAAATCTAATCCACAAGCTTCCTTTGATCTCTGCTGAGCCAAGCCATGCCCAAATCCAGGCCTGCCATGTGGCCATACCTCAAGTACAACCAACTTTGACATTTTGCAAAATCACCCATACCAATCAGCATAGCCCACACCAACTATTCTGACCTATCACAGCTTCACATACATGCCTCAAGGGACTCATTTCATACAACACATTGCCCTGAATCATCTGATAACTCAAGAACACAAAAATCCTCAAGAATCTCTCCCTCTTCGAAACTCAAAAACCAACCATCAAAACATCAAACAAACTTAACCATTCAACTCAACATCACTCATAGAACACTTCCCACCCTCCATTATAGCCTGAAACATCACAAAACCAAAACACGATTTCTCACATTTCAAAACTGAAACTTCAAAGCAGCCCAAATAAATTCATTCTAAGCATCAAATCATACTCAGGAGGTCCATTGGGGTTGATTGACACCAAGTAAAGGCCCAGATAGCTCAAACTAAGAAAGCTCAGGTATCATCAAGAACTTTTTTTCCAGAAATGTATTTTTAAGTTCCTAAATGATTGTTCATGCTTCACTGATCATGCTGATGTAATTTGTTTCGAAAAAGGTTGAGTATTAAGCATTTATTGAGTTTCTGAAATTTATGTTCAGTTTCACATTTTGCCTCGAATCTCATGATTGATGAATGTTAAATGTGTTTTGAGGGTAGATTCATGCTTAGGGATGTTAGGGGAGTGATTCTGGAGCTTTAGAGCTCTTGATTTAACCTAGGGAAGAAGATAGGGTGAAGGTCTCGCTGGAGAAGATGACCGGAGCACTGTTCCGGTCATCTAAAAGTGATTAGGGCTTAATTAGGGTTTTATTTGCCAGACGTGTTCTGGGCCTTTGGATCGGGATTAGATTAGGAACGAGTGGTCAGGATTAGTTCACTTAGGGTTTAATTCTGATTAATTAAATTAATTAAATAATTAGGCCAGTTTGAATGTGAACCACTGGATCTGGCGTGCAGTCAATTCCCTCCATTTTCCCTTTGAATCTCAGCCAACATATGTGATTACTTCCCATTTATTTGATTTTTAATTCGTTTTCTTGTATTTTCTTTCCACATTTATTTTAAAATAGCAAAAATCATTAAAAAAATCTGAAATTTTTTTATCATGACTTTTATTAATTTTTCAGAAACCAAAAATATTTTTATTTTTATTTTTAGCATTAAAAAGTATTTTTAAATCATTTAAATGTTTGATTTAATTAGTTAATTGATTTTAATTAATTAAAAATACATTTAAGTATTTAAAAATCACCAAAAAAATCAGAGAACATTCTTAGATATTTAGAAACATTTACAAACTCACCATACAAATTTCTTTTTGGTTTTGATCATGCTTTGACATTTTTCAATGAATTAGGGTTCTTAAAAAGGTTCATTTTCTAAACCTAACTTAAAAAATTCATAAGTTTTAAACCAAGTTGAGTTTGTGAATGATTCTTTTTGAATTGTTCTATGCATGGCTTCTAGCATCCAAAAACATTTTTGTTTCATTTATATCTTGCATTTTAAATTTGTTTCGCGTTTTACATTGAGGATCACCCAAAAAAAAACCTTAGAAGCTTAGGAAATTCATAACTCCTTCTAGGTTTAGCTTCTGAGCTCCCCCTTTGGATGGTAACCTAGTATAGGTTTAGGGTTCCTTTGAGTGCATTTTCAATTTTTTATCATGTCATTTGCTTCTGTCTTTGCCATTTGCATCTCATCCTTACATATAACCCTAATTTTGCATCTTCACTTGCATTCATCTTGCATATGCATCCATACATGAACTTTCCATGATATTTCATGCATTCATATGTCATCTTAGGCATCTTAGGACATGTTAGAACCATGCTTGATCATTTCTTCATTCATTTGCCATGATTTGCATTCATTCCCTTTCATTAACTTTCATGAACTTTCAAACTTCAAAGCATGCTTCATTTGCATTCATTCTCTTGTATGATAATTCATATACACTTTGTATGCCTTTGCATCATATCATAGAATCATTAGCATCATGTACATGCTTCTGGTTTTGGTCTTTGCCTTTACATATACATTGTTTCATTTCATTTCTTTCCTTATGCATCTTGTGCTAACTTCTCAGGTTAATGGTAAGTTGTTTGGGAGGCGGATTTGCCTTCACCTCCCACTTCTTCTCATCCTTTTTATATTGCACCTTTTTTGCACTTTTGATTGTCTTTGAGTGGGCTTGCTCACTTGTGTTCTTTCTTTCTCACTTTCTTTCTTTAAGTAACTTATCTTCTTAGGAAGTAAGTAACTTATTCTTCTGCTTCCTTCTCCTTCCATCTTGCTTCTCCTTGGTGGCTTCCTTGAAGATATTTCTCAAGCCTTACAAATCATAGGAACAGCCAAGCATGATAATAATTAGGGTTGTGATTAGTCCCCCTTAGTTTTTTTACCTTTGATTCTTCTTTGTGTCTCTCTTCTTATCTCATCATTAGAGACTAAACCTTTAGGGATTTAGGACTTTGGAATTAGTGTTATACCTGCATCCTTCTCTTAGGATGGAGTGTATAACTTTAATCCTAAGTGTTAAACCCTAATTTGTTTAAACCTCTTAATCAATCCATCTAATAATCACTAAGACATTAACTTGTAACTTGGGCCTTACATGAGGGTTCTAATTCTTCCTTTATGGTTAAGAAGGACTAACCCTAGTATTTAATGGAAAAGTCCTCCTCAATTTGTCTTACAAACCATAAAACTCACTTCTTAATCTCACCCTTAATTAAAATCCAATTTAATAAAGGCTTATGTTGCCATGATTTTAATCCCTAACCATGGATTAAGTTGAGGTATCTTCCTCAGCTTAAGTGCTCTCATCTATTATCCTTCTATTAGGATGGTGTAATGAGTTCACTAATCCTTGATTATGGCTTAAACTCATCACTTAACACTAAACAAAAACCCAAAAACATTTAAATAATCACAAGTAGGTTAATGATCTTAATCCTATATCATCATGGTAATTAAGTTGAGATGTTTATCTCATGCTTAAATTATTCTCATTATCCCTAATCAGGGAGGATATAATGAGTCTACAAACCTTTGATTTAGGCTTAAGCTCATTAACTTATGACAAACTCCAAAAATAATAAAAGACTGAAAACACAAAAACAAACAATAATCGTCTCCTCCGAGATTCTTTTCTCATCACACTCATTCATAAACGAGAACTTTCTTCTTCTGTCTAATGCAAGACAGTTAGAACTCGAGCCAGACGAGTCATACACTTGAGCATAGGCAAGCAAGCAGTTCATTAGTCAATTCATCTTTTAGTCTCTTTGAGTCGGACTACGGTGTTCTGACTTCCTCATTGCACGAAAGGATACGTAGGAAAAACATAACTGTTATCGAACAAAAGTCTATATGTCTTCCCCCTCTTTCTGCATTCTCTTTTAAGCCTCAGTTCTGAGCATTCAACTTTTTGCACTGACACTTGTATATTCATTCTCAGCTTTTGCACACAGATAGCACATACACTACCCCTTTTAAACACAATCTTTTAAGCGTGGATCCCGTTGAGTACGATGGAAAATCTGGGTGCTAATACCTTCCCAGGTTGTAACCAACCCCCTTTCTCAGTTTCTCTGGTTCGCAACCGTCTTATCCATCTTTTTTCCAGGTTTATGCAACATTACCTTTCCTTCGGGATCAAAATGCGTAGCTGGCGACTCTATTCATCTTCATCTTCATCTCTCCTTTAGCCAACCGTTCGCGTCTGTACCTTATCTGACTAGGTGTCTTTTCGGGGGAGCGACACATTGGCAGTTGTGAAGGATCGTTTGCTGAAGGGATAGGTGTTCCCGGGATGTGATATTGGATGTAAAGACTGTTTTTTGTCTCAGAATGGTTGTGTTAAGTTAAGGACCGGAATTCAGTTTTTGATAGATGAAGGATCCTTGCAGTTTGACAAAGTTAACAACAAAAGTGACAACGTGTCTACGGTGACCATTTACTCCACTCCTGAGGATATGCCAGTGCCTCCCAGGCCGGAGCCTGTTACTATTTATGTACCTCAGGAGGTGAACCCTGTCACCATTACTGTTCCAGGTCCCGTACCGTATGACAACAAAATAGTTGTTCCATGGCACTATGGCACAGATTTATACATACAAGGGGAAAAAATGAAGAGAAGCTTCCAGTGACTATTGATCCTAGCATTATTAATATAGGAGGTATGGGAGACTTTACTAAAATTGGAAGACTATTCACTCCTTAAAATATGAGAACTAACACGGAAGCTGAAGGTGCTGCTCGGGCTAAGGGTAAGCAAGTGGCCACTGAAAATGTTGTTACTCCTGCTACAGAACAGAGCACCTTCGAGAAATAAGTGGAGGGGTTTATGATAATTATAAAGCAGAGTGACTACAAAGTGGTAGAACAGCTGAACCAAACTCCAACCAAGATTTTAATCTTGTCCCTGCTGATGTGTTCCCAGGCACACAGGGAAGCCTTGCTGAAAGTCTTGCAAATGACATATGTACCTCAAAAGATTACTGTCAATACGTTAGAAGCAGTGGTTGCCAACGTGAATTTCAGTCATATACTAGGCTTTACAGATAGAAACCTGACTTCTGAAGGGCGGAACCACAACAAGGCCCTGCATATTACCATGGAATGTAAAGGCGTTGTACTTTCTCATGTGCTAGTGGACACCAGGTCTTCTTTGAACGTGTTGCCTAAGAAGGCCCTAATGAAGCTTGACGTGGATGGGATTGTATTGCGACCAAGTGATTTGGTAGTGATAGCTTTTGACGGTTCCAAGAGATCATTCTTTGGAGAGGTAGAACTGCCAATAAAAATAACGTCCCAGGTCGTTAACAACACCTTTTACGTCATGGATATACAACCAGCCTATAATTGTCTTCTAGGGCTTCCATGGATCCACGCTGCTGGCACAATAACTTCCACATTGCACCAGAAGCTGAAATATGTCCTAGACAGACTAGTGGTTACTGTATATGGAGAGGAGAATATATTTGTAAGCCACTTGTCAACCTTCAAGTATGTCAAAATGGATGGGGAGATCCATGACACATTATGTCAGGCTTTCGAGACTATTAACAGCAATGAGGTTTCTCCCAACTCCGGGGCCAGGAACAATGAAAGAGTAGGAACTTCCATAGCCTCGTATATGCAAGCTTTGGAAGTTGTACAAGCAGGCAATGCCCAGGGTTGGGGCAGAGTTGTGGAAGTTGACCGGAAAGAGAACAAATTTGGAATAGGGTACTAACCAGGCCAATTAGAAGGATCCCAGAGCAAGGGATCAATAAGATTCTCATGCGGAGGTGTTATTGACCCAAATCAGATGATTGATGCTGCCCGAGAAGATGCTGATAGCGATTGTGAGCTAGATTGCTGGTTACGACCGTGCGTCCCGGGTGAAGAATTGAAGAACTGGTTTGCTGAAGATATCATCCAAGTTACTTCCCAGCCAGAGTAATTTTCTTTGTTTTTTCCATATCATATGCATGTCAAGTCCTGCACTCTACCCAAGGTGCATGGATCCATTTGTAGGGCTTCCCTTGCATTGTTTGCTACATTACTTTATCATGAAAAAAATCACATTTTTTCATTCAAAACTGTGTTCACTTTCTTTCAGTTTGTTAAACTTTTTTCACAAAAACAATAAAATGGCAATGTTTTTATTTGTTTTTCTTTTCCGTAAAACTGAACTCTGAAATAAGCACATCACTTGTGAAGAATTAATCACCTGGATTCCTTTGATAAATTTTTTGCTATGACTGAGTATGATTTTGATAATCATATCTACCATGATGATGAAGGGGTTGAAGAAGACTGTGAACTCCCCGAGGAATTGGCCAGGTTACTGAGACAAGAGGAAAGGGTTATTTAGCCTCATCAGGAGGATGTTGAAGTTATCAACCTTGGGTCCGAGGACATGAACAAAGAGATCAAGATCGGGGTTGGGTCGTCAAGAAAGTGTAAAATAAGAGTTGATTGGTATGCTACGAGAATATGTGGAAGTCTTTGCTTGGTCATATCAGGATATGCCAGGTTTGGATACAGACATTGTGATGCAAAGGCTACCATTGAAAGAGGATTGCCCTCTAGTCAAGCAGAAGCTTCGAAGAAATCGTCCTGATATGGAAATGAAAATCAAAGAGGAAGTTCAGAAACAGTAGGATGCCGAGTTCCTTGCCGTAACTAGTTACCCACCTTGGGTAGCTAACATTGTACTAGTACCTAAGAAAGACGGAAAGGTCCGAATGTGTGTTGACTACCGAGACTTAAACAGAGCGAGCCCGAAAAATGATTTCTCATCACCTCACATTAACATATTTCTTGATAACATGGCTCAGTTCTCGGTGTTTTCCTTGATGGATGGCTTCTCCGGTTATAATCAGATAAAAATGGCGCAGAAAGACATGGAGAAAACAATATTCATTACTCATTAGGGTACGTTTTGCTACAAAGTGATGCCCTTCGGATTGAAGAATGTCGGGGCAACGTATCCACGGGCTATGGTGACACTCTTCCATGATATGATTCACAAGGATATAAAGTGCTACGTGGATGACATGATCGCCAAGTCCCGAACTAAGGAAGAGCATCTTATTAACCTCAAAAAGCTGTTTGAGAGACTGAGGAAGTTTCATCTGAGGCTAAATCCAAACAAGTGCACTTTTGAAGTACGTTCCGAGAAACTGCTGGGTTTCATTGTGAGCCAGAGAGGGATAGAGGTCGACCTTGCTAAAGTAAAATCTATCCAAGATATGTCTGCACCGCGAACAGAAAAAGAAGTACGTGACTTCTTGGGTAGATTGAACTACATCGCATGATTCATATCTCACCTCACAACTACCTGTAAACCAATATTTAAACGTCTAAGAAAAGAGCAAGCAGTCAGATGGAATGATGATTTTCAAAAGGCTTTTGAAAAGATCAAAGAATATTTTCAGGAACCTCTCATTTTGATGCCTTCGGTTCCAGGGAGGCCGCTCATTATGCACTTGACTGTGCTTGAAGGATCTATGGGGTGTGCTCTAGGCCAACATGACAAGTCTGGTCGGAAAGAGCATGCAATATAATACCTTAGCAAAAAGTTTACCGACTGTGAGTCAAGATATTCACTGCTCGAGAAAACGTGTTGCGCTTTGGCACGGGCTTCTCGCAAACTAAGACAGTATATGTTGACCCACACAACCCTGATCATTTCAAAGACGGATATTGTCAAGTATATCTTTGAGAAAACAACATTGACCAGAAGGGTTACACGTTGGCAGATGGTACTGAACGAGTACGACATCCAATGCACTTTGCAAAAAGCTATAAAATGAAGTGTGTTCTCTGACTATCTTGCTTAGCAACCTCTTGAGTATGACTATCAACCCATGAGATTTGACTTTCCTGATGAGGACATCATGTACCTCAAAGCCAAGGATTGCGAGGAACCACTCTCGGAGGAGGGGCCTGACACTGAATCCAAATGGAGTTTGATGTTTGATGGGGCTGTCAATATGAATGGGCGCAGAGTTAGTGTTGTACTTATTACTCCTGAAGGTGTCCACTTCCCCTTCGCTTCCAGAATAAGTTTTGGCTGCACCAACAATGAAGCAAAATACGAAGCTTGCATCATGGGAATAGAAGAGGCTATTAATCTCAGGATTAAGACCCTCGATATATTCAGAGATTCATCTCTCGTAATCAAACAGATTATCGGCGAGTGGTTTACACATCAACCTCACTTAATTCCATACCGGGATTATGCGAGAAGACTGTTGACATTCTTCACAATAGTAAATCTCCAATATGTACCATGAGATGAAAATCAGTTTTCCGATGCGTTGGCTACACTTTCTTCAACTATCAAAGTGTTGTGTTGGAACTATGTCCCCAAGATTGACATATCAAGGCTTGATATACCAGCATATATGTTTACTGCCGACACAGTATCTGATGATAAGCCATGGTATCATGATATTAGATGTTTCCTGAAAGACAAGGAGTACCCAGCTGGGGCATCTTCCAACGACAAGAAGACTTTGAGGTGACTTGCTGCAAGTTTCTTCTTAAATGCTGACAGTGTGTTATATAAGAGAAACTTTGACATGGTCTTGCTCAGATGCGTGGATAGACACGAAGCAGACATGTTAATGCAAGAAGTTCACGAGGGATCATTTGGTACCCATGATAGAGGACATGCAATGGCCAAGAAACTATTGAGATCGAGGTATTACTGGCTAACAATGGATGCAGATTGTTGTGCATACGATAAGAAGTGTCATAAGTGCCAGATCTATGCAGACAAAGTGCATGTACCTCCTAGCCCGCTCAACATAATGTCATATCCTTGTCCCTTTTCTATGTGGGGCATTGAGATGATTGGGAAGATTGAGCCGACTGCTTTGAACGACCATCGTTTCATATTGGTCGCAATTGATTACTTCACCATGTGGGTGATGGGCGCGAAACACAATATGTGTCTAGCGGTATCTTAACTGCAAGCACACAGCCTATCGAAGTAATATAAAAGATTGTCGATCCCACAGGGACTTTATGATCACTTAGTGCTAGAGGGTTTACTAGTTTAGCTAAGGTGAATGGTTGTCACAATTTTTTTTTGTTTTTAAGAATTAAAGACGGGAATTAAATTTTAGTTTAATGAAATAATAAGAAGGCGGTCGGTATGCAATTATGTTAACCTAGGAGGATCAATCTAACCTAAGCTTATAAGGATGGTTCACTTAATATGTTCTGTAGAGGTTATCAGTTTAAATATCTTTAACTCACACTCTCGTGGTCTTATCTCAGATCTTACTCCTAAAGCCCTATGCCTGCTCTCGCTAGCCCATAAGTGTTTAGAATATAATTTTTGGAAACTTAATAAGTCTAATTCATTTTAAAGCGCTCTCGCTGTATTTAAATTAAATGCCTAACTTTAGCTATCTGGTTAAAATCTCACACTCTCGTGGTCTTGACCTAACCTATTACACTTTCCTTACTCTCGTAACAAAAAGATTAATGTTTATAATAAAAAGTCACAGCCAGAATTTTAAGTTCTTAATTGTTTTAAGCCTAGATTCGATTTTACAGATTTAGTTTATTTTAATTACATACCGCCCTAAATTGTTTAGCTACTCATACTTGTTGTACCAGACAGATGCAGAAACAGAGGAGCACAAATTAAAATATGCATTATAAAGTAATAAAAATAAATTCTTAACATAAATAATCAAATTAATGTAAATGCGAAATAATTAAGAACCTGAATAATAAAAATAATGTAAAACTCCTTCTTCCACAGTCTGGCAAGCTCGGAGTGCGAATCGGAATCAGAAATAAAATTTAACGAAATGCTGAAGGCTTGAAAGAAATTAAATAATAACAATTTCCTAATATTGGAAATTGTTATTTGATTTGGTCGGGATATAGAAAATAAAACAAGACAAGAATAATTGCTGGAAAAATAATGAAATAGGGTGCAAATAAAATACGGCAGAGCTTCCGCAAGAAAAATTAAAATCAAACTCTGTAGTTTCTACTTTGAAATAAAGCTATTTATAGAGAACATAATTTGGGCTTGGCAGTTGAAATCATGCGTGGGCTTCGTTGTTGATGAGAGAATCCAGGGAAAAATGTGTTACTAGGTCTGCGGAAGAATAGGAAACGTTTTTGACTTCACGTAGCACGTTCATGACCAAATCAATTCAAGTAAACCTATTTTCCCTTTGTCACGTTCGTGACAAAGGTGTCACGGGCGTTATCTTCATATTTAGCGCATCACGGTCGTGACGGCTTGGTGACGATCGTGACTGGTCCAATAAGTGTGTCACGGTCGTGACAGAGTGGTGACGGTCGTGACTGTTGCAAATTATGCAGAATTCCTTTCTTCTTCTTCTTTTCATGCTTGTTTTTGTTCATTTCACTTTTGGCTTATGATTTAGCTCTATAATTGTTATACCTGCAAAATGACAAAGAAAACTCGAAGAATCGGGTGTTAATACGATAAATGTGCGATAAAACGGCATTGAAACATAGTAATAAAACGATACTTTTTCTCGTTATCAAACTTCCCCAAACTTAAACCTTTGTTTGTCCTCAAGCAAATAGTCGGTTGAAAAATGATCGGACAAGTTTCCATCGATGCATACACATAACAAACCATACGAGGAATCGTTTTGCTAGATTAACCGGTACTAGAATAAAACACTAACGATACATTAATGACACAAGCAACAAGCTAAGTCGTCGACTTCCCGTTAAACGAAACATTCGGTAATTGCGTTACAATTCCACCTAGAGTCTTTCGATCTTATATCACCCGGTTTCATTCTAGCGCAATCACATTAAGCCCTTTGCCTTAGCACGCACGTAGTGGAGTAGCCGGTTAGTGACTTTGATCCTTTATAAGCACGGGGTCTGGTACACGAATGTGGCAACCCTATATATATTATCCGAATTGGAGGTTGTGGGGGATCGAGCCGTAGCACGCCCTACCAAGTTCAGAAACAGGTACCTCTGAACCAACCCGCAATGGACTCCTTCTCATATTTCTCGTTTCTTATATGCGATCGTGTACTTTGGTGCAATTTCTTTTTATTGGCATCGAGATATGAAGGATCATTATAGATTAGGCATCAAACACTTATGTTCATCGGCTCCCCACGTGGTTTGTGTTCAGACGGTGCTGACTGCTAGTATAAACTAATAGGGGTTACTTTTGAACTGAAACTTAAGGTGTAGTCGTAACAATTATCGGAACGGAATGCTTAAGTAGGAAGTCTAAGGTGTCAAGACTGTATTGATCTTGTTGGATCTTTCTCAGCTTCCTAACTACGATTTCATAGGTAAGTCGGGTAGTGCGAAGATAAAACAAAAAATTTCGGTATGGCTAAATAAACGGGGAAAATTCAAAACTAAAGAAATAGCATAAATATTACTTTGTTTAATTGAAATACGAAAGGAAATACAATGGAATGGAAAATGCGGAAAGGGAAATGCGGAAAAAGGAAAGGTATCTCTCCCACACTATATCAGACATTGTCCTCAATGTTGTGATATAATAGCGGGTAAAATACAATACAAACAACGGAAAAGGAAAAACAAAAACATAAACTAAGGCTGCTGACGACCACGGCCTCGGCTTTTGGTGCGGGAGCGTCTGGTCGGAGTCGCTTCAGGATCAGAACCGGTGCCGGTGAGAGCAGTGATATCAATACGCAAAGCCTCTAGCTCGCTAAAAATCTCTCCAAGCTTCTCATCTGTCGTCCTCTGGTTGCTGGCAACAGCTGAAAGTAGTGCATCATGTTGCTCTTTTTGCCTTTGCTCGAGTGTGGAATTCATCTGATTTTGCTGATGAATCGCACGGAGGACGTCTTCAAGTGTGAATTCTTGTGCAGGCGGCTGTCTGGTGGAGGACTCAGGAATGTCCTGTACTGGCTCAGCAGCATCCATGGTATCCTGCATCTCGTCCACTAGGGAATCCTAATAAGTCAGCTAGTTCTTTATGGTTAAAGTCATATTCTATTCCGAATAGTCGGAAACTGATAAATCCTTTCCTAAATCCAAAATCGCGCTCGGGTAAGTAAACTAAGGAGCTTAAGAACTCAAGGGTGAGCTCGCGGTAAGTCACAAACTTTTGTTTTATTAGTGCATTCTCCCATCCAAGTTGGTTAAACAGGTATAGGATGCTATCATGTATACCTAAAGTTTCCATAGTCAGATCATCCGGGTACAGAGTCAAATCCATTGGTCTCTGTGATAACTCTTCAAATTTCATTCTTTGGTTCCTACCTCTAAATTTGGTTTCCATAATGTTTCTCGGTTGATTAGCCATAGTTAGTGTAAATATGGAGGAAACAAATCAGGGGGAGAAGGAAAGTGGAAAAGACTTTAGAAAATCTGTAAAAGTGATTTAGAAAATAAAAATTAAAATAAAGAAAATAAGAAAATAAGTGCATAAATAAAAGCAATAATAATAATAATGAAATAAAACAATAAAACAATAAAATGATAAACAATAAAACGATAAAACGATAAAACAATAAAATGATAAAAATGGGTTGCCTCCCACTAAGCGCTGTTTTTATCGTCATAAGCCTGACGTAATGCTTAGGGGTAGATTAATCAGGGAAATTAGTGGACAACTCTAAAAGCCTTAGACTATTTGCATAATCTCTATTTTCAACTTTATGGTAATGTTTTAAACGTTGTCCGTTTACTGTGAACGGTTCACTATTCCTACCCTTAATTTCTATTGCTCCGCTCGGGAACACTCTAGTTATTTCAAAGGGTCCTAACCATCTAGATTTTAGTTTTCCAGGAAAGAGCCTAAGTCTCGAATTAAAGAGGAGTACAACGTCTCCCACACTAAATTCTTTCCTAGATAGGCATTTATCGTGCCATCGCTTAGTTCTTTCTTTATATATCTTATCATTCTCATAAGCATTTAACCTTAACTCTTCTAATTCATTAATATCGAGGATTCGCTTTTCTCCTGCGGCATTGTAGTTTATATTGAGTGTTTTAATCGCCCAATATGCTTTGTGTTCTAGTTCTACCGGGAGATGACAAGACTTTCCATACACTAATTTGAAAGGTGTAGTTCCTATGGGTGTCTTGTAAGTTGTCCTATAAGCCCATAAAGCTTCATTAAGTTTAGATGACCAATCTTTCCTAGATATGGCGACAGTCTTTTCTAAGATTTGTTTAATTTCTCTGTTTGAGACTTCGACCTGTCCACTTGTTTGTGCATTATATGGTGTTGCTACACGATGTCTGACTCCATACTTAGATAGTAATTTGTCAAAGATTTTTGAAATGAAGTGCGAGCCACCGTCACTTATGACGAGTCTAGGCACACCAAATCTTGGAAAGATTATATTCTTGAAAAGCTTAATTACTACTCGTGTGTCATTTGTAGGAGAAGCTATAGCCTCAATCCATTTTGAAACATAATCGACAGCTACGAGTATGTAATTATTACCGAAAGATGATGGGAATGGTCCCATGAAATCTATTCCCCAGACGTCAAAGACTTCTACTTCTAATATTCCTTTTTGAGGCATTTCATCTCTTCTTGAAATATTACCGGTGCGTTGACACCGATTGCAATTTATAACAGCGATGTGGACATTTTTCCATAAATTAGGCCAGAATAGGCCGGCTTGTAAGATTTTTGCACAAGTCTTGGAAGTGCTTGCATGTCCACCATAAGGAGATGAATGGCAATGAGCAATGACATCTTCTATTTCTTCTTCGGGAATACATCGACGAAAGATTTCGTCGGGTCCTCTTTTAAACAATAATGGTTCATCCCAATAGTAATGTTTGAGATTGTGAAAGAATTTCTTTTTCTGCTGATAGGTTAAATCAGGTGGAAGAGCTCCTGCAGCTAAGTAGTTGACAATGTCAGCGTACCATGGCAGTCCTACGGTTGTTTGGATTGTTTCCATGGGTTCTGGTTCATCTATGTCTAACTGAACTGGGTCGCTTCCTATTTGTGCTATCAGCTGTTCATACGGAAAATCATCGTTAATCGGCACTTGTTCGGGTTTAATACCTTCTATTCTAGATAAATGGTCCGCTACGATGTTTTCAGTACCTTTCTTATCTTTTATTTCAAGATCAAACTCTTGTAAGAGTAAAATCCATATCAAGAGTCTTGGTTTAGCATCTTTCTTAGTTAATAAATATCTGATAGCAGCGTGGTCTGTGTAAACGATTATTTTCGCTCCCACTAGGTAGGAACGGAATTTGTCAAGCGCAAAGACAACTGCTAACAATTCTTTTTCAGTAGTGGCGTAGTTCATCTGAGCAGAATCTAAGGTTCTACTGGCATAGTAAATTGCGTGAAGTTTCTTGTCCTTCCTC
Organism: Lathyrus aphaca; assembly: GCA_963966055.1. NCBI lineage: Eukaryota > Viridiplantae > Streptophyta > Magnoliopsida > Fabales > Fabaceae > Lathyrus > Lathyrus aphaca. The sequence continues at coordinate 202,222,123 of OZ014523.1, read as the reverse complement.
TGTCCTAGAACTGCGCCTACAGCATAGTCACTCGCATCGCACATGATTTCGAAAGGTAATCTCCAGTCAGGGGGTTGCATGATTGGTGCGGTGATGAGGGCTGTTTTTAGAGTTTCGAATGCTTTAAAACAATCTTCATTGAATATGAACTCAGCGTCTTTCATTAATAAACTGGTAAGAGGTTTAGTGATTTTCGAGAAATCTTTGATGAATCGTCGGTAGAAACCGGCGTGTCCTAAAAAGCTTCGTATTTCTCGAACGGTCTTAGGGGGTTGAAGATCTTTTATGACTTCTATCTTAGCTTTATCAACTTCAATTCCCTTGTCAGATATAACGTGTCCTAGTACGATTCCTTCTCTGACCATAAAATGACATTTCTCCAAGTTAAGCACGAGGTTTACCTTTACACATCTTTCTAACACCATTTCTAAATTTGATAGACATCCTTCAAAACTTTGCCCGCATACAGAGAAGTCGTCCATGAACACTTCCATGATGTTGTCTATGAAATCTGCGAAGATTGACATCATACATCTTTGAAAGGTTGCAGGAGCGTTGCATAATCCAAAGGGCATTCGTCTATAAGTGAACGTTCCATAAGGGCATGTGAATGTAGTCTTTTATTGATCATCTGGGTGGATAGGAATTTGGAAAAATCCTAAGTAACCATCAAGATAACAGAAATATGAGTGCTTGGCTAATCGTTCTAACATTTGATCTATAAAAGGTAGTGGGAAAGGATCTTTTCGAGTGGCTTTGTTTAGTTTATGATAATCGATGCACACTCTATGTCCTGTCACTATTCTTTGTGATATCGATTCACCTTTAGCGTTTTTCACAACAGTGATACCTCCTTTCTTTGGTACTACATGTACTGGACTAACCCATTTACTATCAGAGATTGGATATATTATTCCCGCGTCTAGTAGTTTCTTAACTTCTTCCTTTACTATAGTGCTAAGGATTGTGTTAATTATTCTTTGAGATTCTCTGGAGGTTTTGCAATCTTCTTCTAGCAGAATACGATGCATACAGATTGAAGGGCATATTCCTTTGAGATCAGATATGTTATATCCTAATGCAGTTGGATATTTCTTTAAGACATCTAAAATTTTCTTTGTTTCAATTGTTCCTAAACTGGAATTGATTATAACTGGTCTTGTACATTAAGTGTTTAAGAATTCGTATCTTAGGTTCTTAGGTAAAGTTTTTAACTCTAATGTAGGTTTATTCTTGCTTGGCATGGGATCCGGTGTAAGTGCTAAACTTTCGCTTAGACTATCATCCTGATATGGTTCACGCCAAGTATCATCTTCGAAAATCGGAGGGATTTGAATTTTCATAATTTCAGAATAGGTAGTTTCTTTCATTTCCATTTCTCTTACACATTCGTCAATTACGTCCAATAGATAGCAGGTATCCTCTATAGCTGGTGATTGTAAGAATTGTGTTAAAATAAATTCAACTTTCTCTTCACCTACTTCAAAGGTTAGCTTTCCTTTCTTTACGTCTATAATAGCTCCGGCGGTAGCTAAGAATGGTCTTCCTAGTATGATAGGTGTAGTGGAGTCTTCAGAGATGTCCATGATTATAAAATCAGTAGGAATATAGAATTGTCCTATACGTACTGGGACGTTTTCTAGTATGCCTACAGGATATTTAATAGAGCGATCGGCTAGTTGAACAGACATTTTAGTTGGTCTTAGGTCTCTCATGTCTAGCCTTTTTCAAATTGTTAAGGGCATAACACTGATGCTGGCTCCTAAATCGCATAGAGCTTTGTCAATGAAGAATTTTCCTATTACACAGGGTATAGAGAAACTTCCTGGATCTTTTAGCTTAGAAGGCATATTATTCTGAATTATTGCACTACACTCAGCAGTAAGTGTAACGGTTCCGTTATCCTCTATCTTTTTCTTATTGGATAAGATTTCCTTTAAAAACTTAGCATACGAGGGCATTTGAGTGATAGCTTCTGTAAATGGAATAGTAATATTCAACTGTTTCAGAAGTTCAACAAATTTCTTAAACTGGCCCATCGTCTTAGAATTGGTTAATCTCTGAGGGTACGGAGTTGGTGGTTTATAAGGTGGTGGAGGCACATAAGGCTTTTCTTTCTCCACTGCCTCTTGATTATTATCTTCCTTTTCTTCTGTTTCATTCACCACTTCATTCGGTTTATCTGGTTTTTGGTACATGGCTGGATTGTCAAGTCTTGGATCGGTAGGTCCGTCAAGTTCCTTTCCACTTCTTAATATCACAACATTGGCATGTCCTTTCGGATTAGGTTGAGGTTGTCCAGGAAATACTCCAGCTGGTGCAGCGGTAGGTGCTTGTTGTTGAGCTACTTGTGAAATCTGAGTTTCAAGCATTTTGTTATGTGTAGCTAACGCATCTACCTTGCTCACTAATTGCTTAATCTTCTCACTAGTGTGTATGTTTTGGTTTAAGAAGTCCTTGTTTGTTTGAGATTGGGTAGCTATGAAGTTTTCCATCATCAACTCAAGGTTCGATTTTCTAGGGACATTAGGAGCAGTCTTTTGATATCCTGGTGGTGTAGCTGGTGCTTGACCTGGTGCGTATAAAGCATTGTTGTTCTTATAGGAGAAGTTCAGATGATTTTTCCAACCTGGATTGTATGTGTTTGAGTATGGGTTTCCTTGAGCATAATTCACTTGATCTGTGGGAATTCCTGCTAATAGTTGACAATCAGGGACAACATGTCCTGGAACTCCACATAACTCACAGTTAGGTGTTACCGCAGCCACGGTGGCTGTTGGTGTTATGGCCAAGTTATCGATTTTTTGGTTAAGTTGGTCAAACTTTGCATTGACTTGGTCCATACTACTCACTTCGTACATACCTCCTTTTGTTGGTTTCTCAGTTGCGACTCTTTCGCTTCCCCATTGGTAATGGTTTTGAGCCATACTCTCGATAAGTGCATAAGCATCGTTATATTCTTTGTCCATTAGTGCGCAGCCTGCGGCAGCGTCAATTGTTATTCTTGTATTGTACAAGAGTCCATTGTAGAAGGTATGGATGACCATCCATTCTACTAATCCATGATGTGGACAAAGTCTTAGCATATCTTTATAGCGTTCCCAAGCTTCGAAAAGTGACTCGTTTTCCTTTTGCTTAAATCCGTTGATTTGAGCTCTTAGCATAGCTGTCTTGCTAGGTGGGAAATATCTTGTCAAGAAGACTCTATTTAGTTCCTCCCACGTAGTTACTGAATTCGAGGGTAGAGATTGAAGCCAGGCTCTCGCTCTGTCTCGAAGTGAAAAAGGAAAAAGACGTAATCTAATAGCTTCTTGGGTAACTCCATTGGCTTTTACGGTATCTGTGTACTGCACAAATATCGAAAGATGAAGGTTCGGATCCTCGGTAGGATTTCCGGCGAATTGATTTTGTTGCACGGCTGATATCAGTGAAGGTTTCAATTCGAAATCGTTTCGGTTGATAGCCGGTGCGGCAATGCTGGAATGCGGTTCAGCTTGCGAAGGACTAGAGTAATATTTGAGTGGATGATTCGGTTCTTCAGCCATCTCTGCGTCCTTTGATGTTCCGACTGGTTTAGGTGGATCAATTTGAAGATCTGGAATGTTGTAATTTCGTTCGAAATCGAATATTCATCTTCTTACGTGTAAGAAGCATTCTGATTCTGGGATTAGAGGTTGCAAGTCTTCGCCTTGAGAGCGAGTACTTGGCATACACTCGGGAAATTAGATTAAGAAAAGAAATAGTTGTTACCTTAGTCTAGACAATGCTACTCTAAAGTGCACTAGTAACTAAATTAAGGTCCCCGGCAACGGTGCCAAAAACTTGATGGGCACGAAACGCAATATGTGTCTAGCGGTATCTTAACTGCAAGGGCACAGCTTATCAAAGTAATATAAAAGATTATCGATCCCACATGGACTTTATGATCACTTAGTGCTAGAGAGTTTACTAGTTTAGCTAAGGTGAATGGTTGTCACGATTTTTTTTGTTTTTAAGAATTAAAGACGGGAATTAAATTTTAGTTTAATGAAATAATAAGAAGGCGGTCGGTATGCAATTATGTTAACCTAGACATGTTAATGCAAGAAGTTCACGAGGGATCATTTGGTACCCATGATGGAGGACATGCAATGGCCAAGAAACTATTGAGATCGAGGTATTACTGGCTAACAATGGATGCAGATTGTTGTGCATACGTTAAGAAGTGTCTTAAGTGCCAGATCTATGCAGACAAAGTGCATGTACCTCCTAGCCCGCTCAACATAATGTCATATCCTTGTCCCTTTTCTATGTGGGGCATTGACATGATTGGGAAGATTGAGCCGACTGCTTTGAACGACCATCGTTTCATATTGGTCGCAATTGATTACTTCACCATGTGGGTGATGGGCGCGAAACGCAATATGTGTCTAGCGGTATCTTAACTGCAAGCGCACAGCTTATCGAAGTAATATAAAAGATTGTCGATCCCACAGGGACTTTATGATCACTTATTGCTAGTGGGTTTACTAGTTTAGCTAAGGTGAATGGTTGTCACGGTTTTTTTTGTTTTTAAGAATTAAAGACGGGAATTAAAATTTAGTTTAATGAAATAATAAGAAGGCGGTCGGTATGCAATTATGTTAACCTAGGCGGATCAATCTAACCTAAGCTTATAAGGATGGTTCACTTAATATGTTCTGTAGAGGTTATCAGTTTAAATATCTTTAACTCACACTCTCGTGGTCTTATCTCAGATCTTACTCCTAAAGCCCTATGCCTGCTCTCGCTAGCCCATAAGTGTTTAGAAGATAATTTTTGGAAACTTAATAAGTCTAATTCATTTTAAAGCGCTCTCGCTGTATTTAAATTAAATGCCTAACTTTAGCTATCTGGTTAAAATCTCACACTCTCGTGGTCTTGACCTAACCTATTACACTTTCCTTACTCTCGTAACAAAAAGATTAATGTTTATAATAAAAAGTCACAGCCATAATTTTAAGTTCTTAATTGTTTTAAGCCTAGATTTGATTTTACCGATTTAGTTTATTTTAATTACATACTGCCCTAAATTGTTTAGCTACTCATACTTGTTGTACCAGACAGATGCAGAAACAGAGGAGCACAAATTAAAATATGCATTATAAAGTAATAAAATAAATTCTTAACATAAATAATCAAATTAATGTAAATGCGAAATAATTAAGAAACTGAATAATAAAAATAATGTAAAACTCCTTCTTCCACAGTCTGGCAAGCTCAGAGTGCGAATCAGAATCAGAAATAAAATTTAACGAAATGTTGAAGGCTTGAAAGAAATTAAATAATAACAATTTCCTAATATTGGAAATTGTTATTTGATTTGGTCGGGATATAGAAAATAAAACAAGACAAGAATAATTGCTGGAAAAATAATGAAATAGGGTGCAAATAAAATACGGCAGAGCTTCCGCAAGAAAAATTAAAATCAAACTCTGTAGTTTCTACTTTGAAATAAAGCTATTTATAGAGAACATAATTTGGGCTTGACAGTTGAAATCATGCGTGGGCTTCGTTGTTGATGAGAGAATCCAGGGAGAAATGTGTTACTGGGTCTGCGGAAGAATATGAAACGTTTTTTACTTCACGTAGCACGTTCATGACCAAATCAATTCAAGTAAACATATTTTCCCTTTGTCACGTTCGTGACAAAGGTGTCACGGGCGTTATCTTCATATTTAGCGCGTCACAGTCGTGACGGCTTGGTGACGATCGTGACTGGTCCAATTCGCGTGTCACGGTCGTGACATAGTGGTGACGGTCGTGACTGTTGCAAATTATGCAGAATTATGCAGAATTCCTTTCTTCTTCTTCTTCTTTTCATGCTTGTTTTTGTTCATTTCACTTTTGGCTTATGATTTAGCTCTATAATTGTTATACCTGCAAAATGACAAAGAAAACTCGAAGAATCGGGTGTTAATACGATAAATGTGCGATAAAACGACATTGAAACATGGTAATAAAATGATACTTTTTCTCGTTATCAGTGGGTCGAAGCAACATCTTATGCCAATGTCATCAAGCAAGTGGTGGCCAGATTTCTAAAAAGAGTTATTATCTGCAGATATGGAGTGTCCAAAAGAATCATTATTGACAATGGTTCTAATCTGAACAACAAAATGATGGCGGAGTTGTGTCGGGACTTCAAAATACAACAGCACAATTCTTCTCCTTACTGACCAAAGATGAATGGTGTGGTCGAGGCAGCTAACAAGATAATCAAGAAGGTTGTGCAGAAAATGGTCGTCACCTATAAAGATTGGCATGAGATGTTACCATTTTACTTGCATGGGCACCGAACGTTAGTCAGGACGTCCACTGGAGCAACACCGTTCTCACTTGTGTATGGTATGGAAGTTGTCCTACCTGTTGAAGTTGAGATCCCATCCTTGAGGGTAATGATGGATATCAAGCTTGACAAGGCTGATGGGTACAATCCCGATATAATTAGTTTTGTCTGATCAAAGAGAAGACTCTTGCAACCGTTTTCTACGGTCAATTATACCAGAGGAGAATGAAGAAGGTATTTGATCAGAGAATACGTCCTCGGGAGTACCAAGTTGGTGAACTTGTACTCAAGATAATCCTTCCTCCATGTTCAGATCACAGAGGCAAGTGGACTCCGAATTATGAAGGTCCATTCGTGGTTAAGAAAGTTTTCTCGAGTGGAGCTTTAATGCTTTCAACCATAGATGGTAAAGACTTCCAATCCACTGTCAACTCAGATGCAGATAAAAATACTTCGCATAAAGAGACTCGCTGGAAAAAAATTGAATAAAGAGTCCAGGCAAAAACGGGGCATCCTGGTGAGCCAAAAGCAGAATAAACGGCTCGAGCAAAAGTTAGGGATATAAATAAAAAAATGTACACCCGGTGAGTTGAAAATCCGCATTTGGTAACTCAAGCAAAAAAGGGTATCCCGGTGGATTGAAAACCCGAAAGGGCGGTTCATGCAAAAGAGGGAATAAGAGAATGAATGCAGTCTGAGTTATCTGTACTACATCTTCGTCTCATTCAACTTGGAAATCTCTAAGGTATATGAATCAGTCCATTCATCTTCTTCAGAAAGCAAGATCAGAAATGGAGAAATCTTGAAGACATAAAGGTCATAGTAGAATTGAAACTCAATGTTATGTCGTTCACATTGCCATTAGGATAGTTTCTTTTCTCAATTTACAGTGATCACCTCTTTCTAGGTGGTTGCTTCCTGATGTATCTTTTCCTATTTACAGGCTAATCCATAAAAGAATATTCAGTTAAAAAGCTTTGTCCCTGTTTTATCTTTTACATGTTTTATTTGCAAAAATGTCCTGAATTTTTGATTAAAGAACAATGCATATGAACAAGGTGGATTTATGAATAACATGCGAAAGGGGAAAATTTTAAAATCACTTTGAATGTTAGGTAACACCGGATGGTGGACTTGTACCACGTAATTCCTCGGGGCATACATGTGCAACCTTTGTTATTGCAGGTTTTGCAGGCATGAAGAGAAAATATCACTAGATGATATTCCCCAAGCAGAGTCTTCTCCCCAACGAGAGATGCCTTACAACTCTCATATCCAGTAAAGGGTGATCCCCAGCATCTCCAGCAGAGTGTATGAAGAAGCCTTCCCTACAGAGTCAGAATTTTCAGAATTCTCTCCTCAGCAAGAGTTTGACTAAGCATCTCCCCAGCCAAGTCTGAAGATGGTCATTCCCCACAGATTTTCACGATGGGGATTCACCTGTCATTGAAATATTCCCCAGAGAAGTCTCCAATTTATTTTTGGCTAGTGTAGCAAGTGAATGCATAAAACTGTTCACATTTCTCAGCCATATCAAGTATTGTTAGAATGTCTTGATGTCATCTCTTCAGCAGAATGTTAGTCATAACGTTCTCGTCCCCCCAGCAGAATTACAGATGGTAGTCTCCCACTGCAGGAGAAGTTTCTTAGAAGACTTTATCTTCTCAACCTTTCAAGGTCCAGATATTTGTGGCAGGCCAATAGTCTTCTGGTTCTTTATAAAAGACAAACTTCTGAGTCATAAATCCTATGATCTTATGCTCTCACTTTCCTGGTTATGGATCCTGTGATACCGTATCCTGATTACTTCTTGCATGGTTTGTAAATCCTATGATATTACAACATCTTTTTCAAGGCCCACATCCTCGTGGTAGGCCAGTAATCTCCTAGCTCATTACAAAAGACAACATTGTAAAGCCCCATATCCTTGTGGCAGACCAGTCCTGGTTCATACAAAATACCTTTTAAAGGCCCACATCCTCGTGGTAGACCAGTTAGTCCTAGTTCATATAAAATACATCTTCAAGGCCCACATCCCCGTGGCAAGACAGTGTTCCCCTAGCTCATTACAAAGGATAATATCCAGTTCTGATGGATTAGACCTTGATAGGCATATTTTGCACTTTTCAAGAAGAGGATTTTCACAATGTATCCTGGTCAACACTTGTTTGTTTTACAGACTTCATTGCTAAGGCCCACATCTTCGTGGCAGGCCAGTAGTAATCTGGTTCATTATAAAATACACTTCTTTGGTTTGTAGATCCTATGATACTGCAACACTATTTCAAGGCCCACGTCCGTGGCAGGCCAATAGTCATCTGGTTCATTATAAAAGACACTTGTTCGATTCGTAAATCCTATGATGTTACGAGCTCATATCCTGGAGTATGGATCCTTTGATACCATTTCTTGGAGCATTTTAGTTGGTTGTCAACACTTTTTCAAGGCCCATGTTCGTGGTAGGCCAATAGTCTCCTAGTTCATTATAAATGACATTCCTTCATTATGGTTTACTTTTCACTACACCAAGGTTTTCAAGCAGTGTTTTCCTTGGTCGGGTTCATACCCTTTTTCTTCTTCAGCGAAGTGAAAATTTCCGAGTTCTTTAGGTATTCAACCATAGTTTATCTCGAACGGTCGACAACCGATGCTCTCATCCTTTTCAGATTAACAGTTTCTTGAATAGGGGCAGCTGTAGCACCCCAAAATTTTCCATCTCATTTTCACATCATATAGTATAGCATATAATATACATATCATTTCATCTTTGCATAGAAAGATGAGGCATAACATCTATTATTAGAAGCATAGGGCATGTGACCAGTCATCCATCAAGCTATGATTCTTCAAAGTCAATATAAGATCCAAGTGGTCTTGCAAGAAGCCTACAAGGGATCCTCATATCTTACAAAAGCTCAAGCTTATCCTCAAAACCCTAGAAGGGGTATGGTTCATCAGAAGTTCAGCAATGCAACATTCTCCTACACTAGGAAACCCTAATTAAGGTTTTGGCCCAGAGCATGATATCCTCATAGCTTTGGCCATTTCTTGTGGTCAAAGGCTTTCATATGTTATACAAGGCCTAGGGATGATGTTTGATGCAAAAATTCATCAGGGAAGTCAGGAATTGGTTCAGTTTCTTGTATTTGAAGAAAGAGGTCAACTATGTAGAAGAAAAGTCAACCTTAGGATTTTTAGGGTTCCAATCATGATTTTCAACTACATGGACCTTTATTTAGGCAATAAATGACATGAATGATCCTAAAAGTCAATAATCAAGAGTTTGAAGAAAAGTTACTAAATTTGGAAAGTGACCTATAATAAAACTTTCCATTTTTGGCAATTTTTGCCCTAATTTCAATCCATTCTTTCATGACCAATATGGCTTCAAATGAATTTTCCTCAAACATGAAAGTTGTAGGGATTGTTCCCCCCTTTCCAAAAAGTACCAGAACTCCCTCATAGCATGTGTGAATCAAAAAGATATGATTGATTGAATTTGGATTATTTTTGGAAATTTTCAAATGTTCAAGTTTGGTACCATTTGTAAGAAGGCTCAAAATGGTTTCTAATGAGTTCTAATGGTCCTTCCCTCATCACAATATCAAATTACAATGCATAACAAGTGTTTTTTCCCAAACAAAATCTAAAATTCATGCACTATTCATCTTGAATTTTCCAAAATACAAAATTGCACATGTGTTCATAACTTGCAATGCAAAGCACCTCAGGCCATGTAATTGATCCAAGGGTGATTAGTGGAGCAAATGAAACAAAATCATGCACATGGGATAGTGGAAACACACAAATATGAAAGAGTGCACACCAAATTGCAAAATTTGCATTTTCATCCAAACTTGTTGCTTCTGAGTCCTACTCTTTCCATAACCCTAATCCATCTAATTTATACACCATATGAAAGCTAAAAATAGGGTTTTCAGAGCCTCATGCATTCCATACTCACCATATCAAAGTTTTTGCCATTTTTTCATTTTGTTTCAAATCTCCCTTCTCCTCCACACATTGCTTGATCTCTTGACATATTCAGACTCAGTAAAGTGTAAGGATCACAAATCACCCATAATTTTAAGCTTTGGTGCAAGGAATCAGAGGATTCAAATCTGAGGAGGTTGCAGTTGGAACTCAAGATCTAGCCAATTTCAAACCTCTATTTGCATTTATTTTGCAAATAGATCTCAAATGAGGTGGATATGCACTTGTTCAGAGGATTTCTTGGTGTTTTTAGCAAGCTTCCATCTCAAGTAAGCCACTGAATTTTGCATCCTGGATCTTGTTTTAAATGTGTGTTGTATCTTCCTTTTGTCATGCTGATTAACATGAACTACTTAGTTTTTGAAATGAGCTAGTATTATGCTTTATTCGATGGTTTTTCAGTTTTGTGGATCTATGTTGGTATGCTTCGATTCATGTTATATGTTGTTTGTTTGTCATTTTTGGGCTTGGATTCATGTTCATTTTAGTGTGAAGTTTGATTCTGGAGAGTTTGATGCCTTTTTGTGATGTTTTGTTCTTGGTGATGAATTTTCCGGGGATCGGAGCTAAGGCTCCGTCACCGGACGTATTTCAGTGAAGATGATGGCTGAAGGTAGGTGACATAATCTGGGCCCTTTATTTGTTTGATCCAACGTACTACATGTTGCCACCGAATTAAAAAACACGTGACCTGCATGCTTTTGTGTTATTTCATTAAATGGTTTTTATTTGCCAGCTTACCATACTTGTGTGAACCTTTGATCCTAAGCGCATGTTTTGTTTGACTTTCCCTATTAACTTTGTTTTTCGTGCGTTGGATGATATTACTTTTTTGTTGACCTTTGAGAACCATCTGATCATCATACTTTTTAGGTTGACTAATTCATGAACATTGGATGCATAGACCTTTTGCTTGGTTGACTCTATTGCTGAACTTTTGATGCGTTGATTTTGTGAGACTCATTTTAAACCCTTGATTCAACATACTTTGACTTCCCCTTTGTTGACTGAGCTTTTATGTTGGGCCTCCATTTCTTTTCAGACTCCCCTTTCTGGCCCAGTTCTATTTTGAACTTATTTGGGCTACTGAATGCACCCCTCCCAATTTATTTCTATTTTATTTTTCTTTAATTTCCTTTACTTCATTTTAATTTTCTAAAATAGTTTCCCTTATTTTAAAAAAATCTCAAAAAACCATGAATGATATTTATCATTTTCCAAATTTTTCCCATTTTTTATTTTCCATTTTTATTATATTTTAGTATCCTGAATTAATTGTTTCATTTATTTCTTTTGTCTTGCTTTATAACTTGAACACTTGAGCTTCTCTATTTTCTAACTTGACTTCCATGATAGTTCTGACCTTGATTCTTTTTTCTATGTGTCCCTAACAAGTTGAGGTACCTTGGTGATTTTTATGTTAATTTTTAGGCTTTGTTTGGTTGACGTTTGGTTTGTTTCTTCACGATTAAGTTAGTGTAACCCTAGCTCCCATTTGACCAATTGTTTGATTGACTTTGCTTCTGAATCTTGACACATGACTTTGCCTTGATGTTTGTACATGTTTGATATGCTTGGATGATTAATTTCATAATTTTTTGAAGCATGTTTACTATATTTTTGAGAATTGAACTTTGAATGACCTAATTTGAGGATGTTTTGAACCTTGTTTGCGTGCTAGCTTGCTTTGGAAGGCTCTTGTGCCATCACATAAGATCTTGTTTGAAGCATCCTAGCATGTTGAATGATCTCTGGTTGTGGTGTATGAACCTTATTTTTTCTTGTCATATATTTTCCTTGTGCACTAAGTCACATCTTTCCACAATCATTGTCGCTCCCAAAGATTTGCATCCCGGTACAAGCGCAAACGGTCGGTGAAAGGAGAAATGAAGATGAAGTGAATAGAGTCGCCTGCTAGGCATTTTTATCCCAAAGGAAAGGTAATGCTACATAAACCCGGGAAAAGATGGATAAGACAGTTGCGAACATGAGAAACTGAGAAAGGGGGTTGGTTACGACCTGGGAAGGTATTAGCACCCAGATCTTCCGTCGTACTCGACGGGATCCATGCTTACTTGACTGTGTTTAAAAGGGGTAGGTGTATGTGCTATATGTGTGCAAAATCTGAAAACGAAATGTACAAGTGTCAGTGCAAAAGGGTGAATGCTCAGGAACTGAGGCTTAGAAAAATAATACTGAAGGAGGGAGATGACAAAGAGACTTTTTTTCGATAACTGTTAAGTTATGCCTACGTATCCTCTCGTGCAATGAGGAAGTCAGAACATCGACGTTCGACTCAAAGAGAATGAAATGATTTTGACTATGAACTTCTTACTTGTCTATGCTCAAGTGTATGACTCGTCTGGCTCGAGTGCTAACTGTCTTGCATTAGACGGAAGAAGCAAGTTCTCGTTTATGAATGAGTGTGATGAGAAAAGAATCCCGAAGGAGACGATTATTGTTTGTTTTTTGTATTTTCAGTTTTGTTATTGTTTTTGGTTTTTTGCATAAGTTAATGAGCTTAAGCCTAAATCAAGGGCTTGTAAACTCATTATATCCTCCCTAATTAGGGATAATGAGCCTACTTAAGTATCAGATAAGCATCTCAACTTAATTAGCATGATGATGTAGGATTAAGATCAATAACCTACTTGTGATTATTTAGATGTTTTTTGGGTTTTTGTTTAGTGTTAAGTAATGAGTTTAATCTCTAATCACAAATTAGTGAACTCATTACACCATCCTAATAGAAGGATAATAGATGAGAGCACTTAAGCTGAGGAAGATACCTCAACTTAATCCATGGTTAGGGATTAAATTCATTATATAACAAGCCTTTATTAAGTGGATTTTAATTAAAGGGATGAGATTAAGAAGTGGATTTTAAGTTTGTAAGACAATTTGAGGAGGGTTTGTCCATTAAACACTAGGGTTAGTTCTTCTTAACCATAAGGAAGAATTAGAACCCTAATGTAAGGCCCAAGTTACAAGATAAAGTCTTAGTGATTATTCAGGTGATTTGATTAAGAGGTTTAAACAAATTAAAGATTTAACACTTAGGATTAAAGTTATACACTCCATCCTAAGAGAAGGATGCACAGATAACCCTAATTCCAAAGTCCTAAAACTTTAAGAGTTTAGTCTCTGATCATTGAGATGAGAAGAGAGACTCAAGGAGACTCAAAGGTAAAACGCTAAGGGGAACTAATTACAACCCTAATCATCATCATTCTTGGATATCCTATGGTTTGTGAGGCTTAAGAAAGATCTTCAAGGAAGCCACTAATGGAAGAAGCTGATGGAAGGAGGAGGAAGTAGAAGAATAAGTTACTTACTTCCTAAGAAGATAAGTAACTTAAAGGAAGAAAGTGAGAGAGATTGAACACAAGTGAATCAAATTCACTTCAAGGAAAAACAAAATGAAAATTAAAGAGATAAGAAGAAGTGAGAGGTGAAGGCAAATCCACCTCCCAAAATAACTTACCAAAATCTGAGAATGTTAGCATGAATGCATAAAGTATAAAGCATGAAGAAATGAATTGAAATGAGATTTAATGATCAAGGTCAGAAGTGTTTATGCAATGTAAATGTCATGTAAGGTGATGCAAAGGCATACAAAATGCATATGTGTGATCATACAAAGATGAGATGCAAAGGAAGCATGCTTTGAAATTTGAAAACACATGAAAGTTTATGAAATGAAATGAATACTAATCATGGAAAATGGATGAAGAAATGATCAAGCAAGGTTCTAACATGTCCTAATATGTCTAAGATGACATATGAATGCATTAAATGTCATGGAAAGTTCATGTAATGATGCATATGCAAGGTAACTGCAAATGAACATGAGAAATTAGGGTTGCATGGACATGTGAGATGCAAATGGATAAAACAGAAGCAAATTACATGATAAAAATTTGAAATTAAGCTCAAACAAACCCTAATCCCATATTAGGTCACACCCCAAAGGAGAAGGTCAGAAGCATAACCTATCAAAAGTTATGATTTTCCTAAGTTTTCTAGGGTTTTTGGGTGATTCAAAAGGAAAATGAAATATGTAACATGTAACACAATGCAATATGTAACACAATGCAAAATGAATCAAGTTCAAACTCTTCATGGTTAGGCAGAAATGATGTTTTAAAGTTAGGGTTCAAAAATGTGATTTTTATAACCCTTAATTCAAAGAAAATTGGCAAACTATGATCAAACCTAAAAAGAAATTTGTATGAAGAGTTTGAAAATGTTTCTAAATGCATTTGAATGATTTCTGATTTTTTTGGTTATTTTTAGAAACCTAAATGTATTTTTAATTAATTAAAATACTTTAATTAATTAAAAATAACATTTAAATGTTTTAAAAATACTTTTTTTAATGCAAAAAATAAAATAAAAATTATTTTTGGATGAAGAAAAATATTTAAAGTTAGAATGCAAAAGGAAATATTTTTTGAATGCTTTTTGGTATTTTAAAATAAATATGCAAAAGAAATGACAATAAAATGAGAAGTATGCTGATCTAAGGGCTCAGATTCAAATTCAGGGGGTAATGGTTGACTGCGCGCGTGAATCAGTTGTCCAGATCACTCCTGACTAATTAATCTTATTTAATTTAATTAATTATACTTAGGGTTTAATGACCTAATCCTAACCGTACACACGCTAACCCTAATCCTAATCCAATGGCCAAGATTCAAACTGGGGATTTAAACAGGAATAACCCTAATCACTTTCAGGTGGCCGGAGAAGACCTCCGGTCATCTTCTCCGGCCAGACTCCCTCCCTGAATCTCTCAAAACCTCACTAAAACTCACCACAAGCTCCAGAAATGATCCTTAATCAATAACAAACTCAAATCCAGCAACAAAAGCAATTAATCATGCATCAAATGACTGAATCGAATCAAACAATTTTTTAGGTCAAAATTTCATATCATCAATATGTACTTAATTCTTGCTTATTTTCAAAAGTAAACACATCCTCATGATCAGTGCCAGACATAAAATCATATTTTAAAAAGAAAACAAGCTTCTGGAAAAAATGTTCATGGAAGTTACCTGAGTTGCAGTTCTTGAAAATAGAGCTTTCTGGGCCTTTCTTTTGTGCAAACCACCTCCTTTGGTCCCTTTGAGTCTATTGTGATGCTTGGAATGAGTTACTTTGGCTGAATCATGAGTTCAAATTCTGAGTATGCAGAAATCGTGTTTGTGTTTGAGAGTGTTTCAGGCTATGGTGATGGGTGGGAATTGATCTTGGGGTTATGTGGAGATGATTGGTGAAAAATATTGAAGTTTTAGTGGCTGAGCTATGAAATTCGAAGAGGTGAAGGTTTCTTGAGGTTTTTGTGATTCTGAGTGTACAAGAGCTTTCAGGCTTGTGTGTTATGTTGTTTGTGATCCATGATGATTGTTTATACCAATGGGATTGATCAGAAAGTTGTTGTGGCACAGGCTGATTGGTATGGTGTGTTTTGCAAAAAAGTCTACATTGTCTACTTGGAGGTATGGGCCATGGAAGGAGTTGTTCAATGGGGTGTCTGGCCTCAGCAAGATTCATGGAGAGCCATAGAATCAAGATTATGCAGCTGGCACAAGTGGATGAATCCTTTCCAAGCTTCTTGCAAGTGTTCCCTCTTTGGTGCTTCTTGGATCATAAGTTATGAAATGCCTCCAACCATGGGCCAATTCTGATATTTTGAAGTTGCATAGGCATGTTATGAAGTGTTTTTGCACATTAGAGGTCATTAGAATGCTTGGCAAGTGAAATTGCAAAATTCCCTCTTTGGCATGAACTTGAAAATTATGTGATTTTTACCAGCTTTGAAAGGCCATATCTTGAGTTCTATGATGAATCAAGACATGTTCTTGTGCTTTTTGGAAAGGGAAAGACCTAATCTACAACTTTCATGACCAAGAATTTTTCATTTGAAGCATTTTTGGTCATGAAAGAGGAGGTTGAAAAACTTTCCCAAAGCGGAAAGTTTGCATTTTAAGTCATTTCCAAAAATGGCAAGTTTGCAATTGGCTCAAAATTCTTCAATATTGTGAACTTATAACTACTTCTAAGATCAAATAAAGATCATATAACTTCAATTTGATGAAAATACCCTTTGGTTCCATTGTTGGGGGCCTCAGATGCCCTGATTTTGATTTAACTTGCTCAGGAAGTTACCCAGTGAACAAATGACTTCCACAATGAGTTTCTTCATAAAACTTGGTACAAATGATCCTTATGACATATTAAGAACATTAGAAACAAGAATGACCCAAAAATTTGGAGCTAAGGCCTCTGAAACCAAAACCCTAATTTTGGTCATCTGTGCAGTGAAACCCTAGCTCTGCTTCCATGCCTTTGCTAGTTCTTGTGATCTCTTGACTTTCATGAACTTTGAGGAGCATAATATGATGATAGAAAACAGATGGACCCTCTTGGAAAGCTTTGAGGCCCTTGGGATGGCTCAGATGGATTCTTGAATAGCTCAGATCACAAACCCTAGATGCAGATGAATTTGAACTTATGTAGTGAAACAAATATGTTAAATGAAGTGTAATGCTTACGCTTATGCAAAAATGAAAGATCACAAGCCATGTTGTGATATGAGTGAGGGCAAATTTGGGGTGTTTACAGCTGCCCCTATTCAAGCATGAGTTAGTTGTGCAGGGTGTAAGCGCCTGGCTTAACAGAGAAACAAGATAACTTGGGGTTGAATACCAAAGATAGTCCGAAATTTGCACTCGCTGGGGATAAGAAGAAAAGGGATATAATATGTAAGAGGTAGTATAGTATGATTTATCAATTAAAAGTGATGGAGGACGAACATCGAGCAGAGGACGACTGCTGGGGATAAAGTGGTAAGTAAAGCAATGACGGGGACGACCGACACGCTGGGGAAATAAAGGGATCATGATGGGGACGGCCATCGGGTAAAGAAATAAGATTCTCTGGGGGTTAAAGTGAAACAATGATGGGGACGGCCACCAGGTTTTGGGAAGTAAAGTAAACAACGATGGGGACGACCATCAGTTTAAAGTAATAAATGAAATAATGATGGGGGACGGTCATCAAAGATGAAGGACGATCACCTAGCAGGGGACGAATGCTCTTTATCACGACATAGGACGAATGTCGGATAGAAAAAGGTCAATGATGGGGACGGCCATCGGATAAAGTGATGAAGGACAATCATCAAGAGGTGAAGGACGATAACCTGGAAGGGTACGACTGCTCTCGGGGATTATCACGACATAGGACGAATGTCGGATAACAAGATCAACGATGGGGATAGCCCACAGATAAAATGATGAAGGACGGTTATCAAAAGATGAAGGACGATCACCTAGCAGGGGACAGCTGCTAAAGGTATCACGACATAGGACGAATGTCGGATAGAAGGTTCCAATAATGGAGATTCCACTGGGGGAGGGGATGAGGGACGGTCATCCAAAGGTGAAGGACGATCACCTGGCAGGGGACGGCTGCCGAAAATATCGCGAATGTCGGATAAGAGGAAGTTGTTTTGTTGGCGACTTACTGGGGAACGGTAAACACAAACGAGTGTTCACGCTTAAGAATAAAAGGTATAAATGTTTGACGCTGTGTATAGATTAAAGATGCGGACGAGCATCCTTAGGACCATGATATGGACGAGTATCGGTAGAAACAACGCTGATGGGTGTTCAGAGATAATGATACAGACGAGTACCAACTGGTTAACAAAGAACACGGACGAGTGTCGGATCTGTTGAGGAATGATATAAACAAAAAACGGACGAGTATCAGAGACTTCTGTATAAGTGTGTACAAGTATTGATTTATTGGTGAAGTTGGTGCAAGACACAGACGAGTGCTTGATCTGCTGGGAAAATATGGCACGGACGGGTGTCATACATGTGTTATGAAAAACAGGCACCTGTTTTGGGAGTGCAAAGGAGATGCTTTGGCTTTCTGTGGGGATAGGATGACACGGACGGGTGTCGAAAAGGACATGCTATGAACAAGTATTTATTTTTGAGTGTTCAAAGGGACGCTTCGGCTTTTATGTGTAAAGGGGTGTGTTTGTATATTGCTGATGGAACATTGATGGTAATTGCAGGTGGTTGGCTTGAACCTGGCTTGTGGTCATGCAAATGTTTGATTTTTGCCGTAATGTTCCATATTAGACGGAATGCTACGCTCTGTGTGGGAAAATGATGTGAATGCCATGATTTATACAGAGGGGAGCAACTGATCCGAGGCTCGGATCCTGCTGGGATAAAAATCTCTTGGTTGATCTGCTTTGGAGGGATATCCTGGCTGGGGAATAGATCATTGGTAGAGCTGTCAGGAGGGTGAACTCTGCTTGGGGGAGTAGATCGTTGGTATATCTATCCGTAAGGAGAACTCAGCTAGGGAGAAGGAAGCTTCAGCAACTCCGCTGGGAAAGTGTTTCATTCATTGCTCTTCTTAGGGAGAGAATGGAGACTCTGTGGGGAGACAATTCCCATTAACTTTGCTGAGGATGAGAGAGATCTGGCACTCTGGTGGGGAATAAGAGATTCCTTACTCTCCTTAGTGTGAAATAGTTGTCAGACACTTCTTGGGAGGTCCTGCTTGGGGAGGAGATAACTTCTGGGAAGCAACATGTTGGGGACGCAATGCTTGGTATGCCCCATGTTGTGTATTGAATACCTACAACCTGTTAAGACACAGAAAATTGCACAAGTATCCCGAGGTATCCCTAACCGGATTCCGTCATAGGAGTTAGACTTACCTGAAAGCAATATATTTCCTGCAAGCATTTATTAAAAATGGCTCATTTGTTTTATGCAAGTGTTGTATTATGAATAATGGACATTTTGCAAACGAAACAGAAATGTACAAAACGAGGCGTGACTGAAAATTCTGATTTTATTAATTTTGGGTTCCCTGAATTGGCAAATACAGTCAAAGAAACAAATCCCCTGAAATAAGGAGATTGCAAAAAATTGAGAAAATAAAAGTGTTGGCAATGCTGACGACGACGCTCCATTGAACTTCCTTTGCTATGACCTGTATGACTTTGACGTTCTTTTCAACTTGCTTTCTGAAGAAGGTTGATTATGACTGATGCTTTATCCTTTCGAAGCTTGCTGTGTTGTGAGTGATACAGACGAATTCAGAATGCAGTTGTTCGCTTATTCCCTGATTTTGCGTCGATCGCCCTTTCGGGTTTTTCAATCCACCGGGATACCCATTTTTGTCCTGAGCTGTCCAATGCGGCTTATCAACTCAGCGGGTGTATACATTTTTTTTCAATTTTTCCCTTATTTTTTCCTGAGTCTATTATTTTGTTTTTGACTCGCCGGGATGCCCTATTTTTGCCTGGACATACATTCTGTTTTAATGTCCACCATCCATAGTGGTGAGCATCAGTGCTCCACCAGAGAAAACCTTATTTACTATGAATGGACCATCGTAGTTTGGAGTCCATTTTCCCATGTGGTCTGTATGACGAGGAAGAAGTCTTTTCAACATAACATCTCCCACTTGGTATTCCCGAAACCTGACTTTCTGATCGAAGGCTTTCTTCATCCTTTTCTGATATAACTGCCCATGACAGATGGCTGCTAATCTCTTTTCTTCGATCAAATTCAGTTGATTGTACCGAGTACGGGCCCATTCTGCTTCATCCAGCTTCACATCCATCATTACCCGTAAGGAGGGTAGCTCAACTTCAACAGGTAGGACCGCCTCCATACCATACACAAGCTGGTAAGGTGTTTCCCCAGTGGACGTTCTGATTGAGGTTCGACACCCATGCAAGGCAAATGGTAGCATCTCATGCCAGTCTTTATAAGTAACCACCATCTTTTACACAATCTTCTTGATGTTTTTGTTAGCTGCATCAACAACGCCATTCATCTTTGGCCTGTAAGGAGAAGAGTTTTGATGTTGGATTTTGAAGTCCCGGCACAATTCTGCCATCATTTTGTTGTTCAAATTGGAACCATTATCAGTAATGATTCGCTAGGGAACTCCATATCGACAAATGATGTCTCTTTTCAGGAATCTAGCTACCACTTGTCTGGTGACGTTTACATACGAAGCTATTTCAACCCATTTGGTGAAGTAATCAATGGCTACCAGGATGAATCTATGGCCATTTGAAGCAGTCGGTTCAATCTTTCCAATCATGTCAATGCCCCACATGGCAAAGGGCCAAGGTGAAGACATTACATTCAAAGGATTCGGAGGTACATGCACTTTATCCGCGTAGATCTGGCATTTGTGGCATTTTCTGGCATAGGCACAATAGTCTGCATCCATTGTGATCCAGTAGTAACCTGATCTTAATAATTTCTTAGCCATTGCATGTCCTCCAGCATGGGTACCGAAAGATCCTTCATGCACCTCGTGCATCAGCAAGTCTGCTTCTTTCTTGTCAACACATCTGAGCAGCACCATGTCAAATTTTTGCTTGTATAGTGAACCATCAGCATTAAGGAAGAAACTACCGGCCAGCCTTCTTAAAGTCTTCTTATCATTGGATGATGCCCCAGGTGGGTATGTCTGATCCTCCAAGAAGCTTTTGATGTCATGGAACCACGGCTTGTCATCTTTAGCAATGTCCGCAGAGAATACATATGTTGGTCGATCTAGTCTTGATACCAAAATTCGGGGTACATAATTGGCAGTTTGAACCTTGATCATGGAGGAAATGGTAGCTAAAGCATCCGCAAACTGATTTTCGTCTCGAGGGATGTACTCAAGTTTGACTGTTGTGAAGAAAGTTAATAATCTCCTCGTATAGTCACGATACGGAATCAGATGCTCTTGATGAGTGTACCATTTGCCGCTGGTTTGATTGATTACCAAAGCTGAATCTCCGAATACATTTAATGTCTTAATCCTGAGGTCAATGGCTTCCTCAAGACCCATGATGCATGCTTCGTATTCTGCTTCGCTGTTAGTGCAGGCAAAGATGAGTTTTGCTGAGAAAGGCATATGAACTCCTTTAGGTGTAATGAGCACTGCACCAACTCCACGACCATTCATATTGACAGCCCCATCAAACATCATTGTCCATCCTTCTCCTGGATCAGGCCCTTCAGTGTGAACTGGATCTTCACAATCTTTTTCTTTTAAGTACATGATGTCTTCATCAAGGAAGTCAAATCTCATGGGCTGATAATCATCAATGGGTTGCTCAGTTAGATAATCAGACAGTACACTTCCCTTGATGGCCTTTTGAGATGTGTACTGAATGTCATTCTCTGTATGAATCATTTGCCATCTTGCAACCCTTCCAGTAAGTGTTGGCTTCTCAAATATGTACTTGACGGGGTCCATTTTTGAGATCAACAAAGTAGTGTGAGTCAACATATACTGTCTTAGTCGGCGAGCAGCCCACGCTAAAGCATAACAAGTTTTCCCGAGCAGTGAATAACGTTGTTCACAGTCGGTAAACTTTTTGCTTAGGTAGTATATTGCATACTCTTTTCGACCAGACTCGTCATGCTGGCCCAACACACACCCCATTGACCTATCTAATACTGTTAGGTACATTATCAGAGGTCTTCCTTCAACTGGAGGCATGAGAATCGGAGTTTCTTGCAGGTACTCCTTGATCTTGTCAAAAGCTTTCTGACAATCGTCATTCCACCTGACTGTCTATTCCTTTCTCAACAATTTGAACAAGGGTTCATAGGTTTCATTGAGGTGAGATATGAACCTTGATATGTAGTTCAATCTACCCAAGAACCCCCGAACTTCTTTTTCAGTCCTAGGCGAAGGCATCTCTTGAATGGCTTTGACTTTGTCGGGATCAACCTCAATTCCCTTTTCAATTACGATAAATCCCAGCAACTTACCAGAACGTACCCCAAATGTGCATTTGTTGGGGTTTAAATTCAATTGATACTTTCTCAGACGCATGAACAACTTCAGCAGATTTACTAGATGGTCTTATTCAGTAAGGGACTTGGTAATCATGTCATCCACGTAGCATTCGATTTCTTTGTGGATCATATCATGGAATAGTGTTACCATAGCCCGTTGATAAGTTTCACTGGCGTTCTTCAGTCCAAACGGCATTACCTTGTAACAAAATGTGCCCCAAGGTGTGATGAAGGTTGTTTTCTCCATGTCTTCGGGTGACATCTTGATTTGATTATACCCAGAAAATCCATCCATGAAAGAAAATACCGAGAACTGAGATGTGTTGTCGACCAATACATCAATGTGAGGTAATGGGAAATCATCCTTCGGGATATCTCTATTCAGGTCCCGGTAATCCACACACATACGCACCTTGCCATCCTTCTTAGGCACGGGTACAATGTTAGCAACCCACGGCGGGTAACTAGTTACAGAAAGGAAATCGGCGTCCCACTGTTTTTGTACTTCTTCCTTAATTTTCATGGCCATATCTAGGAGAGTACGACATAACGTTTGCTTCACTGAAGGACACTCTTATTTCAAGGGTAGCCTATGTATGACAATATCTGTATCTAGACCTGGCATATCTTGATAGGACCAAGCAAAGACGTCGACGTATTCTCTAAGCATGTTGATAAGCTGTTCTTTTACTGAGGCTTACAGATTGGCCCCAATCTTCACTTCTTTTACCTCTTCCTCGGTACCAAGATTAACAGTCTCAATTTCCTCCTGATGAGGAGTAATCACTTTCTCTTCTTGTCTCAACAACCTGGCTAACTCTTCAGGCAACTTATAGTCTTCTTCAACCCCTTCATCAACTTGATTAATTGGATTGTCGAAGTCATACAAGATCATAGCAGTGTTGTTGTCGGTGCAATCTGGAGGATTATCTCTGCAAGGGTTGAGATTAGTTCGTTTTAGTGATCAATTTTAATCTTGTTCAGAAAATGAAGTTATTTATTTTGAAAACATTGCCATTTTATTGTTTTGTACAAAAGTGAAAAATGAAAAGACAGTGAGCGAAAAAGAGAATTGTTTGCAAAAATTGTCCGATATTCATTGATATTCCATTTGCACAAAATTACAAATATGGCCCTATTACAAAATGAGTCCTAACACCTTAGGCAAGATGAAGGACTTGATGCATGCTGAAAAAGGCAGGAAATAATAATTACTCTACAGGAGTAACCCTTATAATTTCCTAGGAAGGCCAGTTAAGGACTTGGTGACACGGGATCCTTGGACGAATCCAGCTCTCTAGGTTGAGGTCACTTTCCGTCTCGTCTTCCATGTTATTGACAACATCGGGGGTGAGCATCCCCCCACTGATGAACTTGGGCTCCTTAACAGCCTCTCCATGATCTTGTCGGAATGGTTTGTAACCCAAACCGAAACTATCCTCCTTCTTCTCCACTGGTAGCAGCTTGCCCCAGCCTTGGGCATTTCCATCTTCAACAACCTTTCGGGCTTGCTGATAGGAGACAATTGAAGTACCCATCCTATCCTCCTGGGATGCAGAAAATACTTTAGCTGTCGCCTCATTGACGTTTAGTGCCTCGAACCCTAGCTCATAGTTTCATGGATTTCACCATCCATTTCGATGTATTTGTATGTAGCCAAATGGCTAACAAAGATATCCTCTTCACCACAGATGGTGATAATCTGTCCTTCCCACACATATTTCAATTTCTGGTGAAGGGTCGACGTAACTGCGCCAGCGGCGTGAATCCATGGTCGACCCAACAAACAGCTGTAGGCCGGCTGAATGTCCATCACATAGAAAGTAGTCTGAAAGACCTGCAGACCGATTATCACAGGCAGCTTCACCTCTCCAAGAACAGACCTCTTGGAGCCATCAAAAGCTCTAACCACCAGATTGCTTGGTCGGAGAGCTATTCCATCATATTCCAGCTTGACAAGGGCTTTCTTTGGCAAGACATTGAGCGAAGACCCAGTGTCAACAAGAACATGTGAAAGCACAACCCCTTTACACTCCAAGGTGATGTGTAAAGCTTTGTTGTGGTGACGGCCTTCCGTTGTCAAATCAGCGTTGGTGAAGCCTAGCCCATGGCTAGTATTAACATTAGGCACCACTGTCTCGAGCTGATTCAGTGTGATATCCTCCGGCACGTAGGCTGCGTGCAAGACTTTAAGTAGTGCATCCCGATGAGCTTCGAAACACAACAGCAGGGATAAGATGGAGATCTTAGAAGGGGTCCGGTGGAGCTGATCCACAACCTTGTAGTCACTTCTTTTGATTATCCTCATAAATTCATCCACATCCTGATCAAAGGATGATTTATGGGCCTCTTTTGGTACAAGTTCTTCAGGTGCCACACTTTTACCTTTGGCTTTGGTAGCAACCTCTGCCTCAGTATTAGTTCTTGGAGCTTGTGATGTGAAGAGGTGTCCGCTTTGGGTGAAGCCTCCGCCTCCCCCGACATTATCCACTTGTGGTGTATGAACCGTAGAATCAAGAAGGACTCTTTCTCCATTGCAGTAAAGATCTGAACCATAGTGCCATGGTACAACATTGTCTTTATCATATGGAATGGGCCCCGATACCGTGATGGTGACTGGACTGACTGCAACAAAGATAGGAACTGTTATTGTCTGTGGATCATAAAATATGGTAACATGACTTCTGATTGAGGGTGGTGATTATTGACTGAAGCTTGATTGTTGCTAAAACTGTTATTGAGATTGTTGTTGATAATTGTTGGAAACAGGGACTGTTGCGGTGTCGTAATAGATGGTGACTGTGGAGACGTCATTTTTGGTGGTTGTTGTAGTTGTAGAAGTGGATGCAATTGAACTGGTGTTTGTTGAAGTGATGAAACAGGTAGTTGCTGATTTTGTAGACGAGTCTGTAGGAACAATTGTCCATGCAGTTGTAGGAGGAATACTTGTTGTTGCTGATTTAGGAGTTGCTGGTGTTGTAGAAGCAGTTGTTGTTATTTGCAGAATACCCTTTCTGATCAAGCCATTGATGTCATTCCTCTAGCTTGCACACCCATTGACGAAAACCTTGCAAGATTCACAGCAGGCCTCACAACCTGGAAACACCTGGCATTTTAAAAGTTGAGCTTTAACCTCTGCCAGAGGTGTTTGAATGCTTGCAGTATCTTCAATTAAATTCATGGGTTGGCCCTCCTCGATTGCATTTATCCTAGGCCCACCATGTCTGGCCATAGGGTTCTTCGTGACATTAGGAGGTGGTGCGAAATTTAGGGCCTTTGAATCAACCAGATCCTTGACCTTCATGTGCAAAGCTCTGCACTTTTCCGTAGGGTGACCAGGTGCATTAGAATGAAAAGCACACCTGGCGTTGACGTCGTAATTTCTCGGAAGGTTCTGAGGATCTGGTGGAGCCAAAGTCCTTAGCTCGACAAGATTAAGCTTCAGGAGTTGTGGCAATAAGGTGGCATATGGCATTGTATAGGGTCAATCACCCAGTTAACCTGAGATGGTCGTTGCTGGAAAAGGCGTTGTTGTTGGTTGTTGTTGTTGTTGTAGGATCTTTGTTGAGGAAACTGTGGCTGTTGAGGAAAATGTTGTGGTTGTTGAGTGTATTGAGGAGGTGGAGTAGGAATAGTGACATCGGCAATTGATCTTGGCAGATACTGGGGTCTTCCTCTGCCCATGTGTACAGAATTTGTTTCACCAGATCTGCGAGGCCCTGCAAATGATTTCCTTGCACTTCTTGAACCGGCGCCGTTATCAGAAATATTTCCCGTTTTCAATAAGCTCTCAATTCTTTCCCCAGCTATGACCACGTCTACGAAGCTAGTGGAAGAGAAAGCAGCCAACCTATCAATATAAGTTCCCTGGAGGGTATTCATGAACATATCTGCCATTTCCCTTTCTGAAATCGGGGGTTGAACGTCAGCAGCTAATTGCCTCCATCTTTGGGCGTACTCTCTAAAGCTTTTCCGGGAAGACTGTGACATTCCCATCAGAAGGGTTCTGTTTGGAGCCATGTCCGGATTATATGGATATTGACGAATGAAAGCTTCGGCCAAGTCTTTCCAATTCCTAATTGTGGCCCTGGTCAAATGAGAGTACCACTCACGAGATGCCCATGTCAAGCTATCCTCAAAATAAAACATCCACAGTTTTTCATCCATGGTGTTGGCTTTCAATCTCCCCAGGAAAGACTGAAGACGGGTACGAGGGCAGGATGTACCATTGTATCTTTCAAAACAAGGAGGTTTGAATTTGTGAGGAATTCTAACCCCCTCCACTAATCCCATATCCATGACATCAAAACCCATAGAGTTTTGAGACTCCATAGACCTCAGCTTTTCTGCTATCTCATCCAGCCGACGATCATAGACTTCATCTCCTGCCCTAACCACAGTAAATTGTTCTTCCTTAGGGTCCTCCTGCAAGGCCTTCCCTCCAGTGTTGCCCTGGGTGTTCCTTATAGCATTGATATATGGGTTAAGATGAGGTCCAAACTCTGGGGGATCAGTACGAGATTGTACATGATCGTTGTTGCTGGTACCCCCTGTACCTGGGTAGTTTTCCTCGGGAGTTTGCTGCTCGACCAACTCTCTCAGTCTTTCTTGGCTTTGAGCCAACCCAGTCATCACTGTCATAAACTGGTTCCTTTGGACCCTCATCTCAGTCCTTTCATTGGCCATTTGGGTTCTCACGTTCGTCAGATCTTGTTGAACCTGATCCATTTGTAAGCCCGAAAGGTTATTTCTTGTCGGATACCGGTGCACTCTATTGATGGGGAAAACCCTTCTGCGAGCAATGTTTCCTGAAACCACAACAAAGTGAGAAACAACAACAAAAAACAAAAACCTACAAAACAAAGAAAAAAGGTTAGTATGAAATGCAGGATGCCTATTTGTCTTCCAAGGGTATCCGGTTTGGTTCTTTGGTTTTGACCTTCCAGACCTCGAGGATAGATGATGTTTAAGAGAGATAAAGCCCATGAAACAATACAAACCATATATTACAAAATGTAAAGATACATAGTTTGATTACAACAAAGTCCCCATGATGGGTCAAAATACAACAACAAAAAATACAATAAAAAAGAAGTACAAGTACAAAGAAATCAAACATCCAATCCATAATCATCCTCTTTGACTTCTTTCAGGAGAGCCTCAGTCACTGGGCCAACTGGATGCTCTGTGATGGTCCTGATAAGAAGGTTCCTGGTGGCAATGGCACTTGTCAACTTCTTATGCTTGTCTTGGTCCTTTGATCTCTTCAACCTCGCCTGAAGTTTTAACTCAGAGATTTCCTTCTGTGCTGCTAACAAGGCCTCCTGATTCTTCTTCTCATTAGCTTCCAGCTGCTCTATCCTAGCCTGAGTCCTCTGATTTTCCTGTGAACGAGCCTCATTGATCCTGATCCACCTAGCCTTACTCTCATCCAAGTAGTGCTCAGATCTGGCCTTTTGAATCTTGGCTTCCTTGCAAGAATTCTTCAACACTAACTCCCCTTCTCTAGCCCTTCTGATGTAATCATTTGTCTTCTCAATTTTGGTCATGTGCTCAATCCGGAGCTTCTCTAACCTCTCATTGTCCAGACGACTATCATTCCTTTCCCAGAGAGTCTTCTTAAGAGCTTCAGAAAGCTGAGTATTCCTTTCCTTTAATTTCTCAAACTCCTTTAAACTGACAATAGCTGCAGGCTCTACTGCTGATGGTCCAGGTACATCCTCTATGGTTAATGCATGCGGGTGATCCGTCCCCTGATACGAGACCAATCAAGATACTGAGCTGAAGCTATGTTGTTACACTTGCCAAGAATATATGTCCCCTTAGTCTGGATATTGTCCCAAGCCCAAGCTACTTTTCGGGCAATGGCATGGTTATGCTGAATGTCGCAGTAGAGGGTTTCTGACAAGTCTTGTTCCCTTGGTGGATGTACCAAGGCATACCCTAATTTCCTCTTGAAAAGCAAAGGATTGTAGTTGATACAACCCTTCACTCTAATCAGGGGTACATTGGGATACTGCCCACAGCTGGTGATGATATATTTGCCCTTGGTGCTCTAAGTGCGCCATCTGATGTCTTCTGATGTAAGGGCAATCATTCAATTAGCCCAGTTTCTTGGCTGATGAGGATTCAAGAAAGCGTCTGACTTCGGCAAGTGCCTTAATAAGCAACAGTAGAAAAGAGGTGCACATCATCTGACTAATCTCCCCATCTGCTTCTCATTCCTTTGATGCACTGAGTAGTAAAAGTCTCCAAGCAAGGTAGGGACTGGATTCTTAAACAGAAAGAGGTGGATAGCACTCATGCTTACAAACTTAGGCTCGTCTGCAAATAAGATGATACCATATATGCTGAGGGCCAAGAATGCACAAACAGTGTCCCACTTCCCTGCTGCAGCATGAAGGGTGGCCTGAGTAACCAAAACGTCCAAATCAAGGCCTGGAATTCCAGCCTTGGTGGTCATATTTTGGTCAATAAGGGTGGACTCCAAGTGAAAAGCCTTAGCTATATCTTCATTCTTAGGAGCAGCCATCTCAAGGTTGAAGGGAATCCCTCTCCTGATGGGGACACCCAACAACATGGAAAACTCTTCCATCAATGGTCCTAACTGAAAATCTGGGAAAGTGAAACATCTGAGAGGAGGGTCATAGAACTGAAGACATGTGTGGATCATGCTCCTCTGTCATGCATCCAAATCCATGATCATGTCCATAATGCCACCATAATGTTCCCTGAATAAAGGGACATGATCGGGAGTGATAAGTGTCTGCATCTGCCTGATGCCTGTCAGAGTGGGCTCAAAGAAATGATAGGTGATGTTGCTCTTCCTGGATGGGTCCATATTGACAATGGATACTGGTGAAGAAGGCTGAGGAGAAATACTATTGAAGATAGCTGAAGGAATCTGAGCAGCAGAATAGGTCAAAACCAAACCAAAGATAAGATGTGGATACCCTGTAAAATAAATAGACAAATGTTAAATGAAGAAAAATGATGTATGCAGAATGATATGCAAGGGTTTGTGATCAAGTGTTGGATCTGTTATCTGCCTTGACAGGGTCTATGTGTGTTCATAAGTTTGGATGAAGGCTTAGAGAACCAGAACCAGGTGGGGGACTCAAATAAAGAGTCACAAGTCCAGGGTTTCACAAGAATAACCCAAAATGATTTGACCTTAAAACAAAACTGGTAACAGGGTATGATAAGGCCAAAGGTTCCTGCAAATCTGTAAACATGCCAACCCCCTCACATGTATTGTTCTAGAACAAGGATCCTCAGACTTGGATCAGTTATGAGAAGTGTAAACACTTCTAACTCGGAGGTATAGTGTTTACAATAATCATAAAGGTTCCTCCTCTAATTCACCTCAGATGCTGAAGGTCATAAAAAGGTTATCCAGACTTACCAAGCTTCCCAGATAGCCCTAGTACTACAGGAAATCCGTAGTACAGAGTTCTCAAGAAGAAACCCATGTCTGAACCGTGTTTCATATTCCCGTACCAGACCAAAATGGAATGGGAAAGAATATGAAGCCACTCTATCCTATGTGTCACTCAGGCTCCCGGCATGGAACCTTACTCACTCAATGATCCCTCCCACCAAAACATACAAGAGATCCAGCACACATGATATGATGATAACAATATGAAATGCATATAAACAGTAAATGAAAGCAATAAATAAAGCTGTACAGAAAGCAATAAATAAAGCAATAAATAACAAGCACAAGTAGCACATAACACCCCCATAAACACAAATCAAACAAGCGCTAGGAGAAACCCACAAAAAGAACCAAAAGCCCTGGTTGCAAGATAAGCATCCCCAACAAAATCGCCAAGCTGTCGCTCCCAAGGATTTTCATCCCGGTACAAGCGCGAACGGTCGACGAAAGGAGAAATGAAGATGAAGTGAATAGAATCGCCAGCTAGGCATTTTTATCCCGAAGGAAAGGTAATGCTGCATAAACCTGGGAAAAGATGGATAAGACGGTTGCAAACCAGAGAAACTTAGAAAGGGGGTTGGTTACGACCTGGGAAGGTATTAGCACCCAGATCATCTGTCGTACTCGACGGGATCCACGCTTACTTGACTGTGTTTAAAAGGGGTAGGTGTATGTGCTATCTGTGTGCAAAATCTGGAAAAGAAATGTACAAGTGTCAGTGTAAAAGGGTGAATGCTCGGGAACTGAGGCTTAGAAAAAGAATACTGAAAGAGGGGGAAGAAAAAGAGACTTTTGCTCGATAACTGTTAAGTTATGCCTACGTATCCTCTCGTGCAATGAGGAAGTCAGAACACTATAGTTCGACTCAAAGAGACTGAAATGATTTTGACTATGTACTGCTTACTTGTCTATGCTCAAGTGTATGACTCATCTGGCTCGAGTGCTAACTGTCTTGCATTAGACGGAAGAAGCAAGTTCTCATTTATGAATGAGTGTGATGAGAAAATAATCCCAAAGGAGACAATTATTGTATGTTTTTTGTGTTTTCAGTTTTGTTGTTGTTTTTGGTGTTTTGCATAAGTTAATGAGCTTAAGCCTAAATCAAGGGCTTGTAAACTCATTATATCCTCCCTGATTAGGGATAATGAGCCTACTTAAGTATGAGATAAGCATCTCAAATTAATTACCATGATGATGTAGGATTAAGATCAATAACCTACTTGTGATTATTTATATGTTTTTTGGGTTTTTTTTAAGTGTTAAGTAATGAGTTTAATCTCTAATCACAAATTAGTGAACTCATTACACCATCCTAATAGAAGGACAATAGATGAGAGAACTTAAGCTGAGGAAGATACCTCAACTTAATCCATGGTTAGGGATTAAATTCATTATATAACAAGCCTTTATTAAGTGGATTTTAATTAAAGGGATGCGATTAAGAAGTGGATTTTAAGTTTGTAAGACAACTTGAGGAGGATTTATCCATTAAACACTAGGGTTAGTCCTTCTTAACCATAAGGAAGAATTATAACCCTAATGTAAGGCCCAAGTTATAAGATAAAGTCTTAGTGATTATTAAGGTGATTTGATTAAGAGGTTTAAACAAATTAAAGGTTTAACACTTAGGATTAAAGTTATACACTCCATCCTAAGAGAAGGATGCAGGCATAACCCTAATTCCAAAGTCCTAAAACTTTAAGAGTTTAGTCTCTGATCATTGAAATGAGAAGTGAGACTCAAGGAGACTCAAAGGTAAAAAGCTAAGGGGAACTAATTACAACCCTAATCATCATCATGCTTGGATATCCTATGGTTTGTGAGGATTAAGATAGATCTTCAAGGAAGCCACCAATGGAAGAAGCTGATGAAAGGAGGAGGAAGCAGAAGAATAAGTTACTTACTTCCTAAGAAAATAAGTAACTTAAAGGAAGAAAGTGAGAGAGATTGAACACAAGTGAATCAAATTCACTTCAAGGACAAACAAAATGCAAATGAAAGAGATAAGAAGAAGTCAGAGGCGAAGGCAAATCCACCTCCCAAAATAACTTACCAAAACCTGAGAGTGTTAGCATGAATGCATAAAGTACAAAACATGAAGAAATGAATTGAAATGAGATGTAATGATCAGGGTCAGAAGTGTTTATGCAATGTAAATTTCATGTAAGATGATGCAAAGGCATACAAAATGCATATGTGTGATCATACAAAGATGAGATGAAAAGGAAGCATGCTTTGAAATTTGAAAACACATGAAAGTTTATGAAATGAAATGAATGCTAATCATGGCAAATGGATGAAGAAATGATCAAGCAAGGTTCTAACATGTCCTAAGATGTCTAAGTTGATATATGAGTGCATTAAATGTTATGGCAAGTTCATGTAATGATGCATATGCAAGGTAAATGCAAATGAACATGAGAAATTAGGGTTGCATGGACATGTGAGATGCAAATGGATAAAACAGAAGCAAATGACACGATAAAAATTTTAAATTAAGCTCAAACAAACCCTAATCCCATATTAGGTCACACCACAAAGGAGAAGGTCAGAAGCCTAACCTATCAAAAATAATGATTTTCCTAAGTTTTCTAGGGTTTTTGGGTGATTCAAAAGAAAAAATGCAAATCAAATTGAAAATGCAAGATAAATTCATGAGGAAAAAGACCTCTAAACTACATGCAATATTTAACAAAATGCAAAAAGAATCAAGTTCAAACTCTTCTTGGTTAGGCAGAAATGATTTTATAAAGTTAGGGTTCAAAAATGTGATTTTTATAACCCTTAATTCAAAGAAAATTGGCAAAATATGATCAAACCTAAAAATAAATTTATATGAACAGTTTGAAAATGTTTCTAAATGCATTGGAATGATTCATGATTTTTTTTAGTGATTTTTAGAAACCTAAATGTATTTTTAATTAATTAAAATACTTTAATTAATTAAAAATAACATTTAAATGTTTTAAAAATTCTTTCTTAATGAAAAAAATAAAATAAAAATTATTTTTGGATGAAGAAAAATATTTAAAGTTAGAATGCAAAAGGAAATATTTTTTGAATGCTTTTTGATATTTTAAAATAAATATGCAAAAGAAATGACAATAAAATGAATTAAAATGAATAAAATGAGAAGTATATTGATCTAAGGGCTCAGATTCAAATTCAGGCGGTAATGGTTGATTGCGTGCGTGAATCAGTGGTCCAGATCACTCCTGACTAATTAATCTTATTTAATTTAATTAATTATACTTAGGGTTTAATGACCTAATCCTAGCCGTACACACGCTAACCTAATCCTAATCCAATGGCCAAGATTCAAACTGGGGATTTAAACAGGATTAGCCCTAATCACTTTCACGTGGTCGGAGAAGACCTCTGGTCATCTTCTCCAGCCAGACTCCTTCTCTGAATCTCTCAAAACCTCACAAAAACTCACCACAAGCTCCAGAAATGATCCTTAACCAACGACAAACTCAAATCCAACAACAAAAACAATTAATCATGCATCAAATGAATGAAGCGAATCAAACAAGTTTTTAGGTCAAAATTTAAGATCATCAATACGTACTCAATTCTTGCTTATTTTCAAAACTAAACACATCCCCATGATCAGTACAAGACATATAATCATATTTTAACAATAAAACAAGCTTCTGGAAAAAATGTTCATGGAGGTTACATGAGTTGCAGTTCTTGAAAATGGAGCTTTATGGGCCTTTCTTTTGTGCAAACCACATCCTTTGGTCCCTCTGAGTCTATTGTGATGCTTGGAATGAGTTTATTTTGGCTGAATCATGAGTTCCAGTTCTAAGTATGCATAAATCATGTTTATGTTTGAGAGTGTTTCAGGCTATGGTGATGGGTGGGAAATGATCCTGGGGTTATGTGGAGATGATTGGTGAAAAAAGATTGAAATTTTAGTGGCTGAGCTATGAAATTCAAAGAGGTGAAGGTTTCTTGAGGTTTATGTGATTCTGAGTGTACAAGAGCTTTCAGGCTTGTATGTTATGTTGTTTGTGATCCATGATGTTTGTTTAAGCCAATGGGATTGATCAGAAAGTTGTTGTGGCACAGACTGATTGGTATGGTGTGTTTTGCAAAAAAGTCAACATTGTGTACTTTGAGGTATAGGCCATGGCAGGAGCTGTTCAATGGGGTGTCTGGCCTCAGCAAGATTCATGGAGAGTCATAGAATCAAGATTATGCAGCTGGCACAAGTGGATGAAGCCTTTCCAAGCTTCTTGCAAGTTTTCCCTCTTTGGTGCTTCTTGGATCATAAGTCATGAAATGCCTCCAACCATGGGCCAATTCTTATATTTTGAAGTTTCATAGGCATGTTATGAAGTGTTTGTGCACATTAGAGGTCATTAGAATGCTTGGCAAGTGAAATTGCAAAATTCCCTCTTTGGCATGAACTTGAAAATTATGTGATTTTTGCCAACTTTGAAAGGCCATATCTTGAGTTCTATGATGAATCAAGACATGTTCTTGTGCTTTTTTAAAAGGGAAAGACCTAATCTACAACTTTCATGACCAATAATGTTTCATTTGAAGCATTTTTGGTCATGAAACATGAGGTTAAAAAACTTTCCCAAAGTGGAAAGTTTGCATTTCAAGTCATTTCCAAAAATGGCAAGTTTGCAATTGGCTCAAAATTATTCAATCATGTGAACTTTTAACCACTTCTAAGATCGAATAAAGATCATATAACTTCAATTTGATGAAAATACCCTTTGGTTCCATTGTTGGGAGCCTCAGTTGCCCTGATTTTGACTTAACTTGCTCAGGAAGTTACCCAATGAACAAATGACTTCCACAATGATTTTATTCATCAAACTTGGTACACATGATCCTTATGACATATTAAGAACATTAGAAACAAGAATGTCCCAAAAATTTAGAGTTAAGGCCTCTGAAACCAAAATCCTAATTTTGGTCATTTGTGTAGTGAAACCCTAGCTCTGCTTCCATGCCTTTGCCAGTTCTTGTGATCTCTTGACTTTCATGAACTTTGAGGAGCATAATATGATGATAGAACACACATGGAACCTCTTGTAAATATTTGAGGCCTTTGGGATGGCTTAGATGGATTCTTGGATAGCTCATATCACAAACCCTAGATGTAGATGAACTTGAACTTATGTAGTGAAACAAATATGTTAAATGAGGTGTAATGTTTATGCTTATGCCAAAATGAAAGATCACAAGCCATGGTGTGATATGAGTAAGGGAAAATATGGGGTGTTTACAATCATGAGTCATGTTTCACTTCACCTCACACTTCTTCCTATCTCTTCCATTTGCCTTAGTATGTGCTTATGTGCTTTCTTTGATGATTGAATATTCTTCTTAGGCACATATTCATGATGTATAAGTTCTTACTTTGACTTTTCTTGTTGAACTTTGGCTTGTTTTCTTCACTTAATCACTTGTTCTCATCTTACTTCTTCCTTTATGCTTTACTTGTTGTTTGTGAGACTTCTTTCATTCCTTTTGGTGTGAGCTTGCATGATTAATATTAGAGGTCTCTTTGACCATTAGATTCTGAATTTTTGGTTTGGGATGATTAAACCTTTGTTCTTCCATTACTTAAACTTATTTGAACTTCCCTTGCCGTTTGTGAATATTTCTAACCATTTCAAGGGCTATGGTAAGGTGTAAAGGTATGGATGTGCTTCCACATCTCAACATTCTTTCTCCTTATCTTTTTTATGATTTCATACTTATGTTTGTGATGTGCTTATGCCATCAATGTATAACTTTACCACTTCCCTTTTAGAAACAACTTAACTTCTTTATAGAAGTAAGTTGTCTTCTAACTTCTTCTCTCCTTCTTCTTTCAATCTTTTCTTCTTTCCTTCTTCTTGATTAGGATAGATTTCAAGCCACACTAACATAGGACTTCCATGCATGATAACTCTAGGATTGTTAGTTCCCCTTTAGTTTTTTACCTTTGAGATCCTTTTGGTGCTCTCTCTTCTCATCTTCAAACTTAACATCAAATCATATAATAACTGACAAGTCTTCTCATGTGCCACGAGACTTTGCCATGGGATACTTCACACGTCCCATTTCGGGGCAAGGTGTGGGATATCCATCAAGATGAATAGGTCTTAACATGAGACTACTTCACAAAGAAAATCTAAGAAACACTTCTCAATCAAAAACCACAAAAACACTTAGGGACTAGATTTGGGGATTTCACCCATAGCTAGGTGTTCCTTGTAACGCCCCATTTCTACCCGACTTTATAAATTTAATCAGAGTTATACAATTTTATCAACAAACATGGATGTCACATATTTCCAACTTTTAAAATCAAATAACAACTTCAATAATATAATAACTTCGAAAAACAACGCATCGGATCGACATGTTTCAACTCTTAAACAACTTCAAATAAATCAATCATAAAAATAATCTCAACTTGGTTCTTCAATCATAAAACGACTTAAAACTAATCCATAAACTTAAACAAAATCATAAAGGCAAAACAATCATTTATCCCCCTGAAGTGCTACGTATTAGAGCGACAAACACCAACTCGAAGCTACTAAGTACTGGACTCTTTGTTACTTGCACGTTACCAACATAGGGAAACATTCAAATAGAAGGGGTGAGATATCGAATAACATAAACAGGATATGATAATTAATATGTAAACAAGATAGTCATATAATCACACCACTTCCTACAATCAACACACAATCTTGCAACCAACAACGGATAACAACGTAAATAATGCAACGTGAATGCAACTCAACTTAAATATGCATGTGGTACCATTTGTAGTAATCTCCCAACTCGAAAAATTTTCAGGTTATCAAGGCATCATCAACTTATTTTCCAATCCAGGACAACTTGAATCGAGCATAGGATCCAACTTGATATATGCACATGTATGCAACTATGAATGGCATACAACAAAAACTACAATATAATCATCCAACTTGAAACAAATGCAAGAACAGGTCGAATCACCAAAAACCGCATTTTTTCGCACATGCCCTGATCATACGCGTATGACCTCCTTCATATGCGGATAGCCTTGACTGATACACATAAAGCCTGAGTATGAAGGTCTTGTTACGCGTATTTCCCTGCTTGATACGCGTAACACCAGATTTGTTACATAAATGGACAGAAAGCCTACAATTTCAACTTTTCTGCGGTTTCTCATATTTTCACAATTCTGTTCAATCTTAATTGGGTTTCTACATCGATTTTATTCTCAAAAACTTCTACAACCATTCATCTATCAATTCCTATGGTTAATTTTTACGAAACCTAACTCCTTCTACACGAATTCTGCAACAACAATCCAACAATAACATAGACAACAGATGCAACAACGAATATATTAGCAATACAACAAGAACAACATGTGTTTCATCAAATATTAACACGAAAGAAATCTCTTTCACTAAAGCAATCTCTTTGCCTCTTAAAGTCGTCATTTCACGACCATAAATTCATACAGGCATAGTCTCCATAGTGAGATTATCCCGTACTTGCACATCATCCATACTAATCATATGAGAAGGATCTGAAATATACTTCCGAAGTTGCGACACATGGAACACATCATGCAAATTCGACAAGTTTGGCGGTAAAGCCACTCTATAGGCAACATTTCCAACTCTATCCGAAATCTGATACGGACCAATAAAACGAGGAGTAAGCTTCTTAGATTTCAATGCTCGCCCAACATCTGTCACATGCGTAACTCTTAAGAATACATGATCACCAACTTGAAATTCTAAATCTTTCCTTCATCATCTCTCGAATCAACTTCACTTTCTTGGTAGTCTCTCGAACAATCTCTGGTCCAAGTACTACACTCTCTCTAGATTCATACCAACACATCGGGGGTCCTACATTTCCGACCATACAACGCCTCGAAAGGTGCCATTCCGATACTAGAATGATAATTGTTATTATACGTGAACTCGATCAATGGAAGATAAGTATCCCACGAACCTCCTTGCTCAAGTACACAAGCTCTCAACAAATCCTCCAACGATTGAATCCTCCTCTCCCTTTGACCATCTGTATGAGGATGATACGCTGAACTTAGTCTCAACTTAGAACCCAATGCTTCTTGCAAACTCTTCCAAAATTCTGACGTAAATCTAGGATCTCTATCTGACACAATACACAAAGGAACACCATGCAACTTTACAATCACTCTAACATAAATCTCATTCAACTTCGATACTGGAAAACTGATATTAATAGGAATAAAATAAGTCGACTTAGTAAGCCTATCAACAACCACCCAAATCCAATCATGTCCTCTTGGAGTATTGGATAATCCCGTTACAAAATCCATAGATATGATATCCCATTTCCATTCTGGAATTTCCAATGGTTGCATCAGACCAGCAGGCTTCTGATGTTCAACTTTCGACTTCTGACAAATCAAACAAGCATACACAAAACGTGCTACGCCATTCTTTATCCCAGGCCACCAAAACAACTTCCTCAAATCCTGATTTATCTTACTCGCTCCTGGATGAATACTCAAATTACTTCTATGACTTTCCTCAAGAATCATCTTCTTCATATCTTCATTATCGGGAATACAAATCCGATCATGAAACATTAAAACACCATGCACATCCAACTTAAAAACATTCTTTTCCGATTCACCACAATCAACCATGATATCGACTAGTTTCACGTCCAACTTTTGAGCTTCTCTGATATTGTCCAGAAAATCATTATTAATCTTCAGCATACCCAACATAACATTCTTCGACGTCACTTCACAAACTAAACTCATATCTTAAAATTGCTCAATCAACTCTAACTCCTTAACCATCATTCCTGACATATGCAACGTCTTCCAACTTAAAGCATCAACTACAACATTAGCTTTACCCGAATGGTAATTCAAACCAAAATCATAGTCTTTCAACAACTCCAACCATCTTCATTGCCTCATATTCAACTCTTTCTGATCAAACAGATACTTCAAACTCTTATGATCACTAAACACTTCAAATCTAGAAAAATAAAGATAATTCCTCCAGATCTTTAATACAAAAACAATTACAGCAAATTCCAAGTCATGCGTAGGATAGTTCTTCTCGTGAACCCTCAACTGTCTCGATGCATAAGCAATCACTTTACCATTCTGCATAAGAACACCTCCTAAACCCATCAATGAAGCATCACAATACACAACAAACAGTTCTTCTGAATTCGGTAGAGTCAACACTGGAGCCGATGTCAATTTCTTCTTCAACTCTACAAAACATTCTTCACACTGGATATCCCACACAAACGCTTTACTCTTACAAGTCAACGGAAGTGCTAACTTAGAAAATCCTTCAATAAATATTCGGTAATAGCCGACCAATCCCAAGAAACTTCTAATATCAATAGCCAACTTTGGAGTTTCCCACTGCAACATAACATCTATCTTAGAAGAATCTACAACAATACCACTACCTGAAATCACATGACCAATAAAACTGACTCCTTCAACCAAAATTCACACTTAGACAACTTCGCATACAACTTCTTCTCCTTCAAAACTTTCAATATTGTTCTCAAATGTTCTGCATGTTCTTCTTCTGTCTTGGAATAAACCAAAATATTATCTATGAACACAACCACAAAAAGATCCAGATAAGTATGAAAAATATGATTCATGTACTCCATTAATACTCTCGGCGCATTAGTCACACCGAAAGGCATCATCAAATACTCGTAATGTCCATACCGTGTTCTGAACACCGTCTTCTGAATATCCTCATCTTTCACCTAAATCGGATGATAGCCCGATCTCAAATCGATCTTGCTAAACACACGAGAACCTACCAACTGATCTATCAAATCATCTATTCGGGGTAACGGGTACTTGTTCTTAATCGTCAATTTATTCAACTGTCTATATTCCACACAAAGCCTTTTACTTCCATCTTTCTTCTTAACTAACAATACTGGAGCTCCCCACGGTGATACACTTGGTCTCATAAACTTTTTCTCAAGAAACTCTTCCAACTGCTTCTTTAATTCAGCCAACTCAGATGCATACATTCCATATGGTGCCATAGACACAGGTCTAGTATCAGGTACAACATCAATCGTAAACTCAACTTCTCTTTCAGGAGGAACATCAGGATTTTCATCAGGAAACACCTAAGGAAATTCATTCACTACATGCAACTCTTCAATCTTAGATTTACTTTCTACGGACAACGTGCCATTAACGTAAACATATGAGCTTCCTTGTGTAAGCTCATAATTTCGACACTTTGAAATTTGAAGACATGAAATCATTTCTTTTGAGAGGATGATCAGTAGATAGGGAAAAGAAGAAGTGAAGATATTCAGGAGATGTTGGCAAGGTTAAGAACTCAAAGTGTTTCGACAGGAGGACAAGTAGTATTCTGGCAGGACAAGTTTGGAAAATTGTTTATAGCTGGGCATTTGACAAGATGAGTGTATCTTTCGACACTTCGACAGAGGAGAGTTGTTTGACAGAAGCATTATTTGGCAGAGTTTGAAAGGGTTTTTTCTTCTTTGAGATTTCGAAAAATGAAGAGGTGCAAGGCTTCGTCACCAAAGGGAGGAATTCAAATTCAAAGATTACAACCTTTGGCAGTTAGACACATGGAAGTTTCAGAGAAGAAAATTGCATGCAGGCTGACATTTGTCATTTAGTTAGAATTTTCCCGTTCTAGGCAGTTATTTTGTTTGTATATAAATAGGATAGTTTGTGTTTAGAATGTGTGTGTGAAAACTTATACAAAATCCTGTAAATACTCTAAGTACCCAGTGTGAGAGAAAATGAGTCTGATATTTGGAACAATGTATGTGTTGAACACCATTCTTCTTTCAAGTTATTTAAATTATTAGTTTGTTTCATCAAGTTATTTTATCTTCGGTTTTACTTACTTTTCTGCAAAGTTTACATTATTTCGCCACTTTCTCACTTTTGTTCAAACTTTAAACTTTAATTTTACTTTAAAAATCAAAGCAGTTAGCACTTTGACATTATTA
Organism: Lathyrus aphaca; assembly: GCA_963966055.1. Classification (NCBI taxonomy): domain Eukaryota; kingdom Viridiplantae; phylum Streptophyta; class Magnoliopsida; order Fabales; family Fabaceae; genus Lathyrus; species Lathyrus aphaca. The sequence goes on along the minus strand of OZ014523.1, from coordinate 202,181,508 downwards.
ACAAAACAAACCACAAATCATTCATAATACTAAGAGTAATTCGACAAAACAATTGCACATGTGTCCTAGGACTTGTTTGGTTGGTCCTGCAAGTAACCCAGTTTTCTGAGAGATTGGTTAACCAGAGGTTGTTCGTCAGAAATCACAGCGAACAAATTGGCACACCCGGTGGGACTAGTGCAGTTAATAAGAATTAATAGAGAACCCTCTTAGACAAATTGTTCCTTGCTGCGTTGTATGATTCTTAGAAGCGGTAAACTAGCCGTAACCGACGTAGAAAGACCAAAGAGAACAAGAGGAAGAAGGATGGCTAACTTGCCAAATGCTTCAAACAATCCTAGCGAAACCATTCCAGTTTCCAATCCTATCCCTTTGTCAGAAGGAGTAGCAGTTTCTGGCCCTATGTTAGAACAAATTAGGCCTCCATTAGTGGATTCGATACTAACGGGTTCAGGATCCCAAAATGCGCCTAGTTCTTCCACCATGGGACACTCAAGGCCTATGGGAACCCCTCCCCCTGGAGGAAACGCCTTTAGGCCATTTACTAATTTTTCCATGCCCTTGTCTGGGAGAGAACAACCATATGGAATGCCAACTTCAATGATGGCAAGCTTACATAATTCGTCACCATTATTCTCTGATGCTATGGTTCAGATGTCTTCACCATTGCAAGGATCAAGATATGGTGGAAATGGGGGTAGATTAAATCAAGTTCCACCGGGGTTCCATATGCCCACTATGACAAACCATTATGCGCAAGTAATTCGTCAACAGATGGATGAAAGCAATCATGATATGGTGTAGGCATTGACACAACAAATGGGGGAAGTGTTTAATCCTTTAATACAAAATACTACCCAAACAAACCAGATATTGGCAGAACAGATGGCACGCATTGCTGACTTTTTTGGAGTTCCTCAAGCACAGCAAAGAATGCAATTGAATCAAAATCCTGCAAATAGACCTGTCGAAGAGGAACTTACTATAAACCAAAGGCCATTAGGAAACCCTCCAGAAAATCCCAGGGGCCAAGAGGTAATAGTCGAACAACCTAATGTAGAGGAACCCATTCGACAGGAACCAAGAAGAATAATAGTCCAAAGAGACCAAAATGCTGATGAAATATTACAGCAGAGAATGCGTTACAACAACCTGCCTGTCGAAAATAATATTGCAACCATGGTTGAGAGAATAATGGCGCAAAATGGAGTGAACGTAGGATTACAAAGGCCTAGTTATACTTCCCCTTTGTCTGAATATGTTTTGCAACAAGAATTACCACCAAGGTGGAAAGTCCCCAAATTCACCAAATTCTCAGGGGATACTAGTGAGTCCACCATAGAACACGTAGCGCATTATTTGATAGAGGCGGGAGAGATTGCTAATAATGAGAACATAAGGATGAAATATTTCCCAAGTTCTTTGACAAAAAATGCTTTCACTTGGTTTACTTCTCTGCCTGCAACTTCAATATTTACATGGACCCAATTAGAAAGATTGTTCCACGAACAATTCTATATGGGACAAACTAAGATAAGTTTGAAAGAATTAGCAAGTGTCAAAAGAAAATTCTCTGAGCCTATAGATGATTATTTGAATAGGTTTAGATTATTAAAGGCCAAATGCTTTACACAAGTGCCGGAACAAGAATTAGTCGAGATGGCTGCAGGGGGTCTGGATTATTCCATAAGGAAAAAACTAGATACCCAGTACTTGAGAGACATGGCACAACTAGCAGATAGAGTAAGGCAAATAGAAAGGCTAAAGAATGAAAAATTTAGATCAAATAAAAACAAGAAGGAAAGAGTGGCCTATGTAGGAATAGTTCAGGAAGATGATTATGACGAAAACGAACCAGTCATTTTAGACCAGCAAGAAATTGATCTGGCAGAACTAAAACAAGGCCCTCCATATTCCTGTAAAGTTTTACCCCCGTCGAATGGAAAAAAATCCAGTCGAAGTGGAAAAGAATGACAGGTTCCCTAAAAGAACCTATACATTCGACATCACCAAATGTGATGAAATTTTTGATTTATTAGTTAAAGATGGTCAGTTAATAAAACCAGCAGGCACTAAGGAGCCTCCTGTAGACCAACGAAAAAGAGAGGTTTTTGCAAATACCATAATTTCTTGGGTCATAAAACTTCTCAATGTTACCTTTTCAGGGATCTTGTCCAGAATGCAATCCAAAATGGAAGGCTGAAGTTTGGAGACAAAGCTAAGCAACAGATGAGAATTGACTCCAATCCCATGCAAGTTATGGAAGCCAACTATGCTGAACCAGAGATGGTGAATGTGGTCGAAATGGAATTCATGTTTGAGGAAAGCTTTGAAATCGTAGAAGCCACTGAAGGTTTCGACACCAACTTCACCATGATAGAAGCTGCTGAGAGCTTTGACACCCATGTAAATGTGGTGGAGGGGGCTGATGACTTTCCTGACCAGGCTGAGGAAGAAGTCAAAGCTTCTGAAGACTTCGACAGGGAGAACGCCCTTGAAACTACTGAAGGTTTCAATGGAAGAAATGCAGTCAAGGTGGGCAGAAGCTTCGACAAGAAAAACTATAAAAGAGATGTTGAGCATGGGGTGATCTGGGACACTCTAGGAGAACCCAGTGGGAAGTTTGACTTCATGGTAAAATATTCAGCACCACCAAGCTCCAAAACTGACATCAGCAAAATCAAACCCACAGGATGGGGGGATTCTTTCAAAAATAATGAGGAGGAGGAAGATAACAAAGCCCTCATTATCCAAAAAGAGGCCACTGAAGGCCTTAGTCAGGACAAGATCAAAAGAACAGAGACTGCTGAGAATGTCTACATTGTCGAACCAATAAACAGAGGTACCATCAAAACTGAAGAAGATTTTGTCGAAGGTGTTGCACAGTGCTGCAAATACATCTATAAGGGCTTACACCCAAAAGGCAGTGTGAATCAGTTAAAGGAGAATATCCCTGAGGAAATGATGCTAGTCGAAAAAATGAACAAATTGAAGATCATAAGTGAACAGAATGCAGGGATTCATATGGTGGAAGTCACTCAGAGGATAGGACCAGACACCAACAAGGGAAAGAAACATCAAGAGAAGCATCAGAAGCTGGTTTACCCAGAAGAGAACGAAAGTCTTGTCGAATTCATCCAGAGGTGCCAGAGGAAGAACGCAGAAGTTATGCTTTGCCTAAGATGCAGCGCTGTGTTCGACAGGAAAGCACCTGATGACTTAGAAGCAGCAGAAAAGACCCAAAGGGAAAAAAACAGGGGGGCAGTCCCACCAATCAGGAATGAAAGGTTCGACCCAAGAAGAAGGGAGCATCATATCCAAGGAATGGGAGAAAGACGTTACATCACCTATAAACCATCCAACAAACCGAACGATGACAAATGGGTTCAACCTATAAGGGATGCCCAAGGTCAGAAGAGATGGAAGAGTTTTGAAGTGAACAGGGGTGCCTCAATAGAAGTAAAAAAGGAGGCAGAAAAAGCAAAGCCAAAGTACGTCTCTGAAAACTACAAAGGGAAGAATCCTATGTCCAGGTCCCAATGGAGAAGATTCCAAAGGCAGAAGAGAATTGAAAAAGGAACTGTAGAACAAAAAAGGATTGGTGAGAATAAAGCTGAGCCAAGCAAGTGTGTGCAGACAATAAGCAAAGGGAAAGCTCTGACGAAAGAAGAAAACCCCCAGAAAGATAAATCTAGTGACACAACAGAAATGCAGAAAACAAACAACAAAATGCCAGAGGACGAAGAAGTTACTGATGACTTTAGTTCAGAGTCTGATGCGTCCTTCGACGTAATTTGCAATGTGGTTTCTGTATTGCCCAGAGACTATGACAGGATAATGGAAGTCGAAGACGAAGAGGATGATATGGCAGATGATAGCATAGGGCTTAAGCCTGTATGTTACTACATAATGAACAATGGCTGTGTCGAAGAGCAAAATGCTTTCTTCGAAAAGCCAGATGATGCAATGAAGGCTCATTTAAAGCCTCTGTTCATAAAAGGAAAAGTGGAAAACGTGGGTGTCAACAAAATCCTGATAGATGGAGGAGCAGTTGTGAATCTAATTCCTCATTATATGATAAAGAGGATTGGAAAGGATGACTCAGACACCAAACCTCACAATATGGTGTTGTCCAACTATGAAGGTAAGGTAGGGACAACATTGGGGGTGATCCAATTGAACCTGACTGTAGGAACCATAACCAGGCCTACAATGTTTGTAGTGATAGCATCAAAGGCAAATTACAACCTGCTGTTGGGAAGAGAGTGGATCCATGGAATAGGGGTTGTACCATCATCCATGCATCAAAGGATAGCAATTTGGAGGCCAGATGGGATTGTCGAAAACATAGAAGCAGACCAAAGTTACTTCATGGCTGATGTGAACAATGTCACTAGTCGTAACTTCAACAAGAACTTGGCCCACATAGCACCATGCAATCCTGCTGGTTTCGACCTAACAGCCTCCGACAACGCCTATTGTTCCATGTACCTCCACCCTACGCATGGTTTCCAGTGGGATAAAGAAATAATTGGGGAGACAAAATACACTTGGGGGACTGCCCATGTCAACCCAACTGGGTGGGGAAGTGAGTTCAGTGAAAATGACTGAAGCATCAACAATAGAAAGGATTACGGCTTATGTGGCCGAAAAACAACTTAAAGCGGCCCTAGAGGCCGAAGTAAGAAATATGGCTATTAAAGCCAACACCCAAGTTGTCGAAGAACAACACCCTCGAGAAAATATTGAGGAACAAGGTGCAAGACAGAGTTTTGAAGAAAACTTTAGCGGCGAATGGCAGAATCAAAGACTTGATGCCATTCATGATGACGAACCCTTGGGGTTTGAAAAAGATCCAGCCCCAACCAATATGAAAATGGTGGCACAGGATCCCTTAGAAGAGATCAATCTGGGACTGGGGGCAGAGAAAAGGCCAACTTACATCAGTGCCAGGATGGATCCTCAGCTCAGAGTCGAAATAATCCAACTGCTGAATGAGTTTAAAGACTGTTTCGCATGGGATTATGACGAAATGCTTGGTTTAGACAGAAGCTTGGTCGAATTGAAGTTGCCAATACTGGAAGGGAAAAAGCCAATAAAGCAGACCCCCAGACGCTTCGCACCTGAAATTCTGTCGAAAATTAAAGAGGAAGTCAAAAGACTTCTAAAATGCAAGTTCATCCGTACAACAAGGTATGTCGAATGGATTGCTAATATTGTTCCTGTGATTAAGAAAAATGGAAAACTTAGGGTATGCATTGATTTTAGAGATCTAAACTCAGCTACCCCTAAGGATGAATATCCTATGCCAGTAGCAGAAATGCTAGTAGATTCTGCAGCAGGCCATGAGTATTTAAGTATGCTTGATGGATATTCTGGTTATAACCAGATTTTCATTGCTGAAGAAGATGTTCCAAAAACAGCTTTTCGTTGTCCAGGAGCAATAGGAACATATGAGTGGGTAGTCATGCCCTTTGGTTTAAAAAATGCTGGAGCTACTTACCAAAGGGCAATGAATTCTATTTTTCATGATTTCATTGAAACATTTATGCAAATTTATATAGATGATATTGTGATTAAATCTGCCTCAGGCTCAAACCATATTGACCATCTTCGATAATCCTTTGAAAGGATGAGGAAGTTTGGTTTAAAAATGAATCCCCTTAAATGTGCTTTTGGTGTGCAGGCAGGTGACTTCTTAGGCTTTGTGGTCCACAAGAAAGGGATTGAAATTAATGAAAACAAAGCCAAAGCCATAATGGAAGCGAAAGCGCCATCGACAAAGAAGGAATTGCAGTCTCTACTAGGGAAAATCAACTTTCTCAGAAGGTTCATCTCCAACCTTAGTGGAAAAACACAGGCCTTCTCACCTCTACTTCGACTAAAGAAGGAAGGCTTCACTTGGGGGCAAGAACAACAAGATGCCTTCAACAAGATCAAAGAATATCTGGCCAGTCCTCCAGTTTTAATGTCTCCTTGTCGAAAAAGAAGTATGAGGCTCTACATCTCAGCATCCGACAGAACATTGGGAAGCATGCTTTGTCAGGAAGATGAACATGGCGTCGAAAGAGCCATCTATTACCTCAGCAGAGTCTTAAATGATGCTGAAACTAGATATAGTATGATAGAGAAATTATGTTTATGTGTATATTTCTCTTGTACAAAGTTAAAGCATTATATAAAACCCATTGATGTATATATATCTTCTCATTTTGACGTAATAAAACACATGTTGTCTAAGTCTATTCAACACAATCGAATTGGAAAATGGGCTTTGGCGTTAAATGAGTATTCTTTAAAATATATGCCTCTAAAAGCTGTCAAAGGACAAGTGGTTGCTGATTTTATAGCTGACCACTCCATAATAGGAGACGAAATAAAATATGTCGAAAGAGAACCTTGGAGATTATATTTCGACAGTTCCAGTCATAAGAATGGAACAGGTGTTGGGGTATTAATTATTTCTCCCAATAAAATTCCAACAAAGTTCAAGTACAAAATAGAAGGTTGCTGTTCAAATAATGAAGCAGAATATGAAGCTTTAATTGCTGGACTTGAAATATTGTTGGAATTGGGGGCAACAGAGGTCGAAATAATGGGTGACTCTGAGTTGGTAATAAAAAAATTGACAAAAGAATACAAATGTGTCAAAGAAAATTTGATCATGTATTTTGTGATAGCCAACAGACTCCTCAAGAGATTCGACAGTGCAGCCTTTAGACACATTCCTAGATTAGAAAATCAGGAAGAAAATGACTTGGCTCAACTGGCATCAGGTTACAGAGTGTCGAAAGAAAATCTGGAGAAAGTTGTCGAAGTAAGAGGAAAAAGTATTATCCACTAGACTGGCCCCATCAGATTTCGAAATCATAAGACTGGGATATGGTGATGAAGAAAATTTTGAAATTTTCAATGTAGGTGATCCAGAGGTAGGAGTTTGGAGAAAACCTATTAAGGATTACTTACAAAATCCAAACCAGACAGTTGAAAGAAAGATAAAGTATAGAGCTTTAAGCTATGTACTCTTTGAAAATGAGCTATTTAAAAAGACTGCAGAAGGAGTCTTACTGAAATGCTTAAGTGAGACTGAAGCTTATATAGCCTTGTCGAACGTGCACAGTGGTGCATGTGGTGCACACCAGGCAGGTCACAAGATGAAATGGTTACTATTTCGACAGGGGATGTATTGGCCAACAATGTTGAAGGATTGTGTCGAATTTGCAAAGGGATGTCAAGAATGTCAAATTCATGCAGGCATACCTCATGTGCCTGCAAATGAGTTACATTCCATTATAAAGCCTTGGCCATTCAGAGGTTGGGCTTTGGATTTGATTGGTGAAATTCGACCAGCTTCTTCAAAAGGGCAGAAGTACATTTTAGTTGGGGTAGACTACTTCACTAAGTGGATTGAGGCCATACCACTGACGAATGTAGATCAGGAAGCAGTTATAGACTTCATCCAGAAACATATAATTTATAGATTTGGAATACCAGAGACTATAACCACTGATCAAGGATCTGTGTTTACTGGAAGAAACATGCAGGCATTTGCAAAAGAGACAGGTTTTAAGTTGCTAACTTCGACGCCTTATTATGCTCAGGCAAATGGACAGGTCGAAGCAGCCAACAAGGTTGTGATAAATCTGATAAAAAAGCATGTAGGTAAAAAACCTAGGAATTGGCACAAGACTCTGGATCAAATCCTTTGGGCCTGTCGAACGTCTCCTAAAGAGGCAACTAATTCTACCCCATTTAAATTAACTTATGGGCATGATGCAGTATTACCATTCGAAATCTATTTACAATCAATACGAATTCAAAGGCATCATGAGATTCCATCTGAGATTTATTGGAGTATGATGATGGATGAGTTGGTTGATTTAGATGAGGAGAGGTTACGTGCTTTGGAGTTGATAAAAAGGCAGAAAGAAAGAGTCGAAAAGTTTTACAATAAGAAAGTAAAATTTAAAGCCTTTTTAGTTGATGATTTAGTTTGGAAAGTAATTTTGCCCATGGAGAAGAAAGATAGATTGATGGGAAAATGGTCCCCTAAATGGGAAGGACCTTTCAAAATTTTAAGAGTTTTTTCAAATGGTGCATATGAGGTCGAAGAAATGGAAAAAGATAGGAGAGTGCTGAAAATAAATGGCAAATATTTGAAGAAGTATAAGCCAACATTGCAAGAAATAAAAATAGAAATAGAATAAAATTGCAAACAAAAGCTTGTCTTCGCCAAACAGATGGCGTTAAGTAACATTACATATGAAAATGCTGAAATGCTTAAAGTAATAAAATTTCCTATTTTTTATTACAAACTACTGTTGGAGGAAAGTTGCTTTGAGTTCGAAAAATTTCTTCTTTTGAAGCTGAATTCGACGTTCGCAGAGACTTTTGCTAACAGTTAGTTCGTCAATTTCTCTGTGGAGTTGTTGGGCTGTTTCGGCATGTTGAAGACCCTTCTAAAGCTCCCTGTCAATTTCTTCTTGGTTGGGCTGTTGGAGGCTGGCTTGACGTTCCTTCTCTTGGAGGATCTTCTTCTGAAGTTCAGCAATCTGAGCTTGATAAGCCTGGATGTTGTTTTCGCACTCAACAGCAGTTTTAGAGTAATCTTCAGAAAGCTTGTTTAGCTCTGAGATTCTTTCTGTCGAAGAGGATACAACATTCCATTCTGAGACTTGTTCCTCAGATTTGGCTGTGATGTTCTGAGAAAATTCTTTTTGACGAACCAAGTCAGCACTTACAGAATCAATCATAGACATCAGGTCCATCACCAGACGACTCTCTTCAGTCGAAGCCTCCAGGAGATTGGCTTGTTTTAGGAGTTTCTTCAAGTCATATTGTGCGGAAGGGTTTTCATCCAGAGTCCCAAATAAGTCCACCCCAAGGATTTTTGTCTTAATTTCAGCCATGATAACATTGATTGGTTGAATTTCAGAGGTAGCCCCTGAAGCTGTGGAGCTGTTGTGGGAAGAGTCTTGAAAGTTGTACCTGGAGCTGAGTAAAGCTTTTAGATATTCCAGAGGCTTTCTTACTTTCAAACTCTCAATTTCCTCATGTGACAAGCTTGTCGAACCCGTATTTAAAGGGGTTTCTGCTGGAGTTTCTGTTGGAGTAGGAACAGTTTGGGTACTTCCTCCAGGGTTCAAGTTTGTGTCTGGTTGCTTCGACAGATCATCTTCTTCTTCGACAGTTTCCTTATCAGCCTCTGTTGTATCAGTTGGCCCTTGAGGTTGTGCATCCGTGTCTGGGGCAGTCTTTTCAACTTCTGTTGTATCAATTGGCCCTTGAGGTGGTGCATCCTGGTCTAGGGCAGTCTTTTCTTCCACAGTAAAATCTGGACGAAGAGGAGAATTATTTTCAGAAGACTCAGAGTCACTGATGTCGAAATCGCCGAAAGTCTGAGGGCCATAAACACCAGCATCTGGAGTGTTTTCTTCCTGAAGTCGTTCAGCTAAAGTCTTCTCAGAGTCAGAAGGGATAACCTCTTCTCGAACCTTAGAAGTTTCTTCGACATCAATGATAACCTGAAGCAAACAGAAAAGGGAGGTTTAAAATAAGAAACAATGCAGTTAAGACTATGAATATTGGCAATTGAAAATAATACCTGAGGAATCTCAGTGTGAGTGCTTGAATCTCCACTTTTTTCACTTCTTGAAGGGATTTTGTTGGTTGGACTAGTAGGAGGAGTTCGTCTATGAACTATGGATCTTTGGGAGGCCATTGTCTTTATTCTCATGCCTTTGTTTCTTTTCAGAGGTTGAGGCTCAGGAGACTCATCCTCAGACTCTTCGACACTCACCTCTTTTTCTTCTTGTTTTCTTTTTTTGGCTGGGGTGCGAGTTACCTGAGGTATGCAAAAAGAAAACGTATTCAGTATAGAGAATATTGGAACTTATATAAAAATAAAAATAAATTGAGGTGTCGTTATTGGTCGAAACCTTTTTAGCTATGGGTGATTTTTCGACTGGTTTTGAGGAGGTCCCTTCACCAGGAGTTTTCTTGATGATTCTAACAGCTGAAAGAGAAAGAGTTGGATGAACATTGATATAAAACATGAAAAGAGTTAGAAACAGGGAGAGGAATTTAATTTCTTCGACACCTTCAAGAATAGTTTCTTCCACACTGACATGTTCTATTCCAACATGAAGGTGCCCAGTGAAGTTGCCCAAATAATACTTCGTCGGAATCACACGTTCGGCAAGTTTTTTGCTGGACTCACGAAGCAGCTTTAAGTGGAATCCACACACAAACCAATCTGGAAATGGAGGGCACAAAGCCACACCAAATTTTGCAGAAGGGAGTGGGGGAAACTTTGGGGGAAATGAAGTATAGGCAAAGTTGTAACGTGCATGTGGTGGAATGTATGAAGGCACCCCCAACCTGTCCAACTTTTCTGAAAATTTTTGTTTTAAAGTCACTGTTGCTTCGCCTATGGTTCGACGAAGATCATTGGGCCTGTAAATAGTTTCAATATATTTTTGAAATTTTTGAATTTCTTTGATATGCTTATCTGTACCTTTCTTCTTCTTATCCTGCACAAAAGCAAAGGCATTCGTCAGGAGAGTGTTGAAAGTTGATACATCAAAGAATTTGTTAATATAATACTCCTTCCACCAAACGTCGAAGTCTTCAGTGCATAAGAAGTTTGGTCGAAATATGGTGGGGTAGACCTCCAAAGATGCGTCAAAATATTTGTTGTACAATTCTAAACTTCTCTCAAAATTTTGAAATGAGTTGTAGAACAAAATGGAGCCTTTCTTGTGGTAGATGGGTTTTGTCTTCGTCTGTGTTAGCCCAAATTGCCTAGCCACCAGATTAGGTTGATAGACAATGAGAGAGACTTTAGTGTTGTTAAGACTGTGATGGGAGAAAAGGTGTCTTGGCATAAGGAAGGCCTCCCAGATGGATATGTAGGAGTCTTCTTCTTTTTGGTTTTCCACTGGGAGTTGTCTTGTGAACCACTTGGGACCCACAGTCCTGTTGGCAAAAGGTGCCATGGAAGGAGTAAACTTGTAACGTTTGGCGAACATCATTATATAACCAGTGAAGGCTTGTCGAATACCTATACTTTCGTCAGTAGGTGTTAGTTGAACTAACCTAGGCCATTCGACGCGCCTGTCTTTCACCTCTTCTTCGTCAACTGGCATCTTGATAGGGATGCAGGCTTCGAAGGTGGCGTTCAGCCATAACTGTAAGAGCCAGAAGGGACCTGTAAGACTGATGGTTCCTTTTTCCTTGAGGGTTTTTAAGTTGCTCACACTCTCACTCAGAGATTCATAGAGATTTGCCAGAAGCAATTCACTTAGACAAAAAGCAACTCCATTATGAAGTTGATTAGCCATAATAATATAGCTTCTGGCAACCTAGAGTGATCTAGTGCAGAAGACGAACTTGGCTAACCACGGAATAAGAAAAGCAATATGTTCTCTGTCGGACACTTCCTCCATGCCTTCGCCTTGGTGATGAGCAATGAATACGGAATAGCCAGCGTGCTTGGTGTCGAATCTTATGGGATCTTTATTTAGGTGTTCAGGATTAAAGATTTCTCCTATGGGACTAAGGCCAGTAATGGCTGCTATGTCGAAAAGGGTAGGAGTAACCATACCACAGGGAAGATGGAAGTTGTTGTAGGTACTATCCCATAAATATAAAGAAGCTAGCAGCATATTCTGACAGTAGCGGGGACCCTCTTTCGACAGCTGAATCAGGTCGTAAATGCCAGACTTCTTCCAGAATTTTTCCTTGACCTTTTCGACTCTAGTGAGCCAAGCTAAATAGTCTGAAGGGTCTTTTGTTAGGGGAGGGCTCATAAAGATCCTAGTCTGATTTAAGTATGACAAGTCTAATTCTGTCGAAGCTATGGGGATTTCAGGTTTCTTAGATGATGTTTCGACAGTTTTAGGGGTCTTACTAGCAGCTATTGGTTTAGAGGCAGAATAGCAAGGATAAAAATCCTTTAAACGATTTGGGTCAGCATTAGGATCAAAGATGGGACCTAACATTGCATGGTGAACTCCAGAGACCAAGATAGGGATCATTACCTGAGATTTGTAGATACTAGCTTTTTCCCTCTCATTTGGAGGTTCTTGGATGTATTGTTGTTGTTGCACTTGCATGGGTCCAGACAGTGTGTGAGCAGGAGGGAGGTCAGCAGTCTTCTTTGCTTTCTTAGCGCTACGGTCAGCAATGTTCTTTGGGGGCGCCATTGTTATGGGAAGCTTGGAGTTGGAGTAGCAGAAAGCTTTAAAGGGGTTTTTAATGGAGGTTTTTTCTTTGTTAAGGGAAGAAAAGTTTGAGAGTGAAAAAAGGAAGAAAGGTTTTAGAAGTTGGTATTTATAGAAGGTGATAGAATATAAAAAATAAATAACAAAAGAAAAAGAAAAGACTTTTCAGTTTAGGTCATGGGAGACATGCGTTTGATCAATGGTGTTGATTAAAGGTGACGGTTGGTAGGAAGCACATGATTTAGCTAGAATATAGGGTTATGGAAGATTGTGTAAACGTGGGCTAGACGTGACGGTTTTCAGAAAGTGGAAATCATAGTGTTTCCTTGGGACTCAACAAAGTCACTTTATAATTAATGAGACTGACAGGGTGTCAGAAGTTATTTCGATAGCAAATGATATTTCTCCAAACATTAGTCGAAAACATCTTTGCTGGGGGGCAATTTGTAAGCTCATAATTTCGACACTTTGAAATTTGAAGACATGAAATCATTTCTTTTCAGAGGATGATCAGTAGATAGGGAAAAGAAGAAGTGAAGATATTCAGGAGATGTTGGCAAGGTTAAGAACTCAAAGTGTTTCGACAGGAGGACAAGTAGTATTCTGGCAGGACAAGTTTGGAAAATTGTTTATAGCTGGGCATTTGACAAGATGAGTGTATCTTTCGACACTTCGACAGAGGAGAGTTGTTTGACAGAAGCATTATTTGGCAGAGTTTGAAAGGGTTTTTTCTTCTTTGAGATTTCGACAAATGAAGAGGTGCAAGGATTCGTCACCAAAGGGAGGAATTCAAATTCAAAGATTACAACCTTTGGCAGTTAGACACATGGAAGTTTCAGAGAAGAAAATTGCATGCAGGCTGACATTTGTCATTTAGTTAGAATTTTCCCGTTCTAGGCAGTTATTTTGTTTGTATATAAATAGGATAGTTTGTGTTTAGAATGTGTGTGTGAAAACTTATTCAAAATCCTGTAAATACTCTAAGTACCCAGTGTGAGAGAAAATGAGTCTGATATTTGGAACAATGTATGTGTTGAACACCATTATTCTTTCAAGTTATTTAAATTATTAGTGTGTTTCATCAAGTTATTTTATCTTCAGTTTTACTTACTTTTCTGCAAAGTTTACATTATTTCGCCACTTTCTCACTTTTGTTCAAACTTTAAACTTTAATTTTACTTTAAAAATCAAAGCAGTTAGCACTTTGACATTATTAACAAAACAAACCACAAATCGTTCATAATACTAAGAGTAATTCGACAAAACAATTGCACATGTGTCCTAGGACTTGTTTGGTTGGTCCTGCAAGTAACCCAGTTTTCTGAGAGATTGGTTAACCAGAGGTTGTTCGTCAGAAATCACAGCGAACACCTTGTTCATTAACTTTTGCAATTCTCTAAACGACAATAATCCAAATTTTTCCTCTTCTGGAGTAGAAAACCTCACTGATTTACGAAAACAATTAATATGAACATAGTTATACTCTAACCAGTTCATACCTAGGATCACATCCATCCCAGTTAACGGCAAACACACCAAATCAACATAAAAGTCTCTATCAAAGATAGACAACGAATAACTCAAACAAACTAGAGAATTAGTCACTGATCCCTTAGCCAGAATCTCTACGACCATTTCCCTATTCATCTTAGACAACTTAAGACCCAACCTCTTAACACAATCAGCAACAATAAAACAATGGGTAGCACCCATGTCAATAATAGTAATTAAAGGGATATTATTAATGAAACACATACCTCTGACGAGCTTGTCCTCATTAGTGGTCTGAGTCCCAGCTAAAGCGAACACTTTCCCTCAAGACTTTGCTTTCTTCGGCTTCTGGCACTGGCTACCAATATTCACTTCTTCGCCACAGTTTAAACAAACCATCTCTTTATACAAACAACAAGATATCGCATGCCCAACTTTTCCACAACGGAAACAATGCTTCACCTCAGTAGTGCACACATTACTATTTTGTCCCGGTTGCCCACATTTAAAACAAACAATACCAGCATGAGCATCTCCCCACTAGTTATCTGACCCGAAGCAACTTTCTGCTTACCCTTACAAACTGGAGCATCATAAGGCTTGCCACGGTTCTGTTGATTCGTACCTCTCCGGTCAGTAACAATCTTGTAATGAGTATTATTATCTTCCTCGAATATTCTGCAACTATCCACCAGATCAACAAAAACACGAATCTTCTGATACCCCACAACCTTCTTAATCTCGGAGCGCAACCCGTTCTCAAACTTGATAAACTTCGAAAACTCAGCAGTCGCTTCATCATGGTGAGTATAAAACTTTGACAACTCCATGAACTTCGCAGCATAATCTGTTACCGACATACTTCCCTACTTCTGCGCAAGAAGTTCAATCTCTTTCTTACCACACACATCTTCAGGGTAATACTTCTTGATAAACTCCCTATGGAAAACGGCCCAAGTGATCTCTTCACATGCATCTTCGAATCTTTCTCTGGTCTCCAACCACCAGTTATCAGCTTCAACGGCCAACATATGAGTTCTATAACGAACCTTCTGTGCTGGAGTGCAATCCATCACGTGAAAAATCCTTTCAATTTCTTTCAACCAAACCAATGCAGCATCAGGGTCATACTTGCCCTTAAAGGTAGGCGGCTTCTCCCTCTGGAAAATTGCAAAGGTACGAGACTCATCATTCCCGCCAGCATTCGACATGTTTTGCAAAGCCTGAGCCATTGCTTGCATTGCAGCAACCATCACAACATCATTTATTCTAGCCATATCAACTTAACACTACAACACAACAAAAGTTAGAACCACATAACAATACTTTAATGCTAGACAACTATGACTCGACACTTGGTCAGACATACCAACCAAGCTCTGATAACACTAATGTAACACCACATTTCTACCCGAATTTATAAATTAAATCAGAGTTATAAAATTTTATCAACAAACATGGATGACACATTTTTCCAACTTTTAAAATCAAATAACAACTTCAATAATATAATAACTTCAAAAAACAATGCAGAGGATCGACATGTTTCAACTCTTAAACAACTTCGAATAAATTAATCATCAAAATAATCTCAACTTGGTTTTTCAATCATAAAACGACTTAAAACTAATTCATAAACTTAAACAAAATCATAAAGGCAAAACAATCGTTTATCCCCCGAAGTGCTACGTATCAGAGCGACAAACCCCAACTCGAAGCTACTAAGTACTGGACTCTTCGTTACCTGCACGTTACCAATAGAGGGCAACATTCAAACAGAAGGGGTGAGATATTGAATAACATAAACAGGATACGATAATCAATATGTAAACGAGATAGTAATATAACACACCAAATCCTACAGTCAACACACAATCTTGCAACCAACAACGGATAACAACGTAAATAATGCAACGTGAATGCAAATTAACTTAAATATGCATGTGGTACCATTTGGAGTAAACTCCCAACTTAAACATTTCCAGGTTATCGAGGCATCATCAACTTATTTGCTAATCCAGGCCAACTTGAATCGAGCATACACACCAAATTGAAATATATACATGTATGCAACTATGAATGGCATACAATAACAACAACAATATAATCATCAACTTATAAACATAACGACTTGAACAACTCAATAACATGAATTAACATTGGTCATAGGACCTACATCATATTAATCTTCCCAAAAATCGGGACAACAAAGCTTATAATAACTTTAACACCATTTCAATGTGAAAACGACAATTTACGACTTCATCGACTAAATTACTAAATTAATTATTTTAAACTCTCAAATCTACTATGAACAAATTATTTTATCTTTACTTAATTCTAAGATCAATCCAACTTGAAACGGATGCGAAAAATGGTCGAATCGCCAAAAACCACATTTTTTCGCACATGCCCTACTCATACGTGTATGGCCTCCTTCATACGTGGATGGCCTTGACTGATACGCGTAAGGCCTACTGTAGAGGTAAAATCATGAATGTAAGCTATTATTTAACTTAACTCAAAGTAAACAAAGTCACCACCGCGCTTTTATTTTATTCCAAGAGGAAAAGGATAACAAAGCGAATAAATCCTAATGAATCTAAAAGCAAAAAGAGCTAAAGAAACACATAAGAGAAACAGGTAAGGGGATAGATTACACAATTTGAAAGTTTTACGCACCTAAAATGTCTATGGTACTCCACGGGAGCCCTTTGAAAAATTAACCGCTTTTGGTTCGAAAAAGGTTTGCTAAATGAGAGTGGAGGGATGGGAAAATAATTTGTTTTTATTAATTTTGTGTTTGGAGAGGTTTACAACCTCATTCCTATGTACCCACAAAGTGCAATGCGAGATCAAAACCTCGTATTTCATGGTACAAATAGTGAAAAGGGTTGGTTATGATTAATTTTATTAAGTGAAGAGAATTTGTCATCTTCAAGTGGATGGCCAAACAAACTACCATGAGAATGAAGGCATGGACTCATACATCATTATGGGGAGGGCGCCAACTCGGATAAAATCGATGAGTATGCCACTAAACCCCCACAAATGACAAGAGACTCAATTACATCAAACTACAACCATGGAGATTGAAAGACTTTCACCCGACTAAAGAATAATGACTCTTAATTGGCACTCTTTTAAAGAAAATAAACAAAAGTGCACAAAGGCACAAAACAACTTGAATGAGTTTGATTCTTTTTATTTTTTGAATTAAGGTCAACATGAATAGATTTATTGATTTTAAAAGAAAAGAAAGAGGTTAAAAGTCCACTTGACAAAGTCAAGGTTTTGTTTATTAAAAAGGTGATGATTTTAAAAAAAATGGAATCCTTTGAAAAAGAGAGATGATTTTGAAAATTAAAGAAGGGATGGAGATGAATGGACTATCCTAAAAAAAGAAAATAAGGAGATAAGGGAAGAAATATCTAACCAAACTTGATGATACTTCAAATTATGAGCATAAGAGTTTCGTCCTTATAAGCTAGCAAATGGCCAAATAAAGGCAAGTTCCAACTTCATGAAGATTAAGGCAAAGGAAATGTGTCCTAAGAATCTAAGTCCAAATCTTCATTCCAAAGGCAAGGATAGTAACCAATAATCCGCAAATTAAAGTCACAAGTTTTTTAGAAGTTTAATCCTTTATTAATGTTTTTGCATCCAAATGGACAAAAGGAAAATCAACAAAACAATAATAAGAGCAAATAATAAACATGATATGGATGTATAAAGCATAATAAAATAAAGGCAATAAAAGTGCAAGAATTTAAATGTTAGTAGCAAAAGCAATTAAAGTGCAAGAATCTAAAATATTAATATTAGTAATAGTATAATATTTACATATAAAATGGTATGGTATATTAATCAACCACAACCAAAAAGAGCAACCAAAATCGAAAGGCAACCGGATCCGCTTAGCATCTTACACTATAGCGATTAATCAAGGAAAACCAAATCGAATTCAATGAAATTTGAAAGGCGATTGGGAGACACAAAGCACCTATGCATCAAACATTCATAAGTATCGATTCTTAATGCAATATGATTAACCACTTTAGGATTACGCGACCAACAAGAGGTCCGGTCCACGAAAGTGCAAGTACCCAATTAGATTTTTATTCTGAATTAGGGACAAATTTAAGACTATGTTAAGCAATCACCGAGTAATTTACGAAGTAATTACCCTACAAATGATGCCGGCCACCACCAATTAAGGTGTACAATGTTAGTGCTAATGCATGCGAGATAAACAATATGTAAATCGCTATCCGGACGCAATACCGCACAAAACTAAAGATGAATACCAAATTGAGCCGTACTCATGGTATTCTTCCATCCTTAAGTTCAATCACTCATCATGGTGGATTCAAGCATGAAAATGTATCACTAATACAAAGTAACTTAAATGAATTGGATAATCCCCTTCAAGGTTGTTTGGAATTAATGAACATTAACCACTCTAATCTACACCCAAAGTTCATTGAATTAAGGAGAAATCACTCCCAAAAGTGTTGCCCAAGGTAAAAATAAAAAGGTGGAAGAAGAAGAAGAAAGAGGAACTAAAAGTGGGCTTGAAACAAACCTAAAACACCATTTTGACTTGTGTTAACCGGTTAATACAAGAAAATTTTGCATAAATCTAAAGTTGGTTAACCAGTTAACAGATTTACACTGTAAATGGTTAACCGATTAACGTTTAACCAGTAGCATAAAAAATGCAGAAATTCAGCATGATCCATTTTCAAAACCCTTTTCAAACACTTGGTGATCATGATCTGAATTCGCACGAATTTGTTGGCTCTTCAAAGCTTGGTGAATGAATGAAATTGTGGTCCTATTAAAATACTTTAGGTATCCGAATTTGGTGGAATGGAGCTTGCTTTGGTAATTAAAATTAGGCTTGGTAACTGCAAATTTGGTGGGAAATGGAAAATAATGGTGATTAGTGAGGGTTTATGGTAGGAAATGATCAAAGTGATGTAGAGAAATCAGAGACCAATGGATCTAGAATTTTCCAATTATATCAATGATCTAATGGTGCTGAATTTGAATAAAATATTCAAATTTCACACTTGTTAGCCGGTTAACGCATATAGTTAAGTGGTTAACCAAGCCAAAATTTGAATATTTATTCAAATGTGATTGCTTGGCTGTTGTGGCCCGATTCTTTTTGTACGGCGAAGAAGGCATGGAAATAAACACATGAACCTTGAAATTCCTTGAATGCATCAATTAAATTGTGAAATCCTTGATCAGATAATTTTGAATTATTTGCGGATCAACTTCGACTTTTATCTGTGAAATTTTTCTCGATCTTCAGGACTGCTATTTTTGGCATTTTCACACGGTTCCTCTTCCTGAAAAAAGTTAGTGAAAGAAAATAAAATATTTTTGGATTTTGATTAATGGTTAGTAAACATAAACAAATAAAGAAATTAAAAAAAAACACGGTGATCCCTTGTGAGGCATAAATCTACACCCAAGAAGAACCGAGCAACCAGTGCGATCTTGTTTATTTGTAAGATGCAGATGAAAATGCAAAGAAAACTTAGGGAAAAAATTAGGGTGCTACACCTACGTATGAGGGTCTTGTTACACATATTTCCCTGCTTGATATGCGTAACACCAAATCTGTTACGCAAATGGACAGAAAGCCTACAATTTCAACTTTTCTATGATTTCTCATATTTTCACCATTCATTTCAATCTTAATTGGGTTTCTACATCAATTTTACTCTCAAAAAAGTCTACAACCATTCATCTATCAATTCCTATGGTTAACTTTTACGAAACCTAACTCCTTATACACGAATTCTGCAACAACAGTCCAACAACAACACAGACAACAGATGCAACAACGAATATATCAACAATACAACAAAAACAACATGTCTTTCAACAGATATCAACACGAAATCAATTGCAATAAATCATACCAAAACACAGCAATGAATTTACACGAAAAAACCAACCTACATACAATCATCTAGTCCTAGTTATGTAATTTGAACCCCACCCTTACCTTGGATTGAAGGCAGCTCGAATTCACCGCAAAAATTTCCACGAAAATCTTTTACCTAGCCTCTCCTTGATCTCTCTCTAAGACTTGTTCTTCCTTCTCTCGCCAAATTTTGATTATGCTCTTTAATTAGGTTTTAGCATTGTTTTTACTAAACTTAGCACCCCTAACTTACTACTCTTACACCACCAAATAAGACCAACTTAATATTATCTTAATAATACCTATTTTATTTTATTCAACTTAATTAAGTTACTTAAACAACCCAAACACAACATAATCCCGCAACACAAACTTAACTTAAACGGCTTAAACGACTTAACGACAAGGACGACAAAACAACACATAACAACTTATAATAGGGAAAAATACGCAATAATATTTAATTAAATTAATTAATTAAATACGGGCGTTATATTCCTCTTGCCCATTCCGTTTCGGGATGATGTAAGAAGTACACATCCCATTGATTAAGACTTAGGTACACTCACATATGCAAACCTCAAAGCAAAAACTCATAAAAAAACATTGAACAAAGAATAAGCGTCTCTCCTTCGGGACTTCTTTTATCATCACCTCTAATCATAACGTACGAACTTGCTCCTACTTGTCACTTTGCAAGACGGTAACACACTCGTTCCAAACGATCCTGCATCACCTGAGCATTATCATAAGTAGTTCAAGCTTATAAAACACAAAACGTTTTCCTCCTTAGTTAGGGGAACTACTATGTCTCTGATCCTCATTTCCCGATGAGGTACGTAGGCAGTGGGGTAGGGCCTATTCGAGCATTCTTTTATTTCCCTTGTATTTTCCCCCTTTCTTTTCTTTTCTTATCCAGTTTTAGTCATTCTTTTTGCAGCAACTTCATTCTTTTACCCTTTGAAACAGTCTTTTTGCAAGCGTGGATCCCGTCGGGTACAACGAACAACCTGATGTGCTAATACCATCCTAGGTCGTAGCTGACTCCCGAACCCAGTTTCTTTGGTTTGTAATACTTTTTTCCTTTCATTTCTTCTTTTGGTTTGTGTAGCATTACTATTCCCGTTCCTCTAGGATAAAAATGCCTTGCTGGCGGCTCTACGCTTTTCTGCGCCACTTTCGCGTTTGTACCAGGATGGAAATCCAGGGAGCAACATAGAGTAGCTAGATAAGAAATTTATCAGGCCAGGTGTATTGTCGTGGGGAGCTCTAGTATTGTTGGTAAAGAAGTAGGATGATAGTATTTGTTTGTGCATCGATTACCGTCAATTGAATAAGGTGACCATTAAGAATAAATATCCGCTTCCCCGGATTGATGACTTAATGGATAAGCTAGTTGGTGTGCATGTTTTTAATAAGATTGATCTGAGGACAGGTTACCATCAGATTCGAGTGAAAGAAGGGGATATTCAGAAGACTGCATTTAGGACCCATTATGGACATTATGAGTATGATGTGATGCCTTTTGGAGTGTCTAATGCGCATGGTTTATTTATGGAGTATATGAACTGTATCTTTCATTATTATTTAGATTAGTTCATTGTGGTGTTTATTTATGACATACTAATTTATTCTAAGAATGAAGATGATCATAAGGAACAATTGCTTTGCAGGTGTTGAAAGATAACAAGTTGTTTGCTAAGTTATAGAAGTGTGAATTCTGGCTTGATAATGTGAGTTTCTTAGGTCATGTTATTCCTGGTGATGGTATAGAAGTGGACCCTTCTAAGGTAAGTGTTGTGTTGCAATGGGAACCTCCGAATATTGTAACGGAGATTCAAAGTTTTTTGGGTTTAGTAAGTTATTATAGAAGATTTATTCAAGGGTTTTCGAATTTGGCGTTACCGTTGACTCAATTGACTAGAAAAACTCAAGCATTTATTTAGGATGCAACTTGTGAGGAAAGTTTTGAAGACTCAATTGACTAGAAAGACTCAATTCACTTCAGAGTTTTGGAAAAGTTTACAAGAGGCTCTAGGTTCAAAGTTGAAATTGAGTTCGGCTTATCATCTGCAGACAGACGGTCAGTCTGAGAGGACTATTCAAACTTTAGAAGATTTGTTGAGGACTTTTATATTGGAGCGTGGGATACTCATTTTCCATAGATTGAGTTCACATAAAATAATGTTACCATTATAGTATTGGAATGGAGCCATTTGAAGCATTGTATGGTAGGAGGTGTAGAACACCTTTGTGCTGGTATGAAACTGGTGAGAATATGGTGCTTTGACCTGAAATTGTACAACAAACTACTAAGGCAATTCAAATGATTCGAGAAAAGATGAAAGCGTCTCAGAGTAGACAAAAGAGCTATCACGATAATCAGAGAAATGAATTTGAATTTGCGGAAGGTGATCATGTATTTTTTAGGGTGTGCGAATAATAATAAGACTATTTAATTACTATTAATATTATTATTACCTTTATGAAATAATATTAGTAATATTAGAATTAAAATTATTATTATTATTATTAATTGGATTTAATTAAAATAAGGGACCATTTAGTAAAATCTCAAGGCGAGGGTTTTAGAGGTAAATTAGTCTAATCAGAAAATTAGTGGAGAATTAGTCATAATCTTTGTGAAAGAACCAATGAGGCTAAAAGGAGGAAGAACATCTAGGGCACCAATCCTTGAGGAATTCACAAGATTTTTCTTTTGAATTCGAGGTAAGGGGGAGAAAGGATTCTAAATTAGGTGGTTTAACATATTGGGTAGTGAGGGTTTCCTTCCCTCGTAGGATTTTCTATTGTTTGAATGGATATGTGATGAATATATGATTGTTGTTGCAAATTAAGGAATATGATTGTCTGATCTTGATGAATTTCTGATGAGACTTATTTTTGTTATTCTGGTATGTGTATAGTTGATGCAGATTGTTGTTGTTGTAGCAGCACATATGTGAATTTAGATCTAGAACGATAACGAAAAATGAATATAGTAATTTAGATGAAACTATTGATGTGAGGTTATTATTGGTGATCTATGTGGTACTATTGATGTGTTTTGATCGGAAGGATCGTGTAGATGTATAATATGGTGAATTATACATGTGTATGCATTTGCCTGATCTTGCATACATTGTTGTATTATTGTAGGGATGATCGTGCCGGATGGGCGAATACGATTATCTGTACTCTGTAACGGAGAATGATGGGATAATCATTGTAGGATGGGCGTATGTGATTTGTCGCTCCCACCAAATGACACCCAGGTCAGAAGGGGTACAGACGCGAACGGTCGGCGAAAGAGAAGAAATGAATAGAGTCGCCAGCTAGGCATTTTTATCCCGAAGGAAAGGTAATACTACATAAACCTAAGAAAAGAGGGATAAGACGGTTGCGAACCAGAGAGACTGAGAAAGGGGGTTGGTTACAACCTGGGAAGGTATTAGCACCCAGATTGTCCGCCGTACTCGACGGGATCCACGCTTAAAAGATTTGTGTTTTAAAGGTGTAGTGTCAGTGCAATCTTGTGTATCAAAGCTGGAAAGAATGCAAGTGTCAGTGTAAAAGAAATGTGATGTGTATAAGAGAAGTGTCAGTGTAAAAACAAAAGTGGAATGCTCAAGCCTATGAGGCTTAAAGAATAATACTGGAAGAGGGGGGAATATACAGAGACTTTTGTTCGATAACTGTTAAGTTATGCCTACGTATCCTCTTGTGCAATGAGGAAGTCAGAACACCGTAGTTCGACCCAAAGAGACTGAAAGATAAATTGACTGATGAACTGCTTACTTGTCTATGCTCAAGTGTATGACCTGTCTGGCTCAGGTGCAAACTGTCTTGCATTAGACGGAAGAAGCAAGTTCTCGTTTGTGAGTGAATGAGATGAGAAAAGAATCCCGAAGGAGACGATTATTGTTTGTTTTTGTGTTTTCAGTCTTTTATTACTTTTAAATTTGTCATAAGTTAATGAGCTTAAGCCTAAACTAATGGGTTAGTGAACTCATCACATCCTCCCTCTGATTAGGGGTAATGAGAATACCTTAAGTGTGAAGTAAGCACCTCACACTTAATCACCATGATGTAGGGTTAAGATCATTAACCTACTTGTGATTATTTAGATGTTTTTGTTGTTTTTGTTTAGTGTTAAGTAATGAGTTTAAGCCATAATCAGGGATTTAATGGACTCATTACACCATCCTAATAGAAGGATAATAGATGAGAACATTTAAGCTGAGAAAGACTCCTCAACTTAATCCATGATTAGGGATTAACCTCATGACAAAACAAAGTCTTTATTAAGTGGATTTTAGTTAATGATAAGATTAAGAAGTGGATTTTATGGTTTGTAAGACAACTTGAGGAGGACTTGTCCATTAACACTAGGGTTAGTCCTTCTTAACCAATTAAGGAAGAATTAGAACCCTAATGCAAGGCCCAAGTTACAAGCTTGATGTCTTGATGATTATTAAGTGGATTGATTAAAGGATTTAAACACATTAAGGGTTTAACACTTAGGATTAAAGTTATACACTTCATCCTAATAGAAGGATGCAGGCATAAGCTTAATCACAAAGCCTTAAAGCCTTTAGGGTTTAATCCTTGATTATGAGATGAGAGGAGAAGACTCAAAAGAGACACCAAGATAAAACTAATAGGGGGACTAAATCAAACCCTAATTATTATCATGCTTGGTCATTCCTAGGGTTAGTGAGGCTTAAGAGAGAAAGATCTTCAGAGAAACCACCAGGAAGGAAGCAGATGAAAGGAGGAAGAAGCAAAGAAAAGCAAAACAACTTGCTTCACTTAAGAAGACAAGTTGCTTGAAGAAAGAAAGTAGGAGATGAACATGAATGAGCAAGCTCACTCAAATACACAAGGTAAAATGCAGCAAAGATGCAAGAGAGATGAGAAGAGATTGTGAGAAGTGAAGGCAAATTCACTTCTCAAAACAACTTACCACCTGAAAAGTTAGCCAAAAGAAATAAAATGCAATGCAAATGAGATGAAATGTCATGATGCAAACCAAATTTAGAAGCATTTACATGATGTTAATGATGCTAAGAGATGATACAAACATGAGGCAAGACATGAGAATGATCATACAAGGCAATGGATGCAGATGAAGCATGTTTTGAACCATGAATGTACATGAAAAGTTATGAAATGCAATGGACATATAACATGGCAAATGAAAGATGCAATGATCAAACATGATTCTAATATGTCCTAAGATGTATTATGAATCATGTGGATGCATAAAATGTCATGGCAAGTCATTGGATGCAAGCAAATGAAAGATGGATGCAAAAGAAGGCACAAATTAGGGTTATATGCATCATGCAAAGCAAAAATTCAAAACCAGAAGCAAATGACATGATAAAAAATTGTAAATGCAATCAAAGATACCCTAAACCTATACAAGCTCACTGCCCAAAGGAGGGGATCCAACTCTTAACCTAGGGCAAGTTCTGAATTTCCTAAGATTACTAGGGTTTTAAGGTACCTCATCAAGAAAAATGCTAAACAAATTGAAAATGCAAGATCAATTCAAACCAAATTTATCCTATAAACTACATACTATGAAGAGTGCAATGCAAGAAGAATCATCATCAAACTCTCAAGGGTTAGGCAGAAAGGATTTTTCAAAGGTTGAACCAAAATATTGCCTTAAAATGAAATTAATTCCAATGAAAATGATCAAAAGACATCAAGAACAAAAAATAAATTTGGTTTGAGGGTTTGATAATGTTTCTAAATGTTTCTAAATGCAATGTGAATTTTTTGGTGATTTTTAAATACTTAAATGCATTTTTAATTAATTAATTTTCATTAACTAATTAAAAATAAACATTTAAATGATTTAAAAATAATTTTTAATGCAAAAAATAAAAATAAAAATATTTTTGGGTTTTAAAAATTAATGAAATCTTTGACAAAATTTTTCATAATTTTTAAGTGATTTTTGCTATTTTAAATAAAATGTATAAGTAAATGCAAATTAAATGAAATAAAAATTAAAATAAATGGAAGTATGCACAATGGAGGGATCAGATGCAATCTGGGCTTGGAGGGTTTGACTTGGCGCGCAATCCTACGGCCCAAGTTCAAACCTGGCTAATTTAAGTTTTATAATTAATTAAATTGGATTTAATTAATTAATCAGGGATTAGGGTTAAATGACAAGATCCTGGCCACACACACGCGCGGGAGTCAACTCCAGTCCACCTCATCTACGGTCCAAATTCAAACTCTCATTAATGACGCTGCTAAACCTAATTAGGGTTAAACAAATTCAGACGGCCGGAACAGTGTTCCGGTCGTCTTCTCCGGCGAAACCAAAAACCTAGCTTTCTCTACAGGTCACCATTCTTCAAATTTCTTTCACCAAAATGATCTCCTAATCATTCTAAACCTAAACCCCCACTTAAAATCCATTTATTTTACCTCATAAGCATGAATCGAAGAAAAATATAAAACACGGGCAAACTTTCAGAACAACATGAAATGGTCATTTCTTGCTCCTTTTCAATTCTAAATACATCTAGATGATCAGTGCAACATGTAGATTCATTTTGTAACAAGAAAATGAAGTTCTGAGAAAAAAGTTCTTAGGTTATACCTGAGCTGGAGACCTTCGAAAGTGAGCTTTCAGAGCCTCCTTCTTGTGCAAATGGTCTCCTTTGAACCTCCTGAGGCTAATGGAATGCTTGAATGGGGGTGAAAGTGGCTAGTTTGAGAGGTTCAGTTCTGATATGGCAGAAAATGAGGTTCTTGTGTGTTGTGTTTTAGACCATTGTGAGGGGTGGGATTTGTTCTATGGGTGATGTGTGGTTGATTGGTGAAGGAATTATTGAAGTTTGATGGTTGTGTTGGGAGATTCGAAGAGGGAAAGGTTTTGACAGTTTTTTGTGTATGCTGCAATGTGGGAGGATTCAGCTTGTGTATGGTATGTTTTTGGGTTGCTTGATGTCCACATATCATACTCTGGTTGGACAGAGAGTTGGTGGTGGCACTGTGGGATTGATATGGGCAAAATGCAAGAAAGTCAAGGTTTGTGTACTCTAAGCATGGCTTGGGTCAGAGGCAATCTTAGGGCTTGTCCTGCCTCAGCTTGAGTCAAGGAAGGCCCTTGGATCAAGAGAAGACAGCTGGGTGCATTGGATCACATGTTTGAAGTGTTTTTGCAATATGGCAACTTGTTACATTTCATGATTTTTGGCCATGTACATGTGATAAGTCTTGCTGAATTTTTGGTGTGAGATGTCTCATGAGGTTATGGCAATGTTTTGAAACCAGCTAGAGATCATACAATCCCTTTGAGAATGATTTTGCAAGAAATCCTCCTTTTGCATTTTCATGAAGAATGGCTTATGGTTACTTGAAACTCAAGGCATAGAAATGGGAAATTCTTTGGGACAAACTGAATTTTAAGTCATGCATTGTGTTTGTATGATGATTAGAGGTCACATTGAAGTCACATAAAGGCTTGCCATGAGAATTTGCAAGTTTTCCATTTTGTGCAAAAGTGAAATTTCAATGATTTTATCCAACTTTGCAAGGCCATAACTTTTGATCAAAAATGAATTAGGACAAGTTCTTGTACTTTTTGAAAAGGGAATGATCCATTCTACAACTTTCATGACCAAAGTTTTCTCCTTTGAAGCATTTTTGAATCAAAAAGAAAGGGTTGAAAAACTTTCCCAAAATGGCAAGTTTCCATTACAAGTCATTTTCCCAAAAAGGCAACTTTGCAAATGGCTTGAAATTCTTCAATTTTGTGAACTTCTACCATCTTCTATGATAAAATAAAGATCATACATGCTCAAAATGATGAAGAACACCCTTTGGTTGGGTCATTGGGGGCCTCAGATGCCCTGATTTTGCACTGCCTTGCCCAAGAAGTCAACTCTTGATCAGATGCCTTCCCCATTGAATTTCTTCATGAAAATTGATATGCATGATCCCTATACCATATAGAGACCAATAGAAACAAGAATGACCAAAAAATTTGGAGTTATGGCCTTTGAAACCAAAACCCTAATTCTAGGTCATCTGTGCAGTTAAACCTGGCTCTGCTTCCATGCCTTTTTCAGTCCTTGTGATTTTTTTTTACTTCTTTGACCTTGTGAGGATGTAATATGATGCTTGAACATACATGGACCCCTTTGAAGTGATTAATGACCTTTGGAGTGGCTCAAATGGCTCTTGGATTGCTCAGATCACAAACCCTAGATGCAGATGACTTTGAATCAATGCAGTGAAGCAAAAATGCAATATGAGATGCTATGATTGAACTTATGCATATGAAAAGATCACAAGCCATGGTGTGAATGGGTGAGGGCAAATTTGGGGTGTTTACATCTGCCCCTATTCAAACATGAGTTAGTTGTGCAGGATGTAAGCGACGGGCTTAACAGACAAACAAGATAACTTGTGGTTGAATACCAAAGACAGTCCAAAATTTGCACTCACAGAATGAAGAAGAAAAGGGATATAGATTGTAAAATAAAGTGTAATTATAAAGTGCAGGCGACGGAGAACGACCGCCGAGCTGAGGACGACTGCTGGGGATGAAGCAATGACGGGGACGACCGACATGCTGGGGAAAATGCGGGAAATGAAGCAGTGACGGGGATGGCCGACAAGCTGGGGATATAAGAGATTATGATGGGGACGACCATCAAATAAAGATATAAGACTCTCTGGGGATTTAAAGGTAAATGTTGGGGACGACCATCAGGCTGAAGAGGTAAATGATGAGGTATGGTCATCAAAGGTGAAGGACGATCATCTGGCAGGGGACGGCTGCTCTATTGGGGATAAGATGAGGGACGGTCATCTAAGGTGAAGGACGATCACCTGGCAGGGTACGGTTGCCAAAAAGTATCGCGACATAGGACGAATGCCGGATAAAAAGGTCGACGATGGGGACGGCCATCGGATGAGCATGATGAAGGACGATCATCAAGAGGTGAAGGACGATCACCTAGCAGGGTACGGCTGCTCTGAAGGTATCATGACATAGGACGAATGTCAGATAACAAGATCAACGATGGGGACAGTCATCGGATAAAATGATGAAGGACGATCATCAGGAGGTGAAGGACGATCACCAAGCAGGGGACGCCTGCTGAAAATATCACGACATAGGACGAATGTAGGATAGAAAGGGGTTCTAATGAATAGAGACTCCACCGGGGATGATGAAGGACGATCATCAAAAAAGGTGAAGGACGATTACCTGGCAGGGTACGGCTTCCGAAAAGGGTATCATGACATAGGACGAATGTCAGATAAAAGAAAATAAATCAACAAGATTTGTTGGGACTCTTCTGGGGAATAGTAGACACAGACGGGTGTCTAAATCCCAGAGATGAAGGTATAAGTGTTTGACACGGTGTATAGATTAAAGATGCGGACGAGCATCCTTAAGACTATGGTACGGACGGGTATCAGGTAGAAACAAACGCTTGACGCATGTTCAGAGATGATGATACGTACGAGTACCAACTGGTTAACAAAGAACACGGACGAGTGTCGAATCTGAGGGGATTTAAGTGGTATATACAAGATACGAACGGGCATCTGCATAAGTGAAAGGTATGAGTGAGACACAGACGAGTGCTCAACTTGCTGGGGAGAGCATGACACGGACGGGTGTCGGAAAAAGTGTATTATAAGCGAGTATATGATTTACAAAGTGTTTAAGCAATTGTGTTGGGGATGTAACACGGACGGGTGTTAGAAAGAAGTGTATAGATATATGTAAACATGTGTTGTGAGTGCGAAGGGGACGCTTTGGCTTTCTGTTGGGGATATGACACGGACGAGTGTCGAGAAGCGCTTGTAATATATGAGTGGTCTGTTTGTAAAGAATGCTCGGGCGACTTTACTGGGGAATGGTGACACGGACGAGTGCCAAAAGGAGTGTGTATCTGTAAGGGAAATGCTTTGGCTCTCTGCCAGGGAATTTTGGGAAGTTTCTTGTATATCGTTGATGGATTGTCAGTATTTGCAAGTGTTTGATTCAGAACATGGCTTATGATCATGCAATATGTTTGATTTTTGCCGTAATGCTCCGTATTAGACGGAATGCTACGCTCTGTGGGAAATATGATGAGAATGCTATGATTATGCAAAAGATACCGATCCGGAATTCGGATCCCGCCGCTGTGGAGATCTCTGGCTGATCTGCTTGCAGTGGATGTCCCAGCTGGGAACGAGATCATTAGTAGATCTGACATATACGACTCTTCATGGGGAAATAGGTCACTGATAGACCTATATTGGTAATGAGGGACCCAGCTGGGGTTTGTAGAAGCTTTCGTCACTCTGTTATGAGATCTTCAGGCGTTGCTCTTCTGGATAGAGGCCGAAACTCTGCGGGGAGATAGTTCCCTGTCTAGCACTCGGCTGGGGAAGAAGAAAGATCACTGAAAGACCTTCCTAGAGATTTCTGCGGGGGATCCTGCTGAGGATGATACTTGGCAACTCAGCTGGGGATTTGACTACCTTCAGGTGCTGCTCCTTGAAAGAAATGTTGGAGAAGTGGTGCCTGGCAACTCTGATGGGGAGAAGGCATCTCTGGTGCTGCTTGGAAGGTGTGCTGAGGAAATAATGATTTGGCAGCTTACTGGGAAGAAGCTTTCATGCCCCATGTTGCGCTTTGAATTACCTGCAATCCTGTAAAGACAAAGAAACGCACAAGTACCTCGAGGTATCCCTTATTGGATTCCGTCATAGGAGTTTAGACGCCCCCGGGAGTAAGTATATTTCCTGCAAGCATGTAGTTTAGGAAAGACGCATCTGTATTTATGCAATCAATATCTCAAGGACATCGGACATTTTGCAAATGGAAATAAAATGTACGAGACGAAACATGACTGAAAATCTGATTTTATTAATTCATGTGCCCTGAATTGGCATGATACAGTCATGGAAACGGATCTCCTGAAATGAGGAAATCGTTACAAATTGAGAAACAAAAAGATGCTGGCAATGTTGATGACGCTTCAAGGAGCTTTCCCTTTGCTATGACTTGTATGACAATGACGTTCTTCTCATCTTGCTTCCCGAAGAAGGCTGATTCTGACCGATGCTCGAACCTTTCGAAGCTTACCAAGTTGTAAGTGATACAGATGAATTCAGAATGCAGTCGTTCGCTTATTCCCTTATTCTGCGTGGATCGCCCTTTCGGGTTTTCAATCCACCGGGATACCCATTTTTGCCTGAGTTGTCCAATGCGGATTTTCAACTCAGTGGGTGTACATTTTTTGCTTATTTTCCCTTATTTTTGCCCGAGTCTTTTATTCTGTTTTTGACTCGCCGGGATGCCCTATTTTTGCCTGGACTTACATTCTGTTTTTATTTCCAGTGGGTCATTTTTATGCGAAGTATTTTTTAACTGCATCTGAATTCACAGGGGACAGGAAGTCTTCACCATCCATAGTACTGAGCATCAGCGCTCCACCAGAGAAAACTTTCTTTACTACGAATGGTCCTTCATAATTCGGAGTCCACTTGCCCCTGTGGTCTGTATGAGGAGGAAGGAGTCTTTTCAGCACAAGATCTCCTACTTGGTATTCTTGGAGCCTGACTTTCTGATCGAAGGCTTTCTTCATTCTTTTCTGATACAACTGCCCATGACAGATTGCAGCCAATCTCTTCTCTTCAATCAGACTCAGTTGTTCGTATCGGGACCGGACCCATTCTGCTTCATTCAGCTTAACATCCATTAGTACTCGCAGGGAGGGTAATTCAACTTCAACAGGTAGGACCGCTTCCATACCATACACAAGCTGATACGGTGTTGCCCCGGTGGATGTTCTGATTGATGTTCGGTACCCATGCAAGGCGAATGGTAGCATTTCATGCCAGTCTTTGTAGGTAACTACCATCTTCTGCACAATCTTCTTGATATTCTTGTTAGCTGCCTCGATAGCGCCATTCATCTTTGGCCTGTAAGGAGAAGAATTGTGGTGTTGGATCTTGAAGTCCCGGCACAGTTCTGCCATCATTTTGTTGTTCAAGTTGGAACCATTATCAGTAATGATTCGCTCGGGCACTCCATACCGACAGATGATATCTCTCTTCAGAAATCGGGCTACCACTTGCCTTGTAACATTTGCATAGGAAGCTGCATCAACCCACTTGGTAAAATAGTCAATAGCAACCAGGATGAATCTGTGGCCGTTTGAAGCAGTCGGTTCAATCTTGCCGATCATATCAATGCCCCACATGGCAAAGGGCCATGGTGAAGACATCACATTCAAAGGATTCGGAGGTACATGCACTTTATCCGCATAAATCTAGCATTTATGACATTTTCTGGTATAAGCACAACAGTCTGCATCCATTGTGATCCAGTAATAGCCTGATCTTAGCAATGTTTTAGCCATTGCATGCCCTCCAGCATGGGTACCAAAGGATCCTTCGTGCACCTCGTGCATTAACAGGTCTGCTTCTGTCTTATCGACGCATCTGAGGAGTACCATATCAAAGTTTCTCTTGTACAGGGAACCATCAGTATTTAAGACGAAACTGCCAGCTAGCCTTCTTAAAGTCTTCTTATCATTGGAAGATGCCCCAGGTGGGTATGTCTGATCCTCCAAGAAGCACTTAATGTCATGGAACCAAGGCTTATCATCCTTAGCAACATCTGCTGCAAATACATATGCTGGTCTGTCAAGTCTGGATACTGATATCCGAGGCACAAAGTTGGCAGCTTGAACTTTGATCATGGACGAAATGGTAGCCAGAGCATCTGCAAACTGATTTTCATCTCGAGGGATATACTCAAGCTTGACTGTAGTGAAGAAGGTCAATAACCTCCTCGTATAATCCCGATAAGGTATCAGATGATCTTGGTGGGTGTACCATTTGCCGTTGGTTTGATTAATTACCAGAGCTGAATCTCCAAACACAGTCAAAGTCTTGATCCTGAGGTCAATGGCTTCCTCAAGACCCATAATACAAGCTTCGTATTCTGCTTCGTTGTTAGTGCAGTTGAAAGTGAGCTTTGCCGAGAAAGGCATGTGAACTCCTTTAGGTGTAATGAGTACTGCACCAACACCACGACCATTCATATTAACAGCCCCATCAAACATCATAGTCCATTCTTCCTCTGGGTCAGGCCCTTCGGTGTGAACAGGCTCTTCATGATCTTTTGCTTTTATGAACATGATGTCTTCATCGGGGAAGTCAAATCTCATAGGCTGGTAATCATCAATGGGTTGCTCAGCAAGATAGTCAGACAATACACTGCCTTTGATGGCTTTTTGAGATGTGTATTGAATGTCATATTCTGTGAGGATCATTTGCCATCTTGCAACCTGTCCGGTAAGTGCTGGCTTCTCAAATATGTACTTGACTGGGTCCATCTTTGAGATCAACAAGGTAGTGTGGGTCAACATATACTGTCTTAGTCAGCGAGCAGCCCACGCTAAAGCACAACAAGTTTTCTCGAGCAGTGAATAACGTTGTTCACAGTCGGTAAACTTTTTGCTTAGGTAGTATATTGCATACTCTTTTCGACCAGACTCGTCATGCTGGCCCAGCACACACCCCATTGACTCTTCTAGTACTGTTAAGTACATGATTAGAGGTCTTCCCTCAACTGGAGGCATAAGGATGGGAGGCTCTTGTAAGTATTCCTTGATTTTGTCAAAAGCCCTCTGGCAGTCTTCGTTCCACCTGACCGTTTGTTCTTTTCTTAACAGCTTGAACAAAGGTTCACAGGTTGCCGTAAGGTGAGATATGAACCGTAAAATGTAGTTCAATCTAACCTAAGAAACCCCGTACTTCTTTTTCAGATTTTGGTGCAGGCATCTCTTGAATGGCTTTGACTTTATCAGGGTCAACTTCAATCCCTTTCTCACTTACAATAAATCCCAGCAGCTTACCGGATCGCACCCCGAATGTGCATTTGTTGGGGTTTAACTTCAGTTGGAATTTCCTCAGACGCTTGAATAACTTCAACAGATTTACCAGGTGGTCTTCTTCTGTGAGGGACTTGGCAATCATGTCATCCATATAACATTCAATTTCCTTGTGGATCATGTCATGGAATAACGTTACCATAGCCCGTTGATAAGTGGCACCAACATTCTTCAGTCCGAATGGCATCACCTTATAACAGAATATGCCCCAGGGTGTGATGAAAGTTGTCTTCTCCATGTCTTCAGGTGACATCTTGATCTGATTGTATCCTGAAAATCCATCCATGAAAGAGAATACCGAGAACTGAGTCGTGTTATCAACCAATACATCAATGTGAGGTAAAGGGAAATCATCTTTCGGGCTGGCTCTGTTCAGGTCCCGGTAATCCACACACATCCTCACCTTGCCGTCTTTCTTAGGCACAGGTACAATATTAGCAACCCACGGCGGATAGCTAGTCACAGCAAGGAACCCGGCGTCCCACTGCTTTTGTACCTCTTCTTTAATCTTCATTGCCATATCTGGGCGAGTATGGCGCAGTTTCTGTTTTACCGGTGGGCAATCTTCTTTCAGAGGCAGCTTGTGCATGACGATATCGGTGTCCAACCCTGGCATATCCTGATAAGACCAAGCAAAAACATCCACATACTCCCAAAGCATGTCAATCAGTTGTTCTTTTACTGAATCTTGTAGGCAGGCCCCGACCTTAACCTCTTTTACGTCCTCTCCCGTACCAAGATTAACCGTTTCGACCTCCTCCTGATGAGGAGTGATAACCTTTTCCTCTTGCCTTAACAACCTAGCTAGCTCTTCAGGCAGCTCATAATCTTCTTCAACCCCTTCATCAGCTTGATTGATTGGATTGTCAAAGTCATACGAAGCCATAACAGTGTTGTTGTCAGTGCAGTCTAAAAGGCACTCTCTGCAAGGGTTTAGATTGTTTATTTTAGTGATCAATTTTAATCTTGTTTAGAAAAAGTGAAATGAAGTTACCATTTTGGAAAACATTGCCATTTTATTTTTGTACAAAAAGAAAAATGAAAAACAGTGAGCGGAAAAGGAAAAGACTCATTTGCAAAAGATGTCCGATATTAATTGATTGATCTGTTTGCACAAAATTACAAGATGGCCCGATTACAAAATGAGTCTTGACATCTTGGGCAAGATGCAAGACTTGATGCATGCTTTAAAATACAGGAAATAATAATTACTCTGCAGGAGTAACCCTTATAATTTCCTGGGAAGACCAGTTAAGGACTTGGCTCCCCGGGGTCCTTGGACGTATCCAGCTCTCCAGGTTGCGGTCGCTTTCCTCCTCGTCTTCCAAGTTGTTTACTGCATCCGGGGTGAGCATTCCCCCGCTGACAAAATTGGGCTCTTTGGCAGCCTCTGATTGATCTTGTTGAGTTGGTTTGTAACCCAACCCAAATCTGTCCTCCTTCTTTTCCATGGGCAGCAGCTTGCCCCAGCCTTGGGCAGTACCCTCTTCCACAACCTTCTTGGCTTGTTGATAAGACGTCATGGAGGTTCCCAGTACAGCAGATGCTTCATTTATGTTCAGGGCCTCAAACCCTTGGCTCATAGTTTCATGGATTTCTCCATCCATTTCTATGTACTTGTACGTAGCCAGATGGCTAACAAAGATGTATTATTCCCCACAGATGGTGATGATCTGGCCCTCCCACTCGAATTTCAGCTTCTGGTGGAGGGTAGACGTAACAGCGCCAGCGGCATGGATCCAAGGTCTACCCAACAAACAGCTATAGGCCGGCTGAATGTCCATCACATAGAAGGTAATTTTAAAAGTCTGCGGGCCAATCATCACAGGCGGATCAATCTCCCCAAGCACTGATCTTTTAGAGCCATCGAATGCTCTCACCACCAAATTACTCGGACGCAATGCCAAGCCATCATATTCCAGCTTCATTAAGGCTTTCTTTGGTAGGACATTGAGCGATGACCCAGTGTCCACCAGTACATGAGACATAACAGCACCCTTGCACTCTAGAGTGATGTGTAAAGCCTTGTTGTGGTTACGTCCCTCAGTTGTTAAGTCAGCATTGGTAAAACCCAGTCCATGACTGGTATTGATATTTGCTACCACGGTTTCCAGCTGATTAACGGTAATCTCTTCTGGCATGTATGCTGCGTGCAGGACTTTCAATAATGCATTCCTGTGAGCTTCAGAACACATCAACAGGGATAATATGGAGATCTTTGAGGGAGTTTGGTGAAGCTGATCCACCACCTTGTAATCACTTCTCTTTAGGATTCTCATAAACTCGTCTACATCTTGTTCAAAAGATGTCTTCTGGGTTTCTTTGACAGCCGGCTCTTCAAATACCACACTCTTTCCCTTTGCTTTGGCAGCAGCTTCTGCTTCGGCATTAGGTCTCTAAGTTTGTGAGGCAAAAAGGCGTCCGCTTCTGGTGAAGCCTCCGCCTCCCCCAACATTACCAATTTGTGAAGAAGAGGTTGAAGAATCCAAAGTGATTTTCTCCCAGTTGCAGTAGAGGTCAGAGCAATAATGCCAAGGTATGGCATTACTGCTTTCATATGGAACTGGACCAGGCACCATGATGGTAACTGGACTGACTGCTGCAGAGGATGGTATTGTGACGGTGTGCGGATCGTAGTAAATGGTGACTGGTGATCTGGCAGGAGGTGCCACTGTTTGTTGTTGAAAGTTGTTGTTTGGAGGAACATTTGATGGATCATAGTAGATGGTGACTGCTGAGATATCTTCGTTAATTTCTGCTGATGTTGTAAAAGATTCTGCTGAATAAATGGGTGATGATGTTGTAGAAGAAAGGGTTGTTGACATTTGATTTGTTGAAGTGATGGGTGGAGCCATTGTTGATGATATTGAGGAATCGGTCGGAATGATTGTTGCTGCAGTTGTAGGGAACTCAGGAGTTGTTGTCAGAGGAATTGCTGGATTTGTAGGCGCCGTTGATGAGATCTGAAGTATACCACTTTTGATAAGACCATCTATGCCACTTCTCAAATTATCACACCCATTGACTACAATGTTGCAATACCCACAACCGAGCTCACACCCGGGGAACATCTGGTACTCTAGAAGCTGAGCTTTAATTTCGACCAGAGGTGTTCGAATTTGTGCAACACTGGTTATCAAGAAAGATGGCTTGTCTTCCTCAATGGCATTAATTCTTGGCCCTCCATGATTGGGCATAGGATTCTTGTTGACATTTGGAGGGGGTACGAAGTTGAGGGCTTTAGAATCCACCAGATCTTGGACATTCATTTGTAAAGCCCTACATTTCTCAGTGTTGTGGCCAGGTGCATTGGAGTGGAAAGCACATCTGGCGTTGACATCATAATTCCTGGGGAGATTGGAGGGATCCGGTGGTGCCAATGTCCTTAATTCAACCAAGTTGAGTTTTAGGAGTTGTGGCAATAAGGCAGCATAAGGCATAGGGATAGGGTCAATCACCCTATTTGCCTGTGATGGTCTTTGCTGAAAAGGTCTTTGTTGTTGATTGTTGTTGTTGTTGTAGGCTCTCTGTGGCGGGTACTGAACTTGCTGTTGATAATGTGGTTGTTGTTGTGGTTGATATGCTGGTTGCTGAGGAATTGGAGCTGGAATAGTGACAGCTGCTACTGATCGGTGGACATACTGAGGTCTGCCCCTATTGGCATGAATGGCATTTGTCTCACCGGATCTTCTAGGTCCCACAAAGGGCTTCCTGGGATTACTGGATGAACTTGCACCGTTATCAGAAATCTTTCCCATTTTCAAAAGGCTTTCAATCCTTTCTCCAGCTATAACTACGTCAGCAAAGCTGGTGGAAGAAAAGGCAGCTAGCCTATCAATATATGTTCCTTGCAGAGTATTCATGAACATGTCGGCCATTTCTCTCTCCGACATGGGTGGTTGGACAGCAGCAGCAAGCTGTCTCCACCTTTGGGCATATTCTCTGAAGCTCTCCCTGGAGGATTGAGACATTCCCATCAGAAGGGTTTTGTTAGGAGCCATGTCCAGATTGTATTGGTACTGCCTAATGAAAGCTTCAGCTAAGTCCTTCCAGCATCTGATAGTGGCTCTGGTCAAGTGTGAATACCACTCTCTTGAAGCTCCAGTCAAGCTATCTTCAAAATAGAACATCCACAGTTTTTCATCCATGGTATATGCTTTAAGTCTCCCCAGAAAGGACTGTAAGTGAGTTCGTGGACAGGAAGTTCCATTGTACTTCTCGAAGCACGGGGATTTAAACTTGTGGGGAATCCTTACCCCATCCACTAATCCCATATCCATTACATCGAAGCCTAAGGAATTTTGAGACTCCAGAGATCTCAACTTCTCAGCAATTTCATCAAACCTCCTATCATAAACTTCATCCCCAGCTCCCATTACAGTAAACTGCTCCTCTTGAGGATCTTCTTGCAAGATCCTGCCTGCAGCAGTGTTGCCTGGTGCATTCCTTGGGATGTTGACCTCTGGGTCTAGATGAGGTCCAAATACTGGTGGGTTAACATGAGGCTGACCTCCCTCATTATTACTAGTCCCTCCAGTCCCAGGATGTGGTTCCTCGGGGTTTTGTCTTTCTACCAATGCTCTTAACCTCTCCTGACTTTGGGCCAGGTTAGTCATTACAGTCATGAATTGAGCCATTTGGTTCCTCATCTCCACTCTTTCATTAGCCATCTGAGTTCTGACCTCTGTCAGGTCCTGCTGTACTTGATCCATTTGGATACCAGGAAGGTTGTTGCGAGTAGGATACCGGTGCGGACGGTTGAGAGGGAACACCCGGCGGCGAGCAATAATTCCTGAGTCACAACAGAGTTAGTAACAAACAAAACAATAACAAATACCTACAAAACAAAACAAAAGTTAGTATGCAATGCAGTATGCTTATTTGTTTTCCACGGTATCTGGCTTGGTTCTTGGTTTTGACCTTTCCAGACCCTGAGGAAGATGCTTTGATGTTGCTTGAGAAAGGAAATCCCAAAAATGGAAACAAACTAAAATATATTACAAATACTGAACAATACATAGTTTGTTTTTACAACACATGCCCTTGGAGGGTCAAAATACAACACAAAATGAAAAGTACATCAAATGAAAACAACAACAATCAAAAAGTCATACATCAAGTCCAAACTCATCCTCCTTAACCTCCTTCAGAAGTGCCTCGGTCACTGGACCAGCTGGATGCTCTGTGATGTTTCTGATGAGGAGATTTCTGGTGGCAATGGCAGTGGTCAGCTTCTTGTGCCTGTCCTGGTCCTTTGACCTTTTCAAACCAGCCCTAAGCTTCAATTCTGAAATCTCCTTCTGGGCTGCCAGCAAAGCTTCCTGTTGTTTCTTTTCATTGGCCTCCAACTGCTCAATCCTGGCCTGAGTTTTCTGATCTTCTTGAGTACGAGCTTCAGTGATCCTGACCCACCTAGCTTGACTTTCTTGCAGATAGAGATCAGTCCTAGCCTTCTGAAGCTTGGCCTCCTTACAGGCATTCTTCAATATTTGTTCTCCAGCTCTTGATTTCTTGATGTAGTCCTCTGTTTTCTCAATCTTGGTCAGATATTTCACCTTAAGCTTCTCCAACCTCTCAATGTCTAGACGACCATCACTCCTCTCCCAGAGGGTTTTCTTCAGAGCTTGAGACAGATTCTCATTCCTTTCCTTCAGCTTCTCAAATTCTTCCAGGATGACAGTGGCTGGTGGCTGTATTGTGGATGGTCCAGGTATATCCTCAATGGTGAAAGGTGTAACACCCACTTTTCCCATTTTCTAAAATAACATAAGTTTTTAGATAAATCAGAGTTTAATTAACAAGTGGGTAGCTACATTTTCAAAATCAACCAAAAGTATAATCATTTATTAAAAACAGCGGAAATATCTTTTTATTCAACAATCGGCAATTCGCCAAATATCCACAAATTCATCGATTCACTTAATTTATAAGTTTCAACAAAATATGATACGTAACTATTATTAACGAGAATAATTAAATAACAAATATCCCCATTTCCCGTGTTACGTATCAGAGCGACTCCTAGGACTCAACCAAACAACTTGTACTCCGAGCATACTCAAGTACCTGAATCATCTGTACTTCCGAAGAAGCACAGACGCAACCAAACAACAAAGGGGTGAGAAAACAATTCAATATATTAACGGTGCAAATAACATCTTACAGGGTAGTCTCACCTCTATACATCAAATACACATCATACATCATACAATTAATCAATATCTCAAATAGTTCATCAACACATGTCATACATCATTAATTCAATCAATGCAAAGTGACCCAATGACACAATGCAAATGCGGTACCGACTCACAATAACGGTTCATCAAATAGAACCCCGAATGCATCGTTAACGTCTCCAACAAGACACGATCATCCCTGCAACCACGATTCTCAACGAATCCCGGATAATCACGTCCACGACATGATTATTCCATCAAATGTATGCGTATGCAGACACAACAACACATACCATATCATGACATACATGAACACATCATGCTTTACGATCCTCATGATCCTCATCAAAACATATATATCACTTCATCATATAAATATCACTAAACACATAGTACACATCAACATAATTACACATGAATACAATCATGTCAACACGATCCTCATGATCTAACACATATCCCATCACATGGGTCACATAGATAGTCCAACAATATTCATACACAATGTCAACACCATTAATATGGTTCACCATTAAGAGTCATGCAAAACAACATAAGCACGTATATTCATACACGCTAATTACCAAATGTCATATCTTATGAATTCCTCATTAATTCCACTCTCATTTATTCCCTATACATATATTATAATACCACACGATCCTCCCGATCCTCACCGCTACCAACACTTACATCATGGGGTCTAAGCAAGACATATAATCAACTATGTTACCAATCATCACGATCCTCTTTGTTTATCACTATTCCTTCATATAATTGTGCAAGACTTATAGTAAACATTTCCATCATCAACATCTTCTAATCGACATATTAATAAGGTTATAATATCCCCACTAATCACATAACACGCATACTATATAACAATACATATATCTCATGTTATTCACAATTATAACAATCTACATATTCATATAATTCAATTAAACACTTAGGATTTCTTATGCGACTAATCATCAAGTCCTATATTCATTATTAGAACATCCTCAAAGTCTTATTTCATTAATATAATCCTACGTTGGAAGAATGAGTCAAATCCACCTTAAAACGGACGAAAAATTACATTTACAGGGGCCTAACACGGCCGCCCGTGTTGCCTGACACGGCCCATGTCAGGTGGCCTGGGACACGCCCCTCAAAATCCACAAAAACTCATTTTCCAGTGCCACAACACGGCCGCCCGTGTTGTACAACACTGCCCGTGTTGTGGCACCTGTACCCCCAAAATTCAGTTTTTTCTAAAACTCACTTTTCTCTCCCAATTTCATACCAGTTCGAATTCTATCACTTATCTCTCACTTTTATCACCCAAAACACTCCAAATATTGTCCTTATACTTATTTTATGCATCTAATCCCTCATTATCTTCTCAACCTAACGTCACAAATTAAATTAGGAAAATTCTAAGTTTATCTTCTTCTTCTCAATTTACATCATCCACAACCACATTTGTGACCAAGTTCTCATAATACACACATCATGGAATTTAATTATCAAACTTCAAGAATATACAATCAATAATCATAATATTCATACTCATATCATGAACTCATCAACAACAATCAAATTCATATAATCCCTAAGAGAGTAAGGACCTCTCAGTTACCCTTTCATGTTAGATCACCAATAAAGAACCCTTTCTCCCCCCTTACCTCAAATTTGACAAAATCCTTGAAAATCCTTGATCTTGAAGCTTTACGATTCTTGATTTCCCTACTCCTTTCCCTTTTTCTCCAGAGCCCTCTTTCCTTCGTCAAAATACGATAATGAGAAAATGTATCGTGTTCTCCCCTTTTCATAACAGAATCAAATTACAACCTTGCCCCTCAAACCTCCAACTTATATTTTATTTTATTTATTAAATAACAATATTATAATAATAATACCACCTCATTATATTATCATTATTTAAATAAAATACCTCATCCACTTATTATTCAAAATACACCATCATACTCTTGATATTTATTTTATAAAAATACTTTATAAAATTGGGGCGTTACAACTCTCCCCCACTTATTTTATTTTCGTCCTCGAAAATAGTACTCAATGGCATCACTTAGATATACTCTTGCACCTGACTAATCACTCCCTTGCCCAAGCCGGCAACTCCGCAACCAACTCAAAACAACAACACTGATGCCAGGACAACCTCCCTAACAACAAGCACCACCTTTATCAATGCTCAACACGCAGGTATATACCTGAAAAAGAACACAATGAAAGTCGTTACCATCACCGTAGGTAACACTCTCCTAATTCCCCATCGTAGGAATTAGTCAATCACACTCGTACCATCACAGTAGGTAACGAGGCGACAACCAGGAAAAACTCAAAATTTCACTCTATACATCCTCTAGATACC
The DNA here is from genome assembly GCA_963966055.1 of Lathyrus aphaca. Taxonomy (NCBI): domain Eukaryota; kingdom Viridiplantae; phylum Streptophyta; class Magnoliopsida; order Fabales; family Fabaceae; genus Lathyrus; species Lathyrus aphaca. The sequence goes on along the minus strand of OZ014523.1, from coordinate 202,139,341 downwards.
ACAACATTGATAACGGACTAACCTATTAGTTTCCTCTACCAAAACAACATGATTATAATCCATCAATGACAGACATACATCACATATATTAATATCTTTGTATATCTCACAATCCTCGATGTGTAGATAACCTCTTACCACTACCCATCCATTCCGGGATGTCCAATAGTCTCAATATCTCAACAGGTCTTATTATTCAATATATCGAGTCTCTACTAACCATTTATGTATAAGCAATTACACCAATTCAATCTTCCACTGCGCACTTTGATTACTCGCAACTATCTATTCCATGAAATTCGCATTCTAACTTTAATCATCTCCAACCATCATCACAATTACAGTGATAATTCCCTTAGCATATTTCAAAAATCCGAATGCAAGTCCCTTAATTGTTAATTTACTTCCAACTCTTTAACCATTAGTGTAAACATAGGAAAAATCATCGACTTCCTACCTCAAACCTTCCAATTATCTTAGTCATCCCATCATCCCCCTTTCCGATCAAATAAATAACTGTGTTCATGTGATTACCAAACACTTCAATCTTCAATCATAACAACAATACTATCGGATATTCCCATAATTTTACTCTCATCCATTTTCAATTCATGGGTAAGATAGATACCTCCATAATTCTTCCCTCATCGTATAATACCAACTATGAATTTACGATCCAGTACTAATAACTTATCCACTTATCACATCATTATCCAACATTCTATCCACAGCTTGTTAGAATCAAACAAAATCAGACTACAACCGTAGCTAACTCCTATTCCGGCTCTCTAGCACCTTCCTTCACCACCCTCTTCTCAACGAACAACTTATCTTTCGTAAATTATCTGAAACCATAGAATACTAACTTGGAAAACTTTTCACCAACCTTAACAACAACCAACTAAGTCCAAATACATCCTAATCTCTTATATCCCACTCTTTTCCATCATTGTAGATCCATATCTACTTCGGACAAACTCTTTCTCATACCTTTCTCTGAACAACTCAATCTACACCTGCTCATAAAAATTGTCCTCGACAACTTAGTATATAACTGCATCTTTTCTAATTCTCATATTTCAATTTCCAATATTCTCCAAATCCTTTTTCTCTACTTCCATTATAGACAAGAACATCCAAAGGTTACCATCTCGAAATTATCCAAGCCACTTTGAAAGGCACCATTCATATTCCATACTTACCTTAATACATACCAGTCACTACTAGCTTCTAAGCAATATTCATGACTATCTCATAGTTTCACATTATGCCTACTCCCTCGTTGGATTATCCTTCCAACGTTCCAATTCCACATTAATTAGACCATGAATTCATAAATTCCAGAAAAATAAATATTGTACACTCGTTATTTTACTTTTGTCTTAATAGTCCAACACATACAGTGATACTTATATTTCCATTGTTTCATCCCATAACTCACGGTTCACCATTTCAAACACTTATGAAACTATCCATACTCTGTTGTATCAACATACACCATACTACTAAGGCAATAGCTCAACATCACTACATTGTGCAGACACCTGGTTATAATTAATTCCCACAAAAATTGTACCTTCGTAGTTTCAAAAACTCATCCACCTCTTATCATACTATGCCAAAATATAACTCAATACTTACTTCTTCAATCTCCATCCCACATCCTTCAACGTAGTAAATTCATCCAACATGATCTGTCAACATCTAGTTCTTATTACCACATTCCTCTTACTCTAGGCTTGCAAAATCCCAACTAACTCAAGGTTCTGGTAGGCATGACTACCCAACTCACAACAACAACAATACTACAGATGAATTCCAGCTCACTATTAATCCTTTATCAATCAAATCCAATTTGTTCCCATTTCAATTGTGAATTCTCATATTATTCATTAATCGACATGTAACTTCATATCCTCATTTTTTATATCAATAACACCGGAGTTTTCCCATAAGGCACCCTTGCTTCCACGATTCCTTATAACTAAACCTCTAATATATCTTTCAAAACACCATTATAATTCGTACTCTACAGATGGTCCATCGATGTGACCTTATTCCCAATCAATGTCATCTATGCAACCAAATCAGACATCGGAGTCCTTTCTCAAAAGTTCCGCTACATACCCAGTAGATATAACGTTCAACTTTTCATAACTATTCATTCCCAATTCACTTCCTACTCACCGAGGAGTAACCATTAGTAATATCTAATCAACGTAATCAATACTTAAATTCATCTCTTTTATGGATACCGGAATCTACATCTACTCCTTTATACTACTAATAGCTCTGGCTCAACTCCAAATGGTCTACTGAACATACTATCTCGGCTGAAAGATATGTCTTTTGCATCCAACACAATTCCGCCTACTATTAGCAATGGATTGAGGGTGATCAGTTCCTCAATTTGCCAATAGATAGCCGACAATCATGATGGCCATAAGTCACATTTTCCAACTTTAATAGCGTTCCTTGCTTCTTGCGAACTAAGTTGCTTCACGAGCGAGTCCTTAGTCAACGTCAACCTTAGTAACCTCTGCCACACTACAATTCCAACACACCACAAGCCAACTCTCAGGAGAAGAAATAACTCCTCCCCCACTTAATTTCAACAAACATATGCAAACAAACAACTAGCAAACAAGCAAGTATCGATAGTGTTTAACACACATATCGTATACTCTGGGACAAACGACACGCGACAACCTGGCCGAACGGACCGACCTGCTCTGATACCAATTGTAACACCCACTTTTCCCATTTTCTAAAATAACATAAGTTTTTAGATAAATCAGAGTTTAATTAACAAGTGGGTAGCTACATTTTCAAAATCAACCAAAAGTATAATCATTTATTAAAAACAGCGGAAATATCTTTTTATTCAACAATCGGCAATTCGCCAAATATCCACAAATTCATCGATTCACTTAATTTATAAGTTTCAACAAAATATGATACGTAACTATTATTAACGAGAATAATTAAATAACAAATATCCCCATTTCCCGTGTTACGTATCAGAGCGACTCCTAGGACTCAACCAAACAACTTGTACTCCGAGCATACTCAAGTACCTGAATCATCTGTACTTCCGAAGAAGCACAGACGCAACTAAACAACAAAGGGGTGAGAAAACAATTCAATATATTAACGGTGCAAATAACATCTTACAGGGTAGTCTCACCTCTATACATCAAATACACATCATACATCATACAATTAATCAATATCTCAAATAGTTCATCAACACATGTCATACATCATTAATTCAATCAATGCAAAGTGACCCAATGACACAATGCAAATGCGGTACCGACTCACAATAACGGTTCATCAAATAGAACCCCGAATGCATCGTTAACGTCTCCAACAAGACACGATCATCCCTGCAACCACGATTCTCAACGAATCCCGGATAATCACGTCCACGACATGATTATTCCATCAAATGTATGCGTATGCAGACACAACAACACATACCATATCATGACATACATGAACACATCATGCTTTACGATCCTCATGATCCTCATCAAAACATATATATCACTTCATCATATAAATATCACTAAACACATAGTACACATCAACATAATTACACATGAATACAATCATGTCAACACAATCCTCATGATCTAACACATATCCCATCACATGGGTCACATAGATAGTCCAACAATATTCATACACAATGTCAACACCATTAATATGGTTCACCATTAAGAGTCATGCAAAACAACATAAGCACGTATATTCATACACGCTAATTACCAAATGTCATATCTTATGAATTCCTCATTAATTCCACTCTCATTTATTCCCTATACATATATTATAATACCACACGATCCTCCCGATCCTCACCGCTACCAACACTTACATCATGGGGTCTAAGCAAGACATATAATCAACTATGTTACCAATCATCACGATCCTCTTTGTTTATCACTATTCCTTCATATAATTGTGCAAGACTTATAGTAAACATTTCCATCATCAACATCTTCTAATCGACATATTAATAAGGTTATAATATCCCCACTAATCACATAACACGCATACTATATAACAATACATATATCTCATGTTATTCACAATTATAACAATCTACATATTCATATAATTCAATTAAACACTTAGGATTTCTTATGCGACTAATCATCAAGTCCTATATTCATTATTAGAACATCCTCAAAGTCTTATTTCATTAATATAATCCTACGTTGGAAGAATGAGTCAAATCCACCTTAAAACGGACGAAAAATTACATTTACAGGGGCCTAACACGGCCGCCCGTGTTGCCTGACACGGCCCGTGTCAGGTGGCCTGGGACACGCCCCTCAAAATCCACAAAAACTCATTTTCCAGTGCCACAACACGGCCGCCCGTGTTGTACAACACTGCCCGTGTTGTGGCACCTGTACCCCCAAAATTCAGTTTTTTCTAAAACTCACTTTTCTCTCCCAATTTCATACCAGTTCGAATTCTATCACTTATCTCTCACTTTTATCACCCAAAACACTCCAAATATTGTCCTTATACTTATTTTATGCATCTAATCCCTCATTATCTTCTCAACCTAACGTCACAAATTAAATTAGGAAAATTCTAAGTTTATCTTCTTCTTCTCAATTTACATCATCCACAACCACATTTGTGACCAAGTTCTCATAATACACACATCATGGAATTTAATTATCAAACTTCAAGAATATACAATCAATAATCATAATATTCATACTCATATCATGAACTCATCAACAACAATCAAATTCATATAATCCCTAAGAGAGTAAGGACCTCTCAGTTACCCTTTCATGTTAGATCACCAATAAAGAACCCTTTCTCCCCCCTTACCTCAAATTTGACAAAATCCTTGAAAATCCTTGATCTTGAAGCTTTACGATTCTTGATTTCCCTACTCCTTTCCCTTTTTCTCCAGAGCCCTCTTTCCTTCGTCAAAATACGATAATGAGAAAATGTATCGTGTTCTCCCCTTTTCATAACAGAATCAAATTACAACCTTGCCCCTCAAACCTCCAACTTATATTTTATTTTATTTATTAAATAACAATATTATAATAATAATACCACCTCATTATATTATCATTATTTAAATAAAATACCTCATCCACTTATTATTCAAAATACACCATCATACTCTTGATATTTATTTTATAAAAATACTTTATAAAATTGGGGCGTTACAAAAGGCATCCTAGAAATCTGAGCTCTAGCATGGGACCATTCATAGTACTGAGCTGAAGCCACATTATTGCACCTTCCAAGAATAGCCATCCCTTTTGTCTGGATGTTGTCCCAAGCCCAAGATGCTTGTCTGACAACAGCTAGATTAGGTTTTATCTCACAATACAGAGTCTCAGCTAAGTCTTGCACTCTAGGAGGGTGAACCAAAGCATAGCCCAGTTGTCTCTTAAACAGCAAAGGATTGTAGTTGATGCAACCCTTCACTCCTACTAGAGGTACATTGGGGTACTGCCCACAGCTAGTGATTATGTCCTTGCCCTTGGTGCTCTGGGTGCACCATCTGATGTCATCTGAAGTCAAAGCAATAAGTCTCTTAGCCCAATTCTTCTGTTGGTGAGGATTCAGGAAGGCATCAGTCCTGGGTAAGTGTTTGAGCAGCCAAGTGTGAAATAGAGGAGCACAACATCTCACCAACTTTCCTCTTTGCTTCTCATTCCTCTGATGAATGGAATAATAGAAATCTCCCAGAAAGGTGGGTACTGGGTTCCTCAGAAGGAAAAGATGAATGGCATTCTTGCTGATAAACTTGGGCTCATCTGCAAATAGTATAACCCCATATATACTGAGGGCTAACAATGCACAAACTGCCCTCCATTCTCCCAAAGAGGCCTTCAGGATGGCCTGAGAAATATAGAAATCTAAGTGTAAACCAGGGATTCCAGCTTTTGTTGTCATGTTCTGCTCAATCAAAGTAGGTTCCAGGTATAGTGCCTTTGCCACTTCTCCATTGCTGGGAGAAGTCATCTCTGGGTTGAAGGGGACACCACCCCTGACAGGTACTCCAATCAATGATGAAAATTCCTCCAGCAGAGGTCCTAACTAAAAATTCTGGAAAGTGAAGCATCTCAAAGGAGGGTCATAAAACTGTAGGCAGGTGTGGATCATACTCCTCTGAGAAGGGTCCAGGTCCATAACCATATCAAGGATGCCTCCATAATGCTCTCTGAATAATGGGATGTGGTCTGGAGTGATAAGTGACTAGACCTGTCTGATGCCAGTCAGCACAGGCTCAAAGAAATGGTATGAAATGTTGCTCTTCCTGGGTGCCATGGCTGCTGATGAAGAACTGGAGACAAGTGCTGATGAAGATCAAGACTGGAACTGGAGATGAGCCACTGATAAGCTGATGATGAAGGTAACTGAAGCAAACAACTGATGAAGATAGCTGAAGTAGATAACTGATGAAATAGAGGTCAATGCAGATGAAGGGGTCAAAACCAAGCCAGATGTAATATGGATACCCTGAAAAACAAATAAACAAATGTTAAATGATGCAAATGATGAGTATGCAAATGATATGCAAGGGTTTGTGATCAAGCTAGATCTGATTACTGTCTTGATATAAGGTCAATGTATGTTCAAGAAGTCCAGATGGAGGTTCAGAAATCCAGTAACCAAGGTGGGGGACTCAAATAAAGAGTCACATGTCCAGGGTTAAATCACAAGAACTGTCCAAAGTGAAGCATTCTTAATCAAAACAAAAATCAGGGTATGATGTGGCCAAGGGTTCCTGCAAACCTGTAAACAGCCCAACCCCCTCACAGGTGGTGTTCTAGAACAAGGATCCTCAGACTTGGATCAGTTATGAGAAGTGTAAACACTTCTAACCCGGAGGTACAGTGTTTACAATAACCATAAAGGATCCTCCTCTAATTCACCTCAGTTTCTGAAGGTCAAAAATAAAGGTCATCCAGACTTAGCAGGCTTCCCAGATAGCCCTAGCACTACAGGAAATCTGTAGCACAGAGTTCTCAAGAAGAAACCCACATCTGAACCGTGTTTCATATTCCCGCACCAGACCGAAATGGAATGGGAAAGAACATGAACCACTCTAGCCTAGGTGTCACTCAGGTCCCAGGTATAGGACCTCAAACTCTCAATAGACCCCACCCACCAAGACAGAAGAACAGATCCCGCAATGATAATGACAGTATGAAATATGAAAAACTGTAAAGAAAGCAATAAATAAAGTTGTACATAAAGCAATAAATAAAGCAACTATATAACACAATTAGCACATAACACCCCAGTAAACACAAATCAAACAAGCGCTAGGAGGAACCCACAAAAAGAACCAGAAGCCCTGGTTACAGTATAAGGCTCCCCAGCAGAGTCGCCAAGCTGTCGCTCCCACCAAATGACACCCAGGCCAGAAGGGGTACAGACGCGAACGGTCGGCGAAAGAGAAGAAATGAATAGAGTCGCCAGCTAGGCATTTTTATCCCGAAGGAAAGGTAATGCTGCATAAACCTAAGAAAAGAGGGATAAGACAGTTGCGAACCAGAGAGACTGAGAAAGGGGGTTGGTTACAACCTGGGAAGGTATTAGCACCCAGATTGTCCTCGTACTCGATGGGATCCACGCTTAAAAGATTTGTGTTTTAAAGGGGTAGTGTCAGTGCAATCTTGTGTATCAAAGCTGGAAAGAATGCAAGTGTCAGTGTAAAAGAAATGTGATGTGTATAAGAGAAGTGTCAGTGTAAAAACAAAAGTGGAATGCTCAAGCCTATGAGGCTTAAAGAATAATACTGGAAGAGGGGGGAATATACAGAGACTTTTGTTCGATAACTGTTAAGTTATGCCTACGTATCCTCTCGTGCAATGAGGAAGTCAGAACACCGTAGTTCGACCCAAAGAGACTGAAAGATAAATTGACGGATGAACTGATTACTTGTCTATGCTAGAGTGTATGACCTGTCTGGCTCAGGTGCAAACTGTCTTGCATTAGACGGAAGAAGCAAGTTCTCGTTTGTAAGTGAATGAGATGAGAAAAGAATCCCAAAGGAGACGATTATTGTTTGTTTTTGTGTTTTCAGTCTTTTATTGCTTTTGAATTTGTCATAAGTTAATGAGCTTAAGCCTAAACCAATGGGTTAGTGAACTCATCACATCCTCCCTCTGATTAGGGGTAATGAGAATACCTTAAGTGTGAAGTAAGCACCTCACACTTAATCACCATGATGTAGGGTTAAGATCATTAACCTACTTGTGATTATTTAGATGTTTTTGTTGTTTTTGTTTAGTGTTAAGTAATGAGTTTAAGCCATAATCAGGGATTTAATGGACTCATTACACCATCCTAATAGAAGGATAATAGATGAGAACATTTAAGCTGAGAAAGACTCCTCAACTTAATCCATGATTAGGGATTAACCTCATGACAAAACAAAGTCTTTATTAAGTGGATTTTAGTTAATGATAAGATTAAGAAGTGGATTTTATGGTTTGTAAGACAACTTGAGGAGGACTTGTCCATTAACACTAGGGTTAGTCCTTCTTAACCAATTAAGGAAGAATTAGAACCCTAATGCAAGGCCCAAGTTACAAGCTTGATGTCTTGATGATTATTAAGTGGATTGATTAAAGGATTTAAACACATTAAGGGTTTAACACTTAGGATTAAAGTTATACACTCCATCCTAATAGAAGGATGCAGGCATAAGCTTAATCACAAAGCCTTAAAGCCTTTAGGGTTTAATCCTTGATTATGAGATGAGAGGAGAAGACTCAAAAGAGACACCAAGATAAAACTAATGGGGGGACTAAATCAAACCCTAATTATTATCATGCTTGGTCATTCCTAGGGTTAGTGAGGCTTAAGAGAGAAAGATCTTCAGAGAAACCACCAGGAAGGAAGCAGATGAAAGGAGGAAGAAGCAAAGAAAAGCAAAACAACTTTCTTCACTTAAGAAGACAAGTTGCTTGAAGAAAGAAAGTAGGAGATGAACATGAATGAGAAAGCTCACTCAAATACATAAGGTAAAATGCAGCAAAGATGCAAGAGAGATGAGAAGAGATTGTGAGAAGTGAAGGCAAATTCACTTCTCAAAACAACTTACCACCTGAAAAGTTAGCCAAAAGAAATGAAATGCAATGCAAATGAGATGAAATGTCATGATGCAAACCAAATTCAGAAGAATTTACATGATGTTAATGATTCTAAGAGATGATACAAACATGAGGCAAGACATGAGAATGATCATACAAGGCAATGGATGCAGATGAAGCATGTTTTGAACCATGAATGTACATGAAAAGTTATGAAATGAAATGGACATATAACATGGAAAATGAAAGATGCAATGATCAAACATGATTCTAATATGTCCTAATATGTATTATGAATCATGTGGATTCATAAAATGTCATGGCAACTCATTGGATGTAAGCAAATGAAAGATGGATGCAAAAGAAGGCACAAATTAGGGTTATATGCATCATGCAAAGCAAAATTCAAAACCAGAAGCAAATGACATGATAAAAAATTGAAAATTCAATCAAAGATACCCTAAACCTATACAAGCTCACTGCCCAAAGGAGGGGATCCAACTCTTAACCTAGGGCAAGTTATGAATTTCCTAAGATTACTAGGGTTTTAAGGTACCTCATCAAGAAAAATGCTAAACAAATTGAAAATGCAAGATCAATTCAAACCAAATTTATCCTATAAACTACATGCTATGAAGAGTGCAATGCAATAAGAATCATCATCAAACTCTCAAGGGTTAGGCAGAAAGGATTTTTCAAAGGTTGAACCAAAATATTGCCTTAAAATGAAATTAATTCCAATGAAAATGATCAAAAGACATCAAGAACAAAAAAGAAATTTGGTTTGAGGGTTTGATAATGTTTCTAAATGTTTCTAAATGCAATGTGAATTTTTTGGTGATTTTTAAATACTTAAATGCATTTTTAATTAATTAATTTTCATTAACTAATTAAAAATAAATATTTAAATGATTTAAAAATAATTTTTAATGCAAAAAATAAAAATAAAAATATTTTTGGGTTTTAAAAATTAATGAAATCTTTGACAAAAATTTTCATAATTTTTAAGTAATTTTTGCTATTTTAAATAAAATGTATAAGTAAATGCAAATTAAATGAGATAAAAATTAAAATAAATGGAAGTATGCACAATGGAGGGATCAGATGCAATCTGGGCTTGGAGGGTTTGACTTGGCGCGCAATCCTACGGCCCAAGTTCAAACCTGGCTAATTTAAGTTTTATAATTAATTAAACTGGATTTAATTAATTAATCAGGGATTAGGGTTAAATGACAAGATCATGGCCACACACACGCGCGGGAGTCAACTCCAGTCCACCTCATCTACGGTCCAAATTCAAACTCTCATTAATGGCGTTGCTAAACCTAATTAGGGTTAAACAAATTCAGACGGCCGGAACAGTGTTCCGGTCGTCTTCTCCGGCGAAACCAAAATCCTAGCTTTCTCTACAGGTCACCATTCTTCAAATTTCTTTCACCAAAATGATCTCCTAATCATTCTAAACCTAAACCCCCACTTAAAATCCATTTATTTTACCTCATAAGCATGAATCGAAGAAAAATATAAAACACGGGCAAACTTTCAGAACAACATGAAATGGTCATTTCTTGCTCCTTTTCAATTCTAAATACATCTAGATGATCAGTGCAACATGTAGATTCATTTTGTAACAAGAAAATGAAGTTCTGAGAAAAAGTTCTTAGGTTATACCTGAGCTGGAGACCTTCGAAAGTGAGCTTTCAGAGCCTCCTTCTTGTGCAAATGGTCTCCTTTGAACCTCCTGAGGCTAATGGAATGCTTGAATGGGGGTGAAAGTGGCTAGTTTGAGAGGTTCAGTTCTGATATGGCAGAAAATGAGGTTCTTGTGTGTTGTGTTTTAGACCATTGTGAGGGGTGGGATTTGTTTTATGGGTGATGCGTGGTTGATTGGTGAAGGAATTATTGAAGTTTGATGGTTGTGTTGGGAGATTCGAAGAGGGAAAGGTTTTGACAGTTTTTTGTGTATGCTGCAATGTGGGAGGATTCAGCTTGTGTATGGTATGTTTTTGGGTTGCTTGATGTCCACATATCATACTCTGGTTGGACAGAGAGTTGGTGGTGGCACTGTGGGATTGGTATGGGCAAAATGCAAGAAAGTCAAGGTTTGTGTACTCTAAGCATGGCTCGGGTCAGAGGCAATCTTAGGGCTTGTCCTGCCTCAGCTTGAGTCAAGGAAGGCCCTAGGATCAAGAGAAGACAGCTGGGTGCATTGGATCACATGTTTGAAGTGTTTTTGCAATATGGCAACTTGTTACATTTCATGATTTTTGGCCATGTACATGTGATAAGTCTTGCTGAATTTTTGGTGTGAGATGCCTCATGAGGTTATGGCAATGTTTTGAAACCAGCTAGAGATCATACAATCCCTTTGAGAATGATTTTGCAAGAAATCCTCCTTTTGCATTTTCATGAAGAATGGCTTATGGTTACTTGAAACTCAAGGCATAGAAATGGGAAATTCTTTGGGCCAAACTGAAGTTTAAGTCATGCATTGTGTTTGTATGATGATTAGAGGTCACATTGAAGTCACATAAAGGCTTGCCATGAGAATTTGCAAGTTTTCCATTTTGTGCAAAAGTGAAATTTCAATGATTTTATCCAACTTTGCAAGGCCATAACTTTTGATCAAAAATGAGTTAGGACAAGTTCTTATACTTTTTGAAAGGGAATGATCCATTCTACAACTTTCATGACCAAAGTTTTCTCCTTTGAAGCATTTTTGAATCAAAAAGAAAGGGTTGAAAAACTTTCCCAAAATGGCAAGTTTCCATTACAAGTCATTTTCCCAAAAAGGCAACTTTGCAAATGGCTTGAAATTATTCAATTTTGTGAACTTCTACCATCTTCTATGATCAAATAAAGATCATACATGCTCAAAATGATGAAGAACACCCTTTGGTTGGGTCATTGGGGCCTCAGATGCCCTAATTTTGCACTGCCTTGCCCAAGAAGTCAACTCTTGATCAGATGCCTTCCCCATTGAATTTCTTCATGAAAATTGATATGCATGATCCCTATACCATATAGAGACCAATAGAAAAAATAATGACCAAAAAATTTGGAGTTATGGCCTTTGAAACCAAAACCCTAATTCTAGGTCATTTGTGCAGTTAAATCTGGCTCTGCTTCCATGCCTTTTTCAGTCCTTGTGATTTTTTTGACTTCTTTGACCTTGTGAGGATGTAATATGATGCTTGAACATACATGGACCCCTTTGAAGTGATTAATGACCTTTGGAGTGGCTCAAATGGCTCTTGGATTGCTCAGATCACAAACCCTAGATGCAGATGACTTTGAATCAATGCAGTGAAGCAAAAATGCAATATGAGATGCTATGATTGAACTTATGCATATGAAAAGATCACAAGCCATGGTGTGAATGGGTGAGGGAAAATTTGGGTTGTTTACATGATTATCTGTGTTTGATTGAATGATCTATGCGGAACTATTGATGTGTTTTGATCGGAAGGATCATGTAGATGTTTAATATGGTGAATTATACATGTGTATACATTTGCCCGATCCTGCATACATTGTTGTATTATTGTTGGGATGATCGTGCCAGATGGGCGAATACGATCATTTGTACTCTGTAACGGAGAATGGTGGGATAATCATTGTCGGATGGGCATATGTGATTATCTGTGTTCGATTGAATGAACACAACTAGTACCACATGCATTGTGTCGTGTTGAGTCACATTGCATAACTATTGTTGTTGCATAATTGTTGTTGTATTTATTATTGTTTAATTATTGATGTAATTGTAGTATTTGTCATTGTAAGTGAGAAACTACCCTTAAAGATGTTATATGCACCGTTTATATTTGAATTTGTTTCTCACCCCTTCGTTGTTTGTTGTTGCGTCAGTGCTTCCTCGGAAGTACAAATAATCCAGGTACTTGAGAGTGCATGGAGTCGTGATGCTTGTTCGAGTGTTAGGATGCTCTGATACGTAACACGGGATGAGAATTTTAGTTGTTTTATTTACTTTTGTTATATATCCATTTTGTAAACCAGGGATATTTTTGAGGAATTATTGTTGATGTTGTTCGATCATAAATTGTAATGAGTCATATATTTTCCGCCATTATAATAAAGAATTTTTTACTTGTTTATAGCTATTGAAAATGTGGAATTCCACTTTGGAACTCTGATTTTATTGTTTTAAACTATTATTTTATAAATTGGGAAAAGTGGGGAGTTACAATTGGTATCAGAGCAGGTCAGTCCAACCGGCCAGATGTTGTGTCGAGCCAGTCCTTAGAATAAGAGTTGTTGTTGTGTTATAACCTGAGGTGTTTGTTTTATTAGTAAGGCGGGAAGGAATGATGTTGAACTTGCTGCTGCTATGCAAGCCATGGAACAAATTGTTGAGAACATTGGTCCACCCTAGGCATCTCCCCTCATCATGCTGCGCAGGACACACCCTTTGTCCTTGGCTAGAAAGTAGCCCATACTTCTCTTACACCAACTTTGACATTTTGGCAAAAGGACCCATACCAATCAATAAAGCACACATCACTTCATCTGACCAATGGCAATTGTTTATACAAAGAAAATGCAAGCCAAACATAACAAGAAGCAAGCCTGAAACACTCCATAACTCAGCATTCTCATTTTCATCTTCATGTGCAAGAGCTTTCGAAACTCATCACACAGGCCACAAACACACAAACAAACTTCATAAACCAACTCAACACACCTTCCTGGTCACAAAGCACCATTCACCATGGCCTGAAACTCAAAGAATCAAAAACACGATCACCACCTGCCATTGAACAGAACTCCTGCCATCTCTCAAACCAGCCTTTGCAAACTTCAAACAAACATTGTAAGCTTCTTGGGAGGATCATTGGAGTGCATTGGAGCCAAAGAAACAGCCAGAAAGCTCCTGAATCGAAAGCTTCAGTTCAGGTAGTCAACTCAAAACTTTTTTCCAGAAACATGTTTTTAAGTTCTTAATAGCTTCTATGCACTTCCCTGATCATGAATATGTGCTTACTTTTGAAAATGGTTGAGAAACCAGGATGTATGCACTGTCTGAAACTTTTTCCCTAAAAAATGTTTTGATTCGATTCGTTTGATTGATGAAGAATAAATGAGATTTGAGTGGGGGGTTTGATTTAGTTTGGCATGGGGATGATTTCTGGGCTTTTAGTTTTCATTTTAGTGAAGTTTTGAGGATTTTAGAGATTTTCAGGTGGGGTTCCCACCGGAGAAGACGACCGGAGGTCTTCTCCGGCCACCTGAAAACAATTAGGGTTAATCCCTGTCATTAATTGATGTTTGAATCTGAGGCGTTGGATGAGTTGACCAAAGGAGACTGGCGCGTGTTTGGATGGTCTGGATGCACCATTAGAAACCCTAATCTATAATTAACCTAATTAATTCAGCTTAATTTAATTTAATTAGAAATTAGGTCAGTTTGAATTGTGACCTTTGGATTGCGCGCGCAGTCAACCATTTATTTCCCAGATTCAATCCTGGCTCTCCATTGCGTTTACTTTTCATTTTCTTTAATTTTAATTCATTTATTTTGTATTTCTTTTCTCCAATTTATTTAAAATAGTAAAATAATTTTAAAAATTCTGAAATTTTTTGTACAAACTTTTATTTAATTTCAGAAACCAAAAACATTTTTTATTTTTATTTTTTGCATTAAAAAATATTTTTAAATCATTTAAAAGTTTATTTTTAATTAATTAATGAGAATTAATTAATTAAAAATACTTTTAGGTATTTAAAAATCACCAAAAAATTCATGAAACCTTCATAATCATTTAGAAACATTGTCCAACCCTCAAACCAAATTTATTTTTTGATCTTGATGTCTTTTGAGAATTTTTCATGGAATTAAAATCATTTCAAGGCATTATTTTGATCCAAACTTCAAAAAATCATTTCTGCCTAACCATTGAGAGTTGGACTTTGATTCTTTTTGCATTTCATTTTGTTTAGCATGTAGTTTGTGAGATTAAATTGGCATGATTTGATCTTTCATTTTCCATTTGTTTGGCATTTTTCTTGTTAAGGTACCCTAAAACCCTAGAAAACTTAGGAAATTCATAACCCTAGTTAGGTTAAGAGTTGGAACCTCTCCTTTGGGCAGTGAGTTAGTATAGGATTAGGGTTCCTTTGAATGCATTTTCAATTTTTTATCTTGATGTTTGCTTCTGATTTGTGTTTTTGTTTGATGCATTGATCATAAACCCTAATTTGGGCTTCCTTTTGCATTCATTTTGTATTTGCATTCATACCTTGGCTTGCCATAGCATTTTGTGCATCCATTTGGTTCATTAAACATATTAAGACATATTGAAAGCATGTTTGATCATTGCATCTTGTATTTGCCATGTTGTATGTCATTTGCATCTCATAACTTTTCATGTGTGTTCATGGTTCTAAACTTGCTCCATTTGCATTCATTTGTTCATGTGATCATTCTCATGTCTTGATTCATGTTTGCATCATCTCATAGCATCATTATCATCTCATATATGCTTCTGGTTTTGATTCACACCATGTCATTCCATCTCATGTTGCATTGCATTGCATTCTTTTCACTAACTTTTCAGGTGGTAAGTAACTTTGAGAAGTGAATTTTCCTTCACT
The DNA here is from genome assembly GCA_963966055.1 of Lathyrus aphaca. Lineage (NCBI taxonomy): Eukaryota > Viridiplantae > Streptophyta > Magnoliopsida > Fabales > Fabaceae > Lathyrus > Lathyrus aphaca. The sequence continues at coordinate 202,123,628 of OZ014523.1, read as the reverse complement.
TCACACATTTTCTTTTCATCTCTCTTATGCATCCATGTTGCATTTTGTTATGTGTTTGAGATTGAGCTTGTTCTTTCTTCTTTATCTCACTTTCTTTCCTCAAGTGACTTGTCTTCTTAATTGAAGCAAGTTGCTTTGCTTCTCCTTGCTCCTTTCATCTGCTTCCTGGTGGTTCCATTGAAGATATTTCTTGTTAAACCTCACAAACCTTAGGAACAACCAAGCATGATAATGATTAGGGTTTTGATTAGTCCCCCACTTAGTTTTACCTTTGTGTCCCATTGATTCTTCTCTTCTCATCTCATAATCAGGGACTAAACCCTAAAGGCTTTAAGGCTTTGTGATTAAGCTTATGCCTGCATCCTTCTATTAGGATGGAGTGTATAACTTTAATCCTAAGTGTTAAACCCTTAATGTGTTTAAATACTTTAATCAATCCATCTAATAATCAGTAAGACATCAAGCTTGTAACTTGGGCCTTGCATTAGGGTTCTAATTCTTCCTTAATTGGTTAAGAAGGACTAACCCTAGTGTTAATGGACAAGTCCCCCTCAAGTTGTCTTACAAACCCTAAAAATCACTTCATCATCATATCATTAACTAAAATCCATCTAATAAAGGCTTTGTTTTGTCATGGGTTTAATCCCTAATCATGGATTAAGTTGAGGAGCATTCCTCAGCTTAAACATTCTCATCTATTATCCTTCTATTAGGATGGTGTAATGAGTCTGTTTAATCCTTGATTATGGCTTAATCTCATTACTCAACACTAAACAAAAACAACAAAAACATCTAAATAATCACAAGTAGGTTAATGATCTTAATCCTACACCAAGGGTGATTAAGTGTGAGAAGCTGACTTCACACTTAAGGTATTCTCATTACCCCTAATCAGAGGGAAGATGTGATGAGTTTACTAAATCCATTGGTTTAGACTTAAGCTCATTAACTTATGACAAATTCTCAAAAGCAATAAAAGACTGAAAACTCAAAAACAAACAATAATCGTCTCCTCCGGGATTCTTTTCTCATCCCATTCACTCATAAACGAGAACTTGCTTCTTCTGTCTAATGCAAGACAGTTTGCACCTGAGCCAGACAGGTCATACACTTGAGCATAGACAAGTGAGCAGTTCACAAAGTCAATTCACCTTTCAGTCTCTTTGGGTCGAACTACGGTGTTCTGACTTCCTCATTGCACGAGAGGATACGTAGGCATAACTTAACAGTTATCGAACAAAAGTCTTTGGATATTCCCCCTCCTTCCAGCAATTATTCTTTAAGCCTCATGATCATGAGCACACTTTTTCCTTATACTGACACTTCACTTATACACTTCACTTTTCTTTGACACTGACACCTGTACATCTTTCCAGCTTTGATACACAAATTGCACTGACACTACCCCCTTAAAACACAAATCTCTTAAGCGTGGATCCCGTCGAGTACGGCGGATAATCTGGGTGCTAATACCTTCCCAGGTTGTAACCAACCCCCTTTCTCAGTCTCTCTGGTTCGCAATCGTCTTATCCACGTCTTTCTAGGTCTATGCAACATTACCTTTCCTCCGGGATAAAAATGCCTATATGGCGACTCTTTTCATTCCATCCTTTCGCCGACCGTTCGCGTCTGTACCTTATTTGAGCCAGTCTCATCTATTGGGAGCGACAGCTTGGCGACTCTGCTGGGGATACTTATACTGTAACCAGGGCTTCTGGTTCCTTTTGTGGGTTCCTCCTAGCGCTTGATTGATTTGTGTTTACTGGGGTGTTATGTGTTATCTGTGTTTGTATATTTATTTTGCTTACTGCCTTATGTACAGTTGTTTTATTGCTTTTATTGCTCTATATACATCATACTGTCATACTGTGCTGGCTGGATCTGTTTTGTTGCTTTGGTGGGTGGGTGTTCTGTTGAGAGTTGAGGTCCTATACCTGGGACCTGAGTGACACCTAGGCTAGAGTGGTTCATGTTCTTTCCCATTCCATTTCGGTCTGGTGCGGGAATATGAAACACGGTTCAGATATGGGTTTCTTCTTGAGAACTCTGTGCTGCAGATTTCTTGTAGTGCTAGGGCTATCTGGGAAGCCTGCTAAGTCTGGACGACCTTTAGTATTGACCTTCAGAAACTGAGGTGAATTAGAGGAGGATCTTTTATGGTTATTGTAAACACTGTACCTCTGGGTTAGAAGTGTTTACACTTCTCATAACTGATCCAAGTCTGAGGATCCTTGTTTTAGAACACCACCTGTGAGGGGGTTGGGCTGTTTACAGGTTTGCAGGTACCCTTGACCTCAGCATACCCTGTTACTTTGTTTTGATTAAGAGTACTCCATTTTGGAACAGTTCTTGTGATTTTTAACCCTGGACATGTGACTCTTTATTTGAGTCCCCCACCTTGGTTACTGGACTTATGGGCCTCCATCTGGATTTCTTGAACATACATGGACTTATATAAGAGCACTTGATCAGATCCAGCTCAGTCACAAACCCTTGCATATCATTTGCATACATCATCATTGCATCATTTTAACATTTGCTTATTTGTTTTTCAGGGTATCCATACTTTATTTTGGCTTGGTTTTGACCCCATCATCAGCATAGACCTATCCTCATCAATATCTACTTCAGCTATCAGCTACCTGCATCACCAGCCTCAGCCTGTCAGTGGCCCATCTTCAGCTTTATTCTCCATCATCAGCATCTGTCTCAGCTCTTCTTCAGCAGCATGGCCCCCAAGAAGAGCAACATCTCCTACCATTTCTTTGAGCCTGAGTTGGCTAACATCAGGAAGATTCAGACCCTGATTACTCCAGACCATATACCACTATTCAGAGAACACTATGGAGGCATACTTGATGTGGTTATGGATTTGGACCCTTCACAGAGGAGCTTGATTCATACTTGCCTGCAGTTCTATGATCCCCCTCTGAGGTGTTTCACTTTTCAAGACTTTCAGTTGGGACCTTTATTAGAGGAGTACTCATCATTGGTTGGTGTACCTATCAGGGGTGGAGTCCCCTTCAACCCTGAGATGGCTTTTCCAAGTAATGAAGAAGTGGCAAAGGCATTGCATCTGGAACCAATTCTGATTGGGCAAAATATGACTACCAAGGCTGGAGTCTCTGGTCTACATCTGGATTTCTTGATCTCTCAGGCTACCCTGAAGGCCTCCTCAGGAGAATGGAAGGCAGTCTGTGCTTTATTGGCCCTTAGCATATATGGGGTCATATTATTTGCAGATGAGCCTAAGTTCATTAGCAAGAATGCAATCCATCTTTTCATCCTGAGGAACCCAGTGCCCACTTTACTGGGAGATCTCTACTACTCTGTTCACCAAAGGAATGAAAAGCAAAGAGGAAGATTGGTGAGGTGTTGTGCTCCCCTGTTCCATACTTGGCTGCTCAAACATTTGCCTAAGACTGATGCATTTCTGAATCCTCATCAGCAAAAGAATTGGGCTAGAAGACTCACTGCTTTAACTTCAGCTGATATCAGGTGGTGTACTCAGAGCACCAAGGGCAGGGATATCATTACTAGTTGTGGGCAGTTTCCCAATGTACCCTTGATAGGAGTAAAGGGTTGCATCAACTACAACCCTCTGCTATTCAAAAGACAACTAGGCTATGCATTGGTCCACACTCCTAAAGCACAAGACTTTGCTGAGACCCTTTATTGTGAGATTAAGCCCAATCTGGCTATTGTCAGGCAAGCAGCCTGGGCCTGGGACAATGTCCAAACTAAAGGAGTAACCATTCTTGGGAGATGCAACAATGTGGCCTCAGCACAGTACTATGAGTGGTCCAATGCCAGGGCTCAATTTTCTGGGATGCCTTTCACCATGGAAGATATACCTGGACCATCCTCAGCATCACCTCCTGTCACTGTCAGCCTAGAGGAGTTTGAGAAATTGAAAGAGAGGAATGAGAAGCTGACTCAGGCTCTACAGAAGACCCTCTGGGAAAGGAGTGATGGTCGGCTGGACATTGAGAGGTTAGAAAAGCTAAAGGTGGAGCATCTGGCTAGAATTGAGAAGTCAGAGGACTATATTAAGAAGTCTAGGGCTGGAGAGCAGATCCTGAAGAATGCCTGCAAGGAGGCTCAGTTCCAGAAGGCTAGGATTGATTTGTATCTGAAAGAGAGTCAAGCTAGGTGGGTCAGGATCACCGAAGCTCGTACTCTGGAAGAAAAGAGGACTCAGGACAAGATTGAGCAGTTGGAGGCTAGTGCAAAGGAGCAACAGGAAGCCCTGCTTGCAACCCAGAGAGAGATCTCAGAGTTGAAGATCAGAGCTGGTGTGAAGAGATCAAAGGACCAGAGTCAACACAAGAAGCTAGCTGCAGCTGTTGCTACCAGGAATCTTCTCATCAGGAACCTTACAGAGCGTCCAGCTGATCCTGTGACTGAAGCACTTCTAAAGGAAGTTCAGGAGGATGAGTTTGGTCTTGGTGTCTGACTTTTGCTTGTTGTTGCTTTCATTTCATGTACTTTTATTTTCTTATGTTGTATTTTGGCCCCTCAAAGGGCATGATTTGTAAGAGACAAACTATGTATCATTTACTTTTGTAATATATGTATCAGTTTGTTTTATCTGAACTCTTCAAGCAATATCAACAGCATCTTCAAGGGTCTGGAAAGGTCAAAACCAAGTGCCAAGCCGGATACCTTGGAAACAAATAAGCATACTGCATTGCATACTAACCTTTGTTTGTTTTGTAGGTTTGTTTTGTTTTTGTTACTAACTCTGTTGTGACTTCAGGAACTATTGCTCGACGTCGGGTGTTCCCACTCAACCGTCCACACAGATATCCAACCCGCAACAACCTTCCGGGTATACAGATGGACCAGGTATAACAGGACCTTACAGAGGTCAGGAACCAAATGGCCAATGAGAGATTGGAAATGAGGAATCAGATGACACAATTTATGGAGGTGATGAATGGTTTAGCTCAAAGCCAAGAGAGATTGAGAGCCTTGGTAGAAAGGCAGACTCAGGAAGACCCCCATCTAGGGACTGGTGGGACAAGCAACAATGAGAGGGTTCAGCCTCATATCAACCCACCTGTATTTGGACCCCACCGTCATCCAGAGATCAACATCCCTGCTAATGTACAAGGGAATGCTACTACAGGTAGGGTACTGCAAGAAGACCCCCAGGAAGATCAGTTCACAGTAATGGGAGCTAGGGATGAAGCCTATGACAGAAGGCTAGATGAAATTGCTGAAAAATTAAGGTCCTTGGAGTCTCAAAACTCCTTGGGTTTTGATGTTATGGACATGGGCTTAGTGGACGGGGTCAGGATTCCCCACAAATTTAAACCACCGTGCTTTGAGAAGTACAACGGGACTTCCTGCCCACGGACCCACTTACAATCCTTTCTGGGGAGGTTGAAGGCATATACCATGGATGAGAAGCTGTGGATGTTTTATTTCGAAGACAGCTTAACTGGAGCTTCAAGGGAATGGTACTCCCATTTGACTAGAGCAACCATCAGATGCTGGAAAGACCTGGCTGAGGCCTTCATTAGACAATACTAGTATAATTTGGATATGGCTCCCAACAGGACCCTCCTGATGGGAATGTCACAGTCATCCAGGGAAAGCATCCGAGAGTACGCCCAGAGGTGGAGACAGCTTGCTGCTGCTGTCCAGCCATCCATGTCGGAGAGGGAGATGGCAGACATGTTTATGAACACCCTCCAAGGAACATACATTGATAGGCTAGCTGCCTTTTCTTCTACCAGCTTTGCAGATGTCGTTATAGCTGGAGAAAGAATTGAGAGCCTATTAAAGATGGGCAAAATTTCTGACAACGGTGCCAGCTCATCCAGCAACACAAGGAAGCCTTTTGTGGGCCCAAGAAGAACTGGTGAGACCAATGCTATCCATACCGGCAGGGGCAGACCCCAATATGTTCATAGGTCTGTGGCAGCAGTCACCATTCCCGCTCCAGTTCATCTACAACCAGCTTATCAACCACAGCAACAAAATTATCAGCAACAAACTCAGTATCCTCCTCAGAGAAACTATAACAACACCAGCAACAACAATCAGCAAAGACCGTTCCAACAGAGACCTTCTCAGGCCAATAGGGTGATCGATCTGATCACTATGCCTTATGCCACACTACTGCCACAACTCCTGAAACTCAACCTGGTTGACCTAAGGACATTGGCACCTCCAGATCCTGCCAGTCTACCCAGAAATTATGACGCCAGCGCCAGATGTGCTTTTCATTCGAATGCACCTGGCCACAGTACGGAGAAGTGCAGAGCTTTGCACATGAAGGTACAGGACTTGGTAGATTCTAAGGCTCTAAACTTTGCACCACCACCAAATGTTAACAAGAACCCTATGCCAAACCATGGTGGTCCCAGAATCAATGCTATCGAAGAAGGCAAGCCGTCTTACTTGATAAACAGTGTGGGTCAGATTCGGACACCCTTGGTAGAGATTAAAGCTCAACTCCTTGAATGTCAAATGTTCCCTGGATGTGAGCTAGGATGTGCTTATTGCAACATTTCAGTGAATGGTTGTGATAACTTGAGAGATGGCATAGATGGTCTCATCCAGAGTGGCCTGCTTCAAATTACAACATCAATTCCTACAAATCCAGCAATCTCCTTAACAACAATTCCAGAGTCTTCTACAACTGCAACAGCAATTATTCCAAACAACTCTTCAGTTTCATCAACAAATGCTTCATCTGTCACTTCAACGGACCAAATAACAACAAACATCCCTTCTACAACTTCAGCACCCCTTCATTCAGAATCTCCTACAACAACAACACCCATCCATCCAACAATGTCTCCTACAACTTCAACAGCAAATGTCTCAACGGTTACAATTTATTATGATCCTGCAAATGATTCTGCCTACAACTCACAAAATGTCACTCCTATCAGAGCACCAGTCACAATATACTACGATCCACATAATATCATGGTCCCTTCTGCAGCTGCCATCAGTCCAGTCACTGTCACAGTGCCTGGACCAGTACCTTATGAAAGCAGTAATTCCATCCCTTGGCATTACGGCTCTGATCTATACTGCGAAGGACAGAAAATCACTCTCGAATCATCAACTTCTTCACCACAAATAGACAATGTGGGAGGAGGCGGAGGCTTCACTCAAAGCGGACGTCTCTTTGCCCCACAAATTCAAAGACCCACTGCCGAAGCAGAAGCTGCTGCCAAGGCGAAAGGGAAGAGCATGGTGAAAGAAGAGCAAATTGTTAAAGAAGCTTTGAAAACACCTTTTGATCAAGAAGTTGATGAATTCATGAGAATCATCAAGAAAAGTGATTACAAGATAGTGGACCAGCTTCACCAGACGCCTTCCAAGATCTCTATTCTCTCATTGCTTATGTGCTCCGAGGCTCATCGGAACGCACTACTAAAAGTCTTGCACGCAGCTTATGTGCCAGAAGAGATCACCGTCAATCAGTTGGAAGCTGTGGTTGGAAATGTTAATGCTAGTAATGGACTAGGGTTTACCAACACTGATTTGACTACGGAAGGCCGCAATCATAACAAGGCTTTGCACATTACCATGGAGTGTAAGGGTGCAGTTCTTTCCCATGTGCTTGTAGACACAGGATCATCCCTCAATGTCTTACCTAAAAAAGCCCTTGTGAAGCTAGAGTATGAAGGATTGGCATTACGTCCCAGTAACTTGGTAGTAAGGGCCTTTGACGGTTCTAAGAGATCAGTTCTGGGGGAAATTGAGTTGCCTATAACGATTGGCCCACAAACTTTCAAAACGACCTTCTACGTGATGGACATTCAGCCTGCCTACAGCTGTTTGTTGGGTAGACCATGGATTCATGCCGCTGGCGCAGTTACGTCTACCCTTCACCAGAAGTTAAAATTCGAGTGGGAGGGCCAAGTCGTTACTATTTGTGGAGAGGAAGATATTTTTATTAGCCATCTGGCTACATACAAATACATTGAGATGGATGGGGAGATCCACGAAACAATGAGTCAAGGGTTTGAGGCCTTGAACATAAATGAAACATCTGCTGTACCTGGAACCTCAATAACATCTTATCAACAAGCCCGGAAGGTTGTTGAAGAAGGAACTGCCCAAGGCTGGGGCAAGTTGATGCCCGTAGAGAAGAAGGAGGATAGATTTGGGTTGGGTTACAAACCAACTCAACAAGATCAAGCAGAGGTTGCTAAGGAGCCCAACTTTGTTAGTGGGGGATGCTCACCCCTGATGCTGTCAACAATTTGGAAGACGAGGATGAAAGCGACCGCAACCAGGAGAGTTGGATACGTCCAAAGGTCCCGGGGAGCAGTATCTCAAACTGGTCTTCCTAGGAAATTATAAGAGTTACTCCTGCAGAGTAATTATTATTTCCTGTATTTTTATAGCATGCATCAAGTCTTGCATCTTGCCCAAGATGACAAGACTCATTTTGTAATCGGGCCATCTGTAATTTTTGTGCAACAAGATTAATCAATGAAATATCAGACATCTTTTGCAAATGAGTCTTTTTTCTTTTCCGCTTACTGTTTTTCCATTTTTCTTTTTGTACAAAAAATAAATGGCAATGTTTTCAAAATGACAACTTCATTTCACTCTTTCTAAACAAGATTAAAATCAAGCACTAAAATGAACAAATCTGAACCCTTGCAGAGAGTGCCCTCCAGACCGCACCGACAACAGCACGGCTATGACTTCGTATGACTTTGACAATCCAATCAATCAAGTTGATGAAGGGGTTGAAGAAGAGTATGAGCTTCCTGAAGAGCTAGCCAGGTTGTTGAGACAGGAGGAAAAGGTTATCACTCCTCATCAGGAGGAGGTCGAAACGATTAATCTTGGTACAGATGAAGATGTGAAAGAAGTTAAAATCGGGGCCTGCTTACAAGACTCAGTGAAGAGACAACTGATTGACCTGCTTCAGGAATATGTGGATGTGTTTGCTTGGTCTTATCAAGATATGCCAGGGTTGGACACCGACATTGTTATGCACAAACTGCCTTTAAGAGAAGATTGCCCGCCGGTTAAACAGAAGTTGCGCCGTACTCGCCCAGACATGGCAATGAAAATCAAAGAAGAGGTACAAAAGCAGTGGGACGCCGAGTTCCTTGCTGTAACTAGCTACCCGCCGTGGGTCTCTAACATAGTACCTGTGCCTAAGAAGGATGGCAAAGTAAGAATGTGTGTTGACTACCGGGATCTGAACAGAGCCAGCCCGAAAGATGACTTCCCATTACCTCACATCGATGTATTGGTGGATAACACGGCTCAGTTCTCGGTATTCTCCTTCATGGACGGATTTTCAGGATACAATCAGATCAAGATGTCGCCTGAAGACATGGAGAAGACAACCTTCATCACACCCTGGGGCACGTTCTGTTACAAGGTGATGCCATTCGGTCTGAAGAATGCTGGCGCGACATATCAACGGGCTATGGTAACATTATTCCACGATATGATCCATAAAGAAATCGAATGTTATGTGGATGACATGATTGCCAAGTCCCTTACTGAAGAAGACCACCTGGTAAATTTGCTGAAGCTATTCAAGCGTCTGAGGAAGTACCAACTGAAGTTAAACCCCAACAAGTGCACATTCGGGGTGCGATCGGGTAAGCTGCTGGGTTTTATTGTGAGCGAGAAAGGGATTGAGGTTGACCCAGATAAAGTCAAAGCCATTCAAGAAATGCCTGCACCGAAATCTGAAAAAGAAGTTCGAGGGTTTCTAGGTAGATTGAACTATATCTCAAGGTTCATATCTCACCTTACGGCAACCTTTGAGCCCTTGTTAAAATTGCTAAGAAAAGAACAGACGGTCAGGTGGAACGAAGACTGCCAGAAGGCTTTTGACAAGATCAAGGAATACTTACAAGAGCCTCCAATCCTTATGCCTCCAGTTGAAGGAAGACCTCTGATAATGTACTTGACAGTATTAGAAGAGTCGATGGGGTATGTGTTGGGCCAGCATGACGAGTCTGGTCGAAAAGAGTATGCAATACACTACCTAAGAAAAAAGTTTACCGACTGTGAACAACGTTATTCACTGCTCGAGAAAACTTGTTGTGCTTTAGCGTGGGCTGCTCGCCGACTGAGGCAGTATATGTTGACCCACACTACCTTGTTGATCTCAAAAATGGACCCAGTTAAGTACATATTTGAGAAGCCAGCACTTACCGGACGGGTTGCAAGATGGCAAATGATCCTCACCGAATATGACATCCAGTACACTTCTCAGAAAGCCATCAAGGGCAGTGTATTGTCTGAATATCTTGCTGAGCAACCTATTGATGATTACCAGCCTATGAGATTTGACTTCCCTGATGAAGACATCATGTTCATAAAAGCAAAAGATCATGAAGAGCCTGTTCACACTGAAGGGCCTGACCCAGAAGAGGAATGGACTATGATGTTTGATGGGGCTGTTAATATGAATGGTCGTGGTGTTGGTGCAGTACTCATTACACCTAAGGGAGTTCACATGCCTTTCTCGGCAAAACTCACCTTCAACTGCACTAACAACGAAGCTGAATACGAAGCTTGCATTATGGGTCTTTAGGAGGCCATTGACCTCAGGATCAAGACATTGACTGTATTCGGAGATTCAGCTCTGGTAGTTAATCAAACCAACGGCAAATGGTACACCCACCAGGATCATCTGATACCTTACAGGGATTATACAAGGAGGTTATTGACTTTCTTTACAACGGTCAAGCTTGAGTATATCCCTCGGGACGAGAATCAGTTTGCAGACGCTCTGGCTACCATTTCATCCATGATCAAAGTTCAAGCTGCCAACTTTGTACCTCAGATTTCAGTATCCAGACTTGACAGACCAGCATATGTGTTCGCAGTAGATGTTGTCAAGGATGATAAGCCTTGGTTCCATGACATTAAGTGCTTCTTGGAGGATCGAACATACCCACCTGGGGCATCTTCCAATGATAAGAAGACATTAAGAAGGCTTGCTGGAAGTTTCTTTCTGAACACTGATGGTTCCCTGTACAAGAGAAACTTTGATATGGTACTCCTCAGATGCGTTGACAGAACAGAAGCAGACTTGTTAATGCATGAAGTGCACGAAGGATCCTTTGGTACCCATGCCGGAGGACATGCAATGGCTAAGAAATTACTAAGATCAGGTTATTACTGGATCACAATGGATGCAGACTGTTGTGCCTATGCCAGGAAATGCCATAAATGCCAGATTTACGCGGATAAAGTGCATGTGCCTCCCAATCCTTTGAATATAATGTCTTCACCCTGGCCCTTCGCCATGTGGGGCATTGACATGATTGGCAAGATCGAGCCAACTGCTTCAAATGGTCACAGATTCATCTTGGTCGCCATTGACTATTTCACCAAGTGGGTCGAAGCAGCTTCATATGCAAATGTTACAAGGCAAGTGGTAGCCAGATTTCTGAAAAGAGATATCATCTGTCGATACGGAGTTCCCGAGCGAATCATTACTGATAATGGTTCCAACTTGAACAACAAAATGATGGCAGAACTATGCCGGGACTTCAAGATCCAACACCACAATTCTTCTCCTTACAGGCCAAAGATGAACGACGCTGTAGAGGCAGCTAACAAGAATATCAAGAAGATTGTGCAGAAGATGGTAGTCACATACAAAGACTGGCATGAAATGCTACCGTTTGCCTTGCATGGGTACCGCACGTCAATCAGAACATCCACTGGGGCAACACCGTATCAGCTTGTATATGGTATGGAGGCAGTCCTACCTGTTGAAGTTGAATTACCCTCCCTACGGGTATTGATGGATGTTAAGCTGAACGAAGCAGAGTGGGTCCGGTCCCGATACGAACAGCTGAGTCTGATTGAAGAAAAGAGATTAGCTGCAATCTGTCATGGGCAGTTGTATCAGAAGAGAATGAAGAAAGCCTTCGATCAGAAAGTCAGGCGCCGAGAGTACCAAGTAGGAGATCTTGTGCTAAAAAGGATCCTCCCTCCTCATACAGACCACAGGGGCAAATGGACTCCGAATTATGAAGGGCCATTCGTAGTAAAGAAAGTTTTCTCGGGTGGAGCACTGATGCTCAGTACTATGGATGGTGAAGACTTCCCGTCCCCTGTGAATTCAGATGCAGTTAAAAAATACTTCGCATAAAATGACCCGCTGGACATAAAAACAGAATGTAAGTCCAGGCAAAAATAGGGCATCCCGGCGAGTCAAAAACAGAATAAAGACTCGGGCAAAAATAAGGGAAATAAACAAAAAAATGTACACCCGCTGAGTTGAAAAGCCACATCGGACAGATTAGGCAAAAAAGGGTATCCCGATGGATTGAAAACCCGAAAGGGCGATCCATGCAAAATAAGGGAATAAGCGAACAACTGCACTCTGAATTCGTCTGTATCGCCTACAACTTGGTAAACCTCGAAAGGATCAAGCTTCTATCAGAATCGACCTTCTTCAGAAAGCAAGACGATAAGAACGTCAAATGTCATACGAGTCATAGCAAGAGGGAAGCTCTTTGAAGCGTCATCAACATTGCCAGCATTTTGTTTCTCAATTTGTAACAATCTCCTCATTCCAGGGGATATGTTTCTTTAACTGTATCTCGCCAATTCAGGGCACATGAATTAATAAAATCAGATTTTCAGTCATGTTTCGTCTTATACATTTTTATTTGCAAAAATGTATGATGTCTTAAGAAAAACTGATTGCATGAATACATATGCTTATCTTCAAAAATAAAAGTTGCGTGCTTGCAGGAAATATACTTACTCTCAGAAGTGTCTAAACTCCTATGACGGAATCCAGTAAAGGATACCTCGGGATTACTTGTGCGTTTCTCTATCTTTACAGGATTGCAGGTATCCAAAACGCAACTCGGGGCATGAAAGCTTCATCCCAGCAAGCTGGCAAATCAACACTCATTCTTAAGCACTCAAAGTGCTTTCTCCCCAGCTGAGTTACCACTTATTGTTTCTCCCAGCCGGGTTGCCAATCATCCTTCCTCAGCCAAATACAAAAGCCAGGGAACCACTTCCCCACAGAGTTCCAGCCTCTATTCAGAAGAGCAACGCATGAAGGGATCACAACAAACCCCAGCTGGGTCCCCTCATTACCAAAGATGGGTCTATCAACGACTTATCTCCCCAAGCAAATACATCTCATCAGATCTACCAATGATCTCATCCCCAGCTGGGATGTCCATTTCAAGCAGAACGACCTGAGATCTTCACCAGCAACAGGATCCGAATCCCGGCTTGGTATCTTTTCATAATCATGGCATTTGCATCATATTCACCCACAAAGCGTAGCATTCCGTTTAATACGGAGCATTACGGCAAAAATCAAACATATGGCATAATCATAAGCCATGCTCTGAATCGGACACTTGTGGATAATGACAATCCATCGGCAATACACGGAATACCCCCCAGATTCCCCAGCAAAAGCAGTTGCCTTACATTCCCAAACACCAGTATATACTCCTTGTGGCACCCGTCCGTGTCATATCCCCAGCAGAAAGCCAGATACATCCTCTTTGCACTCACATATACTTATATATGCAATTCCTTGACATCCGTCCATGTTACTTTCCCCAGCACAGTAACATAAACACTTTGTATATCAGATACTTGTTTATACTATACTTTCCTTTTCTTGGCACTCGTCCGTGTCACTCTCCCCAGCAGGTTGAACACTCATCTATACATCACTCATACTCATACTTATACAGATACTCGTCTGTATCCTGTGTACACCATTTATATCCCCGCAGATTCAGCACTAGTCCTTGTTCTTTGTTAACCAGTTGGTACTCGTCCGTACCATCACCTCAGAACATGCGTCAAGCGTTTGTTTATACTTGATACTCGTCCGTATCATGGTCTTAAGGATGCTCGTCCGCATCTTTAATCCATACACTGTGTCAAACACTTACGTCTCCTTGAATATAGACACTCGTCTGTGTCTACTGTTCCCCCAGAAGAGTCCCCTCAGATTCAACACTTATCTGTGTTCTCTGTTAACCAGTTGATATTCGTCCGTATCATCATCTTTGAACACGTGTCAGTATTTGTTTCTACCCGATACTCGTCCGTATCGTAGTCTTAAGGATGCTCGTCCGCATCTTTAATCTATACACAAACATCTGAATATTTATACCTTTTGTTTCTTGGATGTAAATACTCGTCCGTGTTTACCACTCCCCAGTAGACCGTCAACAAAGCAACTTTTCTTTTTGTCTGACATTCGTCCTGTGTCATGATAAACCTTGAGAGCAGCCGTACCCTGCTAGGTGGTCGTCCTCCATCTCTTGATGATCGTCCTTCATCATGCTCATCCGATGGCCGTCCCCATCGTTGATTTTTCTATCCGACATTCGTCCTATGTCGTGATGTTTAGCAGCCGTCCCCTGCTAGGTGGTCGTCCTCCACCTTTTGATGATCGTCCTTCATCATTTTATCCAATGGCCGTCCCCATTGTTTATTTTGGTTGTCTGACATTCGTCCTATGTCATGACAAACCTTGAGAGCAGCCGTCCCCTGCTAGGTGGTCGTCCTCCACCTCTTGATGATCGTCCTTCATCATGCTCGTCCGATGGCCGTCCCCATCGTTGACCTTTTATCCGGCATTCGTCCTATGTCGCGATATTTTCGGCAGCCGTACCCTGCCAGGTGATCGCCCTTCACCTTAGATGATCGTCCCTCATCTTATCCCCAACAGAGCAGCCGTCCCCTGCTAGGTAATCTTCCTTCACCTTTGATGACCGTACCTCATCATCTTTTATTTCATTTATTCTTTAACCCGATGGCCGTCCCCGTCGTGGTCCCTTTTCCTTTTTTCCTGATGATCGTCCTTCATCAGTTTAGCCCGATGGTCATCCCCATCGTTGGTTACATTACTTTATGAACTTGATGGCCGTCCCCGTCATGTTTCATCAATCCCCAGAGGACCTTACAACTTTATCTTGATGGCCGTCCCCATCATAATTCTTTTTATCCCCAGCATGTCGGCCGTCCCCGTCATTGCTTTATTTCCCGCACTTTTCCCAGCATGTCGGCCGTCCCCGTCATTGCTCTTTACCCAGCAGTCGTCCTCTGCTCGACGGTCGTCCTCCGTCGCCTATACTTTACAATATATTTTATTTTCTTTTGCAATCTATATCCCTTTTCTTCTTCATTCTGTGAGTGCAAATTTTGGACTGTCTTTGGTATTCAACCACAAGTTATCTTGTTTGCCTGTTAAGCCGTTGCTTACATCCTGCACAGCTAACTCATGTTTGAATAGGGGCAGCTGTAAACACCCCAAATTTGCCCTCACCCATTCACACCATGGCTTGTGATCATTTCATATGCATAAACTCAATCATACCATCTCATATCACATTTTTGATTCACTGCATTGGTTCTAAGTCATCTGCATCTAGGGTTTGTGATCTGAGCAATCCAAGAGCCTCTTGAGCCACTCCAAAGGTCATCAATCACTTCAAAGAGGTCCATGTATGTTCAAGCATCATATTATATCCTATCCAAGTCAAGAATGTCAAAGAATCACAAGAATTGGGAATGGTATGGAAGCAGAGCCAGGTTTGACTGCACATATGACCTAGAATTAGGGTTTTGGTTTTAGAGGCCATAATTCCAAATTTTTTGGCCATTCTTGTTTCTATTGGTCTCTATATGGTATAGGGAGTATGCATATCAATTTTCATGAGGAAATTCCATGGGGAAGTCATCTGATCAAGAGTTGACTTTTCAAGCAAGTCAGTGCAAAATCAGGGCATCTGAGGCCCCTAATGACCCAACCAAGGGGTGTTCTTCATCATTTTGATTGTATATGATCTTTATTTTATCATGGAAGATGTTAGAAGTTCACAAAATTGAAGAATTTCAAGTCTTTTGCAAAGTTGACTTTTTGGGCAAGTTTGACTTTTAATGAAATTGTCATTTTAGGCAACTTTTTCAACCTTTACTTTTTGATTCAAAAAAGCTTCAAATGGAAAAACTTTGGTCATGAAAGTTGTAGAATGGATCATTCCCTTTTCAAAAAGTACAAGAACATGACCTAATTCATTTTGGATCAAAAGTTATGGTTTGTCAAAGTTGGCAAAAATCACAAAATTTCAAAGTTTCCACCAAAGAGGCAAAGTTGCAAATTCACTTCTCAAGGCAAATTTAGTCATCAAATGCATTTCTAAACTTCACAACATGATCATGCAAGACCTAAAAATCATAATGGGCCAAGAAACTTCTCACTTTTGTGGCTTATGGATCAAGATATTTCATAAAGATCAAAAGCAAGGCAAGTTGCAAAACTCATCATAAGACACAACCCACTTGCTTGGTAGCCTGCTGAGCCACCCTAGGCATCTCCCCTCATAATGCTGCGCAGGACACACCCTTTATCCTTGGCTAGAAAGTAGCCCATACTTCTCTTACACCAACTTTGACATTTTGGCAAAAGGACCCATACCAATCAATAAAGCACACATCACTTCATCTGACCAATGGCAATTGTTTATACAAAGAAAATGCAAGCCAAACATAACAAGAAGCAAGCCTGAAACACTCCATAACTCAGCATTCTCATTTTCATCTTCATGTGCAAGAGCTTTCGAAACTCATCACACAGGCCACAAACACACAAACAAACTTCATAAACCAACTCAACACACCTTCTTGGTCACAAAGCACCATTCACCATGGCCTGAAACTCAAAGAATCAAAAACACGATCACCACCTGCCATTGAACAGAACTCCTGCCATCTCTCAAACCAGCCTTTGCAAACTTCAAACAAACATTGTAAGCTTCTTGGGAGGATCATTGGAGTGCATTGGAGCCAAAGAAACAGCCAGAAAGCTCCTGAATAGAAAGCTTCAGTTCAGGTAGTCAACTCAAAACTTTTTTCCAGAAACATGTTTTTAAGTTCTTAATAGCTTCTATGCACTTCCCTGATCATGAATATGTGCTTACTTTTGAAAATGGTTGAGAAACCAGGATGTATGCACTGTCTGAAACTTTTGCCCTAAAAAATGTTTTGATTCGATTCGTTTGATTGATGAAGAATAAATGAGATTTGAGTGGGGGGTTTGATTTAGTTTGGCATGGGGATGATTTCTGGGCTTTTAGTTTTCATTTTAGTGAAGTTTTGAGGATTTTAGAGATTTTCAGGTGGGGTTCCCACCGGAGAAGACGACCGGAGGTCTTCTCCGGCCACCTGAAAACAATTAGGGTTAATCCCTGTCATTAATTGATGTTTGAATCTGAGGCGTTGGATGAGTTGACCAAAGGAGACTGGCGCGTGTTTGGATGGTCTGGATGCACCATTAGAAACCCTAATCTATAATTAACCTAATTAATTCAGCTTAATTTAATTTAATTAGAAATTAGGTCAGTTTGAATTGTGACCTTTGGATTGCGCGCGCAGTCAACCATTTATTTCCCAGATTCAATCCTGGCTCTCCATTGCGTTTACTTTTCATTTTCTTTAATTTTAATTCATTTATTTTGTATTTCTTTTCTCCAATTTATTTAAAATAGTAAAACAATTTTAAAAATTCTGAAATTTTTTGTACAAACTTTTATTTAATTTCAGAAACCAAAAACATTTTTTATTTTTATTTTTTGCATTAAAAAATATTTTTAAATCATTTAAAAGTTTATTTTTAATTAATTAATGAGAATTAATTAATTAAAAATACTTTTAGGTATTTAAAAATCACCAAAAAATTCATGAAACCTTCATAATCATTTAGAAACATTGTCCAACCCTCAAACCAAATTTCTTTTTTGATCTTGATGTCTTTTGAGAATTTTTCATGGAATTAAAATCATTTCAAGGCATTATTTTGATCCAAACTTCAAAAAATCATTTCTGCCTAACCATTGAGAGTTGGACTTTGATTCTTTTTGCATTGCATTTTGTTTAGCATGTAGTTTGTGAGATTAAATTGTCATGATTTGATCTTTCATTTTCCATTTGTTTGGCATTTTTCTTGTTAAGGTACCCTAAAACCCTAGAAAACTTAGGAAATTCATAACCCTAGTTAGGTTAAGAGTTGGAACCTCTCCTTTGGGCAGTGAGTTAGTATAGGATTAGGGTTCCTTTGAATGCATTTTCAATTTTTTATCTTGATGTTTGCTTCTGATTTGTGTTTTTGTTTGATGCATTGATCATAAACCCTAATTTGGGCTTCCTTTTGCATTCATTTTGTATTTGCATTCATACCTTGGCTTGCCATAGCATTTTGTGCATCCATTTAGTTCATTAAACATCTTAAGACATATTGAAAGCATGTTTGATCATTGCATCTTGTATTTTCCATGTTGTATGTCATTTGCATCTCATAACTTTTCATGTGTGTTCATGGTTCTAAACTTGCTCCATTTGCATTCATTTGTTCATGTGATCATTCTCATGTCTTGATTCATGTTTGCATCATCTCATAGCATCATTATCATCTCATATATGATTCTGGTTTTGATTCACACCATGTCATTCCATCTCATGTTGCATTGCATTGCATTCTTTTCACTAACTTTTCAGGTGGTAAGTAACTTTGAGAAGTGAATTTGCCTTCACTTCTCACATTTTCTTTTCATATCTCTTATGCATCCATGCTGCATTTTGTTATGTGTTTGAGATTGAGCTTGTTCTTTCTTCTTTATCTCACTTTCTTTCCTCAAGTGACTTGTCTTCTTAATTGAAGCAAGTTGCTTTGCTTCTCCTTGCTCCTTTCATCTGCTTCCTGGTGGTTCCATTGAAGATCTTTCTTGTTAAACCTCACAAACCTTAGGAACAACCAAGCATGATAATGATTAGGGTTTTGATTAGTCCCCCACTTAGTTTTACCTTTGTGTCCCATTGAGTCTTCTCTTCTCATCTCATAATCAGGGACTAAACCCTAAAGGCTTTAAGGCTTTGTGATTAAGCTTATGCCTGCATCCTTCTATTAGGATGGAGTGTATAACTTTAATCCTAAGTGTTAAACCCTATGTGTTTAAATCCTTTAATCAATCCATCTAATAATCACTAAGACATCAAGCTTGTAACTTGGGCCTTGCATTAGGGTTCTAATTCTTCCTTAATTGGTTAAGAAGGACTAACCCTAGTGTTAATGGACAAGTCCCCCTCAAGTTGTCTTACAAACCCTAAAAATCACTTCATCATCATATCATTAACTAAAATCCATCTAATAAAGGCTTTGTTTTGTCATGGGTTTAATCCCTAATCATGGATTAAGTTGAGGAGCATTCCTCAGCTTAAACATTCTCATCTATTATCCTTTTATTAGAATGGTGTAATGAGTCTGTTTAATCCTTGATTATGGCTTAATCTCATTACTCAACACTAAACAAAAACAACAAAAACATCTAAATAATCACAAGTAGGTTAATGATCTTAATCCTACACCAAGGGTGATTAAGTGTGAGAAGCTGACTTCACACTTAAGGTATTCTCATTACCCCTAATCAGAGGGAAGATGTGATGAGTTTACTAAATCCATTGGTTTAGACTTAAGCTCATTAACTTATGACAAATTCTCAAAAGCAATAAAAGACTGAAAACTCAAAAACAAACAATAATCGTCTTCTCCGGGATTCTTTTCTCATCCCATTCACTCATAAACGAGAACTTGCTTCTTCCGTCTAATGCAAGACAGTTTGCACCTGAGCCAGACAGGTCATACACTTGAGCATAGACAAGTGAGCAGTTCACAAAGTCAATTCACCTTTCAGTCTCTTTGGGTCGAACTACGGTGTTCTGACTTCCTCATTGCACGAGAGGATACGTAGGCATAACTTAACAGTTATCGAACAAAAGTCTCTGTATATTCCCCCTCCTTCCAGCAATTATTCTTTAAGCCTCATGATCATGAGCACACTCTTTCCTTACACTGACACTTCACTTATACACTTCACTTTTCTTTGACACTGACACCTGTACATCTTTCCAGCTTTGATACACAAATTGCACTGACACTACCCCCTTAAAACACAAATCTCTTAAGCGTGGATCCCGTCGAGTACGGCGGACAATATGGGTGCTAATACCTTCCCAGGTTGTAACCAACCCCCTTTCTCAGTCTCTCTGGTTCGCAATCGTCTTATCCACGTCTTTCTAGGTCTATGCAGCATTACCTTTCCTCCGGGATAAAAATGCCTAGCTGGCGACTCTTTTCATTCCATCCTTTCGCCGACCGTTCGCGTCTGTACCTTATTTGAGCCAGTCTCATCTATTGGGAGCGACAGCTTGGCGACTCTGCTGGGGATACTTATACTGTAACCAGGGCTTCTGGTTCTTTTTGTGGGTTCCTCCTAGAGCTTGATTGATTTGTGTTTACTGGGGTGTTATGTGTTATCTGTGTTTGTATATTTATTTTGCTTACTGCCTTATGTACAGTTGTTTTATTGCTTTTATTGCTCTATATACATCATACTGTCATACTGTGCTGGCTGGATCTGTTTTGTTGCTTTGGTGGGTGGGTGTTCTGTTGAGAGTTGAGGTCCTATACCTGGGACCTGAGTAACACCTAGGCTAGAGTGGTTCATGTTCTTTCCCATTCCATTTCGGTCTGGTGCGGGAATATGAAACACGGTTCAGATATGGGTTTCTTCTTGAGAACTTTGTGCTGCAGATTTCCTGTAGTGCTAGGGCTATCTGGGAAGCCTGCTAAGTCTGGACGACCTTTAGTATTGACCTTCAGAAACTGAGGTGAATTAGAGGAGGATCTTTTATGGTTATTGTAAACACTGTACCTCCGGGTTAGAAGTGTTTACACTTCTCATAACTGATCCAAGTCTGAGGATCCTTGTTTTAGAACACCACCTGTGAGGGGGTTGGGCTGTTTACAGGTTTGCAGGTACCCTTGACCTCAGCATACCCTGTTACTTTGTTTTGATTAAGAGTACTCCATTTTGGAACAGTTCTTGTGATTTTTAACCCTGGACATGTGACTCTTTATTTGAGTCCCCCACCTTGGTTACTGGACTTATGGGCCTCCATCTGGATTTCTTGAACATACATGGACTTATATCAGAGCACTTGATCAGATCCAGCTCAGTCACAAACCCTTGCATATCATTTGCATACATCATCATTGCATCATTTTAACATTTGCTTATTTGTTTTTCAGGGTATCCATACTTTATTTTGGCTTGGTTTTGACCCCATCATCAGCATAGACCTATCCTCATCAATATCTACTTCAGCTATCAGCTACCTGCATCACCAGCCTCAGCCTGTCAGTGGCCCATCTTCAGCTTTATTCTCCATCATCAGCATCTGTCTCAGCTCTTCTTCAGCAGCATGGCCCCCAAGAAGAGCAACATCTCCTACCATTTCTTTGAGCCTGAGTTGGCTAACATCAGGAAGATTCAGACCCTGATTACTCCAGACCATATACCACTATTCAGAGAACACTATGGAGGCATACTTGATGTGGTTATGGATTTGGACCCTTCACAGAGGAGCTTGATTCATACTTGCCTGCAGTTCTATGATCCCCCTCTGAGGTGTTTCACTTTTCAAGACTTTCAGTTGGGACCTTTATTAGAGGAGTACTCATCATTGGTTGGTGTACCTATCAGGAGTGGAGTCCCCTTCAACCCTGAGATGGCTTTTCCAAGTAATGAAGAAGTGGCAAAGGCATTGCATCTGGAACCAATTCTGATTGGGCAAAATATGACTACCAAGGCTGGAGTCTCTGGTCTACATCTGGATTTCTTGATCTCTCAGGCTACCCTGAAGGCCTCCTCAGGAGAATGGAAGGCAGTCTGTGCTTTATTGGCCCTTAGCATATATGGGGTCATATTATTTGCAGATGAGCCTAAGTTCATTAGCAAGAATGCAATCCATCTTTTCATCCTGAGGAACCCAGTGCCCACTTTACTGGGAGATCTCTACTACTCTGTTCACCAAAGGAATGAAAAGCAAAGAGGAAGATTGGTGAGGTGTTGTGCTCCCCTGTTCCATACTTGGCTGCTCAAACATTTGCCTAAGACTGATGCATTTCTGAATCCTCATCAGCAAAAGAATTGGGCTAGAAGACTCACTGCTTTAACTTCAGCTGATATCAGGTGGTGTACTCAGAGCACCAAGGGCAGGGATATCATTACTAGTTGTGGGCAGTTTCCCAATGTACCCTTGATAGGAGTAAAGGGTTGCATCAACTACAACCCTCTGCTATTCAAAAGACAACTAGGCTATGCATTGGTCCACACTCCTAAAGCACAAGACTTTGCTGAGACCCTTTACTGTGAGATTAAGCCCAATCTGACTATTGTCAGGCAAGCAGCCTGGGCCTGGGACAATGTCCAAACTAAAGGAGTAACCATTCTTGGGAGATGCAACAATGTGGCCTCAGCACAGTACTATGAGTGGTCCAATGCCAGGGCTCAATTTTCTGGGATGCCTTTCACCATGGAAGATATACCTGGACCATCCTCAGCATCACCTCCTGTCACTGTCAGCCTAGAGGAGTTTGAGAAATTGAAAGAGAGGAATGAGAAGCTGACTCAGGCTCTACAGAAGACCCTCTGGGAAAGGAGTGACGGTCGGCTGGACATTGAGAGGTTAGAAAAGCTAAAGGTGGAGCATCTGGCTAGAATTGAGAAGTCAGAGGACTATATTAAGAAGTCTAGGGCTGGAGAGCAGATCCTGAAGAATGCCTGCAAGGAGGCTCAGTTCCAGAAGGCCAGGACTGATTTGTATCTGAAAGAGAGTCAAGCTAGGTGGGTCAGGATCACCGAAGCTCGTACTCTGGAAGAAAAGAGGACTCAGGACAAGATTGAGCAGTTGGAGGCTAGTGCAAAGGAGCAACAGGAAGCCCTGCTTGCAGCCCAGAGAGAGATCTCAGAGTTGAAGATCAGAGCTGGTGTGAAGAGATCAAAGGACCAGAGTCAACACAAGAAGCTAGCGGCAGCTGTTGCTACCAGGAATCTTCTCATCAGGAACCTTACAGAGCGTCCAACTGATCCTGTGACTGAAGCACTTCTAAAGGAAGTTCAGGAGGATGAGTTTGGTCTTGGTGTCTGACTTTTGCTTGTTGTTGCTTTCATTTCATGTACTTTTATTTTCTTATGTTGTATTTTGGCCCCTCAGAGGGCATGATTTGTAAGAGACAAACTATGTATCATTTACTTTTGTAATATATGTATCAGTTTGTTTTATCTGAACTCTTCAAGCAATATCAACAGCATCTTCAAGGGTCTGGAAAGGTCAAAACCAAGTGCCAAGCCGGATACCTTGGAAACAAATAAGCATACTGCATTGCATACTAACCTTTGTTTGTTTTGTAGGTTTGTTTTGTTTTTGTTACTAACTCTGTTGTGACTTCAGGAACTATTGCTCGACGTCGGGTGTTCCCACTCAACCGTCCACACAGATATCCAACCCGCAACAACCTTCCGGGTATACAGATGGACCAGGTACAATAGGACCTTACAGAGGTCAGGAACCAAATGGCCAATGAGAGATTGGAAATGAGGAATCAGATGACACAATTTATGGAGGTGATGAATGGTTTAGCTCAAAGCCAAGAGAGATTGAGAGCCTTGGTAGAAAGGCAGACTCAGGAAGACCCCCATCTAGGGACTGGTGGGACAAGCAACAATGAGAGGGTTCAGCCTCATATCAACCCACCTGTATTTGGACCCCACCTTCATCCAGAGATCAACATCCCTGCTAATGTACAAGGGAATGCTACTACAGGTAGGGTACTGCAAGAAGACCCCCAGGAAGATCAGTTCACAGTAATGGGAGCTGGGGATGAAGCCTATGACAGAAGGCTAGATGAAATTGCTGAAAAATTAAGGTCCTTGGAGTCTCAAAACTCCTTGGTTTTTGATGTTATGGACATGGGCTTAGTGGACGGGGTCAGGATTCCCCACAAATTTAAACCACCGTGCTTTGAGAAGTACAACGGGACTTCCTGCCCACGGACCCACTTACAATCCTTTCTGG
Organism: Lathyrus aphaca; assembly: GCA_963966055.1. Classification (NCBI taxonomy): domain Eukaryota; kingdom Viridiplantae; phylum Streptophyta; class Magnoliopsida; order Fabales; family Fabaceae; genus Lathyrus; species Lathyrus aphaca. Next base: position 202,099,697 of record OZ014523.1, on the reverse strand, counting down.
GGAGGTTGAAGGCATATACCATGGATGAGAAGCTGTGGATGTTTTATTTCGAAGACAGCTTAACTGGAGCTTCAAGGGAATGGTACTCCCATTTAACTAGAGCAACCATCAGATGCTGGAAAGACCTGGCTGAGGCCTTCATTAGACAATACCAGTATAATTTGGATATGGCTCCCAACAGGACCCTCCTGATGGGAATGTCACAGTCATCCAGGGAAAGCATCCGAGAGTACGCCCAGAGGTGGAGACAGCTTGCTGCTGCTGTCCAGCCACCCATGTCGGAGAGGGAGATGGCAGACATGTTTATGAACACCCTCCAAGGAACATACATTGATAGGCTAGCTGCCTTTTCTTCTACCAGCTTTGCAGATGTCGTTATAGCTGGAGAAAGAATTGAGAGCCTATTAAAGATGGGCAAAATTTCTGACAACGGTGCCAGCTCATCCAGCAACACAAGGAAGCCTTTTGTGGGCCCAAGAAGAACTGGTGAGACCAATGCTATCCATACCGGCAGGGGCAGACCCCAATATGTTCATAGGTCTGTGGCAGCAGTCACCATTCCCGCTCCAGTTCATCCACAACCAGCTTATCAACCACAGCAACAAAATTATCAGCAACAAACTCAGTATCCTCCTCAGAGAAACTATAACAACACCAGCAACAACAATCAGCAAAGACCGTTCCAACTGAGACCTTCTCAGGCCAATAGGGTGATCGATCCGATCCCTATGCCTTATGCCACACTACTGCCACAACTCCTGAAACTCAACCTGGTTGAGCTAAGGACATTGGCACCTCCAGATCCTGCCAGTCTACCCAGAAATTATGACGCCAGCGCCAGATGTGCTTTTCATTCGAATGCACCTGGCCACAGTACGGAGAAGTGCAGAGCTTTGCACATGAAGGTACAGGACTTGGTAGATTCTAAGGCTCTAAACTTTGCACCACCACCAAATGTTAACAAGAACCCTATGCCAAACCATGGTGGTCCCAGAATCAATGCTATCGAAGAAGGCAAGCCGTCTTACTTGATAAACAGTGTGGGTCAGATTCGGACACCCTTGGTAGAGATTAAAGCTCAACTCCTTGAATGTCAAATGTTCCCTGGATGTGAGCTAGGATGTGCTTATTGCAACATTTTAGTGAATGGTTGTGATAACTTGAGAGATGGCATAGATGGTCTCATCCAGAGTGGCCTGCTTCAAATTACAACATCAATTCCTACAAATCCAGCAATCTCCTTAACAACAATTCCAGAGTCTTCTACAACTGCAACATCAATTATTCCAAACAACTCTTCAGTTTCATCAACAAATGCTTCATATGTCACTTCAACGGACCAAATAACAACAAACATCCCTTCTACAACTTCAGCACCCCTTCATTCAGAATCTCCTACAACAACAACACCCATCCATCCAACAATGTCTCCTACAACTTCAACAGCAAATGTCTCAACGGTTACAATTTATTATGATCCTGCAAATGATTCTGCCTACAACTCACAAAATGCCACTCCTATCAGAGCACCAGTCACAATATAGCAGTCAATATAAACTCGGCTGAACTCCAACCAATTCATCCCCAAAATAACATCCATATTTCCAAGCGGTAAACAAATCAGATCCATATAGAAATCTCTATAAAAAATAGTGAGCGGACACTTCAAATACACCAAAGATGTAAGCAAGGAACCAATAGACGGAGTTTCAGTTGTCATCCTCCTCTCTAGAGTAGGCGGTACAATTCTTAACCTTCTCACACTGTCAACATAAAAAAATGAGTATGTTGCACCAGTGTCAATAATAGCAATCAAAAGAGTACTATTAATAAAACAAGTACCTTTGACGGAACATTCCTCATTACTGGACTAGGCTCCCACCAAAACAAACACTTTACCACTGGCTCCTTGAGTCTTCTTTGGCTTATGACGAGTCTTACTAATATGACCATTTTGACCACAATTAAAACAAGTAGGCATTGTAACCCTGCAGTCAGCCACCACATGACCTGTCCTCCCACACTTGAAGCACTTCTTAACTTCATTCTGGGAAGTGTTAGCACGATGACCCGTACTTCCACATCTGAAACACTTCACAGGATTAGGATTTACCCCTCCCCCACTTGGCTTCATATAAGCAGTAGACTTCTGTTTACCTTTATCAGTCAGAGCACTATAAGGAGTACCCCCAAACCTCTACTTACCCTTCTTGTCATTCACAGCCTTGTAGTGAGCAATATGAGCCCTGTTATCATTATCATAAATCCTGCTCCTACTCACCAGCTCTGGATAGTTCCTGATCTTCTGGAAAGCAATGCCCTGTTTGATCTCAGGACGCAACCTATTCTCAAATTTCAAACACTTCGAAGTCATAACGTCTTTAGTGTTATAATGTGCACAATACTGCACCAACTCTTCAAACTTCGTGGCGTACTCAGCCATAGTCATATTACCTTGATTGAGCTCCAAAACTTCTACTTCCCAGGCACTACGAATGTCTTCTGGAAAGTACTTCTCCAAAAACTCACCTCGAAACACAACATAAGCAATAACAGTACCTGCATTCTCCAACCTTTGGCGACTGTTGTCCCACCAGACCTCAGTTTCACCCTCCAGCATGTGACTGCCAAAACTCACCTTCTAATCATCATTTCACCCCATGGTCCTAAAGATCTTCTCAATAGCCTTTGGCCATTTCTGTGTAGCATCTAGATCCAAAAGACCCCTTCATACGTAGGCAGCTTGTTACTTCTTAACTGAACCAAGTCACAAAATTCAACATTCCCAACAATTGGACCAATGTTCTCAATAGCTTGTGCCATGGCTTCCTGCCATACCAATTCAACAAACACCTCAAGTTAGAACACGATAACAATTCCTATTTTAAGGATTGATTCGACACAAGATCTGGCCCGTTGGACCGACCTGCTCTGATACCAATTGTAACCCCATTTATTCAGTTTACAAAATGATAGTTTATTACAAAAAATCAGAGTTTCAAAGTGGAATGCCACATTATTTTCAACAACAATCACCAAAAATAGTTCTTTATTAAAACAACAGAAATGAACAACCATTTAATTCAACTCGGGAAATAAGCCAATCTCAACAAAATATCCTCAATAATTCGATTTACAAAATAGATACGTAGTGGAAATAAAATAAACAACTAAAAATTCCCAATCATGTGTTACGTATCAGAGCGTCCTAGACTCGAACAATCAACATGACTCCACGCACTCTCAAGTACCTGGATTATCTGTACTTCCAAAGAAGCACATAGGCAACAACAACAACAACAACAAAGGGGTGAGAAACAAATTCATAATATAAATGGTGCAGATAACATCTTGAAGGTAGTTTCTCACACATAACAACAAATACCATAAGTACACCAATAGTCAAGCAACAACAGATACAACATTAATTATGCAACAACAATAAAACAATAATTATGCAATGTGACTCAACATGACACAATGCATGTGGTATCGGTTTTTATTCATTCAATCTAACACAGATAATCACATATGTCCATCTGACAATGATTATCCCACCATTCTCCATAACGTAGTACGAATGATCGTATTCGCCCATCCAACATGATCATCCCAACAATAATTCAACAAATGTATGCATGACTATAAAAATTCATACAACATGTATAATTCACCATATTATACATCTACAGGATCCATCCGATCAAAACACAACAATTGTTCCACCGAAAATCACCAATAATAACCTCACGCAATTTAATCGATTATTCAACTAATTAAATCCACCTAAATTCCATCATTAATTAATTATCGATATTAATCCTCGATTAAACAAGTCTTAAGATCCATCTCAATACCTCACACCAAAAGAATCGTCCACACATGCTAAATCAGGATAGAAATCGCAAAAAAAAATACGTTTTTCCCTACACACTAGTCATACACGTAATGGAAAGACCATACACATATTAACCCAGCCCAATACGCACCATACACCTCTCATACGCCCCTCATACGCGTTTTACTCTAGCCCCATACGCATAGCATACGAAAATGGACAGAGAGTCCCACATTTTTGCCATTCATATGCGTAATGCTCCCATCTTACGCGTATTGGCCCAATTCCTCGCCCATCCATACGCGTATTGGCTTGTCCCATACACGTATGTGCAGTGAACCCTATTTTTCTAATTTGTCCTCTTCGTTCTAGATCTGTTTCTTACAACTCTCGATTTCCAGATTCATATATGATCGTTTCTAATCCAGTTTTACACTCTTAATTTCATTCTTCTTTCATTCACATTACTATATACAATTTATATTTTCGTTCAAGATCTACAATTCGTACTGTTCATCAACAACAACAAAATCTGCATAATTATAGATCATCCAGAACAACAAGATTTCATCAGAATTTCATCAAGATTACATCATCATATTCACAAATTCGAAAAACAGATCATATATTTACATATTTATCACAAATATCATAAACAACAGTAATTCCTATGAGGGAAGGAAGCCCTCACTACCCATCATGTTAAATCACCTAGTTTTAAATCAGTTCGCCCCCATACATCGAATTCAGATGAAAATTCCTGCTAATTTCTTTAAGATTGGTGCCCTAGGTTGATCTTCTCTCTTCCTAGCCTCCTTTGCTCTTCCCACAAATGTTTTACGATTAATCTTTTACTTATTCTCTGTTTTGACTAATTCACCTCTAAACCCTCACCTTGATATTTTACTAAACCGTCCCTTATTTTAATTAAATCCAAATATTAATAATATTAGTTTTAATTCAAATATTTCTAATATGGTTTCATAAAGATAATTATAATAAAAACAATAATAATAAAAATAGTAATTACATAGTCTTATTATTATCCGTACATCTGCCATCACAAAATGCACCTCGATTATACCCGTCCCACTAGGACACAACACCGAAAGAACAAAACATACACCTTAAACAAGGCAACCACAACACCAAAAATACCCGACGATTAAATATTAAAAATAGAGTGTTACAATGATTGTACTAGATGGGCGAATACGATCATCCATACTCCGTAACGGAGAATGGTGGGATAATCATTTCCAGATGGGTGTATATGCTTATCTATGTTTGATTGAATAAACAAAACTAGTATTACAAGCATTGTATCGTGTTGAGTCACATTGCATAACTATTGTTGTTGCATAATTGTTGTTGTATTTGTTATTGCTTAATTATTGATATAATTGTAGTATTTGTCGTTGTGAGTGAGAAACTACCCTTAAAAATGTTATATGCACCGTTTATATTTGAATTTATTTCTCACCCCTTCGTTGTTTGTTGTTGCGTTTGTGCTTCCTTGGAAGTACAAATAATCCAGGTACTTAAGAGTGCATGGAGCCATGATGCTTGTTCGAGTCTTATGATGCTCTGATACGTAACATAGGATGGGAATTTTAGTTGTTTTATATACTTTTGTTACGTATCCATTTTGTAAACCAAGGATATTTTTGAGGAATTATTGTTGATGTTGTTCGATCATAAATTGTAACGAGTCATATATTTTCCACTGTTTTAATAAATAATTTTATACTTGGTTATAGCTGTTGAAAATGTGGCATTCCACTTTGGAACTCTGATTTTATTGTAGTAAACTATTATTTTATGAATTGGGAAAAATGGGGTGTTACAGAAACTATGATCAGTTTTCTATCAATAGTCATTTCAAAAATTTGTTCAGCTTTTCCTTAGAATAGTCAGAATTGAAGCCTTGATCAGTTTATCCTCATCAGTCATTGAATTTGGGGTAACTTTCTTCAAGAATCCCTAAGCGGATTTCATGGTTTTTCTCAAAAGATTTTCAACTTGATACAGTTTACTGGTGTGACAGAGTTATGTTCAACAATTGCTTCTCTAATCTCTGAGCATAATGGAAGTGATCTCTGCATTGAGGAATCAGTCTTCCATCTTTTCACTCCTCAAAAGAGTATAAAATTGTTGATTTCCACTCCCAGATGAGTATAAACTTGTTGATATCCACTCCCCAAATGAGTATAAACTTGTTGATATCCACTCCCCTGAGAGTCTAAACTTGTTGTCAATATTTCTCATGCATTATGCATTTTCAAGGGTGCTACATCCCCATTTTCATATACATTTACATGCAAGAATGCTGCATTCCCATTTTCATTACAAAGGATGTCTTACCTCTATTTTCATATTCAATGCATTCAATAGTGTTTTAGTCCTCATATTCATTTTTCAAGCTCCTTTTGTTTTCAACATCTTACCTTGCGATCAAAGTCCAACTTACTCGGTGCTAACCTTTGCGTATATTTGATGTTTGTCCAGATATACCATGTTCTGATGTTTCTCCATTATCTTTTCTTACCAGTTGTTTTTCTCAGATATTACACCTGTTATCTGATTCTATTCTCGGGTCTCCATAGTGGAGTCATCATTGATTTGATTTACTTTCTGGGACTTGTCTCACTTCATTCAATTTTGTTCCTAGATGTTGTGATCATTTTTTATCTTATTTTGTTCTCGGGTGTCCATAGTGAAGTTATCATTGATTTGATGTACTTTCTGGGACTTTTCTCACTTCATTGAGTTATATTCTTGGATGTTGTGATTGTCTTTTATCTGATTCTGTTCTCATGTGTCCATAATGGAGTCATCATTTATTTGATGTATGTTTCGGGACTTGTATCACTTCATTTAGTTCTTTTCCTGGATGTTGTGATAAATTTTTATCCGATTCTGTTCTCGGGTGTCCAGAGTGGAGTCATCATTGATTTGATGTAATTTTTGGGACTTGTCTCACTTCATTAAGTTCTGTTCCTAGATGTTGTGATTACCTTTTATTCGATTCTTTTCTCGGGTGTTAATAGTGGAGTCATCATTGATTTGATGTACTTTCCAAGACTTGTCTCACTTCATTCAGTTATGTTCTTAGATGTTGTGATTACCTTTTATCTGATTATGTTATCAGATGTCCATAGTGTAACACCCTAAACTTTTGCCTCTCATTTTTATATAATATAGCATACCATATAATTTACATCTCATTCCATCTTTTCATAGAAAGATGAGGCATAACATCCATAGTTAGAAGCATAGGGCATGTGACCAGTCATCCATAGAGTTATGATTCCTCAAAGCCAAGATAAGAGTCAAATGGTTTTGCAGGAAGCCTACAAGGTATCCTCATATCTTATACAAGCTCAAAATCATCCTCAGAACCCTAGAAGGGATGGGGTTCATCAGAAGTTCATTAGTGAAACTTCCTCATACACAAGGAAATCCTAATTAGGGTTTTGCCTCAGAGTAGTCTATCCTCGTAGATTTGACCAATTCTTGTGGTTAAAGGCTTTCATATGGTATACAAGGTCTAAGGATGAAATTTGGTTAAAAAATTCATTGAGGAAGTCTGGCAATGGTTCAGTTACTTGTATTTGAAGAAAGAAGTCAATTGTGCAGAAGAAAAGTCAAATAAGAGATTTCTAGGGTTTTAATCATGATCATCAGTTTCATGGACCTTTATATGGTCAAGTAAAAACATGATTGGTTTCAATTGTCAAGAATCAGAGGTTTGCAAAAAGTTACTAAAATTTGAATTTTTCAAGTGAGAAGTTTCTATTTTTGGAAAATCGTTGCCCTAAACCTTCAACCTATTATTTCATGTTCAAACAAGCTTCAAATAATTTTTCCTTGAACACGAAAGTTGTAGATCTTGATTTTCAATTTCCAAAAAGTACAAGAACACTCTCTTAGCTTTTTTAGAACTCAAGATATGATTTTTTGAAGTTTAAGGTCAATTTTAGTGTTTTCGGTGCATTTTTGTTGAAATCTCATTGGTTCACTTCTTTTTGTGGGTGTCACATTTTTTTAATAATATTTCACACATTTTCTAGTGAGGCTGCCCTCATCTCTTGCTTGACCAAATAGTGAATACATGAGCCATATTGTTGCTTTTGTTCTAGTGGAAGTTATGTGGGGAAAAATGGTACAAAGAGGTGGTATGTGTGTGCATGTGATTGGCTATGTAAAAAAAATCAGCAACACACACCTACAACACATGCACTCCTTCAATTATACCAAAAATATCATGCTTTTCTCATTAATAGAAGTCCCACTTTTTTCACCAAGTGAAAGAAGAAGTATCACATGAAATTTGGTTTACCATGCACCTCACCAACACTCAGCCACCACCACTTGATCATCATCAAATGTCATCACCCTTGATGCTATACCAACTCAATGCGCGAATTTGGAAAGGGAGGGGGTCATTTTTTCAGCTCACACACTCACTCTACATTCTCTCATTCTCTCTGCACTCTCATATTTCATTCTCATAAAGAAACTCATATCTGAATTTTTCTCCATCATAACACTCTACAAACACCTTGGAATCATTTTGAAATCTTCGTGTCCATTCCATTTCCCTCTCAGGTTCATAGTGGGAGGTGGTGTTTGAAGATCAACACATTCAGTTTCTTCATTTCGCCTCTCATTTTCAAACTCTCAGCCTTTATTTGGCTCAAGGGAAGCTTAAGGAAGCTTAAAGAGTCTCTGGTCTTCTTTGAATCTCAAGAAAGCTCCATTTTAGGTTCAAACATCTTAACTTCTTTGCTTCATTTTTGCCTTGTTTCTTCTTATTTTGAGTTGTTCTTACTTGATATGATGTGTGTGAAGTGAGTAGAAGCTTTATGATGCCTTAGTTTGTGTTTTTCAGTTTTGTGATTCAAGCTTGTTTCATTCAATTCTCTCTGTGTATGGTATATTTTTGAAAATGGTTGGTGGATTTGAGGTCCTTGATGTCTAAGCTTCACGTTGATATGTCATTTGTGTGTTTTTGGAAAATTTTGTTGAACCCTCACCGACGTGTGGCCGGAGAAGACGAACAAAATCTTCTTCGGCCGATGGCACTATTCCATTGCTCAGATTAAACATGGAACCTTGATTTGTCTGGATCCAATGATCATAATTGCGCCACCTCATTTAAAAGTCATATGTCGTGCATTTGGTGTTTAATTTTCATTTAATTGGATTTGTGTGACAATGCATGATAAATATGGTGGTCCTTAGATCTGAACCATTTGCTTGTTTAACTTGTTTGGTTGACCATGGTTAAGATGAATTAGATGATAAGACTTTTTAGGACTGAGCACTGACCATTGGATTATCATACTTCCTTTACTTGACTGAATCACGCACGTTGGATTAATTACTTTTGTATTTTAGTTGACTGCGTGAGAACCGTCAGATGTGCATACTTCTTGAGTTTGATTGTGGAGCCTTGGATTGTATTACTTTGAGTCTGGCATTGACTATGTTTTATGATGCGCTGTGCGTTTTTGTTATTTACACCCCTCACTTTGGGTCTGTTTCACTTATAAACCTTAATGGATTTCTCTTTCCACCCCCTAGCCTTTTATTCATTCTTATTTTCTTTATTTCTTTTCATTCCCTTTTTTAATTTTAAAAATTAGTAATATCTTTCTAAAAAATCCAAAACAATATCACAAGTTTTCTTTACCATTTTATAAAAATTTTGCATACTTTATTTTCTATTTTTATTTTATTTTTATACTCTGAATTAATTCTCCTTTTTATTTTCCTTTTAATTGTCTCATACCATGAATACCTTGGCTTCTTGATTTTATAATATGAGTTTTGAAATAGTTGTGATCCTGGTTCATTTTGCTTTGTGTCAATAACATGTTGAGGTGTCTTAAATATTTTTGTGTTGATTTTTAGGCCTTGTTTGATTGACTTTCAAGTTGTTGCTTTGTGCTTAAGTAAATGAAACCCTAGCCTTGTTTTTCATAATTGTTTGATTGCCTTTGGTTATGATATTTGGCTTGCAATTTTTGCTTGATGTTTATACATGTTTGAGGTCCTTTGATGTTGAGTGTCATAATTTTTGAAGCATGTTGAGAATTTCTTTGATGATTGAACTTTGAATTGCCCAATTTGTGAATGTTTTGACCATGACTTGCTTGCTTGCCTAGGAAGGCCCTTGTGCCATCATTTGAGGTCTTGTTTGAGGCTTATTAACATGATGTTTGATCTCTGGTTGTGATATGTGAACTTCATATTACTTTTTCTAGGCTTACCTTGTGCACCAAGTCACATCTTTCACAAGTATGAATCATGACTCACTTCACTTCACATTTTTTCCTATCTGCTCCAATTGTTTGGATATGTGTCTCTATTCCTTGAATGATGTTTGAATCTCTTGTTTAGGAACATGATTAGGATGTTTAGTTTCTGACTTTGACATTACTTGTTGAACTTTGACTTGCTTGCCATATTTGTTCACTTACTTCCATCTCACTTCTTCTTTAATACCTTGTTTGTTGTTTGTGAGGTTTCTCCCATTTCTTTTTTATTGAGTTTTCTTGACTAATATTATAGGTCTTTTGTGATCATTAGTTTCCGACTTGTGTGAATTCTAATACTTAGACCTATATTCTTTCATTTCTTGAACTTAATTTGCCTTTGTGTGAATACTTCTAACTTTTCAGGGGCTTTGGTAAGTTTGAGAGGTGTTGATGATGCTTCCACATCTCAACTTCTTCCTTCACTTCTTTTAAGCTTTCTTAGATGTGTTTGTGATGTGCTTAGGCCATCAATACTTAACTTCTTATTCATCTCCCTTTAAGATCAACTTAACTTAAGAAGTAAGTTGAGTCCGTTTGCTCCTTTCTTCTTCTTCTTCCTTCTTTTCTTCTTTCCTTCTTCTTCATTAGGATATAAATTAAACCACACTAACCTTGGACTCCAATGCATGATAACACTTATGATTGTTAGTCACCCCAGACTTTTTACCTTTGAGATCCTTTTGGTGCTCTCTCCTTCTCGTCTTCAAACAAAAACCTAAAAAACACCTAATAGTGGTTGAGGCAGTCTTATGTGTATGTAATTATTCCATGGGAAACTTGAATTCATCCCATCTTGGGATAGTACAAGCTTGTCAAGCATGATGTAAAAGTCTAATCATGAGATCATCCTCACAAACAAAAACCTAAAAAACATTTCTTCATTTCAAATCACAAAAACAACTAATAACTTCAATGAGTTAGTGAGCTTAGGACCTAATCCTTGGAACCAAGTATTGGGGGTCTTCTCCTTATTTGGGTGTGCTTTTTCCTCATTCCATCTTGGAATATAGTAATAAGTAAACATCCCATGCAAAAGGACTTAAATTCACTCTCTTGTTCCAAACACCAATAAAAGCTTCTAAAAAACATTGAACAAAGAATAAACGTCTTTCCTTCATGAATTCTTTTCTCATTTCATTCACTCTCAACATAAGAACTTACTCCTACTTGTCTCTTTGCAAGATGGTAACGCACTCGTTCCAGACGATCCTGCAACACATGAGCATTGACATAAGCCGTTCAAGCCTTAAAAAACACAATATGCTTTCCTCCCTAGTTAGGGTAACTACGTCGACTCTGATCCTCATTTCCTGATGAGGTACGTAAGTAGTTGGGTAGGGGCCATTCGAGCACTCTTTTATTTTCCCTACATTTTCCCCCTTCCTTTTCTTTACTTATCCAGTTTTAGTCTTTCTTTTACAGCAAATTTCCTTTCTTCACCCTTTTAAATAGTCTCTTGTATATGTGGATCCCGTTAGGTATGGTAGACGATCTGGGGTGTTAATACCTTTCCAGGTCGTAACTGACTCCCGAACACAGTTTCTTTGGTTCGCAGGACCTTTGTCCTTCCTTTGTTTTCTTCGGTTTGTGTAGCATTACCTTTCCCATTCCTTTGGGATAAAAATTCCTGGTTGGAGACTCTACCTTCTCCGCGCCACTTTCACGTTAGTACCAGGATGGAAATCCAGGGAGCGATAGCTGGCGAATCTGCTGGGGATCAAACCCAGAATCTCTTGTTTCCCCTTTGGGAGTCACTCCTAGCGCTTGTTTGTTTCTGTTTCTCTAGGTGTTTGATTATTTGCTGTTGTGTGTTTATTTTACTGTTTTATTTATAGTTTTATTTACAGCTTTATTTATCTCATTCAGTATTTCATTTTCATGCATCATATTATACTGGAATGTCTGAACTGTGTTAGTTTTCTTTTGGCGAGTTGGGGGTTCCTATGAGATGAACTCGTAACTGGGGCTCGAGTGCACTCTAGGACATAGCGTGGACAGTCACTTTGGTCTCATGATATCTTGTCATGAGGGTAGTAGTGAGTTCCACACCCAGATTGCGACCGTCTTGGAAATGTCTTGATATAGGGGCCTTACTTACTTCATTACACGACCTCAATATTTATATGCATATGGGGACCGATCGTTGAGAAGCTTTGTGGAAACTTCCCTCTCTAGTGGTGACAGTGGGAGACCATATTTTGTGGCAAACCCATTCACACTTGAGGGCCCACTGGGGACTTGCATAGGATGGCCTGGTTCTCTTATAGGAACTCAGTTAAAGCATATGGTCGTATGACGATAGTACTTTATCACAAAGGCTGAATGTAGTATTGTTTATCGATTTCAGCACTTGAAGCTGAGAACTTATAAGGGATGCTTGTTTTTCCCGGACTCACGCTGAGGCCTCCCTGAGTATTATATAATGCTTAACCAATTCCATGATTTGGTCATGATCCATTTCTTGGAGATGGTGAACATATTATTGTTATTCGGCTTTGAGAGTCCGTGATGTTTTACCCGGAGCACACCCGTGAGATTGGGAGGGGTTTACAGGTTTGTAGGAACCCTTGACCTTAGCATACCCTGGTTATCAGTGTGTTCTATGTTCTGATCCAGTTATTATGGTTGTGGAGTTCTTGATCTTTGGTTCTGGATTATTATATGGGGTTATTATTCAAAGGACCTTTGGGTTTTAGATCACCTAGTTGTTGGCTCCATTGTTCAGTATCCAGACAGTTCCAGACATTGATCACATGTTGTGTATTGCATTGCATCATACCATATCATCATTAAACTTTGGTGTTTTCATTTTCTGAGGTCTTCATCTACATTTGTACCTAGTTCCGGTAATTTCCTGCATTATCCTTATCCAGATGGTTGAATCCAGAGAAGTCAAGGGTGTTTAGAAGTTGATCAGTCTAATGAATGACAAGGTCTTAGAGGATTTCAGAAAGAAGTATGGGCAGATTTTGTGTTACGTGGACAAACCCACCATTGAGCAGAGAGATTGTCTTCATACTTTGTTACAGTTCTATGACCCTCCACTATGATGTTTCGTGTTCCCGGATTATATCCTGATGCCAACTTTAGAAGAAATTTCCAGCATCTTGAATGTTCCTATTAGGGATAGCCTTCCGTATTACGCTTCAGAAAGAGTTTCTCCAAACAAAGACATAGCTAGAGCCAGTCATCTGACAATGGTTAGGGTTAAGATGGGTCTAGAGGCCATCAAGGGTAAAGGGTTTTACTTGGATTTCCTCATCACAAAAGCTCACATATGTGCTATAGGAAACAAGTTGGTGGATTTCAGCGCCTTGTTAGCTTTGATGGTGTATGGAATCAGCTTGTTCCCATGGGAGAAAGGACTCATAAGTATAAAGTCCATTTCCATCTTTGTTAAGAGAAACCCCATACTTACCTGTAACACCCCAAAATTTTCCCTCCTAATTTATCATCTTAACCGGTTTTCTCACATGCATCTGCATATTCCATTAGGTCATAACATCACGATCATGCATTTTCATTGTCTCCTAAGGCTTGGAATCAAGGCATTTTATGGAGATCCGAATTTTCCTATTCAGAGGAAATTAATATGACTATTATACTCAGGGTTGAGACAAAAGGCGGAATTCCCTATCATCATAAGGAACTTATCGTCAAAACCTAACCAAAATATAATGCCATGTTCTTCAAGGATTCTCAAAAGGACCAAGTGATTAGGGTTTTGGCCCTCTTCAGCTTTTTAGAGCACTTATTTACTGGTGTATACTTAAGGGTAGGGATGTTAGGGTTTCCTATGTTAATGGGGTCGTACATCACTTCATATTGCAAGACGTATCATCATCAAAGGATTCATTGTGTTCAAATCATTTTTATTTGTGCTTGCGAATTTATGTGGATTCAAATTACAGAAATCTTAAGAATTGGGTTTTTATTCAAAGAATTAGTTCAAGCTAAGGATATAAAGTATATGATTATGGTTTATTTGGAAGACATCATTCAAATTCAGTATCCCATTTAGAAACCATCTTTCTTACCATATCCATTTTTCAAAGCCCATTTCAAACTCATATCCTCTCTTTAGTCCATTTTATGCCATTCAAATTCAATGACAAGCTCGTTTTAGAATCGTCACAAATTTCCACAAAATACCCAGAGGCCCATTTGTGTTTTTATCATAAACCTATCATGTCAATGTCCAAATTACTAAACCATTTCTCCATGCCTAGTATCAATCAAAATGTCCACTTTAACAATCCAAAACCATGTTCATGACTTTCCAAAGGCATGATATTCCAAAATATAACCATGTTTTTTAAGCCCATTACCTTTTTGTAAGAAAAAAATCTAATTACCAAATTACTTCTCAAACCATTCCAATTTAGTGTTTTCCATCTCAATTCAATCTCAACAACCATTAAGCCACAATTGTCGGGTGTTTCACATTTATTTCAATGCATTTACAAGTGTTAAAGTCCTATTATTTTTGGGAATGCCACATTATTATTCACAACATTATTGGGCACAATGGTTGTTGGCAATGGTGATTTTCTTATATACATAAGAAATTTTTTCTTTGCAATGTGAGGATCAAATAAAAAAAACAGGAAGTTCACAAACAAGAAAAGGTGAGGAGGCTAATAGAGAAAAAACTTAAATATCAGAAATTCACATACACCAGAAATATCCAACCCCGGAATTCTTCATTTAACAGAAATCAGTATACAATTTTATCAATACATGAAGAAGCTAGAGAAGAGAATGGATACAAAAATCAATTAACAAATGAAAAAATCATAATTGTTATAAGAAACCTATAACAGAATTTCTAAGTGCATATCCTTCACTGCATCTTATATAAATCAGAAGCTCATCTTCTTATTGGTCTCTCTCTCAATTTTCGAGTTTTCTGAATTCCTCATTCTTCTTCCTCATTCTCTCTTCCCCATTCTATCTTCTTCCACTCTTTCATACCTTCATCAACATTATTTTTCTTCCATTCTCCAACCCTGTTTCTTCATCTTCTTCAAACCGAATCATCCCCTTCGAAGCACTTCCACAACCCGCAACCTCCTTCATCTTCATCGCACAAGAATCAACAATAACCTGGCGATTCGTTTCAAAAAAATAATCAAACGGAGGAATACACCACATCAATCGAAACAGAAAAAAGAAGAAGTGATTTGAATTCAAGAAAGAAAGCATACTTGAAGTACTGTTGTTTCCATTGTCGATGGAGTAAACAAGGTGATCTCGCTCCAAACTTCATCCTGTTTCATCAACTTTGACAAATCTGCAACAAATTCAACAAAAATCCAGGTCTCCTATCATTAATAACCTCTTTCAATCATATTCACAACTGTATCCATTCATCTTCATCATTCATCAATTCTTTGACCTGTGAATTCATAAAAGTGTGAAGAACTCAAGAAATCAAGTCACATGCAAACAGAGAAATCAAGAGAAGAAACTATCGATAACAAGAATCTCCTTCACTCTTTGAGAGGCCATGACTTTTCTTTCAATCCTCATTCCTCTTCACCTCCTGCAACCGGATCATCTTCAAGACCACAATTCTTCATCGATCCACCTAGGTGCATATCAGCAACACAATTCAGAGGTAAGATTTGTCAAGAACGTGTTATCACATCACAACATAACAAACAGAGATTTACAAACCTTGTCAAAAATAGATTCATCAATAGCGACTCAAATTCGCGGTGGAGAAGTTTGATCCGGGAGTCTTCGATACATATTCAATCCTTGAGACACAACAAGATCTATCAAAAGGAAACACCGCCAAAGTCTCAACGTTTCCCTCAATCCAATATCGGATAGAAGCTACATCAATCTCGGCACAAGCCACCACTTTAACGACAACAAATCTTCTCTTTCTGTAAGTCTATGGAAGCTTCAACAACGTCTCAGAATCTTCATCAACTCAACTTCACAAAAACCTGCAGGGAACAGCTTCAACAACACGAAAACTCGGAATCCGCGAACGTAACCCCGTGCAAGGCTCCGATGCGCCAAAGATCAGTGAACGAAGACTCGAGAGTGTCAAATTTAGAGCGTCGATTTGATAGCCCGATCGATGGAAGGTATGAAGCTTCGTTTCGTTTTTCGGTGTTGAGCTGTCTTTATGCCTATCCGCTCCGATCCATAGTTTTGAAAAGGAATTAGGTTAGTTATGGGTGGATTTGAGATAAGAAGAGGAAAAGAGTTGAGTTTTTGTGTTTTAATTTCAGAGAGGCCAACGGAGGGCACCGCCGCCGGTGATTAGGTTTTCGGGAGGAAGAAGACATAAGGGTTTGAGAGAACAAGGTGGAGATGAGAGAAGAGGAGCGACGGGTTTTGAGAGAGAGAAAAATTCGTTTTTTTGTTTATGAACATAATAGGGTTATTATATTAACTATGTGTTAATTGTAAAATTAATCTTAATTAATTGAAAGAATAAACCCATAAAATAAATTTAATGCACCGTTTAGAGTCCATAAGAATCTCAAATTAAATTCATAAACCTCATTATCTTCCATCACTAATTCAAATTCTGAGGATAAGATTTTATTGTTTTTGGTCCATTTCGGAGGTGACAAGTGTCACCGTCCGGTAGGACTAGTGAAGATGATTCCCACGCATTCCCCTACTCCAGATAATATATGCTCCTTCATCATGACCCTAGGATTATCAAAGAGTCAGATCAGACGGTTATGGGCGAGTCAAATTAAGTTGACTGAGGGGCCACTGTTAGTCATCCTAAACCTGCGCTAGTGGGCTTAACCCCATTACTATTTACAACCCCAATGCAGGCCCAGTTAGTTTTTTAGCTTGAAAATTCTCTATTCTCATCCCTTTCCTATTTCTAATTCTTTTTAAATTTATGTTTTGTACCTTTTCAATTTAAATCCATAAAAAATACTAAAACATATAATAAAATTCTACAAAAATTATAGGAGCTTTCTAACTCATTTTAGAAATTTTCTACATTTTTTCTTTCTGATTTTTGTCATTTTTCAATTTAATTTCGATTTTCCATTTAGTTAGTGTTATATTGAATTCTTTCATGAACATTTCATTTTGAACATTTTATTTCTCCCACCTCCTGTATGATATTTGGCCCATTCTTTTTTCTATGATTAGAGGACTAATAATAAAACATGGAATAATTTTTGGTATATTTTTTATGCCATTTTATCCACTGTTTTGGTAGTGTTGTTTGTGTAAAATTGTGATTAGATCTTAGGTAGATTTAAGTGACCATTTGGCATAGTTAGGTTATGAACTTTTAGGAGATTTTTTTAACACAATATTATAGTCAAGTTAGGGACCTTTGGGAATTAAATTTCATATTTTTTCCAGGAATTTTACTATTTTTTTAGTGCATTGATTTTAGTCAATTTTTTCATTGTTGATCCATATAGTTTAGCTTAGGATTTTATGGTGCATTAGGACTTAGATTAATTAGGCTTGATATTAGAATATTAGCAAGCCTTAGTGTGGTTCAGCCACTGATTTTAGAATGTTGATATCATGCAATATCCTATTAGGCTTAAAAATTGTTCAAGTGTGTTTACATGAGGCGATTAGCCTTTATATTTGTTTTATGTGTTTATGTGCATTTTAGAAACTCTTACAAATCCTTACACCTTTATTCATTTGTCCATATTTTTGAATCCTCATCTTCATTTCATTTACTAACATCTTTCTTTTTGTGCAAGGTATTTTTCAAGGATTCGCTTAAGGATTCAGACTATTTTTATTTTGCTTTGATATTCTTTATGGTTTATACTTTGTGATGTAATAGTTAGAACTTTATATGTGATGCCTATAATTATGATAGAAAAATATAAAATGAAGCATTTAGATGACCAATTTTCAAAAATAAAGAAAAGGAGTTATTCGACCCAAAATCGAAGAATTTCAAATAAATAAATAAATAATGTTTCATGTGACTTTAGGTCTCCCTCGATTACCATCGTTCCACTCCAATACGCCAAAAAGCAAGCCTTGTATGTTGCACACCATAAGTCGTGCGTCTCAGCACCACGCAACCGACCCACCCGATCCATTGTTTCATCCCATTTACGATTTACACACGTTTTTACCCACTGTGACGTATGAGGACCACATTATTCATTATTACTTTTTGTACTCGCATTTCTAGTCTAATATCCTCTTAGGTAGCTTTAATCTTTCAAGCTTTACTAACCATAGGTCACCCTTAAACTCAACTAACTTAGGGTTGTGTCTTCGTTCCCCTTAGTTTTTTCCTTTCTCAATTTGAGTCTCACTTCTTACCTTTAAAGAAAAATCAAAAACATTTAAAAGGAAAGTAGGTACAATAAGCCACGAGCCTTAAGCTATATGGGAAATGATTAGTGGAGGTCTCCTCCACTCTTCTAGAATGCTTTACAAACGTTCCATTGGGGGCGATCTTGGAAAGTATTGGCTCATGTATCATAGTCTTTAGTGTTGTACCAGCGATAAACATAAAGTCAAAACACTTCTTCTAAAAGACAATAAACCAACAAGACAACGCGTTTTCTCTTCTCATCTTATTCTTTGCGGATGAATGTGAATTGCCTCGAAAGTTCAAACAACGATACGATAAACACCCTTGAGTCAGAGCCGGTAACATCTGAGCTAGAGCTATGGCAACGTCATCCCAAAAAACATAAGCAAATTCCCGCCTTAGTTAGACGAACTACGGCGACTCTGATCCTCATTATCCCGATGAGGTACGTAGGCAGCGGGGTAGGGCCCGTTCGAGCACATTCTTTATTTTCCCTACATTTTCCCCTTTCTTTCCATCTTCCTTTCCAATTCCTTTTCTCATTTCAGTACAAGTTCCAATTAGCATTTCTTCCGTTCAATAGCATCTTATTTCTCACCCTTTGAAGTAGACTTACAAGCGTGGATCCCGTCGGGTACGGTGGACGTATTTGGGTGCTAATACCTTCCCAATTCGTAACCGACTTCCGGACCCAGATCTTTGGTTCGCAAGGCCTCGTCCTTTTCCTTATTCCTTATGTTTGTGAAGCATTACCTATCCTGTTCCTTCAGGATAAAAATTCCTGGTTGGCAACTCTACCTCTTCCGCGCCACTTTCGCATTTGTACTAGGATGAAAATCCCGGGAGCGACACTACCTTGCTAGGACATTTCTTCTATGGAGTTCACTATAGGAACGAAAGGAAAATATGGGGATATGTGAATTTTTGTGCTCCTTTATTTGCTGATTGGTTTGCTAAACAACTTCCGAAGTCTGGGCCTTTCAAGGATCTGAAGGAAGAGTGGAAATGGTCTAGAAGATCGATGGGACTAACTTCTGATGACATAGCATGGGGCTGCAATAGATATTTGGTGGGAAAAGAGATGATTACCAGTTGCGAGGGGTTTCTAAACGTGCATTTACTTTGAAGGAAATGGGTGATTAATTATAACCCGGTGCTGGCAAGAAATTAGTTTGGATATCCTCTATAGAATCCTACATCTGCTGAAGAAGTGACTGAATCTTTGTATTTTCCAGTGGAAGGGAACGAGGGGCTGATTATCCAGGTATCTCAGGCTTGGGCATTATGTAGAAGATGTATGATCCCTATGCTACAAGGTTAAGGAATAATGTAGAAGTCTTACTGCTCCCATTGTCAGTGGAACATCCTGTACCCAAAGGAGGGTGTTCTATAAACCACTATCTCTTTGGAGGAATATCAAAAATTGGAAGCTCAACTCCAAGCAGTTAGGATTGAGAGCTCAGAGCACAGTAGGTTGTATCATTACATGGTACATACTAATAAGGTCTTGGATGAAAAGATGGAAAAGGGGCAATAAGAAAGGGAAGTCAAAGAAAAAGAATTTGCTGATAGAGAGGTTTACTTCAAGAGAAGGGGTTCAATAGAGATCAGAAGAGAAGCTGAACGCAAGAAGACCAGGATGACCTTGAGAGATGCTAACCAGACTATCACCCTTTTGCAAGACAAGTGGGAGAAACCTCAGAAAAAGCACAAGGAAAAAGAAGAGTACTTACAGTTCCAGATAGATTCTCAGAAAGAATAGCTAGAGCTAGCCCACAAGAGGCATAGATAGAAGACTCAACAACTAGAGCTAAGCTTGAAAGAACTGGAAGAAGCCCAGAGGGAAATAACAGATCTCAAGGTGTTGTCAGAAACCAAGAAGATCAAGTCAGTGTTAGGGCCTAGTGAGGGGATTTCAGTTGTGTTCATACAACAAATCAGTGGCCTACATGCATCCTTCGAGCACAGGGACTTGTTGATTAAGAAGCTGATTGAAGACTGTCGCTCCCCTGAAAAGACACTAGGTCCCAGGGTACAGACGCAAACAGTCGGCGAAAAGAGAAAATGAAAGTGAATTGAATAGAGTTGTCAGCTAGGCATTTTTATCTCGAAGGAAAGGTAATGCTGCATAAACCTAGAAAAAAGATGGATAAGACGGTTGCGAACCAGAGAAACTGAAAAAGGGGGCTGGTTACAACCTGGGAAGGTATTAGCACCCAGATTGTCCATCGTACTCGACGGGATCCACGCTTACAAGATTGTTTTTAAAAGGGGTAAGTGTATGCTATCTGTGTGCAAAAGCTAAGAATGAATGTACAGGTGTCAGTGCAAAAGGGTGAATGCTCAGGAAATGAGGCTTTAGAAAGAATGCTGAAAGAGGGGGAAGACACAAAGACTTTTGTTCGATAACTGTTAAGTTATTCCTACGTATCCTCTCTTGCAATGAGGAAGTCAGAACACCGTAGTTCGACCTGAAGAGACTAAAAATGAATTGACTGTGAACTGCTTGCTTGTCTATGCTCAAGTGTGTTACTCGTCTGGCTCGAGTGCTGACTGTCTTGCATTAGACAGAAGAAGCAAGTTCTCGTTTGTGAATGAGTGTGATGAGAAAAGAACCCTGAAGGAGACGATTATTGTTTGTTTTTGTGTTTTAAGTTTTTTTTATTGTTTTTGGTGTTTTGCATAAGTTAATGAGCTTAAGCCTAAATCAAAGGTTGTAAACTCATTATATCCTCCCTGATTAGGGATAATGAAACTACTTAAGTATGAGACAAGCATCTCAATTTAATTACCATGATGATGTAGGATTAAGATCATTAACCTACTTGTGATTATTTAGATGTCTTTGGGTTTTTGTTTAGTGTAAGTAATGAGTTTAATCTCTAATCAGAGATTAGTGAACTCATTACACCATCCTAATAGAAGGATAATAGATGAGCACACTTAAGCTGAGGAAGATAACTCAACTTAATCCATAGTTAGGGATTAAATTCATTAGCTAACAAGCCTTTATTAAGTGGATTTTAATTAAGGTATGAGATTAAGAAATGGATTTGATGTTTGTAAGACAACTTGAGGGGGACTTGTCCATTAAACACTAGGGTTAGTCCCTCTTAACCAAAAGGAAGAGTTAGAACCCTAATGTAAGGCCCAAGTTACAAGATAAAGTCTTGATGATTATTAATGTGATTTGATTAATAGGTCTAAACAAATTAAAGGTTTAACACTTAGGATTAAAGTTATACACTCCATCCTAAGAGAAGGATGCAAGCATAACCCTAATTCCAAAGTCCTAAAACTTTAAGAGTTTAGTCTCTGATCATTGAGATGAGAAGAGAGACTCAGGGAGACTCAAAGGTAAAACGCTAAGGAGGACTAAACACAACCCTAAATATTATCATGCTTGGATATCCTATTGTTTGTTAGGCTTAAAAGAAGATCTTCAAGGAAGCCACCAATGGAAGAAGAAGATGAAAGGAGTATGAAGCAGAAGAATAAGTTACTTACTTCCTAAGAAGATAAGTAACTTGAAGGAAGAAAGTGAGAGAGAGGGAACATAAGTGAATCAAATTCACTTCAAAGACAAGTTAAAATGCACATGAATGAGATAGGAAGGAGTGAGAAGTGAAGGCAAATCCACCTCTCACCATGACTTACCAAAAGTTCCTGTAATGGTTAGTATGAATGCATAAGGTATAAAGCATAAAGAAATGAATTTAAATGAGATGAAATGAGATGCAAAGACCAAAGTAAGAAGTTATTATGCAATTAAAATAGCATATGATATGATGCAATGTCATACAATATGCATATGAATATTCATACAAGGATGGGATGTCATGAAAGCATGCTTGGAAGCTTGAAAACACATAGATGTTTATGAGATGAAATGAATGCAAAGCATGGAAAATGAATGAAGAAATGATCAAGCAAGGTTCTAACATGTCCTAAGATGTCTAAGATGACATATGATTGCTTGAGATGTCATGGAAAGTTCATGTGATGATGAATATGCAAGATGGATGCAAATGAACATGAGAAATTAGGGTTACATGGATATGTGAGATGCAAATGAATAAAACAAAAGCATGCAACATGATATAAATTTGAAATCAAGCTCAAACAAACCCTAATTCCATACTAGGTCACACCCCAAAGGAGAAGGTCAGAAGCCTAACCTATTGAAAGTTATAATTTTCCTAAGTTTTCTAGGGTTTTTGGGTGATTCTTAAGGGAAAATGCAAATCAAATTGAAAATGCAAGATAAATTCATGAGGAAACTTACCTAGAAACTACATGCAATATGTGAAACAATGCAAAAAGAATCAAGTTCAAACTCTTCATTGTTAGGCAGAAATGAAAATTTCAAATTAGGGTTAAAAAATGTGATTTTAAAGAACCCTAATTAAAATAAAATTGTGAAATTATGATCAAACCTAAAAAGAAATTTGTATGAAGAGTTTGAAAATGTTTCTAAATGTATTGGAATGGTTCATGAATTTTTTGGTGATTTTTAGAAACCTAAATGCATTTTTAATTAATCAAAATACATTAATTAATTAAAAATAACATTTAAATATTTTAAAAATACTTTTTATATGCAAAAAATAAAATAAAAACCATTTTCAGATTGAGAAAAATATTTGAAATCAGAATGTAAAGTTTCATATTTTTTGACTAAGTTTTGCTATTTTAAATAAAATGAGAAAGAAAATGCAAAGAAAATTAAATAAAAATAAAATAAAACTGGGGAGGGAAATGTTGACTAGCGCGCTATCCAAAGGCTGAGGTTTAATCTGAAATTTTTAAATTAATTAAAACTAATTAATTAAAATTAGGGTTAATGGATCAATCTGGGTCGTCCACACGCGCGGGTAAAACCAATCTAAGTGTCCTAATTTAATCCTAGCTAATTAATGGGATTAGCCCTAATTAAACTCAGGTGGCCGGAGAAGAACTCTGGTCGTCTTCTCCGTCGTGTCTCTCACCTGAGCTTGCTCAAAACACCACCCCAAGCCCCCAAAATCTCCAGAATGAATCAACCAACATCCCTAAATAAGAATATAACCCCAAAATTCATTTATCATGCATCAAAATCAAGAATCGAACAAGAACATGAAAACGGATAAAATTTTAGAACAATCATACACACTCATCTCTCAACCATTTTTCATCATTCTAAGCTCATTGTGATCAGGACAACATGTTCTTTCATATTGCAACATAAAATACAAGTTCTGGAAAAATGATTTGAGATGACTACTTGAGATGATGAACTGCAAATATGGACTTTCAAAGTTCCTCCTTTGTGCAATCAAACCCCTTTGAGTCCCCTGAGGCTATTGAGAAGCTTTGCAAGAGTTTAAATGGCCTCCTTTGTGAGTTTCAGTTCTGAGAGGTGAGAAATCGTGTTAATGATTCAGAGGCTTTTTGGGCAAAATGAAGGGTGGTTTGTGTTCCTTATGACATGAGTGATTGAATGGTGAAGGAAGTTTTGAGTTTGAATGGTTATACTGAGAGATTCGAAGAGAGGAAGTTTTTGCAAGTTTTTGTGATTCTGAGCTTGTGAGAGGTTTCAGCCTTGTGTGTTATGTGTTTTGTGATCCATGATGTTTGTATAAGCCAATGGGATTGCTCAGAAAGTGGGTGCTGGCACAACTTGATTGGTATGTGCCAAGTTGCAAGAAGTTAAGGTTATGTGTACTTGAAGCATGGAATGGGTTAGAGTTGTTTCTATGGCTTGTCCTGCCTCAGCTTAATTCATGGAGGACCATGGGATTGAATTTGATGAGCTGTAAGGCTTGGATGAAGAGTTCTTATGGTTTATGCAAATTTCCCTCTTTGATGTTTCTTGTGAATCAAGCCACCAAAACCCTAGGTTCAAAGGCAAATTTTGATCTCTTGAAGTTTCTTTGACATGTTATGATGCATAGAAGTTGATTAGAGGTCATTATAATGCTTGGCAAGTGAAATTGCAAAATTCCCTCTTTGACATGAACATGAAAAATTATGTGATTTTTGTCAACTTTGAAAGGCCATATCTTGAGTTCTAGGATGAATCAAGACATGTTATTGTACTTTTTGAAAAGGGAAAGACCTAATCTACAACTTTCATTCCCAAGAATTTTTCATCTGAAGCATTTTTGGTCATGGAAGAGGAGGTTGAAAATCTTTCCCAAAATGGAAAGTTTGCATTTCAAGTCATTTCCAAAAATGGCAAGTTTGCAATTAGCTCAAAATTCTTCAATCTTGTGAACTTCCAACAACTTATAAGATCAAATAAATATCATTGAACTTCAATTTGATGAAAGTGACCCTTTGGTTCCATTGTTGGGGGCCTCAGATTCCCTGATTTTGACTTAACTTGCTCAAGAAGTTATCCAGTGAACATATGACTTCCACAATGAGTTTCTTCATCAAACTTTGTACACATGATACTTATAACATATCAAGAACATTAGAAACAATAATGAACAAAAAAATTGGAGTTAAGGCCTCTAAAACCAAAACCCTAATTTTGGTCATCTGTGCTGTGAAAACCTTAGCTCTACTTCCATGCCTTTGCCAATTCTTGTGATCCCTTAACTTTCATGAACTTTGGGGAGCATAATATGATCATAGAACACACATGGACCCTCTTGGAAAGCTTTAAGACCATTGGGATGGCTCAGATGAATTCTTGGATTGCTCAGATCACAAACCCTAGATGCAGATGAACTTGAACTATGCAGTGAAGCAAATATGCAATATGAGATGTAATGATTATGTTAAAACAAAAAAGAAAGATCCAAGCTATGGTGTGATAAAGAGTGAGGGAAAATTTGGGGTGTTTACAAAGATCCTACTCATTCAGGCGTTGCCAAATTGTTTGAAGCAGTCAGATATATCAGCTGGCACTTGAAGGACATCCAGTTTCCTAGGCCTTAGCTTCTTTCTTTCTATTGTATTCGGATTACCAACATGCCTATTGTAGGAATCCTTGTTTATTTACTCTGTTATTTCTCTTGTGTCTTGTAAAACCTGTAACCATTCGGGGAATCTCTTGTTTATTGTTGCCTTGCAGGCTCTTTTATGTTAATGCAGTCCTTTCTCAGCTTATTGATTCATTGTATGCATTGACACCGAGTCACTCCGGCTGGCTGTACATGAGCTCTATGCAGAGGTTTATTCTCAAGTCAAGGTCCAAGAGCCATCTGGATTTCTTTATTGAATACCGGAACTGGAGCATAAAAATCCTATAGAATGAAACACAAAGCATTTGCATAGCATTCATATCACCCTTTTATCTGTTTTGCAGATATGGTTTCCAGGTTTTTAACGTCTCATATTTTCAGGCACTATAGCTGCAAGGAGGAATCACTGATATCCGACCAAAGAAAACAGGGAAAGAACCATGGACCGGATGCAAGCGGATCTGGCTGAATTAAGAACAAGAATGGACCAGTTCATGACTGGCATGAACCAAAATAAGGAACGATTGAGAGAGATGGCTGCGAGGAACCAAGATGGAAATAAACTGGACGGTGGTACAAGTACTCTCGGCAACAATGGTGGTCCGATTTGTGACCATGCTCACAATGTTCTCATGGATGGTCAGGATGACCAATTTACTGTGCTGGAAGAGGTGGACGGTCAAGGTGATGAAGTGAACCTTTATTTTGAGGAGATGGCAGAGCAGATCCGTTCAATATAGTCTCAAAATACTATGGGTTTCGATGTGTCTGATTTAGGCCTTGTTCCTGGGGTCAAAATCCCCCAAAAGTTCAAACCTCCCACATTTGACAAGTATAATGGCTCTACATGCCCTAAGACCCATCTACAGGCGTATGTAGGGAGAATTGTGGCTTATACGGATGATGATAAATTATGGATGTATTATTTTAAAGACAACCTTATTGGGGAGTCGCATGAATGTTACATGAAGCTTAACCGTGCGTCTGTGAGAAATTGGAAGGAGTTGGCCGAGGTATTTGTCAAGCAGTATCAATACAACATGGATATGGCTCCAAACCGCACTCAACTGTAGAGAATGTCTCAAATGTCAAAGGAGAGCTTTAAAGAGTACACCTAACATTTGCATCAGCTTGCTGCTAGGGTCCAACCACAACTATTGGACCACGAGGTGGCTGACATGTTTATGGGGACACTTCACGGTGTTTTCATTGATCATTTGGCTTCGTGTTCTGCTACCAAGTTCACAGACTTGATGATTATTGGTGAGAGGGTGGAGAACTTGTTGAAGCTGGGTAAGATCCAAGATGTCAGTGCAAGCAGCTCGTCTGAAGCAACAAATCCATTGGAAGGTCCCCAAAGGAGGAGAGAGGTGGAGACAAACGCTGTTTACGAAAGAGGTAGAGTTCGTGGTCGTCCAAATCATTATGCTCAGGTATCAGCTGTTACCATACCTACAGAGCCAGCTCCTCAGCAACATCAATAACATACTCAAAACAATAATCAACAAATACCTTTCCAACAATGTCAACCTTGGCATTCTTACTGTGTGATCGATTATATTCCCATGACTTACACTGCTCTACTACAAAGGCTTTTGGAATTTGAATATGGTACAACTCAGAACATTGGTGCCACTTGTTGGAAATCCTTCTCTAGGATATGATGTTAATGCTCGTTGTGTGTTCCATTCAGGTGCACTATTGTAAACACCCCAAATTTGCCCTCACCCATTCACACCATGGCTTGTGATCATTTCATATGCATAAACTCAATCATATCATCTTACATCTCATTTTTTGATTCACTGCATAGTTTCTAAGTCATCTGCACCTAGGGTTTGTGATCTGAGCAATCCAAGAGCCTCTTGAGCCACTCCAAAAGCCACCAATCACTTCAAAGGGGTCCATGTGTGTTCAAGCATCATATTATATCCTCTCAAAGTCAAAAATGCCAAAGAATCACAAGAACTGAGGTTTGCATGGAAGCAGAGCCAGGCTAGACTGCACAGTTGACCTAAAATTAGGGTTTTGGTTTCAGAGGCCATAACCCCAAATTTTTTGGTCACTCTTGTTTCCATTGGTCTCTATATGGTATAGGGAGTATGCATATCAATTTTCATGAAGAAATTCCATGGGGAAGTCATCTGATCAAAGGTTGACTTTCTGGACAAGTCAGTGCAAAATCAGGGCATCTGAGGCACCCAATGACCCAACCAATGGGTGATCTTCATCATTTTGAGTGTATATGATCTTTATTTGATCATGGAAGAGGGTTGAAGTTCACAAAAATCAAGAATCACAAGTTTTTGCAAATGTTGACTTTTTGGGCATAGTTGACTTTTCAAGGATATGTCATTTTAGGTCATTTTTCAAGCCTTGATTCTTGATCCAAAAAGCTTCAAATGGAAAAACTTTGGTCATGAAAGTTGTAGAATACATTTTTCCCTTTTCAAAAAGTACAAGAACATGATCAAATTCTTCTTGGATCAAAAGTTATGGTGTGACAAAGTTGCCAAAAATCACAAATTTTCAAGATGTGCACCAAATGAGAAGTTTGCAAAATCATGAACCAATGCCATTTGTAACTTCTAATTCACTTCAAACCAATGTACCAACATCACATAGGCCCTAAAAGTCAGAATTGGACCAAAATTTCTCATGTCCATGGTTTGTGTAACAAGACTTTTTCATGAAGTTTCAAAGATGAGCCAACTTGCAAAACTCATGATCACACTCCCTACCACTTGCTACATTGGATGCTGAGCTTTGCTAGCCCTTCCCCTCACCCTTGCTGCGGCAGACCCATGCTTGTACTAGCCTAGAACCAAGCCATATCTCTCTTACACAAAGAGTGGACTTTTGGCAAAAGTGAACTTACCAATCAATAAAGGCCATGTCAAATCATCTGACCTATAGGATTATTTTATACTATCCTTTGGCAAGCCAAACATATCAAGAAGCAAGGCTGAAACAGACCACAACACACCATACACAAAAACACCCCACTTTGCAAAACTCTTCGAATCTGTCTCCACAAACCTAAAACACTAAAACCAATTCCACATATCATCTCACCTTGCCCCCATTGAGTAGAAACCAACAAAGAACCAGGCCTGAAACAAGCTATAACATCACTTCACCATTTTCACCCCAAACTGCAGTTTCCTTCGAAACACCTTCCACAGCTCACAAACATCCAAACAAACTCCACAAACCTTCTCCACTCATCATCTGGACCACAAAGAACCACTCACATTGGCCTGAAACTGCTTGCATCACCATTGCCATTTCCAACTGAGCTTGAGCAGAAGCTGTTCAAACTCTTCATCTAGCCAGCATAAACTTCTCCAAAGCATTCAAGCATCATCAAGAGGGCATAAGGAGTGGATTTCACAAGGAGGGGAGGTCAGAAAGTTGCTGGAGTGAAAGCTTCGAATCTCAGGTAGCTCAAGAAATATTTTTCCAGAAATCATTTTTTATGTTCTAAACTTGTTCTCCATGCCTCACTGAGTATCCTGATGCTTTTAGTTTTGAAAATGGTGATGAAATGAGAATTTAATTGATCTCTGAAACTCTGTGACCTAAAAATTTGTTTTGCTCGATTCATGAATTTGGGGAAGAATAAATAGGTTTTGGCTGAGGGTTCTGATTCGTGAGTGAGTGGGAATCACTTCCATGTTTTTAGATTTCGTTTTAGTTAGGTTTTGAGAGAGTTTGGAGATTTTCAGGTGGGCTTCCCACCGGAGAAGACGACCGGAGGTCTTCTCCGGCCACCTGAAAATGATTAGGGCATAATCCCAGTCATTAAGTGCATTTGAATCTGGGACGTTGGATGCGTTGAAAAGGTTTACTTCGCGCGCGTGTAAACGGCTGAGATGCAATCATTAAACCCTAATCTTCATTATTTATTTAATTAATTGAGATTAACTCAGAATGAACCACAGCCATCCAGATGCGCGCTGGTCAATGTTTTCAAATCCAGATTCAATCCCTGCCTTCCATTTGTTTGACTTTCCATTTATTTTGATTTAATTTCATTTCTTTTCATTTTATTTGCATAATTAATTTAAAATAGTAAAGGATTTAATTTCTTTTCTTTTCATTTTATTTGCATAATTAATATTTTTAATTTTATTTTTAGCATTTAAAAAGTATTTTAAAATATTTAAAGGATTATTTTTAATTGATTAATGGAAATTAATTTATTAAAAATACTTTTAAGTATTTAAAAATCACCAAAAAATTCATGAAATGTTCTAAGACATTTAGAAACATTGTCCAACCTTCAAACCAAATTTCTTTTTTGATCTTGATGCATTTTGAGAATTTTTCTTTGAATTAAAATCATTTTTGTGCATTAATTTGATCCATAGTTCAAAAAATCATTTCTGCCTATTCATGAAGAGTTGGACATTGATTCTTCTTGCATTGCATTGTGTTTAGCATGTAGTTTTTGAGGTTAAATGGCCATGATTTGATTCCTCATTTTCAATTTGTTTGATAATTTTCTTGATTAGGAACCCTAAAAACCCTAATAACTTGTAAAATTCATATCTTGAGTTAGGTTAGGAGTTGAGACTTCTCCTTTGGGCTTTGTTTTAGTATAGGATTAGGGATCCTTTGAGTGGCATTTTCCATTTTTTATCTTAGGGTTTGTTTCTGTTTTTGGTTTTTGTTTGATGTTTGGTTCATAAACCCTAATTTGGGCTTTCATTTGCATCCCCCTTGCATTCTCTTGCATAACATGACTTGCCATGACATTTCAAGCATCCATGTGATTCATTTGACATCATAAGACATATTGAAAACATGTTTGATCATTGCATCATGTATTTGCCATGTTGTATGCCATGTGCACTTCATAACTTTTCATGTATGTCCATGCTCCTTAACTTGCTTCATATACATTCATAAACTTGTATGATCATTTCCATGTGCTGCCTCATGTTTGTAGCATCTCATAGCATCATTATAATCATAAACATGCTTCTGGTTTTGTGTCTCATCATGTCATCTCATCCCATTTTGCATTGCATTGCATTTCTTTTCTAACTTTTCAGGTGGTAAGTTATCTTGAGAAGTGAATTTGCCTTCACTTCTCATAACTTCTCTTCATCTCTTTTTATGCATCCTTGATGCATTTATGTTTGTGTTTGAGATTGAGCTTTCTCATTCTTCTTCTCCTTACTTTCTTTCTTCAAGTGACTTGGCTTCTTGAATGAAGCAAGTCACTTTGCTTCTCCTGATCCTTTCATCTGCTTCCTGGTGGTTCCATTGAAGATTGTTCTTGCAAACCTCACAAACCTTAGGAACAACCAAGCATGACAATGATTAGGGTTTTGATTAGTCTCCCCTTTTAGTTTTACCTTTGTGTCTCTCTTGAGTCTTCTCTTCTCATCTCATAATCAGGGACTAAACCCTAAGGGCTTTAAGGCTTTGTGATTAAGCTTATGCCTGCATCCTTCTATTAGGATGGAGTGTATAACTTTAATCCTAAGTGTTAAACCCTTAATGTGTTTACATCTCTTGATCAATTCACTTAATAGCCATCAAGACTTTACACTTGTAACTTGGGCCTTGCATTAGGGTTCTAATTCTTCCTTAATTGGTTAAGAAGGACTAACCCTAGTGTTAATGGACAAGTCCCCCTCAAGTTGTCTTATAAACCCTAAAAATCACTTCTTCATCATATCATTAATCTTAAAATCCACTTAATCAAAGGCTTGTTTTGTCATGAGTTTAATCCCTAATCATGGATTAAGTTGAGGAGCTTTCCTCAGCTTAAACATTCTCATCTATTATCCTTCTATTAGGATGGTGTGATGGGTCTGTTTAATCCTTGATTATGGCTTAACCTCATTACTTAACACTAAACAAAAACAACAAAAACATCTAAATAATCACAAGTAGGTTAATGATCTTAATCCTACACCAAAGGTGATTAAGTGTGAGAATCTGACTTCACACTTAAGGTACTCTCATTACCCCTAAACAGAGGGAAGATGTGATGAGTTTACTAAATCCATTGGTTTAGGCTTAAGCTCATTAACTTATGACAAACTCTCAAAAGCAATAAAAGACTGAAAACTCAAAAACAAACAATAATCGTCTCCTTCGGGGTTCTTTTCTCATCATCCTCACTCACAAACGAGAACTTGCTTCTTCCGTCTAATGCAAGACAGTTAGCACCTGAGCCAGACAGGTCATACACTTGAGCATAGACAAGAAAGAAGTTCATAAGTCAATTCATCTTTCAGTCTCTTTGGGTCGAACTACGGTGTTCTGACTTCCTCATTGCACGAGAGGATACGTAGGCATAACTTAACAGTTATCGAACAAAAGTCTCTGTATATTCCCCCTCTTTCCAGCTTCATTCTTTTAGCCTCATTATCTTGAGCATATTCTCATTCTTACACTGACACATCATTTATACACTTCACTTTTCTTTTACACAGACACCTGTACATCCTTTTCTAGCTCATTTATACACAGATTGCACTGACACTACCCCTTTAAAACACAAATCTTTTAAGCGTGGATCCCGTCGAGTACGACGGACAATCTGGGTGCTAATACCTTCCCAGGTTGTAACCAACCCCCTTTCTCAGTCTCTCTGGTTCGCAACCGTCTTATCCATCTTTTTCTAGGCCTATGCAGCATTGCCTTTCCTCCGGGATAAAAATGCCTAGCTGGCGACTCTTGTCTTTTTGAGTTCACTCCTGTGTGTTCTCATTTCTTTCGCCGACCGTTCGCGTCTGTACCCTATCTGACCCGGCTTCATTTAGTGGGAGCGACAGCTTGGCGACTCTGCTGGGGATACCTTATACTGCAACCAGGGCTTCTGGTTCTTTTTGTGGGTTCCTCCTAGCGCTTGATTGATTTGTGTTTACTGGGGTGTTATGTGCTTATTTGTGTTTGTATATTTGTATTTATTTTGCTTTATGTACAGTTGCTTTACTGCTTTCTTTATTGCTTTTGTATATATCATACTGTCATGCTGCTGGCTGGATCTGGTTGTTTGCTTTGGTGGGTGGGTGTTTCATTGAGAGTTAAGGTCCTATACCTGGGACCTGAGTGACACCTAGGCTAGAGTGAATCATATTCTTTCCCATTCCATTTCGGTCTGGTGCGGGAATATGAAACACGGTTCAGATATGGGTTTCTTCTTGAGAACTCTGTGTTGCAGATTTCCTGCAATGCTAGGGCTATCTGGGAAGCCTGCTAAGTCTGGATGACCTTTTAGTACTGACCTTCAGAAACTGAGGTGAATTAGAGGAGGAATTGTTATGGTTATTGTAAACACTGTACCTCCGGGTTAGAAGTGTTTACACTTCTCATAACTGATCCAAGTCTGAGGATCCTTGTTTTAGAACACCACCAGTGAGGGGGTTGGGCTGTTTACAGGTTTGCAGGTACCTTGACCTCAGAATACCCTGTTACTTTGATGTGATTAAGAATACTCCATGTTGGAACAGTTCTTGTGATTCTACAACCCTGGACATGTGACTCTTTATTTGAGTCCTCCACCTTGGTTACTGGACCTATAGACCTCCATCTGGACTTCTTACACACATGGACTTATATCCGAGCATTTGATCAAATCCAGCTCAGTCACAAACCCTTGCATATCATTTGCATACATAATCATTGCATCATATTGACATTTGCTTATTTGTGTTTCAGGGTATCCATCTTCATTTGGTTTTGGTTTTGACCCCATCTTCAGTATTGACCTGTTTTCATCAGCACCTGCTTCAGTTATCAGCTATCTGCACCTGCCAATCAGTGGCCCAGTCTTCAGCATCCTCATCAGCACTTGTCTCTACTCAGTCTCAACATCATGGCACCTAAAAAGAGCAACACCACTTACCATTTCTTCCAGCCAGAGCTAGCAGACATCAGGAGGATTCAAACCCTGATCACTCCAGATCACATACCATTGTTCAGGGAACACCATGGGGATATACTTGATATGGTCATGGATCTGGACCCCTCACAGAGAAGCCTGATCCACACTTGCCTCCAGTTTTATGATCCCCCACTGAGATGTTTCACTTTTCAGGACTTTCAGCTGGGCCCTTTATTGGAAGAATACTCATCATTAGTTGGCATACCTATCAGGAGAGAAATCCCTTTCAATCCTGAGATGGTCTTTCCTAGTAATGAAGAGGTAGCTAAGGCATTGCATCTAGAACCAGTCCTGATTGGGCAACATATGACTTCTAAGGCTGGAATCCCAGGCCTACATCTGGATTTCCTGATCTCTCAAGCTACCCTGAAAGCTTCTCTAGGAGAATGGAAAGCTGTCTGTGCTTTGTTGGCCTTGAGCATATATGGGATTGTATTGTTTGCAGATGAGCCTCGATTCATTAGTAAGAATGCAATCCACCTGTTCATTCTGAAGAACCCAGTGCCAACATTATTGGGGGATCTCTATTATTCAGTGCATCAGAGAAATGAAAAGCAGAGGGGAAGATTAGTGAGGTGTTGTGCTCCATTGTTCCATACTTGGCTTCTCAGGCATCTACCCAGGACAGATGCATTTTTGAATCCTCATCAGCAGAAAAACTGGGCTGGAAGACTTACCACTCTCACTTCAGCTGATATCAGGTGGTGTACCCAAAGCACCAAAGGCAGGGATATCATCACCAGCTGTGGGAATTTTCCCAATGTGCCCCTAATAGGAGTTAAGGGTAGTATTAATTACAACCCTCTGCTGTTCAAAAGACAACTGGGCTATGCACTGGTCCACACTCCTAAGGCACAGGATTTGGTTGAGACTCTCTATTGTGAGAACAAGATTAATCTGGCTATTGTTAGGCAGGCAGCCTGGGCCTGGGACAATGTGCAGACTAAGGGGGTAACCATTTTGGGGAAGTGCAACAATGTGGCATCAGCACAATACTATGATTGGTCCTATGCTAGGGCTCAATTCTCTGGGATGCCCTTTACTATTGAAGATATGCCTGGGCCTTCCACGACACCACCTCCAGCAACTGTCAGCTTAGAAGAGTTTGAGAGCTTGAAAGAAAGAAATGAGAAGTTGACTCAAGCTTTGCAGAAGACCCTCTGTGAGAGGAAGGATGGAAGATTGGATATTGAAAGGCTGGAGAAGTTGAAGAAAGAGCATCTGGCTAGAATTGAAAAGTCTGAAGATTACATTAAGAAGTCTAGGGCTAGAGAACAAATCCTGAAGAATGCTTGCAAGGAAGCCCAATTCCAGAAAGCTAGGACAGACTTGTATCTAAAGGAGAGTCAGGCTAGGTGGGTCAGGATCACCGAGGCTCGTACTCTGGAGGGCAAGAGGATCCAAGACAAGATAGAACAGATGGAAGCCAGTGCAAAAGAGCAGCAAGAAGCCCTGGCAGCAGCCCAGAGGGAGATATCAGAGCTGAAGATCAAAGCTGGGGTGAAGAGGTCAAAGGACCAAAGTCAGCACAAGAAGTTGGCTACAGCTGTTGCTACCCGGAACCTCCTTATCAGGAATCTTACGGAGCGTCCAGCTGATCCTGTGACCGAAGCACTTCTCAAGGAAGTTCGTGAGGATGAGTTTGGTCTTGGTGTTTGACCATTTGTTTGTTGTTGCTTTCATTCCATGTACTTTTATTTTCTTTTCTTGTAGTGTATTTTGACCCCTTAGATGGCTGGTGTTGTAAAAGAACAAGTTGTATTATTTTGCTTTTTGTAATATATATTTGTGTTTGGTTTGCTTCATCTGAGTTTTCTTCAAGCAACTTCAACAGCATCATCTTCAAGGGTCGGGAAGGGTCAAAACCGAATGCCAAGCCGGATACCTTGAACACAAATAAGCATACTGCATTGCATGCTAACCCTTTGTTTGTTTTGTAGGTTTTTTGTTTTGTTGTTGCTAACTCTGTTGTGATGTTCAGGAACTATTGCTCGTCGCCGGGTGTTTCCCCTCAATCGTCCGCACCGATATCCAACCCGAAACAACCTTCCGGGAATTCAGATGGATCAGGTACAGCAGGACCTTGCAGAGGTCAGAAATCAAATGGCAAACGAAAGATTGGAAATGAGAACGCAGATAACGCAGTTTATGGAAGTAATGAACAACATGGCTCAAAGCCAGGAGAGGCTCAGAGCACTGGTAGAAGGGAGAAACCAGGAGGATCATCAACCGGGGACTGCGGGGACTAGCAACAATGAAAGAGTCCAACCACATGTCAATCCCCCAGTCTTTGGGCCCCACCTCCATCCAGAAGCCAATATTCCTGTCAACATACAAGGGCCTGCCACAGCAGGGAGGGTACTGCAAGAGGACCCACAAGAAGACCAGTTCACAGTAATGGGGGCTGGAGAAGAAGCTTATGATAGAAGGTTGGATGAGATAGCTGAGAAGTTAAGATCCTTAGAGTCTCAAAACTCTTTGGGTTTTGACGTTATGGATATGGGCTTGGTAGACGGGGTCAGGATTCCCCACAAGTTCAAGCCACCATGTTTCAAAAAGTATAACGGGACTTCATGTCCCCGAACCCATCTACAATCTTTTCTCGGGAGATTAAAAGCTTATACCATGGACGAGAAGTTGTGGATGTTCTATTTCGAAGATAGCTTGACTGGAGCTTCGAGGGAGTGGTATTCCCATCTGACAAGAGCAACAATTAGATGCTGGAAGGACCTGGAAGAGGCCTTCATCAGACAGTATCAGTATAATCTGGATATGGCACCCAACAGGACCCTCCTAATGGGAATGTCACAGTCATCTAGAGAGAGCTTCAGAGAATATGCTCAAAGATGGAGACAGCTTGCTGCTGCTGTCCAGCCACCTATGTCTGAAAGGGAAATGGCTGATATGTTCATGAACACCCTTCAGGGGACCTACATTGATCGGCTAGCTGCCTTCTCATCCACCAGCTTTGCAGATGTGGTCATAGCCGGGGAGAGAATTGAAAGCCTATTGAAGATGGGAAAGATCTCAGATAACGGTGCAAGCTCATCCAGTAATGCAAGAAAGCCTTTTGCAGGCCCAAGAAGGACTGGTGAGACTAATGCCATCCACAGCAACAGGGGTAGGCCCCAATATGTTCATAGATCAGTAGCAGCAGTCACCATCCCTGCTCCAGCTCATCCACAACCAGTCTATCAACCTCCTCAGCAAAACTATCAACAACAACCTCAGTACCATCAACAAAGTTAGTATCCTCCAACAAATTACAACATCAGCAACACCAACAACAATAACCAGCAAAGGCCATTCCAGCAGAGGCCATCTCAAGCTAACAGAGTAATCGATCCGATCCCAATGCCATATGCTACATTGCTGCCACAGCTCCTGAAACTCAACCTAGTTGAGCTAAGGACGTTGGCACCTCCGGATCCCAACAGTCTACCCAGGAACTACGACTCCAATGCTAGGTGTGCTTTTCATTCAAACGCACCTGGTCATAGTACAGAAAAGTGCAGAGCCTTGCATATGAAGGTACAAGACCTGGTAGACTCGAAAGCTCTGAATTTTGCACCACCACCCAATGTCAACAAAAATCCTATGCCAAACCATGGTGGTCCCCGAATTAACGTTATTGAAGAAGACAAGCCGTCTTATTTAATAACCAGTGTGGGTCAGATCAGGACACCGTTGGTAGAAATCAAGGCTCAGCTCTTGGAATGTCGGATGTTCCCAGGATGCGAGTTAGGGTGTGCTTACTGCAACATCTCAGTAAATGGGTGCGATAACCTGAGGAATGGCATAGATAGTCTTATTCAGAGCAGCCAACTTCAGATCACCACATCATTTCTAACAAATCCAGCAATCTCACCAGCAACGGTTTCAGAACCTCCTACAACTGCAGCAACCATTGTTCCTGACAATTCTTCGGTTTCATCAACAAGTACTTCATCCATCATCTCAACTGATCAGTTATCAACAACTTTTCCTGCTACAACTTCAGCTTCACTCCATTTTGAATCTCCTACAACAACAACATCCATCCTTCCGACAATGTCTCCTACAACTCCAGCAACAAATCATGAAGATGTCTCTACTGTCACAATATTTTATGATCCTGAAAACAACTCTGCCTACAATTCAGAAGGTGCTGCTCCCATCAGAGCACCAGTCACAATTTATTACGATCCGCAAACTATCACAGTCCCTTCAGCAGCAGCAATCAGTCCAGTCACTGTCACGGTGCCTGGACCAGTACCATATGAAAGCAATAGGGCCATCCCTTGGCACTATGGCTCTGACGTGTACTGTGAGGGACAAAGAATCACTCTTGATACATCAACACCTGCACCACAAATAGATAATGTGGGAGGGGGAGGAGGCTTCACCCGAAGCGGACGTCTTTTCGCTCCACAGATTCAGAGACCCACTGCCGAAGCAGAAGCTGCTGCCAAGGCGAAAGGAAAGAGTCCGGTGCAGGAAGATCAAGCTGTTAAGGAAGCCTTGAAAACACCATTCGATCAAGAAGTTGATGAGTTTATGAGAATCATCAAAAAGAGTGATTATAAAATAGTGGATCAGCTTCACCAAACGCCATCCAAGATCTCTAACCTCTCACTGCTTATGTGCTCCGAAGCCCATCGGAATGCACTACTTAAAGTCTTGCACGCAGCTTACGTGCCTGAAGAGATCACCGTCAATCAATTGGAAACCGTGGTTGGAAATGTTACTGTTAGCAATGGGCTAGGGTTCACCAATACTGACTTGACAACGGATGGCCACAACCATAACAAAGCCTTGCACATCACCATGGAATGTAAAGGCGCAGTCCTTTCCCATGTGCTGGTAGACACAGGGTCCTCCCTTAATGTCTTACCAAAGAAGGCTCTGGTGAAGCTAGAGTATGAAGGATTAGCATTGCGGCCCAGTAACCTGGTAGTAAGAGCCTTTGATGGTTCTAAGAGATCGGTTCTGGGAGAGATTGAGCTACCTATGACAATTGGCCCACACACCTTTAAAACTATCTTCTATGTGATGGACATTCAGCCTGCCTACAGCTGTTTGTTGGGTAGACCTTGGATTCACGCCGCTGGCGCAGTAACGTCTACCCTTCACCAGAAGTTAAAATTTGAGTGGGAAGGCCAAGTTGTTACAATCTGTGGGGAGGAGGATATATTTGTTAGCCATCTGGCTACTTATAAGTACATTGAGATGGACGGGGAGATCCATGAAACAATGAGCCAAGGATTTGAGGCCTTGAATGTTAATGAAGCATCTGCTGTATCTGGGATCTCCATGTCATCTTATCAACAAGCCCGGAAGGTTGTTGAGGAAGGAACTGCCCAAGGCTGGGGCAAGGTTTTAGCTGTGGAGGAGAAGAAGGACAAATTTGGGTTGGGTTACAGACCAACTCAACAACATCAAGCAAAGGCTGCTGAGAAGCCTGGATTTGTCAGTGGGGGGATGCTCACCCCTGATGCTATCAACAATTTGGAAGACGAGCTGGAAGAGGAGCGCAATCTGGAGAATTGGATTCGTCCAAAGATCCCGGGGAGCAGTATCTCAAACTGGTCTTCCCAGGAAATTATAAGAGTTACTCGAGCAGAGTAATTATTATTTCCTGTATTTTTATAGCATGCATCAAAGTCTTGCATCTTGCCCAAGATGACAAGACTCATTTTGTAATCGGGCCATCTGTACTTTTTGTGCAAATAAGATTAATTAATGAAATATCAGACATCTTTTTGCAAACGAGTCTTTTTCTTTTCCGTTCACTGTTTTTCCATTTTTCTTTTTTGTACAAAAAAAAATAAATGGCGATGTTTTCAAAATGATAACTTTATTACACTTTTCTAAGCAAGATTAAAATCAATCACTAAAATGAACAAACTGAACCCTTGCAGAGAGTGCCTTCCTGACAGCACCGACAACAGCACGGCTATGACTTCGTATGACTTTGACAATCCGATCAATCAAGCTGATGAAGGGGTTGAAGAAGAATATGAGCTTCCTGAAGAGCTAGCCAGGTTGTTGAGACAAGAGGAAAAAGTTATCACTCCTCACCGGGAGGAGGTCGAAGTGATTAATCTTGGTACAGATGAAGACGTGAAAGAGGTTAAAATCGGGGCCTGCCTGCAAGACTCAGTGAAGAGACAACTGATTGATCTGCTTCAAGAGTATGTGGACGTGTTTGCTTGGTCGTATCAAGACATGCCAGGGTTGGATACCGACATTGTGGTACACAAGCTGCCTTTAAGAGAAGAGTGCCCGCCAGTCAAACAGAAACTGCGCCGTACTCGCCCAGACATGGCTATGAAAATCAAGGAGGAGGTACAAAAGCAATGGGACGCCGGGTTCCTTGCCGTAACTAGCTATCCGCCGTGGGTTGCTAATATAGTACCTGTGCCTAAGAAAGACGGCAAAGTTAGGATGTGTGTTGACTACCGGGACCTGAACAGAGCCAGCCCGAAAGATGACTTCCCATTACCTCACATTGATGTATTGGTGGATAACACGGCTCAGTTCTCGGTATTCTCCTTCATGGACGGATTTTCAGGATATAATCAGATCAAGATGTCACCTGAAGACATGGAGAAGACAACTTTCATCACACCCTGGGGCACATTCTGTTACAAAGTGATGCCATTCGGACTGAAGAATGCTGGTGCAACATATCAACGGGCTATGGTGACATTGTTCCACGATATGATCCATAAGGAAATAGAATGTTATGTGGATGACATGATCGCCAAGTCCCTTACAGAGGAAGATCACCTGGTAAATCTGCTGAAGTTGTTCAAACGTCTGAGGAAGTACCAACTGAAGCTGAACCCCAACAAATGCACATTCGGGGTGCGATCTGGTAAGCTGCTGGGTTTTATTGTAAGCGAGAAAGGGATTGAAGTTGATCCTGATAAAGTCAAAGCTATTCAAGAGATGCCTGCACCGAAAACTGAGAAAGAAGTTCGAGGGTTCTTAGGTCGATTGAACTACATTTCAAGGTTCATATCTCACCTTACAGCAACCTGTGAACCCTTGTTCAAGCTGTTAAGAAAAGAACAAACGGTCAGGTGGAACGAAGATTGCCAGAAGGCTTTTGACAAGATCAAGGAGTACTTACAAGAACCTCCAATCCTTATGCCGCCAGTTGAAGGAAGACCTCTGATTATGTACTTGACAGTATTAGAAGAGTCAATGGGGTGTGTGCTGGGCCAGCATGACGAGTCTGGTCGAAAAGAGTATGCAATATACTACCTGAGCAAAAAGTTTACCGACTGTGAACAACGTTATTCACTGCTCGAGAAAACTTGTTGTGCTTTAGCGTGGGCTGCTCGCCGACTGAGACAGTATATGTTGACCCACACTACCTTGTTAATCTCAAAAATGGACCCAGTCAAGTACATTTTCGAGAAGCCGGCTCTTACTGGACGGGTTGCAAGATGGCAAATGATTCTCACAGAATATGACATTCAATACACATCTCAGAAAGCCATCAAGGGCAGTGTATTGTCGGAATATCTTGCTGAGCAACCCATTGATGACTACCAGCCTATGAGATTTGACTTCCCTGATGAAGACATCATGTTCATAAAATCAAAAGATCATGAAGAGCCTATTCACACTGAAGGGCCCTACCCGAAAGAAGAATGGACTATGATGTTTGATGGGGCTGTTAATATGAATGGTCGTGGTGTTGGTGCAGTACTTATTACACCTAAGGGAGTTCACATGCCTTTCTCGGCAAAACTCACTTTCAACTGCACTAACAACGAAGCTGAATACGAAGCTTGTATTATGGGTCTTGAGGAAGCCATTGACCTCAGGATCAAGACATTGACCGTATTCGGAGATTCAGCTTTGGTAGTTAATCAAACTAATGGAAAATGGTACACCCACCAGGATCACTTGATACCTTACAGGGATTATACGAGGAGGTTATTGACTTTCTTTACAACGGTCAAGCTTGAGTATATCCCTCGGGACGAGAATCAGTTTGCAGATGCTCTTGCTACCATTTCATCCATGATCAAAGTTCAAGCTGCTAACTTTGTACCTCAGATTTCAGTGTCCAGACTTGATAGACCAGCATATGTGTTCGCAGCAGAAGTTGTCAAAGATGATAAGCCTTGGTTCCATGACATTAAATGCTTCTTGGAGGGTCAAACATACCCACCTGGGGCATCTTCCAATGATAAGAAGACTTTGAGAAGGTTTGCTGGTAGTTTCTTTCTGAACACTGATGGGTCTTTATACAAAAGGAACTTTGATATGGTACTCCTCAGATGTGTTGACAAGACGGAAGCAGATTTGTTAATGCATGAAGTGCACGAAGGATCATTTGGTACCCATGCTGGAGGGCATGCCATGGCCAAGAAATTGTTAAGATCAGGTTATTACTGGATCACAATGGATGCAGACTGTTGTGCCTACGCCAGAAAATGCCATAAATGCCAGATCTATGCAGATAAGGTGCATGTACCTCCCAATCCTTTGAACATCATGTCTTCACCATGGCCCTTTGCCATGTGGGGCATTGATATGATTGGCAAGATTGAGCCAACTGCTTCGAACGGCCACAGATTCATCCTGGTTGCCATTGATTATTTCACCAAGTGGGTCGAAGCAGCTTCCTATGCCAATGTTACGAGACAAGTGGTAGCCAGATTTCTGAAGAGAGATATCATCTGTCGATATGGAGTGCCCGAACGAATCATTACTGATAATGGTTCCAATCTAAACAACAAAATGATGGCAGAGCTGTGCCGGAATTTCAAGATCCAACATCACAATTCTTCTCCTTACAGGCCAAAGATGAATGGCGCTGTTGAGGCAGCAAATAAGAACATCAAGAAGATTGTGCAGAAGATGGTAGTCACATACAAAGACTGGCATGAAATGCTACCGTTTGCCTTGCATGGGTACCGCACGTCAATCAGAACATCCACTGGGGCAACACCGTATCAGCTTGTGTATGGTATGGAAGCAGTCCTACCTGTTGAAGTTGAATTACCCTCTTTACGGGTACTAATGGATGTTAAACTGAGTGAAGCAGAATGGGTTCGGGCCCGATACGAACAACTGAGTTTGATCGAAGAGAAAAGATTGGCTGCAATCTGTCATGGGCAGTTATATCAGAAGAGAATGAAGAAAGCCTTCGATCAGAAAGTCAGGCACCGAGAGTACCAAGTAGGAGATCTTGTGCTGAAAAGAATCCTTCCTCCTCATACAGACCACAGGGGCAAATGGACTCCAAATTACGAAGGACCATTTGTAGTAAAGAAAGTTTTCTCTGGTGGAGCACTGATGCTCAGCACCATGGATGGTGAAGATTTCCCGTCCCCTGTGAATTCAGATGCAGTTAAAAAATACTTCGCATAAAATGACCCGCTGGACACAAAAACAGAATGTAAGTCCAGGC
Source organism: Lathyrus aphaca (assembly GCA_963966055.1). Taxonomy (NCBI): domain Eukaryota; kingdom Viridiplantae; phylum Streptophyta; class Magnoliopsida; order Fabales; family Fabaceae; genus Lathyrus; species Lathyrus aphaca. The sequence goes on along the minus strand of OZ014523.1, from coordinate 202,056,963 downwards.
AAAAATAGGGCATCCCGGCGAGTCAAAAACAGAATAAAAGACTCGGGCAAAAATAAGGGAAAATAAACAAAAATGTACACCCGCTGAGTTGAAAAGCCGCATTGGACAACTCAGGCAAAAATGGGTATCCCGATGGATTGAAAACCCGAAAGGGCGATCCATGCAAAAATAAGGGAATAAGCGAACAACTGCATTCTGAATTCGTCTGTATTACCCGCTGTCGCTCCCGATAAATGAAGCTAGGTCAAATAAGGGTACAGACGCGAACGGTCGGCGAGAGGGACAATGAGAACACACAGCAGTGAACTCACTGGAGATGAATAGAGTCGCCAGCTAGGTATTTTTATCCCGGAGGAAAGGCAATGCTGCATAGACCTAGAAAGATACGGATAAGACGGTTGCGAACCAGAGAGACTGAGAAAGGGGGTTGGTTACAACCTGGGAAGGTATTAGCACCCAGATTGTCCGTCGTACTCGACGGGATCCACGCTTAAGAGATTTGTGTTTTAAAGGGGTAGTGTCAGTGCAATTTGTGTATAAAAGAGCTGAAAGTGATGTATAGGTGTCAGTGTAAAAGAAGTGCAGTGTGATATATACAGTGTCAGTGTAAGAAACAAAGAGGAGATGCTCAAGAATATGAGGCTAAGAGAACAATGCTAGAAGGAGGGGGAATATACAGAGACTTTTGTTCGATAACCGTTAAGTTATGCCTACGTATCCTCTCGTGCAAAGAGGAAGTCAGAACACCGTAGTTCGACCCAAAGAGACTGAAAGATGAATTGACTTGTGAACTGCTTGCTTGTCTATGCTCAAGTGTATGACCTGTCTGGCTCAGGTGCTAACTGTCTTGCATTAGACGGAAGGAGAAAGTTCTCGCTTATGAGTGAATGAGATGAGAAAAGAATCCCGGAGGAGACGATTGTTGTTTGTTTTTTTTGTATTTTTAGTCTTTTATTGCTTTTGAAAGTTTGTCATAAGTTAATGAGCTTAATCCTAAACCAATGGATTTAGTAAACTCATCACATCTTCCCTCTGATTAGGGGTAATGAGAAAACCTTAAGTGTGAAGTCAGTTTCTCACACTTAATCACCTTTGGTGTAGGATTAAGATCATTAACCTACTTATGATTATTTAGATGTCTTTTTGGTGTTTTTGTTTAGTGTTAAGTAATGAGATTAAGCCATAATCAGGGATTAAACAGACTCATTACACCATCCTAATAGAAGGATAATAGATGAGAATGTTTAAGCTGAGGAAAGCTCCTCAACTTAATCCATGATTAGGGATTAAACTCATGACAAAACAAGCCTTTGATTAAGTGGATTTTATTTAATGGTAAGATGATGAAGTGATTTTTAGGGTTTGTAAGACAACTTGAGGGGGACTTGTCCATTAACACTAGGGTTAGTCCTTCTTAACCAATTAAGGAAGAAATAGAACCCTAATGCAAGGCCCAAGTTACAAGCTTGATGTCTTGATGATTATTAAGTGAATTGATTAAGAGATTTAAACACATTAAGGGTTTAACACTTAGGATTAAAGTTATACACTCCATCCTAATAGATGGATGCAGGCATAAGCTTAATCACAAAGCCTTAAAGCCTTTAGGGTTTAGTCCCTGATTATGAGATGAGAAGAGAAGACTCAAAAGAGACACAAAGGTAAAACTAAGAGGGGAGACTACTCAAAACCCTAACCATTGTCATGCTTGGTTGATCCTAAGGTTTGTGAGTTTTTACAAGAAAGATCTTCAATGGAACCACCAAGAAGCAGATGAAAGGATCAGGAGAAGCAAAGCAACTTGCTTCATTTAAGAAGTCAAGTCACTTGAAGAAAGAAAGTGGGAAGAAGAAGAATGAGCAAGCTCAAACTCAAACACAAATAGAAATGCAGCAATGGATGCAAGGGAGATGAAAAGAAAAGTTATGAGAAGTGAAGGCAAATTCACTTCTCAACAATCACTTACCACCTGAAATGTTAGAAAAGAAATGCAATGCAATGCAAAATGGGATGAGATGATATAATGAGAAACAAAACCAGAAGCATGTTGATGATGATAATGATGCTATGAGATGCTACAAACATGAGGCAGCACATGAAAATGATCATACAAGTTTATGAATGCATATGAAGCAAGTTAGGGAGCATGGACATACATGAAAAGTTATGAAGTGCACATGGCATACAACATGGCAAATACATGATGCAATGATCAAACATGCCTTCAATATGTCTTATGATGTCAAATGAATCACATGAATGCTTGAAATGTCATGGCAAGTCATGTTATGCAAGAGAATGCAAGAGGGATGCAAATGAAAGCCCAAATTAGGGTTTATGAACCAAACATCAAACAAAAACCAAAAACAGAAGCAAACCCTAAGATAAAAAATGGAAAATGCCACTCAAAGGACCCCTAATCCTATACTAAACCAATGTCCAAAGGGGAGGCCTCAACTCCTAACCTAACTCAAGATATGAATTTTACAAGTTATTAGGGTTTCTAAACAAGAAAATCATCAAACAAATTGAAAATGAGGAATCAAATCAAGGCCATTTAATCTCAAAAACTTCATGCTAAACACAATGCAATGCAAGAAGAATCAATGTCCAACTCTTCATGGATGGGCAGAAATGATTTTTTGAACTTAGGATCAAAATAATGCACAAAAATGATTTTAATTCAATGAAAAATTCTCAAAATGCATCAAGATCAAAAAAGAAATTTGGTTTGAAGATTGGACAATGTTTCTAAATGTCTTAGAACATTTCATGAATTTTTTGGTGATTTTTAAATACCTAAAAGTATTTTTAATAAATTAATTTCCATTAATCAATTAAAAATAATCCTTTAAATATTTAAAAATACTTTTTTAATGATAAAAATAAAAACAAAAATATTTTTGGGTCTTAAAAATTAATAAAACTCTTGAGAAAAAGTTTCATAATTTTTAGACATTTTTTACTATTTTAAATAAATTGGGCAAATTTAATGAAAAGAAATGAAATAAAATGAAAATAAATGGAAGTATGCACAATGGAGGGTTGAGATTGAATCTGGCAAAGAATGGGTTGACTGCGCGCGCAGATCAAAGGCCCATATTCAAACTTGGTTAATCTGATTTATGAATTAATTAAATGCAATTAGGGTTTCTAATGATCAATCTGAGCCATTCACACGCGCGGGAGGTCAACAAGTCAAAGCCATCGCACGCTCCAGATTCAAACACAATTAATTACAGGGATTAAACCCTAATGATTTTAAGGTGGCCGGAGAAGACCTCCGGTCGTCTTCTCCGGTGGGAAGCCCACCTGAAAATCTCCAAACTCTCTCAAAACCTAACTAAAACGAAATCTAAAAGCATGGAAATGATTCCCACTCACTCACGAACCAAAACCCCCAATCAAAACAAATTTATTTTTCCCCAAACTCATGAATCGAGCAAAACAAATTTTTAGGTCACAGAGTTTCAGAGATCAATTAAATTCTCATTTCATCACCATTTCCAAAACTAAAAGCATCAGGATACTCAGTGAAGCATGGAGAACAAGTTTAGAACATAAAAAATGATTTCTGGAAAAATATTTCTTGAGCTACCTGAGATTCGAAGCTTTCACTCCAGCAACTTTCAGGCCTTCCCCCTTGGTGAAATCCACTCCTTATGACCTCTTGATGATGCTTGAATGCTTAGGAGAAATTTATATTGGCTGGATGAAGAGTTTGAACAACTTCTGCTCAAGCTCAGTTGAAAATGGCAATGATGATTCAGGCTGTTTCTGGCAAGGGTGAAGGGTTGTTTGTGGTTCAGATGATGAGTGGAGAAGGTTTGTGGAGTTTGTTTGGATGTTTATGAGCTGTGGAGTGAGTTTCGAAAGGAACTGCAAGTTGGAGTGAAAATGGAGAAGTGGTGTTCTTGCTTGATTCAGGCTTGGTTCTTTGTTGGTTTAGGCTTAGTGGAGTATGGTGAGATGATTAGTGAAGCTGGTTTAAGTGTTTGTGAGCTGGACAGAGAGATTCGAAGAAAGATGCAAGAAAGGTGAGTTTTGTGTATGTTGTGTTGTGATCTGTTTCAGCCTTGCTTCTTCATATGTTTGGCTTGCCAAAGGATAGTATAAAATAATCCTATAGGTCAGATGATTTGACATGGCCTTTATTGATTGGTAAGTTCACTTTTGCCAAAAGTCCACTCTTTGTGTAAGAGAGGTATGGCTTGGTTCTAGGCTAGTACAAGCATGGGGCTGGCGCAGCAAGGGTGAGGGGAAGGGCTAGCAAAGCTCAGCATCCAATGTAGCAAGTGGTAGGAATTGTGATCATGAGTTTTGCAAGTTGGCTCATTTTGGTTCACATGTGATTTTCTCATCCCATAAGCCATGAAACATGAGCATTCTTGGTTCAATTCTGACTTTTAGGGCTTATGTAATGTTTGTACATTGGTTTGATGCCAATTAGAAGTTACAAATGGCCTTGGTTCATGGTTTTGCAAATTTTCCATTTAGTGCACATCTTGAAAATCAATGATTTTTGCCAACTTTGACACACCATAACTTTTGATCCAAGAAGGATTTGATCATGTTCTTGTACTTTTTGAAAAGGGAAAAATGTATTCTACAACTTTCATGACCAAAGTTTTTCCATTTGAAACATTTTTGGATCAAAAATCAAGGCTTGAAAAATGACCTAAAATGACATATTCTTGAAAAGTCAACCATGCCCTAAAAAGTCAACTTTGCAAAAACTTCAAATTCTTGATTTTTGTGAACTTCAACCTTCTTCCATGATCAAATAAAGATTATATACACTCAAAATGATGAAGATCTCCCCTTGGTTGGGTCATTGGGGGCCTCAGATGCCCTGATTTTGCACTGACTTGTCTGAAAAGTCAACTCTTGATCAGATGACTTCCCCATGGAATTCCTTCATGAAAATTGATATGCATACTCCCTATACCATATAGAGACCAATGGAAACAAGAATGACCAAAAAATTTGGAGTTATGGCCTCTAAAACCAAAACCCTAATTTTAGGTCAACTGTGCAGTCAAACTTGGCTCTGCATCCATACCAATCCCAGTTCTTGTGATTCTTTGGCATTCTTGACTTTGAGAGGATATAATATGATGCTTGAACACACATGGACCCCTTTGAAGTGATTGGTGACTCTTGGAGTGGCTCAAGAGGCTCTTGGATTGCTCAGATCACAAACCCTAGGTGCAGATGACTTTGCATCTATGCAGTGAATCAAAATTGTGATATGAGATGGTATGATTGTGTTTATGCATATGAAAGGATCACAAGCCATGGTGTGAATGGGTGAGGGCAAATTTGGGGTGTTTACAGCTGCCCCTATTCAAACATGAGTTAGCTGTGCAGGATGTAAGCGACGGCTTAACAGGCAAACAAGATAACTTGTGGTTGAATACCAAAGACAGTCCAAAATTTGCACTCACAGAATGAAGAAGAAAAGGGATATAGATTGTAAAAGGAAAATAAAGTATATTGTAAAGTGTGAGTGACGGAGGACGACCGTCAAGCAGAGGACGACTGCTGGGTAAAGAGCAATGACGGGAACGACCGACATGCTGGGAAAAATGTGAAGTAAAGCGATGACGGGGACGGCCGACATGCTGGGGATAAAAGGTAAAGCCAAGACGGGGACGGCCGACTAGCTGGAAAAATAAGATACTATGATGGGGACGGCCATCAAGATAAAGCTGTAAAATTCTCTGGGGAGTTAATGAAACATGACGGGGACGGCCATCAAGTTCACAAAGCAAAGTAATCGACGATGGGGACGGCCATCGGGCTAAAAGAAAAGGGACCACGACGAGGACGGCCATCGGGTTAAAGAATAAATGAAATAAACAGATGATGAGGTACGGTCATCAAAGGTGAAGGACGATCACCTAGCAGGGGACGGCTGCTCTGTCGGGGTTAAGATGAGGGACGGTCATCTAAGGTGGAGGACGACCACCAGGCAGGGTACGGCTGCCGAAAATATCGCGACATAGGACGAATGCCGGATAAAAGGTCAACGATGGGGACGTCCATCGGACGAGCATGATGGAGGACGACCATCAAGAGGTGGAGGACGACCACCTAGCAGGGGACGGCTGCTCTCGAGATTTCTCATGACACATGACGAGTGCCAGATAACCAAAATCAACAATGGGGACGGCCATTGGATAAAATGATGAAGGACGATCATCAAGAGGTGGAGGACGACCACCTAGCAGGGGACGGCTGCTAAAAATCAACGATGGGGACGGCCATCGGATGAGCATGATGGAGGACGACCATCAAGAGGTGGAGGACGACCACCTAGCAGGGTACGGCTGCTCTCAGGGTTTATCATGACACAGGACGAATGTCAGATAAAGGAAAACTTGCTTTGTTGGCGATCTACTGGGGAATAGTAAACACGGACGAGTGTTTACATCCAAGAAATAAAAGGTATAAGTGTTTAGATGTTTGTGTATAGATTAAAGATGCGGACGAGCATCCTTAAGACTACGATACGGACGAGTATCGGGTAGAAACAAACTGACACATGTTCAGAGATGATGATACGAACGAGTATCAACTGGTTAACAGAGAACACGGACGAGTGTTGAATCTGAGGGGACTTTTCTGGGGAATAGTAGACACAGACGAGTATCTATATTCAAGAAGACATAAGTGTTCGACACAGTGTATGGATTAAAGATGCGGACGAGCATCCTTAAGACTATGATACGGACGAGTATCAGGTAGAAACAAACACTTGACGCATATTCTGAGATGATGGTACGGACGAGTACCAACTGGTTAACAAAGAACATGAACCAATGTCGAATCTGTGGGGATATAAATGGCGTATATAGGATACGGACGAGTATCTGTATAAGTAAGAGTAGTATGAGTATATATAGATGAGTATTTATCTGCTGGGGAGAGTGACACGGACGAGTGTCAAAAGGAGAAGTATAATAATATCAACAAGTATGAAAAGTGTAGGCGACTGCGCTGGGGACATGACACAGACGGGTGTCAAGAAAATGTACATAAGTACATGTGAGTGCAAAGATGACGTCTTTGGCTTTCTGTTGAGGATATGACACGGACGGGTGTCAGGAAGTATCTGCAATATGGGTGATCTTGTTTGTAAAGAGTGTTCAGGCGACTTTACTGGGGAGTGATGACACGGATGGGTGTCAAAAGGAGTATAGACTGGTGTTTGTGATTTGTGATGCAACTGTTCTTTTGCTGGGGAATCTGGGGGATTTTGGGGAAAGTATTCTGTATTCTGATGAATGGTTATTATTCGCAAGTGTTTGATTCATATCATGGCTTATGATTATGCTATATGTTTGATTTTTGCCGTAATGCTCCGTATTAGACGGAATGCTACGCTTTGTGGGTGAATATGATGCAAATGCCATGATTATGCAAAGATACAGATCCGGGATTCGGATCCCGTTGCTGTGAAGATCTCTGGTCGATCCGCTTGAAATGGACATCCCAGCTGGGGATGAGATCATTGGTAGATCTGATGATATGATATTTTCCTGGGGATACAGGCCACTGATTGACATATCCTTGTGATATAGGACCCAGCTGGGGTTTGTAGAAGCCTTCTGTACTCTGTTGTGACTTCTTCGTGCGTTGCTCTTCTGGATAGAAGCTGAGGATCCTGTGGGGAGATGATTCCCTGACTTTCATATTCTGCTGAGGAAGCAAGATTAGCCATACGGCTGGGGAAAGTTGTTGGTAACTCAGCTGGGGAGAGCAATGAGAGGCAACTCTGCTGGGGAGAGAGCACCTTGAGTGCTAAGACTGTTGGTTGATTTGCCACCTTGCTGGGATGTAACTTGCATGCCCCAAGTTGCGTTCTGGATACCTGCAATCCTGCAAAGATAAGGAAACGCACAAAAGGTCCCGAGGTATCCTTTACTGGATTCCGTCATAGGAGTTAAGCATTCTCCAGAATAAGTTTATTCCCTGCAAGCATGTGTTTTTATTTTCTTAGAGAAGAGCATCTGTACTTATGCAATTAGTTTTTGAGACATCAGACATTCTTTGCAAATAAAATATGTACGAGGCGAAACATGACTGAAAAATCTGATTTTATTAATTCATGTGCCCTGAATTGGCAAGATACAGTCAAAGAAACATATCTCCTGAAACGAGGAGATTGTTACAAATTGAGAAACAAAGTACTGGCGATGTTGACGACGCTTTCAAAAAGCTTCCTCTTCTGCTATGACTCGTATGACTTTTGACGTTCTTCTCATCTTGCTTTCTGGAGAATGGTTGATTCTGATTGAGGCTTGATCCTTTCGAAGCTTACCAAGTTGTAGGTGATACAGACGAATTCAGAATGCAGTTGTTCGCTTGTTCCCTTGTTTTGCATGGATCGCCCTTTCGGGTTTTCAATCCATCGGGATACCCCTTTTTGCCTGAGCTGTCCAATGCGGCTTTTCAACTCAGCGGGTGTACATTTTTTCAATTATTTCCCTTATTTTTGCCCGAGTCTTTTATTCTGTTTTTGACTCGCCGGGATGCCCTATTTTTGCCTGGACTTACATTCTGTTTTTATGTCCAGCGGGTCATTTTATGCGAAGTATTTTTTAACTGCATCTGAATTCACAGGGGACGGAAAATCTTCACCATCCATGGTGCTGAGCATCAGTGCTCCACCAGAGAAAACTTTCTTTACCACGAATGGTCCTTCATAATTCGGAGTCCACTTGCCCCTGTGGTCTGTATGCGGAGGGAGGATTCTTTTCAGCACAAGATCCCCTACTTGGTACTCTCGATGCCTGACTTTCTGATCGAAGGCTCTCTTCATTCTCTTCTGATATAGCTGCCCATGACAGATTGCAGCTAATCTCTTCTCTTCAATCAGACTCAGTTGTTCGTATCGGGCCCGAACCCATTCTGCTTCGTTCAGCTTGACATCCATCAATACCCGTAGGGAGGGTAATTCAACTTCAACAGGTAGGACTGCCTCCATACCATACACAAGTTGATACGGTGTTGCCCCAGTGGATGTTCTGATTGACGTGCGGTACCCATGCAAGGCAAATGGTAGCATTTCATGCCAGTCTTTGTAAGTGACTACCATCTTCTGCACAATCTTCTTAATATTTTTATTTGCTGCCTCAACAGCGCCATTCATCTTTGGCCTGTAAGGAGAAGAATTGTGGTGTTGGATCTTGAAGTCCCGGCATAGCTCAGCCATCATTTTGTTGTTCAAGTTGGAACCATTATCAGTAATGATTCGCTCGGGAACTCCATATCGACAGATGATATCTCTCTTCAGAAATCGGGCTACTACTTGCCTTGTAACATTTGCATATGAAGCCGCTTCGACCCACTTGGTGAAATAATCAATGGCGACCAGGATGAATCTGTGGCCGTTTGAAGCAGTTGGCTCAATATTGCCAATCATATCAATGCCCCACATGGCAAAGGGCCATGGTGAAGACATTATGTTCAAAGGGTTGGGAGGTACATGCACCTTGTCTGCATAAATCTGGCATTTATGGCATCTTCTGGCGTAAGCACAATAGTCTGCATCCATTGTGATCCAGTAATAACCTGATCTTAACAATTTCTTGGCCATGGCATGCCCTCCAGCATGGGTACCAAATGATCCTTCGTGCACTTCATGCATTAACAAGTCTGCTTCTGTCTTATCAACACATCGGAGGAGTACCATGTCAAAGTTCCTTTTGTATAAAGACCCATCAGTGTTCAGAAAGAAACTACCAGCAAGCCTTCTCAGAGTCTTCTTATCATTGGAAGATGCCCCAGGTGGGTATGTTTGATCCTCCAAGAAGCACTTAATGTCATGGAACCAAGGCTTATCGTCTTTGACAACTTCTGCTGCGAACACATATGCTGGTCTATCAAGTCTGGATACTGAAATCTGAGGTACAAAATTGGCAGCTTGAACTTTGATCATGGATGAAATGGTAGCCAGAGCATCTGCCAACTGATTCTCGTCCCGAGGGATATACTCAAGCTTGACCGTTGTGAAGAAAGTCAATAACCTCCTTGTATAATCCCTGTAAGGTATCAGATGATCCTGGTGGGTGTACCATTTTCCGTTGGTTTGATTGACTACCAAAGCTGAATCTCCGAATACGGTCAATGTCTTGATCCTGAGGTCAATGGCTTCCTCAAGACCCATGATGCAAGCTTCGTATTCAACTTTGTTGTTAGTGCAGTTAAAGGTGAGCTTTGCCGAGAAAGGCATGTGAACTCCCTTAGGTGTAATGAGTACTGCACCAACGCCACGACCATTCATATTAACAGCCCCATCAAACATCATAGTCCATTCTTCTTCTGGGTCAGGCCCTTCAGTGTGAATAGGCTCTTCATGATCTTTTGTTTTAATGAACATGATGTCTTCATCAGGGAAGTCAAATCTCATAGGCTGATAGTCATCAATAGGTTGCTCAGCAAGATATTCAGACAATACACTGCCCTTGATGGCTTTCTGAGATGTGTATTGGATGTCATACTCCGTAAGGATCATCTGCCATCTTGCAACCCGTCCGGTGAGAGCTGGCTTCTCGAAAATGTACTTAACCGGGTCCATTTTTGATATCAACAAAGTAGTGTGGGTCAACATATACTGTCTCAGTCGGCGAGCAGCCCACGCTAAAGCACAGCAAGTTTTCTCGAGCAGTGAATAACGTTGTTCACAGTCGGTAAACTTTTTGCTCAGGTAGTATATTGCATACTCTTTTCGACCAGACTCGTCATGCTGGCCCAGCACACACCCCATTGACTCTTCTAATACTGTCAAGTACATAATCAGAGGTCTTCCTTCAACTGGCGGCATAAGGATTGGAGGTTCTTGTAAGTACTCCTTGATCTTGTCAAAAGCCTTCTGGCAATCTTCGTTCCACCTGACCGTTTGTTCCTTTCTTAACAGCTTGAACAAGGGTTCACAGGTTGCTGTAAGGTGAGATATGAACCTTGAAATGTAGTTCAATCGACCTAAGAACCCTCGAACTTCTTTCTCAGTTTTCGGCGCAGGCATCTCTTGAATAGCTTTGACTTTATCAGGGTCCACTTCAATCCCTCTCTCGCTTACAATAAAGCCCAGCAGCTTACCGGATCGCACCCCGAATGTGCACTTGTTGGGGTTCAGCTTTAATTGGTACTTCCTCAGACGCTTGAACAACTTCAGCAGATTTACCAGGTGGTCTTCCTCTGTAAGGGACTTGGCAATCATATCATCCACGTAACACTCGATTTCTTTGTGGATCATATCGTGGAATAATGTTACCATAGCCCGTTGATATGTTGCACCAGCATTCTTCAGTCCGAATGGCATCACTTTGTAACAGAACGTGCCCCAAGGCGTGATGAATGTTGTCTTCTCCATGTCTTCAGGTGACATCTTGATCTGATTATATCCTGAAAATCCATCCATGAAGGAGAATACCGAGAACTGAGCCGTGTTATCCACCAATACATCAATGTGAGGTAATGGGAAGTCATCTTTCGGGCTGGCTCTGTTCAGGTCCCGGTAGTCAACACACATTCTCACTTTGCCGTCCTTCTTAGGCACAGGTACTATGTTAGCAACCCACGGCGGGTAGCTAGTTACAGCAAGGAACCCGGCGTCCCATTGCTTTTGTACCTCTTCCTTGATTTTCATAGCCATGTCTGGGCGAGTACGACGCAACTTCTGTTTGACCGGTGGGCACTCTTCTCTCAAAGGCAGCTTGTGCACAACAATATCGGTATCCAACCCTGGCATGTCTTGATACGACCAAGCAAACACGTCCACATACTCTTGAAGCAGATCGATCAGTTGTCTCTTCACTGAGTCTTGCAGGCAGGCCCCGATTTTAACTTCTTTCACGTCTTCATCTGTACCAAGATTAACCACTTCAACCTCCTCCTGGTGAGGAGTAATAACCTTTTCCTCTTGTCTCAACAACCTGGCTAGCTCTTCAGGAAGCTCATATTCTTCTTCAACCCCTTCATCAGCTTGATTGATCGGATTATCAAAGTCATACGAAGTCATAGCCGTGCTGTTGTCGGTGCTGTCTGGAAGGCACTCTCTGCAAGGGTTTAATTTGTTCATTTTAGTGATTGGTTTTTAATCTTGCTTAGAAAAGTGAAATAAAGTTATCATTTTGAAAACACCGCCATTTATTTTTTGTACAAAAAAGAAAAATGGAAAAACAGTGAACGGAAAAGAAAAAGACTCGTTTGCAAAAAGATGTCTGATATTTCATTAATTGATCTTGTTTTGCACAAAAAGTACAGATGGCCCGATTACAAAATGAGTCTTGTCATCTTGGGCAAGATGCAAGACTTTGATGCATGCCATAAAAATACAGGAAATAATAATTACTCTGCATGAGTAACTCTTATAATTTCCTGGGAAGACCAGTTTGAGATACTGCTCCCCGGGATCTTCGGACGAATCCAATTCTCCAGATTGCGCTCCTCTTCCAGCTCGTCTTCCAAATTGTTGATAGCATCGGGGGTGAGCATCCCCCCACTGACAAAACCTGGCTTCTCAGCAGCCTTTGCTTGATGTTGAGTTGGTCTGTAACCCAACCCAAATCTGTCCTTCTTCTCCTCCACAGCTAAAACCTTGCCCCAGCCTAGGGCAGTTCCTTCCTCAACAACCTTTCGGGCTTGTTGGTAAGATGACATGGAGATTCCCGATACAGCAGATGCTTCATTGACATTCAAGGCCTCAAATCCTTGGCTCATTGTTTCATGGATCTCCCCGTCCATCTCAATGTACTTATAAGTAGCCAGATGGCTAACAAATATATCCTCCTCCCCACAGATTGTAACAACTTGGCCTTCCCACTCATATTTTAACTTCTGGTGAAGGGTAGACGTTACTGCGCCGGCGGCGTGAATCCAAGGTCTACCCAACAAATAGCTGTAGGCAGGCTGAATGTCCATCACATAGAAGATAGTTTTAAAGGTCTGTGGGCCAATTGTCACAGGTAGCTCGATCTCTCCCAGAACCGATCTCTTAGAACCATCAAAGGCTCTTACTACCAGGTTGCTGGGTCGCAATGCTAATCCTTCATACTCTAGCTTCACCAGAGCCTTCTTTGGTAAGACATTAAGGGACGACCCCGTGTCTACCAGCACATGAGAAAGGACTGCACCTTTGCATTCCATGGTGATGTGCAGGGCCTTGTTGTGGTTGCGGCCATCCGTTGTCAAGTCAGTATTGGTGAACCCTAGCCCATTGCTAGCAGTAACATTTCCAACCACGGTTTCCAATTGATTGACGGTGATCTCTTCAGGCACGTAAGCTGCGTGCAAGACTTTAAGTAGTGCATTCCGATGGGCTTCGGAGCATATAAGCAGTGAGAGGATAGAGATCTTGGATGGCGTCTGGTGAAGCTGATCCACAATTTTGTAATCACTCTTTTTGATGATTCTCATAAACTCATCAACTTCTTGATCGAATGGTGTCTTCAAAGCTTCCTTGACAGCTTGATCTTCCTGCACCGGACTTTTTCCTTTTGCCTTAGCAGCAACTTCTGCTTCGGCAGTGGGTCTCTGAATCTGTGGAGCGAAAAGACGTCTGCTTCGGGTGAAGCCTCCGCCTCCTCCCACATTATCTATTTGTGGTGCAGGTGTTGATGTATCAAGAGTGATTCTTTGTCCCTCACAGTACACGTCAGAGCCATAGTGCCAAGGGATGGCCCTATTGCTTTCATATGGTACTGGTCCAGGCACCGTGACAGTGACTGGACTGATTGCAGCTGCTGAAGGGACTGTGATAGTTTGCGGATCGTAATAAATTGTAACTGGTGCTCTGATGGGAGCAGCACCTTCTGAATTGTAGGCAGAGTTGCTTTCAGGATCATAAAATATTGTGACAGTAGAGACATCTTCATGATTTGTTACTGGAGTTGTAGGAGACATTGTCGGAAGGACGGATGTTGTTGTTGTAGGAGATTCAAAATGGAGTGAAGTTGAAGTTGCAGCAGGAAAATTTGTTGAAAACTGATCAGTTGAGATGATAGATGAAGTACTTGTTGATGAAGCCGAAGAATTGTCGGGAATAATGGTTGCTGCAGTTGTAGGAGGTTCTGAAACCGTTGCTGATGAGATTGCTGGATTTGTCGGAAATGATGTGGTGATCTGAAGTTGGCCACTCTGAATAAGGCCATCTATGCCATTTCTCAGATTATCGCACCCATTTACTGAGATATTGCAGTAAGCACACCCCAACTCACACCCCGGGAACATCTGACATTCCAAGAGCTGAGCCTTGATTTCTACCAACGGTGTCCTGATCTGTCCCACACTGGTTATTAAATAAGACGGTCTGTCTTCTTCAATAGCGTTGATTCGAGGACCACCATGGTTTGGCATAGGATTTTTGTTGACATTGGGTGGTGGTGCAAAATTCAGGGCTTTCGAGTCTACCAGGTCTTGTACCTTCATGTGCAAGGCTCTGCACTTTTCCGTACTATGGCCAGGTGCGTTTGAATGAAAAGCACACCTAGCGTTGGAGTCGTAATTCCTGGGTAAACTGTTGGGATCCGGAGGTGCCAACGTCCTTAGCTCAACTAGGTTGAGTTTCAGGAGCTGTGGCAGCAGTGTAGCATATGGCATGGGGATCGGATCGATCACCCTGTTAGCTTGAGACGGCCTCTGTTGGAATGGCCTTTGCTGGTTACTGTTGTTGGTGTTGCTGTTGTTGTAGTTTCTTGGAGGATACTGATTTTGTTGATGGTACTGAGGTTGTTGCTGATAGTTTTGCTGAGGAGGTTGATAGACTGGTTGTGGATGAGCTGGAGCAGGGATGGTGACTGCTGCTACTGATCTATGAACATATTGGGGCCTACCCCTGTTGGTGTGGATGGCATTAGTCTCACCAGTCCTTCTTGGGCCTGTAAAAGGCTTCCTTGCATTACTGGATGAGCTTGCACCGTTGTCTGAGATCTTACCCATCTTCAACAGGCTTTCAATTCTCTCCCCGGCTATGACTACATCTGCAAAGCTGGTAGATGAGAAGGCAGCTAGCCTATCAATATAGGTTCCCTGAAGGGTATTCATGAACATATCAGCCATCTCTCTTTCAGACATAGGTGGCTGGACAGCAGCAGCAAGCTGTCTCCATCTTTGAGCATATTCTCTGAAGCTCTCTCTAGCTGACTGTGACATTCCCATTAGGAGAGTCCTGTTGGGTGCCATGTCCAGATTATACTGATACTATCTGATGAAGGCCTCTGCCAGGTCCTTCCAGCATCTAATTGTTGCTCTTGTCAGATGGGAATACCACTCCCTCGAAGCTCCAGTCAAGCTATCCTCAAAATAGAACATCCACAATTTCTCGTCCATGGTATAAGCTTTTAATCTCCCGAGAAAAGATTGCAGATGGGTTCGGGGACAAGAAGTCCCATTATACTTTTCAAAGCATGGTGGCTTGAACTTGTGGGGAATCCTGACCCCGTCTACCAAGCCCATATCCATAACGTCAAAACCCAAAGAGTTTTGAGACTCTAAGGATCTTAACTTCTCAGCTATCTCATCCAACCGTCTATCATAAGCTTCTTCTCCAGCCCCCATTACTGTGAACTGGTCTTCTTGAGGGTCTTCCTGCAGTACCCTCCCTGCTGTAGCAGTCCCTTGTATATTGACGGGGATGTTGGCCTCTGGATGGAGATGGGGTCCAAAAACTGGGGGATTGACATGAGGTTGGACCCTCTCGTTGTTACTTATGCCAGCAGTCCCTACATGGGGCTCTTCTTGGTTCTGCCTTTCCACCATGGCTCTCAATCTTTCCTGGCTTTGAGCCATGTTGTTCATCACTTCCATGAACTGCGTCATCTGTGTTCTCATTTCCAATCTTTCGTTTGCCATTTGATTTCTGACCTCTGCAAGGTCCTGCTGTACCTGATCCATCTGAATTCCCGGAAGGTTGTTTTGGGTTGGATATCGGTGAGGACGATTGAGGGGAAACACCCGGCGACGAGCAATAGTTCCTGAACATCACAACAGAGTTAGCAACAACAAAACAAAAACCTACAAAACAAACAAAGGGTTAGCATGCAATGCAGTATGCTTATTTGTTTTCAAAGTATCCGGCTTGGTATTCGGTTTTGACCCTTCCAGACCCTTGAAGATGATGCTGTTGAAGTTGCTTGAAGGGAACTCAGATGAAACAAACCAACACAAATATATATTACAAAAAGCAATGGTACATAGTTTGTTTACAAATACCAGCCCTCTGAGGGGTCAAAATGCATTACAAGAAAATAAAAGTACATGGAAAGAAAGCAACAACAAACAAATGGTCAAACACCGAGACCAAACTCATCCTCACGAACTTCCTTAAGAAGTGCTTCGGTCACAGGATCAGCTGGACGCTCCGTGAGATTCCTGATAAGGAGGTTCCGGGTAGCAACAGCTGTAGTCAACTTCTTGTGCTGACTTTGGTCCTTTGACCTCTTCACTCCAGCTCTGATCTTCAGCTCTGATATCTCCCTCTGGGCTGCTGCCAGGGCTTCTTGCTGCTCTTTTGCACTGGCCTCCATCTGTTCCATCTTGTCTTGGACCCTCTTGTCCTCCAGAGTACGAGCCTCGGTGATCCTGACCCACCTAGCTTGACTCTCCTTCAGATACAAGTCTGTCCTAGCCTTCTGGAATTGGGCTTCCTTGCAAGCATTCTTCAGGATTTGTTCTCCGGCCCTAGACTTCTTAATATAATCCTCAGACTTCTCAATCTTAGCCAGATGCTCTTTCTTCAACTTCTCCAGCCTCTCAATATCCAGCCTTCCATCCCTCCTCTCATAGAGGGTATTCTGCAAAGCTTGAGTCAAGTTCTCATTTCTTTCTTTCAAGCTCTCAAACTCTTCTAAGCTAACAGTTGCTGGAGGTGGTGTTGTGGAAGGCCCAGGCACATCTTCAATAGTAAAGGGCATCCCAGAGAATTGAGCCCTAGCATAGGACCAATCATAGTATTGTGTTGATGCCACATTGTTGCACTTCCCCAGAATGGTTACTCCCTTAGTCTGCACATTGTCCCAGGCCCAGGCTGCCTGCCTAACAATAGCCAGACTAATCTTGTTCTCACAATACAGAGTCTCAACCAAATCTTGTGCCTTAGGAGTGTGGACTAGTGCATAGCCCAGTTGTCTTTTAAACAGCAGAGGGTTGTAATTGATACTACCCTTAACTCCTATTAGGGGCATATTGGGAAAATGCCCACAGCTGGTGATGATATCCCTGCCTTTAGTGCTTTGAGTGCACCACCTGATATCAGCTGAAGTAAGAGTAGTAAGTCTCCCAGCCCAGTTTTTCTGTTGATGAGGGTTCAAAAATGCATCTGTCCTAGGTAGATGCCTGAGAAGCCAAGTATGGAATAACGGAGCACAACACTTTACTAATCTTCCCCTCTGCTTTTCGTTTCTCTGATGCACTGAATAATAGAGATCCCCTAATAAAGTTGGCACTGGGTTCTTCAGGATGAACAAGTGGATTGCATTCTTACTAATGAATCGAGGCTCATCTGCAAACAATACAATCCCATATATACTCAGGGCCAACAAGGCACAAACTGCCTTCCACTCTCCCAGGGAGGCCTTCAGACTAGCTTGAGAAATTAGGAAATCCAGATGAAAACCAGAGATTCCAGCTTTAGATGTCATATGCTGCCCAATCAGGACTGGTTCCAGGTGCAATGCTTTGGCTATCTCCTCATTACTTGGGAAAGCCATCTCAGGGTTGAAAGGGATTTCTCTCCTGATAGGTATGCCAACTAATGATGAGTATTCTTCCAATAAAGGGCCCAGCTGAAAGTCCTGAAAAGTGAAACATCTCAGTGGGGGATCATAAAACTGAAGGCAAGTGTGGATCAGGCTTCTCTGTGAGGGGTCCAGATCCATAACCATATCAAGTATATCTCCATGGTGTTCCCTGAACAAAGGTATGTGATCTGGGGTGATCAGGGTTTGAATCCTCCTGATGTCAGATAAGTCTGGTTGGAAGAAGTGGTAAGTGATGTTACTTTTCTTAGGAGCCATGATGCTGAGACTGAGTAGAGACAAGTGCTGATGATGATGCTGAAGACAGGGCCACTGATTGGCTGGTGCAAGTGACTGAAGTATATAGCTGACAGCTGAAACAAGTGCTGATGGAGATAGGTCAATACCGAAGATGGGGTCAAAACCAAAACCAAATGAAGATGGATACCCTGAAACACAAATAAGCAAATGTCAATATGATGCAATGATTATGTTATGAAAATGATATGCAAGGGTTTGTGACTGAGCTGGATCTGATCAAATGCTCTGATATAAACCCATGTGTGTAAGAAATCCAGATGGAGGTCTATAAGTCCAGTAACCAGGGTGGGGGACTCAAATAAAGAGCCACAAGTCCAAGGTTTTAGAATCACAAGAACTGTCCCAACATGGAGTATTCTTAATCATATCAAAGTAATAGGGTATTCTGAGGTCAAGGTACCTGCAAACCTGTAAACAACCCAACCCCCTCACTGGTGGTGTTCTAAAACAAAGATCCTCAGACTTGGATCAGTTATGAGAAGTGTAAACACTTCTAACCCGGAGGTACAGTGTTTACAATAACCATAACAATTCCTCCTCTAATTCACCTCAGTTTCTGAAGGTCAATACTAAAAGGTCATCCAAACTTAGCAGGCTTCCCAGATAGCCCTAGCATTGCAGGAAATCTGCAACACAGAGTTCTCAAAAAGAAACCCATATCTGAACCGTGTTTCATATTCCCGCACCAGACCGAAATGGAATGGGAAAGAATATGATTCACTCTAGCCTAGGTGTCACTCAAGTCCCAGGTATAGGACCTTAACTCTCAATGAAACACCCACCCACCAAAACAAAAAACCAGATCCAGCCAGCAGTACAGTATGACAATATGATATAATGCAAAAGCAGTAAAGAAAGCAGTAAAGCAAACTGTACATAAATCCAAATAAATACAAATATACAAACACCAATAAGCACACAACACCCCAATAAACACAAATCAAACAAGCGCTAGGAGGAACCCACAAAAAGAACCAGAAGCCCTGGTTGCAGTATAAGGGTCCCCAGCAGAGTCGCCAAGCTGTCGCTCCCGATAAATGAAGCTAGGTCAAATAAGGGTACAGACGCGAACGGTCGGCGAGAGGGACAATAAGAACACACAGCAGTGAACTCACTGGAGATGAATAGAGTCGCCAGCTAGGCATTTTTATCCCGGAGGAAAGGCAATGCTGCATAGACCTAGAAAGATACGGATAAGACGGTTGCGAACCAGAGAGACTGAGAAAGGGGGTTGGTTACAACCTGGGAAGGTATTAGCACCCAGATTGTCCGTCGTACTCGACGGGATCCACGCTTAAGAGTTTTGTGTTTTAAAGGGGTAGTGTCAGTGCAATTTGTGTATAAAAGAGCTGAAAGTGATGTACAGGTGTCAGTGTAAAAGAAGTGCAGTGTGATATATACAGTGTCAGTGTAAGAAACAAAGAGGAGATGCTCAAGAATATGAGGCTAAGAGAACAATGCTAGAAGGAGGGGGAATATACAGAGACTTTTGTTCGATAACCGTTAAGTTATGCCTACGTATCCTCTCGTGCAATGAGGAAGTCAGAACACCGTAGTTCGACCCAAAGAGACTGAAAGATGAATTGACTTGTGAACTGCTTGCTTGTCTATGCTCAAGTGTATGACCTGTCTGGCTCAGGTGCTAACTGTCTTGCATTAGACGGAAGGAGCAAGTTCTCGCTTATGAGTGAATGAGATGAGAAAAGAATCCCGGAGGAGACGATTGTTGTTTGTTTTTTTTGTATTTTTAGTCTTTTATTGCTTTTGAAAGTTTGTCATAAGTTAATGAGCTTAAGCCTAAACCAATGGATTTAGTAAACTCATCACATCTTCCCTCTGATTAGGGGTAATGAGAAAACCTTAAGTGTGAAGTCAGTTTCTCACACTTAATCACCTTTGGTGTAGGATTAAGATCATTAACCTACTTATGATTATTTAGATGTCTTTTTGGTGTTTTTGTTTAGTGTTAAGTAATGAGATTAAGCCATAATCAGGGATTAAACAGACTCATTACACCATCCTAATAGAAGGATAATAGATGAGAATGTTTAAGCTGAGGAAAGCTCCTCAACTTAATCCATGATTAGGGATTAAACTCATGACAAAACAAGCCTTTGATTAAGTGGATTTTATTTAATGGTAAGATGATGAAGTGATTTTTAGGGTTTGTAAGACAACTTGAGGGGGACTTGTCCATTAACACTAGGGTTAGTCCTTCTTAACCAATTAAGGAAGAAATAGAACCCTAATGCAAGGCCCAAGTTACAAGCTTGATGTCTTGATGATTATTAAGTGAATTGATTAAGAGATTTAAACACATTAAGGGTTTAACACTTAGGATTAAAGTTATACACTCCATCCTAATAGAAGGATGCAGGCATAAGCTTAATCACAAAGCCTTAAAGCCTTTAGGGTTTAGTCCCTGATTATGAGATGAGAAGAGAAGACTCAAAAGAGACACAAAGGTAAAACTAAGAGGGGAGACTACTCAAAACCCTAACCATTGTCATGCTTGGTTGATCCTAAGGTTTGTGAGGTTTTACAAGAAAGATCTTCAATGGAACCACCAAGAAGCAGATGAAAGGATCAGGAGAAGCAAAGCAACTTGCTTCATTTAAGAAGTCAAGTCACTTGAAGAAAGAAAGTGGGAAGAAGAAGAATGAGCAAGCTCAAACTCAAACACAAATAGAAATGCAGCAATGGATGCAAGGGAGATGAAAAGAAAAGTTATGAGAAGTGAAGGCAAATTCACTTCTCAACAATCACTTACCACCTGAAATGTTAGAAAAGAAATGCAATGCAATGCAAAATGGGATGAGATGATATAATGAGAAACAAAACCAGAAGCATGTTGATGATGATAATGATGCTATGAGATGCTACAAACATGAGGCAGCACATGAAAATGATCATACAAGTTTATGAATGCATATGAAGCAAGTTAGGGAGCATGGACATACATGAAAAGTTATGAAGTGCACATGGCATACAACATGGCAAATACATGATGCAATGATCAAACATGCCTTCAATATGTCTTATGATGTCAAATGAATCACATGAATGCTTGAAATGTCATGGCAAGTCATGTTATGCAAGAGAATGCAAGAGGGATGCAAATGAAAGCCCAAATTAGGGTTTATGAACCAAACATCAAACAAAAACCAAAAACAGAAGCAAACCCTAAGATAAAAAATGGAAAATTCCACTCAAAGGACCCCTAATCCTATACTAAACCAATGTCCAAAGGGGAGGCCTCAACTCCTAACCTAACTCAAGATATGAATTTTACAAGTTATTAGGGTTTTTAGGGTTTCTAAACAAGAAAATCATCAAAAAATTGAAAATGAGGAATCAAATCAAGGCCATTTAATCTCAAAAACTTCATGCTAAACACAATGCAATGCAAGAAGAATCAATGTCCAACTCTTCATGGATGGGCAGAAATGATTTTTTGAACTTAGGATCAAAATAATGCACAAAAATGATTTTAATTCAATGAAAAATTCTCAAAATGCATCAAGATCAAAAAAGAAATTTGGTTTGAAGATTGGACAATGTTTCTAAATGTCTTAGAACATTTCATGATTTTTTTGGTGATTTTTAAATACCTAAAAGTATTTTTAATAAATTAATTTCCATTAATCAATTAAAAATAATCCTTTAAATATTTAAAAATACTTTTTTAATGATAAAAATAAAAACAAAAATATTTTTGGGTCTTAAAAATTAATAAAACTCTTGAGAAAAAGTTTCATAATTTTTAGACATTTTTTACTATTTTAAATAAATTGGGCAAATTTAATGAAAAGAAATGAAATAAAAATGAAAATAAATGGAAGTATGCACAATGGAGGGTTGAGATTGAATCTGGCAAAGAATGGGTTGACTGCGCGCGCAGATCAAAGGCCCATATTCAAACTTGGTTAATCTGATTTATGAATTAATTAAATGCAATTAGGGTTTCTAATGATCAATCTGAGCCATTCACACGCGCGGGAGGTCAACAAGTCAAAGCCATCGCACGCTCCAGATTCAAACACAATTAATCACAGGGATTAAACCCTAATGATTTTCAGGTGGCCGGAGAAGACCTCCGGTCGTCTTCTCCGGTGGGAAGCCCACCTGAAAATCTCCAAACTCTCTCAAAACCTAACTAAAACGAAATCTAAAAGCATGGAAATGATTCCCACTCACTCACGAACCAAAACCCCCAATCAAAACAAATTTATTTTTCCCCAAACTCATGAATCGAGCAAAACAAATTTTTAGGTCACAGAGTTTCAGAGATCAATTAAATTCTCATTTCATCACCATTTCCAAAACTAAAAGCATCAGGATACTCAGTGAAGCATGGAGAACAAGTTTAGAACATAAAAAATGATTTCTGGAAAAATATTTCTTGAGCTACCTGAGATTCGAAGCTTTCACTCCAGCAACTTTCAGGCCTTCCCCCTTGGTGAAATCCACTCCTTATGACCTCTTGATGATGCTTGAATGCTTAGGAGAAATTTATATTGGCTGGATGAAGAGTTTGAACAGCTTCTGCTCAAGCTCAGTTGAAAATGGCAATGATGATTCAGGCTGTTTCTGGCAAGGGTGAAGGGTTGTTTGTGGTTCAGATGATGAGTGGAGAAGGTTTGTGGAGTTTGTTTGGATGTTTGTGAGCTGTGGAGTGAGTTTCGAAAGGAACTGCAAGTTGGAGTGAAAATGGAGAAGTGGTGTTCTTGCTTGATTCAGGCTTGGTTCTTTGTTGGTTTAGGCTTAGTGGAGTATGGTGAGATGATTAGTGAAGCTGGTTTAAGTGTTTGTGAGCTGGACAGAGAGATTCGAAGAAAGATGTAAGAAAGGTGAGTTTTGTGTATGTTGTGTTGTGATCTGTTTCAGCCTTGCTTCTTCATATGTTTGGCTTGCCAAAGGATAGTATAAAATAATCCTATAGGTCAGATGATTTGACATGGCCTTTATTGATTGGTAAGTTCACTTTTGCCAAAAGTCCACTCTTTGTGTAAGAGAGGTATGGCTTGGTTCTAGGCTAGTACAAGCATGGGGCTGGCGCAGCAAGGGTGAGGGGAAGGGCTAGCAAAGCTCAGCATCCAATGTAGCAAGTGGTAGGAATTGTGATCATGAGTTTTGCAAGTTGGCTCATTTTGGTTCACATGTGATTTTCTCATCCCATAAGCCATGAAACATGAGCATTCTTGGTTCAATTCTGACTTTTAGGGCTTATGTAATGTTTGTACATTGGTTTGATGCCAATTAGAAGTTACAAATGGCCTTGGTTCATGGTTTTGCAAATTTTCCATTTAGTGCACATCTTGAAAATCAATGATTTTTGCCAACTTTGACACACCATAACTTTTGATCCAAGAAGGATTTGATCATGTTCTTGTACTTTTTGAAAAGGGAAAAATGTATTCTACAACTTTCATGACCAAAGTTTTTCCATTTGAAACATTTTTGGATCAAAAATCAAGGCTTGAAAAATGACCTAAAATGACATATTCTTGAAAAGTCAACCATGCCCTAAAAAGTCAACTTTGCAAAAACTTCAAATTCTTGATTTTTGTGAACTTCAACCTTCTTCCATGATCAAATAAAGATCATATACACTCAAAATGATGAAGATCTCCCCTTGGTTGGGTCATTGGGGGCCTCAGATGCCCTGATTTTGCACTGACTTGTCTGAAAAGTCAACTCTTGATCAGATGACTTCCCCATGGAATTCCTTCATGAAAATTGATATGCATACTCCCTATACCATATAGAGACCAATGGAAACAAGAATGACCAAGAAATTTGGAGTTATGGCCTCTGAAACCAAAACCCTAATTTTAGGTCAACTATGCAGTCAAACTTGGCTCTGCATCCATACCAATCCCAGTTCTTGTGATTCTTTGGCATTCTTGACTTTGAGAGGATATAATATGATGCTTGAACACACATGGACCCCTTTGAAGTGATTGGTGACTCTTGGAGTGGCTCAAGAGGCTCTTGGATTGCTCAGATCACAAACCCTAGGTGCAGATGACTTTGCATCTATGCAGTGAATCAAAATTGTGATATGAGATGGTATGATTGTGTTTATGCATATGAAAGGATCACAAGCCATGGTGTGAATGGGTGAGGGCAAATTTGGGGTGTTTACACCCGCAACTTGGAAAGCTTCAAAAGGATCAAGCTTCATTCAGAATCAGCCTTTTTCAGAAAGCAAGACGGGAAGAACGTCAAAAGTCATACGAGTCATAACAGAAGAGGAAGCTCCTTCAAAGCGTCGTCAACATCGCCAGCACTTTGTTTCTCAATTTGTAACAATCTCTTCATTTTAGGAGATTTGTTTCCTTGACTGTATTTTGCCAATTCGGGGCACAAGAATTAATAAAATCAGATTTTTCAGTCATGTTTCGTCTTGTACATATTTTATTTTCAAAGAATGTCTGATGTCTCAAAAACTAATTGCATAAGTACAGATGCTCTTCTCTAAGAAAATAAAAGCACATGATTGCAGGGAATAAACTTATTCTTGAGAATGCTCAACTCCTATGACGGAATCCAGTAAAGGATACCTCGGGACCTTTTGTGCGTTTCCTTATCTTTGCAGGATTGCAGGTATCCAGAACGCAACTTGAGGCATGCAAGTTACATCCCAGCAAGGTGGCAAATCAACAAACAGTCTTAGCACTCAAGGTGCTTTCTCCCCAGCTGAGTTGCCCCTCATTACATTCCCCAGCCGTAGTACCAATCATTCTTCCTCAGCAGAATACAGAAGTCAGGGAATCATCTCCCCACAGAATCCTTAGCCTCTATTCAGAAGAGCAACGCATGAAGGAGTCACAATAGAGTACAGAAAGCTTCTACAAACCCCAGCTGGGTCCTATATTACAAGGATATGTCAATCAGTGACCTATACCCCCAAGCAGATACATCTCACCAGATCTACCAATGATCTTATCCCCAGCTGGGATGTCCATTCTAGGCAGATCAACCAGAGATCTTCGCAACAACGGGATCCGAATCCCGGATTTGTACCTTTTGCATAATCATGGCATTCGCATCATATTCACCCACAAAGCGTAGCATTCCGTCAAATACGGAGCATTACGGCAAAAATCAAACATATAGCATAATCATAAGCCATGATGTGAATCAAGCACTTGTGAATAATAACCTTTCATCATTAAATATACAAAAAAAATCCCCACCAGAGTCCCCAGCAAAAGCAGTTGCCTCACAAATCAAACACCAGTATATACTCCCTTTTGACACCCGTCCGTGTCATCATTCCCCAGTAAAGCCGCCCGAACATCCTTTACAAACAATACCGCCCGTATTACAGATATTTCCTGACACCCGTCCGTGTCATATCCTCAGCAGAAAGCCAAAGACATCATCTTTGCACTCACCTATACTTGTATATTTTCTCGACACCCGTCCGTGTCATATCCTCAGCGCAGTCGCTTACACTCTTACAACCCATATACTTGTTGATATTATACTCTTCTCCTTTCGACACTCGTCCGTGTCACCATCCCCAGCAGATAAACACTCATCTATACACCACTCATACTTATTTTACTTATACAGATACTCGTCCGTATCTTGTATACACCATTTATGTACCCACAGATCCGGCATTGGTCCATATTCTTTGTTAACCAGTTGGTACTCGTCCATACCATCATCTCAGAATATGCGTCAAGTGTTTTTTTCTACCTGATACTCGTCCGTATCATAGTCTTAAGGATGCTCGTCCGCATCTTTAATCCATACACTGTGTCAAACACTTATGTCTTCTTGAATATAGATACTCGTCTGTGTCTACTATTCCCCAGAAGAGTCCCCTCAGATTCAACACTCGTCCGTGTTCTCTGTTAACCGGTTGATACTCGTCCGTATCATCATCTCTGAACATGTGTCAGTTTGTTTCTACCCGATACTCGTCCGTATCGTAGTCTTAAGGATGCTCGTCCGCATCTCTAATCTATACACAATATCTAAACACTTATACCTTTCTTTTCTTGGTTGTAAACACTCGTTCGTGTTACTACATCCCCAGTAGATCGCCAAAGCAAATTTTCCCTTTTTATCTGACACTCGTCCTGTGTTATGATAAACCCTGAGAGCAGCCGTACCCTGCTAGGTGGTCGTCCTCCACCTCTTGATGGTCGTCCTCCATCATGCTCATCCGATGGCCGTCCCCATCGTTGATTTTTAGCAGCCGTCCCCTGCTAGGTGGTCGTCCTCCACCTTTTGATGATCGTCCTTCATCATTTTATCCAATGGCCGTCCCCATTGTTGATTTTTTGGTTATCTGACATTCGTCCTATGTCACGATAAACCTCGAGAGCAGCCGTCCCCTGCTAAGTGGTCGTCCTCCACCTCTTGATGGTCGTCCTCCATCATGCTCGTCCGATGGCCGTCCCCATCGTTGACCTTTTATCCGGCATTCGTCCTATGTCGCGATATTTTCGGCAGCCGTACCCTGCCCGGTGGTCGTCCTCCACCTTAGATGACCGTCCCTCATCTTAACCCAACAGAGCAGCCGTCCCCTGCTAGGTGATCATCCTTCACCTTTGATGACCGTACCTCATCATCTGTTTATTTCATTTATTCTTTAACCCGATGGCCGTCCCCGTCGTGGTCCCTTTTCTTTTAGCCCGATGGCCGTCCCCATCGTCGGTTACTTTGCTTTGTGAACTTGATGGCCGTCCCCGTCATGTTTCATTAATTCCCAGAGAACCTTTCAACTTCATCTTGATGGCCGTCCCCATCATAATTTTATTTTTCCCAGCTAGTCGGCAGTCCCCGTCTTGGCTTTACCTTTTATCCCCAGCATGTCGGTCGTCCCCGTCATCGCTTTATTTACCACACTTTTCCCAGCCTGTCGGTCGTCCCCGTCATCGCTCTTTACCCAGCAGTCGCCCTCTGCTCGACGGTCGTCCTCCGTCGCCCACACTTTACAATATACTTTATTTTCCTTTTACAATCTATATCCCTTTTCTTCTTCATTCTGTGAGTGCAAATTTTGGACTGTCTTTGGTATTCAACCACAAGTTATCTTGTTTGCCTGTTAAGTTGTTGCTTACAACCTGCACAGCTAACTCATGTTTGAATAGGGGCAGCTGTAAACACCCCAAATTTTCCCTCACCCATTCACACCATGGCTTGTGATCATTTCATATGCATAAACTCAATCATATCATCTTACATCTCATTTTTTGATTCACTGCATAGTTTCTAAGTCATCTGCACCTAGGGTTTGTGATCTGAGCAATCCAAGAGCCTCTTGAGCCACTCCAAAAGCCACAAATCACTTCAAAGGGGTCCATGTGTGTTCAAGCATCATATTATATCCTCTCAAAGTCAAAAATGCCAAAGAATCACAAGAACTGAGGTTTGCATGGAAGCAGAGCCAGGCTAGACTGCACAGTTGACCTAAAATTAGGGTTTTGGTTTCAGAGGCCATAACCCCAAATTTTTTGGTCACTCTTGTTTCCATTGGTCTCTATATGGTATAGGGAGTATGCATATCAATTTTCATGAAGAAATTCCATGGGGAAGTCATCTGATCAAAGGTTGACTTTCTGGACAAGTCAGTGCAAAATCAGGGCATCTGAGGCACCCAATGACCCAACCAATGGGTGATCTTCATCATTTTGAGTGTATATGATCTTTATTTGATCATGTAAGAGGGTTGAAGTTCACAAAAATCAAGAATCACAAGTTTTTGCAAATGTTGACTTTTTGGGCATAGTTGACTTTTCAAGGATATGTCATTTTAGGTCATTTTTCAAGCCTTGATTCTTGATCCAAAAAGCTTCAAATGGAAAAAATTTGGTCATGAAAGTTGTAGAATACATTTTTCCCTTTTCAAAAAGTACAAGAACATGATCAAATTCTTCTTGGATCAAAAGTTATGGTGTGACAAAGTTGCCAAAAATCACAAATTTTCAAGATGTGCACCAAATGAGAAGTTTGCAAAATCATGAACCAATGCCATTTGTAACTTCTAATTCACTTCAAACCAATGTACCAACATCACATAGGCCCTAAAAGTCAGAATTGGACCAAAATTTCTCATGTCCATGGTTTGTGTAACAAGACTTTTTCATGAAGTTTCAAAGATGAGCCAACTTGCAAAACTCATGATCACACTCCCTACCACTTGCTACATTGGATGCTGAGCTTTGCTAGCCCTTCCCCTCACCCTTGCTGCGCCAGCCCCATGCTTGTACTAGCCTAGAACCAAGCCATACCTCTCTTACACAAAGAGTGGACTTTTGGCAAAAGTGAACTTACCAATCAATAAAGGCCATGTCAAATCATCTGACCTATAGGATTATTTTATACTATCCTTTGGCAAGCCAAACATATCAAGAAGCAAGGCTGAAACAGACCACAACACACCATACACAAAAACACCCCACTTTGCAAAACTCTTCGAATCTGTCTCCACAAACCTAAAACACTAAAACCAATTCCACATATCATCTCACCTTGCCCCCATTGAGTAGAAACCAACAAAGAACCAGGCCTGAAACAAGCTATAACATCACTTCACCATTTTCACCCCAAACTGCAGTTTCCTTCGAAACACCTTCCACAGCTCACAAACATCCAAACAAACTCCACAAACCTTCTCCACTCATCATCTGGACCACAAAGAACCACTCACATTGGCCTGAAACTGCTTGCATCACCATTGCCATTTCCAACTGAGCTTGAGCAGAAGCTGTTCAAACTCTTCATCTAGCCAGCATAAACTTCTCCAAAGCATTCAAGCATCATCAAGAGGGCATAAGGAGTGGATTTCACAAGGAGGGGAGGTCAGAAAGTTGCTGGAGTGAAAGCTTCGAATCTCAGGTAGCTCAAGAAATATTTTTCCAGAAATCATTTTTTATGTTCTAAACTTGTTCTCCATGCCTCACTGAGTATCCTGATGCTTTTAGTTTTGAAAATGGTGATGAAATGAGAATTTAATTGATCTCTGAAACTCTGTGACCTAAAAATTTGTTTTGCTCGATTCATGAATTTGGGGAAGAATAAATAGGTTTTGGCTGAGGGTTCTGATTCGTGAGTGAGTGGGAATCACTTCCATGTTTTTAGATTTCGTTTTAGTTAGGTTTTGAGAGAGTTTGGAGATTTTCAAGTGGGCTTCCCACCGGAGAAGACGACCGGAGGTCTTCTCCGGCCACTTGAAAATGATTAGGGCATAATCCCAGTCATTAAGTGCATTTGAATCTGGGACGTTGGATGCGTTGAAAAGGTTGACTTCGCGCGCGTGTAAACGGCTGAGATGCAATCATTAAACCCTAATCTTCATTATTTATTTAATTAATTGAGATTAACTCAGAATGAACCACAGCCATCCAGATGCGCACTGGTCAATGTTTTCAAATCCAGATTCAATCCCTGCCTTCCATTTGTTTGACTTTCCATTTATTTTGATTTAATTTCATTTCTTTTCATTTTATTTGCATAATTAATTTAAAATAGTAAAAATTGTCTAAAAATTATGAAACTTTTTCTCAAGAGTTTTATTAATTTTTATGACACAAAAATATTTTTAATTTTATTTTTAGCATTTAAAAAGTATTTTAAAATATTTAAAGGATTATTTTTAATTGATTAATGGAAATTAATTTATTAAAAATACTTTTAAGTATTTAAAAATCACCAAAAAATTCATGAAATGTTCTAAGACATTTAGAAACATTGTCCAACCTTCAAACCAAATTTCTTTTTTGATCTTGATGCATTTTGAGAATTTTTCTTTGAATTAAAATCATTTTTGTGCATTAATTTGATCCATAGTTCAAAAAATCATTTCTGCCTATTCATGAAGAGTTGGACATTGATTCTTCTTGCATTCCATTGTGTTTAGCATGTAGTTTTTGAGGTTAAATGTCCATGATTTGATTCCTCATTTTCAATTTGTTTGATAATTTTCTTGATTAGGAACCCTAAAAACCCTAATAACTTGTAAAATTCATATCTTGAGTTAGGTTAGGAGTTGATACTTCTCCTTTGGGCTTTGTTTTAGTATAGGATTAGGGATCCTTTGAGTGGCATTTTCCATTTTTTATCTTAGGGTTTGTTTCTGTTTTTGGTTTTTGTTTGATGTTTGGTTCATAAACCCTAATTTGGGCTTTCATTTGCATCCCCCTTGCATTCTCTTGCATAACATGACTTGCCATGACATTTCAAGCATCCATGTGATTCATTTGACATCATAAGACATATTGAAAACATGTTTGATCATTGCATCATGTATTTGCCATGTTGTATGCCATGTGCACTTCATAACTTTTCATGTATGTCCATGCTCCTTAACTTGCTTCATATACATTCATAAACTTGTATGATCATTTCCATGTGCTGCCTCATGTTTGTAGCATCTCATAGCATCATTATAATCATAAACATGCTTCTGGTTTTGTGTCTCATCATGTCATCTCATCCCATTTTGCATTGCATTGCATTTCTTTTCTAACTTTTCAGGTGGTAAGTTATCTTGAGAAGTGAATTTGCCTTCACTTCTCATAACTTCTCTTCATCTCTTTTTATGCATCCTTGCTTCATTTATGTTTGTGTTTGAGATTGAGCTTGCTCATTCTTCTTCTCCTTACTTTCTTTCTTCAAGTGACTTGGCTTCTTGAATGAAGCAAGTCACTTTGCTTCTCCTGATCCTTTCATCTGCTTCCCGGTGGTTCCATTGAAGATTGTTCTTGCAAACCTCACAAACTTTAGGAACAACCAAGCATGACAATGATTAGGGTTTTGATTAGTCTCCCCTTTTAGTTTTACCTTTGTGTCTCTCTTGAGTCTTCTCTTCTCATCTCATAATCAGGGACTAAACCCTAAGGGCTTTAAGGCTTTGTGATTAAGCTTATGCCTGCATCCTTCTATTAGGATGGAGTGTATAACTTTAATCCTAAGTGTTAAACCCTTAATGTGTTTACATCTCTTGATCAATTCACTTAATAGCCATCAAGACTTTACACTTGTAACTTGGGCCTTGCATTAGGGTTCTAATTCTTCCTTAATTGGTTAAGAAGGACTAACCCTAGTGTTAATGGACAAGTCCCCCTCAAGTTGTCTTATAAACCCTAAAAATCACTTCTTCATCATATCATTAATCTTAAAATCCACTTAATCAAAGGCTTGTTTTGTCATGAGTTTAATCCCTAATCATGGATTAAGTTGAGGAGCTTTCCTCAGCTTAAACATTCTCATCTATTATCCTTCTATTAGGATGGTGTGATGGGTCTGTTTAATCCTTGATTATGGCTTAACCTCATTACTTAACACTAAACAAAAACAACAAAAACATCTAAATAATCACAAGTAGGTTAATGATCTTAATCCTACACCAAAGGTGATTAAGTGTGAGAATCTGACTTCACACTTAAGGTACTCTCATTACCCCTAAACAGAGGGAAGATGTGATGAGTTTACTAAATCCATTGGTTTAGGCTTAAGCTCATTAACTTATGACAAACTCTCAAAAGCAATAAAAGACTGAAAACTCAAAAACAAACAATAATCGTCTCCTTCGGGATTCTTTTCTCATCATCCTCACTCACAAACGAGAACTTGCTTCTTCCGTATAATGCAAGACAGTTAGCACCTGAGCCAGACAGGTCATACACTTGAGCATAGACAAGCAAGCAGTTCATAAGTCAATTCATCTTTCAGTCTCTTTGGGTCGAACTACGGTGTTCTGACTTCCTCATTGCACGAGAGGATACGTAGGCATAACTTAACAGTTATCGAACAAAAGTCTCTGTATATTCCCCCTCTTTCCAGCTTCATTCTTTTAGCCTCATTATCTTGAGCATATTCTCATTCTTACACTGACACATCATTTATACACTTCACTTTTCTTTTACACAGACACCTGTACATCCTTTTCCAGCTCATTTATACACAGATTGCACTGACACTACCCCTTTAAAACACAAATCTTTTAAGCGTGGATCCCGTCGAGTACGACGGACAATCTGGGTGCTAATACCTTCCCAGGTTGTAACCAACCCCCTTTCTCAGTCTCTCTGGTTCGCAACCGTCTTATCCATCTTTTTCTAGGCCTATGCAGCATTGCCTTTCCTCCGGGATAAAAATGCCTAGCTGGCGACTCTTGTCTTTTTGAGTTCACTCCTGTGTGTTCTCATTTCTTTCGCCGACCGTTCGCGTCTGTACCCTATCTGACCCGGCTTCATTTAGTGGGAGCGACAACTATGATATTCAAAAGAGATATGTAGAGCTTTACAGATGAAGGTGCAAGATCTGATTGATTCTAAAGATATTAGTTTCTCACCACCTCCGAATGTTACTAACAACCCTATTCCGAATCACAATGGTGGTGCAAGGGTGAATGCAATAGAGGATGGAAGAGAGCTGAATTTGGTAACAAACGTGAATGAGGTTCAGACACCATTGAAGATTGTGAAGAGCCATTTACTGAAGGGACATGTGTTCCCGGGATGTGATAATGATTGTGAAGATTGCTTCAATTTAGTGAATGGTTGCGACAAATTGAAGACAGGGATTCAAATGTTGATTGATGAAGGCTCCCTATAATTTGACAAAGTAAACAACAAAAGTGACATGCTTTATACAGTCACCATATACTTCACTCTAGCTGACATTCTGGTGCCACCCAGACCGGAACCTGTCACTATCTATATACCTCAGGAGGTGAGTCCTGTGACGATCACCATTCCTGTCACTGTTCCTTACGAGACTAAGAAGGTTGTTCTGTGGCACTAAGGCTTAGGTGTGTATGTACAAGGTCAGAGGGTTGAGAAGAAATCACAGATGGAGGTTGGTTCTAGTATTGACAATGTAAGAGGCCTTGGTGGATTTACCATAAGTGGGCGGCTCTTTGCTCCCCAAACGCTGAGAACTAATACAGAGGCTGGAGCTGCGGCTTGTGCAAAAGGCAAACAGGTGGCAAACGAGGAGGTGGTGACTCCTGCCACGGAACAAAGCACTTTTGAGAAGGAAGTAGAAGATCTCGATCTTATCTTTGCTAATATGTTCCCAGGCACATAGGGAGGCACTCCTGAAAGTCCTACAGATGGCATACGTTTCTCAAGAGATTACAGTGAACCAATTGGAGGCAGTGGTTACTAATGTGAACGCCAGTCATGGGCTGGTTTTCATTGACATAAATTTGACCTCTGAAGGATGGAACCACAATAAAGCCTTACACATCATTATGGAGTGTAAGGTGTAACACCCGTTTATTTAATTAATTATTTAATTAAATATAACTGTGGTATGTTGTGTTAACTCGCGTAGATTAAAGTTGATTTCCAAAATATCAGGATATTATGTTAATAAGTATATGTTGGTTTAAGACAAATTTAATTAATTAAGTTGATATAAGTTGTGGAATACGATGTGGAATATTCTCCGGGTATTATTGGATATATTGTTAGAATGGACTATTTGGTTGATAATCTGAAGTTGATCGATTAAGTCAGGAATAAGTATTTATTTATGAATTATTATTCGGTCGATTTGGCGTTATGGTAAATTAAGTCGTTAAGTCAGAATATTAGTCGGAAAGTCGAGGAAATAATATTATAAGTAATATTATTGATTATCAGAGTGTGTTGGTTAATGGGCTTGAATTTCATCGGAATTAGCAATTAAAGGGGGTTTAAAAATTAGGCCCATTAGTTATAATTGGATTATTATTATTAAATTAATAAAAAGAAGGAAAAAAGAGAATTTGTCAACAAGGAATTAGTCAAAATAAAAATAAAGAATTAGTCAGTAGAAGTTTAAGTAAGAAGATGGAATCGGGAAAAATTGGAGAAACGAAGAAAAATGGAGAAAACGGGTACGAGAAGTCGTCGTCGGAAAATCAAACAGAAAAGTCAATCGGATATTCGAAGCGGTCACCGATTAAGGTAAGGGTGGAGTTCGATATTTATAATCGGGTTTGATAAATAATACTGAAATTTGGGTGGTTAGGTTGCTGTGTTTTTCTGGTTAATGATGATGTTGTGCATAGAGATTAGTAGATTATTATTGCAATACTTGCTGGTATAAAATTGGTTGTGTCCTATTTCTAATTTTGGTCGATTAAAAGTTGTTTTTTATTTCGTTGATTTATTGCTGATAACTAGGTGTTGAACGTATTCTGGAAACACTGTGATTGGGGACGATGAATAGAAATTGCAGAGACCGGTAGTGGAGTGGTGATGCCAAGTTGCGCAAGGCACATAAAAATATGACAGGAGCCACATGAAAACACCCCAAGTGACAAATACCTTCACTAGGTGGCGAGTGCCATCCATTGTGTGTGTGGGGGGAGCTTAAGAAGTGGTGCAAGCCACTTTATAGAGTGGCAGGAGCCACTTTGATTATGGCCATGTAATGTCACCATGTAATGTCACCATGTAATTTCATCGTGTAATTTCATTATGTAATGGAGTTAATGTAACCTTGTGAATTCTTTTTATACTACATTTTACAAAATGAAATAATTAATTAAGTTAAATCAAGTAGTAACATTTAGGAAACAAATATTAATTTATGAATTATAGTTGTATTATAAATCAGAAATAAAGATGTAGTAGAATCAATATTAGTGTGTATGAATAGGATATGAATGATATTTCCTGTGTTATGTAGTTTGATAGAAAAATACAGATTTAATAATTTAGCAGAATTTTACAGTAACCTAAACTCGCATGACATATATAAATTACCCAAAAACAGAAATTAGTAGATTTATAATAAATTCGTGATGAGTCGCAGAAAGTTAGAAACGGTGTCGGTTTAGTCCCGAATTAGGCAAAAAACATAGTTGCCCGGAATTTAACGAAATTAATCGGGGTAGGTCGGGTAAATTAATAGTTGGTTTTTATTACGTTGTTTTGTCAAAAATGTGTTGTATAGTCGATTTGAAGGTACAATTAAGTTATTGTATGTTCCGGTTTACAAAATAATTCTAAAGTCTTTATGTTTGAGGCTTTTATGGCAAAGTTGAATATAAGTTTATTATGTTGTAAAAAGTTGTTGAATTGCTCATGTTGTCCATGTTGTTTTGTGTTGCCGAAGTTGTTGTGTTGTTTAAATTGGAAACTTATCAGCCAACGTTGATTTAAGTTGTTTGTGTCGTATATGTTGTTTATACTCCTGATGTTTATGATGTTGTGTTGTTTATGTTGTTGAGTCACACTTGTGCATTTCTAAGTCGGAGCCGTTGCTCACACCATGTTGGCTTTGATTGGCAATTTAGTAGAAAGTTTATGGCTTATGCTTTGATGCCTCCGTAAATTGGCAACATTATTAAGTTGAAGGCTTATGCCTTTTAGATACCTCGATAACCTGGTATATTTTTAAGTTGGGAGTTTTACTCCAATGGTACCACATGCATATGCATAGTTGATTCACATTATGTTGTATTGTTGATGTTGGTTATGTGTTTCTGTAGTTCAAGTTGATAAAGTTGTTATGTTGTTTCATGTTGATTAATAAATTGTTTTGATTAAACTGATTAATTAGTTCTTGCTGAATATATGACTATGCGGTTTATGTAGAAAATGTTGATGGTTATAATAGTAATAAAATAAGTTGATAAAAGGTGGATATCTTCTAAGTCATTGTTTGTTGTTGATGTTGTAAAGTGGTGAATTATTTATGATCCTTATATGAGTATTGTTTATCATATGCCGTTTATAATTATCGATATCTCACTCCTTCTATTTGAATGTTACCCCTATGTTGGTAACATGTAGCTAGCTTGCGTGAAAATGGTTATTTTTGCTAGTTCGAGTCGGTGTCAGTGCTCTGATACGTAACACTCGGAGAATGGACGTTTAGTTGTTTTAGTTGTTGTTTTAAGTTGTTTCAGTATAATTATGTTGTTACTAAGCTGTTTTAAGTTGAATAACATGTTATACCTGTCGTACCTCGAAATATACGATCCTCGCGCTGACCGCGGAAAAGATGGAAATAACAGAGTCGCCACCTAATTCTATTTATTCTAATGAAAGAAAAGGAAGATATAGATAAAACCTAATAAAGAAAGACGGATAGAACAAGGTCATCGAAACCAATTTCTACGTTCGGGAGTCGGTTACATAAAGGGAAGGTATTTGCACCCCTTACGTCCATTGTACTCAACGGGAACCTCTTAGTTTAACTTGCGATTTAATGTTAACTTATGCTTTCTACTTTCTTCGACTAAAATAAATGTGAACGATTCTAATTTAAGGTTACGAGAAATGGATGGTTTTATTACTAGGGTGCTCGGCAGGGAGTAAGATCTGTGTGCCTACGTATTCCCTTGTGCAATGGGAAAGTCAGAGCCTCGTAGTTCGTAGTTCTACGGTTAGATTAGTTCGCTTTAGTGAACAGTTGTTTGAACCGAATTCTAACTGCTAAACGTTGGATTATCTGCTCGCAATAGGAGGCGGAAGCGCTAGCTTATTTGCGAGACATAAAGAGTTTAAACAAAGTTCGTTTTAAAGAAGAAAGTTTTATAAGTTAAGTGTTTTAGGAACGAGAGGGCGAATGAACCACGTCCCGTGGGGTGAGCCTCAGGAGCGTTCATTCAAGAATTCGAGGAATGCTAGACTCCAGCATTCAGTTCTTTCGTTATTTGATGTGTGGATTAAGCATTTTAATTACGGAAGGTCGAATGAACCACGTCCCGTGGAGCGAGCCTCAGGAGCGTTCATTCAAGAATTCGAGGAATGCTAGACTCCAGAATTCAATTCTTCCGTTAATAGTTTGATTAAAAATATTTGATTAGTTTGATGGCGGTGCACGATGCGAACAATTTATAAGGAAACGTTCTAATGGAGATTAATCGATTAATTTATTAACGAGATAAAAAGTAATAAATATGGGAATAAAATATAATAAATAAAAGTCGAATTTCTAAGAAGTAAATAAAGTGGTCTCATATTGTTTTAAATAACGTCGATTTGTTAGAGTCTAATATTTAAATCGTTTATTATATCATCGACAGTAAAAATAAATTAAAGTAGAAAAATAATAGTAAATAAATGAATTGGCCTCATATTTAATTTAAATAACGTCGATTTATTCGAAATCAAATATTTAAATATTTATTCATCGGCCAAAATAATAATAAATCGGGATAATGTGAAATAATAAGAAAAATAAAAGTGTGGCCTCAAATTAGGGGATAACGTCGATTTATTAGAAATCGAATATCACCATTTATCATAGGCCGATTAAATAATAAAGTCGATAAATAATGGATCTAAATTAATTAGAAATCATAAAAAATAAATAGAAAACGGTCTCATATCGATTCGGACAACGTCGATAAATTGAATGTCACAAATCGGATAATAATATCATAGACCGAATAAAAATAAGGAATAAATCGAGAAATCAATAAATAATGAAAAATGGAAAATTTGGCCTCATAACGGTTTAGATAACATCGATTAGAAAAGTCGAATATCGATAAATCGCAATTATATCATTGGCCCAATAATAAAATGAAATTTAAATGAACATTAGAATATATTTATTAGATTTTTTCAAATGGAAATAAAAATGCAAGATTACAAAAAAAAATCAAGCTAATAAAATAAATGAAAATAAAATAAAAGAAAGAAAGAAAATAAATGAAAAAAAAAGTGGGAGATAATCACTTGAGTTGAAATTTGGAATAACATGGGCTCGGGCCATAAAATCTGGTATGTTTCTAGAATCCGGATCGGTAAACTAACTTGCAGCAACAAAGTTCAATCTAAACACAAGCCTCTAAAAACTTGCACTATCAATGCCCAAATCACATTTTAATTTTCAAATAAAAACAAATTTCACATTCCCCTAGTAACAACCACTAATTGATAGCTGGCAGATATTAAACAAATTCATCATGCATCGGGCAGTGAGAAAAATAACTTGGGAATAATACATTTAATACTTATTAAACCAAATACAAAAACCAAGAAATAAACCTGATCAATTTTAAACGAAAATTGAAAAGGGAATCAACACATCCCTATATTATTTTAAAAGATCTTTATTAATAACATTTACTCACATTAAATTGACACATGTTCGTTTAATAGAAAGAAAACAAAATCACTAAAACCACTTTAAAAAAAGATCTGAAGAGATACAAACCGTATAAAACTCTTTTCATCCAAAGTAGTTCTCTCTCTCTAAACAAAAAGAAACAAAAACATAAGAACGGAAAAAACAAACACCATACTCGGTCCTCTCTTTTTTCAAAAGCAAAACAAAATCGAACCCTCATCATATGTCGTAAACCTCAGTCATCAAGCTCAAAGATGCTACATACACAATCTGGGACCAAAAAATCAAGGTTTTAAGGGTTTACCGGCGACGAAGGTTTCGATTTGACACGAAGAGAGGAACCCTCGGTGGTAGTCTGCGGCGTATCTTCGGCGAGGTTTTAGGAAACGATAGCGGTGAGCTTTCAAACTTTTTATTTCTTTGGCCTATTCTTTACCGCTTCTCCTTTTACTCTCCTAATTTTTGCGGTTATTTGTTATGTACGAGTGGCTTAGCTCATGACTCGTCGAGTTTCAATACAAAAACTTCAACAAATCTGGGTATGAAAATAGAGCTTTAAATGATGGTGTATGAGGATTGATTTTGAGCAGAGTTTCGGTAGATTTTGTGCCCTGTGCTAGGTCTGTTTGTAGGTAGGATTTTCATTGAGGAAAATTGCTTGCTGTGAAATTTTAGGGTTTTCCGTCCGTCCTATTTTCCAATGAATGAGGGCATTTTATAGGAGAGTGAGAATGATTTGGTGTGTGTCAGATTGAAGAGGGATTTGTGTGAGGAAATCGTGTGAGGGTGAGCTGTGATTTTGAATACCGTTAGAAATGATCTTGTGAGATTGTGTGGGACCTTTGAGATTGTAATTCCATTCTACTATTGTCTGTAGTGAGCTTCTAGATGGTGTGGTCCCTCATTCATAAATTTTATTTTCACTGAGTTTTGCTTGATTTTTTTTACTGCTATGAATTTGTGTGTTTTTACTGATGAGTCTTGTTGTGTTGCAGCGAAAAATATCATGCTGCAACCTTGGAAGTTCCCACTATGCGATGGACTTAGAGAAAATTCTTGAGCAAGTGATTATGTTAACTATTGTATTGGTTCGATGATAACTTTGAATATGAAGCTTGAAAGTTTTGGCATGAATTAGGGAACGAAAGATCCTTCTATATTCATTTGCATTTGTTGAACTCTTGCTGTTTATCTGAATGTAGAAACAATGATAACTTGAATTTTGTTCTACTATCCTTATTAATGCCATGTTATCTTCTTGATTTTCTGCTGCAAACTGAATTTTTCACTGTTGTACGTCTGGTTTATTACTGATATAGTAGTGGTGCTTTGAAGACTCTTCTTCTTACTTGTGTAATGATGCGATTCCTCCTTGTCATGATTTGCCATTAGGAATCCCTTTGATGCTAACTTGATGTATCTGTTTATAGGGCGAATGAGCAGGTTCGGTTCAATGCGAGTTCTGATACGAGGTCGAAGTGGTTGGCTTGTAAGGATGGTATTGTTCAGTACATGTTCTAATTGAGACTCTGTTGATGCCTTGCATGTTTTGAAGAGCTGGGTGAGGAAATTGGTGAGAGACTTGGTATGAAGAGCATGATATTGATGTAAGCAAACTGGTGGATTTGAAGTAAAGGAAAGGGGATTTGGCCCTGGCACGACTGATACAGAATAAGTATGCTCATAATGCTTGCCCTTGGATCCTTAACTCACTATTTTAGAACTTAAATCACTCAACTTTGTAATTTTCTAGCCATATCATTTAAACTCCACTTGACTACTTGCTAAAGGAATGAAGATCTTGGATCGATGGGATGGAAGCTAGGCATGAAGATGAGGATATATATGTTTTCTTGCAACTTGATGAATAACTCGAAATAGCTTGGCATGAGATAGGACATGCAAATGGGAACCTCCTGCCAGTTATCATTGGAGTTGATAGCTTAAATGGCAATCGATGCCAAATTCGTTTTGTATGAATAAATAAACATGTCGCTAAACCTCAATTGATGAAGACTTGAGGATTCTCTTGTCTTTAGGACTTGCATCACACAGTTTGGCCCTATTGTAACAAGATTTATATTCTGAATCCAAACATTGATTGTAATAGTTGGAGTCTTGAAACTTGTACTAAGGAATGAGCCATCAATTTTGACTTCTGAATTTGAGCACAATTCTCGTGTGTTGATGATTTTTTAAATCTGAAGTTCACAGAATCCTCAATGATTTTAGAAATAAGAATTTTGTTCTATAGGAATTCCTCTAAATTAGAACGCAAAATGCTAGAACTACGACATGTTAAGTTGCGGTCAAGATGAAAGTAACTGTTGCAATTCATAACATTAGAACAAATACCAATATAATATAATATCATATAACATCCCTCTGAATATAGAAAGTCACGAAGACCTGGAGCATTGTATCTTGGACCTCATTTAAATTAGGTTTAGTATATTGTAATGAGCTCCATTCCATGTAGTTTGGTTGAAGTGAAATTTCATTTATTCATTAAGTCTTGGACAAATTTTTACCAGTGTATGGAACTTTAGAACATATGTATCAAGTTGGCCATATTTATTTTATGCCTTTGGAACAATGGTGGTATAATGATGAGATAATACATGACCTATAGCATGAACTTGTAGCTTTCCGCGGTATCAATTGTGTGGTGACTATGATTCACATTACAAATGCCATGTAGTAAGGGTCTAGGTGCAAAAAGTGGCTTGTTTGCGTGGCGGATGGTGTCTTGACAAATTGAAATTATTTTGGAATTCTCCTCGATGCCAACTGGTTTTCCCACTTCAGTTGTGTTTAAATGATAACCGTGTAACTTGTATGTCCTCATCAATGAATTGATTTGTCACAAAGATATTCAACTTTTAAATCCAAACCAAATAGAAATATAGAACCCAATCAATGTTTTTTTTTAAAGTTCTTCATTGAATAGAAACTAAATAAGGACATGATTCGTATTTGGAGACCCTGCCTTGACATCCTTGGAAAAATTTAACGTCTGAGCTGAAGCACAATCTTTCTTTTTTATCAATCCAATTTTTCTTAAGTAATCACCTGGTATCAATAATCTCAGTGTTGAGACAATCTGACAACTATCACCAATTAGACACGCCTTTGACTTGTCATTGAACAGACCTTAAACCCATCCT
This sequence comes from Lathyrus aphaca, assembly GCA_963966055.1. Lineage (NCBI taxonomy): Eukaryota > Viridiplantae > Streptophyta > Magnoliopsida > Fabales > Fabaceae > Lathyrus > Lathyrus aphaca. Next base: position 202,015,685 of record OZ014523.1, on the reverse strand, counting down.
TGCAAGAACCTGAGTTTTTTTTAAAGATGCAAAAAACAATACGCCTTATAGTTTTGCTTTATTTTTTATAGCGGTTAGTAAGCAGAAATAAAATTATATGCATGTAGGACAAATTTAGGGTATGACAATACCATGTTTAGTGAATACTTGAAAATTCGCTGCAAAGTTGTAAAAGATATTTTTGGTTTAAATAATAAATAAAGTTGTTATTTGTCTCCCGATGTTTAAAGTGTTATGTATCTATGTTGAATATACGATAAATGTTTAATTGTTGTTGCTTTTAAAGTTGAAAATGTGACATCCTATTTAAAAGGTGATTTTTGAAACTCTGATTTATGAATTTCCACCGGGTAGTTTTGGGGTGTTACATAGGGGCCCCGTACTATCTCATGTGTTGGTGGACACTTGGTCTTCCCTAAACGTGTTGCCTAAGAAGGCTCTGATGAAGCTTGATGTGGACGGATTGTCTTACGACCAAGTGACTTAGTGGTGAGAGCATTTGATGGCTCTAAGAGGTCAATTTTCAGAGAGGTTGAGTTGCCTGTAAAGATTGGGTCACAGGTCTTCAAAAGTACTTTCCATGTCATGGACATACAACCTACTTACAATTTCCTCTTAGTAGGCCTTGGATTCACGTTGATGGCATTATGACATCCACGCTTCACCAAAAGTTAAATTATGTAGTAGATGGACAGGTTGTTACCATGTGCGGGGAGGATGACATCTTTATGAGCCACTTGTCTACCTTTAAATATGTTGAGATGGAGGGGGAGATCCACGAGACTCTATGCCAGGCATTTGAGACAGTCAATATTCATGAAGCTTCTTCTAGATCGAGGGGCAAGAGCGTTAAAAGAGTTGGCACTTCCGTAGCATCGTACAAAAGTGGTACAAGCTGGAAATGCCTAAGGTTGGGGCAAAGTTGTTGAAGTTGATAGAAAAGAGGATAAGTTTGGGATATGTTATCTACCATACCAACCAGAGGTATTAAAGAGCAAAGGATCGATAAGCTTTTCAAGTAGAGGTGTTATTCATCCGAATCAAGTTCGTGCTGCTACCGGAGAAGACACCGACGGTGACTGTGGCCTGGATAACTAGGGACATCTTTGTGTCCCTAGAGAAGAGCTGAAGAACTGGTTTGCGGAGGATATTTTCCAAGTTACTTTCCATCCAAAGTAATTTTCTTTGTTTTCTTTATTTCATATACATATCAAATCTATCACTCTTCCCAAGGTGCACAAATCAATTTGTAGGGCCACATTGAATTGTTTGCAATGTTATTTTACCTTGAATAAAGGACATTTTTCATTCAAAATTGTGTTCACTTTCTTTCTTTTTAAACATTTTCACAAAACACAATAAACAATCAATGTTTTATTTTGTTTTTTATTTTTCGTAAAACTGAACTCTGAAATAAGCACATCACTTGTGCATAATTATTCACCCGAATTCCTTTGATAACAATTCTGCTATGACTGAGTATGATTTCGATAACCATATCTACCAAGCTGATGAAGGGGTTGAGGAAGACTCTGAACTCCCCAAATAATTGGTCAGGTTGTTGAGACAAGAGGAAATGGTTATTCAACCTCATTAGGAGGAAATTGAAGTTATCATCCCTGGGTCCGAGGATGTGAAAAAAGAGATCAAGATTGGGGCTGGGTTGCAAGCCAGTGTTAAGGAGGAGTTTACTGGTATGTTGTGAGAATATGTAGATATCTTTGCTTGGTCATTTCAGGATATGCCAGGTTTAGATACTGACATTGTGATGCATACGCTACCATTGAGAGAGGACTGTCCTCCGGTCAAGCAGAAGCTTCAAAGGACTCGTCCTGACATGGCCATGAAAATCAATGAGGAAGTTCAGAAGCAGTGGGACGACGAGTTCCTTGTTGTGACTAGTTACCCATATTTTGTAGCTAACATTGTACCAGTACCAAAGAAGGACGACAAGGTCCAGGTGTGCGTTGACTACCGAGACCTTAACAGAGTGAGCCCGAAAGATGACTCCCCATTACCTCACATTGATGTATTGGTTGACAACAAGGCTCAGTTCTCGGTATTTTCTTTCATGGATGGCTTTTCCGGATATAATTAGATAAAGATGGAGCCGGAAGACATGGAGAAAACAATGTTCATTACCCCTTGGGGTACTTTTTGCTACAATGTGACGCCCATCATATTGAAGAACACCGGGGAAACGTATCAAAGGGCTATGGTAACATTATTCCACGACATGATTCACAAGGAGATAGAGTTCTACGAGGATGACATGATTGCCAAGTCCCGAACTGAAGAGGAACATCTGGTTAATCTCAAAAAGTTTTTTGAGAGATTGAGGAAGTTTCATTTGAGGTTGAATCTGAACAAGTGCACTTTCGGAGTGCGTTTCGGGAAATTGCTGGGTTTCATTGTGAGCCAGAAAGGGATAGAGGTTGACCCTGGGTAGAATGAACTTTTTGGGTAGATTGAACTACATTGCACGATTCATATCTCACCTCAAAGCCACCTGTGAACCAATTTTCAAGTTGCTATGAAAATAACAGGCGCTCAGGTGGAATTAAGATTACCAAAGGGATTTCGAGAAAATTAAAGAATATCTGCAGGAACCTCCTATCCTAATGCCTCCGGTTCTAGGGAGGCCACTTATAATGTACTTAATAGTGCTTGAAGGATCTATGGGGGTGTGTTCTCGGCCAACATGACTAGTCTCGTCGAAAAGATCATGCAATATACTACCTTAGCAAAACATTTATCGACTGTGAGACAAGATACTCACTACTCGAGAAAACTTGTTGCGCTTTGGCATAAGCTGCTCGCCAACTAAGACAATATATGTTGAACCACACAACCCTGTTGATTTCAAAGATGGATCCTGTCAAGTATATCTTTGAGAAATCAGCATTGAGCGGAAGGGTTGCTTGTTGGCAGATGGTGTTGACCGAGTATGATATTCAATACACTTCATAGAATGCCTTCAAGAGAAGCGTCTTATCAGACTATCTTGCACAACAACCTCTTGAGGATTATCAACCGATGCATTTTGATTTCCCTGATGAGGACATCATGTACCTTATAACTAAAGACTGTGAGGAACCACTCTCGGAGGAGGGGCTAGACCCTGAATCAAAATGGAGTATGATGTTTGATGGGGCCGTCAACATGAATGGGCGCGGAGTTGGTGTTGTACCTTTTACTCCTGAAGGTGTCCATTTTCCCTTTGTTTCCAGAATAACTTTTGGTTGCACCAACAATGAAGTGGAATACGAATCTTGTATCATTGGAATAGAAGATACTATTAATCTCATGATTAAGACCCTCAATATATTTGGAGATTCAAATCTCGTAATTAACCAGATTACTGGTGAGTGGTATACACATCAACCTCACTTAATTCCATACCGGGATTATGTGAGAAGACAGTTGTCATTCTTCACAACGGTAAAGCTCCAATATGTACCATGTACCGAGAATATGTTTGTCGATGTGTTGGCTACGCTTTCTTCAACTATAAAAGTTCTTTGTTGGAAATATGTCCCCAAGATTGACATATCACGGCTTGATATACCAGCATATATGTTTGTTGCTGATGCAGTATATGATGATAATCCATGGTATCATGACATCAAGTGCTTCCTGAAGTATAAGGAATACCCAGCTAGGGCATCTTCCAACGACAAAAAGACTTTGAGACGACTTGCTGCAAGTTTCTTCTTAAATGCAGATGGCGTGTTGTATATGAGAAACTTCGACATGGTCTTGATAAGATGTATGGATAAGCAGGAAGCAGACATGTTGATGTAGGAATTCCACGAGGGATCATTCGGTACCCATGCTGGAGGACATTCAATGGCAAACAAACTACTGAGATCGGGGTATTACTGGTTAACAATGGATGCAAATTATTGTTCATATGCCCGAAAATACCACAAGTGCCAGATTTATGCAAATAAAGTTCATGTACCTCCGAGTCCACTGAACAACATGTCATCTTGTTGGCCCTTTTCTATGCGGAGCATTAACATGATCGGGAAGATCGAGCCTACTACTTCGAATGACCATCGTTTCATACTGGTCGCAATTGATTACTTCACAAAATGGGTCGAAGCAGCGTCTTATGCCAATGTCACCAAGAAAGTGGTGCCCAAATTTCTGAAAAAGAGATATTATATGCTGATACGGAGTACCTGAAATAATCATTACTGACAATGGTTCTAATATGAACAAGATGATGGCTGAGTTGTGTCGGGACTTCAAAATACATCACAATTCTTCTCCTTACCGACCAAAGATGAATGGCGCGGTCACCTACAAAGATTGGCATGGGATGCTATCATTTTCCTTGCATGGGCACCGAACATAATTTGGGACATCTAACGAGGAAACACCGTTCTCACTTGTGTATGGTATGGAAGTTGTCCTACCTGTTGAAGTTGAGATCCCCTCCTTAAGGGTAATGATAAACGTCAAGTTTGATGAGGCTGAGTGGGTACGTTCCTGATACAATCAGTTGTGTCTGATCGAAGAGAAGAGCTTGCAGCTGTCTACCATTATCAGTTGTATCAGAGACGGATGAAGAAGACATTTGATTAGAGAGTACGTCCTCGGTAATACCAAGTTGGTGAACTTGTGCCCAAGAGAATCCTTCCTCCCGGTATAGATCACAGGGGCAACTGGACTCCGAACCATTAAGGTCCATATTGTAACACCCCAAAATTTGCCCTCTTATTTATTATCAACCTTGAGCGGTTTGCGCTTCATTCCCGCATCATTCCGCATATCAGTGCATTGTATTCGAAAAATAAACAAATAAATAAATCATGAGCATTTGCATGGTCATAGGGCATGTGATTGGGCAATGCTATCAAATTTTAGAGCTCAAGGAGAAGAAAATGACATTATAAAAATAACCCGAGTCAATTCCATAAAGTACCTCCAAAGAAAGGAAGAATTAGAATTTTAAGGTCGTTAACCTATTAACGCATTTGTTTAATCGGTTAACGGGTGCGAAATTTGAACAAAAACTTAAAAAATTAGTTGTTTTCTTCACTTCCCTCCACATTTTCATTCCCTTCTTTCCAATTTGTTTTCCTCATTTTACCTTGGATGTTTCCACCACCTTCTAGACCCTTCCACACTCTTCCAAGGAATATTCTAGAAGTCCTAACTAACTTCAACTAACTCGAAGCCTAGGTTTTAACCTAACCTAGCTCCCAGGAAAGCTCCATTCCCAAACCTCATGCCATGCCTAACCTCTATATAAACCTAAATCATTCCCAAGCCAAGGGGTTCCACCATATTTTCACCATTTTCAATTCATCTCTTTCATTCTTCTCTCAATCTTTTCCACCATTTTCAACCTCTCACCAAAGCTTCTTCCTAGAAGTTCTGCAAATTCTTCATTGGAATTTGAAGAACATAAAGCTAAAAACTTCATCAATCATTTCATTGTGAAGCTTATTTGAAGAATCAATTTTGGTTTGGAGGAGTTTTAAGCTTATTGGAGGTTATTGATCAAGTGTTCATCAATATCGAATCACATTTATTTTGCATTCGCGGATCTCTGGTTTTTCTTCTCCATTTGCATTCTGATCTACACCGCAACACTCACCGAAGCAACCCTCCGCTTCGTAGGTTGGTGATCTAAATCCGCTTCTTGATTTAATTTATTTTCTTCATTTCGCCGTTGTGGCATTCTTTAAAGTGCTTATCGTTATGATTATGTTTTGATCAGTGTTCTTGCGTTTTGATTGCGATTCATTGATTTTGATTGTTAGAAGCTAGGTTGTAGCTTGGTCTAGGTGTTAGTGTGTGTTAAATAAACCATAGTTGAGTAGAAATTCGTGTTAACATGTTTATATGTGTGTTAGGGATGTTTAGAGGTAAGTTTGTGGCCAAAAGCACTTATTTCAAAGCAAATATTCACATTCTGTTCGGTGTTAATCGGTTAACATTTTGGTTAACCGGTTAACACACGCGTTTTTAGCCAGGTTGTTGCTGTCTGGAGTCTGTTAACCGGTTAACATTTTGCTTAACCAGTTAACACTGTTGGATTTTGGATTTTCAGCTTATTTCAATGCTTGTGTGATCTTCTTTGTGCCTTTAATCTTCAAACATGTTTAGGCATTGTTTTTAGGGAATTTTGAGGTCAATTTTCAGTACCTCATTCCCTCATTTCGAGTCGTTTCGACATGCTTCCGTATCCTTTGCATATTTTGCATTCTACTTGTTAATTGTGCCTAATTGACTTGTAAATCATTGTTTCCATGTTCAAGCCTTTCATTTAGCATGCTTACATTTGGTTAACATTATGTTCTGACTTCATCTCCATGATCCATAATCATTGGCATGACTCATAATTGCATTACATGATTTATGTTGCATCTTGTCGCTCCCGGGATTTTCATCCTAGTACAAACGCGAAAGTGGCGCGGAAAGGTTAGAGTCGCCAGCCAGACATTTTTATCCCGAATGAATGGGAAAGGTAATGTTGCACAAACCTGAGGAAGAAGGAAAGGACAAGGTCCTGCGAACCAAAGATCTGAGTTCGGGAGTCGGTTACGAATTGAGAAGGTATTAGCACCCCAATCCGTCCGCCGTACCCGACGGGATCCACGCTTGCTTGTTTGTTTCAAAGGGTGAGAAAATATAACTGTTGCTGAATAAAATTGCTGACTGGAATGAGAATGAGAAATGGAATAAGGAAAAAAAATGGAAAGAAAGGGAAAATGTAGGGAAAATAAAGATTGTGCTCGAACGGGCCCTACCCTGCTGCCTACGTACCTCATCGGGATAATGAGGATCAGAGTCGACGTAGTTCGCCTAACCTAGGCGGGAACTATTTGTTTGTTTTTTTTACAGCTGGAACTGCGTATGTCTATGCTCAGGTGTTGCAGGCTCGTCTGGTACGAGTGCGTTTACCGTCTTGCATGAAAGACAAGTCGTCGCGAGTTCGCGTTGTGAGTGAATGAGATGAGAAGAGAAGTTCGCGCAGGATAGTCGCTTATTCTTTGTTTTTTGTCTTTTAAAAGAAATGTTTTGAATTTGTTTGTGAACGGTCTTGTACTAAGACCTATCCATCGCGGGAAGTATTTACACCTCGCCCCGAAACAGGACGCGTATAAACACTCCGCAACAAAGTCTCGTGTCGTACAAGATTTCTCGGTTTTTATTAATTGTTTTATTGCTTTTCTTTTTGAGATGAGAAAGAATGACTCAAGTTGAAAAAGGTAAAGACTAAGGGACTAAGACTCAATCCTAATTTCATTGTGTATTTACAAGTGGTCCTATGGTTTGTGAGGTTTTCTAAGCCTAATGAGAAACTAGAAACTACTAGAATTCAACTTACTTCCTAATGAAGTTAAGTTGATTCTAAGAACAATGGGGAAGCCTATACAAGTTATAAAATCAAGTGATAAGGCAAAAAACAATAAAATTGAATTAAGAAAAAAACTTCTAAACAACACATTAAAGGCATGAACTAAAAATAGTCTATTTTATTTATTCTAATCCTAATGATAATGAAACTTTAAGCCTAAGTACTAAATCTAAATCAAACCTAATACTTCATTCTAAAACTCAAATTTTAACTAGCCTAAGTCTAAATTAAATTCTAAGACTAAATTTATACTAAACCATATTTTTTGTACTTTATTTTTTAAAGGCCTAAACTAATGGGAATTATGCATAACTAGGCCTAAGAACTAATATCCTAAAAAATATTAAAACTTCTAGAAAAATTATGAAAATTAAACTATAGGGTCCTAACACTATCTATAAAATTGTACTAAGAGGGATCCTAAAAAATCATATTTTTTCTATGCCTAAAAATTATTTGATTTCAGCTAAGAATTAACCACTAATTCCTAAGGATTACATCACTAAAACCTAAGATAAAAGGTCCTAAAAAATCCACTAAAAATATCCTAAACACTATTATAAGTCCTCTAATTACAGAAAAAAGAATGGCTCAAAAATCCTACTGGAAGTTGCCAAAATAAAATGAACAAAACTCAGCACAATTAAAGGAATTCAATAAAATGCTAATTAAGTGAAAAATCGAAATTAAATCAAAAATAACCAAATTTCAGAAAATAAAATTGTCACAAACTTCTAAATTTAATTATTAAGCTACTGGAATTTTTGGGGAATTTTATAATGCTTTTTATTATTTTTTATGAATTATTCCTAAACTAATACTAAACTAAAATAAAATTCTAAAAGAAAAGAATGGGGGGTGAGTTTAATAATTATTTTCTAGTTATTTTCATACTGGGCCTAAAGCAGGTGTACGAATAGAAACAATAATAAAGCCCACACAGGCTAATGAGGGGGAGGTGAGAAGAGTAGAGTTTTTTTAGTTCTTTTCTTACATGGGCCGAAAATGGGAGTGCAGAAAGAAAACAGAATAAGGCCCACACGCAGGAGATTGGGAGAGGGTGCAGGTAGCATCTTTTATAATTGTTTTTCTTTATGGGCCTAAGACGGGGGTTTGAATAGCAAACCAATGAGGCCCAATGGCGCAGGCCCTGGAGGGAGGTGCAAGAAGCAATAAATTCGTTTATTTCTCTAAATGGGCTTATGGTGGGGTGCCAGTAGCAACAACAACACAAAGGCCCTATCTTCTTCACTAAATCCATGAAAATAAGTCTAAAAAAAACAAAATGATTATTTGCTGTTAATAAACTTAATGCTGAATTAATTACAATTAATATTATTATTGACTAATAATCTTTTGGATTTATTATAATTAAAATCTCTTAATACTCTCATAATCCTCTAATTTATTTACAATCACAAATAACTTAATTAAACAAAGAAAAGGAAACTCTACACGACAAGAACCCTAAATCCCTTCTCTTCTCCCTTTTCCATTTTCGCAGCCGCCACAGCTCTTCCCGGCTTCTCCGTCCTCGTCGCATCTCCTTTCTCTTCCTCGCCTTCACAAACCCTTCTTCTTCCCAGAAACTCCTGCTTCAACCCAAACTAACACTATCGATCCAACTCTCAACCTAACATCCCCTAGCCAAATCCGAAAGCGAAAACCTAATTCCTAAAATCAATACCGAAACTCACGATAGATTCATCAACCCGCCGGAACCTTGAACATCAAACTTAAAAACAACATTAATGGCTTCGTACCTTGGATTTCGTCGGTGAAACCGCGTATGGAGAGCTTAGTCTCGTTGAATATGAAGCTTCGAACAAACACAGGTCTAACGCCAATGAGTACAGCAAGACTCTTCTTGAACGATTCTAAGTCGCAATCCGGTATGATTATGTCCTGTCCTTATTCGCAGCTTCGAATACTGGTTGCTTCTGGATTTGTAATTCGAATCCTCAAATTTTCCTTCAGGTTGTTGCTGTGGTGGTCGAAGACGAGGAATCCGTTATATTATGACGTTGATGAGGATATCCCATTGATGACAAAGAACCAAAACTTGATGCTGATGTATTGAATTTGATGGAGTATCATGAAGAGATGAAGGTGATGGAGATAGTAGACGATTCAGATTGAAGGAGAATTTGAGAAACTGTATGGAGGAGTATCCATGATAGTTTGGAGAATTATGGAAGAATGAAGAGGGATTGAAGAAGGATTGGTTAGAATGGTAAAGGGAAATGAAAGGTTGTGGAAAGAAGAAACTGATAAAGAGTGATGCCTCTGATTTATAGGAGAATTGAAGATGATTCTGGAAACTTTCCCTCAGGTAAATTCAGTTATCAATTTCTGTTATGGTTGTTATGGTATAACCGAATTCGGTTTTATGATTTTTGATTTTTTTGAGTTATGTATATGATATTCTCCTGAGTTTTTCTTTGTCAACTTTGGTGTAGGTTATTAATTAAAGATAATGGAGAAGGATATAGCTGAGGGTGTGGTTAGCTGAAGCTCGCAATTGTAGAAGTTTTTGAACCTTTTGTCTCAGATTATATCTTCATTCACCTTTAATTCCCTTTGTTGACCCGAATCTGAGTTTTGTTTTATTGCGTTGCGCTCTGTTGTTGATGTATCAAATTTTTGCAGGTTATTTGACTGAGACCGGAATGATGATTGATGAGGAGTTTTTGAGAGAGTTAGAAAATGGAGATGATGATAAAGGTATGACGATGAAGATGGAAGTTCTTGTTGATCTTCTGCAAGTTTTGGGGCGGTAAAGTTTCAGCAGTGATTCACTTCTTTCCTTCCACAAGCAATCACCATGATGAATAATTACAAGCTCATCATTTTTGGTTCTGTTCGCAGTTATTAAAGCCAAATTTTCCTCCCAATCGTCAAGTATGCCCTTAGATCCAAACTAAAGTTGTGCAGGATGCTGAGGCCTGTTAAAAGCACTAGGATCTCCACTATTTGAACTGTAGGACGAGAAAGCTTCAGCTGGTTGTCCAGCAATTAGAAGGCATAATGTGCGCAAAGGAGACTCTGCAACCAGTTGACGAAGTGCCATTTGCTTCACAATATCAACATAGAACTTTTCACTAAGTTGTGAAGCAAAAACAAGTGCAGGTCCCCACAATTGACCTTCTTGGGCATATTGCAAAGCTTCCTTTCCTAGATATACGGGCAAGGGAACTCTGTCCAGCGAGAGGTATGGCAATCCAGGACTGACCCTATTCGGCCCCATACAACTTGATGTGATCTTTAGCCTTAGATGGATCCTCTTCATCCGCCAATTCATCGACAAGACCAATCACGTACTCTTCTATGGATGTATCAACCCCGTTTCTTTTATCTAATTTTTCTGGTGTGAATCCTTTTGTGAATTTAACTAGAATATAACTTATGAATCTTAAAGGGGAATTGTGGTGTATGAAAAATGAATAGAATATGAAACAAATCTCGCAAGAGTTAACATGAAATTGGCTCAATGAATATAATTAAGGATAATAACTTGGGTAATTAAATCACATATGGGTTGGATAATTGACTTTTCATTTGAATAAGGAATTAAAAAGGAAATCGTTGGATCTTTAAGATGGAGAATGGAATTCCAAAATGAATAATGGATTGATTTTAGAAAAGAGAATGGGCCTAATGTTGGAAAGAAATGATGGATGTTTAGGGACAAATGATATGAAAAATGGAATGTTAGAAATACGAATATGGACAACAACATGACTTTAGACAATGGGCTAGAAATGTGTCAATTGGAGTGTGGACAATATTGTGACAATGCGGGTTATTAGATATTAAAGTACTGACTTCCACATGGATTAAAAACGAAATGAACTTGATTAATAAAATTGGACATGGACATGGTGTAGAAATAAGGATGGATATAACAACATGTAACGTGATTAGAATTGGATTACCACAAATAATATGGACATAGATCATAAAAACTTGGAATATAAAAGGATGACTTCGATAATTAGTAAACATGGACTTATCACATGATGAATGATGTTTGAATTTGTGAAAAAAAAATCAAAGAGTGGATCGTTTGAATTAGTCAATAAATTCAAAGAGCGAATTAAGGGATGACATTGCATGACATTGGGCCAAAATTTGGGATAACTTTAGATAATGGATATGAATAGGTCTTGATGCACCAAACTTGTATTTCGGGTTAAATTCCAACTTTAATCTCAAATCCATATCACCAAGCAGTAAACAAATGAAAAGACCATTGATCTTTGCGACCTGAAACCTCAAGTCGCTCACATGGATGAACAGTGATGTTGAAGATTCTTGCATCCAAACACTAATTCCACATTTCACTATCGTAATCGAAAGGAAATAAACCTTTAATCAGTTGATAACATCCTGATTTAGCACCTTTTATGAATCCTCTGAATAGGAAGAATCTTAGAACCTGGTGATCCTCTGAATAGGAATATTCCCGTGATGATGTGAATTCAACCTTTGTCTTAAACTTGAGTGTAATAACCAAATATATCACCTATGAATAGGAAAATCCATATCACAAGGAAACACTTCGATCACATGCCTTAGGAATCAATGAAATGCATGATTATGGATATTATGACCTAATGGGTAATGCAGACGAATGCGAAGCGATAAGCCAGTTAGAGTAAACAAAAGAGGGCAAATTTTGAGGTATTACACATCTCACTTAATAATGTGAATGTTCTTGCATTCTTGCATGTTTGCATCCTTGATCCATTTGCATATCAACCAATTCTGATTTTTTTTGCTTCAAGATTCATGTCATTTTGTTGACTTAGGTTGATACATATTCGTGTCCATCATGTTTAGGTGTTATACGTGTTGCATACTTGTTGCATAATTGAGAATTTGGCGCATTCTTGCTTAAACCCTCATAAAAAAAATAATGTTCATTTAATCATGTGTTATGATGCATTTTGACCATGTTGCATGTCAATTGTGCATATATCATTGATTTTACGCACAATTAAAAAATGAGTCAAATCTGCCTTGTTTTTCATAGTTTTGGTGTGAAGCAATAGCTATTAAATTTGTGTTGTTTGTTGCTTGTTCATAATTTTTACACCTACTTTTGCATGATGTGTGTTAGCTGCAGTGGGTTGTTTGTGTCATGCAATGTTTTCATAGCTATATGTGCATTTAGGAGTTGTGTCTAGTTTAGGTCCTAGTTGCTTTAAGAATTATTTGGTATGTGTTTACCTCATTGCTTTTTTTTATCAAATGCAATACTAACCTTTGTTTTGTAGGGAGGTTGAGGTATGCTTCCTTCAACTTATTCTTTTACTTCATTTATGCATTTAATTTCCTTTACCTTTCATACTTGTGTTTGGTAGGATTTACCCCTCTTTTGTAGAATCAACTTAACTTCCTTAGGAAGTAAGTTGAATTCTAATCCTCCTTTCTTCTTTTCTCTCATTAGGATTAGAAACCGCACTAACCATTAGGATCTCCTTTGGTATTAAATAAAGAAAGTTAGAGTTGGTCTTAGTCCCCCTTAGTTTATTCCTTTTCCGATTTGAGTCCTCTTTCTCACCTCAAACGATAAACTCCAAAACACCTAATAAATTCTACAAACAATACACTCAAAACACTTCTCATAAAAGACAACAAACAAAGACATCACGTCTTCTCTTCTCATCTCATACTCTTTGGGGACGAATACGACATACCTCGACAGTTCGGACAGCGATACAGTAAACGCCCTCGAGTCAGAGCCGACAACACCTAAGCTAGAGTTATGGTAACGTCATCCTAAAAAACATAAAAATAGTTCCCACCTTAGTTAGGAGAACTGCGTTGACTCTGATCCTCATTTTCCCGATGAGGTACGTAGGCAGCGGGGTAGGACCTGTGTGAGCACATTCTTTATTTTCGCTACATTTCCCCATTTCTTTCTATTTTCTTTTCGAATTCCCTTTCTCATTTCTCATTCCAGTTCCAGTTAGAAATTTTTGCTCAACAACATCTCATTTCTCACCCTTTGAAACAGACTTACAAGCGTGGATCCCGTCGGGTACGGCATACAGTTTGGGGTGCTAATACCTTCCCATTTCGTAACCGACTTCCGGACCCAGATCTTTGGTTCGCAAGGCCTCGTCCTATCCTTCTTCCTTAGGTTTGTGCAGCATTACATTTCCCGTTCCTTCGGGATAAAAATGCCTGGCTAGAGTCTCTACCTTTTCCGCGCCACTTTCGCGTTTGTTCTAGGAATAAAATCTCGGGAGCGACAGCTGGCGACTCTGGTGGGGATCGAACCCATAATCTCCGGTTTCCCCCTTGAGAGTCAATCCTAGCGCCTGTTTGTTTCTGTTTCGTTAGGTGTTTACCTATTTGTTGTTGTGTGCTTTAGTTTAGCTTTACTATTTTCACTTACAGTTTTACTTTACTGATTTACTTTACTGATTTACTTTACAATATTTATTTACAGTTTTCTGTATTTATTTTCATGCATCATATATTACTGGACTGTCTGGACTGTGTTGGTTTCCATTTTTTCTATGGGATGAGAGTTACTGTGAGATAAGCCAAATACCCAGCTTGAGTGCATCTAGGACTTAGAGTGGATATTCACTTTAACTTTATGGCATCTTGTTATGTGTGTATTAGTGAGTTCCACACCCAGACTTGCGACCGTCTTGGGAATATATTGATACCAGAATCATTCTAGGGCAATATACAACCTTGATAGTTATGTGCATCTGGGGGCCGATCATTGAGGACCTTTGTGGAAACATCCCTCTCCAGTGATGACAGTGGCAGACCACATATTTTGGAAAACCCACTCGCATCTGAGGGCCCACTAGGAACTCGCGTAGGATGGCCTGGTTCTATCAAAGGAATCTGGTTAAAACAAACTGTTTGTATGACGATATCATTGTATCTCAAGGGCTGAATATGATATTGTTTCTCAATTCATTACTTGAAGCTAGGGACCTATGAGGGATGCTTGTTTTCCCAGGACTCGGCTGAGTCCTCCCTTGATAGTACATAATGCCAAACCGATTCCCTAATTTGGTCATGAGCCATTTCTCGGAAATGGTGAACGTATTTTTGCAATCTGGCTTTGAGAGTGCATGATGTTGACTCGGAGTAGCACACCTGTGAGATGGGAGGGGTTTATAGGTTTGCAGGAACCTTGAAACCTCCAACATACCCGCTTTGCCATCATTAATCAGTATTATGATCAGGTTCTACATGGTCATTTGGTTTTGTGATCTGTGATTTCAGTTGTACTGTTATCATGACTCTTCATTGTCATATGTCTGTCTTCTCAGCACCAACATTAGACCAGTGATCGCCAGACCTTTGATCACGTGCCAGTGTATTGCATAACATCCTTATCATGCTTGCATACCTAACAAATGTTTACTCATTTGCATGGTCGCATGTCGCATCATCATATTTGTCGCTCCCGGGATTTTCATCCTAGTACAAACACGAAAGTGGCGGGAAAAGGTAGAGTCGCCAGCCAGACATTTTTATCCCGAAAGAATGGGAAAGGTAATGCTGCACAAACCCAAGGAAGAAGGAAAGGACAAGGTCCTACGAACCAAAGATCTGGGTTCGAGAGTTGGTTACGACCTGGGAAGGTATTAGCACCCCAGATCGTCCGCCGTACTCGACGGGATCCATGCTTGCTTGTTTGTTTCAAAGGGTGAGAAAGAATAAAGTTGCTGAACAAATGAACTTCTAACTGGAATGGGAATGAAAATGAGAAAGGGAACTAGAGAAAGAACAGAAGGAAAGAGGGGGAATGAAGAGAAAATAAAGAATGTGCTCGAACGGGCCCTACCCCGCTGCCTTCGTACCTCATCGGGAAAATGAGGATCAGAGTCGACATAGTTCACCTAACTAAGGCGGGAACTATTGTTTGTGTTTTTTAGGATGACATTGCCATAACTCTAGCTCAGGTGTTACTGGCTTTGACACGAGGGAATTTACCGTATCGTTGTTTGAACTGTCGAGGCAAGTCGAATTCGTCCGCAAATATTAGGAGATAAGAAGAGAAGACGTGATGTCTTTGTTGGTTATCTTTTATGAAAAGTGTTTTAGAGTTTATTGTTTGTGAAGATAGTCTCTTGATTAGACTTGTACATCATGCTAGACAAGCCCACACTATTCCAAGATTGAATGAATATGAGTGCCCCATGGAATAAGGCTATTCACAAGAGACTATTTCAATCCTTTATTAAATGTCTTTTAGATTTTTTTTGAAGATGAGAGAAGAAGACTCAATTCGGAAAAGGACAAAAAACTAAGGCGGACTAAGACCAACCCTAAGTTATTTATTATATACAAAAGGAGGTCCTAATGGTTAATGAGGTTTTTTCTATTCCTAAGGAAGAAAAGGAAAAGAAAGAAGAAAAAGGATGCAACTTACTTCCTAAGGAAGATAAGTTGGTCTTAACAAAGGGGAATCCTACCAACAACAAATATGGAAGGAAAAAGTGAATTAAATGCATAAAAAATAAAAGGATAAGGTGTAAGGAAACATACCTTTCCCTCCCTACAAAACAAATATTAGTGTTGCATTTTATTAAAAATAATAAAGCAAACTCACACCAATTAAATCCTAATAACTCTAAGATTTAATCTAAACTATATACTAATTCTAGAGAACTAAAAAAATGCTAAAACAAAAATTCAGCACCTACTACAGTCCATAAAGTAACAACGGCTACCAAAACAACGCATAACACAAGGTAAATTTCGGCAGCCATAATCAGCATGTAAAGATAGGTGTAAAAAAGTCACATACAACATGCAAACATAACAAACAACATGTATTTTACAGCACCTATATTAACAAACAGCTATGAAAACATGGGGCAGATTTGATCATTTTTATTTATGTGCACAAAGTGAACGATAAACAACACATTAATGTCAATTAAAATGGATTTACACACATCACAAAATGAACTCAAACATGTGAATTTATTTACATCATTTTTTTGATTAAAAGGAACAATGATCAACAAGAATAACCACACTTTTCCATATTGCACAAAATAAGCATTTATCATGACTTTGAACAAGTATCACTACAAGCATCGAATATTTCACATGTATGGCATAAAAATCATAATTGAACTCATGTTAAGATATGATCAATTAAGCACAAGAAACTTGCATGAACATGTGAAGTATTTAATCATTTTTGGCAAAAAATCAATCATGGCATTTAATCACTTTAGCAATCAAGCAAGTAATGACAATAATCATGAAGCAAATATTGAATTTAAGCAAGCACTTAACATATGAAACAAATGATTAAAGTGTAGCAAAACACATCAAGAATAAATTATAGCACATTTACACATTTAACACAAAACATGGAAAAGTGAACGGAATCATGTCGAAGCGACTCGAAACAAATGAATCGGCTACTAGAAATAGACCCAAAAATTCCCTAAAATCAATACCTAAACATACATGAACCTTAGAAGCACTAGGAAGCAAGATTGAGCAAGAAAATAAGCTAAAAAACCAAAAAAATAACAGCGTTAGCTGGATAACCAAACGGTTAACCCGTTAACGGACCCCAGACAACATTAAATTTGGCCAAAAACGCATGCGTTAACCGGTTAACCAAACCGTTAACCGGTTAACGCTGAACAGAAAGTGAAAAATGCTTTTGAAATAAGTGCTTTTGGCCACAATCTTCCTTCTAAACAACCCTAACTACCACCTAATCATGATAACACGAATTTCTACTCAATTAGGGCTTATTAACACATGCTAGAATCTATAACAAGCTACAACCTAACTTCTAATCCATCAAAAAAACCACAAATCGCAAGCAAAACGTAAGGAAAACATAATCAACCATAAGTAATACAAAAAGAACTTAAAGAATGCCGAAATGGCGAGATGAAGAGAATAACTTAAAGGAAAAGTTATTTTAGACCACCAACCTACGAAGAGGAGAAGTGCTTCGGTAAATGTTGCAAGAATCGGAGCTTGATTGAAGAGAAAACCAAGAAAACCGCGAATCCGCAAAATAGATGCGTTCTTGATGCTTGAGCCTTCTTGCACTTCCGATAAGTCGAAATCTTCACAAAAATCAGTAGCTTCTTCTTCTACAATCCACAATTCAATGGAGGTTGGAGGCTAAGCTTTAAGATCTTCAAGTTTCAATGTGAAATTTGAAGAGCCTCTTCAAAAAAGCTTTGGTCAAAAGGGAAATGGAGGAAAAGTGAGAAAGAAAAAGTGATTCTAGAAATTGTGAGAGAGTGAAAAATTGGGAACCAAAACTTGGGAACCTTTTGCCTTGAAGTGATTAATGATTATATAGAGGCTAGACTTGGAGCTAGGTTTGGGAATGGAGTTAGGTTTAGGAATGGAGTTAGGTTTATAGTTAGTTAGGGTTAGGGTTGGAGAGGGCATATTCCTTGGATCATCCATGGAATACTCTAGAAGGTTTTAGAAAATGGTAGTAGCATCCAAGGGGAAAGGATTAGAATTGAAGTGGAAAAATAAAAGGGGAAGAAATGAAAGGAAATATGGAAGGAAAGTGGAAGGAAAATGGAGGAAAAGGTGAAATCTCCCTTTTTTGGTTGGTTAGCTTGGAAGTGGTTTGGATTATTTTTGGGATATTATTTTCCTCTTGAACTCCAATGTTTGGCAAGCCTCGATCAACCACAAACCTCATGCATATGCAAAGGATGATGATTTATTTATTTTTCAAATGCGTTGCAATGATATGTGGAATGATGCAAGAATGAAGTGTACACTGCTCGAGGTTGGTAATAATAAAAATAAGAGGGCAAATTTTGGGGTGTTACAGCTGCCCCTATTCAATCATTATAGACTTGAATGGATGATAGCAGTTGCTCTCAGACGTTTGAAGTATGCATGGATTGAATACTAACAGCAACCGGAAAATTTGCACTCGGTGGAAGAAGAAAAATTGAAATAAACCCAACCATTTGAACTCTGCTTGGGGAGTATCTTGATGTGAAGAATAGTGAATCGCTAAATGTGTTGGAATAACACTAGGAGATTGTTGATTCGCCACGCTACGGGTGGACTTTTCCAGGTTATTAATGACATGCCACACAACGGGTGGTCTTCAGAATACTTTGCCACACTTCGGGGGTCACTGCTCGCTACAGGAGACTTTTGATACCTTACCACCCTGAGGATGGACTTCTGCTCACTCTGTGGGGATACTCTGCCACACTGCTGGGGCTTTGGAAATCTTGCCACACTACGGGGGCACATTTCTCATCTACGGGAGACTTTGAAAATTCGCCACACTGCGGGGGCACATTGCTCAGCTACGCGAGACTTCTGCTCACTACGGGAGACTTCAATGTTTTGCCACACTACGAGGGCTTCTGCTCGCTACGGGAGACTTTGGCTCACTACAGGAGACTTTTTCTCGCTACGGGAGACTTTGGCTCACTACAAGAAACTTTTGCTCACTCCAGGAGACTTTGGAAATTCGTCACACTACGGGGGCAGATTGCTCACTACAGGGGACTTTGGAAATTCGCCACACTATGGGGGTAGATTGCTCACTACGGGAGACTTTGGCCCACTATGGGAGACTTCAATGTTTTACCACACTACGGGGGCAGATTTCTCACTACGGGAGACTTTAAGAATTCACCACCTGGAGGATGGACTTTGGCCAGTCTACGGCTGGACTTTAAGAATTCGCCACCCAGAGGATGGACTTTGGCCAATCTGCGGTTGGACTTTGGAATTTGCCACCCAGAGGATGGACTTTGGCCAATCTGCGGTTGGACTTTGGATAAATTGCCACGTTGCGGGTGGACTTTGGATATCAACCTTGGATTGAGCATGCATACATTAAACTGCATGACATAATGCCCCCTGACACTGGGGGATAGATACAAAGGGAATTCCTGACGCGGAAATAACAAATCTTTGCTGACTCTGGGGAATACAGATGGTTACCGATATTTCTGCTGTAGAAGGGTTTGACTAGCCTGTCTCGACTTATCACCTTGCCAAAAATAAATTGGACTTTAGATTTGAAGGCCCTTCTAGGGTATGCCTCAACTGCTGGGGATTGAATCTCACCCCACGAAATTTGTGGGGGAATAGACAACTTTTCTACTTAGCTGGGGGAAGACATGTCAAGGCTCTGCTGAGGAAAACTCTATTGTCTACCTGAATTTTCCAAACCTCTGTGGGGAAGGGAACCGTTCAGCTAACTATCGGGATTTTCTGGATTCTTGTAAGAAGTGCTTCACTACGGGAAGACGACTCTTGCTAGGGATGATCTTTATTGCTCTGCTGGGGAAGAGAAGGATTTGGTTTGAGATATGCTGGGAATATTGCTCTGCTAGGGAAGATAAGGATTTGGTTTGAGATCTGCTGGGAAATAAGATCAAGGAAACCTGCTGAAGAAAAGTTTGACGACTTTACTAGGGATAACTTCCATGCGTCTGTTGGGGATAATGAAACTTAACCACATCATGCTGAGGAGGAAAGATTTCAAGTAGTCTCGTGCTAGGGATCATTTGCTTTGATTCGGGCTTTACCTTAAGAGGATTTTACAAAAGACTTGGTGTCTTTAAACTCTTCAGGAGTATAATTTCCCAGGTATTCTGAACTTCCGATTATCTGTCTTCGGGAAAGAATGAATCCTCGTGCGATTGGGGTGGCTTGCCCCAGTATGAGTCTTTGACCCATTGCTCTGAGAGAGATTTGAATCTCGAGTTGATTGTGTCCCATTTTAGCTGAATTTTGAAGGGATCGCTCGACAGAACTGACCCAGATTGGTTAGCTCTTACCATGACTGGTTGGGAAAGTTCTTACTCAATGGAGCTTTCTCGGAAAAATGCACCTCAATGTGACTGTCTTTCAGAAGTTTTAGACTTCTCAACTTGGCAAGCTTAAGCTTCTGGACTGAATTTCCACATGTGAGATTTTTATGATGTCAAACAAATGTATGCAGGCAGAAAATGTTTATTCTGAGAATGGAAATTCTAATGCAACACACATGTTAATCTTGAAGTTTTGAAAAGGGGTAGCAAACCTTTGTGAGCAAATCACTGGTTGAGATAAGATATTATTTTTGATTGAGAGAACGCATGCACATGCAATACCAACAAGGTCTTTTAGCACAACTCATAGGATTCAAGAACGTCATCTCGTGGTAGTACGCTCTCAAATTAACCCTGTTTCAGTTAGGACTTTTGAGGGTTGTATCGTGGCCTGGTTCACGGTTATAGAAACAAAGGATATAGGCTCAAAGTTTATTTGTTCCCACCCCTCTTCGTGATGTCCTCCATTCCTATGTTCAACTAATTTTCACAAGCGCTCACCTTTCACAAGGGTTTCGTATCGGTCTAGGAACCATTGTTGCTATCGGTTTAGGCACCAATCAAGTTGTTATTTAGATTCAATCATCCTCTTGTCTTTCATGTCCGTGCCACACGACTTTGTTCTTGTTTCTGGATCTTTCTTGTGTAATCCTTTTCGTCTTTCGCTTTTGCGTTATTTTGTTTATCCCTAACTTTTTCTTGGACTGATTCTTGTGAATCTTTGATTGTGAAGTCCAACGGGATGCCCTAACTTTTTCCTAAGTCGTTTGTTTTCAAGTTTCGACTAAGCGGGCTTTTCATTTCTTTCTTTTTTGAACAAATTATGTGACACTATTTGTCTTGATTGCTTTGTGAGGGTTGTGACTTCCTCATTCTTTGGTAGATGAAGGATAACCATTGTGGCTTCTAACCTTTGGACCTTTTGATTTGCATAACCATTGTGGTTTCTGGTCTTTAGACCTCTTGATTAGCATAGTGGAATGTAATGGGTCCTCAAATACACTCTTTTATGAAAGCTTGAACGCTTGGTCCGACTAGCTGACATCTACCCCGCCCCTGGGTTACATGTGATGATTTTTCATGCGAGAGTAAACTCCTTCTTCAAGGCTCAAGGGGGTTAGCGAGGGTATATCTCCCTTATATCCAGTGTTTAGGGATTCGAAACAAAGCATGTACATCGTTAACAGGGTCTTATTCGAGAGCACACAATTAGAGATTTTTGCGTTTTTGTTTCGTCATTCTCCCTCATAGAGTTTAAGCACGACAACTAGTATTGTGATGTACACATGCAAAATTAAATTGACAAATGAATTACTTAAATAAAAAAATGTGAGTTTTATTATTGATAACATTCAAAAGCAAACAAATTTCATACATGTATACAAATGTTTAGAAAATAAAATAAATTACAAATGGAAATGCAGTAAAGAAACTGAATAACGCCGTAGTTGAGAAGGCTTGAATCCGCCTGGACTTGTCAGTCTTGGATACTTTCAGTGATCAATAGCTCTTTCACAGACTTGTAATCTTCAATTTGCAGCCGTATACCCAACCATGGTAATAAAACCTCTTCTTCTATTTATCCTGACTCTTACACGAGACTTCTGAAGGAAAGAGTGAAACTGGAGAGTAAAGTTGTCTTATAAGGTTGCTCGGAAAGACCTAACGATCTTCAGCCTACGTATCTCCATTGACCAATGACCAATGAAGAATCAGAGAGACGTAGTTCCCCTCAATAGGGATGAAAATGCATTGAAGAAAAACAAACAAACATTTCCCATTACTGAGAGTATCTGAATACTGATGGCTTTATTTTCTTTTTGAAGATTCCAGCTTAGCATGGACTATCTGATAAAACAACCGTGACACCGGCTCCATTGTGATTAGGCATTGTATTTTGGAGTAAATTTGGGTGAGGCGCAAAATTGATCGCCTTGCACCTTATTCTGAAAAGCCCAACATTTCTCAGTACTGTGCCCCTGGGCACCCGAATGGAATTCGCATCTGGAATTTGCATCAAATTTTAGAGGTAGATTATGAGGAGAATAAGCTTTCATGGTACGAAGCTCGACCATGTTCAACTTTAGCAGCTCTGGAAGCAATACAACATATGGGCATGGGATGGGATCAAGTCTGCAGTTTCTCGCTCTTGTTCTTTCTTGATTTAGTCTCTATGCCTGATATTGCTGACCTTGAGGTCGTGGTTGAACCTGTGGCGTATATCTGTAACACGGTGGGAGAACTGACTTTAAGTAATGTTGCGGATAGCAAGAGTCGCCACCGACTTTTATTTTATCCAAAAGGAAAGGTTATAAAAGAACAGGAAAGACCTTAGAGATATTTTTGGGTCCGGGGGGTAGGTTATGAAAAGGGAATGTGTTAGCACCCTTTTCATCCATGGTTATCCATGGGCTCTTAGGTACTTAAGCTCACTTTAAATTGTTTTTGAAAATGTAGTGTGTGAATAGAAAAATTTTCAGAATAGTTTAATAATAATCCATGTACGGATGTGTAAAAAAACTTGTTTGAAAATTTATTTGAAAATGTTAAGTGTTTGAAATTTTTTTGAAGTGAGCAAGTACATAAGAGGAACCTACCCTAATGTTTAAAGTCTTTCTTGTTCTTTTTCCTTTCCTTGGTAAGACTATCCCTACTATTAAGGAGTAGGTAGTCTTTACCTTGGATGTTAAGGGACATATGAGGGGCATTTTGATTTTGAAGGCCATTGTGGGGTGTAATAAGCACATAGGAGGGACTATCATCATTTTTTCAAAGGGACTCGATTCGTAAAGGCAACCATAAGGGACTTGATGATTTTCTTTTAAGGGACTTGCTTTATACACCCCACTTGACCATTATTCGTAGGCAACTTGAGGGATAACCTTAGGAAGTGAGACGGCGATTAAAATCGACTTACGTGTGTGTGAGTGTTTATTTTAATTATCTTATGATTAAAATTATCTAAATTTATTTTAATATAACATACATGTTTTACACTCCCTAATTACTAACCATAACAAAAATAATTAAATAATTACAAATTACATCCGGGAAACAATTACAAGAAATTATAATAATAAGCCAAATATTAAGCAAAATAAATAGTAAATAAATAAACAATAAATAATAAAAATAAGGGGTTAGTAAATAATAATAAATAAGATTAGCTAAATAATGATAATAAACATAATTAAATTGTAAATGGGTTAGTGATAATAATATAATAATACTAATAATTAGAAATAATAAACAAAGTTAGAAACATAATAAAAATATAATAATAAATAATAGTATGGTTAGTAATAAAAGATTAATAAAATTGTAATAAGCAAAAATTAGTAACAATATAGTTAATAGTAATAATAGAAACCAAAAATATTATAAGGACAAAGTAATAAACAAAAAATTGACATACACCACTAAATAATTTTTAATTCATGTACTAATTATTAAATTATTTTTTAAAAAAACTTAATTATTCAATTATTTTTAAATAAACACATATTATATAAAGAGAAAAATGAATTATAAAATTTAATTTTTTATTGATTATAGATTCAATTGTTCTAAAAAAAAAAAAATCATAGCATAAAAAGTATTTACATCATATATGAGGAAAATTACAAAAAAGTATTAATTCTTATTAGATAAATATGCACATGGTAATTATATTATAATAAGATAATTAAGTTTTTAATAGTTAGTTAGAAAATAAATTTGGGTTTTTTAAGATTAGGGTTTTAAAAAAAATAAGGTTTAATGTACATAAAAAAAAAATCAAGATTTAGTTTATAATAATAATCTACTAAAAAAATATAAGGAAAGCTATAAATTAATTTAGATTTGAGAAAAACTATAAATTAATTTAGATTTGAGAAAAACAATATATACATACATGTGTTATTTAGAAATTTGTTTGAATTTATTTATGAAAATAATATAGGGAATAATATAAGAAAATTATAACTAAAAAATAATAAAAAAAAAATGAAAATTAAGCAAAATCAGGACCTGGGATTTGAACCCAGGTCCTTTACCTGGATGGTGAGGAGAATAACCACTAGGCCATGCTGCATGTGCTGCAAGTAGAAGGAGCTTCATTCTCTTTTATGCCTTAAACCAATGAACCAGCGAAAATAATGAGAAAAATAAAAGGCCTGGGGTGGGATTTGATCCCAGGACCTTATGAATACCAGCATGCGCGCGCTACCACCCGGCTGGAAGAGCCCATCTGGCTACTGAATGGCAAGAACACTTAATATATTCAACCTCCTTTTACCCTAAAAAATAAAACAAAACAAATGCGCTTGGCCAGGAATCGAACCAAGCACCTTTCAACATACACAGGCAGAGCTTACCACCAGGACACACGCATGTGTGTGTTAACGAAACAACAAAACAACATAAAATATATTAATAAAATTTGAATTCCTGAGCGCGGCAAACTTCATCTTCTTCATTCGAATTTGCTGCGAATTTTCTTTTGACTTTTCCTGCGATTCTTCCTGCAAGTTCATAAACCCGAAACCTAGGTTTTTCAATCATCAAACAAATCATAACATTAATACAAATTTGAAGCCCAGATTAATTAAGTGAAGCTTATAGGTCACGGCCATGGTTTTATAATTCCTTGAGGTGCCCTAAACACTAAGGTCCCGAAATTGGTTTTCAAACCCTAACCATGGTGAATTCTGGTACAGTCCATAGAAATCAAATTAAATCATCCATAAAGCTTCTAAACACCATAACAAACACAAATCCAAGGTTAGTTTTCATTATCAATGCATAAACAATTCAAATCGAAAAAAATTTAAACATGAACTACATGCTTTCGGATTCTTCATATATGCATGAATTGGATGTATTTGAGGATTGCTTTCGACTCAATGATGACCAAGGAAGCTAGCCATGTCCTCGTTTTACCTTGTAGAGCCTTGGAATAGAGAATCCGAATTGCACTTTTTTGCTTGAATTTGTGAACTATGAACTCACCTTTGGCTGCTGGAAATTCGTGGCTAGGGTTATGCTTATGATCAATACTTATAGGTAAATCAATCTAGGTCAGAAAATTCAATGGTTATGTGGATAATTTGATTTAAAAAGATTGAAAAAGATGGTGTTGTAAAAGTCAAATATTTGCTCTTGAATGCTTGCTATTTTGGGATAAATTATATGATTCTTTTCTCTTTTAACTTCAATCACCCTTTAAGACTTTCTAGAATCAATCACAAGAATATATCTTCATTTTTAATATTTTATTTAAATTTAAAATGATTTTAAATATAATAAATCATAATAAATTAATTAAAAAAAATAAAAAATATGAAAATATTATGGAAATTTCGTGCATGATGTTATTGTATGGGTTGGGTCACAATTTGGCCAGCCCATTTGGAGAAAATTGCTTTTAGGCCCCCATTTTCAATATAAACCATCACAAAATTGCCCAACTTTGCAAGAGCACATCTCCCTCAATTTTAAAGGTATGAGGGTGTTCTTGGACTTTTTGGAAAGCTTGAAGAGTCCTTTAAACAACCCCATTGGTTTCAGGTCCATATCATTTACCAATCTCAAGTTATGACCTTTTGAAGTTGTTGACTTTTTGTTGACTTTTGAAATGACCTATAATGTCTTAGATCATATCTTTCAAATGAAGCATTTTTGGGCTTAACTTTCAACATCAAAGTTGTAGATAATTAAATTTCCTTCAAAATGAGCTTTGAATGGAGACTTGGTGATGAAGTATGTGAAAGTTATGCCTAGTCAAAGTTCAGTTGACTTTTACTAAGGAAACCCTAATTTAGAAACTCCTGATTATCGATGATCTGGAATCTCCTTGATGAATCATGATCAACCCTTGATCAAATGATGAATTTTACTTCATATACTTGATGTTGGCAAAAAAATCATGAAGTTTGACTTTGGTTTGACCACAGTTGACCTCAGTTTGACTTTTTAACTGTATTGACTGATTTTGACTTATCTGATCATCTGACTGAGCAAACTTTTGAGAAAAGTCTTGAAACTTGTCATTGGGGTTCTTATACACATATAAGATGTTATGAAGCTCACTTGAGGTATTGGAAGTCCATTTAGCTTGATTAAAGTCAAAACCCTAGTTTTGGATGCACTGCTTAGGAGGTGCATTGTCTGAGGGAATTGTCAACTCCTTTGACCAATTGTGAACTTTGTGAACCTTGTGAATCTTCATAAAGTGTCTTGTGAACCTCATGGGAGGTATTGTGAAGCTTGTGAACCTTGTGAACCTCATGAAGTGGCTTTGTAGACCTCATGAACCTCAGGAGAGCTTTGTAATCATTGTGAATCTTGTGAACCTTGTGAACCCTCATAAAGTAACTTGTAGACTTCATGAACTTCATGAAAGGTCTTGTAAATGTTGAGAAGCTTGTGAACCTTGTGAACCTTCAAGAAGTGACTTGTAGACTTCATGAATCTCATGAAAGGTTATGGAAGTGTTGGAGAGCTTGTGAACCTTGTGAACCTTCAAGAAGTAACTTGTGGACTTCATGAACCTCATGAAAGGTTATGGAAATGTTGAGAAACTTGTGAACCTTGTGAACCTTCTTAGAACACAAAGTCTTGTATTGTGAGGGCAAATTTTGGGGTGAAACAGCTGCCCCTGTTCAATTTTCTGAAACCTGAGGGGTTAGATTGGTATATTTGCCAGTCGTAACCTGGAAGGTTGAAGGGGATTGAACACAAAAGCCCAAAAATTTGCACTCACCAGTGCCTAGAGTGATATTGATGGTTGGTTGAACATGATTGAGTGGACTTAAAGATGCCACTAGGGGAAAGTTCTTCAGCAGTATAATGAGAGCTGTCAGGAGTCTGGAGTAATATTGATGTAACAGCATGTCTTCATGAGGATAGAGCAATCAATAATGATAACCCTAAAGCAGTCTTGAAGTAGTAAATCTGACCTCAGGAGGATAGAGCAATCAATAGCTCTAAAGCAGTCTTGAAGTAGTAATATGACCTCAGGAGGATAGAGCAATCAATAGCTCTAAAGCAGTCTTGAAGTGATAATATGACCTCAGGAGGATAGAGCAATCAATAGCTCTAAAGCAGTCTTGAAGTAATAATTTCAGGAGGATAGAGCCATTAATAATGATAACTCTAAAGCAGTCTTGAAATAATAATGTGATGTGTCTTCAGGAGGATAGAGCAATCAATAATGATAACTCTAAAGCAGTCTTGAAGTAATAATTTCAGGAGGATAGAGCAATCAATAGCTCTAAAGCAGTCTTGAAATAATAAGATGATTTCAGGAGGATAGAGTAGTCAGTAGCTCTAAAGCAGTCTTGAAGTAATAATTTCAGGAGGATAGAGCCATTAATAATGATAACTCTAAAGCAGTCTTGAAATAATAATGTGATGTGTCTTCAGGAGGATAGAGCAATCAATAATGATAACTCTAAAGCAGTCTTGAAGTAATAATTTCAGGAGGATAGAGCAATCAATAGCTCTAAAGCAGTCTTGAAATAATAAGATGATTTCAGGAGGATAGAGTAGTCAGTAGCTCTAAAGCAGTCTTGAAGTAATAATTTCAGGAGGATAGAGCCATTAATAATGATAACTCTAAAGCAGTCTTGAAATAATAATGTGATGTGTCTTCAGGAGGATAGAGCAATCAATAATGATAACTCTAAAGCAGTCTTGAAGTAATAATTTCAGGAGGATAGAGCAATCAATAGCTCTAAAGCAGTCTTGAAATAATAAGATGATTTCAGGAGGATAGAGTAGTCAGTAGCTCTAAAGCAGTCTTGAAGTCATGAGAAGTTATCAGGAGGATAAAGTAACCCTGAGGTTACAATAAAGCAGTCCCAAAATAATAAGAAGCTCATCAGGAGGATAAAGTAACCCTGAGGTTACAATAAAGCAGTCCCAAAGTAATAAGAAGCTTATCAGGAGGATAAAGTAACCATGAGGTTACAATAAAGCAGTCCCAAAGTTCATAAGTTTGCTTGTTGGATGATTAACCTGTAACAAGGTAGCTTTTTTATAATAACATTAGTTTATGCCTTATGTATGCATGTATGATATGATGCACTTAGGTAATGTACTATATGTCTATGGATATATATGTTATGGTATGATGTAAATGATGTATGTATGATATGATACTGCCGGAAGCATCTGGATATCTTGTATAACAACTGCTGGCCAGGGAAAATAAATCCCGATTTGTTGTTGAAGAATATATAACCCTCTGTCTGCTGGGGATAATAAGGTATAGATAATTTCCCGTTGTTGGGGATGGTAATGTATAGATAACTTCCCGTATGTTTGATGGTAGGGCAAATATAACTTGCCGTCTTCGTTCGTCGTACCCTTATTGGAAAGTAAATTCCCGAATATCCGTATGAGGATAAAAGAGATGGATATAAATTCCAGGGGAGATGAGACTTTATGAAGATGGATTCGTCCTACTGAGGGTTTGTAACTGTCTTGTAAAGGTGAACCGGCGAAGCTTCGTTGAAATCCTTCCCTCGTTCGTCCTTAGTAAATACTATTACTGCATTTTCATGCATTTCTGGTAAACATCAATCATATTAAAAGCATACATGCATTTCTGGTAAACATCAATCATATTCAAAAGCATACACACATTCAAACACAACCAATGGACGTTTCGCTTATGTAAATAGGGTAAAAGTAAATCTGGATTCAAAAGATGGAATTTATTTATATCAAAAGTGACCCATACACGGGTAAGTTTGTACAAGGAGACATAAACCCTAGTAAGAGGATTTTGTCATAAATTTTTACAAAAGAGTCAGCTATGTGGGAAACAATCCTATTGAGTTTCAATTCTACTATTGCCACTCAAGTATCTCATCTTCTTGCTGTTGAGACGGAAACGATTGAATTGAGCTTTATCTGTTCGAGCTTGAATAAGTAGTACAACTGGTTGCAGTTTCATGAGTGATCTAAACGAGACATAGTCATACGCTTTAATCCCTAACTTTTGCCTGGATTGCCCTTTCAGGTTTTCAATCCACCGGGATACCCTTTTTTGCCCAAGCCGCCTTTTCAGGTTTTCGACTTGCCGGGTGTACATCTTTTCATATATATCCCTAATTTTTGCCCAAACCCTTTTGGTTTGCCGGGATGCCCTTATTTTTGCCTAGGCCTGTCAACCTAGCGGGTCTCTTTTTATGCGTAGTATTTTTTAACTATGTCTGCGTTTACAGGCTGTGGGAAATCTTCACCATCCATTGTAGTCAATATCATGGCACCTCCTGAGAACACTGTCTTGACTACAAATGGTCCTTCATATGTTGGAGTCCACTTGCCCCTAGGATCACCCTGTGGTAATATGATACGCTTGATTACCAAGTCACCAGCCTGATATACCTTTGGCTTAACCTTCTTGTTAAAAGCTTTGATCATCTGTTTCTGGTACATCTGGCCATGACAAACTGCTGCTAACCTCTTTTCATCAATCAAATTTATCTGGTCCAGTCGAGTCTGAATCCATTCATCTTCATCCAAGCCTGCATCCTTCATAATTCTTAAGGATGGAATCTGGACTTCAATGGGCAGAACTGCTTCCATACCATAGACTAAGGAGAATGGGGTTGCCCCTGTTGAAGTACGTATTGTAGTACGATAACCATGAAGAGCAAATGGTAACATCTCATGCCAATCCTTGTAAGTAACAGTCATCTTCTGTACGATCTTCTTAATGTTCTTATTAGCAGCTTCAACTGCCCCATTCATCTTCGGACGATACGGAGAAAAGTTGTGATGCTTAATCTTGAACTGCGTGCAGAGATCAGTAATCATAGTGTTGTTCAGATTAGAGCCATTGTCAGTGATAATCCTTTCAGGGATGCCATACCTACATATGAGATTATTCTTAATGAATCGAGCCACAACATTCTTAGTCACAGATGCAAATGAAGCTGCCTCTACCCACTTCGTGAAGTAATCAATAGCAACCAGGATGAAACGATGCCCATTAGAAGCAGTAGGCTTGATCTCACCAATCATATCGATGCCCCACATGGCAAAAGGCCAAGGAGCAGTCAGCACATTCAGTGGTGATGGAGGTACATGAACTTTGTCAGCATAGATTTGACATTTGTGACAAGTTCTGGAGTGTTGATAGCAATCAGCTTCCATGGTAGACCAGTAGTAACCTGCTCTCAATATTTTCTTTGCCATAGTATGACCACTAGAATGAGTGCCAAAGGTCCCATCATGCATCTCTTCCATAATTTCTGTAGCTTCCTTCTTATCCACACAACGAAGCATAGTTGAATCATGATTGCGTTTATACAGAATGCCATTACTCAGAAAGAACTTAGCAGAAAACCTTCTCAGAAACTTCCTATCTTTGACAGATGCCCCTTCAGGGAACTCCTGAGCTTCAAGATATCTTTTCACTTCATGGAACCAAGGCTTCTCCTCTGCCCCTTCAGTGTCAATCTCATTGCAGTATGCAGGCTTCTCAAATTTATCAATGGTAATCTTGGGAGCTTCATCATCCCAACTAATCTCAAACATGGATGCCATGGTGGCCAATGCATCTGCCAACTGATTCTCTCTTCGTGGAATATGTCCAAATGTAATCTCTTTGAAATGTGGAATCAAAGACAACACATGTTCTCTGTAAGGAATGAGATTATCATGCTTGGTATCCCAATCTCCTTTAATCTGACTCACTACCAGGGCTGAATCTCCATACACATCAAGGAACTGAATCTTCATATCAATAGCAGCTTTAATACCAAGGATACATGCCTCATACTCAGCCATGTTATTGGTACAATGAAAACAAAGTCTGGCAGTAATCGGGGTATGACAACCTTCAGGGGAACTAATCACAACACCAACACCATTACCAAGTGCATTGGAAGCACCATCAAAAACCATAGTCCATCGGGATCCTTGTTCAGGTCCGTCATATTGTCCAGGTTCTTTGGTAATAAGCATAATGTCTTCATCAGGGAAATCAAAACTCATTGACTGGTAATCATCCACGGCTTGATGAGCCA
Organism: Lathyrus aphaca; assembly: GCA_963966055.1. NCBI lineage: Eukaryota > Viridiplantae > Streptophyta > Magnoliopsida > Fabales > Fabaceae > Lathyrus > Lathyrus aphaca. Next base: position 201,984,447 of record OZ014523.1, on the reverse strand, counting down.
AATGATCAGCAACAACACTTCCTTTAATGGCCTTCTGAGTAGTATACTGTATATCATATTCTGTTAATATCATTTGCCATCTTGCAATTCTTCCGGAGAGAGCAGGTTTCTCAAATACGTACTTGATTGGATCCATCTTCGAAATCAACAAGGTAGTATGGGTCAACATATACTGTCTTAGTCGGCGAGAAGCCCATGCCAAAGCGCAGCAAGTTTTCTCGAGCAGTGAGTATCTTGTTTCACAGTCGGTAAACTTTTTGCTAAGGTAGTATATTGCCTGCTCTTTTCGACCAGACTCGTCATGTTGCCCCAACACACACCCCATTGAGTTGTCTAACACTGTTAAGTACATGATCAAGGGTCTTCCATCAACTGGTGGCATCAAAATTGGAGGTTCTAGCAGATATCTCTTGATTTCATCAAAGGCAGTCTGGCACTCATCATTCCATTCCATCACCTGATCTTTCTTCAACAACTTGAAGATTGGCTCACAGATGGTAGTTAACTGGGAAATAAATCTTGCAATGTAATTCAATCGTCCCAAGAAACCTCTAACCTCCTTCTCAGTACGGGGAGCTGGAATCTCTCGTATAGCTTTCACTTTTGCAGGATCTACTTCAATACCTTTGCCACTGACAATGAAACCCAGGAGTTTACCAGATCTAACTCCAAAAGTACACTTGTTTGGGTTCAACCTCAACTTGTATTTCTTCAACCTCTCAAACAACTTGTGCAGATGATCAAGATGTTGCTCTTCATTCTGAGACCTGGCTATCATATCATCTACATATACCTCTATCTCATGATGAATCATATCATGAAACAAAGCCACCATAGCACGCTGATATGTTGCCCCTGCATTCTTCAAACCAAATGGCATTACCTTATAGCAAAAGGTGCCCCACTGTGTCACAAATGTTGTCTTCTCCATATCTTCAGGTGCCATCTTGATTTGATTGTAACCAGAGAAACCATCCATAAAAGAGAATACCTTATGCTGAGCAGTGTTGTCTACCAGAATATCAATATGAGGGAGTGGAAAGTCATCTTTAGGGCTGGCCTTGTTCAAATCTCTGTAGTCTACACACATACGTACCTTACCATCTTTCTTAGGAACTGGTACCACATTTGCAACCCACTGGGGATAAGAAGTCACTGCTAAGAACCCTGCATTGAACTGTTTCATTACCTCTGCCTTGATCTTTTCTGACATTTCAGGACGCATACGACGAACCTTCTGCTTCTTTGGACGACAATCTTCTTTCACTGGTAAACGGTGAACCACAATGTCTGTATCCAACCCTGGCATATCTTCATAAGACCAAGCAAAGATCTCCACATAGTCACGTAACATCTGAATCAACCTGTTCTTGACACTGTCCTCTAAATCAGCCCCTACCTTGACCTCTTTTCTGTTTTCTTCAGTTCCCAGATTCACAACTTCGACTGGCTCTTCATGTGGCTGTATAGCTTTCTCTTCTTGTTGTAACAACCTAGCAAGCTCTACAGGTATTTCACAATCGTCCTCATTTCCGTCTTCAGTTTGATAGATCGGATTCTCGAAATTATAATTGGCAATAGTAGAACTGTTATCAACAGGATCCAGAGTGGATGAGGATCTGCATTTTAGTGATGTGGGTGTGTGTAAGAACACATAGCTGATAAAACAAAAATAAAAGAAAAGAAAGACAAGGAACACAATATTTACTAAAACGAAACGTCCACTGATTTTATTGAATGAAGTATGCAAATGAAATGACAGCCCGTAATAAGCACACCATTGTGCCCCGGGTAAGGCACATGGCTTGAAAGTTTTATTGTTCAATAAATTACAAATTTAAAAGCAACAACACAGTAATAGTATTTACTCCTGACTAAAGGAGATAGGGATAACATCTTCAGCTTTCCAATTATTGAGTCCAGCACCCACAGTAGGAAAAATCCATGCATCCAAGTTGTAGTCCTCATTTTGATCTCCCACAGCATTGATAACCCCTTGATTAGTGACACGGGCAGCACGAGCACGACGAACAGCCTTCTGGGACTCTGCAGTGAAACCCAAACCAAACTTGTCATACTTGTATGGAATATCAGGAAGCTGACCCCAAATAGTACAACCACCTTCATCCACCACAGCTCTAGCATCATTGAGGGAAGCCATTGCCATTGTCGGAGGCTTTCTGGTGACCACAGGAACTTTCTTCACAACAGGAGGAGCTACATAATCATTAACAACCCAGGGAACCACTTCAAATGTCTGACACGGAGTTTCAATGTATTCACCTTCCATTTCCAGATACTTGAAGGTATTTACATGGCTGACAAAGTATTCTTCTTCTCCATAGACAGTAACAACCTTTCCATTCACCGGATATCTCAACTTTTGGTGCAATGTAGAGGTCACAGCACCTGCCCCATGGATCCAGGGACGACCAAGCAGACAAGAGTACGAAGGACGAATATCCATCACATAAAATGTAGCAGTAAACACCTGAGAACCAACTTGGATTGGAAGATCAATTTCCCCATGTACTACTCTTCTAGAACCATCAAAAGCTTTTACCACAATATTGCTGGGCTTTAGCACAGTATTTTCAGGACTCAGCTTGTTCAGGACTTCCTTAGGAAACACATTCAGAGAGGAACCATTGTCTATCAGCACATGAGACAGGGTAGTGCCCCTGCATTCAATTGAAATATGCAAGGCCCTGTTATGATCTCTCTTGGCAGGGGTCAAATCAGCATCAGAGAATCCTAACCCATTGTCATAGGTCAGGTGGGCAACACAGTTCTCAAATTGGTCAACAGAAATTGCACTGGGTACATGAGCCATCTTCAGAAACTTGATTAATGACTTGGCATGAGCTTCAGAACATAATAATAGGGAGAGCATAGAGATCTTTGAGGGAGTATGCCCCAACTGATCAACAATGTCATAATCACTCTTGCGAATGATTTTCAATACTTCTTCCATCTGCTTAGAGAGGTCATCAGCAGCTGGCACATCAGTAGATACAGGCTCAATAACAGGACCTTTGCCCCGAGCATCAATGGTGGAGGTAGCAACAGGAGTAACTGCATTCTTGGAAGTATCTGGAGGAGAGAAGACTCTTCCACTACGAGTGATTTTGCTAGATCCAGCAATATTATCAATGTCAACAGGCACATCAGGTAAAGGCTCCTGCTTAACACCATGGATGTAAACATCAGACCCATAGTGCCAAGGCACAGCTTTGTCAGATGTATAAGGAATAGGACCAGGAGTGGTAATGATCAGAGGAGCCACTCTGGCTTCAGCAACAACTTTCACAGGACCTTCAGCAGTAATCTTGATTGGGCCCTGATGAGTGATTTTGATGGGACCCTTTGAAGTGATTCTCACCGGTACTTTGTCAACCATATCAACCTCTTCAATCTTCTTACCCCGAGTCAGATGATCCACCATACCTTCTACAGATGCTGGTCTTCTTTCAAACACTATAGTATACTTATCCATGAGACGTTGAATTCCATCTCTCAGAATGAAGCAACTATCTGGCTTATAGGTACAATACAGACAATCTTCACGACAACCTGGAAAGATCCCAGCTTGTACTAACCTCTTTTTGATAACAGACAATGGTGTGCTCAACTCCATAACTGAATAGACATGTAGATCTTCCTCAGTGTCTTCATCAATGGCGTTGACAGTCTTCTCGTGATTTGGCATTGGAGCTGTAATCACATTTGGAGTACCTGGTGGATCAAACTCAATTTCTCCAGCATCAATCATATCTTGAATTTTGTTCTTCAAGACCCAACAGTTATTAGTGTCATGTCCTGGACAGTTTGAATGATATGCACATCGTGCATTGGGATTGTACTTGGGAGAGGTAACATTGGGATTCTGAGGAGCCTCTCTCAGGGTAATAAGTTCAGCCTTCAACAAGTGTTGCAATGCCTGAGCCATTGACATGTTGATCTTCGTGAACTGTCTTCTAGCCCTCTGTTGGTTGCCTTGAGGCTGCTCTGTTGTTGCAGGAGTTGGATTTGAAATATGAACTGCACTAACAGACTGATGCCTTCTGTTACGATCAGGTTGACCATAAACAGCATTGGATTCCTTCTTCCCAGTGGGAGGCTTCTTTGCAACACCTGATGAAGAAGTGCCCACTTGGATCTTACCACTCTTGATACCATTCTCTACTCGCTCTCCTGTCATGATCAACTCAGTGAAGCCAGATGATGAGCTTCCAATGAGATGACTGTAAAACGGACCATTCAGTGTACACATGAACATATCAACCAGTTCCCTGTCAGTCAAAGGGGGTTGAACTCTTCCAGCTAAATCTCTCCACTTCTGAGCATACTCTTTAAAACTCTCTTTGGCACCCATAGACATGCTCTGAAGCTGCATGCGAGTGGGGGCTAAGTCAGCATTGTATTGGTACTGCTTATAGAAAGCCTCAGCAAGATCATTCCAATCTCTGATGTTGACACTCTCCAACTGATAATACCACTCCAGCTGAGCTCCAGATAAGCTCTCTTGAAAGAAATGGATCCACAACTTCTTATCAGCAGTGTGGGGTTGAATTCTTCTGACATAAGACCTCAAATGCAGCTTGGGACAAGAGACCCCATCATAAACAACAAATGTAGGAACTTTGAACCCAATGGGTATGACTACCCCAGATATCAAACTCAAATCCTCAAAATCCAGCCCAGATGATTTCTGTAATTCCATAGCATCCATTCTATCCACCAGCATCTTGAATTTGTCTTCATTAGGCTCATGGTAGTAATTAGCCTCAGAATCAGAGTCCCCCATAGTGTTGTGGAGACTGCCTCTCTCTTTCTCAGATTCTTCAGATTCATAGTCTTCAACCTCTTCCTTGGTCTTGACAGGACCTTTGAACCTTCTTCCCATGTTGAGCAACCCAGCAGACCTTCTAGTCTTCTTAGTCTTCTTGGCCAGCAGTGCCTTCAAATCATCTTGCCCCTTGGACAGGTTCAAGATCAGCTCCTGGAACTGTGCATTCTGTGCCTGAAGATCCTTAACTGATTGTTCAAGAGCCATTGCTGAAATAAACAGCGAGAAGATGAGAAACCTGTGCACAATTATGAACCTGTGATGCAATGAAATGATATGGGAATGCATATGCAATGTTTTCAAGGACCGCAGGATTTAAATTTGCTTAGACAAACAAGAAAGTAACTTTTTATTAGTAATAACTTGTTTTGCCTTTTAGGCTTACAAAAATGAAATGAAATAAGTACAAAAGATGGGGTTTTAAGTCTCCCATGGACGTTTCCTCTTTGTATTGAGGTATGAATTGAGGTTTCGTTCCTCGTGAAGTAGCTTGGTTAGCTCTAGGATCCTTGCTTGGCTTGCTTTGTAATGAGCCTCGAAAGTATCCCTTTGCTCCTTCAGTTGTATCCATGATCTCTGCAAATCTTCCTTATCAGTAGGCATGTCTGGGTGAAGGATGGTATAAGCAGTGTCTCCTTCAGCAACAGGTTCCATGGTAACTGGTAGGATGGCAGGATATGGCATCATGAGTGTCTGAGCACGAGATCGTACCCATCTGAGATAAGTCTCCATAGGAATAGTGTACTTAGGTTCCAGTGTCTTGCTGTCAATCCTGTTTACCTTTCCCCAAGCTCGTATGAATCTCTGACGGTAACCCTGAAGATCGTTGTCGTAATCAAATACAATGCCCTGAATCAACATGTCATGTGGACCATCACTTCGGGCGTAACCAAACTGTCGTAAAGCTAGAGAGGGGTTGTAGGTGATGCCTCCTCTTATGCCTAGAAGTGGCACATTAGGAAACTCCCCACAACGGTCAATGATGGTGACATTCTCCATAGATCTGGAGCACCAATGGATATCTGAGTGAGAAAGTGACATGATCCTCTTGGACCATCTGAACCCTTGCTCATTCTTCATTACTGAGCGAGGAAGGTGAGAAATAAACCACCTAGAAAGTAAAGGTATGCAGCACATCAAAGTTCCTCTTGCCCTTGTAGTACGGGTGTGAAGAGAATGTAGGATGTCTCCAAGCAATGTAGGCACTGGATTGTGACTCAGGAAAATGTTGATGGCATGGACATCTATGAACTGATCTGGATTGGGGAACAACACTAAGCCATATATCAGCAAGGCTAAGATCTCCTCAAAAGCATCATAGCTCAGGGCCTTCAAGAACATTTGAGCTTTATCCACTAATACCTTGGCAAGAATACCCTTAACTCCACTTCTCGTCTCTAGAACAATGTCAGACTTCTTCAGATGTAGAGCTGCAGCAATAACTTCAGGTTTAGGCTCTCTTTCCAAGCCTGTGAATGGTTTCTGATCAAGAACAGGTATACCCAGAAGTTTAGAGAACTCCTCCATGGTTGGAACCAGCTGGTAGTCAGGGAATGTAAAACAGTGGTGCTTAGGGTCAAAGAACTGAAACAGGACACTCATCATGTCTTCATTGAACCCTGAAGTAACTAGATCCAATAGGTGACCATGTCTCTGGTTGAACTGGGAATGATCAGGCACTTGGGAAACCAACTCTTTGAGCTTGGGAGGTATCCCTACAAAGTTGATCCTTATGGTGTTCCTACGAGTAGAAGCCATGACCTGCAACAAAGAACAAAGATAAATCCTTTGGTCCTTGAAATGGTTAGGGAAAATGATATGCTCATGATGCATGATGATGTCATGATGTTATGCTCAATCACAAACATGTGGCACACACAAACAAGTCACACCATAGCCCTAGGTTTAAAGGCTTGCATGAGGTTTAAGGTAAGTACCCTCCCCTGAAGTTAGATGGTTCATCCTGTCCTACAAAAGTAACCAGGTTCTAAGGGATCTCAATATCATTGATCCTTCACAAGGGTGGTTGTTCAGTAGGCAACTTACTTGCCAACCAAAACCCTCCAAGTTTAGAATCTCAATGAGCGTAGTATCGAGTGTCAACCAACTTCAGTCTGCACCAAAGCCGGTTACCTCACTACTTTCTAAAGGCCAAGATGAGTTAACTAGGGTTCTAAAAGTCAGTTAGTGCATTGACAACATATGGCAGCCTCATATTATCCTCAACTTGACTTAAGGAACATAAGCACCAACCAAGAAGTCGCACTAACTATGGCCACCAGATCAACCGTATCGATATACGTCGTACAGTTTCCTTGGTCTATTGCCATTTACCTAAGGTACACTAGATCCGGGTTAGGACCTTTCACACATAAGAGCACCCCAACAAGATAATATAAAGCAAACAAAGCAAACAATTTAAAGTGATCTTAATTCCTAAGGGTACCCCTCTTAAATAAAAATCCCCAGCAGAGTCGCCAGTTCTGTAACACGGTGGGAGAACTGACTTTAAGTAATGTTGCGGATAGCAAGAGTCGCCACCGACTTTTATTTTATCCAAAAGGAAAGGTTATAAAAGAACAGGAAAGACCTTAGAGATATTTTTGGGTCCGGGGGGTAGGTTATGAAAAGGGAAGGTGTTAGCACCCTTTTCATCCATGGTTATCCATGGGCTCTTAGGTACTTAAGCTCACTTTAAATTGTTTTTGAAAATGTAGTGTGTGAATAGAAAAATTTTCAGAATAGTTTAATAATAATCCATGTACGGATGTGTAAAAAAACTTGTTTGAAAATTTATTTGAAAATGTTAAGTGTTTGAAAAATTTTTGAAGTGAGCAAGTACATAAGAGGAACCTACCCTAATGTTTAAAGTCTTTCTTGTTCTTTTTCCTTTCCTTGGTAAGACTATCCCTACTATTAAGGAGTAGGTAGTATTTACCTTGGATGTTAAGGGACATATGAGGGGCATTTTGATTTTGAAGGCCATTGTGGGGTGTAATAAGCACATAGGAGGGACTATCATCATTTTTTCAAAGGGACTCGATTCGTAAAGGCAACCATAAGGGACTTGATGATTTTCTTTTAAGGGACTTGCTTTATACACCCCACTTGACCATTATTCGTAGGCAACTTGAGGGATAACCTTAGGAAGTGAGACGGCGATTAAAATCGACTTACGTGTGTGTGAGTGTTTATTTTAATTATCTTATGATTAAAATTATCTAAATTTATTTTAATATAACATACATGTTTTACACTCCCTAATTACTAACCATAACAAAAATAATTAAATAATTACAAATTACATCCGGGAAACAATTACAAGAAATTATAATAATAAGCCAAATATTAAGCAAAATAAATAGTAAATAAATAAACAATAAATAATAAAAATAAGGGGTTAGTAAATAATAATAAATAAGATTAGCTAAATAATGATAATAAACATAATTAAATTGTAAATGGGTTAGTGATAATAATATAATAATACTAATAATTAGAAATAATAAACAAAGTTAGAAACATAATAAAAATATAATAATAAATAATAGTATGGTTAGTAATAAAAGATTAATAAAATTGTAATAAGCAAAAATTAGTAACAATATAGTTAATAGTAATAATAGAAACCAAAAATATTATAAGGACAAAGTAATAAACAAAAAATTGACATACACCACTAAATAATTTTTAATTCATGTACTAATTATTAAATTATTTTTTAAAAAAACTTAATTATTCAATTATTTTTAAATAAACACATATTATATAAAGAGAAAAATGAATTATAAAATTTAATTTTTTATTGATTATAGATTCAATTGTTCTAAAAAAAAAAATCATAGCATAAAAAGTATTTACATCATATATGAGGAAAATTACAAAAAAGTATTAATTCTTATTAGATAAATATGCACATGGTAATTATATTATAATAAGATAATTAAGTTTTTAATAGTTAGTTAGAAAATAAATTTGGGTTTTTTAAGATTAGGGTTTTAAAAAAAATAAGGTTTAATGTACATAAAAAAAAAATCAAGATTTAGTTTATAATAATAATCTACTAAAAAAATATAAGGAAAGCTATAAATTAATTTAGATTTGAGAAAAACTATAAATTAATTTAGATTTGAGAAAAACAATATATACATACATGTGTTATTTAGAAATTTGTTTGAATTTATTTATGAAAATAATATAGGGAATAATATAAGAAAATTATAACTAAAAAATAATAAAAAAAAATGAAAATTAAGCAAAATCAGGACCTGGGATTTGAACCCAGGTCCTTTACCTGGATGGTGAGGAGAATAACCACTAGGCCATGCTGCATGTGCTGCAAGTAGAAGGAGCTTCATTCTCTTTTATGCCTTAAACCAATGAACCAGCGAAAATAATGAGAAAAATAAAAGGCCTGGGGTGGGATTTGATCCCAGGACCTTATGAATACCAGCATGCGCGCGCTACCACCCGGCTGGAAGAGCCCATCTGGCTACTGAATGGCAAGAACACTTAATATATTCAACCTCCTTTTACCCTAAAAAATAAAACAAAACAAATGCGCTTGGCCAGGAATCGAACCAAGCACCTTTCAACATACACAGGCAGAGCTTACCACCAGGACACACGCATGTGTGTGTTAACGAAACAACAAAACAACATAAAATATATTAATAAAATTTGAATTCCTGAGCGCGGCAAACTTCATCTTCTTCATTCGAATTTGCTGCGAATTTTCTTTTGACTTTTCCTGCGATTCTTCCTGCAAGTTCATAAACCCGAAACCTAGGTTTTTCAATCATCAAACAAATCATAACATTAATACAAATTTGAAGCCCAGATTAATTAAGTGAAGCTTATAGGTCACGGCCATGGTTTTATAATTCCTTGAGGTGCCCTAAACACTAAGGTCCCGAAATTGGTTTTCAAACCCTAACCATGGTGAATTCTGGTACAGTCCATAGAAATCAAATTAAATCATCCATAAAGCTTCTAAACACCATAACAAACACAAATCCAAGGTTAGTTTTCATTATCAATGCATAAACAATTCAAATCGAAAAAAATTTAAACATGAACTACATGCTTTCGGATTCTTCATATATGCATGAATTGGATGTATTTGAGGATTGCTTTCGACTCAATGATGACCAAGGAAGCTAGCCATGTCCTCGTTTTACCTTGTAGAGCCTTGGAATAGAGAATCCGAATTGCACTTTTTTGCTTGAATTTGTGAACTATGAACTCATCTTTGGCTGCTGGAAATTCGTGGCTAGGGTTATGCTTATGATCAATACTTATAGGTAAATCAATCTAGGTCAGAAAATTCAATGGTTATGTGGATAATTTGATTTAAAAAGATTGAAAAAGATGGTGTTGTAAAAGTCAAATATTTGCTCTTGAATGCTTGCTATTTTGGGATAAATTATATGATTCTTTTCTCTTTTAACTTCAATCACCCTTTAAGACTTTCTAGAATCAATCACAAGAATATATCTTCATTTTTAATATTTTATTTAAATTTAAAATGATTTTAAATATAATAAATCATAATAAATTAATTTAAAAAAATAAAAAATATGAAAATATTATGGAAATTTCGTGCATGATGTTATTGTATGGGTTGGGTCACAATTTGGCCAGCCCATTTGGAGAAAATTGCTTTTAGGCCCCCATTTTCAATATAAACCATCACAAAATTGCCCAACTTTGCAAGAGCACATCTCCCTCAATTTTAAAGCTATGAGGGTGTTCTTGGACTTTTTGGAAAGCTTGAAGAGTCCTTTAAACAACCCCATTGGTTTCAGGTCCATATCATTTACCAATCTCAAGTTATGACCTTTTGAAGTTGTTGACTTTTTGTTGACTTTTGAAATGACCTATAATGTCTTAGATCATATCTTTCAAATGAAGCATTTTTGGGCTTAACTTTCAACATCAAAGTTGTAGAGAATTCAATTTCCTTCAAAATGAGCTTTGAATGGAGACTTGGTGATGAAGTATGTGAAAGTTATGCCTAGTCAAAGTTCAGTTGACTTTTACTAAGGAAACCCTAATTTAGAAACTCCTGATTATCGATGATCTGGAATCTCCTTGATGAATCATGATCAACCCTTGATCAAATGATGAATTTTACTTCATATACTTGATGTTGGCAAAAAAATCATGAAGTTTGACTTTGGTTTGACCACAGTTGACCTCAGTTTGACTTTTTAACTGTATTGACTGATTTTGACTTATCTGATCATCTGACTGAGCAAACTTTTGAGAAAAGTCTTGAAACTTGTCATTGGGGTTCTTATACACATATAAGATGTTATGAAGCTCACTTGAGGTATTGTAAGTCCATTTAGCTTGATTAAAGTCAAAACCCTAGTTTTGGATGCACTGCTTAGGAGGTGCATTGTCTGAGGGAATTGTCAACTCCTTTGACCAATTGTGAACTTTGTGAACCTTGTGAATCTTCATAAAGTGTCTTGTGAACCTAATGGGAGGTATTGTGAAGCTTGTGAACCTTGTGAACCTCATGAAGTGGCTTTGTAGACCTCATGAACCTCAGGAGAGCTTTGTAATCATTGTGAATCTTGTGAACCTTGTGAACCCTCATAAAGTAACTTGTAGACTTCATGAACTTCATGAAAGGTCTTGTAAATGTTGAGAAGCTTGTGAACCTTGTGAACCTTCAAGAAGTGACTTGTAGACTTCATGAATCTCATGAAAGGTTATGGAAGTGTTGGAGAGCTTGTGAACCTTGTGAACCTTCAAGAAGTAACTTGTGGACTTCATGAACCTCATGAAAGGTTATGGAAATGTTGAGAAACTTGTGAACCTTGTGAACCTTCTTAGAACACAAAGTCTTGTATTGTGAGGGAAAATTTTGGGGTGCAACAATATCACTATAGCTATTTGGTAGTAACCTTGAGAACGACCTTTGTCTTGGCCCCTATATACAAATTGGTCTCTCCTTCTCTTCGTCTTTGGCCATTGCCAAAAGGATTCTTCACACCAGAAGAACCAGCATTGCTTGCATCCTGGATCTTTCCTAATTTCAGGAAATTTTCTATCCTTTATCCAACGATGACAATATCAGCAAAACCGATGGACGAGCAAGCAGCCAAACGATCTAAGTATGCACCTTGCAAGGTGCCCATAAACATGTCTGCCATTTCCCGATCGAGCAATGGAGGTTGAACCTATGCGGCCAGCTCACGCCACCTCTGAGCATACTGCTTAAAACTTTCCTTGGGTCCTTGAGACAAATTCTGCAACTGAGTGCGGTTTGGAGCCATATCAATATTGTATTGATACTGCTTGAGAAAAGCTTCATCTAAATTTTTCCAGCATCAGATAGAGACCCTGCTCAACTTCATGTACCAGCTCAATGAAGCTCCAGTTAGACTATCTTGGAAGAAATGCATCCAAAGTTTCTCGTCATCAATGTGAGCTGAGAATCTTCCAAAGTATGCATGAATGTGAGTTCTAGGGAACGTGTTGCCGTTGTACTTGTCAAATGATGGCACCTTGAACTTGGGAGAGATTCTGACTCCTGGAACTAACCCAAGACTGGTTACATCGGTGCCCAGGGAATTCTGACATTCAATGGCCTTAATCTTCTCTGCCAGCTCTTCATACCTTCGATTGTTGACCTCATTCATATTACCCATATCAGCATCCAGTAGAGTGAACTGGTCTTCCTGAGTGTCTTCATTACGGGCCGCAGTCCCATTTAGATTTGGCCCTCCGTTACGGGCAGCGTTCGGATCCACATTCTCAGTCGGTGTTCCAGTATTAGCATTCCCATGGGGTTGCTCAACCATCAACCTGAGACGCTCTTGATTCTGAGCAATGTCGGTCATCATTTCCATGAACTGATCCATCCTCTGTCGGAGCTCATTGAGATCAGTCTGCATTCGTTCAGCCATTCTCACTCAGTTTCTTTTTTTTGGATACCGATGAACGCGTTGACCAGCTATATTGCCTAAAGTTGAATAAGTTAGGAAGTCTGAATACCTGTAAAAATGAAAAATATGCAAATCATGCAGTAAATGCGTATGATATGTTCATGAGGATGCGACATGCGACCCTGCAAATGAGTAAGCACGTGTTAGTGATGCAAGCATGCAAAGGATGTTATGCAATGCACTGGCATGTGATCAAAGGTCTGGCGATCACTGGTATGACGTTGGTGTTGAGAAGACAGTCATGTGCTATTGAAGAATCGTAATAACAATACCACCGAAATCCCGGATTTCAAAACCAAAGGATCATGTAGAACCTAATTATAATACTGAACAATGCTGGAAAAGTGGGTATGTTGGAAGTTTCAGGGTTCCTGCAAACCTGTAAACCCCTTCCATCTCACGGGTATGCTACACCGAGTCAACATCACGGACTCTCAAAGCCAGATAGCAATAATACGTTCACCATTTTCGAGAAATGGCTCCTGACCAAATCAGGGATCGGTTTGGCATTATATACTACCAAGGGAGGTCTCAACTGAGTACGGGGAAAACAAGCATCCCTCATAAGTCCTCAGCTTCAAGCACCTAATCGAGAAATAATAGTAAATTCATCCCGAAGGATACAATACTATCGTCATACGAACAGTTTGCCTTGACTAGGTTCCTATGAGAGAACCAGGCCATCCTATGCGAGTTCCCAGTGGGCCTTCGGATGCGAGTGGGTTTACCAACAAATGTGGTATGCCACTATCATCACTGGAGAGGGAGTTTTTCACAAAAGTTCTCAATTATCGGTCCCTTGACTGCACATAACTATCAAGGTTGTGTATTGCCCCAGAAAGATTCCAGCCTCAATACATTTCCAAGAAGGTCGCATGTCTGGGTGTGGAACTCACTACTAACAACATAGCAAGATGCCATGAAGCAAAATTGGAACCACTCTAAGTCCTAGGGTGCACTCGAACTCCGGTTACGAGCTCATCTCACAGTAACCCCATCCCACAGAAAAAATGAAACCAGCACAGTCCAGTATATGATGCATGGAAAATAAATGCTGAAAGCAGTATATAAAGATGTAAAGTAAAGCTGTAAATGAAAAGAGTGAAGCTAAACTAAAGCACACAACAACGAACAGATAAACACCCAAAGAAACAAAAACAGACAAGCGCTAGGATTGACTATACAATGGAAACTAGAGATTCTAGGTTCGATACCCAGCAGAGTCGTCAACTGTCGCTCCCGGGATTTTCATCCAAATACAAACGCGAAAGTGGCGCGGAAAAGGTAGAGTCGCCAGCCAGGCATTTTTATGCCGAAAGAATGGGAAAGGTAATGTTGCACAAACCTGAGGAAAAAGGAAAGGACAAGGTCCTACGAACCAAAGATCTGGGTTCAGGAGTCGGTTACGACCTGGGAAGGTATTAGCACCCCAGACCGTCCGCCGTACCCGACGGGATCCACGCTTGCTTGTTTGTTTCAAAGGGTGACAAAGAATAAAGCTGCTGAACAAATGAATTGCTAACTGGAATGGGAATGAAAATGAGAAAGGGAACTAGAGAAAGAACAGAAGGAAAGAGGGGGAAATGTAGGGAAAATAAATAATGTGCTCAAACGGGCCCTACCCCGCTGCCTACGTACCTTATCAGGAAAATGAGGATCATAGTCGACGTAGTTCGCCTAACTAAGGCGGGAACTATTGTTTTTTTTTTAGGATGACGCTGCTATAGCTCTAGCTCAGGTGTTACCGGCTCTGACTCGAGGGTGTTTATCGTATCGTTGTTTGAACTGCTGAGGCAAGTCGCATTCGTCCGCAAAGATTAGAAGATGAGAAGAGAAGACGCGATGTCTTTATTGGTTGTCTTTTATGAGAAGTGTTTTGGAGTTTATTGTTTGTGAAGATAGTCTCATGATTAGACTTGTACATCATGCTAGACAAGCCCACACTATTCCAAGATGGAATGAATATGAGTGCTCCATGGAATAAGGCTATGCACAAGAGACTATTTCAATCCTTTATTAAATGTCTTTTAGATTTTTTTTGAAGATGAGAGAAGAAGACTCAAATCGGAAAAGGACAAAAAACTAAGGGGGACTAAGACCAACCCTAAGTTATTTATTATATACAAAAGGAGGTCCTAACGGTTAATGAGGTTTTTTCTATTCCTAAGGAAGAAAAGGAAAAGAAAGAAGAAAAATGATGCAACTTACTTCCTAAGGAAGATAAGTTGGTCCTAACAAAGGGGAATCCTACAAACAACAAATATGGAAGGAAAAAGTGAATTAAATGCATAAAGGAAATGCATAAAACATAAAAGGATAAGGTGTAAGGAAACATACCTTTCCCTCCCTACAAAAAAAAAGATTAGTGTTGCATTTTATTAAAAATAATAAAGCAAAGTCACACCAATTAAATCCTAATAACTCTAGGACTCAAACTAAACTCTATACTAATTCTAGAGAACTAAAAAAATGCTAAAACAAAAATTCAACACCTACTACATCCCCTAAAGTAATAACAGCTACAAAAACAACGCATAACACAAGGTAAATTTCTACAGCCCACATTCAACATGTAAAGATAGGTGTAAAACAGTTACATATAACATGCAAACATAACATACAACACGTATTTTACAGCACCTATATTAACAAACAGCAATGAAAACATGGGGCAGATTTGATCATTTTTATTTATGTGCATAAAGTGAATGATAAACAACACATTAATGTCAATTAAAATGGATTTACACACATCACAAAATGAACTCAAACATGTGAATTTATTTAAATCATTTATTTGATTAAAAGGAACAATGATCAACAAGAATAACCATACTTTTCCATATTGCACAAAATAAGCATTTATCATGACTTTGAACAAGTATCACTACAAGCATCAATTATTTCACATGTATGGCATAAAATTCATAATTGAACTCATGTTAAGATATGATCAATTAAGCACAAGAAACTTGCATGAACATGTTAAGTATTTAATCATTTTTGGCAAAAAATCAATCATGGCATTTAATCACTTTAGCAATCAAGCAAGAATTGACAATAATCATGAAACAAATGATTAAAGTGTAGCAAAACACATCAAGAATCAATTATAGCACATTTACACATTTAACACAAAACATGGAAAAGTGAATGGAATCATGTCGAAACGACTCGAAACAAATGAATCGGCTATTGGAAATAGACCCAAAAATTCCCTAAAATCAATACCTAAACATACATGAACCTTAGAAGCAATAGGAAGCAAGATTGAGCAAGAAAATAAGCTAAAAAACCAAAAACTAACAGCGTTAACCGGTTAACCAAACGGTTAACCCTTTAATGGACCCCAGACAACACTAAATTTTGCCAAAAACGCATGTGTTAACCGGTTAACCAAACCGTTAACCAGTTAACGCTAAATAGAAAGTGAAAAATGCTTTTGAAATAAGTGCTTTTGGCCACAATCTTCCTTCTAAACAGCCCTAACCCCCACCTAATCATGATAACACTAATTTCTACTCAATTAGGGCTTATTAAGACATGATAGAATCTATAACAAGCTACAACCTAACTTCTAATCCATCAAAAAAACCACAAATCGCAAGCAAAACGTAACGAAAACATAATCAACCATAAGTAATACGAAAAGCACTTAAAGAATGCCGAAATGGCGAGATGAAGAGAATAAATTAAAGGAAAACTGATTTTAGAACACCAACCTACCAAGCGGATAAGTGCTTCGGTAAATGTTGCAAGAATTGGAGCTTGATCGAAGAGAAAACCAAGAAAACCGTGAATCCTCAAAATAGATGCGTTCTTGATGCTTGAGCCTTCTTGCACTTCCGATAAGTCAAAATCTTCACAAAAATCAGTAGCTTCTTCTTCTACAATCCACAATTCAATGGAGGATGGAGGCTAAGCTTTAAGATCTTTAAGTTTCAATGTGAAACTTGAAGAGCTTCTTCAAAAAAGCTATGGTCAAAAGGGAAATGGAGGAAAAGTGAGAAAGAAACAGTGATTCTAAAAATTGTGAGAGAGTGAAAAATTGGGAACCAAAACTTGGGAACCTTTTTCATTGAAGTGATTAATGATTATATAGAGGCTAGGCTTGGAGCTAGGTTTGAGAATGGAGTTAGGTTTGGGAATGAAGTTAGGTTTATAGTTAGTTAGGGTTAGGGTTGGAGAGGGAATATTCCATGGAATACTCTAGAAGGTTGTAGAACATGGTAGAAGCATCCAAGGGAAAAGGAGTGGAATTGAAGTTGAAAAATAAAAGGGGAAGAAATGAAAGGAAATGGAAGGAAAATGTAGGGAAAGGTGAAATCTCCCTTTTTTGGTTGGTTAGCTTGGAAGAGGTTTGGATTATTTTTGGGATATTATTTTTCTCTTGAACTCCAATGTTTGGCAAGCCTCGATCGACCATACACCTCATGCGTATGCAAATGATGATGATTTATTTATTTTTCTAATGCAATGCAATGATATGCGGAATGATGCAAGAATGAAGCGTACACTACTCGAGGTTGGTAATAATAAAAAAGAGGGCAAATTTTGGGGTGTTACTATATCATACGTATTTATCGCACGATTCACATATTTTGCATTTTAACAGGTTATTAGGACTTCCTAACTTATTCAACTTCAGGCAATATAGTTGGTCAACGCGTCCATCGGTATCAAACAAATGGAAACTGAGTAAGAATGGCTGAATGAATGTATAATGATCTCAATGAGCTCCGACAGATAATGGATCAGTTCATGGAAATGATGACTGGCATTGCTCAGAATCAAGAGCATCTCAGGTTGATGGTTGAGCAACCCCAGGAAAATGCTAATACCGGAATACCAACTGCGAATGTGGATCCGGGCGCTGCCCGCAACGGAGGGCCAAATCCCAACAGGACTGAGGCCCATAATATGGTTTTAGAAGACAGAAAAGAAGACCAGTTCACTCTACTGGATATTGATATTTGTAATATGAATGAGGTCAACAATCAAAGGTATGAAGAGATGGCGGAGAAACTTAAGGCCATGTAATATCAGAATTCATTGGGCATCGATGTAACCAATCTTAGTTTAGTGACAGGAGTAAGAATCCCTCCTAAGTTCAAGGTGCCGTCATTTGACAAGCACAACGGTAGCACATGCCCTAGAACTCACATCTAGGCTTATTTTGGAAGGATCTTGGCTCACACAGATGACGAGAAACTTTGGATGCATTTCTTCCAAGATAGTCTATCTAGAGCTTCGTTGAGCTAATACATGAAACTAAGCAAGGTCTCTATCCGATGCTAGAAAGATTTAGCCGAAGCTTTTCTCAAGCAGTATCAATACAATATTGATATGGCTCCAAACCACACCCAGTTGCAGAACTTGTCTCAAGGACCTAAGGAAAGCTGTAGGAGTACGCCCAGAGGTGGCGTGAGCTGGCTGCACGGGTCCAACCTCCATTACCTCAATCTTTTTTATCAAATGCAATACTAACCTTTGTTTTGTAGGGAGGTTGAGGTATACTTCCTTCAACTTATTCATTTATTTTGTTTATGCATTTAATTTCCTTTACCTTTCATACTTGTGTTTGGTAGGATTTACCCCTCTTTTGTAGAATCAACCTAACTTCCTTAGGAAGTAAGTTACATTCTAATCCTCCTTTCTTCTTTTATCTCATTAGGATTAGAAAACGCACTAACCATTAGGATCTCCTTTGGTATTGAATAAAGAAACTTAGGGTTGGTCTTAGTCCCCCTTAGTTTTGTCCTTTTCCTATTTGAGTCCTCTTTCTCACCTCAAAAGATTAACACCAAAACACCTAATAAATTCTACAAACAATACACTCAAAACACTTCTCATAATTGACAATAAACAAAGACATTGTTTCTTCTCTTCTCATCTCATACTCCTTGCAGACGAATACGACTTACCTCGACAGTTCGGACAGCGATACGGTAAGCGCCCTCGAGTTAGAGCCGGCAACACCTGAGCTAGAGCTATGGTAAAGTCATCCTAAAAAACACAAAAATAGTTCCCGCCTTAGTTAGGCGAACTACGTCGACTCTGATCCTCATTTTCCCAATGAGGTACGTAGGCAGCGGGGTAGGGCTCGTGCGAGCATATTCTTTATTTTCCCTTTTCTTTCCATTTTCTTTTCCAATTCCCTTTCTCCTTTCTCATTCCAGTTCCAGTTAGAAATTTTTGCTCAACATCATCTTATTTCTCACCCTTTGAAATAGAATTACAAGCGTGGATCCCGTGGGGTACGGCGGACGGTCTGGGGTGCTAATACCTTCCCAGTTCGTAACCGACTTCCGAACCCAGATCTTTGGTTCGCAAGGCCTCGTCATTTCCTTCTTCTTTAGGTTTGTGTAGTATTACCTTTCCCGTTCCTTCGGGATAAAAATGTCTGGCTGGAGACACTACCTTTTCCGCACTACTTTCGCGTTTGTACTAGGATGAAAATCCCGGTAGCGACACATATATGGTTAAGAAATTTTTCTTAGGCGGAGCTTTAATTCTTACAACCATGGATGGTGAAGACTTCTAGTCTCCTGTCAACTCAGACACAGTTAAAAAAATACTTCACATAAAGATACCCACGGGACAAAAAACAGAATAAAGAGTCCAGAAAAAAAAGGGCATCCCGACGAGGCAAAAACAGAATAAAAGGCTCGGGCAAAGGTTAGGGATATAATTAAAAATGTACACCCGGTGAGTTGAAAATTCACATTGGACAGCGCAGGCAAAAAGGGTATCCCGGTGGTTTGTAAACCCTAAAGGGCGGTCCACACAAAAGAGGGAATAAGCGAATGGATGCAATCTGAGTTATCTATACTACATCGTCGTCTCTTTCAACCTAGAAATCTTTAAGGGATAAGAATCAGTCCAATCTTCCTCTTCAAAAAGCAAGTTCAAATGGGAGTAGTTTTGAAGACATATCGGTCATAGGAGAATTGGAAATCAGTGGAATGTTGTTCACATTACCATTAGGATACTTTCTTTTCTCAATTTACAGTGATCACCTCTTTCCAAGTGGTTGCTTCCTGATGTATCTTTGCCTATTCATATGCCCATCAATAAAGGAATTATTCAGTTAAAAAGCTTTGTCCTTGTTTTTATTTATACATGTTTTGTTTGCAAAAATGTCCAGAGTTTTTGATAAAAGAACATTGCATCTATACAAGGTGGCTTTACGAATAACATGCGAAAGGGGAAAATATTTAAAATCACTTTGAATGGGGAGCAACACCGGATGTTTGACTCATATCATATAGTACCCCAAGGCATTCGTGTACAAACTTGGTTATTGCAGGTTTTGTAGGCATGAAGAGAGAAATGTCACCAGCAGACATTCCCCAAACATACATTCCCCAAGCAGCGTCTTCTCCCCAGCGAGAGATATTGTACAACTCTTATCTCCTGCAGAAGGTGATCCCCAACATCCCTAGTAGAGTTCAGGAAGGACGCTTCCCCAACATATTCAAAGCAGGATGGTGTCCCCCAATAGAACTTCAAGATCAATTGAACAGTTCTCATCCCCAAGCGGAGTCATCATTTCATAATGAAGTATTCCTAGCGAGCAACTGATTTCTCACTTTCCCCAAAGAATTAGAATTTCCAGAAATCTTTCCTCAGCAAGAGTTTGACCAAACATCACCCCAGCCAAGTCTGAAGATGGTCATTCCCCACAGAGTTTTATGATTGAGATTCACTCATCATTGAAGTATTCCCCAGAGAAGTCGCCAATTTTTTTTGGCCAATGTGATAATTGGATGCAGATAGTTGTTTACATTTCTCAGTCAGAGTCAAGTATCATCAGAATATCTTGATGTCGTTCTTCAGCAGAATGTTAGTCAGAGTGTTCTCATTCCCTACGGACTTACAAATGGTATTATCCACCTGTAGAGGTAGCTTCCTATGGGACTTTACCTTCTCAAACTTTCAAGGCCCACATCTTTGTGGCAGACCAGTAGTCATCTGGTTCATTGTAAAAGACAACTTTTTGGGTCATAAATCCTTTGATTTTATGTTCCCATTTCCCTGGCTATGGATCCTATGATGCCATATCTTAATTACATTGCGTGTTTTTTAAATCCTATGATGTTATAATACCTTTTTCAAAGCCCACATCTCTGTGGCAAGCCAATAGTCTCCTGGTTCATTACAAAAGACAACATTGTGAAGGCCCATATCCCTATGGCAGACCAGTTTGTCCTGGTTCATTTAAAAGACTTCTTCAAGGCTCAAATGCATGTGGCAGACTAGTTAGTCCTGGTTCATATAAAAGACTTCTTCAAGGCCCATATCCATGTGGCAGACCAGTTAGTACTGGTTCATATAAAGGACTTCTTCAAGGCCCACATCTCCATGGCAAGCCAGTGATCCCCTGGTTCATTATAAAGGATAGTATCCATTTTTGATGGATTAGACCTTGAGTGGAATATATGTTTGATAGATAGATTGCACTTTTCAACAAGAGGATTTCACAATGCATCATGAACAACACTTGTTTGTTTTATAGACTTCATTGCTAAGGCCTACATTCGTGGTAGACCAATAGTCATCTGGTTTGTTATAAAAGACAATTTTCCAAGTCATAAATTTTATGATATTGTGTTCTCATGGTTGGTTTGTAGGTCATATGATATTACAATACCGTTTCAAGGACCACGTATGTGGCAGGCCCGTAGTCTACTGGTTCATTATAAAAGACATTTCTTCATTATTATCGGTTACTATTCACAACGTCAAAGTTTTCAAGCAGTGTTTTCTTTGGTCGGGTTTATATCCATTTTCTTCTTCAGCGCAGTGCAAATTTTCTGGTTATTTTGGTATTCAATCACAACTCATCTCTAACGGTCGGCAACCGATGCTCTCGTCCTTTTCAGATTAACAAGTGTTTGAATAAAGGAAGCTGTAACACCCCAAATTTTCCCTCTCATTTTCATATAATATAGCGTAGCATATAGTTTACATCTCATTGCATCTTTGCATAGAAAGACGAGGCATAACATCCATAGTTAGAGGCATAGGGCATGTGATCAATCATCCATCAAGTTATGATTCCTCAAAGACAAGATAAGAGCCAAGTTGTCTTGCAAGAAGCCTACAAGGAATCCTCATATATTATACAATCTTAAACTCATCCTTAGAACCCTAGAATGGGGTGTGGTTCATCCGGAGTTCATCAGTGCAACTTCCTCCTACACAATGAAACACTAATTAGGGTTTTTCCTCAGAGTAGTCTATCATCATAGCTTTCACCATTTCTTGTGGTCAAAGGCTTTCATATGGTATACAAGGCCTAAGGAGGAAATTTGGTTCAAAAAATCATTGAGGAACTCAGGCAATGGTTCAGTTACTTGTATTTGAAGAAAGAAGTCAACTATGTTGAAGAAAAGTCAAACATGAGATTTCTAGGGTTTTAATAATGATCATCAACTTCATGGATCTTTATTTGGTCAAGAAATAACATGATTGGTATCAATTGTCAAGAATCAGAGGTTTGCAAGAAGTTACTAAAATTGGAATTTTTCAAGTGAGAAGTTTCTATTTTTGGAAAATCTTTGCCCTAAACCTTCAACCTATTATTTCATGTTCAAAAAAGTTTCAAATGATTTTTCCTTGAACATTACAGTTGTAGATCTTGATTTTCCCTTTCCAAAAAGTATAAGAATACTATCATAGCAGTTTTAGAACTCAAGATATATTTTTTGAAGTTTAAGGTCAATTTTAGGGTTTTTGGTGCATTTTTGTTGAAATCTCATTGGTCCACTTCTTTTTGTGGGTGTCACATTTTTTAATAATATTTCAAACATTTTCTAGTGAGGCTACCCTCATCTCTTGCGTGAGCAAAAAAGAAATACATGAGCCATATTATTGCTTTTGTTCTAGTGGAAGTTATGTGGAAAAAATGGTATAAAGAGGTGGTATGTGTGTGCATGTGATTGGCTATGTAAAAGGAATCAACAACACACACCTACAACACATGCACTCCTTCAAGTATTTACCAAAAATATCATGCTTTTCTCATCAATACAAGTCACACTTTTTGCACCAAGTAAAAAAAGAAGTATCACATGAAATTTGGTTTACCATGCACCTCACCAACACTCAGCCACCACCACTTGATCATCATCAAATGTCATCATCAAATATCATGAAACCAACACAAAAAATCTCACCATAATATCACGCTCCCTCATACATTGGATTAAATTTGGAAAAAAGGAGAAGAAGAGCACACGGATTTCTCTGATTTTGTGAAATAACAAACTTGCACACCACACCCTTGCATTGACCTCACACCCTTGATGCCATAACAACTCAGTGCACGAATTTTGAAAGGGAGAAGATCATTTTTTAAGCTCACACACTCACTCTACATTCTCTCATTCTCTCTACACTCTCATATTCATTCTCATAAAGAAACTCATATCTGAATTTTTCTCCATCACAACACTCTACAAACACCTTGGAATTATTTTGAAATCTTCTTGTTCATTCCATTGCCATCTCTGGTTCATAGTGGGAGGTGGTGTTTGAAGATCAACACATTCGGTTTCTTAATTTCGCCTTTCATTTTCAAACTCTCGGCCTTTATTTGGCTCAATGGAAGCTCAAGGAAGCTTAAAGAGGCTCTGGTCTTCTTTGAATCTCAAGAAATCTCCATTCCAGGTTTGAAAATCTTAACTTATTTGCTTCATTTTTTCCTTGTTTCAGCTTATTTTTGAGTTGTTCTTACTTGATATGATGTGTGTGAAGTGAGTAGAAGCTTTGAGATGCCTTAGTTTGTGTTTTTCAGTGTTTTGATTCAAACTTGTTTCATTCGTTTCTCTCTGTGTATGGTATATTTATGAAAATGGTTGGTTAATTTGAGGTCTTTGATGTCTAAGATTCACGTTGATATGTCATTTGAGTGTTTCTGGAAAATTTTGTTGAACCCTCGTCGGCGTGTGGCCGGAGAAGACGACCGAAGTCTTCTCCGACCGGTGGCACTATTCCATTGCTCAGTTTAAACGTGGATCCTTGATTTATCTGGATCCAATGATCATAATTGTGCCACCTCATTTAAAATTCATGTGTCGTGCGTGTGGTATTTTAATTTTCATTTAATTGGTTTTGTGTGACAATGCATGATAAATATGGTGGTCCTTAGATCTGAACCATTTGCTTGTTTGACTTGTTTGGTTGACCATGGTTAAGATGTGTTATATGATAAGACTTTTAAGGACTGAGCACTGACCATTGGATTGTCATACTTTCTTTAATTGACTGGATCACACGTGTTGGATTGATTACTTTTGTATTTTAGTTGATTGCGTCAGAACCATCAGATGTATATACTTCTTGAGTTTGATTGTGGAGCCTTGGATTGTCTTACTTTGACTCTGGCATTGACTATGTTTTATGATGCGTTGGGCTTTGTTGTTTTTTACACTACTCACTTTAGGCTTGTTTCACTTATAAACCTTAATGGATTTATGTTTCCACCCCTAGCCTTTTATTCATTCTTATTTTCTTTATTTCTTTTCATTCCCTTTTTTAATTTTAAAAATTAGTAATATGTTTCTAAAAAATCAAAAAACAAATCACAAGTGTTCTTTAACTTTTTATAAAATTTATAAAAAAATTATATTTTGTTTTAATTTTATTTTTATTCTCTGAATTAATTCTCCTTTTATTTTCCGTTTAATTGTCTTATACCACGAACACCTTGTCTTCTTGATTTTATAATCTGAGTTCTATAATAGTTGTGACCCTGGTTCTTTTTTCATTGTAACAATAACATGTAGAGGCATCTTAAATATTTTTGTGCTGATTTTTAGGCCTTGTTTGATTGACTTTCAAGTTGTTGCTTTGTGCTTAAGTAAATGAAACCCTAGCCTTGTTTTGCCTAATTGTTTGAGTGCTTTGGGTTCTTATTTTTGGCTTGCAATTTTTTCTTGATGTTTATACATGTTTGAGTTCCTTTGATTCTGAGTGTCATAATTTTTGAAGCCTGTTAAGAATTTATTTGATGATTGAACTTTGAAGTGCCCAATTTGTGAATGTTTTGACCATGACTTGCTTTCTTGCTTGCTTAGGAAGGCAATACTTCCATCATTAGAGGTCTTGTTTGAGGCTTGTTAACATAATTTTTGATCTCTGGTTGTGATATGTGAACTTCATCTTTACTTGTTCTAGGCTTACCTTGTGCACCAAGTCACATCTTTCACAAGTATGAATCATGATTCACTTCACTTCACATCTTCTCCTATCAACTCCAATTGTTTGGATATCTGTCTCTATGCCTTGAATGGTGTTTGAAACTCTTGTTTAGGCACATGATTAGGATATTTAGTTTCTGACTTTCCATTATATGTTGAATTTTGACTTGCTTTCCATACTTGTTCACTTACTTCCATTTCACTTCTTCTTTAATGCCTTTTTTATTGTTTGTGAGGTTTCTCCCATTTATTTTTTATTGAGTTTGCATGAATAGTCTTAGAGGTCTTTTGTGATCATTAGTTTCTGACTTCTGTGAATTCTAATACTTAGACCTCTATTCTTTCATGTCTTGAACTTCATTTTCTTTTGTGTGAATACTTCTAACTTTTCAAGGGCTTTGGTAAGATTGGGAGGTGTGGATGATGCTTCCACATCTCAGCTTCTTCCTTCACTTCTTTTAAGCTTTCTTACTTATGTTTGTGATGTGCTTAGGCCATCAATTCTTAACTTCTTCTTCATCCCCCTTTAGGATCAACTTAACTTCTCTTAAGAAGTAAGTTGAGTCCTTTTGCTCCTTTCTTCTTATTCTTCCTTCTTTTCTTCTTTCCTTCTTCTTCATTAGGATAGAACTCAAACCGCACTAACCTAGGACTCCCATGCATGATAACACTTAGGATTGTTAGTCCCCCCTAGACTTTTTACCTTTGAGATCCTTTTGGTGCTCTCTCCTTCTCATATTCTAACAAAAACCTAAAAAACACCTAATAGTGGTTGAGTTAGTCTTGCATGTATAGACTTATTCCAAGGGGAACTTGTATTCATCCCATCTTAGGATAATACAAGCTTGTCTAACATGACGTACAAGTCTAATCATGAGATCATCCTCACACAAAAAAACCTAAAAATAATTTCTTCATTTCAAATCACAAAAATAACTAATAACTTCAATGAGTTAGTGATCTTAGGCCCTAATCTTTGGAACCAAGTCTTGGGGGTCTTCTCCTTACTTGGGTGTGCTTGTTCCTCATTCCATCTTGGAATGTAGTAATAAGTACACATTTCATGGAAAAGGCTTGAATTCACTCTCTTGTGCCAAACACCAAGAAAAGCTTCTAAAAACATTGAACAAAGAATAAATGTCTTTCCTTCGGGAATTATTTTCTCATCTCATCCACTCTCAACGTAAGAACTTGATCTTATTTATCTCTTTGAAAGACAGTAACACACTCGTGCCAGACAAGCTTGTAACACCTGAGCATTGACATAAGCAGTTCAAGCCTTAAAAAACACAAACTGTTTTCCTCCCTAGTTAGGGGAACTACGTCGACTCTGATCCTCATTTCCTGATGAGGTACGTAGGCAGTAGGGTAGGGCCTATTCGAGCACTCTTTTATTTTCCCTACATTTTCTCCCTTTCTTTTCTTTTCTGATCCAGTTTCAGTCTTTCTTTTGCAGCCGCTATCATTTCTTCACCCTTTGAAACAGTCTCTTGCAAGCGTAGATCCCGTCGGGTACGTTGGATAATCTGGGGTGCTAATACCTTCCCAAGTCGTAACCGACTCCCGAACCCAGTTTCTTTGGTTCGCAAGACCTTTGTCCTTCCTTTCTTTTCTTCGGTTTGTGCAGCATTACCTTTCCCATTCCTTTGGGATAAAAATGCCTTGCTTGCGACCTACCTTCTCCGCGCCACTTTCACGTTTGTACCAGGATGAAAATCTAGGGAGCGACACATAGTGAAGTCATCATTGTTTTGATGTAATTTCTGGGATTTTCCTCACTTCATTAAGTTCAATTCTTGGATGTTGTGATTCCCTTTTATTCGATTTCCATTCTCGGATATCCATAGTAAAATCATTAATGTCATTCTTGGATGCTTCTAATGTACTTTTCAGAACTTTTCTCACAACATTAAGTGCCATTCTTTGATGTTGTGATCATTTCTGTCCAATTTCCATTCTTTGACATCTTTGCCTCAGCTGAGCCCTGTTGCGGTCTCCAACATGTGGTGTGCTTCTTTCTCAATCGTAGTTTCATGCTCCTTATCCCCAGCGTTTATTCAATTTTTTGTATCATTTTGTTCCCTACATATTTCTTTTCTTTCATAAAATTTTCATAACATTTAATAAGTTTTCATAACATTTAATATGATTTCTTATCATTTCATATTGTTTTGTATCATTTCATTCCACTCCATTTTATGGTTTCTTAGGGCCAAAAATTGGGATTTCAAATATTTAAGTATCTTCCATCTTGACGAAACGAAGATGTCAATCTTCATATCTCTGTGTCGTACCTCGAAAAGGGAAATGGTAAATATATATAAAACCACAAAAAAGGGATAAGATAAGGTCGTCGCAGACCATTGTCTGGGTTCGGAAGTCGGTTATGTAGGGGGGAGGTATTAGCACCCCCTACATCCATCGTACTCGATGGGAACCATCGAAGCTGTCACGCGCGAAAGGATTTCTAAGCTTATGAATTAATTGCTAAACTAAGGGTTTTATTGATCCTATGGGCTCGAAAAGGATTGAGATCCTCGTGCCTACGTATTCCCTTGTGCTATGGGAAAGTCAGAGCTTCGTAGGTTGGCCTACTAAGGGTGATTGATGTTGGTTTTATAACCTTTCTTCAATGAAAAGTTTTAGGAGTCGAATTGCACTAAAGACTATAGGTAAAGGTGATTATTCCGAACCAACAAGACGAGCATCTTGCGACGAAATAATCGGAGCGAATAACGAGATGCTCATTACCCTCCTTTCTACCACTTAAGGCCGTGGCGTACAATTTTCCTCGTATTATTGAAGTGTTTTATTTCTTAATGTGCGCTTGATGTTAGATCAAGGATTTAGTTCTAAAGAGACGTTTTGGTTTTTTGAAGGTCAATTGTGAGGCACAATGTGCTCAACAAAGGTAAATGCAAGTGGAGTTTATTTGTTGGTTTGTTAGAGAGGCATGATAACACTAAATTTCACTGTATTTCTGACTCCGATTTCGCATGCATTCTTAGGTTTTATTGTTATTTTGTTATGTTATTACTTTGTTTTTCTTTATTTTCAGGTTTTCTATGTAATTGGGGCCTAAATCGAGAAAAGGAGCGAAAAAGGAGTGGAAATGGACGAAAACCAAGAAATTCAGCTTTTTACACTTACGACATCCGTCGTGGTTGGCGCCATGGGGTCTGCCATGATGTGGCCACGTCTCAAGACCAATCCACAACTGCCAAGGACCCACGACCTCCACTTTCTCCACCAGTTTACACCTATGGCGGGCGCCACAAGGCAAAAAGGCTTCCCTCCACTTTTTAGTGGAGGGGGGCATCCTGGTCTTTTCACATTTAATATTTGCCTATAAATAAGACTTTAGAATTTCGTTTTTCTTCATCTGAACTTAGTATCTCTTAGGCATATATCAGTTTTAAAGTAGTAATCACTTCACATCGGGGTGTTACTACAATCGAGTGATCGAGTCTGTATACGTCTGTGTGGTCGAGTTTTGGAGCACTCTGGGAGGAAGTTAATCCTGCCGCCATTTTAATTCCAGTTCGTATTTTATTTTTCTGCATTCGCTTTATTTTATTTACTTTCCGCATTGCTTTACTTTTATTTATTTCCTGCACTCGCTTTACTTTATTTATTTCTCGCACTCGCACTACTTTCCTTTATTATCCGCACTCGCACTACTTTTATTTACTTTCCGCACTCGCACTACTTTTATTTACTTTCCGCACTCGCACTAATTACTTTTATGAAAAATATTAAAAAGAACTTTTACTTTACCATGTCTAACTAAATCCATAAAGGTTAGAATGTAAGGATCGTAATTAAACAAGTAATTCGTACAACTGTTCGTAGAAACACTTAAGGACTATTTTAACTTTCAATATAAGTTTAATTGTTTTTAACTATTTCAAAAACAGCCAAAAGCGCTTTTTCTAGTTCATTAGGAGTTCTTAGATTAAAAAGAAAAGGGATTTTAAAACGATTTTCGGACGCGTTAAGAAGTTTAGAGTTTGGTTCGTGAGAACCTCTTTTTGCTAAGAAATCCAGGTTAAAATACTTTTCAACTTAGTTAAGATACTATATTTCTTAAAAATAGGTTTACTACTCTAACGCAGTACGCACATTTTTATCCGTGACAATAGGAGGGGTTGATTAGAGGGTACAACTCGGTTCTGAATACGCGAAAGCGACAATTCCTGTTAAATTAGTTCTTTTCAAAGTAGAAAACATTGCCCATAAGTAGTTCTATTTACAAGTATCAGATTATCAATTGATTATGTGAATTACATTCGAGCCTGTCTTTATTAATTATTTAAAATTATTATTTTATGGGATAATTATACGAAACCCCCTTGCCATTAGGGCGAGATTCGGTTTTGCCCCCCTGAAGTTTTTTTTTATCAACTTCCCCTTATAAAATCAAAAACCATATTTCACCACCCCCTTTACTTATCTACTGTTCATCATCTTCCCCAACCACTCTCCTTCATCCTCTCCTTCATCACCAAATTAGGGTTCATGAACATCATTCTCTCCTTCATCACAAATCTATGTGATTCACAGAAACAAACACTATCTTTACTCTTTCTATTTTTCCAAAACTGATTTCAATTTTTTAATACTAATGTGTGGACCATACCAAGGAAAACTTTGAAAAACCCCACCATATAGAGTTGTCAGCATGCCATTTATTTTCTTCGGTTTTCATTTCACTACTTGTACATCAATTCTTCCTTTCTTTCCTCCTAAAACGCATATAAACATCCCAAAACAACCCATTCCATTTCATATCTTTTTTTCTCTCTTCTACTTCTTCTTCTTCTCTCTCAGTTTCTGAATCATCATGGCCGTTGAGGCTCGCCATCTTCACCTCTTTTCCCCTCAACTCATTACCAACAGGTACATAATATAATATAACCACATGCTCTCTTCTTTTAATCTCTATTATAACTTATCAGATTTTAATTTTCTATGTTTTGTTTTCTGCAGAGAAATGATGAACCCGGTTGAAACTAACGTGAATAACATCTACAACAACATGGGTTATTCCTCTGTTCCTCCGTCTTCTATTAAAACCGCTGCGACGGAGGCTCTTATTCTACCGCCGTACAACTCTATAACCGCTGATTCGTTACCTCAGAAAACTGCTATGAACTCTGATAGTGGTCTCACTTATAACATTCCCTTGAGGCTGATTCAAGCTATTGACATGAGTGTGACAAAGAGATTAAAGGCAAAAGAAGAAGAAATCGAGAAAATTGCTAGAACTAATTGGGCTTTAGAAGAAAGAGTTAAGTCACTTTGCATGGAGAATCAAATATGGCGTGATTTGGCTCAAAGAAATGAAGCCACAATCAATGCTCTGCGTTCCAATCTCGAACAGCTTCTTGCGCAACGCGTCGGAGAGGACAACGGAGATACTATTTCTCCGGTCGGTCGGCACGCTGCTCTCATCGACGACGCTGAATCTTGTTGTGATAGCAATGAGAGTATCAACGATGAAGAAAATGTTGTGGAATGGCGAAATATAGGGGAGAATGATGTTCATGAACCCTAATTTGGTGATGAAGGAGAGGATGAAGGAGAGTGGTTGGGGAAGATGATGAACAGTAGATAAGTAAAAGTAAGTAAAAGGGGGTGGTGAAATATGGTTTTTGATTTTATAAGGGGGAGTTGATAAAAAAAAAACTTCAGGGGGGCAAAACCGAATCTCGCCCTAATGGCAAGGGGGTTTCGTATAATTATCCCTTATTTTATTTACCATTGCTCACTCCTTAAAACCATTATATTCAGTTGCCTTAGATACACACCATACAACAGGTACGATAGATTGACACTTGGTCTCTGTGGATTCGACAATCTTTTATATTACTCTGACGTGTTCGTACACTTGCGAAAAACACGCATCAAGTTTTTGGCGCTGTTGCCGGGGACCAATTTCGTCAAATTTCATACCCTGTAGTTATACCTTTTAGACTAAGGTTGTTACCTGCCGGTCAATGCGAAAGACTCGTAGTGCCGGAACCTTAGTAGACCATCTAGCTGAACCTGAACGTTACGCTCGCGCACGTTTGTTTTTCCATAGGAATAGGAGAGCTATGGCCGAAGATCAAAAACGAAGACCTCTTAAGGACTTCGCCCAACCATCAAACGAGGAACCTATTTCCAGTATAGTAAACCCCGCTATCCCAGCCAATAATATTGAACTTAAACCATCCCTGCTGCAATTAGTGCAACATAGACAATTTGCAGGTCTTGCTACTGAGAACCCAAACCAACATTTAAAAAACTTTCTCCAGTTAGCGGACACCTTTAAAACCAATGGAGCTCCTCCTGAGGCAATCCGCTTAAGATTATTTCCCTTTTCCCTAAAAGATAAAGCTCTATCGTGGTTAGATTCCCTTCCACCCAATTCCATAACAACTTGGGAAGACCTTAGAATATTTTTTCTTGCTTGATATTTTACCCCAAGTAAGACCGCTCTTCTTCGAAACCTAATAACCAGATTTACCCAACACCAAGGAGAATCGTTGTTCGAAGCCTGAGAGAGATATAAAGAGCTATTAAGAGCATGCCCACATCATGGCTTAGAGAATTGGCTAATCATTCAAACCTTCTATAATGGACTTCATTATAACACTAAGATGACCATCGACGCTGCCGCTGGTGGCGCACTGATGAACAAACCTTACCCTGAAGCTAGTGCCCTTATCGAAGATATGGCCCAAAACCATCAATCATGGGGAGTAGAACGAGCAACAGTGGAAAAGAAGGAATCCCAAGGAGGAATACATGAGCTAAGCTCTATGGACATGATGCAAGCTAAAATGGACGCGTTGGCCCTGAGAGTCGAACATATGTGTACAACCCCGAATACTGTAGCTGCAGTTTCGCCGAATTGTGAGATATGTGGGACGCAAGGACACCAATCTGCCGAATGCAAAATGAGACCAACCATGAGCAAGTGAACTACACCCAAGGGAACCCATTTTCAAACACATACAACCCTGGATGGAGGAATCACCCAAACTTCTCCTATAAAAATAATAACCCTATCCAAAATACCGCACCTCCGAGACAACAAGGTTACCAAGCCCCAAGAACAAATCAATCTATGCAACCTGTACCACCAAGTTCGAGCCTTGAGAAAATTGTGGAAACTTTTATCACCGCTCAAACACAACAAAACAAATAGTTCATGAACCAAAACGTCCATGTTAACGAACTAATTACCCAGTTAGGAACCAAGGTTGACCAAATTATTACTCATAATAAGATGCTTGAAACCCAAATCTCTCAGGTAGCTTTAAAACAAGCCCCTCAAACTACACCTGGAGGACAGTTCCCTAGACAACCTCAACAAAACCCGAAAAGGCAAGCAAATGCCATTACTCTACAAAGTGGAACCGCTTATAAGGAATCTTCAAACCCTAGATTAAGTGATCCCGAAAAACAAAACATATGTACCACCACCTCCATACAAACCACCAATACCATACCCTCAAAGACTAAAGAAAACCCAAATCGATAATCAGTATCAAAAATTCGTTAAGGTTATAGAAAAACTTCACGTAGAAATCCCTTTTACAGAAGCTATCACCCAAATACCTTCTTACGCTAAGTTTCTCAAAGACATACTTAAAAATAAACATAGACTTTAAGATCTGAAACCCGTGGAATGTGATTCTATTTCCTAAAATAGGTTAGCAAAGAAAGATAAAGATCCCGGAAAGTTTTCCATTCCTTGTATCTTGGGGAATCATGTCATCAAAAAAGCTTTTCTAGACTTAGGAGCTAGTGTGAGCCTAATGCCTTTAGCAGTTTATGAGAGATTAAACTTAGGAGAATTACAACCTACTAAGATGTCACTTCAATTAGCCGATAGATCCGTTAAATACCCTATAGGCATACTTGAAGACGTCCCTGTTAGGATAAGTCAGTTGTTTATACCTACTGATTTTGTTGTCATGGACATTAAAGAAGATGACGACATACCAATCCTCCTAGGTAGACCGTTCTTATCAACCTCCGGAGCCGTAATAGATGTTAAAAAAGGGAAACTAACCTTTGAGGTAGGTGACGAGAAGATAGAATTTGTACTCTCGAAATATCTTATGGCACCTGTAATAGGAGATGCTTGTTATGCCTTAGATATCATTGATGAGTGCATTAGGGAATTAGAACAAGAGGAAGAAATTGAATCTATAAAATTGCCATCAACCCTTATTTGGGAAGATGACAATTATAAAAAACCCTACATTGATGATAACCTTCACGAATGTTTATCTCTTACCCCAGATCCTATGTCTTGCCCTATGAAACCAACAATAAAACTTAAGGAACTACCTAAGAACCTGAGATATGAATTTCTTGATGAAGAAATGAACCGTCCAGTTATAGTCAGTGCTACCTTGGACCAAGAGGAAACAAACCAATTATTAGATTTTTTACGAAGGTACCCCTCAGCCTTAGGATATAAGATCTTAGATCTAAAAGGAATAAGCCCGTCCGTATGCATGCATCGGATTTTGCTTGAAGAAGATTCAAAACCCTCCAGAGAGCACCAACGAAGAATAAATCCTATGATGAGTGAAGTAGTTAAGACTCAAGTTCTTAAGTTACTAGAGGCAGGTATAATATATCAGATCTCAGACAGTAAATGGGTGAGTCCTGTGCATGTAGTACCCAAAAAGGGAGGCATCACAGTTGTGCAAAATGAGAAGGGCGGACATGTAGCAAAAAGAACCGATGGAGGTTGGCGTATGTGCATAGATTATAGAAAATTAAATAAAGCAACTAGGAAGGACCATTTCCCATTACCATTCATAGACCAATTGTTGGAGCGCCTAGCCAGACACTCTTACTTTTGTTACCTAGATGGATATTCAGGATTCTTCCAAATACCTATTCACCCCAAAGATCAAGAAAAAACTACCTTTACATGCCCTGTTGGAACTTTTGCCTACAGAAGAATGACTTTTGGACTCTGTAATGCCCCTGCCACTTTCCAACGCTGCATGACGTCTATCTTTGCAGACTATTTAGATGGAATCATGGAAGTATTTATGGACGATTTCTCCGTTTGTGGATCTGATTTCAAAAATTGTCTTATCAACCTTGAGAAAATCCTGGAAAGATGTGTGGAGGTAAACCTTGTGCTAAATTGGGAAAAATGTCATTTCATGGTCACCGAAGGGATTGTTTTAGGGCATATAGTTTCCGAAAAAGGTATAGAGGTAGACAAAGCTAAAATAGAAGTCATAGAGAATCTAAAACCTCCGAAGACTATCAGGGAGATAAGAAGTTTTCTTGGACATGCCGGATTTTACCGACGTTTTATCAAGGACTTCTCTAAAATAACAAAGCCCTTAACTGGTCTTTTAATGAAAGATGCTGAATTCATCTTCGATAAAAAATGTATTGAAGTATTTAATCTTCTGAAGCAAGCTCTGATTTCAACACTTATAATGAAACCCCCTGATTGGTCAGAACCGTTTGAGATAATGTGTGACGCTAGTGACTATGCTGTAGGAGCCGTTCTAGGTCAGAGAAAAGATAAAAAGTTACACGTAATTTACTATGCCAGTAGAACCCTAGGCGCTGCACAGCTTAACTACGCAACAATCGAAAAAGAGCTCCTAGCTGTAGTTTTTGCCATAGACAAATTTAGATCTTATCTAGTAGGAGCCAAAATTATAGTTTACACTGACCATGCTGCCATTCGTTACTTACTAAGTAAAAAGGATGCCAAATCTAGGTTACTTCAATGGATTTTATTACTGCAAGAGTTTGATTTATATATCAGTGATAAGAAAGGCACATATAATGTAGTAGCTGATCACCTTTCTAGGCTAGAATACCTGAAACCTGACTCAGTGCCCATAAATGACGATTTTTCCTATGATAGACTGATAGCCCAACTAGAAACTATTGAAGATGATAACCCAGACCCACATGAGCATTCTCATAAATCCTTAGCTATAAGTAATGTACCTTGGTATGCAGACTTTGTTAATTACCTAGCAGCCGACATCATACCCCCCGATCTAAATTACCACCGGAAGAAGAAGTTCTACCGTGATGTGAGAAACTTCTATTGGGACGAAACATTTCTTTTCAAGAGAGGTAAATATGGCATTTTCCGCAGTTGCGTTCCAGAAGAAGAGGTACATAATATAATTGAGCATTGTTACTCTGCACCCTATGGTGGACATGCAAGCACATCTAAGACCTACGCCAAGATTCTTCAAGCTGGCCTATTTTGGCCTACCATGTGGCATGATGTCCATGCTTTCATTGTCAAATGTGACAGATGCCAACGTACAGGAAATATTTCAAGACGTAATGAAATACCTCTAAGAAATATCCAAGAAGTAGAACTCTTCGACGTATGGGGTATAGACTTTATGGGACCGTTCCCACCATCTTTAGTAAATCAGTACATCTTAGTAGCTGTTGACTACGTGTCTAAATGGATTGAAGTTATCGCCGCACCCACGAATGACACCAGAGTAGTCATCAAATTGTTTAAAAACTATATATTTCCCAG
Organism: Lathyrus aphaca; assembly: GCA_963966055.1. NCBI lineage: Eukaryota > Viridiplantae > Streptophyta > Magnoliopsida > Fabales > Fabaceae > Lathyrus > Lathyrus aphaca. The sequence continues at coordinate 201,948,882 of OZ014523.1, read as the reverse complement.
GTTTGGAACCCCCCTTTTAGTCAATTGTGATGGAGGATCACACTCCATATCGATAATATTTGATAAACTTTTAAGCAAGTATGGAGTTAAGCATAGAGTAGCAACACCATACAACCCACAGACTAATGGACAAGTGGAAGTATCTAATAAGGAGATCAAACAAATTCTTGAGAAGACTGTCTCTATTTCTAGAAAAGATTGGTCGCAGAAACTTCAAGAAGCATTATGAGCCTATAGAACCGCTTTCAAAACCCCTATAGGAACAACCCCTTATCAACTGGTCTATGGAAAATCATGTCACTTACCTTTTGAGTATGAGCATAAGGCCTATTGGGCCATCAAAACTTCGAATTTGGATTACCTAACTGCTGGTGAAAAACGTATCCTTGATATCCACAAATTAGAAGAGCTCAGACAATCTGCCTACGAAAATGCCATCATATACAAAGAAAGAACAAAAGCTTGGCATGACAAAAGAATCATAAGAAAAGACTTAAAAATAGGCGATCTTGTTCTTCTGTTCAATTCTAGGTTACGACTTTTTCCAGGGAAGCTTCGTTCGAGATGGACTGGCCCTTTTGAAGTTTCTAAGATTCTAAGATCTGGTGCTATTGAAATCAAGAACCAAACATGTAAACCGTTCATCGTCAATGGACATAGGTTGAAGCCCTACAAAGGAGGTGACATCCTAACAATGTACACCTGCCATACTCTGAGTGATCAACCATATCCTTCGAATGATGTATAAAATCTAGTCGTCGAGCTAATGACGTTAAACAAGCGCTGCATGGGAGGCAACCCATGGTTTTCTTATCTTACTTAATTTTATTTATTTTTACTTTATTTTAATTTGTTTACTTTATTATTCTGTCAGGACTAATGATTGAATGTTTTATGTGATTTCAGGACTTGTTTGCTAACCTTGTGCAGAATGCAGAACCCCGATGACATGCACGTGGCCTTTAGAGACGACGCACAGAGAGAGCGTTACTATGTCCACATGAGACGCCCTATGGCACCTACCAGGTACCCAGACCAAGATTGCATGGATGCCTTGGGGATAGAGCCAAGTGTCAGATTCTTATGCCACCAACTCTAGTGGGACCAGTTCGACGATATGAACAACACTTATAGGAACTTGACTCTAGAGTTCCTCATCTCGTTTGACTATGATCCTTGGGCTGGACCCGATGGACATGCTGTTTTCATGTTGTTCAGGACTGACTACTCCTTCTCTCACAAAGAGTTTTGTGATTTACTAGGGTTTCAGACTACTCCTGATGCTATTCCAGACTCACTGATGGGGTATTTTATGAGCAGAGAAGTGGAAATTTTTTGGAGTAACATCTCAGGTGGAGGGAGCCAAGATCCTTCCACTCAGGTTTCTCAAGTAATCCACAACCCTGCGTTAAGGTACTTCCAGATGATTCTAGCACACTTTTTCCTCGGTTTTCCAGATACAGAGACTCTACTGAGTGAAGAGGAGATTTTCCTACTGTTTTGTGCGACTCAGTCACGCCCAGTTGCTTGTGGCAACTTCCTGTTGAAGGGCCTTGCCAGTGTCGCCAAATCATCCGTAGGCATTATACACGTCGGTGGGATTGTTACACAGATTGCTACTGCATTGGGTTTGTCTCGCAATTATTGCATCTCAGGACCTTCTGCTGCTACACCACCCTAGATGTTGACTTTTGCCTTGACAGAGGATTAATGAGGAGGGCCTCTTTTGAGCCTAACACGTTTAGATTACTGATCGACGGCGAAGTGATACATTACTTTACATTACCAGACCCGCTGATGACCAGTGTCCACGACCCTGCTAATTGGAGTTATGCTTTAGAGGGTTATGGAGAGACTGTCGAAGAGCCAAAATCACCTCCCTCCGCTGAGTACACTCCTACACCTCTTTCTCCCCGAATCACTGTTATGTCTAACAATATGTCTTTGCAGCCGCCTGATCTACAGACCCAGATTTACGAGCTCCGCAAGGAGACTGTCCTGCTCAAGCAGGAAGTAGTGGACTTGGCATTACAGATCGAGGTATCTGATCTCACTCATGCCTCATAGGCCGATTCTCTATATCAGGAGATTGAAGAGCTTCGGAGGGAGATAGCTGAGATTCGTGGATTGAACCAGGAAGAGAGGCCTACCACATGATTTGTTTTACACTGACGTTATTACCCTATTATTTAATTTCTTTTTCATGCTTTATTTTAATTCTCGCATCTCCAGACATATTTTATATTATCGCATCTACTACATTATTTTTCATATACTTTGATTTTATCTTATATATTATTTCATGCACTAATCCCATTTTTTCTCTTTTCTTTTGTTTTATTTTATTTTATTTTATGTCGAATAAAGAAAAAAATATATATAACAGGAGTGATTGTTTTTGGAGGACTTGTTACGTCTATTACTCGGGCTCTTGACCTGAACAATGAGATAGCTACACTTGAACCACTACCTCCTCGCACAATTAATTTAAAATTTCTAAAAGACATGAAATTGTGCCGAACGAGGAGAGCAGGTGGTTATGAGTTGATGGTTCATGGGGTAGCTATCCCATCTGTTGTTTTACCTTGCAGTAGACATACCGATGTACGTAATGAAAGGAACTGGACCTATGATCTGAATGCTCCACCTGTTTTGGGTCCACTTCCTCCTAATATTCCTGATGGGGAGGCACATGACACTGATGAAGAATATGATCAGAGAGAACATTCTCCCGTACCTCACATGTCCCCCCATCGCCCTTCACAGTCACACACCGCACCATCTTCCTCTAACCCTGTTGTAGGTGCTGCTCCTAGATTCTATGTCACTGAGATGTGGCGTGATATGACGGTTAGAGAGGAAAGGCGAGGCAACCTACTCTCTACTATTTCACAACAACGGACGGATAACATGAGCTTCATGCAACAATCACGATCGGTTTTGGATCGTGCCTACAGTAACGTTTGTCGTGCCTTGACCGACATCACATCAGAGCAGGCCCGTCAGCGAGAAGTCAACCGCCGGAATCACCAGCTTATGGAGGCCACTCAGGGTTCCATCCTAGGTAACCTTCGAGAGGTCCGGGGTACCCAGGTTGCCTTATCAGCACGACTTGACCGGAGGGACCAGCAGCACAGTAGATCCCGTCGTTCCAGACCATCACAGTAGGACGGCGAGGGCACCAGTGCTCCTCCGCAACAGTTTTCCAGGTTACTTTCCTTATCTTATTTCGAAACATTGGGGACAATGTTCGATTTAAGTGTGGGAGGGGATTTTATTGCTTTCTGTCATTTCCCTTTCTAGTTATTTATTTGCTTTATGTTATTTTCCTTTTCAGTAAGTTATTTAGTTTAACTTTTCTTAGATAATGCATGAGTCTGACGAGTCACCAGTGTAGTGTATCTTTAGTACATCCTCATTTTTTTCCCATTTCCTTAGCCTTACCAAAAAATTTTTTAAAAGAAAACAATGTTGTTTCACATGTTTTTTTGGCTTTGAGACAGGTTTGGATTAGGATGTGGTGACTTGGGTAAACTTTTTGAAACATCAGTACCATTTTAGCACCATATACCTCTTGAATATAGGAATCACTCCTAAACCCCGCACACCATGGCCTTTATTATCGTTCAAAAATTGTCCTAAGTAGTTTATCCTAGCAGTCAGCTCCGGCCTAAGCATGCTCTACGTAGGGGGCCGATGAACATAAGTGAATGATCCAATGCTAATAAAAAAGAAAAAGGCAAACTCTGGGATAGGTGACCCTCACAAAGTCATTTAAACCGAAAAAAGAGAAGAACAAATTTTTTTGCCACAAAAAGAAAAAATTGCAGTCACCTATTGTTAGTTGGTTCAGAGGTATCTGGCACTGAACTTGGTAGGGCGGATTACGATCTGATCCCCCGTAGCTACATTTAGGAAAAATAAAACGGGTTTACACATGCTTATGTGCCAGAAACCCTATGTTTTGGATCAGAATCACTAACCGGTCACTCTACTATGAAGCATGTACGAATAACAGGCTTAATGTGATTGTGTCTGAATGAAAAGGACCCAAAACGATATGAGAAGATAGGCCTAAGTATTGTGGGATGACATGGGGTGGTTAATATAGGATTGAAGTTTGTGTCTGTGTTATTATGGTACCCTTGGTTCACTTAGTCAGTGCCTATCACTGCATCCTGACTTGAACTTAGAAGCCCTTTAGCCCAAATCACATGTGGACACCAGTTTTCTTCATTTTTGAGCTTTTAATGTTTGCTTGAGGACAAACAAAGGTCTAAGTGTGGGAGGATTTGATAACACTAAATTTCACTATATTTTTTACTCCGATTTTGCATGCATTCTTAGGTTTTATTGTAATTTTGTTATGTTATTAGTTGGTTTTTATTTATTTTCAGGTTTTCTATGTAATCTGGGCCTAAATCGAGAAAAGGAGCGAAAAAGGAGTGAAAACAGACGAAAACCAAGAAATTCAGCTTTTTACACTTACGACATCCACCGTGGCTAGCGCCATGGGGTCTGCCATGACGTGGCCACGTCTCAAGACCACTCCAGAACTTCCAAGGACCCACGATACCCACTTTCTCCAGCATTTTACACCTATGGCGAGCGCCATAGGCCTGTGGCGGGCGCCACAAGACAAAAAGGCTTCCCTCCACTAGGGGCATCCTGGTCTTTTCCCATTTAATATTTGCCTATAAATAGGACTTTAGAATTTCGTTTTTCTTCATCCAAACTTAGTATCTCTTAGGCATATATCAGTTTTAAAGTAGTAATCACTTCACATTGGGGTGTTACTACAATCGAGTGATCGAGTCTGTATACGTCTGTGTGATCGAGTTTTGGAGCACTCTGGGAGGAAGTTAATCCTGCCGCCATTTTAATTCCAGTTCGTATTTTATTTTTCCGCATTCGCTTTATTTTATGTAATTTCTGCATTGCTTTACTTTTATTTATTTCCCGCACTCACTTTACTTTATTTATTTCTCGCACTCGCATTACATTCCTTTATTATCCGCACTCGCACTACTTTTATTTACTTTCCGTACTCGCACTACTTTTATTTACTTTCCGCACTCGCACTAATTACTTTTATGAAAAATAATAAAAAGAACTTTTACTTTACCATATCTAACTAAATCCATAAAGGTTAGAATGTATGGATCGTAATTAAACCAGTAATCCGTACAACTGTTCGTAGAAACTCTTAAGGGCTATTTTAACTTTCAATATAAGTTTAATTGTTTTTAAGTATTTCAAAAACAGCCAAAAGCGCTTTTTCTAGTTCATTAGGAGTTGCTAGATTTAAAAGAAAAGGGATTTTAAAACGATTTTCGGACGCGTTAAGAAGTTTAGAGTCTGGTTCGTGAGAACCTATTTTTGCTAAGAAATCCAGGTTAAAATACTTTTCAACTTAGTTAAGATACTATATTTCTTAAAAATAGGTTTACTACTCTAACGCAGTACGCACCTTTTTATCCGTGACAATAGGAGGGGATGATTAGAGAGTACAACTCGGTTTTGAATACGCGAAAGTGACAGTTCCTGTTAAATTAGTTCTTTTCAAAGTAGAAAACATTGCCCATAAGTAGTTCTATTTACAAGTATCGGATTATCAATTGATTATGTGAATTACATTCAAGCCTGTCTTTATTAATTATTTAAAATTATTATTTTATTTACCATTGCTCACTCCTTAAAACCATTATATTCAGTTTCCTTAGATACACACCATAACAACAGGTACGATAGATTTACACTTTGTCTCTGTGGATTCGACAATCTTTTATATTAGTCTGACGTGTTCGTACACTTGCGAAAAACACACATCAAGTCACAATGCACTCGGTTTGCAAGGTAGGAAGACTTGATATGTAGATCAAGAGAGCTTGAGACTAGCTATGCAAAACAAGCACGATGCGTTGATTTGTTAAGTTGGAAAAAAAGTTGAGAAATGTGCGAAGGGTAAAGTAGTGCGGATGGCGACCAAAGAATGATCAACGTATGTGTGTGTATGAAGTGAAATGCGTATGGATATTTACTTGGCGTTGGACCAAAGATTTTATTTATCTTTGAAATGATTAGTCTTAGTGTGCGTTCGTTTTTTTACTTAGCAATTTATCGTCAAAAATGCAAAAGTAATCACACAATCAAGCATTGAACCAAATCACACGCAATAAGGATCGAGCATACACAAACATTCATCATACACACACATAAATTGATCGAAGGAAAAATAATTAATCCACTTAAATATAAATATTTGATTAGATTAATTATCAAATTAATTAATTGAATCAAATAAGACTATTAAATTAATCAATGAAAAATATAGTTTTTTTGTTTTTTTAACATTTAAAATAGAAATTAATCAAAAGAAAATTAAAAGAAATTAAAATTTAAAATAAATATTAGAATATAATGCTTTTGGGTTTTTGTTTTAAAAGAGAATATATTAGCAAATAAACTATTAAAAACACAAAAAAATAGAAATTAAAGAAAAGCATTATTGGGCTGGTTTATCAGTAAAAGGAGGTTGTAATAGAAAACAAAAAATAAAACATGGCCCAATAAAGGCCCGGACGCAAGGGGAGAGTCCACCCTAGAGTTCAAGTCAACCTTTGACATCAGGATGAATCTGAGTCGTTGATCCCAGGTATAGCCAAAAAGGTTACTTCATCCAATGGTTTATGATTCATTAGTGTAATAAATAGGCAAGAAAATGAATACCGAATAAGGAAAATAATAAAAGATGTAAATAAGACCTAGCATAGAAGCATCATCGGTCAGTACACTAAGGGCCATTGGAACTCTCAAGTGGACAACACAAAAACCTATGCATTTGGGAAGGCAACAAGTGTATCTTGGGAATTGGACCAATAATGAAAACCAACAGCCATTATCTGGCTTTTTCACGGGGCAAATTGTTAAGCCAACACATCCATGATCTTTTGAAATTCGAAGTGTATACTCCGACAGTCCAAGTTAAATAACATAAAATAAATTTGAACATTTAAAATCAATACATTGGGTAGTGTGAAGCAATGATTTTCTTAGCTCTTCTCTTTAAAGGCATCAAACAAGCACAATATTCATAATCCATTTTTCAAAGCAAAATAAAAAAATAAAAAGAACCGTTTATTCTCAGAGCATTTCCCTATTTCTCTCTACTTCAACTCCGATGGGTTTCTTTTCACAAAGAATACCTCAACTTCATCGCATCATCACTATCAATAAATATTCAAAAATCCTTCAAAGAAACGAACCAGGATTTCTCAACATCAACACCAAACCTCTTTCTCAATACATAGTTGAGCTTCTTTCAACAAGAAGAACACCAACCTCATCGTAAATCATCGAAGCAACCCAAAAAGCGTAGAAAGCCCACCAGCCAACAAACCCGAACCCCAATCAAACCCTAAACCCCAATTTAATATGTTCAGTTGGTATTTACATCAATACAAGGTGGATTCGGGTGATTTAGAGAAAATAAGAGCTACCTCAACAAAAGGAACGTGTTCTGAGTTTGCTCAACGATATGATTTCGCGTCCTTTTGACTTCAATCTTCTTCTTCTTACTTTCAGATTCTTTGTTTGTGTGTCGTTGCTTATAGTTGTTGTGCACCGTGAATGGTTTTACTTATCAAATATAGAGCTTCGATTTGAAGTTCTAAATGGTCCTAGAATGAGAGCTTTGAGTGTTTTTTTTCTGGGGATATTTTCATAGAGTTTTGAAGCGTTTTTTTCATCTTATTTTCTTTGGTGGCTAGGTTTTTTGCACGTATGTGTTAGCCTTTTGCCAATGATTGAAGAATCCTTTTGTAGAAGAACATCAGGGTGCTTTTGTACGTGAGAGTGAGGTTGAGAATCATGTGAGGTCTGCCTTGTATGCGTGAGAGGAACGTGAGCTGGCTTTTTATGAGCTGATATTTTTCAATGCCGTTAGAAGGAATTTCCACACTCAGATATTGTGTGGGGACCCTTTTGGTGAGTCACAAACTTGTTTTGTTTGTAGTAGCCTTCCATAAGAAATGCAATTGCCTTCCTTGTGAATTTTATCACGTGAGAGTTGGATATTTGATTACAAATTTTTACTGCTTGTGGATTGTGGACATGTTTACTTTACTACTATCAAAATACTCATTTTCACTGCTGTAAAAATACGAGTCTTTCGTTTCCTTCTTGTGCATAGACTTTTGCTTTTGTTCTCAACTTTCAATATTTCTAACCACATATGTTCATCTGATTTCATATACCTCTTGATGAAATTTGATGCCATGTGAGGAATAATAATGGAGTGGTTTTTTGAAGATGGAAAAATGAGACAAGTGATGATGATTGCAGCAACTGAAGGGTAGGCCCTGTTTGTTCTTTATGTGATAGGAACTCAAACATAGTTTGCTTTTGTAGTATGGCTTATTTCTCTTATGTTGTATCTGTTGATGCTTCTTTTTGTAGGTATGGAATATATGGTTGGCACACTGATTGAATGAAGAGAAATGAAGTCATGTAATGTGATCATTCAAACATGACCGACTTTGTGCAATGTTTAGTCTGTCACCCTTAGGCCGCCAGATTTTTGTTTAACATTTCGGAATGCGTTGGTGAGCCGATTACAACGAGGGAAAATGGAGATTGGTTGGAGCTTTGGATTTTGGGTGCTGAAGTCAGATTTTTGAAGCATGTTGAAACCTTGTCATAATATTATGGTGTGGAGGCCTGGTGTTATGTATGCTGTTGACAAACTTGTTCATTTGATTTTTTACTTTACTCAAACTTATTCTCATTGCTGCGTGAACTGAATGTTTTACTGTTTGGACTTAAACCGCATTGCTTGTCTTTGCTGCGGATACCTTGGAAGGTTTGGTGAGGGACATGGAGTGCTCGATGAGTAGCGAAGATGCTTGCGGTTTAAGATTATCGACTGAAGCTCCAGATCGATCAAATTACATGATCTAATAACAACCAAGAAGAAATTATGGATGGGATATATGATGGATATGAGGAAATTGTTGAATTGTGCTTCAAAGGTAATGCACTAAACTCTTAGTTGCACTTATGTTGAATGATAACTCCACTGCTTGTAATGGTTTTACTTGCACCTGGAAAAAAACTGATAAATCCTTTGGTTGCATTTCTGCTAAAGTTCCTGCTTTTGTGATGGTGACCATGAAGGATTATGATCCTTGGAAGAGACTTATTTGGTAAGTTCAAGTGATCTAATGTTCATTGTGTCAGAATGACTTTTTCTTAGGAATTTATGCCTTGTATTGGTTTGTATTGAAATTATGTTTCTCTTCTTTTTTCACATGTACAGTTCTTGGCTCAGAACTTGGAGGGATTGATGAGGATTTTGCAGAAAAATCATGCCCTTAGCTTGAAGTTGCTTGCGTAATCGGTTTATCATTTGATTCAGGTCGAAGAATGCAACAAGGATTTTAAAATCTTCAGTCTCATTGTGCATGTGTTCTTGTAATTTTGATAGATGTAGGATCAAAAATGTGATTTTATATCTGCTATTTTGAATTAGATACACTGAATTGTGATACTGTTTGTGAAATGGCTTGTTTGGCTGAACACTAGAATGAATAGATTCTTATTTTTTAAGCTTTGATGAGTATTTGAGTGCCCTTTTGGAATACTGCTTAGGATTTGAGTCTCATCGCATATTCTTTGTGTAAAATAAAACCTTATGTATTTTGAATTCTAAGGTATAGAGTTCTTGTAACTTGTGTTTTGTAACATGGCTCAAAATTCTAAATCATTGGAACCTGGTCAATTGGTATATCATTTGGTTCCCTGAATTATAGCTTGCTTTGCCTTTTGATGTAGAAAATCAATGACTTCAGCGTAAAAAAAAACAAAACCATCTCTCACAATTCAGATTTGAACTTTCCATGCATAAAATTGGTCAAAATAAATTTGCAATTGCTACCTAGCCAGAACATAGGGTGGCCACATTACGGATTGGCCCTGATATCTAGTGACAAATTAAATCTTTTGGGGATTTGAAGCATTAATAACTAATTAGCCTTCTCCCCTTGAATACCATTAGACAAAATAATTTCAAATGAACCAATTGAAATATGGATTTCAATGCATTTCACAATGAAGCACTTGAATACCATTAGACCAATAATCATCAACCATGAAGCACTTGATCCGGTACAACATGTAAACCGAACAATGGAGAACCCTTCTTGTTTAACTGTGATTAAGTCGAACCCATCAATTTCCACACACCAAACTTGGTAGCCTTGCCTAAACTTTTGTAGTCAATTCGCACAACCTAAGCTTAAACAACCAATGAAAGAACAACACGTATTTTGGATTTTGCATAGTGGGTTAGTAAACATAAAAACAAAAATGAATGTAAAATTATATGGGTAGGAAAAATTTGGGGTATGACATATGCCCCTAACTAATTGCCTTGGACCCGAGAAAGTGAACCGTTGAATGGCGTTTAATTTTTAGGGTTAAAGTCAATTAGATATAAACAGACCCCAAAGTTTGTCGAACAAATTGTAAAATTCAATGCAATAATAAGAAATATGAGGATGGGATGACAATTTGCAAAAATATATGAGATTCTTTGAATTATCAAAGCAGTATCTCAATTTACTGAATAATAATTTTCGAGTCACACGAAGCAGTCCCTTATGAATTAAGGTTCTTCGGGGACAATAGGACAATTTCTTAACATGAGATTCTCTAGTCCAAGCAAAGCAAAACCTTAACAATTAAGGCTCTTTGGGGATACATATAAAAACATTTCGAACAATGGCACAAGATTTCCAAGATCATGCGAAATAGTTCCTTTCAATCAAGGTTCTTCGGTGATACTGGAACAATATCCTCTCCATAACATGAGATTCTTTATGTCTCGTGAAGCAGTTCCTTAACAATAAATGCTCTTCGAGAATGCCAAAGAAGTATCTCGAACAATGAGATTCTCTAATCCAACAAAGCAGTACCTTACCAATGAAAGCTCTTTGGGGATACTTAGAGCAGTATCTCAAACAAATGGTATAAGACTTTCTAGGTCCTACGAAGCAGTTCCTTACAGTCAAGGCTCTTCGGTGATACTAGAACAGTGTCTTAACATAAGATTCTCTGTGTCTCACGAAACAGTTCCTTAACAATAAAGGCTATTCGGAGAATGTAAAAGAAATATCTCAAATAAATGATCTTCTGAGGAAAACCAGTTCACCGAGAATTCCTTCTAGAGGAAGTAAGCTAGCCAAGTTCTGCTGGGGGATATAAAGTTTGCGAGCACATGCGGAGTATTGGCTCCTTTCAGAGGTATACTTCCGAATTTGGAAGAGACTGTCCAGGATGCTAATCACTTGATCCTAGATCCTGTTATGTTATGTTTTGATATGATGTGAACGCTATGCATTGCATGATGCATAATGATTCGTATGAGAATGAATTTGTTGGAATTTTAATGCAAATAATTTTATGATGATGATTGATATAATTGTTTTTAATGACATTCTTGTTTTCGTGCAGGAATACTATGTATGTCATGCATGTGACAATGCAAGGGATCTGAGCTTTTGTTTTTGGTAGTTGCCAATCATGGTTGGACTTTTGGTTATCTGATGTATGCCAATAAAAATTAGACTTTTGAAGGTGCCACTCCACGGGTAGACTTTTGGGTTCTGCCAAACACAGTTGGACTTTAAGGTTGAACTTCTAGACGAGAACTGAATTCAGAACATAGGTTACCAGACGAGAACTGGTTTGCTAGACGAGAACTAGACTTTAAATTGTAAGTTACCAGACAAGAACTGGTTTGCCAGGCGAGAACTGGACCTTAAAGTGGATTGCCAGCCGAGAACTGGACCTTAAAGTGGATTGCCAGCCGAGAACTGGACCTTAAAGTGGATTTCCAGCCGAGAATTGGACCTTAAAATGGATTTCCAGCCGAGAACTGGACCTTAAAGTGGATTACCAGACGAGAACTGGACTTCTCCAACCATTTTCTAGACGAGAACTGAACTTTAAGAGGGTTTGCCAGACGAGAACCGGACTTTGGATGGTTTGCCAGATGGGGACTGGACTTTGGTGTCTAATCTTAGATTACAGGCTTCAAGTTATGAGGTTATGCTCAATTATATGCTATGACATGATTGACTATATGCTCTAGCAAAGCAATATGACTTATGCATATGAATGATTTATGCAGTGATATGAAGGTTTCCAAAACTGCCTACTGTAAAGGGTGATGGATGGAAGATCTTTTGTATCAAGGTTTGTTTTTGTAAGGTTATTTGGTGGGATGATAGCATGATTTCCCGACACTCATCTTGAACTCAAAGGTTACTGACGAAGTTTGCTTGAGCCGTTTGAAAGTTTAGAGACAACTTCCCCCTCTTTAGCGCATCTTGCCCCAGTCTATTGGGTCTTTGAAGAAACCTTCTTTACAAGGTCCTTGGAAACAATCGGACCATGAGATATACTCGAGATGGCTTTCCGCATTATCGTGTCACGAAAGAATTTTGGAAGCAATCGAACCATGATATAAATTGAGATGGCTTGCCCCATTACCGTGTCATGAAAAGATATTGGAAGCAATCAAACCATGATATAAATCGAGATGGCTTGCCCCATTACCGTGTCATGAAAGGGTTCCTCCTTGTTCTACTGATTTTTGGAGTAATTAGCTTTGATGCGCTATTGAGGTAGCTTGCCCCCGAATGAACGTTGAAGCGACTTGTCTTGTGTTGATTGAGTGTTGTGGTCCTGCCCACCAGTCGCGTGTTTTTCTTTATGGCTTGGTCCTGCCCAGCAATCATATTGATTGAGTTCCATACTGCTAATGGTCTCGATAAGCCTTGTTTCGCCAACAGGCACCTTCTGTGGTTGGTCCTGCCCAACAGTCGCGTGTTTTTCCGTGGTTTGGTCCAGCCCAACAGTCACATTGTCGATTTATGTTTCGCTAACAGTCTCGTTAAGTCCTATTTCGCCAACAGGCACCCTCGTTGTGGTTTGTTTCGCTCAGCATTCACAGTGTAGGTTGTTGGCATTGGTTCTATTCCACCTGGTTCTATTTCCGCTACATATTCAGAGGTCAAAACAAAAATAAATAAAAGGCAGATGGCATCTCTACTATCCACCGAGTTCAAATTTCCAGGTTTAATTCAAGTATTCAATCACTGCATACCTTGAACGTCTAAAAGCTCTCACAATTATTCGTTCAGGCCTGCAGATGATTGAATAGGAGCAGCTGTAATACCTCAAAATTTTTCCTCTCATATCTTCAACATTTTTGCATAGCATCTTGCATACATACATTCATAAAAAAAAGCATTGCATCATGTGCAGCATAGTTGAGGCATAGGTATGTGATCAATGATTGGAGCAACTGAAGGAATTACAAAGGCAACCGAAGGGCCAAAAAGCTTCTCAACCGTGTGCGAAGGGTTCACAACATCCCAAAAGTCTTCACTTGAAGCCACAAGCCATGGAAAAATTTGATTTGGTCAGAGGAGGCAAGCAGTGCAATATTTCCTGATGGAAAGGCCGAATTAGGGTTTCACTTATACTGGGCTTATGCATGAAGTTATGATTCAAAGAGGATTCCTTGGTATTATATATGATGTCAAATTCCTAGGGTTCAAATTTCATCCACAAATTCATTTTGGAAGAGGTTCGACTGGCCAAATGACTGAAAATCGAGGAATCGGGGAAAAGGCAACTGAGCTAGGTAAAAAGGGTCGACTCCTGACTTTTAAGATCGAGATCATGAAATTAGGGTTACAATGATCCTATGGTTCAAACTTGGTCAAGAAATGATGGAGGAATAACAAAAAAAATCAAGAGAAAAGAAAAATCATTTGAAAAGTGGTTGATTTCACATTTCCCTCCACTTTTCCTTCCACTTTCCTTCCACACTTCCTTTCATTCTTTCCCTCTTGTTTTTCCATTTCAATTCCACTCCATTGCCCTTGGAAGCTTCTACCATGTTCTACCATCTTCTAGAGGGTTCCAAGGAATATTCCTTCTCCAACCCTAACCTAACTCCATTGCTAAATCCTAATCTCATTACCAAACCATAATTTTGGATCCCAAGCCTAATTTTTGGGCCCCAAACCTAAACCATATTTAATCCATTTTCATCCAAACCAAAGGTTACCAAGTTTCCAAATTTTTCATTCTCTCACAATCACTTTTTCTCTCTCACTTTTCCTCCATTTTCCCTTTTCACCAAAGCTTTTTGAAGAAGCTCTTCAAGTTTCACATTGAAACTTGAAGATCTTGAAGCTTAGCCTCCAACCTCCATTGATTTTATGGATTATGGAAGAAGAAGCTACTGATTTTTGTGAGGATTTCGGCTTATCGGAAGCTTACGAAGGTACAAGCATCAAGAACACATTTATTTTGCGGATTTGCAGTTTTCTTGGTTTTCTCTTTGATCAAGCTCCGATTCTTGCAACATCCACCGAAGCACTTATCTTCTTCGTAGGTTGGTGATCTAAATCACTTCTCCTTTAAATTATTCTCTTCATCTTGCCACTTTCGACGTTCTTTAATTGCTTTTTTCGCTTTTCTTGTGATCAATTTTGTTTCCGTTATGTGTTGCTTGCGATTTATGATTTGTAATGGATTAGAAGTTAAGGTGTAGATAGTTATAGGATCTAGCATGTGTAAATAAGCTCCAATTGAGTGGAAATTCGTGTTAGCATGTCCATGTGTAGGTAAGGGATCATTAGAAGTGAGTTTGTGGCCAAAAGCACTTATTTCTTTACTTTTTTCACATTCTGGTTCAGTGTTAACCGGTTAACCATTTGGTTAGCCGGTTAACGCGTGCGTTTTGGCCACAAGTTAGTGCAGTTTTGGGACCGTTAACTGGTTAACGCTGTTAATTTTTGGAATCTTTGCTTATTTGATAACTTAGTATTGATTTCTAGTGCCTCTAATGTTCATACATGTTTAGGTATTGATTTTAGGGAATTTTCTAGGTTAGTTTCGACATCTCATTCCCCCATTACGAGTCGTTTCGACGCGTTTCCGTTCATATTGCGTATTATCCATTTATGTGTTCCTTTATGTATAGCTTGGTTTCTTGCATTTTGTTGCCATGTTTATGCATCATTTGGCATGTGAATAATCATGTTGCATTTTGTTTTTACACGTTTCGCATTGCATTAAGTCATTTTGCATTTCATTGTATCAAGATATGTTGCATTTCACATAATCATGTATGTATATGCATTTGGTTGCATTTGGTTGCATGCTTGATCCTATCATTCACATCAATTCAATTCTGAATTTTGCATTGAGTTTGGCATTTTTTTTATCTATCATATTGCATGTTCATAATCAATGATCATTATGTTCATATTCCATATTCATGTGCCATATTTTGCATACTTGTTGCATAATCAACCATGTGATGCATTCTTGCATGATCCCTCAAAATGCTCTTGATCTTTCATTTGTGTAGGTTGATTTAGGTTCAAATGCATATTCATGAGGAATTAGTACATATTTTATTGAGTTTGTGCATTAAAAAATGAAAATAATCAAATCTGGATTTTGCATTTCATAGCTGATTTTGCATATAGGTGCTGTAAAATACATGTTGTTTGTCATGTTTGCATGCTGAATTTGACTTTTTACATCTACCTTTTCATGCTGCATGTTGGCTGTAAAAAACTGATTTGTGTTATGCATGGTTTTCATAGCTGTTTGTGTATTAGGGGTTGTAGTAGATGTTGTATTTTCATCTTAGCATTTTTTTAGTTATCTAGAATTAAGATAGAATCTAGATTGAGTCCTAGAATCATTAGGATTTAATTAGTGTTTGTTTGCTTTATTATTTTAAAGAAAAAATGCACACTAACCTTTGTTTTGTAGGGAGGGAAAGGTATGTTTCCTTACACCTTATCCTTTTATTTTTTATGCATTTCTTTATGCATTTAATTCATTTTTTCCTTCCATATTTTGTGATTGGTAGGGTTCCCCTTTGTTAGGACCAACTTATCTTCCTTAGGAAGTAAGTTGCATCCTTTTTCTTCTCTCTTTTCCTTTTGCTCTTTAGGATTAGAAAAGCCTCACTCACCTTAGGACCACCATGTTAATAAATAACTTAGGGTTGTGTCTTAGTCCCCCTTAGTTTTTGTCATTTTCCGATTTGAGTCTTCTTTCTCATCCTCAAACAAAACCCAAAAAGACTTAATAAATGCATGAAAGGATCCCTTGTGTATAGCCTTATTCCATGAGGAACTTGCATTCATTCCATCTTGAAGTGGTGTAGGCGTGGCTAGCATGATGTACAAGTCTCATCAAGGGGTTGTTTCACAAAGAAAACATAAAAGATACTTCTTCACAAAAACACTTAATAAAGTTCAACAAGCTAGTGAACTTAAACCCTAATCCTTGGGAACAAGTCTTGGATAAATTATCCTTGCTTGGTGTGCTTGTTCTATTATTCCATCTTGGAATGTAGTAGCAAGTACACATTCCATGAAAAAGAGTTTGAATTCACTTCCTTGTGCCAAATTCATAAAAACTCTTAAAAAGAAAACAACAAACAATAAGCGACTATCCTGCGGGAACTTCTCTCTCATCTCATTCATTCTCAACGCAAACTTGCGACGACTTGTCTCGCATGCAAGACGGTAAACGTACTCGTACCAGACGAGCCTGCAACACCCGAGTATAGACATACGCAGTTCCAGCCATAAAAAACACAAACGAATAGTTCTCACCTTAGTTAGGCAAACTACGTCGACTCTGATCCTCATTTTCCCGATGAGGTACGTAGGCAGCGGGGAAGGGCCCGTTCGAGCACATTCTTTATTTTCTCTACATTTCCCCATTCCTTTCCATTTTCTTTTCTAGTTCTTTTCTCATTCCCATTCCAGTTAGCAGTTCTTATTCAACAACATTCTTATTTCTCACCCTTTGAAACAAAACAAGAAAGCGTGGATCTCGTCGGGTACGGCAGACAATCTGGGGTGCTAATACCTTCCCAGGTCGTAACCGACTCCTGAACCCAGATCTTTGGTTCGCAAGGCCTTATCCTTTCCTTCTTCCTTAGGTTTGTGCAGCATTACCTTTCCCATTCTTTCGGGATAAAAATGTCTGGCTGGCGACTCTACCTTTTTCGCGCCACTTTCGCGTTTGTACTAGGATGAAAATCCCGGGATCGACATTATGGACCTAGAATTAGGACTTCATATCCATTTGCATGGAGTGCTAATTGTTGAAGACTTGCCTTTATGTTGCATTGGTTATCTTGGTTATTGATTGTTTAAGGATGGAATTCTCATTAATACTTTGAAGTGGCTTTATTTTGGTTTGATGTCCCTTTTCCTTAGCTTTTATTTTTGTGCACTATGTTAGCTTCTTCAACTCCTCCCAATTCTTTGATTTTCAAAACATCTCACTCTTTTCAAAAACTTCTTTGTTTTAAAACACTAACCATTTTCATAATCAAACATTGACTTAGGTCAAGTGATTTTACCATTTTCATTTCATTTCTTAATAAATTCTAAACCACATAAGCATATTGAAACCTTTTTCATAAGACTTCAAAAATTGCAAAACTCATTCAACCCTTTTTGTGCTCTCGCGCACTTTTTCTTTAAACCATTTTCATATGTTTAGATATGATTCATTATTTTTAGCGGAATTATTCGCTAAAGAATGACGAATTATCTTTACATTTTAAAATCAATCCAACACATTAACTTTTCACTATTTGTACCACGAGTTACGGGGTTTCGATCTTACATTGTACATCGTGAGTACGTAGGCATGAGACAAACGTCTTGTCATTCTCTTCTCATCTCTTCAATCTCTTTTAAACAAACTATTTTCAAACCAAAAGAAATAAATTTTTCAAAGGGCTACCGTGGAGTACCACAGTCATTTTGGGTGCTTAAAACCTTCCCATTTTGTAACCAACTACCTTACCCATTCTCTGCTTGATTCTTTTAGCTTTTAGATTCATTAGGATTTATTTGCTCTTTTTCCTTTTCCTTTTGGAATAAAATTAAAGCGCGGTGGCGACTCTGTTTACTTTGAGTTAAGTTAACCAATAACTTACACTCATGATTTTACCGCTATAATATTGTCGATGTTTTCCACAAACAAAACATCCACTTTTAGGACCCTTCTGACCACCAGAATTCTTGAACTTATTATGTTTCGTTTTTGGTCCAAGATGACTCTTCATGCCATCATGTTTTTTCTTTCCTTTTATGGTTACAACATTGGTTTTGAAAGTACTTGCAGATTATGATTTCTCCATATCCTTTGATTCCTCCTCGATTCAAAGATGTTTATGGATTTTCTCCAAAGCGAAATCCTTAGAACTGTGCAACGATTTCTTTCTGTAGCCTTTCTAAGGAAGTGGTAATTTTGAAATGATTGCACCACTTAAAATGTCTCAGGGATGTATATTTTCACTGCTTTTATTTTATTCACAAGGACTTGCAGTTCATGCACTTGGGGAAGAATGGGCTTGGAGTCTATAAATTTAAAATCAAAATATTTAGAAATTAAAAATGTCTTTGTACCTTCTTCTTCGGCCTTCAATTTAAAGTCCAACGCCTTCCAGATTTATGTTGCAGATGGATTATTCGTATACAGATCGTAGAGACGATCAAACATCGTATTCAGAATATGCCCTCAACATAGAAGTTCGTCCTCCTTACGTTTATTACGCTCCTTCTTGAGTTCTTTAGAATCATCTTCTTCAGAATATGCCCTGAACACTCAGGGAAGCCATGGATGATCGTGAATGGAGTCACTTTCCTTAAAAGTATTTCAAGCACTCACTTAATTGTCTTTGAGTTGGAAAACAAGAATACCCAGGATAATCAGCCTTGTAATCGAGTCTGCACAAGACTGATGATTTCCAACAATATATATATATATATATATATATATATATATATATATATATTTATATATATATATATATATTGTTGTGAATCAGATACCTTAGAAACAAAATATAATTGGTTCCTTGATTAGTCAAAAAACCCACAAAGGTTAGGGTTTAGGGTAACCAATGATAACAATAAGGATTGATTATAAACTGCTATTTTTTCCATTCTCTTAAAACAAGATTACAAGTATACAAGAATAACAAATAATCTCTCTCACTTTTGAATTAGTGTTTATCTTCCTATTTTCCCTTATTCAAAAGATTAGAGACTAGTATGCTATTTATAAGAAAACTAACATACTAACCTAATGGACTTTTTAATAATTACCCATTACAAGCAAACTTAGGGTACAAGCTAACTTAAACAATTGGATCCATAACACAAGGTGCAGTTAAAAAATAGCATGTGAGAGGACTTTGATGGCATACTATTCGTACTAGGGTTTGTTCCAATATTCCATAAATATCCACCTTAGAACACACGATATACCAACAAGAAACAAACTAGATTTCTTCATGCAGCTTTATCAACTTTATACATTGGAAAAACTTGTAAATGGGCAACGTCTTGGTAATCATATCATCAACATTATGATCTGTTGAAACCTTTAACACTTGGACTTCTCCACTCGATTACCCCCTGACGAAATGCAACCTCACATCAATGTGCTTGGTTCGCTCATGCTAGGTTGAGTTCTTCAACAGGTGTATTGCATTATGATTATCATCGACCTTGAAGTTTCAGCTCCTTTTCAAAACCTTCAAGCCACAATTCTTCCTTTACAACTTCAGCTAGGGAGATATATTCCAACTTGATAAGGCAACAACCTTCTGAAGTGTTGCTTTCCAACTAGTTGTTGTGTCAAACATAGTGAAAACATATCCAGAAATAGATTTTCTGGAAGCCATACAACCTGCATAATCAGAGTCGGCATATCCTTTGATTGTTGCTTTACTATTTTCACCCAAGGCTCCACCATAAATTAGGACTCTACTCAGAGACCCTTTTGTAATGCCCCGGTTATTTATTTAATTATTTAATTTAAATAATTGGAATTTTGTGTGTTGTGTGAATTGTGAAGTTGGTAGTGTGTTGAGGGAGGAATTGTATTTTAATATTATACGAATTTAAATAATTTATATTATTTTGAATAAATATTGGAAATATAAAGAGAAAAGATAGAATGGTAATTAGGAGATGGGATAGTGAAGGGAAGATGGGAAATCCTTAGTTGGGGGCCTAAGGGTTATGTTTGGAATTTAGGAATAAGGGAAATCAGTTAGTTGAAACTGATCGAGAATTGTGAAAGCATAAGTAGAGGAAGGAAGAAGAAGGAGCTAGGCAAGAGCTAAAAGAGGGGAATTCCGGCAAGGGAGATAAATCGTCTGTCGAATTAAGGTAAGGGTGGGATTTCTTTCATCTCATAAGGGTATTATAATATGAGTAATGTGCATGAGATTGTTAAGTAGGAATCCATGAGGTTTGAGGAATTTTGATGAAAAGTATGTTAGAACAATCAGGAATTGTTGAAATTATTGGAATTGTTTGAATTAGGTGTTAAATGTAGGAAAAATGCCTTAAATTATGTGTTTTCTGGCCTTAAGAAGAGTTTTGGAGTGGAGAAATCATAGCAGAATCAGGCTGAGTTCGCAGAGGAAAATCTGAAGAATTCGCATTTTTCGCCTAGCGAGCGTTAGGAAAATTTGGGCTATTCCAGACAGAGAATAGCACGCTTAGCGAGCATGAGGTCGCTTAGCGAGACCTGGAGTAAAAAATAATTTATTTTTTTCTGAAAAGTTCTATAAAATCCTTTATTTAATACATTAATGGATTGGGATCGTTATAGTGACGTTAGGGGCAATTAATGAGGGATTATGTGCTTGTTTTGCGGGATGTTGAAAATAACTTTGTAAGAACATGAGTAACATGTATATGTGTATTGATTTTGTTATGTTTTGTTATTGTCATTGATGATACATGATGTAGTTGTTATTATATTTTGTTGTAGTTATTGTTACATGTTGTTGATGTTGTTATGTGTTGAGGTAGTTGTTGTTATATGTTGTTGTAGTTGTTGTTGATGTTGTTACATGTTGTTGATGTTGTTATGTGTTGAGGCAGTTGTTATTATGTGTTTTTGTTGTTGATATTGTTGCATGAAGTAGTTGTGGTAGACATTGCATATTGTAAGTGATGGTGCATGGCGTGTGCAAGTTGGGGATTGTGTACCAAGATTGGGTAACAATATCCATCTAAAATCCAAAAGGAATCATTGTGTTGTTGATGCGGTCATGAAATAGGGATCGTATGTGACCATGAAACAGGGGTCGTGGGTGTGTTCATGAAAGAGGGATCATATTGGACCATGAAATAGGGTCGAGAGTTCCGACAGGAATTGGAATGAAACAAGGATTGTTATATTGTACCACATGCATTGAGTCTGGTGGAGTCTCATTTGCATTGATTGTTGTTTGTGTGCATAATATCATTATGTGTTTCGGTGTGATTGTTTACTTGTTGATTGATGAGAAGTGGTGAATACTTAATGATACTTGTTTATTAATGAGAAGTGGTGTATATAATTATGTATTTTTTTCCTTTTGTTGTTTGTGTGCATAATATCATTATGAAGTGTATGTAACACTCGAAATTATTTTTAAATTTTAATTACTCTGATTTTAAATTGAAAAATAGTTGGAACATTTTGGGTGTTACAAAGTGGTATCAGAGCAGGTCGGTATGTCCGACCAAGTAGTTGAGTATTTGAGTCGTTGTTAAGTGTTGTTATAGATTCCTTAATCGTTGTTTTGGTTGTTGTTGCCTGGCAGATTTAGAATGGATGGGAGAAATAATGTTGCACTCTTCGCTGCTATGCAGGTTATGGCTCAAGCTGTGCAGAAACCGTTTAATGTTGGGGATCGTGAGAGTAATGAGTTTCGGAAGAATGATCAACCTACTTTCAAGGGAAAGTATGACCCGGATGGTGTAACACCCTAATTCTACCCGGCAAAAATTCATAAATCAAAGTATAAAACATCAACTTATAAACAGGTTTCACATTTTCAACTTTAAAATAACAACAACATATTAATCACACATACACGTTGATACATAACACTTCAACATTCGGTTGACAATTAACAACATATTTATTCTTTAAAAGAAACAACTTTTATTTCTAAACAACATATTCATCATTTCAACTTGATTGTCGTAATAGCTTTATTCAACTTGTAAAGCATCCTCAAACAACTTAACATCTTAAAATACAACTGTTACATTCATCTACACAAGGTTAACAACATTAGTACAACAAGCGTCAACCCCCCGAGTGTTACGTATCAGAGCAACAACACCAACTCAAATCTACTAGGATAATAGCTCTTCTCTAGATACCTGCATATTACCCATATAGGGGCAACATTCAAACATAAGGGGTGAGATATCAACCAGTATAAACAATGTATGATAAACGATATATTAGATCAAAACCATACGATTTCACCACTTCATAACAACTACTATGCACAAACGCCAAACAACTTAGATCAACACCACTTAATAACAACAACTTAAATTAATCAACACTTAATAATAACTTAAATTTATCACAACTCAACAACAACTACAACTTGGACACACAACTAGAAATGCGACTTGACTATGCAACTTAGATAAATGATAATGCATGTGGTACCATGGAGTAGAACTCCCAACTTAAAATATGTCAGGTTATTGAGGAATCAACAAGGCATAAGATTTCAACTTAGTATTTTGCCAATCCAGGCCAACATGGTGAGTATTAGCTCCAACTTAAAATATTGTCAATCCTAGCCAAATTTGGAAATGCAATGTATGCGACCACAACTGCGACATCAACTTATTCAAACCAACACATAACGACATAAAGCAACAACTATAAACAACTTAATCAACGTTGGTCACAAGACCTGTAACTTCATAACAACTTAACAACATTGTTCATAAGACCTACAACTTAGCAATCATTCAATGTTGGCCAGAGGCCTACAACTTAATATTTCATCAATATCATATCAACTAATTAATTAGCAACTCAACAACCTCAAGCAACAACCAATAACTAATACAACTTATACAAGGCACACCACACGAGAACAACCAAAATCTATCGCATTCATGTTCACACGATTTCCTACTAAACCAACAAGTTAATTATTCATTACTCTTGATTACTACAACTACTTATATCTTTATTGTAATTCTACAACATCAATAGTAGTCAATTCATCTTATACTGCTACTCATTTGCCATACTACTACTTAGTCGTTCACTTAGGAATTCATCACATTCTTGCTATTAATTTCATTCTACTATTTTGCTACTACTACTGCCTACACTTTATAACGACGACTACTAATCCAACACAACAACTTTCGGTAATTTCCGATTAAATTGACCAAGTAATTCTTCTGTCAAATTACCAACTCATTATTCTGCCATTAGTTTACCTATACTATTTTACTTCTTACTACTTGCACACTAACTCTGCCATTTTAATATCAATTCTGCTATTTACATATACTACTATAAACTCATGCTACCAACTAACTAATTATTTCCATGCCAATGTTAATATTCAGTTACTCAGGAATAGTCATAGGGATATGAGGTCCAAACATACAACTCATACGGACATAGGAGAACATAGGATGTACACCATAAAGAACAACCAGACATTACACTCAGCCCACACAAAATTTACGCGCATGACGGTCGTGGTGGAATCGTGACAGTCGTCACGGCCCCAAAATGCAGATTCCTCTTCGTTCTAGTTTCGTTCCTTCTGCAATCCCTTTCTCTTACGACCAGTATAATACACAAAAATAACCACAACAACATAGTATAATTACAACTTCCGACATCAAACAATTTTATCAATTTAAGATCAAATCATAACATGATCAATTTTCCCTCTCAATCAATAAACCACATAATGACAGAACAAACAAAAAACCAATTCTCACACAATAATTATAGACAACATCATCAAAAATAATTCATGGCATAATTTATATGATTTAACACCACATATGATTTATCATAAACCCAGTTATAGAGATTAAACCTCACCCTTACCTTGGATTAACGGTTGCTCTAATAATTTTCCGGTTAGTCTGCAAAGTTCTCCGATCGAATTTCTAACTCTTTGCCTCTATAACTATTTTCCTCTCCTCTTTCATCCATGGAGATTAGAAATACAAACATGCTGCCATTGAGTTTCTATCTTGACCAAAATTCAGCCTTCATCATCATCAATCTCGTAACTACTATTTGACCAATTTCCAGCATGAACTTCCAAACTTCAAATGCATTTTTATCCTTCAATACCAAACTTATTGACACAAAATCATATATCAAATTGAAGGGAATTTCATAAGCTTTCCAGAAATTCAAGAATCACTTTAATCGGAATTACGAGTAAAAAGTTATCAAATGTTTAGTGGAGGTTGTACCGTAAGTGCAAAAATGGAGATATGATCATGAGTTCTTATTTCTCCTTCTTTGCTCCCAAGCTATTTTCTCTCCTCTAAAACCCTTATTATTCTCCAAGACCTTTTCCTCTGTAACTTCTATTTCCTATTCTCTTGCTACCAATTAACCTAATTTTCATTGGAGCTCATCCTTCTTTTATAAATGAATCTACTATTTTATTTGCATAATTATATTTCTAATCATATATATACATTACCCATGAGTTTGTTTAATATCAATTTAAACACTACTATTATACACTAGTGCAGAAATGACTTTTTACATCGGGAAAAAATGACTTTTTACATCGGTTCTAAGTCCGATGTAAAGGCAGGCGATGTAATAAATCAAAGACATTTTACATCGGTTTTAGGACTGGTGTAAAAAATATGCAAACCACATCGGTTAATTTTTAAGTCTGATGTGAAAAAAAAAATTATGTAAAAGGTAGTTTTTACATCGGTTGTATGATAAAACCGATGTAATAAGTGTGGTTTTTAAATCAGTTCTTTCTTATAACCGATGTAAAAAGGTGTGTAAATTTTTTTAAAATATGCGCCATGTGGGGTTTTTTACATCGGTTGCATGTTGGCCCGATGTAAAAAGTATGTAATTTTTTTTAAAATATGCGCCACAGGTGGGTTTTTACATTGGTTCTCCATTCGCCCGATGTGAAAAGTATGCCATATAAACATTTTACATCGGTTTATCCATTCGCCCGATGTAAAAAGTACTGTAGTAATTTTATATAATATGACTATTTTTTAGCAATTCCTGTAATTTTTTGGTACCTAATTTTTCCTACATCACACAGATAATAATTATGTCGCTATTTTTCACATAGACCACATTTAGGTCGTTATTTTCATATATTTCTCACCAATATTCATTACACCAAATATCTAGTATACACATATATTCTTCCAAATGTACTAAAATTTACTAAAATGCAAAGTATACACCAAATATCTAGTATACACATATAGTCATCTCAATAGGAGGTTTTTACTAAAATTTACTACTACAACAACAACAAAAAATACACATTCAACCATTCATAAGTCATTTCCCCCCACTTGAATACCAACTTACAATCCACAAGAATATGAGTTGTAACTTCGGTAGAAAACACCAAAATCAAATTTCCTGAAAATAAATAATAACACCAATTAACCAACAGACAACACCAAAGTCAATAGGATCAAATTAGACAATTCTATATATCTTACCAGATAAAGCTTAAATTTTATATAACTCAAAGAAACATGTTGCCCAACGGAGTCGCAAATCATACAAATCATCTTCTGTTAATTTTGTTGGGTCATTAAATACCTCCAACACATAAATAACAATATAGAGTTATTTTTGAAAATTCACATTAAGTTGCAAAATGCAAAGTAAATAACAAAGTAAAGTTATTTTTATTACTGTCATCCAATTATCGGTTATCTTTGCAGAGATAATATCCAACATATTTTTCATCACATAGTACGCACAATCATCAGAGTTATTTTGTTTCCTTGTCTACAAATGAATATATGATATTATTAGTGAATACTTATATGATTAAATTAAATTTATAATTATAATTTACACCACTTACTTTGGGTCGAAGCTATGTAGGCTTTCTTCTAATGCCATGTGCCGCTTGATGAACCCCTAAAGCACTAATTTAGAAGGAAAAAAATACATATAAAGCCACATAAAATATGGAATTACTTTTGTAACAAATTATGTATATAAGATATAGTGAACATAAAATATAAACTTACTTTGTAACAAGTTTCGTCATGGTTTGATTAAGTTCCCGATGAAGTGAACAGAAGATGACCACCGTATTGTCTTTTGGACAAATGACTATTTGCCAATGATTTCTGTATGTGTGTGTTGAAGTACAAAAGTCAGAATTTCATATTAACAAAATTGAAATATCTATGCAACCAAAGTTATAAAATAGAATTTCATACAAACATACCGATGAATAAATGGTAGCAAGTGACACACTTTCTCTTCGTGATTACGTAACTTGTCTTGTATGTATTTTCTAACTCTTGCTTCAGTTTTTGCCACATTATCAACATACGAACACATAGCAGAGTCTAATATCCCATATACTTCTGATTGTGATGTATCAATAGACATACGATGAATATACCTTAATAATTATAACATCAACATTATAATCAAAGTGACATGAGTTATAACATATTAAAATATTTGACAGTAATAAAAAAGAAAATATACTTACGTGGACCATACTTGCAAAGTAGAAACGTTAAGCCAGTGTTCTCCCATCAACAACTCTCTGATACATTTCGCTGACATATAAAAATTTGTGACATTCATACAATGACTTAATTCTAATTCAAAGTAGTCCATTTGTGTGTCACTCCTTTTCAGAACCATTTTTACTAATCTCTCAACACTGTTTTCCTCTTCCATTTTGCTTACTTTTACAATTGAACAACTTCCTTTTCTGCTTCCATCCATAGTTTCCCTTTGTTCAATACATTTATTATTTTCTGTGCTTTGGGAGATACCCATAGACTTAAGTGTCTCCATGAAAGATTGTTGCATTGCCTTACACTCTTCAACCCACTGTTGCGCTAAATCCGCTCTAATTTTTGCTTCCAATTGAGATGACAATTGCGCAAATTGTTCTGTTAAGTCGATATCTTGTCTTTGACGTGATCTTCAATAAACCCAAATCAAACAAGCGCTAGGAGGAGCCCACAAAAACAACCAGAAGCCCTGGTTGCAGTATAAGGGTCCCCAGCAGAGTCGCCAAGCTGTCGCTCCCACCAAATGACACCTGGCCATCGGGGTACAGACGCGAACGGTCGGCGAAGGGAGAGAACACAAGGGTGAACGGAAAAGAGTCGCCAGCTAGACATTTTTATCCCGAAGGAAAGGTAATGCTGCATAAACATGTGAGAAGAATGATAAGACGGTCGCGAACCAGAGAAACTGAGAAAGGGGGTTGGTTACAACCTGGGAAGGTATTAGCACCCAGATTGTCCGTCGTACTCGACGGGATCCATGCTTGAAAGTTTGTGCTTAAAGGGGTAGTGTCAGTGCTATTCTGTGTACAAAAAGCTGGGAAAGAATACAAGTGTCATTGCAAAAGAAGTGTGAAGTGAAATAAAGGAGCGTCAGTGTAAGGAAAAGAGTGCAATGCTCAAGACAATGAGGCTTAAAATAAAAATGTTGGAAGAGGGGGAATATACAGAGACTTTTGTTTGATAATAATTAAGTTATGCCTATGTATCCTCTTGTGCAATGAGGAAGTCAGAACACCGTAGTTCGACTCAAAGAGACTGAAAGATAAAATTGACTGATGAACTGCTCGCTTGCCTATGCTCAAGTGTGTGACTCGTCTGGCTCGAGTGCTAACTGTCTTGCATTAGACGGAAAAAGCGAGTTATCGTTTATGAGTGAATGAGATGAGAAAAGAATCCCTGAGGAGACGATTATTGTTTGTTTTTGAGATGTTTTCAATCTTTTATTGCTTTTGGAGTTTGTCATAAGATAATGAACTTAAGCCTAAACCAAGGGTTAGTAATCTCATCACATCTTCCCTCTAATTAGGGGTAATGAGAATACCTTAAGTATGAAGTAAACACCTCACACTTAATCACCATGATGTAAGATTAAGATCATTAACCTACTTGTAATTATTTAGATGGTTTTGGAGTTTTTGTTTAGTATTAAGTAACGAGTTTAAGCCATAATCAAAGATTTAATGGACCCATTACACCATCCTAATAGAAGGATAATAGATGAGAATATTTAAGTTGAGGAAGGCTCCTCCACTTAATCTATGATTAGGGATTAACCTCATTACAAAACAAAGCCTTTATTAAATTGGATTTTAGTTAATGGTAAGATTAAGAAGTGAATTTTATGGTTTGTAAGACAACTTGAGGGGGACTTGTCCATTAACACTAGGGTTAGTCCTTCTTAACCAATTAAGGAAGAATTAGAACCCTAATGCAAGGCCCAAGTTACAAGCTTGATGTCTTAGTGATTATTAAGATGGATTGATTAAAGGATTTAAACACATTAAGGGTTTAACACTTAGGATTAAAGTTATACACTCCATCCTAATAGAAGGATACAAGCATAACCCTAATCACAAAGCCTTAAAACCTTTGAGGTTTAGTCCTTGATTAAGAGGTGAGAAAAGGAGACACAAAAGATGACACAAAGGTAAAACTAATGGGGGACTAATAAAACCCTAATTGTTATCATGCTTGGGCATTTCCTAGGGTTTATGAGGTTTGCAAGAGATCTTCAAGGGAAAGCCACCAAGGAAGAAGACAGATGGAAGGAGGAGAAGCAGAAAGAAACAAGACAACTTACTTCACTTAAGAAGATAAGTTGCTTGGAGGAAGAAAGTGAAGAGGGAACATGAATGAGCAAGCTCACTCTAATGCACAAGTAAAATGCAGAAATGAATGCATAAAAGAGATGAGAAGAGATTGTGAGAAGTGAAGGCAAATTCACTTCTCAAACACTTACCACCTGAAAAGTTAGCAAAAGGAAATGAAATGAAATGGAAATGAGATGAAATGCAAAGATGAAAACCAAAACCAGAAGCATGTTCATGATTCTAATGATGCAAAGAGATGATATAAATGTATGTCATCAGATGAAGATGATCATATAAAGGATGGGAATGCAAATGAAACATAAAGGAAACATGAAAGTTCATGAATACACATGAAATGATATGAAAGCATAACATGGAAAATGGATGATGCAATGATCAAACATGATTCTAATGTGTCCTAAGATGTCTTATATGTCATGTGGATGAACAAAATGTCATGGCAAGTTCATGTATGCAAGCTTATACAAGATGAATGCAAATGAAGATGCAAAATTAGGGTTATATGAACATGTGAAATGCAAAACTGAAAGACAGAAGCAAATGATGAGATAAAAAATTTAAAATGAAACCAAAGGAACCCTAAACCTATACTAGTTCACTATCCAAAGGGGGAGGCCAGAAGCTAAACCCTAAGGGAGTTATGAATTTCCTAATTTTCTTGGGCTTAAATTGTGATCCTAAAGGTAAAATGCCAAACAAATTGAAAATGAAAGATAAAAATGAAACAAAAATGTTTTTAGATGCTTGGAACCATGTATAGCACAATGCAAAAAGAATCATTCACAAACTCAACTTGGATCAAAAGTTATGAATTTTTGAAGTTAGGGTTAAAAATATGCAAATTTAAGAACCCTAATTCATTTGAAAAATGTCAAAGTATGATCAAAACCAAAAATAAATTTGTGTTGTGAGTTTGTAAATGTTTCTAAATGCCTAAGAATGTTCTCTGATTTTTTTTGTGATTTTTAAATACTTAAATGTGTTTTTAATTAATTAATTCTCATTAACTAATTAAAAATAACATTTAAATGATTTAAAAATAATTTTTAATGCAAAAAATAAAAATAAAAATATTTTTGGGTTCTGAAAATTAATAAAATGTTTGATAAAAAATTTCAAATTTTTTTGATGTTTTTTTCTATTTTTAAAAATTCGTACAAATTAAATAGAAACAAATGAAATAAAAATTAATTAAATGAGGGAAAAAGGAAAAGTCAGCTAATCCTAGGGTTGAGGTTCAAAGCTGGGTTGGAGGGAATTGACCCCGCGCGCATTTGGACGACTGAAATTCAAACTACGCTAATTATGATTAAAGCCCTAATCTAAACCCTAATGACTTTCAGATGACCACAGTGTTCTGGTCATCTTCTCTGACAGCTCTCTCACTCAATCTCTCTCAAAACGCCATAAACACTCACTAAACTCTCCAGAATCAATCCTTGAACATCACTAAACACAAACCACACAACAAAATTCATTTATTTTTCGTGAATCATGCAAATCGAATCAAAACACATTTCACGGGCAAAGTTTCAGAGGTTCATAAAATCTTTAAAACTCAACCATTTTCAAAAAGAAAAGCATCAGCATGATCAGCATAACATGAGGAACAATTCTATAACCTAAAATATAGCTTCTGGAAAATTTGTTCTTGAAGTTACCTGAAATGGAGCTTTCTAAAATGGAACTATTTGGGCTCTTCTTTGGTGTTTTTCCACTCCTCTTGACCCCCTTTTGCTTCTGGAATGCTTTGCTAAAGTGTATGTGGCTTCTCCTTGAAGTTCAGTGAAGTTCAGTTCAAAGGGGGAGAGAATCATGTTTTGTGTATGGTGGCTTTTAGGGCAAAGTGAAGGGTGGGAAATGATCAGTGATTGATGCTGAGATGAATGGTGATGTTAGTTTGAAGAATGAGTGGTTGAGTTGTGTGTTTCGATAGAAAATGCAAAGAGGGAGGTTTTTGTGAATGCTGAGTTATGGGAGAGTTCAGGCTTGCTTCTTGTTATGTTTGGCTTGCTTTTGATTAGTATAAGGCATTGTGATTGGTCAGAAAGTTGGTAATGGCATAGTGTGATTGGTATGGTGCAAAATGCAAAAAGTCAAGGTTTGTTGTCCTTTTAGGTATGGGCTGTTTCAGGCCAAGGACAAGGGGGTGTCTGGCGCAGCATGATTCAAGGATAGCCATGGAATACAATTTGTGACAATTCAGCAAGTTTGTGAGGAGTTGTGGGAGGTTTTGCAATTTTGTGAACTTTTGGCCCTTTTGAAATTTCTTCATGTGCAATTTATAAAATCTTGGGATTCTTGGGCCAATTATGAGTTTTAAGTCATGTGTTATGTTTGTATGATGATCCTTATAACAAATTAGGACCAATAGAAACAAGAATGACCACAAAATTTGGAGTTATGGCCTCTGAAACCAAAACCCTAATTTCAGGTTATCTGTGAAGTTAAACCTTAGCTCTGCTTCCATGCCTTGCTAGTTCTTGTGATTCTTTGGATTCCTTGATCTTTGGAGGATAAAATATGATGATTGAACATACATGGACCCTATTGAGATGATTGAAGACCTTTGGAGTGGATCAGATGGATCTCTGGATTGCTCAGATCACAAACCCTAGATGCAGATGACTTGAACTAATGCAGTGAAGCAAAAATGCAATATGAGATGATATGATTGAACTAATGCAAAATGAAAAGATCACAAGCCATGGTGTGAACTTAGTGAGGGAAAATTTGGGGTGTTTTCACTCATGGCGTGAAGGTGGAGATGGGCTACCCGTATCATCTAATTTAGAATAATCTCTCGATGATCTCTTTTCATTTATCATTTTCTCCTCAAGCAAGCGATACCCTCCACGAGATAATACATGTGGGTATGCATTCTTAGCCACATTTTATGCAACCTTTTGACTTTTTTCCTATTATAAACTGGAAAAGTTACTAATCATACTAAACATAATAAAAATGTTATCAAGCACACTAAACATAATAAAAAGTTATAAAACTGTTATAACTCATACTAACCTTAAATTCAGATGTATCTCGAGACTTCATAAATTCTTTCCATACTTCTTCTTTAATATAAGGATATCCGATATATGCCGGAGCGAGACCATCTTTGGGATTTCTAATATATTCACTTGTGAGTTGTGTCTTAAAACCTCTCCATTGCTCTCCAACATATTTAATCCATTCTTTCTTCAATGCATCCGTTTTTGCATCATGAGGTTCTGGAATAGTGAAATAAGCCTACACATATAATATATAGCATTTGTTATTAGCATATGATTATAAAACATAATTAGACATCAAATTAAGCAAAAATACCTGAACATCAGTCCAAATAGCCTTTTTTATGTCATTATCTACGTTTTTCCACTCATCTTTCAAAATACTACATCTCTGTCGAGCAAGAGACGCTATGTAACTCCTAAAATTTGAAGCATTTTTACCAACACTCGTACATTCATGGGTTCTTGGATCAAACTCCATCTTTATCTTCTCACCCGTTTGATGAACTTTGTCAATTTGTGTCATCAAAGTGGGACCTCTAACTCTTTTTTTTGTAGGGTCACTAGATGAAGAAGGGTTGTCTATTGAATCAGCCATGTATCTGTTCACATAAAATAAAAATAATTAGACATCAAATTAAGCAAAAAATATAAACAATTAGACATCAAATTAAGCAAAAAATATAAACAATTATACATCAAATTAAGCACAAAATATAAACAATTAGACATCAAAGCAAGCACACAATAAATAAATACATAAATAACTTACTAGTCCTCCCATATCCCTTCTCCATGATCTGTTTGAATAGCATGCACATCATCCTCTTCATTTTCTTCAATGAAGTTAGGCACATTTATTGAGAAAGGAGGAGTTTCGGAAATATCAAGGTTGGCATCTTGATTTTCATCACTATCATGCACCTTTCCTTGTATAACCACCGACCACCTTTTATCAGAAGGATCTGTGACATAAAACACTTGTTTTTCTTGAGACGCCATAATGAAAGGTTCGTCCGCATAAGCTAACTTGCTAAGATCAACCAATGTAACTCCAAATTCATCAATTCTTACACCACTATTGATATCAATCCATTTTCATTTAAATACAGGAACTTTAAACACAAGATAATCAACTTCCCAAATCTCTTCAATCACCCCAAAGTAGGGTGTAGATGCCATAACCGGGTTTTCATATTTAGCACTAGAGAAGTGCATGGACTCGGCCACAATCATCACCCAACTATTTTATGTGGTACTACGGTCATCCTTTGACTTTGTATAAAAGCAAGTTTTATTAATATCATATCCACTCCAAGTTATTATGTTACATTTTGGCTCATAGGATAACCACTTAATTGTATTAGATGCGCTATCATCATTAGCAATTTTCTCTTTAAACCACTTAGAGAAACTCTTATTGTGCTCTTTTAACAACCATCTTTCATTCATCTTGGGGTGCTTTTTATTTATGATGATTTTGTGAGCAGATAAGTAAGGTTGAACTTCATTCGTGTTATTCAAAATATAAAAATGAGCTTGAACAACCACATCAATACTTAAGCTCTTGACATTTAAACCTTGTGTATCCATACCCTCACATCTTCCATCATGACAAGACTTCGGAACCCCTACAGCATCCACTTCTGACAAATAGTTTGAACAAAACTCAATTTCCTCTTCTGTAATGTACCTCTCAACAATCGGTGCTTCCGGCCGGTGTGGATTTTTTGTATAACCTTTTAGGATCTTCATGTATCGTTTTGTTGGATACATCCATCGTAAAAAAATTGGACCACATAATCTAATCTCCCTTACTAAATGAACAATCAAGTGAACCATAATGTCGAAAAATGAAGGAGGAAAATACATCTCTAATTGGCACAAGATAACTGCAGCCTCATTTTCCAAATAGTCTAACTTTGATGGATCAATGGATTTACAACAAATTGCAATGAAAAATAAGCACAACCTGGTTATAGTCTTCCTAACATTGTTAGGCAATATCCCGCGAATAGCCACTGGTAGTAGATGTTACATTAAGACATGACAGTCATGATATTTTAAGCCAATTAATTTTAGATCTTTAACAGATACAAGCCTCTTGACATTTGATGAGTAACCATGCGGAACTTTAATACTTTGTAAACACTCACAAAAACTTGTTTTCTCTTTTTTTTAAAAAGTGTAGCAGGCATGAGGAAAATATATCTTGTTGCCTATATGTTGTGGAGTTAACTCTTCTCGTATACCCATCAAACCCAAATCCACACGAGCATTATAACCATCTTTTGTTTTGCCATGAATGTTGAGAAGTGTTTCGAGTAAACTATCACATACATTTTTCTCCACGTGCATCACATCAATACAATGTCTTACATCAAGACTAGACCAATATGGAAGATCGAAGAAAACCGACCTCTTTTTCCATAAAATTTTCATAGTTCATTTATTTTTGTACTTTTCAAAGACAACATTAATGCCTTGTTGTCGTTGATAAACTTCTTCTCCAGTTAAGGGCTTTGGAGCTTAACCATGCTATTGTTCCCCATTGAAAGCTTTTCGCAATCTACGATATGGATGATAACGATCTAGAAATTTTTGATGCCCAAGATAAACAGTCTTCTTTCCTTTTTCAAGTTGGAGGTAACTTGTGTCTTCTTCACATATAGGACATGCATTATGCCCTTTAACTTTGTAACCAGACAAATTGCCATACGCCGGAAAATCGTTGATGGTGCAAAAAATAACATGGCATTCATATTGAATTGTTCACCAGAATACGCATCAAAAACATCCACCCCTTCCTCCCACAATACTCTTAAATCATCAATCAAGGAACTTAGATAAACATCTATGTCATTTCCTAGTTGTTTTGGGCCTGAAATCATCATGGATAACATAATATATTTACGCTTCATGCACAACCTAGGAGATAAGTTGTAAATCATCAAGAGAACAGGCCAAGAAGAATGATTAGTACTTAGATTACCAAACAGATTCATTCCATCAGTAGAAAGTCCAAGTCTAAGGTTTCTCAACTCTTTGCCAAAATTTGGAAACATAGAATCTATTTTCTTCCACTGCAAAGAATCAGCTACATGACGAATTTGTCCATCACATTTTCTTTCTTCGGCATGCCATCTAAGATTCTTTGCATCATTTTCATTTGCGAAGAGTCTCTTGAAACTTGGAATTATTGGTAGGTACCATACCACTTTCGCGGGAGGACCCTTTTTGACAACCTCATCATCACTAGAATCACCATCTTTCTTTTTGTAGCGTGACACCTTGCACTTCGGACAATGATTATAGTTTACATACTCTTTTCAGTATAATATGCAATCATTAGGGGATGCATGTATTTTTTCATACTCCAAACCCATTTGACACAATATCTTTTTTACCTCGCAATAACGATTTGGCATTACGTTACCTTCTAGAAGCATCTGTGTCAACAATTCAAGCAATTTGGTAAAACTTTTGTTAGTCGACCCATTATTTTCCTTCAAATTAAACAATTTTAACACGGATGACAAACGTGTAAAATTAGTGCATCCCGGGTACAAAGGTTTATCTTTGTCACTGCATAAATTATCATACGCATGCGCCTTTTTAAACGAATCTTGTCCAATATCACGCATCATGTCTTCCAGACGATCATCATCCATTTCTACACCAATATTATCTTTTTGGGACACATTTTACTTTTCTACTACCTCACCATGCCATATCCATTGTGTATAACTTTGATAAATCCCATGAAAAATTAGATGATCCATGATTGCCTTCTTATTAAGTTTTGGTTCGCGGTTTGCACAACGAACACATGGACAGAGAAAAAAATATCAACACTTTTTTCACCATTACTTTTAGGAGGAGGAAGATTTTTTTTAGCATTGCTTTCAACAAACTGTAGAAATTCCTTCACTCCATGTTCGTACTCAACACTTAATCAATTAGCTTTTATCCAACTACGATTCATACCTATGTTCCGAAATTAATGCATACAGATCAGTTAAATCATTTAGACGCCTACAATAGTCGCTCTCTTGGACATTAGAAAGAATGCAAAAGTCTCTACGTGCAAACACGTGACATGCATAAAGAAGAAGTGAGAAATTATAAAAAATTAAAAAAGAACCTGCAATATCGTGTGGCCGGCCGGATGACTCATGGGTGACGATGCAGAAGTTCTCGTCAACACACAAATTCTACGAGAAACAATAGCATCACAACATGTATAAAATAAACATGGCTATTAACAAATATACGACTATATATATATATATATATATATATATATATATATATATATATATATATATATATATATATATATATATATATATATTATGATTTTTCGAATAATCATAATATATATAGCATAAACTAATGTATATATCATAAACTAATGTATATATATATATATATATATATATATATATATATATATATATATATATTTTGAAATTAAACAAAAAAATTAAAATATATATATATATATATATATATATATATATATATATATTGAAATTAAAGAAAAAATATCACTGTTTCAAACCTTAGTTTTGTGTCCGTTGGAGGAGGGCGCGCGGCTGCGTTCGTGGAGGGTGGAGGCGGCGTCAGTTCGGTTGCATGCGGTGCGGCGGGCGGCTGCGTGCGGAGGGCGTCAGCGTTCGAGAGGGTGGAGGCGGCGTAAGGTGTGCAGTCGGCGTCGCGCGGTGGAGGGTAGAGGGCGTAGGCGGTGGAGGGTGTTTGGAAGAAGATACAGTAAATGTGTTATGTTTGGAAGAAGAAGCAGAGAGAGTTTGGAAGAAGATACAGTAAATGCGTTTATGTTTTTGTGTTTAGGGTTTTACTTATTTTTCGATTGGATTTCACATCGGTGGATTGATTGACCCATTAAAACCTGATGTAATAGCCCTTAATATATTTAAAAACCTTATTTTTAATATTTTTTGAATTTTTTTTAGAAAACTTATTAAATCGGTTATATTACAAACCGATGTAATATGTTATTTCAGTTTTTTCGAAATTTTTTTTTTGGGTTTTTTAAATTGGTTATTTCACTAACCGATGTAATATATTATTAAGAAATTTTTTAATTTTTTCATATTGATTTTTACATTGGGTATGGCATGCACCGATGTAATAAGTCCTGCAGTTATACAGTTTTTTATATCGGTTAGTATATTACCCGATGTAATAGGTCCTGTAGTTAATTTTTTTAAATTTTCATATTGTTTTTTACATCGGTTATGGCATGAACCGATGTAATAGGTTAATATGCCTTATAACAATTTCTTTTATTATTTACGAAACTGCCACCGCGTTATTTTTTACATTAGTTATAATAAATGTTTGATGTAAAATCATTAAATCAAATGTCTTATTTTTAGTAGTGATATATATATATATATATATATATATATATATATATATATATATATATATATATATATATATATATATATATATATATATATATATATATATATATATATATATATATATATATATATATATATATACATATTTTCAATTTAATAAAAATGACATGCAGCTTAATATCCACCATGCTTTTGTTCTACTTGTGTTACAGAACCAAGACAAATGAGGAATACCACATGTATTATTTTCTTTTTGCTAACGGTAGTGTATTTACCAAGTTTAACTATATAGTATATATTAGTGGGATATCTGTGCGTTCGTACGAGTACCGATGCGTACTTTTGAAATTGCACCAATAAATAATATTTAAAAAATAAATAAATTGATAATATTAAAACATAAAAATAATAATGACAGTTGTAAAAAAGAATTAAATTAAAAGCATAAAAATAAAATTTTAGAGTATATATAAATTAAAAATGATAGATATATTAAAACATAAAAATTGATAATATTAATTTGACAATATAAAACATAAAAATTTAAATTGACAATAATAAAAAAAACTTAAATCCAAAGATTGATACATCATCAAATATAATTTATAAAAAAAACTTAAAACCAAAGATTGATACATCATCAAATATAATTTATATAATGTTTCAGAAACATATTCAAAACAATTATATGCAAAATATATTTATAAGTTAGATTATGAAATTCAAATAAAATAGAAAATATTTGAATTTAATTATAATAAAATAATAATAAAAAATAAATATATAAGTTAATCAAAGATAAATATTTAAATGAAAGACATATTTTTAAAATAAAAACAAAATTGTATCAATTTTTCAACTTTTAAAAGAAATATATATATATATATATATATATATATATATATATATATATATATATATATATATATATATATATATATATATATATATATATATATATATATATTTGCGTTCACATCGATTTTGGCATGGTTATCAGTGCGTCTACAAGGTACTCGTGCACTACTCGTACGTTCACAATAATTTTGGTCTGGTTACCCATGTATTCACACGGTATAATGTGTTACCTGTACGTACGCACGGGGTACGTTTTTGGGTGGGATATGATTTTGAACGCGCATTTGTTTGTAAATTATCATAAAAATTGAAAAATAAAAAATGGACTAGAAGATAATTGTATAAGATTTAAAAAACAACTATTGTTAAGAAAGAATACTAAACACATATTTTGTAAATAATAATTGTGAAAATAGAAAAAAATATGTTTTTTTAGGGTTGATAGAGTTATAGTAAAAATGTTTATAAAATTTAATAAATGAGACAAACAAATATCTAAATTTAGAATTAGTTGAAAATCAATACTCAAGTTGTTCCATTTTATAACAAAAGTATTATAATATATTTGAAACAATAGCAAAATTGTTCTCATTTATATTTCATATTTATATCAAAATATTATTTTCGTTTTGGTAAAAAAATTAATCAAAAATGTATTTTTTTTATTGTATATCTAAAATAAATTTGTTTTCACACTAATTTATAAAAAAAACTTTGATTCAATCGTAAAGTTCTTCCCATATTAATTTTCAGTATATATGAATGCTCTTTTGAATATATCTAATACTATTAGTGGCTATATTTATACAATGTGTTGCTAAGAACTTATTTGTATTTCAGTACCAAATTATTAATATTATATATGAAAAATATACTTTCTATATGTCTTTTGTATATGGGTATTACAGTTGGTATCAGAGCAGGTCGTATCCTCGACCTAGCCTTGAAATATTATAAGTGTTTCCTTCCGTTCATACACGTTGACTTGCGATAGGACTAAATGTTATGTTTATGGTATTGAGCCTGATCAACTTAATCCTGTTTTGATGACATATAGGAAATATGGCTGGTAGACGTGGAACTTGTGCTCGAACCAGTTTCACTTCTCCCGGTAGCGATCAAGCAGGTAGCGATGGGAATGCTCCTATGTTCCAATGTATGCAGCAGATGCAGCAACATCAACACCAATTCATGCAAGAAATGATGCATCAGATGAGTGGGGGCATTCACCCTCACGTGGTTGCTCCTGGAGCTGTGGGAGGAACATTTAGAGACTTCATCCGCATGAACCCCCAAAAGTTTCATGGTGGATTGGATCCGGTTAAGGCTTACGAATGGGTGACTGGAGTAAAGAGGATATTCCAAATTGTGATTTGTAGTGAAGAAGACAAGGTGACTTTTGCGTCACATTTACTAAAGGGTCTTGCTGCTAGGTGGTGGGAGAGTGCTTCCAATTTGATGATGGTGCAAGGGATTCCGAGGGTATGGCAGCAATTTAAGACAGTTTTTATGGATAAGTATTTCCCGAGTTCCTTGAGGACACAAAAGGAGTTCGAATTTCAACAATTGAGGCAAGGGAGCATGACTGTGGACAGTTATGCTGGGAAGTTTGAGAACATGGCGGCCTACTCTAGGCAGGCTATGTATGCTCCTGATGAAAGGTGGAAAATTGACCAGTTCTTGTTTGGGCTAAGGGACGAACTCTCGCATAGTGTCTCTCAAAGGGAGTTCACTACCTACTTTGAGATGTTGAGACAATGTTATGTTGCAGAACATAGTTTGATGAAAGTGCAGACAGAAGCAAGTGCCAGAAGGGCGGTTCAAGGAGATAGGAGGAAAGCTAGTCAATCTTTTAGGCCGAGGCCTCAACCCTTCAAGTGGAAACATGTGTCGAGTCCTAGATCCAGTGCTCCTCCTTCTTGCTCCCGATGCCATAAGAATCATTTTGGTAGATGCAATCCGGGTGCCGTGGTTTGTTTCCTTTGTTAGGGAGAATGACATTTTGCTAGAGATTGTCCCCAGAAGAAGGACCATATGCAAGCAAGAGTTTATACTATGGATGCTAGGAAGGTGAAGGGCGACAATTCCTTAATTGCGGGTAATTGTTTTGTTAACAATCATCCTTGTCTTGTTTTATTTGACTGTGGAGTTACGCATTCTTTTATATCTACTAGTTGTGCGAAGCGACTTGGGTTGCGACTATTTCATTTGTCTCCTCCAATGGTGGTTACTACCACTATGGATGAAACTGTCAAGACGCCGCTTAAGTGTGAGAACTGTACGTTGTCCGTGGATGGTAGAATCTTTCAGATTGACCTCATTTGTTTGCCCCTTAAGAAAATTGATGTTATCCTGGGAATGGATTGGTTGTCTGCTAATTCTGTTTTTATTGGATGTGAAGAAAAGTTGATCCTCATTCCCTCCGTTAAAGCGCCTCCGAAAGATGTTTTGACAACGATCTTAGAAGGTACGGTTGGAATGGTAAATTTTCTGTTTGAACAAGAGAAATCTGTTTTGCTTGTCCTCACTAATGAGGAGAGTAATGACCAGCAAGTTTTGAACATTCCGATAGTTTGTGAATTTCCCGATGTTTTTCCTGAAGATGTAACTTCCTTACCTCCGGTGAGGGAAGTTGAGTCCTCAGTCGACCTGATACCAGGAACGGCTTCTATATCTGTTTCCCCTTATCGGATGGCTCTGCTCGAGTTGAAGGAGTTGAAGGATCAATTGGAGGATTTGACGGCAAAGCATTTTGTAAGGCCTAGTGTTTCACCGTGGGGAGCTCCTGTGTTATTGGTAAAGAAGAAAGATGGTGGTATACGTCTGTGTATCGATTATCGTAAGTTGAACAAGGTTACAATCAAGAATAAATACCCCTTACCAAGGATAGACGACCTTCTAGATCAATTGAAAGGAGCTTGTGTGTTCTCGAAGATTAATCTGAGACCGGGCTATCACCAGATTCGTGTGAAGAGTTCTGATATACCGAAGATTGCGTTCAAAACCCGTTACGGTCATTACGAATTCTTAGTGATGCCTTTCAGTGTGACGAATTCTCCAGCTGTTTTTATGGACTACATGAACCGGATATTTCAGAATTATTTGGATAAATTTGTGGTGATCTTTATCGATGACATTCTTATATATTCTCGTACTCCGCAAGAGCACGGAGAACATATAAGGATTTTCATATTGATACTACAGGAAAAGAAACATTTTGCTAAGTTTAGTAAGTGTGAGTTCTGGATGTCAGAAGTCAAGTTCCTTGGACATGTTATATCACAGGGAGGTGTAGCTTTAGACCCATCCAAGATAGAAGTTTTAATTAATTGGGAGAGACCGAAGAATGTTACCGAAGTGAGAAGCTTCCTAGGTTTGGCAGGTTACTACAGAAGGTTTATTAAAGGTTTTTCTCAGATGGCATTATCGTTTTCTAAGCTCACTGGGAAGGACTTCGCTTATGAATGGGATTCCAGTTATGAGCAAAGTTTCGTGTGGTTGAAGGAGAAATTGACGACTGCACCAGTCTTGATTATTCCCGATCCTAAAAAATCTTATGAAGTGTTTTGCGATGCTTCAAAGATGGGTTTAAGAGGTGTTCTCATGCAAGAAGGTCAGGTGGTGGCGTATGCTTCCAGACAGTTGAGAGTTCATGAGAAGAATTATCCTACGCATGATTTGGAATTAGCGGCCGTGGTGTTTACCTTGAAAGTGTAGCGGCACTATTTGTATGGTGTGCGTTTTGAGATGTTTAGTGATCATAAGAGTTTGAAGTACCTCTTTGATAAAAAGGAACTGAATATGAGACAGAGGAGATGGATGGAGTATTTGAAGGATTATGATCTTGAGTTGAAGTATCACCCCGAAAAAGAGAACAAAGTGGCAAATTCCTTAAGTAGAAAAGTGATTCATAGTGCCGAATTGATGGTATTGGAGTATGCATTGTTAGAAAAGTTTCGGGATCTTAATCTTCAGTTTGTTTGGACTCCGAATGGTGTAACCATGGGAAATTGAATATTAATTCTACCTTGAGGAATGATATTCAACAAGCGCAAGTTTTGGATGAGAAATTGCAAGGACTATTACTCCAACCGGGTTTCGTGAGAGCATTAGATGGGATCATCCTATTTAATCAAAGAATTTGCATTCCGGATGATGATGTGTTAAAGAAACGGATTCTGGAAGAAGCACGTAAAGGTTCTTTTATGATACATCCGAGTTCTTCGAAGATGTATCAAGATTTGAAGAGGGAGTATTGGTGGTCTGGGATGAAAAAGAACATTGCGGTATTTGTGTCAGAATGTGCAGTGTCTCAGCAAGTGAAAATTGAGCACCAAAGGCCAGGTGGATTGTTACAACCTTTGGACATCCCAATTTGGAAATGGGATAGTATCTCTATGGACTTTGCAGTAGGTTTACCGAGTACTCAGAGTGGCTATGACTCTGCTTGGGTGATTGTGGACCGACTAACGAAATCTGCGCATTTCTTAACCGTAAAGACTACATATAAGAAAAGTCAGCTTACAAGGTTGTTTATTGCTGAAATTTTGAGATTGCAAGGTGTCCTGTCCAGTATTGTAACGGATAGAGATCCGAAGTTCACTTCGAGATTTTGGAAGGTGTTCCAACAAGCCATGGGTACGAATCTGCGTTTGAGTACTTCTAATCATCCTTAAACGGATGGTCAAATGGAACGTACAATTCAAACGATGGAGGATATGTTGAGAGCATGTATTTTAGAGAGTAGAGGAAATTGGAAAGAACTTTTGCCGTTAGTCGAATTTTCGTACAAAAATAGTTACCATGCAAGCATCGGTATGGATCCATATGAGGCTTTGTACGGAAGAAGGTGTAGAACATCGCTGTGTTGGTCGAAAGTGGGTTAAGATAGGATATTAGGACAAAAAATTATTCAAGAGACTACGGAAAATATTCATATGATCCAATAAAAGATTAAGCAAGCCCAAGATCGTCAGAAGAGCTACGCTGACAATCGAAAGAGACCTTTAGAATTTGTTGAAGGTGATCATGTATACTTGAAAGTCACTCCGAGGTTGAGGTTGAAAGGACTGTTTAAGTCGCGTAAGTTAAGCCCAAGATACGTAGGACCGTATCAGATTCTAGAAAAGATTGGTGAAATTGCTTACTGTTTAGCCTTGCTGCCATCTCTATTCAAAATGCATGATGTTTTTCATGTATCCCAAATTCGTAGGTTTGTTCTTGATCGTCTTCAGCCTATTCTTCCGGATTCTATCGAGATAGAAGCGGATTTGACCTTCGAGCCCCAACCAAGCCGTATTGTTGGGAGAGAAACCAAAGTGTTAAGGAATAAATAGATACCACTTGTTAAGGTGCAATGGGATGAGACGCATCCGAGCGATGCTACGTGGGAGTTGGAATCAGAAATACGAGAATCATATCCTCACCTGTTCAGGAAATCCTTTAAATTTGTGGACGAATTTTATTTAAGGGGGGAGGATGTAATACCCCATATTTTATTTAAAGCTCTGAACAATATTAATTGGTAATAATATTATTCCGGAATACTCTAAGAAATTTTAATGGAACCAAATAGAGTAATCAACGAGATATTATTTTATTAATTGATATTAGCTGACTCAGAGGTTTTATAAAATATCAGATTAAGAGACATTTTTGGATACTCTCTAATTTTTGACCCATTGATAAAAATATAAGTTATATATTTTTATATATATAGAAAGAATATGAGAGAAAGAGGAAGTTGGTAAGAAAAAGAATAAAAGAAGAAAGGAGAGGAGAAGAGAAGAAGAAGAGAGAAAACCCCAAAAGCTTCAATTCCTCATTCTCGATCATCCGTCTGTCGAATCAACTCAACCTTTACGCCAATCTTCATCTCTTGAGGTGGGTTCTTAGTTAGAAACTTTTATCTTTGATTTTGGTTGAGTTTTAAAGATTTTGTGGTTAGGTCTAGATTGGAAAATCTAAGAAAAATCGGAAGTTTAACGGTTAAAACTCGATTAAAAGTTAACTAAAATACTCATATGATGTTTATGAACACGTTTGATTATGTTTTTTGCAATGGTTGATGTTTGGGAGAGATTTGGTGTGGGAGAAGTGTTTTCCCGTAAGGCTGGAATTTCCTGAACTGGTGTAGCTTGCTCAGCAAGCATACCTCGCTCTACGAAAGTTCCAGGGTGATTTTCGCTCAGCGAGAAGGAGCTCGCTCAACGAGACCTGTAGGTTCCAACCTTGGTTTTTAATTCGTAACTTATGATCCGGGTATCCGTTTTTAGTGTTCCACATATCGTTTCGAAGCTAATGATGAAATCTATATTTTGAGATCAAGAAATGTTAGTTCCACCTGACTTTTACCCGACTATTCGATTAAAAGGTAACAAAACGTAATTATGGAATTGTGAGTTAAAGATAAGGAATGGTGAGACTTATGAGACACCTAGGAGGTCATAGACTAATAAGAATTGAGGATCACACTTGATTGTGTTTCCCTTTGTTAGCTTGAGGTGGGTATTACATTGAGTCCCACGGGAAGCGAGAGTTAGCTTGAGGTGGGTATTACATTGAGTCCCACGGGAAGCGAGAGTTAGCTTGAGGTGGGTATTACATTAAGTCCCACGGGACGCGAGAGTTAGCTTGAGATGGGTATTACATTGAGTCCCACGGGAAGCGAGAGTTAGCTTGAGGTGGGTATTATATTGAGTCCCACGGGAAGTGAGAGTTAGCTTGAGGTGGGTATTACATTGAGTCCCACGGGAAGCGAGTGATAACTTGAGATGGGTATTTCATTGAGCCCCATGAGAAGTCTAGTGGTTCATACTTGAGGTGGGTGTTCCACTGAGTCCCACGGGAAGTCTTGTACGATGTATTGTTGG
This sequence comes from Lathyrus aphaca, assembly GCA_963966055.1. NCBI lineage: Eukaryota > Viridiplantae > Streptophyta > Magnoliopsida > Fabales > Fabaceae > Lathyrus > Lathyrus aphaca. The sequence continues at coordinate 201,903,932 of OZ014523.1, read as the reverse complement.
GTTATTCCGTTTCGACTTGGTTATTTTTGAGAGGAACCTTTGTACTCGTAGAATTGTTATGCTTGACCCTTAGAGCCGAGAGAATTCTAAGATAGGGAACCCACTGAGATGTTTTATCTCACCCCATGTTGATGTTGTTATTTCAGGTAATTCAGGTTCCGCTAAGGGTAAGGATAAGGCGACTTGATTATCCTTACTAGTTGATGGCTTAGTCTTCCGCTGTGGATTTTTGAGATCTTTGGATCTAGTTCTTAGATCTTTTCGTAGTTGAACATCTTGTACTATTTTATAGCCTTGTTTAGTACCTTATGTTGTAGTGGCTATATTTATACAATGTGTTGCTAGGAACTTATTTGTATTTCAGTACCAAATTATTAATATTATATATGAAAAAATATGCTTTATGTATGTATTTTGTATATGGGTATTACAGTTTCCGAGAAATGTTTTGGCATTATACACTAAAAGAGGAGGTCTCAACTGAATCCTGAAAAAAAAGCATCCCTCATAAGTTCCCACCTTCAAGCACTAAGATCGAGAAAAAATATTACATTCATCCTGAAGGGTACAATACTATTGTCATACCATCCGTTGCTTTAACTGAATTCTTACGAGAGAAGAAGGCCATCCTATGCGAGTTCCTAGTGGGCCCTCGGGTGCGAGTGGGTTTGCCAACAAATATGGCCTACTACTGTCACCCCTGGAGAGGGATGTTTCCACAAAGGTCATCGATGATCGGTCCCTATATGCACATAACTATCAAGGTCATAACCTGAAGTGGACAAAACCCCCACACAAAATATTTCCAAGACGATCGTAATCTGGGTGTGGAACACACTGCCACTCATCACGATGATATATCATAGAAGTACAATGTCTGTCCATGCTAAAGTCTACGGTGAACTCGAGCCTTGGTATTGGGCTCATCTCAAAGTAACTCCCATCCCACCAAGAAAAACCAGTCTAGAAAATCCAGTATATGATGCATGAAAAGTAAATGCGGAAAGCAGTAAATATAGCTGTAAAGTAAAGCTGCAAATAAAATAGTAAACTAAACTCACAACAGCAAACAGACAAAACCCTTAAAGAAATAGAAATGGACATGCGCTAGGATTTACTCGCATAGGGAACCAGAGAAACTCTAGTTAGGAGGTCCCCAACAGAGTCTCCAGCTGTCGCTACCTGGATTTCCATCCTGGTACAAATGCGAAAGTGGCGCGGAAAAGAAAAAGTCGCCAGCCAGAATTTTTTATCCCAAATTAATGGGAAAGGTAATGATGCACAAAACAAAGAGAAGGAAAGAACAAGGTCTTGCGAACCAAAGAGACTGGGTTTGGGAGTCAGTTACAAACTAGGAAGGTATTAGCACTCCAGATCGTCCGCCGTACCCGATGGGATCCACACTTGCTTGAATTATTTCAATGGGTAAGAATAAACTGTTGCTGAACTGGAACTGCTAGTGGAACTGGATAAGAGAAAAAATGTAAGGGAAAATGTAGATAAAATAAAGAGAGTTCTCGAATGGGCCCTACCCCATTGCCTACGTATCTCATCGGGAAATGAGAATTAGAATCGACGTAGTTCCACTAACTAGGGAGGAAAACTATTGTTTGTGTTTTTATGGATTGAACTGCCTATGCCTATGCTCAGGTGTTACAGGCTCATCTGGCATGAGTGCATTTACTTTCTTGCAAAGAGACAAGAAGAAGCAAGTTCTTTCATTAAGAGTGAATGAAATGAGAAAATAATTCCCGAAGGAAAGACATTTATTGTTTGTTTGAATACTTTTTAGAAGCTTTTATTTGGATTTGAATAGAAGATTCTATGTCTCATTCAATGGGATGTGTACTTCTTACATCATCCCAAAATGGAATGGATAAGTGTCGCTCCCCGGATTTCCATCCTGGTACAAACGCGAAAGTGGCGCGGAAGAAGGTAGAGTCGCCAGCCAGGCATTTTTATCTCGAAGGAACGGGAATGGTAATGCTGCACAAACCAGAAGAAAAGAAAGGGAAGGACAAAGGTCCTGCGAACCAAAGAATCTGAGATCAGGAGTCGGTTACGACCTGGGAAGGTATTAGCACCCCAGATCGTCCTCCATACCCGACGGGATCCACGCTTGCAAAGAAAATGTTTCAAAGGGTGAAGAAATAAAAGTTGCTGCGAAGAAAAGGAACTGAACTGGAAAAGGAACTGAAAAAAGAAATGAAAAGTAAAAATGTAGGGAAAATAAAGATTGTGCTCGAACGGGCCCTACCCCGCTGCCTACGTACCTCATCTGGACATGAGGATCAGAGACACCGTAGTTCCGCTAACTAGGGTTAGAAAAGATTGCTTGTGTCTTAAGGCTTGAACTGCCTATGTCAATGCTCAGGTGTTGCAGGCTCGAACGACGAGTGCGTAACCGTCTTGCAAAATGACAAGAAGAAGCAAGTTCGCGGACGGAGCAAAGGAGATGAGAAAATAATTCCCGAAGGAAATACGATTATTGTTTGTTTGTGTTTTTAGAGCTTTTTATTGGTGTGGCACAAGAGAATGAACTCAAGCTCTTTTCTATGGAATATGTACATGCTGCTACATTCCAAGATCGAATAATAAAACAAGCACACCAAACAAGGAGAACTTATCCAAGACTTCTTTCCAAAGGCAAGGGCCTAATTTCATTGACTTGTTGAATTTATTAGGTGTTTTAGTGATTAAAAATAAAGAAGTATTTTTTAGGGTTTTTCTTGTTGAAGATAACTTCATGATCCGACTTGTGCATCATGCTAGACAAATGCACTATTCCAAGATAGAATGAATACATATGCTCCATGGAATAAGGCTATTACACAAGAAGTCACTTCTTTCATTATTAATGATTTTTAGGTTTTTGTTTTGAGATGAGAAGAGAAGGAAACCAAAGGAGCAAAAAAGGTAAAAGTCTAAAATGGGGAAAGACTAGACCTAATGTTATCATGCAAAAGAGTGGTCCTAAGGTTAGTGAGGTTTCAACTATCCTAAGAGAAAAGAAGAACCAAAGAAGAGCAGGAAGAGGGAGAAAGCTAGCAAGCAACTTACTCCTATAAAGGAGATAAGTTGCTCCTAAAGGGGGAGGAGAAGAATGGCCTCACATGATGGCATAAGGCACATCAAAAAGCACAAGGAGAAAGCACTTAAAAAGAGAGAAGGATGAAGAGTTGAAAAGTGGATGAAACATCCACACTTCTCTTACCATGAGCCCCTACAAGTTAGAAAAAATTCAGCACATGTTCATCAATAAAATCATGGAAATGATATGCTCAAAGCTCACATCAACAAAGATCAAACAATCATTCCAAACGTAGCACACACAAGCATTTACGTGTCGAGAACATGGAAGCATGCATCAACCAGCAAGAAAATCACCCAAACAATCATATTCAATGATCATACAATGATCCATGGCATTTAAAACAAGTAAGGGGATCAAACATGCTAAAAATAGCCCAAAATGGCCCACTGCATCAGTGTTAACCGGTTAACCAAAGCGTTAACCGGTTAACTAGTCAAAACCTGCAGAAAAACATCACAGAAAAAGGTGCGTTAACCGGTTAACCAATCCATTAACCGGTTAACACTGTTAAAACAGCATCAATTCCTTCAGAAAAAATCAGTTCAAACCAGCTTTTCCGATTAATCTCGCACCATACCAGCAAGCAATTGAGCATGAAAATAGTGTATCAATTCACATTAAATGGCATCATCAAGCTCATGAACATTAATACATTGATCCGATTATAAATCAATCAATCAATTCAAGCAACACAAGCAAATACGCAAGCACATGGCGAATCTAAAGCGCAAGCATGCAAATAAGCTAAAACAGAGCTAGATCTGAATTTAAACAACCTACAAAGCTAAGGTGTGCTTTGGTAATTGTTGATCGAGCTGAAAACGATAGATCTCGCGTTGAAGATCCGGTTCTAAGCTTCACACTCCATGCAAAATACATGCAAGAACAAGATCTTGATGCAAAATTTTGGATCCAAAAGCACTTCTAGATCCCAAACCAGATCTGAATCACCAATTAAACCAGCAAAAAGATGTAGAGAAGCTATGGATAGAGGTCTAGTTCCAAGATCCACACGCCTTAAGGCAAGGTTATGTGATCTTCAAAGAGGAACTTTGAGTGATTTAGAAAATTGGTAGAGAAAAGTGAGAGAATTGTGAGTGAGAAGAGTGAAAATTTAGAATGAGAATGAAAAAATGAGAGAGGGCCCCTTGGTTTGGAGAGAAATGAATTAAATATGGTTTAGGTTTGGGGCCCAAAAATTAGGCTTGGGATCTAAAATTATGGTTTGGTAGTGAGATTAGGATTTTGCAATGGGATTAGGCTTGGACAAATGCTCTAGATCCTTATTTTTAATTCAAATTAATAAAAATCATAAAATGGAAATTGGAACCAAATCACACATGCTAAATATGCTGCTGGAAATTCAAAATTCGTAGCCGTTAACCGGTTAACCAATCCGTTAACCGGTTAACGCCAGTGAATTTTGAATTTTCCCTCCTTTTGGTGGGAAACTTTAGGAATCACCTGGCGCCAACCGTTTTGATCTGATTTTGATCCTCAATCCTTTCTTTAGGCTTTGACCCTGATGTCAACCTTGTAATATGCCCTGTGAGCTTTGAATTTCCATGATAATTGATCATATGCCTTATGCTGGAACATGCGAGTGTTATGCTTCGTTTTTCTATGCAATATGCTAAGGACATGACATGCTTATGATGATTATGATCTGATGATGATGCCCAAAAGGAGAGGGAAAATTTTGGGGTGTTACAATAAGAATCACACCTAATTATGGAGGATAACCCCAAACCTAGTCCCAAATATTAAGGCTGAAACACACTAGCCTATTGTACTTATTAAGTGTTTTTGTTGTTTTTTGATTAAAAAGTGTTTTTTAGTTTATGTTTATGAAGCATCCTCATGCTAGGACTTATTCATCATGATAGATATCCTACACCTCATCCCCATATGTAATGTGTACAAGTATCCCATGGCAAAGCCCCTTGGAAAATAAGAAGGCTTGACCTTTATTGGGATGTTTTGAGTTGTTTTAAGAAGAGAAGAGAGAAGAACCAAAAGAGAACCAAAGGTAAACATTATAAACCAAACCAAAAGCAACAAAGTCAGAATGAACACTTTATAAGTGACATATGATGTCTACCAAATAAACTCAAGCAAGAAGAGTGAAAACAAGTTTCAAAACAACCAAGAGGATCATTAAAGAAGGAGTAGAAGAAGAATGGGTGAGTATGTAAGGTGATCATTCCCTAATGCTTCAATAAATGGTAAACTAATAATGTGGATAACCTAAAAATGTTTCTAAAAATGATGTTCAAATTTCATACAAAGCACATAATCAAACATCAAAGCATTAGGAGTCAATGGGATAAGAAGTGAGAAGGAATGGGCATGGATCATACATAGAAAAGAAGTTACTTAACATGCAAGTCAAACACAAACATATAAATATGGAAGGTCAAGAATCAAATTCAAAAGCAAGATGACATGTTAAGATGAATATAAGATGTACAAGTTAAACACCTTTGAACAATTACAAGTCATTTTGAAGTTAAGAGAAGAAGAAGCACACATTTAGATGAAACATGTTCAAGTATGAAAAGCAAACATGAATGGAATTTGAAATGAATGGGATGCTTTAAAGTCAGAAGAATACATCATATGAGATGAAAATGGATGATATGGCATGGCATAAACAAACCAATGACAAGTCAAGTAGAAATATAGATGAGAAGAGAAGAAGAATTAGGTCAAAAGGAAGCATGTGAAACAAGCATAGAACATGTACACAAATATAACCTTAATATCAAGATAATGACCTATAAAAGAAAACAAGATACCTATAATGATCTAAAAAAGGCTCAATAAGTCAAAGAAGTAATCTCATATAATGGCACAAGTGCCTTCTCAAACAAGCAACCAAACATGATCAAAGAAGTCCACAAAAAGAACACGTAAAGTCAAAACATCACAAAAATATCAAATATGATTCAAAAATTACCAAATTAGGTCACAAGAGACCTCAACCAGGGGCAAACAACATACCAAAAGCTCATGCAAAGGATCACATGATAAGTCATCCAAACAATCATTCAAATGCAATTAGGGTTTCACATGATCATGCTCAAAGAAATGGCTCAAAGAGAATGCAAAAATGATTTTAAAAATAAGAAAAAATATTTTTAAATGCTTCAAAGTTTCCTCTGAAATATGCAAAAAAGGAGGATCAAATTTTGTACCTATAATGAGAAATAAAATCAGCAAGGCAAAATGTTCATGAGTGAAACATTTCCAAAAGAAAATAAAAAAAAATTAATTCAGATGCCAAAAATATATAAAAAATGAAAAATAAAATTCGCACAAATTTTATAAAGGTCTAAAGTTCCATGATTTTTTAGGAATTTTTTGTTGCATTAAAATATTTTTAAAAATTAATAATGGAAATGATATGCAAAATTAAAAATAAAATGATATGACATGGCCCAAGGGTGCAATCAGCAAGGAAAACATGTTGAGATGTGGACTGGATCACAAAGGAGATTGCATATAGAACTAAGGCCCAAAGCGCCTCTATGAAGGCTCGAAGTCAACCAATGTTGACTTAAATCATTGCCATATGATTGATCTAACGCATAGCATTCAGTCAACAATCTGAAAGTAAACAGAATCAACGCATACATATAAGTCAAGCATTCAGGTATTCACATCCAACTCCCATAAGAGAGTCAGCCTAAAGTATGGCAAATCAATGCATCTCATCAAGTCAAGCACTCAGTAAACACATCCAACGGATGTGTTATAAAACAAATAAAATGAGAGGCACATGAGTGGTGTGTGATCTCATTAATATGGTGGCAAGCTGTGAACCTTAGGATAAAAAATAACAATGCCTAGCACATCATCTTCTACGTTCAGCCTGTAAAAACAATGGAGAAGCTCAGGTGGCCGAAGCCCTAACCCTGGTCACTTGAAACATGAAGTTCCAACAAAATTTCCAGAATCTAACAAATATTAAACCAATCAACTCAGAGGAACCTCAGGAACTCAAATCCACAAACAAAATTTTCATATCACACATCAATTAAAAAATCGAAGGGAACAAAGTAGATCTGAAAATTTTCAAAATCAAAATTCATGCAATGCACACGTCCAAAATTAAAACAAACTACCTTAGAATCATCAGTGAACATCATAGACCATCATAGGCATAAAAAATTCAAGAAATAAGATGTGATTTCAAACTCACCTAAAAAGTGTTCTTGATCTTAAAACCTTCATAAATCCAGAGTACACGTGCATATATTCACCTTTTGAGTTTCATTTAAAAAATAAATGCAAATAGAAGCTTGAATCTGGCTAGATCTAGAGATTTGATGAAGCTTCCTTCAAATTCAGTTATGTCCAAAAAATCAGTATGAGGTTTAGTGAGTGGTTGTTATGGATTCCTTATGCTTCAAGGATCTAAAAAATGTAAAGAAAAGATGAAGATCTATGGTGAATTGAGAGAATCGAAAGGAAAATAGTGAGAGCAAAAAAATTCAAATCTGAGAAATTAGAGTGCATGAGTGTGAAATGAACGTGTGAATAGCTTTATGTATCCTTGGTTATGATTCTAATCATGGTTAGGGTTTTGTTAAACCCTTGGTTAAAGCTATTGAGGGTGTTTTGCAAATTGGCAATTTGGTGTGCACACACCTCATCCCATGGGAAAAATTCGTGAAAAAAGCATGTCTCACACTCATTTCCCTTGCTGAGTGCATGTGTGATCCTATCATGGAGGGAAAGTCACAGAATTATGAGTTTCAAATGGTTTTGCAATTTGGCATAATGGAAAGTATGTGATGTATATGGCACGGATTTTCTTGATCCAAAAGCCAAAAATGATCCTTATGGTATGTACTTTGATGTGGTAACATGACTTGGACAATTAGAGGTCATTGAAGTCATATGGAACCAATTTGAAAAAAGTTTAAAATATGGTATGCATTAGAATACATAAACCAAACTCTAACTTCCATTGGCCATACCATTTGATCCACACATAATATGAAAATGGTCTTGTACTTTTTGTAAAGGGAAAACCATGATCTACAACTTTCATGTTTGAAGAAATTTCATTTGAGGCTTCTTTAGTGATGGAAAGTTGAATTGAAGATGATGTAAAAATTGCCAAAAATAGAAAGTTCCATATTATAGGTCCTTGCCATTTTTAGTAACTTTTCAAAAACTATTGATTCCTGATGAATAATGATATCCATGCTATTATTTGGCCAAATTAAAGTCCTTGGTCCTGAGAAAAATGATTGGAACCTTTGAAATCTAATGGTTGACTTTTATTTTGAATTGTTGACTTTTTCTTGTTGTACAAGTAACTGAGCAACTAAATAAATTCCACAATGAATCCTTGAACCAAAATTCAATCCTAAGCCTTATATAACATGTGAAGACCCATAGTAACAAGATTAGGTCAAAACCTTAAGGATTTCTTGCCTTGGTGCAAAACCCTAATTTAGGTGCATTGTGTAAGAGAATGACCATTGATGAAGTTCCTGATGAATTTTCCCTCTTCTGAGGACTCAAGGAATCATTTTAAGTTGTATGAAATATGGGGAACCCTTGTGACTTGTTGGAGGACATTTGGCTCTCGTCTTTCGCTTTGAAGGACCAAAACATGGCAAACCAATGAGTACATGACCTATGTTTCAATCTATGAATGCTATGCTTCATTTTTCTATGCAAAGATGCAAAACATGTGTATGCAATATGATATGTAAAATGCCATGAAAAGAGAGGAAACATTTTGGGGTGTTACACCATCAATCCTCTCAAAAATAAAAGAGGAGATAAAAAGACTGCTTCGATGCAAGTTCATCCGTACTTCCAGGTATGTCAAATAGCAAGCTAATATTTTACCAGTTATAAAAAAACAATGGTTATTTGAGGATATGTATTGATTTTAGTGATTTAAATGATGCGACCCCTAAGGATGAGTATTCAATGCCTGTGGCAGAAATGCTTGTGACTCTGCTACAGGACTTGAATATCTTAGCATGTTAGAAGGGTATTATGGATACAATCAAATATTCATTGCTGAAGAGTGTCGCTCCCACCAAATGAAACCTGGTCAAGAGGGGTACAGACGCGAACGGTCGGCGAAAAGAGAGGAAAATGAATAGAGTCGCCAGCTAGGCATTTTTATCCCGAAGGAAAGGTAATGCTGCATAAACCTAAGAAAAGATGGATAAGACGGTTGCGAACCAGAGAGACTGAGAAAGGGGGTTGGTTACAATCTGGGAAGGTATTAGCACCCAGATTGTCCGTCGTACTCGACGGGATCCACGCTTAAAAGATTTGTGTTTAAAAGGGGTAGTGTCAGTGCAATCTGTGTATCAAAGCTGGAAAGAATGCAAGTGTCAGTGCTTGAAGAAAGTGAAGTAAAATATGTGAGGTGTCAGTGTAAGAACAAGAGTGCAAAGTTCAAGATTATGAGGCTTAAAGAACAATGCTGGAAGGAGGGGGGGAATATACAGAGACTTTTGTTCGATAACTGTTAAGTTATGCCTACGTATCCTCTCGTGCAATGAGGAAGTCAGAACACCGTAGTTCGACTCAAAGAGACTGAAAGATAAATTGACTTGTGAACTGCTTACTTGTCTATGCTCAAGTGTATGACCTGTCTGGCTCAGGTGCAAACTGTCTTGCATTAGACGGAAGAAGCAAGTTCTCGTTTGTGAATGAATGAGATGAGAAAAGAATCCCGGAGGAGACGATTATTGTTTGTTTTTATGTTTTCAATCTTTTATTTCTTTTTACGTTTGTCATAAGATAATGAGCTTAAGCCTAAACCAAGGGTTAGTAAACTCATCACATCTTCCCTCTGATTAGGGGTAATGAGAAAGCCTTAAGTATGAAGTAAACACCTCACACTTAATCACCATGATGTATGATTAAGATCATTAACCTACTTGCCTTTATTTAGATGTTTTTTTGGAGTTTTTGTTTAGTGTTAAGTAATGAGTTTAAGCCATAATCAAGGATTTAATAGACTCATTACACCATCCTAATAGAAGGATAATATATGAGAACATTTAAGCTGAGGAAGGCTCCTCAACTTAATCCATGATTAGGGATTAACCTCATGACAAAACAAAGCCTTTATTAAGGTGGATTTTAATTAATGGTAAGGTTAAGAAATGGATTTTAGGGTTTGTAAGACAACTTGAGGGGGACTTGTCCATTAACACTAGGGTTAGTCCTTCTTAACCAATTAAGGAAGAATTAGAATCCTAATAATGCAAGACCCAAGTTACAAGCTTGATGTCTTAGTCATTATTAGGTGAATTAATTAAAGGATTTAAACACATTAAGGGTTTAACACTTAGAATTAAAGGTATACACTCCATCCTAATATAAGGATGCATGCATAAGCTTAATCACAAAGCCTTAAAACCTTTAGGGTTTAGTCCTTGATTATGAGATGAGAAGAGAAAACACAAAGATGACACAAAGGTAAAACTAATGGGGGACTAATCAAACCCTAATTGTTATCATGCTTGGGTATTCCTAGGGTTTATGAGGCTTGCAAAAGATCTTCAAGGGAGAAGCCACCAAGGAAGAAGCAGATGAAAGGAGGTTAAGCAGTAAGAAGCAAGACAACTTACTTCACTTAAGAAGATAAGTTGCTTGAAGAAAGAAAGTGAGAAGGATACATGAATGAGCAAGCTCACTCTAATACACAAGTAAAATGCAGAGATGATGCATAAGAGAGATGAGAAGAGATTTTGAGAAGTGAAGGCAAATTCACTTCTCAATGACTTACCACCTGAAAAGTTAGTAACAAGAAATGAAATGCAATGAAAATGAGATGAAATGAAATGATGCAAACCAAAGTCAGAAGTATATACATGATGTAAATGATGCTAAGAGGTAAAGCAAACACATATCCAGAGTTGTAGATGATCCTACAAGGATAAGGATGCAAATGAAGCATGTTTTGAACCATGAAAGTTCATGAAAGTATATGAAATGCAATGGAAGTATAACATGACAAATGGATGAAGAAATGACTTATCATGATTCTAATGTGTCCTAATATGTCTTAGGAGTCATGTGAATACACAAAATGTCATGGAAGGTTCATGTATGCAAGCAAATGAGAGATGAATGCAAATGAAAGCAAAAATTAGGGTTTATACACAAGACACAAAGCAAAACTCAAAATCAGAAGCAAATGACAAGATAAAAAAATTGAAAATGGGATCAAAGGAACCCTAACCCTACATAAGTTCACTGTCCAAAGGAGGGGACCTAAATCTTAACCTAATGGGAGTTATGATTTTTCCAAGTTGGCTAGGATTTTAAGGTTCTTCAAAAAGAAAAATGCACATCAAATTGAAAATGAAAGATAAATTCAAACCAATTTTACCCTAGAAACAACATGATATGAAGAATGCAATGCAAAAGGAACCATCATCAAACTCTTCAAGGTTAGGCAGAATGGATTTTTCTAAGTTAGGAGAGTTTGATAATGTTTCTAAATGTATTATCATGCAATGTGAATTTTTTTGTGATTTTTAGAAACTTAAATGTCATTTTAATTAATTAATTCTCATTAACTAATTAAAATAAACATTTAAATATTTTTAAAATACGAAAATTATGCAAAAAATAAAATAAAAATTATTTTCAGAAAGAGAAAAATATTTTAAGGTATGATGCAAAAAATGAGATTTTTTAGAAATGATTTACTATTTTAGATAAATTGTGCAAAACAAATGAATAAAAATGAAAATAAAATTAAAATTAAAAGGAGAAGTAATCAGATCCAAGAGCCAGGATTCAAAGATTTTTGGAGGGAGTTGACCCGCGCGCGAAGGGACGGCTGAGATTGAAACTGGAAATTTGAATTTCTTAAACTTAATTAATTAAAACTAATCCTGATTAGGGCTTTAAACAACGCATCTGGGCCATTGATACACGCGCGGGAAAGACCATCTAACGCTCCACATTCAAAACTGGGCCTAAACCCTAATTAGGGTTAATGACTCTCAGAAGGCCGGAACAGTGGTTCCGGTCGTCTTCTCCGACGAGCCATTTCTCTAACTCTCTCAAAACACCATGAAAATGTGCCAAAATCTCCAGAAACACTCAATGATCAACAACAAAGCATAATCCAGCAACGAATCTCATTTATTTTGCATCAAAATCAAGATTCGAAAACAAACATAAAAACTGAAAAATTTTCAGAGCACTCATACACACTCAAAACTTAACCATTTTTCACCATTCAAGGTTCATTGTAATCAGGAAAACAAGCTCTACCATCTCATAACTAAAGAAAGGGTTTCTGGAAAAAAATTTCAAGAAGATACCTGAGATGGAGCTTTGCTAATGGAGTTGCCTGGGCCTTCTGCTTGATGCAAACAACCTCCTCTAACCTCCCTTGAGCTTCCTTGGTACTTTGTTGAAGTGTTTGTGTCCTTTCTTTGAAGTTCAGTGAAGCTCAGTCCAAAAGGGGAAAAATCGTATTTGGTGTGTGGTGGCTTTTAGGGCAAAGTAAAGGGTGGTTTGTGATCAGTGATGGATTTGAAGATGAATGGTGGAAGAATTTTTAAGCTTTGATGTTTTTGTTGAGAATTTCGAACGAAAATGCATAAGAGGGATTTTTTGTGAACTATGGTGATGCTGATGATTCTGGCTGTGTTCTTATGTCAAATAGCTTGTATTTGGTCCATGTATCAAGATGTGATAGGCCTGTGGAGTTGGTGTGGGCTATGCTGATTGGTATGGCTTGTTTTGCAAAAAGTCAAGGTTATGTGTCCTTTGAGGTATGGGCTGTTTCAGGCCAAGGACAAAGGCATGCCTGGTGCAGCTTGATTCAAGGATGACCATGGAAATGAGATTGAGGCAAATTAGCAAGTTTGTGGGAAGTTGTGGGAGGTTTTGCAATTTTGGCAAAGTTTGGCCCTTTCTTGATTTCTTCATGTACAAGTCATGGAAATGTGAAATTCTTTGGGCAATTTTGAGTGTTAGGCATTGTACTATGATGTTATGATGTGTAGAAGTCCATTTGAAGTCATAAAATAGCTTGGCTTGAGGTTTTGCAAAAATCCCTCTTTGGCACAAAAGTGAAAATTAAGTGATTTTATCCAACTTTGCAAGGCCATAACTTTTGTTCTAAAATGAATTAGATAAAGTTCTTGTACTTTTTGAAAATGGGAGGATCCAATCTACATCTTTCATGACCAAGAATTTTTCATTTGAAGCATTTTTGAATCAAAAAGAGGAGGTTGAAAAACTTTCCAAAAATGGCAAATTTCCATTACAAGCCACTTTCCCAAAATGACAACTTTGAAAATGGCTTGAAATTCCTCAATTTTGTGAACTTCTAACATCTTATAAGATTAAATAAAGATCATACACATTCAAAATGATGGAGGATACCCTTTGGTTGGATGATTGGGGGTCTCAGATGCCCTGATTTTGCACTGACTTGCTCAAGAAGTCATCTTTTGATCAGATGCCTTCCCCATTGAATTTCTTCATGAAAATTGGTATGCGTGATCCTCATATCATATAGAAACCAATAGAAACAAGAATGACCAAAAAAGTTTGAGTTATGGCCTCTGAAACCAAAACCCTAATTTTAGGTCATCTGTGCAGTCAAGCTTGGCTCTGCTTCCACACCTTCCTTAGTTCTTGTGATTTTCTGACTTCCTTGCCCTTGGGAGGACATAATATGATGTTTGAACATACATGGACCCTCTTGAGATGATTGGAGACCTTTGGAGTGGCTCAGATGGCTCAGGGATTGCTCAGATCACAAACCCTAGATGCAGATGACTTTGAACCAATGCAGTGAAGTAAAAATGCAATGTGAGATGATATGATTGAACTTATGAAAATGAAAAGATCACAAGCCATGGTGTGAACTTAATGAGGGAAAATTTGGGGTGTTTACAGCTGCCCCTATTCAAACATGAGTTAGCTGTGCAGGATGTAAGCAGCGGCTTAACAGGCAAACAAGATAACTTGTGGTTGAATACCAAAGACAGTCCAAAATTTGCACTCACTGAATGAAGAAGAAAAGGGATATAGATTGTAAAAGGAAGTAAAGTATGATTATAAAGTGCGGGCGACGGAGGACGACCATCGAGCAGAGGACGACTGCCGGGGATGAAGCAATGACGGGGACGACCGACATGCTGGGGAAATAGAGGGATCATGATGGGGATGGCCATCAGGCAAAGACATAAGACTCTCTGGGGATTTAAAGGTAAAGGCGATGATGGGGACGACCATCAGGTTAATTGAAATAAATGATGAGGGACGGTCATCAAAGGTGAAGGACGATCACCTAGCAGGGGACGGCTGCTCTGTTGGAGGTAAGATGAGGGACGATCATCTAAGGTGAAGGACGATCACCTGGCAAGGTATGGTTGCCGAAAATATCACGACATAGGACGAATGCCGGATCGACGATGGGGACGGTCATCGGATAAGCATGATGAAGGACGATCATCAAGAGGTGAAGGATGATCACCTGGCAGGGTTTACCGTGACATAGGACGAATGTCAGATAACAGAATCAACAATGGGGACGACCATCGGATAAGAGTGATGAAGGACGATCATCAGAAGGGTGAAGGACGATCACCTAGCAGGGGACGGCTGCTAAAATATCACGACATAGGACGAATGTCGGATAGGAAGGGGTTCCAATAATGGAGACTCCGCTGGGGAAATGATGAAGGACGAACATCGAAAAGGTGAAGGACGATCACCTAGTAGGGTACGGCTGCCAAAAGCATCATGACATAGGACGAATGTCAGATAGAAAGGAAATTTGCTAAGGATTTGCTGGGGACTCTTCTGGGGAGCAGTAGATACGTACGAGTGTCTACATTTTTTGAGAGAAAGGTATAAGTGTTTGACGCTGGTGTAGGTTAAATATGCGGACGAGCATCCTTAAGACTTTGATACGGGCGAGTATCGGTAGAAACAAACGCTGACGCATGCTCAGAGATGATGATACAGACGAGTATCAACTAGTTAACAAATAACATGGACGAGTGTCGAATCTGAGAAAGATAAGTGGTGTATACAAGATACGGATGAGTATCTGAACAAGTAGACATGAGTGAGACATATACGAGTGTTCAACTTGCTGGGGAGAGCATGACACATACGGGTGTCGGAAGAAGTGCATTGTAAACAAGTATTTGGTTTACAAAGTATTTAGGCAACTATGCTGGGAGGAATGACTTGGACGGGTGTCAGGGAAGTGTGTAGATGTATTCGTGAGTGCAAAGGGGACACTTTGGCTTTCTGCTGGGAATATGACACAGACGAGTGTCAAGGAGTATCTGTTATGTACAAGTATCTGTTTGCGGAAAGTGTTCCAGCGACTTTGTGGGGAAAGAAAACATGGACGAGTGCTAAAAGAAGCATGTATCTGTATTTTTAGGAATGTAAAGAAAATGCTTTGATATTTTGTCGGGGAATTTGAGTGGTATTCTGTATGTTGCTGATGGTATGTCAGTATTCACAGGTGACTGATTCAAAACATGGCTTGTGATTATGCAATATGTTTGATTTTTACCGTAATGCTCCGTTTTAGACGGAATGCTACGCTTTGGGGGAAAATATGATGCGAATGCTATGATTATGCAAAAGATACTGATCCTGGATTCAGATCCCGTTACTGTGAAGATCTCTGGCTGATCTGCTTTGAAAGAAATGTCCCAGCTGGGGATGAGATCACTGGTTGATCTGATATATGCTCTGCTTGGGGAAATAAGTCACTGATAGACCTATCTTGGTAATGAGGAGCCCAACTGAGGTCTGTGGAAGCTTCCGTCACTTTGTTGTGAGATCCTCAGCCATTGTTCTTCTGGATAGAAGCTGAAACTCTGTGGGGAGATGATTCCCTGTTCTTGCACTTGGCTGGGGAGGGATAATCACTGAACGACCTTCCTAGTGATTTTGTGGGGATCCTGCTGAGGATGATGAAATTAGCTGGGGAAATGAGCCCCTTCTAATGCTGCTCTGATGGGGAGGAGCTTTCATGCCCCACACACTTTGAGCACCTGCAATCCTGTTATGTCAAAAACGCACAAGTACCCCAAGGTATCCCTTACCGGATTCCATCATAGGAGTTTAGGCACTCCCGGGAGCAAATATATTTCCTGTAGGCATGTAATAATAATTTTTTTTTAGAAAAGACACATCTGCATTTATGCGATCATTATATTAAGGATATCAGACATTTTTGCAAATGAAAATAAAATGTACGAGACGAAATGTGACTGAATATCTGATTTTATTAATTTGGGATGCCCCGAACTGGCAAGTACAGTCAAAGAAACAAATCCCCTGAAATGAGGAGATTGTTACAAATTGAGAAACAAAAAGATGCTGGCAATGTTGATGACGCTTTAGTGCTTCCCCTTTTGCTATGAATTGTATGACATTGACGTTCTTCTCATCTTGTCTTTGAAGAAGGTTGGTTCTGACCGATGCTTGAACCTTTCGAAGCTTGCCATGTTGTAAATGATACAGACGAATTCAGAATGCAGTCGTTCGCTTATTCCCTTATTTTGCGTGGATCGCCCCTTCGGGTTTTCAATCCACCGGGATACCCATTTTTGCCTGAGTTGTCCAATATGGCTTTTCAACTCAGCGGGTGAACACATTTTTTTTTATTTTTTTTTTATTTTCCCTTATTTTTGTTCGAGTATTTTATTCTGTTTTTTTGACTCGCCGGGATGCCCTATTTTTGCCTGGACTTACATTCTATTTTTATGTCCAACGGGTCATTTTATGCGAAGTATTTTTTAACTGCATCTGAATTCACAGGGGACAGGAAGTCCTCACCATCCATAGTACTGAGCATCAGTGCTCCACCAGAGAATACTTTCCTTACTATGAATGGACCATCGTAATTCGGAGTCCACTTGCCCCTGTGATCTGTAAGAGGAGGAAGGAGTCTTTTCAACACCAGATCCCCTACTTGGTATTCTCGAAGCCTGACTTTCTGATCGAAGGTGTTCTTCATTCTCTTCTGATATAACTGCCCATGATAGATTGCAGCTAATCTCTTTTCTTCAATCAGATTCAGTTGTTCGTATCGGGATCGGACCCATTCTGCTTCGTTCAATTTGACATCCATCAGTACCCATAGGGAGGGTAATTCAACTTCAACAGGTAGGACGGCCTCCATACCATACACAAGCTGATATGGTGTTGCCCCAGTGGATGTTCTGATTGAAGTACGGTACCCATGTAAGGCAAATGGTAGCATTTCATGCTAGTCTTTGTAGGTGACCACCATCTTCTGCACAATCTTCTTGATATTCTTGTTAGCTGCCTCTACAGCGCCATTCATCTTTGGCCTGTAAGGAGAAGAATTGTGGTGTTGGATTTTGAAGTCCCGACATAACTCTGTCATCATCTTATTGTTCAAATTGGAACCATTATCAGTAATGATTCTCCCGGGCACTCCATAACGACAGATGATGTCTCTCTTCAGGAATCTGGCTACCACTTGCCTTGTAACATTTGCATAGGAAGCTGCCTCAACCCACTTGGTGAAATAATCAATGGCTACCAGGATGAATCTGTGGCCATTTGAAGCAGTCAGTTCGATCTTGCCAATCATATCAATGCCCCACATGGAAAAAGGCCAGGGTGAAGACATTACATTCAGAGGATTTGGAGGCACATGCACTTTATCTGCATAAATCTGGCATTTATGGCATTTTCTGGCATACGCACAACAGTCTGCATCCATTGTGATCCAGTAGTAGCCTGATCTTAACAACTTTTTAGCCATAGCATGCCCTCCAGCATGGGTACCAAAAGATCCTTCGTGCACCTCGTGCATCAACAAGTCTGCTTCTGTCTTATCAACACATCTGAGAAGTACCATATCAAAGTTCCGCTTGTA
The DNA here is from genome assembly GCA_963966055.1 of Lathyrus aphaca. NCBI lineage: Eukaryota > Viridiplantae > Streptophyta > Magnoliopsida > Fabales > Fabaceae > Lathyrus > Lathyrus aphaca. The sequence goes on along the minus strand of OZ014523.1, from coordinate 201,885,933 downwards.
CAAGGAACCATCAGCATTCAGGAAGAAACTACCAGCAAGCCTTCTTAATGTCTTCTTATCATTGGAAGATGCCCCAGGTGGGTATGTTTCATCCTCCAAGAAGCATTTGATGTCATGGAACCAAGGCTTATCATCTTTAGCAACATCCGCTGAAAATACGTATGCTGGTCTGTCCAGTCTGGACACTGAAATCCGAGGCACAAAGTTGGCAGCTTGAACTTTGATCATGAAAGAAATGGTAGCCAGAGCATCTGCAAATTGATTTTCATCTCGAGGGATATACTCAAGCTTGACTGTTGTGAAGAAATCCAACAACCTCCTTGTATAATCCCGATAAGGTATCAGATGATCTTGGTGGGTGTACCATTTGCCGTTGGTTTGATTAATTACCAGAGCTGAATCTCCAAACACATTCAAAGTCTTGATCCTGAGGTCAATGGCTTCCTCAAGACCCATAATACAAGCTTCATATTCAGCTTCGTTGTTAGTGCAGTTAAAGGTGAGTTTTGCCGAGAAAGGCATGTGAACTCCCTTAGGTGTAATGAGTACTGCACCAACGCCACGACCGTTCATATTAACAGCCCCATCAAACATCATAGTCCATTCTTCTTCTGGGTCAGGCCCTTCAGTGTGAACAGGCTCTTCATGATCTTTTACTTTTATGAACATGATGTCTTCATCAGGGAAGTCAAATCTCATAGGCTGGTAATAATCAATGGGTTGCTCAGCGAGATAATCAGACAATACACTGCCTTTGATGGCCTTCTGGGATGTGTATTGAATGTCATATTCTGTGAGAATCATTTTCCATCTTGCAACCCGTCCGGTAAGTGTTGGCTTCTCAAATATGTACTTAACTGGGTCCATCTTTGAGATCAATAAGGTGGTGTGGGTCAACATATACTGCCTTAGTCGGCGAGCAGCCCACGCTAAAGCACAACAAGTTTTCTCGAGCAGTGAATAACGTTGTTCACAATCGGTAAACTTTTTGCTTAGGTAGTATATTGCATACTCTTTTCGACCAGACTCGTCATGCTGGCCCAGCACACACCCCATTGACTCTGCTAATACTGTCAAGTACATTATTAGTGGTCTTCCTTCAACTGGAGGCATAAGGATTGGAGGCTCTTGTAAGTATTCCTTGATTTTGTCAAAAGCCCTTTGGCAGTCTTCGTTCCACCTGACTGTTTGTTCTTTTCTTAACAACTTGAACAAAGGCTAACAGGTTGCTGTAAGGTGAGATATGAACCTTGAAATGTAGTTTAATCTACCTAGGAACCCCCGAACTTCTTTTTCAGTCTTTGGTGCAGGCATCTCTTGGATAGCTTTGACTTTATCAGGGTCAACTTCAATTCCCTTTTCACTCACAATAAATCCCAGCAGCTTACCGGATCGCACCCCGAATGTGCACTTGTTGGGGTTTAACTTCAATTGGTACTTTCTCAGACGCTTGAATAACTTCAACAGATTTACCAGGTGGTCTTCTTCTGTGAGGGACTTGACAATCATGTCATCCACATAACATTAAATTTCTTTGTGGATCATGTCATGAAATAATGTTACCATAGCCCGTTGATAAGTAGCACCAGCATTCTTCAGTCCGAATGGCATCACCTTATAGCAGAATGTGCCCCAGGGTGTGATGAAAGTTGTCTTCTCCATGTCTTTAGGTGACATTTTGATCTGATTGTATCCTGAAAATCCATCCATGAAGGAGAACACCGAGAACTGAGCCGTATTATCAACCAATACATCAATGTGAGGTAGAGGGAAGTCGTCTTTCGGGCTAGCTCTGTTCAGATCTCGGTAATCCACACACATCCTTACTTTGACATCCTTCTTAGGCATAGGTACAATGTTAGCAACCCAAGGCGGGTAACTGGTCACAGCAAGGAAACCGGCGTCCCACTGTTTATGTACCTCTTCTTTTATCTTCATTGCCATATCTGGGCGAGTACGGCACAATTTCTGTTTTACTGGTGGGTAGTCTTCTTTTAATGGCAGCTTGTGCATGACAATGTCAGTGTCCAACCCTGGCATATCCTGATAAGACCAAGCAAAAACATCCACATACTCCCGAAGCATGTCAATCAGTTGCTCTTTTACTGAATCTTGCAGACAGGCCCCGATCTTAACTTCTTTCAAATCTTCTTCTGTACCAAGGTTAACCGTCTCAACTTCCTCCTGATGAGGAGTGATAACCTTCTCCTCTTGTCTCAACAACCTGGCTAGCTCTTCAGGTAGCTCATAATCTTCTTCAACCCCTTCATCAGCTTGATTAATCGGATTGTCAAAGTCATACGAAGTCATAGCAGTGTTGTTGTCGGTGCAGTATGGAGGGCACTCTCTGCAAGGGTTTAGATTTGTTCATTTTAGTGATCAGTTTTATCTTATTTAGAAAAAGTGAAAATGAAGTTATTTATTTTGGAAAACATTGCCATTTTATTTTTGTACAAAAAATGAAAAAAATGAAAAACAGTGAGCGAAAAAAGAAAAGACTCATTTGCAAAAGATGTCCTGATGTTCATTAATTGATCTTTGCACAAAATACAAGATGGCCCGATTACAAAATGAGCCCTGACATCTTGGGTAAGATGCAGGACTTGATGCATGCTTTAAAACACAGGAAATAATAATTACTCTGCAGGAGTAACTCTTATAATTTCCTGGGAAGACCAGTTTGAGCATGGCTCCCCGGGGTCCTTGGACGTATCCAGCTTTCCAGGTTGCGCTCGTCTTCTGACTCATCTTCCAAGATATTCACAACATTCGGGGTGAGCATCCCCCACTAACAAACTTGGGCTCTGTTGCAGCCTTTGGTTGATCTTGTCGAGTTGGTCTGTAACCCAACCCGAATCAGTCTTCTTTCTTCTCCACGGGCAGCAGCTTGCCCCAGCCTTGGGCGGTACCTTCCTCAACAACCTTCCGGGCTTGCTGATATGATGTGATGGAGGTCCCAAGCACAATAGATGTTTCATTAATATTAAGGGCCTCAAACCCTTGGCTCATGGATCTCCCCATCCATCTCAATGTACTTGAAAGTAGCCAACTGGCTAACAAAAATATCCTCCTCCCCACAAATAGTAATGACTTGGCCTTCCCACTTGAATTTTAACTTCTGGTGAAGGGTTGACGTCACGGTGCCAGCGACATGTATCCATGGTCTACCCAATAGACAGCTGTAGGCAGGCTGTATATCCATCACAAAGAAGGTCGTTTTGAAAACTTGTGGGCCAATCATTATAGGAAACTCTATCTCTCCCAGAATTGATCTCTTAGAACCGTCAAAGGCTCTCACTACCAAGTTGCTTGGGCGTAGTGCCAATCCATCATACTCCAGCTTCACAAGGGCTTTCTTGGGCAGGACATTGAGGGATGGCCCTGTGTCTACCAGTACGTGATAAAGAACTGCACCCTTACACTCCAAGGTAATGTGCAAAGCCTTGTTGTGATTATGACCTTCCACCGTCAAGTCAATATTGGTAAAACCTAGTCCGTGACTAGCGTTGACATTTCCAACTACAGCCTCTAACTGATTGACCGTGATCTCCTCCGGCACATAAGCTGCGTGCAGGACCTTTAATAGTGCATTCCGGTGAGCCTCGGAGCACATTAGCAATGATAGTATGGAGATCTTGGAAGGCGTTTGGTGAAGCTGGTCTACCACCTTGTAATCACTTTTCTTTATGATTCTCATGAATTCATCAACCTCTTGATCGAAAGGAGTCTTCAAAGCTTCTCTAGCAACTAGTTCCTCTTGCACCATGCTCTTTCCCTTTGCCTTAGCAGCAGCTTCTGCTTTGGCAATGGGTCTTGGAATTTGCGAGGCAAAGAGACGTCCGCTTCTGGTGAAGCCTCCGCCTCCCCCACATTGTCTATCTGAGGTGAAGAAGTTGATGATTCCAAAGTGATTTTCTGCCCCTCGCAGTATAGATCTGAGCCATAATGCCAAGGGATGGCATTATTGCTTTCGTAAGGAACTGGCCCAGGTACTGTGACAGTGACCGGACTGATAGCAGCTGCAGAGGGGACTACAATGGTGTGTGGATCATAGTATATGGTTACTGGTGCTCTGACAGGAGTAACATTTTGTGAGTTGTTGGCAGGAATATTTGCAGGGTCATAGTATATAGTAACTGTTGAGATGCTTTCATCAATTGTTGTTGAGGTTGTAGGAGGTACCATTGACTAAATGGGTGTTGAAGTTGTAGCAGGAATGGTGACTGAACTTGTATCTATTGATGTGATTGATTGAGCAGTTGTTGGAGTTGTAGTAGAATCGGTTGGAACAATGGTTGCTGATGTTGTAGGAGCATCTGTGATTGCCGGTGAAGAAACTGTTGGATTTGTAGGTGCCGTGATCGTAATCTGAAGGATACCATCCTTAATAAGACCATCTATTCCGCTTCTCAGCCTTTCGCACCCATTGACTGCAATATTGCAATACCCACAGCCGAGCTCACACCCGGGGAACACTTGGCATTCTAAAAGCTGAGCTTTGATTTCAACCAAAGGTGTTCGAATTTGTGCGACACTGGTGATTAAGGTGGATGGTTTTCCTTCCTCAATAGCATTAATCCTAGGCCCGTTGTGACTAGGCATTGGATTCCTTGTAACATTAGGAGGAGGTGCAAAGTTTAGAGCTTTTGAATCCACCAGATCTTGGACTTTCATCTGTAGGGCTCGACATTTTTCAGTGTTATGCCCCGGTGCGTTCGAGTGAAATGCGCACCTGGCATTTGCATCATAATTCTTTGGCATATTGGCGGGATCTGGAGGTACCAAAGTCCTTAATTCAACTAGGTTGAGTTTCCGGAGTTGTGGCAAGAGTGCAGCATACGACATTGGGATTGGGTCAATCACCCTGTTTGCCTGTGATGGTCTTTGTTGGAAAGGACGCTGTTGTTGGTTGTTGTTGTTGTAGGTTCTCTGTTGCGGATAATGAACTTGTTGTTGATACTGTGGTTTTTGTTGTGGAGGATATGCTGATTGTTGAGGAATCGGAGCTGGAATGGTAACTGCTGCTACTGACCGGTGTACATACTGAGGCCTGCCCCTGCCTGCATGAATGGAATTTGTTTCACTGGCCCTCCGGGGTCCCATGAAAGGCTTTCTGGGATTGCTGGATGAACTTGCACCACTGTCGGAAATTTTGCCCATCTTTAAGAGGCTCTCAATCCTTTCACCAGCTATAACCACATCTGCAAAACTGGTAGAGGAGAAGGTAGCCAATCTATCAATATAGGTTCCTTGCATAGTATTCATGAACATGTCAGCCATTTCCCTCTCTGACATGGGTGGTTGGACAGCAGCAGCAAGCTGTCTCCACCTTTGGGCATACTCTCGAAAGCTCTCTCTAGAAGATTGAGACATTCCCATCAGAAGGGTCCTGTTGGGAGCCATGTCCAGGTTGTATTGATATTTCCGGATGAAGGCTTCAGCTAAGTCCTTCCAGCATCTAATGGTAGCTCTGGTCAAGTGTGTATACCACTCTCTTGAAGCCCCAGTCAGACTGTCTTCAAAGTAGAACATCCACAGCTTTTCATCCATAGTATAAGCTTTAAGTCTTCCCAGGAAAGACTGCAGGTGAGTTCGTGGACAAGAGGTTCCATTGTATTTCTCAAAGCACGGGGGTTTGAATTTGTGGGGAATTCTCACCCCATCCACTAGTCCCACATCCATCACATCAAAGCCTAAGGAATTCTGAGACTCAAAAGATCTCAACTTCTCAGCAATTTCATCCAATCTCCTGTCATAAACTTCATCTCCAGCTCCCATAACAGTAAACTGCTCTTCTTGGGGATCTTCTTGCAAGATTGTCCCTCCAGCAGTATTACCTTGTACATTCCTCGGGATGTTAGCTTCTGGATCCAGATGAGGTCCAAATACTGGTGGGTCAATACGAGGCTGGCCCCGCTCATTGTTACTAGTTCCTCATGTTCCCAGATGAGGTTCCTCAGGAGTTTGTCTTTCCACCAGCTCTCTTAACCTTTCTTGACTCTGGGCTAAGCCAGTCATCTCCACCATGAACTGAGACATCTGATTTCTCATCTCTACTCTCTCATTGGCCATCTGATTTCTGACCTCAGTCAGATCCTGCTGTACTTGTTCCATTTGAATACCGGGAAAGTTGTTGCGAGTAGGGTACCGGTGCGTGCGGTTGACAGGGAACACTCGGCGACGAGCAATGTTTCCTGAAGTGACAACAAAGTTAGAAACAAAAATAAGAAACAAAACCTACAAAACAAAACAAAAGTTAGTATGCAATGCAGTATGCCTATTTGTTTTCCAAGGTATCCAGTTTGGTTCTTGGTTTTGACCTTTCCAGACCTCGAGGAAGATGATTGATGTTGTTGAGAAGCCCAAATGAAAGCAAACTAAAATATATTACAAGTGGTGAACAATACATAGTTTGTTTTTACAATACATACCCATGGAGGGTCAAAATACAATAAAAGGAAAAGTACATCAAATGGAAACAACAACAAACAAAGAATCAGACATCCAGTCCAAACTCATCCTCTCTCACTTCCTTTAGGAGTGCCTCAGTTACTGGACCAGCTGGGTGCTCTGTAATGGTCCTAATGAGGAGGTTTCTGGTAGCAATGGCAGTGGTCAACTTCTTATGTCTGTCCTGGTCCTTTGATCTCTTCAATCCTGCTCTAAGCTTCAACTCTGAAATCTCCTTCTGGGCTGCCAACAAAGCTTCCTGCTGCTTTTTCTCATTGGCTTCTAACTGTTCAATCTTTGCCTGAGTCTTCTGATCTTCTTGTGTACGGGCTTCAGTGATCCTGACCCACCTAGCCTGACTCTCTCGCAGATAGAGCTCAGTCCCAGCCTTCTGAATCTTGGCTTCTTTACAGGCATTCTTCAATATTTGTTCCCCAACTCTTACTTTCTTGATGTAGTCCTCTGTCTTTTCAATTTTGGCAAGATGCTCCACCCTGAGCTTTTCCAATCTCTCAATGTCCAGATGACCATCACTTCTCTCCCAAAGGGTTTTCTTCAAAGCCTGAGATAAGTTTTCATTCCTCTCCTTCAGCTTCTCAAATTCTTCTAGGCTGACAGTTGCTGCAGGTTGTACTGTAGATGGTCCAAGTTTGTCCTCCAAGATGAAAGGCATTCCAGTAATTTGAGTTCTAGTACGGGACCAGTCATAGTACTGAGCTGAAGCAACATTATTACACCTTCCTAGAATTGCTATCCCTTTTGTCTGGATGTTGTCCCAAGCCCAGGATGCTTGCCTGACAACAGCTGAATTAGGTTTCACTTCACAATACAAGGTCTCAGCCAAATCTTGCCCTCTGGGAGGGTGAACCAAAGCATAGCCCAGTTGTCTCTTAAACAGTAAAGGATTGTAGTTGATGCAACCCTTTACTCCTATCAGAGGCACATTTGGGTATTGTCCACAGCTGGTGATAATGTCTTTGCCTTTGGTGCTCTGGGTGCACCATCTAATATCATCTGAAGTCAAGGCAATGAGCCTTTTAGCCCAATTCTTCTGTTGGTGAGGATTCAGGAAGGCATCTGACTTAGGCAGGTGTTTGAGCAGCCAGGTGTGAAACAAAGGAGCACAACATCTCACCAACTTCTCCCTTTGTTTCTCATTCCTCTGATGAATGGAGTAGTAAAAGTCTCCCAGTAATATAGGTACTGGGTTCTTCAGAAGAAACAAATGGATGGCATTCTTGCTGACAAATTTGGGCTCATCTGCAAACAGTATAGCCCCATATATGCTGTGGGCTAACGAAGCACAGACTGCCCTCCACTCTCTTAATGAGGCCCTCAGGATGGCCTGAGAAATCAAGAAGTCCAAATGCAAACCAGGGATCCCAGCTTTTGTTGTCATGCTTTGCTCAATCAGGGCAGGCTCCAAGTATAGTGCCCTTGCTATCTCTTCATTTCTGGGAAAAGTCATTTCTGGGTTGAAAGGGACTCCACCTCTGATAGGTACTCCAATCAATGAAGAAAACTCTTTCAGCAGAGGTCCTAGATGAAAGTTTGGAAAGGTGAAGCATCTCAAAGGAGGGTCATAAAACTGCAGGCATGTGTGAATCATGCTCCTCTGAGAAGGATCAAGATCCATAACCATATCCAGGATACCTCCATAGTGCTCTCTAAACAATGGGAAGTGGTCAGGGGTGATAAGTGACTGGACCTTCCTGATACCAGTCAACACAGGCTCAAATAAGTGGTAGGATATGTTGCTCTTCCCGGGAGTAGTCATGAGTGCTGACGAAGAGCTGAAGATAAGTGCTGATGAGGATCAAGACTGATACTGGAGATGGGCCACTGACAGGCTGATGCTGGTGAAGATGAAAATAGCTGAAGCAGATAATTGATGAAGCAGAGGTCTATGTAGAAGAAGGGGTCAAAACCAAACCAGATGTGATGTGGATACCCTGAAAATCAAATAAAAAAATTTTAAATGATGCAATGATGATATATGCAAATGATATGCAAGGGTTTGGGATCAAGCTGGATCTGATTATCTGTCTTGATATAAGTCCATGTATGTTTAACAAAAAGGTCCAGATGGAGGCTCAGAAATCCAGTAACCAAGGTGGGGGACTCAAATAAAGAGTCACATGTCCGGGGTTAATCACAAGAACTGCCCACAGTCAGGTACCCTTAAACAAAATAGTAACAGGGTATGATGTGGCTAAGGGTCCCTGCAAACCTGTAAACAGCCCAACCCCCCTCACATGTAGTGTTCTAAAACAAGGATCCTCAGACTTGGATCAATTATGAGAAGTGTAAACACTTCTAACCCGGAGGTACAGTATTTACAATAATCATAAAAGATCCTCCTCTAATTCACCTCAGACTCTGAAGGTCATAATAAAGGTCATCCAGACTTAGCAGGCTTCCCAGATAGCCCTAGCACTACAGGAAATCTGTAACATAGAGTTCTCAAGAAGAAACCCACATCTGAACCGTGTTTCATATCCCCGCACCAGACCGAAATGGAATGGGAAAGAACATGAACCACTCTAGCCTAGGTGTCTCTCAGGTCCCAGGTATAGGACCTCAAACTATCAATGGAACCCCACCCACCAAAACAAAAACCAGATCCAACAATGATAGTACGACAGTATGATGTATAAAACTGTCAAGAAAGCAATAAACAAGACTGTACATAAAGCAATAAAATAAATACATAAACACATATAGCATATAACACCCCAGTAAACACAAATCAAACAAGCGCTAGGAGGAACCCACAAAAAGAACCAGAAGCCCTGGTTACAATATAAGGGTCCCCAGCAGAGTCGCCAAGCTGTCGCTCCCACTAAATGACACCTGGTCAAGAGGGGTACTGACGCGAACGGTTGGCGAAAAGAGAGGAAAATGAATAGAGTCGCCAGCTAGGCATTTTTATCCCGAAGGAAAGGTAATGCTGCATAAACCTAAGAAAAAATGGATAAGACGGTTGCGAACCAGAGAGACTGAGAAAGGGGGTTGGTTACAATCTAGGAAGGTATTAGCACCCAGATTGTCCGTCGTACTCGACGAGATCCACGCTTAAAAGATTTGTGTTTAAAAGGGGTAGTGTCAGTGCAATCTGTGTATCAAAGCTGGAAAGAATGCAAGTGTCAATGCTTGAAGAAAGTGAAGTGAAATATGTGAGGTGTCAGTGTAAGAACAGGAGTGCAAAGTTCAAGACTATGAGGCTTAAAGAACAATGCTTGAAGGAGGGGGGGGGGGAATATACAGAGACTTTTGTTCGATAACTGTTAAGTTATGCCTACGTATCCTCTCGTGCAATGAGGAAGTCAGAACACCGTAGTTCGACTCAAAGAGACTGAAAGATAAATTGACTTGTGAACTGCTTACTTGTCTATGCTCAAGTGTATGACCTGTCTGGCTCAGGTGCAAACTGTCTTGCATTAGATGGAAGAAGCAAGTTCTCGTTTGTGAATGAATGAGATGAGAAAAGAATCCCGGAGGAGACGATTATTGTTTGTTTTTATGTTTTCAATCTTTTATTGCTTTTTATGTTTGTCATAAGATAATGAGCTTAAGCCTAAACCAAGGGTTAGTAAACTCATCACATCTTCCCTCTGATTAGGGGTAATGAGAAAGCCTTAAGTATGAAGTAAACACCTCACACTTAATCACCATGATGTAGGATTAAGATCATTAACCTACTTGCCTTTATTTAGGTGTTTTTTGGAGTTTTCGTTTAGTGTTAAGTAATGAGTTTAAGCCATAATCAAGGGTTTAATGGACTCATTACACCATCCTAATAGAAGGATAATAGATGAGAACATTTAAGCTGAGGAAGGCTCCTCAACTTAATCCATGATTAGGGATTAACCTCATGACAAAACAAAGCCTTTATTAAGGTGGATTTTAATTAATGGTAAGGTTAAGAAATATATTTTAGGGTTTGTAAGACAACTTGAGGGGGACTTGTCCATTAACACTAGGGTTAGTCCTTCTTAACCAATTAAGGAAGAATTAGAATCCTAATGCAAGGCCCAAGTTACAAGCTTGATGTCTTAGTCATTATTAGGTGAATTAATTAAAGGATTTAAACACATTAAGGGTTTAACACTTAGAATTAAAGGTATACACTCCATCCTAATAGAAGGATGCCGGCATAAGCTTAATCACAAAGCCTTAAAACCTTTAGGGTTTAGTCCTTGATTATGAGATGAGAAGAGAAGACACAAAAATGACACAAAGGTAAAACTAATGGGGGACTAATAAAACCCTAATTGTTATCATGCTTGGGTATTCCTAGGGTTTATGAGGCTTGCAAAATATCTTCAAGGGAGAAGCCACCAAGGAAGAAGCAGATGAAAGGAGGTTAAGCAGAAAGAAGCAAGACAACTTACTTCACTTAAGAAGATAAGTTGCTTGAAGAAAGAAAGTGAGAAGGATACATGAATGAGCAATCTCACTCTAATACACAAGTAAAATGCAGAGATGATGCATAAGAGAGATGAGAAGAGATTTTGAGAAGTGAAGGCAAATTCACTTCTCAATGACTTACCACCTGAAAAGTTAGTAACAAGAACTGAAATGCAATGAAAATGAGATGAAATGCAATGATGCAAACCAAAGTCAGAAGTATATACATGATGTAAATGATGCTAAGAGGTAAAGAAAACACATATCCAGAGTTGTGGATGATCCTACAAGGATAAGGATGGAAATGAAGCATGTTTTGAACTATGGAAGTTCATGAAAGTTTATGAAATGCAATGGAAGTATAACATGAAATATGGATGAATAAATGACTTATCATGATTCTAATGTGTCCTAATATGTCTTAGGAGTCATATGAATACACAAAATGTCACGGTAGGTTCATGTATGCAAGCAAATGAGAGATGAATGCAAATGAAAGCAAAAATTAGGGTTTATACACAAGACACAAAGCAAAACTCAAAATCAGAAGCAAATGACAAGATAAAAAATTGAAAATGGGATCAAAGGAACCCTAACCCTACATAAGTTCACTGTCCAAAGGAGGGGACCTAAATCTTAACCTAATGGGAGTTATGATTTTTCCAAGTTGGCTAGGATTTTAAGGCTCTTCAAAAAGAAAAATGCACATCAAATTAAAAATGAAAGATAAATTCAGACCAATTTTACCCTAGAAACTACATGATATGAAGAATGCAATGCAAAAGGAACCATCATCAAACTCTTCAAGGTTAGGCAGAATGGATTTTTCTATGTTAGGGCAAAAATATTGATTTTTAAGAACTTTAATACCAAAGAAAAATGTCAAAATATGTCAAGAACCAAAAATAAATTTGTTTGGAGAGTTTGATAATGTTTCTAAATGTATTATCATGCAATGTGAATTTTTTTGTGATTTTTAGAAACTTAAATGTCATTTTAATTAATTAATTCTCATTAACTAATTAAAATAAACATTTAAATATTTTTAAAATACAAAAATTATGCAAAAAATAAAATAAAAATTATTTTCAGAAAGAGAAAAATATTTTAAGGTATGATGCAAAAAATGAGATTTTTAGAAATGATTTACTATTTTAGATAAATTGTGCAAAACAAATGAATAAAAATGAAAATAAAATTAAATTAAAAGGAGAAGTAATCAGATCCAAGAGCCAGGATTCAAAGATTTTTGGAGGGAGTTGACCCGCGCGCGAAGCGACGGCTGGGATTGAAACTGGAAATTTGAATTTCTTAAACTTAATTAATTAAAACTAATCCTGATTAGGGCTTTAAACAACGCATCTGGGCCATTGATACACGCGCGGGAAAGACCATCTAACGCTCCACATTCAAAACTGGGCCTAAACCCTAATTAGGGTTAATGACTCTCAGACGGCCGGAACAGTGGTTCCGGTCGTCTTCTCCGACGAGCCATTTCTCTAACTCTCTCAAAACACCATGAAAATGTGCCAAAATCTCCAAAAATACTCAATGATCAACAACAAAGCATAATCCAGCAACGAATCTCATTTATTTTGCCTCAAAATCAAGATTCGAAAACAAACATAAAAACTGAAAAATTTTCAGAGCACTCATACACACTCAAAACTTAACCATTTTTCACCATTCAAGGTTCATTGTAATCAGGAAAACAAGCTCTACCATCTCATAACTAAAGAAAGGGTTTCTGGAAAAAAATTTCAAGAAGATACCTGAGATGGAGCTTTGCTAATGGAGTTTCCTGGGCCTTCTGCTTGATGCAAACAACCTCCTCTAACCTCCCTTGAGCTTCCTTGGTACTTTGCTGAAGTGTTTGTGTCCTTTCTTTGAAGTTCAGTGAAGCTCAGTCCAAAAGGGGAAAAAAATCGTATTTGGTGTGTGGTGGCTTTTAGGGCAAAGTAAAGGGTGGTTTGTGATCAGTGATGGATTTGAAGATGAATGGTGGAAGAATTTTTAAGCTTTGATGTTTTTGTTGAGAATTTCGAATGAAAATGCATAAGAGGGATTTTTTGTGAACTATGGTGATGCTGATGATTCTGTTTGTGTTCTTATGTCAAATGGCTTGTATTTGTCCATGTATCAAGATGTGATAGGCCTGTGGAGTTGGTGTGGGCTATGCTGATTGGTATGGCTTGTTTTGCAAAAAGTCAAGGTTATGTGTCCTTTGAGGTATGGGCTGTTTCAGGCCAAGGACAAAGGCATGCCTGGTGCAGCTTGATTCAAGGATGACCATGGAAATGAGATTGAGGCAAATCAGCAAGTTTGTGGGAAGTTGTGGGAGGTTTTGCAATTTTGGCAAAGTTTGGCCCTTTCTTGATTTCTTCATGTACAAGTCATGGAAATGTGAAATTCTTTGGGCAATTTTGAGTGTTAGGCATTGTACTATGATGTTATGATGTTTAGAAGTCCATTTGAAGTCATAAAATAGCTTGGCATGAGGTTTTGCAAAAATCCCTCTTTGGCACAAAAGTGAAAATTAAGTGATTTTATCCAACTTTGCAAGGCCATAACTTTTGTTCTAAAATGAATTAGATCAAGTTATTGTACTTTTTGAAAATGGGAGGATCCAATCTACATCTTTCATGACCAAGAATTTTTCATTTGAAGCATTTTTGAATCAAAAAGAGGAGGTTGAAAAACTTTCCCAAAATGGCAAATTTCCATTACAAGTCACTTTCCCAAAATGGAAACTTTGCAAATGGCTTGAAATTCCTCAATTTTGTGAACTTCTAACATCTTCTAAGATTAAATAAAGATCATACACATTCAAAATGATGGAGGATACCCTTTGGTTGGATGATTGGGGGTCTCAGATGCCCTGATTTTGCACTGACTTGCCCAAGAAGTCATCTTTTGATCAGATGCCTTCCCCATTGAATTTCTTCATTAAAATTGGTATGCATGATCCTCATATCATATAGAGACCAATAGTAACAAGAATGACAAAAAAAGTTGGAGTTATGGCCTCTGAAACCAAAACCCTAATTTTAGGTCATCTGTGTAGTCAAGCTTGGCTCTGCTTCCACACCTTCCTCAGTTCTTGTGATTTTCTGACTTCCTTGCCCTTGGGAGGACATAATATAATGTTTGAACATACATGGACCCTCTTGAGATGATTGGAGACCTTTGGAGTGGCTCAGATGGCTCAGGGATTGCTCAGATCACAAACCCTAGATGCAAATGACTTTGAACCAATGCAGTGAAGTAAAAATGCAATGTGAGATGATATGATTGAACTTATGCAAATGAAAAGATCACAAGCCATGGTGTGAACTTAATGAGGGCAAATTTGGGGTGTTTACAAAGAGGATGTCCTAAAAACTGCTTTTTGATGTCTAGGAGCCTTAGTTACCTATGAATAGGTAGTAATGCATTTTGACTTAAAAAATGTTGGGACAACCTATCAAAGAGAAATGAATTCGATTCTCCATGATTTTATATACACTTTTATGCAAATTTATATTGATGATATTGTTGTTAAGTCTATTCCAGGGAAATATCATATTGACCATCTTCGACATTCCTTTGAAAGGATGAGATATCATGGTCTTAAAATGAATCCTCTTAAGTGTGCTTTTTCTGTACAGGCAGGGGACTTCTTAGGCTTTGTGGTCCACAATAAGGGTATCGAAATCAATCAAAATAAAACCAAAGCCATCAAAAAAGAAGGAATTGCAATCACTATTAGGAAATATTTATTTCTTGAGGAGATTCATATCAAACCTAAGTGGAAAAACGCAAGCCTTACCACCTTTGCTTCGAATCAATAAGTATGGGTTCGACTAGCATTAACTGAATATGTTTAACATATAAGCCTTAAAAGTATAAGTAGTGGCAGACTTTATAGTCGACCACTCCATTAATGAAATGCTTTGAACTATCTTGAGGTCGAGCCTTGGAAGTTATACTTCGATGGGTCTAGGCATAAAGACGGGGACATAGGGGTACTTGTTATTTCTCCTAATAAAATTCCAACAACAGTCAAGTATAAATGGAAGGTTGTTGTTCAAACAATGAGGATGAATATGAGGCTTTGATAGTTGGACTTGAGGTATTGTTGCAATTGGGGGAAACTCATGTCGAAATAATTGGAGAATCTGAGTTGGTTATAAAAAAAAGTCATACAAGTGCATAAAAGAAAATCTAATTATGTATTTTGTATTATTAAATCAACTTCTTAAGAATTCTTAAGAAGTTAGTTTTTGACACATCCCAAGATTGGTAAACCAAGTTGCAAATGACTTGGCCCAGATTGCATCCGGATAAAAAGTTTCGAAGGAAAAATTACCAGATGTGACCGAAGTCAGGGGTAAGGTAGTGTCAATTGGATTAGCCCCATCAGACCTAAAAGAAACAAAGTTTGGATATGTTGACGAAGACAACTTCGCCATTCTAATAGTCGACACTCTAACAGACAAGGATTGGAGAAAACCGATAGTAGAGTATATGCAAAATCCAACATCTTCGACAGAACGAAATGTTAGGTATCAAGCTTTAAGTTATGATTTATTGGGTAATGAATTGTTCAAAAAAACTTCTGAGGGAGTATTGCTCAAATGCCTTAGTGAGTCAGAGGCGTATTTGGCTCTCTCAACTGTGTATAGTGGGGCATGTGGGGCACATCAAGTAGGCCACGATATGAAATTATTTTTGTTTCGACAAGGCATGTAATTGCCTACTATGTTAAAGGATTGTATTGAATTCACTAAGGGTTGTCAAGAGTGCCAAATTCATGCTGGAATCCAACTTGTCCATGCAAGTGAACTACATTCCATTGTCAAACCATGGCCTTTTAGAGGCTGGGCTTTGGATTTGGTGAGAGTGATTCGACCATCATCTTAAAAAAAATCTAAAATACATATTGGTTGGTATTGACTATTACACTAAATGGGTCAAAGAAATACCTTTGTCAAATGTTAATCAAGAGGATGTAATTAATTTTATTAAAAAACACATCATTTATAGGTTTGTAATCCCAAAAATTATTACAATAGACCAAGGGTCAGTCTTTACTGGTCGAAACATGCAAGAGTTTGCTAAAGAAACGGGTTTCAAACTTTTAACCTCTACACCTTATTATGCTCAGGCTAATGGCCAAGTCGAAGTAGAAAATAAAGTGGTGATTCGGTTGATAGAAAAATATGAAGGGAAGAAGCCAAATAATTGGCCTAAGACTTTAGATCAGATTCTTTGGGCATGTCGAACATCCCGTAAGGAGGTAACCAACACTACCCCATTTCAACTCACATTTGGTCATGATGCAGTTCTTTCTGTAGAAATTTATCTTCAGTCTACAAGGGTTCAGAGACACCATGAAATTCCATTTGAATGGTACATGATGTGGGACAAATTGGTAGACCTAGATGAAGAATGTCTTCATGCTCTAGAATTACTAAACAGGCAAAAGAAAAGAGTAGAGAAGTCTTACAACAAAAAAGATAAGGTTAAAACCTTTTCGACTGGAGAATTAGTATGGAAAGTTATTTTACCTATGGATAGAAATACTAGATATTTAGGGAAGTGGTCCCCAAAATAGGAAGGTCCTTTTGAGGTTACTAACACCTTCAGTAACAATGCGTATGAAATTCAAGAAATTGATGCTGATCAGTAAGTCTTAAGAGTAAATGGAAAATATTTGAAGAAATATAGGCCTATCTTGCAAGAGATTCAGATTAAAGTATGACTTTATTATTATTGAATGAAGGAAAAATAGGCTAACTGGACAAAATGGCATACATAAGCTTGAAAAATAAAGTTACATGGATACACATGGAAGATAAACTACTCACATTTCTCCCAATGCCTTGAGTGAAGATAATTTATCCACTCTTCATCAGTTTCATTATCTTAATTGTGTTCTTTGATATGACTCTTGGAAGTTTCCACCCAAGTGCCAGGTTTTTTGCTGGTTGTAGTAGACTCAATGGACATGTTCATCCTAGTGGATGATACAATGGAGGCATTAATACTTGCCTCACTAGTTTCCATTTCTCCATCATTCTCAATTGTAGAGTGTTTAATGGAAGTACTCATATTGAATTTCTTAAATTTCAAATTGGTGAATGAAAACAAGTTTTAGAGGTTTTTATAGAAAATAAATTTCATGGCCATAAGGACTGGTCAAATGAAACATGGGGAACACATGGAATTTTCTTGGAAACATGTTCCAAGACACTAGGATTGGTATTTTCTACAAGGTATCGACTTGTGTCATTGGAGCACATTAATCAAAGTAAAACGTGTTTCACAATCTAAGGCTTGGCTGGGTCACGCAACATTTCTAGTAGTTCAAAGACAAAATCTTTAGGGAAGTTGTCGAAGCACTTAATCATTGGCTTTGCTACTAAAGAAATATTAAAGCCTTAGAAGAATATAAAAGTGCAGATTGAAGGGTGAAGCATAAATATAAAAGAAATCGGGTAAAGGTGCATAAAACACCAACATTGTTATCATTACATAAGGGCCACATAAGGTCCATAAAAGAAATTGTACTCAAAGTGCAAGAAATATTAAAGCCTTCAACTGGAGGAAAGTAACCTTCTGAGTATGGAGAGACCTTTCGATCAGACTCTTTTCGAGCTTGGCTGCTACAAGCTCTTTCTACAAGCTTTAGGCATCATCAAGGTGTGCCATGGTGCACCCCAGCTCTATTTCCAGCTCAGTATCGGTCAACCCATTCAGTTCATTGCCTCACTTCTCATCATTGGAAATCTTGGTTTGCAATTCTTTGATCTATTGTTTCCAAAATACAATGTTTTTTATGAGTGTAGTCACCTCTGTGCGCCTATCAACTTTGGTTTTCTCCAGCTTCTCCTCTTTAGACCTAGACTCAGTTGCCTTCGACCAAGTTGCAGCTTCACTTACATAGGTTATTTCAATAGTATCCTGAATTTGGGGAAGCTTCTTAAGCTTCTTGAGTCTAACTACTTTTAAAAATGATAAATGAAACAATTATTTAAGATGAAAATAAAAAGAAACAAACAAAGGGAGGGCTAATAAAGCAAAGAAACCAGTCTCAAAATGTTTGGGCCCAGGATCAAGGGTGCGAAAATGAAAATGAGTTAGGCCCATGCGGAATTCACTAATTCCACCAGTGTTAAAAATAATAAAAAAAGAAAAATAAAAGAGGACATACAAAAAGAATGTAATGCCACTCTCCACATACAATATCAATCGGTCATTTCCTTCTAAGTGACTAAAAGACAAAAAAAAACCAACAGACCACTCACACACTGCCACCGCGTCATCTTCTTCTCCAACATGCATGAAAAATTCTCAAGAAAACCAGCAAAACAGAACAACTAAATCGCAAATTCAACATGGACCTCACATCTTTAACACCCCATATCTCTCTTAAATCTCCATGAAACGCAAAAAATCAAAGACCAAAAATGATCTATGAAACGAGAGGAATCCAACCATGCCATTAGCTTTTACATACAATCAACACAAAATGCAGACTCAAACAAACAATACCACACCTCAAATTTGCAAAACAAGATCTAAAGCATCATAAAACTTCTAAACATCTCATATAGTTCATATCAAGCAACCTCAACATGAAATAAGCATACATAGAGTGAATCCGAAACAAAGCAAAAAGAATGTTCAAACCTGGATATGATTTTCCTTTGATATATGAAGAAACCCAGAGGTAATGAGAACTTCTTTGAGCCTTCTTAAACCTCTCTAGAGCCAAATAAAGGCTTGGTGCATTGCAAAAGAGAAGAAGATGCAAAAAAATTCGAATGGTGTTGGATCTTCAAGTAATATCACAGATTCAACTTTGCTCAAGATTGATGATGATGAAGTGAATGAGGTGATATTCTAATCCACAAATGAGCTAAATAAAGTAATAGGTAAATGGATTCCAATTTGAAATTAGAAAGATGCCGAGAAAAAATATCAAGTTGGTTATGATTTCGAGGGTGATAAGAATGACCTCCTTCTCATTTTCCTACACGCATGAGCTTATAAGTGAGGGTGTTCTGAGTCTCAATGAAGGGTGTGGTGTGTCAAGTTTGTTGCGTCAAAAAACCTAAGATATTTTCATGCTCTCACCACTCTCCAATTTGTTTTTTCTCGATTTATCATATGCATGATGGCGCGGGTCTGTTATGGTGTGTCAGAAGCTTTGGAAACATGATGTTAAATGATGAAAATATGATGAGAAGAGGCGATGATCCAAGGGTGATTTGGTGGGGTGTATGAAGTGTATTATGAAGATGGTTTCACGTGACCTCATTCCTTTCTTGGTACGAAATGCATGAACAAGATAGTGGAAGAGTGAGTGAAAAACGTGAGGGGAGAGCATGTGTTCACATTGGATTTCCCTTTGGCTCTTGTATAACGAAAATATGTGAGGTAGTGAAATAAAAGGTGGTGCCTTTATTCGTTGGAACGCGTGTACATATTGGTACCATGTCGAATCCCCCCTCCATGCGCCTTGCCTTTACTATCTTTTTTTTCCAATTTGTACTTCACTTTTCCTCATTCCTTTCCATCGAAAAAAATAACATAAAGCAACTTTCAGCCACCTGGTCACGTAGTAAATAATCTAGGCCCATTAAAAAAAAGTGTTATGACATATTAAAAAGGGTGACACAAAATAAAAAAAGGAGATGGACCAATATGATAGTGACAAGTGTCTTGAAAACCCTAAAATGCCTCAAAACTTCTAAAATTCATATCTTGAGTTATAAAAATGCTATGAAGGTGTTATAGAACTTTTTGGAAAGGGAAAAACATGCTCTACAACTTTCATGTTTGAGAAAAAATCATCTGGAGAT
Organism: Lathyrus aphaca; assembly: GCA_963966055.1. Classification (NCBI taxonomy): domain Eukaryota; kingdom Viridiplantae; phylum Streptophyta; class Magnoliopsida; order Fabales; family Fabaceae; genus Lathyrus; species Lathyrus aphaca. Next base: position 201,866,224 of record OZ014523.1, on the reverse strand, counting down.
TTTTTGCACATGAAGCAATAGCTTGAAGATTTAGGGAAAATATTTCCAAAAATAGAAACATCTAAATTTCCATATTTAGCAACTTTTCACATATTCCCGATTTTTGATATTTCAGCTCAACTAAGCTATTCCTTAACATGATATGACTTCCAAAGATTGATGATAAAATCATAAAATCCTTCAGTTGACTTTTTTGATTGCGTAGTTGACTTTCTTGCTTCACCAACAAGTAATTTCTCATCTACTTGACTTTATTAGTGAATTTTTGCCTCAAATTTCATATATAATCCTTGCAGATTATCTGAGAGTCTTTGACCATAAGAATTGGTCAAAACTAAAAGGATATGAGGATCTGGTCCAAAACCCTAATTAGGATTTCCCCTGCATAGCAAAATGTTGCCTTTTTGAACTTCTGAAGAAATTGATCTCTTCTGAACTTTTAAGGATGACCTTGGGCTTGTTCAGGACATGAGAAGAACTTATGAGCTTCTTGAAATGCCACCTGGCTATTGACTTGACTTTAAAATCCTGAATTGTCCAGATAACTGATCATATGCCTTATGCTAGAACATGTGGTTATTATGCCTCATTTTTCTATGCCAGATGCTAGAATATGATATGCTGATGCTATGCTTATGATGTGTTTATGATGCTTATGATATGATGATGATGATATAAAGAAGAGGGCACATTTGGGGTGTTACAACTGCCCCTATTCAAGCAACTGTTAATCTGAAAAGGACAATAGCATGGGCTATTGACCGTTCAAGATAAACTGTGGTTGAATACCAAGAAGACCTGATATTTGCAATATGCTGGAGAATGCAGAAATGGCAAATAACCCAACCAAATAACACTCTGGATAACTGAAGTGAAGACAAAGCAGACGAGCTCCTTCCCAATTGAATTGTTATGTTGGATAAGAAAAACATAGAAAAACGAGTCTTCTTTAAGCAAATATGTTATGCCAGGAACTGGACATACGAGCCCTCCTCAAGTAAACCTGTTACGCCAGAAATTGGACATACGAGCCCTCTTCGAGAAAACCTGTTACGCCAGGAATTGGACATACAAGCCCTCTTCAAGCAAACCTGTTACGTCAGGGATGGACAAACGAGCCCTCTTCATATATTTTTCAAAAATATATGACTTGAGACAGACGAACCTCCTTCGGATAACCCGTTATGCCAGGACCTGTGATGCACTTAAGTCTGTGCGATAGACATGCATAATCAGGATAGACGAACCCTCTTCATATATCCTCCGTAGATATATGGTCTAAGACAGACGAGCCTTCTTCAGATAACCTGTTACGCCAGGTGCGACATTAGGATTGGACAAACCCTCTTCACAAATCTTGCGTAGATAAGTGGCGTCTGAGGCAGACGAACCTCCTTCGGATAACCTGTTACGCCAGGACCGGTAACCATTTCAACGTTTAATCCCACCGTCAGGACTTCAAACTTCTTCAACATAGATGAGTATTGGATGATCATCAAGAGAACACAGACAAATATCTGACGATGATCTAGAAACGCAGACAAACGCTTCAGGAAATGATATAGACGAATATCAGCCACTGATACAAAAGAATACCAGAAATCCAACACAGACGAGCATTTGGAGTAGCAATACAGACGGGTACCAGAGTGATTATCAAATCAGTACATAGGGATATAAGCTAACACTGACGAGTGTGAGGGATGATACAGACGAGTTTCCAAACAATGCATACGAGCTCCAATCAGATAACAAACACAAACGAGTGTTGGGGAATGCAGACGAGCAACAAACAACTATCAAACACATCCGAGTGTGGGGAAATGCAGATGAGCATCAAACAACTATCAAACACAGATGAGTGTTGAGGAATGTGTACGAGCAAAAGCAACCACCAAACACATACGAGTTATGGGGAGTGAAGATGAGCAACAAACAAATATCAAACACAAACGAGTGTTGGGAAACGTAGACGGGCATCAAACAACTATCAAACACAGACGAGTGCTGAGGAATGCGTATGAGCATCATGCAAATATCAAACACAGACGAGTGCTGGGGAGTGCAGATGAGCAACAAACAAATATCAACACAGACGAGTGTTGGAAAATGCAGACGAGCAAAAAACAAACTATCCAACACAAATATCAAACGCAAACGAGTGTTGGGGAATGCATACGAGCAATAAAAAAATATCAAACACAGACGAGTATTGGGAAACGCAGACGAGCATTAAACAACTATCAAACATAGACGAGTGCTGAGGAATGCGTACGAGCATCAAGCAAATATCAAACACAGACGAGTGTTGGGGAGTGCAGACGAGCAACAAACAAATATTAACACAGATGAGTGTTGGGAAACGCAGACGACCAACAAACAAACTATCCAATACAGATATCAAATGCAGACGAGTGTTGGGGAATGCATACGAGCAACAAACAAATATCAAACACAAAAAAGTGTTGGGAAAGGCAGACGAGCATCAAACAACTATCAAACACAGACAAGTGCTGAGGAATGCGTACGAGCATCAAACAAATATCAAACAAAGACGAGTGCTGGGGAGGACAGACGAGTAACTAAAAAATATCAACACAGACGAGTGTGGGGAAATGTAGACGAACAACAAACAAACTATCATACACAAACTTCAAACGCAGATGAGTGTTGGAGAATTCATACGAGCTACAAACAAATATCAAACACAGACTAGTGTTGGGAAACACAGACGAGCATCAAACAACTATCAAACACACACGAGTGTTGAGGAATGCATACGAGCATCAAGCAAATATCAAACACAGACGAGTGCTGGGGAGTGCAGACAAGCAACAAACAAATATCAACACAGACGAGTGTTGGGAAACGCATACGAGCAACAAACAAACTATCCAACACAGATATCAAACGCAGACGAGTGTTGGGGAATGCATACGAGCAACTAAAAAATATCAAACACAGACGAGTGTTGGGAAACGCAGACTGGCATCAAACAACTATCAAACACAGATGAATTCTGAGGAAAGCCTACGAGCAAAAGCAACCACCAAACACAGACGAGTGATGGGGAGTGCATACGATCAACAAACAAATATCAAACACAGACGAGTGGTGGGAAATACAGACAAGCATCAAACAACTATCAAACACAGACGAGTGCTGAGGAATGCGTACGAGCATCAATTAAATATCAAACATAGACGAGTGTTGGGGAGTGAAGACAAGCAACAAACAAATATCAACACAGACTAGTGTTGGGAAACGCAGACGAGCAATAAACAAACTCTCCAACACAAAAATCAAACTCAGACGAGTGTTAGGGAATGCATACGAGCAACAAACAAATATCAAACATAGACGAGTGTTGGGAAACGGATGACGAGCATCAAACAACTATCAAACACATACGAGTGATAAGGAATGCGTACGAGCAAAAACAACCTCCAAACATAGACGAGTGTTGGGGAATGCAAATGAGCAACAAACAAATATCAAAAGAGGACGAGTGTTGGAAAACGCATACGAGCATCAAACAACTATCAAACACAGACGAGTGCTGAGGAATGCGTACGAGCATCAAGCAAATATCAAACAAAGACGAGTGCTAGGGAGTGCAGACAAGTAAAAAACACATATTAACACAGACGGGTGTTGGGAAACGCAGACGAGCAACAAACAAACTATCCAACACAAATATCAAACGCAGACGAGTGTTGGGGAATGCATACGAGCAACAAACAAATATCAAACACATACGAGTGTTGGGAAATGCAGACAAGCATTAAACAGCTATCAAACATAGACGAGTGTTGAGGAATGCGTACGAGCATCAAGAAAATATCAAACACAGACGAGTGTTGGGGAGTGCAGAAGAGCAACAAACAAATATCAACACAGACGAGTGTTGGGAAATGCAGACGAGCAACAAACAAACCATCCAACATATATATCAAACGCAGACGAGTGTTGGGGAATGCATACGAGAAACAAACAAATATCAAACATACACGAGTGTTGGGAAACACAGACGAGCATCAAACATCTATCAAACACAGACGAGTGCTGAGGAATGCGTACAAGCATCAAGCAAATATCAAACACAGACGAGTGCTGGGGAGTGCAGACGAGCAACAAACAAATATCAACACAGACGAGTGTTGGGAAACGCGGACGAGCAACAAAAAAACTATCCAACACATATATCAAACGCAGACAAGTGTTGTGGAATGCATACGAGCAACAAACAAATATCAAACACAGACTAGTGTTGGGAAACGCAGACGAGCATCAAATAGCTATCAAACACAAACGAGTGTTGAGGAATGCGTACGAGCAACAAACAAATATCAAACACAGACGAGTGATGAACACGATACGGACATGTCTCGGAAGAGTAACAAACACAGACGAGAGTTTGTCAAAAGATAACACAGACGAGTGTTAGGGGTGATACAGACGAGTATCTAAAAGAATATCAAACACAGGAGAATGATGGAAAGCTGGAGAACTAACACAGATGAGTGTTAGGGATGATACAGACGAGTATTAATGAAACGCTTGACTTGCAAAAAGAGTAAAAAATCTGTATGGGAGAATACTATCTGTAGAATATTCTATTGAGGAACAAGATCAAGATGCTCTGCCAATGCTTGATTCTGGATGAGGGAACGAACAACTGTTTGCATTACTTGTCATATTGGCCAAAAATAAATTGGCGTCTTCTCTAGGGAATATTTCAATGATAGAAAAATCCAAACATGCAACTCTGTGGGGAACATCATCTTCAGACTTGGCTGGGGAAAATGCTTGGCCAAATAACCCTTGTTGTGGAAAGAATTCTACAATTATAACTCTGTAGGGAATTAGGCATTCAATTGTTTGCTGGGAATAGCCCACTCTGACATAACGACTCCGCTCGGAGGTAAGAACTCTTCAACTGGATTTGAAGTTCTACTGGGGAAAATCATCCTACTCTAACTCAGCTGGGGAAGATTTCCATCTTAGACTTTATTGAGGATGTTGGGGATCACCCTCTGCTGTAGATAGGAATTGTAAAGCATCTCTTGCTGGGGAGAATAAACTGCTTGGGGAAGGCTGTATGGAAACATCTTTCTTCCTGCACTAGTTGATTGTTCACATGTCAACTCAAGAGGATTTTACAGAAGACTTGACATCTGCAAATTCTTGGAGTCTTCAAAGAAACTTGATTGAAGAAAACCCACGCCAGATCCTACATCATAGTGAGTTACTCTACCCCAGTGTCCATGCTCTGATAATTGTCCTAGCTTGGTTGAATTATGAGAGATTGCACAGCGTGGTTGCCCCAGTTTGGCTGCATCTGATCCAACTGGTTAGAAGAATATTCATCGCATAGGAGTCCCTTGGAAAAGTGTACTTCGACCTGATTTGTTCTTCAGAAGTTTCAAACTCCTCCACCTGGCAAGATTTAAGTTTTTGGACTGAAATTCTTTGTGTGAACTGCTGTGATTGCTGAACTAATGTATGCAAGCAGAAAATGTTTTATTTTGAGAATGCAAATTCTACTGCAACACACATGCTAATCTTGAAGTTTTTATTGAAAATATGTAGTTTGGGAACGAATCACTGGTTAATATATGACATTATTGTTTTTTATGAAAGAAACATGCATATGCAATACTAACAAAGGTCTTTTAGCACAACTCATAGGAGTTAGGAACACTATATCATGGTGGAACGATCTCGAATCATCCTGTTTCAGTTAGGACTTTTGAGGGTTGTATCGTGGCCTGGTTCATGGTTATAGAAACAAAGGATATAGGCTCGAGGTTTATTTGTGCTCACCCCTTCATGATGTTCTTCCATTCCTATGTTCAGCTAGCTTTCCCAAGCGCACACCTCTCAAAAGGGTTTCGTGTTGGTTGAGGAACCATTTCTACTAACGGTTTAAGCACCACTAAGGTTGTTGTTGGGAGTTAGTCACCCCTATTGTCTTTTGTGTTTGTGTCGCACGACTTGTTCTTGTTTGAGGATCTTTCTTGTGTAATCCTTTTTGTCTTTTTCGCTTTGGCATTCTTTCGCTTATCCCTAACTTTTTCCTGGACTAATTCTTGTTAATTTTCAATTGGAATCCAGCGGGATGCCCTAATATTTGCCTAAGTCGCTTGTTTTCAAGTTTCGACTTAGCGGGCTATTTATTTCTCTTTTTTTTCTTTCTCTTTTTTGTCTGAACAAATCGTGTGACACAGGTTTGTCCTGATTGTTTTGTAAGGGTTGTGACTGTCTCACTTTTTGGTCAATGATGTATAACCGTTGTGGTTTCCGGCCTTTGGACCTCTTGATTGGTATAACCATTGTGGTTTCTGGTCTTTGGACCTATTGATTGGTATAACCATTGTGGTTTCTAGTCTTTGGACCTCTTGATGTGCTGGGAGGAAAGGTAATGGATCCTCAAATACGCTCCTTTGTGAAAGTCTGAACGCTTGGTCCAACTAGCTGACGCCTACCCTGCCCCGGGTTAAGTGTGAGGGTTTTGTCCATGTGAAAAGAAACTCCTACTTCAAGGCTCAAAGGGGTTAACTAAGGTTTCTCTCCCTTATATCTCCAGTGTTTAAGATTTGAAACAAAGCATGTACATCATCAACAAGGTCTTACTCTAGAGCACACAATCAAATATTTTGTGTTTTCGTTTCGTCATCCTCCATCACAGAGTTTAAGAACAACAGTTGGTATTGCAATGCACACACAAAATTATAAGTAAAATACGAATGAATTACTTCAAGAAAAACATGTGCATTTCATTAATTAACATTCAAGAACAAACAAAATTCATGCATGCATACAAATATTCAAACAAACATATAAAAGCTAAACATGAAAATGCAATAAAGAAACTAAGCAATGCCATTGTTGAGGAGACTTGACTCCGTCTGGACCTGTTGATCTTGAATACTTTCAGTAGTCAACAGCCTTTTCCTGATGGGATTTGCATTCCTTAATCAAATGACCACTTGCCCAAAACCATACTTCATTCTCAATTATTCTGACCTGATGCTTTCGACGTTCAAACATTAACACGAGACGTCTGAAGAAAAGAGTAACACTAAAATGAAATTGTCACATGAGGTTGATACCTAAGATTACTTGCAAAGACCTAACGATCTCCTGCCTGAGTATCTCTATTTGACAAAGACCAATGAAGAATCAGAGCAACGTAGTTCGTCCCAATAGGGAAGAAATGCACTGAAGAAAACAACTGACTTCCATCACTGATGCTTCTGGCTTTATTGCTTTAGTTATTTTTCATTTCCGACAGACTCTGATAAGAAGGCTTTAAGTTTAAAGCAACCCATCTGGCATAATGACCTTGGTGTTAATTAACCCTTTCACCTCACGTTCAAACTCCCTACAATTGTCAATAGTATGCCCAAATGTTCCTGAGTGGAACTCACACCTGGCGTTCATATTGTAGTCCGGAGGAAAAGGAAAAGGCACCAGTAACACTCTCCCTAACTTAATCAAGGAACCTTTGAGGAGGCGATCAAGCAATTGACTACGAGACAGTGGACCTTGAGCAGATTTTCCTTCAGATATCATAGGTTCTCTCCTCTGTTGTAAACGATTTTGTGGAGGATGATGATGAGGGCGTCCAAACTGCCCATGTAACCTTCTTCCTTCATTAGGCACCAGTCGCGACCCCTCGGAAACTTCAGAAGAAAAGGCATTTCTATGAGTTGAGGTAAACTTGGGTAAAGCAACACCATTCCCCTCTTGGGCATCCAATGGAACATTTCCAACCACTTTCACGCCAGTTGGTCTGAACTCGATTACACCAGCATCAATCAAGTCTTGCACTTGGCGTTGAAACGCTTTGCACTCTTCAATGTCATGGCCCGGCGCCCCTGAATGAAAGCTACAGTGAACATTGCCATCCCTTCCCCTGGGAGTTGTATTAGGAAGTGGAGCCAACTGACGAATCTCGATTACTCTCAAATGCAATAAATGTTGGAGCATATCAGCAAGATGCATTGGTAAAGGATCAAAGATCCTTTCCTTCTTCTGTTGATGCTGAGGTAGTACTGTTGGAGGCGTTTCAGCCATAACCTACTGATGTGGAAACTTGAAAAGCCACGGCTTAAGAATTACAGATAATCCTTGGCCCGCATGAAACACCTCTTTCTCCCTTGCAACAAGTGAGAGAACCTTCCCTTGCGTAGCTTCCTGGACAGGGGCGAATCCTATTACTCCAGAATCAATGAGCTCCTGAACATTTGACTTGAGCATCTTGCAATTCTCTATATTATGACAAAATGCTCCCGAGTGAAATTCGCATCGGGCCTTGAGATTAGTACCCATAGAGTACCTGATGGGTTGAGGTCCCATGTCAATCGGCTTGATCAACTTCAAATTCAATAGAAGTGGAAACATTTGCGTATACGGCATATGAATCTGATCCAGCCTCCTCTCAGCCCCTTCTGTCTTGATACCCTCAGGAGAAAATGTCTTGTGGGAGAAATCCGACAGTGGAGATTTGGGAAAAGACCCCTGCTCTTTCCCAAGTTTCCCAGACACAGGAAGAGTTGGAACTTTTGTTACAGCAGCAAGTGACTGACCATCGTCTTTCTTCAGTAGTGCCTTCATCATATCTGCGATCTGGTTCATCTGAGTCTTCATCTCATTGACCTCTTCCCTCAACACTTTATGATCCCGGGACAACACTCGAATAACCACTTTGAAATAACCCAGCTGGGTGTTCATTAAAGTCACCTCCGCCCGGAGTTGTTCCACATCCATGCCCTGAGAATTCTGATTCAAGTTGTCCATTTTGACAAGAAATCCGATCAAGATAGGAACCTGTCTTTGAAATCTTGTTTCAACGGGAGTGCCTGAAATAAAAAGACATTAGGGACTTGTGGCTATACTTGCAAAACAAGAAGGATGGTGATATGTATGCAATGCAGTTGTTTATGCTTTCGATCTCAAGGTCATTCATGCCATGGTTCTAGTATTTAGAAAAGAAATCCATATAGCTTTTGACCCCCGACCTTAAAAAAACCTTCACACAGACATCAAATTCAGATAACCATAACGACCTAAGTGCCAACATGTATAGGTAATAGAGAACTGAATAAAAATTGCATAACATAAATCAGATCACAAGGCAAAAGTAACAAAATTACCCGTAGGTTACAAGTCTTCCAAAAGAAAAAATACATACAAAACCAAAATTCCTACAACATGTCTCTAGGTAATCCAAATACAGAGAAAACATACTAGAAAACATGGTTGTTTCCTGAAGACTCTGATCCCTCTTCACTAAGTCCCAGCTTAGACCTAACCTTCTTGATTCCAGACATCAATTTGAGATCTTCAATCTCCTTAAGTGCTTATTCTAAAGCTTGCTGACTCTTCACCAACTATTGAGTCTTCTCTCTCCGGATCTTGTGGGCTTGTTCATACTCTTCCTTCTTGGCAACTATTTTTGATTCATAGAACTCTTCCTTTTCTTTGCATTTCTTCTGATCATGTTTCCTCTGATCTTGCGACCAAGCAAGGGATTGTTTGGCTTTTCGAAGGGTCTTCCGGGTCTTTCTAAATTCTTCCTCTCTTTTAACATCCATTAGACCTCTCCTTTGAAAGTAGGCTTCTCTTTACGCAAACTCCTTCTCTCTAGCCTCCTGAGCTACCTGCATCTTCTGCAGCTTCTCTTCCAAAGATGTCTTGGAGTAAGTCATATGATGATATAGGCTAGTCATCTCTTGTAGCTGGGCTTCAATCTTCTTGTATTCTTCTAAGGGAGCAGTGGTCTTAGGCTCAGTCATTGGAGGAACTAGAGGGGAAAATGGCAACAATACCATCCTAGCTCTATTCTTCTGCCAGGCCTCGCACTCTGGGAAAGTTTGATTGTTACACTTTCCAAAGCTAGCCAGTCCTTCTCCTTTGATGAATTTCCAAGCTCCAGCAACTTTTCTCACCAAAGGCATATTGTCCTTCGTCGGGAAATAAAATATAGAAGCTAATTTCAACTCTTATGGGACCTCTCTTAAAGCATACCCCAATCGTCTCCTCAACAATACTGGGTTGTAGTTGATTCCCCCAGTCACTCCCAACAGAGGTACATTGAGATAACTCCCACAACTGGTGATGAAACGTGTACCCTGAAGCCTTTGAGTAATCCATCTAACATCTTTAGCAAACAACTTCTCCAACTTCTGAGCCCACACAAAAGTATGGTCACTAAACACACCGGTACTAAACAATTTCCTCATGAACCACATATGGAACAAAGGAGCACAACAGCAAACTAAACCCCCTCGTTTCTTTTCAGTTTTATAGTGCACCGAGTAATACAAATCTCCCAACAGTGTAGGCACCCAATTCTTCAGCAAGAATAGATGGATGGCATTCATGTCTATGAACTTCTTCATGTCTGGAGAGAGCCAGAATGGCACACACAAAATCCCACTCTGCTTTAACAACAAGCTCTTCAGCCTTCTTCACTAAAGCCTTCAAAGAGAAACCAGACACACCCCATTTGGTAATAGTAAGAGAATACATAACAAAAGGGCTCAAATAAAGAGCCTTGGCAATTGCTTATGGTGCATGCCTAACCATTTCAGAATTAAATGGAATCTGGTCTCGAATAGGGACTCCCAAGAACAAAGCATACTCCTCCAGCAAAGGACCTAACTGAAAATCTGGAAAAGTGAAACACCGCAACTGAGGATCATAATACTGAAGTAGAGTATGAATGTAACTTCTTTCAGAGGGATCTAACTCTACCACCACATCCATAATACTCCCATAAGTCTTCCTGAACCTCTCCACATGATTGGGTGTGATCAGATTCACCATATTCTTTAACAAGCCAACCTTAGTGTCGAAAAACTTGAAATGAATGTTCTGCTTGAGAGAATCTTCCATCTCTGAACAATATACCGGAACCGGAAACAATGATATGAACCTGTGAATGAAAACAAAAATTGATTAATGATGGAATGATGCAATGAAAATGCAAGGACATATGATCAATCCGAAACTGTTTGGATACTAGATGTCAAAGCCAAGTGATCAGAAACTCGAATCCTCTGAATAATAACCCATAAGCACTCAGATAATCTCAAATAAACCAGATTAATAACCAGATAAACTCAAGAACTCCGGGATTAAAGTAACCGTATCAGAATATAAGCCTGCATTGGTAATGAGGGTATGATGAGGTAAAGGGTTCCTGCAAACCTGTAAACCCCTCCCAATCCCATGGGTGTGCTCCGGGTAAAACATCACAGACTCTCAAATCCTAATAACAATAATATGTTCACCATTTCCGAGAAATGGCTCATGACCAGATCAGGGAATTGGTTTAGCATTATGTACTACTCATGAAGGTCTCAGCGTGAGTCCGGGAAAACAAGCATCCCTTATAATTCCCCAGCTTCGAGAGCTGAAATCAAGAAATAATAGTACATTTAGCCCGTAGGATACAATGCTATTGTCATACGACCAAATGCTTTGACTGAGTTCCTATAAGAGAACCAGGCCATCCTATGCGAGTCCCCAGTAGACCCTCGGGTGCAAATGGGTTTGCCACAGAATGTGGTCTGCCACTGTCACCACTGGAGAGGGTTGTTTCCAAAAAGGTTCTCAATGATTGGTCCCCAAATGCACATAACTATCAAGGTCCTATCTCGAAGTGGAGGAAATCCCCACACAAGATATTTCCAAGACGGTCGCAATCCGGGTGTGAAGCACATCGCCACTCATCATGCGACATGCGAGTAGAACGTGTCCACGCTAATCCTATGGTGCACTTAAGCCGGGTATTTGGCTTATCTCTCAGTAACAGTATAACCCGAGTCCCACCAAACATAAGACCAATCCAGACAGTCCAGTAATAATATGATGCATGAAAATAAATATTGAAAACTGTAAATAAAGTTGTAAATAAAACTGTAAGTAAACAACAGTCAAATATACATGCAACAACAAACAATCAACACCCAACAAAACAGAAGCACGCAAGCGCTATGAGAGTCTCTCAAGGGGAAACCAGAGATAATCTGGTTAGGAGGTCCCCAGCAGACTCGCCAACTGTCGTTCCCTGGATTTTCATCCTAGTATAAACACGAAAGTGACGCGGAAAAGAGGTAGAGTCGCTAGCCATGCATTTTTATCCCAAAGGAATGAGAATGGTAATACTGCACAAACCAGAGAAAAAAAAAGGAAGGACACAGGTCCTCCGAACCATAGAAACTGAGTTCGGGAGTCGGTTACGACCTGGGAAGGTATTAGCACCCTAGATCGTCCGCCGTACCGACAAGATCCACGCTTGCAAAGAAACTGTTTCAAAGGGTGAAGAAATGAAAGCTGCTGCAAAAGGAAAGACTGGAACTAGAGAAAAGAAAAGAAAGGGGGAAAATGTAGGGAAAATAAAAGAGTGTTCTCGAACGGGCCCTACCCCACTGCCTACGTACCTCATCTGGACAATGAGGATCAGAGTCGCAGTAGTCCCCTAACTAGGGGTGGAAAAGATTGCTTGTGACTTAAGGTTTGAACTGCCTATGTCAATGCTCAGGTGTTGCAGGCTCAAATGACGAATGCGTCACCGTCTTGCAAAATGACAAGTAGGAGCAAGTTCGTACGTAAAGAGTGAAGGTGATGAGAAGAGAATTCTCGAAGGAGAGACGATTATTGTTTGTCCAATGTTTTTTATGAGTTTTTTATTTGTGTGGCACAAGAAAGTGAATTCAAGTCAGTTTCCATGGAATGTGTACTTTCTATTACATTCCAAGATGGAATAATAGAACAAGCACACCAAGTAAAGAAAATTTATCCAAGACTTGTTTCCAAGGGTTAGGACCTAAGCTCACTAACTTGTTTAATTTATTAGATGTTTTAGTGATTAAAAATGAAGAAGTATTTTTTATGGTTTTCTTGATGAAGATGACCTCATGATCAGACTTGTGCATCATGTTAGACAAGTGTACTATTCAAAGATGGAATGAATACATATGCCCCATGGAATAAGGTTATACACAAGAGGCCATTTCTTTCTTTATTAAGGTGTTTTTTAGCTTTTCTTTGTGAAGTAATCTCATGCTAAGACCTATCCACCACGAGTGATATCCTACACCTCGCCCCGAAACGAAACACGTGCAAGTATCTCATAGTAAAGTCTCGTGTCACATGAGAAGACTCGTCATTTATTAAAGTGACTTAAAGTTAAGTTTTAAAATTGTGAAGAGAGAGCACCAAAAGGATCTCAAAAGTAAAAACTAAAGGGGAAGTTTAATCCTAAAGTTATCATGCAAAGGTGGTCCTAAGGTTAGTGAGGTTTGAAACTATCCTAAGAGAGAATGAAATCAGAACAGAAGAAGAAGAGAGGAAGAAAGAAAGTTAGAGAACAACTTACTCCTCTAAAGGAGATAAGTTGCTTCTAAAGAGGGAAAAGAAAAAGTTGATCACCAGATGGCATAAGGCACGTTAAAAATCACAAATGAGAAGATGAAATCAAAGAGGAGATAAAGAATTGAAACGTGGGCATCATCCACACTTCACTTACCATGAGCCCCTGAAATGGTTAGAATACAATCACATGACAAAATGAACCAACTTAAACCAAATAGAGATACAACAAAGCAAAAGATCCCTTCAAAGCAAAAAACTAGAAGCAAGACATTCCATTTATCATGAGAAGACGCATCAACAAAATCAAACAAGAGTTAAAGCATACAAGCCATTACAAAGAAATGCAAGTTCCCACAAAGAAACAAAGCACAAATGAGGTACAAGGAAGTCACACAAGTTAGACAAGTATCCTAAAACTTAAGATCAGAACTTTATCGTGTTAAGAAAGTACCTAAGCAACATGAAAAATCAAAAGAAGAAGCATACAAGTTCAAGCATTATCAACTATGAGAAGCAAATGAACATAAGAGGTGATGTGAACATACATATATTTGTGAGATATTAAAGCATAAGAAAACCAAAGCAAATAAAATGGTGATCCACATATCATGACCAGAGGCATATATACACTTTAAAGGGACCCCAAACACTTCATAAAAGTTGGCACAAGTGCCTTCATGATCCTAAAAGGTAAGCATATGACTCAAAGAGTTCAAAATAGGTCAAGTAAGCAAGGAAAAATCATAACAAATGGAAATCACATTTACAAAATATGAAATTAAACACAATTGAACCTTACACATATACAAACATCATGCCAAAAAGATAAGCTCAAGATCAGCAACAAATTAGGTCAAAGAATTGTCTAAACATGAATTAGGGTTTTGAAACTTATACACAAAGCAAATTGTCAAAAATATTCATACGAACTTCTAAAAATCAGGAGAAAAATCACAAACAAACTAAATCATGTTACTAAAAAAATGCAAAAAGAATCATGTTAAAATTCTAATCCAAGGTCAAGATATAAAATGAACAAGCCAGCATGTATTTCAAATGAATTCAAAAAACAAGAAATAAAGGAAACAATTAATTCCAGCATCAATAATAAAAATAAATGGAAAATAAAAATGTCAAAAATTAAAGAAAACTAAAATAAGTTAACATGAATTTTTTGATGATTTTTATTTGAGTCTAACTATTTTTTAAAATGATAAATGAAACAATTATTTAAGATGAAAATTAAAAGAAACAAACAAAGGGAGGGCTCATAAAGCAAAGAAACCAGTCTCAAAATGTTTGGGCCCAGAATCAGGGGTGCGAAAAGGAAAATGAGTTAGGCCCATGCGGAATTCACTAATTCCATCACTATTAAAAATAAAATAAAAGAAAGAAAAATAAAAGATGACATACAAAAAGAATGTAACGCCACTCTCCACATACAATATCAATCGGTCCTTTCCTTCTAAGTGACTAAAAGACAAAAACAAACCAACAGACCACTCACACGCTGCCACCGCGTCATCTTCTTCTCCAACATGCATGAAAAAATCTCAAGAAAACTAGCAAAACAGAACAACTAAATTGCAAATTCAACATGGACCTCACATCTTTAACACCCCATATCTCTCTCAAATCTCCATGAAACGCAAAAAAATCAAAGACAAAAAATGATCTATGAAACGAGAGGAATCCAACCATGCCATTAGCTTTCACAGATAATCAACACAAAATGCAAACTGAAACAAACAATACCACACCTCAAAGTTGCAAAACAAGATCTAAAGCATCATAAAGCTTCTAAACATCTCATATAGTTCAAATCAAGCAACCTCAACATGAAACAAGCATACATAGAGTGAATCCGAAATAGAGCAAAGAGAATGTTCAAACCTGGATATGATTTTCCTTTGAGATCTGAAGAAACCCAAAGGTAATGAGAACTTCTTTGAGCCTTCTTAAACCTCATCATTATTTCATTTATTCTTTTACCCGATGGTCGTCCCCGTCGTGGTTTGTTTACCCTTTAACCTGATGGCCATCCCCGTCAGTGCTTTCATCATTTCTTTAATCCCCAAGAGAGTTTTATTTCTTTGTCCGATGGCCGTCCCCGTCGTGGTCTCTTTATTTCCTTGTATGATGGTCGTCCCCATCATTGATTTACTTACCGTTTTTCATCCCCAACAGTCGTCATCTACTCGATGGTCGTCCTCCATCGCTTTCATTTGATACTCATACTATACTTCCTGTTACAATTTATATCCCTTTTCTTCTTCTCCCCAGTGAGTGCAAATTTCGGACTGTCTTTGGTATTCAACCACAAGTTATCTTATTTGTCTGATAAGCCAGGCGCTTACACCCTGCACAACTAACTCATGCTCGAATAGGGGAATCTATAAACACCCGAAATTTGCCCTCACTTTTTCTCACACTATGGCTTGTGATCTTTCATATTGCATTGCACAAGCATATCATCTCTCACTGCATAGTTCATTTTCACTACATAAGCTGCATCTAGGGTTTGTGATCAGATGAACCCAAGTAGTGATCTGAGCCATATCAAAGGCCTTGAAGCATTCCAATAAGGTCCATGAGTGTTTTATGATCATAATATGCTCCCCAAAGTTCATAAAAGTCAAGAGATCACAAAGCATGGCAAAGGAATAGAGGCAGACTGAAGATTTCCTGCACAGATGACCTAAAATTAGGGTTTTGGGTTTGAAGCCCTTAACCTCAAAATTTTTGGTCATTCTTGATTCTACTGGTCTTTATATGTTATAAGGAGCATGTGTACCAAATTTTATGAAGAAATTCATTGTGGAAGTCATCTGATCAACTGGTAACTTGTTGTGCAAGGAAAGTCAAAATCAGGGCATCTGAGGCCCCCAACAATGGAACCAAAGGATCATTTTCATTAAATTGAGGTTATATGATATTTATTTGATCTTAGAAGTGGTTATAAGTTCACAAGATTGAAGAATTTCAAGCCATTTGCAAACTTTCCATTTTTGGACATGACTTGTAATGGAAACTTTCCATTTTGGGAAAGATTTTCAACCTCCTCTTTCTTAATAAAAAATGCTTCAAATGAAAAATCCTTAAACATGAAAGTTGTAGATTAGATATTCCCATTTTCAAAAAGTACAAGAACTCCTCATGATTCATCCTAGAACTCAAGATATGATGTTTCAAAGTTGGGAAAATCTTGTAATTTTCAAGTATGTGCCAAAGAGGGATTTTTGCAAAATCATGTTTCAAGACTTCTAATGACCTCTAATCCACTTCTAATCTTCATTACATGATAATGCAACATTGCAAGACCAAAATCATGCCTTGGATCACAAGTTTCTATAAGTCATTTCAAAAAATTCTCAAAGGGGGAAAATTGCAAAACATGTGATAACTCATGAATCAAGCCATCCAGATCCTCAAATCTAATCTAAGGGACCTCGTTGATGCTAGCTGAGGAAAGACACCCCTTCAAACCAGCTCTGACCCGTGCCCATACTCATAGTACACAACTTTTGACTTTTTGCAAAACAAGCCATACCAATCACACTATGCCACCACCAACTTTCTGACCAATCAAGACATCTTATGCAAACATCATGGACCTCATTTCACATAACCTTGGAGCCTGAAACCTCACCCCAATCAGATTGCCCAAAATTTACCTAAAACTTCTCATTTTCGATTCTCTCAAACCAGCCACTAAAACTAAAAAAATTATTTCATCAACAAGTCACACTTTATCCATAGAACAAAACCCAACCCTCAAAATGGCCTGAAACATCACAAACACAAACCTCCATTTCTACTACACCAGAACCAGAACTCTCAAACCAGTCATCATAAAAGCCTCTAAAGCATTCCATTAGAACTAGAAGGACCAAAGGTGACTTTTTGCACAAGGGAGGAGCTCTGAAAGTCCATATTTAAAGATCACCAGCTCAGGTAAGCTCAAGAACAAAATCTTTCAGACCTTTTATTTTTTGTTATAGAATGAAACTACATGTTATGGGGAACACTCTGATGTTTTTAGAATCGAAAATAGTTGAGAAATAAGCATTTCATGAGCTTCTGAAATTTTGTCCAAAAATATGTTTTGATTCGATTCTCTCTGATTGTGTGATATAAATGTTGTTCATTGAGTGTTTTGAGTTGCATTTGATGTGGGGATCATTTCTAGGTGGTTTTGATGTTTAGATTTTGCCTAGGGAGGAAGATGAGGTTTTGAGTGATCGGAGAAGATGACCAGAACACTGTTCCGGTCACCTGAGGGTCATTAGGGCTTAATTAGGGTTTTAATCTCCAGATGCATTTTGGGCCATTGGATCATGTTTTGTTTAGCGCGTGGACGAATCAGATTCATTCATTAACCCTAACCTTTAATTAATTAACTTAATTAGGATTAATTAATTATAAAACCTCAGAAGCAATCCTAGCCATCCATCTGTGTGCGCAGTCTCCCCATGTTTGAATTTGAGCCACTGATCTTGCATACTTCTCATTTTATTTAATTTTTATTTCATTTTACTTCATTTCTTTCACATATTTATTAAAAATAGCAAAAACCATTTTTAAAATCTCATTTTCTGCATTTTCACTTCAAATATTTTTCTTAACTCAAAAACATTTTTATTTTTAATTTTTGCATTAAAAAAGTATTTTTAAATCATTTAAATGTTTTATTTAATTAATTAATTAATTTTAATTAATTAAAAATATATTTAGGTTTCTAAAAATCACCAAAAAATTCATGAAGCATTCTTTGGTATTTAGAAACATTTGAAAACTCACCATACAATTTCCTTTTAGGTTTGATCACATTTTCACAATTATCTTTGAATTAGAGTTCATAAATTTCACATTTTTTAACCCTAACTTGAAAAAATCACTTCTGATCAACCATGATGAGTTTGAACTTGATTCTTTTTGCATTCTTTGACAAATTGTATCTAGTATCTAGGTTATTTATTTCATAATTTTTCATTGCATTTTCAAATTGATTTGCAGTTTTCCTTTAGAATCACCCAAAACCTTAGCTAACTTAGGAAATTCATAACTTTCTTTAGGTTTAGCTTCTGACCTTCACCTTTGGGGATTGTTCTTGTATGTGTTTAGGGTTTGTTTGATTTCATTTTCAAATTTTTATCATGATGAATGCTTCTGTTTTGGTCATTTTCATCTCATACATTCATAAAACCCTAATTTCTCATGTTCATTTGCATTCATCTTTGCATATATTATCCTCATGTGAACTTTCCATGATATTCCATGCCTTTGTATGCCATCTTAGGCATATTAAGACATGCTTGAACATTGCTTGATCATTTCTTCTTCTTAAGACAATCATTTAGAAGACAAAGACTTAAGATCAAACATTTAATCGCATAATTAGCTAAGAGGTTCCCGTTGAGTACAACGGATGTAAGGGGTGCTAATACCTTCCCCCTTGCGTAACCGACTCCCGAACTTAGAATTTGGTTTCGTAAACCATTACTTATCCTTTATTAGGTTGTATCTATATCTCCCTTTTCTCTCGTAGAATAAATAGAATTAGGTGGCGACTCTGTTGTTTATTTTAGGATCATATTTTTTCGAGGTACGACAGTTGGCGACTCTGATGGGGATTAGCTCCATGCTAGAGAGGGTCAAGCCTAACTTATATTTGTGTGTTTATTTGTTTGATCTTGTCTCTTCTTGTCTTCTCTATGTTTATTATTTATGTTTGTTTATTTGTTCTTTTACCGCTTTACCTTTATTGCTCATTATATTATTTGTCTGTGGGATCTCGGGGTCACTTTGCAAGTAAAATTTGAGTTGTGGAAAAAGTAGAGGGAACACCTAAGTTTAGAATTGGATGTTATTAGTGTTAGTCTCCAAGGACTCACTCCTTGCACGCCTAGCATGAAAGCTCCCCCAGATAGTTAGACTTTTCGTAAATCTTGTCGCAACGCAGCTAGCCTGTCGCGTGACCTGATTCACGAAAGGGTTGTGATTCTGGGACCCCCTAGGACCTGTTTCAATTTTGGTAGTTGTGTAATGTTAGGCTCCGAGGGCTCGCCCCTTTATCAGCCTAGCATGAGAACTCCACTCAAGGTGGACCTTATCGTTATTATCGTTACAATGCAGCTAGCCTGCGGCGGGACGTTAGTACGATAAACGTCCGTGACCTTGAGTTTCCTTAAACCATCACCGTAGAAGCCATCCTGTGAGTGGGATCTATGGGTACAGACTATAGAATCAATCTCTCACAGCCTACCAAATATAGGAAGTTTGAGCTTTTCTAGCTTTCGTGTCTGTTTTTGTTTGTGATCCCTAAGCATCCTTGCATTGCATCCGTTTGCATACCATTGCATTTGCATTGCATATCATTTTCTTTCCTCAGAGAAAGCTCATCCTCGTCTTGTGTCCATAACCCGCAGTTGATTTCCCGACACC
This sequence comes from Lathyrus aphaca, assembly GCA_963966055.1. Lineage (NCBI taxonomy): Eukaryota > Viridiplantae > Streptophyta > Magnoliopsida > Fabales > Fabaceae > Lathyrus > Lathyrus aphaca. Next base: position 201,846,391 of record OZ014523.1, on the reverse strand, counting down.
TACATTGGACTTGAAGTAGTTCCTGATTGATCATGGACCCTGAAGGACAAAAGCAGACTACGACAAGGGGAGAATTTGATTTGACAAAGGACCAAATGAACCAACTCATGGATGATGTGACAACTTTGATAAGGAGAGGGGATAATGTTCAACAGGCTGCCGTAACTGGAGATGTCTCTCCACCTCAAAGGAACAATTTTGTTCAACCTCAGTCTGCCGGGACCCCAGTTGGGGCACCCGTTATTCAAGAGCATACCATTATTCGAGATGGAAACTCCTTACCTCATGATGCCGTCGAGTACCAAAGCTTTAGGTTCTTTGAGCCAAATTCCCAAGGGGAAATCCCAGTGAGAAAGATTAAGGGGCCAGACGTTGCTGAGATGACTGAGAAATGTCGAATGTTGAACGAAAGACTCAAAGCTCTAGAGGGGCAAAATTCTTTTGACCTGGATGCATTAAACACGTGCTTACTGCCTGGTTTGGTTATACCTCCGAAATTTGAAGCACCTAACTTTCATAAGTACAAAGGGGATAGCTGTCCAAAGCACCATTTGGTGATATTCTGTCGAAAAATGACTGCATATGCTTTTGATGATAAGTTGATGATTCTTGCTTTCAAGACAGTTTGAGTGGGGCACCGTTGAATTGGTACATGGATTTGGAAAGAATTCATATTCAGTCATGGTTGGACCTAGCCAATGCATTTGTGAAACAATACCATTACAATTTGGAAGAAGCTCCCAGTCGCTTTCACTTGAAGGACATACTCAAGAGAGTAACGAGCCGTTTAAAAAAGTACGTCCAGAGATGGAAAGAATTTGCTGACCGTGTTCAACCACCGCTCTCAGAGAAAGAGATAGTTGGCCTGTTTATGGATACTTTTCAGAGCCCGTACTTTTAGAAGATGGTAGGCACCGCATCAACAAGTTTCTCTGACCTGGTAAAAATGGGAGAACATATTGAGGTTGGTCTCAAAAGCGGAAAAATCCAAGGCGCCTCAAGTAACCAGGCTAGTGAGAATGAATCTCTCAGCAGCTCCCAAAAGGAGGAAGAGGATGTCATCAATGCAGTCATGTCAGACGTCGAGTATTCCTATGATGCATCAGCAAGACCCTATGACCCTCCATCTTTTCAACAATCACTATTCCTTATGCCTCATCATCCTTGTAGGAAACCAATAACGTTTAGGGTACCTTACCAGCAACCCTGGATCTCTCCTCGTCAAAGTCAGCGAGCCAAAAGCCAAGGATATCGAATCAGCATCAGAGTCCACATAAGCCTCGCAACAATTTAGAAAGAAGGAATGCTCCTCTTCATCCAGTACCTTTATCATACACTTAGGTTCTGTAACCTTTAAATCAAAGCTTATTGGTGGTTCCCAAGTCTCTCAAATCATTGCCAGAGCCATACCTGCCTAAGTATAATCCACATGAGCAATGTGGATATCATACTGGATCAATGGGGCATTAAACTGAAGACTGTAAAGCTTTTCAAGCCAAGGTACAACAATTGATCGATAAAAAGTACATATCCTTTCCAGAAGGAAACCTGTTGGTGCATGTCAACCTCTCACCTGAGTGAGTACAAAGACTCTTCGGGGCATCTCTTGAAGACAGTAAATTAAGACATTTTCAATTCCCTAAAGCTGGAAATCCCTTGTTTGTTTCAGCATTGTTGTATTTTCTTTGCATGTTGATTTTGTATTTGCTTGTTAGCATTGTTGTTTTTGAATTGGCAAAATTAATGAAATGTTTATGCATATTTTGAATCAATCCAGTTGTATTCACTCGTTTTCTTTCATTGTTATAAATAAACTTAATTTCTCTCCTTTTATTTATCAAACTTTTGTTTTAGCAAAGATTGGAGGGAGGATGATGAAAACCAGATACCTGAATTCTCCATTCGTATGTTCTAAATTAAAACCCTGCCAATGATGTACGGGAATTTGTTTCAAATTCCCAAACACCGGTGAAAAAAGGAAGATAATCCCTCGCTAACCCCTTCGAGCCTAAAAGTAGGAGTTTTCTTTTTCAAAAATGCAAAAACCCTTAATTTCAAACCCGGGGCAGGGTAGTAGGTTCAGTTAATCTGTTTGCATTCAACCTTCAAGAGTTTCAATCCATCATTCAAGAAGGATCAACAACATACTTTCATTCACACACCAAAGAAGTCGTGAAGAGCCAAAAGTTTGTAGTATGTATTCTCTATCCTCCAATAAAATGGCAGTCATAACCACTCAACGAAAGAATGACGTAAGGAAAAAGAAATACAAAGAAAAAGTCCGCTAAGTCAAAAATAGAAAAAGACAACTTAGGCGAAGTTAATGAAGTCATCAAATCCTCTACAAAGCAGGAAAAAGCAAGGTGGCTGCCATCACTTTCAAATCCTGATCCTTATCACGCATTGTCAAAAGAGTTTTGAGATATGAATGCGTATGTCAAATTAATTGAACATAGGATTGGAGTTCATCACGAAGATGGGATGGGTACAAATAAATTTTGAGCCTTTTATCTTTTGTTTCATAAACTGTGAACCAAGCCACGTTACAACCCTTAAAAGACCTAGCTGAGACATGGTTTATTTTGAGAGAATACTACAACAAGTTTGTGTTGACCTGACTCCTAAAGATCTTTGCTAATCATTTGTATTGATCACTTCATCTGCCATTCCATAAATGGCTATATCCACTTTTTTTTCAATCAATGTTTACTCCGCTGTATAATCATCATACCAATAAATTGTGATTTCATAACTTACATAAACGTTGCATTAAAACTGTCAATTTTTGAATAAATAATGTTTATTTGCAAGTCAATTCAGCATCAAGGAAATTCCAACGGATGTAGCCAGTTAGGGAATTCGACTTGGTAAGAAAAGCCCAACCAGGGGCAACCATTTCAAGAATAAGTCAATCTGCATCAATCTCTTCAAGAGTCAGCTACCCAGAGGTTGAACCTAATTCTCAAGACTCAGACTAGAGTTGATTTATCTCAACAATTTAAGAGTTCCAATGGCCAGTCAAGTTTCAAATAACTAGGGGAAAATCTGCGATAATCAAGCATTAGAGCAACCATTTCAAAGGCCATGTCATGGCAGGTTGATCCAGACTTTTTGCAAAGAGGAAAATTTCAAACCCACTGATTTAGGCCTTATACAACAACAAATTTTGAGTTCAAGATGGGTGTCGGGAATCATGTCGTCATCCTTGCCTCCTTTTAGAGAGTCGTCTGCAAAGAACTATTCCATCCTTAACCACGCAGGGGCATTTTTTGGAAATCACCAAGTCAGTGCATAATCACTCTCACGCTTTGGTCATGTCGCTCCGCTCATAACGTTAACCTTGCATATCGTCTTACTCATCTAGCGTATGTCCAGGTCAAAATCCAAGTATTCCAGTCCCCGTCTGGTAAATTCATTTGAAATTTATTTCACAGTCAGGTCTCGTCGTACAGTCAGCTTTTATTCCAGTCCCCGTCTGGTATTTTCATCTGAAATTTATTTCACAGTCAGGTCTCGTCTAACAGTCAGTTTTTGCTCCAGTTCTCGTCTGGTATTTCATTTGAAATTTATTTCATAGTCAGTTCTCGTCTGATAGTCGTTTTTTTGCTTCAGTTCTCGTCTGGTATTTCATTTGCCATTTATTTCACAGTCAGTTCTCATCTGACAGTCAGCTTTTATTCCAGTCCCCGTCTGGTATTTTCATTTGAAATTTATTTCACAGTCAGTTCTCGTCCGACAATCATTTTTTTTGATCCAGTTCTCGTCTGGTATTTCATTTGCCATTTATTTCAAAGTCGGTTCTCGTCTGACAGTCAGCTTTTATTCCAGTCCCCGTCTGGTATTTTTCATTTGAAATTTATTTCACAGTCAGTTCTCGTCTGACAGTCGTTTTTTGCTCTAGTTCTCGTTTGGTATTTCATTTGAAATTTATTTAACAGCCAATTCTCGTCTGGTATTTCATTTGAAATTTATTTCACAGTCAGTTCTCGTCTAACAATCAGTTTACGCTCCAGTTCTCGTCTGTTAGCCCATTTCAAACCAGTTCCTGTCTGGTTGTCAATTTCTTTTCAAACCAGTTCCTGTCTGGTAGTCAATTACTTTTCAAACTAGTTCCTGTCTGGTAGTCAATTTCTTTTCAAACCAGTTCCTATCTAATATTCATTTTCTTTTCAAACCAGTTTTCGTCTGTTAGTTCATTCTGAACCAGTTCCCGCCTGGTATTTCATTTATAAGTTATTTGACAGTCGGTTCTTGTCTGACAGTCATCTCTTTTCCAAATCCAGTTCAAAACCAATTCTTGTTTGGTAGACCATTTCCAAAGTCAGTTCACGTCTGACGATGAATCAAAAGAAACTAGTTCCCGTCTGGCATGTCAAAAAAAAGCATTCGTCACTAGGAGCTTTGTCTGAAAATCCATTGTTGTTGACGCCCTTTAGTGTGGTTTATCAAAGTGTTTTCCCAGTAAAACTAATATCCCCTGCAGAGGTCCTCCTTATTATTGATATCCACCCTTTTACCACCAATATCTCTCTTAAGTCCAATCTTCATTGACACAAATCCTTCTGACTCTTCATTTAGGGAATTTCTGGAGTTTGGACGTTTATCTTGTTTAAAACTCTAATATTTATTCTTATCTGCCAGCCGGTCTCTTAGAGCCATTGATTTATATTTGAGTACGTTGTTTTCGACTCCTAGTATCAGTTGGTCGCATAGAGCCACTGCCCAAACATTGTTTTCATCTTCTTTATCCTCAGTATCAACAGTTACACTTGAACCTGTTGATTTATCACTTTGGATTATTTGAATTTATTTTTTCTCAACTTCCGTGTTGAACTGCTTTCCCGACCGCCGTTTCGGTGCCTGTTATTTTTGCTTTCCCGACCGCCGTGTCATTATCTGTCATTTTCATTTCCCGACAGCCGCGTCGATGCTTGTTATTTTCATTTCCCGACCGCAGTGTCGATATCTGTTATTTTATTTCCCGACCTCCGTGTCGGCGCCTGTTATTTTTATTTCCCGACCGCCGTGTCGATGTTTGTTATTTTATTTACCGACCGTCGTGTTGATGTTTTTCATTTTCCTTTCCCGACCGCCGTGTCGATGTCTGTTATTTTGTTTTCCCGATCGCTGTGTCGATATCTGTTATTTATTTCCTCAATCGTCGTGTTGAGTTTTGTTTTCCCGATCGCCGAGTCAATGTCATTTCAACTACCTTTCTCAACCGCCGAGTTGCTGTATTGGGATCCCCAGCAGTCATCTCTGAACTTGCTAACCCATCACCTCAGATAGTCTGTTCTTGTTCATAGTATCAGTTGTTCGCATCAAGCCATTAGGTTTTTTTACTTTGAACTATTTTCTTGCTATCCTAGGGTGTCAGTCTGTCTCTAATCCTATGCTCTGGATTTCTGTTTTGTTTCCCGTCTTTTGTTATTCTTAGTGCCAACAATTACGCTTAAACCTGTTGACCTATTACTTTGAATACTTCCCGTTTTCGTTTCAGTGTCCCCAACATTTTGTCATCCCCAGTGAGTTTTCACCTTCAGTTTGTTTTGTGGATCACCATTAGCATGTATCTTCATCGCCTCACCGAGCATATTCATCATTCAAAAAATCAGCAAGCTAGGGTTATATCCCCATCAAAAAAAAAAGAGGCCCTCGCAATTTCGTAACATTGCATTTCATCTGCATTCGGTCAAAATTTTAGGTATTTTAATATTTAATCCTCTTCTACCTCGAATGTCCAAAAAATATAGTTATTCATACATTCGGGTGTAAGATGATTAAATAGGGACAACTGTCACACCCTAAATTTTGACCGAACCTTTTTTATTTTTTATTTTTAAATCATTTCATTTTCGACGCATTCGCATCGCATCATTGTTAGTGAATCATTTATGCATTTTTGTCCGTTAGTCCATTAATCATGCATTTTTAGTCGTTTTTATTATTTCAATGTCGTTTTTTATTCTTGACTTTTTTTAGATTTTTCTATCAATCAGTTTCCAATGTTTAGTCGAATATTGTCTTAGATTAATTAGAGATAGTCTTATTTTAATTATAATTTAGTTTGATTCAACTTTGATTTAGTTCGATTAGATTTATTTGTTATTTATTTATTTTTATAGTTCATTTCTAGTTAGCTTACTATTCGGGATTATTTAGATTTTTTTTCTAGCTTAATTCATTTCATTTGGCTTAATTTAATTTTTGCATTTATTTTTTAATTAGTATATGTGTATTTCTGTTATTTAATTTAATTTAATTCTTGTTTAGTTTTAAGAATATAAATATTTTAGCCTAACTTAAGATCAGTTTAATATTTTTAAGTTATTTTAATTTAATTTATAGCTTAAGTTTGGTTTTAATTAATATAATCTATTTAGTCTTTTAATTAGGTTTTAGTTTTAATTAGTTTGATTTAATATAGTACTTTTAATTAACTGGCCACCTCACAATAAAGTCCCAACTGAAAATACTCCAAGTCTGCACAATAACAGGGACAACACCAACCCTTGCATACAACCTGCACCTTGCCATAGACCACAGTCTGCTCATTGACCAAAGAACCTTACATAAATTTAGCAAAGATACAACCTGCACCCCTTACAATAACAGAGACAAGACAAGAGAAAGGAATAAGATTTGAAATTTTGAATTAAAAAAGGAGATAAAGCAAAAATAAGAGTTGGAGGGAGGACGGATTTTTGGGGACTCTTCATCAAAAACCCCTCTGCATAAAATCAAGAAAAGACCCTGTTGTTCATCGAAAAAAAACAGAAATAAAAAAAAACAGAAGCAAAACCATAACGGGTTGAATCCCTCACAAACTAAACCACTGAAAATCAATCTCTCAACCGCCACTAAACCATCGTCTACTTCAAACCTTCAGCGAAAAATCGAACAAACCGCATAAACCACCCAAAGCCTTGAACCAAAATCGAAAAAACAACCCGAACTCATCGAGTCTGTGAATCGCACAAACCTGAGCCGTGAGGAAGAGACCATTCAAACCAAAACCCATCCACAACAAAACCTCACCACCCTTTTCACAGACACCCATCACCGCCAAAGCACTCACCGCGACACACATCGTGAACCGACACGGAACCAGCATTCGGAAACGGAATCGCAAACTGAGAAGGAGATTCCAAGCGAGACGAGTTGTGCGAGTGAAAGTGAAAGAGACCGCTTGAGGGAGATTTGTGAAATCGCCGACAAGAATAAGAAGGTAGAGGAAGTGCCGTGAACAGTGACGACCATGGGAGAGTTGAGATCGTGTGTATGCGAAGTAGATGAGGAAGCATTTCAGTTGTGGTTTTTGCTTTCTGACCCTTTGTCTTGTTCCTCTTTATTTTATTTTTTTGTTCATTACCTTTTTATATTATTTTTATTTTATGTTTTAAAACTAATAATAAAGGTCACGAAATCTGTTGTTGATTGTTGACGGTAAGCATGGGCTTAGACCCATCGAGTTTGATTGCACCATCCATTTTTCATGTTCATCACCCCACATGCACTTATGCACTCCTTTTTTGGATTTATTTTGGGCTTCAAAGCCCATAGATTTTGCTGTCAACACCATTTGTTTTACTAACGTCACCATTACTTGTTTATTATTAGTTATTAGATCTTAACATTATAATTTTGTTTGATAATTTTTTCTATAAGTTTCTTTGTTGATTTTGTTTAAAATTTCATGTTGTTTGATATTAGTTTAAGGTTGATTAAATTCTATATTAATTTTTAGTTGATTACTTTGTTTGTAGTTAATTTTGATTAGATTTTATTTTTATCTTTAGCTAATTGTTAGAATAATCTTTTTGGTAAGATTTGATAAATAGTTTGCTAGACCTTTTATTTCTCTTGAATAAACACTTAGAATTTTGGTTTAGTTGATCCCTGGTTATAGTATGATGTTGAATAATTGGACTAATTTTTATTGATTGTGTAGAGCTTCTGACAATTATCTTTGATTTATTTTGCGGGTATTGAAGAGGCAATGGACCTTCTCCATTAGGTATCACTAAACCTCAATTTCATTTATTTTGTGTCTTGGTGCCGCGTTTACGTTTAACTATTCACTTGCACCTCACCATCGATTTTAAATCGTAAATCTCTTAGAACAAAATGCGATTTTTATCAAAACTTTTCAAACTAATCAATTTGCGAAAGAACTGAACTCTGGAGTCTAGCACTCCGCACGTTCTTGAGTGAATCACTCCTGGGCTAGCCCCACGCGTTGTGGAATCATCGCCCTCTCATATTTAAAACACTCGATTCACAAAAACAATTAATAAATATTTCTTTCTCACCTACATTTTGCACACACGTAAGTCGGTCACTAGGTGATCACCGTCTGCACGACTTCTACGCGTCTTAATTAATTTAACAAGGAACGGAGCTCCGGAGTCTAGCATTCCGCACGTTCTAAGAAGGAATCACACCTGGGCTAGCCCCACGCGTAGTGTTTCGTTCACTCCTTTGTTATTAAAATATGTTAATCCTGAAAAACGTCTAAAAACAAAATAATATCTTATTTTATAAATTAACATACGAAAAACAGAGCTCCGGAGTCCAGCACTCTGTACGTTCTGGAATGGATCGCTCATGGGCTAGCCCCACGCAAAGTGATTTATTCGCCCTTTCGTATATCAAAATATCTTAATCGTACAAATTAATTCCCGAAAAAATAGAGCTCCGGAGTATAGCATTCAGCACGTTCTAGAATGAATCGCTCCTGGGCTAGCCCCACACGATGTAGTTCATTCACTCTTTCACCCTTAAAAACAATTTAAAACTTACCGACCAATTTAAATCATTTTCAAATTAATCAGTGAAAGAACAGAACTCCGGAGTCCAGCACTCTGCACATTTTGGAATGTAATCACTCCTGGGCTAGCCCCACGCAACGTGGTTCATTGGCCCTTTCGTTTAAAACACCTTAACAAAAGTCAAACACTTTTCTCTAAAACGAACATTGTTTAAATCTTTCTATCTCGCAAACAAGCTAGCGCTTCAGCCTCCACCGCGAGTATAAGCCAACGCTTAGCAGTAGAATGCGTTTTAAGCAATCGTCCAATTTAAAAATCACAAACCGTAGTCGCACGAACCACGAAGCTCTGACTTTCCCATTGCACAAGGGAATATGTAGGCACAGGGATTTTAATCCTTCGCGAGCACCCTAATAAAAAATTTAACTATCTCTCCGTCACCCTAATAAAAAATTTAACTATCTCTCCGTCACCCTATTAAAAAAAATCAATCGTTTTCTCTCCGTCACAATAATAAACTTTTAATCTTTTCTCCGACTTAGCAATAATATAACTTTAATTTCCTTGGAACAAACATATTAACAATCATTTAGAAGACAAAGACTTAAGATCAAACATTTAATCGCATAATTAGCTAAGAGGTTCCCGTTGAGTACAACGGACGTGAGGGGTGCTAATACCTTCCCCTTGCGTAACCAACTCCCGAACATAGAATTTGGTTTCGTAAACCATTTCTTATCCTTTATTAGGTTGTATCTATATCTCCATTTTCTCTTGTAGAATAAATAGAATTAGGTGGCGACTCTGTTGTTTATTTTAGGATCGTATTTTTTCGAGGTACGACAAGACGTTTTGTTAAAACCATTATTATATGATGTCATATGCATTGTTGGTAGAAACTGAATAATTTCTTGATCGTGGGTTGGTCATTTATGGCCATATTGTTTTTGCAGTCGAAATACAGGCATCGAAAGCTATGATAAAAAAAATGACCTTTCTGTCAATTTGGTCGAAAATACATTTTTGGGTGGCAATTTGTTAGCTTCTAATTTTGACGCCTAATTGATTTCAGGAAGTAATGATTTAAAGATCATGTTCTTTGAAATATTTGAAAGGCTTTGACTAAATCATGGTGAAAAGGCCTGAGTCGAATACAACCATGGAAAGTAAGGATTTGGACTTAGAATGTTTTCTAAGTATAGGAAATATACTTCGACCGAACATTCATGAGAGTGGTCGACATGTAGCAGTTGAGATTCAAGTATTGGAGGGAAAATTATGGCTATTTCAATTTGATAAAGTACAAGTGGCGCACATTGAAGGTTCCAAGACATGCAAAGTTCCATGTGGCATATTTCTAGGAGTAAATTTCCAATAGCGGTTATCTTCAATTAGTATAAATAAAGTAGTTCTAGTGATTAGAATAGGTGTGAATCACATTGTACAAGTTACTCCATAAACACTCAAAGTACTCATGTGTAGAGATACAAGTGAAGGAGTGAATGTACGTGATGAGATCACCATCATATTTTATTTCAATACAATTTCTATTCAAGTTTTTACTTTGAAATCATTTACTTTGCATTCCTTTTACTTTCAAGCAATTTCATTCTTCAACAATTTATTGTCTCTTTACTTGCTTTTCTTTACATTCCCTTGCATTTTACATTCCATTGCACTTTACTTTTGACTTTAATTACTTTGAGTCATGTTTGTTTTATTTTCTCTTTTAACAAAACACTTCATAAAGTTTGTCGAATAGTTTATGACAATTTCACTGAAAATCAAACTAAAACCTATTATATCACATGTCCTAGGATCAATTTGGTCAATCCTGTGAGTAACTGAGAACATCTTGACATTTTTAGGGTAAGCACCTAGTAACTGGTAGTCTAGATTCTTTCAGCAAGTTTATCATCTATATTTTTCTATCCAGTAATAGGTAGTAGGTAATATAATCTCATTTTGTTTGCTTACCCAGTAAATGGTAGTCGGTAATTTAGTTCCTAATCTCATTGGTTCGCCTATCCAATAACTGGAAGTTGATAATTATTCTTCTTGAGCTCATTTTCTTTGCTTCTACCTAGTAACCGGTAGTAGGGGGTGTTGTCTCCAGTTATCCGATTGATTACCTATGTTCCTACTTTATCTCTGCCCAGTAATTGGTAGTAGGTGTCTCTCCCAGGATTTCCATCCTGTTACAAACGTGAAAGTGGCACGGAAAAGGTAGAGTCGCCAGCCAGGCATTTTTATCCCGAATGAATGGGAAAGGTAATGCTGCACAAACTGAAGAGAAGGAAAAAACAAGGTCTTACGAACCAAAGATACTGGGTTCGGGAGTTGGTTACGACCAAGGAAGGTATTAACACCCTGGGTCGTCTGCCGTACACGACGGGATCCACGCTTGCTAGAAATGTTTCAAAGGATGAGAATGAATTGCTGCTGAGAAAGAAACTGCTAAACTAGAACTGGAAACCGGAGAGAAGGAAAGAATGGGGGAAAATGTAGGGAAAATAAAAGAGTGCTCGAATGGGCCATACCCCACTGCCTACGTATCTCATCAGAAAATGAGAATCAAAGTCGACGTAGTTCCCCTAACTAGGGAGGAGACCTTTTGTGTTTTTTAAAGTTGGAACTGCTTATGTCTATGCTCAGGTGTTGCAGGCTCATCTAGAATGAGTGTGTTACCGTCTTGCAAAAGACAAGTCGAAGCGAGTTCTTACGTTAAGAGTGAATAAGATGATAAAAGAATTCCCGAAGGAAAGACGATTATTGTTTGTTCATATTTTTTTAGGAGTTTTTTCTTTGAGGTTTGCATAGGAGAATGTACCTAAGTCTTACATAATGGGATGTGTACTTCTTGCATCGTCCCAAAATGGAATTGATAAGAAGCACACTTATATATGGGGGATATCCCCAATTCTATTCCCTAAGATGAAGGCTCAAGTACACTAGCCTATTAAACTTTATTAAGTGTTTTGATTAAGAAGTGTTTTTTAGCTTTTTGTTTGTGAAGCATCCTCATCCTAAGACTTATTCATCATGATAGGTATCCTACACCTCATCCCCATATGGGATGTGTGAACGTACCCCATGGCAAAGTCTCTTGGAACATGAGAAGACTTATCATTTATTAGGTGACTTGAAGTGTTATTTTGAGATGAGAAAAGAGAGAGAGAGAGATAGAGAGAGAGAGCAAAAAAACCAAAGGTAAAAGTATAATGGGGACTAACACTCCTATAGTTATCATGCATGGGAGACCTATGTTAGTGTGGTTTGAGTTCTATCCTAATGAAGGAGATGAAAAAAGGAATGAGGAAGAAGAAGAAGAAGAAGAAGAGTGGAGAAGAATAAGTTAGAAGGCAACCTACTTCTATAAAGAAGTTAGGTTATTTCTAAAGGGGGAGTGATGAAATTAAACAAGAAAAGCATAATGTGCTAAAGCAATCAAAACTTGAAAGAACATAAACAGATGAAGGAAAAAGTTGTATGTGGGTTCCTACCCACACACATGACTTACCAAAACCCCCTACAAAACAAATGTTAGTTAACCACATAAGCATAAGATGAAGTTAAGAAGACTCAAACAAGTCACAAACCAAAGACGAAAGTCACAAACCAAACCACATTCACAAAGTCAAAATATACACCTTAGAGGTAACTTATAACACTTATCAACCAACCTCAAGTAAAGAGAATGCCCATAAATGGCAAAACAATAAAGAAGTTTCTTAAAGAAGGAAAAGAAGAAGAATGGGTTGATATGCAAAGTGATCATGCAAGAATGATTCAAACAAAGTCAAATCAGAATTCAAACCACCTAAGGATGTTCCTAAACATGGTATTCAAATGTCATAAAAACATATAACCATAAGTCCAAGCATTTAGGGTGGATAGGAGAAGAAGTGAGGTGAAGTGAACATGATTCAAACAAGATAATGAAAGTTATTTGTCATACAAGGTAAGCCCAAAACATGGAATATGAATGATCAAATAGAAATGTCAGAAGCTAAACAACATGTTAAGAAGTCACACACAAGTTTTCATACAATGGCACAAGTTCCTTCTTAAACAAGTAATCACATCATGATCAAAACATTCACAAAATAGGCAACCAAAGTCCAAGGACCAAAGAAATTACCAAAAATACTTCAAAAATTATAAAACCAAGTCCCAAGGGACCTCAACCAGGGTCAAACATCATGCAAAAGGCTCATGCAAAGATTCCGAAGTTATGTTATTCAAACAATCAAGCAAAGCAAATTAGGGTTTTATGTGATTAGGCTCAAAGAAATGTTTCAACACTCAAGCAACCACAACCTAAAAATTAATACAAAAATGTTTTGAGGTTCCCTACATGTTCCTGAAATGATAGAAAAATAACCAAGATCAAACTATTCATGGGTATCAAGAACTAAAATCAACAAGTCAAGGTGTGAATGGAAGAGAGAAATCAAAAGGAAAATAAAGTGGAAATTAATTCAGAAGGCAAAAATATAATAAAATGAAAAATAAAATTTGCCAAAATTTTATAAAATCATAAAGATCATTTGTGAATTTTTGTGTAATTTTTATGAGCCTAAAACTATTTTTAAAAATAAAAAATAAAAGTGATAAACATAAAGAAAATAACATGAGATTAAAGAGACCAGGGGTATAAAAAGTAATCTAGATCAGTTCAATTTGAAAACAGACCAAGGAAGGGGGTACAAAAAGCAAAGAAGGCCCAATGGCACCTCAGAAAGGCTCAGAGTCAACAATGTTGACTCTCTCATTACCATTGGATCAATCCAATGATCATTGAGTCAAATAAATGTATTAAGATCCAACACATCAAAATGAGTCAACAAAAATTAATAAGATCCAACGCATCTCATAGCAAGTCAACCAACAAAGTATGCAAAAGGAAAGGCTCAGATCCAAGGTTTAATGGCAACACATGTAAAATAACACACAAACAAATTTAAATGAAATAAAAAAAGCAAACGCAAGTCATGCGAGATTTTATTGTGTTGTCAACACAAACACCGTACGATCAAGAGATCCAACTGTTGGGAGGTTATTTTCAACCTTCAGCCTTCACTTGTAACCTGCAAACAACTGGTGACAAAGCCCTAGCTCCAGTCACCGAAAAATTCATACACCACCAGAAAATTGTCCAGAAATTACAAACTATACCATCAATCAAATCAGATTTTCGTTAGGACTTCAAATATGTAACTCAAATCAACAAACACAAAATGCAAATCAAAAGAAACAAAAATAGATCATAAAATTTCAGATCCACATAACTTCATCAATTCACATCAAAAACCAACCAAAATTAGATCAGGATGCTCAGTGTAACCTCATACACATAATGCACACAATTAAAAATCAAGTAATGATGATGAATTCAGATTCTTACCTAAGAAGGAAGTAGGTCAAAACCGTCAAGAAAACCACTGAAAATGCAAAATAAATGCAAATAGAGGCTTAGATTGGACTGGATCTGAAGATTCGAAGTAGCTCCCTCCAAACTCAATTATGTAAACAATGGTTTCAGGCTTAAATAAATGGTTCAATCTAATCCTTGATTCTTATGGATCTTGAATCACCAATGAAAATGAAGAAATTCCTCCATAATTGAGAGAATCAAAGAGATGAATGTTTGAGGTGATTTTTGTGAAATTGAGCAACTGAATGTGAATGAGCCCAAATGAACGTGAAGATCAGCTTATATATGTGTAGTTAGTGTTCTAACTATGGATAAATTTGCAAAATGTGACAAAGTTGGTATGCATGAAAATCCACAAAAATTCCTTAACTTCCACGAAACATAACTTTTGATCTATAAGGGCTATGAGAATGTTCTTGTAGTTTTTAAAAATGGTTGGTCAAGCCCTACAACTTTGATGTTCAAGGAAAACTAATTTGAAGCTTCTTTGGTCATAAAAGAATGGGTTGAAGTTAAGGTAAAAATTGCCAAAAATGGAAAGTTACACATTATAGGTCATTTCCATTTTTAGTAACTTTTTTCTAAACACTTGATTCTTGATGAATGACACAATTCATTCATCCTTTGCCCATATGAGGGTTCATAAGCTTTAAAACATGATTATAATCCTTGAAAACCCCTGATTGACTTTTCTTTTGCACTATTGACTTTTTCTTGTTTCACAAGTAACCGAGTCGTTGCCTGACTTTCTCAATGAATCGTTGAGCCAAAATTCACCCCTAGGCCATGCATGGAATATATAAGCCTTTGATGACAATAATTTATCAAATCCATGAAGACATCTTTTTTTGAGACAAAACCCTAATTAGGGTTACTTATGTAAGAGATTGTGCACTGATGAGATTCTTGATGAACCATTCCCTTTCTAGAGACTTGAGGAAATGCTTGAGCTTGTATAAGATATAAGGACCATTTTTGGCTTATTGAAATACAACTTGGATCTCATCTTTGGCTTTGAGGAAACACAAATTGAACGATCAATGATCACATTCCCTATGCCTTTACCCATGAGTATTATGCCTCACCTTTCTATGCAAAGATGCAATGTTATATGATATGTTATATGATATGTGAAATTCCATGAAATTAGAGGGAAAATTTTGGGATGTTACAGTAGGTAATATTTTCCCAACTGAGTCCTCCTTTCCCTTTTTGAATTTGGACTTTCTCTTTGGCTAATACTTTCTCTAATGGAGTCGTGCTTTGTTAAAACTTCCCCGGTGAAATAAATCTTCTGATCGTGTTTTGGTTTCTTTCCATACATAGTCATCCCCGAGTTAAATTCATTTTCCATTGATTTATTTTCCTGGTAAACCTTTTCATCGTCTCTTTGTATCTCCCTAGCGTAATTTTATTCTCCTATTCTTCCCCAACATTTGTTTGTCTCTTGGGATTTTGTATTCCCCACAGAGATCTTGGGCATGCATGTCATATCATAACATTTCATTTGTGGCCTCTTAGGGCCAATTTTTTTTCAATATTTAAGTATTTCCTATCTTGTTAAGACAAAGATGTCAATCTTCATATATCCAAATTGAAGAAATTTAAATAGGGGAAGCTATAACACCCTAATTTTTATCCCTAAGACTCCAAACTTCATATGTATCATTTGAATCCAAACAAGATCACCAAACATTTATAACTTGTATTATATATTTTGATCATTTCACTAAAATCTAATCAATATAAAAAAGGTTGTTTCTCATTTGTGTTTTGTAGGAGTTGTGCAAAGTGCATCTATCTTGTCACATAAGTTAGGGTTTTGAGAAGTGATCCTCCGCCAATTGAAGACAAAGGATTTGAACTTCAAAGTATTGCTTCTATAATCAAAGTACCATGCCTTAAGCCTTTTTCAACTTTATTTTGATCAATATTATCTCAAGAGTGATAGTTTTCTTCATCAAGAAACTTCATAGGTTCATGTGTTTATTTTCATGCCTTTTTCAACAAGTCTCATCAAGATGTGACCCTAAATTAAGTGTGTTTCAAGACATTGTCATTTCAATGTCATATGAGGTTCATTATGTCATAATTTGGAAAGTTCAAAAGATTCAAAGTTAATCCAAGTTGTTTGACCTAATTTGGCAAGTAGTTGATTCTATGATTACAAGGGTATAACTTTCTCAAATTTAATTATCTTTAATTGATTCTTTTTTCCATGGGCTCTTCTCACCATCCCCAACAACTTCTATTTGCATCAAAGGACCTAAAAATGTTGGGAGAATCATCAAATGTAAGGAAACATTATAGGTCTTTTTGTTGATTTCAAGTGACTTTTTCAAACTTTCAAGGATCATAACTTGGTCAATTATCATCTTGAGGATGTTGTCTACAAGTTTGATTCAAGAAAAAAGATCTAAAAATGCTTGGAATGTCATGGAATTGAAGGAGACATTATAGGTCATTTTTTATGCTTTTTAATTAGAAATATTTCTAAGTATAAAGTGCTTATTTTTCTTCAAATTTGAAGAGACATACATTTTAGCTCATATTTCCAAATGAATACTTTCTTGGAACATTCTAAAGCTTGTGGGAAGATCTTTCAATTTCAACAATAATCATATCATAAAGCCTCTTACATTTCGAGTCATAATTTTTTAAATAAGGCTCCATGGATCAATATTCTTTAGATGATGTTTAGATTTGCATAACCTCTAATCTCCAAATTAAGCTAGATTTTCATGCATTTTTTGTTCTAATTACTTCTAACAAGATTTTAGAAGGTAATTAACATCAAAATCGTAGCATTAGAGTGAGTTTTTAAGGCACGTGGAGTCACACTTTGTTCATGATACGGGTGCACATGATTTCCATCAAATTTGCATCATTCACCCTCCCTCAACATTCGACTCACTTCACTATAAATAAAGGAGCATGCTTGCATCATTTCCCAAGCTTTAGAGATGAAAAACCACTCTGCCAAGATCCCATACGAACTTTTGAGCTTGAGCTTTGTTTTTTCATTTCCACATCTAATCACTAAAATTCTCCACTCACTTAGCTTCACCAATACTTAGTGAAGCTAACCAGCTCAAGAACAAGAAGAATTTTGCTTTGAATCAAGCTCATGACCTCCATTTTTAGAGCTTCAAAGTTGAACTTCAACAGGTAGTTTAAGGCATCAAATCTCTTAACTTAAATTACTGGAATGATCTATGATATTCACTGATATTTTCCGATTGCTCAATTTTTTTTATTGATGCATTTGTTTTTTAATTTTAACTTTTCAAATTCTTATGGTTTTTTCCAAATCGAGTAAGCTATGGTTAAAATAAATTTTTCGCAAGCATATGGTTGACATCGTCTTGAGTAGACATATTTATTGGTACTATTTTGAAAGTGTAAAATTACAGTTTGAAGGATCTGATGTTTTCCCTAAGTTTCAGGTGGCTCGAGGTTGAAGATGACCTATGTTTCATCATCAACCAATGAAGTTGCTCCATTTAAAATGTTTTCATTGGCTTGACTCTTTTGTGTAGTATGCGCGTGTATTGACTCAGTCACATCGTGTCCATCATTTCCCGACCCTTGTATGTGCCAACATGTTTTAATGAATCAGATCTAACGCCTTTTGTTTTTTCTGATTTATTTATTTTATATAAAATTGTTTTTAATTTGTTTTAATTTTCAAATATTCATAACTCCTTCAGTTTTATTCCAAATAATTCCAAAAAATTTTCTAAAATTTTTCTTTTTCTTTTCTCTTTCTAATACATAATTTTTCCTTATTTTAATTTTTGATTTTTCTATTATTCTTGGAATTTTTTATTTTTATTTTAATTGGTTTAAAATTTTTTTATTGCATTTTTAATATATGAGAAAAATATTGTATAATCCTATGATGGTTTCTGTCCTATGGTGATTTTATTTGGTTTTTATTTTTTGATTCACTATTTTCTATCCCTTTTTTTTTTCTTTTACTTGATTTTAAATAATTTTAAAAATAGTTTTAGGTTTAAGAAATTATTCAAACCATTTTCTAAAATTACTTTAGATTTATCCTGATTTTTCTATGTTTTCATTTGAGATTTATTTGTTGTTTTGATCTTGTTTTGATATTTTTGAAGGGAAATTGCAATTCAAAAACGCAGTGGAAACTATAATTACCCTTTAGTTGATAATTACGAACGAACATGATCAATGATAAAACAATTACCTCCTATGGTGATTATCAATTTTGATGCAAATAACCGAAGATTTGATCATAAGTGTTGATGAAGAACAGCGCCTCTACTCAGTCCACATGAACAAACAACCATCAGTCTCAGTGCTAGCTGCTAGGAATGAAGACTTTGATTGAGAGAGAATGAGAGAGAAATACAAACAAGGTTTCATAAACCTAATTTTACCAAACAACAAAGCTTATGCACAAGGGTTGTATTTATAGAATCACTTATGTGGGCTGCAAGCTAAAAAACCCAACTTAAGTGCACCATATAATAATAATAATGTATTATTATAATAACTAGCTATTATTAATAATCATATTTTGTAATTATTATTATATTTTGTATCTATTATAAAATAATAATAATAATAATAATAAGATTAACTATTATTATATTATATGATATTTCATATTTCACTTAAGTGCACCGCACCTTACAGTGTTCCATAATTCTCTCAAGCACACTGTATCTTACAATGTTTCTTATTTATTTTATTTCTCTCATCAATCTGTCCTTATGTGTCTGACCCTGTAGTTCTCGTGACATTGGCAATTATATTAAATCACATATTTAACATAATAAACAGTGAGTGGTATCTAGCAACACATCACTGCTACCCAAGTCACAAAAATGTCATGTGATCTAACAAAACAGTTTTTGTGATGATGTTTGTGTGTACAATTACCCTTTTTACCTTATGTCTATATTGAACATAAGGCATATACTGTGTGATCCTTGTCCAATTCAATATTGGGCCATTACACATTTATCTTGTTATGCAGGATGGTCAAATTCCATCTAGGCCACTCATGTCCCTCAACATGATTTGTGAAATACCCATCAACTATCTTTATGGTCATCCTGTTACGAATAATGTTTGATCAACAATAAAGTATTTGACTCTACATCTAGGGTCCATAGTGGTTTCAGGTCGAATGGTGGTATACAACATTATCACCATGAGAGTAACTTATGACATTTTGCATAACATACTATGTAGTACTCTCATAGAGGGACAATCCAGTATAAATATTACTCCTAATATTCATACCTATGTTAATACTTGATAACTCCTTATCCATGATCAGTGAGATGTGATCATCTGTTTATCTACATAATAGCCTTAATGCTTTAAAGTTATCCCATTTCACATTAACTCTCGACTATGGATATTTTAAGAATAATGTCCTTATGTTTAATGGAATCTCATGATTAAGTCATACTTAATATTTCATTAAACGTACTAGCTATTCTAAGGACTTTATTATGTCATATACAAATGACACAATAAATACAATGCCTAATAAATATATATGTATATTAACAAACAATATATAACTATCAAGGTTATGATACAAAAGCATATTAAGCCAATATTGATTGGCTATTAGGGTTTACTCCAACAATCTCCCAATAGAACTAGGAGCCAATCAGATATTAATTTAACATCTATCTTCCCATTGTGTGCGTCAAGCATCATCTAAGTATGATACTTTATTAGGGATTAAGGAACACTTTTGATGGGCTAAAGACGTGTCTACTTATGCGTCTAGCGGTATCTTACTGCAAGTGCACAGCCTATCGAAGTAATATTTAAGATTATCGATCCACAGGGATTCTATGGTTACTTAGTGCTAGATGAACTTTCTAGTTTAGCTAAGGCGAATGGTTGTCACGATTTTTTGTTGGTTTTTAAGACTATTAAAGGCGGAGTAAAATTTAAGTTTTAATTAAATAATTCTAAGGCGGTCGGTATGTAATTATATTAACTTAGGTGGGTCAATCTAACCTAGGCTTATTTAAGATGTTCACTTAATCTATTCGGTAGAGATTACTAGTTTAAATACCCTCAACTCACACTCTCGTGGTCTTATATCAGATCTTATCCCTAAAGCCCTATGCCTGCTCTCGCTAGCCCATAAGTGTTTAGAGGTAATTTTTGGAAACTAAGTAATTCTAATTTATCTTAAAGCGCTCTCGCTGTGTTTAATTTAAATGCCTAACTTTAGCTATCTGGTTAAAATCTCACACTCTCGTGGTCTTGACCTAACCTAATACTCTTTTCTTACTCTCATAACAAAAAGGTCTTTTTACTTAAAAAGTGTCAGCCAGAATGTTAAGTGATTAATTATTTTTAGCCTACGGTTATATTTTACCGGTTAAGTTTGTTCTAACTACATACCGCCCTAAGGTGTTTAGCTACTCATTTTTGTTGAACCAGACAGAGGCAGAGAAACAGTAAACAAAATATTCATGGAAGAAAAATAAATAAATAACATAATATTAAATTGCAAATAATAAAAACCTGGTTAACAATAAAATGGCAGACTCCTTCTTCCACAGACCGGAAAGCTCGGAGTAATTGGCGGAAATCGAAAATAAAGCAAAATCTGAAGGTTTAGAAACAAGTAATTTTTATAACAATTTCCTGATGTTGGAAATTGTTATAGGTTGGGTTTGGATACAATAAAAATAGAATACTGAAAATAATGCTGAAATAAAAGGGTTGCAAAATAATTCGGCAGAGCTTCCGCAGGAAATTGATAGAAAAAATGCTCTGTCCATTCTTCATGAACTTGATGCTATTTATAGAACTTCAATTGGGCTGGATTTTTTGGCTTCAATTGGAATGGGCCTTGCTATTTTTGTGGAGAAAATGTAGGTAGTGGCAAAAATTTAGGAAACCACTTCTTCACGTACTGCCTTCACGTTGCCTTGGTCAAAAACCTAGATTATACGTTGTCACGGTCGTGACACTTCTCTCACGGTCGTGAGGCCTCATTTTGGGGTGTCACGGTCGTGACACCCTTGTGACGGTCGTGACTGCTGCAAAATATGCAGTTTTGCAGGAAGCTTCATTTCTTCATCTTTTTATGACCGATTTTGTTCCTTTTTCTCTTGATTCATGATTTAGCTCCACATAATGGTGTACCTGCAAAACGGTAAGAAAAACTCGAGAAATCGAGTGTTAAAACGGTAATTATTCGATAAAACGCCAATGAAAACTAGCAATATAATCGATACGTTTTCTCGTTATCAAACTTCCCCAAACTTAAACCTTTGCTTGTCCTCAAGCAAATAGTCGGTTGAAAATCGGCGGACAAGATGTTATTCACGCATACTCCTAACAAATCAAACGAGGGATCGTTTTTGTCGGATGATCCGATACTTTGATAGAACATTACCGATACACTAATGACACAAGCAACAAGCTATGTCGTCGACTTCCCGTTAAATGAGCCAATCGGCAATTACTTTACGATTTCACCTAAAGTTTTTCGATCTTATTTCGCCCGGTTTCATTCTAGCGCAATCACATTAAGCCCTTTGCCTTAGCACGCACGTAGTGGAGTAGCCGGTTAGCGACTTTGATCCTTTTTAAGCACGGGGTCTGGTACACGAGTGTGGTAACCCTACATTTTGTATCCGAATTGGAGGTTGTGGGGGATTGAGCCGTAGCACGCCCTACCGAGTTCAGAACCAGAACCTCTGAACCAACCCGCAATGGACTCCTTCTCATATTTCTCGTTTCTTATATGCGACCGTGTACTTTGGTGCAATTTCTTTTCATTTTGCATCGAGATATGAAGGATCATTATTGATTAGGCATCAAACGCTTATATTCATCGGCTCCCCACGTGGTTTGTGTTCAGACGGTGCTGACTGCTAGTATAAACTACTCGGGGTTACTTTCGAACTGAAACTAGAAGTGTACTCGTAATGGTAATCGGAGATGGAATCGCTTAAGTAGGAAGTCAAAGTTGTCAAGATTGTATTGGTCTTGTTTAATCGTTCTCGGCTTCCTATTTACGATTTCGTAGGTAAGTCGGGTAATGCGAATAATTAAAATTTTTCGGTTATGGCTAAGTAAGCGGGAAAATTCGAAACTAAAGAAAATATCATAAAGATTTTTGCACGCTTCATTAACTTGCTAAAGGGAAATACAATGGAATTGAAAATACAACGAAATGGAAAAATGCGAAAAGGGAAAAATACGGAAATGAAAGGTACCTCTCCCACACTATATCAGACATTGTCCTCAATGTTGTGATATAAATGCGGTCAAAGTACAGTACAAACGACAAAAACTAAAAACAAACATAGGAAAAACTAAAACTATGGCTACTGAGGACCGCGGGGTCGGCTTCTGGTACGGGAGCGGCGTCTGGAAGGAGTCGCTTCAGGATCAGAACTGGTGCTGGTGGTCCCAGTGATGTCGATACGCAAGGCTGCTAACTCGCCAAAAATCGCGTCAAATCTCTCATTAGTAGCTGCCTGGTTCGCTGCAATAGTGCCGAGCAAAGCATCGTACTGCTCCTTATACCTACGCTCCAGTGCGGCATTCATCTGGTTTTGCTGATGAATCGCACGGAGGACGTCCTCAAGTGTGATGTCCTGTGCAGGAGGCTGTCGGGTAGATGTCTCTGGTATATCCTGGACAGGCTCACCTGCATCCATAGCGTCCTGCATCTCATCCGCAGGGAGATCTGCCTGATCATGGATAGGAGCGTGGTCAGCAGCATCAGGTAGAGCAAAGAGCCAGTTGGCTCGGCTGGATGGGTCGATGCGGTCGCGGGACGGCAGAGTGATATGGTGAAATATGGTGCCATGGACAACAGGGCTATACCTGCCATCCTCTCGCTGCGCAATCAGGTGAGCGGACCTGCAATAACTCTTGGTAAGGTATTCTGCGGCTAGATGAGGCTGATTAGCAATCGCGTCACCAAGCCCCAACTGAATGGCGAGGGTGGTGACGATGCCGCCTATGAAGAACGGGGTGGAGCCTCTGTGTGCAATGGCCTGGATGTGGTAAAGCATGAAAGGGGAAGCATTGATCGGCTCGTCATTAAGAGCACAATGCAAGAATAGAAGCTCCTTGGAGTTGAGCTTATGGTTGCTCTCTCGAGCGAAGATGGTGTTGCAGATGACTCTGTGGAAATAGCGGATGGCTGGATTGTGAATGTGAGTGGCGTTGAGGCTTTGGAAGGCTGATGCACGGGTGTTGGTTAAATCGTGCCATAAAGTGAAAGCTTGTTCACTAAAGTTATCGGGCACGCGACGATGAGCTTCAGTTCCGTGATGGAAGCCTAACAACTCGGCGATCCTGTCTTGCGAGAGGTTGAACTCTTGGCCATGCAATCTGAATTTTGCAAAACCGGTGAGCTGACTCAAAGAACCGGTGCCGGTGATGTAACTGAATGAACTTAAGAACTCCAGTGTCAGAAGTTCGAAGGTTGGCTGAGGTTGACTGCAAAGGTCCCAGAGCCCGACTTTTTGGAGCAGGTTCGTAACACTGGCTAGCATTCCGAGTTCCCTCAAACACACAGTGTCAATGTAACGCGTAGGTTGCACACCGCGGCTTTGGAATCAGAGAAATCGTTCTCTCTGAGTTTCTCCAGCATCACCTTCTCTAAAAGTGATAGAATCCATTGCATGCAAGAGCTTAGAGTGAAGAATGAAGATTTTTTTGAAGTTTTTGTGAAAAAATGATAAAATGAGAGAAAAAATTGATTCGGGATAAATGATGGAGAGTGAGAATGTAGTAGGTTGTGATAATGGGTGGTTAATGAGATTAAAAATGGTAAATGGGGGGTTACGGAGGTTAAGAAGAAGATGGGTAGTTTTTTAGGAAGTTATGGAGAAGAAGAAGGAGAGGCACGAAGAGAAACAGTTCTGTTTCTCACGAATTCTGGTATAAGGGTCGTCACGGTCGTGACAGGGGTACGACGGTCGTGACACTCAAAAAGAGCGTGTCACGATCGTGAAGGGCAGTGACGACCGTGAGGCTTGCAAACTTGAAATATTTTCCAGAAAAACGCTTTCTCACTTGTTTCACATAATTTATATTAATGTATTTTCCTCACTAACTCTCATATTAATTTATAAACACCACATGGTATAAATGTTCAACACAGTACTTCAATAACTTGCAAGGCATGAGAGATTTGTATATATAATGAATAAATGCAAGCATAAGAGTGCATAGAATGAAAAATACATAAATTGCTAAAAATGGAGAAATTTTGGAATTAAAGATGCATTGCATAAAGTACTTGAAAATGAAATTACATAAATGGAAAAACGATAAGAAATTGTTGCGAAAAATAAATCTAACTAGAAACGAAAACAATGAGAAAATAAACTAAATCACTTATAACATTATCAAAAGCGTTTCTTCAAGTCTTCGATGGCGGAATTCAAGTGATAGAACTGTTCGCAGGTTATGTCAGTCAATCCTATAATATCCAATAGCATGCTTTTAATGTCTTCTTTAAATAAGTTAATGCCAGTTTGGTAGGCATTGAGAGTGTTCATGATGTTTTGTAAGTTGTTAGCATAATCTCCGTGATTCACTTCAGGGGTTTCATAAACTTCTTCAGTATGGCCAATGTCATGGTAACCAGGAGGTGTCTCAGGGTCAGTTTTGACATCGGTCATTGTATCATCTTTTATCTTGTAAGACTGAGGTGTTTCAGGAGTGGGTGGATAATCAGGTGGGTTTAACTCATAAAGCCAGTTATCCTTATTATGAACACTTACTTTAGCATGGTTAGGCAAGGTAAACAGGGTTACTAGCTCGTTCCGGATTAGGTACTCAAAAGGTGGATGTCCTAAATTCCTTATGATATGTCTATTGAAGCAGAAGTTAAGATCCATAGGACGGATGCTACCTAAACGGTTGCACCTGTGCAATTGGTACCTAAGTCCTAAAGCATCAGCAATCATGGTTACAAGACCTCCTACTAAGATAGGTAATTCAGGTTCTTCTTGGATACGGGTGAAGGTTTGCATCATGAAAGGTACACCATTAACAGGCTGTCCATTAGTAAAACATGACATAATAAATATTTCATCTTTAGAAACTCCGGTAATGTTTTCTTCTTTTCCAAAGAATGTGTGGGCAAGGAATTTATGGAAGTAACGGAGGGCAGGATTATGGATCTCATCATTATTCATGCCATTTGGTTCAGGGTGGTAGTTTCCGGTTAAAGTTCCCCAAAAGAAATCTAGCTCAATATCCATCAATTCTACCTGTGTGGTAGTAAAAGCAAATGGTCCACTAGGGAATCCTAACAAGTCAGCTAGTTCTTTATGGTTAAAGTCATATTCTATTCCAAACAGGCGGAAACTAATAAATCCTTTCCTAAATCCAAAACCGCGCTCAGGTAAGTAAATTAAGGAGCTAAGGAACTCAAGAGTGAGCTCGCGGTAGGTCACAAACTTATGTTGGATCAATGAATTCTCCCATCCGAGTCGGTTAAGCAAGTACATAATGCTATCATGTATTCCTAAGGTTTCCATAGTCCGATCATCCGGGTACAGGGTCAAATCCATTTGCCTCTGTGATAACTCTTCAAATTTCATTCTTTGGTTCCTACCTCTAAATTTGGTTTCCATATGGTTAATTGGTTGGTTAACCATGGTAAGTGCAAATATGGAGGAAACAAATCAGGAGAAGAAGGAAAGTGGAAAAGACTTTTAGAAAATCTGTAAAAAGTGATTTAAGGTAAAAATAAGAAAATGAAATGCATAATGTAATGGCAATAATAGTAATATAAAATAAACTATAAAATGACAAAACAAATAGTAAAACAATAAATAATAAAAATGATAAAGAGAATAATTTAAATAATTTGATAAGTAAATGGGTTGCCTCCCACTAAGCGCTGTTTTTATCGTCTAAAGCCTGACGTAATGCTTAAGTTTAGATTAATCAGGGGAATTAGTGGACAACTCTAAAAGCTTTAGATTATTCGCATAATCTTTATTTTCAACTTTATGATAATGTTTTAAACGTTGTCCGTTTACTATGAATGGTTCACTATTCCTACCCTTAATTTCTATTGCTCCACTCGGGAATACTTTAATTATTTCAAAGGGTCCTGACCATCTAGATTTTAATTTTCCAGGAAAGAGCCTAAGTCTTGAATTAAAGAGGAGTACAACGTCTCCCACACTAAATTCTTTCCTAGATAGGCGTTTATCATGCCATCGCTTAGTTCTTTCTTTATATATCTTAGCATTCTCATAAGCATCTAACCTTAATTCTTCTAATTCGTTAATGTCTAGGATTCGCTTTTCTCCTGCAGCATTATAGTTTATATTGAGAATTCTAATTGCCCAATAAGCTTTGTGTTCTAGTTCTACTAGTAGGTGACAAGATTTTCCATAAACGAGTTTGAAAGGTGTAGTACCTATGGGTGTCTTGTAAGCGGTCCTATAAGCCCATAAAGCTTCATTAAGTTTAGATGACCAATCTTTCCGAGATATGGCGACAGTTTTTTCTAAGATTTGTTTAATCTCTCTGTTTGAGACTTCGACTTGTCCACTTGTTTGTGGGTGATATGGTGTAGTGGAGTCCTCAGAGATGTCCATGATTATAAAATCAGTAGGGATATAGAATTGTCCTATACGTACTGGGACGTTTTCTAGTATGCCTACAGGATATTTAACAGAGCGATCGGCTAGTTGAACAGACATTTTAGTTGGTCTTAGGTCTCCCATGTCTAGCCTTTTGCATATTGTTAAGGGCATAACACTGATACTGGCTCCTAAATCGCATAGAGCTTTGTCAATGACGAATTTTCCTATTACACAGGGTATAGAGAAACTTCCTGGATCTTTTAGCTTAGGAGGCATTTTATTCTGAATTATAGCGCTACACTCGGCAGTAAGTGTAACTGTTCCGTTATCCTCTATCTTTTTCTTATTGGATAAGATTTCTTTTAAAAACTTAGCATACGAGGGTATTTGAGTAATTGCTTCTGTAAACGGAATAGTAATATTCAATTGTTTCAGAAGTTCGACAAATTTCTTAAATTGACCCGTCGTCTTGGAATTTATTAATCTTTGAGGGTACGGAATTGGTGGTTTATAGGGTGGTGGAGGCACATAAGGTTGTTCTTTCTCCACTACCTCTTGATTGTCAGCTTCCTTTTCTTCTGGATCATTCACCACTTCAGTCGGTTTATCCGGTTGTTGGTACATGGCTGGATTGTCAAGTCTTGGATCGGTAGGTCCGTCAAGTTCCTTGCCACTTCTTAATATCACAGCGTTAGCATGTCCTTTCGGATTAGGTTGAGGTTGTCCAGGGAACACTCCAGCTGGTGCAGCAGTAGGTGCTTGTTGTTGAGCTACTTGTGAAATCTGGGTTTCTAGCATTTTGTTATGTGTAGCTAATGCATCTACTTTGCTCACTAATTGTTTAATCTGCTCATTAGTGTGAATGTTTTGGTTTAAGAAGTCCTTGTTTGTCTGAGATTGGTTAGCTATAAAGTTCTCCATCATCAACTCAAGGTTCGATTTTCTAGGGATACTAGGAGCAGTCTTTTGATATCCTGGTGATGTAGCTGGTGCTTGACCTGGCGCGTATAAAGCGTTGTTATTCTTATAGGAGAAGTTCGGATGATTCTTCCAACCTGGGTTATATGTGTTTGAGTAAGGGTTTCCTTGAGCATAATTCACTTGATCCGTGGGAGTTCCTGTCAATAGTTGACAATCAGAAACTTCGTGTCCTGAAACTCCACATAACTCACAGTTAGGTGTTACTGCAGCCACGTTGGCTGTTGGTGTTATGGCCAAGTTGTCGATCTTTTGGTTTAGTTGGTCAAACTTCGCATTGACTTGGTCCATACTACTTACTTCATACATACCTCCCTTTGTTGGTTTCTCAGTTGCGACTCTCTCGCTTCCCCAAAGGTAATGATTTTGAGCCATACTTTCGATAAGTGCATAGGCATCATTATATTCTTTGTCCATCAATGCACCGCCCGCGGCAGCGTCAATTGTCATTCTTGTATTGTACAAGAGTCCATTATAGAAGGTATGGATGACCATCCATTCTATTAATCCATGATGTGGACAAAGTCTCAATAGATCTTTATAGCGTTCCCAAGCTTCGAATAATGATTCACTTTCTCTTTGCTTAAATCCGTTGATCTGAGCTCTCAGCATAGCTGTCTTGCTAGGTGGAAAATATCTGTTCAAGAAAACTCTCTTAAGCTCCTCCCACGTAGTTACTGAGTTCGAAGGCAGAGATTGAAGCCAAGCTCTTGCTCTGTCTCGAAGCGAAAAAGGAAATAAACGTAGTCTAATAGCTTCTTGGGTAACTCCATTGGCTTTTACGGTATCTGCATATTGCACAAAGATTGAAAGATGAAGATTTGGATCCTCGGTAGGATTTCCGGCGAATTGATTTTGTTGCACGGCTGATATCAATGAAGGTTTTAGTTCGAAATCGTTTCGGTTGATAGCCGGCGCTGCAATGCTCGAATGCGGTTCAGCTTGCGAAGGACTTGCGTAATATTTGAGTGGATGAGTTTGTTCTTCAGCCATCTCTGCGTCCTTTGATGTTATGACTGGTTTAGGCGGATCTGATTGAAGATCTGGAATACTGTAACTTTTTTCGTAATCGAATATACGTCTTCTTACGTGTAAGAAGCGTTCCGATTCAGGGATTAGAGGTTGCAAGTCTTCGCTTTTAGAGCGAGTACTTGGCATACACTCGGAAATTAAATTAAATTAAGTAGTTGATACCTTAGTCTAGACAATGCTACCTAAGTGCACTAGTAACTAAATTAAGGAATCCCCGGCAACGGCGCCAAAAACTTGATGGGCTAAAGACGTGTCTACTTATGCGTCTAGCGGTATCTTACTGCAAGTGCACAGCCTATCGAAGTAATATTTAAGATTATCGATCCACAGGGATTCTATGGTTACTTAGTGCTAGATGAACTTTCTAGTTTAGCTAAGGCGAATGGTTGTCACGATTTTTTGTTGGTTTTTAAGACTATTAAAGGCGGAGTAAAATTTAAGTTTTAATTAAATAA
Organism: Lathyrus aphaca; assembly: GCA_963966055.1. NCBI lineage: Eukaryota > Viridiplantae > Streptophyta > Magnoliopsida > Fabales > Fabaceae > Lathyrus > Lathyrus aphaca. The sequence continues at coordinate 201,817,125 of OZ014523.1, read as the reverse complement.
TTCTAAGGCGGTCGGTATGTAATTATATTAACTTAGGTGGGTCAATCTAACCTAGGCTTATTTAAGATGTTCACTTAATCTATTCGGTAGAGATTACTAGTTTAAATACCCTCAACTCACACTCTCGTGGTCTTATATCAGATCTTATCCCTAAAGCCCTATGCCTGCTCTCGCTAGCCCATAAGTGTTTAGAGGTAATTTTTGGAAACTAAGTAATTCTAATTTATCTTAAAGCGCTCTCGCTGTGTTTAATTTAAATGCCTAACTTTAGCTATCTGGTTAAAATCTCACACTCTCGTGGTCTTGACCTAACCTAATACTCTTTTCTTACTCTCGTAACAAAAAGGTCTTTTTACTTAAAAAGTGTCAGCCAGAATGTTAAGTGATTAATTATTTTTAGCCTACGGTTATATTTTACCGGTTAAGTTTGTTCTAACTACATACCGCCCTAAGGTGTTTAGCTACTCATTTTTGTTGAACCAGACAGAGGCAGAGAAACAGTAAACAAAATATTCATGGCAGAAAAATAAATAAATAACATAATATTAAATTGCAAATAATAAAAACCTGGTTAACAATAAAATGGCAGACTCCTTCTTCCACAGACCGGAAAGCTCGGAGTAATTGGCGGAAATCGAAAATAAAGCAAAATCTGAAGGTTTAGAAACAAGTAATTTTTATAACAATTTCCTGATGTTGGAAATTGTTATAGGTTGGGTTTGGATACAATAAAAATAGAATACTGAAAATAATGCTGAAATAAAAGGGTTGCAAAATAATTCGGCAGAGCTTCCGCAGGAAATTGATAGAAAAAATGCTCTGTCCATTCTTCATGAACTTGATGCTATTTATAGAACTTCAATTGGGTTGGATTTTTGGGCTTCAATTGGAATGGGCCTTGCTATTTTTGTGGAGAAAATGTAGGTAGTGGCAAAAATTTAGGAAACCACTTCTTCACGTACTGCCTTCACGTTGCCTTGGTCAAAAACCTAGATTATACGTTGTCACGGTCGTGACACTTCTCTCACGGTCGTGAGGCCTCATTTTGGGGTGTCACGGTCGTGACACCCTTGTGACGGTCGTGACTGCTGCAAAATATGCAGTTTTGCAGGAAGCTTCATTTCTTCATCTTTTTATGACCGATTTTGTTCCTTTTTCTCTTGATTCATGATTTAGCTCCACATAATGGTGTACCTGCAAAACGGTAAGAAAAACTCGAGAAATCGAGTGTTAAAACGGTAATTATTCGATAAAACGCCAATGAAAACTAGCAATATAATCGATACGTTTTCTCGTTATCAACTTTCTCATGTTGGTAATGTAAACACCCCAAATTTTCCCTCACTAAGTTCACACCATGGCTTGTGATCTTTTCATTTGCATAGGTTCAATCATATCATATCATGTTGCATTCTTGCTTCACTGCATTGGTTCAAAGTCATCTGCATCCAGGGTTTGTGATCTGGGAAATCCCTGAGCAATCTGAGCCACTCCTAAGGTCTTCAATCATCTCAAGAGGGTCCATGTATGCTCAAGCATCATATTATATTCTCCCTAGATCAAAGAAATCAGAAAATCACAAGAACTGAGAAAGGCATGGAAGCAGAGCCAAGCTTAACTGCACAGATGACCTAAAATTAGGGTTTTGGTGTCAGAGGCCATAAATCCAATTTTTTTGGTCATTCTTGTTTCTATTGGTCTCTATGTGTTATAAGGATCATACATACCAATTTTCATGAATAAATTCAATGGGGAAGTCATCTGATAAATAGATGACTTCTTAAGTAAGTCAGTGCAAAATCAGGGCATCTAAGGCCCCCAATCATCCAACCAAAGGGTCTTCTACATCATTTTGGGTGTATATGATCTTTATTTGATCTTAGAAGAGTTTAGAAGTTCACAAAATTGAAGAATTTCAAGCCATTTGCAAAGTTGCCATTTTGGGAAAGTGACTTGTAATGCAAAATTGCCATTTTGGGAAAGTTTTTCAACCTCCTCTTTCTCAACCAAAGATGCTTCAAATGAAAAATTATTGGTCATGAAAGTTGTAGATTGAATCATTCCCTTTTCAAAAAGTATAAGAACTTGATCTAATTCATCCTAGAACTAAAGTTATGGCCTTGCAAAGTTGGGAAAAATCACTAAATTTCACTTATGCACCAAAGAGGGAAACTTGCAAAAACTCATACCAAGGCAAAATGTGACCTCTAATTGACTTCTAACCATTACACAAACATGATACATGACCTAAAATTCAGAATGGCCCAAGGAATCACTCATTTTCATGCCTTGATCATCAAGTATTTCAAAAGGGGCCCAAAACCTTCACAAATTGCAAAATGCCCCAAATCTTGACATCCACTTGTGCCAGCTCTTCAAATAAGTTTACATGGACCTCCCTAAAGCCAGCTGACTAGAGCCATGCCTCACAACCCGCCTGCCATGAGCCCATACCTCAAAGGACAACTTTCTTGACTTTATGCAATTTGAGCCATACCAATCAAATTATTCCACAACAACTCTCTGACCTATCAAGGATTGATACATGGACCAAAAGCAACTCAACACATACAACAAGCAAGGCTGAATCCTCCCATAACTCAGCACACACCAAAACTCCCTCTTATGCATTTTTCTTCGAAACTCAGCACACAAGCTTCAAACATCAAAACAAACTCCATAGAGAAGAAGTTACGAATTTGGTTGATTGGAGAAGATGACCGGAACACTGTTCCGGTCACCTGAGATTGATTAGGGCACAATTAGGGCTAATAGCGTGATTAGGCTGAGTTTAAATTAGAGCCATTGGATCTGCCCTTCCCGCGTGCAATGAATGACTAGGATTAGATCATTAGTTTTAATTTAGGTTTAAATAATTAATTAAGTGAGATTAGCCTGATTTGAATGTAGGCCATTGGATATGGCGCGTGGTCAACCATCCCAAACCCAGAATCAACCATAGCCCTTGGATTGGCATACTTCAGCTTTATTTAATTTTTAATTCACTTTTCTTATTTTATTTTGTACATTTTATTAAAAATAGTAAAAAAGGTCCAAAAATTCTGAAATTTTTTATTAAATCTTTTATGAATTTTCAGAACCCAAAAATATTTTTATTTTTATTTTTTGCATTTAAAAATATTTTTAAATCATTTAAATGATTATTTTTAATTAGTTAATGAAGATTAATTAATTAAAAATACATTTAGGTATTTAAAAATACCAAAAAAATTTAGAGAGCATTTTGAAACATTTAGAAACATTTACAAACTCACAAAACAAATTTATTTTTGGTTTTGATTATACTTTGACAATTTTCATTTGAATTAGGGTTCTTTAATTTGAATATTTTTAACCCTAACTTCAAAATTCCATAACTTTTGATCCAAGTTGAGTTTGTGAATGGTTCTTTTTGCATTGTGTTATGCATTCTTTCAAGCATCTAAAAACATTTTTGTTTCATTTTTATCTTTCATTTTTAATTTGTTTGCCATTTTCCCTTTAGGATCACCCTTAAAACCTTAAAAATTTAGGAAAATCATAAGTCCTTTAGGGTTTAGCTTTTGACCTTCCCCTTTGGGCAGTGAACTTATATAGGTTTAGGGTCCCTTTGATTCCATTTTCAATTTTTTATCTTACCATTTGCTTCTGATTTTGAGTTTTGCATCTCATGTTGTACATAAACCCTAATTTGCATCTTCATTTACATCCACCTTACATAAGCTTGCATACATGAACTTGCCATGACATTTTGTGCATTCACGTGACATATAAGACATCTTAGGACATATTAGAATCATGTTTGATCATTGCATCATCCATTTGCCATGTTAAGCATCCATTTCATTTCATGTGCATTCATGAACTTTCATGCTCCTTACATGTCTCATTTGCATTCCCATTCTTTATATGATCATCCTCATCCCTTGACATGATTTCATACCATCTCACAACATCATTTGCATCATGAATTTGCTTCTGACTTTGGTTTTAATCTTTGCATTTCATTTCATTTTCATTTCATTTCATTTCCTTTTGCTAACTTTTCAGGTGGTAAGTGTTTGAGAAGTGAATTTACCTTCACTTCTCATAATCTTTACTCATCTCTTCTATACATCCATTGCTGCATTTTTACTTGTGAATTAGAGGGAGATTGATCATTCATGCTCCTTTCTCTCTCTTTCTTCAAGCAACTTATCTTCTTAAGTGAAGTAAGTTGGCTTGCTTCTTTCTGATTCTCCTTCCTTCATCCTGCTTCTTCCTTGGTGGCTTTTCTCTTGAGATTTTCTTGAAAGCCTCATAAACCCTAGGAACACCCAAGCATGATCACAATTAGGGTTTGTTTAGTCCCCCATTAGTTTTACCTTTGTGTCATCTTTGAGTCTTCTCTTCTCATCTCTTAATCAAGGACTAAACCTTCAAAGTTTTAAGGCTTTATGATTAAGCTTATGCCTGCATCCTTCTATTAGGATGGAGTGTATAACTTTAATCCTAAGTGTTAAACCCTTAATGTGTTTAAATCCTTTAATCAATTCATCTAATAATCACTAAGACCATAAGCTTGTAACTTGGGCCTTACATTAGGGTTCTAATTCTTCCTTAATTGGTTAAGAAGGACTAACCCTAGTGTTAATGGACAAGTCCCCCTCAAGTTGTCTTACAAACCATGAAAATTCACTTCTTAATCTTACCATTAACTAAAATCCACTTTAATAAAGGCCTTGTTTTTTCATGAGGTTAATCCCTAATCATGGATTAAGTTGAGGAGCCTTCCTCAGCTTAAATGTTTTCATCGATTATCCTTCTATTAGGATGGTGTAATGAGTCCATTAAATCCTTGATTATGGCTTAAACTCATTACTTAACACTAAACAAAAACTCCAAAAACATCTAAATAATTACAAGTAGGTTAATGATCTTAATCCTACATCATGGTGATTAAGTGTGAGGTGTTTACTTCATACTTAAGGTATTCTCATTACCCCTAATCAGAGGGAGGATGTGATGAGTTTACTAACCCTTGGTTAGGCTTAAGCTCAAAGAGTTATGACTAACTCAAAAAGCAATAAAAGATTGAAGATATCAAAAATAAACAATAATCGCCTCCTCCGGGATTCTTTTCTCATCATCTTCACTCACAAACGAGAACTTGCTTCTCCCGTCTAATGCAAGACAGTTTGCACCTGAGCCAGACAGGTCATACACTTGAGCATAGACAAGTAAGCAGTTCATCAGTCAATTTATCTTTCAGTCTCTTTGAGTTGAACTACGGTGTTCTGACTTCCTCATTGCACGATAGGATATGTAGGCATAACTTAACTGTTATCGAACAAAAGTCTCTTTGTCTTCCCCCCTCTTCCAGCATTCTTTTTAAGCCTCATTCCTGAGCAATTCACTTCTTTTTTCTTACACTGACACTTGTACATTCTTTTCCAGCATTTGCACACAGATAGCACTGACACTACCCCATTAAACACAATCTTTCAAGCGTGGATCCCGTTGAGTACGGCGGACAATATGGGTGCTAATACCTTCCCAGGTTATAACCAACCCCCTTTCTCAGTTTCTCTGGTTCGTAACCGTCTTATCCTTCTTCTCTTAGGTTTATGCAGCATTACCTTTCCTTCGGGATAAAAATGCCTAGATGGCGACTCTTTTCAGTTCACCCTTGTGTGTTCTCTCCTCTTGCCCACCGTTCGCGTCTGTACCCCTTCTGACCAATTGTCATTTGGTGAGAGCGACAGCTTGGCGACTCTGCTGGGGACCCTTATACTGTAACCAGGGCTTCTGGTTCTTTTTGTGGGTTCCTCCTAGCGTTTGTTTGATTTGTGTTTACTGGGGTGTTATGTGCTATGTGTGTTTATTGTATTGTGCTTTATTTATTGCTTTATGTACAACTTTATTTATTTTCTTTCTTTACAGTCTTGCATATTTCATACTGTCATTGTTGGATATGGTTTTCTGTTTTGGTGGGTGGGGTTCCATTGAGAGTTTAAGGTCCTATACCTAGGACCTGAGCGACACCTAGGCTAGAGTGGTTCATGTTCTTTCCCATTCCATTTCGGTCTGGTGCTGGAATATGAAACACGGTTCAGATGTGGGTTTCTTCTTGAGAACTCTGTGCTACAAATTTCCTGTAGTGCTAGGGCTATCTGGGAAGCCTGCTAAGTCTGGATGACCTTTATTATGACCTTCAGAATCTGGGGTGAATTAGAGGAGGATCTTTTATGGTTATTTTAAACATTGTACCTTCGGGTTAGAAGTGTTTACACTTCTTTTAACTGATCCAAGTCTGAGGATCCTTGTTCTAGAACATTACCTATGAGGGGGTTGGGCTGTTTACAGGTATCCATTTCATTGTATCTTGGTTTTGGTTTTGACCCCTTCTTCTGCATAGACCTCTCTTTCAGTTGTCTTCATCAGTTATCTGATTCAGTCATTTCCATCCTCACCAGCATCAGTCTGTCAGTGGTCCACTTTCAGCATCTCAGTCTGTGATCTTCATCAGCACTTATCTTTAGTTTCTTCATCAACACTCATGACTACTCCCAGGAAGAGCAACATATCTTATCACTTTTTTGAGCCTGTACTGACTGGTATCAGGCAGGTCCAGTCACTCATCACCCCTGACCACATCCCACTGTTCAGAGAGCATATGGGGGTATCTTGGATATGGTTATGGATCTTGATTCTTCTCAGAGAAGCTTGATCCACACATGCTTGCAGTTCTATGACCCTCCTTTGAGATGCTTCACCTTTCCAGACTTTCAGTTAGGGCCTCTGCTGGAAGAATTTTCTTTATTGATTGGAGTACCTATCAGAGGTGGAATCCCCTTCAACCCCGAGATGACTGCTCCCAGGAGTGAAGAGATAGCAAGGGCATTATGCTTGGAGCCTTCCCTTATTGAGCAAAGTATGACAACAAAAGCTGGGATTCCTGGTTTGCATTTGGACTTCTTGATTTCTCAGGCCATCCTGAAGGCTTCATTGGGAGAGTGGAAGGCAGTCTGTGCATTATTAGCCCTCAGCATATATGGGGCTATACTGTTTGCAGATGAGCCTAAATTTGTCAGCAAGAATGCCATCCATTTGTTTCTTCTGAAGAACCCAGTACCTACACTGCTAGGAGACTTTTACTACTCCATTCATCAGAGGAATGAGAAACAAAGGGGGAAGTTGGTAAGATGTTGTGCTCCTTTGTTTTACTCCTGGCTGCTCAGACACCTGCCTAAATCAGATGCTTTCTTGAACCCCCACCAGCAGAAGAATTGGGCCAAAAGGTTCATTGCCTTAACTTCAGATGATATCAGATGGTGCACCCAGAGCACCAAAGGCAAGGACATTATCACCAACTGTGGGCAGTACCCAAATGTGCCTCTGATAGGAGTAAAAGGTTGCATCAACTACAACCCTTTACTGTTTAAGAGACAATTGGGCTATGCCTTAGTTCACCCTCCCAGAGGACAGGATCTAGCTGAGACCCTATACTGTGAAGTTCAACCTAATTCAGCTGTTGTCAGGCAAGCTGCTTGGGCTTGGGACAGCATCCAGACAAAAGGGATAGCTATCCTTGGAAGATGTAACAATGTTGCTTCAGCTCAGTACACAGACTGGTCTCGTACTAGAGCTCAGATTACCAGAATGCCTTTTACCTTGGAAGACATACCTGGACCATCTACAGTACAGCCTGCAACAACAATTAGCCTGGAGGAATTTGGAAAGTTGAAGGAAAGGAATGAACAACTATCTCAAGCCTTGAAGAAGACTCTTTGGGAAAGGAGTGATGGTCGTCTGGACATTGAGAGATTGGAAAAGCTCAGGATTGAGCATCTGACCAAAATTGAAAAGACAGAAGACTACATAAGGAAAGCAAGGGCTGAGGAACAAATATTGAAGAATGCCTGCAAGGAGGCCAAGATTCAGAAAGCTAAGGCTGAGCACTATCTGCAAGAGAGCCAGGCTAGGTGGGTCAGGATCACCGAAGCCCGTACACAAGAAGACCAGGAGACTCAGGCCAAGATTGACCAGTTGGAGGCCAATGAGAAGAGGCAACAAGAAGCTCTGTTGGCTGCACAGAAAGAGATTTCAGAATTGAAGCTCAGAGCAGGATTGAAGAGATCAAAAGACCAGGACAGGCATAAAAATTTGACTACTGCTATTGCTACCAGGAACCTCCTCATTAGGACCATTACAGAGCATTCATCTGGTCCAGTGACTGAGGCACTCCTGAAGGAGGTCAGAGAAGATGAGTTTGAATTGGATGTCTGATTCTTCTTTTCTTGTTGTTCTTTCCTTTTGATGTACTTTTCCTTTTGTTGTATTTTTTGACCCTCCATGGGCATGTATTGTAAAACAGACTATGTATGTTTCATCATTTGTAATATATTCTAGTTTGCTTTCATTTGGGCTTCTTTTCTCAACAACATCAAGCATCTTCCTCGAGGTCTGGAAAGGTCAAAACCAAGAACCAAACCGGATACCATGGAAAACAAATAAGCATACTGCATTGCATACTAACAATTTTCTCTGTTTTGTAGGTTTTTGTTTATTATTGTTTCTAACTTTGTTGTGATCTCAGGAAACATTGCTCGTCGCCGAGTGTTCCCTGTCAACCGCATGCACCGGTACCCGACTCGTAACAACCTTCCCGACATTCAAATGGAGCAAGTACAGCAGGACCTATCTGAGTTCAGAAATCAGATGGCCAATGAGAGAGTAGAAATGAGAAACCAGATGTCTCAGTTCATGGCTGTCATGACTGGCTTAGCCCGGAGCCAATAAAGACTGAGGGAGCTAGTGGAAAGACAAACTCCAGAGGAACCTCATCTTGGAACAGGGGGAACCAGCATCAATGAACGAGGGCAACCTCGTATTAACCCACCAGAATATGGACCCCATCTGAATCCAGAAGTTAACATCCCAAGGAATGTTCAACGTAATACTGCTGGGGGCAGAATCCCGCAGGAGGATCCCCAGGAAGAACAGTTTACTATTATAGGAGCTGGAGATGAGGTATATGATAGAAAATTGGATGAAATAGCCGAGAAGTTAAGATATTTGGAATCTCTGAATTCTTTGGGTTTCGACGTGATGGATATGGGACTAGTAGATGGGGTGAGAATTCCCCACAAATTCAAACCCCCATGCTTTGAAAAGTATAATGGTACCTCCTGTCCACGCACTCACCTGCAATCTTTCTTGGGAAGGCTCAAGGCTTATACCATGGATGAGATGTTATGGATGTTCTACTTTGAGGACAGTCTGACTGGAGCTTCAAGAGAATGGTATTCGCATTTGACTAGAGCCACCATAAGATGTTGGAAGGACTTGGCCGAAGCCTTCATTCAGCAATATCAGTACAACCTGGACATGGCTCCCAATAGAACTCTTCTAATGGGCATGTCTTAGTCTTCTAGAGAGAGCTTCCGAGATTATGCTCAGAGATGGAGACAGCTTGTTGCTGCTGTCCAACAACCCATGTCAGAAAGAGAAATGGCTGACATGTTCATGAACACATTGCAAGGGACTTATATTGATAGACTCGCTGCTTTCTCCTCTACCAGTTTTGCTGATGTGGTCATAGCTGGTGAGAGAATTGAAAGTCTTTTGAAGATGGGTAAAATCTCCGACAGTGGTGCAAGCTCCTCCAACAACCCCAGAAAACCCTTTGCAGGACCCCGAAGGGAAGGTGAAACAAATTCTATTCATACAAACAGGGGAAGGTCCCAGTATTCTCACAGGTCAGTAGCGGCTGTTACCATCCCAGCTCCAGTTCCGCAACAACCATTGTATCCTCAACAACAACAACAACATCACCATCAGCAAGCATCTAATTTCTCGCAACAGAGAGCCTACAACAACAATAATAGCAACCAACAGCAGCATCCCTTCCAACAGAGACCATCTCAGGCAAATAGGGTGATTGACCCTATCCCCATGCCTTATGCTGCTTTATTGCCACAACTCCTGAAGCTCAACCTAGTTGAGTTAAGGATGTTGGCACCACCAGATCCTCTCAATCTCCCAAAGAATTACGATGTCAACGCCATGTGTGCCTTTAACTCCAATGCACCTGGTCACAATACTGAGAAATGCAGAGCATTACAAATGAAGGTGCAAGATTTGGTTGATTCTAAAGCTCTCAACTTCGCGCCTCCTCCGAACGTCAACAGAAATCCTATGCATAATGATGGTGGGCCTAGGATTAATGCCATTGAAGAGGACCAACCATCTACATTGATTGATAATGTTACACAGATTCGAACACCACTGGCTGAGATCAAAGTTCAACTTTTAAGATGCCAAGTGTTCCCAGGTTGTGGGGCCTGCTGTGAATTGTGTAAGACAGTTAGTAATGGTTGTGAGAAGTTGAGGATTGGCATAGATGGCCTTATCCAAGATGGGATTTTACAAATTACTTCAACAGCTCCTTCAGCAGCGTTTGTTTCAGCAACACTGGATCCACCTACAGCAACAACAATAATTCCTACCGATTCATCAACATCACCAGCAATTACTCCATCCACCATGTCAACAAGTCAAATTTCAACAACTATTTCTTCTACAACATCAGCATCCATTTTACCAAAGGAATCTTCTATAACGCCAGCAAAAATTAATGAAGATGTCTCAACAGTTACTATTTACTATGACCCATCAAATGTTCCTCCCAGCAGCAATTTCTAACAACAAGTTGTGGCACCTCCTGCCAGATCACCAGTCACTATCTACTATGATCCGCACACCATTACAATACCTTCCTCTGCAGCAATCATCCTAGTTACCATTACAGTACCTGGGCCTGTTCCTTATGAAAGTAGTAATTCCATACCTTGGCATTACGGCTCTGATCTCTACTGCAATGGGGAGAAAATCACTCTGGATTCATCAACCTCTTCACCACAAATTGATAATGATGGGGGAGGCGGAGGCTTCACCAGAAGCGGACGCCTTTTTGCCTCACAAATTCCAAGACCTAATGCTGAAGCAGAAGTTGCTGCCAATGCGAAAGGAAAGAGTGTGGTGCCTGAAGAGCCGAATCCCAAAGAAACTCAGAAGACATCTTTTGAACAAGATGTAGACGAGTTCATGAGAATCATAAAAAGGAGTGATTACAAGGTGGTGGACCAGCTTCACCAAACACCCTCCAAAATCTCCATATTATCATTGTTGATGTGTTCCGAAGCTCACAGGAACGCATTGTTGAAAGTCCTGCACGCAGCATAAGTGCCAGAAGAGATTACTGTTAATCAGCTAGAAACTGTGGTTGCAAATGTCAACACCAGTCATGGACTGGGCTTTACCAATGCTGACTTAATAACTGAGGGACGCAACCACAACAAGGCTTTGCATATCACCTTGGAATGCAAGGGTGCTGTTCTGTCTCATGTATTGGTGGACACTAGGTCGTCACTCAATGTTCTACCAAAGAAAGCCTTAGTGAAGCTGGAGTATGATGGCTTGGCACTGCGCCCGAGTAATTTGGTAGTAAGAGCATTTGATGGCTCTAAAAGATCAGTGCTTGGGGAGATTGATCTGCCTATGTTGATTGGCCCGCAGACCTTTAAAACTACCATCTTTGTGATGGACATACAGCCGGCCTACAGCTGTCTGTTGGGTAGACCTTGGATCCACGCCGCTGGCGCTATTACGTCTACCCTTCACCAGAAGTTAAAATTCGAGTGGGAAGGCCAAATCATCACCATCTGTGGGGAGGAGGACATCTTTGTTAGCCAGCTGGCTACGTATAAGTACATAGAAATGGATGGGGAGATCCATGAGACCATGAGTCAGGGGTTTGAGGCCCTTAATGTTAATGAAGCATCTGCTGTGTCTAGGACTTCCATCACATCATATCAATAGGCCCGGAAGGTTGTTGAGGAAGGTACCGCTCAAGGCTGGGGCAAGCTGCTGCTAGTTGAAAAGAAAGAAGACCGATTCGGGTTGAGTTACAGACCAACTCGACAAGATCAACCAGAGGCTGCAACGGAGCCCAAGTTTGTCAGAGGGAGAATGCTCACCCCGGATGCTGTGAATAGTTTGGAAGATGAGTCAGAAGACGAACGCAACCTGGAGAGCTGGATACGCCCAAGGATCCCAGAGAACCATGTCTCAAATTGGTCTTCCCAGGAAATTATAAGAGTTACTCCTGCAGAGTAATTATTATTTCCTGTCTTTAAGCATGCATCAAGTCCTGCATCTTGCCCAAGATGTCAGGGCTCATTTTGTCATTGGGCCATCTTGTATTTTGTGCAAACGATCAATTAATGAATATCAGGACATCTTTTTCAAATGAGTCTCTTTTTCTCGCTCACTGTTTTTCATTTTTCATTTTTTGTACAAAAATAAAATGACAATGTTTTTCAAAATAATAACTTTATTTTTACTTTTTTCTAAGCAAGATAAAACTGATCACTAAAACGAACCAATCTAAACCCTTGCAGAGAGTGCCCTCCAGACTGCACCGACAACAACACCGTTATGGCTTCGTATAACTTTGACAATCTGATTAATCAAGCCGATGAAGGGGTTGAAGAAGATTATGACCTACCTGAAGAACTAGCCAGATTGTTGAGACAAGAGGAGAAGGTCATCACTCCTCATCAGGAGGAGGTTGAGACGGTTAATCTTGGTACAAAAGAAGACTTGAAAGAAGTTAAAATCGGGGCCCGTCTGCAAGATTCAGTGAAAGAGAAACTTATTGACATGCTTCGGGAGTATGTGGATGTTTTTGCTTGGTCTTATCAGGATATGTCAGGTCTGGATACCGACATTGTTATGCATAAGCTGCCTCTAAAAGAAGACTGTCCGCCAGTAAAACAGAAGCTACGCCATACTCGTCCGGATATGGCCATGAAGATAAAAGAGGAGGTACAAAAACAATGGGACGCCGGTTTCCTTGCTGTAACTAGTTACCCGCCGTGGGTTGCTAACATTGTACCAGTGCCTAAGAAGGACGACAAAGTAAGGATGTGTGTGGACTACCGGGATCTGAACAGAGCCAGCCCGAAAGATGATTTCCCATTACCTCACATTGATGTATTGGTCGACAATACGACTCAGTTCTCTGTATTCTCCTTCATGGATGGATTTTCAGGATATAATCAGATCAAGATGTCACCTGAAGACATGGAGAAGACAACTTTCATCACACCCTGGGGCACATTCTGTTATAAGGTAATGCCGTTCGGACTGAAGAATGCTGGTGCCACTTATCAACGGCCTATGGTAACATTATTCCATGACATGATCCACAAAGAAATTGAATGTTATGTGGATGACATGATTGCCAAGTCCCTCACAGAAGAAGACCACCTGGTGAATCTGTTGAAGCTATTCAAGCGTCTGAGGAAGTATCAGCTGAAGTTGAACCCCAACAAATGCAAATTCGGGGTGCGATCCGTTAAGCTGCTGGGATTTATTGTAAGTGAAAAAGGGATTGAAGTGGAACCTGACAAAGTCAAAGCCATTCAAGAAATGCCTGCACCAAAAAATGAAAAAGAAGTTCGGGGGTTCCTAGGTAGATTGAACTACATTTTAAGGTTCATATCTCACCTTATAGCAACCTGTGAGCCCTTGTTCAAGTTGTTAAGGAAAGAACAAACGGTCAGGTGGAATGAAGACTGCCAAAGGGCTTTTGACAAAATCAAGGAATACTTACAAGAGCCTCCAATCCTTATGCCTCCAGTTGAAGGAAGACCTCTAATAATGTACTTGACAGTATTAGAATAGTCAATGGGGTGTGTGCTGGGCCAGCATGACGAGTCTGGTCGAAAAGAGTATGCAATATACTACCTAAGCAAAAAGTTTACCGACTGTGAACAACGTTATTCACTGCTCGAGAAAACTTGATGTTCTTTGGCGTGGGCTGCTCTCCGACTAAGGCAATATATGTTGACCCACACTACCTTATTGATCTCAAAGATGGACCCAGTCAAGTACATTTTTGAGAAGCCAGCACTCACCGGACGGGTTGCAAGATGGCAAATGATCCTCACAGAATATGACATTCAGTACACATCCCAGAAAGCCATCAAAGGCAGTGTATTGTCTGATTATCTCGCTGAGCAACCCATTAATGATTACCAGCCTATGAGATTTGACTTCCCTGACGAAAACATCATGTTCATAAAAGCAAAAGATCATGAAGAGCCTATTCACACCGAAGGGTCTGACCCAGAAGAAGAATGGACTATGATGTTTGATGGGGCTGTTAATATGAATGGTCGTGGTGTTGGTGCAGTACTCATTACACCTAAGGGAGTCCACATGCCTTTCTCGGCAAAACTCACCTTTAACTGCACTAACAACGAAGCTGAATATGAAGCTTGTATTATGGGTCTTGAGGAAGCCATTGACCTCAGGATCAAGACTCTAACTGTATTTAGAGATTCAACTTTGGTAATCAATCAAACCAACGGCAAATGGTATACTCACCAGGAGCATCTGATCCCTTACCGGGATTATACAAGGAGGTTACTCACATTCTTCACAACAGTCAAGCTTGAGTATATCCCTCGAGATGAAAACCAGTTTGCAGATGCTCTGGCTACCATTTCATCCATGATCAAAGTTCAAGCTGCCAACTTTGTGCCTCAGATTTCAGTATCCAGACTTAACAGACCAGCATACGTGTTTTCAGCAGACCTTGCTAAGGATGAGAAGCCTTGGTTCTATGACATCAAATGCTTCTTAGAGGATCAAACATACCCACCTGGGACATCATCCAATGACAAGAAGACATTAAGAAGGCTAGCTGGTAGTTTCTTCCTGAATGCTGATGGTTCTTTGTACAAGAGAAACTTTGATATGGTATTTCTCAGATGTGTGGATAAGGAAGAGGCAGGCTTGTTGATGCATAAAGTGCATGAAGGATCTTTCGGTACTCATGCTGGAGGACATGCAATGGCTAAAATGTTGTTAAGATCAGGCTATTACTGGATCACAATGGATGAAGATTGTTATGCTTATGCCAGGAAATGTCATAAATGCCAAATTTATGCAGATAAAGTGCATGTGCCTCCCAAACCTTTGAATGTGATGTCTTCACCTTGGCCCTTTGCCTTGTGGGGCATTGACATGATAGGAAATATTGAACCGACTGCTTCGAATGGCCACAGATTCATCCTGGTAGCCATTGACTATTTTACCAAGTAGGTTGAAGCAGCTTCGTATGCCAATGTCACCAGGAAAGTGGTAGCCCGATTCCTGAAGAGAGACATCATTTGTCGGTATGGAGTGCCCGAGCGAATCATTACTGATAATGGTTCCAACTTGAACAATAAAATGATGGCAGAACTGTGCCGGGACTTCAAGATCCAACATCACAATTCTTCGCCTTACAGGCCAAAGATGAATGGCGTTGTTGAGGCGGCTAACAAGAACATCAATAAGATTGTGCAGAAGATGGTGGTCACTTACAAATACTGGCATGAAATGCTACCATTTGCCTTGCATGGGTACCGTACTTCAATCAGAACATCTACTGGGGCAACACCGTATCAGCTTGTGTATGGTATGGAGGCAGTTCTACCTGTTGAAGTTGAATTACCCTCTTTATGGGTACTGATGGATGTTAAGCTAAATGAAGCAGAATGGGTCCGATCCCGGTACAAACAATTGAGTTTGATCGAAGAAAAAAGGTTGGCTGCAATCTGTCATGGGCAGCTATATTATAAAAGAATGAAGAAAGCCTTCGATCAGAAAATCAGGCTTCGGGAATACCAAGTAGGAGATCTTGTGCTGAAAAGACTCCTTCCTCCTCATACAGACCACAGGGGCAAGTGGACTCCGAATTACGATGGTCCATTCATGGTAAAGAAGGTCTTCTCTGGTGGACCACTGATGCTCAGTACTATGGATGGTGAAAATTTCCTGTCCCCTGTGAATTCAGATGCAGTTAAAAAATACTTCGCATAAAATGACCCGCTGGACATAAAAACAGAATGTAAGTCCAGGCAAAAATAGGGCATCCCGGCGAGTCAAAAACAGAATAAAAGACTCGGGAAAAAATAAGGGAAAATAAATAAAAAATGTACACCCGCTGAGTTGAAAAGCCGCATTGGACAGCTTAGGAAAAATAATGGGTACCCCGATGGATTGAAAACCCGAAAGGGCGATCCACGCAAAATAAGGGAATAAGCGAACAACTGCATTCTGAATTCGTCTGTATCACTTACAACATGGCAAGCTTCGAAAGGTCAAAGCATCGGTCAGAATCAACCTTCTTCAGAAAGCAAGATGAGAAGAACGTTAATGTCATACAAGTCATAGCAAAAGGGAAGCTCACTGAAGCATCATCAACATTGCCAGCACCTTTTTTGTTTCTCAATTTGTAACAATCTCCTCATTTCAGGGGATCTGTTTCTTTTACTGTATTTGCCAATTCAGGGCACCCAAATTAATAAAACCAGATTTTCAGTCACATTTCGTCTCGTACATTTTATTTTCATTTGCAAAAATGTCTGATATCCTTGATATAACGTTTGCATTAAAAAACAAATGTGCCTTTCTAATCACATGCTTGCAGGAAATATATTACTTACTCCCGGGAGTGTCTAAACTCCTATGATGGAATCCAGTAAGGGATACCTCGGGGTACTTGTGCGTTTCTTTGTCATAATAGGATTGCAGGTATTCAAAGCGCAACATGGAGCATGAAAGCTCCTCCCTATCAGAACGGCATCAGAAGGGCCCCTTTCCCCAACTAAGTACATCATCCTCAGCAGGATCCCCACAGAAATTACTAGGAGAGTCATTTAGTGATCGTTCCTCCTCAACTAAGTGTTAGACGGGAAACCATCTCCCCGCAGAGCTCCAGCATCTATCCAGAAGAGCAATGTCTGAAGATCTCACAGTAAAGTGACAAATGCTTCCACAAACACCAGTTGGGCCCCTCATTACTAAGATAGGTCTATTAGTGACCTATTTCCCCGAGCAGAATCATATATGTTAGATCTACCAATGATCTCATCCCCAGCTGGGATATTCCTTCAGCAAGATCAATCGAAGATCTTCACAGCAACGAGATCCGAATCCCGGATCGGTATCTTTTGCATGATCATAGCATTCACATCATATTTACCCTTAGAGTGTAGCATTCCGTCTAAAAAGGAGCATTACGGCAAAAGTCAAACATATTGCATAATCACAAGTCATGTTTTGAATCAAACACCCGTATATATCGACATTTCATCAGCAATATAAAGACCCACGGTCACAACAGAAAGCCAAAGCATCCCCTTTGTACTCACTAATGCACATATATACTTTTTCCAATACTCGTCCGTGTCGTACCACTCCCCTGCAGATATAAACCACAAACAGATATCTATACACCCTTTGGACACTTGTCCATGTCACCTTTCCCCAGCACAGTTACCCAAACACTTATAATACACTCCTTCTGACACCCGTCCATGTCATCTTATCCCCGCAGATCGTCAGAATATCTCTTACATTCATAAGTTCATAACTTATACACTCTCTCTTATGATACTCGTCTGTATCATACTCTCCCCGGCAAGTTGAACACTCGTCTGTGTCTCATACAGATACCCGTCCGTATCTTGTATACACCACTTATCTTTTCCCAGATTCAACACTCGTCCGTGTTCTTTGTTAACTAGTTGGTACTCGTCCGTATCATCATCTTTGAACATGCGTCAGCGTCTGTTTCTACTGATACTCGTCCGTATCATAGTCTTAAGCATGCTCGTCCACATCTTTAATCTATATGAAGCGTCAAACACTTGTACCTTTCCTTTCTCGAATGTAGACACTCGTCTGTGTCTACCATTCCTCAGAAGAGTCCCCAACAAATACCCAGTAAAACGCAAAACTTTTTCTATCCGGCATTCGTCCTATGTCGTGATACTTTCGGCAGCCGTACCCTGTCAGGTGATCGTCCTTCACCTTCTGATGATCGTCCTTCATCATTACCCCAGCGGAGTCTCCATTTTTGGAACCCTTTCCTATCCGGCATTCGTCCTATGTCGTGATATTTTAGCAGCCGTCCCCTGCTAGGTGATCGTCCTTCACCTTTTGATGATCGTCCTTCATCATTTCATCTGATGGCCGTCCCCATCGTTGATCTTGTTATCAGACATTCGTCCTATGTCATGATAAACCCCGAGAGCAGCCGTACCCTGCTAGGTGATCGTCCTTCACCTCTTGATGATCGTCCTTCATCATACTTACCCGATGGCCGTCCCTATCGTCGACCTTTTCTATCCGACATTCGTCCTATGTCGTGATACTTTCGGCAACCGTACCTTGTCAGGTGATCTTCCTTCACCATTAGATGACCGTCCCTCATCTTATCCCCAACAGAGCAACCGTCCCCTGCTAGGTGATCGTCCTTCACCTTTGATGACCGTACCTCATCATCTTTTTCATTTTATTTCATTAACTTGATGGCCGTCCCCGTCATTGACTTTACCTTTTAATCCCCGGAGAATTTTGTTACTTTACTCGATGGTCGTCCCCGTCATGATGCCTCCCTTTCCCCAGCGTGTCGGCCGTCCCCGTCATTGCTTTATCCCCAGCAGTCGTCCTCTGCTCGATGGTCATCCTCCGTCGCCCGCATTTTATAATCATACTTTATTTCCTTTTACAATCTATATCCCTTTTCTTCTTCACCCAGTGAGTGCAAATTTTGGACTGTCTTTTGTATTCAACCACAAGTTATCTTGTTTGTCTGTTAAGCCTGTCGCTTACATCCTGCACAGCTAACTCATGTTTGAATAGGGGCAGCTGTAAACACCCCAAATTTTCCCTCACTAATTTCACACCATGGCTCGTGATCTTTTCATTTGCATAGGTTCAATCATATCATATCATGTTGCATTCTTGCTTCACTGCATTGGTTCAAAGTCATCTGCATCAAGGGTTTGTGATCTGGGTAATCCCTGAGCCATCTGAGCCACTCCTAAGGTCTTCAATCATCTCAAGATGGTACATGTATGCTCAAGCATCATATTATATCCTCCCAAGATCAAAGAAATCAGAAAATCACAAGAACTGAGAAAGGCATGGAAGCAGAGCCAAGCTTAACTGCACATATGACCTAAAATTAGGGTTTTGTTTTCAGAGGCCATAACTCCAAATTTTTTGGTCATTCTTGTTTCTATTGGTCTCTATGTGTTATAAGGATCATACATAACAATTTTCATGAAGAAATTCAATGGGGAAGGCATTTGATCAATAGATGACTTCTTAAGCAAGTCAGTGCAAAATCAGGGCATCTGAGGCCCCCAATCATCCAACCAAAGGGTCTTCTCCTTCATTTTGGGTGTATATGATCTTTATTTGATCTTAGTAGAGTTTAGATGTTCACAAAATTGAAGAATTTCAAGCCATTTGCAAAGTTGCCATTTTGGGAAAGTGACTTGTAATGCAAAATTGCCATTTTGTGAAACTTTTTCAACCTCCTCTTTCTCAACCAAAGATGCTTCAAATGAAAAATTCTTGGTCATGAAAGTTGTAGATTGAATCATTACCTTTTCAAAAAGTACAATAACTTGATCTAATTCATCCTAGAACTAAATTTATGGCCTCGCAAAGTTGGGAAAATCACTAAATTTCACTTATGCACCAAAGAGGGAAACTTGCAAAAACTCATACCAAGGCAAAATGCGACCTCTAATTGACTTCTAACCATTACACAAACATGATACATGACCTAAAATTTAGAATGGCCTGAGGAATCACTCATTTTCATGCCTTGATCATCAAGTATTTCAAAAGGGGCCAAAACCTTCACAAATTGCAAAATGCCCCAAATCTTGACATCCACTTGTGCCAGCTCTTCAAATCAGTTTCCATGGACCTCCCTAAAGCCAGCTGACTTGAGCCATGCCTCACAACCAGCCTGCCATGAGCCCATACCTCAAAGGACAAATTTCTTGACTTTATGCAATTTGAGCCATACCAATCAAACTATTCCACAACAACTCTCTGACCTATCAAGGATTGATACATGGACCAAAAGCAACTCAACACATACAACAAGCAAGGTTGAATCCTCCCACAACTCAGCACACACCAAAACTCCCTCTTATGCATTTTTCTTCGAAACTCAGCACACAAGCTTCAAACATCAAAACAAACTCCATAGAACAACTCACCATCAACCTCTGATCATTTCCCACCCTTCATTTTGCCTTGAAAGCCACCATACACAAAACACGATTTTCACCTCCCTTGACCTGAGCTTCACTGAACTTCACATAGAGGCCATATAAACTCCAACCAAGCATTTCAAACTCTTCAGGGGGATCATTGGAGGTGATTTGAAGCAAAGAACTTGTCAGAAAGCTCCAAAGGTGAAAGCTCCAGTTCAGGTATCACCAAGAACATTTTTTCCAGAAATTGATTTTTATGCCATAGAAATGTTGCTTATACTTCACTGATTACACTGTGCTTGTTGGTTTTGAAAATGGTTGAGTATTAAGCCTGAACCGTGTCTCTGAAAGTTTAACCTAAAAACTTGTTTGATTCGATTCTTGTTTATGTTGAAATATAAATGAGTTTTTGTGCTTGATTCTTGCTTAGGGTTGCTAGAAGGTCTGATCTGGAGTTTCAGAGGGTTTAAAATTGCCTAGAGAAGAAGTTACGAATTTAGTTGATTGGAGAAGATGACCGGAACACTGTTCCGGTCACCTGAGATTGATTAGGGCACAATTAGGGCTAATTGCGTGATTAGGCTGAGTTTAAATTAGAGCCATTGGATCTGCCCTTCCCGCGTGCAGTGAATGGCTAGGATTAGATCATTAGTTTTAATTTAGGTTCAAATAATTAATTAAGTGAGATTAGCCTGATTTGAATGTAGGCCATTGGATATGGCGCGTGGTCAACCAACCCAAACCCAGAATCAACCATAGCCCTTGGATTGACATACTTCAGCTTTATTTAATTTTTAATTCACTTTTCTTATTTTATTTTGTGCATTTTATTAAAAATAGTAAAAAAGGTCCAAAAATTCTGAAAATTTTTATTAAATCTTTTATGAATTTTCAGAACCCAAAAATATTTTTATTTTTATTTTTTGCATTTAAAAATATTTTTAAATCATTTAAATGATTATTTTTAATTAGTTAATGAAGATTAATTAATTAAAAATACATTTAGGTATTTAAAAATCTCAAAAATTCAGAGAGCATATCGAAACATTTACAAACATTTACAAACTCACAAAACAAATTTCTTTTTGGTTTTGATCATACTTTGACAATTTTCATTTGAATTAGGGTTCTTTAATTTGAATATTTTTAACCCTAACTTCAAAATTTCATAACTTTTGATTCAAGTTGAGTTTGTGAATGGTTCTTTTTGCATTATGTTATGCATTCTTTCAAGCATCTAAAAACATTTTTGTTTCATTTTTATCTTTCATTTTTAATTTGTTTGGCATTTTCCCTTTAGGATCACCCTTAAAACCTTAGAAATTTAGGAAAATCATAAGTCCTTTAGGGTTTAGCTTCTGACCTTCCCCTTTGGGAAGTGAATTTATATAGGTTTAGGGTCCCTTTGGTTCCATTTTCAATTTTTTATCTTACCATTTGCTTCTGATTTTGAGTTTTGCATCTTATGTTGTACATAAACCCTAATTTGCATCTTCATTTACATCCACCTTACATAAGCTTGCATACATGAACTTGCCATGACATTTTGTGCATCGACATGACATATAAGACATCTTAGGACATATTAGAATCATGTTTGATCATTGAATCATCCATTTGCCATGTTAAGCATCCATTTCATTTCATGTGCATTCATGAACTTTCATGCTCCTTACATGTCTCATTTGCATTCCCATTCTTTGTATGATCATCCTCATCCCTTGACATGCTTTCATACCATCTCACAACATCATTTCCATCATGAATTTGCTTCTGACTTTCGTTTTCATCTTTGCATTTCATTTCATTTTCATTTCATTTCATTTCCTTTTGCTAACTTTTCAGGTGGTAAGTGTTTGAGAAGTGAATTTACCTTCACTTCTCATAATCTTTCCTCATCTCTTCTATACATTCATTGCTTCATTTTTACTTGTGAATTAGAGTGAGCTTGCTCATTCATGCTCCTTTATCTCTCTTTCTTCAAGCAACTTATCTTCTTAAGTGAAGTAAGTTGGCTTGCTTCTTTCTGATTCTCCTTCCTTCATCCTGCTTCTTCCTTGGTGGCTTTTCTCTTGAGATTTTCTTGCAAGCCTCATAAAACCTAGGAACACCCAAGCATTATCACAATTAGGGTTTGTTTAGTCACCCATTAGTTTTACCTTTGTGTCATCTTTGAGTCTTCTCTTCTCATCTCTTAATCAAGGACTAAACCTTCAAGGTTTTAAGGCTTTGTGATTAAGCTTATGCCTGCATCCTTCTATTAGGATGGAGTGTATAAATTTAATCCTAAGTATTAAACTCTTAATGTGTTTAAATCCTTTAAACAATTCATCTAATAATCACTAAAACCATAAGCTTGTAACTTGGGCCTTGCATTAGGGTTCTAATTCTTCCTTAATTGGTTAAGAAGGACTAACCCTAGTGTTAATGGACAAGTCCCCCTCAAGTTGTCTTACAAACCATGAAAATTCACTTCTTAATCTTACCATTAACTAAAATCCACTTTAATAAGGGCCTTGTTTTGTCATGAGGTTAATCCCTAATCATGGATTAAGTTGAGGAGCCTTCCTCAGCTTAAATGTTTTCATCTATTATCCTTCTATTAGGATGGTGTAATGAGTCCATTAAATCCTTGATTATGGCTTAAACTCATTACATAACACTAAACAAAAACTCCAAATGCATCTAAATAATTACAAGTAGGTTAATGATCTTAATCCTACATCATGGTGATTAAGTGTGAGGTGTTTACTTCATACTTAAGGTATTCTCATTACCCCTAATCATAGGGAGGATGTGATGAGTTTACTAACCCTTGGTTTAGGCTTATGCTCAATAACTTATGACAAACTCAAAAAGCAATAAAAGATTGAAGATATCAAAAACAAACAATAATCGCCTCCTCCGGGATTCTTTTCTCATCATCTTCACTCACAAACGAGAACTTGCTTCTCTCGTCTAATGCAAGACAGTTTGCACCTGAGCCAGACAAGTCATACACTTGAGCATAGACAAGTAAGCAGTTCATCAGTCAATTTATCTTTCAGTCGAACTACAGTGTTCTGACTTCCTTATTGCACGAGAGGATACGTAGGCATAACTTAACTGTTATCGAACAAAAGTCTCTTTGTCTTCCCCCCTCTTCCAGCATTCTTTTTAAGCCTCATTCCTGAGCACTTCACTTCTTTTTTCTTACACTGACACCTGTACATTCTTTTCCAGCATTTGCACACAGATAGCACTGACACTACCCCTTTAAACACAATCTTTCAAGCGTGGATCCCGTCGAGTACGGCGGACAATCTGGGTGCTAATACCTTCCCAGGTTGTAACCAACCCCCTTTCTCAGTTTCTCTGGTTCACAACCGTCTTATCCTTCTTCTCTTAGGTTTATGCAGCATTACCTTTCCTTTGGGATAAAAATGCCTAGCTGGCGACTCTTTTCAGTTCACCCTTGTGTGTTTTCTCCTCTCGCTGACCGTTCGCGTCTGTACCCCTTCTGACCAGGTGTCATTTGGTGGGAGCGACAGGTAATATACATTTCTTCCAATTTCAACTTTTGATCTTCTATCAAAATAAATTGAAGTGTCAAAATATATAAACATGGATCACTACTGAGATCTAGTTTTCCTGAACTTGTAAGATTAACCCATTATCATTGTGAATGAGATCAACAGGATCTGCAATACAATAAACACAAATTTCTTTCCAAGAATTAGAAAAGAGATCTAAATCATACATTTGACATTTGTATTAGAAATGACAACTATCTGAAAACCCTTTTCAACTGATACAATTGTCATCCCAGCATAACATTTAATTTATACTGTGATATGAACATATAATTCATAAGTTTTGAAGTAACATCTTTGTAACTCCGTTAATGATTATTCTCATCTACTCTCAAGAAAAGGAACATCAAGTACTTTTAAGATATTCATAGACCTTCTTGATAGTGATCTAGTGATGAACACTTCAATCATTCTGATACTTATTGTTTATCTTATTGTTTATCTAGTGATGCATCTAGTGCAATACATATCATGGAGTCCTTTTTTCCTGAACATGTTAAATTATTTGTTTCGAATGATTTTACGCGAGTTTTGTGTTTGTTTAGTAGGTATTCAATTAAACTTAACTTTAGGAAGCAAATAGTAAAAATGAGACTTTAGGACAAGTAATGGAGTAAAACAGAGGAAAATAAAAGCAAAATGAAAGTTTCTGCATTTTTACTTTGGGACGACCATCACCCATCCAAGTTGACTGTCACAACTTAATTTCCAGAAATCTATTTACGTATCATCAGTCAAAACAGAAAGAGCCATTGTGTGTTTTCTTCTCATTCGACAGAGAAAATTCCTCTACCCTATTCAATTTCAGTCCATCTTCAATAGTTAGGCCCAAGCAAAATTCGTTATGTCAAATTCTCAACAAACCAAAGCTTAGAAGCTATAATAGGAGTTCTGCCAAAGTTCAAGGAGAGCTTCGTTTTGATACCAAATTGCTGCCAGATTTTAGTTCGAAGTTTAGATTTTATTTCCAACGTTGTTTCTACTTTTCCATTACCAAACCAAAGTGATAGTCTCCATCATCAGGAAACTATCACTATTTGTTTCTAGTTTAGTTTCTTCAGGTTTGGTTGATCAAGAACATTGCAACCAGGTTTCTATTTTTAATGTTTTATTGTTTAAATATGATGCCATTTATTATTATGCAATTATTCTTCTACCTTTCTTCGTTTATATTTAATATGTCTGGCTAAACCGTTAATCAGTATGTAATTGTCTAACTAGAACGAACTCAATATAACTAGGCTAATATCTTAAATTAAGTTACTTTTCGGTCACGATTTCTTAATATAAACAACTTTTGTTACGAGAGTAAGAAAGTATAAAAGACTAGGATTAAGATAACGAGAGTGTGAGATTGTAATCGAATAGCTGAAATCGGGCATTGTTTTAAATACAGCGGAAGCGCTTTAAAACTAATTAGAACCGTTAGGTTTCCAAAAAGTATTTCTAACTTGAATTGGCACAACGAGAGCACTCAATTGAACTTAGGAATATAGTAATAGGTAAGACCACGAGAGTGTAAGTCAACTACATTTAAACCGACAGTTTCTACATAAAGATAACTTAATAAACCTTAATAAGCCGACCCTTTATTGAATTCGCGAAGGCGAACCAATTAGGTATCGATATTCTTATTTTTAATTTAACTTAAATATTTTTTCTCTCCCTTTAAAACCAACATATCACTCGCCTTAGCTAAACATAGTAACACCCGATAGCGCTAGGTTGACTATCGAGTCTCTGTGAGATCGATATCTTTTATTACTACACGATTAGGATGTATACTTGTAGTTAGAATCTTTAGACTCGGAAAGTCGCGATTAAGTTTTTGGCGCCATTGTCGGGAACTTAGATTTAGTCAATAGTGCAATTCATTGTTGCGTCGTCTAGACTAAGGCAACAAATTTACCTTTCCTTTATCGATTTTTATGCTTAGTACTCGCTCTCGAGGCGAATACTTAGAACCCTAGATCGACGAAGTAGAACGTTTCATAAGTTCGAGACACCGAACTAAAACAAACGAAACCCTTTTTCCTGAAGATATCATACCAGAACCAGTTGAAGAATCAATAATGGAAAAAAACGGAGCCGCACCATGTTCACTCAAGTCCTATGAGACTCCAAATAAACAAAAACCACACGACAGTATTGTTGTACCAACCATAACCCGAAACGATTTTGAACTGAAACCTTCACTGCTGCATGTTGTACAATAGAACCAGTTCTCTGGAAATCCTACGGATTTCCCTAACAAACATCTGACAAAGTTTGTACAAAATGCAGACACCATAAAAGCAAATGGTGTAACCCAAGACGTAATAAGACTGAGACTTTTTCCATTCTCTTTAAGTGATAGAGCTTGCGCATGGTTACAATCTCTACCAGCCAACTCTGTCACAAAGCGGGCAGAACTGAAGAAAGTTTTCCGCCAAGCAAGACAGCTATGCCGAGAGCTCAAATTAACGGATTTCGAAAGAAAGATGCCGAATCACTTTATGAAGCGTGGGAAAGATACACGGATCTGTTAAGATTATGTCCACACCATGGGTTTGAAAATTGGGTAACCATCATTACCTTCTATAATGGACTTCTATACAACACTAGGATGATAACAGATGTTGCCGCGAGCGGCGCTCTTATGGATAAACCATACAAAGAATCCAATAACCTTATTGATAACATGGCTCAAAATCATTGCCAATGGGAAGGAGAAAGAACACCTGTAGAGAAGAACCAAACTAAGGGAGGAATGTACGAAGTGAACAATTTCGATCACGTAAATGCCAAGATGGATGCCATAGCCCAGGACACGCACCGCCCGAATGTCAATTGCTTGTCGGATTAACCACATATCAGGTGAACTATGCTCAAGGAAATCATTATTCTAATACCTACAACCCATGATGGAAGAATAATCCAAATTTCTCTTACAGGAACTACAATGCCTTGTATGCGCCTAACCAAGCACTAGCTGTACCATCGGGATACTAAAAAGATGTCGCACCCAATCCAAACGCTCCTAGGAAATCAAACCTTGAATTGATGATGGAAAACTTCATTGCCACGCAAACTCAAACAAACAAGGAATTCCTGAACCAGAACATCCATACTAGTGAGCAGATCAAACAATTGGTGACCAAAGTAGATGCATTAGCTACTCATAAAAAGATGTTAGAAAACAAAATCTCTCAAGTATCCCAACAACAAGAATGCATTGTTGCCCCAGCTGGAACGTTTCCTAGACAACCACAACCAAATCCTAAAGGTCATGCAAATGTAGTTATACTAAGAAACGAAAAAGAATTGGATAGACTTGCCGATCCTAGAACCGAAAGCCCAACCATGTACCAACAAACCTGAGAAATCAACTACGAAAAATGATAAACCACAAGAAAAGGAAGCCAAGGAAGAAGAGGCCGAGGAAAAGGAAAAACCTATGTACCTCCGCCACCGTATAAACCACCAATTTCGTACCCCCAACGGTTAACAAATTCTAAAACTATGGGACAATTCAAGAAATTCGTAGACCTTCTGAAACAGTTAAACATTACCATACCCTTTACAAGAGCTATTACTCAGATGCCCTGATATGCTAAATTTCTAAAAGCGATCCTATCTTACAAAAAGAAAATCGAGGATAATGAAACAGTTACGCTGACTGGTGAGTGTAGCGCAATTATCCAAAATAACATGCCTCTTAAACTGAAGGATCCAGGATGTTTCTCTATTCCTTGTGTAATAGGAAAGTTATTCATAGACAAAGCTCTATGTGATTTAGGAGAAAGTATAAGTGTTATGCCATTATCAATTTGAAAGAACCTCGATATAGGACAACTGAGACCAACCAAGATGTCAGTTCAACTAGCCGATCGCTATGTTAAATTCCCGGTTGGTATTTTAGAGAACTTTCTTGTACGAATATGCTAGTTCTACATCCCAACTGACTTCATGATCACGAACATTAAGGAAGAAGCTACAAATCCTATCATACTTGGAAGACCATTCTTAGCCACAATCAGAGCTATCATAGATGTGAAGAAAGGAGGGCTGGCATTTGAAGTAGGAGAAGAGAAAGTCGAATTCATTCTAACTCAATTCCTCCATGCTCCATCCATAAATGATACATGTTACTTTATAGACGTCATTGACAAATGCAGACGAGAAATGGAGAGAGAAGAGACTACCTACACTAACATAATGAAAATCTCATTGACTAAGATATTCAAAGATGATAATATGAAAGAACCTTACCAGGACGAAGGCCTAATTGAATGCTTAGCTCTTACACCTGACCATATGCCATGCCCAAAGAAACCCGATCTTGAACTTAAGGAATTACCTAACAATCTTAGATATGAATTCCTCGAGTCAAAACTTAAAAGACAGTTATAGTGAATGCAGACTTAGGAAAACTCGAAACCGAAAAACTTTTAGACGTCTTAAGAAAATACCCAACTGCGTTAGGCTATAACATATTTGATCTAAAAGGAATAAGTCCTTCAATATGTATGCACCGAACTATGCTAGATGAAGAATGAAGAGACCTCTAGAGAACCTCATAGAATGATTAATCCAATTTTAAGTATTATAGTCAGGGACGAGGTAAAGAAGTTACTAGACGCTGTAATTAAATTTCCAATATCTGACAGTCAATAGGCCAGCCCAGTGCATGTCGTACCAAATAAGGGAGGCATTATAGTCACTAAGAACTCAAAAGGTGAGTCTATAACATAAAGAGTAGAAATCGAGAGTATAATGTGCATCGATGACCAAAAATGGAACAAAGTTACCCTGAAAGATCATTTTCCTTTACCATTCATCGATCAAATGTTGGAAAGATTAGCAAAACATTCCTAATTTTTCTACCTAGATGGTTACTCCGGATTTTTCCAAATTCCTATTCATCCTAACGACCAAGAAAAGACAATATTCACTTGCCCCTACGGAACATTCGCTTCTGTCGTATGTCTTTCGGTTTATGTAACACTCCAGGAATATTTCAACGATGTGTGATGGTGATTTTTGATGATTTCATAGATGGCATCATGGAAGTGTTTATGGATGACTTCTCCGTATGCGGACAAAGCTTTGAAGGATGTCTATCTAACTTAGATATGGTACTCGAGAGATGCGTGAAGGTAAATCTTGTACTAAACTGGGAAAATGCCATTTTATGGTCAGACAAGGGATAATTTTAGGACATGTGATATCTAACAGAGCCATCAAGGTAGATGAAGCAAAGATAGAAGTAATAAAAGACCTTCAACTGCCTAAAACCGTGAAAGAAATAAGAAGTTTCTTAGGACACGCCGGTTTCTACCGTCAATTCATTAAGGACTTTTCTAAAATCACTAAACCGTTGAACGGTCTACTAATGAAGGACGATGATTTTGTCTTTGACGAAGACTATTTGAAACACTCAAATCATCCCCCATCATGCAACCACCTGATTGCATACTACCATTCAAGATTATGTAAGATGCGAGTGATTTTGTTGTAGGCACAATCTTAGCCCAAAGAAAAGATAAGAAACTTCATGCAATATACTATGCAAGTAGGACTTTATACATTGCTCAGATGAATTACGCCAGAACAGAAAAAGAACTCTTAGCCGTCGTATTTTCATTTGATAAATGTCGTTCCTACCTAGTAGGATCTAAAATAATCATTTATACTGATCATGCATCCATTATATACCTTCTAAGTAAAAAAGACGCAAAACCTAGATTACTAAGATGGATCCTTTTACTATAAGAGTTTGATTTGGAAATCAAGGATAAGAAAGGAACTGACAACGTAGTAGCAGACCACTTATCACATATGGAAGGAATTAAACCAGACCAAATACCAATTAATGATGATTTCCCTGATGAACCTCTTATAGATCAACTAGAGAGTGAGATATATTATTTGACTTTAGATGAACAAATCCAACAAGAAACGGTGGAAGAAGTATGTGCGCAAACCACTCTACCATGGTACGCTGACATAGTCAGCTATTTAGTTGTCGGGGTACTTCCACCAGATATCACATACCAACAAAAGAAGAAATTCTTCCATGATATAAAACAATACTAATAGGATGAACCATTGCTTTTTAAGCGAGGATCTGATGGTATTTACCGTCGATGTGTCACAGAAGAAGAAATGGAAAACATAATTTCCCATTGTCATTCTACTCCTTAAGGTGGAGATGCAAACACTTCGAAGACTTGAGCAAAAATCCTTCAATTAGGCCTATTTTTTCCCACTCTTTGGAAATATGTTCACCTTGCCATTCTAAATTGTGACCGATGCCAACGCACTGGTAACATCTTGAGGCGCGATGAGATGCACCAAAAAGGCATTCTAGAAGTAGAAGTTTTCGATGTATGGGGAATTGATTTTATGGGACCATTCCCATCTTCTAATGGAAATAAATTTATACTTGTCATTGTCGATTATGTTTCGAAATGGATTGAAGCTATAGCTTCTCCAACAAATGACACAAGAATAGTCAAGAAGCTTTTCAAAAACATTATCTTCCCAAAATTCGGTTTGCCAAGACTCGTCATAAGTGACGGAGGTTCCCATTTCATATCTAAAATATTTTATAAACTCTTATTTAAATATGGAGTAAGACACCGAGTAGCAACACTCTACCATCCGTAAACTAGAGGAAAAACAGAGGTCTTGAATAGAGAAATAAAACAAATTTTAGAGAAAATTGTTGCTACATAGAGGAAAGATTGGTCTAGCAAGCTACCCGAAGCTTTATAGGCCTACATAACATATTTTAAGACACCCATCGGAACCACGTCTTTCAAAATAGTCTATGGAAAGTCATGCCACTTGCCAATAGAATTAGAGCATAAAGCCTATTAGGCAATTAAAAATCTTAACTTTAACTATACTGACGCATGTGAGAAACATATTTTAGAGTTACATGAATTGGAAGAACTAAGAGTAGACGCTTACGAGAATGCCCGCATATATAAGGAAAGAACAAAAAAATGGCATGACAAGCGAATTTCTAGAAAAGAATTCAGTGTAGGAGACATTGTTCTTTTATTCAACTCTAGGCTAAGGTTGTTTCCTGGAAAATTACAATCTGGATGGTCCGGTCCCGTCGAAATAACAAAAGTTTTAATTAGTGGCGCTATTGAAATTATGTGTAAGTCTAATGCACCATTTATAGTAAATGGGCAACTCCTTAAACATTATAACTGCGTAGAAGACAATGAATTTTTGACAGGTTTGAAACTAGCAGAAGTGCCATCGAAAACCTTAGATTAATCTCCCCTAAGTTTTGTCGAGCCCTGACATTAAACCAAGTGCTTTGTGGGAGGCAACCCATAATTTTTTATTTTTTATTTTGTTTTTGTTTTTCAAAAATCTAATTTCCAAAATGCATTTAATTCAGTGATTGTTGTGTTTGTTTTTGTTTTATTGTGTGATTCCAGGATTTTCAAAGTTTTCTACTCCTTATCTATTTTCATTCTCACTAACTCTGACAATGACTACCAATCTGATTGTGGACTTTAGAGATGGCACCCAGAGGTGCTGCTATGAAGCTTTAGCCGAGAGACCTATGGCCCAGATAAAATTTGCCCATAGACCTACCATGAAATCTTTAGGCATAGGTGCTAGCATTGACTATTTGTTTAATTAGATAGGTTGGGAAGTGTTTGCACTTAGGAAACATAAGACCTATTATGAGCTAACCTTAGAATATATAAGTTCACTGGATTATGATCCAAACTGTGGAAAAGGCTTTACAAGAGGAATGATAGCATTCAAACTCTTTTGATACCCTTGTGTGTTTAAAATACATGAGATGGCTAACCTTTTAGGTTTCCCAAATTACCCTACTGTTTTCTCTGAACCACAAGAAAACTTGCTTGCACGGGATGAGCTAGACCGTTTTTGGAGTAGTATCTCAGGACAACCTGATCATGATCTATAACCTATGTTGTCCACTGAGATCCAAAACCTAGCTATTAGGTATTTCCATATAATCCTGGTCTACACATTGTTCGAGAGATGAATTATTCATCATGTTTTGTGCTTTTACATCCAGGAGGGTTAATGGAGTGAATCTCATGTTTGCAAATTTCTGTAGGATTATTTAGAATGAGCACCACCTAATTCTGATAGATGGCCAAGTTACCAAGATTGCAGATGCAATGTGATTTAGGAGCCACCTTTATCAGAATAACCCACTTGGAGAATTCAGACCAATAAACATCACTTTCTGTTTTGAGAGAGCTATGTTGTATGTCCGAGGACCTGAACGTTTTAAGCTCCAGATCAATGGCGTTGTTTTTCCACATTTAACTTTACCTGACCATGAAAGCACAAGTGTGCATAATAAGCACAACTGGCTATATGATCTAGACAAGCCAATTTATGAACCAGGAGATTCTTGGTCAGAAGTTGAGATAGATCCTAAGACTCCTTCAAATTACTATGATTCAGACTGCCCCAAGGATATAATTAAAGAAGAAGTGAAACCTAGACCTGTCGAGCTACCTGCACCTTCTCCAGCCAATCCTGAGCTTACATTAGAGAATCTTCGTACTGAAATGCAAATAATGCAATATGAAATTCACGACCTGTGTTAATACTTCATCACATTGAGAGATATGGCTGTAGATCAATTCGACCATTTGAGAGAAGCGTTAGAGTCCATCCGCAACAACCATGGCTAATTTTCAATATCAACACTCAACAGAATTTTCTGGCATTTTGTTTCAATTCAGCATTTCTATTTTAGTTCAATTTGATTTCTAGTTGTTTTAAATTTTTTCAATATATTTCGATTTATGACTATTGCAATTTCCTATGTTTTAATAAAGAATTTTGGTTCCTCTTTTATTTTGTCTGTGCCTCAGTTATAATTGATCAGTGTGTTACGAGTACTTTGCTTAAATTAAATGTTTATATCCTTCTGCTACTTATAATGCATTAGTGCTTACTAACAAATTATATTGATCTGATACAATTTTAATGTACTGCTACTTTAGTACCAATTATATTTCACTGATATTACCTACTGATATATATATATATATATATATATATTTATATATATATATATATATATATATATATATATATATATATATATTTGCTACCAGCTATAATTAAGTTGCCTGAGAAGAAGTGAAAATGTAATAAATTAAGTCCAATATCAAAAAAGCCCACTAGGAGGCTTGGTATTTTATTCACGGGTGACAACCGTCACCAACGTGAGACAACCGTCTCACTACCCTAACGCTCGTCACATTACTCAGACGACCGTCACGAAGCCCAAAACTTCGTAACGGTCATACGACCGTTGCATCCCCACTACCCAACTCTCCAACGTTCTGATTCTTTCCTTCACCCTGATAATTAGCCATTTTCATTCCCACTTTCTCAAAACTACCCAACCACTCCATTCCGTAGCTTTTCTAGCATATTTCTAGCACCCACTTTTTGTTTCTGTTTCTATAAATTAGCAGTAGTAGTTGCAGTTTCGTATCACATCCATCTTATTCACAAAAATCAGCCCTTTCTATTTTCATCTTCATCTTTTTCATTTTCCAACCCTTTCAAAATGATGGCAACCCAAACCCCTGTCAACATTCCCCCATGTGACGGTGTTGTCGGTGAGCTCCAATGCGCATGTTTCTTCGAGTACAACGAGAGGACGGTTGAAGTAACTCATTTCATTGACGAGGATTGCCTAACCCAAATTGGGATCCTTGAAAGTGTCAACTGGTTGCTTGCGAATACCGGTCTCATAACACTCTGCAAAAGCAACAGTCCAATGTACGCAACTCTAACTCTTGAGGTTTTTAGCTCCTCCGCGAACAACACTCCAACCGACGCAACAAAATTCCTGGTCGGTAACTCTATGTTTCTCCTTTTCGGAACGGATTTTAGCATTACTTAGGAACAATTCAATGAATGATTCATATTTCAGCAAGGCGATAGTGTGAACCTAAGCCAACCGGGATATGCAAACTGACAAGTAGAAGCTTTCCAACTTTGGGAGGAATTGTCAACAGAAAACCTTTCGGCATGGGATGAGTTATATGCCTCTCATATACATAACCCCGATGTTCGCTACTTTCATAAGGTTCTGTCTAACATTGTCTTTGGAAGATACAACAAACAGAAGGTGAACCATCCATGTGAACCCTGTTGCCTTTATTATGCACAACATCGAAAGTACCTACAAAAGAGGTAAAACCCCCTTTTTTTTGGAGGGATGTTCACCGACATCATGCTTAAGCTCGGTCTAGGTGATTGTCTTGGTCAATTGATAGCCACTCCACCTTGTACCTTGATTTGGACGACTGCAAGAATAGCCACATCATCAAGAAAAGGAGGGACAACAGGTACAACTTGGTTGTTCACAACCAGGTTGTTCGTGGCATCATCTTACCATGCCACTCCCGCACGGATGTAAAGATCATATCCAACTTACACTATGATCTCGATGCCGCTTCACAAGGCATTGTTGCACCAGAAGAGAAACCAAATGCAAGAATAGATGAGATGCAGCAGGCCATGGATGAGGAAGAAGCTGCTCAAACGAAAACCACTGATTTCGCCAGCACCAGCACCTCCACTAGACGCCGCCGTAGGAATCAACAACGCGCGTCTATTGATGACATCATGGAGGCGATCGTTTATAGCAATGAGCTACATCAGAGGAACTACACAGAGATGACAGAAAGGATGGGAAGAATGGAGCTTGAGCAGACAGCACAAGGACAAAGAATCACTTCTAATACTGAAGCATTAGGTGATTTAACAAGTTAGGTTCAAGCACTGCATGACTATATCTATCATGTGGTTATATCGAATCATATAGAAATATACGGGAAGAGAGCTAGGAGAGGTAGAGCCAGAGGAAGAGGATAAAGGCCACCGCAGCTGTAGTCTAGTTTAGTTTTTGTTATTATTTTTGTTGTTTTATTTTGTTTAGTAGTGTACCTATATCTCGCAACATTTAGGACAATGTCCGAAATAGTGTGGGAGAAGGGTATTAGATTTCCCTTTCATTGTATGAAACATTATTAAATTAATCGAAGTATTTAGTTTTTAAATTATCTCCATTATTTTTAGCCATACCAAATTTTTTATTCCTTTTTGAATGCTTTCATTTAACATACCCTACAAGTATATAGGTTGATAGGCTTTGTTAGAAAACTGTGAAAATACTTAACAAAATTGATACAATCTTGACACCTTAAACCCTTAGATATGCGATATCAGTTTGGATACCTTTCATACCGAAATCTGAAGCTTTAATTCTAAATTAGCCTCGGGTAGTTTATACTAGCAGTCAACACCGCCTGAAGTATAATCTACATGGAGAGCCGATGCAAATAAGTGATTGATCACAAATATGCCAAAAAGAAGAAAAAGAAAAATCTTAAGAATATGCAAGCCGTTGGTAAAACAATCAAGCTGCACAAAAGGCAAAGCAAAATATTGATGTTAGTGGTTCAGAGGAATCTGGTTTTGAACTCGGTAGGGAGAATTACTATTTGATCCCCCATAACTTGCACTCAATATGTTAAAGGGTTACTGCACTTGTGTACAAGACCCCGTATGAAAGATCAAACTTACTAATAGGTTACTCCACTATGCATGTGTAAGGGTAAATGGCTTAATGTGATCGCGTAAAAATGAAATCGGGTGAAATAGAGACAAGAGCATTTGGTTGAGCTATAATAGTATGATTCAAATTAGTTTGTATTGGGGGTTTATGAACATTATTCGTTTTAGTGTCACTAGTGTGTCTTTAATATTTGAGTTACTATTAGTTCTCTTAGCATAAATCTGCACAACCACGTATGGATGGGTAATGTGTTTCGTGTCTGTATATAAAGGATATTTTTCAAAAGATATCTGTTTGTTTTCTTTAGGACAAGCAAAGATTCAAGTATGGGGGAGTTTGATAACTTGAATTTGTATCGATTATTTAGTAAAGTTTTCGATCATTTAAATTGTTAATTTATTTGTTTCGAAGGATTTTACACGAGTTTTGTGTTCGTTTTGCAGGTATTCAATTAAACTTGACTTTTGGAAGCAAATAGTAAAAATGAGACTTGTAGGACAAGTAATGGAGCAAAACAGTGGAAAATAGAAGCAAAATGAAAGTTTGTGCGTTTTTAATGTGGGACGACCGACACATATGGGTGATGACCGTCACACTTCCAAGTTGACCGTCACCCATCCAAGTTGACCGTCACAATTTAATTTCCAGAAACCTATTTACGTATCAACATTGATCAAGGAGAGCCATGGGATTGAAATTATGCATTGATCAAGGAGAGCCATGGGATTGAAATTATGCAGCTGGCACAAGTGGAAGCATGGTTGCAAGAGATTTTGCAAGTGTTATGCAATTATCCCCTTTTGTGATTTCTTGTGATGCAAGCCCTAGAAACTTATGATTCTTTGGGCAATTCTGGTCACAGTGCAATGTATTATGTTTGTATGATGCTTAGAGAGTGATTAGAGGTCAAAAAATGACTTGGTATGTGAAATTGCAAAAAATCCTCTTTGGTGTGAAAGTGAAAATTATAGGATTTTTGCCAACTTTGCAAGGCCATAACTTGAGTTCCATAATGAATTAGAACATGTTCTTGTACTTATTGAAAAGGGAATGATCCAATCTACAACTTTCATGACCAACAATTTTTCATTTGAAGCATTTTTGGTTGAGAAAGAGGAGGTTGAAAAACTTTCCCAAAATGGAAAGTTTCCATTACAAGTCATTTCCATTTTTGGCAACTTTTGGTTTAGCTCAAATTTCTTCAATTTTGTGAACTTACAAGCACTTAAATGATCAAATAAAGATCATATAACTTCAATTTGATGAAAATTCCACTTTGGTTCCATTGTTGGGGGCCTCAGATGCCCTGATTTTGCTCTGACTTGCTCAAGAAGTTACCCAATGAACAAATGACTTCCACCATGAATTTCTTCATCAAACTTGGTACAAATGATCCTTATAGCATCCTAAGAACAATAGAAACAAGAATAACCAAATAATTTTGAGTTATGGCCTTTGAATCCAAAACCCTAATTTCAGGTCATCTGTGCACTGAAACCCTAGCTCTACTTCCATGCTTTGCCAGTTCTTGTGATTTTTTTACTTCCTTGATCTTTGAGGGATATAATATGATGATAGAACACACATGGACCCTCTTGGAATGATTGGAGACCATTGGAGTGTCTTAGATGGATCCTTGGATTGCTTAGATCACAAACCCTAGATGCAGATGAACTTGAACTATGCAGATGAATCAAAAATGAAATATGAGATGATATACTTATACTTATGAAAAGATGAAAAGATCACAAGCCTGATTTTGGTTTAAAGCAATGACGAGGACGACTGACATGCTGGGGAAATAAAGAGATCATGATGGAGACGGCCATCGGGTAAAGATACAAGATTCTCTGGGGATTAAAGTAAGGGCAATGATGGGGACGACCATCAGGCTTGGAAAGTAAAATAAACAACGACGGGGACGGCCATCGGTTTAAAGAATAAATGAAATAAATGATGAGGGACGGGCATCAAAGGTGAAGGACGATCACCTAGCAGGGGACGACTGCTCTTTACCACGACATAGGACGAATGTCAGATAGAAAAAATTCGACGATAAGGACGGCCATCGGATAAACATGATGAAGGACGATCATCAAGAGGTGAAGGACGATCACCTAGCAGGGTACGGTTGCTCTCGGGTTTTATTTCGACATAGGACGAGTGTCGGATAACAAAATCAACGATGGGTACGACCATCGGATAAAATGATGAAGGGCGGTCATCAAAAGGTGAAGGACGATCACCTAGCAGGGGACGACGGCTAAATATCACGACATAGGACGAATGTCGGATAGAAAAGGGTTTCAATAATGGAGACTCCGCTGGGGGAAAGGGATGAGGGACGGTCATCTAAAGGTGAATGACAATCACCTGGCATGGTACGGATGCCGAAAGTATCACGACATAGGACGAATGTCAGATGGAAGAAAAGTTGTTCTGTTGGCAACTTACTGGAAAATGGTAAACACAGACAAGTGCTTACGTTTAAGAAATAAAAGGTATAAGTGTTTTGATGATGTGTATATATTAAAGATGCGGACGAGCATCCTTAAGACCATGATACGGACGAGTATCGGTAGAAACAAATGCTGATGCGTGTTCAGAGATGATGATATGAACAAGTACCAACTGGTTAACAAAGAACACGGGCGAGTGTCGAATCTGTGGGTAATAAGTGTATATACAAGATACAGACGAGTATCTGTATAAGTATGAACAATTATTGTGAAGTATGATCAAGACACGGACGAGTGTTCAACTTGTTGGGGAAAGGTTGACACAGACGGGTGTCAGAAGAGAAAGTGTATAACTTATGAACTTATACGTATATGGGAGCATAAAAGGTGTTCTGGCGACCTGCGGGGATTGGATGACACGGACGGGTGTCGAAAGGAGTATATTATAAACAAGTACTTGGTTTGTAATAAGTATTTGGGCAACCGTGCTGGGAAAGGTGACACAGACGAGTGTCAGAAGAGTATATAGTTATCTGTATTCAAAGAGGAGGTTTGCGACTTATATCTGCAGGGGAATAATAAGACACGAACGAGTGTCAAAAAGGGTATATATGAACATGTATTTGTCGAAGAGTGCAACGGGGATGCTTTGGCTTTTATATACATTGCTGATGAAATGTTGGTGATATTTGCAGGTGACTGGTTTAAACCTGACTTGTGATCATGCGAATGTTTGAGTTTCTGCCGTAATGCTCCGTATTAGACGGAATGCTACGCTTTGTGGGGAAAAATGATGCGAATGCTATGATTATGCAAAAGAAACCGATCCGGGATCCGAATCCCACTGTTGTGAAGATCTCTGGCTGATCTGCTTGGAGGAGTATCCCAGCTGGGGAAGATCATTGGTCGATCTGTTAGGATATGTAGCTCTGCTTGGGGAACTAAGTCGGTGATAGACCTATCTTTGTAATGAGAAACCCAGCTGGGGAGGAAGAAGCTTTCGTCACTTTGTTGTATAAGAGTTTCAGGCACTGGTCTTCTGGGGAGAGGTTGGAATTCTGCGGGGAGATAATTCTTTTATCTTTGAGAGACCCGGTACTCTGTTTGGGGAAGAAACGATCATTGAACGGTCTTCCTAGAGTTCTCCGTGGGGATCCCATTTGGGGATGAGGAGGCCTTGAAAACTCCGCTGGGAAAAGCATTCCAGATACTGCTTGGAGGAGGTGTGATGGGGAAGTGATGCTTGGCATGCCCCATGCTGTGTATTGAGTACCTGCAATCCTGTTAAGACATATAAATGCACAAGTATCTCGAGGTATCCCTTACCGGATTCCGTCATAGGAATTAGATATTCCTGAGAGTTAATACATTTCCTGCAAGAATTTATTAAGAATGGCTTATTTGTTTTATGCAAATATTGTATCATGGATATTGGACATTTTTTGCAAACAAAATAAAAACGTACAAAAAGAGATGTGGCTGACAATTCTGATTTTATTAATTTGGGTGCCCTGAATTGGCTGATACAGTCAAAGAAACAAATCCCCTGGAATGAGGAGATTATTACAAATTGAACAAAAGTAAAAGTGCTGGCAATGTTGACGATGCTCCGGTGAGCTTCCTTTGCTATGACCTGTATGACCTTGACGCTCTTCTCATCTTGCTTTCTGAAGAGGGTTGATTTGAACTGATGCTTTAACTCTTTCGACGCTAGCCGTGTTGTGAGTGATACACACGAATTCAGGATGCAGTAGTTCGCTTATTCACTTATTTTGCGTGGATCGCCCTTTCAGGTTTTCAATCCACCGGGATACCAATTTTTGCTTGATTTGTCCAATGCGGCTTTTCAACTCAGTGGGTGTACATTTTTTCATTTTTTCCCTTATTTTTTCCCGAGTCTTTTATTCTATTTTTGACTCGCCGGGATGCCCTATTTTTGCCTGGACTTACATTCTGTTTTTTATGTCCAGCGGGTCATTTTATGCGAAGTATTTTTTAACTGCATCTGAATTCACAGGGGATAAGAAATTTTCACCATCCATAGTAGTGAGCATCAGTGCTCCACTAGAGAAAACCTTCTTTACTATGAATGGACCATCATAATTTGGAGTCCACTTGCCCCTGTGGTCTGTATTAGGAGGAAGAAGTCTTTTCAGCACAAGATCTCCCACTTGGTATTCCCGAAGCCTGACTTTCTGATCGAAGGCTATCTTCATCCTTTTCTGATATTCCTGCCCATGACAGATTGCAGCTAATCTCTTTTCTTCGATCAAATTCAGTTGATTGTACCGAGAACAGACCCATTCTGCTTCATTCAGCTTTACATCCATCAGTACCCGTAAGGAGGG
The DNA here is from genome assembly GCA_963966055.1 of Lathyrus aphaca. Classification (NCBI taxonomy): domain Eukaryota; kingdom Viridiplantae; phylum Streptophyta; class Magnoliopsida; order Fabales; family Fabaceae; genus Lathyrus; species Lathyrus aphaca. The sequence continues at coordinate 201,777,024 of OZ014523.1, read as the reverse complement.
TAGCTCAACTTCAACAGGTAGGACAGCTTCCATACCGTACACAAGCTGATAAGGTGTTTCCCCAGTAGACGTTCTGATTGAGGTATGATACCCATGCAAGGCAAATGGTAGCATTTCATGCCAGTCTTTGTATGTAACCACCATCTTTTGCACAATTTTATTAATGTTTTTGTTAGCTGCCTCAACAACGCCATTCATCTTTGGCCTGTAAGGATAAGAGTTGTGATGTTGAATTTTGAAGTCCCGACACAGTTCTGCCATCATTTTGTTGTTCAAATTGGAACCATTATCAGTAATGATTCGCTCGGGTACTCCATATTGACAGATGATGTCTCTTTTCAGAAATCTGGCTACCACTTGTCTGATGACGTTTGCATACGAAGCTGCTTCAACCCACTTGGTGAAATAATCAATGGCTACCAAGATGAATCTATGACTGTTTGAAGCAGTTGGTTCGATCTTTCCAATCATGTCAATGCCCCTCATGGCAAAGGGCCAAGGTGAAGACATTAAGTTCAAAGGATTTGGAGGTACATGCATTTTATCTGCATAGATCTGGCATTTGTGGCACTTTCTGGCATAGGCACAACAATCTGCATCCATTGTGATCCACTAGTAACCTGATCTTAACAATTTCTTAGCCATTGCATGTCCTCCAGCATGGGTACCGAAGGATCCTTCATGCAACTCGTGCATCATCAAGTCTGCTTCTTTCTTATCAACACATCTGAGCAGAACCGTGTCAAAGTTTCTCTTGTATAATGAACCATCAGCATTAAGGAAGAAACTACCAGCCAGCCTTCTTAATGTCTTCTTATCATTGGATGATGTCCCTGGTGGGTATGTCTGATCCTCTAAGAAGCATTTGATGTCATGGAACCAAGGTTTGTCATCTTTAGCAATGCCCACATAGAATACGTATGCATGTCGGTCTAGTCTGGATACTGAGATCCGAGGCACATAATTTGCAGTATGAACTTTGATCATGGAGGAAATGGTAGCTAAAGCATCTGCGAACTGACTTTCGTCTCGAGGGATATACTCAAGTTTGACTGTTATGAAGAAAGTCAATAATATCCTCGTATAGTCACGGTATGGGATTAGGTTCTCTTGGTGAGTGTACCATTTTCCGTTGGTCTGATCTATTACCAGAGTTGAATCTCCGAATACAGTTAACGTCTTGATCCTGAGGTCAATGGCTTCCTCAAGACCCATGATATAGGCTTCATATTCAGCTTCATTGTTAGTGCATGCAAAGGTGAGTTTTGCCGAGAAAGGCATATGAACTCCCTTAGGTGTAATGAGCAATGCACCAACTCCACGACCATTCATGTTAATAGCCCCATCAAACATCAATGTCCATTCTTCTTCTGGGTCAGGTCCTTCAGTGTGAACAAGCTCTTCATGATCTTTTGCTTTTAGGAACATGATGTCTTCATCAGGGAAGTCAAATCTCATGGGCTGGTAATCATCAATGGGTTGCTCAACTAGATAGTCAGACAGTACACTGCCTTTGATGGCCTTTTGAGATGTGTACTAAATGTCATACTCTGTAAGAATCATTTGCCATCTTACAACCCTTCTAGTAAGTGTTGGCTTCTCGAATATGTACTTGACGGGGTCCATTTTTGAGATCAATAAAGTAGTGTGAGTCAACATATATTGTCTTAGTCGGCGAGCAGCCCACGCTAAAGCACATCAAGTGTTCTCGAGCAGTGAATAACGTTGTTCACAATCGGTAAAATTTTTGCTTAGGTAGTATATTTCATACTCTTTTCGACCAGACTCGTCATGCTGGCCCAACACACACCTTATTGATCCTTCTAATACTGTCAGGTACATTATTAGAGGCCTTCCTTCAACTAGAGACATAAGGATTGGAGGTTCTTGTAAGAACTCCTTGATTTTGTCAAAAGCCTTCTGACAATCTTCATTCCACCTGACCGTTTGTTCCTTTCTTAACAATTTGAACAGGGGTTCGCAGGTTGTTGTAAGGTGAGATATGAACCTTGATATGTAGTTCAATCTACCTAATAACCCCCGAACTTCTTTTACAGTCCTAGGTGCAGGCATCTCTTGAATGGCTTTGACTTTGTCAGGATCAACTTCAATTCCTTGTTCACTTACGATGAATCCCAGCAACTTACCGGAACGTACCCCGAATGTGCATTTGTTGGGGTTTAGCTTCAACTGATACTTTCTCAGACGCTTGAACAACTTCAGTAGATTTACCAGATGATCTTCTTGAATGAGGGACTTGGCAATCATGTCATCCACGTAGTATTCAATTTCTTTGTGGATCATGTCGTGGAATAATGTTACCATAGCTCGTTGATAAGTAGCACCGACGTTATTCAGTCCAAAAGGAATTACCTTATAACAAAATGTGCTCCAGGGTGTGATGAAGGTAGTTTTCTCCATGTCTTCGGGTAACATTCTGATCTGATTATACTCGGAAAATATATCCATGAAGGAAAACACCGAGAACTGAGTTGTGTTGTCGACCCATACATCAATGTGAGGTAAAGGGAAATCATCCTTCGGGCTAGCTCTGTTCAGATCCCGGTAATCTACACACATCCGTACTTTTCCATATTTCTTAGGAACTGGTATAATATTAGCGACCCACGGTGGGTAACTAGTTACAGCAAGGAAACTGGCGTCCCACTGTTTTTGTACTTCTTCCTTAATCTTCATGGCCATTTCCGGACGAGTACGGCGTAGCTTCTATTTCACTGGATGACAATCTTCCTTCAAAGGCAGCTTGTGCATAACAATATCAGTATCAAGACCTGGCATGTCTTGATAGCACCAAGCAAAGACGTCGACGTATTCTCGGAGCATATCAGTAAGTTGTTCTTTTACTGAAACTTGCAGACTGGCCCCAATCTTTACTTCTTTCAAATCCTCTTTGGTACCATGATTAACCGTCTCAACCTCCTCCTGATGAGGAGAAATTACTTTCTCTTCTTGCCTCAACAACCTGGCTAGCTCTTCAGGTAACTCATAGTCTTCTTCAACCCCTTCATCAGCTTGATTGATCGGATTGTCGAAGTCATACAAGGTCATACAAGTGTTGTTGTCGGTGCAATCTGGAGGATAATCTTTGTAAGGGTTGAAATTTGTTTGTTTTAGTGATCAGTTTTAATCTTGTTTAGAAAAAGTGAAAATGAAGTTATTTATTTTAAAAAACATTTCCATTTTATTGTTTTGTACAAAAGTGAAAAATGAAAAGACAGTGAGCAAAAAAGAGACTCGTTTGCAAAAGATGTCTGATATTCATTGATTAATCATTTGCACAAAATTACAATATGGCCCTATTACAAAATGAGTCCTGACACCTTGGGCAAGATGCAGGACTTGATGCATGCTAAAAGGACATGAAATAATAATTACTCTGCAGGAGTAACCCTTATAATTTCCTGGGAAGACCAGTTAAGGACTTGGTTCCCCGGGATCCTTGGACGTATCTAGCTCTCCAGGTTGCGGTCTCTTTCCACCTCGTCTTCCAGGTTGTTAACAACATATGGGGTGAGCATCCCCCCACTGATGAACTTGGGCTCCTTTGCAGCCTCTGATTGATCTTGTCGGAATGGTCTGTAACCCAAACCGAATCTATCTTCCTTTTTCTCCACTGGCAGCAGCTTGCCCCAGCCTTGAACATTACCTTCTTCAACAACCTTCCGGGCTTGCTGATAGGAGACAATTGAAGTACCCATCTTGTCTTCCTGGGATGCAACAAATACTTCAGACGCCTCATTGACATTCAGGGCCTCGAACCCTTGGCTCATTGTCTCATGGATTTCACCATCCATCTCAATATACTTGTATGTAGCCAGATGGCTAACAAATATGTCCTCCTCACCACAGATGGTGATAATCTGTCCTTCCCATTCATATTTCAGTTTCTGGTGAAGGGTCGACGTTACTGCGCCTGCGGCGTGAATCCAAGGTCGACCTAACAAACAGTTGTATGCCGGCTGAATGTCCATCACGTAGAAAGTGGTCTTAAAGACTTGTGGACCGATTATCACTGGCAACTCCACCTCTCCAAGAACAGATCTTTTGGAGCCATCAAAAGTCCTGACCACAAGGTTACTTGGCCGGAGAGCTATCCCATCATATTCGAGCTTGACAAGAGCTTTCTTGGGTAAGACATTGAGTGAGGACCCAATGTCTACAAGAACATGAGATAGTACAGCTCCTTTGCACTCCAGGGTTATGTGCAAAGCTTTGTTATGGTGACGTCCTTCTATGGTCAAATCAGCATCTGTGAAACCTAGCCCATGGCTAGTATTGACATTAGACACCACTGTTTCCATCTGATTTACTGTGATCTCTTCTGGCACGTAGGCAGCGTGCAGAACTTTGAGTAGTGCATCCCGATGGGCTTCGAAACACAACAACAGAGATAGGATTGAGATCTTTGAAGGAGTCTGGTGGAGCTGGTCCACAACTTTATAGTCACTTCTTTTAATAATCCTCATAAATTCATCCATATCCTGATCGAAGGATGATTTATGAGTCTCTTTTGGTGCAGATTCTTCCGGTATCGCACTCTTCCCTTTGGCTTTGGCAGCAGCCTCTGTCTTAGTGGTGGTTCTGGGAGCTTGAGATGCGAAGAGACGTACGCTTTGGGTGAAGCCTCCGCCTCCCCCAACATGATCCACTTGAAGAGTGAGAACTGGAGAATCAAGAAGGACTTTCTCTCCGTTGCAGTAAAGGTCAGCACCAGAATGCCATGGTATAGCACTGTCTTTATCATATGGAATTGGCCTGGGCACCGTGATGGTGACTGGGCTTACTGCAACAGAAGTTGGAACTGTAATAGTCTGTGGATCATAAAAGATGGTGACAGGACTTCTTGCGGATGTTGGTGGTGGTGAATTGAAGCTTGGTTGAAACTGTTGTTGAGATTGTTGAAAGTTGCTGGAATTCGGGACCGTTGTCGGGTCATAATAAATTGTAATAGTGGAGACATCATTATCGGTGGTTGCTGGAGTTGTAGAAGTAGGTGCAAATGAATTGTTGTGTGTTGAAGTGATGGAAGAAGTAGTTGCTGGAGTTGTAGCTGAGTCAGTTGGAACAATGGTTGTTGCAGTTGTAGAAGAATCAGTAGGAAAGATGGTTGCTGCATTTGTAGAAGGATCACTTGTTATTGATGAAAGAGTTGCTGGTGTTGTAGAAGATGTGGTTGTAATTTGCAGAATGCCTTCTCTGATCAAGTCATTGATTCCATTCCTCAAGCTCTCACACCCATTCTCGGAAAGTTTGCATAATTCACAACAGGCCTCACAACCTGGATACATTTGTCATTTCAAAAGTTGGGCTTTAACCTCTGCCAGAGGTGTCTGAATACATGCAATGTATTCTATTAAACTCATGGGTGAACCATCCTCTATAGCATTAATCCTTGGCCCACTGTGGCTTGGCATAGGATTTTTCATTACATTGGGAGGAGGTGCAATGTTCAGGGCCTTTGAATCTACCAGATCCTGGACCTTCATATACAGGGCTCTGCATTTTTCCGTAGAGTGATCGGGTGCATTGGAATGAAAAGCACACCTAGCATTGACATCATAGTTTCTTGGAAGGTTCCGAGGATCAGGTGGAGCCAATGTCCTCAACTCAACAAGATTGAGCTTTAGGAGTTGTGGCAGCAGTGTGGCATATTGTAAACACCCCAAATTTGCCCTCACCCATTCACACCATGGCTTGTGATCATCTCATATGCATAAACACAATCATATCACCTCATATCTCACTTTTGATTCACTGCATAGTTTCTAAGGCATCTGCACCTAGGGTTTGTGATCTGAGAAATCTCAGGGCATCTTGAGCCACTCCAAAGGCTACCAATCACTTCAAAGGGGTCCATGTGTGTTCTTATATCATATTACATCCTCTCAAAGTCAAAAATTCCAAAGAATCACAAGAACTAGGGTTTGAATGGATACAGAGCCAAGTTTGACTGCACAGTTGACCTTAAAATTAGGGTTTTGGTTTCAGAGGCCATAACCCCAAATTTTTTGGTCATTCTTGTTTCCATTGGTCTCTATATGGTATAGGGAGTATGCATATCAATTTTCATGAAGAAATTCCATGGGGAAGTCATCTGATCAAGGGTTGACTTTCTGGACAAGTCAGTGCAAAATCAGGGCATCTGAGGCCCCCAATGACCCAACCAATGGGTGATCTTCATCATTTTGAGTGTATATGATCTTTATTTGATCATGGAAGAAGGTTGAAGTTCATAGAAATCAAGAATTTGGAAGTTTTGCAAATGTTGACTTTTTGGGCATAGTTGACTTTTCAAGAATGCTTCATTTTAGGTCATTTTTCAAGCCTTGATTCTTGATCCAAAAATGCTTCAAATGGAAAAACTTTGGTCATGAAAGTTGTAGATCTCATCTTTCCCTTTTCAAAAAGTACAAGAACATGATCAAATTCTTCTTGGATCAAAAGTTATGGTGTGACAAAGTTGGCAAAAATCATTGATTTTCAATTTATGCACCAAGTATGAAATTTTGCAAAACCATGAACCAATGCCTTTTACAACCTCTAGTTCATTTCAAACCAGCACACAAACATTCTACAAGTGATAAAAATCAGATTTGAACCAAGAATGCTCATGTGTTATGGTTTGTGGGTTAAGGAAATCACATGTGAACCATAAAGCAACAACTTGCAAAACTCATGATCACTCTTTCCCCCACTTGCTGCATTGGTTACTGCACTTTGCTAGCCCTTCCCCTCACCCTTGCTGCATAGCCCATGCCTTGTACTAAGCCTAGAACCACACCATACTTCTCTTACACAAAAGGTTGACATTTTGCAAAAGCAAACTTACCTATCACAGCAGGCCATGTCACATCATCCAGCCAATTGGATTAGTTTATACTTTTCATTTGCAAGCCATTTCATATACCAAGCCAGGCTGAAGCTCTACACACATTGACATTCACAAAACACACCCCAGCTGCATTTGTCTTCGAAACTCTCTGCCCAGCCTTCAAACACAAAAACCATTTCCACACTTCAACTCACCATACTTCATAGACCTCAAACCACCAAGAACCAGGCCTGAAACAAGCAAGAACACCCCACTGCCATTCTTCACCTCAACTTGCAGTTCCATTCGAATCTCTCTCCCTAGCTCACAAACATCAAAACCAACACCACAGACCTTCTCCACACATCATCTGGACCACAAACAACCACTCACAATGGCCTGAAACTGCCTGAATCATCCCTGCCATTTCTGACTGAGCTTGAGCAGAAGCTTGTCAAACTCCTCATCCAGCCAACATAAATTCCTTTTGAGCATTCAAACATCATCTGGGGATCAAGTGGAGTGGATTGCACTGAAGGGAGTGGCCAGAAAGTCATCAGGGTGAAAGCTTCGAATCTCAGGTAGCTTGAAAAACATTTTTTCCAGAAATCATTTTTATTGTTATAAACTTGTTCTCTATGCTTCACTGAGTATCCTGGTGCTTTTGGTTTTTGAAATGGTGTTGAAATGAGTATTTAATTAGTTTCTGAAACTTGCGTGCCCTAAAATTTGTTTGTTTCGATTCATGGTTCTGGGGAAATATAAATTTGTTTTGACTTAGGGTTTTAGTTCAGGGGATCATGGGAATCATTTCTGTATGCTTAGGTTTCATTTTTGTTACGATTTGAGGGGTTTTGGGGATTTTCAGGGGAGATGCTGGCCGGAGAAGACGACCGGAAGTCTTCTCCGGCCGCCTGAAAGTGATTTGTGCCCTAATTGCGTGATTAGTGTCATTTGAATGTGGGACGTTGGATGAGGTTGACCGGTTGACTCCCCGCGCGAATGAAAGGCCCAGATCAATCTGTTTAGCCCTAATCTCTCTCATTAGTTTTAATTAATTTTAATTAAGATAATTTAATCAGATGCAATCTGGACCCTCCACTAGCGCGCGTGGTCAACCATTTTAAACTCAGACCCAATCCTGGCCCTCCATTCTGATTACTTTCCATTATTTTCATTTTAATTCATATTTATTTCATTTGTTTTGCATATTTAATTTAAAATAGTAAAAATTGTCTAAAAATTATGAAACTTTTTCTCTTAAGTTTTATTAATTTTTATGACCCAAAAATATTTTCATTTTATTTTTTATCATTAAAAAAGTATTTTTAAATATTTAAAGGATTATTTTTAATTGATTAATGGAAATTAATTAATTAAAAATACTTTTAAGTATTTAAAAATCACCAAAAAATTCATGAAATGTTCTAAGACATTTAGAAACATTGTCCAACCTTCAAACCAAATTTCTTTTTTGATCTTGATGCATTTTGAGAATTTTCCATTGAATTAAATCATTTTTGGTGCATTATTTTGATCATAAATTCAAAAATTCATTTCTGCCTATTTGAGAAGAGTTGGACATTGATTCTTTTTGCTTTGTCTTGTGTTTAGCATGTAGTTTCTAGGATTAAATGGCCATGTTTTGTTCCTTCATTTTCAATTTGTTTGGCATTTCTTTTGTTTAGGAACCCTAAAAACCCTAATAACTTAGAAAAATCATAACTTGAGATTGGTTAAGAGTTGAGACCTCTCCTTTGGGCCTTGGTTTAGTATAGGTTTAGGGTTTCTTTGGGTGGCATTTTCCATTTTTTATCTTAGGGTTTGCTTCTGTTTTTGGTTTTTTGTTTGATGTTTGATCCATAAACCCTAATTTGGGCTTCCATTTGCATCCTTCTTGCATTCTCTTGCATACCATGACTTGCCATGACATTCCATGCTTCCATTTGATTCATTTGACATCATAAGACATATAGAAAGCATGTGTGATCATTGCATCTTGCATTTGCCATGTTGTTTGCCATGTATGTTTCACAACTTTTCATGTAAGATCATGCTCCTTAACTTGCCTCATTTGCATCCATGAACTTGTATGAACATCTCCATGCCTTGCCTAATGTTCATAACACTCCATATCATCATTATCATCATCAACATGCTTCTGGTTTTGTTTAGCATCATACCATTTCATCCCATTTTTGCATTGCATTGCATTTCTTTCTAACATTTCAGGTGGTAAGTAAACTTGAGAAGTGAATTTGCCTTCACTTCTCATAACTTTTCTTCTCATCTCTCTTGCATCAATTGCTGCATTTTGTTTGTGTTTGAGATTGAGCTTGCTCTTTCTTTTGCTTCTTACTTTCTCTCTTCAAGTGACTTGACTTCTTGAATGAAGCAAGTTACTTTGCTTCTCTTGATCCTTTCATCTGCTTCCTGGTGGTTCCTTTGAAGATTGTTCTTGAAAACCTCACAAACCTTAGGATCAACCAAGCATGACAATGATTAGGGTTTTGATTAGTCTCCCCTCTTAGTTTTACCTTTGTGTCTCTTTTGTGTCTTCTCTTCTCATCTCATAATCAGGGACTAAACCCTAAAGGCTTTAAGGCTTTGTGATTAAGCTTATGCCTGCATCCTTCTCTTAGGATGGAGTGTATAACTTTAATCCTAAGTGTTAAACCCTTAATGTGTTTAAATCTCTTAATCAATTCACTTAATAAGTAACAAGACATTACACTTGTAACTTGGGCCTTGCATTAGGGTTCTAATTCTTCCTTAACTGGTTAAGAAGGACTAACCCTAGTGTTAATGGACAAGTCCCCCTCAAGTTGTCTTACAAACCATAAAAATCACTTCATCATCATACCACTAAATAAAATCCACTTAATCAAAGGCTTGTTTTGTCATGAGTTTAATCCCTAATCATGGATTAAGTTGAGGAGTTTTCCTCAGCTTAAACATTCTCATCTATTATCCTTCTATTAGGATGGTGTAATGAGTCTGTTTAATCCTTGATTATGGCTTAACCTCATTACTCAACACTAAACAAAAACCACCAAAAACATCTAAATAATCACAAGTAGGTTAATGATCTTAATCCTACACCAAAGGTGGTTAAGTGTGAGAATCTGACTTCACACTTAAGGTATTCTCATTACCCCTAATCAGAGGGAAGATGTGATGAGTTTACTAAATCCATTGGTTTAGACTTAAGCTCATTAACTTATGACAAACTTTCAAAAGCAATAAAAGACTGAAAACTCAAAAACAAACAATAATCGTCTCCTCCGGGATTCTTTTCTCATCACCTTCACTCACAAACGAGAACTCGCTTCTTCCGTCTAATGCAATACAGTTTGCATCTGTGCCAGACAGATCATACACTTGAGCATAGGCAAGTAAGCAGTTCACAAGACAATTCATCTTTCAGTCTCTTTGGGTCGAACTACGGTGTTCTGACTTCCTCATTGCACGAGAGGATACGTAGGCATAACTTAACGGTTATCGAACAAAAGTCTCTGTATATTCCCCCTCTTCCAGCCTCATTCTTTAAGCCTCATGATCTTGAGCAATTCATTCTCATTCTTACACTGACACTGTATATATTACACTTCACCTTCTTTTACACTGACACCTGTACATCCTTTTCCAGCTATTTTTCACACAAATTGCACTGACACTACCCCTTTAAAACACAAATCTTTTAAGCGTGGATCCCGTCGAGTACGACGGACAATCTGGGTGCTAATACCTTCCCAGGTTGTAACCAACCCCCTTTCTCAGTCTCTCTGGTTCGCAACCGTCTTATCCAACTTTTTCTAGGCTTATGCAGCATTGCCTTTCCTCCGGGATAAAAATGCCTAGCTGGCGACTCTATTCATCTCCAGTGAGTTCACGGCTGTGTGTTCTCATTGTCCCTCTCGCCGACCGTTCGCGTCTGTACCTTCATCTGATCCATTTTCATTTGTCGGGAGCGACACATATGGCATTGGAATAGGGTCAATCACCCTGTTGATCTGAGATGGCCACTGTTGAAAAGGGCGTTGTTGTTGATTGTTGTTATTGTTGTATGATCTCTGTTGAGGAAATTGTTGTTTTTTCGGAAAGTCTTGTGGTTGTTGAGTATTCTGAGGAGGTGGAGCAGGGATAGTAACAACAACAACTGCTTTGGGCAGGTATTGGGGTCTCCCTCCTCCCATGTGCACAGAGTTTGTCTCACCAGATCTACGGGGCCCAGCAAATGGTTTCCTTGTACTGCTTGAACTGGCACCGTTGTCGGAGATCTTTCCCATATTTAGTAGGCTCTCTATTCTTTCCCCATCTATCACCACATCTGCAAAGCTGGTGGAAGAAAATGCAGCCAATCTATCAATATAGGTCCCCTAGAGGGTATTAATGAACATGTCTGCGATTTCCCTTTCAGACATGGGGAGTTGAACTGCATCAGCCAGTTGCCTCCACCTTTGGGCATATTCTCTGAAGCTTTCACGGGAAGATTGAGACGTTACCTTCAGAAGAGTCCTATTTGGAGCCATGTCCAAGTTATATTGATACCGTCGGATAAAAGCTTCAGCCAAGTCTTTCCAGTTTCTCACTGTGGCTCTGGTCAAGTGGGAATACCATTCTCGGGATGCCCCTGTTAGACTATCCTCGAAGTAAAATATCCACAACTTTTCGTCCATGGTGTATGCTTTTAGTCTTCCCAAGAATGATTGAAGGTGGGTGCATGGGCAGGATGTGCCATTATACCTTTCAAAACACGGGGGTTTGAACTTGTGAGGAATTCTCACCCCTTCCACATATCCCATGTCAATGACATCAAAACCTAGGGAATTCTGGGATTCAAGAGACCTCAGCTTCTCTGCAATCTCATCCAACCGACGGTCATAAACTTCGTCTCCAGCCCCTGACTATTGTAAACTTCTCTTTTTGGGGATCCTCTTGCAAGTACTCCCTCCAGCAGTGTTACCATGAGTATTTCTTATGGAATTAACCTCTAGATTTAGATGAGGTCCAAAATCTGGTGGATCAGTGCGAGGCTGCACGTGATTGTTGTTACTGGTACCTCCTGTACCTGGATGGTGTTCTTCAGGAGTTTTCCTCTCAACCAACTCCCTCGGTCTTTCCTGGCTCTGAGCTAAACCAGTCATCATAGTCATCAATTGGGTCATCTGATTTCTCATCTCAACCCTTTCATTGGCCATATGGGCCCTCACTACATTCAAGTCTTGCTGAACTTGATCCATCTGATGTCCCGGAAGGTTGTTTCTTGTCGGGTACCGGTGTATTCTGTTGACAGGGAACACTCTTCTACGAGCAATGTTTCCTGAAACCACAACAAAATGAGAAACAACAATAAAACAAAAACCTACAAAATAAAGAAAATGTTAGTATGCAATGCAGGATGTCTATTTGTTTTCCAAGGGTATCCGATTTGGTTCTTTGGTTTTGACCTTTCTAGACCTCGAGGAAATGCTGATGATGAAGAGAGATTAAGCCCACCAAAAATACAAACTGATATATTACAAAGGATGAAAATACATAGTTTGATTACAAATAACATTCCCATGGTGGGTCAACATACAACAACAAAATCAAAAAGTACAACAAAAGAAAAGTACAAGCAAAAGAGTCAAACATCTAATCCAAAGTCATCCTCTCTGACTTCCTTCTGGAGGGCCTCAGTCACTGGACCAACCGGATGCTCTGTGATAGTCCTGATGAGGAGGTTCCTGGTAGCAATGGCATTGGTCAACTTCTTATGCTTTTCCTGATCCTTTGATCTCTTCAACCCCTCCCGGAGTTTTAACTCAGATATCTCCTTCTGTGCTGCTATCAAGGCTGCCTGAGGCTTCTTCTCACTAGCCTCCAGTTGCTCTATCTTAGCTTGAGTCCTTTGATCTTCTTGTGCATGGACTTCAGTGATCTTGATCCACCTAGCCTGGCTCTCTTCTAGATAATGCTCTGCCCTGGCCTTCTGAGTCTTTGCATCCTTGCAAGCATTCTTCAGTACTAACTCCCGTGCTCTTGCTTTTCTGATGTATTCATTCGTCTTCTCAATCTTGGTCAAGTGCTCAATCCCGAGCCTTTCCAATCTCTCATTGTCCAGACGACTGTCATTTCTCTCCAAAAGAGTCTTCTTCAAGGCTTCAGAGAGCTGAGTATTCCTTTCTTTAAGCTTCTAAAACTCTTCCAAACTGACAGTAGGTGCAGGCTGCACTGTTGAAGGTCCAGGTGTATCTTCCAAGGTAAATGGCATTCGGGTGATCTGAGCTCTGGTACGAGACCAATCAGAATACTGTGCTGAAGCAATGTTGTTGCACTTGCCAAGGATGGTTGTTCCCTTAGTCTGAATGTTATCCCAAGCCCAGGCAGCTTGTCTGACAATAGCAGAGTTGGGCTGAATTTCACAGTAGAGGGTCTCAGTCAGATCTTGCCCTCTTGGAGGATGAACCAAAGCATACCCTAATTTCCTCTTGAAGAGCAAAGGGTTGTAGTTCATGCAACCTTTTACTCCTATCAAAGGCACATTAGGATATTGCCCACAGCTAGTAATGATGTCCTTGCCCTTGGTGCTCTAAGTGCACCATCTGATGTCATCTGATGTCAAGGCAATCAATCTCTTAGCCCAGTTCTTTGGCTGATGGGGGTTCAGGAAAGTATCTGACTTTGGCAAGTGTCTTAGAAACCAAGAGTAATAGAGGGGAGCACATCATCTGACCAGCCTTCCTCTTTGCTTCTCATTCCTCTGGTGTACTGAGTAATAGAAGTCTCCAAGCAGGGTAGGAACTAGGTTCCTCAATAAGAACAGGTGAATGGCATTCTTGCTCACAAACTTTGGCTCATCTGCAAACAAGATAATCCCATATAGACTGAGGGCTAGAAGTGCACAAACAGCATTCCATTCCCCTACTGCAGCATGCAGGGTGGCCTGGGAGATCAAGAAGTCTAGATGAAAGTCTGGAACCCCAGCCTTGGTGGTCATGCTTTGATCAATGAGGGCAAGCTCCAAATGCAATGCCATGGATATGTCTTCATTTTTGGGAGCAACTATCTTAGGGTTGAATGGAATCCCTCTCCTGATAGGAACTCCTAACAACATGGAAAACTCTTCTAGCAAAGGTCCCAACTGGAAATCAGGGAAAGTGAAACATCTGAGTGGATGATCATAAAACTGCAAGCAAGTATGGATCATGCTCCTCTGAGAAGCATTCAGGTCCATGACCATGTCCAATATGCCCCCATAATGCTCTCTAAATAGCGGGACATGATCAGGAGTAATGAGAGACTGGATCTGCCTGATGCCAGTCAGGGCGGGCTCAAAGAAGTGGTAAGTGATGTTGCTCTTTCTTGAAGTGTCCATACTGATAATGGGTTCTGGTGAAGAAGCTGAGGTAAACCCTGATGAAGGTCACTGAATGATATGCTGGAGATGAGTCTCTGACAAACTGATGAAGGTGCTGGAGAAGATAACTGAAGAAGATGCTGGAAAAGATGACTGAAGAAGTCTGAGCTGCAGAAGGGGTTAAAACCAAACCAAAGACAATATGGTGGATACCCTGTAAAACAAATAGGAAAATGTTAAATGATGCAAAAATGATGTATGCCAAATGATATGCAAAATGATATGCAAAGGGTTTGTGATCAAGTGCTGGATATGTTTATCTGCCTTGGTAAAAGTCCGTGTATGTTTATAAGTCCGGATGGAGGCTTAGAAATCTAGTAACCAGGTGGGGGAATCAAATAAAGAGTCACAAGTCCAGGGTAATCACAATAATTGTCCAAAGTGATGCATTCTTACAACAAAACTAGTAACAGGGTATGATGTGGCCAAGGGTTCCTGCAAACCTGCAAACATCCCAACCCCCTCACATGTAATGTTCTATAACAAGGATCCTCAGACTTGGATCAGTTATGAGAATTGTAACCACTTCTAACCTGGAGGTACAGTGTTTACAATAACCATAAAAGATCCTCCTCTAATTCACCTCAGATGCTGAAGGTCATAAAAAGGTCATCCAGACTTAGCAGGCTTCCCAGATAGCCCTAGTACTACAGGAAATCCGTAGCACAAAGTTCTCAAGAAGAAACCCATGTATGAGATGTTGAAGATGATAGATGGATGAAGATTAGTGCTAGAGAGATGAATATTGAGGTTGCTCGAATCAAAATGCAGTGTTATTGCAATGGTGCAATTGGATGATTCAGAGGAGTTTCTCCATGGCAATGTGGTTCTGATGAAGATTGAAAAAGCACCAAGAAGAAGATGATGAATGTTGATGATTGAAGAACCTTGATCCTATTCAATTATCATAGAATTTGCAGAGATTGCAGAGAGATTTGAGAGTTCTATGATGGATTTCGAGCAAAAGTGAGAGAGAGTTTCAAAATGCATTGAGCTCTTGAACTCTGATTAACAGTTAGAACCAGGGTTAGAATCCTGGTTAACTGAGTTGAATTTTTTATAGTGAGTCAAGTTAGTTATGCAGTTGAAACTCTCTAGAACTTTCTAAGGTTCGAGCTGAATCCAATGTGGAAGGGACATATCACTTGTGGTGGTTTGAGACAATGAGATGCATTGCTTGAGTCCACAGCTTGAAACATAAGGCCATTTGCTTGATTCCTATGATAATTGGTGTGAAGATGCATGCACTTGATTGCAGCTAGCTTATACAATGCTTAAGATCCAAGGTATTGAAACAAATGAACTCAAATCCACCAAGTCCATGAGTCTTATGGAGGAATTCATCATGATGTAGGCTGCCATACTTGATCTTATTCCATTGGCTTGAATTGGGATGGTGATGCATGCCAAATGAGGTGAACCAACAACCATGAGATCACATCCCCTCCAAGGAAAAGCATTATGGCCATGACTCATTGAATGGTGAGAATAGGTGACTTGAAGCTTGCTGCATAACCGAATACCTTATCACACAAGCAACATCATTTTGATACCATGCTTTTCCATGGAAGTTTTCTTCATGACCAAGGCACACAAACATGTCATCCTTGGACTTAAATTGGAGGAAATGTTCACTATAGCAATTTTGTAGTTCAAGACATAATGGAATAGAGACTTTAGATACCTCAAATATCTTCTTGAACATCACAAATCAATATTGAATTATGGGCATGCATGGCCTGCCTTAGACTTGGCAAGATGCCCTGCAAGTTTTCAGTTTGGATGCCTTCTCTTTGCCTTTTCATAACTCTCAACCCTTTGATCAGATGAAAAATCTTTGAACATCAAAGTTGTTGGAAACATGGTAATGAACAACTTTGTAATTCAAAGAAATTTCATTTGAGGCCTATAATATGGAGAAAAATAACTTGCATTGTGACCCACCACCTGCTTGATGAAATGCCTTGCCTGGCGCACGCGAAGGAGGCAAGACCTGCCTTGGTTTTTGCCCTAGCTTGCCTTGATTTGCACCAACTTTGATTGATCACATCTCACTCAATTTTTATGCTATGAATGAGTTATAGCTATGGATTTGAAGCTCAATATGCCCTATTTAATTGACTCTAAGTAGAATTTCAATAGCCCTCATATTTTGGGAGAAGGCCTTTCTCAAAGATGCTGCAAAAATGGCCAAAACTTGCCATTTTTGGAAACCCTAATTTTCCAAAAATGGTACGTTTCGGTTTTCTTGATTTCTCTTGATTCCTCCATCATTTCTTGATCAAACTTGAATCATAGGATCCTTGTAACCCTAATTTCATGATTTTGATCTCAAAAAGTCAGGAGTCGACTATTTCCTTAGCATGGTTAACTTTTCCCCAAATTCCTGATTTTCAATCATCTGGCCAATTGAACCTCTTACAAAATGAATTTGTGGATGCAATTTGGACCCTAGGCACTTGTCATCATATATAAGGCAATGAAATCCACTTTGAATCAAAACTTTATGCAAAATCCCAATAGAAATGAAACCCTAATTTGGCCATTTTTATCAGGAGATGTTGCCCTGCTTGCCTTCCTTGATCAAACCAAAGCTTTCCAATTACTTGTGTCTTCAAATGAGAACTTGTGGGATGTTGTGGACCCTTTGCACAATGTTGAGAAGCTTTGTGGCCCTTTGATTGCCTTTGTATAGCCTTCAGTTGTTCTAATCATTGACCACATACCTATGCCTCAGCCATACTACACATGATGCAATGTTTTTGGTTATTTTGTGAACTTATATATGTTAAATGCTATGCAAAATTTTGAGGACATGAGAGGGCAAATTTTGAGGTATTACATGTAGACGCAGTGTCTGATGCGAAATCTTGGTACTTTGATATCAATTTTTTTCTATAAAAACAAGAATACCCAACTGGGGTATCATCTAACGACAAGTAGACCTTGAGATGACTTGCTGCAAGCTTCTTCTTGAATGCAGAAGGAGTTCTGTATAAGAGGAACTTCGACATGGTCTTGCTCAGTTGGGTAGATAGACACGAAGCAGACCTGTTGATGCAGGAAGTCCATGAGGGATCCTTTGGTACTCATGCAGGAAGACATGTTATGGCTAAGAAATTATTGAGATCAGGGTATTATTGGCTAACAATGGATGAAGACTGTTGTTCGTACGCCCGTAAGTGCCACAAATGCCAGATATATGAAACCAAGGTGCATGTTCCTCCTAGCCCGCTCAATGTCATGTCATCTCCTTGGTCCTTTTCTATGTGGGGCATTGACATGATCGGGAAGATCGAGCCCACTACTTCAAATGTTCATCGCTTCATCCTGGTCGCGATTGATTACTTCACCAAGTGGGTTGAAGCTGCATCTTATGCCAATGTCACTCGCCAAGTGGTAGCCAAATTTCTGAAGAGAGACATCATTTGTAGATATGGAGTGCCCGAGCGAATCATTAGTGATAATGGTTCCAATTTGAACAACAAGATGATGGTAGAGCTGTGCCAGGACTTCAAGATTCAGCATCACAATTCTTGTCCTTACCGGCCAAAGATGAATGGCGCGGTAGAGGCAGCTAACAAGAATATTAAGAAGATTGTGCATAAGATAGTTGTCACTTACAAATATTGGCATGAGATGTTACCATCCGCATTGCATGGGTACCGAAAATCAGTCAGGACGTTAACCATGGAAACTTCATTCTCCCTAGTGTATGGCATGGAAGCAGTCTTGCCTGTTGAGGTGGAAATTCCTTCTTTACAGGTAATCATGGATATAAAGCTTGATGAACATGCTCGATATGATCAATTGTGTCTAATTGAGGAAAAGAGATTAGCGGCTATTTGTCATGGACAACTATATCAGAGGAGAATGAAGCGGGCTTTTGACCAACGAGTATGTACTCGAGAGTATCAAGTGGGTGAGCTTGTACTCAAGAGGATCATTCCTCCAAGTTCAAATCACATGGGCAAGTGGACCCCAAACTACGAAGGCCCATTCATAGCAAAGAAGGTTTTCTCTGGTGGGGCACTGATGCTCACTACTATGGATGGAGAAGATTTCCAATCCCCTATTAACTCGGACGCAGTTAAAAAATACTTCGCATAAAGACCCGCTGGACACAAAAATAGAATTAAAGTCCAGGAAAGAAAAGGGCATCCAGGCGAGCTAAAAAAAAAATAAAAAGCTCGGGAAAAAGTTAGGGAAAATAAATAAAAAAATGTACACCCGCTGAGTTGAAAAGCCACATTGGACAGCTCAGTCAAAAAAGGGTATCCCGTTGGATTGAAAACCTGAAAGGGTGATATACGCAAAACAAGGGAATAAGTGAACAACTATGATCCGGGTAATCTAAACCAAATCACCGTTTCAAAAAGTCCGACAATATCAGAAGGGTAGGAATCAGTCCCCTCATCTTCTTCAGAAAGCAAAGGCAAGAACGGAAAGTCTTGAAGACATGTTGGTCATAGCAGGAAGGAAACTCAGTGGAATGCCATGTACATTGCCATTAGGATAGTTTATTTTCTCAATTTGTATGGTAGTTACCTCTTTCCAGGTAGCTGCTTCCTGATGTAAAACATTGCCTATTCAGAGGCCACTCAATAAATGAATATTTCAGTCAAAAGCTGTGTGGTGTTTCGTTTACTTTGTTTGCAAAAATGTCCGGAATTTTTGGCAAAAAGAACATTGCATTTGAATCATGTTGATTTTTCTGGAAAAAAAATGACATTGCAGGGAAAAATTTAAAACTATCTTTGAGTGTCGGGTGACAATGGATGAACATATCATACCATGCAAGTCCCCGAGGCACATGGGTGTATACTGTTGTTGTAGGTTTTGCAGGATGGTGTTATATTTCCCCAAGAATAGAATATTCCTCAGTTGAGTTAGAGAAAGTGGAATCCCCAGTAGGACTCCAAAGCTAATTGAAGAGGTTTCTTCCCCAAGCGGATTATCTTTCCACAAGTGAAGTATTCCTAGCAGGAAGCTGAATGCATGAGTTCCCCACAGAGTTCCAAATGTAAGAATTCGTTACCCCGCAAGGGTTATCTAATCAAGCAGCTTCCCCAGCCAAATCTGAATATGGTTGCTCCCCTCTGCAGAGTCATGATTGGGATTCACTCCCATCATTGAAATATTCCCTAGAGAAGTCACCAATTTATTTTTGGTCATTGTGATGACACAGACAATTATTCATCTCCCCAGCCAGAGGTAAGCATCATCAAAGACTCTTGACCTAGCTCTCCCCTGCAGGTTTGTGATTCTTATTGCCAGTCAGGCACTTGCATTTGCTCGTCTGCGCCCCAGGACTCGTCTGTGTTTGATATTTGCTTTTTGCTTGTTTGCACCCCCCAACACTCGTCTGTGTGATATTTTCTTTTTGCTCGTATGCACTCCCCAACACTCGTCGGTGTTTGATAGTTTCTTTTGCTCATATGAACGCCCAATACTCGTCTGTGTTTGATATTTTCTTGTTGCTCGTATGCATTCCCCAACACTCGTTTATGTTTGTTATCTGTTTGAAGCTCGTTTTCATTGTTTGGATACTCATCTGTATCATCCCTAACACTCGTCTGTGTTAGCTTATATCCATATGTACTGATTTGATAATCTCTCTGGTACTCGTCTGTATTGCTACTTCAAATGCTCGTCTGTGTTGGATTTTTGGTATTCATTTATATGAGTGGTTGATATTCGTATGTATCAATGTCCGAAGCGTTCGTCTGAGTTTCTTAGATCATCGTTTGATATTGGTTTGTATCATTGACTTATGGCACTCGTCTGTGTTCTCTTGATGATCATCTAATACTCGTCTGTGTTGAAGAGGTTTGAAGTCCTGACGGTGGGATTAAACGTCAAAATAGTTACTGGTCCTGGCGTAATAGGTTATCTGAAGGAGGTTCGTCTGTCTCAGACACCACTTATCTACGCAAGATTTATGAAGAGGGTTCGTCCAATCCTAATGTTGCACCTGGCGTAACAGGTTATTTGAAGAAGACTCTTTTGTCTCAGACCATATATTTATGGAGGATATATGAAGAGGGTTCGTCTATCCTGATTATGCATGTCTATCCCACATACTTAAGTGCTTCACCGGCCCTGGCGTAATAGGTTTATCCAAAGGAGGTTCGTCTGTCTCAAGTCATATATTTTTGCAAAATGTATGAAGAGGGCTTGTATGTCCAGCTCCTGGTGTAACAGGTTTATTTTAAGAGGGCTTGTATGTCCAATTCTTGGCGTAACAGGTTTGCTTGAGGAAAACTCCTCTGTCTAAGTTTTCCTATCTGGAGTAACAATTCAATTTGGAAGGAGCTCGTCTGCTTTGTCTTCACTTCAGTCACCCAAAGCGTTATTTGGTTGGGTTTATTTCCCATTTCTGCATTCTCTAGCAGAGTGCAAATTTTAGGTCTTCTTGGTATTCAACCACAGTTTATCTTGAACGGTCGAAAACCCGTGATATCGTCCTTTTCAGATTAACAGTTGCTTTAATAGGGGCAGCTGTAACACCTCAAATTTCCCCTCTTCTTTTTAGCATCATCATCATATCATAAGCATCATAAGCATGTCATATCCTTAGCATGTTTGCATAGAAAAATGAAGCATATCATTCACATGTTCTAGCATAATGCATATGATCAATCACCTGGGAAATCGTGATGTTACAAATCAAAGTCAAGAGCCTAGTGACCTGGAAGGAAGCTCATAGGGCCTTTTATACAAGCTCCGTATCATGGTCAAAGCCCTAGGACGATTGAGAATCAAGATCAGATTGGAATGGTTGGCCCAAATGTATTCTTGGAGTTTCCCACCAAAAGGAGGGAAAATTCAAAATTTTCCTGCGTTAACCGGTTAACGCTTTTGGTTAACCGGTTAACGGATGCGAAAATTTGAATTTTCCAGCAAGAGAAGCATGCTTGTTTTGTCTCCATTTTTCACTTTTCAGATTTTATTTCATTTGGATTAATTGGGAATTATGGAGAAGGATTTAGAGAATTTACCAAGCATCATTACAAAGCTATATCCTAATCACCTTTCTAAGCTAACTCTAAACCATTATTTTTGGTCTTCAAACCAAATTTTTGGGCCCTAAACCAAGAAACTATTTATCCCATTTCCCTCCAAACCAAAAAAAAACTCTCTCATAATTCACACTTTTCATTTCTGAATTTTCACTACTCTCTCACCATTCTCTCATTTTCTCTCCCAATTTCTAAATCACTCAAAGTCCTCTTCTTTGAAGACCATCAAACTTTGCACTGAAGTTTGTTGGTCTTGGAACTAGACCCTCATCCATTATTTTCTTTGCATCTATTTCCTGGTTTTACTACTAGTTAAGATCTGATTTGGTGGTTAGAAGTTCTTTTGGAACTAAGTTCTTGCATCAAGATCCTTCGCTTGCATTTATTTTGCATTGTGTGTGAAGAATAACACCGGATCTTTGAAGTTTTCCGCGAGATTCGTCATTTCCAGCTTGAACAACACTTACCAAAGCAGATCTCAGCTTTGTAGGTTGGTTAAATTTAGATCCATCTATGTTTTTGGCTTATTTGCATGCTTGTGTTGTAGATCCACCATGTGCTTGTGCTAATTGCTCGTTTTGCTTTTTTTTTTGGTTGATTTGTGAATGGATCTACATGTTAATGTTCATGAGCATAACTGTGGTTAATTAATGTGAATTCATCTTGTTTATTCCATGCATAATTGATTGCTGGACTAGTGGTGGATTATTGAAATAAGCTAGTTTGGACTGCCTTTTTTCTGCAGGAATTTGTTGTTGTTCGCACAGTGTTAACCGATTAACGCTTTAGTTTAACCGGTTAACGCATCTATTTTCTGACTTTTTTGCTGCAAGTTTAGGTTGGTTAACCGGTTAACGCTTTTGGTTAACTAGTTAACACTGAGGCAGAATGGCATTTTTGGGCTGTTTTGAGTTTGTTTGCCACTCATACTTGCCATAATCTCCATGGATCATTGTGTGATCATTTTATATGTTTGTTTAGAGTAGTTTGCTTGCTGGTTGATGCATGCTTTCATTTTCTCGACACGTGAATTCATGTATTTTTAAAGTTTGGCATGTTTGATGACTTTATTTTCTTGAAACATTGAACAAGTTAATTCCATGAATTGTGTTGATATGTTATCATTTGATTTATGTGTTGGACATTTTGCTAACATTTGTAGGTGCAATGGTAAGTGAAGTGTGGATGTTTATCCATATTTCAACTTTTCATATCTTCTTTTTACTTTGCTTTTTATTTTGGATTGTTGATGTGCCTTATGCCATCTTGTGATTCAACTCTTCATCTTCCTCCTTTAGAAGCAACTTATCTCCTTTAGAGGAGTAAGTTGTTATCTAGCTTTCTTCTCCTCTTATTTTCTTCTTCTTTGCTCTTCTTCTCTCTTAGGATAGTTGCAAACAACACTAACCTTAGGACCACCTTTACATGATACCTTAATAAAGAAAGAAGTGACTTCTTGTGCAGTAGGCTTATTACATGGGGCATATGTATTCATTCCATCTTGGAATAGTACACTTGTCTAGCATGGTGCACATGTCTAATCATGAAGTCATCTTCATCAAGAAAATCCTAAAAAACACTTCTTCATTCTTAAATACTAAGATACTTAATAATTTCAACAAGTTAGTGAGCTTAGGCCCTTGCCTTTTGAAACAAGTCTTTGATAAATTCACCTTACTTGGTGTGCTTGTTTTATTATTCCATCTTGGAATGTAGTAGCAAGTACACATTCTATGCAAAATAGTTTGAGTTCACTTCCTTGTGCCACACTCATAAAAAACTCATAAAAAACACAAACAAACAATAAGCGTCTCTCCTTCGGGACTTCTTTTCTCATCACCTTCATTCCTTACATAAGAACTTGCTACTACTTGTCATTTTGCAAGACAGTTACACACTCGTTGTCCGAGCCTGCAACACTTGAGCATTGGCATAGGTAGTTCAAACCTTAAGACACAAGAAATCTTCCCGGCCCTAGTTAGGGGAACTACGGTGACTCTGATCCTCATATCCAGATGAGGTACGTAGGAAGCGGGGTAGGGCCCGTTCGAGCACACTCATTTATTTTCCCTACATTTTCCCATTTCTTTTCTTTTCTTATCCAGTTCCAGTCTTTCTTTTTGCAGCAGCTTTCGTTTCTGCAACCTTTGAAACAGTTTCTTTGCAAGCATGGATCTCGTCGGGTACCGCAGACGATCTTGGGTGCTAATACCTTCCTAGGTCGTAACCGACTCCCGAACCCAGTCTCTTTGGTTCGCAGGACCTTTGTCCTTCCTTTTCTTTTCTGGTTTGTGCAGCATTACCATTCCCGCTCCTTCAGGATAAAAATGCCTGGCTGGCGACTCTACCCTCTTCCGCGTCGCTTTTGCGTTTGTACCAGGATGGAAATCCAGGGAGTGACACCCAATTCCTTGGATTTATAGAAAGAATACCAAGCTTTTAGAATACCAAAAGTTTTACGGTTAAATTATGGCATCCCAATTCCTTGGTGATGTCTAATAAAATAATATTGTTTAAAAAAAGTGTTAACAATGGTATTCCTACCTACAATTAACATTAGATCGAAAATCTTATTTTCCAAATGGGGTTTTGTATTACGAACGATCAAACAACATAATGATTATGAAAATGTAGTGAAATTATTATAACAAAAGGTTCAATGTCATTAAAAGGAAATCAGGGACAACCCCTAGCATTGTGGGGTTTAGCCTCTCCTATTAATAATAACAATTGCAAAACTATAAAAATAAAGAAAAGACATTATACTTCTAATAGGATTCAATTGATCTTCAATGGCTTCCGCCGTTCCAAGATCATCTTTCTCCCAATATGCATACATACAATCTCCAGAGCATAAATTGAAATTATTCATAAAATCAAAAGTATTATTACCTTCCAACAATCAACCTAATGTATCAGAATAGAAATAGCTAAGCAAATTTCCACGAATACCCTCAGAGGTCACTTAAAGAGAAGTAAAACAAAATAATTAAATGCCTATTTCAGGAGCCCTGACACAGGTCGTGTCCCATTATATGGACTCCTGTGTCAGGCTTCTGACTCTTTTCACATGGGCGCAACAATCTCATAAGTCCTGACATGGGCCGTGTCTGGCTACACGAGCGGCCATGTCAGGCTTCTGAATCTTCTCACAAGGGCGCAAAAATCTCATAATTCCTGACATGGGCCGTGTCCGGCTACACGAGCGGCCGTGTCAGGATACTGACTTGTATGTCTCTCTTCTTTCTTCATGTTCCATCCCAGACTCCCTGACATGGGCTGTGTCAGGTGACACGGGCACCCGTGTCAAGTGACACGGGCACCCGTGTCAAGTGACACGGGCACCCGTGTCAGGGTTCTGCATCTTCTCTAAAATCTCAGTTTCTCGCACCTGAAATCCCGTTTTGTGTGTGTCCGATCAGTGACTTCCTGTATTCCTGAAAGCACAACATAAAACAACCAAATCAATGACACCAATGCTATAAAATAATAAAAACACTAACACGAGACTTGCTCGACCAAACATGAAAACTACGATGAAAACATAATCAAAAGCTTCAATAATCGACAAAAACAAAGAAAATGACATATCAAAAATAGTTTGAAATATTCGAAATAAAACCACCGATCACCTCACCTAAGGAATTAGGGATTTGAAATATACGAAATTCCTTACATTGGTGTTGTAGGGAATTTTTTCTTTTGATCAGTATGTCGCCTACATACCTTACTATATTAATGCAAATACTCCCACTAACGTTCTGATGTGCACATGATTTAAACGTGACATGTATTAATCAAAGTTTATGTTAAACTTCATTAATAAAAAGATTCATCTCCAAGAAGTTTTCTCTAGTCCATAATTGAATTTACACAATTTATTCTTCTTTTAGAAACAATATCATTTATGATCTTCTCTAGATCTTGTGCTACATGAACCAAATGATCCAACAACAACTTGTTGAATTGGTTCATATTCCATTCTCATAAGTATATGTATTTTCTAGATCTTGAATTTCTTCAAGTTCTACATAACTCCCACTGGTTCCTTTAGATACATAATGTTTCTAAAGGAAAACTTCAATTCCATTGACAAAGCAATGTTGTCCCATAATGTGTTATAGAATATGTGTCCCTTATATCTATTTGGGATACATCCATAAATACATATTCATCTAGATTGTGATCAAGTTTACATAATAAACCTTACAACTCAAATGATTGTAAATACAAACTAGGTACTCTTACCTCCATATCAATTGTGGTGTCTCTACGACTAATTTAAATAGAGTTGGTTATGGATATGAATAATTGTATGTAATTTTTATTTTATTTTATAAAAGAGTCATAAAGATATATTGAGCTATCTTAAATGAAACAATGTCAAACAATGTCAAACATGATATGATTGCTTTGGTGATTGTTGTGAGTCGATTGATGCACGAATGAAGAGAATACCAAATACCTCAAGCTTCAATCCACGAGAATGCAAAATAAATGCAATTGGTGCAGATCTTGATGAACACTTGCAAAATCACATCCAATAAGCTCAAATCAATCAAAAATAACTTGCAACTTATCCAATAAGCTATGAAATTGATGCTTGAATGGAGGTTTAGCTTCAAACTCCTCTAGTTCATTGTGAAACTTGAAGAAGCTTTTATGAAGAAGCTTTGGTGAGGGTTGAAAATGGAGGAAAAGTTGAGAGAAGAATGAGAGAGATGAAGAGAAATTGTTGAAGTTTTGAGAAAAAGGGTGGAACTTAAACCAAGACTTTTTTGGAGTGAAGAGATCTTTTTATAGTGATTAGGTTTGGAGTGAGGGTTAGGTTAAGGTTAAGGATTGGGTCCTATGCTAAGGGTAGGAGTTAATTAAAGTTGGTTAGGGTTTAGGGAATATTCCTTGGAATATTCCTTGGAAGAGTGTGGAAGGGTCTAGAATGTGGTAGAAATTCAAGGTGAAAATGGAATGTGAAAGTGTAGTGTGAAACAAGGTGGAAAAAATGAAGGAAGAAAATGGAGGGAAAAGAGAAGGCAACTAATTTTTTGAAGATTATGTTCAAAATCCGCCTCTGTTAACCGGTTAACCCTAGGCGTTAACCGGTTAACGGATGAAAAACTTGATTTTTCCATTATTTTGGTGGATTAGCTTGGAAATGGACCGGGTTATTTTTGTGGTATTATTTTCCTGTTGAGCTCTAATGATTGACAAGTATCACTTGATCACAAGCCTCGTGCACATGCAGATGATGATGATTTTTTTTCTTTTTTTCTTTTTTCTCTTGAATGCAATGTAATATGAACGAATATGCAATATGACGAAGTATAAACCACTTGAGGTTGGCAATAAATAAGAGGGAAAATTTTGGGGTATTACACTTGTTGGTATGTAGCTCCAACATGTTTCAAACCAAATGGAATTACCTTGTTACAGAAGGTGGCCAATTGGGTAATGAAAGTTGTCTTCTCCATGTCATCTGGCGACATCTTGATTTGATTATAGCCTGAAAATCCATCCATGAAGGAAAACACAAAGAATTGGGAAGTGTTGTTAACTAGAACATCAATATGTGGCAATGAAAAGTCATCTTTGGGACTGGCCCGATTCAAGTCCCGATAATCGACACACATTCTGACCTAACCATCCTTTTTCGGAACTGGCACGATGTTTGCAACCCATGGAGTATAACTTGTCACAGTCAAGAATCCGACATCAAACTAATTTTGCACCTCTTCTTTGATTTTGATTGCCATTTCAGGTCGAGTTCTTCTCAGTATTTGCTTCACAGGTGGGCAATCTTCTCTGAGTGGCAGCTTGTGCACTACGATATCAGTGTCCAACCCTGGCATATCCTGGTAAGACCAGGAAAAAATGTCAACATATTCTCGGAGTAAGGAAATATCTTGACAGATTCTTACATTGCGGCCCCGATTTTGACTTCTTTTTTGTCTTCTTCAGTACCCAGGTTTACCACTTCAACGGCCTCTTCATGTGGTTGAATCACCCACTCCTCCTTTTTGAGCATTCTGGCTAATTCTTTGGGTAATTCACAATTTTCTTCGCCTTCCTAGTCGCCAAGATAAATTGGATTGTTGAAGTCATATTGAGCCATAGCAAGGTCGTCACTACATGAATGATTATTCATGCTAGATTTAGAAAGAGTGGGAGACATGGAAAAACATTGCCATTTATTTTTAAAGACAAAAATAAAATGAAAGACAGGGAAACCCATGAATGAATGCAAAAATGTCCACTTTATTAATGATGATGTTATTGCATTATGAAATAATGAACCCTTACCATGAGCTACTATGCCACGGGCAAGGCATAGAGCTATCACACAAAAACAATAAAAACACAAGGCTATTACTCTTCTATTTGAGTGACATAGATGACCGCTTCGGTCGACCAGTTGTTGAGTTGTACACCCAGGATGCAAGGCTTTATCCACTCGTCCATTTAACATTCACTATCAATCGTTTCATCCTGCACTACACATATGCTTCCATGTTCAAACCACCCTGCACTGGTAAAGGTAATCGGGCCTTTCAGACCTCTAGAGCTCTGATCTGACATCGACTGGCCAGTATTATAGCCAGCCCTCATTGGTACCGGATTCCACAACCTCCAAGGCTTTCTTGTAGGACGCTATAGACGCTCCTTTCTTCCTATCCTATGACTAGGTTGCTATTGACGATGTGCTATCGGTTCTTACGGGCT
This sequence comes from Lathyrus aphaca, assembly GCA_963966055.1. Taxonomy (NCBI): domain Eukaryota; kingdom Viridiplantae; phylum Streptophyta; class Magnoliopsida; order Fabales; family Fabaceae; genus Lathyrus; species Lathyrus aphaca. The sequence goes on along the minus strand of OZ014523.1, from coordinate 201,749,048 downwards.
CGAAGGCTTGACAAGGAGTCTCAACAATCACTCCGTCCATCTCTACATACTTGAACGCAGCCAGCGGACTGATGAAGATATCTTTTTCCCCGTACACTATAACAATCTGGCCTTCCCAAACAAATTTGAGCTTCTGGTGGAAGGTTGAAGAGACAACCCTTATTGCATGTATCCAGGGTCGGCCCAGCAAACAATTGTATGCTGGTTGGATATCCATAACATAAAAGGTAGTATTGAAAATTTCCGGACCTACCTTGATTGGTAGTTCCACCTCTCTAAAGACAAACCAATTTTAGCCATCATATGCATGGACCACCAAGTCGCCTGGTCTAAGCACAACCCCGTCATAGTCCAACATGATTAGTGCTTTCTTCGGCAACACGTTCAGGGATGACCATGTATCGATAAGCACATGAGAGAGCACAACTCCTTTACATTCCATAGAAATGTGTAGAGCTCGATTGTGGCTGCATCCCTCAGTGGTCAGATCCATATCTGTAAACCCCAAACCGTGGCAGGAGTTCACACATGACACCACCATCTCAAGTTGGTTTACTGATATATCCTGCGACACGTAGGAATTGTTTAAAATACTTAGCAAGGCTTTCCTGTGTGTATCTGAACATATCAACAAGGACAATATTGAAATCTTACAGGGAGTCTGTTGCAAGTGATCAACTATCTTGTAATCGCTCTTTTTGATGATCCTAAGAAATTCTTTCGCTTCCTTGTCAAAGGTGATATCATAATCTGGAGTTGGAACTGGAGCATCAATTGTCATAGGCTACTTGCCCCTAGCTCTAGTTTGAGCCTCTGAATTGTCCTTCGTTGGCACCACACTGTTTCTTAGCATTTCTAGTGCGAATAGTCTCCCACTTCTTGTGAACCCTACAACTACAACATTTTCTACTTGGTAAGCTGAGCTGGAAGAGGTCAAATCCTGCTTTTGACCATTATAGTAAACTTCAGCCCCATAGTACCACGTGAAGACTCTTTTGCTTCGGTACAAAATTGGTCCAGGAGTAGTGAATGTTACAGGTGCCACTTTAGTTGGTGCTAGAGTTTGTACCAGATTATAGTAGATAGTCACTGTTGAGACTTCATCTTCCTTCACAATTTTGTCAAATTGGATATTGCCCTCGTCAATCATTCTTTGTACACCCGATCACAATCGGTCGCAACCATCAATGGAATTCTCACAATTCGTACAACCATCTTCATTCAACTTTCAATTCTTACGACAATTAGGATGATATCAGAAAAACCGCTAGTGAAAAACCCTCCAATCTTTCCATGAAGTGTCCAAGGAGGGTATCCATGAAGAGATCAACCATTTCTTTCTCCAGCAGCAGGGGTTTAACTTTAGCTGCAACTTTGCACCACCTCTGCGCATACTCCTTGAAGCTTTCAGAGTTCTTTTTAGACAAACTTTGCAGTTGGGTTCGACTTTGAGCCATGTCAATATTATATTGGTACTGCTTGAGGAAAGCTTCCCCGAGCTCTTTCCAATTGCGGACAACAATCTTCTCCAATTTCATGTACCATTCAAGTGAGCCCCCAGACAGGCTGTCCTGGAAATAGTACATCCAAAGCTTCTCATCTTTGGTATGCACAACAATATTATGGTAAAAAGCTTAAAATGAGTTTTTGGGAAAGAATTGTCGTTGTATTTGTCGAAACCTGAAGGCTTGAACTTTGGAGGGATGACCACCCCTTGGACCAGACCCATGTTAGAGACATCGATGCCTAGAGTATCCCTGCATTTCAAAGCTCTATGTTTCTCAGCCAACATCTAAAAGTCTTGATTATTAGCTCAGGTACCAAATCCCATATCCTCATTGACCAAAGTGAACTGATCTTCCTGACGGTCTTCCACATGAATAGGAATAGGGTCACCACCCTTTGGAGTTGGAGGCATGTTACCTCTAGGTGGAATAATAGTGTTGTTGATTGGATTTCCCTGATTATCCAAAACGACAAATGGAGGTTCTATCTGTAGTGGATCAAGTATGAGAACATAATCTCTTAGTTCCTGCTGCCCCTGGGCCACGCCCTGCATCATAGTCATAACTCCGCCATCCTAGTGCGGAAATCATTCAGCTCAGCCTGTACGGTATCAATGATGTTTCTTTGGTTGTGATGAGTAGCATACCAGTGCAGAGGAATGTCGTGTCAAAGGAGACGGGTCTTTGCGGCTCTCGCAATCTTTCCTGAATAAACAGATAAGTTAAGAAATCCAGATAGCCTGCAAGAAAAAAATGCAAATGATATGAATGCATGCAATGATGTGTTCTTTTCATTCTGAAGGTTTTACATTCCCGTTCCAGTATTTAGAGAATTTAGATAGCCTTTGAATATTCGTATTTTAGAGAAGAAAATCCCACATGAAGCTTAAATCATGTATTTGTGGAGAAATGGTGCTTAAAACCCTGTTCTAGTGCAAGGATAATAACTAGAGATTCCAACCAAGTCAAATATCATAAATTGAAATCTGAAGATAAAAAATTCCCCGGAGGGTGATAATTCATACATTAAGAGAGAATAACAAAGTTTATAAGGGAGTCCCACAACAGGCTTGTGGGTAGTCCTGATACAAGCAAATGAAACTAGGCCCTAGGAAGCTCCATGTCCTCCAACCTCCATCTAAGACGTTTGACGACCTGGAATAACTGAGTTATGTCTGGATGACCTGGCTCCTGGATGAGCTTTTGAATAAGGAGATCCCTCTGATCAAAGGAAGCATATAGTTCATTGATCTGTTGCAGGAACACTTATTCATTCTCTGTGCTAGGCCTTGACTCAGTCTTGATTTTCTTGACGTCGGCCCGGAGCTTCAGCTCTTCTGCCTCTTTCTAGATATCTTCAACTGCTTGTGGACCTTGGGCTATCCTCTGGAGGTAGTCTCCACGCTACTCGTGGGCTTTTCTGGAGTAGCTCTTCTTGTTCAGCCAGGAGCTCTTGAAGGTTTTTGATCTTCAAATTGTACTCGATCTCTACCTCCTTTTTATTTTTAAAATTATCCTCCCATTTCTCTTGCTAAAGGGTCACAAATTCGTTAGCCTCATCCAGAGATTTCTTGTCCTTCTGGCTCCGAATCACCTCGTGGGTTTCAGCCAACCTCCTCTTCTTAAAGTATAGCTCTCTTTCTTCAAAGTCCTTTTGCTTGAGCCTGACGATCTCTTTGGTTTGATGAATTCTTTCCTCAAACTTCTTGTTGTGGATCATCAGCTTTTGATAAGCATTGTTGGCCTCCATATTTTCGGCTCTAAGTTGTTGGATCAAGGCTTCCAACTTCTGATAATCTTCTAATGGCACGGTAGCAGGTGGCTGAGTTGGTGTAAAAAGGGATCAAGACCACTTGGGATTTCTCCTTAATCCAAGCTTCATACTCGGGGAACATCTGATTGTTGCTTCTTCCTAGACACGCAACCCCTTTTCTTCTGATAAGCTTCCAGGAACCTGCAGCATTCCTAAACAAAGGAAGGTTATCTTTCACTGGGAAGTAAAAAGTCTGGAACAACTCTGATTCCTCGGGTACATCCTTGAGTGCATATCCCAAATGTCTTCTCAAAAGGATGGGGTTGTAACTGATGCCCCTAGCTATTCCCAATAATGGCACATTGAGATAGCTTCCACAACTAGTGATAAGGTTTTTTCCCTTCAGCCTTAGGGTAAACCATCTGATGTTCTTTGCAGACAATGTGCTAAATTTCTCAACCCATATCACATTGGGATCAGTGAAGACTTAGTAGTGGGTAGGTGTCTCATGAAACAATTGTAGAATAAAGGAGCACAATACCGGACTAGACTACCACATTTCTTCTCATTTTTTTAATGCACTGAATAGTACAAGTCACCCAGGAGGGTGGGTACAGGATTCTTCAGCACAAACAAATGGATGGAATTCATATCCACAAATGTATCCATGTCAGCAAACACGATGATCCCATATATGGACAAGGCTAAGATAGCACAAACTGATTCCCATCGAGCAGCCATAACAAGTTCCCCAGCTCTTCTTACTAGAAAGTCAAGAGAAAATCCAAGCATCCCGGCTTTGGTATCAATGAAGTTAGCCTCCACTTCATATGAGCTCAAATAAAGAGCTTTGGCGATGTCAAGATAAGTTGTTCTAGTCATCTCTGAATTGACTGTGATTCGGTCTTTGAGTGGGACACCTAGAATCACAGCATACTCTTCAAGCAGAGGCCCTAACTAGAAGTCATGAAAAGTGAAGCATCGGAGCCGAGGATTGTAGTATTGCAACAAGGTATGAATTGCATTCCTTTGAGAACTGTCCAGGTTAACTAACAGATCCAGAATATCACTATAATTCTCTTTGAAATATCCCACATGACTCGGGGCAATAAGAGACACCATCTGGTTAAGAAAATCCACTTTGGTATCAAAGAGCTTGTAATGCACATTCTTCTTTCTGATATCTTCCATTTCTGAAGTAGAAGTCCGACCGGGAACTGGGGATAGTATCAAACTGAGAAATGAAAAGGAACACAAAAGATTAATGATGTGATGATGCTTATGCAAGGCAAGGCATGTCATCAGTGTAGTGTCTGTGTTGTGGAGATCAAATAATTAGGTGTCTGTGCAAGGTCACAACGGAGATCACAGTAACAGTTTCTCTAAACAGAAATCCCGGATCTCAGAACCAAAGAATCGTAGAACCACATCACAATACTGACTAATACTGGAAAAGTGGGTATATTGGATGTTTTAAGGTTCCTGCAAACCTGTAAAGCCCTCCCATGTCATGGGTGTGCTACTCAGGTCAACATCAAAGACTCTCAAAGGCGAATAGAAATAATACATTCACCATTTCCGATAAATGGCTCATGACCAAATCAGGGAATCGGTTTAGCATTATGTACTAATCAGGAGGTCTCAGTTGAGTCCAAGAAAACAAGCATCCCTCATAAGTCCCCAGTGTTGCTCCCCAGATTTTCATCCTAGTGCAAATGCGAACCGTCGGCAATGTTGGAGGTTGGGATTGAATAGATTCGCCAGCTATGAATTTTTATCCCGAATGAAAGGTAATGCTGAATAAACCTGGAAGGATATGGATAAGATGGTTGCAAACAAAAGAAACTGAGAAAGGGGGTTGGTTACGACCTAGGAAGGTATTAGCACCCAGATCGTCCATCGTACTCGACGGGATCCACGCTTACCTGATTGTGTTTAAAAGGGGGGAAAAGTGTATGTGTATTTGTGTATAAAAAGCTCTAATGTACAGAGTGTAGGTGCAAAAGGACATGGAATTCAAGATTAGAGTTTTGAAAAGAAAAGCTGGAAGAAGGAGAGGGGGGAAGACCTGGGGACTTTTTTCCGATAACTGTTAAGTTATGCCTATGTATCCTCTCGTGCAATGAGGAAGTCAGAACACCGTAGTTCGACTCAAAGAGACTAGGTGATTTTGCTGTGAACGACTTGTCTATGCTCAAGTGTATGAATCGTCTGGCTCGAGTTCTAATTGTCTTGTATTAGACGGAAGAAGCGAGTTCTCGTTTTTAGATTGAGTGTGATGAGAAAAGAATCCCGGAGGAGACGTTTTATTGTTTGTTTTTGTGTTTTAAGTTTTTTATTGTTTTTGGTGTTTTGCATAGGATAATGAGCTTAAGCCTTCATCAAGGGATTGTAAACTCATTATATCATCCCTGATTAGGGATAATGAGTCTACTTAAGCATGAGATGAAGATCCCAACTTAATTACCATGATGATATAGGATTAAGATCATTAACCTACTTTGGTAATTATTAAGTGTTTTTGGGTTTTTGTTTAATATTAAGTAATGAGTTTAATCTCCAATCAAAGATTAGTGAACTCATTACACCATCTTAAGAGAAGGATGATAGATTAGGACACTTAAGCTGAGGAAGATACCTCAACTTAATCCATGGTTAGGGATTAAATTCATTATATAACAAGCCTTTATTAAGTGAATTTTAATTAAAGATGAGTTGAAGAAGTGTTTTTTACGTTTGCAAGACTTTAATATTGAGGGGGACTTGTCCATTGAACACTAGGGTTAGTCCCTCTGAACCACCAGGCAGAGATGTAACCCTAATATAAGGCCCAAGTTACAAGCTTAAGTATTTAATGATTATTAGGTATTTTTTATTAGAGGTGAAAACAACTTAAAGGTTTAGCACTAAGGATCAAAGTTATACACTCCATCCTAAAATAAGGATACAGGCATAACCCTAATTCAGAGTCCCAAAATTTTAACTATTTAGCCTTGATTATGAGATGAGAGAGAGAGAGAGAGAGAGAGAGAGAGAGACTCAAGGAGACTCAAAAGGTAAAAACTAGGGGGGACTATGTACAACCCTAAATTTATCAAGCTTGGTTGTTCCTATGGTTTGTGAGGCATCAATAGAAGTCTTCAGATGGCCACCAAGGAAGAGAAGCAGATGAAAAGAGAGGGATTAAGTTACTTACTTCATGAAGAAGTTAAGTAACCTAAGAACAAGAGAGAACATAAGTGAATTAGATTCACTTCAAACACAAACAAAGTGCATAAAAATAAAGAGAGAAAGAGAGGTTGGATGTGGATGCACATCCACATCCTGATTAACTTACCAAATACACCTGAAATGGTTAGTTTGAAAGCAAGATATGTACAAATTCAAAAGCATAAGCAAATCAAGAGATAAAAAATTGAAAATGCATCCAAGGGGACACTAATCACTCATGAAATCACCATCCAAAAAGGGAGGTCTAAAGGTTTACCAAATTCAAGTTATGGTTTACCTAAGATTGGCTAGGATTTTAGATACTTCTCAAAGGGTAAATGCACATTAATTTGAAAATGCAAGATAAAAATGAGACAAAAATATTTTTAGAAATTAGAGGTCAAGTGTGAAAGATTGCAAAAAGAATGAAATACAAACTCATCTAGGTTTGAAAGTTATGAATTTTTGAAATTAGGGTTGAAAAATAGGAAATTTAGAAACCCTAATTCAAAGAATATTGGCAAAGTTTGATCAAAACCAAAAAGATGTTTGTGGGATGAGTTTGTAAATGTTTCCAAATGTTAAACAAACCTCTCTGAATTTTTTGGTGATTTTTAAATACTTTAAAGTATTTTTAATTAATTAAATGGAATTAATTAATTAAAATATACAATTAAAATATTTAAAAATGCATTTTTAATGAAAAAAATAAAATTAAAATGTTTTTGGTTTCTGAAAATTAATTCAAGTGATGACAAAAAATTTCAGAAATTTTTAATGATTTTTGGTATTTTTAATGATTAAAAGAAAAGAAAATGGATTAAATAAAAATAAAATAAAAATAAAATGAAAAGTATGCTGAATCCATGGTCCAAATTGTGTGAGAGAGAGATCAGTGGCAAGGATTGAAAGTCACATTGACCAAGGGTATCTGAGGGCTTAGGTTTAAACTTGCTTTTCGTGCGTGATCCAATGGTCTAGGTTTAATCTGACATAATTAATTACAATTAATTTAATTAATCAAAATTAAAGTTAAGTGAATTATCTGAGCCGTCCGTGGCTAAACCTAATCAGGATCTTAGGGTAGAGATTCAATTTGGGCAGCTAAACCCTAATTAAGCCTAATCACTTTCAGGTGACCGGAGACAAGCTCCGGTCATCTTCTCCGGCAAGCCAAATTTCCAGAATCCTATAATAGCTTCTAAACTCCTAATTTCTTGCCCACAAACACTCCTCTAACATCATACAACTCTAATCAACAAGCAAAAATCATTTATCATGCATATTCAGGCTGAATCGAAGCAATCAAAATTTCTAGGTCAAACTTTCAGATCATCGTGAAATACTTATTTCTAGCCTATTTTCAATTCTAAACATATCAGCATGATCAGGGAAGCATGTAGAATCATTCTATAACATAAAAACATGTTTTTGGAAAAAATGTTCTTGAAGGTTACCTAAGATGAAGAACTTCAAAATGCAACTTTTTGGGCCCTCCTTTCGTGCAATCCCCCTCCCTTTGACCTCTTGAGTCTATTGCGATGCTTGAAAGGAGCTTAGAATGGTTGGTTTGAGTGTTTTAATTCTGAAGTTGCATAAATCGTGTTTCTTGTATGATGTGTTTTTGGATATGGTGATGGGTGGGAATTGATCCTGAGGTTATATGGTGTTGATTGGTGGAAGAATTTGTGGTTTTTGTTGGCTGGATTATGTGTTTCGAAGAGATAAAGTTTTGGAGCAATTTCTTGATTCTCAGCTTGTGTCCCGTATCAGGCCATGAAGGGTGTTCATTTATAGTGCTTAGGGTTTGCATAAGCCATACCATTGGTCAGGATAGTGGTTGTGGCACTGTGTGATTGTTATGGGAGGAAAATGCAAAAATTCAAGCTTATGTGTACTTGAGGTATGGGCTTGTGCAGCATAGAATTATGTGGTTAGATCTCTTCAGCATGATTCATGGAGAGCTCTTGGATTGGTAGAATGCAACTGGATGGCCTTGATCAAGTGTTAGCAAGCTTTATGCATAATTGCCATTTTGAAGTTTCTTGTGAATCAAGTCACCAAAATCCTAGGTTCAAGGCATAATTCTGATCTTTGGAAGTTGCTTGAACATGTTATGATACATTTGAGTTCATTAGAGGTCACTTAGAAGCTTGAAATGCCAATATGCAAAAATCCCTCTTTGACATGAACATGAAATTTATGTGATTTTTGCCAACTTTGCAAGGCCATAACTTGAGTTATAGGAAGAATTAGAATGAGTTCTTGTACTTTCTGAAAATGGGAGGATCCAATCTACAACTTTCATGTTTGAAGAAATTTCATGTGAAACCTTTTTGATCAAGAAAGAGAAGGTCGAAAATCTTTCCCAAAATAGAAAGTTTACATTACAAGTCATTTCCATTTTTGGCAAATTTTGGCTTTGTTCATTTTTCTTCAACTTTGTGAACTTACAAGCATTCCAATGATCAAATAAAGACCATATGACTTCAAAATGGTGATGACGACCCTTTGGAACCATTGTTGGGGGCCCCGGATGCCCAAAATCTGACTTTTCTTGCTCAAGAAGTTACCATTTGATCAGATGACTTCCACATTGAATCGTTCCATGAAATTTGATACACATGCTCCTTATAAGATATATGGACCAATAGCAACAAGAATGACCAAAAAATTTGGGTATAAGGCCTTTGAAACCAAAACCCTAATTTCAAGTCATTTGTGTAGGAATCCTCAGCTTAGCTTCCATACCTCTGTAGTGCTTTGAAATTTCATGACTTTAAATGACCCATGGGGGATTAAAATGATCATAGACTACTCAAGGACCCTCTTGGCATGCTTTAAGACCTTTGAGATTTCTCAGATTACTTCTTGGATTGCTCAGATCACAAACCCTAGATGCAGCTATGCAGATGAAATGCTGAAGGATGGATATGCAATGTGAAAATGTGATGTTAGGCTATGCAATGATGATAATCATAAGTCAAGATGTGATAAAAGTGAGAGGGAAAATTTAGGGTGTTTACAACTTCCCCTATTCAAGCATGAGTTAGCGGTGTAGTATGTAAGCGCCTGGCTTAATAGACAAACAAGATAACTTGTGGTTGAATACCAAGACAGTCCAAAATTTGCACTCTTTATTATAAGAAGAAAAGGGATATAAATTGTAATAGACAGTATAAACTGAATATCAAATGATAGCAATGGAGGACGACCATCGAGCAGAGGACGACTGTTGGGGAAAGATATAGTGAGAAACGCACTGACAGGGACGACCATCATGCAGGGGAGTAAAGAATCCGCGACGGGGACGACCATCGGGTAAAGAAAAGCGACTTTACTGGGGATTAAAAAGCACTAACGGGGACGACCGTCAGGCTGAGTAAATGATGAGGGACAGTCATCAAAAGGTGAAGGATGATCACCTAGCAGGGGACGACTGCTAAAAGATATCACAACATAGGACAGATGTCGGATAGGAAGATCAATGATGGGGACGACCATCAAATAAAATGATGAGGTACGGTCATCAAAAGGTGAAGGACGATCACCTAGCAGGGTACGACTACTGAGGATTATCGCGACATAGGACATATGTCGAATCGATAGATCGACGATGGGGACGGCCATCGGATAACATGATGAGGGACGGTCATCAAGAGGTAAAGGACAATCACCTTAGCAGGGGACGACTGCTCTGTTGGGGATTATCTTGACATAGGACGAATTTCGGATAAAAAGATCGACGATGGGGACGGCCATCGGATAACATGATGAGGTACGGTCATAAAAAGGTGAAGGATGATTACCTAAAAGATATCACGACATAGGACGAATGTCGGATAGAAAGTTGTTTTTGTTGGCGACTTCTGGGGAGAGATAAACACGGACGAGTGTTTAAGCCCTAAAAAAAAGATGATATAAGTTTCTCGACAGTGTGTATAGATTAAAGATACGGACGAGTATCCTCAGGACCACAATTCGGACGTGTATCGATAGAAACAAACAATGACGCGTGTTTAAGGAGTGATGATACGGACGAGTATCAACTATTTGAACAAGGAACATGGACGAGTGTTGATCTGCTAGTGAGGTGCGTAAGAAAAAGACGAGTATCAAAGGATTATATATAAGTAGGATACGGACGAGTATCAGAAGGATTGTGTATAAGTATGTACAAGTATTTGTATTGAGAGTGCAAAAAGGTATTTTGGCTTTTATCTGCAGGGGATAAGTTTTTGTGTATTACTGGAAGGGTGACTGGCTCGAACCTGGCTTATGACCATGCAAATATTTGATTTTTGTCGTAATTCTACGTATTAGACGGAATGCTACACTTTGTTCGGGGAGAAATGATTCGAATGCTATGATTATGCAAATGAGATAAACGAGATACGAGATCTGAAATCTGCTGGGAGAGCGGATCACTGGGCGATCCGTGGGGAGAAAGGGTCACTGAACGACCTTTCTAGAGAGCTTTGGGGGAAGAACTCTATGGGGATCCCATGCTGGGGATGATAAGATCTGACAACTTGCTGGGGATGAGTGATTTTGGTATTGCTTTGGAGATCCCGCTTGGGGAGGAGAGAACTTCTGGGAAGTAATCTGTCGGAGGATCAGCTTTGTGGTGGATACTCTGAGGGGATAAAAAGCTCCGTGGGGGAATACTTTCGTCAAGTAGTCCTTCTGATGGTGTGACTACCGGCTTGGCTGGGGATATAGTGCCTAATATGCCTCACGTTGTGAAAGATTTTCCGCCTTGAGTACCTGCAACCTGTTAAACAAAGGAAACGCACAAGTGCCCTGAGGTATCCTCAACCGAATTCCATCATAGGAGTTAGATTTGCTTAAGAGCGCACATTTCCTGCAAGCATTTATTGAAAATGGATTATATGTCTTCATGCAAATGTTGTATTACGAACTTTGGACATTTTAAATCAAAACAAAAAGGTACAAAACAAAGTGTGAATGAATATTTGACTTTATTGATTTGTGTGCCCTGAATAGGCAATTACAATGAGAATCTAATCCCTGGAATGAGGATATTTCTACCAAATTGAGAAAAATAAAAGTCCTATCTGGCAATGCTGAAGTTGATGCTTCAATCTTCCTTTTGCTATGACCTGTATGACCTGAATGCTCTTCTTATCTTGCTTTCTGAAGAAAGTCGATTTTGACCGACGCTTTGTCCTTTCGAAGCTAGCCATGTTATGTTAGTGATACAGACGAATTCAGAATACAGTTGTTCGCTTTTCCCCTGATTTTGCATGGATCGCCCTTTCGGGTTTTCAATCCAACGGGATACCCTTTTTTTGCCTGAGCTGTCCGACGTGGCTTTTCAACTCAGCGGGTGTACATTTTTTAATTTTCCCCTTATTTTTGCCCGAGTCTTTTATTTTGTTTTTGACTCGCCGGGATGCCATATTTTTTCCTGGACTTACATTCTGTTTTTATGTCCAGCGGGTCATTTATGCGAAGTATTTTTTAACTGCATCTGAATTCACAAGAGATAAGAATTTTTCGCCATCCATGGTTGCGAGCATCAATGCTCCGCCTGAGAAGACTTTAGTTATCACGTAGGGACCTTCATAGTTAGGCGTCCACTTGCCCTTGGGGTCTATATGAGGAGGAAGGAGTCTTTTCAGTACAAGCTCTCCTACTTCATATACCCGAGGTCTGACTTTTTGATCGAAAGCTTTCTTCATCTGTTTCTGATATAACTGACCATGACAGATAGCTACTAGTCTCTTTTCTTCAATCAGGCTCAGTTGGCTATAACGAGATCGGACCCATTCTGCTTCGTCCAGCTTTACATCCATCATTACCCGTAAGGAAGGTAATTCAACTTCAACAGGTAGGACTGCTTCCTTACCATACACAAGCTGATAAGGTGTTGCCCTGGTATATGTTCTGATGGAGGTTTGGTACCCATGCAAGGCGAATGGTAACATTTCATGCCAGTCTTTGTATGTGACTACCATATTTTGAACAATCTTCTTAATGTTCTTGTTAGCTGCCTCAACAGTGCCATTCATCTTTAGCCTGTAAGGAGAAGAGTTGTGATGTTGAATTTTGAAATCTCGGCACATCTCTGTCATCATCTTGTTATTAAGGTTTTAACCATTACCAGTAATGATTCATTTGGGGACTCCATATCGACAAATGATATCCTTCTACAGAAAACGAGCAACCACTTTACGAGTGACATTTGCATACGAAGCTACTTCAACCCATTTGGTGAAGTAATCAATGGCTACAAGGATGAATTTGTGACCATTTGAAGCAATTGGCTCGATCTTTCCAATCATATCAATGCCCCACATGGAGAAGGGCCAGGGTGAAGACACTATATTCAAAGGATTGGGAGACACATACACTTTGTCTACGTAGATCTGTCACTTATGGCATTTTATGGCATAAGCACAATAGTCTGCATCCATTGTGATCCAGTAGTAACCTGATATTAATAATTTCTTCGCCATTGCATGTCCTCCGGCATGGGTACCGAAAGAACCCTCGTGTACTTCATGCATCAGTAAGCCTGCTTCCATCTTGTCAACACATCTGAGCAAGACCATGTCGAAGCCTGCTTCCATCTTGTATTGAGGAAGAAATTGTTGGCTAGCCTTCTTAATGTCTTCTTATCATTAGACGATTCCCCAGGTGGGTATGTTTGAGTCTCCAAGAAGCATTTGATGTCGTGGAACTAGGGTTTGTTGTAAATGACAGTGTCCACAGAGAATACATATGCCGGTCGGTCTAGTCTGGATACTAAAATCCGAGGTACATAGTTAATAGTTTGTACTTTGATCATAGATGAAATAGTGGCCAAGTGTAACACCCCAAATTTTCCCTCTTGTTTCTAGCATCATCCTCATGTCATAAACATCATAATCATGGCATATCCTTAGCATCTTTGCATAGAATAATGAAACATAACATTCTAATGTCCTAGCATTGGGCATATGATCAATCATTGGTGCATTTGAAGCTCTACAAGTCAAATAAAGAACTCAAGTGTAAACACCCCAAATTTTCCCTCACTCATTCACACCATGGCTTGTGATTCTTTTCATTTGCATAGTTTCAATCATTGCATCTCATATTGCATTTTTGCTTCACTGCATTGGTTCTAAGTCATCTGCATCTAGGGTATGTGATATGAGCCATCCTTGAGCCATTTGAGCCACTCCAAATGTCATAAATCACTTCAAAGGGGGTCCATGTATGTTCAAGCATCATATTTTATCCTCACAAGGTCAAGGAAGTCAAAGAATCACAAGGACTGAGAAAGGCATGGAAGCAGAGCCAGGCTTAACTGCACAGATGACCTAGAATTAGGATTTTGGTTTCAGAGACCATAACCCCAAATTTTTTGGTCATTATTTATTCTATAGGTCTCTATATCATATGAGGATCATGCATACCAATTTTCATGAAGAAATTCAATGGGGAAGGCATCTGATCAAGGGATGACTTCTTGAGCAAGTCAGTGCAAAATCAGGGCATCTGAGGCCCCCAATCACCCAACCAAAGGGGTTTCTACATCATTTTGAATGTTTATGATCTTTATTTGATCATAGAAGATGTTAGAAGTTCACAAAATTGAATAATTTCAAGCCATTTGCAAAGTTGCCTTTTTGGGAAAGTGACTTGTAATGCAAAATTGCCATTTTGGGAAAGTTTTTCAACCTCTTCTTTTTGATTCAAAAATGCTTCAAATGAAAAATCTTTGGTCATGAAAGTTGTTGATTGGATCCTCCCATTTTCAAAAAGTACAAGAACTTGATCTAATTCATTTTAGATCAAAAGTTATGGCCTTGCAAAGTTGGACAAAATCACTAAATTTTCACTTTTACACCAAAGAGGGAAACTTGCAAATTCACATGCCAAGCATTTCTATGACTTCAAAATGACTTCTAAGCATTACATAAACACAACACGTGACCTAAAACTCATAATGGCCCAAAGAATCACTCATTTTCATGCCTTGATCATTAAGAAATCAAAAGGGGGCCAAAACTCCATGAATTTGCAAAATGACCCAAAGCTCCTCATCCACTTGTGCCAGCTGCCAAACATGAATTCCATGGACCTCCTTGAAGCAAGCTGATTCGAACCATGCCCTTGTACTATGACTGAACCAGCCCATACCTTCACTTACACAAATGTTGACTTTATGCAACTTGAGCCATACCAATCAAACTGAGCCACACCAACTACTCTGACCAATCACAGCTTCACATACATGCCTCAAGGATCACATTTCACACAATCTTGGAGCCTAAAACCAGAGCATCACCATAGTTCACAAAAACCTCCCTCTTTGCATTTTCATCCGAATCTCATCACACAAGCCTCAAACCTCAAAACAAACTTCACAGAACAACTCACCATGATCCACTGATCATTTCCCAACCATCACCTGGCCCTAAAAAGCCCATAATCAAAAACACGATTTCCACATTTCACAAACTGAATTTCTGCCATTTCCATTTTAAGGCCATATAAACTCCAGCTAAGCAGCACAAACACTCTGGGAGGATCATTGGAGCTTGTTTGAAGCAAAGAACTGGCCAGAAAGCACCATTTTCGAAAGCTTCAGTTCTGGTAACCTCAAGAACAAATTTTCCAGAAATGCGTTTTTAAGTTTCTAATTGATTCTCCATGATTCACTGATGATTCTGATATGTTTAGTTTTGAAAATGGTCAAGTATTAAGCATGTATTGAACCTCTGAAATTTTCTGCGTATTTTCCGTTTGGCTTTGATTCTTGATCTTGAGTGAAAATAAATGAGTTTTAGGGCTGGATTCATGTTTAGGGTTGTTAGATGTTTGATTCTGGAGAGTTAGAGAGCTTAAGATTGCGTTTTGAGTGAGATTGAAGGATTGGCTGGCCGGAGAAGATGACCGGAACACTGTTTCGGTCATCTGAGAGTAATTAGGGTTCAGGATTAGGGTTTAATCATAATTAGTGAAATTTGAATTTCAGCCGTCCATTAGAGCGCGTAGTCAATTCCCGCCCCCCCTAGGTTTGAATCTGGGCCTTTAGATCAGCTGACTTTCTCATTTTCTCTTTAATTTCATTTTTATTTTATTTGTTTTGTATTTAATTTCCACGAATTTTTAAAAATAGTAAAATGCATTAAAAAATTCTGAAAATTTTTATCAAACCTTTTATTAATTTTCAGAACCCAAAAATATTTTTATTTTATTTTTTGCATCAAAAAATTATTTTTAAATCATTTAAATGTTTATTTTTAATTAGTTAATAGAAATTAATTAATTAAAAATGCATTTGGGTATTTAAAAATCACCGAAAAATTCACATTGCATTTTGACACATTTAGAAACATTATAAAACTCTACAAACAAATTTCTTTTTGGTTCTTGATGTGTTTTGACATTTTTCATTGGAATAAAAGTTATTAAAAGGGAATATTTTGGTCCTAACTTAGAAAAATTCATTCTGCCTAACCATGAAGAGTTTGATGATGGTTCTTCTTGCATTGCATTCTTCATATCATGTAGTTTTTAGGGTAAATTTGGTTTGAATTTATCTTTCATTTTTAATTTGATGTGCATTTTTCCTTTTGAGGTGCCTTAAAACCCTAGCAAACTTAAGAAAATCATAACTTCCATTAGGTTAAGATTTGAGTCTCCTCCTTTGGGCAGTGAACTTGTGTAGGTTTAGGGTTCCTTTGATCCCATTTTCAAATTTTTTATCATGTCATTTGCTTCTGGTTTTGATTTTTTGTATTGCATGCTATGTATAAACCCTAATTTTTGCTTTCATTTGCCTTTATCTCCCATTTGCTTGCATACATGAACTTGCCATGAGCTTTTGTGCATCCACATGACATATGAGACATCTTAGGACATATTAGAATCATGTTTGATCATTGCATCATTCATTTGCCATGTTATGCATTCATTCCATTTCATAAACTTTCATGAACTTTTATGGTTCAAAGCATGCTTCATTTGCATCCTCATCCTTGTATGATCATCCACAACTCTTGACATGTGTTTGCATTATCTCTTGGCATCATTAACATCATGTTTATGCTTCTGGTTTTGGTTTGCATCATTGCATCTTTCTCATTTTCATTCCATTTCATTTTCTTGTTGCTAACTTTTCAGGTGGTAAGTCATTGAGAAGTGAATTTGCCTTCACTTCTCATAATCTCTTCTCATCTCTTTTATGCATTCATTTCTGCATTTCACTTTTGTATTAGAGTGAGCTTGCTCATTCATGTTCCCTCCTCACCTTCTCTCTTCAAGCAACTTACCTTCTTAGGTGAAGTAAGTTGTCTTGTTTCTTTCTGCTTAATCTCCTTTCATCTGCTTCTTCCTTGGTGGCTTTTCTCTTGGAGATCTTTTGCAAAGCCTCATAAACCCTAGGAACCCCCAAGCATGATCACAATTAGGGTTTGATTAGTCCCCCATTAGTTTTACCTTTGTGACATCTTTGAGTCTTCTCCTCTCACCTCACAATCAAGGATTAAACCTTAAAGGTTTTAAGGCTTTGTGATTAAGCTTATGCCTGCATCCTTCTATTAGGATGGAGTGTATAATTTTAATCCTAAGTGTTAAACCCTTAATGTTTTTAAATCCTTTAATCAATCCATCTAATAATCATCAAGACATCAAGCTTGTAACTTGGGCCTTACATTAGGGTTCTAATTCTTCCTTAATTGGTTAAGAAGGACTAACCCTAGTGTTAATGGACAAGTCCCCCCCAAGTTGTCTTACAAACCATAAAATCCACTTCTTAATCTTACCATTAATTAAAATCCACTTTAATAAAGGCTTTGTTTTGTCATGAGGTTAATCCCTAATCATGGATTAAGTTGAGGAGCCTTCCTCAGCTTAAATGTTCTCATCTATTATCCTTCTATTAGGATGGTGTAATGAGTCCATTAAATCCTTGATTATGGCTTAAACTCATTGCTTAACACTAAACAAAAACTCCCAAAACATCTAAATAAATACAAGTAGGTTAATGGTCTTAATCCTACATCATGGTGATTAAGTGTGAGGTGTTTACCTCATACTTAAGGTATTCTCATTACCCCTAATCAGAGGGAAGATGTGATGAGTTTACTAATCCTTGGTTTAGGCTTAAGCTCATTTTCTTATGACAAACTCCAAAAGCAATAATAAACCTGAAAACACAAAAACAAACAATAATCGTCTCCTCTGGGATTCTTTTCTCATCTTATTCACTCACAAACAAGAACTTGCTTCTTCCGTCTAATGAAAGACAGTTTACACCTGAGCCAGACAGGTCATACACTTGAGCATAGACAAGTAAGCAGTTCACAAGTCAATTTATCTTTCAGTCTCTTTGAGTCGAACTACGGTGTTCTGACTTCCTCATTGCACGAGAGGATACGTAGGCATAACTTAACAGTTATCGAACAAAAGTCTCTGTCCGTTCCCCCTCTTCCAGTTTTATTCTTTAAGCCTCATAGTCTGGAGCATCCAACTCTTGTTCTCACACTGACACTTCTCTTATACACTTCACATTTCTTTTACACTGACACTTGCATTCTTTCCAGCTTTGATACACAGATTGCACTGGCACTACCCCTTTTAAAACACAAATCTTTTAAGCGTGGATCCCGTCGAGTACGACGGACAATCTGGGTGCTAATACCTTCCCAGGTTGTAACCAACCCCCTTTCTCAGTTTCTCTGGTTCGCAACCGTCTTATCCATCTTTTCTTAGGTTTATGCAGCATTACCTTTCCTCCGGGATAAAAATGCCTAGCTGGCGACTCTTTTATTTCTGAGTTCACCCTTGCGTGTTCTCTCCCTTTCGCCGACCGTTCGCGTCTGTACCCCATTTGACTTAGCCTCATTTTGGTGGGAGCGACAGCTTGGCGACTCTGCTGGGGACCCTTATACTGTAACCAGTTTCTGGTTCTTTTTGTGGGTTCCTCCTAGCGCTTGTTTGATTTGTGTTTACTGGGGTGTCATGTGCTAATTGTGTGTTTATTTATATTGATTTATTTATTGCTTTCTGTACAGCTTTATTTATTGCTTTCTTTACAGTTTTGCATATTTCATACTGTCATTGTTGGAACTGGTTTGTTGTCTTGATGGGTGGGGGTTCCATTGAGAGTTTGAGGTCCTATACCTGGGACCTGAGTGACACCTAGGCTAGAGTGGTTCATGTTCTTTCCCATTCCATTTAGGTCTGGTGCGGGAATATGAAACACGGTTCAGATGTGGGTTTCTCCTTGAGAACTCTGCGCTATAGATTTCCTGTAGTGCTAGGGCTATCTGGGAAGCCTGCTAAGTCTGGATGACCTTTATTATGACCTTCAGAAGCTGAGGTGAATTAGAGGAGGATCTTTTATGGTTATTTTAATCATTGTACCTCCGGGTTAGAAGTGTTTACACTTCTCATAACTGATCCAAGTCTGAGGATCCTTGTTCTAGAACACTACCTGTGATGGGGTTGGGTTGTTTACAGGTTTGCAGGTACCATTGGCCATATCATACCCTGTGACTTGTTTTGTTTAAGAGTACCTCATTTTGGACAGTTCTTGTGATTAAACCCTGGATATGTGACTCTTTATTTGAGTCCCCCACCTTGGTTACTGGATTTCTGAGCCTCCACCTGGACCTTTTTGTTGAACATACATGGGCCTATACCAAGACAGATAATCAGATCCAGCTTGATCACAAACCCTTGCATATCATTTGCATACATCATCATTGCATCATTTAACATTTGTTTATTTGTTTTTCAGGGTATCCACATTATATCTGGTTTGGTTTTGACCCCTTCTTCTGCATAGACCTCTGCTTCATCAGTTATCTGCTTCAGCTATTCTCACCATCACCAGCATCAGCCTGTCAGTGGCTCATCTCCAGTATCAGCCTTGATCTTCATCAGCACCTATCTTCCTCCTCTTTAGCATTTATGACTACTCCCAGGAAGAGTAACATATCCTACCATTTCTTTGAGCCTGTGTTGACTGGCATCAGGCAAGTCCAGTCACTTATCACCCCTGACCACATCCCATTGTTTAGAGAGCACTATGGAGGTATCCTGGATATGGTTATGGACCTTGACCCCTCTCAGAGGAGCATGATCCACACCTGCTTGCAGTTTTATGACCCTCCTTTGAGATACTTCACCTTCCCTGACTTTCAGTTAAGGCCTCTACTGGAAGAGTTTTCCTCATTGATTGGAGTACCTATCAGGGGTGGACTCCCTTTCAACCCAGAAATGACTTTTCCCAGCAATGGAGAAGTATCAAAAGCACTGTACCTGGAGCCTGCCTTGATTGGGCAAAGCATGACAACAAAAGCTGGGATCCCTGGTTTGCACTTGGACTTCTTGATTTCTCAGGCCCTCCTGAAGGCCTCCTTGGGAGAGTAGAGGGCAGTCTGTGCACTGTTAGCCCTCAGCGTATATGGGGTTATACTGTTTGCAGATGATCCCAAATTTGTCAGCAAGAATGCCATTCATCTGTTTCTTCTGAGGAACCCAGTACCCACATTGCTGGGAGATTTCTATTACTCCATCCATCAGAGGAATGAGAAACAAAGGGGGAAGTTGGTGATATGTTGTGCTCCTTTGTTTCACACCTGGCTGCTCAGACACCTACCTAAATCAGATGCCTTTTTGAACCCTCACCAACAGAAGAATTAGGCCAAGAGGCTCATTGCTTTGACTTCAGATGATATTAGATGGTGCACCCAGAGCACCAAGGGCAAGGACATTATCACCAGCTGTGGGCAGTACCCAAATGTGCCTCTGATAGGAGTAAAGGGTTGCATCAATTACAATCCTTTGCTGTTTAAAATACAACTGGGCTATTCTTTGGTTCACCCTCCCAGAGTGCAAGATTTAGCTGAGACCTTGAATTGTGAAGTAAAACCTAATTCAGTTGCTGTTAGACAAGCATCCTGGGTCTAGGACAACATCCAGACAAAAGGGATGGCCATTCTTGGGAGATGTAATAATGTTGCTTCAGCTCAGTACTATGACTGGTCCCGTACTAGAGCTCAGATTACTGGGATGCCTTTCACCTTGGAAGATATACCTGGACCATCTACAATACAGCCAGCAGCAACTGTCAGCCTGGAAGAATTTGAGAAGGTGAAGGAAAGGAATGAGAACCTGTCTCAAGCTTTGAAGAAGACTCTTTGGGAAAGGAGTGATGGTCGTCTGGACATTGAGAGGTTGGAAAAGCTTAGGGTGGAGCATCTTGCCAAAATTGAGAATACAGAGGACTACATCAGGAAAGCTAGAGCTGGGGAACAAATATTGAAGAATGCCTGTAAAGAAGACAAGATTCAGAAGGCTAGGACTGAGCTCTATCTGCAAGAGAGTCAGGCTAGATGGGTCAAGATCACTGAATCCCGTACACAAGAAGATCAGAAAACTCAAGCCAAGATTGAACAGTTGGAGGCCAATGAGAAGAAGCAGCAGGAAGCTTTGTTGGCAGCCCAGAAGGAGATTTCAGAATTGAAGCTTAGGGCAGGATTGAAGAGATCAAAAGACCAGGACAGGCACAAGAAGCTGACCACTGCCAATGCTACCAGGAACCTCCTCATTAGGACCATTACAGAGCACCCAGCTGGTCCAGTGACTGAGGCACTCCTGAAGGAAGTCAGAGAGGATGAGTTTGGGCTGGATGTCTGACTCTTTGTTTGTTGTTGTTTTCATTTGATGTACTTTTTCTTTTTGATGTATTTTGACCCTCCATGGGCATGTGTTGTAAAACAGACTATGTTTTGTTCAGCATTTGTAATATATTAGTTTGTTTTCATTGGGCTTCTTTTCTCAGCAACATCAAACATCTTCCTCGAGGTCTGGAAAGGTCAAAACCAAGAACCAAACCGGATACCTTGGAAAACAAATAAGCATACTGCATTGCATACTAACCTTGTTTTGTTTTGTAGGTTTTGTCATTATTGTTTCTAACTTTGTTGTGATCTCAGGAAACATTGCTCGTCGCCGAGTGTTCCCTGTCAACCGCGCACACCGGTACCCTACTCGCAACAACCTTCCTGGTATTCAAATGGAACAAGTACAGCAAGATCTGACTGAGGTCAGAAATTAGATGGCTAATGAGAGAGTAGAAATGAGGAATCAGATGTCTCAATTCATGGTTGTGATGACTGGCTTGGCCCAGAGTCAAGAAAGATTAAGAGAACTGGTGGAAAGGCAAACTCCCGAGGAGCCTCATCTTGGGACAGGATGAACTAGTAACAATGAACGGGGCCAGCCTTGTATTGATCCACCAGTATTTGGACCTCATCTGGATCCGGAAGTCAACATCCCGAGAAATGTGCAAGGAAATACTACTGGGGGGGATCTTGCAGGAGGATCCCCAAGAAGAACAGTTTACTGTTATGGGAGCTGGAGATGAGGTCTATGACAGGAGGTTAGATGAAATTGCTGAGAAGTTGAGATCTTTGGAGTCTCAGAATTCTTTGGGCTTCGATGTGATGGACATGGGGCTAGTGGATGGGGTGAGAATTCCCCACAAATTCAAACCCCCATGCTTTGAGAAATACAATGGAACCTCTTGTCCTCGAACTCACCTGCAGTCGTTCCTGGGAAGACTTAAAGCTTATACTATGGATGAGAAGTTGTGGATGTTCTACTTTGAAGACAGTCTGACCGGGGCTTCAAGAGAGTGGTATTCGCACTTGACCAGGGCTACCATTAGATGCTGGAAGGACTTAGCTGAAGCCTTCATCAGGCAATATCAATACAATCTGGACATGACTCCTAACAGGACCCTCCTGATGGGAATGTCCCAGTCTTCTAGAGAAAGCTTCAGGGAATATGCCCAAAGGTGGAGACAGCTTGCTGCTGCTGTCCAACCACCAATGTCGGAAAGAGAAATGGCCGACATGTTCATGAATACGTTGCAAGGAACATATATTGATAGACTGGCTGCCTTTTCTTCTACCAGTTTTGTTGACGTAGTTATAGCTGGGGAAAGGATTGAAAGCCTTTTAAAAATGGGCAAAATTTCTGACAGTGGTGCAAGTTCATCCAGTAATCCCAGGAAGCCTTTTGTGGGACCCCGAAGAGCCGGTGAGACCAATTCCATTCATGCGAGCAGGGACATACCTCAGTATGTTCACAGATCAGTAGCAGCCGTTACCATTCCAGCTCCGATTCCTCAACAATCAGCATATCCTCAACAACAACAACCACAGTATCAACAACAAGTCCAGTATCCACAACAGAGAACCTACAACAACAACAATAGCAACCAACAACAGCGACCCTTCCAACAAAGACCATCACAGGCAAACAGGGTAATTGACCCAATCCCAATGCCGTATGCTGCACTTTTGCCACAACTCCTGAAGCTCGACTTGGTTGAGTTAAAGACGTTGGCACCACCAGATCCCCTCAATCTCCCAAAGAATTATGATGTCAACGTCAGGTGTGCTTTCCACTCCGATGCACCTGGTCACAATACTGAAAAATGCAGGGCCTTACAAATGAAAGTCCAAGATCTGGTGGATTCTAAAGCCCTCAACTTTGCACCTCCTCCGAATGTCAACAGAAATCCTATGCCTAATCATGGAGGGCCGAGGATTAATGCCATTGAGGAAGACAAACCATCTACCTTGATCACCAGTGTTGCACAAATTCGAACACCTTTGGTCGAAATTAAAGCTCAGCTTTTAGAATGCAAAGTGTTCCCCGGGTGTGAGCTCGGCTGTGGGTATTGCAACGTTGCAGTCAATGGGTGTGAAAGGCTGAGAAGCGGCATAAATGGTCTTATTAAGGATGGTATCCTTCAGATTTCAACAACGGCGCCTACAAATCCGACAATTCCTTTAACAACAATTCCCGATTCTTCTACAACAGCGGCAACAATCATTCCTACCGATTCATCGATATCATCAGCAATTACTCCGTCCATCACTTCAACAAGTCAAATTTCAACAACCATTTCTTCTACAACATCAGCATCCATTTTATTAGCAGAATCTTCTACAACGCCAGCAAAGATTAATGAAGATGTCTCGACAGTTACAGTCTACTATGACCCATCAAATGTTCCTCCCAGCAGCAATTTCCAACAACAAACCATGGCACCGCCTGCCAGATCACCAGTCACAATTTACTATGATCCGCACACCATCACAGTACCTTCCTCCGCATCAATCAGTCCGGTCACCATTACGGTGCCTGGACCCGTTCCTTATGAAAGCAGTAATGCTAAACCTTGGCATTATGGCTCTGATCTCTACTGCAACAGGGAGAAAATCACTCTGGATTCATCAACCTATTCTCCACAAATTGATAATGTTGGGGGAGGTGGAGGCTTCACCAGAAGCGGACGCCTTTTTTCCTCACAAACACAAAGACCTAATGTTGAAGCAGAGGCTGCTGCCAAAGCAAAAGGAAAGAGTGTGATATCTGAAGAGCCGACTACCAAAGAAACTCAGAAGACATCTTTTGAACAAGATGTAGATGAGTTCATGAGAATCATAAAAAGAAGTGATTACAAGGTGGTGGACCAGCTTCACCAAACCCCCTCCAAAATCTCCATATTATCATTGTTGATGTGTTCTGAAGCTCACAGGAACACACTGTTGAAAGTCCTGCACGCAGCATACGTGCCGGAGGAGATTACTGTTAATCAACTAGAAACTGTGGTTGCAAATGTCAACACCAGTCATGGACTGGGCTTTACCAATGCTGACTTAACAACAGAGGGACGCAACCATAACAAGGCTTTGCATATCACCTTGGAATGCAAGGGTGCTATTCTATCTCATGTACTGGTGGACACTGGGTCATCACTCAATGTTCTACCAAAGAAAGCCTTAGTGAAGCTGGAGCATGATGGGTTGGCATTGCGTCCGAGTAATTTTGTGGTGAGAGCATTCGATGGCTCTAAACGATCAGTGCTTGGGGAGATTGATCTGCCTGTGTTGATTGGCCCGCAGACCTTCAAAACTACCTTCTTTGTGATGGACATACAGCCGGCCTACAACTGTCTGTTGGGTAGACCCTGGATCCACACCGCTGGCGCTGTTACGTCTACCCTCCACCAGAAGTTAAAATTCGAGTGGGAAGACCAAATCATCACCATTTGTGGGGAGGAGGACATCTTTGTTAGCCAGTTGGCTACGTATAAGTACATAGAAATGGATGGGGAGATCCATGAAACCATGAGCCAAGGGTTTGAGGCCCTCAATATTAATGAAGCATCTGCTGTACTGGGAACTTCCATCACATCATATCAGCAAGCCCGGAAGGTTGTTGAGGAAGGTACCGCCCAAGGTTGGGGCAAGCTGCTGCCCGTGGAAAAGAAAGAAGACCGATTTGGGTTGGGTTACAGACCAACTCAACAAGATCAACCAGAGGCTGCAAAGGAGCCCAAGTTTGTCAGCGGGGGAATGCTCACCCCGGATGCTGTGAACAATTTGGAAGATGAGTCGGAAGACGAGCGCAACCTGGAAAGCTGGATACGTCCAAGGATCCCGGGTAGCCATGTCTCAAACTGGTCTTCCCAGGAAATTATAAGGGTTACTCCTGCAGAGTAATTATTATTTTCTGTATTTTAAAGCATGCATCAAGTCTTGCATCTTGCCCAAGATGTCAAGACTCATTTTGTAATCGGGCTATCTTGTATTTTGTGCAAAGATCAATTAATGAATATCAGGACATCTTTTCCAAATGAGTCTTTTCTTTTCCGCTCACTGTTTTTCATTTTTCACTTTTTGTACAAAAATAAAATGGCAATGTTTTTCAGAATAAATAACTTCATTTTAACTTTTTCTAAATAAGATAAAACTGATCACTAAAATGAACAAATCTAAACCCTTGCAGAAAGTGCCCTCCAGACTGCACCGACAACAACACTGCTATGACTTCGTATGACTTTGACAATTCGATTAATCAAGTCGATGAAAGGGTTGAAGAAGATTATGAGCTACCTGAAGAGTTAGCCAGGTTGTTAAGGCAAGAGGAGAAGGTTATCACCCCTCACCAGGAGGAGGTTGAGACGGTTAATCTTGGTACAGAAGAAGACTTGAAAGAAGTTAAGATCGGGGTCTGCTTACAAGATTCAGTGAAAGAGTAACTGATTGACATGCATCGAGAATATGTGGATGTTTTTGCTTGGTCTTATCAGGATATGCCAGGGTTGGACACCGACATTGTCATGCACAAGCTGCCTTTGAAAGAAGACTGTCCGAAAGTAAAACAGAAGTTGTGCCGTACTCGCCCGGATATGGCAATGAAGATAAAAGAAGACGTACAAAAGAAGTGGGACGCCGGTTTCCTTGCTGTGACTAGCTATCCGCCATGGGTTGCTAATATTGTACCAGTACCTAAGAAAGATGGCAAGGTGATAATGTGTGTGGATTATCGGGATCTGAACAGAGCCAGCCCGAAAGATGACTTCCCATTACCTCACATTGATGTATTGGTCGACAATACGGCTCAGTTCTCGGTATTCTCCTTCATGGATGGATTTTCAGGATACAATCAGATCAAAATGTCACCTGAAGACATGGAGAAGACAACTTTCATCACACCCTGGGGCACGTTCTGTTATAAGGTGATGCCATTCGGACTGAAGAATGCTGGTGCCACTTATCAACGGGCTATGGTAACATTGTTCCATGACATGATCCACAAAGAAATTGAATGCTATGTGGATGACATGATTGCCAAGTCCCTCACAAAATAAGACCACCTGACGAATCTGTTGAAGCTATTCAAGCGTCTGAGGAAGTACCAACTGAAGTTAAACCCCAACAAATGCACATTCGGGGTGCGATCCGGTAAGCTGCTGGGATTTATTGTAAGTGAGAAAGGGATTGAAGTTGACCCTGATAAAGTAAAAGCCATTCAATAAATGCCTGCGCCAAAGACTGAAAAAGAAGTTCGAGGGTTCTTAGGTAGATTGAACTACATTCCACGGTTCATATCTCACCTTACAGCAACGTGTGAGCCCTTGTTCAAATTGTTGAGAAAAGAACAAACGGTTAGGTGGAACGAAGACTGCCAGAGGGCTTTTGACAAAATCAAGGAATACTTACAAGAGCCTCTGATCCTTATGCCTCCAGTTGAAGGAAGACCTCTAATCATGTACTTGACAGTATTAGAAGAGTCAATGGGGTGTATGCTGGGCCAGCATGACGAGTCTGGTCGAAAAGAGTATACAATATACTACCTAAGCAAAAAGTTTACCGGCTGTGAACAACGTTATTCACTGCTCGAGAAAACTTGTTGTGCTTTAGCGTGGGCTGCTTGCCGACTAAGGCAGTATATGTTGACCCACACCACTTTGTTGATCTCTAAGATGAACCCAGTCAAGTACATTTTTGAGAAGCCAGCACTTACCGGACGGGTTGCAAGATGGCAAATGATTCTGACAGAATACGACATTCAATACACATCTCAAAAGGCCATCAAAGGCAGTGTATTATCCGATTATCTTGCTGAGCAACCTATTGATGATTACTAGCCTATGAGATTTGACTTCCCTGATGAAGACATCATGTTCCTGAAAGCGAAAGATCATGAAGAGCCTATTCACACTGAGGGGCCTGACCCGGAAGAAGAATGGACGATGATGTTCGACGGGGCTGTTAACATGAATGGTCGTGGTGTTGGTGCAGTACTCATTACACCTAAGGGAGTTCACATGCCTTTCTCGGCAAAACTCACCTTTAACTACACTAACAACGAAGCTGAATACGAAGCTTGTATTATGGGTCTCGAGGAAGCCATTGACCTCAGGATCAAGACTTTGACTGTGTTTGGAGATTCAGCTCTGGTAATCAATCAAACCAACGGCAAATGGTACACCCACCAAGATCATCTGATACCTTATCGGGATTATACAAGAAGGTTGTTGACTTTCTTCACAACATTCAAGCTTGAGTATATCCCTCAAGATGAAAATCAGTTTGCAGATGCTCTGGCTACCATTTCATCCATGATCAAAGTTCAAGCTGCCAGCTTTGTGCCTCGGATTTCAGTATCCAGACTTGACAGACCACCATACGTATTCTCAGCAGATGTTGTTAAAGATGATAAGCCTTGGTTTCACGACATCAAATGTTTCTTGGAGGATCAAACATACCCACCTGGGGCATCTTCCAATGATAAGAAGACTTTGAGAAGGTTGGCTGGTAGTTTCTTCCTGAATGCTAATGGTTCCCTGTATAAGAGAAACTTTGATATGATACTTCTCAGATGTGTTGAAAGGGCAGAGGCAGATTTGTTGATGCACGAGGTGCATGAAGGATCCTTTGGTACCCATGCTGGAGGACATGCCATGGCTAAAAAGTTGTTGAGATCAGGCTACTACTGGATCACAATGGATGCAGACTGTTGTGCTTATGCCAGAAAATGTCATAAATGCCAGATTTATGCAGATAAAGTACACGTGCCTCCGAATCCTTTGAATGTGATGTCTTCACCTTGGCCCTTTGCCATGTGGGGCGTTGATATGATTGGCAAGATTGAACCGACTGCTTCAAATGGCCACAGATTCATCCTGGTAGCCATTGACTATTTTACCAAGTGGGTTGAAGCAGCTTCATATGCAAATGTCACCAGGCAAGTGGTAGCCCGATTTCTGAAGAGGGACATCATCTGTCGGTGTGGAGTGCCCGAGCGAATCATTAGTGATAATGGTTCCAACTTGAACAATAAAATGATGGCAGAACTGTGCCGGGACTTCAAGATCCAACATCACAACTCTTCTCCTTACAGGCCAAAGATGAATGGCGCTGTAGAGGCAGCTAACAAGAATATCAAGAAGATTGTGCAGAAGATGGTGGTCACCTATAAAGACTGCCATGAAATGCTACCATTTGCCTTGCATGGGTACCGAACATCAATCAGAACATCCACCGGGGCAACACCGTATCAGCTTGTGTATGGTATGGAGGCAGTCCTACCTGTTGAAGTTGAATTACCCTCCTTACGGGTATTGATGGAAGTCAAATTAAACGAAGCAGAATGGGTCTGATCCCGATACGAACAACTGAATCTGATTGAAGAAAAGAGATTAGTTGCAATCTGTCACGGGCAGCTGTATCAGAAAAGAATGAAGAAAGCCTTCGATCAGAAAGTCAGGCTTCGAGAATACCATGTAGGAGATCTTGTGCCGAAAAGACTCCTCCCTCCTCATACAGACCTCAGGGGCAAGTGGACTCCGAATTATGATGGGCCATTCATAGTAAAGAAAGTTTTCTCTGGTGGAGCCCTGATGCTCAATGCTATGGATGGTGAAGACTTCCTGTCCCTTGTGAATTCAGATGCAGTTAAAAGATACTTCGCGTAAAATGACCCGCTGGACATAAAAACAGAATGTAAGTCCAGGCAAAAATATGGCATCCCGGCGAGTCAAAAACAGAATAAAAGACTCGGGCAAAAATAAGTGAAAAATAAATAAAAATGTACACCCGCTGAGTTGAAAAGCCGCATTGGACAGCTCAGGCAAAAATGGGTATCCCGGTGGATTGAAAACCCGAAAGGGCGATCCACGCAAAATAAGGGAATAAGAGAACAACTGCATTCTGAATTCGTCTGTATCACTTACAACACGGCAAGCTCCGAAAGGTTCCAGCATCGGTCAGAATCAGCCTTCTTCAGAAAGCAAGATGAGAAAAACGTCAATATCATACAAGTCATAGA
This sequence comes from Lathyrus aphaca, assembly GCA_963966055.1. Lineage (NCBI taxonomy): Eukaryota > Viridiplantae > Streptophyta > Magnoliopsida > Fabales > Fabaceae > Lathyrus > Lathyrus aphaca. The sequence continues at coordinate 201,719,915 of OZ014523.1, read as the reverse complement.
AAAAGGGAAGCTCCCAGAAGCGCCATCAACATTGCCATCGTCTTTTTGTTTCTCAATTTGTAACAATCTCCTCATTTCAGGGGATCTGTTCCTTTGACTGTATCTTGCCAATTCGGGGCACACAAATTAATAAAATCAGATTTTCAGTCACATTTTGTCTCGTACATTTTATTTTTATTTGCAAAATGTCCGATGTCCTTAAGATGTTGATTTGCATAAGTACAGATGCGCCTTTTCTAAATTACATGCTTACAGGAAATATATTTGCTCCCGGGAGTGTCTAAACTCTTTTGATGGAATCCAGTAAGGGATACCTCGGGGTACTTGTGCGTTTTTTCGGAATAACAGGATTGCAGGTGTTCAAAGCGCAACATGGGGCATGAAAAGCTTCTCCCCAGCAAGCTGCCAAATCATTACTTACTCGGTACGTCTTCCAAACAGCACCAGAGATGCTTCGTCCCCAGCTGAGTTGCTAGTCGTCATTCCTCTTCAACCAGGTGTCAGACAGGGAACCATCTCCCTGCAGAATCCCAGCCTCTATCCAAAAGAGCAATGCCTAAAGATCTCACAACAGAGTGACGAAAGCTCCCTCAGACCTAAGTTGGGTCCCTCATTACCAAGATAGGTCTATCAGTGATCTATTTCCTCAAGCAGAGTCATATATGTCAGATCTACCAATGATCTCATCCCCAGCTGGGATGTCCTTCCAAGCAAGATCAGTCAGAGATCTCTACGGCAGCGGGATCCGAATCCCGGATCGGCTTCTTTACACAATCGTAGCATTCGCATCATATTTCCCCTCAGAGCGTAGCATTCCGTTTAAAACGGAGCATTACGGCAAAAATCAAACATATTGCATAATCATAAGCCATGTTCTGAATTAAACACTTGTAAATACTGACATTCCATCAACAATATAAAAAATACCTCTCAAATTCCCCGGAAGGAAGCCAAAACATCCTCTTTGCACTCACAAGTAAAAATACATGCTCCTTTTGGCACTCGTCCGTGTCATCATTCCCCAGTGAAGTCGCTCGAGCGTTCTCTACAAACAGATACTTATGCATTACAGATGTTTCTTGACACTCGTCTGTGTCATATCCCCAGCGGAAAGCCAAAACGTCCCCTTTGCACTCATAAACACATGTTTACATATATCTACACACTTCCCTGACACCCGTCCGTGTCACCTTCCCCAGCATAGTTGCCTAAACACTTTGTAAATCAAATACTTGTTTATAATACATTTCTTCCGACACCCGTCCCTGTTCTTCTCTCCACAGCAAGTTGGACACTCGTCTATGTCTCACTCGTCACTTTTACTCATACAGATACTCGCCTGTATCTTGTATATGCCACTTAAATCCCCTCAGAGTCGACACTCGTCTATGTTCTTTGTTAACTAGTTGGTACTCGTTCGTATCATCATCTCTGAACATGCTTCAGCGTTTGTTTCTACTGATACTCGCCCGTATCATAATCTTAAGGATGCTCGTCCGCATCTTTAACCTATACACCATGTCAAAACACTTATATTTAGACACTCGTCTCTGTCTACCATCCCCCAGAAGAATTCCCGGCAAATCTTGATAAACTATTTTCTTTCTATCTGACATTCGTCCTATGTCATGATATTTTCGGCAGTCGTACCCTGCCAGGTGATCGTCCTTCACCTTTTTTATAATCGTCCTTCATCATTACCAGCGGAGTCTCTATTCTTTAGAACCCATTCCTATCCGACATTCGTCCTATGTCGTGATTTTTTTTAGCAGCCGTCCCCTGCTAGGTGATCGTCCTTCACCTCTTGATGATCGTCCTTTATCATTTTATTCGATGGCCGTCCCCATCGTTGATTTTGTTATCTGACATTCTTCCTATGTCATGATAAAACCCCAGAGCAGCCGTCCCCTGCTAGGTGATCGTCCTTCACCTCTTGATGATCTTCCTTCATCAATGATTATCCGATGGTTATCCCTATCGTCGACCTCTTTCTATCCGGCATTCGTCCTATGTCGTGATGCTTGTGGCAGCCGTACCCTGCCAGGTGATCGTCCTTCACCTTAGATGGTCGTCCCTCATTTTATCCCCAACGAAGCAGCCGTCCCCTGCTAGGTGATCGTCCTTCACCTTTGATGACCGTTCCTCATCATTTATTTCTTCAGCCCGATGGTCGTCCCCATCATTTACCTTTAATCCCCAGAAAGTCTCATTTCCTTACTTGATGGTCGTCCCCATCATGATCTCTCTGTTTCCCCAGCATGTCGGTCGTCCCCATCATTGCTTTTTCCCAGCTGTCGTCCTATGCTTGACGATCGTCCTCCGTCGCCCGCACTTTATGATTATACTTTACTTCCTTCTACAATCTATATCCCTTTTCTTCTTCATTCAGTGAGTGCAAATCTTGGACTGTCTTTGGTATTCAACCACAAGTTATCTTGTTCGTCTGATAAGCCAAGCGCTTACATCCTACACAGCTAACTCATGTTTGAATAGGGGCAGCTGTAAACACCCCAAATTTTCCCTCACTCATTTACACCATGGCTTTTGATTCATTTCATTTGCATAGTTTCAATCATAGCATCTCATATTGCATTTTTGCTTCACTGCATTGGTTCTAAGTCATCTGCATCTAGGGTTTGTGATCTGAGCCATCCTTGAGCCATTTGAGCCACTCCAAAGGTCATCAATCACTTCAAAGAGGTCCATGTATGTTCAAGCATCATATTTTATCCTCACAAGTTCAAGGAAGTCAAAGAATCACAAGGACTGAGAAAGGCATGGAAGCAGAGCCAGGCTTAACTGCACAGATGACCTAGAATTAGGGTTTTGGTTTCAGAGACCATAACCCCAAATTGTTTGGTCATTCTTGATTCTATAGGTCTCTATATTATATGAGGATCATGCATACCAATTTTCATGAAGAAATTCAATGGGGAAGGCATCTGATCAAGGGATGACTTCTTGAGCAAGTCAGTGCAAAATCAGGGCATCTGAGGCCCCCAATCACCCAACCAAAGGGGTTTCTCCATCATTTTGAATGTGTATGATCTTTATTTGATCATAGAAGATGTTATAAGTTCACAAAATTGAAGAATTTCAAGCCATTTGCAAAGTTGCCTTTTTGGGAAAGTGACTTGTAATGCAAAGTTGCCTTTTTGGGAAAGTTGCCTTTTTGGGAAAGTTTTTCAACCTCTTCTTTTTGATTCAAAAATGCTTCAAATGAAAAATATTTGGTCATGAAAGTTGTAGATTGGATCCTCCCATTTTCAAAAAGTACAAAAACTTGATCTAATTCATTTTAGATCAAAAGTCATGGCCTTGCAAAGTTGGACAAAATCACTAAATTTTCACTTTTACACCAAAGAGGGAAACTTGCAAATTCACATGCCAAGCATTTCTATGACTTCAAAATGACTTCTAAGCATTACATAAACACAACACATGACCTAAAACTCAGAATGGCCCAAAGAATCACTCATTTTCATGCCTTGATCATTAAGAAATCAAAAGGGGGCCAAAACTCCAAGAATTTGCAAATGACCCAAAGCTCCTCATCCACTTGTGCCAGCTGCCAAACATGACTTCCATGGACCTCCTTGAAGCAAGATGATTCGAACCATGCCCTTGTACTATGACTGAACCAGCCCATACCTTCACTTACACAAATGTTGACTTTATGCAACTTGAGCCATACCAATCAAACTGAGCCACACCAACTACTCTTACCAATCACAGCTTCACATACATGCCTCAAGGATCACATTTCACACAATCTTGGAGCCTAAAACCAGAGCATCACCATAGTTCACAAAAACCTCCCTCTTTGCATTTTCATCCGAATCTCATCACACAAGCCTCAAACCTCAAAACAAACTTCACAGAACAACTCAACATGATCCACTGACCATTTCCCAACCATCACCTTGCCCTAAAAAGCCCAGAATCGAAAACACGATTTCCACATTTCACAAACTGAATTTCTGCCATTTCCATTTTAAGGCCATATAAACTCCAGCTAAGCAGCACAAACACTTGGGGAGGATCATTGGAGCTTGTTTGAAGCAAAGAACTGGCCAGAAAGCACCATTTTCGAAAGCTTCAGTTCAGGTAACCTCAAGAACAAATTTTCCAGAAATGCATTTTTAAGTTTCTAATTGATTCTCCATGATTCACTGATGATTCTGATATGTTTAGTTTTGAAAATGGTCAAGTATTAAGCATGTATTGAACCTCTGAAATTTTCTGCGTATTTTCGGTTTGGCTTTGATTCTTGATCTTGAGTGAAAATAAATGAGTTTTAGGGTTGGATTCATGTTTAGGGTTGTTAGATGTTTGATTTTGGAGAGTTAGAGAGCTTAAGATCGCGTTTAGAGTGAGATTGAAGGATTGGCTGGCCGGAGAAGATGACCGGAACACTGTTCCGGTCATCTGAGAGTAATTAGGGTTCAGGATTAGGGTTTAATCATAATTAGTGAAATTTGAGTTTCAGTCGTCCATTAGCGCGCGTAGTCAATTCCCGCCCCCCTAGGTTTGAATCATGGCCTTTAGATCAGCTGACTTTCTCATTTTCTCTTTAATTTCATTTTTATTTTATTTGTTTTGTATTTAATTTCCACGAATTTTTAAAAATAGTAAAATGCATTAAAAAATTCTGAAAATTTTTATCAAACCTTTTATTAATTTTCAGAACCCAAAAATATTTTATTTTATTTTTTGCATCAAAAAATTATTTTTAAATCATTTAAATGTTTATTTTTAATTAGTTAATAGAAATTAATTAATTAAAAATGCATTTGGGTATTTAAAAATCACCGAAAAATTCACATTGCATTTTGACACATTTAGAAACATTATAAAACTCTACAAACAAATTTCTTTTTGGTTCTTGATGTGTTTTGATATTTTTCATTGGAATAAAAGTGATTAAAAGGGAATATTTTGGTCCTAACTTAGAAAAATTCATTCTGCCTAACCATGAAGAGTTTGATGATGGTTCTTCTTGCATTGCATTCTTCATATCATGTAGTTTTTAGGGTAAATTTGGTTTGAATTTATCTTTCATTTTCAATTTGATGTGCATTTTTCCTTTTGAGGTGCCTTAAAACCCTAGCAAACTTAAGAAAATCATAACTTCCATTAGGTTAAGATTTGAGTCTCCTCCTTTGGGCAGTGAACTTGTGTAGGTTTAGGGTTCTTTTGACCCCATTTTCAAATTTTTTATCATGTCATTTGCTTCTGGTTTTGATTTTTTGTATTGCATGCTATGTATAAACCCTAATTTTTGCTTTCATTTACATTCATCTCCCATTTGCTTGCATACATGAACTTGCCATGAGATTTTGTGCATCCACATGACATATGAGACATCTTAGGACATATTAGAATCATGTTTGATCATTGCATCATTCATTTGCCATGTTATGCATTCATTCCATTTCATAAACTTTCATGAACTTTTATGGTTCAAAGCATGCTTCATTTGCATCCTCATCCTTGTATGATCATCCACAACTCTTGACATGTGTTTGCATTATCTCTTGGCATCATTAACATCATGTTTATGCTTCTGGTTTTGGTTTGCATCATTGCATCTTTCTCATTTTCATTCCATTTCATTTTCTTGTTGCTAACTTTTCAGGTGGTAAGTCATTGAGAAGTGAATTTGCCTTCACTTATCATAATCTCTTATCATCTCTTTTATGCATTCATTTCTGTATTTTTCTTTTGTATTAGAGTGATCTTGCACATTCATGTTCCCTCCTCACCTTCTCTCTTCAAGCAACTTACCTTCTTAGGTGAAGTAAGTTGTCTTGTTTCTTTCTGCTTAATCTCCTTTCATCTGCTTCTTCCTTGGTGGCTTTTCTCTTGGAGATCTTTTGCAAATCCTCATAAACCCTAGGAACCCCCAAGCATGATCACAATTAGGGTTTGATTAGACCCCATTAGTTTTACCTTTGTGACATCTTTGAGTCTTCTCCTCTCACCTCATAATCAAGGATTAAACCTTAAAGGTTTTAAGGCTTTGTGATTAAGCTTATGCCTGCATCCTTCTATTAGGATGGAGTGTATAATTTTAATCCTAAGTGTTAAACCCTTAATGTGTTTAAATCCTTTAATCAATCCATCTAATAATCATCAAGACATCAAGCTTGTAACTTGGGCCTTGCATTAGGGTTCTAATTCTTCCTTAATTGGTTAAGAAGGACTAACCCTAGTGTTAATGGACAAGTCCCCCCCAACTTGTCTTACAAACCATAAAATCCACTTCTTAATCTTACCATTAATTAAAATCCACTTTAATAAAGGCTTTGTTTTGTCATGAGGTTAATCTCTAATCATGGATTAAGTTGAGGAGCCTTCCTCAGCTTAAATGTTCTCATCTATTATCCTTCTATTAGCATGGTGTAATGAGTCCATTAAATCCTTGATTATGGCTTAAACTCATTGCTAACACTAAACAAAAACTCCCAAAACATCTAAATAAATACAAGTAGGTTAATGGTCTTAATCCTACATCATTGTAAACACCCCAAATTTGCCCTCACCCATTCACACCATGGCTTGTGATCATTTCATATGCATAAACTCAATCATATCATCTCATATCACATTTTTGCTTCACTGCATTGGTTCAAAGTCATCTGCATCTAGGGTTTGTGATCTGGGCAATCCAAGAGCTACCTGAGCCACTCCAAAGGTCATCAATCACTTCAAAGGGGTCCATGTATGTTAAAACATCATATTATATCCTCTAAAAGTCAAGAATGTCAAAGAATCACAAGAACTGAAAATGGCATGGAAGCAGAGCCAGGTTTGACTGCACAGATGACCTAGAATTAGGGTTTTGGTTTCAAAGGCCATAACTCCAAATTTTTTGGTCATTCTTGTTTCTATTGGTCTCTATATGGTATAGGGAGCATGCATATCAATCTCGATGAAGAAATTCAATGGGGAAGTCATTTGATCAAAGGGTTGACTTTCTAAGCAAGACAGTGTAAAATCAAGGCATTTGAGGCCCCCAATGACCCAACCAAAGGGTGTTCTTCATCATTTTGATTGTGTATGATCTTTATTTGATCATAGAAGATGTTAGAAGTTCACAAAATTGGAGAATTTCAAGTCATTTGCAAAGTTGACTTTTTGGGAAAGTTGACTTTTAATGAAATTGCCATTTTGGGAAACTTTTTCAACCTTTACTTTTTGATTCAAAAACGCTTCAAATGGAAAAAATTTGGTCATGAAAGTTGTATAATGGATCATTCCCTTTTCAAAAAGTACAAGAACATGACCTAATTCATTTTGGATCAAAAGTTATGGCTTGTCAAAGTTGGCTAAAATCACAAAATTTGAAGTTTTCCACCAAAGAGACATTTTGCAAAAAGGTTTGATCAAGTGTTCTAAAGGCCTCAAATGTGTATCATTTCTTCACAACATGATCATGTGACATCTAAAATTCAGAATGGGCCAAGGGATCACTCATCTTCATGACTTATGGAGCAAGAATTCTCAAAGGAAACAAAAGTGAAGCAAGTTGCAAAAACTCACTCAAGTGTGAATCCACTTGCTTGCTGACTTCACAATCAATCCTATGGCTCTCCACACATCTTGCTGCGCAGGACACCCCATTTGTCCTTGGCTAGCTAGTAGCCCATGCCTCTCTTACACAAATTTGACATTTTGGCAACTTGAGCCATACCAATCACAAAAGCACACATCAACTCATCTGACCAATCCCATTTGTTTATACAAACCAAAAGCAAGCCAAAGCACATAACACACAAGCCTGAAAGCACCAAGAACACAGCTCTCTCATTTTCACCCCATTTTGCAAAAGCTTTCGAAACACTCTCCACAAGCTACAAACACACAAACCAACTTCACAAATCAACTCAGCATACTTCACTGGTCACAAACCACCCATCACCATAGCCTGAAAGTCCCTAAAACAAAAACACGATCACCACCCTCCCTTGAACAGAACTTCTGCCATCTCACAAACCAGCCATCCTCAAAGCTTTCTAAGCCTCATTTCATCATCAGAGGGTTCAAAGGAGTGGACTTGCAGCAAAGGAAAGGCCAGAAAGCTCAGGACCAGGAGTTTCCATCTCAGGTAGCCATCTCAATTTTTTTTCCAGAAACTCCATTTTAAGTTCTTAAATGCTTCTATGTACTCCCCTGATCATGGGGATATGATTATTTTTGAAAATGGTTGAGAAACCAGGATGTATGAATGCTCTGAAACTGTTTTGCCCTAGAAATGTTTTGCTTCGATTTGTCTGATTAATGCATGAAAAATGGTTTTTGTTTGGGGGTTTTGATTTAGTTTGGAATGGGGTTTGATTTTGGGCAATTAGATTTCATTTTCATGAAGTTTTGAGGGATTTAGCAACTTTCAGGTGAGGGTCTTGCCGGAGAAGACGACCGGAAGTCTTCTCCGGCCACCTGAAAGTGATTAGGGTTTAATCTGTGTAATTAATGAAGTTTGAATGTGGAGCGTAGATGTTGCTGACTTAGTCAATTCCCGCGCGTGTTCAATGGTCCAGATCTTCCACTTAGCCATAATCTCACTTAATTAAATTAATTAATCCATTTTAGTCAGTTTGAATCTCAGCCCTAGGATCACGCGCGCAGTCTTTCCCTCCATTCCAAGTTTAAATGATGACCATTGGATGCGCTGACTTTCATTTAAATTCAGTTTTATTTTCTTTTTATTTCATTTGTTTTGTTCAATTTATTTAAAATAGTAAAACATTTTGAAAAATTCTGAAAATTTTTATACAACCTTTTATTAATTTTCAGAAACCAAAAACATTTTTATTTTTATTTTTTGCATTAAAAAATATTTTTAAATCATTTAAAAGTTTATTTTTAATTAATTAATGAGAATTAATTAATTGAAAATACTTTTAGGTATTTAAAAATCACAAAAAAATTCATGGAACATTTAAAATCATTTAGAAACATTGTCCAACCCTCAAACCAAATTTCTTTTTTGATCTTGATGTCTTTTGACAATTTTCCATGAAATTAATCTTATTTCAAAGCATTATTTTGATCCAATGTTCAAAAATTCATTTCTGCCTAGTCTTTAGGAGTTGGACTTTGATTCTTTTTGCATTGCCTCTTACATAGCATGTAGTTTATAGGATTAATGTGGCAAGATTTGATCTTACATTTTCAATTTGTTTGACATTTTTCTTGACAAGGTACCTTAAAACCCTAGAAATCTTAAGAAATTCATAACCCTCACTAGGTTAAGAGTTAGAACCCCTCTTTTGGGCAGTGAGTTTGTATAGGTTTAGGGTTCCTTTGAATGCACTTTCAATTTTTTATAATGATGTTTGCTTCTGGTTTTGATTTTTGTTTTGTGCATTGATCATAAACCCTAATTTGGGCTTCCTTTTGCATTCATCTTGCATTTGCTTACATACCATTACTTGCCATGACATTCTATGCATCCATTTGATTCATAACACATCTTAAGACATATTAGAAGCATGTTTGATCATTGCATCTTTCATTTGCCATGTTGTATGTCATTTGCATTCCATAACTTTTCATGTATGTTCATGGTTCTAAGCATGCTTCATTTGCATCCATATGTTTGTATGATCATCCCCATGCCTTGCTTCATGTTTGCATCACCTCATAGCATCATTATCATCACACACATGCTTCTGGTTTTGGTTTGCATCATGCCATTTCATCTCATTTTGCATTGCATTGCATTCCCTTCACTAACTTTTCAGGTGGTAAGTTACTTTGAGAAGTGAATTTGCCTTCACTTCTCACAATCTCTTTTCATCTTTCTTATGCACCATTGCTGCATTTTTGTATGTGTTTGGATTGAGATTGCTCATTCTTGTTCATCTCACTTTCTTTCTTCAAGCAACTTGACTTCTTAAGTGAAGCAAGTTGTTTTGCTTCTCTTTGTTCCTTTCATCTATTTCTGCTTCCTGGTGGTTTCTCTGAAGATCTTTCTTGTAAACCTCATAAATCTTAGGAACAACCAAGCATGACAATAATTAGGGTTTTGATTAGTCCCCCACTTAGTTTTACCTTTGTGTCTCATTGAGTCTTCTCTTCTCATCTCTTAATCAGGGACTAAACCCTAAAGGCTTTAAGGCTTTGTGATTAAGCTTATGCCTGCATCCTTCTATTAGGATGGAGTGTATAACTTTAATCCTAAGTGTTAAACCCTTAATGTGTTTAACTCCTTTATTCAATCCATCTAATAATCACTAAGACATCAAGCTTGTAACTTGGGCCTTGCATTAGGGTTCTAATTCTTCCTTAATTGGTTAAGAAGGACTAACCCTAGTGTTAATGGACAAGTCCCCCCCAAGTTGTCTTACAAACCATAAAATCCACTTCTTAATCTTACCATTAATTAAAATCCACTTTAATAAAGGCTTTGTTTTGTCATGAGGTTAATCTCTAATCATGGATTAAGTTGAGGAGCCTTCCTCAGCTTAAATGTTCTCATCTATTATCCTTCTATTAGGATGGTGTAATGAGTCCATTAAATCCTTGATTATGGCTTAAACTCATTGCTAACACTAAACAAAAACTCCCAAAACATCTAAATAAATACAAGTAGGTTAATGGTCTTAATCCTACATCATGGTGATTAAGTGTGAGGTGTTTACCTCATACTTAAGGTATTCTCATTGTAAACACCCCAAATTTTCCCTCACACATTCACACCATGGCTTGTGATCATTTCATATGCATAAACTCAATCATATCATCTCATATCACAATTTTGCTTCACTGCATTGGTTCAAAGTCATCTGCATCTAGGGTTTGTGATCTGGGCAATCCAAGAGGTTCCTGAGCCACTCCAAAGGTCATCAATAACTTCAAAGGGGTCCATGTATGTTCAAACATCATATTATATCCTCTCAAAGTCAAGAATGTCAAAGAATCACAAGAACTGAAAATGGCATGGAAGCAGAGCCAGGTTTGACTGCACAGATGACCTAGAATTAGGGTTTTGGTTTCAAAGGCCATAACTCCAAATTTTTTGGTCATTCTTGTTTCTATTGGTCTCTATATGGTATAGGGAGCATGCATATCAATCTCGATGAAGAAATTCAATGGGGAAGTCATTTGATCAAGGGTTGACTTTCTAAGCAAGACAGTGTAAAATCAGGGATCCTGAGGCCCCCAATGACCCAACCAAAGGGTGTTCTTCATCATTTTGATTGTGTATGATCTTTATTTGATCATAGAAGATGTTATAAGTTCACAAAATTGGAGAATTTCAAGTCATTTGCAAAGTTGACTTTTTGGGAAAGTTGACTTTTAATGAAATTGCCATTTTGGGAAACTTTTTCAACCTTTACTTTTTGATTCAAAAACGCTTCAAATGGAAAAACTTTGGTCATGAAAGTTGTAGAATGGATCATTCCCTTTTCAAAAAGTACAAGAACATGACCTAATTCATTTTGGATCAAAAGTTATGGCTTGTCAAAGTTGGCTAAAATCACAAAATTTGAAGTTTTCCACCAAAGAGACATTTTGCAAAAAGGTTTGATCAAGTGTTCTAAAGGCCTCAAATGTGTATCATTTCTTCACAACATGATCATGTGACATCTAAAATTCAGAATGGGCCAAGGGATCACTCATCTTCATGACTTATGGAGCAAGAATTCTCAAAGGAAACAAAAGTGAAGCAAGTTGCAAAAACTCACTCAAGTGTGAATCCACTTGCTTGCTGACTTCACAATCAATCCTATGGCTCTCCACACATCTTGCTGCGCAGGACACCCCATTTTTCCTGGGCTAGCTAGTAGCCCATGCCTCTCTTACACAAATTTGACATTTTGGCAACTTGAGCCATACCAATCACAAAAGCACACATCAACTCATCTGACCAATCCCATTTGTTTATACAAACCAAAAGCAAGCCAAAGCACATAACACACAAGCCTGAAAGCACCAAGAACACAGCTCTCTCATTTTCACCCCATTTTGCAAAAGCTTTCGAAACACTCTCCACAAGCTGCAAACACACAAACCAATTTCACAAATCAACTCAGCATACTTCACTGGTCACAAACCACCCATCACCATAGCCTGAAAGTCCCTAAAACAAAAACATGATCACCACCCTCCCTTGAACAGAACTTCTGCCATCTCACAAACCAGCCATCCTCAAATCTTTCTAAGCCTCATTTCATCATCAGAGGGTTCAAAGGAGTGGACTTGCAGCAAAGGAAAGGCCAGAAAGCTCAGGACCAGGACTTGCAGCAAAGAAATTCATAACCCTCACTAGGTTAAGAGTTAGAACCCCTCTTTTGGGCAGTGAGTTTGTATAGGTTTAGGGTTCCTTTGAATGCACTTTCAATTTTTTATCATGATGTTTGCTTCTGGTTTTGATTTTTGTTTTGTGCATTGATCATAAACCCTAATTTGGGCTTCCTTTTGCATTCATCTTGCATTTGCTTACATACCATGACTTGCCATGACATTCTATGCATCAATTTGATTCATAACACATCTTAAGACATATTAGAAGCATGTTTGATCATTGCATCTTTCATTTGCCATGTTGTATGTCATTTTCATTCCATAACTTTTCATGTATGTTCATGGTTCTAAGCATGCTTCATTTGCATCCATATGTTTGTATGATCATCCCCATGCCTTGCTTCATGTTTGCATCACCTCATAGCATCATTATCATCACACACATGCTTCTGGTTTTGGTTTGCATCATGCCATTTCATCTCATTTTGCATTGCATTGAATTCCCTTCACTAACTTTTCAGGTGGTAAGTTACTTTGAGAAGTGAATTTTCCTTCACTTCTCACAATCTCTTTTCATCTTTCTTATGCACCATTGCTGCATTTTTGTATGTGTTTGGATTGAGATTGCTCATTCTTGTTCATCTCACTTTCTTTCTTCAAGCAACTTGACTTCTTAAGTGAAGCAAGTTGTTTTGCTTCTCTTTGTTCCTTTCATCTATTTCTGCTTCCTGGTGGTTTCTCTGAAGATCTTTCTTGTAAACCTCACAAATCTTAGGAACAACCAAGCATGACAATAATTAGGGTTTTGATTAGTCCCCCACTTAGTTTTACCTTTGTGTCTCATTGAGTCTTCTCTTCTCATCTCTTAATCAGGGACTAAACCCTAAAGGCTTTAAGGCTTTGTGATTAAGCTTATGCCTGCATCCTTCTATTAGGATGGAGTGTATAACTTTAATCCTAAGTGTTAAACCCTTAATGTGTTTAACTCCTTTAATCAATCCATCTAATAAGCACTAAGACATCAAGCTTGTAACTTGGGCCTTGCATTAGGGTTCTAATTCTTCCTTAATTGGTTAAGAAGGACTAACCCTAGTGTTAATGGACAAGTCCACCTCAAGTTGTCTTACAAATCATAAAATTCACTTCATTATCTTATCATTAACTAAAATCCATCTTAATAAAGGTTTTGTTTTGTCATAAGGTTAATCCCTAATCATGGATTAAGTTGAGGAGCTTTCCTCAGCTTAAACACTCTCATCTATTATCCTTCTATTAGGATGGTGTAATGAGTCTGTTTAATCCCTGATTATGGCTTAATCTCATTACTTAACACTAAACAAAAACACCAAAAAACATCTAATTAATCACAAGTAGGTTAATGATCTTAATACTGCATCAAAGGTGATTAAGTGTGAGAAGCTGACTTCACACTTAAGGTATTCTCATTACCCCTAATCAGAGGGAAGATGTGATGAGTTTACTAAATCCATTGGTTTAGGCTTAAGCTCATTAACTTATGACAATCTTTCAAAAGCAATAAAAGACTGAAAACTCAAAAAAAAAACAATAATCGTCTCCTTCGGGATTCTTTTCTCATCTCATTCACTCATAAACGAGAACTTGCTTCTTCCGTCAAATGCAAGACAGTTCGCATCTGAGCCAGACAGGTCATACACTTGAGCATAGACAAGTAAGCAGTTCACAAGTCAATTCATCTTTCAGTCTCTTTGAGTCGAACTACGGTGTTCTGACTTCCTCATTGCACGAGAGGATACGTAGGCATAACTTAACAATTATCGAACAAAAGTCTCTGTATATTCCCCCTCTTTCCAGCATTATTCTTTTAGCCTCATGATCCTGAGCATTTCACTCTTGTTCTTACACTGACACTTCTCTTATACACTCCACTTCTTTTACACTGACACCTGTACATCCTTTTCCAGCTCTTTGATACACAAATTGCACTGACACTACCCCTTTAAAACACAAATCTTTTGAGCGTGGATCCCGTCGAGTACGGCGGACAATCTGGGTGCTAATACCTTCCCAGGTTGTAACCAACCCCCTTTCTCAGTCTCTCTGGTTCGCAACCGTCTTGTCCATATCTTTGTAGGTCTATGCAGCATTGCCTTTCCTCCGGGATAAAAATGCCGAGCTGGCGAATCTTTTCTTTTCCTGTGAGTTCACTCCTGTGTGTTCTCACATCCCCTTTTCACAGACCGTTCGCGTCTGTACCTCATTTGAGCCCAGTCTCATCTTTTGGGAGCGACAGCTTGGCGACTCTGCTGGGGACCCTTATACTGTAACCAGGGCTTCTGGTTCTTTTTGTGGGTTCCTCCTAGCGCTTGTTTGATTTGTGTTTACTGGGGTGTTATGTGCTATTTGTGCTTGTATACTTATTTTGTTTTTTTGCTTTATGTACAGTTGTTTTACTGCTTTCTTTACAGCTTTACATATATCATACTGTCATACTGTTTTGGCTGGATCTGGTTTTGTTGCTTTTGTGGGTGGGGTTCTATTGAGAGTTGAGGTCCTATACCTGGGACCTGAGTGACACCTAGGCTAGAGTGGTTCATGTTCTTTCCCATTCCATTTCGGTCTGGTGCGGGAATATGAAACACGGTTCAGATATGGGTTTCTTCTTGAGAACTCTGTGCTACAGATTTCTTGTAGTGCTAGGGCTATCTGGGAAGCCTGCTAAGTCTGGATGACCTTTAGTATTGACCTTCGGAAACTGAGGAGAATTAGAGGAGGATCTTTTATGGTTATTGTAAACACTGTACCTCCGGGTTAGAAGTGTTTACACTTCTCATAACTGATCCAAGTCTGAGGATCTTTGTTTTAGAATACCACCTGTGAGGGGGTTGGGCTGTTTACAGGTTTGCAGGTACCCTTGACCTCAGCATACCCTGTTACTTTGTTTTGATTAAGAGTACTCCATTTTGGGACAGTTCTTGTGATTTTAACCCAGGACATGTGACTCTTTATTTGAGTCCCCCACCTTGGTTACTGGACTTATGAACCTCC
The DNA here is from genome assembly GCA_963966055.1 of Lathyrus aphaca. Lineage (NCBI taxonomy): Eukaryota > Viridiplantae > Streptophyta > Magnoliopsida > Fabales > Fabaceae > Lathyrus > Lathyrus aphaca. The sequence goes on along the minus strand of OZ014523.1, from coordinate 201,704,633 downwards.
ATCTGGATTTCTTGAAACATACATGGACTTATATCAAGCAGCAATCAGATCCAGCTTGATCACAAACCCTTGCATACCATTTGCATACATCATTATTGCATCATTTAACATTTGCTTATTTGTTTTTCAGGGTATCTTCATCATATATTTTGGCTTGGTTTTGACCCCTTTATTTGATTAGACCCCTGTTCATCAGCTACCTGCTTCAGTCACCTGCATCATCAGTATTAGCCTGTCAGTGGCCCATCTCCTAGTATCAGTCATCATCATCAGCATCTGTTTCAGCCCTTCATCAGCAGCATGACACCCAAGAAAAGCAACATCTCATATCATTTCTTTGAGCCTGAGCTGGTTGGCATCAGGAGGATCCAGGCCCTTATTACTCCATACCATATACCACTATTCAGAGAACATTATGGAGGCATCCTTGATGTGGTTATGGATTTGGACCCTTCTCAGAGGAGCTTGATTCACACTTGTCTACAGTTCTATGATCCTCCTCTGAGGTGTTTCACCTTCCAGAATTTTCAGTTGGGACCCTTGTTGGAAGAGTATTCATCACTGATTGGTGTACCTATCAGGGGTGGTGTCCCCTTCAACCTTGAGATGGCTTTTCCCAGTAATGAAGAAGTTGCGAAGGCACTGTATCTGGAACCTATACTGATTGAGCAGAGCATGACAACCAAGGCTGGAATCTCTGGTCTACACTTGGACTTCTTGACTTCTCAGGCTATCCTGAAGGCCTCCTTGGGAGAATGGAAGGCAATCTGTGCATTATCAGCCCTCAGCATATATGGGGTTATATTATTTGCAGATGAGCCTAAGTTTATTAGCAAGAATGCCATTCACCTTTTCATTCTGAGGAACCTAGTGCCCACTTTACTGGGAGATTTCTACTACTCTGTTCACCAAAGGAATGAAAAGCAGAGAGGAAGATTGGTGAGATGCTGTGCTCCCCTGTTCCATACATGGCTGCTCAAACACCTGCCCAAGACTGATGCATTCTTGAATCCTCACCAACAAAAGAATTGGGCTAGAAGACTCATTTCTTTGACCTCAGATGACATCAGGTGGTGCACTCAGAGCACCAAGGGCAGGGACATCATTGCTAGTTGTGGGCAGTTCCCCAATGTACCCCTGATAGGAGTGAAGGGTTGCATCAACTACAACCCTCTGCTGTTCAAAAGACAATAGGGCTATGCATTGGTCCACCCTCCCAGAACACAAGACTTGGCTGAAACCCTTTATTGTGAAATTAAGCCTAATCTAGCTATTGTCAGGCAAGCATCCTGGGCTTGGGACAATATCCAGACCAAAGGGATGGCCATTCTCGGGAGATGCAACAATGTGGCCTCAGCTCAGTACTATGAGTGGTCTCATACCAGGGCACAAATTTCTGGGATGCCCTTCACCATTGAGGATGCACCTGGACCCTCCACAGCACCACCTCCTGCCACTGTCAGCTTAGAGGAGTTTGAGAAACTGAAAGAGAGGAATGAGAATCTGACTCAGGCTCTACAGAAGACCCTCTAGGAGAGGAGTGATGGTCGTCTGGACATCGAAAGGTTAGAAAAGCTAAAGGTGGAGCATCTATCCAGGATTGAGAAGTCAGAAGACTACATCAAGAAGTCAAGGGCTGGAGAGCAGATTTTGAAGAATGCCTGTAAGGAGGCTCAGTTTCAGAAGGCCAGGAGTGATTTGTATCTGAAAGAGAGTCAAGCAAGGTGGGTCAGGATCACTGAAGCTCGCACTCAGGAGGATAAGAGGACTCAGGACAAGATTGAATAGTTGGAGGCCAGTGCAAAAGAGCAACAGGAAGCCCTGCTAGCAGCCCAGAAAGAGATCTCAGAGTTGAAGATTAGGGCTGGTGTGAAGAGGTCAAAGGACCAAGGCAGACACAAGAAGCTAACTGCAGCTATTGCCACCAGAAATCTTCTCATCAGGAACCTCACAGAGCGTCCGGCTGACCCGGTAACTGAAGCACTTCTAAAAGAAGTTCAGGAGGATGAGTTTGGTCTTGGTGTCTGACTTTTGCTTGTTGTTGCTTTCATTTCATTGTACTTTTCTTTCTTATGTTGTATTTTGATCCCTTAGGGGCATGTATTGTAAAAAACAAACTATGTATCATTCACAATTTTGTAATATATTCATTAGTTTGTTTCATTTGAATCTCTCTCTCCTAAGCAACATCAGAAAGCATCTTCCTCGGGGTCTGGAAAGGTCAAAACCAAGTGCCAAGCCGGATACCTTGGAGACAAATAAGCATACTGCATTGCATACTAACCTTTTGTTTTGTTTTGTAGGTTTTTGTTTTGTTTGTTACTAACTCTGTTGTGATTCAGGAACTATTGCTCGCCGTCGGGTGTTCCCACTCACCCGTCCGCACAGATATCCTACCCGCAACAACTTTCCGGGTATACAGATGGACCAGGTGCAACAGGACCTTACAGAGGTCAGGACTCAAATGGCCAATGAGAGACTGGAAATGAGAAATCAGATGACCCAGTTTATGGAGGTGATGAATGGATTGGCACAGAGCCAAGAAAGATTAAGGGACTTGGTAGGAAGGAAGACTCAGGAAGACCCCCATCTAGGGACTGGTGGAACAAGCAACAATGAGAGGGTTCAGCCTCATGTCAACCCACCTGTGTATGGCCCTCATCTTCACCCAGAGATCAACATCCCTACTAATGTGCAAGGGAATGCTACTACAGGAAGAGTACTACAAGAAGACCCCCAAGAAGATCAGTTCACTGTAATGGGAGCAGGGGATGAAGCCTATGACAGAAGGCTAGATGAAATTGCTGAGAAATTAAGGTCTCTAGAGTCTCAAAATTCTATGGGCTTTGATGTCATGGACATGGGCTTAGTGGACGGGGTAAGGATTCCCCACAAGTTTAAACCTCCGTGCTTTGAGAAGTACAACGGAACCTCCTGTCCACGAACCCACTTGCAATCCTTTCTGGGGAGGCTGAAGGCATACACCATGGATGAAAAACTGTGGATGTTTTATTTCGAAGATAGTTTAACAGGAGCTTCAAGGGAATGGTACTCTCATTTGACCAGATCAACCATCAGATGCTGGAAGGACCTGGCTGAAGCCTTCATTAGACAATACCAGTACAACCTGGATATGGCTCCCAACAGGACCCTCTTGATGGGAATGTCTCAGTCATCCAGAGAAAGCTTCCGGGAGTACACCCAGAGGTGGAGACAGCTTGCTGCTGCTGTCCAACCACCCATGTCGGAAAGGGAAATGGCCGACATGTTTATGAACACCCTTCAAGGGACATACATTGATAGGCTAGCTGCCTTTTCTTCCACCAGCTTCGCGGATGTAGTCATAGCTGGAGAAATAATTGAGAGCCTACTAAAGATGGGTAAGATTTCCGACAATGGAGCGAGCTCGTCCAGCAACCCCAGAAAGCCTTTTGTGGGCCCAAGAAGAACTGGTAAGACTAATGTTATCCATACCAGCAGGGGCAGACCCCAGTATGTTCATAGGTCAGTGGCAGCTGTCACCATTCCCGCTCCAGTTCATCCACAACCGACATACCAACCACAACAATAACCCCACTACCAGCAACAAGCTCAGTATCCACCTCAAAGAAATTATAACAACAACAACACCAGCAACAACAATCAGCAAAGACCGTATCAACAAAGACCATCTCAGGCCAATAGGGTGATTGATCCGATCCCTATGCCTTATGCCACATTACTGCCACAACTCCTGAAACTCAACCTGGTTGAGCTAAGGACATTGGCACCTCCAGATCCTGCCAGTCTGCCCAGAAATTATGACGCCAGCGCCAGATGTGCTTTTCATTCCAACGCACCTGGCCACAGTACAGAGAAGTGCAGAGCTTTGCACATGAAAGAACAGGACCTAGTGGATTCCAAAGCTCTAAACTTTGCACCCCCGCCAAATGTCAGTAAGAACCCTATGCCCAACCACGGAGGACCCAAAATTAATGCAATTGAGGAAGACAAGCTGTCTTTCTTGATAACCAGTGTGGGGCAGATTCGGACACCCCTGGTAGAGATTAAAGCTCAACTCCTTGAATGTCAAATATTCCCCGGGTGTGAGCTAGGGTGCGGTTATTGCAACATTTCGGTAAATGGGTGTGATAACCTGAGAAGCGGCATAGATGGTCTCATCCAGAGTGGCTTACTTCAAATCACAACATCAATACCCACAAATCCAGCAATCTCCTTAACAACAATTCCCGAGTCTTCTACAACTGCAACAACAATTGTTCCAAACAACTCTTCAATCTCATCAACAAATGCTTCATCTGTCACTTCAACGGACCAAATATCAACAACCATCCCTTCTACAACTTCAACATCCATCCAGTCAACAGTGTCTCCTACAACATCAACAGCAAATAATGAAAGTGTCTCAACGGTTACAATATATTATGATCCTGCAAATGATTCTGCCTACAACTCACAAAATGCCACTCCTATCAGAGCACCAGTCACAATATACTATGATCCACATACTATCATGGTCCCTTCTGCAGCTGCTATCAGTCCAGTCACTATCACAGTGCCTGGGCCAGTTCCTTACAAAAGCAATAATGCCATCCCTTGGCATTACGGCTCAGATCTATACTGCGAAGGGCAGAAAATCACTCTGGAATCATCAACTTCTTCACCACAAATAGGCAATGTGGGGGGAGGCGGAGGCTTCACTCGAAGCGGACGTCTCTTCGCCCCGCAAATTCCAAGACCCATTGCTGAAGCAGAAGCTGCTGCCAAGGCAAAAGGGAAGAGCATGGTGCAAGAAGAACAAGTTGCTAAAGAAGCTTTAAAAACCCCTTTTGATCAAGAGGTTGATGAATTCATGAGAATCATCAAGAAAAGTGATTACAAGATAGTGGACCAGCTTCACCAGACACCTTCCAAGATCTCCATTTTATCATTGCTAATGTGCTCTGAGGCTCACCGGAACGCACTATTAAAAGTCTTGCACGCAGCTTATGTGCCAGAGGAGATTACCGTCAATCAGTTAGAGGCTGTGGTTGGAAATGTCAACGCTAGTCATGGACTAGGATTTACCAACACTGATTTGACAACGGAAGGCCGCAATCACAACAAGGCTTTGCACATTACCTTGGAGTGTAAGGGTGCAGTTCTTTCTCATGTATTGGTGGACACAGGGTCATCCCTCAATGTCCTACCTAAGAAAGCCCTTGTGAAGCTGGAGTATGAAGGATTGGCATTACGCCCCAGCAACTTGGTAGTGAGAGCCTTTGACGGTTCTAAGAGATCGGTTCTGGGAGAAATTGAGTTGCCTATAATGATTGGCCCACAAACTTTCAAAACGACCTTCTTCGTGATGGATATACAGCCTGCCTACAGCTGTTTATTGGGTAGACCATGGATACACGCCGCTGGCGCCGTGACATCAACCCTTCACCAGAAGTTAAAATTCGAGTGGGAGGGCCAAGTTGTTACTATTTGTGGAGAGGAAGATATCTTTGTTAGCCATCTGGCTACATACAAATACATTGAGATGGATGGGGAGATCCACAAAACTATGAGTCAAGGGTTTGAGGCCTTGAACATAAATGAAGCATCCGCTGTACCTGGAACCTCAATGACATCTTATCAGCAAGCCCGGATGATTGTTGAAGAAGGGACTGCCCAAGGCTGGGGCAAGTTGCTGCCTGTAGAGAAGAAGGAGGATAGATTTGGGTTGGGTTACAAACCAACTCAACAAGATCAAGCAGAGGCTGCTAAGAAGCCCAATTTTGTCAGTGGGGGATGCTCACCCCAGATGCCGTGAACAACTTGGAAGACGAGGATGAAAGCGACCGCAACCTGGAGAGTTGGATACGTCCAAGGATCCCGGGGAGCAGTATCTCAAACTGGTCTTCCCAGGAAATTATAAGGGTTACTCCTGCAGAGTAATTATTATTTCCTGTATTTTTAAAGCATGCATCAAGTCTTGCATCTTGCCCAAGATGACAAGACTCATTTTGTAATCGGGCCATCTGTAATTTTGTGCAAATAGATCAATCAATGATAATCAGACATCTTTTGCAAATGAGTCTTTTTCTTTTCTGCTCACTGTTTTTCCATTTTTCTTTTTGTACAAAAAATAAATGGCAGTGTTTTCAAAATGACAACTTTATTTCACTTTTCTAAACAAGATCTAAAATCAATCACTAAAATGAACAAACTGAACCCTTGCAGAGAGTGCCTTCCAGACCGCACCGACAACAGCACGGCTATGACTCTGTATGACTTTGACAATCCAATCAATCAAGCTGATGAAGGGGTTGAAGAAGATTATGAGCTTCCTGAAGAGCTATCCAGGTTGTTAAGGCAAGAGGAGAAGGTTATCACTCCTCATCAGGAGGAGGTCGAAACGATTAATCTTGGTATGGACGAAGATGTGAAAGAGGTTAAGATCGGGGCCTGCTTACAAGACTCAGTGAAAGAACAATTGATTGACCTGATTCGTGAATATGTGGATGTGTTTGCTTGGTCTTATCAGGATATGCCAGGGTTGGACACCGATATTGTTATGCACAAGCTGCCTTTAAGAGAGGATTGCCCACCGGTTAAACAGAAACTGCGCCGTACTCGCCCAGATATGGCAATGAAGATCAAGGAAGAGGTACAAAAGCAGTGGGACGCCGGGTTCCTTGATGTGACTAGCTATCCGCCGTGGGTTGCTAATATTGTACCTGTGCCTAAGAAGGACGGCAAGGTGAGGATGTGTGTGGATTACCGGGATCTGAACAGAGCCAGCCCGAAAGATGATTTCCCTTTACCTCACATTGATGTATTGGTTGATAATACGGCTCAGTTCTCGGTGTTCTCCTTCATGGACGGATTTTCAGGATACAATCAGATCAAAATGTCACCTGAAGACATGGAGAAGACAACTTTCATCACACCCTGGGGCACATTTTGTTACAAGGTGATGCCATTCGGACTGAAGAATGCTGGTGCAACATATCAACGGGCTATGGTAACATTATTCCACGACATGATCCATAAAGAAATTGAATGTTATGTGGATGACATGATTGCCAAGTCCCTCACAGAAGAAGACCACCTTGTAAATCTATTGAAGTTATTCAAGCGTCTGAGGAAGTACCAACTGAAATTGAACCCCAACAAGTGCACATTCGGGGTGTGATCCGGTAAGTTGCTGGGATTCATTGTAAGTGAGAAAGGGATTGAAGTTGACCCTGATAAAGTCAAAGCCATTCAAGAAATGCATGCACCGAAGACTGAGAAAGAAGTTCGGGGGTTTCTAGGTAGATTGAACTATATTTCACGGTTCATATCTCACCTTACAGCAACCTGCGAACCCTTGTTCAAACTGCTAAGAAAAGAGCAGACGGTCAGGTGGAATGAAGACTGCCAGAAGGCTTTTGACAAGATCAAGGAATACTTACAAGAGCCTCCAATCCTTATGCCTCCAGTGGAAGGAAGACCTCTAATCATGTACTTAACAGTATTAGAAGAGTCAATGGGGTGTGTGTTGGGCCAGCATGACGAGTCTGGTCGAAAAGAGTATGCAATATACTACCTAAGCAAAAAGTTTACCGACTGTGAACAGCGTTATTCACTGCTCGAGAAAACTTGATGTGCTTTAGCGTGGGCTGCTCGCCGACTGAGACAGTATATGTTGACCCACACTACTTTGTTGATCTCGAAGATGGACCCAGTTAAGTACATTTTTGAGAAGCCAGCACTTACCGGACGGGTTGCAAGATGGCAAATGATCCTCACAGAATATGACATCTAGTACACATCTCAGAAAGCCATCAAGGGCAGTGTATTGTCTGAATATCTTGCTGAGCAACCCATTGATGATTACCAGCCTATGAGATTTGACTTCCCTGATGAAGACATCATGTTCATAAAAGAAAAAGACCATGAAGAGCCTGTTCACACTGAAGGGCCTGACCCAGAGGAGGAATGGACTATGATGTTTGATGGGGCTGTTAATATGAATGGTCGGGGTGTTGGTGCAGTACTCATTACACTTAAAGGAGTTCACATGCCTTTCTCGGCGAAGCTCACCTTCAACTGCACTAACAACGAAGCTGAATACGAAGCTTGCATTATAGGTCTTGAGGAAGCCATTGACCTCAGGATCAAGACATTGACTGTATTCGGAGATTCAGCTCTGGTAGTTAATCAGACCAACGGCAAATGGTACACACACCAGGATCATCTGATACCTTACAGGGATTATACAAGGAGGTTATTGACTTTCTTTACGACAGTCAAGCTTGAGTATATCCCTCGGGACGAGAATCAGTTTGCAGATGCTCTGGCTACCATTTCATCCATGATCAAAGTTCAAGCTGCCAACTTTGTACCTCAAATTTTAGTGTCCAGACTTGACAGACCAGCATATGTGTTCGCAGCAGATGTCGTCAAAGATGATAAGCCTTGGTTCCATGACATTAAGTGCTTCTTGGAGGATCAAACATACCCACCTGGGGCATCTTCCAATGATAAGAAGACTTTGAGAAGGCTTGCTGGTAGTTTCTTTCTGAACACTGACGGTTCCCTGTACAAGAGAAACTTTGATATGGTACTCCTCAGATGCGTTGATAGAACAGAAGCAGACTTGTTGATGCACGAGGTGCACGAAGGATCCTTTGGTACCCATGCAGGAGGGCATGCCATGGCTAAAAAGTTGCTAAGATCAGGTTATTACTGGATCACAATGGACGCCGACTGTTGTGCCTACGCCAGAAAATGCCATAAATGCTAGATTTATGCGGATAAGGTGCATGTGCCTCCCAATCTTTTGAATGTGATGTCTTCACCCTGGCCCTTTGCTATGTGGGGCATTGATATGATTGGCAAGATTGAGCCAACTGCTTCGAATGGCCACAGATTCATCTTGGTTGCCATTGACTATTTCACCAAGTGGTTCGAAGCAGCTTCATATGCAAACGTTACAAGGCAAGTGGTAGCCAGATTTCTGAAGAGAGATATCATCTGTCGGTACAGAGTCCCCGAGCGAATCATTACTGACAATGGTTCCAACTTAAACAATAAAATGATGGCAGAACTATGTCGGGACTTCAAGATTCAACATCACAATTCTTCTCCTTACAGGCCAAAGATGAATGGCGCTGTTGAGGCAGCTAGTAAGAATATCAAGAAGATTGTACAGAAGATGGTAGTCACCTATAAAGACTGGCATGAAATGTTACCGTTTGCCTTGCATGGGTACCGTACATCAATCAGAACATCCACTGGGGAAACACCGTATCAGCTTGTGTATGGTATGGAGGCAGTCCTACCTGTTGAAGTTGAATTACCCTCCCTACGGGTACTGATGGATGTTAAGCTGAACGAAGCAGAGTGGGTCCGATCCCGATACGAACAACTAAGTCAAATTGAAGAGAAAAGACTGGCTGCAATCTGTCATGGGCAGTTGTATCAGAAAAGAATGAAGAGAGCCTTCGATCAGAAAGTCAGGCACCGAGAGTACCAAGTAGGAGATCTTGTGCTGAAAAGACTCCTCCCTCCTCATACAGACCACAGGGGAAAGTGGACTCCGAACTATGAAGGACCATTCGTAGTAAAGAAAGTTTTCTCGGGTGGAACTCTGATGCTCAGCACTATGGATGGTGAAGACTTCCCGTCCCCTGTGAATTCAGATGCAGTTAAAAAATACTTCGCATAAAATGACCCGCTGGACACAAAAACAGAATGTAAGTCCAGGCAAAAATAGGGCATCCCGGCGAGTCAAAAACAGAATAAAAGACTCGGGCAAAAATAAGGGAAAATAAACAAGAAATGTACACCCGCAGAGTTGAAAAGCCGCATTGGACAACTCAGGCAAAAATGGGTATCCCGATGGATTGAAAACCCGAAAGGGCGGTCCATGCAAAATAAGGGAATAAGCGAACAACTGCATTCTGAATTCGTCTTTATCACCTACAACTTGGTAAACCTCGAAAGGATCAAGCTTCTATCAGAATCAGCCTTCTTCAGAAAGCAAAACGAGAATAACGTCAAATGTCATACGAGTCATAACAAAAGGGAAGCTCCTTGAAGCGTCGTCAACATTGCCAGCATTTTGTTTCTCAATTTGTAACAATCTCCTCATTTTAGGGGATATGTTCCTTTGACTGTATCTTGCCAATTCAGGGCATATGAATTAAATAAAATCAGATTTTCAGTCATGTCTCATCTCGTACATTTTATTTTCATTTGCAAAATGTCTGATGTCTTTAGAGGTACTGATTGCGTAAACACAGATGTTTTCCTTCTAAAGAATGCGTGCTTGCAGGAAATATACTTACTCCCGGGAATGTCCGAACTCTCATGATGGGATCCAGTAAGGGATACCTCGGGATTACTTGTGCGTCCCTCTATCTTTGCAGGATTGCAGGTATTCAAAAGTGCAACATGGGGCATGTAAGCTTCATCCCAGCAAGCTGGAAAATCAACACTCAGTCTTAGCACCCAAAGTGTTTTCTCCACAGCTGAGTTGCCACTTGTTATTTCTCCCCAGCCGAGGTGCCAATCATTCCTCCTTCTTAGCCAAGTACAAAAGCCAGGTAAACACTTCCCCACAGAGCTTCAGCCTCTATCCAGAAGAGCAACGCATGAAGGAATCACAACTGAGTGACGAAAGCTTCTACAAACCCCAGCTGGGTCCCTTATTACCAGGATGGGTCTATCAGTGACCTATTCCCCCAAGCAGATACATCTTGTCAGATCTACCAATGATCTCATCCCCAGCTGGGATGCCCATTTCAAACAGATCAACCGGAAATCTTCACAGCAACGGGATCCGAATCCCGAATTTTTATCCTTGCATAATCATAGCATTCACATCATATTCACCCCACAAAGCGTAGCATTCCGTCTAATACGGAGCATTACGGCAAAAATCAAACATATTGCATAATCATAAGCCATGATCCGAATCAAACACTTGTGAATATTGGCAATCCATCAACAATATACAGAATGCTCCCCAGATTCCCCAACAGAGAGCTAAAGCTAAAGCAGTTGCCTTACATTCACAAACATCAGTATATACTCCTTGTGGCACTTGTCCGTGTCATATCCCCAGTAGAAGACCAAAGCGTCCTCTTTGCACTCACAGATACATATATATATACAATTCCTCGACACCCGTCCGTGTCATCTCCCCAGCACAGTTGCCTAAACTTTTTTTTGCAAAGCATATACTTGTTTATAATATACCTCTTGACACTCGTCCGTGTCACTCTCTCCAGCAGGTTAAACACTCATCCATACTTATTTCTCAGATACTCGTCTGTATCTTATGTACACCACTTATTATCATCTCAGATTCGACACTAGTCCTTGTTCTTTGTTAACCAGTTGGTACTTGTCCGTACCAACATCTCAGAACATGCGTCAAGCGTTTGTTTCTACCTGATACTCGTCCGTATCATAGTCATAAGGATGCTCGTCCGCATCTTTAATCCATACACTGTGTCAAACGCTCTTGTCTTCTTGAATATAGACACTCGTCTGTGTCTACTATTCCCCAGAAGAGTCCCCTCAGATTCAACACTCATCCGTGTTCTCTGTTAACCAGTTGATACTCGTCCGTATCATCACCTCTGAACACGTGTCAGTATTTGTTTCTACTCGATACTCGTCCGTATCGTAGTCTTAAGGATGCTCGTCCGCATCTTTAACCTATACACAACGTCAAAACACTTATACCTTTTATTACCTGGATATAAACGCTCGTCCGTGTTTACTATTCCCCAGTAGATCGCCAGCAAAGCAAAATTTCTTTTGTTATCTGACATTCGTCCTATGTCATGATAAGCCTTGAGAGCAGCCGTCCCCTGCTAGGTGATCGTCCTTCACCTCTTGATGATCGTCCTTCATCATGCTCATCCGATGGCCGTCCCCATCGTTGACCTTTTCTATCCGACATTCGTCCTATGTCGTGATATTTAGCAGCCGTCCCCTGCTAGGTGATCGTCCTTCACCTTTTGATGATCGTCCTTCATCATTTTATCCGATGGCCGTCCCTATCGTTGATCTTGTTATCTGACATTCGTCCTATGTCATGATAAACCTTGAGAGCAGCCGTCCCCTGCTAGGTGATCGTCCTTCACCTCTTGATGATCGTCCTTCGTCATGCTCGTCCGATGGCCGTCCCCATCGTTGACCTTTTATCCGGCATTCGTCCTATGTCGCGATATTTTCGGCAGCCGTACCCTGCCAGGTGATCGTCCTTCACCTTTGATGACCGTCCCTCATCATTATTTCATTTATTCTTTAACCCGATGGTCGTCCCCGTCGTGGTCCCTTTTCCTATTCCTGATGATCGTCCTTCATCAGTTTTGCCCGATGGTCGTCCCCATCGTTGTTTACATTACTTTATGAACTTGGTGGCCGTCCCCATCATTTTTCATTAATCCCCAGAGAATCTTATAGCTTTATTTGATGGCCGTCCCCATCATAATCCCTTTTATCCCCAGCATGTCGGCCGTCCCCGTCATTGCTTTATTTCCCGCACCTTTCCCAGCGTGTCGGCCGTCCCCTTCATTGCTCTTTCCCCAGCAGTCGTCCTCTGCTCGACGGTCGTCCTCCGTCGCCCATACTTTACAATATACTTTATTTCCTTTTAAAATCTATATCCCTTTTCTTCTTCATTCTGTGAGTGCAAATTTTGGACTATCTTTGGTATTCAACAACAAGTTATCTTGTTTGCCTGTTAAGCCGTCGCTTACATCCTACCCAGCTAACTCATGTTTGAATAGGGGCAGCTGTAAACACCCCAAATTTGCCCTCACCCATTCACACCATGGCTTGTGATCATTTCATATGCATAAACTCAATCATATCATCTCATATCACATTTTTGCTTCACTGCATTGGTTCAAAGTCATCTGCATCTAGGGTTTGTGATCTGGGCAATCCAAGAGCTTCCTGAGCCACTCCAAAGGTCATCAATCACTTCAAAGGGGTCCATGTATGTTCAAACATCATATTATATCCTCTCAAAGTCAAGAATGTCAAAGAATCACAAGAACTGAAAATGGCATGGAAGCAGAGCCAGGTTTGACTGCACAGATGACCTAGAATTAGGGTTTTGGTTTCAAAGGACATAACTCCAAATTTTTTGGTAATTCTTGTTTCTATTGGTCTCTATATGGTATAGGGAGCATGCATATCAATCTCCATGAAGAAATTCAATGGGGAAGTCATCTGATCAAGGGTTGACTTTCTAAGCAAGATAGTGTAAAATCAGGGCATCTGAGGCCCCCAATGACCCAACCAAAGGGTGTTCTTCATCATTTTGATTGTGTATGATCTTTATTTTATCATAGAAGATGTTATAAGTTCACAAAATTGGAGAATTTCAAGTCATTTGCAAAGTTGACTTTTTGGGAAAGTTGACTTTTAATGAAATTGCCATTTTGGGAAACTTTTTCAACCTTTACTTTTTGATTCAAAAACGCTTCAAATGGAAAAACTTTGGTCATGAAAGTTGTAGAATGGATCATTCCCTTTTCAAAAAGTACAAGAACATGACCTAATTCATTTTGGATCAAAAGTTATGGCTTGTCAAAGTTGGCTAAAATCACAAAATTTTGATGTTTTCCACCAAAGAGACATTTTGCAAAAAGGTTTGATCAAGTGTTCTAAAGGCCTCAAATGTGTATCATTTCTTCACAACATGATCATGTGACATCTAAAATTCAGAATAGGCCAAGGGATCACTCATCTTCATGACTTATGGAGCAAGAATTCTCAAAGGAAACAAAAGTGAAGCAAGTTGCAAAAACTCATTAAAGTGTGAATCCACTTGCTTGCTGACTTCACAATCAATCCTATGGCTCTCCACACATCTTGCTGCGCAGGACACCCCATTTGTCCTTGGCTAGCTAGTAGCCCATGCCTCTCTTACACAAATTTGACATTTTGGCAACTTGAGCCATACCAATCACAAAAGCACACATCAACTCATCTGACCAATCCCATTTGTTTATACAAACCAAAAGCAAGCCAAAGCACATAACACACAAGCCTGAAAGCACCAAGAACACAGCTCTCTCATTTTCACCCCATTTTGCAAAAGCTTTCGAAACACTCTCCACAAGCTACAAACACACAAACCAACTTCACAAATCAACTCAGCATACTTCACTGGTCACAAACCACCCATCACCATAGCCTGAAAGTCCCTAAAACAAAAACACGATCACCACCCTCCCTTGAACAGAACTTCTTCCATCTCACAAACCAGCCATCCTCAAAGCTTTCTAAGCCTCATTTCATCATCAGAGGGTTCAAAGGAGTGGACTTGCAGCAAAGGAAAGGCCAGAAAGCTCAGGACCAGGAGTTTCCATCTCAGGTAGCCATCTCAAACTTTTTTCCAGAAACTCCATTTTAAGTTCTTAAATGCTTCTATGTACTCCCCTGATCATATGGATATGATTATTTTTGAAAATGGTTGAGAAACCAGGATGTATGAATGCTCTGAAACTTTTTTGCCCTAGAAATGTTTTGCTTCGATTTGTCTGATTAATGCATGAAAAATGGTTTTTGTTTGGGGGTTTTGATTTAGTTTGGAATGGGGTTTGATTCTGGGCAATTAGATTTCATTTTCATGAAGTTTTGAGGGATTTAGCAACTTTCAGGTGAGGGTCTTGCCGGAGAAGACGACCGGAAGTCTTCTCCGGCCACCTGAAAGTGATTAGGGTTTAATTTGTGTAATTAATGAAGTTTGAATGTGGAGCGTAGATGTTGCTGACTTAGTCAATTCCCGCGCGTGTTCAATGGTCCAGATCTTCCACTTAGCCCTAATCTCACTTAATTAAATTAATTAATCCATTTTAGTCAGTTTGAATCTCAGCCCTAGGATCACGCGCGCAGTCTTTCCCTCCATTCCAAGTTTAAATGATGACCATTGGATGCGCTGACTTTCATTTAAATTCAGTTTTATTTTCTTTTTATTTCATTTGTTTTGTTCAATTTATTTAAAATAGTAAAACATTTTGAAAAATTATGAAAATTTTTATACAACCTTTTATTAATTTTCAGAAACCAAAAACATTTTTATTTTTATTTTTTGCATTAAAAAATATTTTTAAATCATTTAAAAGTTTATTTTTAATTAATTAATGAGAATTAATTAATTGAAAATACTTTTAGGTATTTAAAAATCACAAAAAAATTCATGGAACATTTAAAATCATTTAGAAACATTGTCCAACCCTCAAACCAAATTTCTTTTTTGATCTTGATGTCTTTTGACAATTTTCCATGAAATTAATCTTATTTCAAAGCATTATTTTGATCCAATGTTCAAAAATTCATTTCTTCCTAGTCTTTAGGAGTTGGACTTTGATTCTTTTTGCATTGCCTCTTACATAGCATGTAGTTTATAGGATTAATTTGGCATGATTTGATCTTACATTTTCAATTTGTTTGACATTTTTCTTGACAAGGTACCTTAAAACCCTAGAAATCTTAAGAAATTCATAACCCTCACTTGGTTAAGAGTTAGAACCCCTCTTTTGGGCAGTGAGTTTGTATAGGTTTAGGGTTCCTTTGAATGCACTTTCAATTTTTTATCATGATGTTTGCTTCTGGTTTTGATTTTTGTTTTGTGCATTGATCATAAACCCTAATTTGGGCTTCCTTTTGCATTCATCTTGCATTTGCTTACATACCATGACTTGCCATGACATTCTATGCATCCATTTGATTCATAACACATCTTAAGACATATTAGAAGCATGTTTGATCATTGCATCTTTCATTTGCCATGTTGTATGTCATTTGCATTCCATAACTTTTCATGTATGTTCATGGTTCTAAGCATGCTTCATTTGCATCCATATGTTTGTATGATCATCCCCATGCCTTGCTTCATGTTTGCATCACCTCATAGCATCATTATCATCACACACATGCTTCTGGTTTTGGTTTGCATCATGCCATTTCATCTCATTTTGCATTGCATTGCATTCCCTTCACTAACTTTTCAGGTGGTAAGTTACTTTGAGAAGTGAATTTGCCTTCACTTCTCACAATCTCTTTTCATCTTTCTTATGCACCATTGCTGCATTTTTGTATGTGTTTGGATTGAGCTTGCTCATTCTTGTTCATCTCACTTTCTTTCTTCAAGCAACTTGACTTCTTAAGTGAAGCAAGTTGTTTTGCTTCTCTTTGTTCCTTTCATCTGTTTCTGCTTCCTGGTGGTTTCTCTGAAGATCTTTCTTGTAAACCTCACAAATCTTAGGAACAACCAAGCATGACAATAATTAGGGTTTTGATTAGTCCCCCACTTAGTTTTACCATTGTGTCTCATTGAGTCTTCTCTTCTCATCTCTTAATCAGGGACTAAACCCTAAAGGCTTTAAGGCTTTGTGATTAAGCTTATGCCTGCATCCTTCTATTAGGATGGAGTGTATAACTTTAATCCTAAGTGTTAAACCCTTAATGTGTTTAACTCCTTTAATCAATCCATCTAATAATCACTAAGACATCAAGCTTGTAACTTGGGCCTTGCATTAGGGTTCTAATTCTTCCTTAATTGGTTAAGAAGGACTAACCCTAGTGTTAATGGACAAGTCCCCCTCAAGTTGTCTTACAAATCATAAAATTCACTTCATTATCTTATCATTAACTAAAATCCATCTTAATAAAGGTTTTGTTTTGTCATAAGGTTAATCCCTAATCATGGATTAAGTTGAGGAGCTTTCCTCAGCTTAAACACTCTCATCTATTATCCTTCTATTAGGATGGTGTAATGAGTCTGTTTAATCCCTGATTATGGCTTAATCTCATTACTTAACACTAAACAAAAACACCAAAAAACATCTAATTAATCACAAGTAGGTTAATGATCTTAATCCTGCATCAAAGGTGATTAAGTGTGAGAAGCTGACTTCACACTTAAGGTATTCTCATTACCCCTAATCAGAGGGAAGATGTGATGAGTTTACTAAATCCATTGGTTTAGGCTTAAGCTCATTAACTTATGACAAACTTTCAAAAGCAATAAAAGACTGAAAACTCAAAAAAACAAACAATAATCGTCTCCTTCGGGATTATTTTCTCATCTCATTCACTCATAAACGAGAACTTGCTTCTTCCGTCAAATGCAAGACAGTTCGCATCTGAGCCAGACAGGTCATACACTTGAGCATAGACAAGTAAGCAGTTCACAAGTCAATTCATCTTTCAGTCTCTTTGAGTCGAACTACGGTGTTCTGACTTCCTCATTGCACGAGAGGATACGTAGGCATAACTTAACAATTATCGAACAAAAGTCTCTGTATATTCCCCCACTTTCCAGCATTATTCTTTTAGCCTCATGATCCTGAGCATTTCACTCTTGTTCTTACACTGACACTTCTCTTATACACTCCACTTCTTTTACACTGACACCTGTACATCCTTTTCCAGCTCTTTGATACACAAATTGCACTGACACCACCCCTTTAAAACACAAATATTTTGAGCGTGGATCCCATCGAGTACGGCGGAAAATCTGGGTGCTAATACCTTCCCAGGTTGTAACCAACCCCCTTTCTCAGTCTCTCTGGTTCGCAACCGTCTTGTCCATATCTTTCTAGGTCTATGCAGCATTGCCTTTCCTCCGGGATAAAAATGCCTAGCTGGCGACTCTTTTCTTTTCCTGTGAGTTCACTCCTGTGTGTTCTCACATCCCCTTTTCGCCGACCGTTCGCGTCTGTACCTCATTTGAGCCCAGTCTCATCTTTTGGGAGCGACAGCTTGGCGACTCTGCTGGGGACCCTTATACTGTAACCAGGGCTTCTGGTTCTTTTTGTGGGTTCCTCCTAGCGCTTATTTGATTTGTGTTTACTGGGGTGTTATGTGCTATTTGTGCTTGTATACTTATTTTGTTTTTTTGCTTTATGTACAGTTGTTTTACTGCTTTCTTTACAGCTTTACATATATCATACTGTCATACTGTTTTGGCTGGATCTGGTTTTGTTGCTTTTGTGGGTGGGGTTCTATTGAGAGTTGAGGTCCTATACCTGGGACCTGAGTGACACCTAGGCTATAGTGGTTCATGTTCTTTCCCATTCCATTTCGGTCTGGTGCGGGAATATGAAACACGGTTCAGATATGGGTTTCTTCTTGAGAACTCTGTGCTACAGATTTCCTGTAGTGCTAGGGCTATCTGGGAAGCCTGCTAAGTCTGGATGACCTTTAGTATTGACCTTCGGAAACTGAGGAGAATTAGAGGAGGATCTTTTATGGTTATTGTAAACACTGTAGCTCCGGGTTAGAAGTGTTTACACTTCTCATAACTGATCCAAGTTTGAGGATCTTTGTTTTAGAATACCACCTGTGAGGGGGTTGGGCTGTTTATAGGTTTGCAGGTACCCTTGACCTCAGCATACCCTGTTACTTTGTTTTGATTAAGAGTACTCTATTTTGGGACAGTTCTTGTGATTTTAACCCAGGACATGTGACTCTTTATTTGAGTCCCCCACCTTGGTTACTGGACTTATGAACCTCCATCTGGATTTCTTGAAACATACATGGACTTATATCAAGCAGCAATCAGATCCAGCTTGATCACAAACCCTTGCATACCATTTGCATACATCATCATTGCATCATTTAACATTTGCTTATTTGTTTTTCAGGGTATCTTCATCATATATTTTGGCTTGGTTTTGACCCCTTTATCTGATTAGACCCCTTTTTCAGGGTATCTTCAGTCACCTGCATCATCAGTATTAGCCTGTCAGTGGCCCATCTCCTAGTATCAGTCATCATCATCAGCATCTGTTTCAGCCTTTCATCAGCTGCATGACACCCAAGAAAAGCAACATCTCATATCATTTCTTTGAGCCTGAGCTGGTTGGCATCAGGAGGATCCAGGCCCTTATTACTCCATACCATATACCACTATTCAGAGAACATTATGGAGGCATCCTTGATGTGGTTATGGATTTGGACCCTTCTCAGAGGAGCTTGATTCACACTTGTCTACAGTTCTATGATCCTCCTCTGAGGTGTTTCACCTTCCAGAATTTTCAGTTGGGACCCTTGTTGGAAGAGTATTCATCACTGATTGGTGTACCTATCAGGGGTGGTGTCCCCTTCAACCCTGAGATGGCTTTTCCCAGTAATGAAGAAGTGGCGAAGGCACTGTATTTGGAACCTATACTGATTGAGCAGAGCATGACAACCAAGGCTGGAATCTCTGGTCTACACTTGGACTTCTTGACTTCTCAGGCTATCCTGAAGGCCTCCTTGGGAGAATGGAAGGCAGTCTGTGCATTATTAGCCCTCAGCATATATGGGGTTATATTATTTGCAGATGAGCCTAAGTTTATTAGCAAGAATGCCATTCACCTTTTCATTCTGAGGAACCCAGTGCCCACTTTACTGGGAGATTTCTACTACTCTGTTCACCAAAGGAATGAAAAGCAGAGAGGAAGATTGGTGAGATGCTGTGCTCCCCTGTTCCATACCTGGCTGCTCAAACACTTGCCCAAGACTGATGCATTCTTGAATCCTCACCAACAAAAGAATTGGGCTAGAAGACTCATTGCTTTGACCTCAGATGACATCAGGTGGTGCACTCAGAGCACCAAGGGCAGGGACATCATTGCTAGTTGTGGGCAGTTCCCCAATGTACCCCTGATAGGAGTGAAGGGTTGCATCAACTACAACCCTCTGTTGTTCAAAAGACAATTGGGCTATGCATTGGTCCACCCTCCCAGAACACAAGACTTGGCTAAAACCCTTTATTGTGAAATTAAGCCTAATCTAGCTATTGTCAGGCAAGCATCCTGGGCTTGGGACAATGTCCAGACCAAAGGGATGGCCATTCTCGGGAGATGCAACAATGTGGCCTCAGCTCAGTACTATGTGTGGTCTCATACCAGGGCACAAATTTCTGGGATGCCCTTCACCATTGAGGATGCACCTAGACCCTCCACAGCACCACCTCCTGCTACTGTCAGCTTAGAGGAGTTTGAGAAACTGAAAGAGAGGAATGAGAATCTGACTCAGGCTCTACAGAAGACCCTCTGGGAGAGGAGTGATGGTCGTCTGGACATCGAAAGGTTAGAAAAGCTAAAGGTGGAGCATCTAGCCAAGATTGAGAAGTCAGAAGACTACATCAAGAAGTCAAGGGCTGGAGAGCAGATTTTGAAGAATGCCTGTAAGGAGGCTCAGTTTCAGAAGGCCAGGACTGATTTGTATCTGAAAGAGAGTCAAGCAAGGTGGGTCAGGATCACTGAAGCTCGCACTCAGGAGGATAAGAGGACTCAGGACAAGATTGAACAGTTGGAGGCCAGTGCAAAAGAGCAACAGGAAGCCCTGCTAGCAGCCCAGAAAGAGATCTCAGAGTTGAAGATTAGGGCTGGTGTGAAGAGGTCAAAGGACCAAGGCAGACACAAGAAGCTAACTGCAGCTATTGCCACCAGAAATCTTCTCATCAGGAACCTCACAGAGCGTCCGGCTGACCCGGTAACTGAAGCACTTCTAAAAGAAGTTCAGGAGGATGAGTTTGGTCTTGGTGTCTGACTTTTTCTTGTTGTTGCTTTCATTTCATTGTACTTTTCTTTCTTATGTTGTATTTTGATCCCTTAGGGGCATGTATTGTAAAAAGCAAACTATGTATCATTCACTTTTCTGTAATATATTCATTAGTTTGTTTCATTTGAATCTCTCTCTCCTAAGCAACATCAGAAAGCATCTTCCTCGGGGTCTGGAAAGGTCAAAACCAAGTGCCAAGCCGGATACCTTGGAGACAAATAAGCATACTGCATTGCATACTAACCTTTTGTTTTGTTTTGTAGGTTTTTGTTTTGTTTGTTACTAACTCTGTTGTGATTCAGGAACTATTGCTCGCCGTCGGGTGTTCCCACTCAACCGTCCGCACAGATATCCTACCCGCAACAACTTTCTGGGTATACAGATGGACCAGGTACAACAGGACCTTACAGAGGTCAGGACTCAAATGGCCAATGAGAGACTGGAAATGAGAAATCAGATGACCCAGTTTATGGAGGTGATGAATGGATTGGCACAGAGCCAAGAAAGATTAAGGGCCTTGGTAGAAAGGCAGACTCAGGAAGACCCCCATCTAGGGACTGGTGGAACAGGCAACAATGAGAGGGTTCAGCCTCATGTCAACCCACCTGTGTATGGCCCTCATCTTCACCCAGAGATCAACATCCCTGCTAATGTGCAAGGGAATGCTACTACAGGCAGAGTACTACAAGAAGACCCCCAAAAAGATCAGTTCACTGTAATGGGAGCAGGGGATGAAGCCTATGACAGAAGGCTAGATGAAATTGCTGAGAAATTAAGGTCTCTAGAGTCTCAAAATTCTCTGGGCTTTGATGTCATGGACATGGTCTTAGTGGACGGGGTAAGGATTCCCCACAAGTTTAAACCTCCGTGCTTTGAGAAGTACAACGGAACCTCCTGTCCACGAACCCACTTGCAATCCTTTCTGGGGAGGCTGAAGGCATACACCATGGATGAAAAACTGTGGATGTTTTATTTCGAAGACAGTTTAACAGGAGCTTCAAGGGAATGGTACTCTCATTTGACCAGAGCAACCATCAGATGCTGGAAGGACCTGGCTGAAGCCTTCATTAGACAATACCAGTACAACCTGGATATGGCTCCCAACAGGACCCTCTTGATGGGAATGTCTCAGTCATCCAGAGAAAGCTTCCGGGAGTACGCCCAGAGGTGGAGACAGCTTGCTGCTGCTGTCCAACCACCCATGTCGGAAAGGGAAATGGCCGACATGTTTATGAACACCATTCAAGGGACATACATTGATAGGCTAGCTGCCTTTTCTTCCACCAGCTTCGCGGATGTAGTCATAGCTGAAGAAAGAATTGAGAGCCTACTAAAGATGGGTAAGATTTCCGACAATGGAGCGAGCTCGTCCAGCAACCCCAGAAAGCCTTTTGTGGGCCCAAGAAGAACTGGTGAGACTAATGCTATCCATACCAGCAGGGGCAGACCCCAGTATGTTCATAGGTCAGTGGCAGCTGTCACCATTCCCGCTCCAGTTCATCCACAACCGGCATACCAACCACAGCAACAACCTCACTACCAGCAACAAGCTCAGTATCCACCTCAAAGAAATTATAACAACAACAACACCAGCAACAACAATCAACAAAGACCGTATCAACAAAGACCATCTCAGGCCAATAGGGTGATTGATCCGATCCCTATGCCTTATGCCACATTACTGCCACAACTCCTGAAACTCAACCTGGTTGAGCTAAGGACATTGGCACCTCCAGATCCTGCCAGTCTGCCCAGAAATTATGACGCCAGCGCCAGATGTGCTTTTCATTCCAACGTACTTGGCCACAGTACAGAGAAGTGCAGAGCTTTGCACATGAAAGTACAGGACCTAGTGGATTACAAAGCTCTAAAATTTGCACCCCCGCCAAATGTCAGTAACAACCCTATGCCCAACCACGGAGGACCCAGAATTAATGCAATTGAGGAAGACAAGCCGTCTTTCTTGATAACCAGTGTGGGGCAGATTCGGACACCCCTGGTAGAGATTAAAGCTCAACTCCTTGAATGTCAAATATTCCCCGGGTGTGAGCTAGGGTGCGGTTATTGCAACATTTCAGTAAATGGGTGTGATAACCTGAGAAGCAGCATAGATGGTCTCATTCAGAGTGGCTTACTTCAAATCACAACATCAATACCCACAAATCCAGCAATCTCCTTAACAACAATTCCCGAGTCTTCTACAACTGCAACAACAATTGTTCCAAACAACTCTTCAATCTCATCAACAAATGCTTCATCTGTCACTTCAACGGACCAAATATCAACAACCATCCCTTCTACAACTTCAACATCCATCCAGTCAACAGTGTCTCCTACAACATCAACAGCAAATAATGAAAGTGTCTCAACGGTTACAATATATTATGATCCTGCAAATGATTCTGCCTACAACTCACAAAATGCCACTCCTATCAGAGCACCAGTCACAATATACTATGATCCACATACTATCATGGTCCCTTCTGCAGCTGCTATCAGTCCAGTCACTATCACAGTGCCTGGGCCAGTTCCTTACAAAAGCAATAATGCCATCCCTTGGCATTACGGCTCAGATCTATACTGCGAAGGGCAGAAAATCACTCTGGAATCATCAACTTCTTCACCACAAATAGGCAATGTGGGGGGAGGCGGAGGCTTCACTCGAAGCGGACGTCTCTTCGCCCCGCAAATTCCAAGACCCATTGCTGAAGCAGAAGCTGCTGCCAAGGCAAAAGGGAAGAGCATGGTGCAAGAAGAACAAGTTGCTAAAGAAGCTTTAAAAACCCCTTTTGATCAAGAGGTTGATGAATTCATGAGAATCATCAAGAAAAGTGATTACAAGATAGTGGACCAGCTTCACCAGACACCTTCCAAGATCTCCATTTTATCATTGCTAATGTGCTCTGAGGCTCACCGGAACGCACTATTAAAAGTCTTGCACGCAGCTTATGTGCCAGAGGAGATTACCGTCAATCAGTTAGAGGCTGTGGTTGGAAATGTCAACGCTAGTCATGGACTAGGATTTACCAACACTGATTTGACAACGGAAGGCCGCAATCACAACAAGGCTTTGCACATTACCTTGGAGTGTAAGGGTGCAGTTCTTTCTCATGTATTGGTGGACACAGGGTCATCCCTCAATGTCCTACCTAAGAAAGCCCTTGTGAAGCTGGAGTATGAAGGATTGGCATTACGCCCCAGCAACTTGGTAGTGAGAGCCTTTGACGGTTCTAAGAGATCGGTTCTGGGAGAAATTGAGTTGCCTATAATGATTGGCCCACAAACTTTCAAAACGACCTTCTTCGTGATGGATATACAGCCTGCCTACAGCTGTTTATTGGGTAGACCATGGATACACGCCGCTGGCGCCGTGACATCAACCCTTCACCAGAAGTTAAAATTCGAGTGGGAGGGCCAAGTTGTTACTATTTGTGGAGAGGAAGATATCTTTGTTAGCCATCTGGCTACATACAAATACATTGAGATGGATGGGGAGATCCACAAAACTATGAGTCAAGGGTTTGAGGCCTTGAACATAAATGAAGCATCCGCTGTACCTGGAACCTCAATGACATCTTATCAGCAAGCCCGGATGATTGTTGAAGAAGGGACTGCCCAAGGCTGGGGCAAGTTGCTGCCTGTAGAGAAGAAGGAGGATAGATTTGGGTTGGGTTACAAACCAACTCAACAAGATCAAGCAGAGGCTGCTAAGAAGCCCAATTTTGTCAGTGGGGGATGCTCACCCCAGATGCCGTGAACAACTTGGAAGACGAGGATGAAAGCGACCGCAACCTGGAGAGTTGGATACGTCCAAGGATCCCGGGGAGCAGTATCTCAAACTGGTCTTCCCAGGAAATTATAAGGGTTACTCCTGCAGAGTAATTATTATTTCCTGTATTTTTAAAGCATGCATCAAGTCTTGCATCTTGCCCAAGATGACAAGACTCATTTTGTAATCGGGCCATCTGTAATTTTGTGCAAATAGATCAATCAATGATAATCAGACATCTTTTGCAAATGAGTCTTTTTCTTTTCTGCTCACTGTTTTTCCATTTTTCTTTTTGTACAAAAAATAAATGGCAGTGTTTTCAAAATGACAACTTTATTTCACTTTTCTAAACAAGATCTAAAATCAATCACTAAAATGAACAAACTGAACCCTTGCAGAGAGTGCCTTCCAGACCGCACCGACAACAGCACGGCTATGACTCTGTATGACTTTGACAATCCAATCAATCAAGCTGATGAAGGGGTTGAAGAAGATTATGAGCTTCCTGAAGAGCTATCCAGGTTGTTAAGGCAAGAGGAGAAGGTTATCACTCCTCATCAGGAGGAGGTCGAAACGATTAATCTTGGTATGGACGAAGATGTGAAAGAGGTTAAGATCGGGGCCTGCTTACAAGACTCAGTGAAAGAACAATTGATTGACCTGATTCGTGAATATGTGGATGTGTTTGCTTGGTCTTATCAGGATATGCCAGGGTTGGACACCGATATTGTTATGCACAAGCTGCCTTTAAGAGAGGATTGCCCACCGGTTAAACAGAAACTGCGCCGTACTCGCCCAGATATGGCAATGAAGATCAAGGAAGAGGTACAAAAGCAGTGGGACGCCGGGTTCCTTGATGTGACTAGCTATCCGCCGTGGGTTGCTAATATTGTACCTGTGCCTAAGAAGGACGGCAAGGTGAGGATGTGTGTGGATTACCGGGATCTGAACAGAGCCAGCCCGAAAGATGATTTCCCTTTACCTCACATTGATGTATTGGTTGATAATACGGCTCAGTTCTCGGTGTTCTCCTTCATGGACGGATTTTCAGGATACAATCAGATCAAAATGTCACCTGAAGACATGGAGAAGACAACTTTCATCACACCCTGGGGCACATTTTGTTACAAGGTGATGCCATTCGGACTGAAGAATGCTGGTGCAACATATCAACGGGCTATGGTAACATTATTCCACGACATGATCCATAAAGAAATTGAATGTTATGTGGATGACATGATTGCCAAGTCCCTCACAGAAGAAGACCACCTTGTAAATCTATTGAAGTTATTCAAGCGTCTGAGGAAGTACCAACTGAAATTGAACCCCAACAAGTGCACATTCGGGGTGTGATCCGGTAAGTTGCTGGGATTCATTGTAAGTGAGAAAGGGATTGAAGTTGACCCTGATAAAGTCAAAGCCATTCAAGAAATGCATGCACCGAAGACTGAGAAAGAAGTTCGGGGGTTTCTAGGTAGATTGAACTATATTTCACGGTTCATATCTCACCTTACAGCAACCTGCGAACCCTTGTTCAAACTGCTAAGAAAAGAGCAGACGGTCAGGTGGAATGAAGACTGCCAGAAGGCTTTTGACAAGATCAAGGAATACTTACAAGAGCCTCCAATCCTTATGCCTCCAGTGGAAGGAAGACCTCTAATCATGTACTTAACAGTATTAGAAGAGTCAATGGGGTGTGTGTTGGGCCAGCATGACGAGTCTGGTCGAAAAGAGTATGCAATATACTACCTAAGCAAAAAGTTTACCGACTGTGAACAGCGTTATTCACTGCTCGAGAAAACTTGATGTGCTTTAGCGTGGGCTGCTCGCCGACTGAGACAGTATATGTTGACCCACACTACTTTGTTGATCTCGAAGATGGACCCAGTTAAGTACATTTTTGAGAAGCCAGCACTTACCGGACGGGTTGCAAGATGGCAAATGATCCTCACAGAATATGACATCTAGTACACATCTCAGAAAGCCATCAAGGGCAGTGTATTGTCTGAATATCTTGCTGAGCAACCCATTGATGATTACCAGCCTATGAGATTTGACTTCCCTGATGAAGACATCATGTTCATAAAAGAAAAAGACCATGAAGAGCCTGTTCACACTGAAGGGCCTGACCCAGAGGAGGAATGGACTATGATGTTTGATGGGGCTGTTAATATGAATGGTCGGGGTGTTGGTGCAGTACTCATTACACTTAAAGGAGTTCACATGCCTTTCTCGGCGAAGCTCACCTTCAACTGCACTAACAACGAAGCTGAATACGAAGCTTGCATTATAGGTCTTGAGGAAGCCATTGACCTCAGGATCAAGACATTGACTGTATTCGGAGATTCAGCTCTGGTAGTTAATCAGACCAACGGCAAATGGTACACACACCAGGATCATCTGATACCTTACAGGGATTATACAAGGAGGTTATTGACTTTCTTTACGACAGTCAAGCTTGAGTATATCCCTCGGGACGAGAATCAGTTTGCAGATGCTCTGGCTACCATTTCATCCATGATCAAAGTTCAAGCTGCCAACTTTGTACCTCAAATTTTAGTGTCCAGACTTGACAGACCAGCATATGTGTTCGCAGCAGATGTCGTCAAAGATGATAAGCCTTGGTTCCATGACATTAAGTGCTTCTTGGAGGATCAAACATACCCACCTGGGGCATCTTCCAATGATAAGAAGACTTTGAGAAGGCTTGCTGGTAGTTTCTTTCTGAACACTGACGGTTCCCTGTACAAGAGAAACTTTGATATGGTACTCCTCAGATGCGTTGATAGAACAGAAGCAGACTTGTTGATGCACGAGGTGCACGAAGGATCCTTTGGTACCCATGCAGGAGGGCATGCCATGGCTAAAAAGTTGCTAAGATCAGGTTATTACTGGATCACAATGGACGCCGACTGTTGTGCCTACGCCAGAAAATGCCATAAATGCTAGATTTATGCGGATAAGGTGCATGTGCCTCCCAATCTTTTGAATGTGATGTCTTCACCCTGGCCCTTTGCTATGTGGGGCATTGATATGATTGGCAAGATTGAGCCAACTGCTTCGAATGGCCACAGATTCATCTTGGTTGCCATTGACTATTTCACCAAGTGGTTCGAAGCAGCTTCATATGCAAACGTTACAAGGCAAGTGGTAGCCAGATTTCTGAAGAGAGATATCATCTGTCGGTACAGAGTCCCCGAGCGAATCATTACTGACAATGGTTCCAACTTAAACAATAAAATGATGGCAGAACTATGTCGGGACTTCAAGATTCAACATCACAATTCTTCTCCTTACAGGCCAAAGATGAATGGCGCTGTTGAGGCAGCTAGTAAGAATATCAAGAAGATTGTACAGAAGATGGTAGTCACCTATAAAGACTGGCATGAAATGTTACCGTTTGCCTTGCATGGGTACCGTACATCAATCAGAACATCCACTGGGGAAACACCGTATCAGCTTGTGTATGGTATGGAGGCAGTCCTACCTGTTGAAGTTGAATTACCCTCCCTACGGGTACTGATGGATGTTAAGCTGAACGAAGCAGAGTGGGTCCGATCCCGATACGAACAACTAAGTCAAATTGAAGAGAAAAGACTGGCTGCAATCTGTCATGGGCAGTTGTATCAGAAAAGAATGAAGAGAGCCTTCGATCAGAAAGTCAGGCACCGAGAGTACCAAGTAGGAGATCTTGTGCTGAAAAGACTCCTCCCTCCTCATACAGACCACAGGGGAAAGTGGACTCCGAACTATGAAGGACCATTCGTAGTAAAGAAAGTTTTCTCGGGTGGAACTCTGATGCTCAGCACTATGGATGGTGAAGACTTCCCGTCCCCTGTGAATTCAGATGCAGTTAAAAAATACTTCGCATAAAATGACCCGCTGGACACAAAAACAGAATGTAAGTCCAGGCAAAAATAGGGCATCCCGGCGAGTCAAAAACAGAATAAAAGACTCGGGCAAAAATAAGGGAAAATAAACAAGAAATGTACACCCGCAGAGTTGAAAAGCCGCATTGGACAACTCAGGCAAAAATGGGTATCCCGATGGATTGAAAACCCGAAAGGGCGGTCCATGCAAAATAAGGGAATAAGCGAACAACTGCATTCTGAATTCGTCTTTATCACCTACAACTTGGTAAACCTCGAAAGGATCAAGCTTCTATCAGAATCAGCCTTCTTCAGAAAGCAAAACGAGAATAACGTCAAATGTCATACGAGTCATAACAAAAGGGAAGCTCCTTGAAGCGTCGTCAACATTGCCAGCATTTTGTTTCTCAATTTGTAACAATCTCCTCATTTTAGGGGATATGTTCCTTTGACTGTATCTTGCCAATTCAGGGCATATGAATTAAATAAAATCAGATTTTCAGTCATGTCTCATCTCGTACATTTTATTTTCATTTGCAAAATGTCTGATGTCTTTAGAGGTACTGATTGCGTAAACACAGATGTTTTCCTTCTAAAGAATGCGTGCTTGCAGGAAATATACTTACTCCCGGGAATGTCCGAACTCTCATGATGGGATCCAGTAAGGGATACCTCGGGATTACTTGTGCGTCCCTCTGTCTTTGCAGGATTGCAGGTATTCAAAAGTGCAACATGGGGCATGTAAGCTTCATCCCAGCAAGCTGGAAAATCAACACTCAGTCTTAGCACCCAAAGTGTTTTCTCCACAGCTGAGTTGCCACTTGTTATTTCTCCCCAGCCGAGGTGCCAATCATTCCTCCTTCTTAGCCAAGTACAAAAGCCAGGTAAACACTTCCCCACAGAGCTTCAGCCTCTATCCAGAAGAGCAACGCATGAAGGAATCACAACTGAGTGACGAAAGCTTCTACAAACCCCAGCTGGGTCCCTTATTACCAGGATGGGTCTATCAGTGACCTATTCCCCCAAGCAGATACATCTTGTCAGATCTACCAATGATCTCATCCCCAGCTGGGATGCCCATTTCAAACAGATCAACCGGAAATCTTCACAGCAACGGGATCCGAATCCCGAATTTTTATCCTTGCATAATCATAGCATTCACATCATATTCACCCCACAAAGCGTAGCATTCCGTCTAATACGGAGCATTACGGCAAAAATCAAACATATTGCATAATCATAAGCCATGATCCGAATCAAACACTTGTGAATATTGGCAATCCATCAACAATATACAGAATGCTCCCCAGATTCCCCAACAGAGAGCTAAAGCTAAAGCAGTTGCCTTACATTCACAAACATCAGTATATACTCCTTGTGGCACTTGTCCGTGTCATATCCCCAGTAGAAGACCAAAGCGTCCTCTTTGCACTCACAGATACATATATATATACAATTCCTCGACACCCGTCCGTGTCATCTCCCCAGCACAGTTGCCTAAACTTTTTTTTGCAAAGCATATACTTGTTTATAATATACCTCTTGACACTCGTCCGTGTCACTCTCTCCAGCAGGTTAAACACTCATCCATACTTATTTCTCAGATACTCGTCTGTATCTTATGTACACCACTTATTATCATCTCAGATTCGACACTAGTCCTTGTTCTTTGTTAACCAGTTGGTACTTGTCCGTACCAACATCTCAGAACATGCGTCAAGCGTTTGTTTCTACCTGATACTCGTCCGTATCATAGTCATAAGGATGCTCGTCCGCATCTTTAATCCATACACTGTGTCAAACGCTCTTGTCTTCTTGAATATAGACACTCGTCTGTGTCTACTATTCCCCAGAAGAGTCCCCTCAGATTCAACACTCATCCGTGTTCTCTGTTAACCAGTTGATACTCGTCCGTATCATCACCTCTGAACACGTGTCAGTATTTGTTTCTACTCGATACTCGTCCGTATCGTAGTCTTAAGGATGCTCGTCCGCATCTTTAACCTATACACAACGTCAAAACACTTATACCTTTTATTACCTGGATATAAACGCTCGTCCGTGTTTACTATTCCCCAGTAGATCGCCAGCAAAGCAAAATTTCTTTTGTTATCTGACATTCGTCCTATGTCATGATAAGCCTTGAGAGCAGCCGTCCCCTGCTAGGTGATCGTCCTTCACCTCTTGATGATCGTCCTTCATCATGCTCATCCGATGGCCGTCCCCATCGTTGACCTTTTCTATCCGACATTCGTCCTATGTCGTGATATTTAGCAGCCGTCCCCTGCTAGGTGATCGTCCTTCACCTTTTGATGATCGTCCTTCATCATTTTATCCGATGGCCGTCCCTATCGTTGATCTTGTTATCTGACATTCGTCCTATGTCATGATAAACCTTGAGAGCAGCCGTCCCCTGCTAGGTGATCGTCCTTCACCTCTTGATGATCGTCCTTCGTCATGCTCGTCCGATGGCCGTCCCCATCGTTGACCTTTTATCCGGCATTCGTCCTATGTCGCGATATTTTCGGCAGCCGTACCCTGCCAGGTGATCGTCCTTCACCTTTGATGACCGTCCCTCATCATTATTTCATTTATTCTTTAACCCGATGGTCGTCCCCGTCGTGGTCCCTTTTCCTTTTCCTGATGATCGTCCTTCATCAGTTTTGCCCGATGGTCGTCCCCATCGTTGTTTACATTACTTTATGAACTTGGTGGCCGTCCCCATCATTTTTCATTAATCCCCAGAGAATCTTATAGCTTTATTTGATGGCCGTCCCCATCATAATCCCTTTTATCCCCAGCATGTCGGCCGTCCCCGTCATTGCTTTATTTCCCGCACCTTTCCCAGCGTGTCGGCCGTCCCCTTCATTGCTCTTTCCCCAGCAGTCGTCCTCTGCTCGACGGTCGTCCTCCGTCGCCCATACTTTACAATATACTTTATTTCCTTTTAAAATCTATATCCCTTTTCTTCTTCATTCTGTGAGTGCAAATTTTGGACTATCTTTGGTATTCAACAACAAGTTATCTTGTTTGCCTGTTAAGCCGTCGCTTACATCCTACCCAGCTAACTCATGTTTGAATAGGGGCAGCTGTAAACACCCCAAATTTGCCCTCACCCATTCACACCATGGCTTGTGATCATTTCATATGCATAAACTCAATCATATCATCTCATATCACATTTTTGCTTCACTGCATTGGTTCAAAGTCATCTGCATCTAGGGTTTGTGATCTGGGCAATCCAAGAGCTTCCTGAGCCACTCCAAAGGTCATCAATCACTTCAAAGGGGTCCATGTATGTTCAAACATCATATTATATCCTCTCAAAGTCAAGAATGTCAAAGAATCACAAGAACTGAAAATGGCATGGAAGCAGAGCCAGGTTTGACTGCACAGATGACCTAGAATTAGGGTTTTGGTTTCAAAGGACATAACTCCAAATTTTTTGGTAATTCTTGTTTCTATTGGTCTCTATATGGTATAGGGAGCATGCATATCAATCTCCATGAAGAAATTCAATGGGGAAGTCATCTGATCAAGGGTTGACTTTCTAAGCAAGATAGTGTAAAATCAGGGCATCTGAGGCCCCCAATGACCCAACCAAAGGGTGTTCTTCATCATTTTGATTGTGTATGATCTTTATTTTATCATAGAAGATGTTATAAGTTCACAAAATTGGAGAATTTCAAGTCATTTGCAAAGTTGACTTTTTGGGAAAGTTGACTTTTAATGAAATTGCCATTTTGGGAAACTTTTTCAACCTTTACTTTTTGATTCAAAAACGCTTCAAATGGAAAAACTTTGGTCATGAAAGTTGTAGAATGGATCATTCCCTTTTCAAAAAGTAAAAGAACATGACCTAATTCATTTTGGATCAAAAGTTATGGCTTGTCAAAGTTGGCTAAAATCACAAAATTTTGATGTTTTCCACCAAAGAGACATTTTGCAAAAAGGTTTGATCAAGTGTTCTAAAGGCCTCAAATGTGTATCATTTCTTCACAACATGATCATGTGACATCTAAAATTCAGAATAGGCCAAGGGATCACTCATCTTCATGACTTATGGAGCAAGAATTCTCAAAGGAAACAAAAGTGAAGCAAGTTGCAAAAACTCATTAAAGTGTGAATCCACTTGCTTGCTGACTTCACAATCAATCCTATGGCTCTCCACACATCTTGCTGCGCAGGACACCCCATTTGTCCTTGGCTAGCTAGTAGCCCAATCCTCTCTTACACAAATTTGACATTTTGGCAACTTGAGCCATACCAATCACAAAAGCACACATCAACTCATCTGACCAATCCCATTTGTTTATACAAACCAAAAGCAAGCCAAAGCACATAACACACAAGCCTGAAAGCACCAAGAACACAGCTCTCTCATTTTCACCCCATTTTGCAAAAGCTTTCGAAACACTCTCCACAAGCTACAAACACACAAACCAACTTCACAAATCAACTCAGCATACTTCACTGGTCACAAACCACCCATCACCATAGCCTGAAAGTCCCTAAAACAAAAACACGATCACCACCCTCCCTTGAACAGAACTTCTTCCATCTCACAAACCAGCCATCCTCAAAGCTTTCTAAGCCTCATTTCATCATCAGAGGGTTCAAAGGAGTGGACTTGCAGCAAAGGAAAGGCCAGAAAGCTCAGGACCAGGAGTTTCCATCTCAGGTAGCCATCTCAAACTTTTTTCCAGAAACTCCATTTTAAGTTCTTAAATGCTTCTATGTACTCCCCTGATCATATGGATATGATTATTTTTGAAAATGGTTGAGAAACCAGGATGTATGAATGCTCTGAAACTTTTTTGCCCTAGAAATGTTTTGCTTCGATTT
Source organism: Lathyrus aphaca (assembly GCA_963966055.1). Lineage (NCBI taxonomy): Eukaryota > Viridiplantae > Streptophyta > Magnoliopsida > Fabales > Fabaceae > Lathyrus > Lathyrus aphaca. The sequence goes on along the minus strand of OZ014523.1, from coordinate 201,671,609 downwards.
GTCTGATTAATGCATGAAAAATGGTTTTTGTTTGGGGGTTTTGATTTAGTTTGGAATGGGGTTTGATTCTGGGCAATTAGATTTCATTTTCATGAAGTTTTGAGGGATTTAGCAACTTTCAGGTGAGGGTCTTGCCGGAGAAGACGACCGGAAGTCTTCTCCGGCCACCTGAAAGTGATTAGGGTTTAATTTGTGTAATTAATGAAGTTTGAATGTGGAGCGTAGATGTTGCTGACTTAGTCAATTCCCGCGCGTGTTCAATGGTCCAGATCTTCCACTTAGCCCTAATCTCACTTAATTAAATTAATTAATCCATTTTAGTCAGTTTGAATCTCAGCCCTAGGATCACGCGCGCAGTCTTTCCCTCCATTCCAAGTTTAAATGATGACCATTGGATGCGCTGACTTTCATTTAAATTCAGTTTTATTTTCTTTTTATTTCATTTGTTTTGTTCAATTTATTTAAAATAGTAAAACATTTTGAAAAATTATGAAAATTTTTATACAACCTTTTATTAATTTTCAGAAACCAAAAACATTTTTATTTTTATTTTTTGCATTAAAAAATATTTTTAAATCATTTAAAAGTTTATTTTTAATTAATTAATGAGAATTAATTAATTGAAAATACTTTTAGGTATTTAAAAATCACAAAAAAATTCATGGAACATTTAAAATCATTTAGAAACATTGTCCAACCCTCAAACCAAATTTCTTTTTTGATCTTGATGTCTTTTGACAATTTTCCATGAAATTAATCTTATTTCAAAGCATTATTTTGATCCAATGTTCAAAAATTCATTTCTTCCTAGTCTTTAGGAGTTGGACTTTGATTCTTTTTGCATTGCCTCTTACATAGCATGTAGTTTATAGGATTAATTTGGCATGATTTGATCTTACATTTTCAATTTGTTTGACATTTTTCTTGACAAGGTACCTTAAAACCCTAGAAATCTTAAGAAATTCATAACCCTCACTTGGTTAAGAGTTAGAACCCCTCTTTTGGGCAGTGAGTTTGTATAGGTTTAGGGTTCCTTTGAATGCACTTTCAATTTTTTATCATGATGTTTGCTTCTGGTTTTGATTTTTGTTTTGTGCATTGATCATAAACCCTAATTTGGGCTTCCTTTTGCATTCATCTTGCATTTGCTTACATACCATGACTTGCCATGACATTCTATGCATCCATTTGATTCATAACACATCTTAAGACATATTAGAAGCATGTTTGATCATTGCATCTTTCATTTGCCATGTTGTATGTCATTTGCATTCCATAACTTTTCATGTATGTTCATGGTTCTAAGCATGCTTCATTTGCATCCATATGTTTGTATGATCATCCCCATGCCTTGCTTCATGTTTGCATCACCTCATAGCATCATTATCATCACACACATGCTTCTGGTTTTGGTTTGCATCATGCCATTTCATCTCATTTTGCATTGCATTGCATTCCCTTCACTAACTTTTCAGGTGGTAAGTTACTTTGAGAAGTGAATTTGCCTTCACTTCTCACAATCTCTTTTCATCTTTCTTATGCACCATTGCTGCATTTTTGTATGTGTTTGGATTGAGCTTGCTCATTCTTGTTCATCTCACTTTCTTTCTTCAAGCAACTTGACTTCTTAAGTGAAGCAAGTTGTTTTGCTTCTCTTTGTTCCTTTCATCTGTTTCTGCTTCCTGGTGGTTTCTCTGAAGATCTTTCTTGTAAACCTCACAAATCTTAGGAACAACCAAGCATGACAATAATTAGGGTTTTGATTAGTCCCCCACTTAGTTTTACCATTGTGTCTCATTGAGTCTTCTCTTCTCATCTCTTAATCAGGGACTAAACCCTAAAGGCTTTAAGGCTTTGTGATTAAGCTTATGCCTGCATCCTTCTATTAGGATGGAGTGTATAACTTTAATCCTAAGTGTTAAACCCTTAATGTGTTTAACTCCTTTAATCAATCCATCTAATAATCACTAAGACATCAAGCTTGTAACTTGGGCCTTGCATTAGGGTTCTAATTCTTCCTTAATTGGTTAAGAAGGACTAACCCTAGTGTTAATGGACAAGTCCCCCTCAAGTTGTCTTACAAATCATAAAATTCACTTCATTATCTTATCATTAACTAAAATCCATCTTAATAAAGGTTTTGTTTTGTCATAAGGTTAATCCCTAATCATGGATTAAGTTGAGGAGCTTTCCTCAGCTTAAACACTCTCATCTATTATCCTTCTATTAGGATGGTGTAATGAGTCTGTTTAATCCCTGATTATGGCTTAATCTCATTACTTAACACTAAACAAAAACACCAAAAAACATCTAATTAATCACAAGTAGGTTAATGATCTTAATCCTGCATCAAAGGTGATTAAGTGTGAGAAGCTGACTTCACACTTAAGGTATTCTCATTACCCCTAATCAGAGGGAAGATGTGATGAGTTTACTAAATCCATTGGTTTAGGCTTAAGCTCATTAACTTATGACAAACTTTCAAAAGCAATAAAAGACTGAAAACTCAAAAAAACAAACAATAATCGTCTCCTTCGGGATTATTTTCTCATCTCATTCACTCATAAACGAGAACTTGCTTCTTCCGTCAAATGCAAGACAGTTCGCATCTGAGCCAGACAGGTCATACACTTGAGCATAGACAAGTAAGCAGTTCACAAGTCAATTCATCTTTCAGTCTCTTTGAGTCGAACTACGGTGTTCTGACTTCCTCATTGCACGAGAGGATACGTAGGCATAACTTAACAATTATCGAACAAAAGTCTCTGTATATTCCCCCACTTTCCAGCATTATTCTTTTAGCCTCATGATCCTGAGCATTTCACTCTTGTTCTTACACTGACACTTCTCTTATACACTCCACTTCTTTTACACTGACACCTGTACATCCTTTTCCAGCTCTTTGATACACAAATTGCACTGACACCACCCCTTTAAAACACAAATATTTTGAGCGTGGATCCCATCGAGTACGGCGGAAAATCTGGGTGCTAATACCTTCCCAGGTTGTAACCAACCCCCTTTCTCAGTCTCTCTGGTTCGCAACCGTCTTGTCCATATCTTTCTAGGTCTATGCAGCATTGCCTTTCCTCCGGGATAAAAATGCCTAGCTGGCGACTCTTTTCTTTTCCTGTGAGTTCACTCCTGTGTGTTCTCACATCCCCTTTTCGCCGACCGTTCGCGTCTGTACCTCATTTGAGCCCAGTCTCATCTTTTGGGAGCGACAGCTTGGCGACTCTGCTGGGGACCCTTATACTGTAACCAGGGCTTCTGGTTCTTTTTGTGGGTTCCTCCTAGCGCTTATTTGATTTGTGTTTACTGGGGTGTTATGTGCTATTTGTGCTTGTATACTTATTTTGTTTTTTTGCTTTATGTACAGTTGTTTTACTGCTTTCTTTACAGCTTTACATATATCATACTGTCATACTGTTTTGGCTGGATCTGGTTTTGTTGCTTTTGTGGGTGGGGTTCTATTGAGAGTTGAGGTCCTATACCTGGGACCTGAGTGACACCTAGGCTATAGTGGTTCATGTTCTTTCCCATTCCATTTCGGTCTGGTGCGGGAATATGAAACACGGTTCAGATATGGGTTTCTTCTTGAGAACTCTGTGCTACAGATTTCCTGTAGTGCTAGGGCTATCTGGGAAGCCTGCTAAGTCTGGATGACCTTTAGTATTGACCTTCGGAAACTGAGGAGAATTAGAGGAGGATCTTTTATGGTTATTGTAAACACTGTAGCTCCGGGTTAGAAGTGTTTACACTTCTCATAACTGATCCAAGTTTGAGGATCTTTGTTTTAGAATACCACCTGTGAGGGGGTTGGGCTGTTTATAGGTTTGCAGGTACCCTTGACCTCAGCATACCCTGTTACTTTGTTTTGATTAAGAGTACTCTATTTTGGGACAGTTCTTGTGATTTTAACCCAGGACATGTGACTCTTTATTTGAGTCCCCCACCTTGGTTACTGGACTTATGAACCTCCATCTGGATTTCTTGAAACATACATGGACTTATATCAAGCAGCAATCAGATCCAGCTTGATCACAAACCCTTGCATACCATTTGCATACATCATCATTGCATCATTTAACATTTGCTTATTTGTTTTTCAGGGTATCTTCATCATATATTTTGGCTTGGTTTTGACCCCTTTATCTGATTAGACCCCTTTTTCAGGGTATCTTCAGTCACCTGCATCATCAGTATTAGCCTGTCAGTGGCCCATCTCCTAGTATCAGTCATCATCATCAGCATCTGTTTCAGCCTTTCATCAGCTGCATGACACCCAAGAAAAGCAACATCTCATATCATTTCTTTGAGCCTGAGCTGGTTGGCATCAGGAGGATCCAGGCCCTTATTACTCCATACCATATACCACTATTCAGAGAACATTATGGAGGCATCCTTGATGTGGTTATGGATTTGGACCCTTCTCAGAGGAGCTTGATTCACACTTGTCTACAGTTCTATGATCCTCCTCTGAGGTGTTTCACCTTCCAGAATTTTCAGTTGGGACCCTTGTTGGAAGAGTATTCATCACTGATTGGTGTACCTATCAGGGGTGGTGTCCCCTTCAACCCTGAGATGGCTTTTCCCAGTAATGAAGAAGTGGCGAAGGCACTGTATTTGGAACCTATACTGATTGAGCAGAGCATGACAACCAAGGCTGGAATCTTTGGTCTACACTTGGACTTCTTGACTTCTCAGGCTATCCTGAAGGCCTCCTTGGGAGAATGGAAGGCAGTCTGTGCATTATTAGCCCTCAGCATATATGGGGTTATATTATTTGCAGATGAGCCTAAGTTTATTAGCAAGAATGCCATTCACCTTTTCATTCTGAGGAACCCAGTGCCCACTTTACTGGGAGATTTCTACTACTCTGTTCACCAAAGGAATGAAAAGCAGAGAGGAAGATTGGTGAGATGCTGTGCTCCCCTGTTCCATACCTGGCTGCTCAAACACTTGCCCAAGACTGATGCATTCTTGAATCCTCACCAACAAAAGAATTGGGCTAGAAGACTCATTGCTTTGACCTCAGATGACATCAGGTGGTGCACTCAGAGCACCAAGGGCAGGGACATCATTGCTAGTTGTGGGCAGTTCCCCAATGTACCCCTGATAGGAGTGAAGGGTTGCATCAACTACAACCCTCTGTTGTTCAAAAGACAATTGGGCTATGCATTGGTCCACCCTCCCAGAACACAAGACTTGGCTAAAACCCTTTATTGTGAAATTAAGCCTAATCTAGCTATTGTCAGGCAAGCATCCTGGGCTTGGGACAATGTCCAGACCAAAGGGATGGCCATTCTCGGGAGATGCAACAATGTGGCCTCAGCTCAGTACTATGTGTGGTCTCATACCAGGGCACAAATTTCTGGGATGCCCTTCACCATTGAGGATGCACCTAGACCCTCCACAGCACCACCTCCTGCTACTGTCAGCTTAGAGGAGTTTGAGAAACTGAAAGAGAGGAATGAGAATCTGACTCAGGCTCTACAGAAGACCCTCTGGGAGAGGAGTGATGGTCGTCTGGACATCGAAAGGTTAGAAAAGCTAAAGGTGGAGCATCTAGCCAAGATTGAGAAGTCAGAAGACTACATCAAGAAGTCAAGGGCTGGAGAGCAGATTTTGAAGAATGCCTGTAAGGAGGCTCAGTTTCAGAAGGCCAGGACTGATTTGTATCTGAAAGAGAGTCAAGCAAGGTGGGTCAGGATCACTGAAGCTCGCACTCAGGAGGATAAGAGGACTCAGGACAAGATTGAACAGTTGGAGGCCAGTGCAAAAGAGCAACAGGAAGCCCTGCTAGCAGCCCAGAAAGAGATCTCAGAGTTGAAGATTAGGGCTGGTGTGAAGAGGTCAAAGGACCAAGGCAGACACAAGAAGCTAACTGCAGCTATTGCCACCAGAAATCTTCTCATCAGGAACCTCACAGAGCGTCCGGCTGACCCGGTAACTGAAGCACTTCTAAAAGAAGTTCAGGAGGATGAGTTTGGTCTTGGTGTCTGACTTTTTCTTGTTGTTGCTTTCATTTCATTGTACTTTTCTTTCTTATGTTGTATTTTGATCCCTTAGGGGCATGTATTGTAAAAAGCAAACTATGTATCATTCACTTTTCTGTAATATATTCATTAGTTTGTTTCATTTGAATCTCTCTCTCCTAAGCAACATCAGAAAGCATCTTCCTCGGGGTCTGGAAAGGTCAAAACCAAGTGCCAAGCCGGATACCTTGGAGACAAATAAGCATACTGCATTGCATACTAACCTTTTGTTTTGTTTTGTAGGTTTTTGTTTTGTTTGTTACTAACTCTGTTGTGATTCAGGAACTATTGCTCGCCGTCGGGTGTTCCCACTCAACCGTCCGCACAGATATCCTACCCGCAACAACTTTCTGGGTATACAGATGGACCAGGTACAACAGGACCTTACAGAGGTCAGGACTCAAATGGCCAATGAGAGACTGGAAATGAGAAATCAGATGACCCAGTTTATGGAGGTGATGAATGGATTGGCACAGAGCCAAGAAAGATTAAGGGCCTTGGTAGAAAGGCAGACTCAGGAAGACCCCCATCTAGGGACTGGTGGAACAGGCAACAATGAGAGGGTTCAGCCTCATGTCAACCCACCTGTGTATGGCCCTCATCTTCACCCAGAGATCAACATCCCTGCTAATGTGCAAGGGAATGCTACTACAGGCAGAGTACTACAAGAAGACCCCCAAAAAGATCAGTTCACTGTAATGGGAGCAGGGGATGAAGCCTATGACAGAAGGCTAGATGAAATTGCTGAGAAATTAAGGTCTCTAGAGTCTCAAAATTCTCTGGGCTTTGATGTCATGGACATGGTCTTAGTGGACGGGGTAAGGATTCCCCACAAGTTTAAACCTCCGTGCTTTGAGAAGTACAACGGAACCTCCTGTCCACGAACCCACTTGCAATCCTTTCTGGGGAGGCTGAAGGCATACACCATGGATGAAAAACTGTGGATGTTTTATTTCGAAGACAGTTTAACAGGAGCTTCAAGGGAATGGTACTCTCATTTGACCAGAGCAACCATCAGATGCTGGAAGGACCTGGCTGAAGCCTTCATTAGACAATACCAGTACAACCTGGATATGGCTCCCAACAGGACCCTCTTGATGGGAATGTCTCAGTCATCCAGAGAAAGCTTCCGGGAGTACGCCCAGAGGTGGAGACAGCTTGCTGCTGCTGTCCAACCACCCATGTCGGAAAGGGAAATGGCCGACATGTTTATGAACACCATTCAAGGGACATACATTGATAGGCTAGCTGCCTTTTCTTCCACCAGCTTCGCGGATGTAGTCATAGCTGAAGAAAGAATTGAGAGCCTACTAAAGATGGGTAAGATTTCCGACAATGGAGCGAGCTCGTCCAGCAACCCCAGAAAGCCTTTTGTGGGCCCAAGAAGAACTGGTGAGACTAATGCTATCCATACCAGCAGGGGCAGACCCCAGTATGTTCATAGGTCAGTGGCAGCTGTCACCATTCCCGCTCCAGTTCATCCACAACCGGCATACCAACCACAGCAACAACCTCACTACCAGCAACAAGCTCAGTATCCACCTCAAAGAAATTATAACAACAACAACACCAGCAACAACAATCAACAAAGACCGTATCAACAAAGACCATCTCAGGCCAATAGGGTGATTGATCCGATCCCTATGCCTTATGCCACATTACTGCCACAACTCCTGAAACTCAACCTGGTTGAGCTAAGGACATTGGCACCTCCAGATCCTGCCAGTCTGCCCAGAAATTATGACGCCAGCGCCAGATGTGCTTTTCATTCCAACGTACTTGGCCACAGTACAGAGAAGTGCAGAGCTTTGCACATGAAAGTACAGGACCTAGTGGATTACAAAGCTCTAAAATTTGCACCCCCGCCAAATGTCAGTAACAACCCTATGCCCAACCACGGAGGACCCAGAATTAATGCAATTGAGGAAGACAAGCCGTCTTTCTTGATAACCAGTGTGGGGCAGATTCGGACACCCCTGGTAGAGATTAAAGCTCAACTCCTTGAATGTCAAATATTCCCCGGGTGTGAGCTAGGGTGCGGTTATTGCAACATTTCAGTAAATGGGTGTGATAACCTGAGAAGCAGCATAGATGGTCTCATTCAGAGTGGCTTACTTCAAATCACAACATCAATACCCACAAATCCAGCAATCTCCTTAACAACAATTCCCGAGTCTTCTACAACTGCAACAACAATTGTTCCAAACAACTCTTCAATCTCATCAACAAATGCTTCATCTGTCACTTCAACGGACCAAATATCAACAACCATCCCTTCTACAACTTCAACATCCATCCAGTCAACAGTGTCTCCTACAACATCAACAGCAAATAATGAAAGTGTCTCAACGGTTACAATATATTATGATCCTGCAAATGATTCTGCCTACAACTCACAAAATGCCACTCCTATCAGAGCACCAGTCACAATATACTATGATCCACATACTATCATGGTCCCTTCTGCAGCTGCTATCAGTCCAGTCACTATCACAGTGCCTAGGCCAGTTCCTTACAAAAGCAATAATGCCATCCCTTGGCATTACGGCTCAGATCTATATTGCGAAGGGCAGAAAATAACTTTGGAATCATCAACTTCTTCACCACAAATAGGCAATGTGGGGGGAGGCGGAGGCTTCACTCGAAGCGGACGTCTCTTCGCCCCGCAAATTCCAAGACCCATTGCTGAAGCAGAAGCTGCTGCCAAGGCAAAAGGGAAGAGCATGGTGCAAGAAGAACAAGTTGCTAAAGAAGCTTTAAAAACCCCTTTTGATCAAGAGGTTGATGAATTCATGATAATCATCAAGAAAAGTGATTACAAGATAGTGGACCAGCTTCACCAGACACCTTCCAAGATCTCCATTTTATCATTGCTAATGTGCTCCGAGGCTCACCGGAACGCACTATTAAAAGTCTTGCACGCAGCTTATGTGCCAGAGGAGATTACCGTCAATCAGTTAGAGGTTGTGGTTGGAAATGTCAACGCTAGTCATGGACTAGGATTTACCAACACTGATTTGACAACGGAAGGCCGCAATCACAACAAGGCTTTGCACATTACCTTGGAGTGTAAGGGTGCAGTTCTTTCTCATGTATTGGTGGACACAGGGTCATCCCTCAATGTCCTACCTAAGAAAGCCCTTGTGAAGCTGGAGTATGAAGGATTGGCATTACGCCCCAGCAACTTGGTAGTGAGAGCCTTTGACGGTTCTAAGAGATCGGTTCTGGGAGAAATTGAGTTGCCTATAATGATTGGCCCACAAACTTTCAAAACGACCTTCTTCGTGATGGATATACAGCCTGCCTACAGCTGTCTATTGGGTAGACCATGGATACACGCCGTTGGCGCCGTGACATCAACCCTTCACCAGAAGTTAAAATTCGAGTGGGAGGGCCAAGTCGTTACTATTTGTGGAGAGGAAGATATCTTTGTTAGCCATCTGGCTACATACAAATACATTGAGATGGATGGGGAGATCCACGAAACTATGAGTCAAGGGTTTGAGGCCTTGAACATAAATGAAGCATCCGCTGTACCTGGAACCTCAATGACATCTTATCAGCAAGCCCGGAAGATTGTTGAAGAAGGGACTGCCCAAGGCTGGGGCAAGTTGTTGCCTGTAGAGAAGAAGGAGGATAGATTTGGGTTGGGTTACAAACCAACTCAACAAGATCAAGCAGAGGCTGCTAAGAAGCCCAATTTTGTCAGTGGGGGATGCTCACCCCAGATGCCGTGAACAACTTGGAAGACGAGGATGAAAGCAACCGCAACTTGGAGAGTTGGATACGTCCAAGGATCCTGGGGAGCAGTATCTCAAACTAGTCTTCCCAGGAAATTATAAGGGTTACTCCTGCAGAGTAATTATTATTTCCTGTATTTTTAAAGCATGCATCAAGTCTTGCATCTTGCCCAAGATGACAAGACTCATTTTGTAATCGGGCCATCTGTAATTTTGAGCAAATAGATCAATCAATGATAATCAGACATCTTTTGCAAATGAGTCTTTTTCTTTTCCGCTCACTGTTTTTCCATTTTTATTTTTGTACAAAAAATAAATGGCAGTGTTTTCAAAATGACAACTTTATTTCACTTTTCTAAACAAGATCTAAAATCAATCACTAAAATGAACAAACTGAACCCTTGCAGAGAGTGCCTTCCAGACTGCACCGACAACAGCACGGCTATGACTCTGTATGACTTTGACAATCCAATCAATCAAGCTGATGAAGGGGTTGAAGAAGATTATGAGCTTCCTGAAGAGCTATCCAGGTTGTTAAGGCAAGAGGAGAAGGTTATCACTCCTCATCAGGAGGAGGTCGAAACGATTAATCTTGGTATGGACGAAGATGTGAAAGAGGTTAAGATCGGGGCCTGCTTACAAGACTCAGTGAAAGAACAATTGATTGACCTGCTTCGTGAATATGTGGATGTGTTTGCTTGGTCTTATCAGGATATGCCAGGGTTGGACACCGATATTGTTATGCACAAGCTGCCTTTAAGAGAGGATTGCCCACCGGTTAAACAGAAACTGCGCCGTACTCGCCCAGATATGGCAATGAAGATCAAGGAAGAGGTACAAAAGCAGTGGGACGCCGAGTTCCTTGCTGTGACTAGCTATCCGCTGTGGGTTGCTAATATTGTACCTTTGCCTAAGAAGGACGGCAAGGTGAGGATGTGTGTGGATTACCGGGATCTGAACAGAGCCAGCCCGAAAGATGATTTCCCTTTACCTCACATTGATGCATTGGTTGATAATACGACTCAGTTCTCGGTGTTCTCCTTCATGGACGGATTTTCAGGATACAATCAGATCAAAATGTCACCTGAAGACATGGAGAAGACAACTTTCATCACACCCTGGGGCATGTTCTGTTACAAGGTGATGCCATTCGGACTGAAGAATGCTGGTGCAACATATCAACGGGCTATGGTAACATTATTCCACGACATGATCCATAAAGAAATTGAATGTTATGTGGATGACATGTTTGCCAAGTCCCTCACAGAAGAAGACCACCTGGTAAATCTGTTGAAGTTATTCAAGCGTCTGAGGAAGTACCAACTGAAATTGAACCCCAACAAGTGCACATTCGGGGTGCGATCCGGTAAGTTGCTGGGATTCATTGTAAGTGAGAAAGGGATTGAAGTTGACCCTAATAAAGTCAAAGCCATTCAAGAAATGCCTGCACCGAAGACTGAGAAAGAAGTTCGGGGTTTTTAGGTAGATTGAACTATATTTCACGGTTCATATCTCACCTTACAGCAACCTGCGAACCCTTGTTCAAACTGCTAAGAAAAGAGAAGACGGTTAGGTGGAATGAAGACTGCCAGAAGGCTTTTGACAAGATCAAGGAATACTTACAAGAGCCTCCAATCCTTATGCCTCCAGTGGAAGGAAGACCTCTAATCATGTACTTAACAGTATTAGAAGAGTCAATGGGGTGTGTGTTGGGCCAACATGACGAGTCTGGTCGAAAAGAGTATGCAATATACTACCTAAGCAAAAAGTTTACCGACTGTGAACAGCGTTATTCACTGCTCGAGAAAACTTGCTGTGCTTTAGCGTGGGCTGCTCGCCGACTGAGACAGTATATGTTGACCCACACTACTTTGTTGATCTCGAAGATGGACCCAGTTAAGTACATTTTTGTGAAGCCAGCACTTACCGGACGGGTTGCAAGATGGCAAATGATCCTCACAGAATATGACATCCAGTACACATCTCAGAAAGCCATCAAGGGCAGTGTATTGTCTGAATATCTTGTTGAGCAACCCATTGATGATTACCAGCCTATGAGATTTGACTTCCCTGATGAAGACATCATGTTCATAAAAGCAAAAGACCATGAAGAGCCTGTTCACACTGAAGGGCCTGACCCAGAGGAGGAATGGACTATGATGTTTGATGGGGCTGTTAATATGAATGGTCGGGGTGTTGGTGCAGTACTCATTACACCTAAAGGAGTTCACATGCCTTTCTCGGCAAAGCTCACCTTCAACTGCACTAACAACGAAGCTGAATACGAAGCTTGCATTATGGGTCTTGAGGAAGCCATTGACCTCAGGATCAAGACATTGACTGTATTCGGAGATTCAGCTCTGGTAGTTAATCAGACCAACGGCAAATGGTACACACACCAGGATCATCTGATACCTTACAGGGATTATACAAGGAGGTTATTGACTTTCTTTATGACAGTCAAGCTTGAGTATATCCCTCGGGACGAGAATCAGTTTGCAGATGCTCTGGCTACCATTTCATCCATGATCAAAGTTCAACCTGCTAACTTTGTACCTCAAATTTCAGTGTCCAGACTTGACAGACCAGCATATGTGTTCGCAGCAGATGTCGTCAAAGATGATAAGCCTTGGTTCCATGACATTAAGTGCTTCTTGGAGGATCAAACATACCCACCTGGGGAATCTTCCAATGATAAGAAGACTTTGAGAAGGCTTGCTGGTAGTTTCTTTTTGAACACTGACGGTTCCCTGTACAAGAGAAACTTTGATATGGTACTCCTCAGATACGTTGATAGAACAGAAGCAGACTTGTTGATGCACGAGGTGCACGAAGGATCCTTTGGTACCCATGCAGGAGGGCATGCCATGGCTAAAAAGTTGCTAAGATCAGGTTATTACTGGATCACAATGGACGCCGACTGTTGTGCCTACGCCAGAAAATGCCATAAATGCCAGATTTATGCGGATAAGGTGCATGTGCCTCCCAATCTTTTGAATGTGATGTCTTCACCCTGGCCCTTTGCTATGTGGGGCATTTATATGATTGGCAATATTGAGCCAACTGCTTCGAATGGCCACAGATTCATCTTGGTTTCCATTGACTATTTCACCAAGTGGGTCGAAGCAGCTTCATATGCAAACGTTACAAGGCAAGTGGTAGCCAGATTTCTGAAGAGAGATATCATCTGTCGGTACGGAGTCCCCGAGCGAATCATTACTGACAATGGTTCCAACTTAAACAATAAAATGATGGCAGAACTATGCCGGGACTTCAAGATTCAACATCACAATTCTTCTCCTTACAGGCCAAAGATGAATGGCGCTGTTGAGGCAGCTAATAAGAATATCAAGAAGATTGTATAGAAGATGGTAGTCACCTATAAAGACTAGCATGGAATGTTACCGTTTGCCTTGCATGGGTACCGTACGTCAATCAGAACATCCACTGGGGCAACACCGTATCAGCTTGTGTATGGTATGGAGGCAGTCCTACCCGTTGAAGTTTAATTACCCTCCCTACGGGTACTGATGGATGTTAAGCTGAACGAAGCAGAGTGGGTCCGATCCCGATACGAACAACTAAGTCAAATTGAAGAGAAAAGACTGGCTGCAATCTGTCATGGGCAGTTGTATCAGAAAAGAATGAAGAGAGCCTTTGATCAGAAAGTCAGGCACCGAGAGTACCAAGTAGGAGATCTTGTGCTGAAAAGACTCCTCCCTCCTCATACAGACCACAGGGGCAAGTGGACTCCGAACTATGAAGGACCATTCGTAGTAAAGAAAGTTTTCTCGGGTGGAGCTCTGATGCTCAGCACTATGGATGGTGAAGACTTCCCGTCCCCTGTGAATTCAGATGCAGTTAAAAAATACTTCGCATAAAATGACCCGCTGGACACAAAAACAGAATGTAAGTCCAGGCAAAAATAGGGCATCCCGGCGAGTCAAAAACAGAATAAAAGACTCGGGCAAAAATAAGGGAAAATAAACAAGAAATGTACACCCGCGGAGTTGAAAAGACGCATTGGACAACTCAGGCAAAAATGGGTATCCCGATGGATTGAAAACCCGAAAGGGCGGTCTATGCAAAATAAGGGAATAAGCGAACAACTGCATTCTGAATTCGTCTGTATCACCTACAACTTGGTAAACCTCGAAAGGGTCAAGCTTCTATCAGAATCAGCCTTCTTCAGAAAGCAAGACGAGAAGAACGTCAAATGTCATACGAGTCATAACAAAAGGGAAGCTCCTTGAAGCGTCGTCAATATTGCCAGCATTTTGTTTCTCAATTTGTAACAATCTCCTCATTTTAGGGGATATGTTCCTTTGACTGTATCTTGCCAATTCAGGGCATATGAATTAAATAAAATCAGATTTCCAGTCATGTCTCGTCTCGTACATTTTATTTTCATTTGCAAAATGTCTGATGTCTTTAGAGGTACTGATTGCGTAAACACAGATGTTTTCCTTCTAAAGAATGCGTGCTTGCAGGAAATATACTTACTCCCGGGAATGTCCGAACTCTCATGATGGGATCCAGTAAGGGATACCTCGGGATTACTTGTGCGTCCCTCTGTCTTTGCAGGATTGCAGGTATTCAAAAGTGCAACATGGGGCATGTAAGCTTCATCCCAGCAAGCTGGAAAATCAACACTCAGTCTTAGCACCCAAAGTGTTTTCTCCCCAGCTGAGTTGCCACTTGTTATTTCTCCCCAGCCGAGGTGCCAATCATTCCTCCTTCTTAGCCAAGTACAAAAGCCAGGTAAACACTTCCCCACAGAGCTTCAGCCTCTATCCAGAAGAGCAACGCATGAAGGAATCACAACAGAGTGACGAAAGCTTCTACAAACCCCAGTTGGGTCCCTTATTACCAGGATGGGTCTATCAGTGACCTATTCCCCCAAGCAGATACATCTTGTCAGATCTACCAATGATCTCATCCCCAGCTGGGATGCCCATTTCAAACAGATCAACCGGAAATCTTCACAGCAACAGGATCCGAATCCCGGATTTTTATCCTTGCATAATCATAGCATTCACATCATATTCACCCTACAAAGCGTAGCATTCCGTCTAATACGGAGCATTACTGCAAAAATCAAACATATTGCATAATCATAAGCCATGATCCGAATCAAACACTTGTGAATATTGGCAATCCATCAACAATATACAGAATGCTCCCCAGATTCCCCAACAGAGAGCTAAAGCTAAAGCAGTTGCCTTACATTCACAAACATCAGTATATACTCCTTGTGGCACTTGTCCGTGTCATATCCCCAGTAGAAGACCAAAGCGTCCTCTTTGCACTCACAGATACATATATATATACAATTCCTCGACACCCGTCCGTGTCATCTCCCCAGCACAGTTGCCTAAACTTTTTTTTTGCAAAGCATATACTTGTTTATAATATACCTCTTGACACTCGTTCGTGTCACTCTCTCCAGCAGGTTAAACACTCATCCATACTTATTTCTCAGATACTCGTCCGTATCTTATGTACACCACTTATTATCATCTCAGATTCGACACTAGTCCTTGTTCTTTGTTAACCAGTTGGTACTTGTCCGTACCAACATCTCAGAACATGCGTCAAGCGTTTGTTTCTACCTGATACTCGTCCGTATCATAGTCATAAGGATGCTCGTCCGCATCTTTAATCCATACACTGTGTCAAACGCTCTTGTCTTCTTGAATATAGACACTCGTCTGTGTCTACTATTCCCCAGAAGAGTCCCCTCAGATTCAACACTCATCCATGTTCTCTGTTAACCAGTTGATACTCGTCCGTATCATCACCTCTGAACACGTGTCAGTATTTGTTTCTACTCGATACTCGTCCGTATCGTAGTCTTAAGGATGCTCGTCCGCATCTTTAACCTATACACAACGTCAAAACACTTATACCTTTTATTTCCTGGATATAAACGCTCGTCCGTGTTTACTATTCCCCAGTAGATCGCCAGCAAAGCAAAATTTATTTTGTTATCTGACATTCGTCCTATGTCATGATAAGCCTTGAGAGCAGCCGTCCCCTGCTAGGTGATCGTCCTTCACCTCTTGATGATCGTCCTTCATCATGCTCATCCGATGGCCGTCCCCATCGTTGACCTTTTCTATCCGACATTCGTCCGATGTCGTGATATTTAGCAGCCGTCCCCTGCTAGGTGATCGTCCTTCACCTTTTGATGATCGTCCTTCATCATTTTATCCGATGGCCGTCCCTATCGTTGATCTTGTTATCTGACATTCGTCCTATGTCATGATAAACCTTGAGAGCAGCCGTCCCCTGCTAGGTGATCGTCCTTCACCTCTTGATGATCGTCCTTCGTCATGCTCGTCCGATGGCCGTCCCCATCGTTGACCTTTTATCCGGCATTCGTCCTATGTCGCGATATTTTCGGCAGCCGTACCCTGCCAGGTGATCGTCCTTCACCTTTGATGACCGTCCCTTATCATTATTTCATTTATTCTTTAACCCGATGGCCGTCCCCGTCGTGGTCCCTTTTCCTTTTCCTGATGATCGTCCTTCATCAGTTTTGCCCGATGGCCGTCCCCATCGTTGTTTACATTACTTTATGAACTTGGTGGCCGTCCCCATCATTTTTCATTAATCCCCAGATAATCTTATAGCTTTATTTGATGTTCGTTCCCATCATAATCCCTTTTATCCCCAGCATGTCGGCCGTCCCCGTCATTGCTTTATTTCCCGCACCTTTCCCAGCGTGTCGGTCGTCCCCATCATTGCTCTTTCCCCAGCAGTCGTCCTCTGCTCGACGGTCGTCCTCCGTCGCCCATACTTTACAATATACTTTATTTCCTTTTACAATCTATATCCCTTTTCTTCTTCATTCTGTGAGTGCAAATTTTGGACTGTCTTTGGTATTCAACCACAAGTTATCTTGTTTGCCTGTTAAGCCGTCGCTTACATCCTGCCCAACTAACTCATGATTGAATAGGGGCAGCTGTAAACATTCCAAATTTTCCCTCACCCATTCACACCATGGCTTGTGATCATTTCATATGCATAAACTCAATCATATCATCTCATATCACATATTTGCTTCACTGCATTGGTTCAAAGTCATCTGCATCTAGGGTTTGTGATCTGGGCAATCCAAGAGCTTCCTGAGCCACTCCAAAGGTCATCAATCACTTCAAAGGTGTCCATGTATGTTCAAACATCATATTATATCCTCTCAAAGTCAAGAATGTCAAAGAATCACAAGAACTGAAAATGGCATGGAAGCAGAGCCAGGTTTGACTGCACAGATGACCTAGAATTAGGGTTTTGGTTTCAAAGGCCATAACTCCAAATTTTTTGGTCATTCTTGTTTCTATTGGTCTCTATATGGTATAGGGAGCATGCATATCAATCTCCATGAAGAAATTCAATGGGGAAGTAATCTGATCAAGGGTTGACTTTCTAAGCAAGACAGTGTAAAATCAGGGCATCTGAGGCCCCCAATGACCCAACCAAAGGGTGTTCTTCATCATTTTGATTGTGTATGATCTTTATTTGATCATAGAAGATGTTAGAAGTTCACAAAATTGGAGAATTTCAAGTCATTTGCAAAGTTGACTTTTTGGGAAAGTTGACTTTTAATGAAATTGCCATTTTGGGAAACTTTTTCAACCTTTACTTTTTGATTCAAAAACGCTTCAAATGGAAAAACTTTGGTCATGAAAGTTGTAGAATGGATAATTCCCTTTTCAAAAAGTACAAGAACATGACCTAATTCATTTCAGATCAAAAGTTATGGCTTGTCAAAGTTGGCTAAAATCACAAAATTTGAAGTTTTCCACCAAAGAGACATTTTGCAAAAAGGTTTGATCAAGTGTTCTAAAGGCCTCAAATGTGTATCATTTCTTCACAACATGATCATGTGACATCTAAAATTCAGAATGGGCCAAGGGATCACTCATCTTCATGACTTATGGAGCAAGAATTCTAAAACGAAACAAAAGTGAAGCAAGTTGCAAAAACTCACTCAAGTGTGAATCCACTTGCTTGCTGACTTCACAATCAATCCTATGGATCTCCACACATCTTGCTGCGCAGGACACACCATTTTTCCTTGGCTAGCTAGTAGCCCATGCCTCTCTTACACAAATTTGACATTTTGGCAACTTGAGCCATACCAATCACATAAGCACACATCAACTCATCTGACCAATCCCATTTGTTTATACAAACCAAAAGCAAGCCAAAGCACATAACACACAAGCCTGAAAGCACCAAGAACACAACTCTCTCATTTTCAACCCATTTTGCAAAAGCTTTCGAAACACTCTCCACAAGCTGCAAACACACAAACCAACTTCACAAATCAACTCAACATACTTCACTGGTCACAAACCACCCATCACCATAGCCTGAAAGTCCCTAAAACAAAAACACGATCACCACCCTCCCTTGAACAGAACTTCTGCCATCTCACAAACCAGCCATCCTCAAAGCTTTCTAAGCCTCATTTCATCATCAGAGGGTTCAAAGGAGTGGACTTGCAGCAAAGGAAAGGCCAGAAAGCTCAGGACCAGGAGTTTCCATCTCAGGTAGCCATCTCAAACTTTTTTCTAGAAACTCCATTTTAAGTTCTTAAATGCTTCTATGTACTCCCCTGATCATGGGGATATGATTATTTTTGAAAATGGTTGAGAAACCAGGATGTATGAATGCTCTGAAACTTTTTTGCCCTAGAAATGTTTTGCTTCGATTTGTCTGATTAATGCATGAAAAATGGTTTTTGTTTGGGGGTTTTGATTTAGTTTGGAATGGGGTTTGATTTTGGGCAATTAGATTTCATTTTCATGAAGTTTTGAGGGATTTAGCAACTTTCAGGTGAGGGTCTTGCCGAAGAAGACGACCGGAAGTCTTCTCCGGCCACCTGAAAGTGATTAGGGTTTAATCTGTGTAATTAATGAAGTTTGAATGTGGAGCGTAGATGTTGCTGACTTAGTCAATTCCCGCGCGTGTTCAATGGTCCAGATCTTCCACTTAGCCCTAATCTCACTTAATTAAATTAATTAATCCATTTTAGTCAGTTTGAATCTCAGCCCTAGGATCACGCGCGCAGTCTTTCCCTCCATTCCAAGTTTAAATGATGACCATTGGATGCGCTGACTTTCATTTAAATTCAGTTTTATTTTCTTTTTATTTCATTTGTTTTGTTCAATTTATTTAAAATAGTAAAACATTTTGAAAAATTCTGAAAATTTTTATACAACCTTTTATTAATTTTCAGAAACCAAAAACATTTTTATTTTTATTTTTTGCATTAAAAAAAATTTTTAAATAATTTAAAAGTTTATTTTTAATTAATTAATGAGAATTAATTAATTGAAAATACTTTTAGGTATTTAAAAATCACCAAAAAATTCATGGAACATTTAAAATCATTTAGAAACATTGTCCAACCCTCAAACCAAATTTATTTTTTGATCTTGATGTCTTTTGACAATTTTCCATGAAATTAATCTTATTTCAAAGCATTATTTTGATCCAATGTTTAAAAATTCATTTCTGCCTAGTCTTTAGGAGTTGGACTTTGATTCTTTTTGCATTGCCTCTTACATAGCATGTAGTTTATAGGATTAATTTGGCATGATTTGATCTTACATTTTCAATTTGTTTGACATTTTTCTTGACAAGGTACCTTAAAACCCTAGAAATCTTAAGAAATTCATAACCCTCACTAGGTTAAGAGTTAGAACCCCTCCTTTGGGCAGTGAGTTTGTGTAGGTTTAGGGTTCCTTTGAATGCAATTTCAATTTTTTAACATGATGTTTGCTTCTGGTTTTGATTTTTGTTTTGTGCATTGATCATAAACCCTAATTTGGGCTTCCTTTTGCATTCATCTTGCATTTGCTTACATACCATGACTTTCCATGACATTATATGCATCCATTTGATTCATAACACATCTTAAGACATATTAGAAGCATGTTTGATCATTGCATCTTTCATTTGCCATGTTGTATGTCATTTGCATTCCATAACTTTTCATGTATGTTCATGGTTCTAAGCATGCTTCATTTGCATCCATATGTTTGTATGATCATCCCCATGCCTTGTTTCACGTTTGCATCACCTCATAGCATCATTATCATCACACACATGCTTCTGGTTTTGGTTTGAATCATGCCATTTCATCTCATTTTGCATTGCATTGCATTCCCTTCACTAACTTTTCAGGTGGTAAGTTACTTTGAGAAGTGAATTTGCCTTCACTTCTCACAATCTCTTTTCATCTTTCTTATGCACCATTGCTGCATTTTTGTATGTGTTTGGATTGATCTTGCTCATTCTTGTTCATCTCACTTTCTTTCTTCAAGCAACTTGACTTCTTAAGTGAAGCAAGTTGTTTTGCTTCTCTTTGTTCCTTTCATCTGTTTCTGCTTCCTGGTGGTTTCTCTGAAGATCTTTCTTGTAAACCTCACAAATCTTAGGAACAACCAAGCATGACAATAATTAGGGTTTTGATTAGTCCCCCACTTAGCTTTACCTTTGTGTCTCATTGAGTCTTCTCTTCTCATCTCTTAATCAGGGACTAAACCCTAAAGGCTTTAAGGCTTTGTGATTAAGCTTATGCCTGCATCCTTCTATTAGGATGGAGTGTATAACTTTAATCCTAAGTGTTAAACCCTTAATGTGTTTAACTCCTTTAATCAATCCATCTAATAATCACTAAGACATCAAGCTTGTAACTTGGGCCTTGCATTAGGGTTCTAATTCTTCCTTAATTGGTTAAGAAGGACTAACCCTAGTGTTAATGGACAAGTCCCCCTCAAGTTGTCTTACAAATCATAAAATTCACTTCATTATCTTATCATTAACTAAAATCCATCTTAATAAAGGTTTTGTTTTGTCATAAGGTTAATCCCTAATCATGGATTAAGTTGCGGAGCTTTCCTCAGCTTAAACACTCTCATCTATTATCCTTCTATTAGGATGGTGTAATGAGTCTGTTTAATCCCTGATTATGGCTTAATCTCATTACTTAACATTAAACAAAAACACCAAAAAACATCTAATTAATCACAAGTTAGTTAATGATCTTAATCCTGCATCAAAGGTGATTAAGTGTGAGAAGCTGACTTCACACTTAAGGTATTCTCATTACCCCTAATCAGAGGGAAGATGTGATGAGTTTACTAAATCCATTGGTTTAGGCTTAAGCTCATTAACTTATGACAAACTTTCAAAAGCAATAAAAGACTGAAAACTCAAAAAAACAAACAATAATCGTCTCCTTCGGGATTCTTTTCTCATCTCATTCACTCATAAACGAGAACTTGCTTCTTCCGTCAAATGCAAGACAGTTCGCATCTGAGCCAGACAGGTCATACACTTGAGCATAGACAAGTAAGCAGTTCACAAGTCAATTCATCTTTCAGTCTCTTTGAGTCGAACTACGGTGTTCTGACTTCCTCATTGCACGAGAGGATACGTAGGAATAACTTAACAATTATCGAACAAAAGTCTCTGTATATTCCCCCTCTTTCCAGCATTATTCTTTTAGCCTCATGATCCTGAGCATTTCACTCTTGTTCTTACACTGACACTTCTCTTATACACTCCACTTCTTTTACACTGACACCTGTACATCCTTTTCCAGCTCTTTGATACACAAATTGCACTGACACTACCCCTTTAAAACACAAATCTTTTAAGCATGGATCCCGTCGAGTACGGCGGACAATCTGGGTGCTAATACCTTCCTAGGTTGTAACCAACCCCCTTTCTCAGTCTCTCTGGTTCGCAACCGTCTTGTCCATATCTTTCTAGGTCTATGCAGCATTGCCTTTCCTCCGGGATAAAAATGCCTAGCTGGCGACTCTTTTCTTTTCCTGTGAGTTCACTCCTGTGTGTTCTCACATCCCCTTTTCGCCGACCGTTCGCGTCTGTACCTCATTTGAGCCCAGTCTCATCTTTTGGGAGCGACACTCATTACCCCTAATCAGAGGGAAGATGTGATGAGTTTACTAATCGTTGGTTTAGGCTTAAGCTCATTTTCTTATGACAAACTCCAAAAGCAATAATAAACCTGAAAACACAAAAACAAACAATAATCGTCTCCTCCGGGATTCTTTTCTCATCTCATTCACTCACAAACGAGAACTTGCTTCTTCCGTCTAATGCAAGACAGTTTACACTTGAGCCAGACAGGTCATACACTTGAGCATAGACAAGTAAGCAGTTCACAAGTCAATTTATCTTTCAGTCTCTTTGAGTCGAACTACGGTGTTCTGACTTCCTCATTGCACGAGAGGATACGTAGGCATAACTTAAAAGTTATCGAACAAAAGTCTCTGTCCATTCCCCCTCTTCCAGTTTTATTCTTTAAGCCTCATAGTCTTGAGCATCCCACTCTTGTTCTCACACTGACACTTCTCTTATACACTTCACATTTCTTTTACACTGACACTTGCATTCTTTCCATCTTTGATACAAAGATTGCACTGGAACTACCTCTTTTAAAACACAAATCTTTTAAGCGTGGATCCCGTCGAGTACGACGGACAATCTGGGTGCTAATACCTTCCCAGGTTGTAACCAACCCCCTTTCTCAGTTTCTCTGGTTCGCAACCGTCTTATCCATCTTTTCTCAGGTTTATGCAGCATTACCTTTCCTCCGGGATAAAAATGCCTAGCTGGCGACTCTTTTCTTTCTGAGTTCACCCTTGCGTGTTCTCTCCCTTTCGCCGACCGTTCGCGTCTGTACCCCATTTGACTTAGCCTCATTTTGGTGGGAGCGACATCAAGTGGCTTTGTTTAAGTCCTATGAGGTGTCTACATGGCATGTGCAAGCTCAAGATCCTTTACAAGTGTCTAGAAAGTTTGAAGATCACCAGAAGATCCTAAAGGGAACAATCTCCTACACAAATGGCTTCAAAATTAGGGTTTCAGTTTCAAGCAAGATGTCCTTATGACTTTGTCCATTTCATATGGGAAAAGTCATGCATATGATATGTGAATGCTATGGATGAAATTTGGTGTTCAAACTCATTGAGGAAGGCAGTTAATTCATCAGTTGCTTGCACATAAAGAAATTGGTCAAACTGATTATTTGAAAAGTCAACTGTGACAATGCAAGAGGGTTGGCAAGGTCAAAAGTCAAGAAATTAGGGTTTTGGCAAAAGTTGTTATTTTTGGAAATGTGACTTATATTGAAACTTTCCAAATTTAGTATGTTTTTCCCTAATCTTCAAGCCATTCTTTCACAACCAAAATGACCTCAAATCAATTTCCCTTGAGCATGAAAGTTGTAGGATATTGTCTCCCATTTCTAAAAAGTACAAGAACATGATCATAGCCCTCATGGTTTGAAATTTATGGCCATTGGAAGTTCACTTATTTTTAGGGTTTACCTTAAAATTTAAGTTTCTACCAAGTTGCAAAAACTCATGTACCTAATTTATGAACTATCCTATGTGCAAATTCAGATCACCACATCACCATACATGTCATGAGGAAGGATTGGCTCAAGGAAAAACATGGAAATCGTGCATGGTATGCATGGTTTCACTCCATGTGAAAATTTTGCATAAGCATGAGAACTCATGACATAATCTGATCCAAGGGCCAAGATTGATTCATTTGTGATCAGTAAGGAAGATGTGATCAACATGTGCAAGGCACAAGGGCAATGCACGAGTAAATCACTCCATCACACACTTTATGCATTTTTGCATTTTGAATTCAAATTCACTCTTCACACATGCAAACTTCTTCAAACCCTAGCCAGTGAAACTTCTCGTGATATATAAGAAATCACATGCTTTGATTGCTCGGTTTTGATCACCATTTGCTCACTCTCAACTTTTGTCTCTAGGAGCATTTTGCTTCGAATCTCTTCATACACTCACAGTTTGCTTCATCCAAGTCCATATTCTTCATCCTTGAGAGCTCAGGATCATAGATCAACCATTAATTCAAGCTGATTCTTCATATTTCTCAAGGTGCAATTGAAGTGCAGTTGGTGTCGAATTCTTAGATCCAGAAGGTTTCAAGCTATCCTTTGCATTTATTTTGCAAAGAGGTGATCAAAGGCTTTGATCTGCAGCATTTGGAAGCTTCTCTCGCTCTATTTTAAGATCTGCAAAGCTCAGGTTAACTTCAAACTTGTAGATCTAGATCTCTGAATTTATGTGTGTGAAATGATCTATGCGTGGCACTGAGTTCACTGATGTGTTTATTTTTGAAAATAGATGAATATTGAGCATGTATGGTTGAGATTCAGTTTGATGTTTGATTTTTGTTTGCTTTGATTTGCCTTGCCTGTTGATCTTTTGCAAAATTTATGATATTTGGATTCAGCATGTTTGAATTAACTAAGCCGGAGAGTTTGATCCATTTATGTGCATTTGTGTTCTTGAGTATGAATTTTCCGGTGCCGGAGCTAGGGCTCCGGTCACCTGATTCTGGGAATTGTTCAGGTGAAGAAGATGATGTTAGAGGCGTAGGATCTTTTGATCTGGACGGCTTTGGTGTTGCCAACACATTAAAATGCACCCTCCCCCTCATGTGATATTATATTTTCTGAATTATTTTTTGTGTTTCGCACCTCATCATAACTATGGTACACTCATTTGTTGACTTATCATTTGGCTGACTTGTGACCTTGGTTGACTTTTTCTCATGCCTCAGATCAATCCGGTGGCCTTTGTTTTTTCCAGCTTTTATTGAATTTCCATGCTAGTTCTCATAAGCCTGCGCAGGACCCTTGGGCCTTTATTCCTATTCTCACCCCATTTGTTAAGCCCAATTGAATTGAACTGAATCCCCTTGCTATTCTCACCCCTGGCTCATGTACATTTTATTTTATATTCTTTTTATATCAGTTTGGTTTTTAATTTTTAAAAATAGTAAAATGCATCCAAAAATTCCAAAATAATTCATGACCGTTCCTTTTAGTTTTTTTAATTTTTGACATTTTTATTTTCCATTTATTTTCATTTTTCACGTAGGAATTAATTTCCACTTTTATTAATTGTTTTTAATTCATTTTAAATACATGTTGACTTATAGAATTTATATCTTGATCATCAATTTGAATTTTTACTTGGTTCTTTTTTCATTTGATTCATATTAAGGTGTAATTTGTGGTAGATTTTCCTTATGATTTTTAGAGGCTTGCATGATTATTTTTGGTATTTGACTTGTGTGTGAGGTTTCAAAACCCTAATTGGTGTTCTTGAGGTCCTTTGACCTAGTTTGCTTATGATTCTGATTTTGTTCTTTTGACATGATGTTTTCACTTAATTAATGAACATTTGTACTTATTTGCATAACTTTTGCATTCCTTTTTTTATTTTTTAAATTTTCATGTGAGGTTGCCCTAATTTTGTTTCTTCTTGCTAGCATGCTTAGTTCTAGGGTTAGGAAGGCACTTGTGCCAACTCCTATAGGATAGTTAGAGTTCTTTTTATGAGGTTTGATCCCTATTCCTTGCTTAGTGGGTGTGCTTTGGGAATTTTCTTTGTTACTTGCCTTTAAAGTTTCTCACAAGTGTATGCATGTTCACCTCACTTCCTTTGTTCATCTCATCTCTTTGATGCTAATGATTGAGTTTGTTTGCTTCTTCCCCATGTTTGCTCTTGCTTCTTAGGCACATCTTAACATGATTAGGTCCTTGGTTTTTTCACACGATGCTTATGTCTTGATTTGCTTTGTGTTTGTTTGTCTTTACACTTGTGCACATGTTCACTTCACTTGCCATTCTTATATTGTTTATGTTTGGACTTGCATGAACCTTTCTTTGGTCTTTTATGTTGTTTGTACTCATTCTTGTGATGATAAGGTTATGACCTTGTGTTGCTTAATGCTTGTCTAACTTGTTGAGTCCTTTGTGTTCCATTTGTGTTTTGTTTCTTCTTAAGAGTTTGTGAAGCTTGGTTTTAATTTGTGTGCTTTGCCTCGTGCTTGGTTTACCTTGGTGATATGTTTTAGTGAATTAAGTGGTTGTTTTCACTGCTGGTTGTGATGTCTTAGTATGATATTTTGTTCATTTTTATCTCATTTAATTTCAATTGTTTTTGTCTTACCATTTGTTTATGCTACTAACCATTTCAGGGGCTCATGGTAAGTGAAGTGGGGATGTCATCCACATTCCATTTCTTCATCTCTTATTTATCTTTGATTTCTATTTTGTGATATGTGCCTTGAGCCATCTTGTGCTTCAATTATTCTTCTTCCCCCTTTGGAAGCAACTTATCTCCTTTAGAGGAGTAGGTTGTTCTCTAGCTTTCTTCTCCTTCCTTAGGATAATTTCAATCCTCACTAACCTAGGTATTTCATGTATGATAACTCTTAGGATTATTAGTCCCCCTTTTAGTCTTTTACCTTTGAAATCCTTTTGGTGTTCTCTCTTTCTCATCTTTATACAAACCCTAAAAAATATCTAATAATGGTTGAGGTGACCCTTCCCTTTTGTCATACTCTCAAAGAAAAATCATAAAAAACATTTCTTCACTTTAATTCATAAAAAAAACACTTAATAATACAAACAATTTAGTGAATTTAAATTCTAATCTTAGGAAACAAGTTTGAGGATCTTCTTCATTCTTGATGGACTTGTTACTCATTCTATTTTGGGATGTGGTAATAAGGACATGTTCCTTAGAAAAGGATTTGCCTTCACTTCCTTGTGCCACACTCATAAAAAACTCTAAAAAATATTGGACAAACAATAAATGTCTCTCCTTCGGGACTTCTCTTCTCATCACTTTCACTCTTTACGTGCGAACTTGCTCCTACTGATCATTTTGCAAGACGGTAATGCACTCGTCGTCCGAGCCTGCAACACCTGAGTATTGACATAGGCAGTTCAAGCCTTAAGACACAAGCAATCATTTCCACCCCTAGTTAGGGGAACTACGGTGACTCTGATCCTCATTGTCCAGATGAGGTACGTAGGCAGCGGGGTAAGGCCCGTTCGAGCATAATCTTTATTTTCCCTACATTTTTCCTTTTCATTTATTTTTCAGTTACCTTTTCATTTCTTTTATCCAGATCCAATATTTGTCTTTGCAACTGCTTTCATTTCTTCACCCTTTGAAACCGTTTCTTTGCAAGAGTGGATCCCGTCGGGTACGGCGGACGATCTGGGGTGCTAATACCTTCCTAGGTCGTAACCGACTCCCGAACCCAGATTCTTTGGTTCGCAGGACCTGTGTCCTTCCTCTTCATTCTTCTGGTTTATGCAACATTACCGTTCCCGTTCCTTCGCGATAAAAATGTCTGGCTGGCGACTCTACCTCTTTTCTTCGCCACTTTCGCGTTTGTACAAGGATGGAAATCCAGGGAGTGACAGCTGGCGACTCTGCTGGGGACCTCCTAACTAGAGAATCTCTGGTTCCTTTGAGAGTCTCTCATAGAGCTTGCGTACTTTTGTTTTATTGGGTGTTGATTGTTTGCTGTTGTGTGTATATTTTACTGTTATTTATTTATAGTATTATTTACAGCTTTATTTACAATTTTTCAGTATTTATATTCATGCATCATATATTATACTGGACTGTCTGGACTGGTTTTTCTGTTTGGCGGGACTTGGGTGTTACTTGTGTGTGGTAATATTAGACTAGCCAAATACCTGACTTGAGTGCACCATAGGATTTAGCATAGACAATCACTTTGGCCCTATGTCATCTTTTCATGGGGTATTAGTGCGTTCTCACCCAGATTTGTGACCGTCTTGGAAATGTCTTGATATAGGGATCTTCCCTACATTATTATATAATCTTGATAGTTATGTGCGGCTGGGGACCGATCATTGAGAACTTTGTGGAAACATCCCTCTCCAGTGGTGACAATGGCAGACCACATTCTGTGGCAAACCCATTCGCACCCGAGGGCCCACTGGGAACTCGCATAGGATGGTCTGGTTCTTTTATAGGAACTCAGTTAAAGCATTTGGTCGTATGACGATAGTATTGTACCCTTCGGGATGAATGTACTATTGTTTCTCGATTTTAGCGCTTGAAGCTGGGAACTTATAAGGGATGCTTATTTTTCCCGGACTCACGCTGAGACCTCCCTGGGTAGTACATAATGCCAAACCGATTCCCTGATTTGGTCATGAGCCATTTCTCGGAGACGGTGAAAGTATTATTACTATTCGGCTTTGAGAGTCTGTGATGTTTGACCCGTAGCACACCAGTAAGATTGGGAGGGGTTTACAGGTTTGCATGGACCCTTTAACCTCATCATACCCACTGCCAGTACAGTCTTATGTATTGATTTGATATGTTGACCTTTGGAGTTCTTGATCTAGATGGTTTGGTAGTTTAATCTGAGGATATATGTGACTCATCCAAGGGTATATTGGTTGTTATTCATAGGACTTATAGTTTGTGATCACTTGACTCTTGCAGACAGCACCTAGACAGTTCCAGATTGATCATACTTGCCTTGCATTTGCATATCATCCTATCATAACATCCTTAACATCTTAGTGTTTTCATTTTTCAGGTTACATTTGCACACCTTGTTCTGGTATTTGTTAATCTCTCATATCCAGATGGCAAGCATCATCACATCTCTCAAAACGAATAATGCACATTACACATTCCCACAACCAGAGGTGAAGAAACTACACCAGCTGAAGGGTCTGATGAATGATAAGATTCTAGGAGATTTCAGGGCTAGGTTTGGGCAGATTCTCAGGTACATGGACAAGCCAACAGAAGACCAAAGGGATAGCATTCACGCTCTGCTTTAGTTTTTCGCTCCCGAAGATTTGCCTCCCGGAACAAGCGCGAACGGTCGGTGAAAAGCGGAAATGAAGTGAACTGAATAGAGTTGCCAGCTAGGCATTTTTATCCCGAAGGAAAGGTAATGCTGCATAAACCTAGAAAGAGATGGATAAGACGGTTGCAAACCAGAGAAACTGAGAAAGGGGGTTGGTTACAACCTGGGAAGGTATTAGCACCCAGATTGTCCGTGGTACTCGACGGGATCCACGCTTAAAATATTGTGTTTAAAGGGGTAGGTGTATGTGTTATCTGTGTGCAAAAGCAGGAAAAGAAATATACAAGTTTCAGTGCAAAAAGGGGGAATTGCTCAGGAACTGAGGCTTTTAGAAAAGAATGTTGAAAGAGGGGGAAGACACAGAGACTTTTGTTCGATAACTGTTAAGTTATGCCTACGTATCCTCGTGTGCAATGAGGAAGTCAGAACACCGTAGTTCGACTCAAAGAGACTGGAAGATAAATTGACGGTGAACTGCTTACTTGTCTATGCTCAAGTGTATGACTCGTCTGGCTCGAGTGCTAACTGTCTTGCATTAGACGGAAGAAGCAAGTTCCCGTTTATGAGTGAGTGTGATGAGAAAAGAATCCCGAAAGAGACGATTATTGTTTATTTTTGTGTTTTCAGTTTTGTTTTTGTTTTTGGTGTTTTGCATAAGTTAATGAGCTTAAGCCTAAATCAAGGGCATGTAAACTCATTATATCCTCCCTGATTAGGGATAATGAGGATACTTAAGTATAAGATAAGCATCTCAACTTAATTGCCATGATGATGTAGGATTAAGATCATTAACCTACTTGTGATTATTTAGATATTTTTGGGTTTTGTTTAATGTTAAGTAATGAGTTTAATCTCTAATCATAGATTAGTGAACTCATTACATCATCCTAATAGAAGGATAATAGATGAGAACACTTAAGCTTAGGAAGATACCTCAACTTAATCCATGGTTAGGGATTAAATTCATTATATAACAAAGCCTTTATTAAGTGGATTTTAATTATGGGATGAGATTAATAAATGGATTTTATGTTTGTAAGACATCTTGAGGGGGACTTGTCCATTAAACACTAGGGTTAGTCCTTCTTAACCATAAAGGAAGAATTAGAACCCTAATGTAAGGCCCAAGTTACAAGATGAAGTCTTAGATATTATTAAGATGATTTGATTAGGAGGTTTAAACAAATTAAAGATTTAACACTTAGGATTAAAGTTATACACCCCATCCTAATAGAAGGATACATGCATAACCCTAATTCCAAAGTCCTAAATCTTTAAGAGTTTAATCTCTGATTATGAAGATGAGAAGAGAGACTCAAGGAGACACAAAGGTAAAAACTATGGGGGACTAATCACAATCCTAATTATTATCATGCTTGGATGTTCCTATGGTTTGGAAGGCTTGAGAAAGATCTTCAAGGAAGCCACCAATGGAAGAAGCAGATGAAAGGAGGATGAAGCAGAAGAATAAGTTACTTACTTCAATGAAGAAGATAAGTAACTTAAAGAAAGAAAGTGAGAGATGAACACAAATGAACAAGGTAACTTCAAAGAAACCAGCAAGATGTATATGAAAGAGATAAAGAGAAGTGAGAAGTGAAGGCAAATCCACTTCTCAAAGTAACTTACCACCTGAAAATGTTAGCATGAATGCTTAAGGTATGAAACATAAAGAAATGAAATGAAATGAGATGAGATGAAATGAAATGACCAAAGTCAGAAGTGTTTATGCAATGCTATGTCATGTGAGATGATGCAAAGACATGCAAAGTGCATATGTATGATCATACAAGAATGAGATGTCATGTAAGCATGCTTTGAAGTTTAAGAACACGTGAAAGTTAATGAAATGAAATGAATGCAAAACATGGCAAATGAATGAAGAAATGATCAATC
This sequence comes from Lathyrus aphaca, assembly GCA_963966055.1. NCBI lineage: Eukaryota > Viridiplantae > Streptophyta > Magnoliopsida > Fabales > Fabaceae > Lathyrus > Lathyrus aphaca. The sequence goes on along the minus strand of OZ014523.1, from coordinate 201,641,182 downwards.
ATGATTCTAACATGTCCTAAGATGTCTAATATGACATATGAATGCAAGAAATGTCATGGAAAGTTCATGTATTGATGCATATGTAAGATGAATGCAAATGAACATGAGAAATTAGGGTTATATGAAAGTATGAGGTGCACATGAACAAAACAGAAACATATGACATGATAAAAATTTGAAATCACACTCAAACAAACCCTAATCCCATACTAAGTCACACCCCAAAGGAGAAGGTCAGAAGCCTTACCACTCAAAAGTAATTAATTTCCTAAGTTTCTAGGGTTTTTGGATTGTTCAAAAGGGAAAAATGCAAATCAAATTGAAAATGCAAGATAAATTTATGAGATAAATGACTTATAAACTACATGCTATGCACAAAAAAATGCAAAAAGAATCATCTTCAAACTCTTCTTGGTTAGGCAGAAAAGATTTTTTTTAAGTTAGGGTTCAAAAATATGATTTAAATGACCCTTAATTCAAAGAAAATTCTCAAGTTATGATCAAACCTAAAAAGAAATTTGTGTGAAGAGTTTGAAATTTTTTTTAAATGCAAAGGGATGATCCATGATTTTTTTGGTGATTTTTAGAAACCTAAATGTATTTTTAATTAATTAAAATACTTTAATTAATTAAAAATAACATTTAAATATTTTAAAACTAATTTTTTAATGTAAAAAATAAAATAAAAATCATTTTCTTGTTAAGAAAAATATTTAAAACAGAAATGCAAAAGGAAATATTTTTTGGATGATTTTTGCTATTTTTAATAAATTGTACAAAAGAAATGGATAAAAATGAAATAAAATGAATAAATATGCAAAGTATGCTGATCCAAGGGCTGCAGTTTGAATTGGGCTAGACTGCGCGCGTGAATGGGAGGCCTTGATTGAATCTGGCTAATTAATCTGATTAACCTAATTAATTAACAATTAACCTTAAGTGAAATGATCTGAACCGTACACACGCACGCGAAATCAAATCTAAGGGCTGACATTCAAACTGAGCCACTAAACCCTAATTAGGGTTCTAAACATTTTCAGGTGACCGGAGCTAGCTCCAGTCATCTTCTCCGGCAGTCCAAAACAACTAACTCCCTCCCTAGGCTAAATCAAAGGCTCTAAAGCTCCAGAATCACTCTCCTAACATCCCTAAGCAAGAATCCATCATCAAAACACATTTATCATACATCAAAAACAAGATTCGAAGCAAATCGTAAAACTGAACAAAACTTTCAGAAGTTCAATACATGCTTAATACTCAACCATTTTAAAAATAAATTACATCAGGGTGATCAGTGAAGCATGAAGATTCATTTAGAAACTTAAAACGCAAGTTCTGGAAAAAATGTTCGTGAGATTACCTGAGGTTGAGCTTTCAGTTCTTGAGCTTTTTGGACCTTCCTTTGGTGCAAATCAACTCCAATGAGCTTCCTGAGAATGCTTTGATCCTTGGAGTGAGTTTATTTGGCCTCTTTCTGAAGTTCAGTTTTGAGAGGTGAAAAATCATATTTTTGATTTGGGTGGATGTTTGGCTGAAATGAAAGGTGGAAAATGATCCTTAGGTGGTGGTGAGGTGAATGGTGGAAAAATATTTGAGTTTGAGTAGATGGTTTTGCAGATTCGAAGAGAGGAAGGTTTTTTGGTGATTTTTTCAATCCTGGCTTCTGGGAGGTTCTGAGCTTGTGTGTGGTGTCCTTTGGATTACTTTAGGTTAGTATAAACAATTGCAATTGGTTCAGAGAGTTGTTGTGGCTCAGCTTGATTAGTATGGTTGTTTTTGCAAAAAGTCAACATTGGTTATACTATGAGCATGGGTCATGGCAGGAGTGGTTCTATGGCATGTCTGGCCTCAGTTGACTCATTGATGGCCCTTGGATCATTTTTATGCAGCTGGATCACTTGGATGAAGAGATACCATAAGTTTTGCAAAATTCCCTCTTTGATGTTTCTTGGATCATAAGCCATGAAATGCCTCTAACCATGGGCCAATTTTGATCTTTTGAAGTCACATAGGCATGTTATGAAGTGTTTGTACACATTTGAAGTCATTAGAATGCTTGAATATGCCAATTTGCAAAATCCCTCTTTGACATGAAACTTGAAATTTTTATGATTTTTGCCGACTTTGAAAGGCCATATCTTGAGTTCTAGGATGAATCAAGACATGTTCTTGTACTTTTTGAAAAGGTAAAGACCTAATATTCAACTTTCATGACCAAGAATTTTTCATTTGAAGCATTTTTGGTTGAGAAAGAGGAGGTTGAAAAACTTTCCCAAAATGGAATGTTTCCATTATAAGTTTATTTCCATTTTTGGAAAGTTTGCAAATGGCTCAAAATTCTTCAATCTTGTGAACTTCCAACCTCTTCTAAGATCAAATAAAGATCATAGAACTTCAACTTGATGAAAATACCCCTTTGGTTCCATTGTTGGGGGCCTCAGATGCCCTGATTTTGACTTAACATGCTCAAGAAGTTACCTAGTGAACATATGACTTCCACAATGAATTTCTTTATCAAATTTTGTACACATGATCCTTATAACATCTTAAGAACAATAGAAACAAGAATGGCCCAAAAATATGGATTTAAGGCCTCTGAAACCAAAACCCTAATTTTGGTCATCTACGTAGTGAAACCCTAGCTCTGCTTCCATGCCTTTGCCAGTTCTTGTGATCTCTTGACTTCCATGAACTTTGAGGGACATAATGTGATGATAGAACACACATGGACCCTCTTGGAACACTTTGAGGCCCTTAGGATGGCTCAGATGGATTCTTGGATTGCTCAGATCACAAACCCTAGATGCAGATGAAATTGAACTATGTAGATAAAACAAATATGCAATATGAGATGGTATGCTTATGCTAAAACAAAAATGAAAGATCACAAGCCATGGTGTGATATGAGTGAGGGAAAATTTGGGGTGTTTACAGCTGCCCTTATTCAAGCATGAGTTAGCTGTGCAGGATGTAAGCGCCTGGCTTATCAGACAAACAAGATAACTTGTGGTTGAATACCAAAGACAGTCTAAAATTTGCACTCGCTGGATAGAAGAAGAAAAGGGATATAAATTGTAAAGTGTAGTATAGTATAATTATCAAATGAAGGCGATGGAGGACGACCATCGAGCAGAGGACGACTGTTGGGGATAAATTGGTAAGTAAAGCAATGACGGGGACGACCGACAAGCTTGGGGAAATAAAGAGACCATGACGGGGATGGCCATCAGGTAAGGAAACAAGATTCTCTGGGAATTGAAGTAAGGTAATGATGGGGATGACCATCAAGTTTGCAAAATAAAGTAAACAACGATGGGGACAACCATCGATTTTAAAGAATAAATGAAATAATGATGAGGGACGGTCATCAAAGGTGAAGGACGATCACCTAGCATGGGATAGCTGCTCTTTATCACGACATAGGACGAATGTCGGATAAAAAAGGTCGATGATGGGGACAGACATCGGGTAAGCATGATGAAGGACGATCATCCAGAGGTGAAGGACGATCACCTAGCAGGGTACGGCTGCTCTCGAGGTTTATCACGACATAGGACGAATATCGGTTAACAAGATCAACGATGGGGACGGTCATCGGATAAATGATAAGGGACGGTCATCAAGAGGTGAAGGACGATCACCTAGCAGGGGACGACTGCTCTTTATCACGACATATGACGAATGCCAGATAGAAAAGTCGACGATGGGGACGGCCATCAGATAAGCATGATGAAGGACGATCATCAAGAGGTGAAGGACGATCACCTAGCAGAGTACGGCTGCTGCCGGGGTTTATCACGACATAAGACGAATGTCGGATAGAAAAGTGTTCCACTAACGGGGACTCCACTAGGGAAAGGGATGAGGGACGGTCATCCAAGGGTGAAGGACGATCACCTGGCAGGGGACGGCTGTCGAAAATATCACGACATAGGACGAATGTCGGATATAAGAAAAGTTGTTTTGTTGGTGACTTACTGGGGGATGGTAAACACGGACGAGTGCTTACGCTTAAGAATAAAAGGTATAAGTGTTTGACACTGTGTATAGATTAAAGATCCGGACGAGCATCCTTAGGACTATGATACGGATGAGTATCGGTAGAAAACAACGCTGATGCGTGTTCAGAGATGATGATACGGACGAGTACCAACTGGTTAACAAAGAACACGGACGAGTGTCAGATCTGTTGAGGAGTGATATATATACAAGATACAGACGAGTATCAAAGAATTCTGTATAATTATGAGTGGGTATTGGTTTATTGGTGAAGTATGAGCAAGACACGGACGAGTGTTCAACTTGCTGGAGAAAGTATGACACGGACGAGTGTCAAAAGAGAAATGTTATAAGTTATGAACAAATATTTGTATGTGAGAGTGTAAAAAGGTGTTTTGGCGACCTGTGGGGATAAGATGACAGGGATGGGTGTCGAAAAGAATGTGTTATAAACAAACATTTGGTTTTCAACAGGTGTTCTGGCAACCATGTTGGGGGAAGGATGACACGGACGAGTGTCAAAAGAGTATGTATAGGTATCTGTATTTGAGAGTGCAAAGGGGACGCTTTGGCTTATATATGCGGGGAATAATACGACATGGACGAGCGTCGAAAAGAGTATATATGAATAGGCATTCGTGTGGGAGAGTGAAAAGGGGACGCTTTGGCTTATATATGTTTGGTGAATATGATGCAATTGCCATGATTATGCAAAGAGAAACCAATCCGGGATTCGGATCCCGCTAAAGATCTTTGGCTGATCTTCTTGGAAGAATAACCCGACTAGGGAAGAGATCAATGGATCTGAGAGATAGCTCTACTTGGGGAAATAGATCTTTGGTAGATCTACCTGTAAGGAGAACTCAGCTGGGAGAAGGAAACTTTCGTCACTTTGTTGGTAAAGAGTTTCAAGCATTTCTCTTGTGGGGAGAGGATGGGAACTCTGTGGGGAGATAGTTCTTTTATCCTTGCTGAGAAATCTGGCACTCTGGTGGGGCTCTCGGCTGGGGAAGCTCCTGTTGAGTAGACTTATGATGCGGATGAGGAGGCTTTGGCAACTTCATTGGGGAAAAGCATTTCAGATTTTGCTCTTCCGGAAATTAGCCTGCTGGGGATGTAATGCATGTCATGCCCCATGTCGTGTGTTGAACACCTGCAACCTGTTAAGACAAAAGAAATGCACAAGTATCCCGAGGTATCCCTTACCGGATTCCATCATAGGAGTTTAGGCTTTCCAGCAAGTAAATTTATTTCCTACACGCATTTATTAAAGATGGCTCATTTGCTTTATGCAAGTTCTTTATCAGGAATATTGGACATTTTGCAAATGAAACAAAAATGAATAAAACGAGATGTGACTGAAAATTCTGATTTTATTAATCTGGGTGCCCTGAATTGGCAAATACAATCAAAGAAACAAATCCCCTGGAATGAGGAGATTGCTATAAATTGAGAAAAATAAAAGTGTTGGCAATGTTGACGACGCTCCGGTGAACTTCCTTTGCTATGACCTATATGACCTTGTCGTTCTTCACATCTTGCTTGCTGGAGAAAGTTGATTATGACTGATGCTTTATCCTTTCGAAGCTTGCCGTGTTGTGAGTGATATAGACGAATTCAGAATGCAGTTGTTCACTTATTCCCTGATTTTGCGTGGGTCGCCCTTTCGGGTTTTCAATCCACCGGGATACCCATTTTTGCTTGAGTTGTCCAATGCGGCTTTTCAAATCAGCGGGTGTACATTTTCTTTCTTTCAATTTTCCCTTATTTTTTCCCGAGTCTTTTATTCTGTTTTTGACTCGCCAGGATGCCCTATCTTTACATTCTTTCAATTTTCCCTTTTTATGCGAAGTATTTTTTAACTACATCTGAATTCACCGGGGATAAGAAATCTTCAACATCCATAGTAGTGAGCATCAGTGCTCCACCAGAGAAAACCTTCTTTACTATGAATGAACCATCGTAGTTTGGAGTCCACTTGCCCCTGTGGTCTGTATATGGAGGAAGAAGTCTTTTCAGCACAAGATCTCCCACTTAGTATTCCCGAAGCCTGACTTTCTGATCGAAGGCTTTCTTCATCCTTTTCTAATATAACTGCCCATGACAAATTGCAGCTAATCTCTTTTCTTCGATCAGATTCAGTTGATCGTACCGAGACCGGACCCATTCTGCTTCGTTCAGCTTTACATCCATCAGTACCCGTAAGGAGGGTAGCTCAACTTCAACAGGTAGGACAGCTTCCATACCGTACACAAGCTGATAAGGTGTTTCCCCAATAGACGTTCTGATTGAGGTTCGATACCTATGTAAAGCAAACGGAAGCATTTCATGCCAGTCTTTGTAAGTAACTACCATCTTCTGCACAATCTTCTTGATGTTCTTATTAGCTGCTTCAACAACGCCATTCATCTTTGGCCTGTAAGGAGAAGAGTTGTGATGTTGGATTTTGAAGTCCCGACATAGTTCTGCAATCATTTTGTTATTCAAGTTGGAACCATTATCAGTAATGATTCGCTCGGGTACTCCATATCGACAGATGATGTCTCTTTTCAGGAATCTGGCTACCACTTGTCTGGTGACGTTTGCATATGAAGCTGCTTCAACCCATTTGGTGAAGTAATCAATGGCTACCAGGATGAATCTGTGGCCAATTGAAGTAGTCAGTTCGATCTTTCCAATCATGTCAATGCCCCACATGGCAAATGGCCAAGGTAAAGACATTGCGTTCAAAGGATTTGGAGGCACATGCACTTTATCTGCATATATCTGGAATTTATGGCATTTTCTGGCATAGGCATAACAGTTTGCATCCATTGTGATCCAGTAGTAACCTGATCTTAACAATTTCTTAGCCATTGCATGTCCTCCAGCATGGGTACCGAAAGATCCTTCATGCACCTCGTGCATCAGCAAGTCTGCTTCTTTCTTATCAACACCTCTGAGTAGAACCATGTCAAAGTTTCGCTTGTATAATGAACCATCAGCATTAAGGAAGAAACTACCGGCCAGCCTTCTTAATGTCTTCTTGTCATTGGATGATGCCCCAGTTGGGTATACTTGATCCTCTAAGAAGCTTTTGATGTCATGGAACCAAGGCTTGTCATCTTTAGCAATGTCCACGGAGAATACGTACGCAGGTTGGTCTAGTATGGATACCGAAATCCGAGGCACATAATTGGCAGTTTGAACCTTGATCATGGAAGAAATGGTAGCTAAAGCATCTGTGAACTTATTTTCGTCTCGAGGGATGTACTCAAGTTTGACTGTTGTGAAGAAAGTCAATAATCTCCTCGTATAGTCACGGTATGGAATCAGATGCTCTTGGTGAGTGTACCATTTGCCGTTGGTTTGATTGATTACCAAAGCTGGATCTCCAAATACATTCAATGTTTTGATCCTGAGGTCAATGGCTTCCTCAAGACCCATGATACATGCTTCATATTCAGCTTCGCTGTTAGTGCAGACAAAGGTGAGTTTTGCCAAGAAAGGCATATGAACTCCTTTAGGTGTAATGAGCACTGCACCAACTCCCTGACCATTCATATTGACAGTCCCATCAAACATCATTGTCCACTCTTCTTCTGGGTCAGGACCTTTAGTGTGAAACGACTCTTCATGATCTTTTGATTTTAGGTACATAATGTCTTCGTCAGGGAAGTAAAATCTCATTGGCTGGTAATCATCAATGGGTTGCTCAGCCAGATAGTCAGTCAATACACTACCTTTGATGGCCTTTTGAGATGTGTACTGAATGTCATACTCTGTCAGAATCATTTGCCATCTTGCAACCCTTCCAGTAAGTGCTGGCTTCTCAAATATGTACTTGATGGGGTCCATCTTTGAAATCAACAAGGTAGTGTGAGTCAACATATACTGTCTTAGTCGGCAAGCAGCCCACGCTAAAGCATAGCAAGTTTTCTCGAGCAGTGAATAACATTGTTCACAGTCGGTAAACTTTTTGCTTAGGTAGTATATTGCACTCTTTTTGACCAGACTCGTCATGCTGGCCCAACACACACCCCATTGACCCTTCTAATAATGTCAGGTACATTATTAGAGGTATTCCTTCTATTGGTGGCATGAGAATCGGAGGTTCTTGTAAGTACTCCTTGATTTTGTCAAAAGCCTTCTGACAATCATCGTTCCACCTGACCGTTTGTTCCTTTCTTAACAATTTGAACAGAGGCTCACATGTTGCAGTAAGATGAGATATGAACCTTGATATGTAGTTCAATCTACCTAGGAACCCACGAACTTCCTTTTCAGTCCTAGGTGCAGGCATCTCCTAGATGGATTTGACTTTGTCGGGATCAACCTGAATTCCTTTTTCACTTACAATAAATCCCAGCAGTTTATCGGACCTTACCCCGAATGTGCATTTGTTGGGGTTTAACTTCAGCTGATATTTCCTCAGACGCTTGAACAACTTCAGCAGATTTACCAGATGATCTTCTTCAGTGAGGGACTTGGCAATCATATCATCCACGTAGCATTCAATTTCTTTGTGGATCTTGTCGTGGAATAACGTTACCATAGCCCGTTGATAAGTCGCACCGGCATTCTTCAGTCCAAAAGGCATTACCTTGTAAAAAAATGTGCCCCAAGGTGTGATGAAGGTTGTTTTCTCCATGTCTTTGGGTGACATCTTGATCTGATTATACCCAGAAAAACCATCCATGAATGAAAACACCGAGAACTGAGTTGTGTTGTCGACCAATACATCAATGTGAGGTAATGGGAAATCATCCTTCGGGCTAGCTCTGTTCAGATCCCGGTAATCCACACATATCCGTACTTTGCCATCCTTCTTAGGCACTGGTACAATATTAGCAACCCACTGCGGGTAACTAGTTACAGCAAGGAAACCAACATCCCACTGTTTTTGTACTTCTTCCTTAATCTTCATGGCCATATCTGGGCGAGTACGGCGTAGCTTTTGCGTTATTGGAGGGCAATCTTCTTTTAATGGCAGCTTGTGCATAACAATATCCGTATCCAAACCTGGCATGTCTTGATAGGACCAAGCAAAGACGTCGACGTATTCTCGAAGAATATCAATGAGCTGTTCTTTTACTGAAGCCTGCAAACTGGACCCAATCATCACTTCTTTCAAATCCTCTTCGGTACCAAGATTTACTATTTCAACCTCCTCCTGATAAGGAGTGATCACTTTCTCTTCTTGTCGATTAATTGGATTGTCGAAGTCATATAAGGTCATACTCTTCTTCAACCCCTTCATCAGGTTGATTAATTGGATTGTCGAAGTCATATAAGGTCATAGCAGTGCTGTTGTCGGTGCAATCTGGAGGATAATCTCTGCAAGGGTTGAGATTTGTTCGTTTTAGTGATCAATTTTAATCTTGTTTAGAAAAGTGAAAAATGAAGTTATTTATTTTGAAAACATTGTCATTTTATTGTTTTGTACAAAAGTAAAATGAAAAGACAGTGAGCGAAAAAGAGACTTGTTTGCAAAAGATGTCTGATATTCATTGATAATCCATTTGCACAAAATTACAATATGGCCCTATTACAAAATGAGTCCTGACACCTTGGGCAAGATGCAGGACTTTATGCATGCTGAAAAAAGCATGAAATAATAATTACTCTGCAGGAGTAACCCTTATAATTTCCTGGGAAGACCAGTTAAGGACTTGGTGTCCCGGGATCCTTGGACGTATCCAGCTCTCCAGGTTGAGGTCGCTTTCCGCCTCGTCTTCCAGGTTGTTAACAGCATCTGGGGTGAGCATCCCCTTGTTGTACCCCAAAATTTGCCCTCACGTATTTAAGACAAATTGATTCACAAGGTTTCCTCACACTTATCGTACCCCAAATTTTGACCCACTTCATATGCTTTCTGGTGCCTTTTTATTTCGAATAAATAAAATAGCACAATTGGTAGAAAAATGGGTATAAGGGATATAATTGTGAGAGGTTGTGAGTTCAAATCTCACCTTCAGCTCTTTTTAATTTTTTAATTTTTTTTCTTTACTAATAACTTTTTCAATTTTTATTTTTTTATGAAAAAAATCACAAAAATAGCATTTTTTTATTATTTAATTTTTAATTTTCGTATTTGCATTTAATGCATTTTTAAAAATATGATTTTTTCATTAAAATCATTATTTTATGAAAAATATTTCAAAAAAATCATAATAAATACTAAAAATATTTCTTTTCTATTATACTCGTTTTCTATTGGTCAGTTTATGTCATATTTGTGTCATACTTAGTTTCTAACTGGTCTACTTGGTGACCAAGTAAAAATCATATAATTTTGTTCAAATATTTTTTAATCGATTGAGATTAAGACTAATTTTTTTTCCTTTTAAACTTTTTAACCTAATTTTCTTAATCTATAAATACATGTTGTTTTACACATAAGAGCTCATATCTCAACCACAATACGAAAAAATTCTTGCCTCAGGGAGAAACAAAACCGAAAAAAGAAAAAAAAAACAAAAAAGAACTAAATTGCGGCAGATCCATAACCTTACCTGGTCACACTGATATATACAGGTAGTCCAATATGCAGGTCACGTAATATATGAACGTCATCTTGTATATTGTTCTATATAGTTAGTATATTGTTCTATATACTAACGTCACTTTCTTACTTTTTTTTCTTTTACTTTTTCGTTAGTTTACATATATATATATATATATATATATATATATATATATATATATATATATATATATATGCGTTGATTCGATCCAGTTGCGATGATCGTAATTTTGCGTTAGCAACATCGATTTTTATTTTATCTTTTATTTTTTGATAAATTTAGATCTGCATGGTTTTGACCATATATATATATATATATATATATATATATATATATATTATTTATTTTACTTTGTTTGGATTGAATTGTGTCGATACGCTGTTCACATATTTATGTGTATGAGGCGTGACATTTGCGTTGATTCGATCCAGTTGCGATGATCGCAATTTTGCGTTAGCAACATCGATTTTTATTTTATCTTTTATTTTTTGATAAATTTAGATCTGCATGGTTTTGACCATATTGCGATGATCACGTTAAGTGTAGCAAGTTAATGATTTATTTCATCGGTTTTGGTGTGATTGTTTTTAATTGATTTATTGTTGCATTTCGATTTTACACGTGTCCGACGGTTTTGCACGGTGACAATTCACCTTTAGCGCTTACCGATTCGCGTTTCGATTTACATTTTTTTTTCTATTTAATTTAATTTAATTTTATCATGCCATTGTTATTTTTTATATTTTTATTCGATTTGCGATGACCGCATATGCGGTAGCAATTTGTATATTACTTTAATTTTTGTTAATTTTCAACGATCCAACGTTTTTAGAAACTAATTAATTAAAAAAGTAAAAATAATATAAATAATATTTTTTTTTAAAATCCTAATGTACAAAAAAAAATATACCTTTTAAATTAATGATTAATTAGATTTAAATTTCTTTCTTAATTTTTCATAAAATAAATTATTCATAAAAAATCAATTAATTAGTTTCACTAAATAAATATTAAATATTTCCCTCTCTCCAATTCTTTTTCCCTGATTTTACTTTCTTTGTCATTTATAATTCATAGAACAATTGTATAGGATGTACAAAGCCTTCTAATAGATATATTTACTTTTCTCGCACGATTTTCCTAAATATTGTAACTGCCTATGGGATGTAATAGTGTATTAATTTTTATTCTTTCCGCACTTTATTTTATGCAAGGATTTTCCAATTATATAACTCTCTCAAAGCCTTGTAATAGTTTAATTAGGATTTTTACTTTTTGCACCTTATAACTGTTAAATGTATGAATACTAGGATTGTATGGTAAGATAAAATCAACCGTTAGATCACTAACTCAAAGATTATAATAACTGTAATTAACACACTTCATTCACATACGTAAGTCGATCATTCTATGATCGCCATCTGCACTTCCTAGGGATACCCCTCTCAGTTGCCTTAAAACAAATGGTCAAGTCTCTCGAAAGTGGGGGTGTCTAAAAAGCAATGTCCCTTAATAGAAAAATCATGAAGTCCCTATCATATTCAAAAGATCTTAAGTCCCTTCGATGTTGCCTACGAGAAAAGATCTTGTCCCTTCGGTTTAAGATATGATAGTCCCTCCCGATTGCTAAAGACACCCCTATATATTTCCTTCATTGACCACACAATTGTTGGTGTAAGCCCTAGAGGCCAATACTTTTTGGTACTTGTATCGGATTATTCGTTTAATAATAAAAGGCATTTCTTTATTATGTTTGTCTTTCAGAATAATAAAGTCCCTAGAATAGTTAGTCTGTTTAATGAAATGTTAAGTGTGACTTAATCATGAGATCCCATTAAACATAAAGACATTATTCTTAAAATATCCGTAGTCAAGCTTTATTGCAAAGTGGGATAACATTAAAGCATTGAGACTATTATGAAGATAGACTGATGATCACATCTCATGGATCATGGATAAAGAGTTATCAAGTCTTGGCATAGGTATAAATATTAGGAGTAATATTTATACCGGATTGACCCGCTATGAGAATACTACATAGTATGTTATGCAAAGTGTCATAAGTTATTCTCATGGTGATAATAGTGTATTACCACCCTTCGACCTGAAACCACTATGGACCCTAGATGTAGAGTCGGGTGCTTTATTGCTGATCAAACATTATCCGTAACTGGATGATCATAAAGACAGTTGATGAGCACTCCACGAAGCATGCTGAGGGACATGAGTGTCCTAGATGGAATTTGCCAATCCTGCATAACAGGAGAAATGTCTAAGGGCCCAATATTGAACTGGACAAGGATGACACAGTGTATGCCTTGTGTTCAATATAGACATAGGGGCAAAAGGGTAATTGTACAAACATATATTATCACGAAAAAGGTTTTGTCAGATCACATGACATTTTCGTGACTTGGGTAGCAGTGATGTGTTGCTAGATACCGCTCACTGTTTATTATGTTAAATATATAATTTAATATAATTACCAACGTTACGAAATCCTACAGGGTCACACACATAAGGACAGTTTGATGAGAGATAGAGAAATCAAAGGAACACCGTAAGGTACGGTGCACTTAAGTGAAAATAGAAATTCGGATAATATAATAATAATTATTGTTATTTTATAATGGTTATAAAATAATAATAAAATAAATATATTTATTATAATAATAGTTATTATAATAATATATAATATTATTATGGATCATGTGAATTGGGCTTTTAGCCCGCAGCCCACAAGAGAGTCTATAAAAGGAACCCTTGTGATGAAGCTTTCACTTGATGCAATTTCGTTTTTGATTCTCTTTTCTCACTCAAATAATTTCGTTCGTAAGCAGCTAGCACTGTGACCGGAAGCTGTTCGTGTGGACTGAGTAGAGGCGTTGCACTTCATCAACGCTTGTGATCGCTGCATCAAAGATCTGAATCGCCACAAAGAGGTAACGATTCTATCACTGACCATGCTCATTCGTAAGGATCACTAAAGAAAATTTTTGTTTTCCGCTGCGTTTAGATCGCAATTTTCCTTCAGTGGTATCAGAGCCACTTACGAAACCATGGATCTGATAGCTGTTAAATTTCCGTCTTTTCTGTATTTGATTCGATTAAAACACAGAATGAATTTAACAATAAACGATTAATTAAATTTGGCATCTGTTGTGTACGATTTGGATGATTGATGTTGATTATGCTTCAGAAACCGACATTAGTATGGTGAAGTTGTGCGATACATTGATCATCCATAGGTTACACAATTAGATCGATCACTTTTATATAAGATATAAGAAATTCTGATGCAAAGATGGTATATGGGATATACTGTTTTGATTTCATCCATTCAATCACATAAGGATTGTAATTCTTTTGAAAGATCATCATTTTCATTCGCTTCGGAATCCGACGTTAGTATGGTGAAGCAATGACATGTTGATCTATCATATTGAGTTATCAATCGAGTTGTGTTTGACGGCATGAAATTGTTGCATTAGGATTAATGGCAGTACAAGTGTTGTATTGCCGCAGACTTTTCCGGTTGGGGTTGTAAATGCACAAAAGTTGTGCAGGAAACGACGTGAAATACAATGAAGTGTTCATAAAATTTTTCGTCGGGGCGCTTCCCCCTTGACCCCCGTCCGCTGAACGGTCAGCGGAACCACCGTCCGCTGACCGGGCAGCGGAACCCCCGGCTAAGTCTGCAAAGTGTGATCAATCAGCCGAAATTTAATTTAGTTTATTTAATTATCGGAATTTTAAACTAATAATAAAAGTGTGTTTATTATTATTTATTTGTGGTGATCAGTTATGGCCTTAGTTTATCCTTTATTATTGTTTTGGGATTTTTAAATACGGCCTGCGTGTCGTGCCTCTCTCTCAATCTCTTTATGTAACTTCTTTTCTCATCTCACTCCCTCGTATGTAAAACGAGTTTTCTTATATGTAATGTAATATTATGTTATGAAGAAAAAAGAAGTATTCAATATTAAAGGAGGATAACCTTGGAGATCATGCTTGGAGAAGCTTAGATCGTTATTAGGTTAGCTTAGGTTCTCTCATTGGCTTGAGAGAACAATTGCGTTAGGGGCCATAATTGTATCTTTTTATATGTATGTTGATGCATGTAATTGTATGTTGATGCATGTGAGAGACGTTTTGCATGTTAAGCCGGTGAGATCAAACTAATAACAAATTCCCTCAAAATTAAATATTAAGTTTATGCTTTCCAATTTTTAGCACTCATCAAGACTAGTATCGAGCATTGTAGGTTTCGCCTACGCGAGGTGCATGTTCTATATTAGTAAGGTGTGATGGGATAATTGTAATATCCAATTGCTAAAATAATGGGTCAAACTTAACTAAACAAATTATAATAAGATTATACATGTTTAGAAGCAAGAATTGGGAATGATTCATGTGATGGATCAGAATAAGGAGTTATTCACCCAATTGAAAATATTCGAGAGTTGTATGAGATACAATTGGAAGGAGTTCCTACCTAAATAACTTAGTTTTGTGTAATCATCCTAACGCTGACTTAAAACAAAGTGAAACATGGATCTCGACCCACTAGAAAGTCTTCCAACGGGATTTTCCGAATCAAATGATGAGGGTCATTTGTTTTGAATAAAATAGTGGGAGCATATTTGATTAAAGGCCTAATTAAATATGTTGTTTTTAATGATACTTATATTTTCATATTTCTCTTGTAGATTACCATGACAACAAACACATCGAACAATATTTTGCGATCCATCCTAGATAAGGAAAAATTGTCTGGGACAAATTTCCTGGATTGGCACCGTAATCTGAGGATTGTCCTCAAGCACGATAAGAAGCTGTATGTCTTAGAGACACCAGTTCCTGAGGAGGAACCTCCTAGTTCTGCACTAAAGGCAGAAAGAGATGCTTATAAGAAGCATTTCGATGATGCCAATGAAACCGCTTGCCTCATGCTTGCTACCATGAACTCTGAGTTGCAAAAGCAACACGAGAACATGTCTGTGTTCGATATGATCGGACATCTGAAAATGCTTTATCAAGAGCAAGCAAGAAATGAGAGGTTTCAGGTTTCAAAGTCCCTTTTTAACAGCAAGTTAGCTGAGGGAGCCCCTGTAAGTCCCCATGTACTCAAGATGATTGGGTATGTGGAGAACATTGACAGATTAGGGTTTCCCCTTGGAAAAGAACTTGCGATTGATCTGATCTTGCAATCGTTGCCAGAGAGCTTCAGTCAGTTTGTCCTGAATTTCAATATGAATGACTTGGACAAAAGTCTTCCAGAACTGCTAGGCATGTTGAGAACTGCTGAGCAGAATATGAAGACAAAAGGGAAATCCATTCTGATGGTCAGTAATGGAAAGAAACAGAACAAGAGGCCCATCAAACAGGGTGGTAGAGGGAAAGGCAAGGAAGTTGCCAAACCCAAACCCACTCCTCCTGTTTTGAAGCCTAGTGGAGGAATAGCAAAGGAGGGCACTTGCTTCCATTGCGGTAAGACCGGACATTGGAAGAGAAATTGCCCAAAGTACCTGGAAGATAAGAATAATGGAGTAGAGACTTCAAATTCAGGTATTTTTGTTATTGAAATTAATTTATCTACTTCTGCATCATGGGTATTAGATACTGGATGCGGTTCTCACATTTGTACTAATGTGCAGGGGCTAAAAAGGAGTAGAGATTTGGCAAAAGGTGAAGTTGACCTACGAGTTGGCAATGGAGCAAAGGTTGCTGCTTTAGCTGTAGGAACTTATGTTTTAACTTTACCTAGTGGTTTAATAATTCAGTTAGAGAAATGTTATTATGTACCTGCAATTAGCAGGAATATTATTTCCGTTTCTTGTTTGGACAAGTTTGGTTTTTCATTCATAATAAAGAACAATTGTTGCTCCATTTATTTGAATGATATATTCTATGCTACTGCAAAAATGAATAATGGACTATATGTCCTTGATCTTGAAATGCCAATTTATAACATTAATACTAAAAGGTTGAAACCTAATGAGTTGAATCCAACTTACCTTTGGCACTGTCGATTAGGCCACATAAATGAGAAACGCATTTCCAAACTCCATAAAGATTGACTCTTGGACTCTTTTGATTATGAATCATATGAGACATGCAGATCTTGTTTAATTGGAAAGATGACAAAGTCCCCATTCACAGGAAAAGGTGAAAGGGCTAATGATCTTTTGGCACTCATACATACTGATGTATGTGGACCACTGAACATACCAGCCAGAGGAGGTTTTCAGTACTTCATCACTTTTACTGATGACTTCAGTAGATACGGATATGTGTATTTAATGAAACACAAATCTGAGTCCTTTGAAAAGTTCAAGGAATTTAAGAATGAAGTACAAAACCAACTAGGTAAGAATATTAAAGTTCTTCGATCAGATCGAGGCGGTGAATATTTAAGCCTAGAATTTGATGACCATCTAAAAGAGTATGGGATTCTATCCCAACTTACTCCTCCTGGAACACCACAATGGAATGGTGTATCTGAGAGAAGAAATCGAACCTTGTTAGACATGGTCCGATCCATGATGAGTCACGCCGATCTTCCAAACTCCTTTTGGGGACATGCATTATTAACAGCAGCTTACACACTTAACCGTGTTCCATCCAAAAAGGTTGATAAGACACCATATGAGATATGGAGTGGTAAGAAACCACATATGTCTTACATGAAGATTTGGGGTTGCGAAGTTTACGTCAAACGACAAATTTCAACCAAGCTTGAGCCCAAATCTGACAAATGCTTATTTGTGGGGTATCCTAAAGAAACAAGAGGATATTACTTCTACAATCCTTCTGAGGGCAAAGTGTTTGTCGCTCGAACTGGAGTCTTTCTGGAAAGGGATTTTATTTCCAAAGGAAACAGTGGGAGGAAAATAGAGCTTGAAGAAATTCAAGAATCACAAAACATTGAAACACCTATGGAGGAACTAGAGCAGGAAACACAAGTAGTTGTGGAAGAGCAACCTGCTCAAGTAGAACAAGACCAGCGTAGGTCAAGCAGGATACGTCACCAACCTGAGAGATATGGATATCTCATAAGTGATCAGGGTGATGTATTACTCATGGATCAAGATGAGCCTGTGACCTACAAAGAGGCCATAACTGGTCCTGAGTCTGAGAAGTGGCTAGAAGCCATGAAATCTGAAATGGATTCCATGTACACAAACCAGGTTTGGACCTTGGTAGAACCTCCTATAGGAGTTAACCCTATAGGATGAAAGTGGGTCTTCAAGAAGAAGACTGACATGGATGGTAAGGTACATACCTATAAAGCAAGACTGGTTGCAAAAGGCTATAAACAAATTCATGGGGTTGACTATGATGAAACCTTTTCACCACTTGCAATGCTTAAATCTGTTCGGATTTTACTTGCCATCGCTGCATATCATGATTATGAAATATGGCAGATGGATGTCAAAACTGCTTTCCTTAATGGGAATCTTCTTGAGGATGTGTACATGACACAACCTGAAGGATTTGACATACCACAAGATGCCCAAAAGATATGCAAGTTACAGCGATCAATCTATGGATTGAAGCAAGCTTCCAGAAGCTGGAATCTTCGTTTTGATGAAACCGTAAAACAATATGGATTCATCAAAAATGAAGATGAACCTTGTGTCTACAAGAAGGTTAGTGGGAGCATGATCGTGTTTCTGGTATTATATGTAGATGACATATTACTCATTGGAAACGATGTCCCTACCTTGCAACAAGTGAAGACTTGGTTAGGGAATTGTTTTTCTATGAAAGACCTAGGTGAAGCAGCCTATATATTAGGAATTAGGATCTATAGAGATAGATCACAAAAACTGCTTGGCCTAAGTCAGAGTACATACATAGATAAAGTGTTGAGACGCTTTAATATGCATGATTCCAAGAAAGGATTCATACCTATGCAACATGGTCTGTGTTTATCAAAAACACAATCCCCTTCAACTAAGGAAGAAAGGGATCGCATGAATAAGATTCCATATGCATCTGCAATAGGATCTATCATGTATGCCATGTTATGTACTCGACCAGATGTCTCGTATGCATTAAGTGCAACGAGTAGGTACCAATCTGATCCCGGTGATGCTCACTGGGTAGCTGTCAAGAATATCCTTAAGTACTTGAGAAGGACTAAGGATTCATTCTTGATATATGGAGGTCAGGAAGAGCTTGATGTAATTGGTTACACTGATGCTAGCTTCCAGACAGATAAGGATGATTTTAGATCACAATCTGGTTATGTGTTCTGTCTCAATGGTGGCGCTGTGAGCTGGAAAAGTTCAAAGCAAGAAACAGTTGCTGATTCTACAACTGAGGCCGAGTATATTGCTGCCTCAAATGCAGCAAAGGAAGCTGTTTGGATCAAGAAGTTCATTAGTGAACTTGGAATAGTCCCTAGCATTGTGGATCCCATTGGTTTATATTGTGATAACAATGGTGCTATCGCACAAGCTAAAGAGCCTAGATCTCACCAACGATCCAAACACATACTTAGGCGTTATCACCTCATTCGAGAGATAATCGATCGGGGAGATGTGAAGATATGCATAGTACCTACACTTGACAATATCGCTGACCCATTAACAAAGCCTCTTGCACAACAGAAGCATGATGGTCATACTAGATCTATGGGTATTAAGGGTATGCCTAATTGGCTCTAGTGCTAGTGGGAGATTGTTGGTGTAAGCCCTAGAGGCCAATACTTTTTGGTACTTGTATCGGATTATTCGTTTAATAATAAAAGGCATTTCTTTATTATGTTTGTCTTTCAGAATAATAAAGTCCCTAGAATAGTTAGTCTGTTTAATGAAATGTTAAGTGTGACTTAATCATGAGATCCCATTAAACATAAAGACATTATTCTTAAAATATCCGTAGTCAAGCTTTATTGCAAAGTGGGATAACATTAAAGCATTGAGACTATTATGAAGATGCCCTGATTTTACACTGACTTGTCCAAAAAGTCAACCCTTGATCAGATGACTTCCCCATGGAATTTCTTCATGAAACTTGATATGCATACTCCCTATACCATATAGAGACCAATGGAAACAAGAATGACCAAAAAATTTGAGGTTATGGCCTCTGAAACCAAAAACCCTAATTTTAGGTCAACTGTGCAGTCAAACTTGGCTCTGCATCCATACCAATCCCAGTTCTTGTGATTCTTTGGAAATATTGACTTTGAGGGGATGTAATATGATACTTGAACACACATGGATCTCTTTGAGGTGATTGGTGACCTTTGGAGTGGCTCAAGAGGCTCTTGGATTGCTCAGATCACAAACCCTAGATGCAGATGACCTTGAATCTATGCAGTGAATCAAAAATGTGATATGAGGTGATATGATTGTGTTTATGCATATGAAATGATCACAAGCCATGGTGTGAATGGGTGAGGGCAAATTTGGGGTGTTTACAGTATGCAAGCAAATACAAGATGGATGCATATGAAAGCCCAAATTAGGGTTTATGATCAATGCACAAAACAAAAATCAAAACCAGAAGCAAACATCATGATAAAAAATTGAAAATGCATTCAAAGGAACCCTAAACCTATACAAACTCACTGCCCAAAGGAGGGGTTCCAATGTTGGTGTAAGCCCTAGAGGCCAATACTTTTTGGTACTTGTATCGGATTATTCGTTTAATAATAAAAGGCATTTCTTTATTATGTTTGTCTTTCAGAATAATAAAGTCCCTAGAATAGTTAGTCTGTTTAATGAAATGTTAAGTGTGACTTAATCATGAGATCCCATTAAACATAAAGACATTATTCTTAAAATATCCGTAGTCAAGCTTTATTGCAAAGTGGGATAACATTAAAGCATTGAGACTATTATGAAGATAGACTGATGATCACATCTCATGGATCATGGATAAAGAGTTATCAAGTCTTGACATAGGTATAAATATTAGGAGTAATATTTATACCGGATTGACCCGCTATGAGAATACTACATAGTATGTTATGCAAAGTGTCATAAGTTATTCTCATGGTGATAATGGTGTATTACCACCCTTCGACCTGAAACCACTATGGACCCTAGATGTAGAGTCGGGTGCTTTATTGCTGATCAAACATTATCCGTAACTGGATGATCATAAAGACAGTTGATGGGCACTCCACGAAGCATGCTGAGGGACATGAGTGTCCTAGATGGAATTTGCCAATCTTGCATAACAGGAGAAATGTCTAAGGGCCCAATATTGAACTGGACAAGGATGACACAGTGTATGCCTTGTGTTCAATATAGACATAGGGGCAAAAGGGTAATTGTACAAACATATATTATCACGAAAAAGGTTTTGTCAGATCACATGACATTTTCGTGACTTGGGTAGCAGTGATGTGTTGCTAGATACCGCTCACTGTTTATTATGTTAAATATATAATTTAATATAATTACCAACGTTACGAAATCCTACAGGGTCACACACATAAGGACAGTTTGATGAGAGATAGAGAAATCAAAGGAACACCGTAAGGTACGGTGCACTTAAGTGAAAATAGAAATTCGGATAATATAATAATAATTATTGTTATTTTATAATGGTTATAAAATAATAATAAAATAAATATATTTATTATAATAATAGTTATTATAATAATATATAATATTATTATGGATCATGTGAATTGGGCTTTTAGCCCGCAGCCCACAAGAGAGTCTATAAAAGGAACCCTTGTGATGAAGCTTTCACTTGATGCAATTTCGTTTTTGATTCTCTTTTCTCACTCAAATAATTTCGTTCGTAAGCAGCTAGCACTGTGACCGGAAGCTGTTCGTGTGGACTGAGTAGAGGCGTTGCACTTCATCAACGCTTGTGATCGCTGCATCAAAGATCTGAATCGCCACAAAGAGGTAACGATTCTATCACTGACCATGCTCATTCGTAAGGATCACTAAAGAAAATTTTTGTTTTCCGCTGCGTTTAGATTGCAATTTTCCTTCAACAATGACCTTATGTTTGTCCCTTAATAAAATCCAAAGTAATGACTACCTACTCCTTAATAGTAGGGATAGTCTTACTCTTGAAGAAACATAAAAGAACTTGAAAGACTTAGCTTAAGGTAGGTACCTTATAGTTACTTGCTCACACTTTAAAATTACTTTTCACACATCACTTTTCTTAAACATTTTTCAACTTAAAGGCTTTGTATAAATCCATACGAGGATCATTACAAAGTACTTAGAAAAATTTCTAATCACACACTTCACCTTCTCAAAAATAATCAAAGTGAGCTAAGTAACTAAGATCCCATGGATAACCATGGATATAAAGGGTGATAACACCTTCCCTTTATATAACCTACCCCTCGAACCCAAGTCTTTTCAAAACAGTCTTTCCTGTTCTTTTATGTCCCTTCCTTATGGATAAAATAAAAGTCGGTGGCGTCTCTTGCTATCCGCATATGTTTTTGTCAAACAAAAACACCCAGGTCAGTTCTCCCACCGTGTTACAGAACTGGCGAATCTGCTTGGGACTTAATAAAAGAGGGGTACCCTTAGGAATTAGATCACTTAAATTGTTTGCTTTGTTTGCTTTATATTACTTGTTGGGCTTTTTGTGTAAAAGATCCTAACCCGAATCTAGTGTACCTTAGGTAAATGGCAATAGACCAAGGAAACTGTACGGCATATACCGATATGGTTGATCTGGTGGCCATAGTTAGTGTGACTTCTTGGTTGGTGCTTATGTTTCTTAAGTAAGTTAAGGATAATATGAGGCTGCCATAAGTTGTCAATACACTAACTGACTTTTAGAACCCTAGTCATCCAATCCTGGCCTTTAGAAAGTAGTGAGATAGCCGACTTTGGTGAAGACTGAAGTTGGTTGATACTCGATGCTACACTCATTGAGATCCTAAACTTGGAGGGTTTTTGTTGGAAAGTAAGTTTCCTATTGAACAACCACCCTTGGGAAGGATCAATGATATTGAGATCCCTTAGAACCTGGTTACTTTTGTAGGACAGGATGAACCAACTAAACTTCAGGGGAGGGTACTTACCTTTAAACATCATGCAAGCCTCTAAACCTAGGGCTATGGTGTGACTTGTTTATGTGTGCCACATGTTTGTGATTGAACATAACATCATAACATCATGACATCATAAGCATGGCATTTTCACTAACCATTTCAAGGACCAAAGGATTTATCTTTGTTCTTTGTTGCAGGTCATGGCTTCTGCTCGTAGGAATACTATCCGAATCAACTTTGTAGGGATACCTTCTAAGCTTAAAGAATTGATCTCTAAAGTTTCTCAAAACTCCCAGTTCATCAAGAAGCATGGTCACCTACTTGACTTGGTTACCTCAGGATTTGATGAAGACGTGATGAGTGTCCTATTTCAGTTCTTTGACTCTAAACATCACTATTTCACATTCCCCGATTATCAGCTGGTTCCCACAATGGAGGAGTTCTCCAAACTATTGGGTATACCTATCCTTAATCAGAGACCTTTCACAGGCTTAGAAAAAGAGCCTAAACCTGAGGTTATTGCTGCAGCCTTACATTTGAAGAAATCAGACACTGTCCTAGAAACAAGAAGCGAAGTTAAGGGTATTCTTTCTAAGGTATTGATGGAGAAAGCTCAAGTATTCTTTGAGGCTATGAGATATGATGCTTTTGAGGAGATCTTAGCCTTATTAATCTATGGCTTAGTTTTGTTCCCTAATCCAGACTAGTTTATAGACGTACACGCCATCAACATATTTCTGACTCATAATCCAGTGCCTACATTACTTGGAGACATCTTACACTCTCTTCATACCCGTACTACGAAGGTGTAAACACCCCAAATTTGCCCTAACTAAGTTCATACCATGGCTTGTGATCTTTCATCTTTGCATTAGTCTAATCATATCATATCATATTTCATTTTTGTTTCATCTGCATAGTCCAAGTTCATCAGCATCTAGGGTTTGTGATCTGAGCAATCCAAAGGATCCATCTGAGCCACCTCAAAGGACTCCAAGTGTTCCAAGAGGGTCCATGTATGTTCAATCATCATCTTATATCCCTCAAAGATCAAAGAAGTCAGAAAATCACAAGAACTTGCAAAGCATGGAAGCAGAGCTAGGGTTTCACTACACAGATGACCTGAAATTAGAGTTTTGGTTTTAGAGGCCATAACTCCAAATCTTTTGGTCATTCTTGTTTCTAATTATCTCAATATGTTATATGTACCAAGTTTGATGAAGAAATTCATTGTGAAAGTCATTTGTTCACTGGGTAACTTCTTGAGCAAGTCAGAGCAAAATCAGGGCATCTGAGGGCACATAATCTTTCATCCACTTGTTGAATTGCCTCAAAACCAATTCTATGGACCTCCTTGATCTCAGCTGCACTAAGACAAGCCAACAAGCCAGCTGCACAAGTGCCCATACCTCAAGTACAAAACTTTTGACCTTTTTGCAAGAAGCCCATACCAATCAGCTACAACCACCACCCACTCTCTGGCTTATCACAACTTGTTATGTGGATCAAACCAAGCCATAACACACAACATTGCAGCCTGAAACCTCAGATTGCCCAAGTTCACAAAAATCACTCCTCTTACAAAAACTTTCGAAACTCACTACTCAGCCACTCAAACTCAAAACAAATTTCACCATTCATCTCAAAATCATCTATTGAACACAAAGAAACCATTAAAACAGCCAAAAACATCCCATAACCAAAACACGATTCTTGGCCAGTTGAAGTGCAATCACACAAACCAGCCAAAACAAACTCCTTCCAAGCCTCAAAGCTTCTTCAGAAAGATCATTGGAGTGAGTTTGCACAAGAGAGGTGACCAGAAAGCTCCAAACTGAGGAAGCTCAAGCTCAGGTAACCTCTTCAAACTTTTTTCCAGAAATGTTATTTTAAGTTCTTAGAATTTTCATTATGTTGTGCTGATCGTGCTGATACTTTTAGTTTTGAAAATGGTGGTGTATTGAGCATTTACTGAGCTTCTGAAACTTTTCCAGTTTTTGAGTTTTCCTTCGAATCTTGTTTATGAGCCTTGATAAATTTGTTTTGAGGTTGGATTCGTGTTTAGGAAGGTGAGAGGAGTTGATCTGGAGCTTTAGAGCTCCAGAAATGACCTAGGGGTGAAGTTTTGGGGTTGCTCAGGGAGAAGCTGGCCGGAGAAGTTGTTCGGAGGTCTTCTCCGGCCACCTGAAAGTGATTAAGTGTTTAATTAGGGTTAGGGCAAAGTTTAAATTCTGGTCGTTTGATCTTTGGTTCTCGCGAGTGATGGATGGTTAAGATTAGATCATTAATTATAAATCTGGATTAATTCATTAATTAATTAGAATTAGATGAATTTGAATTCTGGCCCTAGGATTACGCGCATAGTCAACATAAATTCCCCAGCTTTGAATCTATACCATCAGATCAGCCTATTTCTATTTTTATTCATTTTTATTTCATTTTTTCTTATTTGTTTTGCATATTTTATTTAAAATAGTTAGAAAATCCTAAAAATATTTTCCTTTTGCATTTTCACTTCAAATATTTTTCTCAACCAGAAAAAAATTTTATTTTTATTTTTTGCATTAAAAAATCATTTTTAAAATATTTAAATGTTTATTTTAATTAATTAATGGAAATTAATACATTAAAATATCATTTAGGTTTCTGAAAATCCCAAAAAGAATCACATTTTATCTTAGGACATTTAGAAACATTGTCAAACCATTCACACAAATTTCTTTTTGGTTTTGCATCAATCTTGACATTTTTCTTGAATTTAGGATTCATAAAATTCCCATTATTGATCCCTAACTTCAAGAATTCTTTTCTGCCTAACCATGAATGGTATGACTTTGATTCTTGTTGCATTGATCTTAATTTGATATGTAGTATCTAGCATATTTTTGTCACAAATTTATTTTGCATTTTTGATTTGATTTGCATTTTTTCCCTTTAGGTGCCTTAAAACCCTAGATAACTTAGAAAAATCACAACTTTCTTTAGGTTAAGAGTTAGGTCTCCTCCTTTGGGGTGTGATATCATATGGGGTTAGGGTTCCTTTAAGTTCATTTTTAATTTTTTATCTTATGATTTGCTTCTGGTTTTGACTTTTGCATCTCATGTTGCATTAAAACCCTAATTCCTCATGTTCATTTGCATACATCTTGCATAAGCATTCATTCATGAACTTGCCATGACATTTATTGTATCCACATGACTCCTAAGACATCATAGGACACATTAGAATCATGCTTGATCATTTCTTCATCCATTTGCCATGATATGCATTCATTTCATTCCAT
Organism: Lathyrus aphaca; assembly: GCA_963966055.1. NCBI lineage: Eukaryota > Viridiplantae > Streptophyta > Magnoliopsida > Fabales > Fabaceae > Lathyrus > Lathyrus aphaca. Next base: position 201,615,395 of record OZ014523.1, on the reverse strand, counting down.
GAACTTTCATGTGCTTTCATGTTTCCTACATGCTTCATTTGCATTCTCATCTCTTGTATGATCATCCATTGCACTTGGCATATCTTTGCATCATCTCATAGCATCATTAGCATCATGTTTATGCTTCTGGTTTTGGTTTGCATCTTTGCTTACATTTCATTTTCATTTCATTCCACTACAAGAAAATTGACATATTGTGACGGTTATTTTGGAAGATTACGACTGTTAAAACCGTCGTAGATTTCAAGTCACAACGTTTGCACCACTTTCGCTGAATCATGTGTCGCGAGGCCGTATCGCGTCGGTTTCCAAAACCGTCACACCAACCGTCGTTATCTCTCACGACAGGTAGTGAACTGACGTAATCTGCATATTGCAACTGTTACAACCGTCGTAAATTTCCATTTGATTTTTTATTTTATAATTGATTACGAAGGTTCCAACCGTCGTAACTTTTTGTTCCATAGGTACAATTGTAAGTAAATCCGTAGGAAAATTCCTTTCCATAGGTAAATCTGCAGGTAATTTACTTTTAAAATTAAAAAAAATAATTGAAGCATAACCATAGGTAAAACCATTACATTAAGCCGTTAAATTAATAGGTAAAACCATTAGGCCATTAAATTAATAGGTAAAATCATTATACATTACCAAATTAAAAAATAATTGTGAAGCATAACCATAGGTAATTCCATTACATTAAGCCATTAAATTAATAGGTAAAACCATTAGGCATTACCAAATTAATAGGCAAAACAATTAGGAATTACCATCAAATTAATAGGAAAACCCATTAGGCATTACCATTACATTAATAGGCAGAACCGTCATACTAAAAGAGCCGTGAAATTACTAATAAATTCTTAACATTACATTAAGCTAAATGTGAACTTTTGATTAGTTATTACTGTCTTAAACATGTAAAAAAAAGTACTACTACTGGAATATCTAAGAAAAATATTGCATCTTACTTTGGAGTTTGAGGGAATATCATAGTAAATCACCATATCCACTGCTGGAATATCGAGATGAATAAAATTATGTTACAAGTTACTAAAGAATTTTGTTGCAGCCATTAAACTAACTAGACACGGTAAGTGACTATTGTTGCACATAAGCACTATACTAACACTAGAATACTTTCTAATGAGCAAAAAATATTGAAACTTACAAAGGTTTCCAATGTTTGACATAAAACTCAGTATAATGTCCTATTGTTGTCAGATATTCGATGCACAAGAACTCCATCATCTGTTAGAACATTCTCTCCATCCAAAACATCCATGGTTTCAATAAAATCAACAAGTTGGTGATATTCTTTAGAAAGTATGGCATGGATTAAAGCTTGACCAGTATTAGAAGCATGTATGTAAGTCCAAGAACAGGGAAAACCATCAAAGAATTGAAGGATGGACATGACTATTTGGCACTATTTCCAAGTATGACAACTCCTGAGATGCATTTAACAATCACAAAAGACTCACTTCTAGCTTTCCACTTTATCAAAGAATTGAAGGCATCACATCTACAGAAAATTGCACCTACACATGAAACATCCATGTAACAAAAAATATCAAACAGTTTTGCTTTTAGTGTAATGAAAAGGAAACTTTAAAATATCCTAAAATATGGTATAACCATTTGCTGTTTTCACTATCATCATAGCTTGAAGATGAGATCCAACAACAGTTTCAATATGAAAATTGTGAAGCATAACCATAGAAGATGGAGCGGATACTTCAACCAAGACCAATAAGAAAATAAAAAAATTACAAAATAAAAACATGGAATAATTGTATAGACATAACAGTAGCACACATAGCAGACAAAATACAAACCTCAATGTTACTAAACAATTTTTATATTGTATGTGGACAATGGACAACACAAAAATCAACTTGTTATCAGTGCCAATGCTGACTACCTCAGCACTTGAATGACTATGTTGACTACCTCGGCACTCTTGTATACATCATCAGTTCCAAAAACAACCTGTTATATACACCACACAAATTTTATCAAGTAGTGCAGAAAAGTGAAGATACCAGTTTAAGTTTCCAAAACTAAAATATAATATTTTAACTAATCTGTGCATAAGCATTTCCATTGGTGTATTCAGTAACACCATAGTTATATGTCAGCTTCAACACAATTGTCTCGTGCTCCTCTGCATTCCAAGGAAGAATCAACAATCTAATGTCATGCAAATTCTACAACAGTCTCGAAAATTCACTGATTTGGCTCAACATCCACCAATGTCTCGGGAGATTTTCACAAAGAGACGACTTGATAAAAATGTTGGCATGATAGGTAATGGCACTGATTCTGAGCTTGAGATGTTGATCAAAGTGAAGAAATCAATGATGGTGCATCCGGCGGATGAAACACCTCAGAGTACTATATGGAAGTCCAACGTCGACTTGGTGGTTACAAATTCTCACACTATGATTTTGTACTTTAACAAATCAAATAACACACCTATTTCTTTGATGGAAACTCTAAGCATGGTGGTTACAAATTCTACTAGTTTCAACATAATCTCTAGCAACAAACCTACACAATCTACAGACAGGAAAAATCAAGAAGAAATTAAATAAACGCACAACCTAACATCAGAATTAACTTTGTTTTTTCACAGTGAAATAACACTTCCAACTTCGCAACAGATTCAAATAGGACCATATAATTAACAGGCATTACACAAATCCCAATTGTGTCATCAATAATATTCACTTAACAATTGATTTAACAATTTCCAGTTCATAAATTTTTCATTCATCTAGTCATCAATGCTAAATTGTAGCAACAATCACCATGTCAAGTTCAGGGAATCATTATATTACTACTCTCACATAGCAGAATTTCGAGCATAAAATTTCATCAAAGCTAAACAACCTATAAAATGCTAACAAGAATTCCAAATAATTTCATTACTGAAGCCTAACCGAATTCATAACTAACTTTGCTTATCATAAGCAATACTTCCCTAACTTTCACAAATCATTCTAACCAACACTACTCATTAAACATAACTAACTGTCAATTGAACTAACTAATTTCAATTAACTTCATAACCACAATCATAACTAACCCTTCATAAATAACCAATCCATAATAGATTCCAAAAGCTAACAAACTTCAACACTCCTAATCAATCTCTTAACTAACTTCTATAATAGTTTTTGGATACAATCTGTTGTTCCTTTTCTAGATTTTCAAAGATAATATGGAAAAATGTATAGCCATTCTAAAAAAATATTTGGGATAGGAAAATCAATAAGTTCATCGACTAGAAACTCTGGAAAGAAATGAATAGTGTAGAAAATTTTATATAAAAAATCCAATCTTGAATTAATATTGAAAATAAAACTTCTCATTGTAAAAATCTCAACCACAATACAATGACATACCCACCAAGACATACACTTTCGGACGCCCCACACGACAAATCGGCACAAGAGTGACAAGGAGAATTTGCGGCATGGTGGTTCTCGTGGAAGAGTTCGTCGGTGGTGTGCAGAGAATGGTACGACGACATTGGAAAACCCTTAAATATCAACTACAAAATAGGATATGTCGCATAGAAGAAGTAAAATTGTTCTTAGGTCAAAAGTTATCAATAAAACCATAAACAGGGGAAGAGGAATCAAATTCAAAAATAATAAATTGAACTAACCTCTTTGAAATTAAACCCCACTAAAACTCAAAAATGAAAAAATTGAAGAACCGCCTTGAAATTGAACCTTGTTGAAATCCAAAACTGAAGAAATTTAATGATACCTAGTTGAAATTGAACGTCCTTGAAATCCAAAAATGAAGAACTTCAGTACAACTGAAACTAGTTGAAATATGAAAACGAACGAAGATGATTGTTGAAATTGAACCCATATGAAATGTGAAATGGAGAATGGATTTTCTAATCGTGTGTTTGTGAAGAGATAGAGATATTAGGGCTTTGAAATTTTAAAAGAAAGGTATTTTAAAATTTTGCTTTTAGTGCGCTTCTAAGTAAGAAAGCGGGATATGGAAAAGGTGAAACCATAATTTATGAGGCAACTTATTATAGTGGCCACGGTTGACCTAAATGTCGCAGGCATGAAAGAAATGCAATTATATGATATATATTGTCACTGCTTTAAAAATTTATTTGGGGGCGACGGTTTTTTAACCGTCACAGACTTCTTTTTATTGCGGTTAGGTCTATAACCGTCGTAAAATATTAAAAAATTTAAAAACTTTAACGACGGTTGTTTAAAACCGTCGTAGCAAATGTCGTAACTTATGAAGGATGACGGTTTTCTGGGAACCGTCACAATCTATGTGTCGCAAAACATATTTTTTCTTGTAGTGTTCCTTTCTTTATGCTAACCATTTCAGGTGGTAAGTACATTGAGAAGTGAATTTGCCTTCACTTCTCATTTCTCTTCTCATCTCTTTTATGCATCCTTGTTGCATTTTCTTTTGCTCTAGAGTGAGCTTGCTCATTCATGTTCAACATTCACCTTCTTTCTTCAAGTAACTTATCTTCTTCAATGAAGTAAGTTAACTTGTTTCTTCTGTTTCTCCTCCTTTCATCTGCTTCTTCCATTGGTGGCTATTCTTGAAGATCTCTTGCTAGCCTTACAAACCATAGGAACATCCAAGCATGACAATAATTAGGGTTTAATTAGTCCCCCTCTAGTTTTACCTTTGTGTATTCTTTTGTGTCTCTCCTCTAACCTCATAATCAGAGACTAAACCTTTAAGGTTTTAAGGCTTTGTGATTAAGGTTATGCCTACATCCTTCTCTTAGGATGGAGTGTATAACTTTAATCTTAAGTGTTAAACCATTAATGTGTTTAAATCTCTTAATAAACTCATCTTAATAATCACTAAGACAATCGCTTGTAACTTGGGCCTTGCATTAGGGTTCTAATTCTTCCTTAATTGGTTAAGAAGGACTAACCCTATTGTTAATGGACAAGTCCCCCTCAAGTTGTCTTACAAACCATAAAATCCACTTCTTAATCTTACCATTAACTAAAATCCACTTTAATAAAGGCTTTGTTTTGTCATGAGGTAAATCCCTAATCATGGATTAAGTTGAGGTATCTTCCTCAGCTTAAATGTTCTCAGACAGGTCATACACTTGAGCATAGACAAGTAAGCAGTCCATCAGTCAATTTATTTTTCAGTCTCTTTGAGTCGAACTACGGTGTTCTGACTTCCTCATTGCATGAGAGGATACGTAGGCATAACTTAACAGTTATCGAACAAAAGTCTCTGTTTCTTCCCCCTCTTTCAGCATTCTTTTTAAGCCTCATTCCTGAGCATCTCACTTCACTTTCTAGCACTGACACTTGTATATTCTTTTCCAGCTTTTGCACACAGATAGCACTGATACTACCCCTATAAACACAATCTGGGTGCTAATACCTTCCTAGGTTGTAACCAACCCCCTTTCTCAATTTCTCTGGTTCGCAACCATCTTATCCATATCTTTCCATGTTTATGCAGCATTACCTTTCCTTCGGGATAAAAATGCCTACCTGGCGACTCTTTTCAGTTCATCATCATTTCTCTCATCGCCGGCCGTTCGCATCTGTACCCTATCTGACCAGGTGTCTTTTAGCGGGAGCGACAACTTGGCGACTCTGCTGGGGACCCTTATATTGCAACCAGGGCTTCTGGTTCTTTTTGTGGGTTCCTCCTAGAGCTTGTTTGATTTGTGTTTACGGGGGTGTTATGTGCTAATTGTGCTTATTCATTTGCTTTATTTATTTCTTTATGTACAACTTTATTTATTGCTTTCCTTTACAGTTTTATGCATTTTCATACTGTCATTACCACTGTGCTGGATATGGTTTTCCTTGGTGGGTGGGGTTTCATTGAGTGATTAAGGTCCTATACCTGGGACCTGAGTGACATATAGGCTAGAGTGTCTTCATATTCTTTCCCATTCCATTTCGGTCTGGTGAGGGAATATGAAACACGGTTCAGACATGGGTTTCTTCTTGAGAACTCTATGCTACGGATTTCATGTAGTGCTAGGGCTATATGGGAAGCCTTCTAAGTCTGGATGACCTTTTTATGACCTTCAGCATCTGAGGTGAATTAGATGAGGGTCTTTTATGGTTATTGTAAACACTGTACCTCCGGGTTAGAAGTGTTTATACTTCTCATAACTGATCCAAGTCTGAGGATCCTTGTTCTAGAACATTACATGTGAGGGGGTTGGGTTGTTTATAGGTTTGCAGGAACCCTTGGCCACATCATACCCTGTTACTGTTTTGTTTTAAGAATGCACCATTTTGGACAGTTCTTGTGATTACCCTGGACTTGTGACTCTTTATTTGAGTCCCCCACCTGGTTACGGGATTTCTAAGCCTCCATCCGAACTTTTGAACATACCTGGACTTTTACCAAGGCAGATAATCAGATCCAGCTCTTGATCACAAACCCTTTGCATATCATTTGCATACATCATTTTTGCATCATTTAACATTTGCTTTTTTTTTTACAGGGTATCCATCCTATCATCTTTGGTTTGGTTTTGACCCCTTCTGCTGCTCAGACTGTTTCAGCTATCTTCTTCAGCACCTTCATCAGTTGTCAGTAATTCTTCAGTGTGTCAGAGACTTACCTCCAGCCATCCTCAGCTTCTCAGCCAGTGACCTTCATCAGCAGTCGTTCTCAGCTTCTTCATCAGTACCCATCATCAGCATGGACATTTCAAGAAAGAGCAACATCTCTTACCACTTCTTTGAGCCTACCTTGACTGGCATCGGGCAAGTCCAGTCCCTCATTACACCTGGCCATATTCCAATATTCAGAGAGCATTATGGGGGCATATTGGACATGGTCATGGATCTTGATGCATCTCAGAGGAGCATGATCCATACTTGCTTGCAGTTCTATGATCCTCCACTCAGATGCTTCACATTCCCTGATTTCAAGATGGGACCTTTACTAGAAGAGTTTTCCTTGTTGATTGGAGTTCTTATCAAGAGAGGGATCCCTTTCAACCCAGAAATGACTGCTCCCAGAAATGAAGACATAGCCAGGGCATTGCATTTGGAGTCTGCCCTCATTGATCAGAACATGACAACCAAGGCTGGAGTTCCAGGCCTCCACCGAGACTTCCTGATTTCCCAGGCTACCCTGAAGGCTGCAATAAGGGAATGGAAAGTTGTCTGTGCACTCTTAGCCCTCAGTAAATATGGAGTTATTTTGTTTGCAGATGAGCCCAAGTTTGTGAGTAAGAATGCCATCCACCTGTTCTTGCTGAGGAATCCAGTTCCCACATTGCTAGGAGACTTCTATTACTCAGTCCATTAGAGGAATGAAAAGCAAAGAGGGAATTTGGTCAGATGTTGTGCTCCTCTTTATTACTCTTGGCTTCTCAGACACTTGCCAAAATCAGATGCCTTCTTGAACCCCCATCAGCAGAAGAATTGGGCTAAGAGGTTCACTTCCTTGACATCAGATGACATTACATGGTGCACCCAGAGCACCAAAGGCAAGGACATCATCACAAGCTGCGGGCAATATTCTAATGTGCCTTTGATAAGAGTGAAAGGTTGCATCAACTACAACCCTTTACTGTTTAAGAGACAATTGGGATATGCTTTGGTTCATCCTCCCAGAGGACAAGATTTGGCTGAAACTCTTTACTGTGAAATTCAACCCAACTCTATTGTTGTCAGACAAGCTGCCTGGGCTTGTGACAACATTCAGACCAAAGGGACAGCCATCCTTGGAAAGTGCAACAACATTGCTTCAGCACAATATTTTGATTGGTCCCGTACCAGAGCTCAGATCACCCATATGCCTTTCACCTTGGAAGATACACGTTGACCTTCTACAGTACAGCCTGCAGCAACTGTCAGCCTGGAAGAGTTTGAAAAGTTGAAGGAGAGGAACACTCAGCTAGCTGAAGCCCTGAAGAAGACTCTCTGGGAGAGAAATGACAGTCATCTGGATAATGAGAGATTGGAAAGGCTCAGGATTGAGCACTTGGCCAAAATTGAGAAGACAGATGACTACATCAGGAAGGCAAGAGCAGGGGAGTTAGTACTGAAGAATGCTTGCAAAGAAGCAAAGACTCAGAAGGCTAGGGCAGAGCATTATCTGGAGGAGAACCAGGCTAGGTTGACCAGGATCACTGAAGCCCGTGCACAAGAAGATCAAAGGACTCATGCTAAGATAGAGCAGTTGGAGGCTATTGAAAAGAAGCATCAGGAGGCCTTGTTGGCAGCTCAGAAGGAAATATCTGAATTGAAACTCCGAGCGGGGTTGAAGAGGTCAAAGGATCAGGATAAGCATAAGAAGCTAACTAGTGCCATTGCTACCAGGAACCTCCTCATCAGGACTATTACAGAGCACCCAGCGGGGCCAGTGACTGAGGCCCTCCTGAAGGAGGTTAGGGAGGATGACTTTGGATTGGATGTCTGATCCTTTGGCTTGTATTTCTTCTTTCTTTTGTTGTACTTTTATTTTGTTTTTGTATTTTGACCCACCATGGGCATGTTATTTGTAATCAAACTATGTATTTTCATCCTTTGTGATATATCAGTTTGTATTATTTATGGTGGGCTTTATCAATCAACATCATCAGCATTTCCTCGAGGTCTGGAAAGGTCAAAACCAAAAAACCAAGTCGGATACCCTTGGAAGACAAATAAGCATACTGCATTGCATACTAACATCTTCTTTGTTTTGTAGGTTTTTGTTTTATTGTTGTTTCTCACTTTGTTGTGGTTTCAGGAAACATTGCTCGCAGAAGAGTGTTCCCTATCAAAAGAATACACCGGTACCCGACGAGAAACAACCATCTGGCATTCAGATGGATCAAGTACAACAGGACTTGAATCAAGTAAGGACCCAAATGGAAAATGAAAGGGTTGAGATGAGGAATCAGATGACCCAATTCATGGCTGTAATGACTGGCTTAGCTCAGAGCCAGGATAGGCTAAGGGAGTTGGTGGAAAGACAAACTCCTGATGAACACCATCCAGGTACAGGAGGTACTAGAATATTGATCGCGGGCAGCCTCGCATTGATCCACCAGAGTTTGGGCCTCATCTAAACCCTGCAGTGAATGTCATAAGGAATGCTCATGGTAACACTGTTGGAGGTAGGATCTTGCAAGAGGATCCTCAAGAGGAGCAGTTCACAGTTATTGGGGTTGGGGATGAAGTTTACGATTGTAGGCTGGATGAGATTGCTGAGAAGCTGAGGTCTCTTGAATCCCAGAATTCCCTAGGCTTTGATGTGATGGACATGGGACTGGAGGAAGGGTTGAGAATTCCTCACAAGTTCAAACCCCCGTACTTTGAAAAGTATAATGGCACATCCTGTCCACGCACCCACCTTCAATCATTCTTGGGAAGGTTAAAAGCATACACCATGGACGAAAAGCTGTGGATGTTTTACTTCGAGGATAGTCTAATTGGGGAATCCCGAGAATGGTACTCCCACCTGACTAGAGCCACAGTAAGAATCTAGAAAGACTTGGCTGAAGCTTTCATCCGACAGTATCAATACAACCTGGACATGGCTCCAAACAGGACCCTCCTGATGGGGATGTCTCAGTCTTCCAGTGAAAGCTTCAGGGAATATGCCCAAAGGTAGAGGCAACTTGCTGCTGCAGTTCAACCACCCATGTCTGAGAGGGAAATGGATGACATGTTCATGAACACCCTCCAAGGAACATATATTGACAGACTTGTTGCTTTCTCTTCCACCAGTTTTGTTGATGTAGTTATAACTGGTGAGAGAATTGAGAGTCTTTTGAAGATGGGAAAGATCTCAGATAATGGTGCCAATTCCAGCAGTACAAGAAAACCATTTGCTGGGCCCCGTAGATCTGGTGAGACCAACTATGTGCACATGGGAAGAGGTAGGCCCCAGTACTTACCCATAATAGTTGCTGATGTTACTATCCCTGCTCCACCTCCTCAGTATGCTCAACAACCTCAGCATTTTCTGCAACAACAATTTCCACAACAGAGATCATACAACAATAACAACAACAATCAACAACAACGCCCGTTTCAACAACGTCCGTCTCAGATCAACCGAGTAATTGACCCCATTCCTATGCCATATGCTACACTGCTGCCACAACTCCTGAAGCTCAATCTGGTTGAGTTGAGGACATTGGCTCCACCTGATCCTCAAAACCTTCCAAGGAACTATGATGCTAATGCTAGGTGTGCTTTTCACTCTAACGCACCTGGTCATTCTACAGAAAAATGCAGAGCTCTACATATGAAGGTTCAGGATCTGGTAGATTCAAAGGCCCTGAACTTTGCACCTCCTCCAAATGTGATGAAGAATCCTATGCCAAGCCAAAGTGGGCCAAGGATTAATGCTGTAGAGGGTGGATCACCCTTGAGTTTGATAGAAGACATTGCATGCATTCAAACACCTCTGGCCGAGGTTAAAGCCCAGCTTTTAAAGTGCCAAGTGTTTCCAGGTTGTGAGGCCTGTTGTGAATCATTCAAACATTCTGAAAATGGGTGTGCCAGCTTGAGGAAAGGCATCAGTGATTTGATTAATGAGGGTATTTTACAAATTACCACCACAACTTCTACAACTCCAACAACTCTTTTGTCAACAAAAAGTGAATCTTCTACAACATCAACAACCATCTGTCCAAGTGTTTCTTCTACAAATGCAACAACCATTGTTCCAACGGATTCGGCTACAACTTCAACAATCATTCCATCCATCACTTCAACATATAACAGTTCATTTGCACCATCTACTACAACTTCAACAACAAATAATGATGTTTCCACTGTCACAATCTATTATGACCCAGCAGCGGTCCCGGGTTCCAACAACTTTCAGCAAAATCAACAACAGTCTCAACAAAGCTTCAGTTCACCATCACCTTCACCCACCAGAGGTCCTGTAACAATATTTTATGATCCACAGACCATTATAGTCCCAACCATTGCAACAGTAAGCCCAATCACTATCACGGTGCCCGGGTCGATCCCATATGACAAAGACAGTGCTATACCATGGCATTATGGTGCTGATCTATACTACAATGGAGAGAAGGTCCTTCTCGATTCTCCAGTTCTCACTCCCCAGGTGGATAATGTTGGAGGAGGCGGAGGCTTCACCCGAAGCGGACGTCTCTTCGCTTCACAAGTTCCTAGAACCAATTCAGAGGCAGAAGCTGCTACCAGGGCAAAGGGGAAGAGTGTGATACCGAAAGAATCTGTGCCCAAAGAAACTCATAAGTCATCCTTCGACCAAGATGTGGATGAGTTTATGAGAATCATCAAAAGAAGTGACTATAAAGTTGTGGATCAGCTCCACCAAAATCCTTCAAAGATCTCAATCCTATCATTGTTGTTGTGTTCCAAGGCCCATCGGGATGCACTTCTCAAAGTTCTGCACGCCACCTACGTGCCATAAGAGATTATTGTAAATCAGCTGGAAACAGTGGTAGAAAATGTCAACACTAGCCATGGGCTAGGGTTCACTGATGCTGATTTGACATCTGAAGGACATCTCCACAACAAGGCTTTGCATATAACTCTAGAGTGCAAAGGAGCTGTTTTATCTCATGTACTTGTAGACACTGGGTCATCACTCAATGTCCTACCCAAAAAGGCCCTTGTCAAGCATGAGTATGATGGGATAGCTCTTAGGCCAAGTAATCTTATAGTCAGGGCTTTTTATGGCTCTAAAAGATCTGTTCTGGGAGAGGTGGAGTTGCCAGTGATAATTGGTCCCCAAGTCTTCAAAACCATTTTTTATGTGATGGACATACAGCCTGCTTATAGTTGTCTGCTAGGTCGACCCTGGAAGACAAGTTGGGAACTTCAATCATCTCTTATCAGCAAGCCCGAAAGGTTATTAAAGAAGGTACTGCTTAAGGCTGGGGCAAGCTGCTGCCAGTAGAAAAGAAAGAAGATAGATTGGGGTTGGGTTACAGACCAATCCGACAAGATCAATCAGAGGCTGCCAAGGAGCCCAAATTTGTCAGTGGGGGGATGCTCACCCCAGATGCTGTGAACAATTTGGTAGACAAGGAAGACAGCAACCGCAACCTGGAGAACTGGATACGTCCAAGGATCTCGGGGAACCAAGTCTCTAATTGGTCTTCCCAGGAAATTATAAGGGTTACTCCTGCAGAGTAATTATTATTTCTTGTCTTTTAGCATGCATCAAGTCCTGCATCTTGCCCAAGGTGTCAGGACTCATTTTGTAATAGGGCCATATTGTATTTTGTGCAAATGATTAATCAATGAATATTAGGACATCTTTTGCAAACGAGTCTCTTTTTCGCTCACTGTCTTTTCATTTTTCACTTTTGTACAAAACAATAAAATGGAAATGTTTTCAAAATAACTAACTTCATTTTCATTTTTCTAAACAAGATTAAAACTGATCACTAAAATGAACCAATCTTAACCCTTACAGAGATTATCCTCCAGATTGCACCGATAACAACACTGCTATGACCTCGTATGACTTCGACAATCTGATTAATCAAGCTGATGAAGGGGTTGAAGAAGACCATGAGTTACCTGAAGAGTTAGCCAGGTTGTTGAGGCAAGAAGAGAAGGTGATCACACCTTATCAGGAGGAAGTTGAGACAGTTAATCTTGGTACCGAAGAAGACTTGAAAGAGGTGAAGATCGGGGCCAACCTGTAAGATTCAGTGAAGGAACAACTTATTGACATGCTTCGAGAGTTCATTGATGTCTTTGCTTGGTCCTATCAGGACATGCCAGGTTTGGACACTGACATTGTTATGCACAAGCTGCCTTTGAAAGAAGATTGTCCTCTAGTGAAATAGAAGCTACGCCGTACTCGTCTAGTTATAGCCATGAAGATTAAAGAAGAAGTACAAAAACAATGGGACGCCGGTTTCCTTGCTGTAACTAGTTACCCTCCGTGGGTCGCTAACATTGTACCAGTGCCTAAAAAGGATGGCAAAGTAAGGATGTGTATGGATTACCGGGATTTGAACAGAGCTAGCCTGAAGGATGACTTCCCATTACCTCACATTGATGTATTGGTCGACAACACAGCTCAGTTCTCGGTGTTCTCTTTCATGGATGGATTTTTCGGGTATAATCAGATCAGGATGTCACCTGAAGACATGGAGAAGACTACTTTCATTACACCTTGGGGCACATTCTGTTATAAGGTGATGCCATTTTGACTGAAGAATGCTGGTGCCACTTATCAACGGGCTATGGTAACATTATTCCACGACATGATCCACAAAGAAATCGAATGCTACGTGGATGACAAGATTGCCAAGTCCCTCACTGAAGAAGACCATTCGGTAAATCTGCTGAAGTTGTTCAAGTGTCTGAGAAAGTATCAGCTAAAGTTAAACCCCAACAAATGCACATTCGACGTACGTTCCAGTAAACTGTTGGGGTTCATTTTAAGTGAAAAAGGAATTGAAGTTGATCCTAACAAAGTCAAATCCATTCAGGAGATGCCTGCACCTAGGACTGAAAAAGAAGTTCGGGGGTTCTTAGGTAGATTGAACTACATATCAAGGTTCATATCTCATCTTACTGCAACCTGTGAGCCCATGTTCAAATTGTTAAGAAAAGAAAAAACGGTCAGGTGGAATGAAGATTGTCAGAAGGATTTTGACAAAATCAAGGAGTACTTACAAGAACCTCCAATCCTTATGCCTCTAGTGGAAGGAAGACCTCTAATAATGTACCTGACAGTATTAGAAGGATCAATGACGTGTGTGTTGGGCCAGCATGACGAGTCTGGTCGAAAAGAGTATGCAATATACTACCTAAGCAAAAAGTTTACCGACTGTGAACAATGTTATTCATTGCTCGAGAAAACTTGTTGTGCTTTAGCGTGGGCTGCTCGCCGACTAAGACAGTATATGTTGACCCACACTACCTTGTTGATTTCAAAAATGGATCCAGTCAAGTACATATTCGAGAAGCCAGCACTTACTGGAAGGGTTGCTAGATGGAAAATGATCCTGACAGAATATGACATTCAGTACACATCTCAAAAGGCCATCAAAGGCAGTGTGTTGTCTGACTATCTAGCTGAGCAACCCATGGATGATTACCAGCTAATGAGGTTTGACTTCCCTGATGAAGACATCAAGTTCCTAAAAGCAAAAGATCATGAAGAGCCTATTCACACTAAAGGGCCTGACCCAGAAGAAGAGTGGACAATGATGTTTGATGGGGCTGTTAATATGAATGGTCGTGGAGTTGGTGCAGTGCTCATTACACCTAAAGGAGTTCATATGCCTTTCTCGGCAAAGCTCACCTTCGCATGCACTTACAACGAAGCTGAATACGAAGCCTGTATCATGGGTCTTGAGGAAGCCATTGACCCCAGGATCAAGACTTTAACTGTATTCAGGGATTCAGCTTTGGTAATCAATCAGACCAATGGCAAATGGTACACTCACCAAGAGTATCTAATTTCATACCGTGACTACACGAGAAGATTATTGACTTTTTTCACAACAGTCAAACTTGAGTACATCCCTCGAGACGAAAATCAATTCGCAGATGCTTTGGCTACCATTTCCTCCATGATCAAGGTTCAGACTACCAATTTCGTGCCTCGGATTTCGGTATCCAGACTAGATCGACCATCATACATATTCTCCGTGGACATTGCTAAAGATGACAAGCCTTGGTTCCATGACATCAAAAGCTTCTTGGAGGATCAGACATACCCACCCGGGGCATCATCCAATGATAAGAAGGCATTAAGAAGGCTAGCTGGTAGTTTCTTCTTGAATGCTGACGGTTCATTATACAAGAGAAACTTTGATATGGTTCTTCTCAGATGTGTTGATAAGAAAGAGGCAGACTTGTTGATGCACGAGGTGCATGAAGGATCTTTCGGTACCCATGCTGGAGGACATGCAATGGCAATGAAATTGTTAAGATCAGGTTACTACTGGATCACAATGGATGCAGACTGTTGTGCCTATGCCAGGAAATGCCACAAATGCCAGATTTATGCAGATAAGGTGCATGTGCCTCCAAACCCTTTGAACGTAATGTCTTCACCTTGGCCCTTTGCCATGTGGGGCATTGACATGATTGGAAAGATCGAACCGACTGCTTCAAAGGGCCACAGATTCATCCTGGTAGCCATTGATTACTTCACCAAATGGGTTGAAGAAACTTCGTATGCAAACGTCGCCAGACAAGTGGTAGCCAGATTTCTGAAAAGAGACATCATCTGTCGGTATGGAGTACCCGAGTGAATCATTACTTACAATGGTTCCAATTTGAACAACAAAATGATGGCAGAACTGTGTCGGGACTTCAAAATCCAACATCACAACTCTTCTCCTTACAGGCCAAAGATGAATGGCGTTGTTGAGGCGGCTAACAAGAACATCAAGAAGATTGTGCGAAAGATGGTGGTTACAAACAAAGACTGGCATGAGATGCTACCATTTGCCTTGCATGGGTACTGTACCTCAATCAGGACATCCACTGGGGCAACACCGTATCAGCTTGTGTATGGTATGGAGGCAGTCCTACCTGTTGAAGTTGAATTACCCTCCTTACGGGTACTGATGGATGTAAAGTTTAATGAAGCAGAATGGGTCCGTTCTTGGTACAATCAATTGAATTTGATCGAAGAAAAGATCTTAGCTGCAATCTGTCATGGGCAGTTATATCAGAAAAGAATGAAGAAAGCCTTCGATCAGAAAGTCAGGGAATAAGCGAACAACTGCATGCTCTGTATCACTTACAACCTGGCAAGCTTCGAAAGAAAAAGCATCGGTCAAAATCAACCTTCTCCAGAAAGCAAGATAAGAAGATTGTCAAAGTCATACGGGTCATAGCGAAGGAAGCTCAATGGAGCGTCGTCAACATTTCCAGTACCTTTACCTTTCTAAATTTGTAACAATCCCCTCATTTCAGGGGATCTGTTTCTTTGACTGTATTTGCCAATTCAGGGCACCCATATTAATAAAATCAGAGTTTTCAGTCACACTCCGTCTTGTACATTTTTGTTTCGTTTGCAAAATGTCCAATATCCATGATATAATATTTGCATAAAATAGATGTGCCTTTCTAATTAAATGCTTGCAGGAAATAATCTTACTTCCAGGAATATCTAACTCCTATGATGGAATCCGGTAAGGGATACCTCGGGACACTTGTGCGTTCTTTGTCTTAACAGGTTGTAGGCATTCAAATACGCATGGGGCATACCAAGCATCACTTCCCCAACACATCTTCTCCAAGCAGCATCTGAAATGCTTTTCCCAACAGAGTTATCAAAGCCTCCTCATCCTTAGCACAGGTCTACTCAACAGGAGCATCTCCAGCATATCTCCCCACAGAGTTCCAGCCTCTACCCAGAAGAGCAATGTCTGAAATTCTCACACAACAAAGTGACGGAAGCTTCCTCGTCCCCAGCTGGGCTTTCTCCTTATAGAGATAGATCTATCAGTGATCACATCCCCCAAGCAGAAGCATATGTTTTATCAAATCTACCAATGATCTCTCCCCAGCTGGGATGTTCCTTCAAGCAGATCAGCCAGAGATCTTCATAGCAGTGGGATCCAAATCCCGGATCGGTATCTTTTGCATAATCATAGCATTCTCATCATATTTCCCCACAAAGCGTGGCATTCCATCTAATACAGAGCATTACGACATAAATTAAACATTTGCATGATCACAAGTTAGGTTCGAGCCAGTCACCTGTAAATACCAACGATACCTCATCCCTTACACATAAAAGCCAAAGCATCCCTTTGCACCCTCAAGTACGGATACTTGTCCATAACATGTTTTTCTCGACACTCATCTGTGTCATCCCAATTACCCCAACAGAAAGCCAAAGCGTCCCCTTTGCACTCTCAAATACAGATACATGCTCCTTTTTGACACTCGTCTGTGTCATCATTCCCTAGTAAAGTCGCCAGAACACTTTCTACCAGCAGATACATGTTCATATACACTCTTTCGACACCCGTCCGTGCCATATCATCCCCTGCAGATAAGCCACAAACATCCTCTTTAAGTACAGATACATCTATACACTTTCTTGACACCCGTCCGTGTCACCCATCCCCAGCATGGTTGCCAAAATACTTGTTGCAAACCAAACACTTGTTTATAATACACTCTCATTGACACCCATCCGTGTCATCCTATCCCCACAGGTTGCCAGAATACCTTTTCACACTCATAAGTTCACAACTTATACACTTTCTATTATGACACCCGTCTGTGTCATACTCTTCCCCAGCAAGTTGAACACTCGTCCATGTCTTGCTCATACTCCATAATACTTGTTTTTCTTATACAGATACTCGTCTGTATCTTGTATACACTTATTCCCCATAGATTCGACACTCGTCCGTGTTCTATGTTAACCAGTTGGTACTCGTCCGTATCATCATCTCAGAACACGCGTCAACATTTGTTTCTACCGATACTCGTCCGTATCGTAGTCTTAAGGATGCTCGTCCGCATCTTTAATATATACACATTATCAAACACTCATACTTTTTATTTCTTGAGAGTAAGCACTCGTCCGTGTTTACCATTCCCCAGGAAAGTAACCTTTTCCCAGCGGAGTCTCCATTAATGGAACCCTTTTCTATCCGAAATTCGTCCTATGTCGTGATATTTAGCAGCCATCCCCTGCTAGGTGATCGTCCTTCACCTTTTTGATGATCGTCCTTCATCATTTTATCTGATTGTCGTCCCCATCATTGATCTTATTATCTGACATTCGTCCTATGTCATGATAAACCCCGAGAGCAGCCGTACCCTGCTAGGTGATCGTCCTTCACCTCTTGATGATCGTCCTTCATCATGCTTATCCGATGGCCGTCCCCATCGTCGACTTTTTCTATCTGACATTCTTCCTATGTCGTGATAGAGAGCAGCCGTACCCTGCTAGGTGATCGTCCTTCACCTCTTGATGATCGTCCTTCATCATGCTTATCAGATGGCCGTCCCCATCGTCAACCTTTTTTTTATTCGGCATCCGTCCTATGTCGTGATAAAGAGCAGTCGTCCCCTGCTAGGTGATCGTCCTTCACCTTTGATGACCGTCCCTCATCATTATTTCATTGATTCTTTAACCCGATGGCCGTCCCCGTCGTGGTCCCTTTTCCTTTTCCTGATGATCGTCCTTCATCGGTTTAGACTGATGGCCGTCCCCATCGTTGTTTACATTACTTTATGAACCTGATGGTCGTCCCCATCATTGTCTTTACTTTAATCCCCAAGGAATCTTGTTTCTTTACCCGACGGCCGTCCCCGTCGTGGTCTCTTTACTTCCCCAGCTTGTCGGTTGTCCCCGTCATTGCTTGGTTTACCGTTTATCCCCAGCAATCGTCCTCTGCTCGATGGTAGTCCTCCATCGCCCACACTTTACAATCATACTATGCTGCCTTTTACAATTTATATCCCTTTTCTTCTTCTCCCTAGTGAGTGCAAATTTCGGACTGTCTTTGGTATTCAACCACAAGTTATCTTGTTCGTCTGTTAAGCCAGGCGCTTACATCCTACGCAGCTAACTCATGTTTGAATATGGGCAGCTGTAAACACCCCAAATTTTCCCTCACTAAGTTCACACCATGGCTTGTGATCTTTCATCTTTGCATTAGTCTAAGCATATCATATCATATTGCATTTTTGTTTCATCTGCATAGTCCAAGTTCATCTGCATCTAGGGTTTGTGATCTGAACAATCCAAAGGATCCATCTGAGCCACATCAATGGCCTCCAAGTGTTATAAGAGGGTCCATGTATGTTCAATCATTATCTTATATCCCTCAAAGATCAAGGAAGTCAGAAAAATCACTAGAACTTGCAAAGCATGGAAGCATAGCTAGGGTTTCACTGCACAGATGACCTGAAATTAGGGTTTTGGTTTCAAAGGTCATAACTCCATATTTTTTGGTCATTCTTGTTTCTAATAATCTCAATATTTTATAATGATCATATGTACCAAGTTTGATGAAGAAATTCAATGTGGAAGTCATCTGTTCACTGGGTAACTTCTTGAGCAAGTCAGAGCAAAATCAGGGCATCTGAGCCCCCCACCAATGGAACCAAAGTGGATTTTTCATTAAAATTGAAGTTATATGATCTTTATTTGATCATTTAAGTGCTTGTAAGTTCACAAAATTGAAGAAAAGTGAGCTAAACCAAAAGTTGCCAAAAATGGAAATGACTTGTTATGTAAACTTTCCATTTTAGGAAAGTTTTTCAACCTCCTCTTTCTCTACCAAAAATGCTTCAAATGAAAAATTGTTGGTCATGAAAGTTGTAGATTGGATCATTCCCTTTTCAAAAAGTACAAGAACAAGTTCTAATTCATTATGGAACTCAAGTTATGGCTTGTCAAAGTTGGCAAAAATCACATAATTTTCAAGAATGCACCAAAGAGGGATTTTTGCAAAACCACTTGCCAAGCTATTTTGTGACTTGAAACACACTTCTAAGCATCATAACATCATAGTGCATTGCCTAAAACTCAGAATTTCCCAAAGAATCTCAAGTTTTCATGCCTTACCCATGAAGAAATCCAAAAGGGGCCAAAACATCATGAAATTGCAAAAGGGCACATAATCTTTCATCCACTTGCTGAATTGCCTCAAAACCAATTCTATGGACCTCCTTGATCTCATCCGCACCAAGACAAGCCAAAGAGCCAGCTGCATAAGTGCCCATACCTCAAGTACAAAACTTTTGACCTTTTTGCAAGAAGCCCATACCAATTAGCTACAGCCACCACCCACTCTCTGGCCTATCACAACTTGTTATGTGGATCAAACCCAAGCCATAACACACAACCTTGTAGCCTGAAACCTCAGATTGCCCAAGTTCAAAAAAATCACTCCTGTTGCAAAAACTTTCGAAACTCACTACTCAGCCACTCAAACTCAAAACAAATTTCACCATTCATCTCAAAATCATCTATTGAACACAAAGCAACCATTAAAACAGCCAAAAACACCCCATAACCAAAACACGATTCTTGGCCAATTGAAGTGCAATCACACGAACCAGCCAAAACAAACTCCTTCCAAGCATCAAAGCTTCCTCAAAAGGTTCATTGGAGTGAGTTTGCACAAGAGAGGTGACCAGAAAGCTCCAAACTGAGGAAGCTCAAGCTCAGGTAACCTCTTCAAACTTTATTCCAGAAATGTTATTTTAAGTTCTTAGAATGTTCATTATGTTGTGCTGATCGTGCTGATACTTTTAGTTTTGAAAATGGTGGTGTATTGAGCATTTACTGAGCTTCTGAAACTTTTCCAGTTTTTGAGTTTTCCTTCGAATCTTGTTTATGAGCCATGATAAATTAGTTTTGAGGTTGGATTCGTGTTTAGGAAGGTGATAGGAGTTGATCTGGAGCTTTAGAGCTCCAGAAATGACCTAGGGGTGAAGTTTTGGGGTTGCTCAGGGAGAAGCTGGCCGGAGAAGATGACCGGAGGTCTTCTCCGGCCACCTGAAAGTGATTAAGTGTATAATTAGGGTTAGGGAAAAGTTTAAATTCTAGTCGTTTGATCTTTGGTTCCCACGTGTGATGGCAGGTTAAGATTAGATCATTAATTATAAATCTGGATTAATTCATTAATTAATTAGAATTAGCTGAATTTGAATTATGGCCCTAGGGTTACGCGCGTAGTCAACATAAATTCCTCAGCTTTGAATCTAAACCATCAGATCAGCCTACTTCTGTTTTTATTCATTTTTATTTCATTTTTTCTTATTTGTTTTGCATATTTTATTTAAAATAGTTAGAAAATCCTAAAAATATTTTCCTTTTGCATTTTCACTTCAAATATTTTTCTCAACCAGATAACATTTTTATTTTTATTTTTTGCATTAAAAAATCATTTTTAAATTATTTAAATGTTTATTTTAATTAATTAATGGAAATTAATCAATTAAAATATCATTTAGGTTTCTAAAAATCCCAAAAAAATTCACATTGCATCTTAGGACATTTAGAAACATTGTCAAACCATTCACACAAATTTCTTTTTGGTTTTGAATCAATCTTGACATTTTTCTTGAATTTAGGGTTCATAAAATTCCCATTTTTGAACCCTAACTTCAAGAATTCTTTTCTGCCTAACCATGAATGGTATGACTATGATTCTTTTTGCATTGATCTTCATTTGACATGTAGTATCTAGAATATTTCTTTAGGCTAAGAGTTAGGTCTCCTCCTTTGGGGTGTGATATCATATGGTGTTATGGTTCCTGTAAGTTCATTTTCAATTTTTTATCTTATGATTTGCTTCTGTTTTTGACTTTTGCATCTCATGTTGCATTAAAACCCTAATTCCTCATGTTCATTTGCATATATCTTGCATAAGCATTCATTCATGAACTTGCCATGACATTTCTTGTATCCACATGACTCCTAAGACATCATAGGACACATTAGAATCATGCTTGATCATTTCTTCATCCATTTGCCATGATATGCATTCATTTCATTCCATGAACTTTCATGTGCTTTCATGTTTCCTACATGCTTCATTTGCATTCTCATCTCTTATATGATCATCCATTGCACATGGCATGTCTTTGCATCATCTCATAGCATCATTAGCATCATTTTTATGCTTCTGGTTTTGGTTTGCATCTTTGCTTACATTTCATTTTCATTTCATTCCTTTCTTTATGCTAACCATTTCAGGTGGTAAGTACATTGAGAAGTGAATTTGCCTTCACTTCTCATTTCTCTTCTCATCTCTTTTATGCATCCATGCTGCATTTTCTTTTGCCCTAGAGTGAGCTTGCTCATTCATGTTCAGCATTCACCTTCTTTCTTCAAGTAACTTATCTTCTTCAATGAAGTAAGTTAACTTGTTTCTTCTGCTTCTACTCCTTTCATCTGCTTCTTCCATTGGTGGATATTCTTGAAGATCTCTTGCTAGCCTTACAAACCATAGGAACAACCAAGCATGACAATAATTAGGGTTTAATTAGTCCCCCTCTAGTTTTACCTTTGTGTCTTCTTTTGTGTCTCTCCTCTCACCTCATAATCAGAGACTAAACCTTTAAGGTTTTAAGGCGTTGTGATTAAGGTTATGCCTGCATCCTTCTCTTAGGATGGAGTGTATAACTTTAATCCTAAGTGTTAAACCCTTAATGTGTTTAAATCTCTTAATCAATTCATATTAATAATCACTAAGACAATAGCTTGTAACTTGGGCCTTGCATTAGGGTTCTAATTCTTCCTTAATTGGTTAAGAAGGACTAACCCTAGTGTTAATGGACAAGTCCCCCTCAAGTTGTCTTACAAACCATAAACTCCACTTCTTAATCTTACCATTAAATAAAATCCACTTTAATAAAGGCTTTGTTTTGTCATGAGGTTAATCCCTAATCATGGATTAAGTTGAGGTATCTTCCTCAGCTTAAATGTTCTCATCTATTATCCTTCTATTAGGATGGTGTAATGGGTCCATTAAATCTTTGATTATGGCTTAAACTCATTACTTAACACTAAACAAAAACTCCAAAAACATCTAAATAATCACAAGTAGGTTAATGATCTTAATCCTACACCATCATGGTAATTAAGTTTGAGGTGCTTACTTCATACTTAAGGTATTCTCATTATCCCTAATCAAAGGGAGGATATGATGAGTTTACTAACCCCTAGTTTAGACTTAAGCACATTAACTTATGACAAACACAAAAAGCAATAAAAGATTGAAAACACCAAAAAACAAACAATAATCGTCTCCTCCGGGATTCTTTTCTCATCATCTTCACTCACAAACAAGAACTCGCTTCTTCCGTCTAATGCAGGACAGTTAGCACCTGAGTCAGACAGGTCATACACTTGAGCATAGACAAGTAAGCAGTTCATCAGTCAATTTATCTTTCAGTCTCTTTGAGTTGAACTACGGTGTTCTGACTTCCTCATTGCATGAGAGGATACGTAGGCATAACTTAACAGTTATCGAACAAAAGTCTCTGTTTCTTCCCCCCTCTATCATCTTCTTTTTAAGCCTCATTCCTGAGCACCTCACTTCACTTTCTAGCACTGACACTTGTATATTCTTTTCCAGATTTTGCACACAGATAGCACTGACACTACCCCTTAAAACACAAATATTTCAAGCGTGGATCTCGTCAAGTACGACGGACAATCTGGGTACTAATACCTTCCCAGGATGTAACCAACCCCCTTTCTCAGTTTCTCTGGTTCGCAACCGTCTTATCCATATCTTTCCAGGTTTATGCAACATTACCTTTCCTTCGGGATAAAAATGCCTAGCTGGCGACTCTTTTCAGTTCATCATCATTTCTCTCTTCGCCGACTGTTCGCGTCTGTACCCTATCTGACCAGGTGTCTTTTAGCGGGAGCGACAGAAGGCACGAGGAACTATGATGTGTTGTATACCTATATTGTCAAGGTAGTTTATTTCTCACCTTCCTCGATCAGTGATGAAGAATGAACAAGCGTTAATGTGATCTAAAAGGATCATGTCACTTTATCATTCAGACATTCATTGGTGTTCTAGATCTATGGAGAATGTTACTATCATTGACCGTTGTGGGGAATTCCCTAATGTGCCACTCCTTGGTATAAGAGGGGGCATTACCTACAATCCTTCTTTAGCTCTACATCAGTTTGGTTATGCTCAGAGCAATGTTCCTCATGACATGCTTATTCAAGGAATTATGTTCGACTACGACAACGATTTGCAAGGTTACCGTCAAAGGTTCATACGAGCTTGGGGTAATGTGAACAAGGTTGACAGCAAGACTCTGGAACCAAAGTACTCCATTCCTATGGAACCTTACCTCAGATGGGTGAGATCTCGTGCTCAGACTCTTATGATGCCATATCCTATTATTCTACCAGTTACTATGGAACCTGTTGCAGAAGGAGATACTCCTTATACCATCCTTCATCCAGACATGCCCACTAAACTGGATCCAACTGAAGGAACTAGGAAATACCTTCGAAGCTCAATTCAGGATTAGCCAAGAAAAAGTGTTGGAGCTGACCAAGCAACTTCACGAGGAGCGGAACCTCAACACATACCTCCATACAAAGAGGAAACGTCCATGGGAGACTTAAAACCCCATTTTTGTACTTATTTCCCTTCATTGTAAGCCCAAGGGGCAAAATAATTTTAACATTTACTAATAAAAGATTTATTTCTGTTTGTTTAACAAATGTAAATTCTGTGGTCCTTGAAAACATTGCATATGCATCTACATACCATATCATTGCATGACAGGTTGTCACAACAGGTTTCTCATCTTCTCGCTGTTTATTTCAGCAGAAATGGCTCTCGAACAATCTGTCAAAGATCTTCAAGCTCAGAATGCTCAGTTTCAAGAAGTGATTCTGAATTTGTCCAAGGGGCAAGAAGAGTTGAAAGCACTCCTCTCTAAGGACATGAAGAAGAAGATTCCTGAGGACAACAAGGATGATCATCTGAAACAACTACAAGCTGAGATGGCAGAGATGAGGATCCAGATGAATGGCTAAATGGATCTTATCTAGAGTTTGGCCCAGGGGCAAGAAGAGCTGAGAAGCTTTGTCAATAAGCTTCGACATAACGGAGTTTGGAATCTAATCATCAGTCAACCTCTATTGAAACAAGCCGACTTGGTTGAAAGGAAAGTAAGGATAAGAGAAGGAAAGAGACAGGCTACCACTGATTGTTCTTCAATGGAAGAAGGAAGACCCTGTAAGATTAATCCATTTCGACACAAGGAATATAAAAGACAGTTCATCAAATTCAACATGCCAATGCCACAAATGCTGCAATGCTTGTTGCAAATGATGCTAATTTCCTTGAAAAATTCTCCTAAAAATCCTAATACCTCTTCTCCTTTCTATAATCCCAAAGCAAGGTGTATGTACCACTCTGACAGTCCCTGACACGACACTAATAATTGTTGGGCATTGAAGAATAAGATTCAAGACCTAATTGACGAAGGAATACTCGAGGTTACGCCAGAAGGTCAGGTTGAGTTCTTCTATTGTCCATCAAGCATCAAAGTTTCCAGATAACTAGAGTGACGAGTTTAGGGGAAGATGATTTGAGAACATTTGAATTTTTGTTTGTAATTTCTTTTGTTTGCCTAAACACTTACTATTATGTTAGACTTTATTTTTACTAATGCATTGCATATGTTTGTCTTGAGTTAATCCATTCGTTTCACTATATTTAAAACTATGCTTCTTATTTATATCTTGTGATATTTAACTCCTGATAAAGCTATAAGCCTGTAGAGGGAGGATGATGAAAACAATACCATAATATGCAGTATGCTTTTGAACTGACGATGTACAAGCATTGTTTCAATTCCTAAACAGTGGAGATATAAGTAAGTTAATTCCTAGTCAACCTTTTTGAGCCTATGAAGTAGGAGTTTTTATTCTCATGCAAATTAAAACCCTTCATCATAACCTAGGGCAGGGTAGTTTCTCAGTTAACTCAATTATTCCAGTTGTCTTTCTTGTACACAACTAATGAGGGTTCCCATAAACCATTATGTTTGACAGTCAATATCTGGCAAAAGAAAAGTTGACTAAGTCATAATCCATGAAGGAAACTTAGTAAACATTGAGATATCCCGCTGACTGTAACCTTGAAATAAACAGTTCAGGCAAAAGGAAGGGATAGCAAAATCAAGAAGAAAAAAAAGAGGGCACTACAAATCCTCAAAAAAAAGAGAGAGACGACTTTTAAAATAAGGTTATGGTTTCTGAATCATCTCAAATGTCAGTGTAACAATTCCAAATACTTTTGGAGCCTCAATGCATAAGTTAACCGAACATAGGACTATAGAACATCATGAAGATTGGGTTGGATACAAATAAATTTGAGTCTTTATCCCTTGTTTCTTAAACTGTGAACCAGACCATGTTATAACCCTTTAAAAGTCCTAACTGAAGCATGGTTAGTTCGAAAGTGTACTGCTACCAAAAGGTATCCTGACTCCTTTTGGGCTTATTGTAAATCTCGAGCTAATATCACAGTGTTTACAAACATTGTTTTACTAAAATAATTATTTTCAAAACTTCAAGACAGACAAAAGCATTGCATTTTGAATATCATTGTTTGCATATAACTAGGCGTTTGACGGCAAAGAAGTTTACATGACGAATATTCAATAAGCCAGAGTCCTTATGACAAACAAAAAGTTGCTTCTTGGATCAAAGCCAATGTATACAAAGGGGCATAGCCACCGCCTTCCACTCAAGGGGGCATGCCATGTTACTGAGACAGTCAGGTCAAGATTCAACAATTCTTAATAGTTAGGGGACAAATTTCCCCATCTGAAGTACCAAAAGTAATATTACTGAGTCCACGATGCCAGGGGCATATTATTATGGGACATTTTGGTTGTTCCTCTCGTGGTAGTTTTTTCAAAACACTGCCATTCTTGGACAAGTCATCCTCAGCTATGGCAACGCCCTCTTTTCAAGCATAATTGGATCAAATTTAGTTGTAAGCCCCTTAATTGTTGACCAAGGCGTACACGATCAACTAAAATCTGAAGATATATTCTTCTCATTACATTGTTTTGGTATTGGGTTCAAGCAGGAACCATTGTGGAGATTAGTTGTATGTGCCAATAGTATCAGATGATGTCAATATCATGTCTTCGGATTCAATCGCGAGAATCTCTAGAAAATTACTCGAGGAAGTCGAGAATCTCAGAAGTCCTAAAACCCTTGGTTACTTTGAATGAGGATCCACTTTTGATACAACTCTATCTTTGAATTCAGCTATAATTTTCCCCTTTCACTTTGGCAAAAACGTCCGTTGATTATATTTGAATGTATGTATGCTTTTGAATATGATTGATGTTTACCAGAAATGCATAAAATGCAATAATAGCATTCACTAAGGACGATCGGAGGTAGGAATCCCCAATAAAGTCCATATCCAACGAATCTTCACCGGTTCATCCCCACAATGTAAACTCTAAGGGTGTTCTAACCAAATGCTCCAGGTAGCTTCATACACTACGAAAGCTTCGGAGAATTGACACTGGTATGGATAAGTCACTCAGGGAATGTCCATCTCTTTTATCCCCAATCGGGGTATTTAGGGACTTAATCCTTCAATAAGAAATACGACGAACGAAAGAGGGAGGTTCTAAGTACGATATTCTTAAACAAGACGAGGACGAAATCCTCATATTCCCCGACACACGAATCGAGATTTACTTTCCCCAGTCAGCAGTTGTTATACGAAGCTATCCAGACGCTTCAAACTACATAATTCATACATACATCATATCATATCATATCATATCATACGCATACAACATTCTCATGAGACATTATCTGGCAGAGTGTTACATACATCATGATTTTTGCATAAGACTAACCTTATTTTTCAGGTTAATTCTACAACAGATGAAGGTTATCCATAACTTACTTTGGGCCGTTTTTTATCCTCCCGAGAGACCTATCATCATTACTTCGGGCCGTTGTTTAACTTCCCAAAGGTTATCTTGGGCCGTTGTTTATCCTCCCAAGAGTTATATCTTCATGTTTTGGTGTGCTTCACTCTCAAAAAATTATATCTGAAGAATTTTCTCTCTGAATGACATCTTTAAGCCCATTCAAGCAATTCATTACTAAGTCCTTGGGACGGTACATAAATGATCTATACGAAGATCTAATGCTGATACTTAGTCCAGGAGACTCTCCAAAAGCAATCCAGAGATAATTGCTACGAAGATTTAATTATGATGCGCAAATTAAGGAATTGTCCTTGGGACGGTTCAGAAATGATCTATACGAAGATCTAATGCTATAGGATGTACAAAGCCTTCTAATAGCTAGATTTACTTTTCTCGCACGATTTTCCTAAATATTGTAACTGCCTATGGGATGTAATAGCGTATGAATTTTTATTCTTTCTGCACTTTATTTTCTGCAAGGATTTTCCAATTATGTAACTCTCCCAAAGCCTTGTAATAGTTTAATTAGGATTTTTACTTTTTGCTCCTTATAACTGTTAGATGTATGAATACTAGGATTGTATGGTAAGATAAAATCAACCGTTAGATCACTAACTCAAAGATTATCATTAATGTAATTAACACACTCCATTCACATACGTAAGCCGATCATTCTATGATCGCCATCTGCACTTCCTAGGGTTACCCCTCTCAGTTGCCTTAAAACAAATGGTCAAGTCTCTCGAAAGTGGGGGTGTCTAAAAAGCAATGTCCCTTAGTAGAAAAATCATGAAGTCCCTATCATATTCAAAAGATCTTAAGTCCCTTCGATGTTGCCTACGAGAAAAGATCGTGTCCCTTCGATTTAAGAGATGATAGTCCCTCCCGATTGCTAAAGACACCCCTATATATTGCCTTCATTGACCATACGATGACCCTATGCTTGTCCCTTAATAAGATCCAAAGTAATGACTACCTACTCCTTAATAGTAGGGATAGTCTTACTCTTGAAGAAACATAAGAGAACTTGAAAGAGTTTGCTTAAGGTAGGTACCTCATAGTTACTTGCTCACACATTAAAATTACTTTTCACACATCATTTTTCTTAAACATTTTTCAACTTAAAGGCTTTGTATAAATCCATACGGGGTCATTACAAAGTACTTAGAAAAATTTCTAATCACACACTTCACCTTCTCAAAAACAATCAAAGTGAGCTAAGTAACTAAGAGCCCATGGATAACCATGGATATAAAGGGTGCTAACACCTTCCCTTTATATAACCTACCCCCCGAACCCAAGTCTTTTCAAAACGGTCTTTCCTGTTCTTTTATGTCCCTTCCTTATGGATAAAATAAAAGTCAGTGGCGACTCTTGCTATCCTTATATGTTTTTGTCAAACAAAAACACCCAGGTCAGTTCTCCCACCGTGTTACA
This sequence comes from Lathyrus aphaca, assembly GCA_963966055.1. Taxonomy (NCBI): domain Eukaryota; kingdom Viridiplantae; phylum Streptophyta; class Magnoliopsida; order Fabales; family Fabaceae; genus Lathyrus; species Lathyrus aphaca. Next base: position 201,586,536 of record OZ014523.1, on the reverse strand, counting down.
CCCCCCACTGATGAACTTGGGCTCTTTAGCAGCCTCCTATTGATCTTGTCGGAATGGTTTGTAACCCAAACTGAATTTGTCCTCCTTCTTCTCCACCGGTAGCAGCTTGCCCCAGCCTTGGGCATTGCCATCTTCAACAACCTTCCGGCCTTGCTGATAAGAGACAATTGAAGTACCCCTCCTATCCTCCGGGGATGCAACAAATACTTCAGTCGTCGCCTCATTGATGTTCAAAGCTTCGAACCCCTGGCTCATAGTTTCATGGATTTCACCATCCATCTCAATGTATTTATATGTAGCCAGATGGATAACAAATATGTCCTCTTCACCACAGATGGTGATAATATATCCTTCCCACTCATATTTAAATTTCTGGTGAAGGGTCGACGTTATTGCGCCAGCGGCGTGAATCCATGGTCGACCCAACAAACAGTTGTAGGCCGGCTGTATGTCCATCAAATAGAAAATAGTCTGAAAGACCTGCGGACCGATTATCTCAAGCAACTCCACCTATCCAAGAACAGACCTCTTGGAGCCATCAAAAGCCCTGACCACCAGATTGCTTGGTCGGAGAGCTATACCATCATATTCGAGCTTGACAAGAGCTTTCTTCGGCAGGACATTGAGTGAGGACCCAGTGTCAACAAGAACATGGGAGAGCACAACTCCTTTACACTCTAGGGTGATGTATAAAGCTTTGTTGTGGTGACGTCCTTCTGTTGTTATATCATCATTGGTGAAACCTAGCCCATGGCTAGTATTGACATCAGACACCACTGTTTCTAGCTGATTGACTGTGATCTCTTCTAGCATGTAGGCCGCGTGCAAGACTTTTAGTAGCACATCCCGATGTGCTTCAGAACACAACAACATGGATAAGATTGAGATCTTGGAAGGAGTCTTGTGGACCTGATCCACAACTTTGTAGTCACTTCTTTTAATTATCCTCATAAACTCATCCACATCCTGATCAAAGGATGATTATGGGCTTCTTTTAGTGCAGGTTCTTCTGGTGCCACACTTTTTCCTTTGGCTTTGGCAGCAGCCTCGGCCTCAGTACTGGTTCTTGGAGCTTGTGACGCGAATAGGCGTCCGCTTCGGGTGAAGCCTCCGCCTCCCCCGACATTATCCACTTGTGAGGTAGGAACTGAAGAATCAAGAAGGACTTTTTCTCCATTGCAGTAAAGGTCTGCACCATAATGCCAAGGTACAACATTGCCTTTATCATATGGAATTGGCCCTGGCACCGAGATGGTAACTGGGCTTACTGCAGCAGAGGTTGGAACCGTTATTGTCTGTGGATCATAGAAAATGGTGACGGGACTTCTGGTGGATGTTGGTGGTGGATGTTGCTGAGATTGTTGTTGAAAGTTGTCGGAATTTGGGACCGTTGTAGGGTCATAATAGATAGTAACTTTTGAGACGTCGTTGTTGGTGGTTAGTGAAGTTGTAGAAGGAGATGAAATGGAACTTTTGTTTGTTAAAGTGATGGAAGAGTTAATTGCTGATTTTGTAGATGAGTCAGTGGGAACAATTGTTGTTGCAGTTGTAGAAGAATCATTTGTTGTTGTAAAAGGAGTTGCTGGTGTTGTAGAAGCTGTTGTGGATATTTGCAGAATGCCTTCTTTAATCAAGCCATTGATGCCATTCCTCAAGCTTGCACACCCGTTCTCGGAAACCTTGCACGATTCACAACAGGCCTCACAACCTGGAAACACTTGGCATTTCAAAAGCCGAGCTTTAACCTCTGCCAGAGGTGTCTGAATACTTGCAATATCTTCAATCAAACTCATGGGTGAGCCTTCCTCTATAGCATTAATCCTTGGCCCATTGTGGCTTGGCATAGGATTTTTCATGACATTGGGAGGTGGTGCAAAGTTCAGGGCCTTTGAATCTACCAGATCCTGGACCTCCATGTGCAGAGCCCTGCATTTTTCCGTGGAGTGACCAGGTGCATTAGATTGAAAAGCACACCTAGCGTTGTCGTCATAATTTCTTGGAAGGTTCTGAGGATCAGGTGGAGCCAATGTCCTCAACTCAACAAGATTGAGCTTTAGGAGTTGTGGCAGCAATGTGGCATATGGCATTGGAATAGGATCAATCACCCTGTTGATCTGAGATGGCCGCTGCTGAAAGGGGCGTTGTTGTTGGTTGTTGTTATTGTTGTTGTAGGATCTTTGTTGAGGAAACTGCGGCTGTTGAGGAAAATGTTGTGGTTGTTGAGTGTATTGAGGAGGTGGGGTAGGAATAGTGACGACAACAACTGATCTGGGCAGATATTGGGATCTTCCTCTTCCCATATGTACAGAATTTGTTTCACCAGATCTACGGGGCCCAACAAATGGCTTCCTTGCACTGCTTGAACTGGCATCGTTATCGGAGATCTTTCCCATCTTCAGTAAGCTCTCAATTCTTTCTCCAGCTATCACCAGGTCTGCAAAGCTGGTGGAAGAAAATGCAGCCAATCTGTCAATATAGGTACCCTGAAGAGTATTCATGAACATGTCTGCCATCTCCCTTTCAGACATCGGAGGTTGAACGACAACAACTGGTTGCCTCCACCTTTGGGCGTACTCTCTAAAGCTTTCACGGGAAGATTGTGACATTCCCATCAGAAGGGATCGGTTTGGAGCCATGTCCAGATTATACTAATATTGACGAATGAAAGCTTCAGCTAAGTCTTTCCAATTTCTCACTGTGGCCCTGGTCAAGTGAGAGTACCATTCGCGGGATGCCCCTGTCAGGCTATCTTCAAAGTAAAACATCCACAGTTTCTCATCCATGGTGTAGGCTTTCAATCTCCCCAGGAAAGATTGGAGATGGGTACGTGGGTAGGATGTGCCATTGTATCTTTCAAAACAAGGAGGTTTGACTTATGAGGCATTCTGACCCCCTCCACTAATCCCATGTCCATGACATCAAAACCCATAGAGTTTTGGGATTCAAGAGACCTTAGTTTTTCCGCAATTTCATCCAATCGACGATCGTAATCTTCGTCTCCATCCCCAACCACAGTAAACTGTTCTTCCTGAGGGTCCTCCTGCAAGGCCCTTCCTCTAGTGTTACCTTGGGTGTTTCTTATAGCATTGATGTATGGGTTCAAATGAGGCCCAAACTCTGGGGGATTAGTACGATGTTGTACGTTATCGTTGTTACTGATACCCCCTATACCTGGATGGTTTTCCTTGGGAGTTTGCCGCTCAACTAACTCTCTCAGTCTCTCCTGGCTCTGAGCCAAACCAGTCATCAATGCCATGAATTGATTCATTTGGGCCCTCGTCTCTGTCCTTTCATTGGCCATTTGGGTCCTCACATCAGTCAAGTCTTGTTGAACCCGATCCATTTGTAAGCTCGGAAGGTTGTTTCTTGTCGGATACCGGTGCACTCTATTTATGGGGAAGACTCTTTTGCGAGTAATGTTTCCTGAAACCACAACAAAGTGAGAAACAATAAAAACAAAAACCTACAAAACAAAGAAATTAGGTTAGTATGCAATGCAGGATGTCTATTTGTCTTCCAAGGGTATCCGGTTTGGTTCGTTGGTTTTGACCTTCCAGGCCTCGAGGAATGATGATGTTGAAGAGAGATAAAGCCCACAAAAATAACACAAACCATATATTACGAAGTGTAAAGATACATAGTTTGATTACAACGAAGTTCCCATGGTGGGTCAAAATACATCAACAAAAATACAACCAACAATGAAGTACAAACAAAGAAATCAAACATCCAATCCATAATCATCCTCTCTGACTTCCTTCAAGAGAGCCTCAGTTACTGGGCCAACCGGGTGATCTGTGATGGTCCTGATAAGAAGGTTCCTAGTGGCAACAGCACTGGTCAACTTCTTATGCTTATCCTGATCCTTTGACCTCTTCAACCCCGCCCGCAGTTTCAACTCAGAGATCTCCTTTTGTGCTGCTAACAAAGATGCCTAATTCTTCTTCTCACTAGCCTCCAGCTGCTCTATCCTAGCTTGGGTTCTCTGATCTTTTTGTGCACGAGCCTCAGTGATCCTGATCCACCTAGCATGGCTTTCCTCTAAGTAATGCTCAGCCTTGGCCTTCTGAGTCTTAGCTTCCTTCCAAGCATTCTTTAGTACTAACTCTCCTGCTCTAGCCTTTCTGATGTAGTCATCTGTCTTCTCAATCTTGGTTAAGTTCTCAATCCGGAGCTTCTCCAACCTTTTATTATCCAAATGTTTGTCATTCCTCTCCCAGAGGGTCTTCTTCAAAGCTTCAAAGAGCTGGGTATTCCTTTCCTTCAATTTCTCAAACTCCTCTAAACTGACAGTAGCTGCAGGCTCCATTGTTGATGGTCCAGGTACATCCTCTAAGGTGAATGGCATCCGGGTGATCTGTCCCCTGACACAAGACCAGTCAAGATAGTGAGCTGAAGCTATATTGTTACACTTGCCAAGAATAGTTGTCCCCTTAGTCTGAATATTGTCCCAGGCCCAGGCTGCCTATCTGACAATGGCAAGGTTGTGCTGGATGTCACAATAGAGGGTTTCTGTCAAATCTTTCCCTCTTGGGGGATGTACCAAAGCATACCCTAATTTCCTTTTGAAAAGCAAAGGGTTGTAGTTGATGCAACCTTTTACTCCAATCAAGGGTACATGGGGATACTGCCCACAGCTAGTAATGATATCTTTTCCCTTGGTGCTCTGAGTGCACCATCTGATGTCTTCTGATGTAATGGCAATCATCCTCTTAGCCCAGTTCCTTGGCTTTTGACGATTCAAGAAAGTGTCTGACTTCGGTAGGTTTCTTAACAACCAACGGTAGAAAAGGGGTGCACAACATCTAACCAATCTTCCCCTCTATTTCTCATTCCTTTGATGTACTGAATAATAAAAGTCTCCAAGCAGGGTAGGAACTGGATTCCTCAGTAAGAACAGGTGAATAGAACTCTTGCTTACAAACTTTGGCTCGTCTGCAAACAAGATAACTCCATATATGCTGAGGGCTAGGAGAGCACAAACATTTTTCCATTTCCTTGCTGCAGCATGTAGGGTGGCCTGAGAGATCAAGAAATCTAAGTGAAGGTCTGGAATTCCAACCTTGGTGGTCATTCTCTGGTCAATGAGGGTAGGCTCCAAGTGCAAGGCCTTAGCTATATCTTCATTCTTGGGAGCAACCATCTCAGGGTTGAAGGGGATCCCTCTCCTGATAGGGACACCTAACAATATGGAGAACTCTTCAATCAATGGTCCTAGCTGAAAATCTGGGAAAGTGAAACATCTGAGAGGAGGGTCATAGAACTGGAGACATGTGTGGATCATGCTCCTCTGAGATGCATCCAGGTCCATGATCATGTCCATAATACCTCCATAATGTTCCCTGAATAAAGGGACATGATCAGGAGTGATGCGAGACTGGATCTGTCTGATGCCTGTCAGAGTAGGCTCAAAGAAATGGTATGTGATGTTGCTCTTCCTGGAGGTGTCCATGCTGACAATGGATGTCGGTGAAGAAAATATGGAGAAGTACTGATGAAAGTAACTGCTGAAAACTGATGAAGAATACTGGAGAAGGTGCTGAGGAGGAGTCTCTGATGAAGACAGCTGGTGAAGAGGGCTGAAGAAAAGTCTCTAAGGAAGACAACTGATGAAGATGCTGGTGCATATAACTGAAGAAGTCTGAGAAGTAGAACAAGTCAAAACCAAACCAAAGATAAGATGTGGATACCCTGTAAAACAAATAGACAAATGTTAAATGATGCAGAATGATGTATGCAGAATGATATACAAAGGGTTTGTGATCAAGTGATGGATCTGTTACCTGACTTGGTAGGGTCCATGTGTGGTCATAAGTCCGGATGGAGGCTTAGAAAACCAGTAACCAGGTGGGGCACTCAAATAAGGAGTCACAAGTCTAGGGTTTCACAAGAACTGTCCAAAATGATACAAACTTAAAGGAAAACTAGTAACAAGGTATGATGAGGCCAAGGGTTCCTGCAATCCTTCAAACCTGTAAACATCCCAACCCCCTCACATGTATTGTTCTAGAACAAGGATCCTCAGACTTGGATCACTTATGAGAAGTGTAAACACTTCTAACCCGGAGGTACAGTGTTTACAATAATCATAAAGGATCCTCCTCTAATTCACCTCAGATGCTGAAGGTCATAAAAAGGTCCTCCAGACTTAGCAGGCTTCCCAGATAGCCCTAGTACTACAGGAAATCTATAGCACAGAGTTCTCAAGAAGAAACCCATGTCTGAACTGTGTTTCATATTCCCACACCAGACCGAAATGGAATGGGAAAGAATATGAAGCCACTATATCCTATGTGTCACTCAGGTCCCCGATATGGAACCTTAATCACTCAACAATCCCACCCACCAAAGCAGACAAGAGATCCAGCACCAATGATATGATAATAACAGTATGAAATGCATAAAACTGTAAATGAAAGCAATAAATAAAGCTGTACAGAAAGCAATAAATAAAGCAAAAAAAAACAATAAGCATAAGTAGCACATAACACCCCTATAAACACAAATCAAACAAGCGCTAGGAGAAACCAACAAAAAGAAACAGAAGCCCTGGTTGCAATAAAAGGGTCCCCGGCAGAGTCGCAAACCTCTCGTTCCCGAAGATTTGCATCTGGGTCAAGCGCGAATGGTCGGTGAAAGGAGGAAATAAAGTGAACTGAATAGAGTCGCCAGCTAGGCATTTTTATCCCGAAGGAAAGGTAAGGTTGCATAAACCTAGAAAGATATGGGTAAGACGGTTGCGAACAAGAGAAACTGAGAAAGGGGGTTGGTTACAACTGGGAAGGTATTAGCACCCAGATTGTCCATCGTACTCGACGGGATCCACGCTTAATAGATTCTGTTTAAAGGGGTAGGTGTATGTGCTATCTATGTGAAAAAGCTGGAAAAGAAACATACAAGAGTCAGTGCAAAAAGGGGGAATTGCTCAGGAACTGAGGCTTTTAGAAAAGAATGCTGAAAGAGGGGGAAGACACAAAGACTTTTGTTCGATAACTGTTAAGTTATGCCTACGTATCCTCGCGTGCAATGAGGAAGTCAGAACACCGTAGTTCGACTCAAAGAGACTAAAAGATAAATTGACTGTGAACTGCTTACTTGTCTATGCTCAAGTGTATGACTCGTCTGGCTCGAGTGCTAATTGTCTTGCATTAGACGGAAGAAGCAAGTTCCCGTTTATAAGTGAGTGTGATGAGAAAAGAATGCCGAAGGAGACGATTATTGTTTGTTTTTGTGTTTTCAGTTTTGTTATTGTTTTTGGTGTTTTGCATAAGTTAATGAGCTTAAGTCTAAATCAAGGGCATGTAAACTCATTATATCCTCCCTGATTAGGGATAATGAGGATACTTAAGAACGAGATAAGCATCTCAACTTAATTGCCATGATGGTGTAGGATTAAGATCATTAACCTACTTGTGATTATTTAGATGTTTTTGGGTTTTGTTTAGTGTTAAGTAATGATTTTAATCTCTAATCACAGATTAGTGAACTCATTACATCATCCTAATAGAAGGATAATAGATTAGAACACTTAAGCTAAGGAAGATACCTCAACTTAATCCATGGTTAGGGATTAAATTCATTATATAACAAAGCCTTTATTAAGTGGATTTTAATTAAGGGATGAGATTAAGAAATGGATTTTATGTTTGTAAGACAACTTGAGGGGAACTTGTCCATTAAACACTAGGGTTAGTCCTTCTAAACCATAAAGGAAGAATTAGAACCCTAATGTAAGGCCCAAGTTACAAGATGAAATCTTAGTGATTATTAAGATGATTTGATTAATAGGTTTAAACAAATTAAAGATTTAACACTTAGGATTAAAGTTATACACCCCATCCTAATAGAAGGATACATGCATAACCCTAATTCCAAAGTCCTAAACTTTAAGAGTTTAGTCTCTGATTATGAAGATGAGAAGAGAGACTCAAGGAGACTCAAAGGTAAAAACTATGGGGGATTAATCACAACCCTAATTATTATCATGCTTGGATGTTCCTATTGTTTGTAAGGCTTGAGAAAGATCTTCAAGGAAGCCACCAATGGAAGAAGCAGATGAAAGGAGGATGAAGCAGAAGAATAAGTTACTTACTTCAATGAAGAAGATAAGTAACTTAAAGAAAGAAAGTGAGAGATGAACACAAATGAACAAGTTCACTTCAAAGAAACCAACAAGATGCATATGAAAGAGATAAAGAGAAGTGAGAAGTGAAGGCAAATCCACTTCTCAAAGTAACTTACCACCTGAAAATGTTAGCATGAATGCTTAAGGTATGAAACATAAAGAAATTAAATTAAATGAAATTAAATGAGATGAGTTGAAATGAAATGACCAAAGTCAGAAGTGTTTATGCAATGCTATGTCATGTGAGATGATGCAAAGACATACAAAGTGCATATGTATGATCATACAAGAATGAGATGTCATGTATGCATGCTTTGAAGTTTAAGAACACATGAAAGTTAATGAAATGAAATGAATGCAAAACATGGAAAATGAATGAAGAAATGATCAAGCATGATTCTAACATGTCCTTAGATGTCTAAGATGACATATGAATGCAAGAAATGTCATGGCAAGTTCATGTATGGATGCATATGCAAGATGAATGCAAATGAACATGAGAAATTAGGGTTATATGAAAGTATGAGGTGCACATGAACAAAATAGAAACATATGACATGATAAAAATTTGAAATCACACTCAAACAAACCGTAATCCCATACTAAGTCACACCCCAAAGGAGAAGGTCAGAAGCCTTACCACAGAAAAGTTATGAATTTCCTAAGTTTCTAGGGTTTTTTGATGGTTCAAAAGGGAAAATGCAAATCAATTTGAAAATGCAAGATAAATTTATGAGATAAATGAACTATAAACTACATGCTATGATCAAACCTAAAAAGAAAATATGATTTAAATGACCCTTAATTCAAAGAAAATTCTCAAGTTATGATCAAACCTAAAAAGAAATTTGTGTGAAGAGTTTGAAAATGTTTCTAAATGAAAATAGATGATCCATGATTTTTTTGGTGATTTTTAGAAACCTAAATGTATTTTTAATTAATTAAAAGACTTTAATTAATTAAAAATAACATTTAAATATTTTAAAAATACTTTTTTAATGAAAAAAATAAAATATAAATCATTTTATGGTTAAGAAAAATATTTAAATCAGAAATGCAAAGGGCTGTAGTTTGAACTGGGCTAAACTGCGCGCGTGAATGGGAGGCCTGGATTGAATCTGACTAATTAATCTGATTAACCTAATTAATTAATAATTAATCTTAAGTGAAATGATCTGAACCGTACACACGCGCACGAAATCAAATCTAAGGGCTGACATTCAAACTGAGCCACTAAACCCTAATTAGGGTTCTAAACATTTTCAGGTGACCGGAGCTAGCTCCGGTCATCTTCTCCGGCAGGCCAAAACAACTAACTCCCTCCCTAGGATAATTCAAAGGCTCTAAAGCTCCAGAATCACTCTCCTAACATCCCTAAGCAAGAATCCATCATCAAAACACATTTATCATACATCAAAAATAAAGTTCGAAGCAAATCGTAAAACTGAACAAAACTTTCAGAAGTTCAATACATGCTTAATACTCAACCATTTTCAAAACAAATTACATCAGGGTGATCAGTGAAGCATGAAGATTCATTTAGAAACTTAAAACGCAAGTTCTGGAAAAAATGTTCTTGAGATTACCTTAGGTTGAGCTTTCATTTCTTGAGCTTTCTGGACCTTCCTTTGGTGCAAATCAACTCCAATGAGCTTCCTGAGAATGCTTTGATGCTTGGAGTGAGTTTATTTGGCCTCTTTCTGAAGTTCAGTTTTGAGAGGTGAAAAATTGTATTTTTGATTTGGGTGGATGTTTGGCTGAAATGAAGGGTGGGAAATGATCCTTAGGTGGTGGTGAGGTGAATGGTGGAAAAATGTTTGAGTTTGAGTGGTTGGTTTTGCAGATTCGAAGAGAGGAAGGTTTTTTGGTGATTTTTTCAATCCTGGCTTCTGGGAGGTTCTGAGCTTGTGTGTGGTGTCTTTTGGATTGCTTTAGGTTAGTATAAACAATTGCAATTGGTTCAGAGAGTTGTTGTGGCTCAGCTTGATTGGTATGGTTATTTTTGCAAAAAGTCAACATTGGTTGTACTATGAGCATGGGTCATGGCAGGAGTGGTTCTATGGCATGTATGGCCTCAGCTGACTTCATGGATGGCCCTTGGATAATTTTTATGCAGCTGGATCACTTGGATGAAGAGATACCATAAGTTTTGCAAAATCCCCTCTTTGATGTTTCTTGGATCACAAGCCATGAAATGCCTCTAACCATGGGATAATTCTGATCTTTTGAAGTCACATAGGCATGTTATCAAGTGTTTTTACACATTTGAAGTCATTAGAATGCTTGAATATGCCAATTTGAAAAATCCCTCTTTGACATGAAACTTGAAATTTTTAGGATTTTTGCCAACTTTGAAAGGTCATATCTTGAGTTCTAGGATGAATCAAGACATGTTCTTGTACTTTTTGAAAAGGTAAAGACCTAATCTTCAACTTTCATGACCAATAATTTTTCATTTGAAGCATTTTTGGTTGAGAAAGAGGAGGTTGAAAAACATTCCCAAAATGGAAAGTTTCCATTACAAGTCATTTTCATTTTTGGCAAGTTTGCAAATGGCTCAAAATTCTTCAATATTGTGAACTTCCAACCTCTTCTAAGATCAAATAAATATCATAGAACTTCAACTTTATGAAAATACCCCTTTGGTTCCATTGTTGGGGGCCTCAGATGCCCTAATTTTGACTTAACTTGCTCAAGAAGTTACCCAGTGAACAGATGACTTCCACAATGAATTTATTCATTAAATTTGGTACACATGATCCTTATAACATCTTAAGAGCAATAGAAACAAGAATGGGCCAAAATTTTGGAGTTAAGGCCTCTGAAACCAAAACCCTAATTTTGGTCATCTGCGTAGTGAAACCCTAGCTCTGCTTCCATGCCTTTGCCAGTTCTTGTGATCTCTTGACTTCCATGAACTTTGAGGGACATAATATGATGATAGAACACACATGGACCCTCTTGGAACACTTTGAGGCCCTTAGGATGGCTTAGATGGATTCTTGGATTGCTCGGATCACAAACCCTAGATGCAGATGAAATTGAACTATGCAGATAAAACAAATATGCAATATGAGATGGTATGCTTATGCTAAAACAAAAATGAAAGATCACAAGCCATGGTTTGATATGAGTTTGGGAAAATTTGGGGTGTTTACACAGTTCTATGACGCTCCATTTCACTGCTTTGTATTCCAAGATTATGTCTTAGCACCTACACTGGAAGAAATTGCTAGTTTGTTTCATTTTCCCCTTAGTGGAAGACAACCTTATTACAACTCAGGGAGAGTACTCTAGGCAGAGCATATTTCTCAAAGGTGTCACTTTCCTTTAAGCAAGGTAGAGCAGAGCTTGAAAAGTAGCAAAGGGAAGGGGTTATCTTGCAATATGATGATTCAGGAAGCTTTGGTATATGCTTAAGATGATCAATGGGCATAGTTCAATATACTCTTAGCTTTGATGGTCTATGGAATTAGTCTCTTCCCAGGTGATCAAGGGATGGTAAGCCTAGAGGCTATTGCCATTTTCTTCAGAAGGAATCCCACACCTACCTTGTTAGGTGACTTTTATTATGGGGTTCACTATAGGAATGAGAAGAAGGGAGGTCATGTGAGCTGTTGTGTGCCTCTGTTTGCTAAATGGTTTGCTAAACAATTGCCTAATGTGGGGCCCTTTAAGGATTTGAAGGGATAATGGAAATGGTCCCGTAGATTGATGGGATTGACTACAGGTGAAATAAGTTGGGGTATGATAAGGATGTGTTGGGAAAGGAGATGATTGTAAAGTGTAATTGGTTTCCAAATGTTCCTTTGATTGGGAGGAAGGGAATGATCAATTATGATCCAGTTCTGGCAAGAAGACAAATGGATATCCTTTGGGAGAGTCCCCTTCTGATGAGGATGTGAGAGAGTCTTTGTATCTTCCTATTGAGGGGAATGTTGACATGGCTATCCAGGTATTCCAAGCTTGGGATATTAGGACTCGAAAGGGAAAAAAGGAGTTTGGGAGAGTAGACCCCAATATGTATGAACCCTTTGCAGCATGGTTGAAGAAGCGTGTCAAGATTACTTTATTTCCTTTTTCTTTGGAGCTTCCTCTCTACCCAAAGGAAATAATTTCACAGATCCCTGTAGCACCAAGCACTGTTCCTTTAGAAGACTATCAAAGACTTGAGGCTCAACTGAAAGAGTTGAAGTTGGAACATACAGAAATGGTTAGTTTGCATCATCAGTTAGCACTCTCCAATTTGACTATAGAAGAGAAGCTGCACAAGGTACAGGTTGAACAAGAGGCTAAGGACAAAGAGTTAGCAGAAAGGGAGGCTTACTTCCAAAGAAGAGGGTTGATGGACATCAAGAGAAAAGAACTGTTCAAGAAAAATAAGAAAGCTCTCAGGGATGCTAGGCAATCTCTTACTTGGGTGTATGGTCAAAGAGAGCAAGATCAAGTAGATTACAAGAAGAAGGAAGAGATGTTCAAGCTGCAAATTGTTGCTCAAGGAGAAGAGTTAGAACAGGCTTACAGGAGGCAATAAAAGGTGTCTTAGCAGCTGCATGAGGCTCTTGAAGAGGTAGCAGATCTCAGATGAAGAGCAGATGTGAAGAGAACTCGAGTAGAGATGGGGCTTGCAGAGGAAGAACCAGAGTATTCGTTTAGCTTGGAGTTCTAATTTATTTCCTTTGTACTTCTGATCACCTACAGAATTGTTGTAGGGATCTATTTTGATTACTGTATTTTGTGTTATGTAAGACTTTAAACCCTATGGGGATGTTGTTTGTACCTTAGGGCCTTTATCTTATTACATATTTCTTTTGTCAAATTCCTTGAGCTGTATGTTTCTTTTCATAGTTTGGTTGTGGAAATGGTGTGGAAAACAGTGAAAGAGATGACCTTAACAGGTTACTTCCAAAGGCAATATGGATTTCTCATGAGATACCAGAACTGGGGGCAATAAAAACTTGATAATGAAAGCATGAAGATTGCATTGCATATAACGTGTTTGTTTGTTTTGTAGGTAGTTCACCAGTTTCCTAATGTTTATGTCAATTTCAGGCACTATAGCTCCTAAGAAGGTTCAGAGGCAGCCAACTGTACACAAATACCCTACAAAGGTGAACAGAGAGAGAGCAATGGATCAGATGTAGTAGATCTGGCTGACTTAAGGACAAGACTGGAAAACTTCATGACCCTCATGGCTAGGATGGGTCAAACTCAAGAATGCTTGCGCGAAATGGTAGAGAACAATCAAGTCAGGAATAATGGGACAGCAGATGGAGGTAATCGCATTGGGGCTAGCGCCCGTCACGTTGAAATCCCTGTGGTGCAACCGGGGGTCTCTATTATCAATGATGGAGTGAATAACATGTAGATGGATGGGCAGGACGAACAATTCACTTTGCTGGATGAGGTGGAAGGTCAAGGAATTTACATGAATAGGAGGTTTGAAGAAATGGCTGAGCAAATTCGCGCCATTCAGTCTCAAAGTTTTCTAGGGTTTTACATCACTGATTTGGGCTTAGTGCCAGGGGTGAGAATTCCCTACAAATTCAAGGTACCTACTTTTAATAAGTATAACGGCACGACTTTCCCAAAAACTCACCTTCAATATTTTGTGGGAAGGATTGTTGCGCATAAAGACAATGAGAAGTTGTGGATGTATTACTTCCAAGATAGTCTCGTAGGAGCTTCCTTGGAATGGTACATGAAGCTGAGTCGGGTCAATATTCGAAGCTGGAAGGATTTAGCTGACGAGTTTGTGAAACAGTATCAGTATAATTTGGATATGGCTCCCAATCATACCCAATTGCAGACAATGTCTCAGAGTGCTAAGGAAGGGTTCAAAGAGTACGCCCAGAGGCGGTGTCAGCTTGTTTCTCGAGTGCAACCTCCTTTGTTGGAGAATGAAATGGCAGAAAAGTTTATGGGAACACTGCATGGTGTGTTTATTGAGAGACTGGCGTCTTATTCAACAACAAAGTTTAATGATATTGTAATAGCTGGAGAAAGGGTTGAGACTCTTCTGAAGATGGGGAAAATTCAAGACAGTGGTGCAGGTAGCTCAAGTGGTGTTCGAAAAGCTTTTAATGGACCTCCGAGAAGAAGGGAGGGAGAAAATCATGTTGTTTATGGTCGAGGTCGAGGCCGTGGATACAGAGGATCTTATGAGTAGGTGGCAGTTGTCACCATTCCAACATATCCTGTGAAACAACCACAACAACAACAACAACAACAGCAAAAACACAATAACTATCAGCAAAGACCCTATCAACAGAGACAAACTCGTCCAGCTAACAGGGTTCTTGAGGCTATCCCGATGACATACACGACATTATTCCAGAGATTGTTAGATTTGAACTTTGTTTAGTTGAGGACATTAGCATCACCACCACCTAGAGAGCTTCCAGTAGGGTATGATGATAATGCAAGATGCATATTTCATTCAGGAGCTCCCGGGCACTCAACAGAGAAGTGCAGGGCATTACATCATAAAGTCCAAGATTTGATCGACTCAAAAGCAATTAACTTCGCACCACCTCCAAATGTTACATCAAACCCCATTCCAAATCATGGAAGGGCCCGGATAAACGCTGTAGAGGGGGGCGAGAGGTTGAACTTGATTTTGAATGTAGAAGAACTAAAAACTTCATTACTGGTGGTGAAAGAAAGATTACTGAGAGGGAAGGTATTCCCAGGTTGTGGTTATGACTGTAAGGGTTGCATGAGTTCAGTTGTTGTGGAGAGTTGAAAGTTGGGTTGTAGTGTTTGATGGATAAGGGGTCTCTACAGTTCGACAGGGTTGATAATAGAAGTGATTGTGTGTCTACAATAACTAAATATTTTGATCCTGCTGAAGTTCCTGCTCAGAGAGAACCGGTGACTATCTATGTTCCAGAAGTGAGTCCAGTTACTATTACTGTTCCGGGACCGATTCCTTATGTTGATGACAAGGCCATCCCTTGGCACTATAGCTCAGACGTGTATGTAGATGGTCAGAAAGTGGAAAGTCAAGCGGTGACAATTGACTCGACTATTGTGAATGTCGGGGGAGTTGGTGGATTTACTCGGAGTGGGCATCTCTTTGCTCCTCAAGCTTTTAGGGGTGATCCCGAAGCTAAAGCCGTAGCAAAGGCTAAGGGTAAACAGGTAGTGACTGAAGAGGTGACAACTCCTGCTGCTAGTCAGGACACTTTTGAAAAAGAAGTTGAAGAATTCATGAGAATAATTAAGAAAAATGACTACAAGGTGGTTAAACAGCTGAATCTGACCCTGTCTAAGATATCCATTATGTCGTTGTTAATGTGTTCCCAAGCTCACCGGGAGGCTTTGTTGAAAGTGTTCCAAATGGCATATGTACCACAAAAGATCATTGTTAACCAGTTAGAAGCTTTAGTAGCCAGTGTGAACGCCATCCATGGGTTTGGATTCACAGACAGAGATCTCACTTCCGAGGGACGTAATCACAATAAGGCCTTACACATCACCATGGAGTGTAAGGGTGTTGTTCAATCACACGTCTTGGTAGATAAAGGAAATTCTCTGAATGTGCTCCCTAAGAAGGCCTTAATGAAGCTGAATGTAGATGGTATTGTTTTACGACCCAATGATTTGATTGTAAAAGCCTTTGACGGGTCCCAAATGTCTGTGTTCGGGGAGGTGGAGCTACCAGTGAAGATTGGGTCTCAAGTATTCAAGAGTACATTCTATGTTATGGATATTCAACCCGCTTATAGTTGTTTGCTCGGGCGTCCTTGGATTCACGCTACGAGCACAGTAACATCCACGTTGCATCAAAAGTTAAAGTATGTGGTAGACAGCCAGGTTGTTACTGTATGCAGAGAGGAGGATATTTTTGTAAGTCATCTGTCGACTTTCAAATACGTGGAAATGGACGGGGAGATCCATGAGACACTTTGCCAAGCTTTTGAGACGGTTAATGTTAGTACTTTGTCTCTGGTTGCTGCAGTTCAGAGCAATGAAAAGGAAGGGACTCCTATTTACTCCTACAAGCAAGCTAAGGAAGTAGTCCAATCTGGAAATGCCCAGGGTTGGGGCAAGCTGTTAGATGTGGAAAAGAAGGATGATAAGTTTGGGCTTGGATATCAACCTGGTGGGTCTAGCTGGTCTCATGGCAGTAAGTCTATAACATTCACAAGTGCTAGAATTCTTGACTACAACATCATTTGTGCTACATATGAAGAAGGGGATAGTGACTGCGACTTGGATAACTGGATTCACCCATGTGCACCTGGGGAGGAGCTCCGAAACTGGTCGGCTGAAGATTTTGTTCAAGTTACTTGGCAGTCAAAGTAATTTTCTTTGTTTCTATTTTATCATACTGCATGTCAAGTCCTGTACTCTGCCAAAGGTGCATGGATCCATATGTAGGGCCACCATGATTTTAACACATTTACTTTTTCCATGAAATAAAGGACATTTTTTCAAGCAAACTGTGTTCTCTTTCTTTCGTTTTAAATTTTTTCACAAAAAAATAAAAAATAAAATGGCAATGTTTTCTTTTTTCAGTGTGTTTGTGTGTTTACGTCTTTTTTGAAAAGAATAGATTCTGAAATAAGCACATCATTTGTGCAGTGTTGATCATTCGGATTCTTGTGATAACGTTCTTGCTATGACTATGCATGACTTCGACAATCCTATCTACCAAGCTGATGAAGGGGTTAAGGAAGATTGTGAACTCCCGGAAGAATTGGTTAGGTTGTTGAAACAGGAGGAAAGGGACATTCAGCCTCATCAGGAAGAAGTAGAGATCGTCAACATCGAGTCTGAGGATGTAAAGAAAGAGATAAAGATTGGGGCCAGTCTGCAGGTCGAGGTAAAGAAGGAATTGGTTAATATGCTACGAGAATATATGGATATCTTCGCCTGGTCGTATCAAGATATGTCGGGGTTGGATACTGACATCGTTGTACACAAGCTGCCATTAAGAGAAGACTGTCCTCCGGTAAAACAAAAGCTTAGAAGAACTCGCCCTGACATGGCAATGAAGATCAAGGAGGAAGTTCAAAAGCAGTGGGATGCCGGGTTCCTTGCCGTAACTAGTTACCAACCTTGGGTAGCTAACATTGTGCATGTACCAAAAAAAGATGGCAGGTCCAGATGTGTGTCTATTATCGGGATCTAAATAGAGCAATTCCAAAGGATGACTTTGCATTACCTCACATTGATGTGCTGGTAGATAACACCGCTCAGTTCTCGGTATTTTCTTTCATGGATGGCTTCTCCGGGTATAATCAGATCAAGATGGTGTCGGAGGACATGGAGAAAATGATGTTCATTACCCCGTGGGGTACATTCTGTTATAAGGTTATGCCCTTTGGGTTAAAGAATGTCGGAGCAACGTATCAACGGGCTATGGTAACTTTGTTTCACGACATGATACACAACGATATTGAGTGTTATGTGGACGACATGATTGCCAAGTCCCGGGATGAAGAAGAACATTTGGTCAATCTCGAAAAGCTGTTTGACAGGTTGATAAAGTATAGATTGAGGTTGAATCCAAACAATGCACTTTCGGAGTGCGGTCCGGTAAATTGGTGGGTTTCATTGTTAGCCAGAGGGGGATTGAGGTAGATCATGCAAAAGTAAAAGCAATACAAGACATGCCTGCACTGAAAACAGAAAAAGAATTGCGTGGGTTTTTAGGGAGACTGAACTACATTTCTCGGTTTATATCTCATCTAACTGCCACATGCGAGCCAATCATCAAATTGTTAAGAAAATAACAAACGGTCAGGTGGAATGAGGAATGTCAAACAACCTTTGAAATAATAAAACAATATTTGCAGGAGCCTCCGATCCTAATGCCTCCAGTTCCAGGAAGGTGACTTATCATGTACTTGACTGTGTTAGAAGGGTCGATGGGGCTAGGCCAACATGACGAGTCTGGTCGAAAAGAGCATTTATTTATTACCTTAGCCAAACATTTACTGACTCTGAATCCTGTTACTCACTGCTCGAGAAAACTTGCTGCGCTTTGGCATGGGCTACTCACCGACTGAGACAGTACATGTTGACCCATACCACATTGCTAATCTAAAAAATGGACCCTGTCAAGTATATTTTCGTGAAACCAGCATTAACCGGAAGGGTTGCAAGGTGGAAAATGATCTTAACAGAGTATGACATACAATATACTTCCCAGAAAGCCATCAAGGGAAGTGTTTTATCAGATTACATTGCACATCAACCACTTGAAGACGATTACAAGCCAATGAAGTTTGATTTCCCTGATGAGGACATCATGTACCTCAAGGTAATAGATTGTGAGGAACCACTTCCGGAGGAGGGGCCTGACCCTGAATCCAAATGGAAATTGATGTTTGATGGGGCGGTCAATATCAATGGACGTGGAGTTGGTGTTGTTCTTATCACCCCCGAAGGTGTTCACTTTCCCTTCGCTGCCAGAATTACTTTCGGTTGCACCAACAATGAAGCGGAGTACGAGGCGTGCATAATGGGAATAGAGGAGGCTATTAATCTTCGGATTAAGACCCTGTATATATTCGGAGATTCAGCCCTCGTTATCAACCAAATTACCAGCAAGTAGTATACACATAAAGAACACTTATTTCCTTATAGGGATTATACCAGAAGTCTACTGACGTTCTTCACAATGGTTAAGCTTCAATATATACCACGAGATGAGAATTAATTTGCCGATGCATTGTGTCGCTCCCCGGATTTCCATCCTGGTCCAAACGCGAAAGTGGCGCGGAAAAGGTTAGAGTCGCCAGCCATGCATTTTTATCCCGAAGGAATGGGAATGGTAATGCTTCACAAACCATAAGAAAAGAAAAGGAAGGACACGGGTTCTGTGAACCAAAGAGACTGAGTTCGGGAGTCGGTTACGACTTGGGAAGGTATTAGCACTCCATATCGAACGCCGTACCTGACGGGATCCACGCTTGCAAAGAAATCTGTTTCAAAGGGTGAAGAACTGAAAGCTTCTGCAAAAGAAAAGGAACTGGAACTGGAAAAGGAACTGAGAAAGAATAAAAAGAGAAAAAATGTAGGGAAAATAAAGATTGTGCTCGAACGGGCCCTACCCGCTGCCTACGTACCTCACTGGACATGAGGATCAGAGTTGTCGTAGTTCCCCTAACTAGGGGTGGAAAGGATTGCTTGTGTATTAAGGTTTGAACTGCCTATGTCAATGCTCAGGTGTTGCAAGCTTGGACGACGAGTGCGTTACCGTCTTGCAAAATGACAAGTAGGAGCAAGTTCGCGTACGGAGCGAAGGAGGTGAGAAAAGAATTCCCGAAGGAAAGATGCTTATTGTTTGTTTGTGTTTTTTAGAAGCGTTTTACTGAGTGTGTCACAAGGAAGTGAACTCAAGCTCTTTTCCATGGAATGTATACTTGTCACTATATTCCAAGATGGAATAATAGAACAAGCACACTCAAGTAAGGAGAAGATCCCCAAAACTTGAATCCAGAGATTAGGGCTTAGGCTCACCAACTCATTAAATTTATTAAGTGTTTTTGTATTTTTTGATGAAGAAATGTTTTTTTATGATTTTCTTGGTAAAGATGGTATCCTGATTAGACTTGTGCATCACAAGACAAACTTGTACTATCCCAAGATGGGAAGACTACAAGTGTATCATGGAATAAGGCTATTGCACAGGAGACCACTTCAATCTTTATTAAGTGTCTTTTTAGGGTTTTTAGATGAGAAGTGAAGAGAAACAAAAAGATCTCAAAGGTAAAAATCTAATGGGGGACTAAAGAATCCTAATGTTGTCATGCACAGGAAATCTTAAGTTAGTGAGGTTTTCTATCCTAAAGAAGAAAGAAAGAAGAAGAGAAAGAGAAGAATGAAGAATAGAAGAGGGAGGAAATAAGGCCTAAGCCCCAACAATCACAAGTAAGATAATATCAATAAGGAAATGAGAAGAGACAAGACTTGGATATGTGGGAATCACATCCACACCTCTCACTTACCAAAGCCCCTGAAATGGTTAGTGACATAAGAATAAATGCAACACAAAATGGACATAATATCAAACCAAAGTCACACAACCAGAAGTGAAGTCCTAATCACAAATGCCAAATGCAAATACAAATCATAAGAATGAGAAAGTAACTATACCACTAAACATGAAGCAACATGTATTATCATGACAAACCAAAGCAAACATGGGATAACACCAAGCAAACTAGGTAAACCAAAGTCACAAGTTCCAAGACCAGAACCCTAACATGTTAAGAAAGTGCCTAAGGATCATGTAAGATGGAGAGAAAAAGCACACAAGCTCAAGTATTAACATCATGAGAAGTAAAGAAACAAAAGAAGTGAGGTGAACATGCATAAAAGTGAATGAACTTCAAAAGCAAACAAACACAAAATTTCTCAAGGCACAAGCATCAACTCAAGACCAGAGGGGTATCAACATCCTAAGAAGGCTCTAAGCAACTTAAAGAAGTCTGCACAAGTTCCCTTCTAACCTAAGGATTGAACATATGACCAAAAGGAAACAAAAGAGGATAGGCAAAGAACAAAAATTCAAATCAATTCAAGTATACATCCAAAAATTCCACAAACTTGCACAAAGACTCCTCAATCAAACAATATTGACATGCCAAAAGGAGAGAATGAGAATCAGAACCTAAACAAGTCAAATAAAGGCTTAAACATGGATTAGGGTTAGAAGACTTCATGCACAAGTTAAAGACCAAAACCAATTAAGAAAACTTCCAAAAATCAGAATAAAAATCATCAACAAACTACATCTCAACATGAATCCAGAGCAAAAAGAACCAGTTCCAAATTCAAATTAATGATCAAGATAGAAAATGTACAAGACATCATGCTTCAAAATTGAAATAAAAGCAATTAATTAATGAATCAATTAATTCCCACGTGGCAAACAAGAATAAATGAAAAATAAAAATGCCAAAAATTAGAGAAAACTCAAAGGATCATTCATGAAATGGTTTAGAATTTTTATGAACTTATTTCTATTTTTAAAAATTAAAAACCAAACTGAAAACCAAAATAAAAATAAAAAGAAATAAAAGAGGCCAGGGGTGAGAATAGCTGTCAGTTTAGTTCATTTCGCTTGGGCTTTTAACATAGGGGTGGGGATAGCAAGACAAGCCCATTGGTTTTCAGCGCAGCACACAACAATTATGGTGGAAATTCAGTTAATCAGGAAAAATGAACAGCCATTAGATCAAACGCACGCTCCAGATTCAGTCAATCATTAAACCAAGGTCCTCTCATTCATTGGCCAGTGGCATAAGTGCACAATATTATGGTGTTGTGCAAAAAAAATTGTATTATCAGATTTAAAATATGAAACATAAAACACGTGAGGGAGAGGGTGGAAAATTAATGCGTTGGCAAGCTCTTCTCCGTCCAGATCAAGGGTCCAATGGCTCATGTTCATCTTCTTCAATCAACTAGTTCCAGAATCCGGTGACCGGAGCCCTAGCTCCGGCACCGGAAAATTCAAAGCTATGAACAAACTTGTACATAAATACTTCAAACTATCCAGATCGAACAATTAAACCAAGCTAAATCCAAATATGACAACGAAATTCACAATGGATCAAGTATCAAGCCAGATCAAACAAAAACACTTTCATGTATCAAACTGCAATTCAACATAACAAGCTCATTTCATACTCATTTGAAATCTAAATAGATCAACAACACCAGCAAAACATGTAGATCACAATGTGCACAATCAATTTCATTTCTGGATCTAAAAGTTTGATGCTAACCTGAGATCTGCAGATCTGGAAATAGCTTGAGAGAAACCAAGAGGAGCTGCAGATCCACTCCAAATTAACTCTAGATGCAAAATAAATGCAACTGAAGCCTTGGAAACTGCTGGATCTAAGAACTCGAAGCTAACTGCACTGAAATGGCAAGGTGTGAAATCCTGAGAATTAGCTTGAATGAGTGGTTGATCTTGACTCCTTAGACTTCACTGATCATGAATATGCTATTGGTTCTTGCAAAGAGTGAGTGTGTGATGAAATTCGAAGGGAATTGCAAATGGAGCAAAAACTTGAGACTGAGCAAATGTTATGGATCTGAGGTGAAATGAAACCCTAATTAGCTTATAAAGGGTGCATGCTTTTAGTGTTTGGGAATGCAAAGAGAATGCATGTGAGAATCATGAGGAACATCCTGGCCCTTGGATGTGAGGGTCATGCTTTTTGAGTGATTATGCAATTTTGCATCTTATGGAGTATACCTCATCTCATGCACAAATTGAATGATTTCTTTGGAGCAAACTGACCTTTATGTAATGCCTTGCAATATTATGACCTCATATTGTCCATGAAATAACTTAAAAATGACTTACATGAGTTCTTGCATTTGAAGGAAACTTGAAATTCAAGGCAAACCCTAAAATTCAAGTAATTTTCGAAGGCCCTATCTCATGATCCATGAGGGCTATTAAAATGTACTTATACTTTCTAAAAATGGGATAACCTAACCTTAAACTTTCATGTTTAATGGCAACTCATTTGAAGCTTTTTTCACCATGTTATAAGCCTTTGAAAATTAGGGCAAAAAGTTGCCAAAAATGGAAAATTCCATGACAAACCACATGCCAAAAATGGAAACCTCCTCAAAACCCCTTGATTCTTGATCTTTGACCTTGCTAAACCTCTTTTAAGGTTATAAGAACATCCCTTGACTTGAAAAAATGAGGTTGCCCCCTTTGAATTCCCACATTTGACTTCTAGAATGCACAGTTGACCAATTTCTTCTTTTACAAGCAACTGATGAAATAAATGACTTCCACAAGGAGTTTTCTCACCAAATTTCATCCCTATGATCCTCTTATCATATGAAAGACTTTTCCCAGATGAAATGGCCAAAGTCACAAAGATTTCATGCTTGAAAGTGAAACCCTAATTTGGAATCATTGTGTAGGAGTTTGCCCTAGCCTGAATTCCCTGATGATCTCTCAACCTCTTGAGCTTTTGTGACTGATCTGGCACTTGTGAATGCCATGTATACTCCTCATGGGAGTTGTACAAGTCCACTAGGCCTCTTGTTATAGCTTGTAATGCTTCAAATCTACCCACAGATGATCATATGCCTAATGCTAGATCATGAGAATGTTATGCTTCATTTTTCCATGCAAAGATGCCAAGGATATGATATTCTTATAATGATTATGGTATGATGATGATCCTTAAAACGAAGAGGGCAAATTTGGGGTGTTACAGCTGCCCCTATTCAAGCAACTGTTAATCTTAAAAGGACGGTAGCGCGGGCCATCGACCGCTCAAGATAAACTGTGGTTGAATACCAAGAAAACCTGAAATTTGCACTCTACTAAAGAATGCAAGCAATGGGAAATAAACCCAACCAAATAACGCTTTGGTGATTGAAGCGGAGAGAAAGCATACAAGCCCCTTCCAAGTTGAACTGTTACTTCATATAGAAAAACTTTGACAGACGAGTCTTCTTCGAACAAACCTGTTACGCCAGAACTGGACATACGAGCCCTCTTCAGACCTTTACAGAAATATATGACTTGAGACAGACGAACCTCCTTTGGATAAACCTTTATGCCAGGACCGGTGATGCACTTAAGTCTGTGGGATAAACATGCATAATCAGGATAGACGAACCCTCTTCATATATCCTTCGTAGATATATGGTCTAAGATAAACGAGTCTTCTTTAGATAACCTGTTACACCAGGTGCAACATTAGGATTGGACGAACCCTCTTCACAAATCTTGCGTAGATAAGCGGTGTTTGAGACAGATGAATCTCCTTTGGATAAACCTGTTACGCCAAGACCGGTAACCATTTTGACGTTTTATCCCACCGTCAGGACTTCAAACCTCTTCAACATAGACGAGTATTGGATGATCATCAAGAGAACACAAACGAGTTCCATAAGTCAATGATACAAACGAATATCAGACGATGATCTAAGAAACACAAACGAGCGCTTCAGACGATGATACAGACAAATATCAGCCAATGGTACAGACAAATACCAGAAACCCAACACAGACGAGCATTTGGAGTAGCAATACAGACGAGTACCAGAGTGATTATCAAATCAACACATATGGATATAAGCTAACACGGACGAGTGCGAGGGATGATACAGAAGAGTATCCAAACAATGCAAACGGGCTTCAAACAGATAACAAACACAGACGAGTGTTGGAGAGTACCAAAACGAAGTTAATACACAGACGGGTGTTGGGAAATGCAAACGAGCAACTACCAACCATGGGAAACTGCTGGGGAAAGCAAACGAGCAATACTAAAGTGAGAACACAGACGAGTGTTGGGAAATGCAGACGAGCAACAATAAGGTATGAACACAGACGAGTGTCGGGGAATGCTGACGAGCAACAACAATTATCAAACATAGATGAGTGCTGGGGAATATTTCAATGATGGTTGTATCTCAATCATGAAACTCTGCGGGGGAATGACGATCTTCCAACACGGCTGGGGAGATGCTTCCTCAAATATCCTTTGCTTAGGAAAGAGTTTTGATAATTATAAATTTTGTGGGGAATGGGCCTCCCACTGCCTGCTGGGCATACTCCACTTGTGGGAAAATAAAATGCTGGTGATCCCATCTGCTCTGACTCAACTGGAGAAAATTCTGCTTGGGAGAATGTGACGCCATCCTGCAAAACCTGCAACAACAGAAACCACATATGTGCCCCAGGGACTTGCATGGTATGATCTGTTCATCCATCGTCACCATACACTCAAATATGGTTTTAAATGTTTCCCTGCAATGTCATTTTTTATTTAAAACAAATCACCATGTTTCAAATGCAAAGCTATTTTTTTGCCAAAAATTCAGGACATTTTTGCAAACAAAAGTAAACACAACACAACTTTTTGAATGAATATTCTTTTATTGAAAGGCCTCTGAATAGGCAAATTTTTTACATCGAGAAGCAACTACCTGGAAAGAGGTAGCTACCATAAAATTGAGAAAAATAAACTATCCTAATGGCAATGGGCACGACATCCCAATGAGTTTCCTTCTTGCTATGACCAGCATGTCTTCAAAACTCTCCATTCTTGCTTTTGCTTTCTGAGAAGGTGATGGGACTGATTCCTATCCTTATGATATTGTCAGGCTATACGAAATGATGATTTGGTTCAGATTACCCGGACCGTAGTTGTTCGCTTATTCCCTTGTTTTGCGTGGATCGCCCTTTCGGGTTTTCAATCCACCGGGATACCCTTTTTTGCCTGAGCTGTCCGATGTGGCTTTTCAACTCAGCGGGTGTACATTTTTTTATTTATTTTCCCTAACTTTTGCCCGAGCTTTTTATTCTGTTTTTAGCTCGCCAGGATGCCTTTTTCTTGCCTGGACTTTAATTCTGTTTTTGTGTCCAGCGGGTCTTTTTATGCGAAGTATTTTTTAACTGCGTCCGAGTTAACAGGGGATTGGAAATTTTCTCCATCCATAGTGGTGAGCATCAGTGATCCTCCTGAGAAAACTTTCTTCACTATGAATGGGCCTTCGTAGTTTGGGGTCCACTTGCCTCTGTGATCTGAACCTGGAGGAATGATCCTCTTCAGTACAAGCTCTCCTACTTGATACTCCCGAGTACGTACTCGTTGGTCGAATGCTCGCTTCATTCTCCTCTGATAAAGCTGACCATGACAGATAGCCGCTAATCTCTTTTCCTCAATTAGACATAATTGATTGTATCGAGCATGTACCCACTCAGCCTCATCAAGCTTCACATCCATCATCACACGCAATGAAGGAATTTCTACCTCAACAGGAAAGACTGCCTCCATACCATATACCAATGAGAAAGGAGTTGCCCCGGTTGACGTCCTGACTAACGTTCGGTACCCATGCAGCGCAAACGGTAACATCTCATGTCAATCTTTTTAAGTGACAACCATCTTTTGCACAATCTTCTTAATGTTCTTGTTTGCCGCCTCTACCACACCATTCATCTTTGGTTGATAAGGAGAAGAATTGTGATGCTGAATCTGGAAGTCCCGACACAACTCTGCCATCATCTTGTTGTTCAAATTGGAACCATTGTTAGTAATGATTCGCTCGGGAACTTCGTATCTGCAAATGATGTCTCTTTTCAAAAATCTAGCTACCACTTGATGAGTGACATTGACATAGGACGCTGCTTCAACCCACTTAGTGAAGTAATCGATCGCAACCAAGATGAAACGATGATCATTTGAAGTAGTAGGCTTTATTTTCCCGATCATATCAATTCCCCACATAGAAAAGGGCCAAGGAGATGACATGACGTTGAGCGGGCTTGGAGGAACATGCACCTTGTCTTCATAAATCTGGCACTTGTGGCACTTACGGGCATATGAACAACAGTCTGCATCCATTGTCATCCAATAGTACCCCGATCTTAACAACTTTTTAGCCATTGCATGCCCTCCTGCATGAGTACCGAAAGATCCCTCGTAGACTTCTTGCATTAACAGGCTTGCTTCGTGTCTATCCACGCATCTAAGCAGGACCATGTCAAAGTTCCTCTTATACAAAACCCCGTCTGTATTCAAGAAGAAACTAGCAGCAAGTCGTCTTAAGGTCTTCTTGTCGTTGGATGATGCCCCAGCTGGGTATTCTTGTTTTTCTAGGAAGAGCTTGATATCAAAGTACCAAGGTTTCTCGTCAGACACTGCGTCTACAGAGAAAGAATAAGCGGGTGCGTTAAGCTTGGAAATGTAAATCCTGGGCACATAATTCCAACACAAGACTCTGATGGTCGAAGAAAGAGTAGCCAATGCATCGACAAATTGATTCTCATCTCGTGGTATGTACTGAAGCTTAACTGTTGTGAAGAACGTCAACAGTCTTCTGGCATAATCCCTATAAGGAATTAAATGTTCTTGATGTGTATACCACTTGCCGGTAATCTGATTGATAACGAAGGCTGAATCTCCGAATATATCGAGGGTCTTAATCCGAAGATTAATAGCCTCCTCTATTCCCATTATGCACGCCTCATATTCCGCTTCATTGTTGGTTCAGCCAAAAGTAATTCTGGCAGCGAAGGGAAAGTGAACACCTTCAGGAGTGATAAGAACAACACCAACTCCACGTCCGTTGATATTAACTGCCCCATCAAACATCAACTTCCATTTGGATTCAGGGTCTGGCCCCTCCTCCAGAAGTGGTTCCTCATAATCTTTTGCTTTGAGGTACATGATATCCTCATCAGGGAAATCGAATTTCATTGGTTGATAGTCATCTTCCAGTGGCTGTTGTGCAAGATAATCTGACAATACACTCCCTTTGATGGCTTTCTGGGAAGTGTATTGTATACCATACTCTGTTAAGATCATTTTCCACCTTGCAACCCTTCAGGTTAATGCTGGTTTCTCAAAAATATACTTGACAGGATCCATTTTTGAGATTAGCAGTGTCGTATGAGTCAACATATACTATCTCAGTCGGCGAGCAACCCATACCAAAGCGCAACAAGTTTTCTCGAGGAGTGAGTAACGGGATTCACAGTCGGTAAACTTTTTGCTAAGGTAATAAATAGCGTACTTTTTTCGACCAGACTCGTCATGTTGGCCTAGAACACACCCCATCGACCCTTCTAGCACAGTCAAGTACATGATAAGCGGTCGTCCTGGAACTGGAGGCATTAGAATCGGAGGTGTCTGCAAATATTCTTTTATCTTTTCAAAGGCTCTTTGACAGTCCTCATTCCACCTGACCGTTTGCTCTTTTCTTAGCAATTTAAATATTGGTTCAAACGTGGCAGTTAGATGAGATATGAACCGTGAAATGTAGTTCAACCTCCCTAAAAACCCGCGCACTTCTTTTTCTGTTTTCGGTGCAGGCATATCTTGTATTGCTTTTACTTTTGCAGGATCCACCTCTATTCCTTTCTGGCTAACAATAAAACCCAACAGTTTTCCTAAACGCACTCCGAAAGTGCACTTGTTTGGATTCAACCTCAACTTATACTTTATCAATCTATCAAACAACTTTTTGAGATTGACCAGATGCTCTTCTTCGTCTCGGGACTTGGCAATCATGTCGTCCACACAGCACTCAATCTCCTTGTGTATCATGTCGTGGAACAATGTGACCATAGCCTGCTGATACGTTGCCCCAATGTTCTTCAATCCAAAGGGCATCACCTTGTAGCAGAATGTACCCCACGGGGTAATGAACGTTGTTTTCTCCATGTCTTCCGGTGCCATTTTGATCTGATTATACCCGGAGAAGCCATCCATGAAAGAAAATACCGAGAACTGAGCGGTGTTATCTACCAGCACATCAATGTGAGGTAATGGAAAGTCATCCTTTGGACTTGCTCTGTTTAGATCCCGATAATCAACGCACATCCGAACTTTTCCGTCTTTCTTTGGTACAGGCACAATATTAGCTACCTAAGGTGGATAACTAGTTACGGTAAGGAATCCGACATCCCACTGCTTCTGAACTTCCTCCTTGATCTTCATCGCCATATCAGGACGAGTTCTTCTTAGCTTTTGTTTTACCGGAGGACAGTCTTCTCTTAGTGGTAACTTATGCACAACAATGTCAGTATCCAACCCTGGCATATCTTGATACGACCAGGCAAAGATATCCACATATTCACGTAGCATACCAATCAACTTCTTCTTTACCTCGGCCTGCAGATTGGCCCCAATCTTTATCTCTTTCTTTAACTCTTCAGTCCCGATGTTGATGATCTCTATCTCTTCCTGATGAGGCTGAATGACCCTTTCCTATCTTTTCAACAACCTGACCAATTCTTCGGGGAGTTCACAGTCTTCCTCAACCCTTTCATCAGCTTGGCAAATAGGATTGTCGAAGTCATGCGTGGTCATAGCAGGAACTTTATCACTAGAATCCGGATGATCAACACTGCACAGATAATGTGCTTACTTCAGAATCTGTTTTTGTTTTTCAAAAGAGACGCAAACACACAAACACAAGAAAAGAAAAACATTGCCATTTTATTTTTGTGAAAAATTTTAAAACAAAAGAAAGAGAACACAATTTGCTTGAAAAAAATGTCCTTTATTTCATGGAAAAATATAAATGCATTAAAAGTATGGTGGCCCTACAAATGGATCCGTGCACCTTGGGCAGAGTGCAGGATTGACATGCAGCATGATAAAAAAGGAAACAAGTAAATTACTTTGATTTCCAGGTAACTTGAACGAAATCCTCGGCAGACTAGTTCTTGAGCTCCTCCCCGGGTGCACATGGGTGAATCCATCTATCCCAGTCGCAGTCATTTCCCCCTTCTTCACTGGTTGCACAAATGTTGCTGTGATCGAGCATCCCGGAGCTTGTGAAAGTTATGGCTTTACCCCCCTGAGGCCAGTTACACCCTCCAGGCTGGTAACCAAGACCGAACTTGTCATCTTTCTTCTCTAATTCCAGCAACTTGCCCCAACCCCGGGCCTTTCCAGATTGAACCACTTCTTTGGCCTGCTTGTAGGAGTGAATGGAGGTCCCTTCATTCTCTGCCGGAGCCAAAAT
The DNA here is from genome assembly GCA_963966055.1 of Lathyrus aphaca. Taxonomy (NCBI): domain Eukaryota; kingdom Viridiplantae; phylum Streptophyta; class Magnoliopsida; order Fabales; family Fabaceae; genus Lathyrus; species Lathyrus aphaca. The sequence goes on along the minus strand of OZ014523.1, from coordinate 201,556,922 downwards.
GCTGACATTAACCGCTTCAAAGGCCTGACACAATGTTTCATGAATCTCTCCACCCATCTCCACGTACTTGAAAGTTGATAGGTGGCTCAGAAAGATATCTTCTTCTCCACACACAGTGATCACCTGGCCATCAACCACATACTTTAGCTTTTGATGCAACGTGGATGTCATTGCACCTGCGGCATGGATCCAGGGACGTCCTAGCAAGCAACTGTACGCGGGCTGAATATCCATGTCATAGAACGTGCTCTTAACTCAACTTCCCCGAACACCGACCTCCGGGACCCATCAAAGGCTTTTACTATTAAATCACTAGGTCGCAAGACGATGCCATCAACATTCAGCATCATCAAGGTTTTCTTAGGGAGTACGTTGAGAGAAGAGCTTGTGTCAACCAAGACATGTGATAGGACAGCACCCTTACACTCCATGGTGATATGCAAGGCTTTGTTGTGATTGCGGCCTTCTGAAGTAAGATCTCTATCCGTGAAGCCCAACCCGTGGCTAGCATTCACACTGCCCACTACAGCCTCCAATTGATTAACAGTTATCTCATGTGGAACGTATGCCATCTGCAACACTTTCAGTAGAGCTTCTCTGTGAGCTGGAGAACACATCAGCAAAGACAGAATTGATATTTTGGACGGAGTCTGATTCAACTGTTCAACCACCTTATAGTCACTCTTCTTTATTATCCTCACAAACTCTTCCACTTCTTTCTCGAAAGTACCTTGTCCAGTAGCAGGAGTTGTCATTTCTTCGGTCGCTATCTGCTTTCCTTTAGCCTTGGCAACAGCTTCAGCTTCAGGATCTTTTCTCAGAGCTTAAGGAGCAAAAAGACGCCCGCTTCTCGTAAAATCACCAACTCCTCCGACGTTCACTACAGTCGAGTCAATTGTTACTACCTTACTCTCGATCTTCTGTCCTTCCACATATACATCCGATCCATAATACCACATGATGGCTTTATCGTCAGCATAAGGAATAGGCCCTGGAACAGTGATGGTAACAGGACTAACTTCTGGAACATATATAGTCACAGGTTCCCTCCGAGCAAGTACTTCCGCTGGATCATAGTAGATTGTTATGGTAGACACACAATCACCTCTATTATCAACCTTATCAAACTGCAACGACCCCTCATCAATCAGATATTGCAGCCCCACCTTCAAGTCTTCACAGCCATTCACTGAACTTAAACATTTTTCACAATCAGAATCACACCCCGGGAACACTTGTCCTTTTAACAGCCTTTCTTTCACCACCAGCAGTGGAGTTTTCACTTCTTATACATTCAGAATCAAGCTTAAATTCTCACCACCATCAACAACATTTATCCTCGCCCCTCCATGGTTTGGAATAGGGTTTGATGTAACATTGGGCGGCGGTGCAAAGTTAATCGCCTTTGAGTCGATCAAATCTTGAACTTTATGTTGTAATGCCCTGCACTTCTCAGTTGAGTTCTCGGGTGCTCCCGAATGGAACACGCATCTCGCTCTAGCATCGTACCCCACTGGAAGCTCTCCATGTGGAGGTGGTGCTAGTGTCCTCAATTGTATCAAGTTCAAGTCTAACAACCTCTGCAACAGTGTCGTATACGTCATGGGAATGGCTTCAAGCACCCTATTAGCCGGACGAGCTTGTCTCAGCTGATAAGGTCTTTGCTGATAATTGTTACGTTGTGGTTGTTGTTGTTGTTGTTGTTGTAGTTGAGGTTGAACCTGTTGCATAGGTCTTGAAGGAATAGTGACAGCTGCCACTTGCTCATAAGGTCTTCTATATCCTTGACCCCGTCCCTGGCCATACACATTATTAGTTTCTCCTTCTCTCCTTCTCGGAGGTCCATTGAAAGATTTTCTTACACCGCTCGAGCTACCCGCACCGGTGTCTTGAATCTTCCCCATTTTCAACAGAGTTTCGACCCTCTCGCCTGCTATCACTATATCATTGAACTTGGTTGTCGAACAAGACGCCAACCTCTCGATATACACCCCTTGTAATGGTCCCATGAACATATCAGCCATCTCATTTTCCAGCAAGGGTGGTTGTACTCTGGAAGCAAGCTGACGCCACCTTTGAGCGTACTCCTTGAACCCCTCCTTAGCATTTTGAGACATGGTCTGCAATTGAGTGCGATTTGGAGCCATATCCAAATTGTACTGGTATTGCTTCATGAATGCCTCTGCTAAATCCTTCTAGCTCTTAATGTTAACCCTACTCAGTTTCATATACCACTCCAAGGAGGCCCCCACCAGGCTATCTTGGAAGTAATACATCCATAACTTCTCGTCATCAGTATGGGCAGCAATTCTTCCTACAAAGGACTGGAGGTGAGTCTTTGGGCAAGCCGTGCTGTTGTACTTCTCGAAAGTAGGAAACTTGAACTTGTAAAGGATTCTAACCCCTGGAACCAAGCCCAAGTCAGTAATATCAAACCCTAGGGAGCTTTGAGATTGAATGGCACGAATCTGCTTAGCCATCTCTTCAAACTTTCTGTTCATTTCAGCCCCTTGGCCTTCTGCTTCGTCCATCAAAGTAAACTGCTCATCTTGACCATCCATCTGTACGTTGTTCAATCCATCATTGATAATGGTGATCCCTGGCTATGCCATAGGGATTTCAACCTAATGGGCACCAGCACCGTTGCGATTACCTCCATCAACAGCCCCGTTGTTCCTGGCCTGACTATTTTCCACCATCTCATGTAAGCGTTCCTGAGTCTGCCCATCCCTGCCATAAGGGTCATGAAATTGTCCATTATCAATCTCAAGTCAGCTAAATCAGCCTGCATTTGATCCATCATTCTTTCTCTGTTGACTCTTGTGGGATATCTGTGTACAATTGGTTGTTCTCGAACCTTCCTGGGAGCTATAGTGCCTGAAAGGACATAAACGTTTGAAACTGATGAACTACCTGCAAAACAAACAGACACGTTATATGCATGCAATGTAACTATTCATGTTTCCAAGTTTAGGCATTTATATGCCCCAGTTCTGGTATTTGCTCCAGATAGCCACTTTGAGCATTAATTTTCAAACTTTCCCTTTGAAGAGTGTTCAGATCTTAGCAGTATCAGACAAACAAGCTTTGCGTACTCAGAAATAGTAATTGGAATTTTAACATTGCATAACATGGATAACCCACTGACGGCCAAAAGTTAGAGAACAAACAAAGACAAAAGATAAAGCAAGACTCCTACAACAAGCCTGTAGGTAGTCTGAACAACAATAAATAAAATCTAAACTAAAGACTCAGGTTCTTCTTCTGCAGCCATCACCTCTATCCTGTTCTTCTTCACACCTGCTCTCAGCTTGAGCTCTTCAATCTCTTTCAATGCCTCCTCCAAGGCCATCTGACTTTGTGCCAACTGTTGAGTCTTTTCCCATCGTATGTTGTGGACTTGTTCCACTTCTTCTTTCTTGAATGCCATTTGTACCTCGAAAAACTCTTCTTTTTCTTTATACTTCTTCTACTCCTGTTCCCTTTGGCCTTGCAACCAAACAATGGACTGGCGAGCTTCTTTAAGAGTCTTCAAAGTCTTCTTACGCTCTACTTCTCTTTTTGACTCCATTAGACCCAATCTCTGAAAGTGAGTTTCCCTTCCAGCAAACTCCTTTTCCTTTGCTCTTAATGAAGCTTGCATCTTCTGCAGCTTTTCCTCTACTTCATTTTTGGTACGATTGGCAAGGTGGTACAAGTTAACCATTTCAGCATTCTCTATCCGGACATCATGCAACTGAGCTTCCAATTTCTTATACTCTTCCAGAGGAACAGTATTTTGGCATGGCACTTCTTTGGGGTATAATGGAGCTTCTACTGAAAATGGCATGAGCACTTCCTCTACATGTTTCTGCAACCGTGTGGAAAAAGGAGGATATGTCTTGAGATCTACTCTTCCAAAGTTCTTCTTCCCTTTCTTCACCCTGTGAGCCCAAGCCTGAGATGCTTGTATGACTAACTCTTTGTTCCCTCCACAGGAAAGCACAAAGATTCAGCAAATTCTTCCATACTTGGTGGATCTCTCAGAGGATAGCCAAATTGCTTCATGGCTAATGTTGGATGATAACTGATCACGCCCTTTCTTCCTAGCAAAGGCACTCCAGCAAATCTTCCACAACTAACCAGCAACTCCTTTCCCAACAAATCTCTGTCATAACGCCAAGCTATATCCTCAGATGTCAGCCCCATTAGCCTCCTAGACCACCTCCATTCATCTCTCATCTCCTTGAAAGAGACTGACTTTGGAAATTGACTAGCAAACCACTCAGCAAATAATGAAGCACAACAACCCACTAGTCTACCTCTGCCTTTCTCATTCCGGTAGTGAACACTGTAGTAGAAATCTCCCAACAGAGTAGGTACAGGATTGCCTTTAGCAAAAATAGAAATCACCTCCAAGCTCACAAACTCCTTTTCTCCCGGGAAAAGACTAGATCCATACACCATCAAAGCCACCACAACACCAAAATCTCCCCACTTACCCTCTCTGGCATACTCTTCAGCCTCTGGTATAAGCACATCCCAAGGAAGTCCTTTGCCCTCACTGTCCTTCAGAGCTTTCTTGACCTTAGCAACTGGTATACGACAGACTCTGGCTATGTCTTCTTCCTTGAGAACCACCTCAGACCCATAGTAAGGCAAAGTATCTCTGACAGGAATACCCAAAATGCTGAAAATCTCCTCCAAGGTAGGAGCCAAGATATAATCTGGAAATACAAAACACCGCAGCAAGGGATCATGGAACTGAAGCAAAGTGTGTAAGCTATCCTTCTGGTCTGCAGTAGGTTTGTCCATGTACTTCAATATCTGACCATACCTCTTTTTAAAATTCCCTGAAACCTGATCATTCATCAGCCTTGCTAATTTCTGAAAACTCTTGACTTCTGGTTGGAGAAAAGTATAATGAACATTCTTTTTCCTTGTAATTCTCTTAACTTCTGCCATCTAGAGAGCTTATAATTACCAGAACTGGGTGCTAACTGTGAACAACAACCTGAAAAATGGAAACACAAATAGTTAATGCAAGTATGATATAATGCAAATGCAATGCAGGCATATGATCAATCTGGGACCATCTGGATACTAAAAGCTGGCCATTAGGACCCTCTGAATAACTGAAAACAAGATTCTCTGAGCCATAACCAACTGATAGAAGCTCTCAGAACTAAAAGACCAAGAAATCCAGAACCATAAGGACCAAATCATAACAAGGACCACACTTATAATGAGGGTATGTAGAGGTCGAGGGTTCCTGCAAACCTGTAAACCCCTCCCAATATCATTGGTGTGCTCCAGGTCAGGCATCACAGACTCTCAAAGCCGAATAGCAATAATACTTTCACCATTTCCGAAAAATGGCTCACGACCAAATCAGGGAATCGGTTTGGCATTATATACTACGCAGGGAGGCCTCAGCTGAGCCCGGGAAAACAAGGTCATCCTATGCAAGTTCTAGGTGGGCCCTCGGGTGCGAATGGGTTTGCCACAGAATATGGTCTGCCATTGTCACCACTAGAGAGGGATGTTTCCACAAGGTTCTCAATGATCGGTCCCCAGCTGCACATAACTATCAAGGTTATGAAATGAAAGAGGAAGATCCCCAAATCAAGACATTTCCAAGACGGTCGCAAATCTGGGAGTGGAACTCACTACTACCCCCATGACAAGATCTCATGAGGCCAAAGTGGAACCACTCTAAGTCCTAAGGTGCACTCGAGCCTTGGTAATGAGCTCATCTTATAGTAACAGTACCACCCAAGCCCACCAAACAGAAAATCCAGTCCAGACAGTCCAGTAAAATATGATGCAGGAAAATAAATACTGAAAACTGTAAATAAAGCTATAAATAAAACTGTAAATAAATAACAGTAAAATAAACATGCAACATCAAACAATCAACACCCAAAGAAACAGAAACACACAAGAGCTAGGAGAGACTCTCAAGGGAACCAGAGATTATGGGTTCGATCCCCAGCAGAGTTGCCAGTTGTCGCTCCCCGGATTTCCATCCTGGTACAAACGTGAAAGTGGCGCGGAAAAGGTTAGAGTCACCAGCCAGACATTTTTATCCCGAAGGAACGGGAATGGTAATGCTGCACAAACCAAAAGAAAAGAAAAGGAAGGACACGGGTCCTGCGAACCAAAGAGACTGAGTTCGGGTGTTGGTTACGACCTGGGAAGGAATTAGCACCCCAGATCGTCCGCCGTACCCGACGGGATCCATGCTTGCAAAGAAATCTGTTTCAAAGGGTGAAGAACTGAAAGCTGCTGCAAAAGAAAAGAAACTAGAACTGGAAAAGGAACTGAGAAAGAAAACAAAGAGAAAAAATGTAAGGAAAATAAAGATTGTGCTCGAACGGGCCCTACCCCGCTGCCTACATACCTCACTGGACATGAGGATCAGAGTCACCGTAGTTCCCGTAACTAGGGGTGGAAAGGATTGCTTGTATATTAAGGCTTGAACTTCCTACGTCAATGCTCAGGTGTTGCGGGCTCGGACGACGAGTGCGTTACCGTCTTGCAAAATGACAAGTAGGAGCAAGTTCGCGTACGGAGCGAATGAGGTGAGAAAAGAATTCCCGAAGGAAAGACGCTTATTGTTTGTTTGTGTTTTTTAGAAGCTTTTTACTTAGTGTTTCACAAGGAAATGAACTCAAGCTCTTTTCCATGGAATGTATACTTGTCACTACATTCCAAGATGGAATAATAGAACAAGCACACTCAAGTAAGGAGAAGATCCCGAAAACATGAATCCAAAGATTAGGGCTTAGGCTCACTAACTCATTGAATTTATTAAGTGTTTTTTGTATTTTTTGATAAAGAAATGTTTTTTATGATTTTCTTGGTGAAGATGGTATCCTGATTAGACTTGTGCATCACAAGACAAGCTTGTACTATCCCAAGATGGGAAGACTACAATTGTATCATGGAATAAGGCTATTGCACAGGAGACCACTTCAATCTTTATTAAGTGTCTTTTTAGGGTTTTGAGATGAGAAGAGAAGAGAAACAAAAGGATCTCAAAGGTAAAATTCTAATGGGAGACTAAAGAATCCTAATGTTGTCATGCAAAGGAAATCTTAAGTTAGTGAGGTTTGCTATCCTAAAGAAGAAAGAAAGAAGAATAGAAAGAGAAGAATGAAGAATAGAAGAGGGAGGAAGTAAGGCCTAAGCCCCAACAATCACAAGTAAGATAATATCAATAAGAAAATGACAAGAGACAAGACTTGGAGATGTGGGAATCACATCCACACCTCTCACTTACCAAAGCCCCTGAAATGGTTAGTGGCATAAGAATAAATGCAACAAAAAATGGACATAATATCAAACCAAAGTCACACAACCAGAAGTGAAGTCCTAATCACAAAAGCCAAATGCAAATACAAATCATAAGAATGAGAAGGAACTATACCACTCAACATGAAGCAACATGTATTATCATGGCAAACCAAAGCAAACATGGGATAAAAACCAAGAAAACTAGGTAAACCAAAGTCACAAGCTCCAAGACCAGAACCCTAACATGTTAAGAAAGTGCCTAAGGATCATGTAAGATGGAGAGAAAAAGCACACAAGCTCAAGTATTAACATCATGAGAAGTAAAGAAACAAAAGAAGTGATGTGAACATGCATAAAAGTGAATGAACTTCAAAAGCAAACAAACACAAAATTTCTCAAGGCACAAGCATCAACTCAATATTGTCGCTCCCACCGAATGAAACCTGGTCAGAAGGGGTAATGCTGCATAAACCTGAGAAAAGATGGATAAGACGGTCGCGAACCAGAGTAACTGAGAAAGGGGGTTGGTTACAACCTGGGAAGGTATTAGCACCCATATTGTCCGTCGTACTCGACGGGATCCATGCTTAAAAGATTTGTATTTAAAAGGGGTAGTGTCAGTGCTATTTTGTGTGCAAAAGATGGAAAAGAGTTCAAGTGTCAGTGCTGGAAAGTGAAGTGTATAAGATAAGTGTCAGTGCTAAGAAAGAGTGAAAAGCTCAAGACTATGAGGCTTGAAGAATAAAGCTGGAGGAGGGGGAATATACAGAGACTTTTGTTCGATAACCGTTAAGTTATGCCTACGTATCCTCTTGTGCAATGAGGAAGTCAGAACACTGTAGTTCGACTCAAAGAGACTGAAAGATAAATTGACTTGTGAACTGCTTACTTGTCTATGCTCAAGTGTATGACCTGTCTGGCTCAGGTGCAAACTGTCTTGCATTAGACGAACGAAGTAAGTTCTCGTTTGTGAGTGAAGATGATGAGAAAAGAATCTCGGAGGAGACGATTATTGTTTGTTTTTGTGTTTTCAATCTTTTATTGCTTTTTGGAGTTTGTCATAAGAAAATGAGCTTAAGCCTAAACCAAGGGTTAGTAAACTCATTACATCCTCCCTCTGATTAGGGGTAATGAGAATACCTCAAGTATGAAGTAAGCACCTCACACTCAATCACCGTGATGCGGGATTAAGATCATTAACCTACTTGTGATTATTTAGATGTTTTTTGGAGTTTTTGTTTGGTGTTAAGTAATGAGTTTAAGCCATAATCAAGGATTTAATGGACTCATTACACCATCCTAATAGAAGGATAATAGATGAGAGCATTTAAGCTGAGGAAGGCTCCTCAACTTAATCCATGATTAGGGATTAACCTCATGACAAAACAAAGCCTTTATTAAGATGGATTTTAGTTAATGATAAGATTAAGAAGTGGATTTTATGATTTGTAAGACAAATTGAGGGGGACTTGTCCATTAACACTAGGGTTAGTCCTTCTTAACCAATTAAGGAAGAATTAGAACCCTAATGCAAGGCCCAAGTTACAAGCTTGATGTCTTGATGATTATTAGGTGAATTGATTAAAGGATTTAAACACATTAAGGGTTTAACACTTAGGATTAAAGTTATACACTCTATCCTAATAGAAGGATACAAGCATAACCCTAATCACAAAGCCTTAAAACCTTTAAGGTTTAGTCCTTGATGAAGAGATGGGAAGAGAAGACACAAAGAAGACACAAAGGTAAAACTAATGGGGGGACTAATCAAACCCTAATTGTGATCATGCTTGGGTATTCCTAAGGTTTGTGAGGCTTGCAAGAAGATCTTCAGGAAGCACCACCAATAAAGAAGCAGAGATGGAAGAGAAGCAGAAGAAGCAAGAGGCAAGACAACTTACTTCACTTAATAAGATAAGTTGCTTGAAGAAAGAAAGAGGAGAAGAATCATGAATGAGCAAGCTCACTCTAATTCACAAGTAAAAATGCAGCAATGATGCATAAAAGGGATGAGAAGAGGTTATGAGAAGTGAAGGGAAATTCACTTCTCAAACACTTACCACCTGAAAAGTTAGAAACAAGAAATGAAATGAAATGAAAATGAGATGAGATGCAAGGGTGCAAACCAAAATCAGAAGCATAATCATGATGCAAATGATTCTATGAGAGGGCATGAAAGCAGACCAAGAGATGTGGATGATCATACAAAGGATGGGACTGCAAATGAGACATGAAAGGAAGTATGAAAGTTCATGAAAACTTATGAAATGAAATGGATGCACAACATGGTAAATGGATGATGCAATGATCAAACATGATTTCAATATGTCCTAAGATGTCTTATATGTCATGTGGATGCACAAAATGTCATGGCAAGTTCATGTATGCAAGCATATGAAGAATGAATGCAAATGAAGGCAAAAATTAGGGTTTATGTACAAGATGCAATGCAAAACATGAGATAAAAAATTGAAAATGGGATCAAAGGTACCCTAAACCCATACAAGTTCACTGCCCAAAGGGGAAGTTCAGAAGCTAAACCCTAAAGGACTTATGATTTTCCTAAATTTCTAGGGTTTTAAGGGTGATCCTAAAGGGAAAATGCCAAAAAAATCAAAAATGAAAGATAAATTCATGCCAATTTTATCCTAGAAACTACATGATATGTGGGATGCAATGCAAAAAGAATCACTATCAAATCCTTCATGGTTAGGCATAAAATATTTTTCTAAGTTAGGGTCAAAAATATTGATTTTTAAGTACCCTAAATCCAAAGAAAATGTCAAAATGGATCAAGAACCAAAAAGAAATTTGTATGAATGGTTTGATAATGTCTCTAAATGTGTCAAGATGCAATGTGATTTTTTTGGTGATTTTTAGAAACTTAAATGGTATTTTAATTAATTAATTTCCATTAATTAATTAAAATAAACATTTAAATATTTTAAAAATACAAATTTTATGCAAAAAATAAAATAAAATTTATTTTCAGAATGAGAAAAATATTTAAAGTCAGGGTGCAAAAAATAAATTTTTTTTGAAAGTCTCTAGCTATTTTAAAATAAATATGCAAAACAAATGATAAAAAAAGAAATTAAAATGAATTAAAATAGAAGTAAGCTGATCTGATGGCTTGGATTCAAAGCTGGGGAAATTGGTTTGACCTGGCGCGCAAACGAATGGACAGGATTCACTCTGGATTAATTTTCACTAATTAATTAATTAAACTTAATTAAATCATAATTAGGGTTAATGAAAAGATCTCAACCATCTAAAACACGCGCTAAACACAAATCAAATGGTTGATATTTAAACTAACCTAATTAATGAGGTTTTGCCCTAATTACTTTCAGGCCACCGGAGAAGAGCTCCGGTCGTCTTCTCTGGTAGCCTCCTCACCCTATCTCTCTCAATATGCAACGAAAACTCACCAAACTCTCCAGAGACAAACCTCTAACAATTCTAAACAAGATTCAGCCCTCAAAATCCATTTATTTTCACTCAAAGTCAAGAATCGAAAGCAAACGGAAAAATATGCAGAAATTTCAGAGATTCAATACATGCTCAATACTTGATCATTTTCAAAAATAAACACATCAGGATCATCAGTGAATCATGGAGAATCAATTAGAAACTTAAAAACACATTTCTGGAAAAAAGTTTGAAGAGGTTACCTGAGCTTTGAACCTTGCAACTTTGAGCTTTCTGGACCTCTTCCTTGTGCAAACTCACTCCCTTTGACCTTCTGATGAAGCTGCAATGCTTGATAAGCTTTGAGAGTGGCTGGTTTGAGTGGTAGCAACTCAACTGGTCAAGAATCGTGTTTTTTGTATGGGTGCTTTGAGGCTGTTTTAATGGTTGCTTTGTGTTCAGTGAATGATTTTGAGATGGATGGTGAAATTTGTTTGAAGATTGAGTGAGTGAGTGATGAGTTTCGAAGGAGTTTGCAAGTTGGAGTGATTTTGGAAATGCTGAGTTCTTGGAGCTCCTGGATTGTGTGTCTTATGAAAATCAATCCTTGAAGCATGCTTGTAAAGTCTGGATAGGCCAGAGAGTGGGTGGTGGACTGTGGTGATTGGTATGGCTCATTTTGCATAAAGTAAAAAAAGTTGTCTTTGGAGGTATGGGCTCATGGCAGGCCAAGGACAATGGGGTGTCCTGCGCAGCTGGCTTTAGGGAGGTCCATGGAATTCAGATTGAGGCAAGATATCAAGTGGGATGAAGTTTGTGGGTGATTATTCAAATTGTGAAGGTTTTGGCCCCTTTTTAAATACTTGATGATCAAGGCATGAAACTTGGGATTTCTTTGGGAAATTCTAAATTATAGGTCATGTATGATGTTTGTGTAATGGTTAGAAGTCAATTAGAGGTCACAAATTGGTTTGACATGAGTTTTTGCAAGTTTCCCTCTTTGGTACATAAGTGAAATTTTGTGATTTTTTCCAACTTTGCAAGGCCATAACTTGAGTTCTATGATGAATTAGATCAAGTTCTTGTACTTTTTGAAAAGGGAATGATCCAATATACAACTTTGATGACCAAGAATATTTTCATTTGAAGCATTTTTGAATCAAAAAGAGGAGGTTGAAAAACTTTCCCAAAATGGCAAGTTTGCATTATAAGTCACTTTCCCAAAATGGCAACTTTGCAAATGGCTTGAAATTCTTCAATTTTGTGAACTTCTAACTTCTTCCAAGATAAAATAAAGATCATACACACCCAAAATGATGGAGAAGACCCTTTGGTTGGATGATTGGGGGCCTCAGATGCCCTGATTTCACACTGACTTGCTCAAGAAGTCATCTATTGATCAAATGCCTTCCCCATTGAATTTCTTCATGAAAATTGGTGTGCATGATCCTTATATCATATATAGACCAACAGAAACAAGAATGACCAAAAAATTTGGAGTTATGGCCTCTGAAACCAAAACCCTAATTTTAGGTCATCTGTGCAATTAAGCTTGGCTTTGCTTCCATGCCTTGCCAGTTCTTGTGATTCTTTGACTTCCTTGATCTTGGGAGGATATGATATGATGATTGAACACACATGGAACCTCTTGAGATGATTGATGTCCTTTGGAGTGGCTCAGATGGCTCAGGGATGGCTCATATCACAAACCCTAGAGTCAGATGACTTTGAACCAATGCAGTGAAGCAAAAATGCAATATGAAATGATATGATTGGACTTATGCAAATGAAAAGATCATAAGCCATGGTGTAATGAGTGAGGGAAAATTTGGGGTGTTTACAAAGACCAGAGGGGTATCAACATTCTAAGAAGGCTCTAAGTAACTTAAAGAAGTTGGCACAAGTGCCCTTCTAACCTAAGGATTGAACATATGACCAAAAGGAAACCAAAGAGGATAGGCAAAGAACAAAAATTCAAATCAATTCAAGTATACATCCAAAAATTCCACAAACTTGCACAAAGACTCCTCAATCAAACAATATTGACATTCCAAAAGGAGAGAATGAGAATCCGAACCTAAACAAGTCAAATAAAGGCTTAAACATGGATTAGGGTTAGAAGACTTCATGCACAAGTTAAAGATCAAAACCAAATAAGCAAACTTCTAAAAATCAGAATAAAAATCATAAAATAACTACATCTCAACATGATTCCAGAACAAAAAGAACCAGTTCCAAATTCAAATTAATGATCAAGATAGAAAATGTACAAGACATCATACTTCAAAAATGAAATAAAAGCAATTAATTAAAGAATCAATTAATTCCCACGTGGCAAACAAGAATAAATGAAAAATAAAAATGCCAAAAATTAGAGAAAACTCAAAGGATCATTCATGAAATTTTTTATAATTTTTATGAACTTATTTCTATTTTTAAAAATTAAAAACCAAACTGAAAACCAAAATAAAAATAAAAAGAATTAAAAGAGGCCAGGGGTGAGAATAGTAGTCAGTTCAGTTCATTTCGCTTGGACTTTTAACATAGGGTGTGGGGATAGCAAGACAAGTCCATTGGTTTTCAGCACAGCACACAACAATTATGGTGGAAATTCAGTTAATCAGGAAAAATGAACAGCCATTAGATCAAACGCACGCTCCAGATTCAGTCAATCATTAAACCAAGGTCCTCTCATTCATTGGCCAGTGGCGTGAGTGTGCAATATTATGGTGTGGTGCAAAACAAATTGTATTATCATATTTAAAATATGAAACATAAAACACGTGAGGGAGAGGGTGGAAAATTAATGTGCTGGCAAGCTCTTCTCCATCCAGATCAAGGATCTAATGGCTCGTGTTCATCTTCTTCAATCAACTAGTTCCAGAATCCGGTGATCGGAGCCCTAGCTCTGTCACCGGAAAATTCAAAGCTATGAACAAACTTGTACATAAATACTTCAAACTATCCAGATCGAACAATTAAACCAAGGTAAATCCAAATATGACAACGAAATTCACAATGGATCAAGTATCAAGCCAGATCGAACAAAACACTTTCATGTATCAAACTGCAATTCAACATAACAAGCTCATTTCATACTCATTTTGCAATCTAAATAGATCAACAACACCAGCTAAATATGTAGATCACAATGTGCACAATCAATTTCATTTCTGGATTTAAAAGTTTGATGCTAACCTGAGATCTACAGATCTTGAAATAGCTAGAGAGAAACAAAGAGGAGTTGCAGATCCACTCCAAATTCACTCTACTTGCAAAATAAATGTAACTGAAGCCTTGAAAACTGCTGGATCTAAGAACTCAAAGCTAACTGCACTGAAATGGCAAGGTGTGAAATCCTGAGAATTAGCTTGAATGAGTGGTTTATCTTGACTCCTTAAACATCACTGATCATGAATAGGCTATTGGTTCTTGCAAAGAGTGAGTGTGTGAAGATATTCGAAGGGAATTGCAAATGGAGCAAAAACTTGAGACTGAGCAAATGTTATGGATCTGTGGTGAAATGAAACCCTAATTAGCTTATAAAGGGTGCATGCTTTCAGTGTTTGGAAATGCAAAGAAAATGCACGTGAGAATCATGAGGGAGGATCAAATTGCAAAAAATGCAAGAGTGGTGAGATGGAGTCATTTTCTCGTGCTATGCCTTCTCTCCTTGCACATGTTCAAGCCTTATCCAGCCCTTGATTTATAATTGGGAACATCCTGGCCCTTGGATGTGAGGGTCATGCTTTTTGAGTGATTATGCAATTTTGCATCTTATGGAGTATACCTCATCTCATGCACGAATTGAATGATTTCCTTGGAGCAAACTGACCTTTATGTAATGCCTTGCAATATTATGACCTCATATATGAAATAACTTAAAAATGACTTACGTGAGTTCTTGCATTTGAAGGAAACTTGAAATTCAAGGCAAACCCTAAAATTCAAGTAATTTTTGAAGGCCCTATCTCATGATCCATGAGGGCTATGAAAATGTACTTATACTTTTAAAAATGGGAGAACCTAACCTTAAACTTTCATGTTTAATGGAAACTCATTTGAAGCTTTTTTCACCATGTTATAAGCCTTTGAAAATTAGGGCAAAAAGTTGCCAAAAATGGAAAATTCCATGACAAACCACATGCCAAAAATGGAAACCTCCTCAAAACCCCTTGATTATTTAGCTTTGACCTTTCCAAACCTCTTTTAAGGTTATAAGAACATCCATTGACTTGAAAAAATGAGGTTGCCCCCTTTGAACTCCCACAGTTGACTTCTAGAATGCACAGCTGACCAATTTCTTCTTTTACAAGCAACTGATGAAATAACTGACTTCCACAAGGAGTTTTCTCACCAAATTTCATCCCTAGGATCCTCTTACATATGAAAGACTTTTACCAGATGAAATGGCCAAAGTCACAAAGATTTCATGCTTGAAAGTGAAACCCTAATTTGGAATCATTGTGTAGGAGCTTGCCCTAGCCTGAATTCCCTTATGATCTCTCAACCTCTTGAGCTTTTGTGACTAATCTTGCACTTGTGAATGCCATGTAGACTCCTCATGGGACTTGGACAAGTCCACTGGGCCTCTTGTTATAGCTTGTAATGCTTCAAATCTACCCACATATGATCATATGCCTAATGCTAGATCATGAGAATGTTATGCTTCATTTTCCATGCAAAGATGCCAAGGATATGATATGCTTATAATGATTATGGTATGATGATGATCCTTAAAAAGAAGAGGGAAAATTTGGGGTGTTACACATTGACTACTCTTTCTTCGTCCATCAAAGTCTTGTGTTGGAATTATGTGCCCAAAATTGATATTTCCAGGCTTGACGCACGAGCTTATGCTTTCTCTGTAGACACAGTGTCTGATGAGAAACCTTGCTACTTTGATATCAAGCTCTTCCTGGAAAAACACGAATACCCATCTGGGGCATCATCCAATGACAAGAAGACCCTGAGAAGACTTTCTGCTAGCTTCTTTTTGAAGACAGATAGAGTTCTGTATAAAAGAAACTTTGACATGGTCCTGCTCAGATGCGTGGATAGACACAAAGTAGGCATGTTAATGTAGGAACTCCATGAGGGATCCTTCGGTACTCATGCAGGAGGGCATGCTATGGATAAGAAGTTGTTGAGGTCGGGGTACTATTGGCTAACAATGGATGCAGATTGTTGTTTGTACGCCCGTAAGTGCCACAAATGCCAGATTTATGCAGACAAGGTGCATGTCCTCCTAGCCCGCTCAATGTCATGTCATATCCTTGGCCCTTTTCTATGTGGGGCATTGACATGATCAAAAAGATAGAGCCTATTGCTTCAAATGGTCATCGCTTCATCTTGGTCGCGATTGATTATTTTACCCAGTAGGTTGAAACAACATCGTATGCTAGTGTCACTCGCCAAGTGGTAACCAGATTTCTAAAGAGAGACATCATTTGCAGATACAAAGTGCCCGAGCGAATAATTACTGATAATGGTTCCAATTTGAACAACAATATGATGGCAGAACTGTGTCGGTACTTCAAGATTCAACATCACAATTATTTCCCTTACCGGCCAAAGACGAATGGCATAGTGGAGGCCGCTAAAAAGAACATTAAGAAGATTGTGAAGAAGATGGTCGTCACTTACAAAGAATGGCATGAGATGTTACCCTTCGCGCTGCATGGGTACCGAACGTCGGTCAGGACGTCAACAGGGGCAACTCCTTTCTCCTTGGTGTATGGCATGGAGGCAGTCTTTCCTGTTGAGTTGGAAATTCCTTCTTTAGGTGTGATGATGGATGTGAAGCTTGATGAGGTTGAGTGGGTACGTGCTCGATATAATTAGTTGTGTCTAATTGAGGAAAAGAGATTAGCGGCTATCTGTCATGGTCAGCTTTGTTAGAGGAGAATGAAGCGAGCATTCGACCAACGAGTACGTACTAGAGAGTATCAAGTGGGTGAGCTTATACTAAAGAGGATCATTCCTCCAGGTTCAGATCACAGGGGCAAGTGGACCCCAAACTACAAAGGCTCATTCATATTTTCTCAGATGGGGCACTGATGCTCACCTCTATGGATGGAGAAGATTTCCAATCCCCTATTAACTCGGACGCAGTTAAAAAATACTTTGCATAAAAAAGACCCGCTGGACACAAAAACAGAATTAAAGTCCAGGCAAGAAAAGGGTATCCCGGCGAGCTAAAAACAGAATAAAAAGCTCAGACAAAATTTAGGGAAAATAAGGAAAAAATGTACAACCGCTGAGTTGAAAAGCCACATCTGACAACTCATGCAAAAAAGGGTATCCCGGTGGATTGAAACCCCGAAAGGGCGATCCACGCAAAACAAGTGAATAAGCGAACAACTGCGATTCGGGTAATCTGAACCAAGTCATCGTTGCAAACAGTCTGACAATATCAGAAGGGTAGGAATCAGTCCCCTCATCTTCTTAAGAAAGTCTTGAAGACATGTTGGTCATAGCTGGAAGGAAACTCATTGGAATGTCGTGTACATTGCAATTAGAATAACTTCTTTTCTCATTTTTATGGTAGCTGCCTCTTTCCAGGTAGCTGCTCCCTGATGTAAAATTTTTCCTATTCAGAGGCCCCTCAATAAACGAATATTCGGTCAAAAGTTGTGTTGTGTTTGTTTGCTTTGTTTGTAAAAAATGTCCTGAATTTTTGGCAAAAAGAATATTGTATTTGAAACATGGTGATTTTTCTATATAATGACATTGCAGGGAAACATTTAAAACTATCTTTAGTTGTCGGGTGACAATGGATAAACAGATCATACTATGCAAGTCCCCGGGGCACATGTGCGTATACTGTTGTTGCAGGTTTTGCAGGATGTTGTCATATATCTCCAAGCAAAGAATGTTCCCCAGTTAAGTTGGAGCAGGTGGGATCCCTAGTAGAATTCCAAGGCTAATTAAAAGGGCATTCATCCTCAAGCAGATTATCTTTCCACGAGTGAAGTATTCCCAGCAGGAAGCTGAACGCTTGATTTTCCCTCACAGAGGTTATGATTGGGATTTACTCCCATCATTAAAATATTCCACAGAGAAGTTGCCGATTTATTTTTGGTCAATGTGATGATACAAGAAGTTATTCATCTCCCCATCCAGAGTTAAGTATCAAAGCGTCTTGACCTGGTTATCCCCTACAGAGTCGTGATTCTTGCTGCCAATTAGACATTTGCTTATCACTCGTCAGCATTTCTCAATGCTCGTCCGTGTTTGATAGTTATTTATTGCTCGTCTGAATTTCCCAACACTCGTCTTTGTTTGTTATCTGTTTGAAGCTCGTCTGCATTGTTTGGATACTTGTCTGTATCATCCCTCACACTCCTTTGTGTTAGCTTATATCCATACGTGTTGATTTGATAATCACTTTGGTACATTTTTTGTATTTTTATTCAAATGCTCGTCTGTGTTAGATTTCTAGTATTCGTCTATATCAGTGGTTGGTATTCGTCTGTATCATCATTTGAAGCATTCGTCTGTGTTTTTTAGATCATTGTCTGATATTCGTTTGTATCATTGACTTATGGCACTCGTGTGTGTTCTCTTGATGATCATCCAATACTCGTCTGTATTGAAGAGGTTTGAAGTCCTGACGGTGGGATTAAGCCTCAAAATGGTTACCGGTCTTGGCGTAACAGGTTATCTGAAGGAGGTTCGTCTGTCTCAAACACCACTTATCTACGCAAGATTTGTGAAGATGGTTCGTCCAATCCTAATGTCGCACCTAGCGTAACAGGTTTGCTAGAAGAAGACTCGTATGTCTTGGACCATATATCTACGAAGGATATATGAAGAGGGTTCGTCAATCCTGATTATGCATGTCTATCCCACAGACTTTTGTGCATCACCGGTCCTGACGTAACAGGTTATCCGAAGGAGGTTCGTCTGTCTCAAGTCATACATTTTGTAAAATGTATGAAGCGGGCTCGTCTGTCCATTCCAGGCGTAACAGGTTTGCTTGAGGAAGACTCGTCTGTCTTAGTTTTTCTTATCCGGCGTAACAATTCAATTTGGAAGGAGCTCGTCTGCTTTGTCACCCAGGGGGTTGGGTTTAATTACCATTCTTGCATTCTCCAACTGAGTGCAAATTTCAGGTTTTCTTGGTATTCAACCACATTTTATCTTGAGCAGTCGATAGCCTGTGCTATCGTCTTTTTTAGATTAACAGTTACTTGAATAGGGGTAGTTGCAACACCCCAAATTTTCCCTCTTGTTTCTAGCATCATCCTCAAGTCATAAACATCATAAGCATGGCATATCCTTAGCATCTTTGCATAGAAAAATGAAACATAACATTCTCATGTCCTAGCATTGGGCATATGATCAATCATTGGTGCATTTGAAGCTCTACAAGTCAAAGAAAGATGTCAAGTTTCTTTGTTCAAGTCCTATGAGGTGTCTACATGGCATGTGCAAGCTCAAGATCCTTTACAAGTGTCTAGAAGGTTTGAAGATCACCAGAAGATCCTAGAGGGAACAATCTCCTACACAAATGGTTTCCAAATTAGAGTTTCAGTTTCAAGCAAGATCTCCTTATGACTTTGGCCATTTCATGTGGGCAAAGTCATGCATATGATATGTGAATGCTATGGATGAAATTTGGTGTTCAAACTCATTAAGGAAGGTAGTTAATTCATCAGTTGCTTGCACAGGAAGAAATTGGTCAAACTGATTATTTGAAAAGTCAACTGTGACAATGCAAGGGTTCCAATCATATTTTTCAAACCAAAGGATGTTCTTAAGGTCTTAAAAGACGTTTGGCAAGGTCAAAAGTCCAGAAATTAGGGTTTTGGCAAGAGTTGATATTTTTGGAAATGTGACTTATATTGAAACTTTCCAAATTTAGTAAGTTTTTCCCTAATCTTCAAGCCATTCTTTCACAGCCAAATTGACCTCAAATCAATTTCCCTTGAGCATGAAAGTTGTAGGATATTGTCTCCCATTTCTAAAAAGTACAAGAACATGATCGTAGCCCTCGTGGTTTGAAAGTTATGGCCATTGGAAGTTCACTTATTTTTAGGGTTTACCTTAAAATTTAAGTTTCTACCAAGTTGCAAAAACTCATGTACCTTGTCGCTCCCGTGATTTTCATCCTAGTACAAACGCGAAAGTGGCGCGGAAAATGTAGAGTCGCAGGCCCTGCATTTTTATCCCGAATGAATGGGAAAGGTAATGCTGCACAAACCTAAGGAAGAAGGAAAGGACAAGGTCCTGCGAACCAAAGATCTGGGTTCGGGAGTCGGTTATGACCTGAGAAGGTATTAGCACCCCAAATCGTCTGCCGTACCCGACGGGATCCACGCCTGCTTGTTTGTTTCAAAGGGTGAGAAAAATATAATTGTTGCCGAATAAAACCACTAACTGGAATGGAAGTGAAATGAGAAAAGGGAACTGGAAAAAGAGAGCAAAAAGAAAGAATGGAGAAAATGTAGGGAAAATAAAGAATGTGCTCGAACGGGCCCTACCCCGCTGCCTACGTACCTCATTGGGATAATGAGGATCAGAGTCGACGTAGTTCGCCTAACTAAGGAGGGAACTATTTGTTTGCATTTTTTACAGCTGGAACTGCGTATGTCTATGCTCAGGTGTTGCAGGCTCGTCTGGTACGAGTGCGTTTACCGTCTTGCATGAGAGATAAGTCGTCGCAAGTTCGCGTATAGAATGAATGAGATGAGAAGAGAAGTTCCCAAAGGATAGTCGCTTATTATTTGTTTTTGTCTTTTATGAGATATGTTTTGAATTTGTTTGTGAACATTCTCATACTAAGACCTATCCATCGCGGTAAGTACTTACACTTCGCCCCGAAACAGGACGCGTATAAGCACTCCGCAACAAAGTCTCGTGTCGTACAAGAAAGTTCGGTTTTTATTAGGTATTTTATTATTTTTATTTGTGAGGTGAGAAAGAAGGACTCAAGTTACAAAAGGACAAACTAAGGGGGACTAATACACAACCCTAAGTTATTTATTATATACAAAAGGTGATCCTAATGGTTTGTGAGGTTTTCTAATCCTAAGGAAGAAAAGAATAGAATGCAACTTACTTCCAAGAGAAGTTAATTTGATTCTACAAAAGAGGGGGAAATCCTACAAAACACAAGTATGAAAATAAGGAAATGAATTAAATGCATAAAGAAAATGCATAAAAATAAAATAAAGGATAAGGTAAGGAAACTTACCTCAATCTTCCCCTCTACAAAACAAAGGTTAATGTACATTTTTATTAAAAAGGAATGAGGTAAACACATACCAAACAAATCCTAAGGCAACTTGGACCTAAACTAGACTCAATCTTAAGTTTAAGGGTGCCTACACTATGCTAAGCTAAACGTCAGCCACTATTTACAGCACTTAAATGCACAATCAGCTATGAAAGCAATGCATAACACAAATCAGTTTTTTACAGCCAGCATGCAACATGAAAGGTAGGTGTAAAAAGTCACAAACAGCATGCACTACACAACACACAACATACATTTTACAGCACCTATATGCAAAAACAGCTATGAAATGCAAAATCCAGAATTGATTATTTTCATTTTATGCACAAAGTGAATGATAAACAACACATTAATGTCACTTAACATGAATCTACATGCATCACAAAATGAACTCAAATGTGTGAATTTATTTACATCATTTATTTGATTAAAAATGACAATGATCAATCAAGAACAAACATACTTTTTCATGTTGCACAAATGAACATTTTATCATGAGATTGAACAAGTATCACTACAAGCATCAATTGTTACACAATTGTTACACATGCATGGAATAAAAATCAGAATTGAACTCATGTTAAGATATGATCAATTAAGCATAAGAAATTTGCATGAACATGTGAAGCATTTAATCACTTTTGACAAAAAACCAACATGGCATTTAATCACTTTATCAATCAAGCAAGCAATGACAATAATCATGAATCACATATTGAATTTAAGCAAGCACTTAACATGTGAAACATATGATTAAAGTGTAGCAAAACAACATCAAGAATCAATTATATCACATTTGAACATTTAACACAAAACATGGAAAAGTGAACACTTATTCAAACATAAGCAATACGGAAAGCACTTAAAGAATGCCGAAATGGCGAGATGAAGAGAATAACTTAAAGGATAATTGATTTAGATCACCAACCTACGAAGTGGAGAAGTGCTTCGGTGAATGTTGCAAGAATCGGAGCTTGATCGAAGAGAAAACCAAGAAAAACTGCGAAACCGCAAAATAAATGCATTCTTGATGCTTGAACATTCGTGTGCTTCCTATTAGTCGAAACCTTCACCAAAATTCAGTAGCTTCTTCTTCCACAATCCACAAAATCAATGGAGGTTGAGGCTAAGCTTCAAGATCTTCAAGTTTCAATGTGAAACTTGAAGAGCTTATTCAAAAAGCTTTAGTGAAAGGAGGGAAAAAGGAGGAAAAGTGAGAGAAAAAAAGTGATTGTGAGAGAATGAGAAATTTGGAAATGAAAATTGTGTGTGTAATCCTCTTTGGTTTGGATGAAAAAGGATTAAATATGGCTTAGGTTTGGGGCCCAAAAATTAGGCTTGGGATCCAAAATTATGGTTTGGTAATGAGGTTAGGATTTAGCAATGACGCTAGGTTAGGAGAAGGAACATTCTAGAAGATGGTAGAACATGGTAGAAGTTTCCAAGGGAAATGGAGTGGAATTGAAATGGAAAAACTAGGGGAAAGAATGAAAGGAAGTGTGGAAAGAAAGTGGAAGGAAAAGTGGAGGGAAATGTAAAACCAACCACTTTTCAAATGATTTTTATTTGATTTTTTTTATGATTCCTCCATCATTTCTTGACCAAGTTTGAACCATAGGATCATTGTAACCCTAATTTCATGATCTCAATCTTAAAAGTCCAGAATCGACCTTTTTTACCTAGCTCGGTTGCCTTTTCCCCGATTCCTCGAGTTTCAGTCGTCTGGCCAGTCGAACCCCTTCCAAAATGAATTTGTGAACGAGATTTGAACCCTAGGCACTTGACATCATATATAATATAAAGGAATCCTCTTTGAATCGAAACTTCATGTCGAAGCCCAATAGAAGTGAAACCCTAATTTGGCCCTTTTTATCAGGAAATATTGCACTGCTCGCCTCCTTTGATCAACTCCATCTGTCCATGGCTCGTGGCTCCAAGTGAATACTTGTGGGATGTTGTGAACCCTTTGCAAAAGGTTGAGAAGCTTTGTGGCCCTATGATTGCCTTTGTATAACCTACAGTTGCTCCACCCATTGACCACATTCCTATTCCTCAGCCATGCAATGCATGATGCAATGTTTTTATGAATCTATGAATGCAAAATGCTATGCAAAATGTTGAGGAAATGAGAGGGCAAATTTTGAGGTATTACAGCTGCCCCTATTCAATCATCTGCAGGCCTGAACGAATAATTGCGAGAGCTTTTAGACATTAAAGGTATGGAGTGATTGAATACTTGAATAAAACCTGGAAATTTGAACTCTGTGGGTAGTGTCGCTCCCACCTGATGACACACAGCCAAGAGGGGTACAGACGCAAACGGTCGGCAAAAGAGAAGAAATGAATAGAGTCTCCAGCTAGGCATTTTTATCCTGAAGGAAAGGTAATGCTGCATAAACCTAAGAAAAGATGGATAAGACGGTTGCGAACCAGAGAGACTGAGAAAGGGGGTTGGTTACAACCTGGGAAGGTATTAGCACCCAGATTGTCCGCCGTACTCGACGGGATCCACGCTTAAAAGATTTGTGTTTAAAAGGGGTAGTGTCAGTGCAATCTGTGTATCAAAGCTAGAAAGAATGCAAGTGTCAGTGTAAAGGAATGTGAAGTGGAATATGAGAAGTGTCAGTGAAAGAAAAGAATGAAGCTCAAGACTATGAGGCTTTTAAGAATAATGCTGGAAGGAGGGGGAATATACAGAGACTTTTGTTCGATAACTGTTAAGTTATGCCTACGTATCCTCTCGTGCAATGAGGAAGTCAGAACACCGTAGTTCGACTCAAAGAGACTGAAAGATGAATTGAATTGTGAACTGATTACTTGTTTATGCTCAAGTGTATGACCTGTCTAGCTCAGGTGCAAACTGTCTTGCATTAGATGGAAGAAGCGAGTTCTCATTTGTGAGTGAATGAGATGAGAAAAGAATCCCGAAGGAGACGATTATTGTTTGTTTTTGGTATTTTCAATCTTTTATTGATTATGGATTTGTCATAAGTTAATGAGCTTAAGCCTAAACCAAGGGTTAGTAAACTCATCACATCCTCCCTCTGATTAGGGGTAATGAGAATACCTTAAGTATGAAGTAAGCACCTCACACTTAATCACCATGATGTAGGATTAAGATCATTAACCTATTTGTATTTATTTAGATTTTTTTGTTGTTTTTGTTTAGTGTTAAGTAATGAGTTTAAGCCATTATCAAAGATTTAATGGACTCTTTACACCATCCTAATAGAAGGATAATAGATGAGAACATTTAAGCTGAGGAAGGCTCCTCAACTTAATCCATGATTAGGGATTAACCTCATGACAAAAAAAAGCCTTTATTAGAATGGATTTAGTTAATGGTAAGATTAAGAAGTGAATTTTATGATTTGTAAGACAACTTGAGGGGGACTTGTCCATTAACACTAGGGTTAGTCCTTCTTAACCAATTAAGGAAGAATTAGAACCCAAATGCAAGGCCCAAGTTACAAGCTTGATGTCTTAGTGATTATTAAGTGAATTAATTAAAGGATTTAAACACATTAAGGGTTTAACACTTAGGATTAAAGTTATACACTCCATCCTAATAGAAGGATGCAGGTATAAGCTTAAACACAAAGCCTTAAAACCTTTAAGGTTTAGTCCCTGATTAAGGGGTGAGAAGAGAAGACACAAAGATGACACAAAGGTAAAAGCTAAATAGGGGACTACTCAAACCCTAATTATGATCATGCTTGGTTGTCCCTAGGTTTATGAGGCTTAAGAGAGAAAGAATCTTCAAAGAGCCACCACGGAGAGAAGTAGATGAAAGGAGAAAGAAGCAGAGAGAAGCAAGACAACTTGCTTCACTTAAGAAGAAGAGTTGCTTGAAGGAAGAAAGAGGGGGAGAGCATGAATGAGCAAAGATCACTCTAATATAAATATGAAATGCAACAATGATGCATAAGAGAGATGAAGAGAGATTGTGAGAAGTGAAGGCAAATTCACTTCTCAAAACAACTTACCACCTGAAAAGTTAGCAAAAGAAATGCAATGCAATGAAAATGAAATGAATGCAAAGATGTAAACCAAAATCAGAAGCACAATCATGATGTTAATGATGTTAAGAGTTGATGCAAACACATGTCAAGGGTTGTGGATGATCATACAAGGATGAGGATGCAAATGAAGGCAAGAATTAGGGTTTATGAACAACATGCAACAAAAAAATTCAAAACTAGAAGCAAATGACATAATAAAAAATTGAAAATAGGATCAAAAGAGGCCTAACCCTACACAAGTTCACTGCCCAAAGGAGGAGACCTAAATCTAAACCTAATGGAAGTTATGATTTTTCTAAGTCAACTAGGGTTTCAAAGCACCTCAAAAGGAAAAATTCACATTAAATTGAAAATGAAAGATAAATTCAAACCAATTTTTCCCTAAAAACTACATGATATGAAGGATGCAATGCAAGAAGAACCATCATCAAACTCCTCATGGTTAGGCAGAATGGATTTTTTCAAGTTAGGATCAAAATATTGCCTTTAAACAACTTTAATTCCAATGAAAATTATCAAAATAAGTCAAAAACCAAAAAGAAATTTGTTTTGAGAGTTTGATAATGTTTCTAAATGTTTTGAAATGCAATGTGAATTTTTTGGTGATTTTTAAGTACCTAAATGCATTTTTAATTAATTAATTTCCATTAAATATTTAAAAATAAACATTTAAATGATTTAAAAATAATTTTTAATGCAAAAAATAAATATAAAAATATTTTTGGGTTCTGAAAATTAATAAAAGGTTTGACAAAAAATTTTAGAATTTTTTAATATATTTTGCTATTTTTAAAAATTCGTAGAAATAAAATACAAAACAAATAAAATAAAAATAAATTTAAAAGAAAAAAGAGAAAGTCAAATGATCTGAAGGCCCAGATTCAAACTCAAGGGGGCGGGAATTGACTTAGCGTGCAAATGGACAGCTGGAATTCAAACTCACTTAATTATGTCATTAGCCCTAATCCTGAGCCCTAATGACTTTCAGATGACCGAAACAGTGTTCCGGTCATCTTCTCCGGCCAACCAAAAATCAAACTCACTCCCTAGGCTGTTTCAAGTGCTCTAACTCTCCATATTTCATCCTCTACCCACCCTAAACATGAATCAATCCCAAAATCATATTCACAATGCATTAACAACAAGATTCGAGCAAAATCAAGAGAACTGCAAAAATTTCAGAACATGCATACACACTCATTTCTCAACCATTTTCAGTGATTCAAAGCTTAACATGATCAGTGAAACAAACTCTATCATCCTATAACAAGAAATTGCATTTCTGGGAAAAATGTTCTTGATGATACCTGAACTGGAGCTTTGAACTTTGGAGCTTTCTGGCCAGTTTCTTGCTTCCAATCACCTCTACTGAATTCCCTCAAGAGTTTGCAAAGCTTGTTTTGAGTTTTTTATGGCTGGTTTGGGAGATTGATTCAGTTCAGTTCAAGAGGGGGAAAATCGTATTTGGTGTATGATGGCTTTTAAGGCAAAGTAAAGGGTGGTTTGTGATCAGTGATGCATTCTAAGATGAATGATGGAAGAAGTTTTAAGTTTGAGTTGCTGGGTTGAGAGATTCGATAGAAAATGCAAAGGGAGGGATTTTTGTGTATGCTGACTTGTGGGAGACCTCAGGCTTGCCTCTTGTGTGTTTTGAGTCTCATTTTGTCCACTTATCAAACTGTGATAGGGCAGAGAGTTGGTGGTGGCACAGTGTGATTGGCATGGCCCCTTTTGCAAAAAGTCAAGTCTAGGTGTCCTTTGAGATATGGGCTGTTTTAGGGCCAGAGCAAAGGAATGTCTGCTGCAGCTTGATTCAAGGATGACCATGGAAATGAGATTGAGGCAAATCAGCAAGTGGATCAAAGCTTATGTGTGGTTTTGCAAATTTATGAACTTTTGGCCCTTTTGAAGTTTCTTAATGCACAAGTCATGAAACTTGAGAATTCTTTGGTGCATTATGAATTTTAGGTCATGACTTATGTTTGTGTAATGCTTAGAAGTTGATTTGAAGTCACAATTACCCTTGGCATGAAGTTTTGCAACTTTCCTCTTTGGTGCAAAAAATGAAGAATAAGTGATTTTTCCCAACTTTGACAAGCCATAACTTTTGATCCAAAATGAATTAGAATGAGTTCTTGTACTTTTTGAAAATGGGAGGATCCATTCTACAACTTTCATGACCAAAGTTCTTTCATTTGAAGCATTTTTGAATCAAAAAGAGGAGGTTGAAAAACTTTCCCAAAATGGCAAGTTTTCATTATAAGTCACTTTCCCAAATAGGCAACTTTGCAAATGGCTTGAAATTCTTCAATTTTGTGAACTTCTAACATCTTCTATGATCAAATAAAGATCATAAATAATCAAAATGATGGAGAAACCTCTTTGGTTGTGTCACTGGGGGCCTCAGATGCCCTGATTTTGCACTGACTTGCTCAAGAAGTCACCTCTTGATCAGATGCCTTCCCCATTGAATTTCTTCATGAAAATTGATAAGCATGATCCTCATAACATATAGAGACCAATAGAAACAAGAATGACCAAAAATTTTGGAGTTATGGCCTCTGAAACCAAAACCCTAATTCTAGGTCATATGTGTAGTTAAACCTGGCTCTGCTTCCATGCCTTTCTCAGTTCTTGTGATTCTTTGACTTTATTGACCTTGTGAGGATATAATATGATGCTTGAACACACATGTACCCCTTTGAAGTGATTGATGACCTTTGGAGTTGCTCAAATAGCTCAGGGATGGCTTAGATCACAAACCCTAGATGCAGATGACTTTGAAACAATGCAGTGAAGCAAAAGATGCAATATGAGATGCTATGGTTGAACTTATGAAAATGAAAAGGTCACAAGCCATGGTGAAATGGGTGAGGGCAAATTTGGGGTGTTTACAGCTGCCCCTATTCAAACATGAGTTAGCTGTGCAGGATGTAAGCAACGACTTAACAGGCAAACAAGATAACTTGTGGTTGAATACCAAAGACAATCCAAAATTTGCACTCACAGAATGATGAAGAAAAGGGATATAGATTGTAAGAGGAAGTAAAGTATGTTTATAAAGTGCGGGCGACGGGGGACGGTCGTCGAGCAGAGGACGACTGCTGGGGATAAAGCAATGACAGGGACGGCCGACATGCTGGGGAAATAGAGAGATCTTGACGGGGATGGTCATTGAGTAAAGAAATAAGATTTTCTGGGGATTAAAGGTAAATGATGGGGACAACCATCGGGTTGAAGAAATAAATGATGAGGAACGATCATCAAAGGTGAAAGACGATCACCTAGCAGGGGACGACTGCTCTGTTGGGGATAAGATGAGGGACGGTCATCTGTTGGTGAAGGACGATCACCTGGCAGGGTACGGCTGCCGAAAGTATCATGATATAGGACGAATGTCGGATGAAAAGGTCGACGATGGGTCCGGCCATCGGATAAGCATGATGAAGGATGATCATCAAGAGGTGAAGGACGATCACCTAGCAGGGTACGGCTGCTCTCAGGATTTATCATGACATAGGACGAATGTCAGATAACCGAATCAACGATGGGGACAGCCATCGGATAAAATGATGAAGGACGATCATCAAGAGGTGAAGCACGATCACCTAGCAGGGGACGGCTGCTAAAAATATCATGACATAGGACGAATGTCGGATAAGAAGGGGTTCTAATGAATAGAGACTCCACTGGGAATGATGAAGGACGATCATCAAAAAGGTAAAGGACGATCACCTGGCAGGGTACGGCTGCCGGAAATATCATGACATAGGACGAATGTCAGATAAAAAGAAAATAAATCATCGGGGTTTGCTGGGAATTCTTCTGGGGAATGGTAGACACAGACGAGTGTCTAATTTCATGAAAACATAAGTGTTTGGCATGGGTGTATAGATTAGAGATGCGGACGAGCATCCTTAAGACTATGATACGGACGAGTATCAGTAGAAACAAACGCTGACGCATGTTCAGAGATGATGATACGGACGAGTATCAACTAGTTAACAAAGAACACGGACGAGTGTTGATTCTGAGGGGATTTAAGTGGCATATACAAGATACGGACGAGTATCTACGTGAGTATCAGGTGACGAGTGAGACACCGACGAGTGTTCATCCTGTTGGGGAGAGCATGACACGGACGGGTGTCGGAAAAAGTGTATTATAAACAAGTATTTGATTTACAAAGTGTTTAGGTAACTATGTTGGGGAAGGTGACACGGACGGGTGTCAAGGAATTGTATATATATGTAAACATGTGTTTGTGAGTGCAAATGGGACGCTTTGGCTTTCTGCTGGGGATGTGACACAAACGAGTGTCAAGAAGCATTTGTAATGTATAAGTACCTGTTTGTAGAGAACGCCCGGGTGACCTTACTGGTGAATGATGACACGGACGAGTGCCAAAAGGAGTATGTATCTTTATTTGTAAGTGTAAAGGAAAATGCCTTAATGTTCTGCCAGGGAATTTTGAGAAGTATTTTTGTATATTGTTGATGGAACGTCAGTATTTACGAGTGTTTGGTTTGACACATGGCTCATGATTATGCAATATGTTTGATTTTTGCCGCAATGCTCCGTATTAGACGAAATGCTACGCTCTGGGGGAAAATATGATGTGAATGCTATGATTATGCAAAGATACCGATTCGGGATTCGGATCCCGTTGCTGTGGAGATCTCTGGCTGATCTGCTTGAAGTGGACATCCCAGCTGGGGATAAGATCATTGGTAGTTTTGACATACATGACTCTGCATGGGGAAGTAGGTCATTGATAAACCTATCTTGGTGATGAGGGACCCAGCTGGGGTCTGTAGAAGCTTTCTTCGCTCTGTCATGAAATCTTCAAGTGTTGCTCTTCTGGATATAAGTTGAAACTCTGCGGGGGCTGATTCCCTGTCTAGCACTCGGCTGGGGGAAGAAGAAAGATCACTGAAAGATCCTCCTAGAGATTTCTGTGGGGATCCTGCTGAGGATGATACTTGACAACTCAGTTGGGGGATATGAGAACCTTCTGGTACTGCTCTGAAGGAAATGTTGGAGAAGTGATGCCTGGCAACTCTGATGGGGATAAGGCATCTCTGGTGCTGTTTGGAAGGTGTGCTGAGGAAATAATGATTTGGCAGCCTACCGGGGAGAAGCTTTCATGCCCCATGTTGTGCTTTGAACACCTGCAATCCTGTATGACAAAGAAACGTACAAGTTCCCAGAGGCATCCCTTACTGGATTCCGTCATAGGAGTTTAGACACTCCCGGGAGCAAATATATTTCCTGTAAGCACGTATTTTTAGAAGGAAAACATCTGTATTTATGCGATCAATATCTTAAGGACATCGGGCATTTTGCAAATGAAAAATAAAATGTACGAGACGAGATATGACTGAAAATATGATTTTATTAATTTATGCGCCCTGAATTGGCAAGATACAGTCAAAGAAACGGATCCCCTGAAATGAGGAGATCGTTACAAATTGAGAAACAAAAAGACAGTGGCAATGTTGATGACGCTTCAAGGAGCTTCCCTTTTGCTATGACTTGTATGACATTTGACCTTCTTCTCATCTTGCTTTCTGAGGGAAGCTGATTCTGACCAATGTTTAATCCTTTCGAAGCTTGCCGTGTTGTAAGTGATACAGACGAATTCAGAATGCAGTTGTTCGCTTATTCCCTTATTTTGCGTGGATCGCCCTTTCGGGTTTTCAATCCACCGGGATACCCATTTTTGCCTGAGTTGTCCAATGCGGCTTTTCAACTCAGCGGGTGTACATTTTTTAATTATTTATCTTCCCTTATTTTTGCCCGAGTCTTTTATTCTGTTTTTGACTCGCCGGGATGCCCTATTTTTGCCTGGACTTACATTCTGTTTTTTATGTCCAGCGGGTCATTTTATGCGAAGTATTTTTTAACTGCATCTGAATTCACAGGGGACAGGAAGTCTTCACCATCCATAGTACTGAGCATCAGTGCTCCACCAGAGAAAACCTTCTTTACTATGAATGGACCATCATAATTCGGAGTCCACTTGCCCCTGTGGTCTGTATGAGAAGGGAGGAGTCTTTTCAGCACAAAATCTCCTACTTGGTACTCTCGAAGCCTGACTTTCTGATCGAAGGCTTTCTTCATCCTTTTCTGATACAGCTTCCCATGACAGATTGCGGCCAATCTCTTCTCTTCAATCAGATTCAGTTGTTCGTATCGGGCTCGGACCCACTCTGCTTCATTTAGCTTAACATTCATTAGTACCCGCAAGGAGGGTAATTCAACTTCAACAGGTAGGACTGCCTTCATACCATACACAAGCTGATACGGTGTTGCCCCAGTGGATGTTCTGATTGACGTACGGTACCCATGCAAGGCAAATGGTAGCATTTCATGCCAGTCTTTGTAGGTAACTACCATCTTCTGCACAATCTTCTTGATATTCTTGTTAGCTGCCTCAACAGCGCCATTAATCTTTGGCCTGTAAGGAGAAGAGTTATGGTGTTGGATCTTGAAGTCCCGGCATAGCTCTGCCATCATTTTGTTGTTCAAGTTGGAACCATTATTAGTAATGATTCGTTCAGGCACTCCATACCGACAGATGATATCTCTCTTCAGAAATCGGGCTACCACTTGCCTTGTAACATTTGCATATGAAGCTGCTTCAACCTACTTGGTGAAATAGTCAATGGCAACCAGGATGAATCTGTGGCCATTTGAAGCAGTCGGTTCAATCTTGCCAATCATATCAATGCCCCACATGGCAAAGGGCCAGGGTGAAGACATCACATTCAGAGGATTTGGAGGCACATGCACTTTATCCGCGTAAATCTGGCATTTATGGCATTTTCTGGCATAGGCTCAACAGTCTGCATCCATTGTGATCCAGTAGTAGCCTGATCTTAACAAATTTTTAGCCATGGCATGCCCTCCGGCATGGGTACCAAAAGATCCTTCGTGTACCTCGTGCATCAACAAGTCTGCTTCTGTCCTATCAACACATCTGAGAAGTACCATGTCAAAGTTTCTCTTGTACAAAGAACCATCAGTATTCAGGAAGAAACTACCAGCTATCCTTCTTAAAGTCTTCTTATCATTGGATGATGCCCCAGGTGGGTATGTTTGATCCTCCAAGAAGCACTTAATGTCATGGAACCAAGGCTTGTTATCTTTGACAATATCTGCGGAGAATACATATGCCGGTCTGTCAAGTCTGGACACTAAAATCCGAGGCACAAAGTTGGCAGCTTGAACTTTGATCATGGATGAAATGGTGGCCAAGGCGTCTGCAAACTGATTCTCGTCTCGAGGGATATACTCAAGCTTGACTGTTGTGAAGAAAGTCAACAATCTCCTTGTATAATCCCGATAAGGTATCAGATGATCCTGGTGAGTGTACCATTTGCCGTTGGTTTGATTAATTATCAGAGCTGAATCTCCAAACACAGTCAAAGTCTTGATCCTGAGGTCAATGGCTTCCTCAAGACCCATAATACAAGCTTCGTATTCAGCTTCGTTGTTAGTGAAGTTAAAGGTGAGTTTTGCCGAGAAAGGCATGTGGACTCCCTTAGGTGTAATGAGTACTGCACCAACACCACGACCATTCATATTAACAGCCCCATCAAACATCATTGTCCATTCTTCTTCTGGGTCAGGCCCTTCAGTGTGAATAGGCTCTTCATGATCTTTTGCTTTTATGAACATGATGTCTTCATCAGGGAAGTCAAATCTCATAGGCTGGTAATCATCAATGGGTCGCTCAGCAAGATAATCAGACAATACACTGCCTTTGATGGCCTTCTGAGAGGTGTACTGAATATCATACTCTGTGAGGATCATTTGCCATCTTGCAACCCGTCCGGTAAGTGCTGGCTTCTCAAAAATGTACTTGACTGGGTCCATCTTTGAGATCAATAAAGTAGTGTGGGTCAACATATACTGTCTCAGTCGGCGAGCAGCCCACGCTAAAGCACAACAAGTTTTCTCGAGCAGTGAATAACGTTGTTCACAGTCGGTAAACTTTTTGCTTAGGTAGTATATTGCATACTCTTTTCGACCAGACTCGTCATGCTGGCCCAACACACACCCCATTGACTCTTCTAATACTGTCAAGTACATTATTAGAGGTCTTCCTTCAACTAGAGGCATAAGAATCGGAGGCTCTTGTAAATATTCCTTGATTTTGTCAAAAGCCTTCTGGCAGTCTTCATTCCACTTGACCGTTTGTTCTTTTCTTAACAGCTTGAATAAAGGTTCACAGGTTGCAGTAAGGTGAGATATGAACCGTGAGATGTAGTTTAATCTACCTAGAAACCCCCGAACTTCTTTTTCAGTCTTAGGTGCAGGCATTTCTTGAATGGCTTTGACTTTATCAGGGTCAACTTCAATCCCTTTTTCACTTACAATAAATCCCAGCAGCTTACCGGATCGCACCCCGAGTGTGCATTTGTTGGGGTTTAACTTCAACTGGTACTTCCTCAGACGCTTGAATAACTTTAACAGATTCACCAGGTGGTCTTCTTCTGTGAGGGACTTGGCAATCATGTCATCCACATAACATTCAATATCTTTATGGATCATGTCATGGAATAATGTTACCATAGCCCGTTGATAAGTGGCGCCAACATTCTTTAGTCCGAATGGCATCACCTTATAACAGAACGTGCCCCAGGGCGTGATGAAAGTTGTATTTTCCATGTCTTCAGGTGACATCTTGATCTGATTGTATCTTGAAAATCTATCCATGAAGGAGAACACCGAGAACTGAGTCATATTGTCGACCAATACATCAATGTGAGGTAATGGGAAATCGTCTTTCGGGCTGGCTCTGTTCAGATCCCGGTAATCCACACACATCCTTACCTTGCCGTCTTTCTTAGGCACAGGTACAATATTAGCAACCCACGGCGGATAGCTAGTCACCGCAAGGAAACCGGCGTCCCATTGCTTTTGTACCTCTTCTTTTATCTTCATTGCCATATCTGGGCGAGTACGGCGCAACTTCTATTTTACTGGCGGACAATCTTCTTTCAAAGGCAGCTTGTGCATGACAATATCGGTGTCCAACCCTGGCATATCCTGATAAGACCAAGCGAAAACATCCACATACTCCCGAAGCATATCAATCAGTTGCTCTTTTACTGAATCTTGCAGGCAATCCCCGATCTTAACCTCTTTCACGTCTTCTTCCGTACCAAGATTAACCATTTCAATCTCCTCCTGGTGAGGAGTGATAACCTTCTCCTCTTGCCTAAACAACCTGGCTAGCTCTTCAGGTAGCTCATAATCTTCTTCAACCCCTTCATCAGCTTGATTGATTGGATTGTCGAAGTCATACGAAGTCATAGCAGTGTTGTTGTCGGTGCAGTCTGGAGGGCGCTTTCTGCAAGGGTTTAGATTTGTTCATTTTAGTGATCGGTTTTATCTTATTTAGAAAAAGTGGAAATGAAGTTATTTATTTTGAAAAACATTACCATTTTATTTTTGTACAAAAAGAAAAATGAAAAGACAGTGAGCGAAAAAGAAACTCGTTTGCAAAAGATGTCTGATATTCATTGATTAATCCATTTGCACAAAATTACAAGATGGCCCGATTACAAAATGAGTCTTGACATCTTGGGCAAGATGCAAGACTTGATGCATGCTTTAAAATACAGGAAATAATAATTACTTTGCAGGAGTAACCCTTATAATTTCCTGGGAAGACCAGTTAAGGACTTGGCTCCCCGGGATCCTTGGACGTATCCAGCTCTCCAGGTTGCGGTCGCTTTCCTCCTCGTCTTCCAAATTGTTCACAGCATCCGGGGTGACCATTCCCCCGCTGACAAACTTGGGCTCCTTTGAAGCCTTTGATTGATCTTGTTGAGTTGGTCTGTAACCCAACCCAAATCTGTATTCTTTCTTCTCCACGGGCAGCAGCTTGCCCCAGCCTTGGGCGGTACCTTCCTCAACAACCTTCCGGGCTTGCTGGTACGATGTTATGGAAGTTCCCAGTACAGCAGATGCTTCATTAATGTTCAAGGCCTCAAACCCTTGGGTCATGGTTTCATGAATCTCTCCATCTATTTCAATGTACTTATACGTATCCAGCTGGCTAACAAAGATGTCCTCCTCCCCACAGATGGTGATAATTTGGCCTTCCCACTCGAATTTCAACTTCTGGTGAAGGGTGGACGTAATAGCGCCAGCGGCGTGGATCCAGGGTCTACCCAACAGACAGCTGTAGGCCGGCTGTATGTCCATCACAAAGAAGGTAGTTTTGAAGGTCTGCGGGCCAATCAACACAGGCAGATCAATCTCTCCAAGCACTGATCTCTTAGAGCCATCAAATGCTCTCACCACTAAATTACTCGGACGCAGTGCCAAGCCATCATACTCCAGCTTCACTAAGGCTTTCTTTGGCAGAACATTGAGTGATGACCCAGTGACCACCAGTACATGAGACAGCACAACACCCTTGCATTCCAAGGTGATATGCAAAGCCTTGTTATGGTTACGTCCCTCAGTTGTTAAGTCAGCATTGGTAAAGCCCAGTCCATGACTGGTGTTGACATTTGTCACCACAGTTTCTAGATGATTAACGGTAATCTCCTCTGGCACGTATGCTGCGTGCAGGACTTTCAATAATGCATTCCTGTGAGCTTCAGAACACATCAACAGTGATAATATGGAGATTTTTTAGGGAGTTTGGTGAAGCTGATCCACCACCTTGTAATCACTTCTTTTTATGATTCTCATAAACTCGTCTACATCTTGTTCAGAAGATGTCTTCTGAGTTTCTTTGGCAGTCGGCTCTTCAGGTACCACACTTTTTCCTTTTGCTTTGGCAGCAGCTTCTGCTTCAACATTAGGTCTTTGTGTTTGTGAGGTAAAAAGGCGTCCGCTTCTGGTGAAGCCTCCGCCTCCCCCAACATAATCAATTTGTGGAGAAGAGGTTGATGAATCCAGAGTGATTTTCTCCCCGTTGCAGTAGAGATCGGAGCCATAATGCCAAGGTATGGCATTACTGCTTTCATAAGGAACTGGTCCAGGTACCGTAATAGTAACTGGACTGATTGTTGCAGAGGAGGGTGCTGTAACGGTGTGCGGATCATAGTAAATTGTGACTGGCGATCTGGTAGGAGGCGCCATGATTTGTTGTTGGAAATTGCTGCTGGGAGGAACCTCTGATGGGTCATAATAGATTGTAACTGTTGAGACATCTTCATTAATTTTTGCTGGCGTTGTAGAAGATTTTGCTAATAAAGTGGATGCTGATGTTGTAGAAGAAATGGTTGTTGACATTTGATTTGTTGAAATGACGGACGGAGCCATTGCTGATGATATTGATGAATCGGTAGGAATGATTGTTGCTGCTGTTGTAGAAGAATCAGGAATTGCTGTTAAAGGAAATGCTGGGTTTGTAGGCGCCGTTTGTCGCTCCCAAAAGATGAGACTGGCTCAAATATGGTACAGACGCGAACGGTCGGCGAGAGGGGGTGTGAGAACACACGGGAGTGAACTCACAGGGAATGAATAGAGTCGCCAGCTAGGCATTTTTATCCCGGAGGAAAGGTAATGCTGCATAGACCTAGAAAGATATGGATAAGACGGTTGCGAACCAGAGAGACTGAGAAAGGGGGTTGGTTACAACCTGGGAAGGTATTAGCACCCAGATTGTCCGTCGTACTCGACGGGATCCACGCTTTAAAGATTTGTGTTTTAAAGGGGTAGTGTCAGTGCAATTTGTGTATAAAGAGCTGGAAAAGGATGTACAGGTGTCAGTGTAAAAGAAGTGTGATGTGTAATATATGCAGTGTCAGTGTAGGAACAGGAGTGAAATGCTCATGATAATGAGGCTAAGAATAAAGCTGGAAGGAAGGGGAATATACAGAGACTTTTGTTCGATAACTGTTAAGTTATGCCTACGTATCCTCTCGTGCAATGAGGAAGTCAGAACACCGTAGTTCGACCCAAAGAGACTGAAAGATGAATTGACTTGTGAACTGCCTGCTTGTCTATGCTCAAGTGTATGACCTGTCTGGCTCAGGTGCAAACTGTCTTGCATTAGACGGAAGAAGCAAGTTCTCGTTTGTGAGTGATTATGATGAGAAAAGAATCCCGAAGGAGACGATTATTGTTTGTTTTTGAGTTTTCAGTCTTTTATTGCTTTTGAAAGTTTGTCATATGTTAATGAGCTTAAGCCTAAACCAATGGGTTAGTAAACTCATCACATCCTCCCTCTGATTAGGGGTAATGAGAATACCTTAAGTGTGAAGTCAGCATCTCACACTTAATCACCTTTGATGTAGGATTAAGATCATTAACCTACTTGTTATTATTTGGATGTTTTTGTTGTTTTTGTTTAGTGTTAAGTAATGAGATTAAGCCATAATCAGGGATTAAACAGACCCATTACACCATCCTAATAGAAGGATAATAGATGAGAATGTTTAAGCTGAGGAAAACTCCTCAACTTAATCCATGATTAGGGATTAAACTCATGACAAAACAAAGCCTTTATTAAGTGGATTTTAATTAGTGATAAGATGAAGAAGTGGATTTTATGATTTGTAAGACAACTTGAGGGGGACTTGTCCATTAACACTAGGGTTAGTCCTTCTTAACCAATTAAGGAAGAATTAGAACCCTAATGCAAGGCCCAAGTTACAAGCTTGATGTCTTGATGATTATTATGTGAATTGATTCAAGGATTTAAACACATTAAGGGTTTAACACTTAGGATTAAAGTTATACACTCCATCCTAATAGAAGGATGCAGGCATAAGCTTAATCACAAAGCCTTAAAGCCTTTAGGGTTTAGTCCCTGATTATGAGGTGAGAAGAGAAGACTCAAAGAGACACAAAGGTAAAACTAAGTGGGGAGACTAATCAAAACCCTAATCATTGTCATGCTTGGTTGTTCCTAAGGTTTGTGAGGTTAACAAGAGAAATCTTCAATGGAACCACCAGGAAGCAGATGAAAGGATCAGGAGAAGCAAAGTAACTTGCTTCATTCAAGAAGACAAGTCACTTGAGGAAATAAAGTAAGAAGAAAAAGAATGAGCAAGCTCAATCTCAAACACATAACAAAATGCAGCATGGATGCAAGGGAGAGAGATGAAAAGAAAATGTGAGAAGTGAAGGCAAATTCACTTCTCAAAGTTACTTACCACCTGAAAAGTTAGTAAAGGAATGCAATGCAATGCAAAATGAAATGAAATGGCATGATGCAAGTCAAAATCAGAAGCATGTGAATGATGACAATGATGCTATGAGATGCTACAAACATGTAACAAGACATGGGGATGATCATACAAACTTATGGATACAAATGAAGCAAGTTAAGAACCATGATCATACATGAAATATTATGAGATGCAAATGACATACAACATGGCAAATACAAGATGTGATGATCAAACATGCTTACTATATGTCTTAAGATGTTAAATGAATCAAATGGATGCACAAAATGCTATGGCAGGTCAAGGTATGAATGCAAATGCAAGATGGATGCATATGGAAGCCCAAATTAGGGTTTATGATCAAAGCATCAAACATAACCCAAAATCAGAAGCAAGCATCAATATAAAAAATTGAAAATGCACTCAAAGGATCCCTAAACCTATACTAACTCACTGTCCAAAGGAGAAGTTCCAACTCTTAACCTAATAAAAGTTATGAATTTCCTAAAATTTCTAGGGTTTTAGGGGTCCTTAACAAGAAAAATGTCAAACAAATGGAAAATGAAAGATCAAATCATGCCCATTTAATCTCACAAACTACATGCTAAACACAATGCAATGCAAAAAGAATCAAGGTCCAACTCTCAATGGTTAGGCAGAAATGATTTTTGGAAGTTTGGATCAAAATAATGCTTTAAAGTGATTTTAATTCCATGAAAAATTCTCAAAATGCATCAAGATCAAAAAAGAAATTTGGTTTGAGGGTTGGACAATGTTTCTAAATGGTTTTAAATGTTTCATGAATTTTTTGGTGATTTTTAAATACCTAAAAGTATTTTTAATTAATTAATTCTCATTAATTAATTAAAAATAAACTTTTAAATGATTTAAAAATATTTTTAAATGCAAAAAATAAAAATAAAAATGTTTTTGGTTTCTGAAATTAAATAAAAGTTTGTACAAAAAATTTCAGAATTTTTAAAATGATTTTGCTATTTTAAAATAAATGGAGAAAGAAATATAAAATAAATGAATTAAAAATGAAAGAAAATGAAAAGTAAACGCAATGGAGAGCCAGGATTGAATCTGGGAAAGAAAAGGTTGACTGCGCGCGCAATCCAAAGGTCCACATTCAAACTGAGTTAATTTCCATTTATGAATTGATTAATCCAGATTAATAAAGTCAACTAGGATTAGGGCAAAATAGAGTGATCCTGGGCGTCCAAACGCGCGCGAGTCAACACATCCAAGGGACCAAATTCAAACTTCATTAAACACAGGGATTAGCCCTAATTATTTTCAGGTAGCCGGAGAAGACCTCCGGTCGTCTTCTCCGGTGGGAACCCCACCTGAAAATCCCTAAAATCTTCAAAACTCCACTAAAACAAAAACTAACAATCCAGAAATCATCCCCACATCCCCCTGAATCAAAACCCCAACTCAAAACTCATTTATCTTTCACCAATCAACTGAATCGAAGCAAAACAATTTTTAGGGCAAAAGTTTCAGACATTGCATACATCCTGGTTTCTCAACCATTTTCAAAAATAATCACATATTCATGCTCAGGGGAATGCATAGAAGCTATTAAGAACTTAAAATCATGCTTCTGGAAAAAAAGTTCATGAAGCTACCTGAGTTTGAAGCTTTTCAGTTTGCAACTTTCTGACCTCTTCTCTTTGTGCAATCCACTCCTTTTAGGTCCCTGATGAAGTCTTGATGCTTAGAAAGAGTTTGTGATGGCTGGTTTGAGAGTTTGCAGCAGTTCTGTTCAAGATGGTGTGAGAATCGTGTTTTTGATTCTTTGAGTTTCAGGCTGTTTTGGAGGGTGCTTTGTGACCAGGGAGATGTGTTGAGTTGGTTTATGAAGTTAGTTTGTGTGTTTGTGAGTTGTGTGATGAATTTCGAATGCTTTTGCTCATGAAGGTGGAAATGAGAAAGTTGTGCTATGAAGTGTTTCAGGCTTGCTTCCCTTTATGTTTGGCTTGCATTTGATTAACATAAACAATTGGGATTGGTCAGATGACATGATGTGTGCTTTATTGATTGGTATGGGTGCTTTTGCAAAAATGTCAACTTTGTGTAAGAGAAGCATGGGTCACTTGCTAGCCTAGTACAAGGAGGGTGTGCTGCGCAGCATGATGAGGGAAAAGGCCTAGGAGGGTTCAGCATACTAGCCAACAAGTGGATGAGAAGCCACCATGAGTTTTGCAACTTGCCTTGCCTTTGGTTTTTATGAAAGAAACTTGATCCATGGGCCATGAAACATGTGATTCTTTGGGTGCAATCTGACTTTTAGGACTTGTATGATCATGTGGTGAAGTTTAGAAGTCCATTTGATGACTTAATTGGCCTTGAGAAGTGAATTTGCAACTTTGCCTCTTTGGTGGAAACTTTGAAATTTTGTGATTTTGGACAACTTTGACAAGCCATAACTTTTGATCAAAAATGAATTAGGTCATGTTCTTGTACTTTTTGAAAAGGGAATGATCCATTCTACAACTTTCATGACCAAAGTTTTTCCATTTGAAGCTTTTTTGAATCAAAAAGTAAGGGTTGAAAAGTTGCCTAAAATGACAAATTCATTAAAAGTCAAACTTGCCCAAAAAGTCAACTTTGCAAAAGACTTGAAATTTCTCAATTTTGTGAACTTCCAACCTCTTCCATGATCAAATAAAGATCACATGCAATCAAAATGATGAAGAACACCCTTTGGTTGGGTCATTGGGGGCCTCAGATGCCCTTATTTTGCACTGACTTGCTTGAAAAGTCAACTCTTGATCA
Organism: Lathyrus aphaca; assembly: GCA_963966055.1. Lineage (NCBI taxonomy): Eukaryota > Viridiplantae > Streptophyta > Magnoliopsida > Fabales > Fabaceae > Lathyrus > Lathyrus aphaca. The sequence continues at coordinate 201,516,039 of OZ014523.1, read as the reverse complement.
GATGACTTCCCCATGGAATTTATTCATGAAAATTGATATGCATACTCCCTATACCATATAGAAACCAATAGAAACAAGAATGACCAAAAAATTTGGAGTTATGGCCTCTGAAACCAAAACCCTAATTCTAGGTCATCTGTGCAGTCAAACCTGGCTCTGCCTCCATGCCATTCTCAGTTCTTGTGATTCTTTGACATTCTTGACTTTGAGAGGATTCAATATCATAATTGAACACACCTATACCTCTTTGAAGTGATTGATGACCTCTGGAGTGGCTCAAGAAGCTCTTGGGTTGCTCAGATCACAAACCCTAGATGCAGATGACTTTGAATCTATGCAGTGAATCAAAAATGTGGTATGAGATGTTATGATTGAGTTTATGCATATGAAATGATCACAAGCCATGGTGTGAATGGGTGAGGGAAAATTTGGGGTGTTTACAGCTGCCCCTATTCAAACATGAGTTAGCTGTGCAGGATGTGAGCGACGGCTTAACAGGCAAGCAAGATAACTTGTGGTTGAATACCAAAGACAGTCCAGAATTTGCACTCGCAAAATGAAGAAAAAAAGGGATATAGATTGTAAAGGAAAATAAAGTGTATTGTAAAGTGTGGGCGACGGAGGACGACCGTCGAGCAGAGGACGACTGCTAGGTAAATAGCAATGGCGGGGACGGCCGACATGCTGAAAAGTGCGAAAAAGAAAGCAATGACGGGGACGGCCGACATGCTGGAAGAAGTGTGACAAATAAAGCAATGACGGGGACGGCCGACATGCTGGGGTAAAAGGGATTATGATGGGGACGGCCATCAAGTAAAGCTGTAAGATTCTCTGGGGATTAGTGAAACATGACGGGGACGGCCATCAAGCTCATAAAGTAAAGTAAACGACGATGGGGACGGCCATCGGGTTAAAAAGAAAAGGGACCACGACGGGGACGGCCATCGGGTTAAAGAATAAATGAAATAAACAGATGATGAGGTACGGTCATCAAAGGTGAAGGACGATCACCTAGCAGGGGACGGCTGCTCTGTTGGGGATAAGATGAGGGACGGTCATCAAAGGTGGAGGACGACCACCTGGCAGGGTACGGCTGCCAAAAATATCGCGACATAGGACGAATGCCGGATAAAAGGTCAACGATGGGGACGGTCATCGGATGAGCATGATGGAGGACGACCATCAAGAGGTGGGGGACGACCACCTAGCAGGGGACGGCTGCTCTCAAGGTTTATCATGACATAGGACGAATGTCAGATAACCAAAATCAACAATGGGGACGGCCATTGGATAAAATGATGAAGGACGATCATCAAAAAGGTGAAGGACGATCACCTAGCAGGGGACGGCTGCTAAATATCACGACATAGGACGAATGCCGGATAGAAAAGGTCAACGATGGGGACGGCCATCGGATGAGCATGATGGAGGACGACCATCAAGAGGTGGAGGACGACCACCTAGCAGGGGACGGCTGCTCTCAAGGTGTATCATGACATAGGACGAATGTCAGATAAAAGAAAAATTGCTTTGCGGGCGATTTACTGGGGAATAGTAAACACGGACGAGTGTTTATATCCAAGAAATAAAAGTACAAGTGTTTAGATGTTGTGTATAGATTAAAGATGCGGACGAGCATCCCTAAGACTACGATACGGACGAGTATCGGGTAGAAACAAGTACTGACACGTGTTCAGAGATGATGATACAGACGAGTATCAACTGGTTAACAGAGAACACGGATGAGTGTTGAATCTGAGGGGACTCTTATGGGGAATAGTAGACACAGACGAGTGTCTATATTCAAGAAGACAAAAGTGTTTGACACAGTGTATGGATTAAAGATGCGGACGAGCATCCTTAAGACTATGATACGGACGGGTATCAGGTAGAAACAAACGCTCGACGCATGCTCTGAGATGATGATACGGACGAGTATCAACTGGTTAACAAAGAACAAGGACTAGTGTTGAATCTGCGGGGATATAAATGGTGAATATGAGGTACGGACGAGTATCTGTATAAGTATGACTGGTGTATAGATGAGTGTTTAATCTGCTGGGGAGAGTGACACGGACGAGTGTCGAAAGAAGAGTATAATGTAAACAAGTATCTGATATACAAAGTGTTTATGTTACTGTGCTGGGAAAATGACATGGACGGATGTCAAGGAAATGTATATATAAGTATCTGTGAGTGCAAAGAGGATGTCTTTGGATTTCTGCTGGGGATATGACATGGGCGGGTGCCACGAGGAGTACATACTGGTGTTTGGGAATGAAAGGCAACTGTGTTTGCTGGGGACTCTGGGGAGCTTTCTGTATATTGTTGGATCGTTATTTTTCACAAGTGTTTGATTCAAAACATGGCTTATGATCATGCAATATGTTTGACTTTTTGTCGTAATGCTCCATATTAGACGGAATGCTACGCTTTGTGGGTGAATATGATGCGGATGCCATGTTTATGCAAAGATACCAAACCGGGATTCGGGTCCCGATGCTGCGAAGATCTCTGGTTGATCTGCTTGAAACGGACATCCCAGCTGGGGGTGAGATCATTGGTAGATCTGATGAGATGTATTTGCTTGGGGAGATAAGTCACTGATAGACCCATCCTTGGTAATGAGGGGACCCAGCTGGGGTTTGTAGAAGCTTTCTTCACTCTGTTGTGATCCCTTCATGCGCTGCTCTTCTGGACAGAGGCTGAAACTCTGTGGGGCAGTGGCTCCCTGGCTTTTGTACTTGGCTGAGGAAGAATGATTGGCAACTCGGCTGGGAGAAGCAATAAGTGGCCACTCAGCTGGGGAGAGAACACTTTGAGTGCTAAGAATGAGTGTTGATTTGCCAGCTTGCTGGGATGAAGCTTTCATGCCCCGAGTTGCGTTTCGGATACCTGCAACCCTGCAAAGATAGAGAAACGCACAAGTAATCCCGAGGTATCCCTTACCGGATTCCGTCATAGGAGTTTAGACACTTCTGAGAATAAGTATATTTCCTGCAAGCGTGTATTTTTTATTTTTAAAGATAAGCATCTGTATTCATGCAACCGGTTTTTCTTAAGACATCAAACATTTTTGAAAATAAAAATGTACAAGACGAAACATGACTGAAAATCTGATTTTATTAATTCATGTGCCCTGAATTGGCGAGATACAGTCAAAGAAACATATCTCCTGAAATGAGGAGATTGTTACAAATTGAGAAACAAACTGTGGCAATGTTGTCGACGCTTTAAGGAGCTTCCCCTCTTGCTATGACTCGTATGACATCTGACGTTCTTCTCGTCTTGCTTTCTGAAGAAGGTTGATCCTGAAAGAAGCTTGATCCTTTCGAAGCTTACCAAGTTGTAAGTGATACAGACGAATTCAGAGTGCAGTTGTTCGCTTATTCCCTTATTTTGCATGGATCGCCCTTTCGGGTTTTCAATCCATCGGGATACCCTTTTTTTATGCCTGAGCTGTCCGATGTGGCTTTTCAACTCAGCGGGTGTACATTTTTGTTTATTTTCCCTTACTTTTGCCAGAGTCTTTTATTCTGTTTTTGACTCGCCGGGATGCCCTATTTTTTCCTGGACTTACATTCTGTTTTTATGTCCAGCGGGTCATTTTTTATGCGAAGTATTTTTTAACTGCATCTGAATTCACAGGGGACGGGAAGTCTTCACCATCCATGGTGCTGAGCATCAGTGCTCCACCAGAAAAAACTTTCTTTACTACAAATGGTCCTTCATAATTCGGAGTCCACTTGCCCCTGTGGTCTGTATGCGGAGGGAGGATTCTCTTCAGCACAAGATCTCCTACTTGGTACTCTCGGTGCCTGACTTTCTGATCGAAGGCTCTCTTCATTCTCTTCTGATACAACTGCCCATGACAGATTGCAGTCAATCTTTTCTCTTCAATCAGACTCAGTTGTTCGTACCGGGATCGGACCCACTCTGCTTCGTTTAGCTTAACATCCATCAATACTCGCAAGGAGGGTAATTCAACTTCAACAGGTAGGACTGCCTCCATACCATACACAAGCTGATACGGTGTTGCCCCAGTGGATGTCCTGATTGACGTACGGTACCCATGCAAGGAAAACGGTAGCATCTCATGCCAGTCTTTGTAGGTGACTACCATCTTCTGCACGATCTTCTTAATATTCTTATTAGCTGCCTCAACAGCGCCGTTCATCTTTGGCCTGTAAGGAGAAGAATTGTGGTGTTGGATTTTGAAGTCCCGGCACAGTTCTGCCATCATTTTGTTGTTTAAGTTGGAACCATTATCAGTAATGATTCGCTCGGGAACTCCGTATCGACAGATGATATCCCTCTTCAGAAATCGGGCTACCACTTGCCTTGTAACGTTTGCATATGAAGCTGCTTCGACCCACTTGGTGAAATAGTCAATGGCGACCAGGATGAATCTATGGCCGTTCGAAGCAGTCGGCTCAATCTTGCCAATCATATCAATGCCCCACATGGAAAAGGGCCATGGTGAAGACATTATATTCAAAGGATTGGGAGGCACATGCACCTTATCTGCATAAATCTGGCATTTATGACATTTTCTGGCGTAGGCACAACAGTCGGCATCCATTGTGATCCAGTAATAACCTGATCTTAGCAATTTCTTAGCCATGGCATTCCCTCCCGCATGGGTACCAAAGGATCCTTCGTGCACTTCATGCATTAACAAGTCTGCTTCTGTTCTATCAACGCATCTGAGGAGTATCATATCAAAGTTTCTCTTGTACAGGGAACCATCAATGTTCAGAAAGAAACTACCAGCAAGCCTTCTCAAAGTCTTCTTATCATTGGGAGATGCCCCAGGTGGGTATATTTGATCCTCCAAGAAGCATTTAATGTCGTGGAACCACGGCTTATCATCTTTGACAACATCTGGTGCGAATACATATGCTGGTTTGTCAAGTCTGGACACTGAGATTTGAGGTACAAAGTTGGAAGCTTGAACTTTGATCATAGACGAAATGGTAGCCAGAGCATCTGCAAACTGATTCTCGTCCCGAGGGATATACTCAAGCTTGACTGTTGTGAAGAAAGTCAATAACCTCCTTGTATAATCCCTGTAAGGTATCAGATGATCCTGGTGTGTGTACCATTTGCCGTTGGTTTGATTAACTACCAGAGCTGAATCTCCGAATACAGTCAATGTCTTGATTCTGAGGTCAATGGCTTCCTCAAGACCCATAATACAAGCCTCGTATTCAGCTTCGTTGTTAGTGCAGTTGAAAGCGAGTTTTGCCGAGAAAGGCATGTGAACTCCTTTAGGTGTAATGAGCACTGCACCAACACCACGACCATTCATATTAACAGCCCCATCAAACATCATAGTCCATTCTTCTTCCGGGTCAGGCCCTTCGGTGTGAATAGGCTCTTCATGATCTTTCGCTTTTATGAACATGATGTCTTCATCAGGGAAGTCAAATCTCATGGGCTGGTAATCATCAATAGGTTGCTCAGCAAGATATTCAGACAATACACTGCCCTTGATGGCTTTCTGAGAAGTGTACTGGATGTCATATTCTGTGAGAATCATTTGCCATCTTGCAACCCGTCCGGTAAGTGCTGGCTTCTCAAAAATGTACTTAACTGGGTCCATCTTTGAAATCAATAGAGTAGTGTGGGTCAACATATACTGTCTCAGTCGGCGAGCAGCCCACGCTAAAGCACAACAAGTTTTCTCGAGCAGTGAATAACGTTGTTCACAGTCGGTAAACTTTTTGCTTAGGTAGTATATTGCATACTCTTTTCGACCAGACTCGTCATGCTGGCCCAACACACACCCCATTGACTCTTATAATACTGTCAAGTACATGATTAGAGGTCTTCCTTCAACTGGAGGCATAAGGATTGGAGGTTCTTGCAAGTATTCTTTGATTTTGTCAAAAGCCTTCTGGCAGTCTTCGTTCCACCTGACCGTCTGTTCTTTTCTTAACAGCTTGAACAAAGGCTCACAGGTTGCCGTAAGATGAGATATGAACCGTGAAATGTAGTTCAATCTACCTAGAAACCCTCGAACTTCTTTTTCAGACTTCGGTGCAGGCATTTCTTGAATAGCTTTGACTTTATCAGGGTCAACCTCAATCCCTTTCTCGCTTACAATAAAACCCAGTAGCTTACCGGATCGCACCCCGAATGTGCACTTGTTGGGGTTCAACTTCAGTTGGTACTTCCTCAGACGCTTGAATAGTTTCAGCAGATTTACCAGGTGGTCTTCTTCAGTGAGGGACTTGGCAATCATGTCATCCACATAACACTCGATTTCTTTATGGATCATATCGTGGAATAATGTTACCATAGCCCGTTGATATGTTGCACCAGCATTCTTCAATCCGAATGGCATCACCTTGTAACAGAACGTGCCCCAGGGTGTGATGAAGGTTGTCTTCTCCATGTCTTCAGGTGACATTTTAATCTGATTGTATCCTGAAAATCCGTCCATGAAGGAGAATACTGAGAACTGAGTCGTGTTATCAACCAATACATCAATGTGAGGTAATGGGAAATCATCTTTCGGGCTGGCTCTGTTCAGATCTCGGTAGTCAACACACATCCTTACTTTGCCGTCTTTCTTAGGCACAGGTACTATATTAGAAACCCACGGTGGATAGCTAGTTACAGCAAGGAACCTGGCGTCCCATTGCTTTTGTACCTCTTCTTTGATTTTCATTGCCATGTCCGGGCGAGTACGGCGCAGTTTCTGTTTAATTGGCGGGCATTCTTCTCTTAAAGGCAGCTTGTGCACAACAATGTCGGTGTCCAACCCTGGCATATCCTGATAAGACCAAGCGAACACATCCACATATTCTTGAAGCAGGTCAATCAGTTGTTTCTTCACTGAGTCTTGTAAGCAGGCCCCGATTTTAACTTCTTTCACATCTTCATCCGTACCAAGATTAATCGTTTCAACCTCGTCCTGATGAGGAGTGATAACCTTCTCCTCTTGCCTCAACAATCTGGCTAGCTCTTCAGGAAGCTCGTAATCTTCTTCAACCCCTTCATCAGCTTGATTGATCGGATTGTCAAAGTCATACGAAGTCATAGCCGTGCTGTTGTCGGTGCGGTCTGGAAGGCACTCTCTGCAAGGGTTCAGTTTGTTCATTTTAGTGATTGATTTTAATCTTGTTTAGAAAAGTGAAATAAAGTTGTCATTTTGAAAACATTGCCATTTATTTTTTGTACAAAAAGAAAAATGGAAAAACAGTGAGCAGAAAAGAAAAAGACTCATTTGCAAAAGATGTCTGATATTTCATTGATTAATCTTGTTGCACAAAAATTACAGATGGCCCGGTTACAAAATGAGTCTTGTCATCTTGGGCAAGATGCAAGACTTGATGCATGCTTAAAAATACAGGAAATAATAATTACTCTGCAGAAGTAACTCTTATAATTTCCTGGGAAGACCAGTTTGAGATACTGCTCCCCGGGATCTTTGGACTGATCCAACTCTCCAGGTTGCGGTCGCTTTCATCCTCGTCTTCCAAATTGTTGACAGTATCAGGGGTGAGCATCCCCCCACTAACAAAGTTGGGCTCCTTAGCAGCCTCTGCTTGATCTTGTTGAGTTGGTTTGTAACCCAACCCAAATCTATCCTCTTTCTTCTCCACAGGCAATAGTTTGCCCCAGCCTTGAGCGGTTCCTTCTTCAACAACCTTCCGGGATTGTTGATAAGATGTCATTGAGGTTCCAAGTACAGCAGATGTTTCATTTATGTTCAAGGCCTCAAACCCCTGACTCATCGTTTCATGGATCTCCCCATCCATCTCAATGTATTTGTATGTAGCCAGATGGCTAACAAAAATATCCTCCTCTCCACAGATTGTAACGACTTGGCCTTCCCACTTGAATTTTAACTTCTGGTGAAGGGTAGACGTAACTGCACCAGCGGCATGAATCCATGGTCTACCCAACAAACAGCTGTAGGCAGGCTGAATGTCCATCACGTAGAAGGTCGTTTTGAAAGTTTGTGGGCCAATCGTTACAGGCAACTCAATTTCTTCCAGAACTGATCTCTTAGAGCCGTCAAAGGCTCTCACTACCAAGTTACTGGGGCGTAATGCCAATCCTTCATATTCCAGCTTCACAAGGGCCTTTTTAGGTAAGACATTGAGGGTTGATCCTGTGTCTACCAGCACATGGGAAAGAACTGCACCTTTACATTCCATGGTAATGTGCAAAGCCTTGTTATGATTGCGGCCTTCTGTAGTCAAATCAGTGTTGGTGAACCCTAGTCCATGACTAGCATTAACATTTCCAACCACAGCTTTCAACTGATTGACGGTGATCTCTTCTGGCACATAAGCTGCGTGCAAGACTTTTAGTAGTGCGTTCCGATGAGCCTCGGAGCACATGAGCAATGATAGAATAGAGATCTTGGAAGGCGTCTGGTGAAGCTGGTCCACTATCTTGTAATCACTTTTCTTGATGATTCTCATGAATTCATCAACTTCTTGATCAAAAGGTGTTTTCAAAGCTTCTTTAACAATTTGCTCTTCTTGCACCAGGCTTTTCCCTTTTGCCTTGGCAGCAGCTTCTGCTTCAGCGGTGGGTCTTTGGATTTGTGGGGCAAAGAGACGTCCGCTTCGAGTGAAGCCTCCGCCTCCCCCCACATTGTCTATTTGTGGTGCAGAAGTTGGGGTTTTGATTCAGGGGGGTGTGGGGATGATTTCTGGATTGTTAGTTTTTGTTTTAGTGGAGTTTTGATGATTTTAGGGATTTTCAGGTGGGGTTCCCACCGGAGAAGATGACCGGAGGTCTTCTCCGGCCACCTGAAAATAATTAGGGCTAATCCCTGTGTTTAATGAAGTTTGAATTTGGTCCCTTGGATGTGTTGACTCGCGCGCGTTTGGACGCCCAGGATCACTCTATTTTGCCCTAATCCTAGTTGACTTTATTAATCTGGATTAATTAATTCATAAATGGAAATTAACTCAGTTTGAATGTGGACCTTTGGATTGCGCGCGCAGTCAACCTTTTCTTTCCCAGATTCAATCCTGGCTCTCCATTGCGTTTACTTTTCATTTTCTTTCATTTTTAATTCATTTATTTTATATTTCTTTCTCCATTTATTTTAAAATAGCAAAATCATTTTAAAAATTCTGAAATTTTTTGTACAAACTTTTATTTAATTTCAGAAACCAAAAACATTTTTATTTTTATTTTTTGCATTTAAAAATATTTTTAAATCATTTAAAAGTTTATTTTTAATTAATTAATGAGAATTAATTAATTAAAAATACTTTTAGGTATTTAAAAATCACCAAAAAATTCATGAAACATTTAAAACCATTTAGAAACATTGTACAACCCTCAAACCAAATTTCTTATTTGATCTTGATGCATTTTGAGAATTTTTCATGGAATTAAAATCACTTTAAAGCATTATTTTGATCCAAACTTCCAAAAATCATTTCTGCCTAACCATTGAGAGTTGGACCTTGATTCTTTTTGCATTGCATTGTGCTTAGCATGTAGTTTGTGAGATTAAATGGGCATGATTTGATATTTCATTTTCCATTTGTTTGACATTTTTCTTGTTAAGGAACCCTAAAACCCTAGAAATTTTAGGAAATTCATAACTTTTATTAGGTTAAGAGTTGGAACTTCTCCATTGGACAGTGAGTTAGTATAGGTTTAGGGATCCTTTGAGTGCATTTTCAATTTTTTATATTGATGTTTGCTTCTGATTTTGGGTTATGTTTGATGCTTTGATCATAAACCCTAATTTGGGCTTCCATATGCATCCATCTTGCATTTGCATTCATACCTTGACCTGCCATAGCATTTTGTGCATCCATTTGATTCATTTAACATCTTAAGATATATAGTAAGCATGTTTGATCATCACATCTTGTATTTGCCATGTTGTATGTGATTTGCATCTCATAATATTTCATGTATGATCATGGTTCTTAACTTGCTTCATTTGCATCCATAAGTTTGTATGATCATCCCCATGTCTTGTTACATGTTTGTAGCATCTCATAGCATCATTGTCATCATTCACATGCTTCTGATTTTGACTTGCATCATGCCATTTCATTTCATTTTGCATTGCATTGCATTCATTTACTAACTTTTCAGGTGGTAAGTAACTTTGAGAAGTGAATTTGCCTTCACTTCTCACATTTTCTTTTCATCTCTCTCCCTTGCATCCATGATGCATTTTGTTATGTGTTTGAGATTGAGCTTGCTCATTCTTTTTCTTCTTACTTTCTTTCCTCAAGTGACTTGTCTTCTTGAATGAAGCAAGTTACTTTGCTTCTCCTGATCCTTTCATCTGCTTCCTGGTGGTTCCATTGAAGATTTCTCTTGTTAACCTCACAAACCTTAGGAACAACCAAGCATGACAATGATTAGGGTTTTGATTAGTCTCCCCACTTAGTTTTACCTTTGTGTCTCTTTGAGTCTTCTCTTCTCACCTCATAATCAGGGACTAAACCCTAAAGCCTTTAAGGCTTTGTGATTAAGCTTATGCCTGCATCCTTCTATTAGGATGGAGTGTATAACTTTAATCCTAAGTGTTAAACCCTTAATGTGTTTAAATCCTTGAATCAATTCACATAATAATCATCAAGACATCAAGCTTGTAACTTGGGCCTTGCATTAGGGTTCTAATTCTTCCTTAATTGGTTAAGAAGGACTAACCCTAGTGTTAATGGACAAGTCCCCCTCAAGTTGTCTTACAAATCATAAAATCCACTTCTTCATCTTATCACTAATTAAAATCCTCTTAATAAAGGCTTTGTTTTGTCATGAGTTTAATCCCTAATCATGGATTAAGTTGAGGAGTTTTCCTCAGCTTAAACATTCTCATCTATTATCCTTCTATTAGGATGGTGTAATGGGTCTGTTTAATCCCTGATTATGGCTTAATCTCATTACTTAACACTAAACAAAAACAACAAAAACATCCAAATAATAACAAGTAGGTTAATGATCTTAATCCTACATCAAAGGTGATTAAGTGTGAGATGCTGACTTCACACTTAAGGTATTCTCATTACCCCTAATCAGAGGGAGGATGTGATGAGTTTACTAACCCATTGGTTTAGGCTTAAGCTCATTAACTTATGACAAACTTTCAAAAGCAATAAAAGACTGAAAACTCAAAAACAAACAATAATCGTCTCCTTCGGGATTCTTTTCTCATCATAATCACTCACAAACGAGAACTTGCTTCTTCCGTCTAATGCAAGACAGTTTGCACCTGAGCCAGACAGGTCATACACTTGAGCATAGACAAGCAGGCAGTTCACAAGTCAATTCATCTTTCAGTCTCTTTGGGTCGAACTACGGTGTTCTGACTTCCTCATTGCACGAGAGGATACGTAGGCATAACTTAACAGTTATCGAACAAAAGTCTCTGTATATTCCCCTTCCTTCCAGGTTTATTATTAGCCTCATTATCATGAGCATTTCACTCCTGTTCCTACACTGACACTGCATATATTACACATCACACTTCTTTTACACTGACACCTGTACATCCTTTTCCAGCTCTTTATACACAAATTGCACTGACACTACCCCTTTAAAACACAAATCTTTAAAGCGTGGATCCCGTCGAGTACGACGGACAATCTGGGTGCTAATACCTTCCCAGGTTGTAACCAACCCCCTTTCTCAGTCTCTCTGGTTCGCAACCGTCTTATCCATATCTTTTTAGGTCTATGCAGCATTACCTTTCCTCCGGGATAAAAATTCCTAGCTGGCGACTCTATTCATTCCCTGTGAGTTCACTCCCGTGTGTTCTCACACCCCCTCTCGCCGACCGTTCGCGTCTGTACCATATTTGAGCCAGTCTCATCTTTTGGGAGCGACAGCTTGGCGACTCTGCTGGGGACCCTTACACTGTAACCAGGGCTTCTGTTTCTTTTTGTGGGTTCCTCCTAGCGCTTGATTGATTTGTGTTTACTGCGGTGTCATGTGCTAATTGTGTTTATATGTTTGCTTTATTTTATTGCTTTATGTACAGTTTGTTTACTGCTTTCTTTATAGCTTTACATATATCATACTGTCATACTGTGCTGGCTGGATCTGTTTTGTTGCTTTGGTGGGTGGGTGTTCTATTGAGAGTTGAGGTCCTATACCTGGGACCTGAGTGACACCTAGGCTAGAGTGGTTCATGTTCTTTCCCATTCCATTTCGGTCTGGTGTGGGAATATGAAACACGGTTCAGATATGGGTTTCTTCTTGAGAACTCTGTGCTGCAGATTTCCTGTAGTGCTAGGGCTATCTGGGAAGCCTGCTAAGTCTGGATGACCATTAGTATTGACCTTCAGAAACTGAGGTGAATTAGAGGAGGATCTTTTATGGTTATTGTAAACACTGTACCTCCGGGTTGGAAGTGTTTACACTTCTCATAACTGATCCAAGTCTGAGGATCCTTGTTCTAGAGCATCACCTGTGAGGGGGTTGGGTTGTTTACAGGTTTGCAGGTACCCTTGACCTCAGCATACCCTGTTACTTTGTTTGATTAAGAGTACTCCATTTTGGAACAGTTCTTGTGATTTTTTAACCCTGGACATGTGACTCTTTATTTGAGTCCCCCACCTTGGTTACTGGACTTATGGACCTCCATCTGGATTTCTTGAACATACTTGGACTTACATCAGAGCACTTGATCAAATCCAGCTCAGTCACAAACCCTTGCATATCATTTTCATACATCATCATTGCATCATTTTAACATTTGCTTATTTGTTTTTCAGGGTATCCACATCACATATTTTTGGCTTGGTTTTGACCCCTTATCAGCATAGACCTATCTTCATCAGTATCTACTTCAGTTATCTGCTACCTGCTGCAGTCACTTGCATCACCAGTCTCAGCCTATCAGAGGCCCATCATCAGTTTTATTCTCCATCATCAGCATCTGTCTTAGTTCTTCTTCAACAACATGGCACCTAAGAAGAGTAATATCTCCTACCATTTCTTTCAGCCTGAGCTAGCTGACATCAGGAAGATTCAGACCCTGATTACTCCAGACCATATACCACTATTCAGAGAACACTATGGGGGCATACTTGATGTGGTTATGGATTTGGACCCTTCACAGAGGAGCTTGATTCATACTTGCCTGCAGTTCTATGATCCCCCTCTGAGGTGTTTCACTTTTCAGGATTTTCAGTTGGGGCCTTTATTAGAGGAATATTCATCATTGGTTGGTGTACCTATCAGGGGTGGAGTCCCCTTCAACCCTGAGATGGCTTCTCCAAGTAATGAAGAAGTAGCAAAGGCATTGCATCTGGAACCAGTTCTGATTGGGCAGAATATGACCACCAAGGCTGGAGTCTCTGGTCTACATCTGGATTTCTTAATCTCTCAGGCTACCCTGAAGGCCTCCTCAGGAGAATGGAGGGCAGTCTGTGCTTTATTGGCCCTTAGCATATATGGGGTCATATTATTTGCAGATGAGCCTAAGTTCATTAGCAAGAATGCAATCCACCTTTTCATCCTGAGAAACCCAGTGCCCACCTTACTGGGAGACTTTTACTACTCTGTCCACCAGAGGAATGAAAAGCAAAGGGGAAGATTAGTGAGGTGTTGTGCTCCTTTGTTCCATACTTGGCTGCTCAAACATTTGCCAAAGACTGATGCATTCCTGAATCCTCATCAGCAAAAGAACTGGGCTAGAAGACTCACTGCTTTGACCTCAGCTGATATCAGGTGGTGCACTCAAAGCACAAAAGGCAAGGACATCATTACCAGTTGTGGGCAGTTTCCCAATGTACCCCTGATAGGAGTGAAGGGTTGGATCAATTACAACCCTCTACTATTCAAAAGACAACTGGGCTATGCATTGGTCCACACTCCTAAGGCACAAGACTTGGCTGAAACCTTGTATTGTGAGATAAAACCTAATCTAGCTGTTGTCAGACAAGCATCCTGGGCCTGGGACAATGTCCAAACCAAGGGAATGGCTATTCTGGGGAGATGCAACAATGTGGCCTCAGCACAGTACTATGAGTGGTCCCATGCCAGGGCTCAATTTTCTGGGATGCCCTTCACCATGGAAGATATACCTGGGCCATCCTCAGCACCACCTCCTGTCACTGTCAGTTTGGAGGAGTTTGAGAAATTGAAAGAGAGAAATGAGAAGCTGACTCAGGCTCTACAGAAGACCCTCTGGGAGAGGAGTGATGGTAGGTTGGACATTGAAAGATTAGAAAAGCTAAAGGTGGAGCATCTAGCCAGAATTGAGAAGTCAGAGGATTATATCAAGAAGTCTAGGGCTGGAGAGCAGATCTTGAAGAATGCCTGCAAGGAAGCCCAGTTCCAGAAGGCCAGGACTGATTTGTATCTGAAGGAGAGTCAAGCTAGGTGGGTCAGGATCACCGAAGCTCGTACTCTGGAAGATAAGAGGACTCAGGACAAGATTGAGCAGCTGGAAGCTAGTGCAAAAGAGCAACAGGAAGCCCTGGCAGCAGCCCAGAGAGAGATCTCAGAGTTGAAGATTAGAGCTGGTGTGAAGAGGTCAAAGGACCAGAGTCAACACAAGAAGCTAACAGCAGCTGTTACCACCAGGAATCTCCTTATCAGGAACCTCACAGAGCGTCCAGCTGATCCTGTGACTGAAGCACTTCTAAAGGAAGTTCAGGAGGATGAGTTTGGTCTTAGTGTGTGACTTTTGCTTGTTGTTGCTTTCATTTCATGTACTTTTCTTTATGTTGTGTTTTTGACCCCTCAGAGGGCATGTATTATAGAAAGAAACAAACTATGTATCATTTACTTTTTGTAATATATGTGTTGGTTTGTTTTACCTAAGTTTCTTCCAAGCAACATCAAAAGCATCTTCTTCAGGGGTCTGGAAAGGTCAAAACCAAGTGCCAAGCCGGATACCTTGGAAACGAATAAGCATACTGCATTGCATACTAACCTTTTGTTTTGTTTTGTAGGTTTTTGCTTTATTGTTACTAACTCTGTTGTGAACTCAGGAACTATTGCTCGACGTCGGGTGTTTCCACTCAATCGTCCACACAGATATCCAACCCGCAACAATCTTCCGGGTATACAGATGGACCAGGTACAACAGGACCTTACAGAGGTCAGGAACCAAATGGCCAATGAGAGATTGGAAATGAGGGCTCAGATGACACAATTTATGGAGGTGATGAATAATATGGCTCAAAGCCAAGAGAGATTAAGAGCAATAGTAGAAAGACAGAATCAGGAAGACCCCCATCTAGGGACTGCTGGGACAAGCAACAATGAGAGGGTTCAGCCTCACATCAACCCACCTGTATTTGGACCCCATCTTCATCCAGAGATCAACATCCCTGCTAATGTACAAGGGAATGCCACTACAGGTAGAGTGCTGCAAGAAGACCCCCAGGAAGATCAGTTCACAGTAATGGGAGCTGGGGATGAGGCCTATGACAGAAGGCTAGATGAAATTGCTGAAAAATTAAGGTCATTGGAGTCTCAAAAATCTTTGGGTTTTGATGTTATGGACATGGGCTTAGTGGATGGGGTCAGGATTCCCCATAAATTTAAACCACCGTGCTTTGAAAAGTACAACGGGACTTCCTGCCCACGGACCCACCTACAATCCTTTCTGGGGAGGCTGAAGGCATATACCATGGACGAAAAGCTATGGATGTTTTATTTTGAAGATAGCTTAACGGGAGCTTCAAAGGAATGGTACTCTCATCTGACCAGATCAACCATCAGATGTTGGAAGGACTTGGCAGAGGCCTTCATTAGACAATACCAGTATAATTTGGATATGGCTCCCAACAGGACCCTCCTGATGGGAATGTCACAGTCATCCAGGGAAAGCTTCCGGGAGTACGCCCAGAGGTGGAGACAGCTTGCTGCTGCTGTCCAACCTCCCATGTCAGAGAGGGAGATGGCTGATATGTTTATGAACACCCTCCAAGGGACATACATTGACAGGCTAGCTGCCTTTTCTTCTACCAGCTTTGCAGATGTTGTTATAGCTGGAGAAAGAATTGAGAGCCTGTTAAAGATGGGCAAAATTTCTGACAACGGTGCCATCTCATCCAGCAACACAAGAAAGCCTTTTGTAGGCCCAAGAAGAACGGGTGAGACCAATGCTATCCATACCGGTAGGGGCAGACCCCAATATGTTCATAGGTCCGTGGCAGCAGTCACCATTCCCGCTCCAGTTCATCCTCAACCAGCTTATCAACCACAGCAACAAAATTATCAGCAACAAACTCAGTATCCTCCTCAGAGAAACTACAACAACACCAGCAACAACAATCAGCAAAGACCGTTCCAACAGAGACCGTCTCAGGCCAATAGGGTGATCGATCCGATCCCTATGCCTTATGCCACATTACTGCCACAACTCCTAAAACTCAACCTGGTTGAGCTAAGGACGTTGGCACCTCCAGTTCCTGCCAGTCTGCCCAGAAACTATGACGCCAGCGCCAGATGTGCTTTTCACTCGAACGCACCTGGCCACAGTACAGAGAAGTGCAGAGCTTTGCACATGAAGGTACAAGACTTGGTAGATTCTAAAGCTCTAAACTTTGCACCACCACCAAATGTCAACAAAAACCCTATGCCACACCATGGTGGCCCCCGAATCAATGCTATTGAAGAAGACAAGCCGTCTTACTTAATAACCAGTGTGGGTCAGATTCGGACACCCTTGGTGGAGATTAAAGCTCAACTCCTTGAATGTCAAATGTTCCCGGGATGTGAGCTAGGGTGTGCTTATTGCAACATTTCAGTGAATGGTTGTGATAACTTGAGAGATGGCATAGATAATCTCATCCAGAGTGGCCTGCTTCAAATCACTACATCAATTCCTACCAATCCAGCAATATCCTTAACAACAGTCCCCGAGTCTTCTACAACTGCAACAACCATTGTTCCAAACAACTCTTCAGCTTCATCAACAAATGCTTCATCTGTTACTTCAACGGACCAAATATCAGCAAACATCCATTCTACAACTTTAGCACCTCTTCATTTAGAGTCTCCTACAACAACAACACCCATCCTTCCAACAATGTCTCCTACAACATCAGCAGCAAACAATGAGGATGTCTCAACGGTTACAATTTATTATGATCCTGAAAATGACTCTGCCTACAACTCACAAAGTGTCACTCCTATCAGAGCGCCAATCACAATATACTATGATCCACAGACTATCATGGTCCCTTCTGCAGCTGCCATCAGTCCAGTCACTATCACAGTGCCTGGGCCAGTACCTTATGAAAGCAGTAATGCCATCCCTTGGCATTACGGCTCCGATCTATACTGCGAAGGACAAAAAATCACTCTTGATTCATCAACTCAAAACTCATTTATCTTTCACCAATCAACTGAATCGAAGCAAAACAATTTTTAGGGCAAAAGTTTCAGACATTGCATACATCCTGGTTTCTCAACCATTTTCAAAAATAATCACATATTCATGCTCAGGGGAATGCATAGAAGCTATTAAGAACTTAAAATCATGCTTCTGGAAAAAAAGTTCATGAAGCTACCTGAGTTTGAAGCTTTTCAGTTTGCAACTTTCTGACCTCTTCTCTTTGTGCAATCCACTCCTTTTAGGTCCCTGATGAAGTCTTGATGCTTAGAAAGAGTTTGTGATGGCTGGTTTGAGAGTTTGCAGCAGTTTTGTTCAAGATGGTGTGAGAATCGTGTTTTTGATTCTTTGAGTTTCAGGCTGTTTTGGAGGGTGCTTTGTGACCAGGGAGATGTGTTGAGTTGGTTTATGAAGTTAGTTTGTGTGTTTGTGAGTTGTGTGATGAATTTCGAATGCTTTTGCTCATGAAGGTGGAAATGAGAAAGCTGTGCTATGAAGTGTTTCAGGCTTGCTTCCCTTTATGTTTGGCTTGCATTTTATTAACATAAACAATTGGGATTGGTCAGATGACATGATGTGTGCTTTATTGATTGGTATGGGTGCTTTTGCAAAAATGTCAACTTTGTGTAAGAGAAGCATGGGTCACTTGCTAGCCTAGTACAAGGAGGGTGTGCTGCGCAGCATGATGAAGGAAAAGGCCTAGGAGGGTTCAGCATACTAGCCAGCAAGTGGATGAGAAGCCATCATGAGTTTTGCAACTTGCCTTGCCTTTGGTTTTTATGAAAGAAACTTGATCCATGGGCCATGACACATGTGATTCTTTGGGTGCAATCTGACTTTTAGGACTTGTATGATCATGTGGTGAAGTTTAGAAGTCCATTTGATGACTTAATTGGCCTTGAGAAGTGAATTTGCAACTTTGCCTCTTTGGTGGAAACTTTGAAATTTTGTGATTTTGGACAACTTTGACAAGCCATAACTTTTGATCAAAAATGAATTAGGTCATGTTCTTGTACTTTTTGAAAAGGGAATGATCCATTCTACAAATTTCATGACCAAAGTTTTTCCATTTGAAGCTTTTTTGAATCAGAAAGTAAGGGTTGAAAAGTTGCCTAAAATGACAAATTCATTAAAAGTCAAACTTGCCCAAAAAGTCAACTTTGCAAAAGACTTGAAATTTCTCAATTTTGTGAACTTCCAATCTCTTCCATGATCAAATAAAGATCACATGCAATCAAAATGATGAAGAACACCCTTTGGTTGGGTCATTGGGGGCCTCAGATGCCCTGATTTTGCACTGACTTGCTTGAAAAGTCAACTCTTGATCAGATGACTTCCCCATGGAATTTCTTTATGAAAATTGATATGCATACTCCCTTTACCATATAGAGACCAATAGAAACAAGAATGACCAAAAAATTTGGA
Source organism: Lathyrus aphaca (assembly GCA_963966055.1). Taxonomy (NCBI): domain Eukaryota; kingdom Viridiplantae; phylum Streptophyta; class Magnoliopsida; order Fabales; family Fabaceae; genus Lathyrus; species Lathyrus aphaca. The sequence continues at coordinate 201,497,315 of OZ014523.1, read as the reverse complement.
GTTATGGCCTCTGAAACCAAAACCCTAATTCTAGGTCATCTGTGCAGTCAAACCTGGCTCTGCCTCCATGCCATTCTCAGTTCTTGTGATTATTTGACATTCTTGACTTTGAGAGGATTCAATATGATACTTGAACACACCTATACCTATTTTAAGTGATTGATGACCTTTGGAGTGGCTCAAGAAGCTCTTGGGTTGCTCAGATCACAAACCCTAGATGCAGATGACTTTGAATCTATGCAGTGAATCAAAAATGTGGTATGAGATGTTATGATTGAGTTTATGCATATGAAATGATCACAAGCCATGGTATGAATGGGTGAGGGCAAATTTGGGGTGTTTACACCGTTGTTGAAATCTGAAGGATACCATCTTTAATAAGACCATCTATGCCGCTTCTCAAATTTTCACACCCGTTGACTGCAATGTTGCAATACCCACAACCGAGCTCACACCCGGGGAACACTTGGCACTCTAGAAGATGAGCTTTAATTTCGACCAAAGGTGTTCGAATTTGTGCAACACTGGTGATCAAGGTAGATGGTTTGTCTTCCTCAATGGCATTAATCCTCGGCCCTCCATGATTAGGCATAGGATTTTTGTTGACATTTGGAGGAGGTGCAAAGTTGAGGGCTTTAGAATCCACCAGATCTTGGACTTTCATTTGCAAGGCCCTGCATATTTCAGTGCTGTGACCAGGTGCATTGGAGTGGAAAGCACACCTGGCGTTGACATCATAATTCCTCGGGAGATTAAGGGGATCTGGTGGTGCCAACGTCCTTAACTCAACCAAGTTAAGCTTCAGGAGTTGTGGCAATAAGGCAGCATAAGGCATAGGGATGGGGTCAATCACCCTGTTTTCCTGTGATGGTCTTTGCTGGAAAGGACGCTGTTGTTGATTGCTATTGTTGTTGTTGTAGGTTCTCTGTTGCGGATACTGATTTTGTTGTTGATAATGTGGTTGTTGCTGAGGATATGCTGATTGTTGAGGAATCAGAGCTGGAATGGTAATAGCTGCTACTGATCTGTGAACATACTGAGGTCTGCTCCTGCTTGCATGAATGGAATTTGTCTCACCGGTCCTTCGGGGTCCCACGAAAGGCTTCCTGGGATTACTGGATGAACTTGCACCATTATCAGAAATTTTGCCCATTTTTAATAGACTTTCAATCCTTTCGCCAGCTATGACGACATCAGCAAAGCTGGTAGAAGAAATAGCAGTCAGTCTATCAATATATGTTCCTTGCAGAGTATTCATGAACATGTCGGCCATTTCTCTTTCCGACATTGGTGGTTGGACAGCAGCAGCAAGCTGTCTCCACCTCTGGGCATATTCTCTGAAGCTTTCTCTGGAAGACTGGGACATTCCCATCAGGAGGGTCCTGTTAGGAGCCATGTCCAAGTTATATTGATATTGTCTGATGAAGGCTTCAGCTAAGTCCTTCCAGCATCTAATGGTAGCCCTCGTCAAGTGTGAATACCACTCTCTTGAAGCCCCAGTCAGATTGTCTTCGAAGTAGAACATCCACAGCTTCTCATCCATAATATAAGCTTTAAGTCTTCCCAGGAAAGACTGCAGGTGAGTTCGTGGACAAGAGGTTCCATTGTATTTCTCAAAGCACGGGGGTTTGAATTTGTGGGGAATTCTCACCCCATCCACCAGCCCCATGTCCATTACGTCGAAGCCCAAGGAATTCTGGGACTCCAGAGATCTCAATTTCTCAGCAATTTCATCTAACCTCCGGTCATAGACTTCATCTCCTGCTCCCATAACAGTAAACTGCTCTTCTTGGGGATCTTCCTGCAAGATTCTCCCCCCAACAGTATTTCCCTGTACATTTCTCGGGATGTTGACTTCCGGATCCAGATGAGGCCCAAATACTGGTGGATTGACATGAAGCTGACCCCTTTCATTGTTACTAGTTCCTCCAGTTCCAAGGTGAGGTTCCTCGGGAGTTTGTCTTTCCACTAGTTCCCTTAACCTTTCTTGGCTCTGGGCCAAGCCAGTCATCACAGCCATGAATTGAGCCATTTGGTTCCTCGTCTCCACTCTTTCATTAGCCATCTGAGTTCTGACCTCAGTCAGGTCCTGCTGTACTTCATCTATTTGGATACCAGGAAGGTTGTTGCGAGTAGGGTACCGGTTTGTGCGGTTGACAGGGAACACTCGGCGACGAGCAATGTTTCCTGAGATCACAACATAGTTAGAAACAAATAATAACGAAACCTACAAAACAAAACAAGGTTAGTATGCAATGCAATATGCTTATTTGTTTTTCCAAGGTATCCGACTTGGTTCTTGGTTTTGACCTTTCCATACCTCGAGGAAGATGTTTGATATTGCTTGAGAAAAGAAACCCAATGGAAGCAAACTAATATATTACAAATGATGAATAATACATAGTTTGCTTTACAACATATGCCCCTGGAGGGTCAAAATACAACAAAAAGAAAAGTACATAAAATGGAAATGAACAACAAGCAATGAAGTCAAACATCCAATCCAAACTCATCCTCCTTGACCTCCTTCAGAAGTGCCTCAGCCACTGGACAAGCTGGATGCTCTGTAATGGTCCTAATGAGGAGGTTCCTGGTGGCAATGGCAGTAGTCAGCTTCTTGTGCCTGTCCTGGTCCTTTGATCTCTTCAATCCAGCTCTGAGCTTTAACTCTGAAATCTCCTTCTGGGCTGCCAACAAAGCTTCCTGCTGCTTCTTTTCATTGGCCTCTAACTGTTCAATCTTGGCTTGAATTCTCTGATCTTCTTGTGTTCGGGCTTCGGTGATCCTGACCGACCTAGCCTGACTTTCTTGCAGATAGAGCTCAGTCCTAGCCTTCTGAAGCTTGGCTTCTTTACAGGCATTCTTCAATATTTGCTGTAGTCCTCTGTTTTCTCAATTTTGGCAAGATGCTCCACCCTAAGCTTTTCCAACCTCTCAATGTCCAGACGACCATCACTCCTTTCCCAAAGGGTCTTCTTCAGAGCTTGAGACAGATTCTCATTCCTTTCCTTCAGCTTCTCAAATTCTTCCAGGCTGACAGTTGCTGCTGGATGAGCTGTAGATGATCCAGGTATGTACTCCATGGTGAAAGGCATTCCAGTAATCTGAGCTCTAGTACGGGACCAATCATAGTACTGAGCTGAAGCAACATTATTACACCTTCCAAGAATAGCCATCCCTTTTGTCTGGATGTTGTCCCAAGCCCAGGATGCTTGTCTGACAGCAGCTAGATTAGGTTTTATTTCACAATACAGGGTCTCAGCTAAATCTTGCACTCTGGGAGGGTGAACCAAAGCATAGCCCAGTTGTCTCTTAAACAGTAAAGGATTGTAGTTGATGCAACCCTTTACTACTATCAGAGGCACATTTGGGTATTGCCCACAGCTGGTGATAATGTCTTTGCCTTTGGTGCTCTGGGTGCACCATCTAATATCATCTGAAGTCAAAGCAATGAGCCTCTTAGCCCAATTCTTCTGCTGGTGAGGATTCAAGAAGGCATCTGTTTTAGGTAGATGTCTGAGCAGCCAGGTGTGAAACAAAGGAGTACAACATCTCACCAACTTCCCCCTTTGTTTCTCATTTCTCTGATGGATGGAGTAATAGAAATCTCCCAGCAATATGGGTACTGGGTTCCTCAGAAGAAACAGATGAATGGCATTCTTGCTGACAAATTTGGGCTCATCTGCAAACAGTATAACCCCATATATGCTGAGGCCTAAAAGTGCACAGACTACCCTCCACTCTCCCAAGGAGGCCTTCAGGATGGCCTGAGAAATCAAGAAGTCCAAGTGAAGACCAGGGATTCCAGCTTTTGTTGTCATGCTTTGCTCAATCAAGACAGGCTCCAGGTACAGTGCTTTTGTGTAAACACCCCAAATTTGCCCTCACCCATTCACACCATGGCTTGTGATCATCTCATATGCATAAACTCAATCATATCATCTCACATCTCATTTTTGATTCACTGCATAGTTTCTAAGTCATCTGCACCTAGGGTTTGTGATCTGAGCTATCCAAGAGCCTCTTGAGCCATTCCAAAGGCTACCAATCACTTCAAAGGGGTCCATGTGTGTCCTTATATCATATCACATCCTCTCAAAGTCAAGATTGCCAAAGGATCACAAGAACTGAGGTTTGCATGGAAGCAGAGCCAGGCTAGACTGCACAGTTGACCTAAAATTAGGGTTTTGGTTTCAGAGGCCATAACTCCAAATTTTTTGGTCATTCTTGTTTCCATTGGTCTCCATATGGTATAGGGAGTATGCATATCAATTTTCATGAAGAAATTCCATGGGGAAGTCATCTGATCAAGGGTCGACTTTCTGGACAAGTCAGTGCAAAATCAGGGCATCTGAGGCCCCCAATGACCCAACCAATGGGTGATCTTCATCATTTTGAGTGTATATGATCTTTATTTGATCATGGGAGAAGGTTGAAGTTCACAAAAATCAAGAATTACAAGTTTTTGCAAATGTTGACTTTTTGGGCATGGTTGACTTTTCAAGAATATGTCATTTTAGGTCATTTTTCAAGCCTTGATTCTTGATCCAAAAAAGCTTCAAATGGAAAAACTTTGGTCATGAAAGTTGTAGAATACATCTTTCCCTTTTCAAAAAGTACAAGAACATGATCTAATTCTTCTTGGATCAAAAGTTATGGTGTGACAAAGTTGGCAAAAATCATTGATTTTCAAGACATGCCTCAAATGTGAATTTTGCAAAATCATGAACCAAGGCTTTTTGTAACCTCTAGTTGACATCAAACCATGACACAAACATTCCATGAGCCCTAAAAATCAGAATTGGACCAAAGTTTCTCATGTCCATGGTTTGTGTAACAAGACTTTTTTTCATGAAGTTCCAAAAAGTAACAACTTGCAAAACTCATGATCACACTTCACCAACTAGTTGCCTTGGCTGCTGAACCTTCCTAGCATCACACACACATCATGCTGCGCAGCCCATGCCTCTTGTACCAAGCTATAGCTCAAGCCATGCCTTCCTTACACAAAGTGGACTTTTTTGCAAAAGTAAACTTACCAATCAATAAAGGCCAGGTCACATCACCTGACCTATAGGATTATTTTATACTATCCAAATGCAGGCCATTTCATATACCAAGCCAGGCTGAAACACTCCATAGCATCACATACACAAAAACACCTCACTTGGCAAAACTCTTCGAATCTGCCTCCACAAACCTCAAACATCCAAACCATTTTCACCAATCATCTCATCATGCTCCATTGAGTAGAAACCAACAAGATTCAAGACTGATTTGAGCAAGAACACCTCATTACCATTTTTCACCTCAGCCTGCATTTTTCTTCGAATCACCTTCCACAGCCATCAAACATCCAAACTTCTTTCACCAACAGATCAAGCACATCAAAAGGAGTCAAAACCACCCTTCATATTGACCTGAAGCTGCCTATACACAGAGCTCATTTTCTGCTATATCAGATTGGAACCTCTCAAAATAGTTTGCTTAAGCTCATTCCAAGCCTGCCATTAGCATCAGGAGGATCAATGGAGTAAGTTGGCACCAAGAAGCAGTCCAGAAAGCCCAGAAATTGAAGTTTCCAGCTCAGGTATGAACATGAACACTTTCTTCCAAAGCTTGCATTTTAAGTTATAATATGATTGCTTATGTCTTGCTGATCATGGGGGTGCCTTTAGAATCAAAAATAGATGAGAAATGAGTTTGTATGATCCCCCTGAAATTTTGCCCGTGGATTTTGTTTCTTTCGATTCACTTGATTCATGGTGTTTAAATGATGTTTGAGCATAGATTCGTGTCCTAGGATGTTAGAGGATCACTTAGGTGTGTTTAATTTGTGGAATAGATGCCTGAATCATGTTTTAGGGTTTGGATACCACCGGAGAAGATGACCGGAGCTCCCCTCCGGTCACCTGAAAGTGATTTGCCCTAATCTCAGGTCATTAAGTGTGTTTGAATATTGGACGTTGGATTGAGCTGACCTGTTGACTTGTCGCGCGAATAGAAGGCCCAGATGCATTCAATTAGCCCTAATATTCTTATTTAGTTTAATTAAACTCAATTAAATTAATTAAATCAGAGCCAACCAGGACCATTGGATAGCGCGCGTGGTCAATGACTTTCACCCCAGTTCAAATCTCATCCATCAGATCTGAATACTTTCCTTTTATTTTAATTTATTTTCATTTCTTTTTCATTTAACTTGCATATTTAATTTAAAATAGTAAAAAATGTCTAAAAATTATGGAACTTTTTCTCATGAGTTTTAATAATTTTTATGACACAAAAATATTTTTGTTTTTATTTTTATCATTAAAAAAGTATTTTTAAATATTTAAAGGATTATTTTTAATTGATTAATGGAAATTAATTTATTAAAAATACTTTTAGGTATTTAAAAATCACCAAAAAATTCATGAAATGTTCTAAGACATTTAGAAACATTGTCCAACCTTCAAACCAAATTTCTTTTTTGATATTGATGCATTTTGAGGATTTTTCATTGAATTAAAATCATTTTTGTGCATTATTTTGATCCTAAGTTCAAAAAATCATTTCTGCCTATTCATGAAGAGTTGGACATTGATTCTTCTTGCATTGCATTGTGTTTAGCATGTAGTTTTTGAGATAAAATGGCCTTGATTTGATCTTTCAATTTCAATTTGTTTGGCATTTCTTTTGTTTAGGAACTCTAAAAACCCTAATAACTTGTAAAATTCATATCTTGAGTTAGGTTAAGAGTTGAGACCTCCCCTTTGGACATTGGTTTAGTATAGGATTAGGGGTCCTTTGAGTGGCATTTTCCATTTTTTTATCTTAGGGTTTGCTTCTGTTTTTGGTTTTTGTTTGATGTTTGGTTCATAAACCCTAATTTGGGCTTTCATTTGCATCCCTCTTGCATTCTCTTGCATAACATGACTTGCCATAACATTTCAAGCATCCATTTGATTCATTTGACATCATAAGACATATTGCAAGCATGTTTGATCATTGCATCATGAATTTGCCATGTTGTATGCCATGTGCACTTCATAACTTTTCATGTATGTCCATGCTTCCTAACTTGCTTCATTTGCATCCATGAACTTGCATGATCATATCCATGTGTTGCCTCATGTTTGTAGCATCTCATAGAATCATTATCATCATAAACATGCTTCTGGTTTTGTTTTGCATCATACCATTTCACTCCATTTTGCATTGCATTGCATTTCCTTTCTAACTTTTCAGGTGGTAAGTGAATTTGAGAGGTGAATTTGCCTTCACTTCTCATAACTTTTCTTTTCATCTTTCTTGCATCCATTGCTGCATTTCTATATGTGTTTGAGATTGAGCTTGCTCATTCTTGTTCCTCCCACTTTCTTTCTTCAAGTGACTTGACTTCTTGAATGAAGCAAGTCACTTTGCTTCTCTTGATCCTTTCATCTGCTTCCTGGTGGTTCCATTGAAGACTTCTCTTGAAAACCTCACAAACCTTAGGAACAACCAAGCATGATAATGATTAGGGCTTTGATTAGTCTCCCCTCTTAGTTTTACCTTTGTGTCTCTTTGTGTCTTCTCTTCTCATCTCATAATCATGGACCAAACCCTAAAGGCTTTAAGGCTTTGTGATTAAGCTTATGCCTGCATCCTTCTATTAGGATGGAGTGTATAACTTTAATCCTAAGTGTTAAACCCTTAATGTGTTTAAATCTCTTAATCAATTCACTTAATAAATCATCAAGACATCAAGCTTGTAACTTGGGCCTTGCATTAGGGTTCTAATTCTTCCTTAATTGGTTAAGAAGGACTAACCCTAGTGTTAATGGACAAGTCCCCCTCAAGTTGTCTTACAAACCCTAAAATTCATTTCATCATCATACCATTAAGTAAAATCCACTTAATCAAAGGCTTGTTGTGTCATGAGTTTAATCCCTAATCATGGATTAAGTTGAGGAGCATTCCTCAGCTTAAACATTCTCATCTATTATCCTTCTATTAGGATGGTGTAATGAGTCTGTTTAATCCTTGATTATGGCTTAACCTCATTACTTAACACTAAACAAAAACACCAAAAGACATCTAAATAATCACAAGTAGGTTAATGATCTTAATCCTACACCAAAGGTGATTAAGTGCGAGAATCTGACTTCACACTTAAGGTAATCTCATTACCCCTAATCAGAGGGAAGATGTGATGAGTTTACTAAATCCATTGGTTTAGGCTTAAGCTCATTAACTTATGGCAAACTTTCAAAAGCAATAAAAGACTGAAAACTCAAAAACAAACAAATAATCGTCTCCTTCGGGATTCTTTTCTCATCTCATTCACTCACAAACGAGAACTTGCTTCTTCCGCCTAATGCAAGACAGTTTGCACCTGAGCCAGACAGGTCATACACTTGAGCATTGCCAAGCAAGCAGTTCACAAGTCAATTCATCTTTCAGTCTCTTTGGGTCGAACTACGGTGTTCTGACTTCCTCATTGCACGAGAGGATACGTAGGCATAACTTAATGGTTATCGAACAAAAGTCTCTGTATATTCCCCCTCTTTCCAGCTTCATTCTTTTAGCCTCATTATCTTGAGCATATTCTCATTCCTGCACTGACACTTTCATATTTCACTTCACTTTTCCCTTGCACTGACACCTGTACATCCTTTTCCAGCTATTTTACACACAAATTGCACTGACACTACCCCTTTAAAACACAAATCTTTTAAGCGTGGATCCCGTCGAGTACGACGGACAATCTAGGTGCTAATACCTTCCCAGGTTGTAACCAACCCCCTTTCTCAGTCTCTCTGGTTCGCAACCGTCTTATCCATCTTCTTCTAGGTCTATGCAGCATTGCCTTTCCTCCGGGATAAAAATGCCTAGCTGGCGACTCTATTCATCTCCAGTGAGTTCACGGCTGTGTGTTCTCATTGTCCCTCTCGCCGACCGTTCGCGTCTGTACCTTTATCTGGGCCTTTCCCATTTATCGGGAGCGACAGCTTGGCGACTCTGCTGGGGACCCTTATACTGCAACCAGGGCTTCTGGTTCTTTTTGTGGGTTCCTCCTAGCGCTTGATTGATTTGTGTTTACTGGGGTGTTATGTGCTTGTTTGTGTTTGTATATTTGTATTTATTTTGCTTTATGTACAGTTGTTTTATTGCTTTCTCTATAGCTTTACATATTATCATATTGTCATACTGTACTGCTGGCTGGATCTGGTTTTTTGTTTTGGTGGGTGGGTGATTCATTGAGAGTTAAGGTCCTATACCTGGGACCTGAGTGACACCTAGGCTAGAGTGAATCATATTCTTTCCCATTCCATTTCGGTCTGGTGCGGGAATATGAAACACGGTTCAGATATGGGTTTCTTCTTGAGAACTCTGTGTTGCAGATTTCCTGCAATGCTAGGGCTATCTGGGAAGCCTGCTAAGTCTGGATGACCTTTTAGTATTGACCTTCAGAAACTGAGGTGAATTAGAGGAGGAATTGTTATGGTTATTGTAAACACTGTACCTCCGGGTTAGAAGTGTTTACACTTCTCATAACTGATCCAAGTCTGAGGATCCTTGTTTTAGAACACCACCAGTGAGGGGGTTGGGTTGTTTACAGGTTTGCAGGTACCTTGACCTCAGAGTACCCTGTTACTTTGATTTGATTAAGAATACCCCATGTTGGAACAGTTCTTGTGATTCTATAACCCTGGACTTGTGGCTCTTTATTTGAGCCCCCCACCTTGGTTACTGGACTTATAGACCTCCATCTGGATTTCTTACACACATGAACTTATATCAGAGCACTTGATCAGATCCAGCTCAGTCACAAACCCTTTGCATATCATTTGCATACATAATCATTGCATCATATTGACATTTGCTTATTTGTGTTTCAGGGTATCCATCTTCATCTGGTTTTGGTTTTGACCCCATCTTCAGTATTGACCTATCTCCATCAGCACTTGTTTCAGCTGTCAGCTATATACTTCAGTCACTTGCACCAGCCAATCAGTGGCCCTGTCTTCAGCATCATCAACAGCACTTGTCTCTACTCAGTCTCAGCATCATGGCTCCTAAGAAAAGTAACATCACTTACCACTTCTTCCAACCAGACTTATCTGACATCAGGAGGATTCAAACCCTGATCACCCCAGATCACATACCTTTGTTCAGGGAACACCATGGGGACATACTTGATATGGTTATGGATCTGGACCCCTCACAGAGAAGCCTGATCCACACTTTCCTTTAGTTTTATGATCCCCCACTGAGATGTTTCACTTTTCAGGACTTTCAATTGGGCCCATTATTGGAAGAATACTCATCACTAGTTGGTATACCTATCAGGAGAGAAATCCCTTTCAACCCTGAGATGGTTTTCCCAAGTAATGAGGAGATAGCCAAAGCATTGCACCTGGAACCAGTCCTGGTTGGGCAGCATATGACATCTAAAGCTGGAATCTCTGGTTTTCATCTGGATTTCCTAATTTCTCAAGCTAGTCTGAAGGCCTCCCTGGGGGAGTGGAAAGCAGTTTGTGCCTTATTGGCCCTGAGTATATATGGGATTGTATTGTTTGCAGATGAGCCTCGATTCATTAGTAAGAATGCAATTCACCTGTTCATCCTGAAGAATCCAGTGCCAACTTTATTAGGGGATCTCTACTATTCAGTGCATCAGAAGAATGAAAAACAGAGGGGCAGATTAGTGAGGTGTTGTGCCCCATTGTTCCATACTTGGTTTCTCAGGCATCTACCCAGAACAGATGCATTTTTGAATCCCCATCAACAGAAAAACTGGGCTGGAAGACTTACTACTCTTACTTCAGCTGATATCAGATGGTGCACTCAAAGCACAAAAGGCAGGGATATCATCACCAGCTATGGGCATTTTCTCAATGTGCCCCTAATAGGAGTTAAGGGTAGTATCAATTACAACCCTCTGCTGTTTAAAAGACAACTGGGCTATGCACTGGTCCACACTCCTAAGGCACAGGACTTGGTTGAGACTCTTTATTGTGAAAACAAGATTAGTCTGGCAATTGTTAGGCAGGCAGCCTGGGCCTGGGATAATGTGCAGACTAAAGGGGTAACCATCTTGGGGAAGTGTAACAATGTGGCATCAGCACAATACTATGATTGGTCCTATGCTAGGGCTCAATTCTCTGGGATGCCCTTTACTATTGAAGATGTGCCTGGGCCTTCCACAACACCACCTCCAGCAACTGTTAGCTTAGAAGAGTTTGAGAGCTTGAAAGAAAGAAATGAGAAGTTGACTCAAGCTTTACAGAAGACCCTTTATGAGAGGAGGGATGGAAGACTGGATATTGAGAGGCTGGAGAAGTTGAAAAAAGAGCATCTGGCTAAGATTGAGAAGTCTGAAGATTACATTAAGAAGTCTAGGGCTGGAGAACAAATCCTGAAGAATGCTTGCAAGGAAGCCCAATTCCAGAAAGCTAGGACAGACTTGTATCTTAAGGAGAGTCAGGCTAGGTGGGTCAGGATCACCGAGGCTCGTACTCTGGAGGAAAAGAGGGTCCAAGACAAGATGGAGCAGATGGAAGCTAGTGCAAAAGAGCAACAAGAAGCCCTGGCAGCAGCCCAGAGGGAGATATCAGAGCTGAAGATCAGAGCTGGAGTGAAGAGGTCAAAGGACCAAAGTCAGCACAAGAAGTTGACTACAGCTGTTGCTACCCGGAACCTCCTTATCAGGAATCTTATGGAGCGTCCAGCTGATCCTGTGACCGAAGCACTTCTCAAGGAAGTTCGTGAGAATGAGTTTGGTCTTGGTGTTTGACCATTTGTTTGTTGTTGCTTTTCATTCCATGTACTTTTATTTCCTTGAAATGTATTTTGACCCCTCAGAGGGCTTGTATTTGTAAACAAACTATGTACCATTGCTTTTTGTAATCTATATTTGTGTTAGTTTACTTCATCTGAGTTTTCTTCAAGCAACTTCAACAGCATCTTCAAGGGTCTGGAAGGGTCAAAACTGAATGCCAAGCCGGATACCTTGAAAGCAAATAAGCATACTGCATTGCATGCTAACCCTTTGCTTGTTTTGTAGGTTTTTGTTTTGTTGTTGCTAACTCTGTTGTGATGTTCAGGAACTATTGCTCGTCGCCGGGTGTTCCCCCTCAATCGTCCGCACCGATATCCAACCCGAAACAACCTTCCGGGAATTCAGATGGATCAGGTACAGCAGGACCTTGCAGAGGTCAGAAATCAAATGGCAAACGAAAGATTGGAAATGAGAACACAGATGACGCAGTTCATGGAAGTGATGAACAACATGGCTCAGAGCCAGGAAAGATTGAGAGCCATGGTGGAAAGGCAGAATCAAGAAGAGCCCCATGTGGGGACTGCTGGCACAAGTAACAACGAGAGGGTCCAACCTCATGTCAATCCCCCAGTTTTTGGACCCCATCTCCATCCAGAGGCCAACATCCCCGTCAATATACAAGGGAATGCTACAGCAGGGAGGGTACTGCAGGAAGACCCTCAAGAAGACCAGTTCACAGTAATGGGAGCTGGAGAAGAAGCTTATGATAGAAGGTTGGATGAGATAGCTGAGAAGTTAAGATCCTTAGAATCTCAAAACTCTTTGGGTTTTGACGTTATGGATATGGGCTTGGTAGACGGGGTTAGGATTCCCCATAAGTTCAAGCCACCATGCTTTGAAAAGTATAATGGGACTTCCTGTCCCCGAACCCATCTACAATCTTTTCTCGGGAGATTAAAAGCTTATACCATGGACGAGAAGTTGTGGATGTTCTATTTCGAGGATAGCTTGACTGGAGCTTCGAGGGAGTGGTATTCCCATCTGACAAGAGCAACAATTAGATGCTGGAAGGACCTGGAAGAGGCCTTCATCAGACAGTATCAGTATAATCTGGACATGGCACCCAACAGGACCCTCCTAATGGGAATGTCACAGTCATCTAGAGAGAGCTTCAGAGAATATGCTCAAAGATGGAGACAGCTTGCTGCTGCTGTCCAGCCACCTATGTCCGAAAGGGAGATGGCTGATATATTCATGAATACCCTTCAGGGAACTTACATTGACAGGCTAGCTGCCTTCTCATCTACCAGCTTTGCAGATGTAGTCATAGCCGGGGAGAGAATTGAAAGCCTATTGAAGATGGGGAAGATCTCAGATAACGGTGCAAGCTCATCCAGTAATGCAAGGAAGCCTTTTGCAGGCCCAAGAAGGACTGGTGAGACCAATGCCATCCACACCAACAGGGGTAGGCCCCAATATGTTCATAGATCAGTAGCAGAAGTCACCATCCCTGCTCCAGCTCATCCACAACCAGTCTATCAACCTCCTCAGCAAAACTATCAACAACAGCCTCAATACCATCAGCAAAATCAGTATCCTCCAAGAAATTACAACAACAGCAACACCAACAACAATAACCAGCAAAGGCCATTCCAACAGAGGCCATCTCAAGCTAACAGAGTGATCGATCCGATCCCAATGCCATATGCTACATTGCTGCCACAGCTCCTGAAACTCAACCTAGTTGAGCTAAGGACGTTGGCACCTCCGGATCCCAACAGTTTACCCAGGAATTACGACTCCAACGCTAGGTGTGCCTTTCATTCAAACGCACCTGGCCATAGTACGGAAAAGTGCAGAGCCTTGCACATGAAGGTACAAGACCTGGTAGACTCGAAAGCTCTAAATTTTGCACCACCACCCAATGTCAATAAGAACCCCATGCCAAACCATGGTGGTCCCAGAATTAACGCTATTGAAGAAGACAAGCCGTCTTATTTAATAACCAGTGTGGGACAGATCAGGACACCATTGGTAGAAATCAAGGCTCAGCTCTTGGAATGTCAGATGTTCCCAGGGTGTGAGTTGGGTTGTGCTTACTGCAATATATCAGTAAATGGGTGCGATAATCTGAGGAATGGCATAGATGACCTTATTCAGAGTGGCCAACTTCAGATCACCACATCATTTCCAACAAATCCAGCAATCTCATCAGCAACGGTTTCAGAACCTCCTACAACTGCAGCAACCATTGTTCCTGACAATTCTTCGGCTTCATCAACAAGTACTTCATCTATCATCTCAACTGATCAGTTTTCAACAAGTTTTCCTGCTACAACTTCAGCTTCATTCCATTTTGAATCTCCTACAACAACAACATCCATCCTTCCACCAATGTCTCCTACAACTCCAGCAACAAATCATGAAGATGTCTCTACTGTCACAATATTTTATGATCCTGAAAGCAATTCTGCCTACAATTCAGAAGGTGCTGCTCCCATCAGAGCACCAGTTACAATTTATTACGATCCACAAACTATTACAATCCCTTCGGCAGCTGCAATCAGTCCAGTCACTGTCACGGTACCTGGACCAGTACCATATGAAAGCAATAGGGCCATCCCTTGGCACTATGGCTCTGACGTGTACTGCGAGGGACAAAGAATCACTCTGGATACATCAACACCTGCACCACAAGTAGATAATGTGGGAGGAGGCGGAGGCTTCACCCGAAGCGGACGTCTCTTCGCTCCACAGATTCAGAGACCCACTGCCGAAGCAGAAGCTGCTGTTAAGGCAAAAGGAAAGAGCCCGGTGCAGGAAGATCAAACAGTTAAAGAAGCTTTGAAGACACCATTCGATCAAGAAGTTGATGAGTTTATGAGAATCATCAAAAAGAGTGATTACAAAATTGTGGATTAGCTTCACCAGACGCCATCCAAGATCTATATCCTCTCACTGCTTATGTGCTCCGAAGCCCATCGGAATGCACTACTTAAAGTCTTGCACGCAGCTTACGTGCCTGAAGAGATCACTGTCAATCAATTGGAAACCGTGGTTGGAAATGTTACTGCTAGCAATGGGCTAGGGTTCACCAATACTGACTTGACAATGGATGGCCGCAACCACAACAAGGCCCTGCACATCACCATGGAATGCAAAGGTGCAGTCCTCTCTCATGTGCTGGTAGACACGGGGTCATCCCTTAATGTCTTACCAAAGAAGGCTCTGGTGAAGCTAGAATATGAAGGATTAGCATTGCGACCCAGCAACCTGGTAGTAAGAGCCTTCGATGGTTCTAAGAGATCGGTTCTGGGAGAGATTGAGCTACCTGTGACAATTGGCCCACAGACCTTTAAAACTATCTTCTATGTGATGGACATTCAGCCTGCCTACAGCTGTTTGTTGGGTAGACCTTGGATTCACGCCGCTGGCGCAGTAACGTCTACCCTTCACCAGAAGTTAAAATTTGAGTGGGAAGGCCAAGTTGTTACTATCTGTGGGGAGGAGGATATATTTGTTAGCCATTTGGCTACTTATAAGTACATTGAGATGGATGGGGAGATCCATGAAACAATGAGCCAAGGATTTGAAGCCTTGAATATCAATGAAGCATCTGCTGTATCTGGAATCTCCATGTCATCTTATCAACAAGCCCGGAAGGTTGTTAAGGAAGGAACTGCCCTAGGCTGGGGCAAGGTTTTAGCTGTGGAGGAGAAGAAGGACAAATTTGGGTTGGGTTACAGACCAACTCAACATCAAGCAAAGGCTGCTGAGAAGCCCGGTTTTGTCAGTGGGGGGATGCTCACCCCTGATGCTATCAACAATTTGGAAGACGAGCTGGAAGAGGAGCGCAATCTGGAGAATTGGATTCGTCCAAAGATCCCGGGGAGCAGTATCTCAAACTGGTCTTCCCAGGAAATTATAAGAGTTACTCGAGCAGAGTAATTATTATTTCCTGTATTTTTATAGCATGCATCAAAGTCTTGCATCTTGCCCAAGATGACAAGACTCATTTTGTAATCGGGCCATCTGTACTTTTTGTGCAAACAAGATCAATTAATGAAATATCAGACATCTTTTTGCAAACGAGTCTTTTTCTTTTCTGTTCACTGTTTTTCCATTTTTCTTTTTTGTACAAAAAATAAATGGCGATGTTTTCAAAATGATAACTTCATTTCACTTTTTCTAAAAGCAAGATTAAAATAAATCACTGAAATGAACAAACTTAACCCTTGCAGAAAGTGCCTTCCTGACAGCACCGACAACAGCACGGCTATGACTTCGTATGACTTTGACAATCCGATCAATCAAGCTGATGAATGGGTTGAAGAAGAATACGAGCTTCCTGAAGAGCTAGCCAGGTTGTTAAGACAAGAGGAAAAAGTTATTACTCCTCACCAGGAGGAGGTTGAAGTGATTAATCTTGGTACAGATGAAGACGTGAAAGAGGTTAAAATCGGGGCTTGCCTGCAAGACTCAGTGAAGAGACAACTGATTGATCTGCTTCAAGAGTATGTGGACGTGTTTGCTTGGTCGTATCAGGACATGCCAGGGTTGGATACCGACATTGTTGTGCACAAGCTGCCTTTGAGAGAGGAGTGCCCACCGGTCAAACAGAAATTGCGCCGTACTCGCCCAGACATGGCTATGAAAATCAAGGAAGAGGTACAAAAGCAGTGGGACGCCGGGTTCCTTGCTGTAACTAGCTATCCGCCGTGGGTTGCTAACATAGTGCCTGTGCCTAAGAAAGACGGAAAAGTAAGGATGTGTGTTGACTACCGGGATCTGAATAGAGCCAGCCCGAAAGATGACTTCCCATTACCTCACATTGATGTATTGGTGGATAACACGGCTCAATTCTCGGTATTCTCCTTCATGGATGGATTTTCAGGATATAATCAGATCAAGATGTCACCTGAAGACATGGAGAAGACAACATTCATCACGCCTTGGGGCACGTTTTGTTACAAAGTGATGCCATTTGGACTGAAGAATGCTGGTGCAACATATCAACGGGCTATGGTGACATTATTCCACGATATGATCCATAAGGAAATCGAATGTTACGTGGACGACATGATTGCCAAGTCCCTTACTGAAGAAGATCACCTGGTAAATTTTCTGAAGTTGTTCAAGCGTCTGAGGAAGTACCAATTAAAACTGAACCCCAACAAATGCACATTCGGGGTGCGATCTGGTAAGCTGCTGGGTTTTATTGTAAGCGAGAAAGGGATTGAAGTTGACCCTGATAAAGTCAAAGCTATTCAAGAGATGCCTGCACTGAAAACTGAGAAAGAAGTTCGAGGGTTCTTAGGTCGATTGAACTACATTTCACGGTTCATATCTCACCTTACAGCAACCTGTGAACCTTTGTTCAAGCTGTTAAGAAAAGAACAGACGGTCAGGTGGAACGAAGACTGCCAAAGGGCTTTTGACAGGATCAAGGAGTACTTACAAGAGCCTCCAATCCTTATGCCTCCAGTTGAAGGAAGACCTTTGATAATGTACTTGACAGTATTAGAAGAGTCAATGGGGTGTGTGCTGGGCCAGCATGACGAGTCTGGTCGAAAAGAGTATGCAATATACTACCTAAGCAAAAAGTTTACCGACTGTGAACAACGTTATTCACTGCTCGAGAAAACTTGCTGTGCTTTAGCGTGGGCTGCTCGCCGACTGAGACAGTATATGTTGACCCACACTACTTTATTGATCTCAAAGATGGACCCAGTTAAGTACATATTCGAGAAGCCAGCTCTTACCGGACGGGTTGCAAGATGGCAGATGATTCTCACAGAATATGACATCCAGTACACCTCTCAGAAAGCCATCAAGGGCAGTGTACTATCTGAATATCTTGCTGAGCAACCTATTGATGACTACCAGCCTATGAGATTTGACTTCCCTGATGAAGACATCATGTTCATAAAAGCAAAAGATCATGAAGAGCCTATTCACACTGAAGGGCCCGACCCGGAAGAAGAATGGACTATGATGTTTGACGGGGCTGTTAACATGAATGGTCGTTGTGTTGGTGCAGTACTCATTACACCTAAAGGAGTTCACATGCCTTTCTCGGCAAAACTCACTTTCAACTGCACTAACAACGAAGCTGAATACGAAGCTTGCATTATGGGTCTTGAGGAAGCCATTGACCTCAGGATCAAGACATTGACTGTATTCGGAGATTCAGCTTTGGTAGTTAATCAAACCAACGGAAAATGGTATACACACCAGGATCATCTGATACCTTACAGGGATTATACAAGGAGGTTATTGACTTTCTTCACAACAGTCAAGCTTGAGTATATCCCTCGGGACGAGAATCAGTTTGCAGATGCTCTTGCTACCATTTCATCCATGATCAAAGTTCAGGCTGCCCACTTTGTACCTCAGATTTCAGTATCCAGACTTGACAGACCAGCATATGTATTTGCGGCAGAAGTTGTCAAAGATGATAAGCCTTGGTTCCATGACATTAAATGCTTCTTGGAGGATCAAACATACCCACCTGGGGCATCTTCCAATGATAAGAAGACTTTGAGAAGGCTTGCTGGTAGTTTCTTTCTGAACACTGATGGGTTTTTATACAAAAGGAACTTTGATATGGTACTCCTCAGATGTGTTGACAAGACGGAAGCAGATTTGTTGATGCATGAAGTGCACGAAGGATCCTTTGGTACCCATGCAGGAGGGCATGCCATGGCTAAGAAGTTGTTAAGATCGGGTTATTACTGGATCACAATGGATGCCGATTGTTGTGCCTATGCCAGAAAATGCCACAAATGCCAGATCTATGCGGATAAGGTGCATGTGCCTCCCAATCCTTTGAATATAATGTCTTCACCGTGGCCCTTTGCCATGTGGGGCATTGACATGATTGGCAAGATTGAACCAACTGCTTCGAATGGCCACAGATTCATCCTGGTCGCCATTGATTATTTCACCAAGTGGGTCGAAGCAGCTTCCTATGCAAATGTTACAAGGCAAGTGGTAGCCCGATTTCTGAAGAGAGATATCATCTGTCGGTATGGAGTGCCCGAGCGAATCATTACTGATAATGGTTCCAACCTGAACAACAAAATGATGGCTGAGCTGTGCCGGGACTTCAAGATCCAACACCACAATTCTTCTCCTTATAGGCCAAAGATGAACGGCGCTGTTGAGGCAGCTAATAAGAATATCAAGAAGATTGTGCAGAAAATGGTAGTCACCTACAAAGATTGGCATGAAATGCTACCATTTGCCTTGCATGGGTACCGCACGTCAATCAGAACATCCACTGGGGCAACGCCGTATCAACTGGTGTATGGTATGGAAGCAGTCCTACCGGTTGAAGTTGAATTACCCTCTCTACGGGTACTGATGGATGTTAAGCTGAATGAAGCAGAATGGGTTCGGTCCCGGTTTGAACAACTGAGTTTGATCGAAGAGAAGAGATTGGATGCAATCTGTCACGGGCAGTTATATCAGAAGAGAATGAAGAAAGCCTTCGATCAGAAAGTCAGGCACCGAGAGTACCAAGTAGGAGATCTTGTGCTGAAAAGAATCCTTCCTCCTCATACAGACCACAGGGGCAAATGGACTCCAAATTATGAAGGACCATTCGTGGTAAAGAAAGTTTTCTCTGGTGGAGCACTGATGCTCAGCACCATGGATGGTGAAGACTTCCCGTCCCCTGTGAATTCAGATGCAGTTAAAAAATACTTCGCATAAATGACCCGCTGAACGTAAAAACAGAATGTAAGTCCAGGCAAAAATAGGGCATCCCGGCGAGTCAAAAACAGAATAAAAGACTCGGGCAAAAGTAAGGGAAAATAAACAAAAAAATGTACACCCGCTGAGTTGAAAAGCCGCATTGGACAGCTCAGGCAAAAATGGGTATCCCGATGGATTGAAAACCCGAAAGGGCGATCCATGCAAAATAAGGGAATAAGCGAACAACTGCATTCTGAATTCGTCTGTATTGTCAGCAACTTGGTAAGCTTCGAAAGGATCAAGCTTCTATCAGAGTCAGCCTTCTTCAGAAAGCAAGACGAGAAGAACGTCAAAAGTCATACGAGTCATAGTAGAAGAGGAAGCTCCTTAAAGCGTCGTCAACATCGCCAACACTTTGTTTTCTCAATTTGTAACAATCTTCTCATTTCAGGAGATATGTTTCTTTGACTGTATCTTGCCAATTCAGGGCACATGAATTAATAAAATCAGATTTTTCAGTCATGTTTCGTTTTGTATATTTTTATTTGCAAAGAATGTCTGATGTCTCTTAAAAATTAATTGCATAAGTACAGATGTTTCACTCTAAAATAAAAAAAAAAACAACAACACATGCTTGCAGGGAATATGCTTACTCTCGAAAGTATTTAACTCCTATGACGGAATCCAGTAAAGGATACCTCGGGACCATTTGTGCGTTTCCTTATCTTTGCAGGATTGCAGGAATCCAGAACGCAACTCGGGGCATGCAAGCTACATCCCAGCGAGCTAGCAAATCAACAAACAATCTCAGCATCCGAAATGCTCTCCCCCCAGCTGAGTTGCTTCTCGTTACTCTCCCCAGCTGAGTTACCAACAGCATTCCCCAGCCGTGGTACCAACCACTCTTCCTCAGCAGAATGCAGAAGTCAGGAAATCATCTCCCCACAGAGTTCCAGCCTCTATCTGGAAGAGCAATGCATGAAGGAGTCACAACAGAGTACGTAAGGCTTCTACGAACCCCAGTTGGGTCCTATATTACAAGGATATGTCAATCAGTGACCTATATCCCCAAGCGAGCAGATGCATCTCATCTATCAATGATCTTATCCCCAGCTGGGATGTCCACTTCAGCAGATCAGTCGAAGATCTTCACAGGAACGGGATCCGAATCCCAGATCTGTGCCTCTTTGCATAATCATAGCATTCGCATCATATTATCCCCTCGGAGCGTAGCATTCCGTCTAATACGGAGCATTACGGCAAAAAAATCAAATACATAGCATAATCATGAGTCATGTTGTGAATCGAACACTTGTGAATAATAACCGTTCATCATCACTGTACAGAAATCCCCACCAGGGTCCCCAGCAAAAGCAGTTGCCTCACAAATCACAAACACCAGCATATACTCCTTTAGACACCCGTCCGTGTCATCATTCCCCAGTAAAGTCGCCCAAGCATCCTTTACAAACAAGATCACCCGTATTACAGATACTACCTGACGCCCGTCCGTGTCACATCCCCAGCAGAAAGCCAAAGACATCATCTTTTCACTCACCTACTTATATACACTTTCTTGACACCCGTCCGTGTCACATCCCCAGCGCAGTCGCTTACGCTTTTATAACCCATATACTTGTTGATATTATTATACTTCTCCTTTTGACACTCGTCCGTGTCACTCTCCTCAGCAGATAAATACTCATCTATATATACTCACTACTCATGTTACACTTATACAGATACCCGTCCGTATCTAGTATACACCATTTATATCCCCACAGATTCAACACTAGTCCTTGTTCTTTGTTAACCAGTTGGTACTCGTCCGTACCATCATCTCAGAATATGTGTCAAGTGTTTGTTTCTACATGATACTCGTCCGTATCATAGTCTTAAGGATGCTCGTCCACATCTTTAATCCATACACTGTGTCAAACACTCTTGTCTTCTTGAATATAGATACCCGTCTGTGTCTACTATTCACCAGAAGAGTCCTTTCAGATGCAACACTCGTCCGTGTTCTTTGTTAACCCGCTGATACTCGTCCGTATCATCATCTCTGAACATGTGTCAGTTTGTTTCTACCCGATACTCGTCCGTATCGTAGTCTTAAGGATGCTCGTCCGCATCCCTAATCTATACACAACATCTAAACACTTATACCTTTTGTTTCTTGGATATAAACACTCGTCCGTGTTTACCATTCCCCAGTAGATCGCCAACAAAACAAATTTTCTTTTTTTATCTGACACTCGTCCTGTGTCATGATAAACCCGGAGAGCAGCCGTACCCTGCTAGGTGGTCGTCCTCCACCTCTTGATGGTCGTCCTCCATCATGCTCATCCGATGGCCGTCCCCATCGTTGATATTTAGCAGCCGTCCCCTGCTAGGTGGTCGTCCTCCACCTTTTGATGATCGTCCTTCATCACTTTATCCAATGGCCGTCCCCATTGTGGATTTTGGTTATCTGGCACTCGTCCTGTGTCATGAGAAACCTCGAGAGCAGCCGTCCCCTGCTAGGTGGTCGTCCCCCACCTCTTGATGGTCTCCCTCCATCATGCTCGTCCGATGGCCGTCCCCATCGTTGACCTTTTATCCGGCATTCGTCCTATGTCGCGATATTTTTGGCAGCCGTGCCCTGCCTGGTGGTCGTCCCCCACCTCTTGATGACCGTCCCTCATCTTAACCCCAACAGAGCAGCCGTCCCCTGCTAGGTGATCGTCCTTCACCTTTGATGACCATACCTCATCATCTGTTTATTTCATTTATTCTTTAACCCGATGGCCGTCCCCGTCGTGGTCCCTTTTCTTTTTAGCCCGATGGCCGTCCCCATCGTTGGTTATTTTACCTTATGAACTTGATGGCCGTCCCCGTCATGTTTTATTCGATCCCCAGAGAATTTTACAACTTTATCTTGATGGCCGTCCCCATCATAATTTTATTTTCCCAGCTAGTCGGCCATCCCCGTCTTGGCTTTACTTTTATCCCCAGCGTGTCGGCCGTCCCCGTCATTGCTTTATTTCTCACTTTTCCCAGCATGTCGGCCGTCCCCGTCATTGCTATTTACCCAGCAGTCGTCCTCTGCCCGACGGTCGTCCTCCGTCGCCTACACTTTGCAATATACTTTACTTTCTTTTACAATCTATATCCCTTTTCTTCTTCATTCTGTGAGTGCAAATTTTGGACTGTCTTTGGTATTCAACCACAAGTTATCTTGTTTGCCAGATAAGCCGTTTGCTTACATCCTGCACAGCTAACTCATGTTTGAATAGGGGCAGCTGTAAACACACCAAATTTTCCCTCACCCATTCACACCATGGCTTGTGATCATCTCATATGCATAAACTCAATCATATCATCTCACATCTCATTTTTTATTCACTGCATAGTTTCTAAGTCATCTGCACCTAGGGTTTGTGATCTGAGCTATCCAAGAGCCTCTTGAGCCATTCCAAAGGCTACCAATCACTTCAAAGGGGTCCATGTGTGTCCTTATATCATATCACATCCTCTCAAAGTCAAGATTGCCAAAGGATCACAAGAACTGAGGTTTGCATGGAAGCAGAGCCAGGCTAGACTGCACAGTTGACCTAAAATTAGGGTTTTGGTTTCAGAGGCCATAACTCCAAATTTTTTGGTCATTCTTGTTTCCATTGGTCTCCATATGGTATAGGGAGTATGCATATCAATTTTCATGAATAAATTCCATGGGGAAGTCATCTGATCAAGGGTCGACTTTCTGGACAAGTCAGTGCAAAATCAGGGCATCTGAGGCCCCCAATGACCCAACCAATGGGTGATCTTCATCATTTTGAGTGTATATGATCTTTATTTGATCATGGGAGAAGGTTGAAGTTCACAAAAATCAATAATTACAAGTTTTTGCAAATGTTGACTTTTTGGGCATGGTTGACTTTTCAAGAATATGTCATTTTAGGTCATTTTTCAAGCCTTGATTCTTGATCCAAAAAAGCTTCAAATGGAAAAACTTTGGTCATGAAAGTTGTAGAATACATCTTTCCCTTTTCAAAAAGTACAAGAACATGATCTAATTCTTCTTGGATCAAAAGTTATGGTGTGACAAAGTTGGCAAAAATCATTGATTTTCAAGACATGCCTCAAATGTGAATTTTGCAAAATCATGAACCAAGGCTTTTTGTAACCTCTAGTTGACATCAAACCATGACACAAACATTCCATGAGCCCTAAAAATCAGAATTGGACCAAAGTTTCTCATGTCCATGGTTTGTGTAACAAGACTTTTTTTCATGAAGTTCCAAAAAGTAACAACTTGCAAAACTCATGATCACACTTCACCAACTAGTTGCCTTGGCTGCTGAACCTTCCTAGCATCACACACACATCATGCTGCGCAGCCCATGCCTCTTGTACCAAGCTATAGCTCAAGCCATGCCTTCCTTACACAAAGTGGACTTTTTTGCAAAAGTAAACTTACCAATCAATAAAGGCCAGGTCACATCACCTGACCTATAGGATTATTTTATACTATCCAAATGCAGGCCATTTCATATACCAAGCCAGGCTGAAACACTCCATAGCATCACATACACAAAAACACCTCACTTGGCAAAACTCTTCGAATCTGCCTCCACAAACCTCAAACATCCAAACCATTTTCACCAATCATCTCATCATGCTCCATTGAGTAGAAACCAACAAGATTCAAGACTGATTTGAGCAAGAACACCTCATTACCATTTTTCACCTCAGCCTGCATTTTTCTTCGAATCACCTTCCACAGCCATCAAACATCCAAACTTCTTTCACCAACAGATCAAGCACATCAAAAGGAGTCAAAACCACCCTTCATATTGACCTGAAGCTGCCTATACACAGAGCTCATTTTCTGCTATATCAGATTGGAACCTCTCAAAATAATTTGCTTAAGCTCATTCCAAGCCTGCCATTAGCATCAGGAGGATCAATGGAGTAAGTTGGCACCAAGAAGCAGTCCAGAAAGCCCAGAAATTGAAGTTTCTAGCTCAGGTATGAACATGAACACTTTCTTCCAAAGCTTGCATTTTAAGTTATAATATGATTGCTTATGTCTTGCTGATCATGGGGGTGCCTTTAGAATCAAAAATAGATGAGAAATGAGTTTGTATGATCCCCCTGAAATTTTGCCCGTGGATTTTGTTTCTTTCGATTCACTTGATTCATGGTGTTTAAATGATGTTTGAGCATAGATTCGTGTCCTAGGATGTTAGAGGATCACTTAGGTGTGTTTAATTTGTGGAATAGATGCCTGAATCATGTTTTAGGGTTTGGATACCACCGGAGAAGATGACCGGAGCTCCCCTCCGGTCACCTGAAAGTGATTTGCCCTAATCTCAGGTCATTAAGTGTGTTTGAATATTGGACGTTGGATTGAGCTGACCTGTTGACTTGCCGCGCGAATAGAAGGCCCAGATGCATTCAATTAGCCCTAATCTTTTTATTTAGTTTAATTAAACTCAATTAAATTAATTAAATCAGAGCCAACCAGGACCCTTGGATAGCGCGCGTGGTCAATGACTTTCACCCCAGTTCAAATCTCATCCATCAGATCTGAATACTTTCCTTTTATTTTAATTTATTTTCATTTCTTTTTCATTTAACTTGCATATTTAATTTAAAATAGTAAAAAATGTCTAAAAATTATGGAACTTTTACTCATGAGTTTTAATAATTTTTATGACACAAAAATATTTTTGTTTTTATTTTTATCATTAAAAAAGTATTTTTAAATATTTAAAGGATTATTTTTAATTGATTAATGGAAATTAATTTATTAAAAATACTTTTAGGTATTTAAAAATCACCAAAAAATTCATGAAATGTTCTAAGACATTTAGAAACATTGTCCAACCTTCAAACCAAATTTCTTTTTTGATCTTGATGCATTTTGAGGATTTTTCATTGAATTAAAATCATTTTTGTGCATTATTTTGATCCTAAGTTCAAAAAATCATTTCTGCCTATTCATGAAGAGTTGGACATTGATTCTTCTTGCATTGCATTGTGTTTAGCATGTAGTTTTTGAGATAAAATGGCCTTGATTTGATCTTTCAATTTCAATTTGTTTGGCATTTCTTTTGTTTAGGAACCCTAAAAACCCTAATAACTTGTAAAATTCATATCTTGAGTTAGGTTAAGAGTTGAGACCTCCCCTTTGGACATTGGTTTAGTATAGGGTTAGGGGTCCTTTGAGTGGCATTTTCCATTTTTTTATCTTAGGGTTTGCTTCTGTTTTTGGTTTTTGTTTGATGTTTGGTTCATAAACACTAATTTGGGCTTTCATTTGCATCCCTCTTGCATTCTCTTGCATAACATGACTTGCCATGACATTTCAAGCATCCATTTGATTCATTTGACATCATAAGACATATTGCAAGCATGTTTGATCATTGCATCATGAATTTGCCATGTTGTATGCCATGTGCACTTCATAACTTTTCATGTATGTCCATGCTTCCTAACTTGCTTCATTTGCATCCATGAACTTGCATGATCATATCCATGTGTTTCCTCATGTTTGTAGCATCTCATAGCATCATTATCATCATCAACATGCTTCTGGTTTTGTTTTGCATCATACCATTTCACTCCATTTTGCATTGCATTGCATTTCCTTTCTAACTTTTCAGGTGGTAAGTGAATTTGAGAGGTGAATTTGCCTTCACTTCTCATAACTTTTCTTTTCATCTTTCTTGCATCCATTGCTGCATTTCTATATGTGTTTGAGATTGAGCTTGCTCATTCTTGTTCCTCCCACTTTCTTTCTTCAAGTGACTTGACTTCTTGAATGAAGCAAGTCACTTTGCTTCTCTTGATCCTTTCATCTGCTTCCTGGTGGTTCCATTGAAGACTTCTCTTGAAAACCTCACAAACCTTAGGAACAACCAAGCATGATAATGATTAGGGCTTTGATTAGTCTCCCCTCTTAGTTTTACCTTTGTGTCTCTTTGTGTCTTCTCTTCTCATCTCATAATCATGGACCAAACCCTAAAGGCTTTAAGGCTTTGTGATTAAGCTTATGCCTGCATCCTTCTATTAGGATGGAGTGTATAACTTTAATCCTAAGTGTTAAACCCTTAATGTGTTTAAATCTCTTAATCAATTCACTTAATAAATCATCAAGACATCAAGCTTGTAACTTGGGCCTTGCATTAGGGTTCTAATTCTTCCTTAATTGGTTAAGAAGGACTAACCCTAGTGTTAATGGACAAGTCCCCCTCAAGTTGTCTTACAAACCCTAAAATTCATTTCATCATCATACCATTAAGTAAAATCCACTTAATCAAAGGCTTGTTGTGTCATGAGTTTAATCCCTAATCATGGATTAAGTTGAGGAGCATTCCTCAGCTTAAACATTCTCATCTATTATCCTTCTATTAGGATGGTGTAATGAGTCTGTTTAATCCTTGATTATGGCTTAACCTCATTACTTAACACTAAACAAAAACACCAAAAGACATCTAAATAATCACAAGTAGGTTAATGATCTTAATCCTACACCAAAGGTGATTAAGTGCGAGAATCTGACTTCACACTTAAGGTAATCTCATTACCCCTAATCAGAGGGAAGATGTGATGAGTTTACTAAATCCATTGGTTTAGGCTTAAGCTCATTAACTTATGGCAAACTTTCAAAAGCAATAAAAGACTGAAAACTCAAAAACAAACAAATAATCGTCTCCTTCGGGATTCTTTTCTCATCTCATTCACTCACAAACGAGAACTTGCTTCTTCCGCCTAATGCAAGACAGTTTGCACCTGAGCCAGACAGGTCATACACTTGAGCATTGCCAAGCAAGCAGTTCACAAGTCAATTCATCTTTCAGTCTCTTTGGGTCGAACTACGGTGTTCTGACTTCCTCATTGCACGAGAGGATACGTAGGCATAACTTAATGGTTATCGAACAAAAGTCTCTGTATATTCCCCCTCTTTCCAGCTTCATTCTTTTAGCCTCATTATCTTGAGCATATTCTCATTCCTGCACTGACACTTTCATATTTCACTTCACTTTTCCCTTGCACTGACACCTGTACATCCTTTTCCAGCTATTTTACACACAAATTGCACTGGCACTACCCCTTTAAAACACAAATCTTTTAAGCGTGGATCCCGTCGAGTACGACGGACAATCTAGGTGCTAATACCTTCCCAGGTTGTAACCAACCCCCTTTCTCAGTCTCTCTGGTTCGCAACCGTCTTATCCATCTTCTTCTAGGTCTATGCAGCATTGCCTTTCCTCCGGGATAAAAATGCCTAGCTGGCGACTCTATTCATCTCCAGTGAGTTCACGGCTGTGTGTTCTCATTGTCCCTCTCGCCGACCGTTCGCGTCTGTACCTTTATCTGGGCCTTTCCCATTTATCGGGAGCGACATTTTGCTACTTCTCCATTGCTGGGAAAAGTCGTTTCTGGGTTGAAAGGGATTCCACCCCTGACAGGTACTCCAATCAATAAGGAAAACTCTTCCAGTAGAGGCCCTAACTGAAAGTCTGGGAAGGTGAAGCATCTCAAAGGTGGGTCATAGAATTGCAAGCATGTGTGGATCATGCTCCTCTGAGAAGGGTCCAGGTCCATGACCATATCCAGGATACCCCCATAATGCTCTCTAAACAAAGGGATGTGGTCAGGTGTGATAAGTGACTGGACCTGCCTGATGCCAGTCAGCACAGGCTCAAAGAAATGGTAGGATATGTTGCTCTTCCTGGGAGTAGTCATGAATGCTGCTGAAGATGATGGAGGTAGGTGCTGATGAAGATCAAGACTGATGCTGGAGATGAACCACTGACAGGCTGATACTGGTGATGATGAGAATAGCTGAATCAGGTAACTGATGAAGCAGAGGTCTATGCAGAAGAAGGGGTCAAAACCAAACCAGATATGATGTGGATACCCTGAAAAACAAATAAGCAAATGTCAAATGATGCAATGATGATGTATGCAAATGATATGCAAGGGTTTGTGATCAAGCTGGATCTGATTATCTGTCTTGATATAAGCCCATATATGTTCAAAGAAGGTCCAGATGAAGGTTCAGAAATCCAGTAACCAAGGTGGGGGACTCAAATAAAGAGTCACATGTCCAGGTTTTAATCACAAGAACTGTCCAAAATGAGGTACTCTTAAACAAAACAAGTAACAGGGTATGTGTGGCCAATGGTACCTGCAAACCTGTAAACATCCCAACCCCCTCACAGGTAATGTTCTAAAACAAAGATCCTCAGACTTGGATCAGTTATGAGAAGTGTAAACACTTCTAACCCGGAGGTACAGTGTTTACAATAACCATAAAAGATCCTCCTCTAATTCACCTCAGTTTCTAAAGGTAATAATAAAGGTCATCCAGACTTAGCAGGCTTCCCAGATAGACCTAGCACTACAGGAAATCTGTAGCACAGAGTTCTCAAGAAGAAACCCACATCTGAACCGTTTTTCATATTCCCGCACCAGACCGAAATGGAATGGGAAAGAACATGAACCACTCTAGCCTAGGTGTCACTCAGGTCCAAGGTATAGGACCTTTAAACTCTCAATGAAACCCCACCCACCAAAACAGAAACCAGATCCAACAATGATAATGACAGTATGAAATATGAAAAGCTGTAAAGGAAAGCAATAAATAAAGCTGTACATAAAGCAGTAAATAAAGCAAAATAAATGAACACACTTAGCACATAACACCCCAGTAAACACAAATCAAACAAGCGCTAGGAGGAACCCACAAAAAGAACCAGAAGCCCTGGTTACAGTATAAGGGTCCCCAGCAGAGTCGCCAAGCTGTCACCTGATGACACACGACCAAGAGGGGTACAAACACGAACGGTCGGCGAAAGAGAAGAAATGAATAGAGTCGCCAGCTAGGCATTTTTATCCCGAAGGAAAGGTAATGCTGCATAAACCTAAGAAAAGATGGATAAGACGGTTGCGAACCAGAGAGACTGAGAAAGGGGGTTGGTTACAACCTGGGAAGGTATTAGCACCCAGATTGTCCGCCGTACTCGACGGGATCCACGGTTAAAAGATTTGTGTTTAAAAGGGGTAGTGTCAGTGCAATCTGTGTATCAAAGCTGGAAAGAATGTAAGTGTCAGTGTAAAGGAATGTGAAGTGGAATATGAGAAGTGACAGTGAAAGAAAAGAATGAAGCTCAAGACTATGAGGCTTTTAAGAATAATGCTGGAAGGAGGGGGAATATACAGAGACTTTTGTTCGATAACTGTTAAGTTATGCCTACGTATCCTCTCGTGCAATGAGGAAGTCAGAACACCGTAGTTCGACTCAAAGAGACTGAAAGATGAATTGACTTGTGAACTGCTTACTTGTCTATGCTCAAGTGTATGACCTGTCTAGCTCAGGTGCAAACTGTCTTGCATTAGACGGAAGAAGTGAGTTCTCGTTTGTGAGTGAATGAGATGAGAAAAGAATCCCGAAGGAGACGATTATTGTTTGTTTTTGGTATTTTCAATCTTTTATTGATTATGGATTTGTCATAAGTTAATGAGCTTAAGCCTAAATCAAGGGTTAGTTAACTCATCACATCCTCCCTCTGATTAGGGGTAATGAGAATACCTTAAGTATGAAGTAAGCACCTCACACTTAATCACCATGATGTAGGATTAAGATCATTAACCTATTTGTATTTATTTTGATGTTTTTGTTGTTTTTGTTTAGTGTTAAGTAATGAGTTTAAGCCATAATCAAAGATTTAATGGACTCTTTACACCATCCTAATAGAAGGATAATAGATGAGAACATTTAAGCCGAGGAAGGCTCCTCAACTTAATCCATGATTAGGGATTAAACTCATGACAAAACAAAGCCTTTATTAGAATGGATTTAGTTAATGGTAAGATTAAGAAGTGAATTTTATGATTTGTAAGACAACTTGAGGGGGACTTGTCCATTAACACTAGGGTTAGTCCTTCTTAACCAATTAAGGAAGAATTAGAACCCTAATGCAAGGCCCAAGTTACAAGCTTAATGTCTTAGTGATTATTAAGTGAATTAATTAAAGGATTTAAACACATTAATGGTTTAACACTTAGGATTAAAGTTATACACTCCATCCTAATAGAAGGATGCATGTATAAGCTTAAACACAAAGCCTTAAAACCTTTAAGGTTTAGTCCCTGATTAAGGGGTGAGAAGAGAAGACACAAAGATGACACAAAGGTAAAAGCTAAATGGGGGACTACTCAAACCCTAATTATGATCATGCTTGGTTGTCCCTAGGGTTTGTGAGGCTTAAGAGAGAAAGAATCTTCAAAGAGCCACCAAGGAGAGAAGCAGATGAAAGGAGAAAGAAGCAGAGAGAAGCAAGACAACTTGCTTCACTTAAGAAGACAAGTTGCTTGAAGGAAGAAAGTGGGGGAGAGCATGAATGAGAAAGCTAATTCTAATACAAAGATGAAATGCAACAATGATGCATAAGAGAGATGAAGAGAGATTGTGAGAAGTGAAGGCAAATTCACTTCTCAAAACAACTTACCACCTGAAAAGTTAGCAAAAGAAATGCAATGCAATGAAAATGAAATGAATGCAAAGATGTAAACCAAAATCAGAAGCACAATCATGATGTTAATGATGTTAAGAGTTGATGCAAACACATGTCAAAGGTTGTGGATGATCATACAAGGATGAGGATGCAAATGAAGGCAAGAATTAGGGTTTATGAACAACATGCAACACAAAAATTCAAAACCAGAAGCAAATGACATAATAAAAAATTGAAAATAGGATCAAAAGAGGCTTAACCCTACACAAGTTCACTGCCCAAAGGAGGAGACCTAAATCTAAACCTAATGGAAGTTATGATTTTTCTAAGTCAACTAGGGTTTCAAAGCACCTCAAAAGGAAAAATGCACATTAAATTGAAAATGAAAGATAAATTCAAACCAATTTTACCCTAAAAACTACATGATATGAAGGATGCAATGCAAGAAGAACCATCATCAAACTCCTCATGGTTAGGCATAATGGATTTTTTCAAGTTAGGATCAAAATATTTCCTTTAAACAACTTTAATTCCAATGAAAATTATCAAAATAGGTCAAGAACCAAAAAGAAATTTGTTTTGAGATTTTGATAATGTTTCTAAATGTTTTGAAATGCAATGTGAATTTCTTGGTGATTTTTAAGTACCTAAATGGATTTTTAATTAATTAATTTCCATTAACTAATTAAAAATAAACATTTAAATGATTTAAAAATAATTTTTAATGCAAAAAATAATAATAAAAATATTTTTGGGTTCTGAAAATTAATAAAAGGTTTGACAAAAAATTTCAGAATTTTTTAATATATTTTGCTATTTTTTAAAATTCGTAGAAATAAAATACAAAACAAATAAAAGAAAAATGAATTTAAAAGAAAAATGAGAAAGTCAAATGATCTGAAGGCCCAGATTCAAACTCAAGGGGGCGGGAATTGACTTAGCGCGCAAATGGACGGCTGGAATTCAAACTCACTTAATTATGTCATTAGCCCTAATCCTGAGCCCTAATGACTTTCAGATGACCGGAACAGTGTTCCGGTCATCTTCTCCGGCCAACCAAAAATCAAACTCACTCCCTATGCTGTTTCAAGTGCTCTAACTCTCCAGATTTCATCCTCTACCCACCCTAAACATGAATCAATCACAAAATCATATTCACAATGCATCCACAACAAGATTCGAGCAAAATCAAGAGAACTGCAAATATTTCAGAACATGCATACACACTCATTTCTCAACCATTTTCAGTGATTCAAAGCTTAACATGATCAGTGAAACCAACTCTATCATCCTATAACAAGAAATTACATTTCTGGGAAAAATGTTCTTGATGATACCTGAACTGGAGCTTTGAACTTTGGAGCTTTCTAGCCAGTTTCTTGCTTCCAATCACCTCTACTGACTTCCCTCAAGAGTTTGCAAAGCTTTTTTGGAGTTTTTTATGGCTGGTTTGGAAGATTGATTCAGTTCAGTTCAAGAGGGGGAAAAATCGTAATTGGTGTATGATGGCTTTTAAGGCAAAGTAAAGGGTGGTTTGTGATCAGTGATGCATTATAAGATGAATGATGGAAGAAGTTTTAAGTTTGAGTTGCTGGGTTGAGAGATTCGATAGAAAATGCAAAGGGAGGGATTTTTGTGTATGTTGACTTGTGGGAGAGCTCAGGCTTGCCTCTTGTGTGTTTTGAGTCTCATTTTGTCCACTTATCAAACTGTGATAGGGCAGAGAGTTGGTGGTGGCACAGTGTGATTGACATGGCCCCTTTTGCAAAAAGTCAAGTCTAGGTGTCCTTTGAGATATGGGCTGTTTTAGGGCCAGAGCAAAGGCATGTCTGCTGCAGCTTGATTCAAGGATGACCATGGAAATGAGATTGAGGCAAATCAGCAAGTGGATCAAAGCTTATGAGTGGTTTTGCAAATTTGTGAACTTTTGGCCCTTTTGAAGTTTCTTAATGCACAAGTCATGAAACTTGAGAATTCTTTGGTGCATTCTGAATTTTAGGTCATGACTTATGTTTGTGTAATGCTTAGAAGTTGATTTGAAGTCACAATTACCCTTGGCATGAAGTTTTGCAACTTTCCTCTTTGGTGCAAAAAATGAAGAATAAGTGATTTTCCCCAACTTTGACAAGCCATAACTTTTGATCCAAAATGAATTAGAATGAGTTCTTGTACTTTTTGAAAATGGGAGGATCCATTCTACAACTTTAATGACCAAAGTTCTTTCATTTGAAGCATTTTTGAATCAAAAAGAGGAGGTTGAAAAACTTTCCCAAAATGGCATGTTTTCATTATAAGTCACTTTCCCAAAAAGGCAACTTTGCAAATGGCTTGAAATTCTTCAATTTTGTGAACTTCTAACATCTTCTATGATCAAATAAAGATCATACATAATCAAAATGATGGAGAATCCTCTTTGGTTGTGTCACTGGGGGCCTCAGATGCCCTGATTTTGCACTGACTTGCTCAAGAAGTCACCTCCTGATCAGATGCCTTCCCCATTGAATTTCTTCATGAAAATTGATAAGCATGATCCTCATAACATATAGAGACCAATAGAAACAAGAATGACAAAAAAATTTGGAGTTATGTCCTCTTAAACCAAAACCCTAATTCTAGGTCATCTGTGCAGTTAAACCTGGCTCTGCTTCCACGCCTTTCTCAGTTCTTGTGATTCTTTGACTTTATTGACCTTGTGAGGATATAATATGATGCTTTAACACATATGGACCCCTTTGAAGTGATTGATGACCTTTGGAGTGGCTCAAATAGCTCAGGGATGGCTTAGATCACAAACCCTAGATGCGGATGACTTTGAAACAATGCAGTGAAGCAAAAGATGCAATATGAGATGCTATGGTTGAACTTATGCAAATGAAAAGGTCACAAGCCATGGTGAAATGGGTGAGGGAAAATTTGGGGTGTTTACAGGTAGTAGGAATGCCATCATCAAACGACGATTGTCAAAAGATCCTCGGATCTAAAACGAAGCCATCCTCGAATGGAAACGCAATGGTATACCGGCCGCAGTCGATAACCAGAAACACAAAGACTGACCTCCGACAAACTTTGCAAAAGAGACAAACTGACCTCAATAAATAAGCTCAAAATGGTCTATCATCCTCGAATGATAGTCACAACAACAATACCAACCTCAGAAGGACTTGAAGAAAAGAATTCCATCCTCGAATGACAATTCTCAAAAGATCCTCGGATCTTAAACGAAACTATCCTCGAATGGAGACGCAATGGTATACCGGCCTCAGTCGATAACCAGAAACACAAAGACTGACCTCAGACAAACTTTGCAAAAGAGACAAACTGACCTCAATCAATAAGCTAAAAATGGTCTATCACCCTCGAGTGATAGCCACAACAATAAGACCAACCTCGGAAGGACTTGAAGAAAAGAATGCCATCCTCGAATGACAACTCTCAAAAGATCCTCGGATCTAACATGAAACCATCCTCGAATAGAACCGCAATGGTATATCGGCCTCAGTCGATAACAAGAAACACAAAGACTGACCTCAGACAGACTTTGCAAAAGAGACAAACTGACCTCAATCAATAAGCTCAAAATGGTCTATCACCCTAGAGTGATAGACACAACAACACGAACAACCTCAAAAGGACTTGAAGAAAAGAATTCCATCCTCGAATGACAACTCTCAAAAAGATCCTCAGATCTAAAACAAAACCATCCTCGAATGGAGACACAATTGTATACCGGCCTCAGTCGATAACCAGAAACACAACAAAGACTGACCTCAGACAGACTTTGCAAAAGAGACCAACTGACCACAATCAATAAACTCCTAATGGTCAATCATCCTCGAATGATAACCACAACAAACAAGAGCAACCTCAGAAGGACTTGAAGAAAAGAATTCCATCCTCTAATGACAACTCTCAAAAGATCCTCGGATCTAAAACGAAACCATCCTCGAATGGAGATGCAATGGTATACCGGCCTCAGTCGATAACCAGAAACAACAAAGACTGACCTCAGACA
Organism: Lathyrus aphaca; assembly: GCA_963966055.1. Taxonomy (NCBI): domain Eukaryota; kingdom Viridiplantae; phylum Streptophyta; class Magnoliopsida; order Fabales; family Fabaceae; genus Lathyrus; species Lathyrus aphaca. Next base: position 201,462,346 of record OZ014523.1, on the reverse strand, counting down.
GACTTTGCAAAAGAGACAAACTTACCTCAATCAATAAGCTCAAAATGGTCTATCATCCTCGAATGATAGCCACAACAAACAAGACCAACCTCATAAGGACTTGAAGAAAAGAATGTCATCATCGAATGACAACTCTCATAAGATCCTCGGATCTAAAACGAAACCATCCTCGAATGGAGACGCAATGGTATATCGGCCTCAGTCTATAACCAAAAACACAAAGACTGACCTCAGACAAACTTTGTAAAAGAGACAAACTGACCTCAATCAATAAGCTCAAAATGGTCTATCACCCTCGAGTGATAGCCACAACAACAAGACCAACCTCAGAAGGACTTGAAGAAAAGAATTCCATCCTCGAATGACAACTCTCAAAAGATCCTCGGATCTAAAACGAAACCATCCTCGAATGGAGACACAATGGTATACCGGCCTCAGTCGATAACCAGAAACAACAAAGACTGACCTCAGACAGACTTTGTAAAAGAGAAAAAACTGAACTCAATCAATAAGCTCAAAATGGTCTATCATCCTCGAATGATAGCCACAACAAACAAGACCAACCTCAAAAGGACTTGAAGAAAAGAATGTCATCCTCGAATGATAACTCTCAAAAGATCCTCGGATCTAAAACGAAACCATCCTCGAATGGAGACACAATGGTATATCAGCCTCAGTCGATAACCAAAAACACAAAGACTGACCTTAGACAGACTTTGTAAAAGAGACAAACTGACCTCAATCAATAAGCTCAAAATTCTCTATCACCCTCGAGTGATAGCCACAACAACAAGACCAACCTCAGAAGGAATTGAAGAAAAGAATGCCATCCTCGAATGACAACTCTCAAAAGATCCTCGGATCTAAAACGAAACAATCCTCGAATGGAGACGCAATGGTATACCGGCCTCAGTCGATTACCAAAAACACAATGGAAATAGGACAAGATGGAACGGGATCGTTGTACATAAACGAGAGCCCAGGCAAACAGGTCAGTTGTACAAAACGGGAAACTGCGACGCGACTGTTGTACCAAACAAGACGCTGAATAAGTGACGAACATTGACTTGAAAAGACAAGGATGTCTGAAAAATGATGTTGGTATCCTCTGTGCTGAGTACTTCAGGTTGAGAAGATGTTATATATACCTCAAAACTGTCCCATGCTGGCATGCATATGTTTGAATTTATGGCGTAATGCTCCATGATGATGGAAATGCTACGCTTTAGAGGATGAAAATGTAATGGTGATTAGTAAATGAAAATGCAAATGCAAAGGGATCTCCTGATGAGGAGATTGCAAGTATCCCAAATGGCTTGACTGGGGAGAACTTATGATCACTACATTGATCTGGTCCATCCTAGTGAGGAAGAAACAACTCTACGGGGAAGGTTGTCAATGATTCACCAGCTCTGAACGACCGCCATTGCCAAAAAAAATTGGACTTTGAGATTGGAGTGCTAAGACCCTGCTGGAGATGGACTCTTCTTGCGCTCTGGTGGGGAAATGGAGATCTACTGACTTGGCTGGGAACCAGAGGTACGACCCTGCTGAGGAAGCAAACTGTTGGGGATGAAAGACACTCCTTGTACTACTGGGGATTGCCCCTATGTGCAGGGAAACTTCTTCTTGGGGATGACACCCACATTCGGCTACCTTGCTGGGAGATTTCTACTCCTACTTTACCGGGGATGATTGGAGACACCTGCTCTTGGTCAAGCATAAAGAAATGTTCCTCCTGGGAATATATTTTTAGCTCTGTTAGCAACACATGTACCTGTACCTGCATAAACATAATCAATAGTGCCTGCAATATGGAGAGTTAGTTTGGGACCTGCCAGCCCTAGGCTCGTAGCATGAATCATTATCTGGGTATCTCGACACCCTTTCAGAGTTGTATTAAATGTTTCTATTCTCCTGCACGATTTAGAAAGCATTCAAATGTTCACAACACAATATAAATCACGATTTGCTGGACGTTTTCGCAATCAATCAATGCTAGATGAAAAAACAAAAACAAGATGCAAATAGTCACAAGTTGACTGAATTTGTTTTTTTATTGATTCGGAAAAATGGCCATGAATAGGCAATACAAAGGAAGCAGTTCCCTAGAAAGAGGAAACAACCAAAAAGGAAAACAAACTATCCTATTGGCAATGTGAGAAGTGGATCTCATCAAGTTTCAACCCGGTTATGTCTTGTATGTCTTCAAGACGCTCCGCTCGCTCTGCCCCTTGAGAAAAGTAATTGAACTGATCTTCAACCCTTAGGATAGCCTCAATTGTAGATAGGTTATGGATCTCGCAGATCGCAGTCGTTTGTGTTAATTCCTCTTTTGTGTGGATCGCCTTTTCAGGTTTTAAATCCACCGGGATACCCTTTTTTGCTTGAGTTGTCCGATGTGGCTTTTCAACTCAGCGGGTGTACATTTTTTTCAAGATTTCCAAACTTTTGCCCGAGCCTTTTATTCTGTTTTTGGCTCGCCGGGATTCCCATTTTTGCCTGGATCTTTATTCTGTTTTTATCCAGCGGGTCCTTTTTACACGAAGTATTTTCTTACTACGTCTGCGTTGACAGGAGATTGGAAGTCTTCTCCGTCCATGGTTGTCAACATCAAGGCTCCACTTGAGAAAACCTTTTTAACCACGAACGGTCCTTCATAATTGGGTGTCCACTTGCCCCTATGAACGTTAAGAGGAGTAAGAATCCTTTTCAGCACTAAGTCACCTGGTATGTACCTCTGTGGTCGTACCTTCTTGTCAAAAGCCTGCTTCATCCGCTGTTGATACAACTAACCATGGCATATAACTGCTAGACATTTCTCTTCAACGAGGTTCAAATGATTATATCTGGATCGGAGCCACTCAGCTTCGTCTAGCTTAATGCCCATCATTAACCTCAACAAGGGGATTTCCACTTCAATTGGTAGGACTGCCTCCATACCATACACCAGTGAGAACGGGGTTGCCCCGGTTGAAGTACGTACTGACGTTCTGAACCCATGCAACACAAATGATAGCATCTTATGCCAGTCTTTGTATGTCATAACCATCTTCTACACAATCTTCTTGATGTTCTTATTGGCCGCCTCGACGGCGCCATTCATCTTCGGGCGATATGGAGAAGAGTTGTGATGCTCGGTTTTGAAATCTCGATACAAGTCAGCCATCATCTTGTTATTGAGATTAGAACCATTATCAGTAATGATCCTTTCAGGAATTCCGTACCGGCAAATGATGTCTCTTTTAATAAATCGGGCTACCAATTGTTTAGTGACATTGGTGTAAGACGCCGCTTCGACCCACTTCGTGAAATAATTTATAGCAACCAGGATGAAGCAATGACCATTAGAAGGTGTCGGCTCGATCTTGCCAATCATATCAATGCCCCACATAGAGAACGGCCATGGTGAAGACATGACACTCAACGGATTCGGAGGCACATGGACCTTATCAGCGTAAATTTGACACTTGTGGCATTTACGGGAGTATTTACAGCAATCGGATTCCATGGTGATCCAATAATATCCCGATCTCAACAATTTCTTGGCCATAGCATGTCCTCTAGCATGGGTACCAAAAGAGCCTTCGTGAACCTCCTGCATCAATAGGTCTGCTTCGTATCTATCCACGCATCTGAGCAGAACCATGTCGAAGTTTTGCTTGTACAGCACGCCATCTTGATTCAAGAAGAAACCTCCTGCCAGTCTTCTAAGGGTCTTCTTATCCTTGCTGGATGCCCCAACCGGGTATTCTTGAGCTTTCAGGAATTGCTTGATGTCATGATACCAAGGCTTGTTATCTTCACCACTGTCAACTGAAAGACATAAGCAGGTCTTTCAAGACTGGAGACCATAATTCGAGGCACGAAATTCTCTTGACAAACTTTAATCAGGGACGACAAAGTTGCTAGAGCATCGGCGAATTGGTTTTCATCCCGAGGAATATAATTCAGCTTGACTTTGGTGAAGAAAGTTAACAGCCTCCTGACATAATCTCTGTAAGGAATCAAATGAGGTTGATGAACCAGCCATTTGCCATTGACTTGATTCACCACCAAAGTAGAATCCCCGAAGATCTCGAGGTTTTTGACTCGCAAGTCGATTGCCTCTTCAATCCCCATGATACAAGCTTCATAATCTGCCTCATTGTTAGTGCATTCGAAAGTTAACCGAGCAGCTAAAGGTGTATGGACCCCTTCTGGCGAGATGATAACAGCACCTACTCCACTTCCATTCATGTTAACAGCTCCGCCAAACATCAACTTCCATTTGGATTCAGGGTCTGGCCCCTCCTCCGGAAGTGGTTCTTCGTAGTCTTTCGACTTGAGGAACATGATGTCCTCATCTGGAAACTCGAACCTCATGGGTTGATAATCATCGATTGGCTGCTGAGCCAAGTACTCTGACAATACACTTCCTTTGATCGCCTTTTGAAAAGTGTAATGTATATCATATTCTATTGATATCATCTGCCACCGGGCTACTCTTCCTGTTAGCGCTGGCTTTTCAAAAATGTATTTCACAAGATCCATTTTGGAGATTAAGAGAGTAGTGTGAGTCAGCATGTACTGTCTCAGTCGGCGAGCAGCCCATGCCAAAGTGCAGTAAGTTTTCTCGAGTAGTGAGTAGCGCGTCTCACAATCGGTAAACTTTTTGCTAAGGTAATAAATGGCGTGCTCTTTTCGACCAGACTCTATAAAAACCCCAAATTTGCCCTCACCATGTTCACACCATGGCTTGTGATCTTTCATCTTTGCATTAGTTTAAACATACCATCTCATATTACATTTTTGTTTCACTGCATTAGTTCAAGTTCATCTGCATATAGGGTTTGTGATCTGAGCAATCCAAGATTCATATGAACTACTCCAAAGGCCTCCAATCACTCCAAGAGGGTCCATGTATGTTCAATCATAATTTTATATCCCTCAAAGATCAAAGAAGTCAAAGAATCACAAGAACTTGCAAAGCATGGAAGCTGAGCTAGGGTTCACTGCACAAATGACCTGAAATTAGGGTTTTGGTTTCAGAGGCCATAACTCCAAATTTTTTGGTCATTCTTGTTTCTAAGAGTCTCAATATGTTATAAGGATCATGTGTACTAAGTTTGATGAAGAAATTAATTATGGAAGTCATCTGTTCACTAGGTAACTTCTTGAGCAAGTCAGAGCAAAATCAGGGCATCTGAGGCCCCCATCAATTGAACCAAAGTGGATTTTTCATCAAATTGAAGTTATATGATCTTTATTTGATCATTGAAGTGTTTGGAAGTTCACAAAATTGAAGAAAAGTGAGCAAAACCAAAAGTTTCCAAAAATGGAAATGACTTGTAATGTAAACTTTCCATTTTGGGAAAGTTTTTCAACCTCCTCTTTCTCAACCAAAAATGCTTCAAATGAAAAATTGTTGGTCATGAAAGTTGTAGATTGGATCATTACCTTTTCAAAAAGTACAAGAACAAGTCCTAATTCATTTTGTGTAACACCCCAAATTTTCCCTCTTCATTTTAAGCATCATATCACATCATATTCATCATGAACATATCATAGTCTTGGCATCCTAGCATGGATAGATGAGGCATAACATTTTTCATGACCTAGCATTAGGCATATGATCATCTGTGGAGGCTTTTGAAGCATCACAAGCGATGACAAGGGGCCCAATGGATTTTTACAAGTCCTATGAGGGGTCTTTGTTGCATTTACAAGTTCAAGTTCATTTACAAAAGCTCAGAAAGTTGGAAGATCATCAGGGAATCCAGGCTAGGGCAAAGCTCCTACACAATGGTCCCAAATTAGGGTTTGCGTTTCAAGCATGAAAACCTCAAGACTTTGGCCATTTCATTTGTGCAAAGTCTTTTACATGTTAAGAGGATCCTAGGGATGAAATTTGGTGAGAAAATTCTTTGTGGAAGTCAAGCAGTTCTTAAGTTGCTTGTAAATGAAGAAACTGGTCAACTGTGCCTTAGAAAAGTTAACTGTGAGATTTCAAGGGTTCCAAGCCCATTTTTTTAGCCAAGGGTTGTTCTTATAATGTTAAAAGAGGTTTGGCAAGTTCAAAGATCAAGAATCATGAGGTTTTGAGGTGTTTTGCAAAATTGGTGTGAAGTTGGTTATGGAAAATGCCATTTTTAGCAAGTTTTTGCCCTAAAATTCAAGTGAGCATAACTTGATGAAAAATTCTTCAAATGGACCAAAGTCAAACATGAAAGTTAGAGATTAAAGCCCCCCATTTAAAAAAGTACAAGTACTTTTTCATAGCCTTCATGGTTAAGAAGTTAGAGCCTTCGAAAATTTGTGCAAAACTAGGGTAAAACTTGATTTTTCACTTGTGCACCAAAGCAAAAAGTCTTGAATCTAATTTTTGGTTGTTAGTACATACCAAATGAGGTTCCAATATTACAATGCAATTAAAATATGTCATTTTTCTCCATGAATTACATCCAATTCGTGCATGATGAGAATTTTATTCCATAAGTGTAATTTTTGCATGAACATGAGAAGTGTGTGACACTTGCATCCAATGGCCAGGATCTTTTTGGTTTGAAATCAAGGGTCAGATTTTGAGTGCACATGGGCAATAAGCAAGGCAATGCATGAGTTTTTCATGCTCTCACAACAAATTTGCAAATTTTGCAAAATCTCTCACACTCTCTCTTTTCACGTGCAAAGGGCCTCATTCTTTCAGCATTTCCTCATGACCTCACATAAAAGCAAATTAGGGTTTTAGAAGGATCCAGATCTCACTCATTTCACAGCTCTCAAGTTTTGGCTCACTTTGCATTTAAATTTGAATCTTTCTCCACACTTGCTCTTTTCACAAACCAACCACAGATCCTTCATCCTTGAGAGCTCAGGATCACAAATCCATCCATTACTCAAGCTATTCCTCAAGATCCAACACCTTGCCATTTCAGGGCAGCTAACTTCAAACTCTTGGATCCAGCAAGTTTCAAGGCTCTAGTTGCATTTATTTTGCAACTAGAGTGCATTTGGAGTGGATTGGCAGCATTTTCTTGGCTTATCACAAGCTATTTCAAGATCTGCAAGTTCAGGTGAGTTCAAAATTCTTAGTTCTAGAAATGAAAATGGATGTGTGCTTTGTGATCTTCTGTTTGTGCTGATCATTCTGCTTATTTTAGATTCGAATTTGGTGCATTATTGAGCTTGGTATGATGATTTGAATTTTCATGATGGAAACTGTTTTCCTTCGATATGGAAATCCTTTGATCTTTTGAGAATTTCATTGCCATATTTGAACTTAGGATAGCTTAATTATCTAATCTGGAGCTTTTGGTTCATTTTTATTGTTGTTTGTTCATGTTATGCATTTTCTGGTGCCGGAGCCCTAGCTCCGGTCAACGGATTCTAGGTTGTGTGATTAGGGTTTCCAAAGGTTGAAGATGAGTCCAACACCATCAGATCATTTCATCTGGACGCATGAGAGTGTGCCACATCATTTAATGACCCCCTCCCCCTCACGTGCTTTTCCTTTTCTAATTTTCAATCTAATTATTCATTATGTTGCGCGTCCCATGTTAGCTAGCATACTCCCTCCCTCTAGTCCAATTGGTTTGCCACGTCAATTAATGAGTTGAATGTTTGGATGCGTCTGTTTGATCCTAAGGCCAGTGTTTTTTCATATTTTATTTGAATATCCACCCAATGTATTATGTACCTGCGCAGACCCAGTGGGCTTAGACCACTATCCGCACCCCCCTTATGTCTGGGCCCAATTCATTTCAACTGATCTCCCTTCTATTCGCACCTTCCTGGCTTTATTTCATTTTATTTCTTTTCTTTTATTTCATTTTCATATCATTTTGGTTTTTAATTTTTTAAAATACTTCTAAGTATCAAAAAATTCTAAAAAAATTCAGGAATGTTAATTTGAGTTTTCTTTAATTTTTCATATTTTTATTTTCCATTTATTTCTTATTGACACGTGGATATTAATTCCTCCATTTAATTAATTCATTTTAATTCTTTTTTATGCTTGCTGTCTTGTTCATCTTCCATAGTGATCCTCATTTTGAATTTTTGAGTGGTTCTTTTTGCTCTGGACTCTTGATAAGGTGTAGTTCATGTGTGATTTTTGCCCTGATTTTTAGAAACTTGTTTATTGGGTTTTGGCCTTTGACTTGTGGATGATGTTTCTTAACCCTAGTTCATGTTTGTATCCCCATTTGACTTGTATATCTTCTGAATTTCTTCTTATCCTTTTGGCATGTTGTCATATCATGATTGAAGGTCTTTTGTCCAAGGTTGTGGAATTTTTGGGTTCGTATTTGATTTGATTTGAATTTTGGTTCTTAACTTGTCCTATTTGGCTTCTTTTTTATCATAAATCCTCTCCTTAGCTTAGAAGGGCACTTGTGCCAACTTCTTCATCTCATTTGGGGTCTCTTTAGGGTATTGATACCTTTTTGATCTTGGTTTAGGGTGTATGTTTTGGAAGTCTTGTGTTTTGGGTTACCTTTGAAGTTCTTCCTTTCTTATGTGCATCCACCTCACTTCTTTGCTCCTTTCTTCCCATAATGTGTTTGTCTAGCTTTGTGCTTCTCTTCTCTTCATCTTTCTTGCTTCTTAAGCACTTCTTTAACTTGGATATGGTTCTGATCTTACACTTTGAGTTCATGTTTTGTTCATTTTGCTTTGCATTTTCTCAAGTTTGCTTTACTTTGCCATGTGATTCATGTTGCCTCATATTGACTTGTATGCTTATTTTCTCATTCTTGTGACTTGCATTTGCATTAAGCTTTTGTATGTATGACTTCACTTCTGTTTGTATGATGTTGGCATGTCATTATTATCACTTTGTTTTGCTTGTATGCTTGTGTTGCTAACCATTTCAGGGGCTATGGTAAGTGAGAGATATGGATGTGATTCCCACATCTCCAAATCTCATCTCTTCTTTTCTTATCATTACTTGTACTAACCTTTGATTGTTGGGCTTAGGCCTTACTTCCTCCTCTCCTATTCTTCTTTCTTCTTCTTCTCTTCTTCTTTCTTTCTTCCTTAGGATAGTAAACCTCACTAACCTAGGATTTCCATGCATGACAACACTTAGGATTCATTAGTCCCCCATTAGACTTTTGCCTTTTGTGATCCTCTTGGCTTCCAGTAGTCATAATTAGATCCATCCAGTATAGGTGGTCTATTTACTGATCCTACATCTCTGTCCATGTTCCCAGAATTTGTATTCCCTAGATCTCACCCAGAATAAACAGGCGGGGTGCCTGCTCTGATGCCAATTGAAATTCTGTGATCAGGTATGAGATGTCGAATGAGATGTTTAAACACTTGACAACTTAACCAAAACTTAAAGTGCAGGAAAATTAAACAACACAGTAATTTGTTAACCCAGTTCAGTGTATAACCACACTTACATCTGGAGGCTACCAAGCCAGGAGGAAATCCACTATAAGTAATATTAATTCTAGACTTAAACCACCCAGTTTAATCTTTCACTTAATATCTACCCAATGCAATTTCTACCTAAGACACAACTTAGATATGAGTACCAACTCACTCCCCCTCAATCACACAGTGATCTTGTTTACAAGTTTAATAAAATTGAAGTCATACTTCAAACAAAAACAGCTTGATCTTACTTCACAGTTTCAATCAAGACACAAATACACTTTTGCTTAAAAGCTCATAAAGTGGTACAATAAAAACAACCTGCTATTAAAACACAAAACACCCTATTTTTTCTTCTTAAATTCGTACTCAATTCTGAGAGTTTCTGTTGATTAAATAGGTGTATGGATTTTGGGCTTTCTGTAGGTTTATCCAATCCTGAAACGCATGCAGCTTCCAGCTTGAATTAGGGTTTGTTACTTCCTAGATTCTAGGTGATTCAGTTCTTCTGATTATGCTGAAGTCTCATAACAACACTCCCTACAGATGCGCCTTATTCTGTTTTGTACATCCATAATTAATTCCAGATAACTTTCCTTAATTTACTCAGTTCTGTTAGTCATTAATTAATTCTGGTAGCAGGTTTGAGATGTCACAACATCTGTTGGGACATCTTGAACTTAAATCATTAACTGATACAATGTTACAACATCTGATGTGACATCCTGTAAACTGAACTTATATCATTAACTTATACAATGTCCCAACATCTGGTGTCCTAACATCTGATAGGACATCCTGTAAACTGAACTTATATCATTAACTTATATCATTTACTTATACTCTGTTTGATAATGTCCTAACATCTGATAGGACATCCTGAACTGAATTCAACATTTCTTGTTGGTCAAAAATTCTGCCAATTCTAAACATCTACAGAGATGTCGGATTTCTTGCCGTAACTAGTTACCCACCTTGGGTAGCTAACATTGTACCTGTACCAAAGAAGGACGGCAAGGTCCGGATGTGCATTGATTACCGGGATTTGAACAGAGCGAGCCCAAAAGATGACTTTCCATTACCTCACATTGATGTGTTGGTAGATAATACTGCTCAATTCTCGGTGTTTTCCTTCATGGATGGCTTCTCCGGATATAATCAGATTAAGATGGCACCGGAAGACATGGAGAAAACAACTATCATTACCCCGGGGGGTACATTCTGCTACAAGGTCATGCCCTTTGGTTTGAAGAACGCCGGGGCAACTTATCAGCGGGCTATGGTAACATTGTTCCATGACATGATACACAAGGAGATTGAGTGTTATGTGGACAATATGTTTGCTAAGTCCCGAGACGAAGAAGAGCATCTGGTCAATCTCAAGAAGCTGTTTGATAGACTGATAAAATACAAGCTGAGGTTGAATCCAAACAAGTGCACTTTCGGAGTGCGTTCCGGGAAACTGCTAGGTTTCATTGTTAGTCAGAAAGGAATTGAGGTAGATCCTGCAAAAGTAAAAGCAATTCAAGATATGCCTGCACCGAGAACAGAAAAAGAAGTGCGCGGGTTTTTAGGGAGGTTGAACTACATTTCACGGTTCATATCTCATCTAACTGCCACGTGTGAGCCAATATTCAAATTGCTAAGAAAAGAGAAAACGGTCAGGTGGAATGAGGATTGCGAAAGAGCTTTTGACAGGATAAAATAATATTTGCAGGAGCCTCCAATTCTTATGCCTCCAGTTGAAGGAAGACCTTTAATCATGTACTTGACCGTGCTAGAAGGGTCAATGGGGTGTGTGCTAGGCCAACATGACGAGTCTGGTCGAAAAGAGTACGCTATTTATTACCTTAGCAAAAAGTTTACCGACTGTGAATCCCGTTATTCACTGCTCGAGAAAACTTGTTGCGCTTTGGTATGGGCTGCTTGCCGACTGAGACAGTACATGTTGACTCATACCACACTGTTAATTTCCAAAATGGATCCTGTCAAGTACATCTTTGAGGAACCAGCGTTAACCGGAAGGGTTTCTAGGTGGCAAATGATCTTAACAGAATATGACATCCAATATACTTCTCAGAAAGCCATCAAGGGAAGTGTATTGTCAGATTACCTTGCACAACAACCTCTTGAAGATGATTATCAGCCAATGAAGTTTGATTTCCCTGATGAGGACATCATGTACCTCAAAGCAAACGATTGCAAGGAACCACTTCCGGAGGAGGGGCCAGACCCTGAATCCAAATGGAAGTTGATGTTTGATGGGGCAGTCAATATCAATGGATGTGGAGTTGGTGCCGTTCTTATTACTCCCGAAGGTGTTCACTTTCCCTTCGCTTCCAGAATCACTTTTGGCTGCACCAACAATGAAGCGGAATACGAGGCATGCATAATGGGAATAGAGGAGGCAATTAATCTTCGGATTAAGACCCTCGATATATTCGGAGATTCAGCCCTCGTCATTAACCAGGTTACCGGCAAGTGGTATACGCATCAAAAACATCTAATTCCTTACAGGGATTATGCCAGAAAACTGTTGACGTTCTTCACGACAGTTAAGCTTCAGTACATACCACGTGATGAAAATCAATTTTCCGACGCATTGGCCACTCTTGCTTCGTCTATCAAAGTCTTGTGTTGGAATTATGTGCCCAGAATTGACATTTCCAGGCTTGACGCTCCAGCTCATGCTTTCTCTGTAGACGCAGTGTCTGACGAGAAACCTTGGTACTTTGATATCAAGCTATTCTTGGAAAAGCAAGAATACCCAGCTGGGCATCTTCCAATGACAAGAAGACCTTGAGGCGACTTGCTGCTAGCTTCTTCTTGAATACAGACGAGGTTTTGTACAAGAGAAATTTTGACATGGTCTTGCTCAGATGCGTGGATAGACACGAAGCAAGCCTGTTAATGCAGGAAGTCTACGAGGGGTCTTTCGGTACCCATGCAGGAGGGCATGCTATGGCCAAGAAATTGCTGAGATCGGGGTATTACTGGATTACAATGGATGCAGACTGTTGGTCATTCGCTCGTAAGTGCCACAAGTGCTAAATTTATGCGGACAAAGTGCATGTTCCTCCAAGCCTGCTCAACGTTGTGTCATCTCCTTGGACCTTTTCTATGTGGGGCATTGACATGATCGGGAAAATAGAGCCTACTGCCTCAAATGGTCATCGCTTCATCTGGGTTGCGATCGATTACTTCACTAAGTGGGTTGAAGCAGCATCTTACGCCAATGTCACTCGTCAAGTGGTAGCCAGATTTTTGAAAAGGGACATCATTTGTAGATACGGAGTACCCGAAATGATCATTACTGACAATGGTTCTAACTTAAACAACAAGATGATGGCAGAGTTGTGTCGGGACTTCAAAATTCAGCATCACAATTCTTCTCCTTACCGACCAAAGATGAATGGTGCGGTAGAGGCAGCAAACAAGAATATCAAGAAGATTGTGCAAAAGATGGTTGTTACCTACAAAGATTGGCATGAGATGTTACCATTTGCGCTGCATGGGTACCGAACGTCAGTCAGGACGTCAACTGGGGCAACTCCCTTCTCATTGGTATATGGTATGGAGGCAGTCTTGCCTGTTGAAGTAGAGATTCCCTCATTGCGTGTGATGATGGATGTGAAGCTTGATGAGGCTGAATGGGTGCGTGCTCGTTACAATCAGTTATGTCTAATTGAGGAAAAGTGATTAGCGGCTATCTGTCATGGTCAGCTTTATCAAAGGATAATGAAGCGAGCATTCAACCAACGAGTACGTACTCGGGAGTATCAAGTGGGAGAGCTTGTGCTCAAGAGGATTGTTCCTCCAGGTTCAGATCACAGGGGCAAGTGGACCCCAAACTACGAAGGACCATTCATAGTGAAGAAAGATTTCTCAGGAGGAGCATTGATGCTCACCACTATGGATGGAGAAGATTACCAATCCCCTGTTAACTCGGACGCAGTTAAAAAATACTTCGCAAAAAGACCCGCTGGAAACAAAAAAAGAATTAAAGTCCAGGCAAGAAAAGGGCATCCCGGCGAGCTAAAAACAGAATAAAAAGCTCGGGAAAAAGTTAGGGAAAATAAATAAAAAATGTACACCCGCTGAGTTGAAAAGCCACATCGGACAGCTCAGGCAAAAAAGGGTATCCCGGTGGATTGAAAACCCGAAAGGGCGATCCACACAAAATAAAGGAATAAGCGAACAACTGCGATCCGAGTAATCTGAACCAAATCATCATTTCGTACAGATTGACAATATCAGAAGGAATAAGCGAACAACTGCCATTAGGATAGTTTATTTTCTCAATTTTATGGTGGCTACCTCTTTCCAGGTGGTTGCTTCCTGATGTAAAATTTTTGCCTATTCAGAGGCCTTTCAATGAAAAAGAATATTCAGTCAAAAAGCTGTGTTGTGTTTATTTTTGTTTGCAAAATGTCCTGAATTTTTGGCAAAAATAGCATTGCATTTAAAACATGGTGTTAATTTGAAAGAAAAGGATATTGCAGGGAAAAATTTGAAATTCTCTTTGAGTGTCGGGTGATGATGGATGAACAGATCATGCCATGCAAGTCCCCGGGGCACACTTGTGTTTTCTGTTATTGCAAGTTGCAGGATGGCGTCACATTCTCCCAAGCAGAATTTTCCCCAACTAAGTCTTGGCAGGTAACCCAAGCAGTTTATCTTCCCCAGTGGTGTATACCCAGCAAGCAGTGGGAGGCCCATTCCCCACAGAGTTTATCTGTCATTGCTCTTGTCACCAACAAGGATATTTGAGGAATTCCCAACCATCAGGGAAACATTCTCCAGCACTCGTCTGTGTTCATACTTTATTGTTGCTCGTCTGCATCTCCCAACACTCATCTGTGTTATCACTTTGGTATTTCTCTTTTGCTTTCCCCAGCAGTGGCCCATGATTACTTTGTTATTGCTCGTCCGCAATTTCCAACACTCGTCTGTGTTTGAGATTTATTGCTCGTCTCAAATTTCCAACACTCGTCTGTGTTTGATATTTGTTGTTGATCGTCTGCAATTTTCAACACTCGTCTGTGTTTGATATTTGTTGTTGCTCGTCTGCAATTTTCAACACTCGTCTGTGTTTGATATTTGTTGTTGCTCGTCTGCATTCTCCGACACTCGTCTGTGTTTGTCATTTGTTTGAAGCTCGTCTGCATTGTTTGGATACTCGTCTGTGATGATTACCCTGGTACTCGTCTGTATTGCTACTCCAAATGCTCGTCTGTGTTTGTATTTCTGGTATTCGTCTGTACCAGTGGTTGATATTTGTATATATCATCGTCTGAAGCGCTCGTCTATGTTTCTTAGATCATCGTCTGATACTCGTTTGTATCATTGACTTTTGGCACTCGTCTGTGTTCTCTTGATGATCATCCAATACTCGTCTGTATTGAAGAGGTTTGAAATCCTGACTGTGGGAATAAATGTCAAAATGGTTGCCGGTCCTGACATAACAGGTATACCCGAAGGAGGCTCGTCTGTCTCAAGCACCAATTATTAATGTTGCACCTGGCATAACAGGTTTGCTCGAAGAAGACTCGTCGGTCCTATACCATATATCCATGGATAATATATGAAGAGGGTCCGTCTACCTTGATTATGCATGTCTATCCCACGGACTTTTGTGCATTACCGGTCCTGGCTTAACAGGAATATCCGAAGTTCTGTCTCAAGTCATACGTTCTTGCAAAGTATATGAGGGCTCGTATGTCCAGCTCCTGGCGTAACAGGATTGTTCGAAGAAGACTCGTCTGTCAAAGTTTTCAGATTCCAGATTTCAATTTCAACTTAGAGGGAGCTCATCTGCTTTCTCTTCACATCGGTCACCAAAGCGTCATTTGGTTGGGTTTATTTCCCAGTTTATGCATTCTTCGTCAGAGTGCAAATTTCAGGTCTTCTTGGTATTCAACCACAGTTTATCTTGAACGGTCGATAGCCCATGCTACCGTCCTTTTCAGATTATAAGTTGTTTGAATAGGGGCAGCTGTAACACCCCAAATTTTCCCTCTTCATTTTAAGCATCATATCACATCATATTCATCATGAACATATCATAGTCTTGGCATCCTAGCATGGAAAGATGAGGCATAACATTTTTCATGACCTAGCATTAGGCATATGATCATTTGTGGAGGATTTTGTAGCATCATAAGCCATGACAAGGGGCACAATGGATTTGTACAAGTCCTATGAGGGGTCTTTGTTGCATTTACAAGTTCAAGTTCATTTACAAAAGCTCATAAGGTTGGAAGATCATCAGGGAATCCAGGCTAGGGCAAAGCTCCTACACAATGGTCCCAAATTAGGGTTTGAGTTTCAAGCATGAAAACCTCAAGACTTTGGCCATTTAATTTGGGCAAAGTCTTTTACGTGTTAAGAGGATCCTAGGGATAAAATTTGGTGAGAAAATTCTTTGTGGAAGTCAAGCAGTTCTTTAGTTCCTTGTAAATGAAGAAACTGGTCAAATGTGCCTTAGAAAAGTCAACTATGAGATTTCAAGGGGTCC
This sequence comes from Lathyrus aphaca, assembly GCA_963966055.1. Classification (NCBI taxonomy): domain Eukaryota; kingdom Viridiplantae; phylum Streptophyta; class Magnoliopsida; order Fabales; family Fabaceae; genus Lathyrus; species Lathyrus aphaca. The sequence continues at coordinate 201,446,466 of OZ014523.1, read as the reverse complement.
AACCCCATTTTTCTAGACAAGGGATGTTCTTATAATGTTAAAAGAGGTTTGGAAAGTTCAAAGATCAAGAATCATGAGGTTTTGAGGTGTTTTGCAAAATTGGTGTGAAGTTGGTTATGGAAAATGCCATTTTTAGCAAGTTTTTGCCCTAAAATTCAAGTGAGCATAATTTGATGAAAAATTCTTCAAATGGACCAAAGTCAAACATGAAAGTTGGAGATTAAAGCCTCCCATTTTCAAAAAGTACAAGTACTTTCTCATAGCCTTCATGGTTAAGAAGTTAGAGCCCTCGAAAATTTGTGCAAAACTAGGGCAAAACTTGATTTTTCACTTGTGCACCAAAGCAAAAAGTCTTGATTGTGAGTGCACATGGGCAAGAAGCAAGGAAATGCATGAGTGTTTCAGGCTCTCACAACAAATTTTCAAATTTTGCAAAATCTCTCACATTCTCTCTTCTCACGTGCAAAGGGCCTCATTCTTTCAGCATTTCATCATGACCTCACATAAAAGCAAATTAGGGTTTTAGAAGGATCCAAATCTCACTCATTTCACAGCTCTCAAGTTTTGGCTCACTTTGCATTTTCATTCGAATCTTTCTCCACACTTGCTATCTTCACAAACCAACCACATATCCTTCATCCTTGAGAGTTCAGGATCACAAATCCATCCATTACTCAAGCTATTCCTCAAGATCCAACACCTTGCCATTTTAGGGCAGCTAGCTTCAAACTCTTGGATCCAGCAAGTTTCAAGGCTCTAGTTGCATTTATTTTGCAACTAGAGTGCATTTGGAGTGGATTGGCAGCATTTTCTTGGCTTATTAAAGCTATTTCAAGATCTGCAAGTTCAGGTGAGTTCAAAATTCTTAGATCTAGAAATGAAAATGGATGTGTGCCTTGTGATCTTCTGTTTGTGCTGATCATTCTGCTTATTTTAGATTCGAATTTGGTGCATTATTGAGCTTGGTATGATAATTTGAATTTTCATGATGGAAATTGTTTGCCTTCGATCTGGAAAATCCTTTGATCTTTTGAGAATTTCATTGCCATATTTGAACTTAGGATAGCTTAATTATCTAATTTGGAACTTTTGGTTCATTTTTATTGTTGTTTGTTCATGTTATGCATTTTCCTGTGCCGGAGCCCTAGCTCCGGTCATCGGATTCTGGGTTGTGTGATTAGGGTTTCCAAAGGTTGAAGATGAGTCCAACACCATCAGATCATTTCATCTGGACGCATGAGAGTGTGCCACATCATTTAATGACCCCCTCCCCCTCACGTGCTTTTCCTTTTCTAATTTTCAATCTAATTATTCATTATGTTGCGCGTCCCATGTTAGCTAGCATACTCCCTCCCTCTAGTCCAATTGGTTTGCCACGTCAATTAATGAGTTGAATGTTTGGATGCGTCTGTTTGATCCTAAGGCCAGTGTTTTTTCATATTTTATTTGAATATCCACCCAATGTATTATGTACCTGCGCAGACCCAGTGGGCTTAGACCACTATCCGCACCCCCCTTCTGCCTGGGCCCAATTCATTTCTGCTGATCTCCCTTCTATTCTCACCCTCCTGGCTTTATTTCATTTTATTTCTTTTCTTTTATTTCATTTTCATATCATTTTGGTTTTTAATTTTTTTAATTACTTCTATGTATCAAAAAATTCTAAAAAAATTCAGGAATGTTAATTTGAGTTATCTTTAATTTTTCATATTTTTATTTTCCATTTATTTCTTATTGACACATGGATATTAATTCCTCCATTTAATTAATTCATTTTAATTCTTTTTTATGCTTGCTGTCTTGTTCATTTTCCATAGTGATCCTAATTTTGATTTTTTGAGTGGATCTTTTTGCTCTGGACTCTTGATAAGGTGTAGTTCATTTGTGATTTTTGCCCTGATTTTTAGAAACTTGTTTATTGGGTTTTGGCCTTTGACTTGTGGATGAAGCTTCTTAACCCTAGTTCATGTTTGTATCCCTATTTGACTTGTATAGCTTCTGAATTTCTTCCTATCCTTTAGGCATGTTGTCATATCATGATTGAAGGTCTTTTTCCAAGGTTGTGGAATTTTTGGGTTCATATTTGATTTGATTTGAATTTTGGTTCTCAACTTGTCCTATTTGGCTTCTTTTTGATCATAAATCATTTCCTTAGCATAGAAGGGCACTTGTTCCAACTTCTTCATCTCATTTGGGGTCTCTTTAGGGTATTGATACCTTTATGATCTTGGTTTAGGGTGTATGTTTTGGAAGTCTTGTGTTTTGGGTTACCTTTGAAGTTCTTCCTTTCTTATGTGCATCCACCTCACTTCTTTGCTCCTTTCTTCCCATAATGTGTTTGTCTAGCTTTGTGCTTCTCTTCTCTTCATCTTTCTTGCTTCTTAAGCACTTCTTTAACTTGGATATGGTTCTGATCTTACACTTTGAGTTCATGTTTTGTTCATTTTGCTTTGCATTTTCTCAAGTTTGCTTTACTTTGCCATGTGATTCATGTTGCCTCATATTGACTTGTATGCTTCTTTTGTCATTCTTGTGACTTGCATTTGCATTAAGCTTTTGTATGTATGCCTTCACTTCTGTTTGTATGATGTTGGCATGTCATTATGTTCACTTTGTTTTGCTTGTATGCTTGTGTTGCTAACCATTTCACGGGCTATGGTAAGTGAGAGATGTGGATGTGATTCCCACATCTCCAAATCTTATCTCTTCTCTTCTTATCATTACTTGTACTAACCTTTGATTGTTGGGCTTAGGCCTTACTTCCTCCTCTCCTATTCTTCTTTCTTCTTCTTCTCTTCTTCTTTCTTTCTTCCTTAGGATAGTAAACCTCACTAACCTAGGATTTCCATGCATGACAACACTTAGGATTCATTAGTCCCCCATTAGACTTTTGCCTTTGTGATCCTTTTGGTTTCTTTTCTCTTCTCATTAGTCCCCCATTAGACTTATCCCATGAGACACTTGTAGTCTTCCCATCTTGGGATAGTACAAGCTTGTCTTGTGATGCACAAGTCTGATCAGGGTATCATCTTCACCAAGAAAATCATAAAACACACTTCTTCATTGTAAATACAAAAACACTTAATAAGTTAATGAGTTAGTGAGCTTAGGCCCTAATCTCCGGATTCAAGTTTTTGGGATCTTCTCTTTACTTGAGTATGCTTGTTCTATTATTCCATCTTGGAATGTAGTGACAAGTGCACATTCCATGGAAAAGAGCTTGAGTTCACTTCCTTGTGACACACTCCTAAAAGCTTCATAAAAAAACACAAACAAACAATAAGCGTCTTTCCTTCGGGAATTATTTTCTCATCTCCTTCGCTCTGTACGTGAACTTGCTCCTACTTGTCATTTTGCAAGACGGTTATGCACTCGTCGTCCGAGCCTGCAACACCTGAGCATTGACATAGGCAGTTCAAGCCTTAAGACACAAGCAATCTTTTCTACCCCTAGATAGGGGAACTACAACGACTGTGATCCTCATTGTCTAGATGAGGTACGTAGGCAGTGAGGTAGGGCCCGTTCGAGCACAATCTTTATTTTCCCTACATTTTTTCCTTTTCTTTTCCTTTTCAGTTCCCTTTTCGTTTCTTTTATCCAGTTCAGTTCCTTTTCTTTTGCAGCAGCTTTCATTTCTTCATCCTTTGAAACAGATTTCTTTGCAAGCATGGATCCCGTCGGGTACGGCGGACGATCTGGGTGCTAATACCTTCCCAGGTCGTAATCGACTCCCGAACTCAGTCTCTTTGGTTCGCAGGACCCGTGTCCTTCCTCTTCTTTCTTCTGGTTTGTGCATCATTACCATTCTCGTTCCTTCTTGATAAAAATGCCTGGCTGGCGACTCTATTCTTTTCCGCGCGACTTTCGCGTTTGTACCAGGATGGAAATTCGGGGAGCGACATTATGGAACTCAAGTTATGGCTTGTCAAAGTTGGCAAAAATCACATAATTTTCAAGAATTCACCAAAGAAGGATTTTTGCAAAACCACTTGCCAATTCATTTTATGACTTCAAACACACTTCTATGTATCATAACATCAAAGTGCATTGCCTAAAACTCAGAATTGCCCAAATAATCTCAAGATTTCATGCCTTGCCCATGAAGAAATCCAAAAGGGGCCAAAACATCATAGAATTGCAAAAGGGCACATAACTTTGCTTCCACTTGCTGAATTTCCCCAAAACCATTTCCATGGACCTCCTTGATCTCAGCTGCACAAAGACAAGCCAAAAAGCCAGCTGCACCATTGCCCATACCTCAAGTACATAAGTTGGTGACTTTTTGCAACTTGCCCATACCAATCAGCTGCAGCCACCACCCACTCTCTGGCCTATCACTACTTGTTATGTGGATCAAACCCAAGCCATAACACACAAGATTGCAGCCTAACACTTCAGATTCCTCATGTTCCCAAAATCTCTCCATTTTGCATTTTTCATCGAAACTCTCTGAATACTCACTCAATCTTCAATCTTCTTTCACCATTCATCTCTGAATCATAAATAGACCACAAAGCAACCATTAAAACAACAAAAACACCCCATAGCCAAAACACGATTCTTGGCCAGTTGAAGTGCAATCACACAAACCAGCCAAAACAAACTCTTTCAAAGCCTCAAAGCTTCTTTAGGAAGATCATTGGAGTAAGTTTGCACAAGAGAAGTGGCCAGAAAGCTCCAAACTGAGGAAGCTTAAGCTCAGGTAACTTCTTCAAACTTTTTTCTAGAAGTGCTATTTTAAGTGCTTAGATTGCTCTCTATGCTTTGCTGATGTCCATGATATGTTTACTTTTGAGAATGGTTGAGAAATGAGCTTGTATGCGTGTTCTGAAAGTTTTGCCATTTTTGAGTTTCTCTTCGAATCATGAGATTGAGCCATCATAAATTTGTTTTGAGGTTGGATTTGAGTTCAGGAGAGTGAGGTGAGTTGATCTGGAGCTTTAGAGCTCCAGAAATGACCTAGGGTTAAAGTGTGGGGTTTGCTCAGGGAGGGTCTGGCTGAAGAAGATGACCGGAGGTCTTCTCCGGCCACCTGAAAGTAATTAACCTTCTAATTAGAGTTAGGGCAAAGTTTAAATGAGGACCGTTTGATCTTAGCTTCCCCCGTGTGTTGGATGGTGGAGATTAGCTCATTAATATAATTTCTGGATTAATTAAGTAATTAATTAAAGAGGATTAGGTGAATTTGAATTCTGGCCCTAGGATGTGGCGCGCAGTCAACCCCAAAACCCTCAGCTTTGAATCTAAACCATTGGATGCGCATACTTCTGTTTTATTTAATTTTTATTTAATTTTTTCTTATTTGTTTTGCACAATTTATTAAAAATAGCTAGAAAAGTCCAAAAAATATTTTCTTTTGCATTTTTACTTCAAATATTTTTATCAACCAGAAAACATTTTTATTTTTATTTTTTGCATTAAAAAATAATTTTTAAAATGTTAAAATGTTTATTTTAATTAATTAATGGAAATTAATTAATTAAAATATCATTTAGGTTTCTAAAAATCCCAAAAAAAATCACATTGCATCTTAGAACATTTAGAAACATTGTCATGCCATTCACACAAATATCTTTTTGGTTTTGAATCAATCTTGACAATTTTCTTGAATTTAGGGTTCATAAAATTCCCATTTTTGAACACTAAATTCAAGAATTCTTTTCTGCCTAACCATGAATGGTATGACATTGATTCTTTTGGCATTGATCTTCATTTGACATTGATTCTTTTCTGCCTAACCATGAATGTGAAACTTGAAGAGCTTATTCAAAAAGCTTTAGTGAAATGAGGGAAAAAGGAGGAAAAGTGAGAGAGAAAAAGTGATTTTGAGAGAATGAGAAATTTGGAAATGAAAATTGTGTGTGTAATCCTCTTTGGTTTGGATGAAAAAGGATTAAATATGGCTTAGGTTTGGGGCCCAAAAATTAGGCTTGGGATCCAAAATTATGGTTTGGTAATGAGGTTAGGATTTAGCAATGGAGCTAGGTTAGGAGAAGGAACATTCTAGAAGATTGTAGAACATGGTAGAAGTTTCCAAGGGAAATGGAGTGGAATTGAAATGGAAAAACAAGGGGAAAGAATGAAAGGAAGTGTGCAAAGAAAGTGGAAGGAAAAGTGGAGGGAAATGTAAAACCAACCACTTTTCAAATGATTTTTCTTTGATTTTTTTTATGATTCCTCCATCATTTCTTGACCAAGTTTGAACCATAGGATCATTGTAACCCTAATTTCATGATCTTGATCTTAAAACTCAGGAATCAACCTTTTTTACCTAGCTCGGTTGCCTTTTCCCCGATTCCTCGAGTTTCAGTCGTCTGGCCAGTCGAACCCCTTCCAAAATGAATTTGTGGACGAGATTTGAACCCTGGGCACTTGACATCATATATAATACAAAGGAATCCTCTTTGAATCGAAACTTCATGCCGAAGCCCAATAGAAGTGAAACCCTAATTTGGCCCTTTTCATCAGGAAATATTGCACTGCTCGCCTCCTTTGATCAACTCCATATGTCCATGGCTCGTGGCTCCAAGTGAAGACTTGTGGGATGTTGTGAACCCTTTGCACTAGGTTGAGAAGCTTTGTGGCCCTTTGATTGCCTTTGTATAGCCTTCAGTTGCTCCACCCATTGACCACATGCATATGCCTCAACCATGCAATGCATGATGCAATGTTTTTATGAATCTATGAATGCAAAATGCTATGCAAAATGTTGAGGAAAAGAGAGGGAAAATTTTGAGGTATTATATACCTCATTTATGAACTATCCTATATGGAAATTCAGATCACCACATCACCATACATGTCATGAGGAAGGATTGGCTCAAGGAAAAACATGGAAATCGTGCATGGTATGCATGGTTTCACTCCATGTGAAAATTTTGCATAAGCATTAGAACTCATGACATAATCTGATCCAAGGGCCAAGATTGATTCATTTGTAATCAGAAAGGAAGATGTGATCAACATGTGCAAGGCACAAGGGCAATGCACGAGTAAATCACTCCATCACACACTTAATGCATTTTTGCATTTTTCAATTCAAATTCACTCTTCACACGTGCAAACTTCTTCAAACCCAAGCCAGTGAAACTTTTCATGATATATAAGAAATCACATGCTTTGATTGCTCAATTTGATCACCATTTGCTCACTCTCAACTTTTGGCTCTAGAAGCTTTTTGCTTTGAATCTCCTCATACAGTCACAATTTGCTTCATCCAAGTCCATATTCTTCATCCTTGAGAGCTCATGATCATAGATCAACCATTAATTCAAACTGATTCTTCATATTTCTCAAGGTGCAATTGAAGTGCAGTTGGTGTTGAATTATTAGATCTAGAAGGTTTCAAGCTATCCTTTGCATTTATTTTGCAAAGAGGTGATCAAAGGCTTTGATCTGCAGCATTTGGAAGCTTCTCTCGCTCTATTTTAAGATCTGCAAAGCTAAGGTTAGCTTCTCTCGCTCTATTTTATGTGTGTGAAATGATCTATGTGTGGCACTGAGTTCACTGATGTGTTTATTTTTGAAATGGATGAATATTGAGCATGTATGGTTGAGATTAAGTTTGATGTTTGATTTTTGTTTGCTTCGATTTGCCTTGCCTGTTGATCTTTTGCAAAATCTATGTTGATATTTGGATTCAGCATGTTTGAATTAACTAAGCTGGAGAGTTTGATCCATTTTTGGGCACTTGTGTTCTTGAGTATGAATTTTCCGGTGCCGGAGCTAGGGCTCAGGTCACCGGATTCTGGGAATTGTTCAGGTGAAGAAGATGATGTTAGAGGCGTAGGATCTTTTGATCTGGATGGCTTTGGTGTTGCCAACGTATTAAAATGCACCCTCTCCCTCACATGATCTTATATTTTCTGAATTATTTTGTGTTTCGCACCTCATCATAACTATGGTGCACTCATTTGCTGACTTATCATTTGGCTGACTTGTGACCTTGGTTGACTTGTTCTCATGCCTCGGATCAATCTGTTGGCCTTTGTTTTTTCCAGCTTTTATTGAATTTCCATGCTAGTTCTCATAAGCCTACGCAGGACCCTTGGGCCTTTTTTCCTATTCGCACCCCTCATTTGTTAAGCCCAATTGAATTCAACTGAATCCCCTTGTTATTCTCACCCCTGGCTCATGTACATTTTATTTTATATTCTTTTTATATCAGTTTGGTTTTTATTTTATATTCTTTTTAATTCATGACCATTCCTTTTAGTTTTTTTAATTTTTGACATTTTTATTTTCCATTTATTTTCATTTTTCACGTAGGAATTAATTTCCACTTTTATTAATTGTTTTTAATTCATTTTAAATGCATGCTGACTTGTAGAATTTATATCTTGATCGTCAATTTGAATTTTGACTTGGTTCTTTTTTCATTTGATTAGTATTAAGGTGTAGTTTGTGGTTGATTTTCCTTCTGAGTTTTAGAGGTTTGCATGATTATTTTTGGTATTTGACTTGTGTGTGAGGTTTCAAAACCCTAATTGGTTTTCTTGAAGTCCTTTGACCTAGTTTGCTTATGATTCTGACTTTGTTCTTTTGACATGATGTTTTCACTTGATTAATGAACATTTGTACTTATTTGCATAAATTTGCATGAGTTTGTGATTTGATTTTAATTTTCATGTGAGTTTGCCCTAATTTTGCTTCATCTTGCTAGCATGCTTAGTTCTAGGGTTAGGAGGGAACTTGTGCCAACTCCTATAGGATAGTTAGAGGTATTTTATCAGGTTTGATCCCTGGTCTTTGCTTAGTGGGTGTGCTTTGGGAATTTTCTTTGTTACTTGCCTTTAAAGTTTCTCACAAGTGTATGCATGTTCACCTCACTTCCTTTGTTCATCTCTTCTCTTTGATGTTAATGATTGAGTTTGTTTGCTTCTTCCCCATGTTTGCTTTTTCTTCTTAGGCACATCTTAACATGATTAGGTCCCTGGTTTTTTTACATCATGCTTATGTCTTGATTTGCTTTATGTTTGTTTGTCTTTACACTTGTGCACATGTTCACTTCACTTCCCATTCTTATATTGTTTGTGTTTGGACTTGCATGAACCTTTCTTTGGTCTTTTATGTTGTTTGTACTCATTCTTGTGATGATAAGGTTCTGATCTTGTGTTGCTTAATGCTTGTCTAACTTGTTGAGTCCTTTGTGTTCCATTTGTGTTTTGTTTCTTCTTAAGAGTTTGTGAAGCTTGGTTTTAATTTGTGTGCTTTGCCTCTTGCTTGGTTTGCCTTGTTGATATGTTTTAGTGCATTAAGTGGTTGCTTTCACTTCTGTTTGTGATGTCTTAGTATGATCTTTTGTTCATTTGTATCTCATTTAATTTCAATTGTTTTTGTCTTACCATTTGTTTATGCTACGAACCATTTTAGGGGCTCATGGTAAGTGAAGTGGGGATGTCATCCACATTCCATTTCTTCATCTCTTCTTTATCTCTGCTTTCTATTTTGTAATTGTTGATGTGCCTTGAGCCATCTTGTGCTTCAATTCTTCTTCTTCCCCCTTTGGAAGCAACTTATCTCCTTTAGAGGAGTAGGTTGTTCTCTAGCTTTCTTCTCCTTCCTTAGGATAGGTTCAATCCTCACTAACCTAGGTATTTCATGCATGATAACTCTTAGGATTATTAGTCCCCCTTTTAGTCTTTTACCTTTGAAATCCTTTTGGTGCTCTCTCTTTCTCATCTTCATACAAAACCTAAAAAATATCTAATAATGGTTGAGGTGACCGTTCCCTTTTGTCATACTCTCAAAGAAATTCATAAAAAAAAAATTTCTTCACTTTAATTCATTAAAAAACACTTAATAATACAAACAAGTCAGTGAATTTAAATTCTAATCTTAGGAAACAAGTTTGAGGATCTTCTTCATTCTTGATGGACTTGTTACTCATTCTATTTTGGGATGTGGTAATAAGGACGTGTTCTTTAGAAAAGGATTTTCCTCCACTTCCTTGTGCCACACTCATAAAAAACTCTAAAATATATTGGACAAACAATAAACGTCTCTCCTTCGGGACTTCTCTTCTCATCACCTTCACTCATTACGTGCAAACTTGCTCCTACTTGTCATTTTTCAAGACGGTAACGCACTCGTCGTCCGAGCCTGCAACACCTGAGCATTGACATAGGCAGTTCAAGCCTTAAGACACAAGAAATCTTTTCCACCCTGTAAACACCCCAAATTTGCCCTCACTCATTCACACCATGGCTTGTGATCATTCTCATATGCATAAACACAATCATATCATCTCATACCACATTTTTGTTCCACTGCATAGTTTCTAAGGCATCTGCACCTAGGGTTTGTGATCTGAGCAATCCCAAAGCCTCTTGAGCCACTCCAAAGGTCACCAATCAATCCAAAGGGGTCTACATGTGTTCAAGCATCATATTACATTCTCTCAAAGCCAAGAATTCAAAAGAATCACAAGAGCTAGGGTTTGGGTGGATGCAGAGCCAGGATAGACTGCACAGTTGACTGAAAATTAGGGTTTTGGTTTCAGAGGCCATAACCCCAAATTTTTTGGTCATTCTTGTTTCCATTGGTCTCTATATGGTATAGGGAGTATGCATATCAATTTTCATGAAGAAATTCCATGGGGAAGTCATCTGATCAAGAGTTGACTTTCTGGACAAGTCAGTGCAAAATCAAGGCATCTGAGGCCCCCAATGACCCAACCAATGGGTGATCTTCATCATTTTGAGTGTATATGATCTTTATTTGATCATGGAAGAAGATTGAAGTTCACAAAAATCAAGAATTTAGGGTTTTTGCAAATGTTGACTTTTTGGGCATAGTTGACTTTTCAAGAATGCTTCATTTTAGGTCATTTTTCAAGCCTTGATTCTTGATCCAAAAATGATTTAAATGGAAAAACTTTGGTCATGAAAGTTGTAGATCTCATCATTCCCTTTTCAAAAAGTACAAGAACATGATCAAACTTTTCTTGGATCAAAAGTTATGGTGTGACAAAGTTAGCAAAAATCATTGATTTTCAAGGCATGCTTCAAATGAGAATTTTGCAAAATCATGTACCAAGGCAAATTGCAACTTCTAATTGGCATCAAACCATCACATAAACATTCTATAAGTCATAAAATTCAGAATGAACCAAGAATGCCCATGGTTTATGGTTTGTTGGACAAGGAAATCACATGTGAACCAAAAAGTCACAACTTGCAAAATCTTCATGATCACTTCCTACAACTTGCTGCATTGGTTACTGCACTTTGCTAGCCTCTCACCACACCATGCTGCACCAGAACCACATCTTGTACTAGCCTAGATCATGCGCCATACTTTCCTTACACAAAATTTGACTTTTTGCAAAAGCAAACTTACCTATCACTGCAGGCCATGTCACATCATCCAGCCAATGGGATTAGTTTATACTTTTCATTTGCAAGCCATTCCATACATCTAGCAAGGCTGAAACTCTCTCAACAAACACATTCACAAAAACACTTCATTTTGCATATTCCTTCGAATCTGCCTACACAGCATACAAACACAAAAACCATCTTCACCAATCATCTGGCCATGTTTCATTGAGTAGAAAGCAACAAGATTCAAGCCTGAAAGCAGCATGAACTGAGCTTCACCATTCCTCACCTTCAAAACCAGAACTCTTCGAATCCTTTTATCCAGCCATCAAACACATCATTTTTCTTCACCAACAAGTCAAGCACACCTAAAGGAGCAGGAATCCACCATTGGAATGGCCTGAAACCTCCTCATTCTTGACTGTGTTTTCTGCTACACCAGAGCTGTTTCTCTCAAATCAGCCATTCACAAGAGCTTTCAAGTCTTCCACTAGCATCAGGGGAGTCAAAGGAATCCATTTGCATGCAAAAGAAACTCTGGAAGCTCAGTATTGAAGCTTTCCAGCTCAGGTATGGCCAAGAACACATTTTCTTAAAACTTTGATTTTTTGTTATAAATTGAAAATGCATGTTCTAAGGATCATTGTGATATGTTTAGAATTGAAAATGGTGGAAAGATAAGCATTTTATGAGTATCTGAAAGTTTGGCCCCATTTTTGTTTTGTTTCGATTCAGCTTGTTCTTGCTAGTAAAATGATGTTTGATTGTGGATTTGAGTTGCTAGAAGTGTGAGGTTTGTTTCTGGGCTTTCAATTTGGCTTGGGGTGGTCTGAATCTTGTTTTAGGGTTTTGGGGTCGCCGGGGAAGATGACCGGAGCTCCCCTCCGGTCACCTGAGTTTAATTTGCCCTAATCCTAGTCATTAAGCCAGTTTGAATCTTGGACGTCGGATGCGTTGAAAATGTTGACCTCCCGCGTGCGTGTGTGGCCAGGATTCACCCAATTAACCCTAATCACCATTAACTCATTTAATTAATCATAATTTAATTAATTAACTCAGAAGCAACGTGGACCATTGGATGACGCGCGTGGTCAACCAATTCAAATCCAGGACTCATCTCCACCCTCCATTCTGATTACTTCATTTTAATCTAATTTTTATTTCATTTTATTTTCATTTAACTTGCATAATTAATTTAAAATAGTAAAAAGTCTTAAAAAATTATGAAACTTTTTCTCTTAAGTTTTATTATTTTTCATGACACAAAAATATTTTTATTTTTATTTTTTGCATTTAAAAAATATTTTTAAATATTTAAAAGTTTATTTTTAATTAATTAATGGAAATTAATTAATTAAAAATACTTTTAGGTATTTAAAAATCACCAAAAAATTCATGAAATGTTCTAAGACATTTAGAAACATTGTCCAACCTTCAAACCAAATTTCTTTTTTGATCTTGATGCATTTTGAGAATTTTTCATTGAATTAAATCATTTTTTGTGCATTATTTTGATCATAAGTTCAAAAATTCATTTCTGCCTATCTAAGAAGAGTTGGACATTGGTTCTTCTTGCATTGTTTTGTGCTTGGCATGTAGTTTCTAGGATAAAATGGCCATGATTTGATCTTTCATTTTCAATTTGTTTGGCATTTCTTTTGTTTAGGAACCCTAAAAACCCTAATAACTTGTAAAAATCATAACTTAAGTTTGGTTGAGAGTTGAGACTTCCCCTTTGGACAGTGGTTTAGTATAAGATTAGGGTTTCTTTGTGTGGCATTTTCCATTTTTTTATCTTAGGGTTTGCTTCTGTTTTTGGTTTTTGTTTGATGTTTGATTCATAAACCCTAATTTGGGCTTCCTTTTGCATACCTTTTGCATTCTCTTGCATAACATGACTTGCCATGACATTTCAAGCATCCATTTGATTCATTTGACATCATAAGACATATAGAAAGCATCTTTGATCATTGCATCTTGCATTTTCCATGTTGTATGCTTTGTATGCTTCCTAACTTTTCATGTGCATCCATGCTTCTAAGCTTGCCTCATTTGCATCCATGAACTTGTATGAACATCTCCATGCCTTGCCTCATGTTTGTAGCACTCCATAGCATCATTATCATCATAAACATGCTTCTGGTTTTGTTTAGCATCATACCATTTCATCCCATTTTGCATTGCATTGCATTTCTTTCTAACATTTCAGGTGGTAAGTAAACTTGAGAAGTGAATTTGCCTTCACTTCTCATAACTTTTCTTCTCATCTCTCTTGCATACATTGCTGCATTTTTATATGTGTTTGAGTTTGAGCTTGCTCATTCTTCTTCCCCCCACTTTCTTTCTTCAAGTGACTTGACTTCTTGAATGAAGCAAGTCACTTTGCTCCTCTTGATCCTTTCATCTGCTTCCTGGTGGTTCCATTGGAGATCTTTCTTGTTTAACCTCACAAACCTTAGGAACAACCAAGCATGACAATGAATTAGGGTTTTGATTAGTCTCCCCTCATAGTTTTTACCTTTGTGTCTCTCTTTGAGTCTTCTCTTCTCACCTCATAATCAGGGACTAAACCCTAAGAGCTTTAAGGCTTTGTGATTAAGTTTATGCCTGCATCCTTCTATTAGGATGGAGTGTATAACTTTAATCCTAAGTGTTAAACCCTTAATGTGTTTAAATCTCTTAATCAATCCACTTAATAATCATCAAGACATCAAGCTTGTAACTTGGGCCTTGCATTAGGGTTCTAATTCTTCCTTAATTGGTTAAGAAGGACTAACCCTAGTATTAATGGACAAGTCCCCCTCAAGTTGTCTTACAAACCCTAAAATTCACTTCATCATCATACCATTAACTAAAATCCATCTAATAAAGGCTTGTTTTGTCATGAGTTTAATCCCTAATCATGGATTAAGTTGAGGAGTTTTCCTCAGCTTAAACATTCTCATCTATTATCCTTCTATTAGGATGGTGTAATGAGTCTGTTTAATCCCTGATTATGGCTTAATCTCATTACTTAACACTAAACAAAAACAACAAAAACATCTAATTAATCACAAGTAGGTTAATGATCTTAATCCTACATTATGGTGATTAAGTGTGAGAAGCTGACTTCACACTTAAGGTACTCTCATTACCCCTAATCAGAGGGAAGATGTGATGAGTTTACTAACCCATTGGTTTAGGCTTAAGCTCATTAATCTATGACAAATTTTCAAAAGCATTAAAAGACTGAAAATTCAAAAACAAACAATAATCGTCTCCTCCGGGATTCTTTTCTCATCTCATTCACTCACAAACGAGAACTCGCTTCTTCCGTCTAATGCAAGACAGTTTGCACCTGAGCCAGACAGGTCATACACTTGAGCATAGACAAGCAAGCAGTTCACAAGTCAATTCATTTTCAGTCTCTTTGGGTCGAACTACGGTGTTCTGACTTCCTCATTGCACGAGAGGATACGTAGGCATAACTTAACGGTTATCGAACAAAAGTCTCTGTACATTCCCCCTCTTCCAGCATCTTTCTCTTAGCCTCATACTCCTGAGCATTTCACTCTTGTTCTTACATTGACACATCATTTATACACTTCACTTCTTTTTACACTGACACCTGTACATCTTTTTCCAGCTATTTTATACACAGATTGCACTGACACTACCCCTTTAAAACACAAATCTTTTAAGCGTGGATCCCGTCGAGTACGGCGGACAATCTGGGTGCTAATACCTTCCCAGGTTGTAACCAACCCCCTTTCTCAGTCTCCCTGGTTCGCAAACCGTCTTATCCGTATCTTTCTAGGCTTATGCAGCATTGCCTTTCCTCCGGGATAAAAATGCCTAGCTGGCGACTCTTTTCATCTCCAGTGAGTTCACGGCTGTGTGTTCTCATTGTCCCTTTCGCCGACCGTTCGCGTCTGTACCCTCATATGATCCATTTTTCATTTGTCGGGAGCGACACACCCCTAGTTAGGGGAACTACGGCGAATCTGATCCTCATTGTCCATATGAGGTACGTAGGCAGCAGGGTAGGGCCCGTTCGAGCACAATCTTTATTTTCCCTACATTTTTCCTTTTCATTTATTTTTCAGTTCCCTTTTCTTTTCTTTTATCCAGATCCAGTCTTTTTCTTTACATCAGCTTTCATTTCTTCACCCTTTGAAACTGTTTCTTTGCAAGCATGGATCCCGTCGGGTACGGCGGATGATCTGGGGTGCTAATACCTTCCCAGGTCGTAACCGACTCCCGAACCCAGATTCTTTGGTTCACAGGACCTGTGTCCTTCCTCTTCATTCTTCTGGTTTGTGCAACATTACCATTCCCGTTCCTTCGGGATAAAAATGTATGGCTGGTGACTCTACCTCTTTTCCGCGCCACTTTCGCATTTGTACCAGGATGGAAATCCAGAGAGCGACATCAAGGCGTCTGCAAACTAATTCTCGTCTCGAGGGATGTATTCAAGCTTGACTATTGTGAATAAAGACAATAGTCTCTTCGTATAGTCACGGGTGGGAACCAGATGCTCTTGATGAGTATACCACTTGCCATTAGTTTGGTTGATCACCAAAGCTGAATCTCTAAATACATTCAAGGTTTTGATCCTGAGGTCAATGGCTTCTTCAAGACCTATGATACACGCTTCGTACTCTGCTTCATTTTTATTGCAGGCAAAGGTGAGCCTTGCTGAGAAAGGAATATGGACTCCTTTGGGTGTAATAAGCATTGCACCAACTCCACGACCATTACAATTAACTGCCCCATCAAACATCATAGTCCATGCTTCTTCTGGATCAGGCCCTTCAGTGTGAATAGGCTCTTTACAATCTTTTTACTATAAGAACATGATGTCTTCATCAGGGAAATCAAATCTCATAGGTTGGTAGTCATCGATGGGTTGCTCGGCTAGATAATCAGATAATATGCTGCCCTTGATGGCCTTTTGAGAGGTGTACTGAATGTCATACTATGTTAGAATCATTTTCCATCTTGCAACCCTTCCGGTAAGCATTGGCTTCTCAAATATGTACTTGACTGGGTCCATATTTGAGATCAACAAGGTAGTATGAGTCAACATATACTGTCTTAGTCGGCGAGCAGCCCACGCTAAAACATATCAAGTTTTCTCGAGCAGTGAATAACGTTGTTTACAGTCGGTAAACTTTTTTCTTAGGTAGTATATTGCATACTCTTTTCGACCAGACTCGTCATGTTGGCCCAACACACACCCCATCGATTCATCAAATACTATAAAGTACATTATTAGAGGTCTTCCTTCAACTGGAGGCATGAGAATCAGAGGTTCTTGCAGATACTCCTTGATCTTGTCAAAAGCTTTCTGACAATCATCGTTCCACCTGATTGTTTGTTCCTTTCTTAGCAGCTTGAACAAGGGCTCACAGGTTGCAGTGAGATGAGATATGAACCTTGAAATAAAGTTTAATCTACCTAAGAACCCTCGAACTTCTTTCTCAGTCTTAGGTGCAGGCATTTCCTGAATTGCTTTGACTTTGTTGGGATCAACCTCAATTCCTCTTCCGCTTACAATAAAACCTAACAGCTTACCAGAACGTACCCCGAATGTGCATTTGTTGGGGTTCAACCTTAGCTGATACTTCCTCAGATGCTCGAACTATTTTAACAGTTTACCAAATGTTTTTCCTCTGTTTGGGACTTGGCAATCATGTCATCCACGTAGCACTCGAGTTCTTTATGGATCATATCGTGGAATAGTGTTACGATAGCCTGTTGGTATGTTGCACCGACGTTCTTTAAACCAAATGGCATTAACTTGTAGCAGAACGTGCCCAGGGTGTGATGAAGGTTGTCTTCTCCATGTCTTCAGGTGACATTTTGATCTGATTGTATCCAGAAAATCCGTCCATGAAGGAAAATACCGAGAACTGGGCTACGTTATCCACCAATACATCAATGTGAGGTAATGTGAAGTCATCTTTCGGGCTTGCTTTATTCAGATCCCGATAATCAACACACATACGCACCTTGCCATCCTTCTTGGGTACGGGTACAATGTTAGCAACCCAAGGCGGGTAACTAGTTACAATAAGAAAACCGGCATCCCACTGCTTTTGTACTTCCTCTTTGATTTTCATGGCCATGTTTGGGCGAGTACAACGCAACTTCTTTTTTACTGACGAACAATCCTCTTTCAATGGCAGCTTGTGCATGACAATATTTGTATCCAAACCCGGCATATCTTGATAGGACCAAGCGAATACATCAACATATTCTCGCAGCATACTAATAAGTTGTTCTTTTACTGGAGCTTGTAGACTGGCTCCAATGTTCACCTCTTTCACATCTTCCTCAGTACAAGGATTGATAGTCTCAACCTCCTCCTGATGAGGAGCAATCACTTTTTCCCCTTGTCTCAATAACCTGGCTAGCTCTTCAGGTAAATCGTAGTCTTCTTCAACCCTTTCATCTGCTTAATTAATCGATTGTCGAAGTCATACAAGGTCATAGGAGTGTCGTTGTCGGTGCAATCTGGAGGGCTATCTCTGAAAGGGTTGAGATTTGGTTCATTTTAATGATTGATTTTATCTTATTTAGAAAAAAGTGAATGAAATTATTATTGAGAAAAACATTGCCATTTATTGTTTTGTGTGAAAATAACAAAAATGAAAAGATAGTGAGCAAAAAAGAAGACCGTTTTCAAAAAATATGTCCATTGTTCATTAATATTCAAATTGCAAAAAATACAAATAGCCCTATTACAAAATGAGTCTCGACATCTTGGGCAAGATGCAGGACTTTGATGCATGCTTAAAACAGGAAATAATAATTACTTTGCAGCAGTAACCCTTATAATTTCCTGGGAAGACCAGTTGAGGACTTCCCAGGAAATCATACTCCAGCTTGACTAAAGCTTTCTTTGGCAATACATTGAGTGATGATCCAGTATAAACAAAGACATGAGAAAGTACATCACCTTTACATTCCAAGATGATATGCAAAGCTTTGTTGTGAATACGCCCCTCCGTAGCCAAGTCAACATCGGTGAAACCTAGTCCATGACTAGTATTGACATTTGTGACCACTGTTTCTAAGTGATTGACCGTGATCTCTTCACGCACAATAGTTGCGTGCAAGACCTTGAGTAGTGCATTTCGGTGAGCCTCAGAACACATGAGCAGAGACATTATGGAAATTTTTGAGGGTGTTTGATGGAGCTGATCCACAACTTTATAGTCACTTCTTTTGATAATCCTCATAAACCCGTCTACATCCTAATCAAAGGGTGTCTTATGAGTTTCTTTTGTAGTTGGTTCTTCTGGCACCACACTTTTTCCTTTTGCTTTGGCAGCAGCTTCTGCTTCAGCATTAACTATGGGGATTCGTGAAGCGAAGAGACGTCTGCTTCGAGTGAAGCCTCCGCCTCCCCCAACATTGTTAATTTGTGGTACAGGTATTGAGGACTCAAGAGTGATCTTCCTTCCATGAAAGTAAAGATCTGAACCATAATGCCAAGGCACGACACTGTTGTTATCATAAGGAACTGGTCCAGGCGTCGTGATGGTCACCAGAATAATTGCAGCAGAAGAAGGAGTTGTGACAGTTTGTGGATCGTAGTAGATGGTAACCAGAGGTCTGATTGAAGATGGTGCGGGTGCAAGGAGTTGTTGATGTGGGTGTTGTTGAAAGTCGTTGTTGAGAGATTCCGGAACATGAATGGTTGCGGGATCATAGTAAATGGTAACTGTTGAGATGTCGTCACAAGTGTTTGTTGTTGTTGTAGAAGACTTTGTTGAGATAATGTTTGCTGGTGTTGTAGGAGAGATTTTTGTTGCAGTTGTAGAAGATGGAACTATTGATGTGATCTGCAAGATGCCTTCTCTAATAAGACTGCTAATACCTTTCTTAAAATTTTCACAACCATTGGTAGAAACTTTGCAAGTTTCACAATGGGCCTCACAACCCGGAAACACTTGGCACTTCAATAGCTGAGCTTTTACTTCGGCCAGTGGTGTTTGAATACTTGCAATATCCTCGATCAGAACTGCTGGTTGGTCCTCCTCAATAGCATTAATCCTCGGCCCACCGTGATTTGGTATTGGATTCTTTGTGACATTTGGTGGAGGTGCAAAATTCAAAGCTTTGAAGTCAATCAGATCTTGGACTTTCATGTGTAGGGCCCTGCACTTCTCTGTTGAATAACCAGGTGCATTAGAGTGAAAAGCACATCTGGCATTGATATCATAATTCCTTGGAAGATTCAGAGGATCTGGTGGAGCCAAAGTCCTTAGTTCAGTCAGGTTAAGCTTCAATAGTTGTGGAAGTAAGACTGCATAGGGCATCGGGATGGGATCGATCACCCTATTAATCTGAGAAGGCCTTTGTTGGAAAGGACGTTGTTGCTGATTGTTGTTGTTGTTGTAAGATCTTTGTTGTTGTTGTGGGAACTGTTGTTGTTGAGGATATTGTTGTTGCTGAGGTGTTGGAGTAGGAATGGTGACTGCGGCCACTGATCTTTGCAAGTACTGGGGTCTACCTCTATTAACATGTACTGCATTGGTCTCTCCTTTTCTTCTTAGTCTTGAGAAGGGTTTCTTCACATGGCTGGAGCTAGCACCGTTGTCAGAAATCTTACCCATCTTCAGCAAACTTTCAATTCTCTCTCCCTATATGACCACGTCAGCAAAACTAGTGGAAGAGAAAGCAGCAAGTCTGTCAATGTAGGTCCCTTGCAAGTTATTCATAAACATGTCAGCCATTTCCCTTTTAGACATAGGTGGCTGGACAGCAGCAGCAAGTTGTCTCCACCTTTGAGCGTATTTGCGGAAACTTTCTCTTGAAGACTGAGACATACCCATCAAGAGGGTCCTATTAGGTGCCATATCCAAGTTGTACTGATATTGGCGTATAAAGGCCTCAGCTAAGTCTTTCCAATTCCTGACAGTAGCCCTTGACAAGTGTGAATACCACTCTCTGGATGCCCCGGTTAAATTGTCTTCAAAGTAAAACATCCATAGTTTCTCATCCATGGTATATGCTTTCAATCTTCCCAGAAAAGATTGCAAATGGGTATGAGGACAGGAGGTACCATTATACTTTTCAAAGAATGGAGGTTTGAACTTGTGAGGAATCGTTACCCCTTCCATTAAACCCATATCCATCACATCGAATCCCAAAGAGTTCCGGGATTCCAAGGACCTTAGCTTCTCTGATATCTCGTCCAGACGACGGTCATAAGCTTCATCAGCCCCAGCATATAACACTCTAAATTGCTCATCCTGAGGATCTTCCTGTAGAACACGATCTCCAGTGTTCCTTTGGGTATTTCCAATAACATTGACTTCAGGGTTGTTATGGGGCCCAATCTCTGGTGGATTTGTTCGCGGCTGATCTTGCGCATTGTTTCTTGTACCCCCAGTGCCTGCATGGTTATCTTCTGGAGTTTGCCGCTCGACTAACTCCCTCAATCTTTCCTGGGTCTGTGCTAGCCCAATCATCACAGCCATGAATTGATTCATTTGGGTTCTTACATCTATCCTTACATCAGTCATCTGATTCCTCACATCCGTCAGTTCCTGCTGTAGCTGATACATTTGTAGACTCAGAAGGTTGTGTCGGGTTGGATATCTGTGGATGTGATTGACAAGAAAGACCCTCCTACGAGCAATATTTCCTAAAACAATCAACAAAGTGAGAAGACAACAATAAAATCTCCTGCAAAACAAAGGATATGAGATTAGCATGCAATGTAATATGCCTATTTGTCTTCAGAGGGTATCCGGTTTGGTTCTTGGTTTTGACCTTCCAGACCTCTTGAAGGAGATAAAAATGTTGAAGCATAGGAAAATCCAATACATAACCATAAGAATACAAGTGGCAATGCAAAAGTACAAATAGTTCGTGAATTACAACCAAACAAACTCCCATGGTGAATCAAAATACAACAAATTTAAGAATACAACAAAAAAAATCAACACGGTGAATTAAAGTACAATCAAATAGATACAAGTAAATCAAATCAGACATATAGTCTAAAACCATCATTCCTGACTTCTTTCAGGAGAGCATCAATTACTGGTCCAACTGGGTGCTCTGTGATGGTTCTGATGAGAAGGTTTCTGGTTGCAATTGTCATATTCTGATACTCATCCTGTTCTTTGGATCTCTTTAAGCTCTCTCGGAGTTTCAACTCTAATATCTCCTTCTGAGCTGCTAGCAGTGCTTCTTGGCTTCTTTTCTCATTAGGTTCTAACTGCTCAATCTTGGCTTGCATCTTATGATCTTCCAACAAACGAGCTTCAGTTATCTTAACCCATCTATCCTGACTCTCTTCCAGATAATGCTCAACTTTTGTCGTTTGGATATTTGCTTCCTTGCATGCATTCTTCAACACAGGCTCCCATGCTCGGGCTTTCCTGATGAAGTCTTCAGTCTTCTCAATTTTGATTACATGCTCGATGCGTAGCTTCTTTAACCTCTCAATGTCCAGACGACCATCATTCCTTTCCTAAAGGGTCTTCTTCAAAGCTTTAGCCAGCTGGGTGTTTCTTTCCTTTAATTTTCAAACTCTTCCAGGCTTACTGTAGCTATAGACTCGACTGCCGATGGCCCTGGTACATCTTCCAGGGTGAATGGCATACGAGTAATCTGTCCTCTGACGCGCGACCATTCAGTGTACTGAGCAGAAGCTATGTTATTACACTTCCCCAGAATAGCAGTCCCTTTAGTCTGTATGTTGTCCCAAGCCCAGGCTGCTTGTCGGACAATGGCATGATTGTTCAGAAAAGCACAATAAAAAGACTCTGCTAAGTCCTGCTCTCTAGGTGGATGTATCAAGGTATACCCCAACTGTCTCTTGAAAAGTAAAGGATTGTAATTGATGCAACCCTTTACTCAAATAAGTGGCACATTTGGGTATTGCCCACAGCTTGTTATTATGTCTCGACCTTTGGTGTTCTGAGTACACCATCTGATATCTTCTGCAGTAAGAGCTATCATCCTCTTAGCCCAATTCCTTGACTGATGTGGATTCAGGAAAGCTTTCGTCTTGGCATATGTCTCATCAACCAACTGTAGAAGAGAGGTGGACAACATCTTACGAATCTTCATCTCTGCTTCTCATTCCTCTGATGAACTGAATAATAGAAGTCCCCTAACAAGGTGGGAACTGGGTTCTTGAGCATGAAGATGTGGGTGGAATTTTTGCTTACAAACTTAGGCTCATCTGCAAACAAAATGATACCATAAATGCTGAGAGCCAGGAGAGCACACACAGTTTCCCAATTCCCTACTATAGCTTGCTTTGTAGCCTGAGTAATTAAGAAATCCAGATGAAGGCGTGGGATTCCAGCTTTGGAAGTCACGTGCTCATCAATGATATTTACCTCCAGATGTAATGCCTTGGCTATGTCTTCATTCTTTGGAGGAGTCATTTCAGGGTTGAAAGGAATTCCTCTTCTGATAGGGACACCCAATAACATAGTGTACTCTTCCAGCAAAGGACCTATCTGAAAATCTGGGAAAGTGAAACAACGAAGAGGAGGGTCATAAAACTGAAGACAGGTGTGAATCATACTCCTCTGTGATGCATCCAAGTCTATGTTCATGTCCAGGATTCCACCATAATGCTCTCTGATTAAGGGAACATGATATGTGGTAATAAGGGCATGTATTTGCCTGATGCCTGCTAGAGGATACTCAAAGAAGTGGTAGGTGATTTTGCTTTTCCTGGTTGAACCCATGTTGAAGATGTGTGCTGGAGGAGCTAACTGAAGAAGATGGCTGAAGAAGATAACTGGAAAAGACAGCTGAAGGAGTGTTGAAGTAGGTAAGCTGAGCAGAAGAACGGTCAAAACCAAACCAAGAAAAGATGGATACCCTGTAAAACAAATAGACAAATGTTAAAGGATGCAATATTATGTATGCTTATGATATGCAAGGGTTTTTGATCAAGTGATGGATTATCTGTTGCCTTTGGGTAGGGTCCATGAGTGTTCAGAGTTTCAGATGAAGGCTTGAGAACCAGTAACCAGGTGGGGGGGCTCAAATAAAGAGTCAATATTCCAGGGTTTCAAAGAACTAGTCCAAAATAATACAACTTTAAGAACAAATTCCAGTAGCAAGGTATGTTGAGGTCAAGGGTTCCTGCAAACCTGTAAACAACCCAACCCACTCACAGGTATTGTTCTAGAACAAGGATCCTAAAATTCGGATCTATTATGAGAAGTGTAAACATTTCTAACCCGTAGGTACAATTGTTTACCCTAATCATAAAGGATCCTCATCTAATTCACCTCAGATGCTGAAGGTCATCTATAAAGGTCATCCAGACTTAACAGGCTTCTCAGATAGCCCTAGCACTACAAGAAATCCGTAGCATAGAGTTCTCAAAAAGAAACCCATGTCTGAACCGTGTTTTCATATTCCCGCACCTGACCGAAATGGAATGTGAAAGAATACAAAACCACTATAATCCTAGGTGTCACTCAGGCCTTTGTGTTGAGCCTTTCTCACTGGAATACCCTACCCACCAAGGTAAACCAAAAATCCAGCACAAATGATATGACAATAATAAATGAAATACAGAAAGCAATAAATGAAAGCGATAAAGTAAATGCAATAAATAAAGTTGTACAGGAAGCAGTAAAAACATCAACACAAATAGCACATAACACCCCCAATAAACACAAATAAAACAAGCGCTAGGAGAAACCCACAAGAGAACTAGAATCCTTGGTTGCAAAGGTCCCCAACAGAGTCTCCAAGCTGTCGCTCCCCGGATTTTCATCCCGGTGCAAACGCGAACCGTCAGAGATGTTGGAGGTTGGGATTGGATAGAGTCGCCAGCTAGGAATTTTTATCCCGAAGGAAAGGTAATGCTACATAAACCTGGAAGGGTATGGATAAGACGATTGCAAACCAAAGAAAATGAGAAAGGGGGTTGGTTATGACCTGGGAAGGTATTAGCACCCAGATTGTTCGTCATACTCGACGAGATCCACGCTTACCTGATTGTGTTTAAAAGGGGGGAAAAGTGTATGTGTATTTGTGTATAAAAAGCTAGAATGTACAGAGTGTAGGTGCAAAAGGACATGGAATTCAAGATTAGGCTTTTGAAAAGAAAAGCTGGAAGAATAAGAGGGGGGAAGACCTGGGGACTTTTGTTCGATAATTGTTAAGTTATGCCTACGTATCCTCTCGTGCAATGAGGATGTTAGAACACCGTAGTTCGACTCAAAGAGACCGGGTGATTTTGCTGTGAACTGCTTACTTGTCTATGCTCAACTGTATGACTCGTCTGGCTCGAGTGCTAACTGTCTTGCATTAGACGGAAGAAGTGAGTTCTCGTTTTTAGAGTGAGTGTGATGAGAAAAGAATCCCGAAGGAGACGTTTTATTGTTTGTTTTTTTGTTTTCAGTTTTTATTGTTTTTGGTGTTTTGCATAGGATAATGAGCTTAAGCCTTCATCAAGGTATTTTAAACTCATTATATCATCCCTGATTAGGTATAATGAGTCTACTTAAGCATGAGATGAAGATCCCAACTTAATTACCATGATGATATAGGATTAAGATAATTAACCTAATTTGGTAATTATTAAGTGTTTTTGGGTTTTTGTTTAATGTTAAGTAATGAGTTTAATCTCCAATCAAAGATTAGTGAACTCATAACACCATCCTAAGAGAAGGATGATAGATGAGGACACTTAAGCTAAGGAAGATACCTCAACTTAATCCATGGTGAGGGATTAAATTCATTATATAACAAGCCTTTATTAAGTGGTGGGTTTTAATTAAAGATGAGATGAAGAATTTTTTTTTATGTTTGCAAGACTTTAGCATGAGGGAGACTTGTCCATTTAACACTAGGGTTGGTCCCTCTGAACCACCAGGCAGAGATGTAACCCTAATATAAGGCCCAAGTTACAAGCTTAAGTCTTTAATGATTATTAGGTATTTTTGATTGGAGGTGAAAACAACTTAAAGGTTTAGCATTAAGGATCAAATTTATACACTCCATCCTAAGATAAGGATACATGCATAACCCTAATTCAGAGTCCCAAAACATTAACTGTTTAGCCTTGATTATGAGATGAGAGAGAGAGAGACTCAAGGAGACTCAAAAGGTTAAAACCAGGGGGGACTATGTACAACCCTAAAGTTATCATGCTTGGATGTTTCTATGGTTTGTGAGGCATCAAGAGAAGTCTTCAGATGGCCACCAAGGAAGAGAAGCAGATGAAAAGAGAGGGATTAGGTTACTTACTTCATGAAGAAGTTAAGTAACCTAAGAACAAGAGAGAACATAAGTGAATGAGATTCACTTAAAACACAAAAAAAGTTCATAAAAATAAAGAGAGAAAGAAAGGTTGGATGTGGATGCACATCCACATCCTGATTAACTTACCAAATGCACCAGAAATGGTTAGTTTGAAAGCAAGATATGTACAAATTCAAAAGCATAAGAAAATCAAGAGATAAAAAATTTAAAATGCATCCAAGGGGACCCTAAGCACTCATGAAATCGCCATCCAAAGAGGGAGGTCTAAAGGTTTACCAAATTCAAGTTATGGTTTACCTAAGATTGGCTAGGGATTTAGATACTTCTCAAAGGGAAAATGCACATTAATTTGAAAATTCAAGAAAAAATGAGACAACAATATATTTAGAAACTAGAGGTCAAGTGTGAAAGATTGCAAAAAGAATCAAATGCAAACTCATCTTGGTTTGAAAGTTATGAATTTTTGAAGTTAGGATTGAAAAATAGGAAATTTAGAAACCCTAATTTAAAGAATAATGTCAAAGTTTGATCAAAACCAAAACGAAATTTGTGGGATGAGTTTGTAAATGTTTCCAAATGTTAAAAAACCTCTCTGATTTTTTTGGTGATTTTTAAATACTTTAAAGTATTTTTAATTAATTAAATGGAATTAATTAATTAAAATATACAATTAAAATATTTAAAAATACATTTTTAATGAAAAAAATAAAAATAAAAATGTTTTTGGTTTCTGAAAATTAATTCAAGTGATGACAAAAATTTTCAGAATTTTTTAATGATTTTTGGTATTTTTAATGATTAAAAGAAAAGAAAATGGATTAAATAAAAATAAAATAAAAAGAAAATGAAAAGTATTCTGAATCCATGGTCTATATTGCTTGAGGGAGAGATCAGTGGCCAGGATTGAAAGTCACATTGACCAAGGGTATGAAAATCTGAGGTACTAGGTTTAAACTTGCTTTTTGCGCGTGAACCAATGGCCTAGGTTTAATCTGACTTAATTAATTACAATTAATTTAATTAATCAAAATTAAAGTTAAGTGAATTATCTGAGCCGTCCGTGCCTAAACCTAATCAGGATCCTAGGTTGGAGATTCAATCTGGGCAGCTAAACCCTAATTAAGCCTAATCACTTTCAAGTGACCGGAAACAAGCTCTTGTCATCTTCTCCGGCAAGCCAAATATCCAAAATCCTATACAAGCTTATAAACTCCTAATTTCTTGCCCAAAAACACTCCTCTAACATCATACAACTCTAATCAACAAGCAAAAATCATTTATCATGCATATTCAGGCTGAATCGAAGCAATCAAAATTTCTATGTCAAACTTTCAGATCATCGTGAAATACTTATTTCTAGCCTATTTTCAATTCTAAACATATCAGCATGATCAGGGAAGCATGTAGAATCATTCTATAACATAAAAACACGTTTCTGGAAAAAATATTCTTGAAGGTTACCTGAGATGAAGAACTTCAAAATGCAACTTTCTGGGCCCTCCTTTTCTGCAATCCCCCTACCTTTGACCTCCTGAGTCTATTGTGATGCTTGAAAGGAGCTTAGAATGGATGGTTTGAGTGTTTCAATTCTAAAGTTGCAGAAATCGTGTTTCTTGTATGATGTGTTTTTGGCTATTGTGATGGGTGGGAATTGATCCCGAGGTTATATGGTGTTGATTGGTGGAAGAATTTGTGGTTTTTGCTGGTTGGATTGTGTGTTTCGAAGAGATAAAGTTTTGGAGCAATTTCTTGATTCTCAACTTGTGTCTTGTTTCAGGCCATGAAGGGTGTTCATTTATAGTGCTTAGGGTTTGCATAATCATACCATTGGTCAGGATAGTGGTTGTGGCACTGTGTGATTGGTATGGGAAGAAAATGCAAAAAAGTCAAGCTTATGTGTACTTGAGGTATGGGCTTGTGTAGCATAGAATTATATGGTTAGACCTCTTCAGCATGCTTCATGGTGAGCCCTTGGATTGGTAGAATGCAACTGGATGGCCTTGATCAAGTGTTAGCAAGCTTTATGTATAATTGCAATTTTGAAGTTTCTTATGAATCAAGTCACCAAAATCCTAGGTTCAAGACATAATTATGATCTTTGGAAGTTGCTTGAACATGTTATGATACAGTTGAGAGCATTAGAGATCATTTAGAAGCTTGAAATGCCAATATGCAAAAATCCCTCTTTGACATGAACATGAAATTTATGTGATTTTTGCAAACTTTGCAAGGCCATAACTTGAGTTCTATGAAGAATTAGAATGAGTTATTGTACTTTCTGAAAATGGGAGGATCCAATCTACAACTTTCATGTTTGAAGAAATTTCATTTGAAACCTTTTTGATCAAGAAAGAGAAGGTTGAAAATCTTTCCCAAAATAGAAAGTTTACATTACAAGTCATTTCCATTTTTGGCAAGTTTTGGATTTTTTCATTTTTCTTCAACTTTGTGTACTTCCAAGCATTCCAATGATCAAATAAAAACCATATGACTTCAAAATGGTGATGATGACCCCTTGGAACCATTGTTGGGGGCCCCAAATGCCCAAAATCTGACTTTTCTTGCTCAAGAAGTTACCATTTGATCAGATGACTTCCACATTGAATCTTTCCATGAAATTTGATACACATGCTCCTTATAACATATATAGACCAATAGCAACAAGAATGTACAAAAAAATTGGGTATAAGGCCTTTGAAACCAAAACCTTAATTTCAAGTCATCTATGTAGGAATCCTCAGCTTAGCTTTCATACCTCTGCAGTGCTTTGACATTTCTTGACTTTAAATGACCCATGGGGGCATAAAATGATCATAGACTACTCAAGGACCCTCTTGGAATGCTTTAATACCTTTGAGATTTCTCATATTACTTCTTGGATTGCTCAGATCACAAGCCCTAGATGCAGCTATGCAGATGAAATGCTGAAGGATGGATATGCAATGTGAAAATATGATGATAGGCTATGCAATGATGATAATCATAAGTTAAGATGTGATAAAAGTGAGAGGGAAAATTTGGGGTGTTTACACCCAGCTTCAAGCACTGAATTGAGAAACAATAGTACATTCAGCCCTTGGGATACAGTACTATCGCCATACAAACAGTTTTCTTTAACTAGATTCCTATGAGAGAACCAGGCCATCCTATGTGAGTTCCCAGTGGGCCCTTGGATGCGAGTGGATTTACCAACAAATGTGGTATGCCACTATTATCATTGGAGAGTGTTGTTTCCACTAAGGTCCGCAATGATCGGTCACCAGATGCACATAAATATCGAGGTCGTACCTTAAAGTGGAGGAGATCCCCACACAAAATAGTCCCAAGACAGTCGCAGTTTGGGTGTGGAACACACCACCACTCGTCATGTTACCATGTGAATACAATGTCTGTCCACGCTAGTCCTAGAGTACACTCAAGCGGGGTATTTGGCTTATCTCACAGTAACTCCCGCCCACAGAAAAAATGCAAACAAACACAGTCAAGTATATATGATGCATGGAAAATAAATACTGAAAGCGGTAAATAAATGTTGTAAAGTAAAAACTGTAAATAATAGTAAATAAACACACAACAACTCACAAATAAACACCCAACGAAATAGAAACAAACAGGCGCTAGGATTGACTCTCAAAGGGGAAACCAAAGATTTTGGGTTCGTTCCCCAACAGAGTCGCCAGCTGTCACTCCCAGGATTTTTATCCCGGTACAAATGCGAAAGTGGCATGGAAAAGGTATAGTCGCCATCCATGCATTTTTATCCCGAATGAATGGGAAAGGTAATGTTGTACAAACCAAAGAGAAAAGGAAAGGACAAGGTCCTGCGAACCAAAGATCTGGGTTCGGGAGTCGGTTATGACCTGGGAAGGTGTTACCATCCATATTGTCTACAATACCTGACAGGATTCACACTTGTTTGAACTGTTTCAAAGGGTGAGAGATAAAACTACTACTGTATAAAACCGCTAACTGGATCTGGAACTGAAATGAGAAAAGGAACTGGAAAAGAGATTGAAAAGAAAGAATGGGGAAACTGTAGGGAAAATAAAGAGTGTGCTCGAATGGGCCCTACCCCATTGCCTACGTACCTCATTGGGAAAATGAGGATCAGAGTCAACGTAGTTCTCCTAACTATGGCAGGAACTTTTTTGTATTTTTTAAGCTGAACTGCTTATGCCGATGCTCAAGTGTTGTAGGCTCATCTGGTACGAGTGCGTAACCGTCTTGCAAATGAGGCAAGTCGAAGCAAGTTCTCATTGAGAGTGAGTGAGGTGAGAAAAGAAATCCCGAAGGAAAAGACGAGTGTTGTTTGTTTACTGTCTTTTAAAGAAGTTTTTTCTTAGATTGTTGTTTGTGAAACATTCTCAAACTAAGACTTGTTCATCGTGGTAGATGCCTTACACCTCGCCCCGAAATGGGACGCGCATAAGTAACCCACGACAAAGTCTCATGGCATACAAGAAGATCTACCTTTATTAGGTGTTTTTTTCTTTTCTTTGAGATGAGAAAGAAAGCAAAGCAAACCAAAGGTAAAAAGTTTAAGGGGAGACTAATAATGCTAAGTGTTGTCATACATGGATGAACCTAGGTTAGTGCGGTTTTCTAATCCTAATGAGAAAAGGAAACAGAAAGGAACTTAGAAATAAACTTACTTCCTAAGGAATCTAAGTTGTTTCTAAAAGGGACTAGCATGAAGTTGTACACACTAAACGCAAAATGCTAAAGCAAACACACTTTGAAAGCGTAAATAATTTAAGAAGGGAGAGTTTGTGTGAACTTACCTCCACCTCCCTACAAAACAAAGGTTAGTAGGATAAAACATAATAGGGATGAAAGTAAACATGTACCAAACAATTCCTAAATTCATCTAGGACCTAATCTAGACTCAATCCTAAGTCTAAGGGACCTAAAAACTATGCAAAGCCAAAATTCAGCAGCTACTACAACTCCTATAGCACAAACAGCTACTAAATGCATTGCAAAATGCAAATAGCCTATTACAACTATCAAACAGCATGCAAAATAGGTGCAGAAAGTCAAAAACCAGAATAATCAGTATACTTTTAACAGCATTTGGATTAAAACACAACTGTGAAAAACTAAGGCAGATTTAGATTATTTTTAATGGTGAATACATGAGTGACAATACATGAATACACACCACATAACATCATCAAAGAAAACCACAAGAGTGGTACGAGCATGGATTTGTAAGCATGTAAGCATTTTCAATATTAGTCACTAAGGGATACTTACAAAAATG
This sequence comes from Lathyrus aphaca, assembly GCA_963966055.1. Taxonomy (NCBI): domain Eukaryota; kingdom Viridiplantae; phylum Streptophyta; class Magnoliopsida; order Fabales; family Fabaceae; genus Lathyrus; species Lathyrus aphaca. The sequence goes on along the minus strand of OZ014523.1, from coordinate 201,415,635 downwards.
TGGCAATTATGCATTTTAAAGATTTGATACATATGGCTAGTAAGCACAAATGAGGGCACATAACACAACTAAGCAATATGGTAAACATGCATTATGACATACTCAAATCAGAATGAAATATCAACATGGAAGTGTAACAAGTAAAAAAGCATGAGCGTACATGTGAACCCTTTATTTTCAAGCAAAACACAACATAACAGTATGCACTCAAGGTGTCGAAACATGCCTGGATCATAAAAGTGAAGCAAAACATAGCTTGAAACAATTATTAGCATGTAAATATAGAGGATCAGACATGAGAACAACATCACAATTCATTATGAGAACAAGTTCACCATTTAAGCACAAACATGGAAATTTGCAAACGAGCATGTCGAAAGACCGCAAGAATACATAATCTTGCACCCAAATCAGTCATACCAATTCTCTAAAATCATGAACTATGGATCCACAAATATTAAAGAAGCAATGAAAAAAAAACATGGAAAGAAACAAGCCAATTTTAAAAATTTGAACAACGTTAACCTGTTAACGCTAGGGGTTGACCGGTTAATGGGCCCCAAACTCAAACAAACAGAAATGAAAAACACATGTTAACCGGTTAACCCCTGGCATTAACCGGTTAACACTGAACAGAAGCTAAAAAATTAGTTATGAAAAGCACTTATTAGCTAAAAACTTATTATTAAAAGCTCCTAATACCTACCCTATCCAATGAGCACGAATTCTACACCTAAAAGCAGCATCTTAGCTCCTAATAAAACCACATGCACATTTCAATTCCTAGTTTCTAATGATTAATTAATCAAAGCATCAATGATCACAAAAACAATAAAACAAACAATGCGCAAGGCGAGATGAAGAGAAATAAGTTAAATCGGGAAACAGATTTCGGATTCACCAACCTACAAAGTGGAGGCTTGCTTTGGTGATTGTTATGATGTCGATCAAAATGCGAATGAAGAGAATACCAGAGATTCCTAGCTTTGATCCGTAAGAATGCAAAATAAATGCAATTAATGAAGATCTTGATGAGCAATCCCAAAAGCACTTCCAAGATTAAGAATCAGCCCCAAACAAAAGCAATTACTCCAATTAATCTTCAATAAACCATGAAATCAATGTTTGAATGAAGTTTTAGCTTCAAGTTCTTCAAGCTTCAATGCAAAACTTGAAGAACTTTGGATAAAGAAGCTTTAGTGAGTTTTGAAAATGGAGAGAAAAAGTGAGAGAATTAAGATAAAATTGTGAAAAATGGTTGAAGTTTGTGAGGTTTGGAGTGAAATGAGCTTATATAGAAGCTAGGTTTGGCATGAGGCTTGGGCTAGGAATTAGCTTGGGCATTAGGTTAGGGTTAGGAGGTTAGAATCTAGCTTCGGAGTTAGTTGGAGTTGGTTAGGGTTTCTAGAATATTCCTTGGAATAATCCTTAGAACATGGTAGAAGAGCCTAAAACTTGGTAGAAACTTCAATGGTAATGTGAAATGGGAAAAAAGTAGAAATTGGAAAGGAAGAGTAAAGCACAAACTAATTTTTGAATTTTTTCCCAATTTTTGTCACCGTTAACCAGTTAACCCCCGACGTTAACCAGTTAACAGATGAAAAATTTGAATTTCCCCCCTTTTGGTGGGAAACCCTTAGAACGCAACTCCGCCGTCCGTTCTGATCCAGATTCAACCTTGGGTTCTGTTATTTGATTTTTTCCTCTGAGTGAACCTGACCACATGCCTGTCACACTAACCAATGTTGCATGAATTATTTTATTTTTATTGCTTTATTTATGCAATGTAAGGGCAGATATGCAACGCGATATGCTAGCTAACATTAAAATGAGAGGGAAAATTTTGGGGTATTACAGTGTGGGTGATTGGATGTAGAAGATTCATAGCAGGTTTAAGGTGCTGAGTGCAGAATGTGATTTGTGAAATCGCAGAGCTCGCTTTGCGAGCAGAGTCAGGGAGTTCGGCTCTTAGCGAGCTATGACCCTTGCTTAGCAAGCCCTGGAGCATGAAAAGTTAATTTTTAATTATTAAAAATTACTGAAATCTATTTAATTACTTAGTAGTGCTTCGGAAATGATGTGGGTAGCTAGAAGTAGTGAGAGAAGAGTTTTGCACCTAATTGTAGGGATAATTAGGGTAATGTAGCTAAACATAATCGATATGTCCGTTGAAATTGATGATGTCATTATGATGATTAGTTTTGGTAATGATGTGTTTCATATGCTTGTTAATGATACATGAATATGTGATATGTTGTAGGATATGTTGTGTTGCGTGGTCGTAGTAAGAGTTAGATAACTTGATTATATGTTAAGAATGCATGATAACCGTGATAGTAACAAATAGTAATATGTTGATCGATGTTGTGATTGTTGTAGTTGATGTTATATGATGTAGTGATTGTGAGTATGCATGTATGTCATTGATGTTGCATGACATGTTGCATAGTTGAATAAAATACCAAATGGGTATGTTGTTGTTGTAATGTTGGTTCCGTCATGAAATAGGGATCGTACATGACCATGAAATAGGGGTCGAGGGTGTGATCATGAAATAGGGATCATACTGGACCATGAAAGAGGGGTCGAGAGTTCCGACGGGAACTGTATCTTGAAATAGAGATCGGATATGGTACCACATGCATATAGTCAAGTAGAGTTTCATTTCATGATTGTTATTATTGTTGTATATGATGTTGTGATAATGTATGATTGTCGCTCCCACCTGATGACACGGGGCCAAGAGGGGTACAGACGCGAACGGTCGGCGAAGGAGAGAACATGAAGATGAACTGAAAAGAGTCACCAGCTAGGCATTTTTATCCCGAAGGAAAGGTAATGCTGCATAAACCTAGAAAGAGATGGATAAGACGGTTGCGAACCAGAGAAACTGAGAAAGGGGGTTGGTTACAACCTGAGAAGGTATTAGCACCCAGATTGTCCGTCGTACTCGACGGGATCCACACTTGAAAGATATGTGTTTAAAGGGGTAGTGTCTGTGCTATTTTGTGTGCAAAAGCTAGAAAAGAATGCAAGTGTCAGTGTAAAAAAAAAAGTGAAGTGATATAGGAGGAGTGTCAGTGCTGGGAAAAAGTGCAAAGCTCAAGACAATGAGGCTTAAAGAATAATGTTGGAGGAGGGGGAATATACATAGACTTTTGTTCGATAACAGTTAAGTTATGCCTACGTATCCTCTCGTGCAATGAGGAAGTCAGAACACCGTAGTTCGACTCAAAGAGACTGAAAGATAAATTGACTGATGAACTGCTTACTTGTCTATGCTCAAGAGTATGACCTGTCTGGCTCAGGTGCTAACTGTCTTGCATTAGACGGAAGAAGAAAGTTCTCGGTTATGAGTGAATGAGATGAGAAAAGAATCCCGGAGGAGACGATTATTGTTTGTTTTTGATGTTTTTAATCTTTTATTGCTTTTGGAGTTTGTCATAAGAAAATGAGCTTAAGCCTAAACCAAGGGTTAGTAAACTCATCACATCCTCCCTCTGATTAGGGGTAATGAGAATACCTTAAGTATGAAGTAAGCACCTCATACTTAATCACCATGATGTAGGATTAAGATCATTAACCTACTTGTGATTATTTAGATGTTTTTGTGTTTTTGTTTGGTGTTAAGTAACGAGTTTAAGCCATAATCAAGGATTTAATGGACCCATTACACCATCCTAATAGAAGGATGATAGATGAGAACATTTAAGCTGAGGAAGGCTCCTCAACTTAATCCATGATTAGGGATTATCCTCATGACAAAACAAAATCTTTATTAAAGTGGATTTTAGTTAATTGTAAGATTAATAAGTGGATTTTATGATTTGTAAGACAACTTGAGGGGGACTTGTCCATTAACACTAGGGTTAGTCCTTCTTAACCAATTAAGGAAGAATTAGAACCCTAATGAAAGGCCCAAGTTACAAGCTTGATGTCTTAGTGATTATTAAGATGAATTGATTAAAAGATTTAAACACATTAAGGGTTTAACACTTAGGATTAAAGTTATACACTCCATCCTAATAGAAGGATACAGGCATAACCTTAATCACAAAGCCTTAAAACCTTTAAGGTTTAGTCCCTGATTAAGAGATGAGAAGAGAAGATACAAAAGATGACACAAAGGTAAAACTAATGGGGGGACTAATCAAACCCTAATTGTGATCATGCTTGGGTATTCCTAGGGTTTATGAGGCTTGGAAGAAGTCTTCAAGATGAGCCACCAAGGAAGAAGAAAGATGGAAGGAGGAGAAGCAGAAAGAAACAAGTCAACTTACTTCACTTAAGAAGATAAGTTGCTTGAAGAAAGAAAGTGAAGAAGGAACATGAATGAGCAAGCTCACTCTAATACAAATACAAATGCAAAAATGAATGCATAAGAGAGATGAGAAGAAATTGTGAGAAGTGAAGGCAAATTCACTTCTCAAAGTAACTTACCACCTGAAAAGTTAGTGAAGGAAAATAAAATGAAATGGAAATGGAATGAAATGCAAAGATGCAAACCAAAACCAGAAACATGTTAAAGATGCTAATGATGCAAAGAGATGATATAAATGTATGTCATGAGGTGAGGATGATCATACAAAGGATGGGAATGCAAATGAAGCATACCAGAGGCATGAAAGTTTATGAATACACATGAAATGATATGAATGCATAACATGGAAAATGGATGATGCAATGATCAAACATGATTTCAATATGTCCTAAGATGTCTTATATGTCATGTGGATGAACAAAATGTCATGGCAAGTTCATGTATGCAAGCTTATGTAAGATGGATGCAAATGAAGATGCAAATTAGGGTTATATGATCATATGAGATGCATAATTCAAAAACAGAAGCAAGACATGGGATAAACAATTGAAACATTGACTCAAAGGGACCCTAAACCTATACTAGGTTACCATCCAAAGGGGGAGGTCGGAAACTTAACCTAGAAGGAGTTATGAATTTCCTAAATTTATAGGGTTTTAAGGGTGATCCTAGAGGTAAAATGCCAAATAAATTGGAAATGCATTATAAAAATTAAACAAAAATGCTTTTAGGAACTTGAAGCCATGCATAACACAATGCAAAAAAAATCATTCACAAACTCACTTTGGTTTAAAAGTTATGAATTTTTGAAGTTAAGGTTAAAAATATTCAAATTTAAGAACCCTAATTCAAATGAAAATTGCCAAAGTGTGATCAAAACAGAAAAGAAATTTGTGTTGTGAGTTTGTAAATGTTTGTAAATGTTTGAAAAGGCTCTCTGAATTTTTTTGGGATTTTTAAATACCTAAATGTATTTTTAATTAATTAATTTCCATTAACTAATTAAAAATAATCATTTAAATGATTTAAATATATTATTTAATGCAAAAAAATAAAAATAAAAAATATTTTTGGGTTCTGAAAAATAATTAAAGCTTAGATAAAAAATTTCAGAATTTTTGAAGTCTTTTTACTATTTTTAATAAAATGTGCAAGATTAAATAAACAAAATGAAATAAAAATTTAAAAAAAGGGAAAAGTATGCTGGATGGAGAGTCAGGATCTAATCTGGGCTTGAAAAGTTTGACCTAGCGCGCATCTGGATGGCCCAGGTTCAAACCCTAATAATCCTTATTATTTATTTAATTAATCCTGATTAATTATTAATGAGAAGATCTGAACCACACAATTGCGCGCGGGAACACTCATCCAATGGCTCGTATTCAAAATAAACCCTAACCCTAATTAATTAACTTAATTACTTTCAGGTGGCCGGAAATGACCTCCGGTCATCTTCTCCGGCCACCCCTCACCTAAAAATTTCCTAAAACGCTCCCTAGGTCATTTTTGGAGCTCTAAAGCTCCAGATTTTCTCCTCTCACCTTCCTAAACTCATCCCTAACCCCATACTTCATTTATTTTCACTCACCAACCAGATTCGAATCAAAATGAAAAAATGGCAGAAATTTCAGAACAACCATACAACTTGATTTCTCCATCATTTTCAAACCACAAAGCTCAGTGTACTCAGGGGATCACAAGGAACAATTCTATAACTTTAAAAAGGATTTTTGGAAGAAAAAAAGTTTGAGAGAGCTACCTGAGATGGAGCTTTCAACCCTAGAGCTTTCAGGCTGCTTCTTTGCTTCAAAATCCCTCCAATGATCTTCCTGAAGAAGCTTTGATGCTTGGTTGGAGTTTTTTGTGGCTGGTTTGTGAGTTTGATGCAGTTCAGTTCAAAGTGGGGAGGAAATCGTGTTTTTGATATGGTGGGTTTTAGGGCAAAATGATGGGTGGGAAATGATCAGTGGTTGATGGTGAGTTGTTCTATGAAGTTTGTTTGGATGTTTATAGCTTGTGTGATGAGTTTCGAAGGAAAATGCAAAGAGGGGAGTTTTGGTGAATGCTGACTTGTGGGAGGATTCAGGTTGTGTTCTTGTTATGTTTGGCTTGCTTTTGCTTTGTATAAACAAATGGGATTGGTTCAGAAAGTGGTTGTGGCATAGTGTGATTGGTATGGGTGAAAATGCACAAAGTCAAGGTTAGGTGTCCTTTGGGGTATGGGCCAATTCAGACCAAGGACAAAGGCATGTCCTGCGCAGCATGATTCATGGACAACCATGGAAGTGAGATTGAGGCAAATCAGCAAGTGGATTGAAGTTTATGGGGGGTTTTGCAATTTTGGCAAAGTTTGTCCCTTTCTTGATTTCTTCATGTACAAGTCATGGAATGGGATGATTCAAAGCACAAATCTGACTTTTAGACATTGCACAAAGTTTGTATGGTGATTAGAAGTCAATTTGAAGTCACAAATTTGCTTGGCATGAGGTTTTGCAAAAATCCCTCTTTGGTATAAAACTTGAAATTATGTGATTTTTGCCAACTTTGGAAAGCCATAACTTGAGTTCCAAAATGAATTAGATCTTGTTCTTGTACTTTTTGAAAAGGGAATGATCCAATCTTCAACTTTCATGACCAAGAATTTTTCATTTGAAGCATTTTTGGTTGAGAAAGAGGAGGTTGAAAAACTTTCCCAAAATGGAAAGTTTACATTACAAGTCATTTCCATATTTGGCAACTTTTGGTTTAGCCCACTTTTCTTCAAATTTGTGAACTTCTAAGAACTTCAATGATCAAATAAAGATCATATAAACTCAATTTGATGGAAAATTCACTTTGGGTCCATGTTGGGAGGCCTCAGATGCCCTGATTTTGCTCTGACTTGCTCAAGAAGTTTCCCAGTGATCAGATGACTTCCACAATGATTTTTTTCATCAAACTTGGTATACATGATCCTTATATCATATTAAGACCAATAGAAACAAGAATGACCAAAAAATTTGAAGTTATGGCCTCTGAAACCAAAACCCTAATTTTAGGTTATCTGTGCAGTTAAAGCTGGCTCTGCTTCCATGCCTTGCAAGTTCTTGTGATTTTCTGACTTTCTTGATCTTTGGAGGATAAAATATGATGTTTGAACATACATGGACCCTATTGAGATGATTTAAGACCTTTGGAGTGGCTTAGATAGCTCATGGATTGCTCAGGTCACAAACCCTAGATGCAGATGACTTTGAACCAATGTAGTGAAGCAAAAATGCAACATGATATGATATGATTGAACTTATGCAAATGAAAAAGATCACAAGCCATGGTGTGAACTTAGTGAGGGCAAATTTGGGGTGTTTACAATGATGTTGTTGTGTATGTTGTTGTGGTATGTGATAGTTGTTGTCGTATGTGATGGTTGAATAGTTGTTGTCGAGAAGTGGTGTATTATTTTATGATACTTGCTTAATTTCTATTATATTATTCCTTATGATGTAAGTATCTCACCCCTTGTGTTTGAATGTTACCCCTATGTTGGTAACATGCAGGTGAGCAGGATAAGTCGAGTGGAGGTCAGTGAAGTCGAAGTACTTCACGTCTTTAGGGTATCGGCTCGTATATGTCGCTTTGGGAGTCGGGACGACGTTACTGCTATTTGTTATTTATTTTTGAAAAATATTTTTCTTGTATTTAAAATAGTTGAATTTTGATTTAAAGATAATTCCGCTGCATTTTGAACACTTACTTTTGAAAACGTATCATTGAGCCATTTATAGTGTTTTGTAGTTGATTGTAACACTCGAATAAAAAGTTGAAAATTTTACTCTGATTCTTATTAACATTCTCGTTGGGGAATTTGGGTGTTACAATTAAGGTTTTCTAGGTTTAGAATTATGGTTAGGGTTCATGGGTCAAACCTTAGGGTTCAAATTGTATGGTTATGGTTCTTGGGGTTTTTAGGTTAGGGTTCAAGCATAAAGGGGTAAGGTTCGTAGGGTTAGGTTGAATATGCTTAGGGTTCATCCGAACACAGCTAGGGTTCATCTGGGAACCCAGGTTATTGTGGGTTGTGTAGCACCCTAATTTTTTCTTTAAGTTTTCTTCGCATTTTCATTTGCATCTGGCATACAAACAAGATCGCACTGGTTGCTCGGTTCCTCTCGGGTTAGGTTTATGCCTCACACGGGATCACTGTGGTTTTTAATTTCTTTATTTGTTTATGTTTACTAACCATTAATCAAAATCCAAAATTATTTTTTTTTCTTTCACTAACTTTTTCAGGAGGAGGAACCATGTGAAAATGCCAAAAATAGCAGTCCTGCAGCTCGAGAAAAATTTCATAGATAAAAGTCGAAGTTGATCCACAAATAATTCAAAATTATCTGATCAAGGATTTCCCAAGTTAATTGATTCATTCAAGTAATTCCAAGGTTGTGATTATTTCCATTCCTTCTTCAGCGTACAAAAAGAATTGGGCCACAACAGCCAAGCAATCACATTTGAATAAAATATTCAAATTTTAGCTTGGTTAACCGGTTAACCTTATGCGTTAACTGGTTAACTAGTGCGAAATTTGAATATTTTATTCAAATTTAGCACCATTAGATCATTAATATAATTGGAATATTCTAGATCCATTGGTCTCTGATTTCTCTACATCATTTTGATCATTTCCTACCATAAACCCTCGCTAATCACGACTCTTTTCCATTTCCCACCAAATTTGCAATTACCAAGCCTAATTTTAATTACCAAAGCAAGCTCCATTCCACCAAATACCTATACCTAAATTCTTTAAATAGGACCATAATTTCATTCATTCACCAAGCTTTGAAGAGCCAACAAATCCCTTGCAAAATACTTCCCCAAAACCAAAAATTCACTAAGGCTCTTTTTCTTTCTTTTGAAGTTATCAAGAATTCACATTGAATTCTTGACTAACTTGAGCTAAGCCTTCATCATATTCTTTTTTTTTTCCATCCATTGTAGTAGATCTAGCTTGACTTGGTCCAATTTGAAGAAGTGCTTTTGGTAATTCACTCATTCCAAAAACCCATATTCACCATCAACATTCAAGATGTAGATCTTTGGTGCCTTTGTTTCTAGATCCTTTGGATATTAATTTATGGCTTGATTGCAGGGATTCCACTATATTTTGGTTTTAAAATTCGTGCAAATTCAGATCATGATCACCAAGTGTTTAAAAAGGGTTTTGAAAATGGATCATGCGGAATTTCTGCATTTTTTCTGCTACTAGTTCAACGTTAACCAGTTAACCATTTACAGTGTAAATCTATTAATTGGTTAACCAACTTTAGATTTACGGAGAATTTGCTTGCGTTAACCGGTTAACCAATTAGTTAACCGATTAACACAAGTCAAAATGGTGTTTTTGGCTTGTTTCAAGCCCCTTTTGGTTCCTCTTTCTTCTTCTTCTTCTTCTTCCTCCTTTTTATTTTTACCTTGGGAAGCACTTTTGGGAGTGATTTCTCTTTAGTTTCATTGAACTTTGGGTGTAGATTAGAGTAGTTAATGTTCATTAACTCAAAACTACCTTTAAGTGGATTATCCAATTCATTTAAGGTACTTTGCATTAGTGATACATTTTCATGCTTGAATCTACCGAGATGAGTGATTGAACTTAAGGATGGAAGAATATCATGAGTACAACTCAATTTGGTATTCATCTTTAGTTTTGTGCGGTATTGCGTACGGATAGTGATTTACATATCGTTTATCTCACATGCATTAGCACTAACATTGTGCACCTTAATTGGTTGTGGCCTGGCTCATTTTTAGGGTAATTACTTCGTAAATTACTCTGTGATTGCTTAACATAGACCTAAATCTATCCCGAAATCGGAATAAAAACCTAATTGGATACTTTCACTTTCATGGACTGGACCTCTTGTTTGTCGCGTAATCCCAAAGTGGTTAATCATATTGCATTAAGAATCGAGACTTATGAATGTTTGATGCGTAGGTGCTTTGGGTCTCCCAATCGCGTTTCAAATTTCATTGAATTTGATTCGATTTTCCTTGATTAATCGTTATAGTGTAAGATGCTAAGTGGATCAGGTTGCCTTTCGATTTTGGTTGCTCTTTTGATTGTGGTTGATTAAGTTCATCATACCATTATTATTATGTAAATATTATTATATTATTACTATACTAATATTTTAGGTTCATGCACTTTAATTGTTTTTGCTACTAACATATAATTTCTTGCACTTTTATTGTTTGTCTTATTTTATTTTGCTTTATTATGCTTTATTCATCTATATCATGTTTATTATTTGCTCCTATTTTGTTGTTGATTTTCCATTTGTCCATTTGGACATAAAAACATTAATAAAGGATTAAACATCTAAAAAACTTTTGACTTTAATTTTTGGACTATTGGTTACAATCCTTGTCTTTGGAATGAAGATTTGGACTTAGATTCTTAGGACACATTTCCTTTGCCTTGATCTTCATGAACTTGGAACTTGCCTTTATTTGGTCATTTGCTAGCTTATAAGGATGGAACTCTTATGCTCATAATTTGAAGTATCATCAAGTTTGGTTAGATCTTTCTTCCCTTATCTCCTTATTTTCTTTTTTAGGATAGTCCCTTCATCTCCACCCCTTCTTTAATTTTCAAAATCATCTCTCTTTTTCAAAGGATTCTTTTTTCTTTTTAAAATCATCACCTCTTTAATAAACAAAACCTTGACTTTGTCAAGTGTACTTTTACCCTTTTTCTTTTCTTTTAAAATCAATTAATCTAATCATGTTGACCTTAATTCAAAAAATAAAAAGAATCAAACTCATTCTAGTTGTTTTGTTCCTTTGTGCATGTTTGTTTATTTTCTTTAAAAGAGTGTCGATTATGAGTCATTATTCTTTAGTCGGGTGCAAGTCTTTCAATCTCCATGGTTGTAGTTTGATGTAATTGAGTCTCTTGTCATTTGTGGGGGTTTAATGGCATACTCGTCGATTTTATCCAAGTTGGCGCCCTCCGTATAATGATGTATGAGTCCATGCCTTCATTCTCATGGTAGTTTGTTTAGCCATCCACTTAAAGATGACGAATTCTCTTCACTTAATAAAATTAATCATAACCAGCCCTTTTCACTACTTGTACCACGAACTACGGGGTTTTGATCTCGCATTGAACTTTGTAGGAACGTAGGCATGAGGTGGTAAACTTGTCCAAACACAAAAATAAAAAATAAAAAATATTTTCTCATCCCTCCACTCTCATTTAACAAACCTTTTTCAAACCAAAAGCGGTAAATTTTTCAAAGGGATCCCGTGGGGTACCACAGACATTTTGGGTGCATAAAACCTATCCCTTTACTTGTTTCTCTGATGTGTTTCTTTAGCTCTTTTTTCTTTTAGATTCATTAGGATTTATTCGCTCTTTTTTCCTTTTCCTCTTGGAATAAAATAAAAGCGCGGTGGCGACTCTGTTTACCGCTACAGGTTGGGGTGGAGTTCTGGGAGTTTTTTTTTGAAGGTATGAAGTTTCTGGTTGAACAACAACCTAAAATCTGGGTTTGGGGGGTCGGTGCAAGGAGGAAAAGGTTGGTCGTAGGCGAAACCCTTGGTGGCGATCGAAGGACAAATATAGAGAGAGGTGAGAGAGTTTGAGAGGGATTGAGAGAAGGGAGAGTTTAGAAAGATAAATAAAATGATAAATGAGGAAATGGATGCCAAGTGGCATCCCTTGTCTCCCATGGATAGGTTGACTTTCCAGTCTTCCAAGCGATTCAATGTGTGGATTCTCATTGTACGCTTGTGTGGACTATCAATCCTAGTCTCTCGTTTTGCATACATTTATATTAATGAATGAGGTTATTTTCAATGATATGCGTTGGATGGTCATCAGACGTCCTAGATAGATCAACAGTTTGACTTTGTCCATCATAGACACAACTTAAGGATTTAGGTTTGATTTAATGGGCCTTGTACACATATTGCTACCCACACCTAATATTGATCCCATTCACTAATTCAATGGAAATTACACCCCCTGAGTTTTTTATTAATTATTTTAATTAATTACTTAATTTAATTATAATTAGGATTTAGGTGGTTAATTAGGGAACTTTAATTAGGATTAAGGTTCTTAAATACATGAATTATATTGTTGGGGTATTATTTTATTTGTGGGGTTTTATTAAAGGTTTTGTTCTTATTTAATGGTTATTTATTTTTCTTTTATTAAATAAATGGTTTATTGGAGAAATAAAAAATATTTTTAAATAGGGTTGTTCATACGTTCTGGATTTTTGTGATAAAATATTTTTTTGGGGAATTCTAAATTAATAATTTTATTTATATATATATTTAAACATTGGTTTTTAGGGGGTTTATTTAAACTAAATGTTAATATAACTTTTGGGATTAAAACTTGTTTTTTTAATATGTTTGGGATTGGAAATTATATATGTATTTTAAATTTATTTTGGGATTATATTATTATTTTGGGTTTAAATATCTTTGAGTTAAAATTGCTTTATTTTGGATATATTTTGAGTTAAATTTATCATAGAAATTTTGGGATATTTGAGGGATCAAAATTTAAGTTATTGGGTCTAACTTTAGGGTTTTATAATATTTATGGTGTTTTATAAAAATGTTTTGGGGTTTTATTTAAGGGGTACTAATGAGGTTTTATAAAAAGAAATTAGGGTTTTATAATGAATATTTAAGGGGTTTTATATTAGGGTTTAAGAATTTAGTTTAAAGGGTGGTAAAGGATTATGATTAGGGTTTAGGGGGTAGATGGAGTTGAACTACGATGCTCGGATCCTTCAAATTGAAGGTACATAGACACAGGGTTTGTAAAACCTTAGCAAGTAAAATAAGGATTAAGTTAGGTTTTGGTTTTATTATCTTATTATTTTTGACATTGTAAAAATAAATAAAATATACGTACCCTAGAAACATAGAAAGGATCCTATTAGATACAATAGAAGTGAGGGGTGTCTAACACATTTCTCCCATTTTACCGACATACGAACTTAGTTTTTCTATCTTGGGATTTAGGTTTATCACTATTTTTTCCTAAAAATGAGATGGAGACACTTAGATATTAAGCCGGTCTCGACAGTTGGCGACTCTACTGGGGATATAATGTAGTCAATCCTACTTTAGTATTCTATGGTTTTTGTTTGTGGGATATTATATTTGTTATTTGTTTTATTATTCTTTATTTTGTTATTTTCGTTATTTGTTTATTTTATTATTATAATTATCATATATTATCAATTTTTTTGTCATGCATATGGATTGGGTATTTATTTGTGTGAAACTAAAACCCAGGCTTGGAGAAAAAACCCTAGAATAAGGATGTGGAACGAAAATGTTTTGTTAGGATGTACTTCGTAGCAATTCATGGAGGCCACACTTGGAATAGGCCCTCCAAACGTTTGTCATTCTAGTTGGGGCCAGCCCCCGTCGTGATGATGATTTGGATGTGGTTTGTGACTCCAAGAACCTAGATACCCAACCAACTTTTGGTGACCTTGTGTATTCAACCCTAAAGGGTCATTACTAGGTTCCTTCCTAGATTATGACTTATCCCGAAGGATTATTGTAGGAAGGCTTGCACCTTCTCATGGTAAGACAATGGTATAGTCTTAACTCTATGGCTTATCAACACCGTATATCCTACATGTGAGAGGATTGGGTAGAAAACATCTATAATTGACCTAATATAGGAACCCACCCCGACTAAGTTATGCTTGCATGTTACCCCACGAAGAAATATATTAAAAAAAAAAAACATCATCATGTCATCATTCGTGAAAGTTTTTCATATTTTGCATTAAGGGATCTTGAAACATTTTTTTTTATAAAAAAAAGCAAAGTCAAGGGAAATGGAAACCAATCAGAAAAAAAGAATTGCATTTAGGATAAGAAATCCTGATATTGAAGGGTTGAAATACTATTCTGCAAAATACCTAAAGAAGTAAGGAGATCCATAATTCATAAGTATGGGAAGATTTTTTATCTTATAACTACTGCAGTCCAAGATGAAGGGTGAACTGCTCTGGCCCAATACTATGGTCCCAAACTAAGGTGCTTTCAATTTCAAGACTTCCAAATTGCTCCTACACTTGAAGATTTATATATGATTTTGGATTATTCTAAAGGTTTCAAAGGTGTATTCAAAGTTGTAGTAATGTTTCCTTCATTAAAGGAAATTGTTGAACTTCTCAAACTATCTGAGTTGGACTTAAAGAAAAATTTAAAGGAGCTGGAAGGGTTCCATGGGTTTACAAAGAAATATTGGGAAAAGAAAGATAAGGATTATGCTAAGTTTAAGGATTGGGAATAAATGTATAATATCATGGTACTCCTCATTTTTGGGTTAATACTATTTCCAAGTGCTCCGAATTTTTTGGATACCACATCCATCAACGTGTTCTTGGTAGTAACTATTGGAGGAGAATACCTTATACCAACTCTATTGGAGAATGTTTACTTTACTCTTTATAAAGTGCATAAAATGAAGAAAGGGACTATGTTATGTTGTGCTCCCTTGCTATATCAATGGATGTGTTCTCACCTAGTGAAAGATATGACTAACCTAAAACAAATAAAAAAGGATGATTGGTCCCAATACTTGGCCTCTCGCACCGATACTTACATCATATGGTTTCCTCAAATTCTAAATTGTAAGGATGTAGTCTTAAGTTGTGGTGACTTTCCTAATGTACCACTCATAGGATCAAGAGGTGCATAAATTATAATATGGTATTAGTAACGAGACAATTGGGGCATCCTTTGGCCTACGAAACCGTAGGATAACTTGTTAAAGGGTTTTGTCTTATAGAATGTGACCGCAGATCATCCACTAGTCATCAGGATTATTCAAGCATGGGAACAACGCATCAAAGGAAAGGGTAGCCTCAAAAGTCCATGAGAAGATTCATTGATATCTTACAAGCAATGGCTGCAACCATGATCTCAAGGGAAGAAGAAGAGAAACTTAAGGAGACCGTTCTATAACTACAAAAGAAAAATGTTGAATGGAAAGCTAAATTCTATAAAACTATATGCAAGAAAAATCATCTCGATTTAAACCTCCGCAAAGTAAAGGGAAAATTAAAGGTTAGTAAAGGGATAACCAAGATGGAAGAAGAAAATAAGGAGCGAAATCATGTGGATCTTGATGCAGTAAGCTCACGCCTAATGGATCATAAATTGGAATTGGGTAAAGTTTTGCACCAAAGGAACGAATGGAGGGATATATTTAGATGTGTTCTACTCAAAGGGAGACAAAGGAAGAATTTGAGAACCGCATTCGAGCATTGGAGACCGAAGTTCAAAGTTTAGTTGATGTACTCCAAAGAGCTAAAGGTCAAGCTTTTGACGCCATCGTGTTAAAGGTAGATGCACAAAGGGAATCAGAGGAACTTGAAAGGAATATGAGACTTCTCTATGGGGCATATGATGAATTGGAAGCTTGGAATACCTATGTAGAATTGTACATCCAACAATTGGAAGGCATTTCTAATGAGAATATGGAAACTATAAGGTGGCTCGCTAGGGAAGAATGATACTTTGGGGAATGATACTTGAAGTTGGAAATATTGTCCAATAACTTCATTCATGAGATACCCCAAAGTCTAAAGGAAGCAGACGAAATGGAGATCATCTTCCAAACAAAGGAAGAAATAATGGATTTTCTCAAGTTATGTCGATATATGGTGGAGGAGTTTAGGAAGAGGATTAAGAAGTGTTCGTAAAGTTGCAATGGGTTCTTTGTTTTTGTTTGCTTTTATTTACATTCTATGTATGAATAAAGGGCTACGACCCTAAGTTAAATCCTTAATATGTAACGAATAGGGATTTTGACCCTCGTTCTTTCTATTTGCAAGTTTAATAAAATATTTTGAGTTTATATTATTCTTGGTTGGGCTTTATAATTGATGAATGTTTCAAGATCCCGACGAAAATACAGTTCTTCGCATATTAATACATACATTAGCATGCATGCAACATACATCAATAAGAACATATCTTTAAAGGATTAAAATAAATAAAAAAATCATTTCTTCAAAATATCTTGTCTCAATATAATCAAGTTTGACAACCTGACATCCTGACCTCGCACTCGAGAATTCCAAA
This sequence comes from Lathyrus aphaca, assembly GCA_963966055.1. NCBI lineage: Eukaryota > Viridiplantae > Streptophyta > Magnoliopsida > Fabales > Fabaceae > Lathyrus > Lathyrus aphaca. Next base: position 201,399,200 of record OZ014523.1, on the reverse strand, counting down.
CGAAAGCCATGGATCAATTGGAGCAGAATCAAGCGACTCTTAGAGGAGATGTGGATGTTGACAAGGAGAACGTGAACGAAATGAAAGAAAAAATCGATAAACTAACTCTCGTTATCCATAATTTTATAGCTAGGTACAATGAGGCTAGCCAATGGAAGAATAACCCTACTCCATCTCTTTCTCTAGAGGATAGTAACCCACTGTTAGGGTATGTTCATGACATGGAAAATGAAGAAGCTCAGGAGGGCAAACAAAAGACTAATGACCCACCTCCTGAAGGAGTGGTCCCACCACTTATTCATAGTGGGGCACCTAGATGAACACCCTCGAATATCTTTATGTTATCTTTGTTGTTATGTTCAGATGCTCACCCAAAGTCTCTACTAAAAGTCTTGAATGAATATCATGTTACTAAGGATATAACTGTGGATCAATTCGATGGGGTTGTTGCTAATATTGTCACTTGTACTTGTTTGGGTTTTAGTAGTAACGAACTACCTTCCGAAGTGCAAGCACACAATAAAGCCTTGCATATATCAGTTAAATGTCAAGACACTATTCTCTCAAGGATGTTAGTGGACATGAGTTCAACTCTAAATGTCATTCCTAAGGACACCCTCGTGAAACTAACTTACATGAGGACTTTTTTAAAATCTATCACTTTATTCAAAGATCTTTATGTTATCTTTGTTGTTATGTTCAGATGATCACCCAGAGTCTCTACTTAAAGTCTTTAATGAATATCATGTTACTAAGGATATAAATGTGGATCAATTCGACGGGGTTGTTGCTAATATTGTCAATTGTACTTGTTCGGGTTTTAGTAGTAACAAACTACCTTCTGAATGCAAGCACACAAAAAAGCCTTGCACATATTTGTCAAATGTCAAGACACTATTCTCTCAAGGTGTTAGTGGACACGGGTTCAACTCTAAATGTCATGCATAAGGACACCCTCGTGAAACTAACTTCCATGAGGACTTTTTTAAAATCTAGCACTCTAGTAAAAAATATTTATGTTATCTTTGTTGTTATGTTTAGATGCTCACCCAAAGTATCTACTCAAAGTCTTTAATTAATATCATGTTACTAAGGATATAAATGTGGATCAATTCGACAGGGTTGTTGCTAATATTGTCAATTGTACTTGTTTGGGTTTTAGTAGTAACGAACTACCTTCTGAAGTGCAAGAACACAACAAAGCCTTGCACATATTAGTCAAATGTCAAGACACTATTCTCTCAAGGGTGTTAGTGGACACGGGTTCAACTCTAAATATCATGCCTAAGGACACCCTCGTGAAACTAACTTCCGTGAGGACTTTTTTGAAATCTAGCACTCTAGTCGTTAAGGCTTTTGAAGACTCTATAAGGATGGTAATTGGAGAAGTTAACAAACCTATCATGGTGGGACCATATAAATTTATAATGACCTTCCAAGTCATGGATTAATTGTTCCTATAGGTTTCTTCTAGGAAGGTCTTGGATTCATGTTGCAGGCACAGTAACTTCTATACTTCATCAAAAATCAAAGTACATATTCGGGGATAAGCTAATCATTGTATATGGGGAGGAATACATGTACGTCAGTCATCTATCATCTTTCAGATATATAGAAGTGGATAGGGAGACATTTGAAATACCATTTCAAGCTTTGGAAATTGTGATGGTTGACCGAAGATAAGTTATTCAACAAAAAAGAGGCCCAAAGAAGATCATGGATCTAATATAGAATGGGGATACAATGAGATGGGGTAAAATTCTAGAGATACCTGAGAATAAGGATCAGGGGTTGGGTTACAAATCAGATGATAAAGGAGTTATAAGGGATTACAAGCAAGGGGAGTTTCATCCTATCAAAGAAACTTTCCATAGTCTTTGATTTGGAGGTCAAAATCAAGTGGTTTCAATAGAAGAGGATAGGAAAGGAATATTAAACTTGGTGTGACATTGATCACTAGATACAATCCTTAACAATTGGAAGGCTATTGAGATTCCTGAGATGATTTCTATTTCAAAGTAATTTCCTTTTTATAATAATAATAATAATAACAAGGAACTTGTTATGACCAGGGCAAGTCGAACAAAGTTTTGTAGGGCCACCCTTTGTTTCTTTGAATTATTTTATCAATAACATTGCATGTTATTTTTTGATTAAGATCTTGTTTCTTTCATTTGAGCTTCTTTAGAAAAATGGCAAGACTTTTCTTTCAATATTTTCACTTTAAAATGTTCACATAAAAGGAATAATAATAAAAAATCTTTCTGCATCTAGATTTAAAACTGAACCTATTGAACATAACACCAGCATAATCCCTATTGACTTCGAATTTCCGATTAACCAAGCGGAATAGGATGATGAGGACGATTGTGATCTTCAAAAATAATTAGCCAAACTGTTAAGGTAAGAGGACAAGGAAATAAAAACTCACCGAGAACTAGTGGATGTGATCAATCTGGGCACTAAAGAAGAAAAGAAAGAGGTCAAAGTTGTCACTTCTTTGAATGAAGATATAAAGGAAAAATAGGTCAAGCTTTTGTGGGAGTATACTGATGTGTTTTCTTGGTCATACAAAGACATGAGCGGGCTTGATACCAACATCGTTGAAAATAAGCTGCCACTCAAGCCAGAATGCCCTCCAGTTAAACAGAGACCGAGGAGGTCCAGACTCGACATGATCTTCAAAATCAAGGAAGAAGTCAAGAAGAAATTCGACGCATGATTCTTAGTCGTTGTAAATTATCCATAATGGACTACCAACACCGTGCTAGTGCCATAGAAGGATGGGAAAGTTAGGATGTGTGTAGACTACCGAGATCTCAATAGAGAAAGTCCTAAAGATGACTTTCCACTACCTCATGTTGATGTATTAGTGGACAACACTGCTCAGTTCTCGGTCTTTTCATTTATGGATGGATTCTCCGGATATAACCAAATCAAGATGTCTACTTTAGATATGGAGAAAACTACATTTATCACTTTGTGGGGTACTTTATGCTACAAGGTGATGCCATTTGGGTTGAAGAATGTCGGAGCGAATTATCAAAGGGATATGGTGACACTATTCCATGATATGATGCACCGGGAAATAGAAGTTTATGTGGCCGATATGATTTCCAAGTCAAAAATATGAGGAGGATCATCTAGTAAATTTACGAAAGTTGTTTGAGCGTCTAAGAAAGTTCAAACTATGACTAAATCCAGAGAAGTATACTTTTGGCGTCAGATCTAGAAATTTTTTTGGGATTCATAGTCAATCAAAGGGTGGATATAAGTCGATCTAGATAAAGTAAAGGCCATCCAAGAAATTCCAGCTTCAAAAATGGAAAAAGAAGTTCGTGGATTTCTAAGGAGATTAAATTACATTGTAAGGTTCTTCTCACATCTTACTGCTACTTGTGAGTCGATCTTCAAGCTAATCAGAAAATACCAAACCATCAAATGGAATGAAGATTATCAAAAGGCCTTCGATCAGATTAAGGAACATTTATAAGAGCCACTAGTTCCAGAGAGACCACTTATAATGTACTTAACGGTGCTCGACAACTCTATGGGATGTATATTGGCAAGAAATGAAGAAACAGGGAGAAAAGAACATGCAATCTACTACTTAAGCAAAAAGTTTACCGATTGTGGATCAAGATACTCACTATTGGAGAAAACATGTTGTGCACTGGTATGAGACGCCCGACGATAAAGACAATACATGGTGTTCCATACTACTTTATTGATATCAAGAATGGATCTAATAAAGTACATATTCGAGAAGCCTATAGTAACATGGAGAATAGCAAGATCGCAAATGCTACTAACTTAGTACGACATGTTACTCAAAAGGCTATTAAAGGGAGTATTTTGGCAGATCACCTGGCACAATCAACCCATGCAATTCGACTTTCCAAATGAAGATGTTATGACTATAGAAGACGATCTTACTATGAAAACTTATGAGGGACCTGAACCTGGGTCTCGATGGAAACGTTTATTTGATGGGGCCTCAAATGCGGAAGGACATGGAATAAGGGTTGTTATAACTTCTCCAAAAAGGTTCATATTCCATTTACAACGCGACTTTTCTTTCCTTGAACCAACAATATGGCGGTATATGAGGCATGCATCTTGGGAATTGACGAAGCAATTAATCTTAAAAAATCAGGATCTTGGAAGTATATGATGTTGGTGTAAGCCCTAGAGGCCAATACTTTTTGGTACTTGTATCGGATTATTCGTTTAATAATAAAAGGCATTTCTTTATTATGTTTGTCTTTCAGAATAATAAAGTCCCTAGAATAGTTAGTTTGTTTAATGAAATGTTAAGTGTGACTTAATCATGAGATCCCATTAAACATAAAGACATTATTCTTAAAATATCCGTAGTCAAGATTTATTGCAAAGTGGGATAACATTAAAGCATTGAGACTATTATGAAGATAGACTGATGATCACATCTCATGGATCATGGATAAAGAGTTATCAAGTCTTGACATAGGTATAAATATTAGGAGTAATATTTATACCGGATTGACCCGCTATGAGAATACTACATAGTATGTTATGCAAAGTGTCATAAGTTATTCTCATGGTGATAATGGTGTATTACCACCCTTCGACCTGAAACCACTATGGACCCTAGATGTAGAGTCGGGTGCTTTATTGCTGATCAAACATTATCCGTAACTGGATGATCATAAAGACAGTTGATGGGCACTCCACGAAGCATGCTGAGGGACATGAGTGTCCTAGATGGAATTTGTCAATCCTGCATAACAGGAGAAATGTCTAAGGGCCCAATATTGAACTGGACAAGGATGACACAGTGTATGCCTTGTGTTCAATATAGACATAGGGGCAAAAGGGTAATTGTACAAACATATATTATCACGAAAAAGGTTTTGTCAGATCACATGACATTTTCGTGACTTGGGTAGCAGTGATGTGTTGCTAGATACCGCTCACTGTTTATTATGTTAAATATATAATTTAATATAATTACCAACGTTACGAAATCCTACAGGGTCACACACATAAGGACAGTTTGATGAGAGATAGAGAAATCAAAGGAACACCGTAAGGTACGGTGCACTTAAGTGAAAATAGAAATTCGGATAATATAATAATAATTATTGTTATTTTATAATGGTTATAAAATAATAATAAAATAAATATATTATTATAATAATAGTTATTATAATAATATATAATATTATTATGGATCATGTGAATTGGGCTTTTAGCCCACAGCCCACAAGAAAGTCTATAAAAGGAACCCTTGTGATGAAGCTTTCACTTGATGCAATTTCGTTTTTGATTCTCTTTTCTCACTCAAATAATTCTGTTCGTAAGCAGCTAGCACTGTGACCGGAAGCTGTTCGTGTGGACTGAGTAGAGGCGTTGCACTTCATCAACGCTTGTGATCGCTGCATCAAAGATCTGAATCGCCACAAAGAGGTAACGATTCTATCACTGACCATGCTCATTCGTAAGGATCACTAAAGGAAATTTTTGTTTTCCGCTGCGTTTAGATCGCAATTTTCCTTCATATGAGGACTCAGCTATGGTCATCAATCAAATCAAGGGAGTATGGGAAACATATAAGGATAATCTACAACGGTATCGATGCCATATTCGGGATAAGATCACCTCGGGAAGAGAATCAACTAACAGACGCCCTGGCATCCTTGGCTTGGATGTTCAAAGTCAAATGGTATAATGAAGCACTGACTATAGTGATTCATAGGTTGGATGAACCTTCATATTGTGAAATAGTCAAAGCGAAAGCGGATAATAAACCTTGGTTCCACAACATCAAGCAATTCCTCTTAAAACAAGAGTATCTTGCAAACACGTCAAATGGGGATAAGAAGACTCTCAGAAGATTGGTTGCCCAAGTCTTCATCAATGGGGATGTACTTAACGAAAGGATTAATAATGATATGGTGTTACTCTCGTGTCTAGATGGATATGAAGCTTATATGTTTATCAAGGAGATACACTATGGATCGTTTGGCATGCATGCCAATGGACATGCAATGGCCAAGAAAATTCTCAGAGTAGGGTATTACTAGTTGACCATGGAATCAGATTGTTTCAAATATGTCAAGACATGCCAGAAATATCAAATCTACGTAGACAAAGTTCATGTGCCACCAACTCAATTGAACATCATAATTTCTCCTTTGCCTATCTCTATGTGGGGAATAGATATCATCGGGATGATTGAACCAAAAGCATCTAATGGACATTGTTTCATTTTAGTTTCCATCGACTACTTCACTAAATGGGTGGAAGCAACCTCCTATAAAAATGTGACAAGTCAAGTGATAGCCTGATTAATCAAAAAGGAGATAATTTTTCGCTATGGGGTTACTAAGAAGATTATCACAGATAATGGACTTAATCTAAACAATAAAGTGATGGATGAGTTATGCGAGAGTTTCAAGATCGAACATCATAACTCTTCATCCTATCGACCGAAGATGAACAATATTGTATAAGCATCGAATAAAAATATCAAGAAGATAATCCAGAAAATGGTGAAAACTTACAAGGATTGGAACGAGATGCTCCCGTTTACACTACATGGATATAGAACCTCAATTCACTCATCAACCGGAGCTACACCTTTCGCTTTGGTGTATGGAACGGAAGAAGTACTCCCAATTGAAGTAGAAATTCCTTCACTAAGGGCTAAATGAAATCAAAATTGGATGAAGCATAATGGATTCAAACCAGATATGATTAGATGAACCTCATATAAGAGAAGCGCATGAATGCTATATATCACTGTCAACCATATCAAAGGAGAATCAAAAGGGAATTCGACAAGAAATTTCATCCACGCCTATTCGAAGAAGGAGATTTGGTGTTAATAAAAGTGTTACCCATCCATAAACCCACGTGGAAAATGGCCCGCAAACTATGAAGGGCAATATGTCGTGAAGAGTGGCTTCTCTGGCAGAGTACTAATATTAACAATAAGGGATGGAGCAGATTTACCACGACCAGTGAACTCCGATTCAGTTAAAAATACTATGCCTAGAAAAAGAGGATAAAAGACCGCTAAGTCAAAAACCCTAAAAGGCGACTTAGGCAAAAATTAGGGTGTCTCGATGGACTGAAATCTCTAAAGAGCAATTGTAGACAATGATTTTCGACGGTACCTTTATAAAAGGAAAATATTGGTGAAAAGGGAGATTTTGACGCAGACAACAAGAAAGGGGATTTTTACGTCTTTTTCGACAAAGAAGAATAAAGATTATGTTTTATTAACATGATATGATCTTCAGTCGAAGGAGTTTGTTTGTGATAATTTCGACGACTGTTGAATAAAAGACATCAGTTCAAATTGAAAGAAGAAATTCAAAGTGTGAAGTTGCAACGTTTAGCAAAAAGGACGCGTGGAAGCATCCAGGGGAATGAAGGCATGTCGAAAGGCCAAGTGTCAAGTTATTAGAATTTTCCCGTTAGTGGAAGTTAGTTTAGTTTCCTATATATATCAGATAGTTGTTGTTAGTTTAGGTGTGTGATATTTTGTACAAATTCCTATTGAACACAAAGTACCCGTGTAAGAGAAAAGAGTGTGAATCTGGAAAATGTACGTGTGAAAAACACCATCTTTACTTTCTTTAAGTTTTCAATAAAATTCCAAGTTCATTTAAATTCCTTTACCATTTCATAGTTTATGATTACAAGTCTTTTATTTTGACGCATTACATTACTTGTCTTCCATTACTTTAACACATTCCTAGAAGTTATTTTCTTTAAATCATGTCAAGTTTATTTTACTTTTGTTCTTTATTCTTATGAATTATACAAATGTACTTAAGATAATTGACTGAAAGTAAAATTGTTAAGGATGATACAATCAATAAATTCGACCAGATACAAATGAAATACGCACTAATGTCCTCGGATTTGTATGGTTGATCCTGTAAGTTAACTAATTTAGACACTGAATTAGAAACCAGCAGTTGTTTGTCGGAAAACACCAGCAAACAAATTGGCATGCCCAGTGGGACATTAATGCGTAAAAGATATCATAACAACTCATAGTCAAAAAGGTTTTAATTCGTTGCATGATTCTACGAAGCGGTAAGTTAGAAATAACCATCGTAGAAAGGACTAAACAAACAAGAATAAGAAGAATGGTGAATCCGCCACATAGTCAAAATGAAAATAATATGGTGCTCACCCATACTCCTTCGACTGGAGGAAATACATGGTCAAGTTTTGTATCAGAAGTGTAAACACCCCAAATTTTCCCTCACTCATTCACACCATGGCTTGTGATCATTTCATATGCATAAACACAATCATGTCACCTCACATCTCATTTTTGATCCACTGCATAGTTTCTAAGTCATCTGCATCTAGGGTTTGTGATCTGAGCAATCCCAGAGCTTCTTGAGCCACTCCAAATGTCAACAATCACTTCAAAGGGATCCATGTGTGTTCTTATATCATATTACATCCTCTCAAAGTCAAAAATGCAAAAGGATCACAAGAACTGGGATTGGTGTGGATGCAGAGCCAAGTTTGACTGCACAGTTGACCTAAAATTAGGGTTTTGGTTTCAGAGGCCATAACTCCAAATTTTTTGGTCATTATTGTTTCCATTGGTCTCTATATGGTATAGGGAGTATGCATATCAATTTTCATGAAGAAATTCAATGGGGAAGTCATCTGATCAAGAGTTGACTTTTCAGACAAGTCAGTGTAAAATCAGGGCATCTGAGGCCCCCAATGACCCAATCAATGGGTGATCTTCATCATTTTGAGTGTATATGATCTTTATTTGATCATGGAAGAAGGTTGGGGTTCACAAAAATCAAGAATTTGGAGTTTTTGCAAGTGTTGACTTTTTGGGCATAGTTGACTTTTCAAGAATGCTTCATTTTAGGTCATTTTTCAAGCCTTGATTCTTGATCCAAAAGTGCTTCAAATGGAAAAACTTTGGTCATGAAAGTTGTAGATTACATCTTTCCCTTTTCAAAAAGTACAAGAACATGATCAAATTCTTCTTGGATCAAAAGTTATGGTGTGACAAAGTTGGCAAAAATCATTGATTTTCAAGATGTGCACCAAATGAGAATTTTGCAAAACCATGAACCAAGGCTGTTTGTGACCTCTAGTTGACATCAAACCATGACACAAACATTCTATGTGACCTAAAAATCAGAATTGGACCAAAGATCACATGTGTATGGTTTGTGTAACAAGGCATTTTCCATGAAGTTTCAAAAAGAGCCAACTTGCAAAACCACTCATCACACTTCCTACAACTTGCAACATTGGATGCTGACTTTGGCTAGCCTTTCCCCTCACCCTTGCTGCGCAGCCCCATGCCTTGTACTAGCCTAGAACCAAGCCATACTTCCCTTACACAAAAAGTGGACTTTTGGCAAAAGCAAACTTACCAATCAATAGAGGCCATGTCAAATCATCTGACCTATAGGATTAAAATATACTATCCAAATGCTGGCCATAACACTCAAGAAGCAAGGCTGAAACAACACACAACAACACATTCACAAAAACACTCTCTTAAGCAAAAGCCTTCGAATCATCTTCCACAAGACACAAACACACAAACCATTTCCATAGATCAAATCACCTTGCTTCACTGAGCCTAAACCAACAAGACTTGGGCCTGAATCAAGCAAGAACACCACCTCTCCATTTTCACCTCCAAGAGCAAAACCATTCGAATCTCTCTGCTCAACTCACAAACATCCAAACAAGTTTCACCAATCAACTCACCTTGCTTCATGGACCAGAAACCAACCTTTGTTTTGGCCTAAGACCCTCCATATCACAAATACGATTTTCACACTCCCTTGGTCAGAGCTTCTGCAAACTCACTCAGGAGGCTGTTTAAACTCCAACCAAGCATCCAAAGCTTCAAAGGGGGATCATTGGGACCTGTTTGAGCCAAAGAACTAGCCAGAAGGTGCCAGAGATCAAAGCTCCAGTTCAGGTGAGCTTCATGAAATTTTTTTCCAGGAACTCATTTTTAAGTTCTTAATTGGTTCTCTATGTTCCACTGGTCATGATGATATGTTTGGTTTCGAAAATCATTGAGTTTTGAGCACGCATGGTGTTTCTGAAATTTTGTGACCTAAACCCCTTTTGCTTCGATTCAGCTTTGTTATGTAAAATAAATTTGTTTTGGCTGTGGATTCTTGTTCTATGATGTGTGGGGATGATTTCTGGGCAAGAAAATTAGGTTTTAGTGAGCTAGGATGAGAGTTGGCTTTTTTCAGGGAAGATGCTGGCCGGAGAAGACGACCGGAAGTCTTCTCCGGCCGCCTGAGGGTCATTAATGTGCTAATTAGGGTTTAGGGGCAGGTTTGAATTTAGGCCGTGCGATTCTCCTTTCCCGCGTGCATTGGGTGGTTGAGATCTGACCATTAGCCCTAATCCGTATTTAATTAAATGTTAATTATTTAATTAATTGAGTTTAGGGAAGTTTGAACCTGGGCCGTCCAGATGCGCGCCAGGTCAAACTTCCCAAGCCCAGATTCAATCTGGACGCTTCATTGTGCTTACTTTCCTTTATTTCAATTTATTTTCTTTTCTTTTTCATTTTATTTGTACCATTTATTTAAAATAGTAAAAAATGTCTAAAAATTATGAAACTTTTTCTCATGGGTTTTAATAATTTTTATGACATAAAAATATTTTTGTTTTTATTTTTATCATTAAAAAAGCATTTTTAAATATTTAAAAGATTATTTTTAATTGATTAATGGAAATTAATTTATTAAAAATACTTTTAAGTATTTAAAAATCACCAAAAAATTCATGAAATGTTCTAAGACATTTAGAAACATTGTCCAACCTTCAAACCAAATTTCTTTTTTGATCTTGATGCATCTTGAGAATTTTTCATTGAATAAAAATCATTTTTGTGCATCCTAAGTTCAAAAAATCATTTCTGCCTATCTATGATGATTTGGACATTGATTCTTCTTGCATTGCATTGTGTTTAGCATGTAGTTTCTAGGATTAAATGGCCATGATCTGATTCCTCATTTTCATTTTGTTTGGCATTTCTTTTGTTTAGGAACCCTAAAAACCCTAATAACTTGTAAAAATCATAACTTGAGATTGGTTAAGAGTTGAGACCTCCTCTTTGGACATTGGTTTAGTATAGGATTAGGGGTCCTTTGAGTGGCATTTTCCATTTTTATCTTAGGGTTTGCTTCTGTTTTTGTTTTTTGTTTGATGTTTGGTTCATAAACCCTAATTTGAGCTCCCATTTGCATCCATCTTGCATTCTCTTGCATAACATGACTTGCCATGACATTTCAAGCATCCATTTGATTCATTTGACATCATAAGACATATTGAAAGCATGTTTGATCATTGCATCATGAATTTGCCATGTTGTATGCCATGTGCACTTCATAACTTTTCATGTATGTCCATGCTTCTGAACTTGCTTCATTTGCATTCATAAACTTGTATGATCATTTCCATGTGTTGCCTCATGTTCATAGCACTTCTTAGCATCATTATCATCATCAACATGCTTCTGGTTTGGTTTTTCATCATACCATTTCATCTCATTTTGCATTGCATTGTATTTCTTTTCTAACCTTTCAGGTGGTAAGTGATTTTGGGAAGTGAATTTGCCCTCACTTCTCATAACTTTTCTTTTCATCTCTCTTGCACCCATGCTGCATTTTTACATGTGTTTGAGTTTGAGCTTGCTCTTTCTTCTTCTTCCCACTTTCTTTCTTCAAGTGACTTGACTTCTTGAATGAAGCAAGTTATTTTGCTTCTCTTGATCCTTTCATCTGCTTCCTGGTGGTTCCATTGAAGACTTCTCTTGAAAACCTCACAAACCTTAGGAACAACCAAGCATGACAATTATTAGGGTTTTGATTAGTCTCCCCTCTTAGTTTTACCTTTGTGTCTCTTTTGAGTCTTCTCTTCTCATCTCATAATCAGGGACTAAACCCTAAAGGCTTTAAGGCTTTGTGATTAAGTTTATGCCTGCATCCTCATCTTAGGATGGAGTGTATAACTTTAATCCTAAGTGTTAAACCCTTAATGTGTTTAACTCCTTTAATCAATCCATCTAATAATTATCAAGACATCATACTTGTAACTTGGGCCTTGCATTAGGGTTCTAATTCTTCCTTAAGTGGTTAAGAAGGACTAACCCTAGTGTTAATGGACAAGTCCCCCTCAAGTTGTCTTACAAACCATAAAAAACATTTCATCATCATATCATTAATAAAATCCACCTAATCAAAGGCTTGTTTTGTCATGAGTTTAATCCCTAATCATGGATTAAGCTGAGGAGCTTTCCTCAGCTTAAACACCCTCATCTATTATCCTTCTATTAGGATGGTGTAATGAGTCTGTTTAATCCCTGATTATGGCTTAATCTCATTACTTAACACTAAACAAAAACAACAAAAACATCTAATTAATCACAAGTAGGTTAATGATCTTAATCCTACATCAAAGGTGATTAAGTGTGAGAAGCTGACTTCACACTTAAGGTATTCCCATTACCCCTAATCAGAGGGAAGATGTGATGAGTTTACTAATCCATTGGTTTAGGCTTAAGCTCATTGACTTATGACAAACTCTCAAAAGCAATAAAAGACTGAAAACAAACAAAAACAAACAATAATCGTCTCCTTCGGGATTCTTTTCTCATCATCCTCACTCATAAACGAGAGCTCGCTTCTTCCGTCTAATGCAAGACAGTTTGCACCTGAGCCAGACAGGTCATACACTTGAGCATAGGCAAGTAAGCAGTTCACAAGTCAATTCACCTTTCAGTCTCTTTGGGTCGAACTACGGTGTTCTGACTTCCTCATTGCACGAGAGGATACGTAGGCATAACTTAACGGTTATCGAACAAAAGTCTCTGTATATTCCCCCTCTTTCCAGCTTTATTCTTTAAGCCTCATATTCTTGAGCATCTTATTCTTGTTCTTACACTGACACTGTATATATCACACTTCACACTTCTTTTACACCGACACCTGTACATCCTTCCAGCTCATTTATACACAAATTGCACTGACACTACCCCTTTAAAACACAAATTTTTTAAGCGTGGATCCCGTCGAGTACGGCGGATAATCTGGGTGCTAATACCTTCCCAGGTTGTAACCAACCCCCTTTCTCAGTCTCTCTGGTTCGCAAACCGTCTTATCCGTATCTTTCTAGGTCTATGCAGCATTGCCTTTCCTCCGGGATAAAAATGCCTAGCTGGCGACTCTATTCATCTCCAGTGAGTTCACGGCTGTGTGTTCTCATTGTCCCTCTCGCCGACCGTTCGCGTCTGTACCTTTATCTGGGCCTGGTCCCACTTATCGGGAGCGACAGCTTGGCGACTCTGCTGGGGATCCTTATATTGCAACCAGGGCTTCTGGTTCTTTTTGTGGGTTCCTCCTAGCGCTTGTTTGATTTGTGTTTACTGGGGTGTTATGTGCTTATTTGTGTTTGTATTTTTGTATTTATTTTTGCTTTATGTACAGTTGCTTTACTGCTTTCTTTATTGCTTTTGTATATATCATACTGTCATGCTGCTGGCTGGATCTGGTCTTTGTTTTGGTGGGTGGGTGATTCATTGAGAGTTAAGGTCTTATACCTGGGACCTGAGTGACACCTAGGCTAGAGTGAATCATATTCTTTCCCATTCCATTTCGGTCTGGTGCGGGAATATGAAACACGGTTCAGATATGGGTTTCTTCTTGAGAACTCTGTGTTGCAGATTTCCTGCAATGCTAGGGCTATCTGGGAAGCCTGCTAAGTCTGGATGACCTTTAGTATTGACCTTCAGAAACTGAGGTGAATTAGAGGAGGAACTTTTATGGTCATTGTAAACACTGTACCTCCGGGTTAGAAGTGTTTACACTTCTCATAACTGATCCGAGTCTGAGGATCCTTGTTCTAGAACACCACCTGTGAGGGGGTTGGGCTGTTTACAGGATTGCAGGTACCTTGACCTCAGAATACCCTGTTACTTTGACTTGATTAAGAATACTCCATGTTGGGACAGTTCTTGTGATTCTAAAACCCTGGACATGTGGCTCTTTATTTGAGTCCCCCTACCTTGGTTACTGGATTTGTAGACCTCCATCTGGAATTCTTGAACATACTTGGACCTATATCAGAGCATTTTGATCAGATCCAGCTCAGTCACAGACCCTTGCATTTCATTTGCATACATAATCATTGCATCATATTGACATTTGCTTATTTGTTTCAGGGTATCCATCTTCATTTGGTTTTGGTTTTGACCCCATCTTCAGTACTGACCTATCTTCACCAGCATCTGCTTCAGTTATCACCAGCATCAGCTAATCAATGGCTCATTACTTCAGCATTATCATCAGCACCTGTCTCTACTCAGTCTTCAGCATCATGGCTCCTAAAAAGAGCAACATCACCTATCACTTCTTCCTGCCAGAGCTATCAGATATCAGGAGGATTCAGACCCTGATCACTCCAGATCACATACCTTTGTTCAGGGAACATTATGGAGATATACTTGACATGGTTATGGATCTGGACCCATCACAGAGGAGCCTCATTCACACTTGCATTCAGTTCTATGATCCCCCACTGAGATGTTTCACCTTTCAAGACTTTCAGTTGGGCCCCTTATTGGAAGAGTACTCTTCATTAGTTGGTATGCCTATCAGGGGTGGAATCCCTTTCAACCCTGAGATGGTCTTTCCTGCTAATGGAGAAGTAGCAAAAGCTTTGCATCTGGAACCTGTTTTGATTGAGCAGCATATGACCTCTAAAGCTGGAATCCCTAGCTTCCATCTGGATTTCCTGATTTCTCAAGCTACCCTGAAAGCTTCTTTAGGAGAGTGGAAGGCTGTTTGTGCCTTGTTGGCTTTGAGCATATATGGAATTGTATTGTTTGCAGATGAGCCTCGATTCATTAGCAAGAATGCAATCCATCTTTTCATCCTGAAGAACCCAGCACCCACTCTATTGGGGGATCTTTACTATTCAGTGCATCAGAGGAATGAAAAGCAGAGGGGAAGGTTAGTGAGGTGTTGTGCTCCATTGTTCCACACTTGGCTTCTCAAGCATCTACCCAGGACAGATGCATTTCTAAATCCTCATCAGCAGAGCAACTGGGCTAAGAGACTCACTGCTCTAACTTCAGCTGATATTAGATGGTGCACTCAAAGCACCAAGGGCAGGGATATCATCACCAGCTGTGGGCATTTTCCCAATGTGCCTTTGATAGGAGTTAAGGGTAGTATCAATTACAACCCTCTGCTGTTTAGACGACAACTGGGCTATGCACTGGTCCACACTCCTAAGGCACATGACTTGGTTGAGACTCTTTATTGTGAGAACAAGATTAGTTTGACTGTTGTTAGGCAGGCTGCTTGGGCCTGGGATAATGTTCAAACCAAGGGAGTGACCATTCTGGGGAAGTGCAATAATGTGGCATCAGCACAATATTATGAGTGGTCCCGTGCCAGGGCCCAATTCTCTGGGATGCCCTTTACCATAGAAGACATGCCTGAGTCATCTTCAGCACCACCCCCTGCCACTATCAGTTTGGAAGAGTTTGAGAGCTTGAAGGAAAGGAATGAGAAGTTAACCCAGGCCTTGCAGAAGACCCTCCGGGAGAGGAGTGAGGGTATGAGGGAGATTGAGAGGTTGGAGAAGATGAGAGTAGAGCATCTGACCAAGATTGAGAAGTCTGGGGATTATATCAAAAAGTCTAAGGATGGAGAACAAATTCTGAAGAATGCTTGCAAGGAAGCCCAGTTCCAGAGAGCAAGGACAGACTTGTATTTAAAGGAGAGTCAAGCCCGGTGGGTCAGGATCACCGAGGCTCGTACTCTAGAGGACAAGAGAGTTCAAGGCAAGATGGAGCAACTGGAAGCTAGTGCAAAAGAACAGCAAGAAGCCCTGGCAGCAGCCCAGAGGGAGATATCAGAGCTGAAGATCAAAGCAGGGGTGAAGAGGTCCAAAGAACAAACTCAGCACAAGAAGCTAACAGTAGCTGTTACCGCCCGGAATCTCCTCATCAGGAATCTCACGGAGCGTCCGGCTGATCCTGTGACCGAAGCACTTCTCAAGGAAGTTCGTGAGGATGAGTTTGGTCTTGGTGTTTGACCATTTGTTTGTTGTTGCTTTCATTCCATGTACTTTTATTTTCCTGTAATGTATTTTGACCCCTCAGAGGGCTTGTATTTGTAAACAAACTATGTACCTTTGCTTTTTGTAATATATGTTTGTGCTGGTTTGCTTCATCTGAGTTTTCTTCAAGCAACATCAATAGCATCTTCAAGGGTCTGGAAGGGTCAAAACTGAATGCCAAACCGGATACCTTGAGAACAAATAAGCATAACTGCATTGCATGCTAACCCTTTTGTTTGTTTTGCAGGTTTTTGATTTATTGCCACTAACTCTGTTGTGATGTTCAGGAACTATTGCTAGGCGCCGGGTATTTCCCCTCAACCGTCCGCACCGTTATCCAACCCGAAACAACCTTCTGGGAATTCAAATGGATCAGGTACAGCAGGACCTTGCTGAGGTCAGAAATCAAATGGCAAACGAAAGGCTAGAAATGAGGAATCAAATGACTCAGTTT
Organism: Lathyrus aphaca; assembly: GCA_963966055.1. Lineage (NCBI taxonomy): Eukaryota > Viridiplantae > Streptophyta > Magnoliopsida > Fabales > Fabaceae > Lathyrus > Lathyrus aphaca. The sequence goes on along the minus strand of OZ014523.1, from coordinate 201,382,600 downwards.
ATGGAAGTGATGAACAACATGGCTCAGAGCCAGGAAAGATTAAGGGCCATGGTGGAAAGGCAGAATCAAGAAGATCCACATATAGGGACTGCCGGCACCAGCAACAATGAAAGGGTCCAACCTCATGTAAATCCCCCTGTATTTGGACCACACCTCCATCCTGAGGTCAATATTCCTGCAAATGTTCAAGGGACTGCCACCGCAGCTAGGGTACTTCAGGAAGACCCCCAAGAGGACTAGTTCACGGTAATGGGTGCTGGGGAAGAAGCTTATGATAGAAGGTTGGATGAGATAGCTGAGAAATTGAGGTCCTTAGAATCTCAAAACTCTTTGGGCTTCGACGTCATGGACATGGGCTTGGTAGACGGGGTCAGGATTCCCCATAAGTTCAAGCCTCCTTGTTTTGAAAAATACAACGGGACTTCATGCCCCCGGACTCATTTACAGTCATTTCTGGGAAGGCTGAAGGCCTATACTATGGATGAGAAGCTCTGGATGTTCTATTTCGAAGACAGCTTGACGGGGGCTTCAAGAGAATGGTACTCTCACCTGACAAGGGCAACTATCAGATGCTGGAAGGACCTGGCAGAGGCCTTCATCAGACAGTATCAGTACAACTTAGACATGGCACCCAACAGGACTCTCCTAATGGGAATGTCGCAGTCGTCAAGGGAAAGTTTCCGAGAATATGCCCAGAGATGGAGGCAATTGGCTGCTGCTGTTCAGCCACCTATGTCTGAACGAGAAATGGCAGATATGTTCATGAACACCCTTCAGGGAACATATATTGACAGGTTGGCTGCTTTCTCTTCCACTAGCTTTGCCGATGTTGTCATAGCTGGGGAGAGAATTGAAAGCCTGTTAAAAATGGGTAAGATTTCCGACAATGGTGATAGCTCGTCCAGTAGTGCAAGAAAGCCTTTTGCAGGCCCAAGAAGAACTGGCGAGACCAATGCCATCCACACCAACAGGGGCAGGCCCCAATATGTTCACAGGTCAATAGCAGCAGTCACCATTCCTGCTCCAGCACATCCTCAACCATTCTATCAACCTCCGCAGCAAAACTATCAGCAACAACCTCAGTACCACCAGCAATCTCAGTATCCTCCAAGGAATTACAACAACAACAATACCAACAACAACAGTCAACAAAGGCCATTTCAACAGAGGCCATCTCAAGCTAACAGGGTGATCGATCTGATCCCTATGCCATATGCCACCCTGCTGCCACAACTCCTGAAACTCAACCTAGTTGAGCTAAGGACGCTGGCACCTCCAGATCCCAACAGTCTACCCAGGAATTATGACTCCAACGCTAGGTGTGCCTTCCATTCAAACGCACCTGGCCACAGTACAGAAAAATGCAGAGCTCTGCATATGAAGGTACAAGACCTGGTAGACTCAAAAGCTCTGAATTTCGCACCACCACCCAATGTCAATAAGAACCCGATGCCGAACCACGGTGGTCCTAGAATTAACGCTATTGAAGAAGACAAACCGTCTTATTTAATAACCAGTGTGGGTCAGATCCGGACACCGTTGGTAGAAATCAAGGCTCAACTCCTGGAATGTCAAATGTTCCCGGGGTGTGAGTTGGGTTGTGCTTACTGCAATATCTCGGTAAATGGGTGCGACAATTTGAGGAATGGCATAGATGGCCTAATTCAGAGTGGCCAGCTTCAGATCACCACATCATTTCCAACAAATCCAGCAATCTCATCAGTAACGGTTTCAGAACCTCCTACAACTGCAGCAACCATTGTTCCTGACAATTCTTCGGTTTCATCAACAAGTACTCCATCTATCGTCTCAACTGATCAGTTATCAACAAATTTTTCTTCTACAACTCCAGCACCACTCCATTATGAAGCTCCTACAACAACAACATCCACACTCCCGACAATGTCTCCTACAACACCAGCAACAAATCATGAAGATGTCTCAACTGTCACCATATTCTACGATCCTGAAAACAACTCCGCCTACAATTCAGAAGGTGCTGCTCCCATTAGAGCACCAGTTACAATTTATTATGATCCGCAGACTATCACAGTTCCTTCAACAGCTGCAATCAGTCCAGTCACCATCACGGCGCCTGGACCCGTACCTTATGAAAGCAGTAATGCCATCCCCTGGCATTACGGCTCTGACTTGTACTGTGAAGGACAAAGAATCACTTTTGAATCATCAACCCCTGCACTACAAGTAGACAATGTGGGCGGAGGCGGAAGCTTCACTCGAAGCGGACGTCTTTTCGCTCCACAAATTCAGAGACCCACTGCCGAAGCAGAAGCGGCTTCCAAGGCAAAAGGAAAAAGCTTGGTGCAGGATGAGCAGACTGTTAAGGAAGCTTTGAAGACACCATTCGATTAAGAGGTTGATGAGTTCATGCGAATCATCAAAAAGAGTGATTATAAAATAGTGGATCAGCTTCATCAGACGCCTTCCAAGATCTCAATCCTATCATTGCTTATGTGCTCCGAAGCCCATCAGAATGCACTACTTAAAGTCCTGCACGCAGCTTACGTGCCTGAAGAGATCACTGTCAATCAGCTGGAAGCAGTAGTGGGAAATGTTAATGCTAGTCACGGACTAGGGTTCACCAATACTGATTTGACAACGGAAGGCCGCAGCCATAACAAAGCCTTACACATAACCATGGAATGCAAAGGTGCTGTCCTTTCCCATGTGCTTGTAGACACGGGGTCATCCCTCAATGTCTTACCCAAAAAGGCCCTGGTGAAGTTAGAATATGACGGATTGGCGTTGAGACCCAGCAACCTGGTGGTAAGAGCCTTTGATGGTTCAAAGAGATCGGTTCTGGGAGAGATTGAGTTTCCCATAACGATTGGCCCGCAGACCTTTAAAACTATCTTCTATGTGATGGACATCCAGCCTGCCTACAGCTGTTTGTTGGGTAGGCCATGGATTCACGCTGCTGGCGCCGTGACCTCTACCCTTCACCAGAAGTTAAAATATGAGTGGGAGGGTCAAATCGTTACAATCTGCGGAGAGGAGGACATTTTTGTCAGCCACCTGGCTACCTATAAGTACATTGAGATGGATGGGGAGATCCATGAAACAATGAGCCAGGGGTTTGAAGCCTTGAATGTGAATGAAACATCTACTGTGCCTGGCACTTCAATATCATCATACCAACAAGCCCGGAAGGTTGTTGAGGGAGGAAACGCCCAAGGCTGGGGCAAATTGCTATCGGTAGAGAAGAAAGAGGACAGATTTGGGTTGGGTTACAAACCAACTCAACAAGATCAAGCAGCGGCTGCGAAAGAGCCCAATTTTGTGAGTGGGGGGATGCTTACCCCTGATGCCATCAATTGTTTGGAAGACGAGCTGGAAGAGGAGCGCAATCTGGAGAATTGGATTCGTCCAAAGATCCCGGGGAGCAGTATCTCGAACTGGTCTTCCCAGGAAATTATAAGAGTTACTCATGCAGAGTAATTATTATTTCCTGTATTTTTATAGCATGCATCAAAGTCTTGCATCTTGCCCAAGATGACAAGACTCATTTTGTAATCGGGCCATCTGTACTTTTTTGTGCAAACAAGATTAATCAATGAGATATCAGACATCTTTTTGCAAATGAGTCTTTTTCTTTTCCGTTCACTGTTTTTCTATTTTTCTTTTTTGTACAAAAAATAAATGGCAGTGTTTTCAAAATGACAACTTTTATTTCACTTTTCTAAAGCAAGATTAAAATCAAATCACTAAAATGAACAAACTTAACCCTTGCAGAGGATGCCTTCCAGACAGCACCGACAACAGCACGGCTATGACTTCGTATGACTTTGACAATCCAATCAATCAAGCTGATGAAGGGGTTGAAGAAGAGTATGAGCTTCCTGAAGAGCTAGCCAGGTTGTTGAGACAAGAGGAAAAGGTTATTACTCCTCACCAGGAGGAAGTCGAAGTGATTAATCTTGGTACAGATGAAGACATGAAAGAGGTTAAAATCGGGGCCTGCCTACAAGACTCAGTGAAGGGACAACTGATTGACCTGCTTCAAGAGTATGTGGACGTGTTTGCTTGGTCTTACCAAGATATGCCAGGGTTGGATACCGACATTGTTGTGCACAAGCTGCCTTTGAGAGAAGAATGCCCGCCGGTTAAACAGAAACTGCGCCGTACTCGTCCAGACATGGCTATGAAAATCAAGGAAGAGGTACAAAAGCAATGGGACGCCGGATTCCTTGCTGTAACTAGCTACCCACCGTGGGTTGCTAACATAGTACCTGTGCCTAAGAAAGATGGTAAGGTAAGGATGTGTGTTGACTACCGGGATCTGAACAGAGCCAGCCCAAAAGATGACTTCCCATTACCTCACATTGATGTATTGGTGGATAATACAGCTCAGTTCTCGGTATTCTCCTTCATGGATGGATTTTCAGGATACAATCAGATTAAAATGTCACCTGAAGACATGGAGAAGACAACCTTCATCACACCCTGGGGCACGTTCTGCTACAAGGTGATGCCATTCGGACTGAAGAATGCTGGTGCAACATATCAACGGGCTATGGTGACATTATTCCACGATATGATCCATAAAGAAATAGAATGTTATGTGGATGATATGATCGCCAAGTCCCTCACTGAAGAAGACCACCTGGTGAATCTGTTGAAGTTATTCAAGCGTTTGAGGAAGTACCAACTGAAGTTGAACCCCAACAAATGCACATTCGGGGTGCGATCTGGTAAGCTGCTGGGATTTATTGTAAGCGAGAAAGGGATTGAAGTTGACCCTGATAAAGTCAAAGCTATTCAAGAGATGCCTGCACCGAAAACTGAAAAGGAAGTTCGAGGGTTCTTAGGTCGATTGAACTACATTTCACGGTTCATATCTCATCTTACGGCGACCTGTGAGCCTTTGTTCAAGTTGTTAAGAAAAGAACAGACAGTCAGGTGGAACGAAGACTGCCAAAGGGCTTTTGACAAGATCAAAGAATACTTACAAGAACCTCCAATCCTTATGCCTCCAGTTGAAGGAAGACCTCTAATCATGTACTTGACAGTATTAGAAGAGTCAATGGGGTGTGTGCTGGGCCAGCATGACGAGTCTGGTCGAAAAGAGTATGCAATATACTACCTAAGCAAAAAGTTTACCGACTGTGAACAGCGTTATTCACTGCTCGAGAAAACTTGCTGTGCTTTAGCGTGGGCTGCTCGCCGACTGAGACAGTATATGTTGACCCACACTACTTTATTGATCTCAAAAATGGACCCAGTTAAGTACATATTTGAGAAGCCAGCTCTTACCGGACGGGTTGCAAGATGGCAGATGATTCTCACAGAGTATGACATCCAATACACATCTCAGAAAGCCATCAAGGGCAGTGTATTGTCTGAATATCTTGCTGAGCAACCCCTTGATGATTACCAGCCTATGAGGTTTGATTTCCCTGATGAAGACATCATGTTCATAAAAGCAAAAGACCATGAAGAGCCTGTTCACACTGAAGGGCCTGACCCGGAAGAAGAATGGACTATGATGTTTGATGGGGCTGTTAATATGAATGGTCGTGGTGTTGGTGCAGTACTCATTACACCCAAAGGAGTTCACATGCCTTTCTCGGCAAAACTCACTTTCAACTGCACTAACAACGAAGCTGAATACGAAGCTTGCATTATTGGTCTTGAGGAAGCCATTGACCTCAGGATCAAGACGTTGGCTATATTAGGAGATTCAGCTCTGGTAATCAATCAGACCAACGGCAAATGGTATACACACCAGGATCATCTGATACCTTACAGGGATTATACAAGAAGGTTATTGACGTTCTTCACAACAGTCAAGCTTGAGTATATCCCTCGGGACGAGAATCAATTTGCAGATGCTCTTGCTACCATTTCATCCATGATCAAAGTTCAAGCTGCTAACTTTGTACCTCAGATTTCAGTGTCGAGACTTGATAGACCAGCATATGTATTTGCAGCAGATGTTGTCAAAGACGATAAGCCTTGGTTCCATGACATTAAGTGCTTCTTAGAGGATCAAACATACCCACCTGGGGCATCTTCCAATGATAAGAAGACTTTGAGAAGGCTTGCTGGTAGTTTCTTCTTGAACACTGATGGGTCTTTATATAAAAGGAACTTTGATATGGTACTCCTCAGATGCGTTGATAAGACAGAAGCAGATTTATTGATGCATGAAGTGCACGAAGGCTCCTTTGGTACCCATGCTGGAGGACATGCAATGGCTAAGAAGTTGTTAAGATCAGGCTATTATTGGATCACAATGGATGCAGACTGTTGTGCCTATGCCAGGAAATGCCACAAATGCCAGATCTACGCAGATAAAGTGCATGTGCCTCCCAATCCTTTGAACATAATGTCTTCACCCTGGCCCTTTGCTATGTGGGGCATTGATATGATTGGCAAGATTGAGCCGACTGCTTCAAATGGCCACAGATTCATCTTGGTCGCCATTGACTATTTCACCAAGTGGGTTGAAGCAGCCTCATATGCAAACGTCACAAGACAAGTGGTAGCCAGATTTCTGAAAAGAGATATCATCTGTCGATATGGAGTTCCCGAGCGAATCATTACTGATAATGGTTCCAATCTAAACAATAAAATGATGGCAGAACTGTGCCGGGACTTCAAGATTCAACATCACAATTCTTCTCCTTACAGGCCAAAAATGAATGGCGCTGTTATGGCGGCAAATAAGAATATCAAGAAGATTGTGCAGAAGATGGTAGTCACCTACAAAGACTGGCATGAAATGCTACCGTTCGCCTTGCATGGGTACCGCACGTCAATCAGGACATCCACTGGGGCAACACCGTATCAACTTGTGTATGGTATGGAAGCAGTCCTACCAGTTGAAGTTGAATTACCCTCTTTACGGGTACTGATGGATGTCAAACTGAGTGAAGCAGAATGGGTTCAGGCCCGATACGAGCAACTGAGTCTAATTGAAGAAAAGAGATTGGCTGCAATCTGTCATGGACAGTTGTATCAAAAGAGAATGAAGAAAGCCTTCGATCAGAAAGTCAGGCACCGAGAGTACCAAGTAGGAGATCTTGTGCTGAAAAGAATCCTCCCTCCTCATACAGACCACAGGGGCAAATGGACCCCAAACTATGAAGGACCATTTGTGGTAAAGAAAGTTTTCTCTGGTGGAGCACTGATGCTCAGCACCATGGATGGTGAAGGTTTCCCATCCCCTGTGAATTCAGATGCAGTTAAAAAATACTTCGCATAAAATGACCCGCTGGACATAAAAACAGAATGTAAGTCCAGGCAAAAACAGGGCATCCCGGCGAGTCAAAAACAGAATAAAAGACTCGGGCAAAAATAAGGGAAAATAAATAAAAAATGTACACCCGCTGAGTTGAAAAGCCACATTGGACAACTCAGGCAAAAATGGGTATCCCGATGGATTGAAAACCCGAAAGGGCGATCCATGCAAAATAAGGGAATAAGCGGACAACTGCATTCTGAATTCGTCTGTATCACTTACAACTTGGTAAAGCTTCGAAAGGGTCAAGCTTCAGTCAGAATCAACAATCTTCAGAAAGCAAGATGAGAAGAACGTCAAAAGTCATACGAGTCATAATGAAGAGGAAGCTCCTTAAAGCGTCATCAACACTACCAGCATTTTGTTTCTCAATTTGTAGCAATCTCCTCATTTCAGGGGATATGTTCCTTTGACTGTATCTCGCCAATTCAGGGTATATGAATTAATAAAATCAGATTTTCAGTCATGTCTCGTTTTGTACATTTTTATTTTGCAAAAATGTCTGATATCTTAAAGGAACATTGATTGCATAAGAATACAGATGTTTATCTTCAAATAAAAACATGCTTGCAGGAAATTTTGCTTACTCTCAGAAATATTTAAACTCCTATGACGGGACCCAGTAAGGGATACCTCGGGATTATCTTGTGCGTCTCTCTATCTTTTTCAGGATTGCAGGTATCCAGAGCGCAACTTGGGGCATGAGGCCTCATCCCAGCAAGCTGGCAAATCGACACTCGTTTCTAGCACCCAAAGTGCTCTCTCCCCAGCTGAGTTGCCTCTCATAACTTCCCCAGTGGAGTTGCCATTTACTACCTATCTCCATCAGAGTTGCTAGGCATCACTGAAGGCGCCTACATCCCCGACTGAGTCAAGGATCTTTCTTTCTCCCCAGCCGAGTTGCCGTCTCGCCCTCAGCCGGGTACAAAGTCAGGGAACCATCTCCCCACAGAGTCTCAGCCTCTATTCAGAAGAGCAATGCATGAAGATCACAACAGAGTACAGAAGACTTCTACACCCCCCAGCTGGGTCCCTCATTGCAGGGATATGTCAATCAGTGACCTGTATCCCCAAGCAGATACATCTCACCAGGTCTACCAGTGATCTTATCCCCCAGCTGGGATGTCCACTTCATACAGATCGATCGAAGATCTTCGCAGCAACGGGACCCGGATCCCGGTTTGGTATCTTTGCACAATCATAACATTCACATCATATTCACCCACAAAGCGTAGCATTCCGTTTTAACACGGAGCATTACGGCAAAAAAATCCAACTCATAGCATAATCATAAGCCATGTTATGAACCAACACTTGTGAGTAATGACAGTCCATCAACGTACAAAAAATTCCCCAAAGTCCCCAGCAAAAGCAGTTGCCTCACAAATCACAAACACCGGTATATACTCCTTTTGGCACCCGTCCGTGCCATCTTTCCCCAGTAAAGCCGCCTAAACACTCTTTACAACAATATCACCCGTATTACAGATACTTCCTGACACCCGTCCGTGTCATACCCCAGCAGAAAGCCAAAGATGTCCTCTTTGCACTCACATATACCTATATACACTTTCCTGACACCCGTCCGTGTCATTTCCCCAGCGCAGTCGCTTATACTTTTACAACCCATGTACTTGTTAATATTATTATACTTTGACACTCGTCCGTGTCACCCTCCCCAGCAGATAAACACTCGTTTATACAATACTACTCATACTACTCATACTTACACAGATACTCGTCCGTATCTTGTATATACCAGTTACATCCCCACAGATTCGACTTTGGTTCATGTTCTTTGTTAACCAGTTGGTACTCGTCCGTACCATCATCTCAGAATATGCGTCCAGTGTTTGTTTCTACATGATACTCGTCCGTATCATAGTCTTAAGGATGTTCGTCCGCATCTTTAATCCATACACTGTGTCAAATACTTCTGTTCTTCTTGAATATAGATACTCGCCTGTATCTACTATTCCCCAGAAGAATCCTCTCAGATTCAACGCTCGTTCGTGTTCCTTGTTAACCAGTTGATACTCGTCCGTATCATCATCTCTGAACGCGTGTCAGTATTTGTTTCTACATGATACTCGTCCGTATCATAATCTTAAGGATGCTCGTCCGCATCTTTAATCTATACACAACATCTAAGCACTTATACTTCCCTTTCTTGGTCGTGAACACTCGTCCGTGTTCACTATATCCCCAGTAGATCGCCAAGTAAGCATTTTCTTTTTATCTGACACTCGTCCTGTGTTATGATAAACCCTGAGAGCAGCCGTACCCTGCTGAGTGGTCGTCCTCCACTTCTTGATGGTCGTCCTCCATCATGCTCGTCCGATGGCCGTCCCCATCGTTGATTTTAGCAGCCGTCCCCTGCTAGGTGGTCGTCATCCACCTCGTGATGATTTTCCTTCATCATTTTATCCAATGGCCGTCCCCATTGTTGATTTTGGTTATCTGACATTCGTCCTATGTCATGACAAACCTCGAGAGAAGCCGTACCCTGCTGAGTGGTCGTCCTCCACTTCTTGATGGTCGTCCTCCATCATGCTCGTCCGATGGCCGTCCCCATCGTTGACCCTTTTTATCCGGCATTCGTCCTATGTCGCGATATTTTCGGCAGCCGTACCCTGCCAGGTGGTCGTCCTCCACCTTTGATGGCCGTCCCCATCACTTTTCTTTTATTCCCAACAGAGCAGCCGTCCCCTGCTAGGTGATCGTCCTTCACCTTTGATGGCCGTACCCCATCATCTGTTTATTTCATTTATTCTTTAACCCGATGGCCGTCCCCGTCGTGGTCCCTTTTCCTTTTCTTTTAGCCCGATGGCCGTCCCCATCGTTGTTTACTTTGCTTTGTGAACTTGATGGCCGTCCCCGTCATGTTTCATTGATCCCCAGAAAATTTTACAGCTTTACCTTGATGGCCGTCCCCATCATAATTTCTTATTTATTCCCAGCTAGTCGGCCGTCCCCGTCTTGGCTTTACCTTTTATCCCCAGCATGTCGGCCGTCCCCGTCATTGCTTTATGTTCAGCACCTTTCCCAGCAGGTCGGCCGTCCCCGTCGTTGCTCTTTACCCAGCAGTCGTCCTCTGCTCGACGGTCGTCCTCCGTCGCCCACACTTTACAATATACTTTATTTTCTTTTACAATCTATATCCCTTTTCTTCTTCATTCTGTGAGTGCAAATTTTGGACTGTCTTTGGTATTCAACCACAAGTTATCTTGTTTGTCTGCTAAGCCATTGCTTACATCCTGCACAGCTAACTCATGTTTGAATAGGGGCAGCTGTAAACACCCCAAATTTGCCCTCACTCATTCACACCATGGCTTGTGATCATTTCATATGCATAAACACAATCATGTCACCTCACATCTCATTTTTTATTCACTGCATAGTTTCTAAGTCATCTGCATCTAGGGTTTGTGATCTGAGCAATCCCAGAGCTTCTTGAGCCACTCCAAATGTCAACAATCACTTCAAAGGGATCCATGTGTGTTCTTATATCATATTACATCCTCTCAAAGTCAAAAATGCAAAAGGATCACAAGAACTGGGATTGGTGTGGATGCAGAGCCAAGTTTGACTGCACAGTTGACCTAAAATTAGGGTTTTGGTTTCAGAGGCCATAACTCCAAATTTTTTGGTCATTCTTGTTTCCATTGGTCTCTATATGGTATAGGGAGTATGCATATCAATTTTCATGAAGAAATTCAATGGGGAAGTCATCTGATCAAGAGTTGACTTTTCAGACAAGTCAGTGTAAAATCAGGGCATCTGAGGCCCCCAATGACCCAATCAATGGGTGATCTTCATCATTTTGAGTGTATATGATCTTTATTTGATCATGGAAGAAGGTTGGGGTTCACAAAAATCAAGAATTTGATGTTTTTGCAAGTGTTGACTTTTTGGGCATAGTTGACTTTTCAAGAATGCTTCATTTTAGGTCATTTTTCAAGCCTTGATTCTTGATCCAAAAGTGCTTCAAATGGAAAAACTTTGGTCATGAAAGTTGTAGATTACATCTTTACCTTTTCAAAAAGTATAAGAACATGATCAAATTCTTCTTGGATCAAAAGTTATGGTGTGACAAAGTTGGCAAAAATCATTGATTTTCAAGATGTGCACCAAATGAGAATTTTGCAAAACCATGAACCAAGGCTGTTTGTGACCTCTAGTTGACATCAAACCATGACACAAACATTCTATGTGACCTAAAAATCAGAATTGGACCAAAGATCACATGTGTATGGTTTGTGTAACAAGGCATTTTCCATGAAGTTTCAAAAAGAGCCAACTTGCAAAACCACTCATCACACTTCCTACAACTTGCAACATTGGATGCTGACTTTGGCTAGCCTTTCCCCTCACCCTTGCTGCGCAGCCCCATGCCTTGTACTAGCCTAGAACCAAGCCATACTTCCCTTACACAAAAAGTGGACTTTTGGCAAAAGCAAACTTACCAATCAATAGAGGCCATGTCAAATCATCTGACCTATAGGATTAAAATATACTATCCAAATGTTGGCCATAACACTCAAGAAGCAAGGCTGAAACAACACACAACAACACATTCACAAAAACACTCTCTCAAGCAAAAGCCTTCGAATCATCTTCCACAAGACACAAACACACAAACCATTTCCATAGATCAAATCACCTTGCTTCACTGAGCCTAAACCAACAAGACTTGGGCCTGAATCAAGCAAGAATACCACCTCTCCATTTTCACCTCCAAGAGCAAAACCATTCGAATCTCTCTGCTCAACTCACAAACATCCAAACAAGTTTCACCAATCAACTCACCTTGCTTCATGGACCAGAAACCAACCTTTGTTTTGGCCTAAGACCCTCCATATCACAAATACGATTTTCACACTCCCTTGGTCAGAGCTTCTGCAAACTCACTCAGGAGGCTGTTTAAACTCCAACCAAGCATCCAAAGCTTCAAAGGGGGATCATTGGGACCTGTTTGAGCCAAAGAACTAGCCAGAAGGTGCCAGAGATCAAAGCTCCAGTTCAGGTGAGCTTCATGAACTTTTTTTCCAGGAACTCATTTTTAAGTTCTTAATTGGTTCTCTATGTTCCACTGGTCATGATGATATGTTTGGTTTCGAAAATCATTGAGTTTTGAGCACGCATGGTGTTTCTGAAATTTTGTGACCTAAACCCCTTTTGCTTCGATGCAGCTTTGTTATGTAAAATAAATTTGTTTTGGCTGTGGATTCTTGTTCTATGATGTATGGGGATGATTTCTGGGCAAGAAAATTAGGTTTTAGTGAGCTAGGATGAGAGTTGGCATTTTTCAGGGAAGATGCTGGCCGGAGAAGACGACCGGAAGTCTTCTCCGGCCGCCTGAGGGTCATTAATGTGCTAATTAGGGTTTAGGGGCAGGTTTGAATTTAGGCCGTGCGATTCTCCTTTCCCGCGTGCATTGGGTGGTTGAGATCTGACCATTAGCCCTAATCCGTATTTAATTAAATGTTAATTATTTAATTAATTGAGTTTAGGGAAGTTTGAACCTGGGCCGTCCAGATGCGCGCCAGGTCAAACTTCCCAAGCCCATATTCAATCTGGACGCTTCATTGTGCTTACTTTCCTTTATTTCAATTTATTTTCTTTTCTTTTTCATTTTATTTGTACCATTTATTTAAAATAGTAAAAAATGTCTAAAAATTATGAAACTTTTTCTCATGGGTTTTAATAATTTTTATGACATAAAAATATTTTTGTTTTTATTTTTATCATTAAAAAAGCATTTTTAAATATTTAAAAGATTATTTTTAATTGATTAATGGAAATTAATTTATTAAAAATACTTTTAAGTATTTAAAAATCACCAAAAAATTCATGAAATGTTCTAAGACATTTAGAAACATTGTCCAACCTTCAAAACAAATTTCTTTTTTGATCTTGATGCATCTTGAGAATTTTTCATTGAATAAAAATCATTTTTGTGCATTATTTTGATCCTAAGTTCAAAAAATCATTTCTGCCTATCTATGAAGAGTTGGACATTGATTCTTCTTGCATTGCATTGTGTTTAGCATGTAGTTTCTAGGATTAAATGGCCATGATCTGATTCCTCATTTTCATTTTGTTTGGCATTTCTTTTGTTTAGGAACCCTAAAAACCCTAATAACTTGTAAAAATCATAACTTGAGATTGGTTAAGAGTTGAGACCTCCTCTTTGGACATTGGTTTAGTATAGGATTAGGGGTCCTTTGAGTGGCATTTTCCATTTTTATCTTAGGGTTTGCTTCTGTTTTTGTTTTTTGTTTGATGTTTGGTTCATAAACCCTAATTTGAGCTCCCATTTGCATCCATCTTGCATTCTCTTGCATAACATGACTTGCCATGACATTTCAAGCATCCATTTGATTCATTTGACATCATAAGACATATTGAAAGCATGTTTGATCATTGCATCATGCATTTGCCATGTTGTATGCCATGTGCACTTCATAACTTTTCATGTATGTCCATGCTTCTGAACTTGCTTCATTTGCATTCATAAACTTGTATGATCATTTCCATGTGCTTCCTCATGTTCATAGCACTTCTTAGCATCATTATCATCATCAACATGCTTCTGGTTTGGTTTTTCATCATACCATTTCATCTCATTTTGCATTGCATTGTATTTCTTTTCTAACCTTTCAGGTGGTAAGTGATTTTGGGAAGTGAATTTGCCCTCACTTCTCATAACTTTTCGTTTCATCTCTCTTGCACCCATGCTGCATTTTTACATGTGTTTGAGTTTGAGCTTGCTCTTTCTTCTTCTTCCCACTTTCTTTCTTCAAGTGACTTGACTTCTTGAATGAAGCAAGTTATTTTGCTTCTCTTGATCCTTTCATCTGCTTCCTGGTGGTTCCATTGAAGACTTCTCTTGAAAACCTCACAAACCTTAGGAACAACCAAGCATGACAATGATTAGGGTTTTGATTAGTCTCCCCTCTTAGTTTTACCTTTGTGTCTCTTTTGAGTCTTCTCTTCTCATCTCATAATCAGGGACTAAACCCTAAAGGCTTTAAGGCTTTGTGATTAAGTTTATGCCTGCATCCTCATCTTAGGATGGAGTGTATAACTTTAATCCTAAGTGTTAAACCCTTAATGTGTTTAACTCCTTTAATCAATCCATCTAATAATTATCAAGACATCATACTTGTAACTTGGGCCTTGCATTAGGGTTCTAATTCTTCCTTAAGTGGTTAAGAAGGACTAACCCTAGTGTTAATGGACAAGTCCCCCTCAAGTTGTCTTACAAACCATAAAAAACATTTCATCATCATATCATTAATAAAATCCACCTAATCAAAGGCTTGTTTTGTCATGAGTTTAATCCCTAATCATAGATTAAGCTGAGGAGCTTTCCTCAGCTTAAACACCCTCATCTATTATCCTTCTATTAGGATGGTGTAATGAGTCTGTTTAATCCCTGATTATGGCTTAATCTCATTACTTAACACTAAACAAAAACAACAAAAACATCTAATTAATCACAAGTAGGTTAATGATCTTAATCCTACATCAAAGGTGATTAAGTGTGAGAAGCTGACTTCACACTTAAGGTATTCCCATTACCCCTAATCAGAGGGAAGATGTGATGAGTTTACTAATCCATTGGTTTAGGCTTAAGCTCATTGACTTATGACAAACTCTCAAAAGTAATAAAAGACTGAAAACAAACAAAAACAAACAATAATCGTCTCCTTCGGGATTCTTTTCTCATCATCCTCACTCATAAACGAGAGCTCGCTTCTTCCGTCTAATGCAAGACAGTTTGCACCTGAGCCAGACAGGTCATACACTTGAGCATAGGCAAGTAAGCAGTTCACAAGTCAATTCACCTTTCAGTCTCTTTGGGTCGAACTACGGTGTTCTGACTTCCTCATTGCACGAGAGGATACATAGGCATAACTTAACGGTTATCGAACAAAAGTCTCTGTATATTCCCCCTCTTTCCAGCTTTATTCTTTAAGCCTCATATTCTTGAGCATCTTATTCTTGTTCTTACACTGACACTGTATATATCACACTTCACACTTCTTTTACACCGACACCTGTACATCCTTCCAGCTCATTTATACACAAATTGCACTGACACTACCCCTTTAAAACACAAATTTTTTAAGCGTGGATCCCGTCGAGTACGGCGGATAATCTGGGTGCTAATACCTTCCCAGGTTGTAACCAACCCCCTTTCTCAGTCTCTCTGGTTCGCAAACCGTCTTATCCGTATCTTTCTAGGTCTATGCAGCATTGCCTTTCCTCCGGGATAAAAATGCCTAGCTGGCGACTCTATTCATCTCCAGTGAGTTCACGGCTGTGTGTTCTCATTGTCCCTCTCGCCGACCGTTCGCGTCTGTACCTTTATCTGGGCCTGGTCCCACTTATCGGGAGCGACAAGAAGCCATACCCTCTTCGTCAAGGTCAACACCTGCGTTTGCAGTATCTTAAAGTGCGCCTAGTTTTTCTTCCATGGGACCCCAAATGTCCATGGGAACGCCTTCCCCTATAGGGAATGTTCATAGGCCCTTTATGACGAACTTTTCAATGCCCTTGTTTTGTAGGGAACAACCTTATAGGATGCCTACTACCACTATGGCAAGTTTGTAAAATGCATCTTCAGTATATTCTGACCCCTTGTTGAATAGGTCATCACCCTTGCAAGGATCAGGATCTGGTGGAAACATGGTAAGAATAAATCAACTCCCACCAAGATTTCAAAATTATACGCCAACATTCACCACAAATTCGACAAACTCCATTAGGAAACAAATGGACGAGAGAAATCATGAAATGCTCCATATGTTAACACAACAAATGGGAGAAGTGTTTAATCCTTTGATATGAAACACGACCCAAACCAACCAATTGCTGGCAGAACAAATGACGAGTATTGTTAATTTCTTCGGCGTACCTCAAACACAACACAGAGAGAAAATAGTTTTGAATCCTAAGACACCTATCAAAGAGGAACCTACCATAAACCAGAGGCTAGTAGAAATCCCCCAAGTAAAGATTAGAACCCAAGAGGAAGCAGTCGAACAACCTCAAGTAGAAATTCCTACCCAGCTAGAGCCTAGGAGAATTCTAGTCCAAAGGGGTCAAGATGCTGATCATTTTGTGCAGCAGATGCGCTATAATAATATGCCTGACGAAAACAACCTAGCATCCATTGTCGAAAGAATAATGGCACGGAATAGGGTAAATGTTGGATTACAAAGGCCCAGTTATGTCTCCCCATTGTCTGAGTATATTCTACAACAAGAATTCCCCCAAGGTGGAAAGTCCCCAAGTTCACCAAATTTTCAGGGGATACCAGTGAATCAACCATAGAGCATGTTGCACGTTATCTAATCGTAGCAGGAGAAATAGCAAATAATGAAAATCTAAGGACAAAATATTTTCCATGTTCTTTTACAAAAAATGCTTTTACTTGGTTTACATCCTTGCCTGCAAACTCTATATATACATGGACCCAATTAGAAAGATTGTTCCATGAATTATTCTACATGGGGGGAACCAAAATAAGCCTGTAGGAATTGGCCAGTGTAAAAAGGAAACTCTTCGAACCAATAGATGGATATTTGAATAAGTTCAGACTAATGAAGGCCAAGTGTTTCACCCAAGTACCCGAACGTGAATTGGTCGAAATGGCCGCAAGTGGTCTAGACTACTTTATAATTAAGAAACTAGACACCCAATATTTGAGAGATATGTCGCAATTGGAAGATAAGGTGAGACAAGTCGAAAAACTAAAGGCTGAGAAATTCAGAGCAAATAGAAACAAAAGAGAAAGAGTGACTTATGTAGGGATGCGCCAAGAAGACGAAAATGATGTAGATAATGTAGATGAACCATCTTGTTTCGACAAACAAGAAATTGACTTAGCAAAATTAAAACAAGGACCACCATATTCTTGTAGGATGCTAGTTCCGTTGAATGGAAAAAATCCAGTTGAGCCTGGAAAGAATGATAAGTTTCCTTAAAGAACCTATACGTTAGGCGTCATCAAGTGTGACAAAAATTTCGAAAAATTAGTCGAAGATGGTCATATGATAGTTCCATCAAGCACTAAAGTGCCTCCTATAGAACAGCAAAAAAAGAGAGGTTTTTGTAAGTACCGTGGTTTTTTGTGTCATAAAACGTCTCAATGTTTCCTTTTCAGGGACCTAGTGCAGAATGTTATCTGTAATGGAAGACTGAAATTCAGCGACAAGCAAAAACAACAAATGAAAATTGACTCAAATCCCATGCAGACTGTCAACACCCACTATGCTGAACCATCAATCATTAACATGGTGGAAGTGGGAGAGAGTTTTGAGTATGGATTCGAAATGGTAGGAACTACAGAAGGCTTCAATACCAATGTCAACATGGTGGAGATTACTGAAGATCTCACAGACAAGGACGAAGTTACTGAATGGCGGAATGTTGAGCACGGGTTTGAAGGTGAATCAACTAGTTACAGTGAGAAGGTCACTGAACTCCTCAATGACCTATCCAAGATTGGAGGCACAGAAGATCTTGGCAAGACAAAGGTTGGAGAAGTCACTGAGGATTCCGCCCCAACAAAAGTGGAGGCCACTGAGGGCCCCATCAACATGGCTAAAGTGAATGCCACTGAAGGCCACAACAAACCAAGCAACGACGAAGGCATTGAAGACTCTGTCGAAAAATATTGGAGGGTTACTGACAACCCTAATGTGACAAAAAACCAAGAAATCTCGAGGAACCTGAATGATACTGAAAAGAAGATTGATGAAAGCTTCACTGACAATGATGGGGTGGACGAAAGTATTGTCATGTTGAAAGCAAAGGTTGACGAAATGCCTGAGAAGCCAACCACCTATGGAATCCTGCAAAGAATAATGGAGGATCCCAAGGGAAGTCAAGTCGAAAACTGCTGCCCAAAAGCCTGCGAAGGATCATTTCCAACTAAAGAGGACAACTCAACAAAAGAAATGGGTGAGACTCAGAGGAAGCTGATCGAAAAAATGGACAAGTTAAAGATCAATTGTGGTAAATCAGATAATATCAACATAGTCGAAACTTCTCAAAACAACCCAGCATTTGGTCCTGAAGAACACCGTCGAGAAGAATATTAGAGGTTGTCATATCCCAAGGAGGAAGAAAGTCTGATTGATTTTATAAAGAGGTGTCAAAAGAAGAAAGCTGAGGTAATGTTGTGTCCACATTGCAGCGCCATTGTCGATAAGAAAGCGGAAGACAATCTGGAGATGATAGAATATTCCAAAAGAAAAGGGAACTGGGAGGCATGACCATCCCCAAAGGAAGAAAAATATGATCCAAGAAGAAGGGAGCATCATTAGTCAGGAATTGGAGATCGAGGCTACCATTCATATAAACCAATAAACAAAGATATCAATGATAGGTGGGTACAACCCATCAGGGACGCTCAAGGATGAAAGGAGTGGAGCAGCTTCAACATTCAGATAGGTTCTTCACTAGCGCAGGGAATGGGATCTGAGAAGAAGAAACCAAGAGTTTACCCTTCAGAGAACTACAAAGGAAAAAACTATATGACTAAGTCTCAGTGGAGAAGATTCCAGAGGCAAAAGAGGGCCGAAAAGGAAGCCATGGAGGAAGGAATGACAAAGAAGGATATTGGTGAAAAAGGTGATGCTGGACCAACTCATAACATCCAGGAGGTAGAAAAGAAGGAGATTTCAGACAACAAAGCTCCAAGTACAAGAATGGAGCAAACAAAAACAAAAGAGAAAGTTCAAGATGATGAAGAAATGACTGACGACTTCGCGTCTGGTTCTGAAGCCTCTTTCGACATAGTGTGCAATGTTGTCTCAGTGTTGCCCAGGGATTATGACAGAGTAATGCAGGTGGAAGACAAAAGACGATAGTGTCGAAGAAGAACAAATGGCTCACAAACTCATATGCTACTACATCATGAACAATGGCTGTGTAGAGGAGCAGAATGCGTTCTTCGAAAGACCAGATGACTCGCTAAAAGGACATTTGAAGCCCTTGTTTATAAAGGGGAAGATTGAGAATGTTGGAATAAACAAAATACTAGTGGACGAAGGGGAAGCAGTAAACTTAATTCCCCATTTCATGTTGAAAACGATTGGCAAAAATGACTCTGATGCCAAACCATACAATATGGTATTGTTGAATTACGAAGGAAAGATAGGGACTACCATGGGAATGATCCAGGTGGATTTAACAGTTGGTACAATAATAAAACCAATAATGTTTATGGTAATAGCGGCGAAAGAAAACTATAACCTCCTCTTAGGGAGGGAATGGATACATGGCATGGGAGTTATGCCTTTGTCGATGCACTAGAGGATTTCTATTTGGAGACCAGATGGCATAGTAGAAAATATAGAGGCAGAACAAAGCTATTTCATGACCGACGTCAATCACGTCGACCGCCTCAGTTTTGACAGAAATTTGGCTCACATTCCCCCATGTAGTCTAGCCAATTTTGACCCCAAGAAGACTGACAATGCATATTGCTCCATGTACCTCCACCCTACGTATGGCTTCTAGTGGGATAAGGAAGTGGTGGACGAGTCAAATTATATACGGGGAATCACCCACATACAACCAACTAGTGGGGAAGCGAATTTGTAGATGATGATTGAAGCATCTGCGTTAGAAAGAATTACAGTTTACATAGCTGAAAACAAACTCAAAGCGACACTTGTAGCCGAAGTAAAATTCATGGTTGTCAAAGCCGAAGTAAAATTCATGGCTGTCAAAGCAAGTCAAAGCGAGTCCAACCAACAAAGTCTAAAAATAGACATTGTAGAAAATACTAAGAAAATCCCAGATGGCGAATGGCAAAACCAGAAGCTCGACGCCATTTATGATGACGAACCTATGGGGTTCGAACAGGATCCAATGATGACCAGCATGAAGATGGTGGCTCAAGACCCATTGGAGGAAATAGACTTGGGACAGGGGGCAGAAAAAAGGCCAACTTACATAAGTGCCAAGATGGACCCTCAGTTCAAAGTCGAAATAGTCTAGTTGCTGCGTGATTACAAAGACTGCTTTGCATGGGACTATGATTAAATGTCTGGTTTAGACATAAGCGTGGTCGAATTGAGGTTACTTATACTAGAAGGAAAGAAGAAAGTGAAGCAAGACCCAAGGCGTTTCGCACCTGAGGTTCTTTCGAAAATAAAAGAGGAGGTCGAAAGACTTCTGAAATGCAGATTCATTCGAACAACAAGGTATGCGGATTGGATTGCAAACATAGTTCCTGTAATAAAGAAAATGGAAAAATTAGGGTATGTATCAATTTTCGAGACTTAAATTTAGCCACACCAAAAGATGAATACCATATGCCTGTAGCAGAAATGCTTGTAGATTTGGCAGTAGTCCATGAGTATTTAAGCATGCTAGATAGATACTCTAGTTATAACCAAATCTTTATCGCCGAAGAAGATGTTCCCCATATAACTTTCCGTTGTCCTGGAGCGATAGGAACTTATGAATGGATAATGATACATTTCGCTCTAAAAAATGCTGGGGCGACTTACCAACGTGCTATGAACTCAATTTTTCACGATTATATAGAAACTTTCATGCAGATTTATATTGATGATATTGTGGTTAAGTCGGTTTCAGGAAAACGTCATATAGATCATCTTCGATAATCCTTTGAAAGAATGAGAAAGTTTGGTTTGAAAATGAATCCCCTAAAATGTGCTTTCAGTGTGCAGGAGGGTGACTTTTTAGGTTTTGTAGTTCACAAGAAGGGGATCTAAATCCACGAAAACAATGCCAAAGCCATAATGGAAGCGAAAACGCCATCAACAAAAAAGGAGATACAATCTCTACTCGGGAAAATTAACTTTCTAAGAAGGTTCATCTCCAACCTTAGTGGAAAGACACATGCCTTTTCACCATTGCTTCGACTAAAGAATGGGAACTTCACATGGCGGCAGGAACATCAAGTCGCTTTCGACCTGATCAAAGAATACCTCTTTAGCCCTCCAATCTTGATCCCTGCTTGTAGAAGAAGAAACATGAGATTATACATTTCAGCATCAGATAAAACATTGGGAGCATGCTTTGTCAAGAAGATGAGGATGGCGTTGAAAGAGCCATCTACTACCTCAGCAGTGTCCTGAATGACGCTAAAACTAGATATAGTGTTATAGAAAAATTATGTCTATGTGTATATTTTTCTTGTATGAAATTAAAACATTATATCAAACCTATTGAGGTTTTTTGTATCTTCCCATTTTGACGTAATAAAATATATGTTATCAAAATCTATTTTGCATAGTAGAATTGGAAAGTGGGCTTTAGCATTAACACTCATTCCCTAAAATACTTACCTTTAAAGGCTGTCAAGGGACAAATGGTTGTTGATTTTATAGCAAATAATTCCATAAAGGAAATTAAAATGGAATATGTCGAAATGGAACCTTGGAAGTTATATTTTGATGGTACCAGCCACATAAATGGAACTGGAGTTGGATTGCTAATTATTTCTCCTAATAAAATTCCAACAAAATTCAAGTACAAAGTTGAAGGCTCGTGTTCAAATAATGAAGTAGAATACGAAGCCCTGATTGTAGGTCTTGAGATCTTGGTAGAATTGGGGGAAACAAGAGTTGAAATAATGGGTGACTCCGAATTAGTAATAAGATAGCTGACTAAAGAATATAGATGTGTAAAAGAAAAGTTGATCATGTATTTCGTCATAGCCAACAGACTTCTTAAAAAATTCGACAGTGTGGCCATTAAACATATACCTAGAATGGAGAATCAAGAGGCTAATGACCTTGCTCAAATAGCATTCGGGTATAAGGTGTCGAAAGAAAACTTAGAAAAGGCTATTGAAGTTAGAGAGAGAGCTGTATCCACTGAGTTGTCCCCATCGGATTTGGAAACAATGAAGCTAGGATATGGTGACGAAGAAAACATTGAAATTTTCAATGTGGACAACCCAATAGCTGAAGATTAGAGAAAGCATATTAAGGAATATCTACAAGACCCAAATATAAGGGTCGAAAGGAAAGTTAAGTACAGAGCTTTAAGCTATGTACTTTTTGGGAATGAGCTTTTTAAGAAAACCTCAGAAGGAGTTTTGTTAAAATGCTTAGGCGAAGAAGAGGCTTATGTAGCCTTGTCGAGCGTGCATAGTAGAGCCTGTGGCGCGCATCAAGTAGGACACAATATGAAATGGTTGTTGTTTCGACAAGGAATGTATAGGCCAACAATTCTAAAAGATTGTATTGAGTTCGCCAGAGGGTGTCAAGAATGTTAATTACACACAGGCATCCCACACGTTCATGTGAGTGAACTGCATTCAATTGTGAAACCCTAGCAATTTAGGGGTTGGGCTTTATACATAATAGGGGAGATTCGATCAACTTCTTCAAAGGGACAGAAATACATTCTTGTAGGTATAGACTATTTCACTAAGTGGATAGAAGCTATACCTTTAGTAAATATAGACCAGGAAATGATCATCGAATTCATTCGACGACATATAATCTACAGGTTTGGAATTCCAGAAATAATAACCACAAATCATCGAATTCAAATTCCTAACTTCGACACCATATTATGCCCTAGCAAATGGACAGGTCGAAGGGGCTAACAAGTGGGTAAAAAACTTAAGAATTGGCATAAGACTCTAGATCAAGCCCTATGGGCTTGTCGAACGTCTCCTAAAGAGGCTACAAACTTGACCCCATTTAGATTAACTTATGCTCATGATGCAAATTTTCCAGTTGAAGTTCATTTACAGTCAGTACGAATTCAGAGGCATCATGAGATCCCATCATACACATATTGGAACATGATGATGGATGAATTAATTGACTTAGATGAAGAAAGGTTATGCGTGTTAGATTTTTTCAAAAGACAAAAAGAAAGAGTTGAAAAGTTTTTTAATAAGAAAGTAAAACATAAAACTTTTTCTGTAGGTGATCTGGTTTGGAAAGTGATTCTTCCCATGGATCGAAAAGATAGAGTTTTGGGAAAATGGTCTCCCAAGTGGGAAGGACCATTCCAGGTTTTAAAAGTCCTTTCGAATGGCGCATTTGAAATCGAAGAAATAGGGAGAGACGAAAGAATATTCACGTTAAATGGAAAGTACTTAAAAAAGTATAAACCAACATTGCAAGAAGTAAAAATAACCCAAGAGTAATTGCATATAAGTGAAAAGATATTGTGCATTGCCAGAACAAATGGCATTAAATATAGTATAAACAGCCTATTGGCGAAGTAACTTAAGCAAAAGGAAACTAGTACAAAAGAAACTATCCCTATTACAATTTAATGCTAGCAAAAGATTCCTTCAAGTTATCAAATTTCCTCTTCTTTTGTTGGTTGTTTTACATTATCTTCTGTCGAAGGATTTTCATACATGTTTTCCTACAAAAAGCATTTTAAGTGTCAGGAAAAGAAATGTAATAAGAAGAAATATACATGGTCGAAAGTTTACCTGAGCAAATTGGGTATGGAGACTAGAGTTTCTACTCTCTACATCTTTCACTTGAAAAATGTTGAGTGGACTACTGGGGGAGTGGGTTTCAGTATTTTGACTTTGGGTTTTGGAAGAGGAGCTTTTGTAACTTTCTTCTTTTTTGTGGGTTGATTGGGCTCTGGTGACTCATCGTCAGACTCTTCATTGGAGAATTTCTCTTCTTGTTTTCTCTATGGAGTGGGAGGTGGTTTTCGACCAGCCTGTAGGTTTGGAAAAAACATGTAATTTATAAGGAACTAGAATGAAAACATTAGTCCAAGAAAAGAAGTTATACCCTTGTCACAATATTCTTGGTGATAGTAGGGCGATCTTCATCCATAGCGTCAGAAGTGTTTTCGACAACAGCTTTCTTGGGGGTCATCTTCTTAGCTAAGAAAACAAAAATGAAGTCAAATATAAGTGAAAAGCATAAATATATATATATATATATATATATATATATATATATATATATAAAATGTCGAAATAAGAAAATGTTTCTTAAATTAACTTCTAGAATTGGAGTCTCCATATGGACGTGCTATATACCAATATGAAGGTGTCCTCTATAGTCATCCAGAGTATACTTAGTTGGAACCACGTGTTCAACACGTTTGCTAGATTGTTGGCGAAGAATTTTCAAAGAATCCCCGCAGACAAACCAACTGGAAATGGAGGACTTAACGCCATGCCAAAATCAGCAGAAGGTAGAGGGGGAAATTTTGGTGGATAAAGGTTGAAGGATATCATATTTTATTTCTGGTCGAACATATGAATGCAGTTTCAGCCTATCCATTTTTTCTCTGAATTTGTGTTTCAAAGTCACTGTTGCTTCGCTGATGGTTCGACTAAGTTCGCCTGGCCTATAGATGGTTTCAAAGTAATTTTGAATTTTTTGTATTTCCTTGATATGTTGTGCTTTACCTTTCTTCGTTTTTTCCTGCACAAGAGAAACGGTGTTGGTCAACAGAGTTGTGAATGCTTCCACGTCATAGAACTTGGGAAGATAATATTCTTTCCACCAAGTGTCGAATTCAAGGGTGCACAAGAAAGAAGGTCGAAATACCGTTGGATGAATTTCAAGGGAATCATCAGCTAGTTATCTTATAAGTTCTTGACTCTCTCCTTTAGTAAGAAGGGAGTTGTACCAAATGATGGTGTTTTTCTTGGCATAAAGGGGCTTTGGTTTTAGCTGAACCAGCCCAAATTGCCTCGCAACTAAGTTAGGTTGATATGCAAGCAGGGAAATCTTGCATTTCCAAGGGTGTTTGTTTAGTGAACCATTCAGGGCCAACATCCCTGTTGGCGAAATGGGCCATAGGAGGAGTGAAATTATACCTCTTGGAAAACATCAAGATGAAGCTAGTAAATGAGTGACTAAGACTAAGTCCCTCTTCAGATGGAGTCAGTTGCATTAAATGAGGCCATTCGACAGACCTGTCCTTCACCTTGTCTTCATCAACATTGGATTTAATAGGGAGAGAAGCTTGGAAGGTGGCTTCAAGCCATAATTGCAGAAGCCAGATTGGCCCTGATACACTCAGATTTCATTTGTCTTTCACTGTCTTCAATAAAACCGACGTTGTCGCTTAAGGATTTGTAGAGATTTGCCAATATCATTTCACTTAAACGTAGTTTTGTACCATGGTGAAGTTGATTGGCTAAGGTGATAAAACGCTTAGCTACTTGGAGCGATCGGGAGCAGAAAACAAATCTCGACAGCCATAAGGTTAAGAAGGCTATATGTTCCTTGTCGGAGACAATTTTGGTTTTCTTATCATGATATTCTTCTATGAACCCGGAGTAGGAGGCTTTGTTGGTATCAAACCCTATGTTATCTTGATTCAAGGTATTTGGGTCGAAAGCTACCCCTAATGGACTTAGTCCAACAATAGCAGCTATGTCGAATAAGATAGGGGTGACCATTCCACATGGAAGGTGGAAAGTGTTGTAAGTGATGTCCTAGAAGTAAAAGGATGACAACAACATATTTGGGCAAATGTTAAGGCCTACTTTCAACATTTGGATTAAGTCAAAAATACCTAATTCTTTCCAGAATAGGGCTTTAACCTTTTCGACTTGGTTCACCCAGGCATGGTATTCAGAGATGTCTTTCGACTTGGGACAAGCCCTAAATATCCTAGTGTTTTGTAAAAATCCTAGGTTTATGGGGGCTTCGTCACTTGGTTCTGCGTTTTGGGATTCTTCGAGGGAAGTTTTTGGTTTAGCCCCAACACCTATGGGTTTGAGACGTTGATAAGAGGGGAAATATTCTTTTAACTTATCTAAGGTTGTGTTAGGGCTAGGCAAAGGATCTAATATTGCATGACATGTGCCAGAAACAAGGATATGGATCAATACCTGAGACCTATAGATACTGGCCTACTCCTTCTCATTAGGAGGTTTTGGAATGTACTGTTGATTCCCCACCATGTTCGGTCCTGTCCATCGATGAGCATAAGCAAGAGGCGTCACATTCTTGTTCTTCTTGCTGTCAGTCGCTTTAGAAGAAGACATTGTTGTGAAAGTTGAAGTTTCTGAAAATTTTGGAAAGAAATGGGTTTTCTGTTTTAAAAGGTGATGAAGAAGAAGAAGACTGTCTAAAAGTTTTGAAGCTAGCGACTCAGTGGTATTTATAAGGAAGAAGTGAGGATTGAAATGGTTGAAAATTGCTATTTCGTGGACCACGTGGCAGGAAAGTTAGTGAGAGCAGTTTTGAAAAGTAAGAGCTAAATTGTTCTCCGGTTTTTAGGAAATGATGGGCTAGTGTCTGAACATGGGTTGAAATGTGACGTTGCTGGTTTTTGTAATGATCAATTTGTTGGGATTTACAAAATTTGTTCTTGGAAATGACAAAGAAATACAGATCATGAAGTGTCGAAAATATTTATTTAACAACAAATGATTCTTTCTCCAAGAATAGGTCGAAAAACTCTTTGCTGGGGGATAATTTGTAGACAGTGATTTTCGACGGTACCTTTATAAAAGGAAAATATTGGTGAAAAGGGAGATTTCGACGCAGACAACAAGAAAGGGGATTTTTGCGTCTTTTTCGACAATGAAGAATAAAGCTTATGTTTTATTAACATGATATGATCTTTAGTCGAAGGATTTTGTTTGTGATAATTTCGACGACTATTGAATAAAAGACATCAATTCAAATTGAAAGAAGAAATTCAAAGTGTGAAGTTGCAACGTTTGACAAAAAGGACGCATGGAAGCATCCAGGGGAATGAAGGCATGCCGAAAGGCCAAGTGTCAAGTTATTAGAATTCTCCTGTTAGTGGCAATTAGTTTAGTTTCCTATATATATAGTATAGTTGTTGTTAGTTTGGGTGTGTGATATTTTTTACAAATTTCTATTGAACTCAAAGTACTCGTGTGAGAGAAAAGAGTGTGAATCTGGAAAATGTACGTGTGAAAAACACCATCTTTACTTTCTTTAAGTTTTCAACAAAATTCCAAGTTAATTTAAATTCCTTTACCATTTCATAGTTTATGATTACAAGTCTTTTATTTCGACGCATTATATTACTTGTCTTCCATTACTTTAACACATTCCTAGAAGTTGTTTTCTATAAATTATGTCAAGTTTATTATACTTTTTTTCTTTATTCTTATGAATCATACAAAACGTACTTAAGATAATTGACTAGGATTTGTATGGTTGATCTTGCAAGTTAACTAATTTAGACACTGATTTAAAAACCAGCAGTTGTTCGTCGGAAAACACCAGCGAACAACAATCCAGGAAAACAATTAGGGACTTATAAAAAAAACCTCGATAAGTCGAAATACCCGAAAGGTCGGCTTATACAAAAAAGGGTATATCATCTAGGTGGACTAAGACTCTAAAAAGAGCGGTCTTGGAAAAAATTAGGGATATCAAAAAGGCATATGACTGAAAACACTCAAGTCACCTGTAACAAGAATTATGAAGGGAATGATCATTCCATTTGTCATCTTCAGAACTGAAGTATCATGATCTTGAAGATTTAGGGATTATAAATTGTGTTTAATTAAAAAGAGATATTAATAAATTTGCATTTCTATTGCCATTTTTACATCTTTCTTAGATTTTTGCGGTAATATCTCTTTATGGGAATTACCTTCCTTATGTACTCTTGCCCATTTTCAGGCTTATTATCAATAAAATTTGCATTTTCCAAATATTGTTCTTTGTTCCTTAATAAATTTCTGCTTGATCACAATGTGTTAATTAATTGTGAAATAAGGAATTGAAACATTGGGTTAAAATTTAAAGTCTTTCAATAAAATGGATTTTACTTTGATTTCGAAATTGTCGAAGGGACCATACATTTCTAAATCAAAACAAGGTTTATATATAACAATCACGACAATGACCAACATGGGAGTTTTTTTAGAAAGATTGTCACAATTCAGGAATCAAGGATGTTAAGAATCACTACCAAGGAATTGAGGTAAAGGAAGTCAAGATGTTACAAAAATTTATAAACAAGGAATATACATTGCATAACATAAAAAGAGGCGTTAGCCCAAGTAATACATCATACATAAAATGAATCATACACGCATTCATTCATAAGCACGACTATGCATACATGGATAAGGATTTAGAAATCAATTTGTAACAGGGTTATAAAAGGTTATCATCAACCAACAGGCTTTGTCCAGGGTTCTATTTACAGGATTTTATCAAAAGAAACGTCTAGGGGATCTTATCTGGGAGTTTATTGGAATTATGTCAAGAAGTGTCATCTAAGAATGGTATTAAAGGGTTGCGCCATTTTCCATCATTGGAAATTCTTTAAGGGTTTCACTCAAAGGGGTTGCATCAAGAGGTTTTGTTGGATTTTTCATCCGAAAGGGGTTATATGGGGTTCTATCGGTTGTCTATCCAAGGGTTTATATGAAAGGGATTTATGGGGTTCTACAAAAGGGGTTTTATCGGATGTTTCACCCAAGGGGTTGAATTTGGGGTTCTAATCAGGATTGAGGGGTTCTATTCAAGGGTTTGTATCCAGAGTGATCGAGGTATCACTAAAGTCCTATTCGATTCCAGCAACATGATCAAAGGATCATAGGAACCATAGGCGATAATCACCTAGAAGAGTTGAAAGGTATAAGGGGTTCTATCATGGGTCTATAAGGATTAATAAGGGGTTCCATCGGGCTTGTATTTAATCAAAACTGATATTAAGGGATTCTATCAAGGATGAATAAGGGCTTATATCAGTATTTGATAAGGGGTTCCATCAGAGTTTATTCGTCAAAGATTGATGTCAAGGGGTTCCATTGGGGTTTTTCAAACAATTCAGTCTGGAATTGTCATCTAGGGGTTATATTGGGGTTTTATAACTAAATTTGGATTTGCAAAAAGTTCTATCATATACAGGGATATGAACACCATGGTATGATCCACTCTAGGGTTGTGAGAGTTTTCGTCAAAATTAGGTCCTTTTATATTTAATTGTCTCCTCCTTTTAAGAAAGAAGGCTCATCGATATCATCCGTCCAATACAAAGCCGATTAAATAGGAGAAGTTGTCGTATCCTAAATTTTGACTTGGGTTTCTCATGTGATCTAATAAGTTAAAGAGAGAGCTCTTTTTACTTTTTTTTAGACATTTCTTAATTTTGGAGTTTTTCAAAAACACACACACACACACACACACACACACACACACACACACACACACACATATATATATATATATATATATATATATATATATATATATATATATATATATATAAGGGGTTGGGAGTATTTGTTTTATTATTATAAAGTTTTTATTTTAATTGGGATATTTAAATAAATTTTTCTAGATATTTTATATTAATTTACTAATTATTAAAATGTTTAGAATAAAGTAGTATGTTTGGAATAAAAGTTCTTTTTTTTGAATTGAGGGTGCTATTAATAAAGGATTTTTATTTTGGGTTTTAAATATATAGTTATTTTAAAAAATAAAGGGACATTAGATGTTATTAAGTTTTAGGATTTCTTAAGAAAAATTATTTATCTAAGGAAAAAACTATTGTTATTAATTTCTGATTTTTGAAAATGTTTAGTCTTTAAAAGGGGATGGTATTCATTTTTTTTCCCGAAAGATATAAATATATTTTAGGGATGGGGAGCATCTTTTCATAATATATATAATATAAGTAAAATATATTATTATCATTAATCATTATTAATATTATTAATATTAATTTAATTTTTTTTCGGTTTTGAGTTTTATTTAAATTTAAATAAAAGAAGGGGGTGCATGTTTCATATATATATATATATATATATATATATATATATATATATATATATATATATATATATATATATATATATATATATTAAGGGATGAGGATTTATATATTTTTTCTATGTTTATTATCATATCTTATTATTTTATTGTCATATCTTATTATTATCATATTTTTATATCTTAATTATCATTTTGATACTATTATTATTTTATTTTCTTATGTTTTTTTAAGAAAATCAACATTTGGTTGACTCATCCCAAACCTCTATATTTGCATCAAA
Source organism: Lathyrus aphaca (assembly GCA_963966055.1). NCBI lineage: Eukaryota > Viridiplantae > Streptophyta > Magnoliopsida > Fabales > Fabaceae > Lathyrus > Lathyrus aphaca. Next base: position 201,352,325 of record OZ014523.1, on the reverse strand, counting down.
TTGAGGATCGAGTAGAATCAAACCAAAACAAAATAAAATCAAAAATAAAATCGAATTGGGAACAAAAAATAGAAACAAAATCAATCAAAACTCAAAGCATGTCTCAAATTTTATTACAATTTGAATCAGATTACAAAACAACAACAAATCAGATTACAATCAAATCTCCTAAAAATCATTTCTAATGATTTTAACCTAATTTTTAATCTCTATATAAACCTAAGTTTAAATAAAAAATAAAGAAAACCCTAAACTAATTGCTGCTGTGAATCTGAACCATTCACTCAAAGCTCCAAATTTTTAGAGAATTAGGGTTCATCATCATAACCCTAATCTCTCTGAGCTAGACCTCCATCTACTTGTACCTACAAACAAAAAGCAACAAGGATTATAGGGAGGTATATAAACCAACCGAGGAATCGAATAGAGAAAAGAAGGGAGAAGAAGTGAATCAGAGCAACTTAAAATGGACATGATAGGGAAGGTAACCTACCTTTCCTTTTTTTGTTATTGTTGTTGTATGATTATTGGTGCGTTGTATGCAAATCGTGGATTTGATTTGTGTGGTTAAGGTTTTCTAGGTTTAGAATTGGGTTAGGTTTCATGGGTTGAACCCCCTATGGTTTATAATGTAGGATCATGGTTCTTTGGTTTTCCGGGTTAGGGTTCATGATAAAGGGGTAGGGTTCGTAGGGTTAGGTTGAAAGTGTTTAGGGTTTATCCAAACACAGCTAGGGTTCATCTGGGAACCCAGGTTATTGAGGGTTGGGGTATGGTTCTGGGTTTGGGGGCGGTGTGTCACTCAAAAGAGTATGAGTTGCCAGCCAGTAATTTTTATCCTTAGGGAAAAGTAATGTTGCACAAACTGAGGAAAAGGAAATAATGAGGTCTTGCGAACCAGAGAGAATGGGTAAGGGAGCCAGTTACAAACTGGGAAGGTATTAGCACCCCAGATCGACCGTCGTACCCGACGGGATCCACGCTTGCTTGTACTATTTCAAAGGGTAAGAATAAATTGCTGATGAACTAGAAATAAAGAATGAATGAGAAAAATGTAAGGAAAATAAAGAATATGCTCGATTGGGCCATACCCCTCTGCCTACGTATCTCATCGGGAATGGGAATCTGAGTCGACGTAGTTCCCCTAACTAGGGAGGGAATTAACTTGTTTATGTTTTTTATGATTGAACTACTTATGCCTATGCTCAGGTGTTGCAGGCTCGCCTGGAACGAGTGCATTTACCGTCTTGCAAGAGACAAGTCGAAGCGAGTTCTTTCTTTAAGAGTGAAGGAGATGAGAAGATAATTCCCATAAGAAAGACGTGTATTGTTAGTTTGAAGATTTTAGAAATTTTGATTTGTGTTTGCGTGAGAAAGTGTATTCAAGTCCCTTTCCATGGAGTATGTACTTCTTACATCACTCCAAGATGGAATGATAAAGAAGCACACCCAAATAAGGAGAAGATCCCCAAGAATGGGTTCCAATGATTGGGGCTTAATTACACAAGCTCATTGTACTTATTTAGTGTTTTTTCATTTTGAAGTGAAGGAGTGATTTTTAAGCTTTTATTTGTGAGAATAACTTCAAGTTTAGACTTGTACATCATGCTAAACAAGTTCACATTACCCCAATATGGGATAGATTCAAATACCTCATGGAATAAATCCATAACACAAGAAATCATTTCAACCTTTCTTGGGTACTTTTTGAGTTTTTTTGAGATGAGATGAGAGAAAGCACCAAAAGAATCTCCAAACGTAAAATATCTAAGGGAGACTAAACCTAATGTAGTTATCATGTTTGGATATCCTAAGTTAGTGAGGTTTCAGGATCTCTACTCTAATAAAGAAGAATAAGAAGAGAAGAAAAGAAGAAAGAGGAAGAAAAGAAGACTTAGAATACAACTTACTTCCATGAAGGAAGATAAGTCATTTCAAAAGGGAAAATTGAGCAATTATGCAAATCAAAGCATCTCAGATACTTGTACAAACACAATATTAAAATGTAAAAGGAGAGAGAGAGAGGTTGGAATGTGGAAGCATTTCCACACTCCTAAGACTTACCAAATCCCCTATAAGGTTAGCAAATGAAGAATAATAGTTCATAAGACATCATAAGACATAAAATGAAAGCCACACACACAATGGGAACAAGGTGAATGCATCTTAAGATTCATAAACATCACAAGTCATAACCTAATCCTAAATGAAATAAAGAAGCTCAAAGAGCCTAAACCAAATCAAACAAGTGCAAGGAACACCAAAGTGGTAAGGAAGTTCTATGGAATTGCAAATGAAGAAGTAAAGAAGCAAAAGAGAGTAAACATGGATGAAGGCACTTGAAAAACCACCAAAGTTAGAATGTCATATAAAATTAGAATGTCTAATGTTATCCTAAATGATCATATCAAGCTTCATAGATTAGTTCAATGTAGAATGAGAAATGAAGAGAATAAAGCACTCACATGTTCATAAGAGAATAAACAAGTAAGTCAAAATACAAGTCAAACCTGAATGGATGACATGATCCCTGATTTTTTGTATAATTTTTGAGGGCTTGGAAGTGATTTTAAAAAATTAAAATGCAAAATATGTGAAATAAAATGTAAAATATGAAGAAAATGAGCCAGGGGGTATGAACATAACAATTATTATGTTTAAAATGAACTGAGCTCATATAAAGGGATAGGGATAGGAATCTGAGGCCTAATCCACACGCGTGTGTCTCATGGAAATTATGGTTCAACCTAGTCAAAATGTTTATTATCTAAGAGCCCTAGGATTCAGTCAATGAGATGGGATCCTAAAAGTAGCCTGATCGAATGGATGTGAGTGAATGTGTATGATAATTATGATGAAAATGCTCGTACTAGTCAGGTCGAGGTCAACAAAATGTGAGATCCAGAGGCACGTGAGGGGGAGCATCATCATTAATGCGCGGGCCAAATGTGGTGCGTTGATTCACAAAGATGCAATGGCTATGTTATAATCTGGCCAAACCTAGGGTTCATACACTCATGAAGTTTCAGTTGACCAGAGAAGATTTTGATCATCTTCTTTGGTGATCCTCTGGTCACCACCTTTAAATTTTTCCAGAAATGCACAAAAGTTATACCATTTGAATCCTCATCTCACACACATTCCAAATCCATGAACGAAATCTCCATAACATGCAATATCAAAGAGAATCAAAGAGAAACAAAATGCCCTAAAATTCGGATCTAAACACCTATCACAATAACATGCAAGATCAAAGAGAATCAAAAAGAAACAAAATGCCCTAAAATTCGGATCTAAACACCTAGAGTGCCTATTAACTGGCCAGACATCACATTGCTCCTATTGAGATTTATACACTACAAATTCAATAAGAACAAGCAAAATAAAGCAAGAAAAATCAGAGGATTTCAAACCTGACTATGCAAATGAGCTTGCTACAAAAGAAATCCAGAGATATACACATATTCTTGAGCTTCTGAAAAATAAAATAAATGTTCTAAATCTTCGAATCTTGGAAGAAAATGAAAGAAAATTTAGACTTAAATTGATCTTGCAATGGTGAATTTGCTTGTCCTCTTTGCTTGTACTTGACTAGAAGAGGTAGAGGATGATTAATTGATGAAGATGATGATGAAAAGTGGTGAAGCACGTGTGTCATTCAGGGAGAAAACTTCAGAAGAGCTTTGGTGCAAAAAATATGAAAATGTGATAATGATGAGAACTGGCTCCAAATTTTATTATGGATGCCTTATATACCTCTGGTTAGCTTCTAACCATCATGGTTTATGGTTAGAAACATGGTTAGGTGTGGTACCATGATCAAAGCAAGGGTGAAATGAGAATGAAATCTGAATCATGAACTTAAATTGGAGCCCGTGGCTGATCAGGTGTGGAATAAATCATGGTGAACATGGTGAGGTTCAATAATGAATGGTGGTGATGTTGTACCAGCTGTATATACCTTAGTATTGATGCTTATAACTTTTAAATTTCCTTCATGGTGCATGGAATGTCTTGGATGTGCATGGTAGCTAAATTTTACATGACATAAGGAAAACAACAATGTGAAAATGATAAGTGTTTGAAGTGTATGTGTATGTGTGTGTATAGGATTGAATCATTTGATCAAGGATTTTATGATTTGATGTTTTCCTTGCATGAAAAGTCAGCTTCATGTGCCCATGTTTGAGGATGAATATCTCCCATTTCAATGGATGAAATGAGAAGTTCTTGTGCTCAAATGATAGAGGACACATCAAGGGACAAGTTTGGTGTTTGATCCAAGATGAAATGAGATCTTGATATACTTCAAAATGCTTATAGGACATGATCCGTTTTGCCACCCTACATTGACCTCTCATATCTTCCAAATGGTTGATCAGATGAAAATTTCCAAACATCAAAGTTCACTATGCCAAAATGACATTTAACAACGCACCTTAGACAATGATTTATTAAGAAAGCGCTGTTATAAGTATAAAATAAAATAAAACACGAAAACTGTTAAAGGTATATCTTAGAAAGCTCTTTTGAGGAAAACATTGTCTAAGGTCTTTTAATTTAAAAATAAAATAAAATCAAAAACGTTGTTTAAGGGCTCCCTTAGACAGCGCTTTCCACAAAAGCAATGTTTAAGGTCTAATTATATGAAATAATTAGAATACGCAGTTTCTATTTTCATATCTTTCTTTCCCTCGCCTGCGAATGGCCATTTTTGACAAAACGAAGCTTCAATCTCCACCCTCTTCCACCACCATGACGTCTACTATTGTCGTCGTGCTCCATACTCCACTGTACACCGTCTCATTTTTGGTAAGTGTATTCTTTTTCTCCGTTAGGGCATGAAATCATCTCATCTCATCTCATCTCTTTTTGAATATATTTGGCATTGGTTGAAGAAATGCTTATTATTTTAAGCTCTTTTTATATATAGTTGACATTGTTGTAGAAGTGCTTATTAGTCTAATATCTTTTTGTATATGGTTGACATTGTTTGAAGAAGTGCATATTATTTTAATCTCTTTTTGAGATTGAGAAAGTGCTTATTATTTTAATGGGAATAGCTTATTATTTTAAACTTTTTTTTGATATTGAGAAAGTGCTTATTATTATAATCAAGTTTAGTTTGATTTGTTAGTACACGTTTAGTTTGAGATTAACGAAGTGTTGATTATTAGTTCTAGCTTGGAATGTTCATGTTTAGAAATATTGTGTGGCTTATTTGTGAATAACGTGCGATGGTAGAATAACATGGATAAAAAATTGCGTGGCTTAATTATTTTCCTTAATAAGTAGGAAAATAATGGATAAAACATGGATCTATGTCGATCGATTGTCCAAAGAATACGAGAATGGGGTTGCGGAATTCGTTAAGTTTGTTGTTCAACACGTTAAAAACCCCAGACGAATGAAATGTCCTTGCTTGCGTTGTTGTTATATTGGTAAGGTTGACACAGATGGATTGAAATCTCATTTACTGAGGCATGGAATTGATCGAAGTTATCAGTGTTGGAAATTTCATGGTGAGAAAATTAACGAGAATGTTGAACCGAGTGGGAAAAGTAATACGACTTATGCTTCAGACGACAAAGACACGAAAACATACGATTGTGATCAAAAAAATCGTATGAGGCAAAAAAATGTTGTGCTCTATTGGCATGAGCTATGATAAGATACATGATTTTCCAAATGATTGCGTTTTGTTTCGTAATGAATATGCATTGTTAACTGTGTGCCCTAAATGTGGTTTGTCTCCATATAAGAAAATACTGTGTCCAACAAAAGTCTTATGATATTTTCCTATAATTATGAGATTTAGGCGCATGTTTCGTAGTGAAACTGATGCAAGACACGACTTGGCATGCAGATGAAATAATCATTGATGGAAAGTATTGACCTCTGGCTTATTCACTATAGTGGTCAAAAATTGATAATGATTATCCTGACTTTGGAGAAGAAGTAAGAAACCTTCACTTGGAATTATCTATTGATGGAATGAACCCGCATGGTCTTCAAAGTATCTCACATACCACATGGCCTGTGATTCTTATGATTTATAACCTACCTCCATGGCTATGTATGAAGGGTAAGTACATGATGTTATTTATGTTAATCTTTGAGCTTAAACAACCAGGTAATGACATAGACGTATACATGACACCTTTGATCAAAGATTTAAAGATTTTGTGGGAGAACGGTGTAAAGGTTTATGATGGATATAGGAAAGAAAGTTTCAATTTGAAGGCAATGTTGTTTGGCACAATTAATGATTTTCCAGCATACGGGAATCTATTTGGGTATAGCATTAAAGGTCAATGTGTGTGTCCTGTTTGTGAAGATTGAACCGATACGATTCGATTGGAACTTTGTCAGAAGAATGTGTTTCTCGGTCATCGTGGATTCTTACATTCTAAACATCACTATTATGGGTGGAGAAAAGCATTCAATGGAGACACCGAACAACGTAAAGCTCCACCCGCATTGTCAAGTGACCGAGTGTTTGAAAAGGTGAAAGATGTGTGTACTGAGTTTGGTAAGCCTTTTGCACATAATGTTGTCAAAGGTGGGTGGAAGAAGAGGTCGATATTTTTTTAATTGCCATACTGGAAGTCTTTGTACGTGAGACATTTTCTCGATGTTATGCATATTGAAAAAAATGTATTTGAAAGTATTATCGGTATGTTACTCAATATAAAAGGAAAGTCTAAGGATGTCCTTAAAGCAAGTAAGGACATGTTAAAAATGGGAATGAGAACTGAATTAGAACCTGTGAAGAAAGGAAGACAAATATATCTATCACATGCTACTTTTACTCTATCTAGAAAGGATAAAAAAATTGTATAAGTTTCTGAGTGAAGTTAAGTTTCCAGAAGGATACTTCAGATATTAGAAGACCTGTGTCTATGAAAGACCTCAAGTTGAAGAGATTAAAGACACAAGATTGCCATGTTATAATGGAACATTTTCTACCAATAGGTATACGTTCTATTTTGCCAGAAAAAGTAAGAAGTGCCATAACTAAATTGTGTTTTTTCTGTAGGTAAATATTTAGTAAGGTGATCGATCCCGATATCTTACCAACACTACAAAAAGAGATTGTAATTACCTTTTGTAAGCTTGAAATGTATTTTCCTCCCTCTTTTTTTGACATAATGGTTCATCTAGTTGTTCATCTTGTGAAAGAGACACAATTGTGTGGACCAGCTTATATGAGATGGATGTACCCTGCTGAACGGTATATGAAAATATTAAAAGGGTACGTGAAAACCCGAAGTCGACCAGAGGGTTGTATTGTTGAATGATACATTGTTGAAGAAGCTGTAGAGTTTTGTACTAAATATTTATCCAACGTTCAATCGATTGGACTCCCAAAATATCTGATTTTCGAATAAAAGGAAGATAAAAAATTAATTGGAAATAAAATTGTGACATTATCAAGGGATGAACGGGATCAAGTGCATTTGTATGTTCTGCACAATGATAATGAGGTTGAGCCAATGTTGAAATGCACAAGATTGTTCTTCGAAGGTTAAATCCGAACATAAATGAAAATTGGATAGTACGAGAGCACAATCAAAGTTTCATACAATGGTTAAAGGATCATATTTATTCGAAACGCTCTTCAGATCCTGCTTCAATAACAGAAAGGTTGAGATGTTTGGTATATGGTCCATGTTTGCATGTGTTTTCTCATAGCGCATACGCAATTAATGGATACACATTTTATACCAAAAAACAAGATGATAAGAGTACTATGCAAAATAGTGGTGTCACCGTGCTAGCTGAAGCAATGCATATATCAAGTATGAAGGACTTAAACCCCAAATATGCAAATTTGTCATATTTTGGAGTTATTGAGCATATTTGGGTGTTTGATTACGAGAAGTTTGAGATTCCTATCTTTGGTTACAAGTGGGTAAATAGTACTGGCATACGAATGGATAAGTCTGAATTTTTGCAAATTGATCTTACTAGGGGGGGGGGGTACAAAGATGAACCTTTTATTCTAGCATCTCAAGCTAAACAAGTGTTCTATGTGAATGACCCGACGAGTACAAAATGGTCTATAGTGCTTTTCTCTAAATAAGTGGTTGATGATAGTGGTGTTGATCAATTTGATATTGATGTTGAGAATGAGTCATGCATTAGACGAAATGAGTTGAATAGAAATGATCAAGATGAGGATCTTATAGCGGATGAGTCATATATCAGAAATGATCATAATGAGGGAATTTGGATTAATTCATCTGTCCGCATTGCTAAGAAACAAGTAATTAATATTCCAACAAAGAAAAGAAAAAGATGTTAGTGAAAGAGGTAATATAATAAAATATTATATATTATTTTATTTTCATTTTCAATTTCTTTCATTATAATTTATATTTGATATCTTTTGTTTCTTTATTTTTCATTTTAAATTGCTTTTCATTATAATTTATATTTGATATCCTTGGTTTCTTTATTTTTCATTTTCAATTTCTTTCATTATAATTTATATTTAATATCCTTGGTTTCTTTATTACAGGTTAGATATGGCAACTAACGATTATCACCCAGATGATGATGATTCTACGCATGAAGGAGGTGATAAAAAGGTATCTATGGAAGACGAGATTAGAAGAGGCATAACAGTGATGAGGAAATTGATCCATGGTAGAGACCGAGGCATCGTTTTAGATGTGCATTGTAGCCAACTTGGGCAGCTTATATAACCTAACAATCATACCTTAAGTAGTTTCATTGGTGCACTAGTAAGGAATGAGATTCCAATTACTTGTGATGATTGGAGAAAAAAATTTTGACTGAGATAAAGGTACAATAATTATGTCTTTTAAATTACTTGTACTAACATATAATGTGTATGTTTTTCTTAGAGGTGTTTCAACATCGAAGATGATAGAAGAGATTTTTGTCTTAAATTGGCCGGAAAGCTACTAAGAGGGTTTAGAACATTTTTATCATCCAAGTATATTAGGGATGAAGATGGTAATCATGTTGATGCGGAGCTTCCAAAGAAATATGAAAGTTTGATTTCACCAGAAGAATGGGAAGCGTTTAAATCCAAACAAAAAACCGCAGAATTTAAAAGAATAAGTGACACAAATCGGGAAAGAGCATCAAGTCCCGCGTATCCATACCGAAAAGGACATGTCGGATATGGACGCTTAGAACAATCTATGGTAAGTATATATAAATTGCAATAATACATTTGTTCATAGTGAGTTTTATTTGATCATATTATATGACTTAATGTGTAGTTGCAGAAGGAGAAAAGTTCTGAAACATCTCTTCCTGCACATGTTTTGTGGAAGGAATACCGTGTGGGCAAATCTGGAGTTGCTAAAGAAGATGTTATACAAGTATATGAGAAATGTGTAAGTAGAACATTATTTCTTTAATTAAATCAAAACTTTATTAATAAATATTTGACAAGTATTTGATATTCATCTGATTTTCAGGAGCTGCTATCTCAGTCTTTATCTCCAGATGATACTAGGAGCATACGTAGTCAGGCATTAGATGTCCGTGAGTATTCGGGTCGGGTGAGGGGTAAGGGATTTGGGATCACTCTGACCTCCTTGAGTATTAAGAAAGGAAATGCTTCTAGTAATAAAGAACTTAATGCAAAATTGGAAGCACTGGAAGCTGAAGTTCGTGCATTAAGGAAAGAAAAAGAGGCTAGCACTTCAACATGTTTTAAAGATGGTTCAGACAAAGATAGTATCAACTGTAACTTTCAACCGAACATTCCAGGGGTAATTATATATAATTTTATGAAATTGAACTATTAGCTTAAATTATGTAATTGAGATATAAACACATTAACAATTTCATATTTATTATTGGTTTTGGGGTATTTCCCATTGTCAGCTCTATGTATCGTCAATATATTATCGAATGGTTGGCAAGGGAAAACTGCATAACACTAGCGGAGAATTACTTCACACAAGACAGCTCCCTACTAGATGTTCGAAATTCGCAGTTGATATTGCAATAGATCCGAATGCATTATTACCATATCCTGATGATGTTTTGGATGTAACAACGATGCAACAAGCAATAGGTTCGTTTATTGCATGGCCGACAAGCCTCATTAGCGTAGGATATGAGGTATGCTTAAAACCATTATGAACCTTTGTTAACATTAATTTGTAGATTCAAAGTTTTTACGCACATTTTACGTACATTTTTTACATGGTTATGTTAATTAGACTCCAACAAGATCCAAATCAAAAGATAAGTCTATTCCGCGGCATACCGAGTCCATCGTTTCAAAAAAACAGGTACATTACAATTATATGATATTTATGCATGGAAAATATTAAATTCTTGATTTTATACTTCATCTAACTATTTATATTATATGTAGCTTCATGATCAGGACGTTAGCAACGTCTCCACACAACAAAAAAAGGTTGGTGCTAAGAAGACTGCAACTAGAGAAAAACCTACCTCCAAGTATAGGTCGTGCCTTCAGACGTTTCTAGAGTTGACAGATATTCCTACAGGAGGTATTCAGCTTATATATATGGAGGAAGGTATTTTTGGCTTTGAATATGAACAATCAGTTGGTAATTAAGAATTTGTGCAAATATTTCGTCATGAAGAATTAGGTGTCAGTGTTGTCAATACTTACGTGAGGTATATCCGGTCTACTTTTTTATATTAATTGAACAACTTATTTACTTTATGTTTCAAATGAATAGTCTAATGTTAATGATGTTTTTATTTAAGATTTTTGTATGACAAAGTGATGCACCCAAGTGGATTGGACGAAAGATTTGGATTCTTAAGCCCCGCGTCCGTCAACTTAACTTTAATCTTAAGTAGACCAGATGACGTGATGGTGTACGTTCGCAACCTGTTCAAGGCCAATAAAGATACAAAAAAGTTGTTCTTTTTACCGTTTAATATCAGGTTAGATTTTCATTCTAAATTCATCTATCATAATTATTTTGTATTTTGACATCATGTAGAAAATTTCCATCTAACATTTGTTTAATCTTACAGTGAACATTGGTTGTTGATCGCAATCAATCCTATAAGAGAAATTGTTTATTATCTTGACTCGTTAGGAAATGATTGTACAACAACCTGGATATGAAGAACATGATTGACACGTAAGTAAGATTGTTCTAAATATTCTTGTGTATATTTATTTATTTATGTGAATTGTTCTAAATATTCATTTATATTTTATTATCATTATACAAGCTTTTCGAGCCCAACGAGATATCCAAGTATCTGAGAGGAGAGCCAACAACATTACATGCATAAAAGTGGCAGTATATCATTAATTATCACATTTTTTATTATATTAGTGATGATACTTGATAAAACTTAGGATTTATCCATATTTTCTTTTCATGTGTAGTGTCCTCTGCAACGTAATGGTATAGATTGCGGATATTTCATGTTGAGGTATATGAGAGAAACTCTTTATTTTAGTCGATTAGAGATTCCATCCGATGTATGTATTTCTAACGTATGATTTATTTTAATATTTAACACATATTTCTCATATAATTAAATAGTTGAAACTAAATCAAACTATGTTATATTATTATGTAGTACTTTGATGAATTCAAGTGTGCATATTTTTCAAAAGATCATTTGGAAGAAATTAAAGAGGAATGGTGTCAATTTCTTATGGGGCTCAATGTGTTATAAGGTATATTGTACTCTTACTTTAATTGATGAAAATTTTGAGTACGTGAATGTAACTATAGAAATATTGATTATGACTTGTTTTAATTGATCAATTACAATATTTTTGTTTTGTTTCAGGTTATAGTTTAGTTGCAATTGGATGAAAATGTATAGCTCGGGCTCGGAATGTTATCACATTTTAGTTTATGTAGATTTCATTTGAAACAAAATGTGTAGTTGGATGAAATGAATTGTATGAATTGTTTCGTAGATATTGGTTATAGTATATGTTGTATATTTAAATTGGTTCATAAATTGGTATGATTGTATGAATTGTTTCGTAGATATTGGTGATTGAAAATCCGATTATTTTGTATCTATAAATCGGTGCCTGAATTAGTAGGTTTAAATAGGATAATTTGGTATAAATTCTGGATTGGAAAATAGGTACAAATTCTGGTTTAAAAATTAGGTGAAAAAGTGGATAAAAACAGGTGCTTATAATTTGGCAACCTTAGACAACACTTTTTATATGAAAATATTTTAAAATTTTCGTATACCTTAGACAACGCTTTCAAGGTAGAGTATAGAAAGTGCTTTAACTAAAAGCGTTGTCTAAGGTGGGGTTTAGACAGTGCTTTTAGAGAAAGCTTTGTCTAAGGCATACCATTAAAATTAAAAAAGCGATGTGTAAGGTATATTAAAAAAAGGCAAAAAAACGATGTCTAAGGTCTTGTTTGGCATAGTGACTGTAGAGGGAAAAAGATGAACAACTTTGATGTTTAGAAAAATTCCATTTAAGGCTTCCTTGATGGAGAAAATTGTATTGGAAGTTAGACACAACATGCACACAAACTATTTGTGAAAATTATGGGGCATCTGGCACGCCCATACCTTGCCTGGCCAGTCATTTTTCCTTGAGTCTTCCTCACTTTGATTGATTATAACTTCTTCAATTTTAATCCAATGAAGGTGTTCTTGTTGTGGATTTGAAGCTCTAGATGTGCTCTTTAATTGGCTCAATTTAGGCCTAATGTTTGAATCCTTTATCATGGAGAAAGAGAGCTTGCAAGTAAGGAGCAAAGTGACTTGAAACTTGCTAAAAATGGAAACCATAAGTTTCCATTTTACGTAGGTTTGTGATTTCTTGATTTTTCCCTGATTCTCTTGACTTTTATTGATAAAATTTCAACCATTGATAAAATTTAACTTGTGGAACATGATTTTGACCTCAAAATCTCAAGAGTTGACTTTTTCCTCTACACAGTTGTCTTTTCCCCAATTTTTTGATTTTCAAGTAACTGATCAATTGGAGACCTTCTGAAATGATTCAATGGACAATATTCCATCCCTAGATACTTGATATCATGTGGAAAACAATGAAACCAAGTTTGGACCAAAATTTCATTAGGAAGTCCTTTGATTCAGAAATCCTAATTTTGGCCCCCATTGTTAAGAGATGTTGCACTGCTTGAACTTCTTGATCAATCCACTTCTTCTGATGACTTGAGGATTCAATTGAGATCATATGGACCATAAGAGACCCTTGAGGCTTGTTGGGAGGCACTTGGATCATATATTTTACGTTGAATGACCATAAATTTGCAAATCAACAGATCACACCTTAGGCCTCAACCAATGAATGTATGCTTTCTGTAACACCCAATTTTCCCTATTAAATACAATTACAATTTTATTAAGAAAAATCAGAGTTTTTTTTTTCAAAAGTGGAATGCTACTTCTCAACAAAAACCAAAATACATAGTTCTTTACTAAATCAGCGAAAAAATCTCATTTTTATTCATCATACGACAAATGCCAAATATAACATAATCACCAATTCTCATATTATTATTTTCCACAAAATTTTGATATGTAACTAATAACAATAATAAATGGACATAAAAAATCCCCAAATCCTGTGTTACATATCAAAGCAACTCCTAGGACTCAACCAAGCAACTTGTACTCCGAGCATACTCAAGTACCTGAATCATCTGTACTTCAGAAGAAGCACATATGAAACCATACAACAAAGGGGTGAAATATTGTCATCATCAGAAGAAAAACTAATAAGAATAAGCAAGTATCATTAACTAGATCACCACCTCCAAACAACAACAACTACACAACCATATCATATACACAACAACATTATACACATCTTCAACGTCATACACAACAACAATAACAACAATCATTATGCAACGAGACTCTACTTGACTATATGCATGCGATACCGATTCCGATCTCTATTTCAAGATTCGGTTCCCGTCGGAACTCTCGACCCCAGTTTCATGGTCCAGTATGACCCCTATTTCATGATCACACCCTCGACCCCTATTTCATGGCAACGTACGATCCCTATTTCATGACCGCACCAAAATCACAACAAAGACATACCCCACCTTGGTATGTTATACAACTATGCAACATGTCACTCAACACTGATGACATATGCAATGACCAAAACTTCAACTTCACACGACAACACCATCAACGACATACAACAACAACTATATCATGCATTAGCATCATCAATAACACATAACCACATCAATAACATGTATCAACAACATACAACATCAATGATATCATGCATTAGCATCATCAACAACACATAACCACATCAATAACATGTATCAACAACATACAATAACACCTACCAACTACCGGATCATATTACCACGACTACAACAACAACAATTAGCAACATCAACAACATATATCATCAACATACATCAATACCCTACAACTATTACGACATTTAACTACAAGGGCAACAACAACACAAAACAACATCATATAACTCCAATCAGCATCTACATCATGCATCATCAATTACAACAACATATAGCATCAACAATAACTCTTATCCACACCTACAACATGCATCTTCAACTATAACAACATATAGCAATAACAAAACCCATCACCACCTACAACATGCATCTTCAACTATAACAACATATAGAAACAACAACAATGACACATAAACAACACCAACTACATGCACACATCAACAGATACATCAACATTTATCAACATCAAATTCATGCACTAACAACAATGACAACTACAACACATAGCAATAACAATTTTCATAAACATCATGCATATTTTAACATACTACAACATAAGTCAACATGAGCATCATCTCTTTCATAAACATAAACTATTCATCAAAACAATCATGTTTTATCATCCATACATCAACACCCAAACCGACTAAAAAAATCGGCACGAAGAAGCATTACAAATCATCATAAATCACAAAAACAGACACTTGACACGGCCTACCGTGTCCTTTGTCACGTCCCGTGTTAGAGACATACGCCAACATCCAAAAAACTCAGCAAAATTCCAAGATACAATGGTCTGACACGGGTGGCCGTGTCGCGTGACACTGCCCGTGTCAGGTAAAATGAAGCAAAAAAATCATATTTAACCCCTCCAGAAGGCTGACACGGGTGCCCGTGTCGTGGGACACGGCCCGTGTCAGAGCGCGATAAAACTCAATTTTCCCAAACATTTTCTGATGCGTTTTGACCTCAAATACCACTAACAACAAGTTTTTTATAACATCAAAATGCATCAAGTGTTCATATAATTCACATATAACAACACCTAACATTTTAAATCAATGTAATTCATCAAATATTACATTATTTAACCCTTGAGAGACAGAAGAATCCCACCCTTACCTTAGTTTTGATGAGCAATCTCTTCTTCTCCACAGATTTATCTCAAGCCTTAGCCATTTCTTCTTCTTCCTTCCATCTATTCACGATCGTTCTTTCATTCTCACAAACACGATTCTTTTTTCTCTTTTTCCTTATTCCAACATAACCCCTTAGACCTAATCTATGAACTTCCACCTTTACCCTTACTAATTTCACTAAATGGCCACCCTATCCCTTACCTTTTATTATTCCCAAACATTTTATTATTCACCAAATAATTATTCCATATAATATAATTCTTATAATTAAATATCATATTGAATAATAGTTCCTTCTTCCACAATATAAAATATCACAAATCCAATTTAAATAATTAAATAAAATTTGGGGCGTTACACTTTCTCTTTCTTGATTTAAATGCAATGCAATGTGTGAGAATGATATAAAAAATGCTATGAAAATAGGAGGTAAAATTTTAGGGTGTTATAACTTCCCATATTCAATCAATTGTAGACCTGAATGAATGATGGCAATGGCTTTCAGACATTCAAAGTATGGAGGGATTGAATACCCGAATAAACCGTAAAATTTGTACTCTGTGGGAAATAAAAATATATTGGTAAGTTATTCATTCTTGGCTGACAACTCAAAGAAACAAAAATGGACTTGGACGGGATCGCAAGGCATTTACAACACTTGGGTGATAAAGCAAACAATACAAATTGTGAGTGAGCTTTAAAAGAGACCATTGTACTTAGATGATAACTCAAAGATACGAAATCGGACTTGAATGAAATTGAAAGGAATTTATCACACATGTGTGATAAAGAGAACAAGAAACACCGTGAGTGAGCTTGAAAATAGACTATCATAATTAGATGATAACTCAACGATACAAAATCGGATTTGTACAAAATCAAAAAGCATTTACCACACTTGGGTGATAAAGTGAACAAGACATGCCGTTAGTGGGCATGAAAATATATCATTGTACTTAGATTATAACTCAGTGAAACGAAACTGGACTTGGACGGAATCGAAAAGCATTTACCACACTTGGGTGATAAAGCGAACAAGACACACCATGAGTGAGCTTGAAAAGAGATCATCGTACTTAGATGATAACTCAAAGAAACGAAATCGGGCTTGGACGGAATCGAAATTCCCTTACCACACTTGGATGATAAAGCGAACAAGAGACATTGTGAGTGAGCTTAATAAGAGACCATCGTACTTAGACAATAACTCGAGTGGGGAGGACAAGTATTGATTGATAATGGTAACATCGCTAAGTGTAACACCCCAATTTATATTTAATTTATTTAATTGGATTTGTTGTATTTTGGTGTGTTTGGAAGTATATATTATTTAGTATGATATTAATTTAAATAATTTATATTATATTGAAATAATTGTATTATTGGAAAATTAAGAGAAAATGGTAGAATGGTAATTGGTGAAGGTTAGTGAGGGAAAATAAGTTTCGCTCCCGGGATTTTCATCCTAGTATAAACGCGAAAGTGGCGCGGAAAAGGTAGAGTCGCCAGCCATGCATTTTTATCTCGAATGAATGGGAAAGGTAATGCTGCACAAACCCGAGGAAGAAGGAAAGGACAAGGCCTTGCGAACCAAATATCTGGGTTCGGGAGTCGGTTACGACCTGGGTAGGTATTAACACCCCAGATCGTCTGTCATACCCGACGGGATCCACACTTGTTTGTTTGCTTTAAAGGGTGAGAAATAAAGTGCTGATGAAATGAACTGCTAACTGGAAACTGGAACTGCAGTGAGAAATGAATAAGAAAAAAGAATGGAAAGAAAGGGGGAAATGTAGGGAAAATAAAGAATGTGCTCGAACGGGCACTACCCTGCTGCCTACGTACCTCATCAGGAAAATGAGGATCAGAGTCGACGTAGTTCGCCTAACCAGGCGTGAACTATTTGTTTATGTTTTTTATAGCTAGAACTGCGTATGTCTATGCTCAGGTGTTGCAGACTCGTTTGGTACGAGTGTGTTTACCGTCTTACATGCGAGACAAGCCGTCGCGAGTTCGCGTTTAGAATGAATGAGATGAGGAGAGAAGTTCCCGCAGGAAAGTCACTTATTTTTTGTATTTGTCTTTTATGAGTTTTGTATGAATTTGGCACAAGGAAGTGAATTCAAACTCTTTTCCACGGAATATGTACTTGCTACTACATTCCAAGATGTAATAATAGAAAAAGCACACCAAGCAAGGAGAATTTATCCAAGACTAGTTTCCATGAATTAAGGTTTAAGTTCACTAGCTTGTTGAACTTAATTACATGTTTTTGTGGCTTTTGTTAAGAAATGTCTTTTATGTTTTTATTTGTGAAACAACCCCTTGATAAGACTTATGCATCATGCTAGACAAGCTTACACCACTCCAAGAAGGAATGAGTGCAAGTTCCTCATGGAATAAGGCTATACACAAGGGATCCTTTCATGCATTTGTTAAGTCTTTTTGGATTTGTTTGAAGATGAGGAGAGAAGACTCAAAAGGAAAAGGTCAAAGCTAATGGGGGACTAAGACACAACTCTAAGTCATCTTATTATATACAAGTGTGATCCTATGGTTAATGAGGTTTTCTAACCTAATGAGAAGAAAGAACAAGTTAGAATTCAACTTACTTCCTAAGGAAGTTAAGTTGAATCTAAAAAGAGAAAGAGGGAACCTATGAACAAGGCACAAAGTGCCAAGACAAGGAAAATAAATGCATAAGAGATAAAGAATGAAGTGATTATCTCATCTTCCACCCTACAAAACAAAAGTAAGCATGACAATGCATATTGAAATCATAAACAAATGTCAAACTTCACACAAGAACTCAGACTAACCTAGGAAAGATGTTAATGAACTCCTAAGGTCAATACCTAAGCCTAAAGCATCTTATAAGGTAAAATACCTAAAAAGTCAGTAGCTAAACCAATTCAAAGGTTTCTAAAGGAATTAAATGAATTAAAGTCAAACTATGTCCTAAAGAACCAATAAACCCTAAGGATGAGGTTAAAAAGAATAACCTAAGTGATTACTATTGCTAAAGTCCCTTAAACTCAAATATAAAAGAAAAAGTCAGAACTTAACACTATGGGGAAGTGAAGGAAATGAATGGATCAAATGGTAAAGAAGGGATTCAAATTAAGGATAATCAAATATGAGATTGAAAGGTGAGAAGAAACAAATAGAAGCATGGTTATGAAGATGAAACAAAATGACTTAGAAAAATACTCAAAAATAACCAAAGGGACTTGACTTCCCCATACAAAAACAAGGGGATTAACATGGATTCAATATGGAAATTAATCTCACAAACAATGGTAAATGAAGTGGAATGAAGTATGTTAAGGCTAGGTATCTCAAACTAGGTTTTTTGAACATTCTTAATGGCATATGAGATCTAAAAAATGTGCAATGCTTTATACATGATAAGTGAACATAGAGGAATGACCTAAACATGTTTATAAGATACAACTCAAGACTTGGACAAACTTATTTGATGCATTCATGAAGTTTTGAGTGGTTAAGATGAGGGATGAAGGGAGAATTAGATTAAAATGGAACATGTATGACTTAGGACTCAAGTAAACCCTAAAAATAAAAGGTGAGGACCCAAGGATGGCTTTCAATGTTAGAAGACATATAATATGACCTAGAAGACTCAAAATCAAGACCTTATACTAATGGCATGAATGCCTTATTCAAAAGGAATGAGGGAGGTTTCTAAATGGGACCAAAGATGACTTAGGAACTCAATAAATTCAAGAAAAATACCAAACGATCTTAAAAAATTATGAAAGTTGACAACTCAATACAAAATCCAGAGAGTAACATATGTACAAAAAATCTCATTAAGATTCCTATTTTTGAGTGGTGAGAGGTTCATTATAACACAGTTAGGGTTTATATGAATACATGTGAAAGAAAGGACTCAAAAGACCTCAACCAAGACCTAAAAACTCAGAGAAAAATATTTTGTGGAAGTTTAATGAGCTATTAAAAGGATTCAAAAAGAATGAAGTATTTGTGTTTTATGGTTTGAAAAAAGGAAAATGTACAAGTTGATTGGTCAAAACATGAGAAAATAAGAAAACAATTAATGTGAAAATTAATTCTGATCTAAAAAATTAATAAAAATAAAATATAAAAATATAAAAAATTAGAAAAAATTGGAGATTTTAATTAGAGAATTTTGGAGAAAATGAGTATTTTTATATAATAAGGATAAATAGTATTTTATTATACTATTTTATTATTATTATTAAAAATATATTAAAGAAAAGGGTAAGGTGGTCCTTTTGTGAAAATTATGAGGTTAAAGTGGGAAAAGACTAAACTGGGATAATATATCCAAAGAGGAGAATACGATTAGTTTTCTAACATTATCGTGTTTTGGGTAAAGAGGTGCTCTGAAGGAAAAAGGGAGAGAAAGAAGAAGCTCAGAGTCAGGAGGTTGTGGAGAACCCCATAGAAGAGTGTAAAGTGGCGAAATTCTCTAAGGTATGGGGAGTTTTTATAATCTATGGTAAATGTGTAAGGAATTGGATTATGAATAGGTTAAGATTGTATGAGTTTTATGAGTTTTTGAGGTTTTGAGTTAGGTTGAGTTTATGAGAAAATCTTGATGAAATAGAGTTAGAAAAATGTGTTGAATCCTATAATTGATGGTATAAATGATTGTTCTGATGTTATGATGTTTTATTTGATATATTGAATGATTTTGGAAGTGAAATAAGATGAACCCGTATTGGAAAAATTGGAATTTTGGGGGTTTTGGAACAGTCTGTACGAAGCAGCAAATTGCTGCTGTAAAACGTGCGTTAACCGGTTAACCATTGAAAATTTTGGGCATTTTTCTGAAGTTGTGCAGGCGTTAACCAGTTAACGCTTTGGTTAACCGGTTAACACTGTTCGGATGGTAAATTATAAGTGGTGGAATTTCGGTGGATCCTTCAAAGATTGATGCGGTATTGCAGTGGGAGACTCTGAAGTCAGCTACAGAAATTCGTAGTTTTCTTGGGTTGGTTGGGTAATATCGTAAGTTCATTGAAGGTTTTTCTAAGATAGCTTTACCGTTGACGCAATTGACTAGGAAGGGTCAAGCGTATGTGTGGGATGTTTCTTGTGAAGATAGTTTCATAGAACTGAAGAAAAGATTAACGACCGCGCTAGTGTTGGTCTTACCGAATCCAGATGAGTCCTTTGTAGTTAATTGTGATGCTTCCAATATGGGTCTTGGTGGAGTTTTGATGCATGATAATAGGGTGGTTGCTTATGCTTCTAGATAGTTAAGAGTTCATGAGAGGAACTATCCTACCCACGATTTAGAGTTAGCAGCTGTGGTGTTTGTGCTTAAGATTTGGAGGCACTATTTGTTTGGTTCGAAATTTGAAGTATTCAGTGATCACAAAAGTTTAAGGTACTTGTTTGATCAGAAAGAGTTAAATATGAGACAGAGGCGGTGGCTTGAATTATTGAAAGATTTTGATTTTGATTTGAATTACCATCCGGGTAAGGCAAATGTTGTGGCTGATGCTTTGAGTAGGAAGTCGTTGCATATTTCAATGCTTATGGTGAAAGAATTTGAAATGATCGAGAAATTCAGAGACATGAGCTTGTTGTGTGAAACTACTACTGATAGTGTGAAATTGGGAATGTTAAAGCTGACCAGTGAGATTTTGGAAGAGATTCGTAAGGGTCAGAAATCTGATTTGAAATTAGTTGATCAATTGATGTTGGTTGATAAAGGTAATGCAGGTGACTTTCGAGTTGATGAAGATGGAGTTTTGAGATTTCGAGATAGAGTATGTGTTCCGGATATTATAGGAGTAAAAAAGATTATTTTAGAAGAGGGGCACAAGAGTCGACTGAGTATTCATCCTGGTGCTACGAAGATGTATCAGAATTTACGCAGGTTGTTTTGGTGGCCAGGTATGAAAAGAGACATTGCTGAATTTGTATATGCTTGTTTGACATGTCAGAATTCAAAGATAGAACATCAGAGACCTTCAGGTATGATGCAACCATTGAATGTTCCTGAGTGGAAATGGGATAGTATTTCCATGGATTTCGTGACTGGGTTACCTAAGACTACTAGAGGTAATGATTTGATTTGGGTAGTTGTTGACCGGTTAACTAAGTAGGCACATTTCTTGCCGATGAGGATTAACCATTCCATGTAAAGGTTAGCTGAGATTTATATTTAGGAAATTGTGAAGTTGCATGGTGTACCTTCAAGTATTGTATCGGATAGAGACCCACGGTTTACGTCGAGGTTTTGGAAGAGTTTGCAGGAGGCCTTGGTGTAAACACCCCAAATTTTCCCTCACTCATTTCACCATGGCCGAGGATCTTTTCATTAGCATAAGTTCAATCATATCACCTCATATTGCATTTTTGGTTCACTGAATTGGTTCTAAGTCATCTGCATATAGGGTTTGTGATCTGAGCAATCCCTGAGCTATCTGAGCCACTCCAAAGGTCTTCAATCATCTCAAGAGGGTCCATGTATGTTCAAGCATCATTTTATATCCTCCCAATATCAAGAAAGTCAAAAAATCACAAGAACTGAGGAAGGTATGGAAGCAGAGCCAAGCTTAACTGCACAGATGACCTAAAATTAGGGTTTTGGTTTTAGAGTCTATAACTCCAAATTATTTGCTCATTCTTGTTTCTATTGGTCATTATATGCTATAAGGATCATACATACCAATTTTCATGAATAAATTCAATGGTGAAGGCATCTTATCAATATATGACGTCTGGAGCAAGTCAGTGCAAAATCAGGGCATCTGAGGCCCCCAATCCTCCAACCAAAGGGTCTTCTCCATCATTTTGGGTGTATATGATCTTTATTTGATCTTAGAAGAGGTTAGAAGTTCACAAAATTGAAGAATTTCAAGCCATTTGCAAAGTTGCCATTTTGGGAAAGTGACTTGTAATGCAAAATTGCCATTTTGGGAAAGTTTTTCAACCTCCTCTTTTTTATCCAAAAATGCTTCAAATGAAAAATTCTTGGTCGTGAAAGTTGAAGACTGGATCATTCCCTTTTCAAAAAGTACAAGAACTTGATCTAATTCATCATAGAACTCAAGTTATGGCCTTGCAAAGTTGGGAAAAATCACAAAATTTCACTTATGCACCAAAGAGGGAAGTTTGCAAAAACACTTGCCAAAGCCAAATGTGACTTCTAATTGAGTTCTAAGCATTGCACAAACATCATACATGACCTATAATTCAGAATTGCACTAAGAAATCCCAAGTTTCATGCCTTGAACATCAAGATTTCTTAAAGGGGCCAAAACATCCCATAATTGCAAAACACCCCATAACTTTCTTCTCTATTGCTGAATTGCCTCAAGAATAGATTTGTGGACATCCATGAAGTCAGTTGCGCATGGACATGCCCAAGGACCAGCTGTGTTCTTGCCCATACCTCAAGTACAAGTCATGTTGACATTTTTGCAACTTGCCCATACCAATCAACATAGGCCACCACCCACCCTCTGACCTATCACAGCTCATTACGTGAATCAAAACCAAGCCAAAACACACAACATTGCAGCCTAACACTTGAGATTGCTCAGCATACACAAAATCCCTAAAACTTGCAAAAGCCTTCGAAACTCAGCACACAAGCTTCAAACCTCAAAACAAATTCCATAGAACCACTCCACAATCATCACTAACCATTTCCCACCCCTCATTATGCCTTGAAACACCCTGAATCAAAAACACGATTTTCACATTTCTTGAACTGAGTTTCAGCCAACATCATTTAGAGGCCATATAAACTCCAACCAAGCATCACAAACTCTTCAGGAGGATCATTGGAGCTGATTTGAAGCAAAGAAGCAGCCAGCCAGTGCCATTTTCGAAAGCTTCAGTTCAGGTATCACCAAGAACATTTTTTCCAGAAATGATTTCTTAAGTTCTTAGATTGTTTTCCATGCTTCACTGATCACACTGCACCTTTTGGTTTTGAAAATGATTCAGTTTTAAGCATGTATGAAGCTTCTGAAATTTCTGAAAGATTTTCCGTTTTGCTTCGAATCTCTCTGTTCATGTGAAATAAATTATGTTTGATGGCTGATTCTTGTTTAGAATGGGGTGGGGATCATTTCTGGAGAGTTTAAGGGCTTGGGGTTGCGTATTGAGGGAGATTGGATGAGAGGCTAGCCGGAGAAGATGACCGGAACACTGTTCCGGTCACCTGAAAGTGATTAGGGTTCAGATTAGGGTTTAATTGTGTAATTAGCGTAGTTTGAATTCTGGCCCTTGGATAGCGCGCAAAGTCAATTCCCTCCCTTTCTCATTCAAATCTGGACCACTGGATCAGCATACTTCCATTAGTTCACAATTTAATTTCATTTTAATTGCATTTCTTTATACATTTTATTAAAAATAGCAAAACACTTTCAAAAAATTTTATTTTTTGCATATCCCTTTGAAATATTTTTCTCATTCTGAAAATAATTTTTATTTTATTTTTTGCATAAAATTCGTATTTTTAAAATATTTAAATGTTTATTTTAATTAATTAATGAGAATTAATTAATTAAAATACAATTTAAGTTCCTAAAAATCACCAAAAAAATCACATTGCATCTTGATACATTTAGAAACATTATCAAACCCTTCACACAAATTTCTTTTTGGTTCTTGACCTATTTTGACATTTTTCTTTGGATTTAGGGTTCTTAAAAATCAATATTTTTACCCTAACTTAGAAAATTTCTTTCTGCCTAACCATGAAGAGTTTGATGATGGTTCTTTTTACATTGCATTCCTATTGTCATGTAGTTTCTAGGATAAAATTGGTTTGAATCTATATTTCATTTTCAATTTGTTTTGCATTTTCCATGGTGAGGCATCCTAAAACCCTAGCAAACTTGAGAAAATCATAACTTCCATTAGGTTAGGATTTAGGTCTCCTCCTTTGGGCAGTGAACTTGTATAGATTTAGGGTACCTTTGATCCCATTTTCAATTTTTTATCATGTCATTTGCTTCTGATTTTGAATTTTGCATTGCATATTGTATGTAAACCCCAATCTTTGCTTTCATTTGCATTCATTCTTCATAAGCTTGCATACATGAACTTACCATGACACTTTGTGCATCCTTATGACATATAGGACATCTTAAGACATATTGGAATCATGTTTGATCATTTCACCATCCATTTGCCATGCTTTTGCTTTCATTTCATGTCATATGCATTCATGTACTTTCATGGTCCTTACATGTTTCATTTGCATCCTCCTTGCTTGTATAATCATCCACATCACATGACATGCTTTCATACCATCCTATAGCATCATTTTCACCATGAGTATGCTTCTGATTTTGGTTGGCATCTTTGCATTCCATCTCATTTTCATTTCACTTCATTCCTTGTTGCTAACTTTTCAGGTGGTAAGTGTTTGAGAAGTGAATTTTCCTTCACTTCTCATAATCTCTTCTCATCTCTCTTATGCATTCATTACTGCATTTTATTTGTGTATTAGAGTGATCTTGCTCATTCATGCTCCCTCCTCTCTCTCTTTCTTCAAGAAACTTATCTTCTTAAGTGAAGTAAGTTGTCTTGCTTGTTCTGCCTTTCCTCCTTTCATCTGCTTCTTCCTTGGTGGCTTTTCTCTTGAGGATTTCTTGCAAACCTCATAAACCCTAGGAGCAACCAAGTATGATAAAAATTAGGGTTTGATTAGTCCCCCTATTATTTATACCTTTGTTTCATCTTTGAGTCTTATCTTCTCATCTCTTCATCAAGGACTAAACCTTAAAGGTTTTAAGGCTTTGTGATTAGGGTTATGCCTGTATCCTTCTATTAGGATGGAGTGTATAACTTTAATCCTAAGTGTTAAACCCTTAATGTATTTTAAATCCTTTAATCAATCAACCTAATAATCACTAAGACATCAAGCTTGTAACTTGGGCCTTGCATTAAGGTTCTAATTCTTCCTTAATTGGTTAAGAAGGACTAACCCTAGTGTTAATGGACAAGTTCCCCTAAAGTTGTCTTACAAATCATAAAACCCATTTCTTAATCTTACCATTAACTAAAATCCACTTTAATAAAGGCTTTGTTTTGTCATGAGGTTAATCCCTAATCATGGATTAAGTTGAGGAGCCTTCCTCAGCTTAAATGTTCTCATCTATTATCCTTCTATTAGGATGGTGTAATGAGTCCATTAAACCCTTGATTATGGCTTAAACTCATTACTTAACAC
This sequence comes from Lathyrus aphaca, assembly GCA_963966055.1. Lineage (NCBI taxonomy): Eukaryota > Viridiplantae > Streptophyta > Magnoliopsida > Fabales > Fabaceae > Lathyrus > Lathyrus aphaca. The sequence continues at coordinate 201,326,745 of OZ014523.1, read as the reverse complement.
TAAACAAAAACTCCAAAAACACCTAAATAATTGCAAGTAGGTTAATGATCTTAATCCTACATCATGGTGATTAAGTGTGAGGTGCTTACTTCATACTTAAGGTATTCTCATTACCCCCAATCAGAGGGAGGATGTGATGAGTTTACTAACCCTTGGTTTAGGCTTAAGCTCATTTTCTTATGACAAATCCAAAAAAAAGCAATAAAAGATTGAAAACACAAAAAACAAACAATAATCGTCTCCTCCGGGATTCTTTTCTCACCTCATTCACTCACAAACGAGAACTTGCTTCTTCCGTATAATGCAAGACAGTTAGCACCTGAGCCAGACAGGTCATACACTTGAGCATAGACAAGTAAGCAGTTCATCAGTCAATTTATCTTTCAGTTTCTTTGAGTCGAACTACGGTGTTCTGACTTCCTCATTGCACTAGAGGATACGTAGGCATAACTTAACTTTATCGAACAAAAGTCTCTGTATATTCCCCCTCCTCCAGCATTATTCTTTTAGCCTCATTATCTTGAGCATTGCATTCTTTCCTTACACTGACACTCTTTTATCTCACTTCACATTTCCTTTTCACTGACACTTGCATTCTTTTCCAGCTTTTGTACACAAAATAAGCACTGACACTACCCCTTTAAACACAAATCTTTTAAGCGTGGATCCCGTCGAGTACGACGGACAATTTTGGTGCTAATACCTTCCCAGGTTATAACCAACCCCTTTCTCAGTCTCTCTGGTTCGCGACCGTCTTATCCATCTTTTCTTAGGTTTATGCAGCATTACCTTTCCTTCGGGATAAAAATGCCTAGCTGGCGACTCTTTTCTTTTCAGTTCACCCTTGTGTGTTCTCTCCTTTCGCCGACCGTTCGTGTATGTACCCCTCTTGACCGGGTTTCATTTGGTGGGAGCGACAGCTTGGCGACTCTGCTGGGGATACTTAATTGCAACCAGGGCTTCTGGTTCTTTTTGTGGGTTCCTCCTAGCGCTTGTTTGATTTGTGTTTACTGGGGTGTTATGTGCTATGTGTGCTTATTTATTTTGTTTTATTTATTGCTTTATGTAGGGCTTTATTTATTTGCTTTCTTTACTGTCTTATGCATATTTCATACTATCATTGCTGGATCTGGATTGTTGTTTTGGTGGGTGGGGTTCCATTGAGAGTTTAAGGTCCTATACCTGGGACCTAAGTGACACCTAGGTTAGAGTGGTTCATGTTCTTTCCCATTCCATCTCGGTCTGGTGCGGGAATATGAAACACGGTTCAGATGTGGGTTTCTTCTTGAGAACTCTGTGCTACAGATTTCCTGTAGTGCTAGGGTTATCTGGGAAGCCTGCTAAGTCTGGATGACCTTTTATTATGACCTTCAGAAGTTGAGGTGAATTAGAGGAGGATCTTTCATGGTTATTGTAAACACTGTACCTCTGGGTTAGAGGTGTTTACACTTCTCATAACTGATCCAAGTCTGAGGATCTTTGTTCTAGAACACTACCTGTGAGGGGGCTGGGTTGTTTATAGGTTTGTAGGAACCCATGGCCACATCATACCCTGTTACTGTATTTGTGTAAGAATACTTCACTTTGGACAGTTCTTGTGATTAACCCTGGACATGTGACTCTTTATTTGAGTCCCCCACCCAGGTTACTGGATTTCTGAGCCTTCATCCTGAACCTTTGAACATATATATGGACCTTGTATCAAGACAGATAATCAGATCCAGCTAGATCACAAACCCTTGCATATCATTTGCATATTCATCATTGCATCATTTAACATTTGTTTATTTGCTTTTCAGGGTACCCACTTCATTGTATCTTGCTTTTCAGGGTACCCATCAGTTATCTGCTTCAGTTATCTCCACCCTCACCAGCATCAGTCTACCAGAGACTTATCTCCAGTCTTAGTCTGTGATCTTCATCAGCACTCATCTTCAGCTTCTTCATCAGCACTCATGACTACTCCCAGGAAGAGCAACATATCCTACCACTTTTTTGAGCCTGTGTTGACTGGTATCAGGCAAGTTCAGTCACTCATCACACCTGACCATATCCCATTGTTTAGAGAACACTATGGAGGTATCCTGGATATGGTTATGGACCTTGACCCCTCTCAGAGGAGCATGATCCACACATGCTTACAGTTTTATGACCCTCCTTTGAGATGTTTCACCTTTCCAGACTTCCAGTTAGGGCCTCTACTGGAAGAATTCTCTTTGTTGATTGGAGTGCCTGTCAGAGGTGGAATCCCCTTCAACCCAGAAATGAATTCTCCCAAGAATGAAGAGATAGCAAAGGCACTGTACTTGGAGCCTGCCATGATTGAGCAAAGTATGACCACAAAGGCTGGGATCCCTGGTTTGCACTTGGACTTCTTGATTTCTCAAGCTATCTTGAAGGCTTTATTGGGAGAATGGAGGGCAGTCTGTGCACTATTAGCCCTCAGCATATATGGGGCTATATTGTTTGCAGATGAGCCCAAATTTGTCAGCAGGAATGCCATCCATTTGTTTCTCCTGAAGAACCTAGTACCTACATTGCTGGGAGATTTCTATTATTCCATCCATCATAGGAATGAGAAACAAAGGGGGAAGTTGGTAAGATGTTGTTCTCCTTTGTTTTACACCTGGCTGCTCAGACACCTGCCTAAATCAGATGCCTTCTTGAACCCACACCAACAGAAGAATTGGGCCAAGAGGCTCATTGCTTTGACTTCAGATGATATCAGATGGTGTACCCAGAGCACCAAAGGCAGAGACCTTATCACCAGCTGTGGACAGTACCCAAATGTGCCTCTGATAGGAGTAAAGGGTTGCATCAACTACAATCCTTTACTGTTTAAGAGACAACTGGGTTATGCCTTGGTTCACCCTCCCAGAGGACAAGACTTAGCTGAGACCCTATATTGTGAAGTGCAACCTAATTCAACTGTTGTTAGACAAGCATCCTGGGCTTGGGACAACATCCATACAAAAGGGGTTGCTATTCTTGGAAGATGTAACAATGTTGCTTCAGCTCAATATTATGACTGGTCCCGTGCTAGAGCTCAGATTACCAGGATGCCTTTCACCTTGGAAGACATGCCTGGACCATCTACTGTACAGCCAGCAGCAACTGTCAGTCTAGAGGAATTTGAGAAGCTGAAGGAAAGGATTGAGAAGTTATCTGAGGCTTTAAAGAAAACTATTTGGGATAGGAGTGATGGTCGTCTGGACATTGAGAGATTGGAGAAACTCAAGGTTAAGCATCTGACCAAAATTGAAAGGACATAAGACTACATAAGGAAGGCAAAGGTTGGGGAATAGATATTGAAGAATGCCTGCAAGGAGGCTAAGATTCAGAAAGCTAGGGCTGAGCACTATCTGCAAGAGAGTCAGGCTAGGTGGGTCAGGATCACTGAAGCCCGTACACAAGAAGACCAGAAGACTCAAGCCAAGATTGAACAACTAGAGGCCAATGAGAAGAAGCAGCAGGAAGCTTTGTTGGTAGCCCAGAAGGAGATTTCAGAGTTGAAGCTCAGAGCAGGATTGAAGAGATCAAAGGACCAAGACAGGCATAAGAAGCTGACTACTGCTATTGCCACCAGGAACCTTCTCATTAGGACCATTACAGAGCACCCAGCTGGTCCGGTGACTGAGGCCCTCCTGAAGGAGGTCAGAGAGGATGAGTTTGGGCTGGATGTCTGATCCTTTACTTGTTGTTTGTTTCCATTTGATGTACTTTTATTATGTTATGTTTTGACCCTTCAGGGGCATGTATTGTAAAACAAACAATGTATTGTTCACCATTTGTAATATATTTTAGTTTGTTTTTCATTTGGGCTTTCTCTCAACAACATCAAGCATCTTCCTCGAGGTCTGGAAAGGTCAAAACCAAGAACCAAACCGGATACCTTGGAAAACAAATGAGCATACTGCATTGCATATTAACTTTGTTTTTATTTTGTAGGTTTCGTTATTATTATTGTTTCTAACTTTGTTGTGATCTCAGGAAACATTGCTCGTCGCCGAGTGTTCCCTGTCAACCGCGCACACCGGTACCCAACTCGTAACAACCTTCCCGGCATTCATATGGAACAAGTACAATAGGACCTGTATGAGGTCAGAAACCAGATGGCCAATGAGAGAGTGGAGATGAGAAATCAGATATCTCAGTTCATGGCAATGATGACTGGCTTAGCCCAGAGTCAAGAAAGGTTAAGAGAGTTGGTGGAAAGACAAACTCCTGAAGAGCCTCATCTTGGAACAGGAGGAACTAGCAACAATGAACGGGGCCAGCCTCGTATTGACCCACCAGTATATGGACCTCATCTGGATCCAGAGGTTAACATCCCGAGGAATGTTCAAGGTAACACTGTTGGGGGCCAAATCTTGCAGGAAGACCCTCAAGGAGAACAATTTACTGTTATAGGAGTTGGGGATGAGGTATATGACAGAAGATTGGACGAGATTGCTGAAAAGTTAAGATCTTTGGAGTCTCAAAATTCTTTGGGCTTCGATGTGATGGATATGGGACTAGTAGATGGGGTGAGAATTCCCCACAAATTCAAACCCCCATGCTTTGAAAAGTACAATGGTACCTCCTGTCCTCGCACTCACCTGCAGTCTTTCCTAGGAAGGCTCAAAGCTTATACTATGGATGAAAAGTTGTGGATTTTCTACTTTGAAGACAGTCTGATGGGGACTTCAAGAGAGTGGTATTCGCATTTGTCTAGGGCTGCCATAAGATGTTGGAAGGATTTGGCTGAGGCTTTAATCCGTCAGTATCAATACAACCTGGACATGGCCCCCAATAGGACCCTCCTAATGGGAATGTCTCAATCTTCTAGAGAGAGCTTCCGGGAGTATGCTCAAAGATGGAGACAGCTTGCTGCTGCTGTCCAACCACCCATGTCGGAGAGGGAAATGGCTGACATGTTCATGAACATGTTGCAAGGGACTTATATTGATAGGCTGGCTGCTTTCTCCTCAACAAGTTTTGCTGACGTAGTCATAGCTGGTGAGAGAATCGAAAGTCTCTTGAAGATGGGAAAAATCTCTGACAGTGGTGCAAGTTCCTCCAGCAACCCCAGAAAACCATTTGCAGGACCCCGGAGGGCAGGTGAAACTAATTTCATTCATGCAAGCAGGGGCAGGCCTCAGTATGCTCACCGGTCAGTAGCAGCTGTTACCATCCCAGCTCCATTTCCACAACAACCATTGTATCCTCAACAACAACAACCACAGTATCGGCAATAAGTTCATTATCCGCAACAGAGAACCTACAACAACAATAATAACAACCAACAACAGCGTCCTTTCCAACAAAGGCCATCACAAGCAAACAGGGTGATTGACCCAATCCCAATGCCGTATGCTGCACTCTTGCCACAACTCCTAAAGCTCAACCTAGTTGAGTTAAGGACATTGGCACCTCCAGATCCCCTCAATATGCCAAAGAACTATGATGCAAATGCCAGGTGTGCGTTCCACTCAAACGCACTGGGGCATAATACTGAAAAATGCAGGGCCTTACAGATGAAAGTCCAGGATTTGGTGGACTCAAAAGCTCGCAATTTTGCGCCTCCTCCGAATGTCACAAGAAATCCAATGCCTAGTCACAATGGGCCCAGGATTAATGCTATTGAAGAGGGCAAACCATCCACATTGATCAAAAGTGTTGCACAAATCCGAACACCTCTGGTTGAAATCAAAGCCCAGCTGTTAGAATGCCAAGTGTTCCCTGGATGTGAGCTCGGTTGTGGATATTGCAACATTGCTGTTAATGGATGTGAGAGACTAAGAAACGGCATAGATGGTCTTATTAAGGATTGTATCCTTCAGATTACGACAACAACAACTACAACTCCAACAATGCCTTCATCAACAATCACAGATACTCCTACAACATCAACAACCATTGTTCCAACAGATTCTACTACAACTCCAACAACTGCTCAATCAATCACTTCAATGGATACAAGTTCAGTCACCATTCCTTCATCAACGACAACAGCCGTTATTCCATCAGTTCCTGCTACAACTTCAACACCTTCTACAAACTCAGCAACAGTTAATGAAAGCGTCTCAACGGTTACGATATACTATGATCCTGCAAATGTCCCTTCCAATAATTCACAATAAATTACTACCCCTGTCAGAGCTCCAGTTACCATATATTATGATCCACACACCATTATGGTCCCCTCTACAGCTGCTATCAGTCCGGTCACTATCACAGTGCCTGGACCAGTTCCTTACGAAAGCAATAATGCCATCCCTTGGCATTATGGCTCAGATCTATACTGCGAGGGGCAGAAAATCACTTTGGAATCATCAAATTCTTAACATCAGATAGATAATTTGGGGGGAGGCGGAGGTTTCACTAGAAGCGGACGTCTCTTTGCCTCGCAAATACCAAGACCCATTGCTAAAGCAGAAGTTGCTGCTAAGGCAAAAAGGAAGATCATGGTGCAAGAAGGATCAGTTGTTAAAGAAGCTTTGAAGACTCCCTTTGATCAAGAGGTTGATGAATTCATGAGGATCATCAAGAAGAGTGATTACAAGGTGGTGGACCAGCTTCACCAAACACCTTCCAAAATCTCCATACTATCATTACTAATGTGCTCCGAGGCTCATCGGATTGCACTATTAAAAGTCATGCATGCAGTTTATGTGCCGGAGGAGATTACCATCAATCAGTTAGAGGTTGTGGTTGGAAATGTCAACGCTAGTCATGGACTAGGATTTACCAACACTGATCTGACAACGGAAGGTCACAATCAAAACAAGGCTTTGCACATTACCTTGGAGTGTAAGGGTGCAATTCTTTCTCACGTACTGGTAGACACAGGGTCCTAACTCAATGTCCTACCTAAGAAAGCCCTTGTGAAGCTGGAACATGACGGATTGGCACTACGCCCAAGCAACTTGGTAGTAAGAGCCTTTGACGGTTCTAAGAGATCAGTTCTGGGAGAGATAGAGTTGCCTATGATGATTGGCCCACAGGTTTTCAAAATGACCTTCTTTGTGATGGATATACAGCCTGCCTACAGCTGTCTATTGGGTAGACCATGGATACACGCCGCTGGCACCGTGACGTCAACCCTTCACCAGAAGTTAAAATTCGAGTGGGAGGGCCAAGTCATTACCATCTGTGGGGAGGAGGATATCTTCGTTAGCCAGCTGGCTACTTTCAAATACATTGAAATGGATGGGGAGATCCATGAAACTATGAGTCAAGGGTTTGAGGCCTTGAATATTAATGAAACATCTGCTATGCTGGGGACTTCAATCACCTCATATCAACAAGCCTGGAAGGTTGTTGAGGAGGGTACTGCTCAAGGTTGGGTCAAGCTGCTGCCAGTAGAAAAGAAAGAAGACAGATTCGGGTTGGGTTACAGACCAACTCGACAAGATCAACCAGAGGCTGCAAAGGAGCCCAAATTTGTTAGCGGGGGGATGCTTACCCCGGATGCTGTGAACAGTTTGGAAGACGAGGAAGAAGACGAATGCAACCTGGAAAGCTGGATACGTCCAAGGATCCCGGGGAACCATGTCTCAAACTGGTCTTCCCAGGAAATTATAAGAGTTACTCCTGCAGAGTAATTATTATTTCCTGTTTTTAAAGCATGCATCAAGTCCTGCATCTTGCCCAAGATGTCAGGGCTCATTTTGTAATCGGGCCATCTTGTATTTTGTGCAAAGATCAATTAATGAATATCAGGACATCTTTTGCAAATGAGTCTTTTCTTTTTTCCCGCTCACTGTTTTTCATTTTTTATTGTACAAAAATAAAATGGCAATGTTTTTCAAAGTAATAAACTTCATTTTCACTTTTTTTCTAAGCAAGAGAAAATTGATCACTAAAATGAACAAATCTAAACCCTTGCAGAGAGTGCCCTCCAGACTGCACCGACAACAGTACTGCTATGACTTCGTATGACTTTGACAATCCGATTAATCAAGCTGATGAAGGGGTTGAAGAAGATTATGAACTACCTGAAGAGCTATCCAGGTTGTTGAGACAAGAGGAGAAGGTTATCACTCCTCATCAGGAGGAGGTTGAGACGGTTAATCTTGGTACAGAAGAAAACTTGAAAGAAGTTAAGATCGGGGCCTATCTGCAAGATTCAGTGAAAGAACAACTTATTGATATGCTTCGGGAGTATGTGGATGTTTTTGCTTGGTCTTATCAGGATATGCCAGGGTTGGACAGCGACATTGTTATGCACAAGCTGCCTCTAAAGGAAGATTGTCCTCTAGTTAAACAGAAGTTGCGCCGTACTCGTCCAGATATGGCCATGAAGATAAAAGAAGAGGTACAAAAACAGTGGGATGCCGGTTTCCTTGCTGTAACTAGTTACCCGCAGTGGGTTGCTAACATTGTACCTGTGCCTAAGAAAGATGGCAAGGTGAGGATGTGTGTGGATTACCAGGATCTGAACAGAGCCAGCCCGAAAGATGATTTCCCATTACCTCACATTGATGTATTGGTCGACAATACGGCTCAGTTCTCGGTGTTCTCCTTCATGGATGGATTTTCAGGATATAATCAAATCAAGATGTCGCCTGAAGACATGGAGAAGACAACTTTCATTACACCCTGGGGCACATTCTATTATAAGGTAATGTCGTTCGGACTGAAGAATGTTGGTGCCACTTATCAACGGGCTATGGTAACATTATTCCACGACATAATCCATAAAGAAATTGAATGTTATGTGGATGACATGATTGCCAAGACCCTCACAGAAGAAGACCACCTGGTGAATCTGTTGAAGCTATTCAAGCGTCTGAGGAAGTATCAATTGAAGCTGAAACCCAACAAATGCACATTCGGGGTGCGATCCGGTAAGCTGCTGGGATTTATTATGAGTGAAAAGGGAATTGAAGTTGACCCTGATAAAGTCAAAGCCATCCAAGAGATGCCTGCACCAAAGACTGAAAAAGAAGTTCGGGGGTTCTTAGGTAGATTGAACTACATCTCAAGATTCATATCTCACCTTACAGCAACCTGTGAACCTTTGTTCAAGTTGTTAAGAAAAGAACAAACAGTCAGATGGAATGAAGACTGCCAGAGGGCATTTGACAAAATCAAGGAATACTTACAGGAGCCTTCAATCCTTATGCCTCCAGTTGAAGGAAGACCTCTAATAATGTACTTGACAGTATTAGAAGAGTCAATGGGGTGTGTGCTGGGCCAGCATGACGAGTCTGGTCGAAAAGAGTATGCAATATACTACCTAAGCAAAACGTTTACCGACTGTGAACAACGTTATTGACTGCTCGAGAAAAATTGTTGTGCTTTAGCGTGGGCTGCTCGCCGACTAAGGCAGTATATTTTGACCCACACTACCTTATTGATCTCAAAGATGGACCCAGTTAAGTACATATTTGAGAAACCAGCGCTTACCGGACGGGTTGCAAGATGGCAAATGATCCTCACAGAATATGACATTCAATACACATCTCAAAAAGCCATCAAGGGCAGTGTGTTGTCTGATTATCTTGCTGAGTAACCCATTGATGATTACTAGCCTATGAGATTTGACTTCCCTGATGAAGACATCATGTTCATAAAAGCAAAAGATCATGAAGAGCCTATTCACACTGAAGGGCCTGACCCGGAAGAAGAATGGACTCTGATGTTTGATGGGGCTGTTAATATGAATGGTCGTGGTGTTGGTGCAGTACTCATTACACCTAAGGGTGTTCACATGCCTTTCTCGGCAAAACTCACCTTTAACTGCACTAACAACGAAGCTGAATACGAGGCTTGTATTATGGGTCTTGAGGAAACCATTGACCTCAGGATCAAGACTCTAACTGTATTCGGAGATTCAACTCTAGTAATCAATCAAACCAACGGCAAATGGTACACTCATCAGGAGCATCTGATACCTTATCGGGACTATACAAGAAGGTTGCTCACTTTCTTCACTACAGTCAAGCTTGAGTATATCCCTCAAGATGAAAATCAGTTTGCAGATGCTCTGGCTACCATTTCATCCATGATCAAAGTTCAAGCTGCCAACTTTGTGCCTCGAATTTCAGTATCCAGACTTGATAGACCAGCATACGTATTCTCTGCAGACCTTGCTAAAGACGATAAGCCTTGGTTCCATGACATCAGATGCTTCTTGGAGGATCAAACATACCCACCTGGGGCATCATCCAATGATAAGAAGACATTAAGAAGGCTAGCTGGTAGTTTCTTCCTAAATACTAATGGATCTTTGTACAAGAGGAACTTTGATATGGTACTTCTCAGATGTGTTGATAAGACAGAATCAGACTTGTTAATGCACGAGGTGCACGAAGGATCTTTTGGTACCCATGCGGGAGGGCATGCAATGGCTAAAAAGTTGTTGAGATCAGGCTACTACTGGATCACAATTGATGCAGACTGTTGTGCTTATGCCAGGAAGTGCCATAAATGCCAGATTTATGCAGATAAGGTGCATGTGCCTCCAAATAATTTAAATGTAATATCTTCACCTTGGCCCTTTGCCATGTGGGGCATTGACATGATAGGCAAGATTGAGCCGACTGCTTCAAATGGTCACAGATTCATCCTGGTAGCCATTGACTATTTTACCAAATGGGTTGAAGCAGCCTCGTATGCAAACGTTACCAGGCAAGTGGTAGCCCGATTCTTGAAAAGGGACATCATCTGTCGGTATGGAGTGCCCGAGCAAATCATTACTGATAATGGTTCCAACATGAACAATAAAATGATGACAGAACTGTGTCGGGACTTCAAGATCCAACACCGCAATTCTTCTCCTTACAGACCAAAGACTGGCATGAAATGCCACCACCCACCCTCTGACCTATCACAGCTCATTATGTGAATTAAAACCAAGCCAAAACACACAACATTGCAGCCTAACACTTGAGATTGCTCAGCATACACAAAATCCCTAAAACTTGCAAGAGCCTTCGAAACTCAGCACACAAGCTTCAAACCTCAAAACAAATTCCATAGAACAACTCCACAATCATCACTGACCATTTCCCACCCCTCATTATGCCTTGAAACACCCTGAATCAAAAACACGATTTTCACATTTCTTGAACTGAGTTTCAGCCAACATCGTTTAGAGGCCATATAAACTCCAACCAAGCATCACAAACTCTTCAGGAGGATCATTGGAGCTGATTTGAAGCAAAGAAGCAGCCAGCCAGTGCCATTTTCAAAAGCTTCAGTTCAGGTATCACCAAGAACATTTTTTCCAGAAATGATTTCTTAAGTTCTTAGATTGTTCTCCATGCTTCACTGATCACACTGCACCTTTTGGTTTTGAAAATGATTCAGTTTTAAGCATGTATGAAGCTTCTGAAATTTCTGAAAGATTTTCCGTTTTGCTTCGAATCTCTCTGTTCATGTGAAATAAATTCTGTTTGATGGCTGATTCTTGTTTAGAATGGGGTGGGGATCATTTCTGGAGAGTTTAAGGGCTTGGGGTTGCGTATTGAGTGATATTGGATGAGAGGCTAGCCGGAGAAGATGATCGGAACACTGTTTCGATGATGTCATAAGATGTTATACTAATTTATTTATGATTCTATATTCTTGTACGTTTATGATATATTATGATTACTCACCCTGCCTGCTTGGAAATGTTTCCTCCTTCGTGGGTAACTTGCAGATGTCGAAGAATAGTCCTGCAGTGCAATAGGAGTAATTCATGAGTCTCGGAGCGTGCTTAGTGTTCCTTAGAAGTGGTTCTGGTCTATGTGTCCTGCTCCGTGTCATGTAACACTGGGATGGGTTTTCTTCTGTTGAATTGTTTGCAGTTATGTTGTTATTTGGATAATTGGTTTCCATTTTATGATGTTAAATTCAGGATGGTGAAAATTATGTTTAGAAGGTTTTGAATTATGAAGTTTAAATTCCGCTGCGAAATGATTTTTGATATTCTTGATGTTGATTAACCCGTGTTATGGGACAAGACACTGTTTGTGTTGAATTATGATGAAATGTGATACCCTTTCTCGATGATTACTCTGATATTATTTAAATATTTTGTTTTGGGGTAGAAGGGTGTTACATTAGTGGTATCAGAGCAGGTTGGTCTGTCCGGCCAAGTCTTGTTTTTTTCAGTCTGTTGTCAAGTCGTTATTTACTTAAAGATTATTATTTTCCGATGTGGTAAGTGTTGTGCAAAATGGCTGGAAACAACACGCGTTCTCTCACTGATGCTATTGCAGCTCTTGCTCAGACTGCTGCTCGTAACATTGCGCATGATGAGTTTCGTGCATTGGAGAAATTCCAGAGGAATAATCCACCTATGTTTGAAGGAACTCATGACCCGGCGAGCGCACAAAAGTGGCTCAACTCAATTGAGAAGATTTTCATATTGATGGCGTGTGCTGACGCGCAGAAGGTTCAATTCGGGACCCATATGTTGTCTGAGGAAGCTGAAGACTGGTGGGATGATACTCGTCAGCGTCTAGAAGATGAGGGTGTTGTGGTGACTTGGACTGTGTTTAAGGCGGAGTTCCTTAAGAAGGGTTTTCTGGAAGATGCTCGTGGTAAGTTGGAGGTAGAATTCCTTGAGCTGGGAAACATGACAGTGGCAAAGTATGCATCCAAATTTGAAAGGCTGGTGAAGTTTTGTCCTCACTACAACAGGGCAGATGCTGAACTTTCCAAGTGCCTTAAGTTTGAGAATGGGCTGAGACCTGAAATTAAACAGGGAATTGGATGCCAACAAATTCGCAAGTATGCAGAGTTGGTTTATAAGATCCGTATTTATGACGAGGACAACCGAGCTCGATCAGCTCACTATAAACAGCTGAGCAAGAAGAAAGACAAGAGTCAGTATAGAGGGAAACCTTATGTGACTACTGGTGATAAGGGGAAGCAGAAGGCATCTGATGAGAAGAAGCAAAGTAGGGGAGCTGCTAATGTACCTGTTAAGTGTTACAAGTGTGAAGAGGCAGGTCATAAGGCAGATGTGTGTACCACTAGAGTTATGAAATGTTACCGTTGTGGCAAGCTTGGGCATAAGATGAGTGATTGTCCTAATGAAGGCCAACCTGTTACAATTATGGTGAACAGGGGCATATCAGCGCCCAATTCCAGAAACCAAAGAAGAATGCTGCTACTGCTCAGAATGCTGGGAGAGTTTTTGCGTTAGCTGGTTCAGAAGCTCCAAAGAAGGACAACTTGATCAGAGGTACCTGTTTTATTAATAATACTGAATTGATTGCTATTATTGACACTGGAGCTACACATTCATATATTTCTCTCGAGTGTGCTAATAGATTGGGTTTAAAGTTGTCTAATATGAACGGTAATATGATAATAGAGACTCCTGCTAATGGTTCTGTGACTACCATGCTTGTTTGTTTGAAGTGTCCTTTGACAATTTTTGAGAAGAATTTTGTGATGGATTTGGTGTGCCTACCATTACACCAAATCGATGTTATCCTTGGTATGAACTGGTTGGAATTCAATTGTGTTCATATTAACTGTTATAGTAAGACAGTGAAGTTCCCTGAATTGAGCGAGAATGGTGAGTTGATGTTTTTATCTGCTAAGCAAGTGGATGAACTTGTATTGGATGAAGCTTTGATGTTTGCAGTGTCTGCATCATTGCAAGTTGATGATAAGACTGTCAGTGCAGAGTTGCATGTGGTTTGTGAATTTCAAGATGTGTTTCTTGGTGATATAAGTGATTTACCACAGGAACGTGAAATTGATTTTTCAGTGGACTTAGTGTCGGGTACGAGTCCTGTCTCGATGGCTCCTTATAGAATGTCGGCTTCAGAGTTGAATGAGTTGAAGAAACAATTAGAAGAATTGTTAGAGAAGAGGTTCATTAGACCCAATGTTTCTCCTTGGGATGCTCCGGTGTTGCTCGTTAAGAAGAAGGATGGTAGTATGAGATTGTGTGTCGATTCCGACAGTTGAATAAAGTGACTATCAAGAATAAGTACCCACTTTCGAGGATCGATGATTTGATGGATCAGCTATTAAGTGTTTGTGTCTTTAATAAAATTGATCTGAGGTCTGGTTATCATCAGATTCGAGTTAAAGCTGATGATATTCCGAAGACGGCTTTCAGGACGAGATATGGGCATTATGAGTATACGATGATGCCGTTTGGGGTTTCTAATGCGCCTGGTGTGTTTATGGAATATATGAATAGGATCTTTAATGAGTATCTTGATAAATTCGTGGTGGTTTTCATAGATGATATCTTGGTATATTCTAAATCAGAAGAGGAACATGCTGAGCATTTGAGGGTTGTGTTGCAAGTGTTGAAAGAAAAGAAATTGTTTGCTAAATTATCTAAGTGTGAGTTCTGGTTAAAGGAAGTGAGTTTCCTCGGCCATGTAATTTCAAGTGGTGGAATTTCGGTGGATCCTTCAAAGATTGATGCGGTATTGCAGTGGGAGACTCTGAAGTCAGCTACAGTAATTCGTAGTTTTCTTGGGTTGGCTGGTTACCATCGTAAGTTCATTGAAGGTTTTTATAAGATAGCTTTACCATTGACGCAATTGACTAGGAAGGGTCAAGCGTATGTGTGGGATGTTTCCTGTGAAGAGAGTTTCATAGAACTCAAGAAAAGATTAACGACCTCGCCAGTGTTGGTCTTACCGAATCTAGATGAGTCCTTTGTAGTTAATTGTGATGCTTCCAAGATGGGTCTTAGTGGAGTTTTGATGCAGGATAATAGGGTGGTTCCTTATTCTTCTAGACAATTAAGAGTTCATGAGAGGAACTATCCTACCCACGATTTAGAGTTAGCAGCTGTGGTGTTTGTGCTTAAAATTTGGAGGCACTATTTGTTTGGTTCGAAATTTGAAGTATTCAGTGATCACAAAAGTTTAAGGTACTTGTTTGATCCGAAAGAGTTAAATATGAGACAGAGGCGGTGGCTTGAATTATTGAAAGATTTTGATTTTGATTTGAATTACCATCCGGGTAAGGCAAATATTGTGGCTGATGCTTTGAGTAGGAAGTCGTTGCATATTTCAATGCTTATGGTGAAAGAATTGGAAATGATCGAGCAATTCAGAGACATGAGCTTGTTGTGTGAAACTACTACTGATAGTGTGAAATTGGGAATGTTAAAGTTGACCAGTGAGATTTTGGAAGAGATTCGTAAGGGTCAGAAATCTGATTTGAAAGTAGTTGATCAATTGATGTTGGTTGATCAAGGTAATGCAGGTGACTTTCGAGTTGATGAAGATGGAGTTTTGAGATTTCGAGATAGAGTATGTGTTCCGGATATTATAGGAGTTAAAAAGAGTATTTTAGAAGAGGGGCACAAGAGTCGACTGAGTATTCATCCTGGTGCTACGAAGATGTATCAGGATTTACGCAGGTTGTTTTGGTGGCCAGGTATGAAAAGAGACATTGTTGAATTTGTATATGCTTGTTTGACATGTCAGAAGTCAAAGATAGAACATCAGAGACCTTCAGGTATGATGCAACCATTGAATGTTCCTGAGTGGAAATGGGATAGTATTTCCATGGATTTCGTGACTGGGTTACCTAAGACTACTAGAGGTAATGATTCGATTTGGGTAGCTGAGATTTATATTTAGGAAATTGTGAAGTTGCATGGTGTACCTTCAAGTATTGTATCGGATAGAGACCCGCGGTTTACGTCGAGGTTTTGGAAGAGTTTGCAGGAGGCCTTGGGTACTAAGTTGAGGATGAGTTCTGCTTATCACCCGCAAACGGATGGCCAGACGGAAAGGACAATCCAATCTTTAGAAGATTTGCTGAGAGCTTGTGTATTAGATCAAGGAGGGTCTTGGGATAGTCATTTGCCGTTGAGGCGTTGTATGGTAGACGTTGTCGTACTCCATTATGTTGGTATGAGTCAGGAGAGAATTTGGTGTTTGGGCCAGAGATTGTCCAAGAAACAACTGAAAAGATAAAAATGATTCAAGAAAGGATGAAAACGTCGCAGAGTCGTCAAAAGAGTTATCACGATAAGAGAAGGAATGCACTTGAGTTCCAAGAGGGAGATCACGTGTTCTTAAGGGTTACTCCTATGACTAGTGTGGGAAGAGCTTTGAAGTCTAGAAAGCTCACTCCACGTTTTGTCGGTCCGTATCAGATTATGCAGAGGATAGGGGAACTGGCCTATCGAGTGGCTTTACCTCCCTCTCTTGCGAATTTACATGATGTATTCCATGTATCACAGTTGAGGAAGTACATTCCAGACCCGTCGCATATAATTCAGATAGATGATTTTCAGGTGAGGGATAATCTGACGGTTGAAGCTTTACCAGTGAGGATTGATGGTAGAGAATTGAAGCAATTTCGAGGCAAGGAAATTGCTTTAGTGAAGGTATTGTGCGGAGGACCAGCTAGAGAAAGTTGGACTTGGGAGCGGGAAGATCAGATGAGGGAGTCGTATCCGACTCTATTTACTTCAGGTAATTTTCAAGGACGAAAATTCTATAAGTAGGGGAGAGTTGTAACGCCCCGAAAATCTAAATTTAATTATTTAATTATTTATTTAATTAATTTAGAAAAAATTGGAGAGTTTGGATTAATTAGAGAATTTTGGAGAAAATGAGTATTTTTATATAATAAGGATAAATAGTGTTTTATTATACTATTTTATTATTATTATTAAAAATATATTAAAGAAAAGGGTAAGGTGGTCCTTTTGTGAAAATTATGAGGGTAAAGTGGGAAAAGACTAAACTGGGATAATATATCCAAAGAGGAGAATACGATTAGTTTTCTAACATTATCGTGTTTTGGGAAAAGAGGTGCTCTGAAGGACAAAGGGAGAGAAAGAAGAAGCTCAAAGTCAGGAGGTTGTGGAGAACCCCAAAGAAGAGTGTAAAGCGGCGAAATTCTCTAAGGTATGGGGAGTTTTTATAATCTATGGTAAATGTGTAAGGAATTGGATTATGAATAGGTTAAGATTGTATGAGTTTTATGAGTTTTTGGGGTTTTGAGTTAGGTTGAGTTTATGAGAAAATCTTGATGAAATAGAGTTAGAAAAATGTGTTGAATCCTATAATTGATGGTATAAATGATTGTTATGATGTTATGATGTTTTATTTGATGTATTGGAATGATTTTGGAGGTGAAATAAGATGAACCCAAATTGGAAAAATTGGAATTTTGGGGGTTTTGTAACAGTTTGTACGAAGCAGCAAATTGCTGCTGTAAAACGTGCGTTAACCGGTTAACCATTGAAAATTTTGGGCATTTTTTTGAAGTTGCGCAGGCGTTAACCGGTTAACGCTTTGGTTAACCGGTTAACACTGTTCGGATGGCAAATTATAATTCTTTGAAAATTCATAACTTTCAAACCGTAAGTCCGATTCGCATTCCGTTTGAAGCGTCGGATAGAGCATAAATTGAACTTTATTTTGATGAATAAAAATGAGAAAAATGCAATAGTTTTGATAAATGAATTTATGAAACAACCTTGTATTTACCTTATAATTTACCGGGTACGGGTTAATTCTTGATGTGTCAGAGTGGTTATAGAACCAGTGTTCTGGGTGTAATGTCATGATGATATATATGATTTATTTGATGATAGTTTTGCCGATTGAAATGAATGATGCGAATTATTTTGATGAATTTACGATGTAGCGCATCAATTCATTTCATAACATTCACGATGGGGCTTCGGTCTATTTATTCTACTTCAATCCCATTGTGTGGATTGAAGTGTCTCGATGATTTACGATGTGCTCCTTTATGGAGGGTTGATGGTCATGTATCCATCTCACAATGAAAATGGTACCACATGCATATTGCATATCAGGATGTTAGAATTGCATATTTTGGATGAATTTCATGATTGTGTCGGTGTTGTTTAAATTCATGATCGTGTTGTTGTTGTTGTTGAATTATATAGTCGATGATGTCATAAGATGCTGTACTAATTTATTTATGATTCTATATTCTTGTACGTTTATGATATATTATGATTACTCACCCTGCCTGCTTGGAAATGTTGCCTCCTTTGTGGGTAACATGCAGATGTCGAAGAATAGTCCTGCAGTGCAATAGGAGTAATTCATGAGTCTCGGAGTGTGCTTAGTGTTCCTTAGAAGTGGTTCTGGTCTATGTGTCCTGCTCCGTGTCATGTAACACTGGGATGGGTTTTCTTCTATTGAATTGTTTGCAGTTAAGTTGTTGTTTGGATAATTGTTTTCCATTTTATGATGTTAAATTCAGGATGGTGAAAATTATCTTTAGAAGGTTTTGAATTATGAAGTTTAAATTCCGCTGCGAAATGATTTTTGATATTCTTGATGTTGATTAACCCGTGTTACGGGACAAGACACTGTTTGTGTTAAATTATGATGAAATGTGATACCCTTTCTCGAAGATTACTCTGATATTATTTAAATATTTTGTTTTGGGGTAGAAGGATGTTACACGTTGGGGGTGTGAAGATCAAATTGAAGACATTCAGTTGACTTTGTGGCACATGATATGCACAAGAATTTTAATGTGCTGGCAGAAACATGAGCGTTAGATGGATGTGATATGAAGGCTGTGACTTAATCTTGCATTTAAATTAGGGTTACTGTTCTGATGACTGGAGATGAATTCCGGTCATCTTCTCCGTTCACTATTCCGGTAGGGCAAACCCTAAACATCACTAAAATGAAAATCATGACCATCAATGAAATTCGCCTCTCTTCACTGATCTTAAACATGGCTTTAAAACTCATTTAAGGTTCCTAACACTCCTGAATCGAAGGCAAGAATCTAAGCCTGAAAATTGAATCTCTGCATTTACCATGCCTATCAACTAGCCAGTTAATTCATAACCTCTATCAGGCCTCAATCAACATAAAACATATTGAAAACAAGCCATTCGAGCAAGTTGAATTTCAGGATATACCTGAGTTGCAGAGATGTCAAATTGTTGCTAGAAAACCAGATATGAGGATCCTTAGCTTGCTTGATCTTGACCTTGATCAATGGAAGTGAAATAAACACTCTAGGAGCTATGAATCCTGAGTAATTGGTGAAAGTGCAGTGAAGATCAATGTTATATAGTGTTGATTCCTTGATGTTTCAAGCTATGCCTTCCATAGATCTTGAGCTTGAGATGATGCTGATGATGGATTGAGGAAGAATGGATCCAGATTATGACAATTTGAGGAGTTTGAATCCAAAATACAGTGAAGATCAACAATGTGTAATTCTTGATCTTGAAGCTTCAGGCTATGCAATCCATGGTGATTGAGCTTGAGATGATGGAAATGATCAATGGAGCAAGAATGGATCTATATCAATGATGATGAAGCTTGCTCGAATCCATTTGCAAGGTGAAAATTCAGAGAGAAAACTTTGCAAATTTTGGTGATTTTTTGATGAAAATGAAGTTGAACCTTGTACTGCAATGATGACCTTGCTTTATAGACCCCTTAACCATGGTTAATGATGCCTTGGGTTAACTGAGTGAGTGAGGTTAAATGAGTGAGGCAGTTATCCCAGCTATAACATCCAGAAACTTCCACTCGAGCTGGATCACATGCTGCAAGCTTCATGAAGTTTATGATGTGGATCAAAGCATGGCAATGAGTAACATGATCTTCTAACCATAACTTGCAGTGTATTGTGATTTGGCATAAGTTTCATGAGGTGCACAGCAAGAAGCATAGTCTAGAAAGTTGTGAAGTGCATGGCAATGGTGTGGAGATGCATTCATGAGATTACATCTTCTTATAGCAATGCCTTTGATCTGAGTGTAATGAATAATGCCAATGAAAATGAACTGAGGTGAAGTTATGTGCAATGCCTTACCATCCAAGCAAACAGTTAAGAATCATGACTTTCAATGGGATATTTCTTCCCTCTCAAGCAACCAATTCAAGTAAATCTTGGGCTCAAGATGAAGGGGAGGGATCATAGAACAAGTTTGGTGTTTCAATTGTGAAGGCCTCATTCAAAGTAGCTGCAAAAATGGCCAAAACTTGCCATTTTTGGAAACCCTAATTTTCCAAAATTGGTAAGTTTTGGTTTTCTTGATTTCTCTTGATTCCTCCATCATTTCTTGATCAAATTTGAAACATAGGATCCTTGTAACCCTAATTTCATGATTTTGATCTCAAAAAGTCAGGAGTTGACTTTTTCTTCAGCATGGTTGACTTTTCCCTAAATTCCTGATTTTCAATCATCTGGCCAATTGAACCTCTTCCAAAATGAATTTGTGGATGAAATTTGAACCCTATGTACTTGTTGTCATATAGAACACAATGGATTCCACATTTGCTCAAAAATTCATGGATAAGCCCTTCACAATTGAAACCCTAATTTGGATCATTTCCTCAGGAGATGTTGCACTACTTGCCTTCTTTGATCAAACTAAAACTTTCCATGACTTGTGGCTTCAAATAAGAACTTGTGGGATGTTGTGGACCCTTAGCATGATGTTGAGAAGCTTTGTGACCATTTGATTGTCTTTGTATAGCTTTCAGTTGCTCCAATCATTGATCACATACTTATGCCTCAGCTATGCTACACATGATGCAATGTTGTTGGTTATTTGTGAACTTATGTATGCTAAATGATATGAAAAATGTTGAGGATATGAAAGGGCGAATTTTGAGTTATTACAGCATCCCCTATTCAATTATCTGCAAGCTTGAATGACTAATTGCGAAAGCTCTTAGACATTCAAGATATGGAGTAATTGAATACTCGAATAAACCTGGAAATTTGAACTCGGGGTAGTAAAATATGTTGGGAAGAATGCCATCCTCAAATGACGATTCTCAAAACATCCTCGGATCTAACACGAAACCATTTGTCGCTCCCAAAGATTTGCATCCCAGTGCAGACGCGAACGGTCAGCGAAAAGAGAAAGAGGAATGAATTGAATAAAGTCGCCAGCAAGGCACTTTTATCCCGAAGGAAAGGTAATGCTGCATAAACCTAGAAAGAGATGGATAAGACGATTGCGAACCAGAGAAACTGAGAAAGGGGGTTGGTTACAACCTGGGAAGTTATTAGCACCCAGATTGTCTGTCGTACTCGACGAGATCCACACTTACAAGATTGTGTTTAAAGGGGTAGCGTATGTGTTATCTGTGTGAAAAAGCTAAGGAATGAATGTACATGTGTCAGTGAAAAAAGGTGAATTGCTCAGGAACTGAGGATTAGAAAAGAATGTTGAAAGAGGGGGATGACACAAAAAATTTTGTTCGATAACTGTTAAGTTATGCCTACGTATCCTCTCATGCAATGAGGAAGTCATAACACTGTAGTTCGACTCAAAGAGACTGAAAATAAATTGACTGTGAACTACTTGCTTATCTATGCTCAAGTGTATGACTCGTTTGGCTCGAGTACTAACTGTCTTGCATTAGACGGAAGAATCAAGTTCTCGTTTGTGAATGAGTGTGATGAGAAAAGAATCCCGGAGGAGACGATTATTGTTTGTTTTTGTGTTTTCAGTCTTGTTATTGTTTTTGGTGTTTTGCATAAGTTAATGAGCTAAAGCCTAAATCAAATGTTGTAAACTCATTATATCCTCCATGATTAGGGATAATGAGTCTACTTAATATGAGATAAGCATCATAAATTAATTACCATGATGATGTAGGATTAAGATCATTAACCTACTTGTGATTATTTAGATGTTTTTGGGTTTTTGTTTAGTGTTAAGTAATGAGTTTAATCTCTAATCACAGATTAGTGAACTCATTATACCATCCTAATAGAAGGATAATAGATGAGAACACTTAATCTGAGGAAGATACCTCAACTTAATCCATGGTTAGGGATAAATTCATTATATAACAAAGCCTTTAATAAGTGGGTTTTAATTAAGGGTGAGATTAAGAAATGAGTTTTATGGTTTGTAAGATAACTTGAGGGGGACTTGTCCATTAAACACTAGGGTTAGTCCTTCTTAACCATAAAGGAAGAATTAGAACCCTAATGTAAGGCCCAAGTTACAAGATGAAGTCTTAGTGATTATTAGATGGATTGATTAAGAGGTTTAAACAGATTAAGGGTTTAGCACTTAGGATTAAAGTTATACACTCCATCCTAAGATAAGGATACATGCATAACCCTAATTCCGAAGTTCTAAAACCTTAAAGGGTTATCATGCTTAATGATCTTAGAAAATGCTTAATGATCTTAGAAAGGGTTACCATCCTGTGATTAGTCTCTAATGATGGGATGAGAAGAGAGACACAAAGAAGACTCAAAGAGAAAATACTAAAGGGAAACTAATAAGTCCTAGAAAGTTATCATGCTTGGAAGTCCTAGGGTTTGTGAGGCTTAAGCGAAGAAGTCTTCAAGGAAGCCACCAAGGAGAAGCAAGATAGGAAAGAGATGAGATGAGAAGAGAAAGAAAGGAAGAGAAACACAAGGGAGCAAGCTCACTCAAGGACAAGTAAAAATGCAGAAAAGATGCAATATGAAGGTATGAGAAGAGGTGGGAGGTGAATTTAAATCCACCTCCCAAACAACTTACCATTAACCCTGAAAAGTTAGTACAAGATGCAATATGAAAGGAATGAAATGAAATGAAGCAAATGTAAGTAAAAATACCAAGAACAGAATCATGTACATGATGCAAATGATGCTATGACATGATGCAAAGGCATACAAGATGCATGTGTGTGTTCATACAAGAGGATGAATGCAAATGAAGCATGTAAGAAGCATGAGAACACATGGATGTTCATGAAATGTAATGGATGCAAAGCATAGAAAATGTATGAATAAATGATCAAGCAATGTTCAAGCAATTTCTTAAGATGTCAAAGATGGAATACAAATGCTTGGAAGCATGGCAAGTTCATATGTTCATGCAATGCAATGGAAAATGCAAGTAAAGATGCAAAATTAGGGTGACATGGCAACATGAGATGCAAATGACCAAAACAGAAGCATATGACATGATGAAAAATTGCAAATGAGCTCAAACAAACCCTAATCCCATATGATATCACACCCCAAAGGAGACGGTCTAACTCTTAACCTATTGAAAGTTATTATTTTTCTAAGTTTGATAGGGTTTTTGGGTGCTTCAAAAGGAAAAATGCAAATCAAATTGAAAATTCAAGATAAATTCATTCCAAAAATATCCAAGATACTATATGATATGTGTAAAACAATGCAAAAAGAACCAACTTCAAACTTTTCATGGTTAGGCATAAAATATTTTTCAAAGTTAGGGTTAAAAAATATGATTTTATGAACCCTAAATTCAAAGAAAATTGTCAAGTTATGATCAAAACCAAAAAGAAACATGAATTTTAAATGTGTTAAGATGCAACATGAATTTTAAATGAGTTAAGAATTCTAAATGTGTTAAGATGCAACATGAATATTTTTTGTGATTTTTAGAAACCTAAATGTTATTTTAATTAATTCAATTCAATTAATTACTTAATTAAAATAAACATTAAAATATTTTTAAAATACAATTTTTATGCAAAAAAATAAAATAAAAATCATTTTTAGGTTGAGAAAAATATTTGAAACTAAAATGCAGAAAATGAAATTTTTAAAATGATTTTTGCTATTCTAAATAAATTATGCAAGAAAATACAAGAAAAATGAATTAAAAATGCAATTAAATGGAAGTATGCAAGATCAAGGGTTGAGGTTCAAAAGGAAAAAGAGGGAATTGACTGCGCGCCAGATCCAAGGGTCAGCATTCAAACTGGCTTTTTTTAATTAATTATGATTAATTAAATTAATTAAAAGGATTAGGGTTTAATGAATTCATCTGGACCATCCAGCACGCGCGCGAAAGCTTCATCCAATGGCTCACATTCAAACTGGCATTAAACACAAGATTAGCCCTAATCTGAACCCTAACAACTTTCAGGCGACCGGAGCAAGCTCCGGTCGTCTTCTCCGGTGAACCAATTCTCTGATCTTCTTCCCTAGGCCAAATCAAACCCTCTAAATCTCCAGAAACAGTCCCCTAACCTTCCTAAGCATGAATCTACCCTCAAAACACATTTATTTCACATGAACAAGGAGAATCGAATCAAAACGGAAAACACATAAAAAAATTTCAGAAGCTCAGTACATCCACAAAACTCAACCATTTTCAAAATAAACTACATCATGGTGATCAGGAGAGCTCATATATTCATTTAGAAACAAAAAATGCAAGTTCTGGAAAATTTTTTAAAGATGACTACCTGAGCTGGAGCTTTGCAACCTGGTACTTTCTGGACCACTCCCTTGTGCAAATCCACTCCAATGAACTCCTTGATGATGTTGAGAAGCTTTGCAAGAGTTTATATGGCTTGGTTTGTGAGTTTTGGTTCTGTGGAGGCATAAATCGTGTTTCTGATTCTTGAGGCTTTAGGCTTGTTTAATGGTTGGGAAATGATCTTGAGGATGTATGGAGATGATTGGTGAAGTTTGTTTGAAGTTTTGTTGGTTGGGTAGAGAGATTAGAAGAGCTTAAGGTTTGTAGTGTTTTTGGGATTCTTGAGTTGTGATAAGTTTCAGGCTCCAAGACTATATGAAAAGCTCTCCATGAGGCATGTAAGTAAAGTCTCGATTGGTCCAGGGAGTTGTTGTGGCTCAGTGTGATTGGTATGGGAGGTTTTGCAAAAAGTCAAAAGTTGTTGTACCTCAAGCATGAGTCATGGAAGAAGTTGTTTCTTGGGGTATCTGGCCTCAGCATGAATCAAGGGTGGCCATGGGATAGGTTTGATGCAACTGGATGGCTTGGAGAGAAAGATTCAAGTGGTTTTGCAACTTTTTGCATTTTGCCCCCTTTGAGTTATCATGTGATGCAAGGCATGAAATGTTGTGGTTCCTTGGGAAATTCTGATCCAAATGAGTTGCACTACGATGGTATGATGTTTAGAGATGCATTAGAGGTCAAGAAATGGCTTGGCATGAGAAATTGCAAAATTCCCTCTTTGGCATGAAAGTGAAAATTATGTGATTTTTGCCAACTTTGCAAGGCCACATCTTGAGTTCTAGGAAGAATTAGATCAAGTTCTTGTACTTTTTTGAAAAGGGACAGACCTAATCTACAACTTTCATGACCAATAATTTTTCATTTGAAGCATTCTTGATCAAGAAAAAGGAGGTTGAAAAACTTTCCCAAAATGGAAAGTTTCCATTACAAGTCATTTTCATTTTTGGCAAGTTTGCAAATGACTCAAAATTCTTCAATCTTGGGAACTTATAACCTCTTCTAAGATCAAATAAAGATCATATAACTTCAATTTGATGAAAATACCCTTTTGGTTCCATTGTTGGGGGCCTCAGATGCCCTGATTTTGACTTAACTTGCTCAAGAAGTTACCCAGTGAACAGATGACTCCCACAATGAATTTCTTCATAAAACTTGGTACACATGATCCTTATAACATCTTAAGAACATTAGAAACAAGAATGGCCCAAATATTTGGACTTGAGGCCTCTGAAACCAAAACCCTAATTTTGGTCATCTTGTAGTGAAAACCCTAGCTCTGCTTCCATGCTTTTCCAGTTCTTGTGATTTCTTGATTTCCTTGAACTTTGAGAGGCACAATATGATGATAGAACACACATGGACCCTCTTGGAACACTTTGAGGTCTTTGGGATGTCTCATATGGAATCTTGGATTCCTCATATCACAAACCCCAAATGTAGATGAACTTGAACTATGCAGATGAAACAAATATGCAATATGTGGTAGTATGCTTATGCTTATGAAAAAATGAAAGATCACAAGTCATGGTGTGATAAAGAGTGAGGGCAAATTTGGGGTGTTTACAGCTGCCCCTATTCAAACATGAGTTAGCTGTGCAGGATGTAAGCGCCTGGCTTAACAGACAAACAAGATAACTTGTGGTTGAATACCAAAGACAGTCCAAATTTTGCACTCGCTGAATAGAAGAAGAAAAGGGATATAAATTGTAAAAGGTAGTATAGTATAATTATCAAATGAAGGCGATAGAGGACGACCATCGAGCAGAGGACGACTGCTGGGGATAAAGTGATGAGTAAGCAATGACGGGGACGACCGACAAGTTGGGGAAATAAAGAGACCATGAAGGAGACGGACATCAGGTTAAGAAACAAGGTTTTCTGGGGATTAAAGTAAAGGTGATGATGAGGACGGCCATTGGTTTAAAGAATAAGTGAAATAATGATGAGGGACGATCATCATAGGTGAAGGACGATCACCTAGCAGGGGAAGGATGCTCTTTATCACGACATAGGACGGATGTCGGATATAAAGTTCGACGATGGGGACGACCATCGAATAAGCATGATGAAGGAAGATCATCAAGAGGTGAAGGACGATCACCTGGCAGGGTACGACTTCTCTCGGTGTTTATCACGACATAGGACGAATGTCGGATAACAAGATCAACGATGGGGACGACCATCGGATAAAATGATGAGGGACGGTCATCAAAGGGTGAAGGACGATCACCTAGCAGGGTACGGATGCTCTATATCACGACATAGAGACTCCGCTGGGGAAAGGGATGAGGGACGGTCATCCAAGGGTGAGGGACAATCACTTGGCAGGGTACGGCTGCCGAAAGTATTACGACATAGGACGAATGTTGGATAGAAAAGAGTTGTTCTGCTGGGGAATGGTAAACACGGACGAGTGCTTAAGCTTTAAAAAAAGGTATAAGTGTTTGACGCTGTGTATAGATTAAAGATGTGGACGAGCATCCTTAGGACCATGATACGGACGAGTATCGATAGAAACAAACGCTGACGCGTGTTCAGAGATGATGATACAGTAGAGTACCAACTAGTTAAAAAAGAATACGGATGAGTGTCGAATCTGTTTGAAGAGTGATATATATATATAAAAGATACGGACGAGTATCTAAGACTTTTGTATAAGTATGAGTGAATGTTGGTTTGTTGGTGAAGTATGAGCAAGACACGGACGAGTGTTCAACTTCCTGGGGAATACATGACACGGACAAGTGTCAAAAGGGAATATGTAAAAGTTATGAACAAATATTTGTATTGTGAGAGTGTAAAAGGTGCTCTGGCGACCTGTGGGGATAAGATGACACGGACGAGTGTCGAAAAGAGTGTGTTATGAACAAGTGTTTGGTTTGCAACAAGTAATTTGGTAATCATGCTGGGAGAATACGGCATGGGCGAATATCAGAAGAGTATGTATAGGTATATGTACTTGAGAGTGCAAAAGTTATTCAGGCGACCTGTGGGGAGTATGTATTTTTATATATACATTGCTGATGAAATACTGATGGTAATTGCTGGTGACTGGCTCGAACCTGGCTTGTGATCATGCAAATGTTTGATTTTTACCGTAATGCTCCATATTAGACGAAATGTTACGCTTATTTGGTGAATATGATGCAAATGCTATGATTATGCAAAAGAGGAACTGATTAGGGATTCAGATCTTGCTGAAGACAAGATCTTTGGCTGATCTGCTTGGAGGGATATCCCAGCTGAGGGAGATCATTGGTGGATCTGTTAGGAGATATAGCTCTGCTTGGGGAAATAGATCATTGGTTGATCTCCCATGTAAGGAGAACTCAGCTGGGGAAAAGAAAGCTTTCGTCACTTTGTTGTATAAGAGTTTCAGGCATTTCTCTTTTGGGGAGAGGATGGAAACTCTATGGGGGACTTGGCTGGAGATGCTCCTGTTGAGTAGACCTGTGCCAGGGATGAGGAGGCTTTGACAACTCCGCTAGGGAAAAAGCATTCCAGATATTGCTTGGGGAGGAGGTATGCTGGGGAAGTGTGCTTGGCATGCCCCATGTCGTGTATTGGATACCTGCAATCTGTTAAGACAAGATAAACGCTCAAGTATCCCGAGGTATCCCTTACCGGATTCCGTCATAGGAATTAGATATTCCTGAAAGTAAATATATTTCCAGCAAGAATTTTATTAAGAATGGCTCATTTGTTTTATGCAAGTATCATATCATGAATACTTGACATTTTGCAAACGAAATAAAAATGTACAAAAAGAGGTGTGACTGAAAATCTGATTTTATTAATTTGGGTGCCCTGAATTGGAAAATACAGTCAAAGAAACAAATCCCCTGGAATGAGGAGATTGCTATAAATTGAGAAAAGTAAAAGTGTTGGCAATGTTGACGACGCTCCGGTGAGCTTCCTTTGCTATGACCTGTATGACCTTGACGTTCATCTCATCTTGCTTTCTGAAGAAGGTTGATTCTGACTGATGCTTTGTCCTTTTGAAGCTTGCCATGTTATGAGTGATACAAATGAATTCAGAATGCAGTTGTTCGCTTATTCCCTGATTTTGCGCGGATCTCCCTTTCAGGTTTTCAATCCACCGGGATACCCATTTTTGCCTGAGCTGTCCAATGCGGTTTTTCAACTCAGCGGGTGTACATTTTTTCTTTAATTCTTCCCTTATTTTTGCCCGAGTCTTTTATTCTGTTTTTAACTCGCCGAGATGCCCTATTTTTGCCTGGACTTACATTCTGTTTTTATGTCCAGCGGGTCATTTTATGCGAAGTATTTTTTAACTGCATCTGAATTCACATGGGATAAGAAATCTTCTTCATCCATAGTAGTGAGCATCAGTGCTCCACCAGAGAATACCTTCTTTACTATGAATGGACCATCGTAGTTTGGATTCCACTTGCCCCTGTGGTCTGTATGAGGAGGGAGAAGTCTTTTCAGCACAAGATCTCCTACTTGGTATTCTCGAAGCCTGACTTTCTGATCGAAGGCTTTCTTCATCCTTTTCTGATATAACTTCCCATGATAGATATCAGCTAATCTCTTTTCTTCGATCAGATTCAGTTGATTGTACCGAGACTGGACCCATTCTGCTTCGTCCAGCTTCACATCCATCATTACCCGTAAGGAGGGTAGCTCAACTTCAACAGGTAGGACAGCTTCCATACCATACACGAGTTGATAAGGTGTTTCCCCAGTAGATGTTCTGATTGAGGTTCGATACCCATGCAAGTCAAATGGTAGCATCTCATGCCAGTCTTTGTAAGTAACCACCATCTTTTGCACAATCTTCTTGATGTTTTTGTTAGCTGCCTCAACAACGCCATTCATCTTTGGCCGGTAAGGAGAAGTGTTGTGATGCTGGATTTTGAAGTCCCGACAAAGTTCTTCCATCATTTTGTTGTTCAAATTGGAACCATTATCAGTAATGATTCTCTCGGGAACTCCATATCGACAGATGATGTCTCTTTTCATAAATCTGACTACCACTTGCCTGGTGACATTTGCATACGAAGTTGCTTCAACCCATTTGGTGAAGTAATCAATGGCTACCAGGATGAATCTGTGGCCATTTGAAGTAGTCGGTTCAATCTTTCCAATCATGTCAATTCCCCACATGGCAAAGGGCCAAGGTGAAGACATCACGTTCAAAGGATTTGGAGGCACATGCACCTTGTCTGCATAGATATGGCATTTTTGGCATTTTCTGGCATAGGCACAATAATCTGCATCCATTGTGATCCACTAGTAACCTGATCTTAATAACTTCTTAGCCATTGCATGTCCTCCAGCATGGGTACCGTAAGATCCTTCGTGCACCTCGTGCATCAGCAAGTCTTCTTCTTTCTTATCAACACATCTGAGCAACACCATGTCAAAGTTTCGCTTGTATAATGAACCATCAGCATTAAGGAAGAAACTACCGACTAGTCTTCTTAATGTCTTCTTATCATTGGATGATGCCCCAGGTGGGTATGCTTGATCCTCTAAGAAGCTTTTGATGTCATGGAACCAAGGCATGTCATCTTTATCAATGTACATGGAGAATACATATGCCGGTCGGTCTAGTCTGGATACCGAAATCCGAGGCACATAATTGGCAGTTTGAACCTTGATCATGGAGGAAATGGTAGCTAGAGCATCTGCGAACTGATTTTCGTCTCGAGGGATGTACTCAAGTTTTACTGTTGTGAAGAAAGTCAATAACCTCCTTGTATAGTCACGGTATGGAATCAGGTGCTCTTGGTGAGTGTACCATTTGATGTTGGTTTGGTTGATTATCAAAGCTGAATCTCCGAATACATTCAATGTCTATATCTTAAGGTCAATGGCTTCCTTAAGACCCATGATACATGCTTCATATTCTTCTTAGTTGTTAGTGCAGGCAAAGATGAGTTTTGCCGTGAAAGGCATATGAACTCCTTTAGGTGTAATGAGCACTGCACCAACTACCCGACCATTCATATTGACAGCCCCGTCAAACATCATAGTCCATTCTTCTTCAGGATCAGGCCCCTCAATGTGAACAGGCTCTTCGTGATCTTTTGCTTTTAGGAAAATGATATCTTCATTAGGGAAGTCAAATCTCATTGGTTGGTAATCATCAATGGGTTGCTCAGCTAGATAGTCAGACAGTACACTGCCCTTGATGGCCTTTTGAGAGGTGTACTAGATGTCATACTCTGTCAGAATCATTTGCCATCTTGCAAACCTTCCGGTAAGTGCTGGCTTCTCAAATATGTACTTGACGGGATCCATTTTTTAGATCAACAAAGTAGTGTGAGTCAACATATACTGTCTTAGTCGGCGAGCAGCCCACGCTAAAGCACAACATGTTTTCTCGAGCAGTGAATAACGTTGTTCACAGTCGGTAAAGGTTTTGCTTAGGTAGTATATTGCATACTCTTTTCGACCAGACTCGTCATGCTGGCCCAACATACACCCCATTGATCCTTCTAATACAATCAGGTACATTATTAGAGGTCTTCCTTCAACTGGATGCATAAGAATTGGAGGTTCTTGTAGTACTCCTTGATTTTGTCAAAAGCCTTCTGACAATCTTCGTTCCACCTGACCGTTTGTTCCTTTCTTAACAATTTAAACAAGGGCTCACAGGTTGCAGTAAGATGAGATATGAACCTTGATATGTAGTTCAATCTACCTAGGAAACCCCGAACTTCCTTTTCAGTCCTAGGTGTAGGCATCTCCTAAATGGCTTTGACTTTGTCGGGATCAACCTAAATTTCCTTTTTACTTACAATAAATCCCAGCAGTTTACCGGACCGCACCACGAATGTGCATTTGTTGGGGTTTAGCTTCAGCTGATACTTTCTCAGACGCTTGAACAAATTTAGCAAATTTACAAGATGATCTTCTTCAGTGAGGGACTTGGCAATCATGTCATCCACGTAGCATTCAATTTCTTTGTGGATCATATCGTGGAATAATGTTACAAAATGTGGCACCGACATTCTTCAGTCCAAAAGGCATTACCATGTAACAAAATGTGCCCCAAGGTGTGATGAAGGTTGTTTTCTCCATGTCTTCGGGTGACATTCTAATCTGATTATACCCAGAAAAACCATCCATGAAGGAAAACACCGAGAACTGAGTTGTGTTGTCGACCAATACATCAATGTGAGGTAATGGGAAATTATCCTTCGGGCTAGCTCTGTTCAGATCCCGGTAATCCACACACATCCGTACTTTGCCATCCTTTTTAGGCACTGGTACAATGTTAATGACCCACGGCGGGTAACTAGTTACAGCAAGGAAACCGGTGTCCCACTGTTTTTGTACTTCTTCTTTAATCTTCACGGCCATATCTGGACGAGTACGGCGTAGCTTTTGCTTCACTAGAGGGCAATCCTCTTTTAATGGCAGCTTGTGCAAAACAATATCCATATCCAGACCTGGCATGTCTTGATAGGACCAAGCGAAGATGTCGACGTATTCTCAAAGCATGTCAATGAGCTGTTCTTTTACTGAAGCCTGCAAACTGGCCCCAATCTTTACTTCGTTCAAATCCTCTTCGGTACCAAGATTAAATGTTTCAACCTCCTCATGATGAGGAGTAATCACTTTCTCTTCTTGCATCAACAACCTGACTAACTCTTCAGGTAACTCATAGTCTTCTTCAACACCCTCATCAGCTTGATTAATTGGATTGTCGAAGTCATACAAGGTCATAGCAGTGCTGTTGTCGGTGCAATCTGGAGGATAATCTCTGCAAGGGTTGAGATTTGTTCGTTTTAGTGATCAATTTTAATCTTGTTTAGAAAAGTGTAAAAATGAAGTTATTTATTTTGAAAACATTGTTATTGTATTATTTTGTACGAAAGTGAAAAATGAAAAGACAGTGAGCGAAAAAGAGACTTGTTTGCAAAAGATGTCCGATATTCATTGATAATCCATTTGCACAAAATTACAATATGGCCCTATTACAAAATGAGTCCTGACACCTTGGGCAAGATTCAGGACTTGATGCATGCTACAAAAGGAAGGAAATAATAATTACTCTGTAGGAGTAACCTTTATAATTTCCTGGGAAGACCAGTTAAGGACTTGGTGACCCAGGATCCTTGGACGTATCCAGCTTTCCAGGTTGAGGTCGCTTTCCGCCTCGTCTTCCAGGTTGTTAACAACATCTGTGGTGAGCATCCCCCCACTGATGAACTTGGGCTCTTTGGCAGCCTCTGATTGATCTTGTCGGAATGGTTTGTAACCCAAATCGAATTTGTCCTCCTTCTTCTCTACCGGTAGCAGCTTGCCACAGCCTTGGGCATTTCCATCTTCAACAACCTTCCAGGCTTGCTGATAGGAGACTATTGAAGTACCCATCCTATCCTCCTGGGATGCAGCAAATACTTCAGTCGTCGCTTCATTGACATTTAGGGCCTCAAACCCTTGGCTCATAGTTTCATGGATCTCACCATCCATCTCAATGTATTTGTATGTATCCAGGTGGCTAACAAAGATGTCCTCTTCACCACAGATGGTGATAATTTGTCCTTCCCACTCATATTTCAATTTCTGGTGAAGGGTTGACGTAATTGCGCCAACAGCGTGAATCCATGGTCGACCCAACAAACAACTGTAGGCCGGCTGTATGTCGATCACATAGAAAGTAGTCTGAAAGACCTGCGGACCGATTATCACAGGCAGCTCCACTTCTCCAAGAACACACCTCTTGGAGCCATCAAAAGCCCTGACCACAAGATTGCTTGGCCGGAGAGCTATTCCATCATATTCGAGCTTGACAAGAGCTTTCTTCGGCAAGACATTGAGTGAGGACCCAGTGTCTACAAGAACATGAGAGAGAACATCTCCTTTGCACTCCAGGGTTATGTGCAAAGCCTTGTTGTGGTGACGTCCTTCTGTTGTTAAATCAGCATTGGTGAAGCCTAGCCCATGGCTAGTATTGACATTAGACACCACTGTTTCAAGATGATTCCTGTGATCTCTTCTGGCACGTAGGCAGTGTGCAGAACTTTGAGTAGTGCATCCCGATGAGCTTCGAAACACAACAGCAGGGATAATATAGAGATCTTAGAAGGAGTCTGGTGGAGCTCGTCCACAACTTTGTAGTCACTTCTTTTAATTATCCTCATAAATTCATCCACATCCTGATCAAAGGATGATTTTGAGTCTCTTTTGATGCAGATTCTTAAGGTATCACACTTTTCCCTTTGGCTTTGGCAGCAGCTTCTGCCTCAATATTAGTTCTTGGAGCTTGTGACGCGAAGAGATGTCCGCTTCGGGTGAATCCTCCGCCTCCCCCGACATTATCCACTTGGGGAATAGGAACTGAAGAATCAAGAAGGACTTTTTCTCCGTTGCAGTAAAGGTCAGCACCATAATGCCATGGTACCACATTGTCTTTATCATATGAATTGGCCCGGGCACCGTGATGGTGACTGGGCTTACTACGGCAGAAGTTGGAACCGTTATTGTCTATGGATCATAGAAGATAGTGACATGACTTCTTGTGGATGTTGGTGGTGATGAATTGAAGCTTGATTGTTGTTGGAACTGTTGCTGAGACTGTTGAAAGTTGCTGGAATTTGGGACCGTTGTAGGGTCATAATAGATAGTAATTGTGGAGATGAAATGGAACTGTTGTTTGTTGAAGTGATGGAAGAAGTGGTTGCTGAAGTTGTAGATGAATCGGTAGGAACAATTGTTATTGCAGTTATAGAAAAGTCATTTGTACAAGGAGTTGCTGGTGTTGTAGAAGCTGTTGTGGTTATTTGCAGAATGCCTTCTTGGATCAAGCCATTGATGCCATATATTCCTCAAGCTTTCACACCCATTCACGGAAATCTTGCAAGATTCACAACAGGCCTCACAACTTGGAAACACTTGGCATTTCAAAAGTCGAGCTTTAACCTCTGCGAGAGGTGTCTGAATACTTGTAGTATCTTCAATTAAAATCATGGGTGAGCCTTCCTCTATAGCATTAATCCTTGGCCCACTGTGGCTTGGCATAGGATTTTTCATGACATTGGGAGGTGGTGCAAAGTTTAGGGCCTTTGAATCTACCAGATCCTGGAGCTTCATATGCATAGCTCTTCATTTTTCCGTGGAATGACCAGGTGCGTTAGAATGAAAAGCACACCTAGCGTTGACATCATAATTTCTCGGAAGGTTATGAGGATCAGGTGGAGCCAATGTCCTTAACTCAACAAGATTGAGCTTCAGGAGTTGTGGCAGCAATGTGGCATATG
The DNA here is from genome assembly GCA_963966055.1 of Lathyrus aphaca. NCBI lineage: Eukaryota > Viridiplantae > Streptophyta > Magnoliopsida > Fabales > Fabaceae > Lathyrus > Lathyrus aphaca. Next base: position 201,292,374 of record OZ014523.1, on the reverse strand, counting down.
GCATTGGAATAGGGTCAATCACCCTGTTGATCTGAGATGGCCGCTGTTGGAAAGGGCGTTGTTATTGATTATTGTTATTGTTGTTGTAAGATCTCTATTGAGGAAACTGTGGCTGTTGAGGAAAGTGTTGTGGTTGTTGAGTATACTGAGGAGGTGGAGTGGGAATAGTGACGGTAGCAATTGATCTGGGCAGATATTGGGGTCTCCCTCTTCCCATGTGTACAGAATTTGTTTCACCGGATCTGCGGGGCCCAGCAAATGGCTTCCTTGCACTGCTTGAACTGGCACCGTTATCGGAGATCTTTCCCATCTTCAGCAAGCTCTCAATTCACTCCCCAACTATCACCACATCTATAAAGCTGTTGGAAGAAAATGCAGCCAATCTGTCAATATAGGTACCCTAGAGAGTATTCATGAACATATCTGCCATCTCCCTTTCTGACATCGGGGGTTGAACAGCAGCAGCTAGTTGCCTCCACCTCTGGGCACAATCTCTAAAGCTTTCACGGGAAGATTATGACATTCCCATCAGAAGGGTTCTGTTTGGAGCCATGTCCAGATTATACTGATACTGACGGATGAAAGCTTCAGCCAAGTCTTTCCAATTTCTTACTATGGCTCTGGTCAAGTGAGAATACCATTCCCGGGATGCCCCTGTCAAGCTATCCTCGAAGTAAAACATCCATAGCTTCTCATCCATGGTGTAGGCTTTCAATCACCCCGGGAAAGACTGAAGGTGGGTACGTGGGCAGGATGTGCCATTATATCTTTCAAAACAAGGGGGTTTGAACTTGTGAGGAATTCTCACCCCTTCCACCAATCCCATGTCCATGACATCAAAACCTAGAGAGTTTTGGGATTCAAGAGACCTTAGCTTCTCTACAATTTCATCCAACCGACGATCGTAAACTTCGTCTCCAGCCCCAACCACAATAAACTGCTCTTCTTGAGGCTCCTTCTGCAAGGCCCTTCCTCCAGTAGTGTTACCTTGGGTGTTTCTTATGGAATTGATGTCTGGGTTCAGATGAGGTCCAAACTCTGGTGGATCAGTGCGAGGCTGCACGTGATCGTTGTTACTGGTACCCCCTGTACCTGGATGGTGTTCCTCAGGAGTTTGTCGCTCAACCAACTCCCTCAGTCTTTCCTAGCTTTGAGCTAAACCAGTCATCACTGTCATAAATTGATTCATTTGGGCCCTCATCTCTGTCCTCTCATTGGCCATCTGGGCTCTCACTTCAGCCAAGTCTTGTTGAACCTGATCCATTTGTAATCCCGGAAGGTTGTTTCTTGTCGGATACCGGTGCAATCTATTGACAGGGAATACTCTTCTACGAGAAATGTTACCTGAAACCACAACAAAGTGAGAAACAACCAAAAAAACCAAAAAAACCTACAAAACAAAGAAAAGGTGTTAGTATGCAATGCAGGATGCCTATTTGTCTTCCAAGGATATCCGATTTGGTTCTTTGGTTTTGACCTTCCCAGACCTCGAGGAAATGATGATGTTGCAGAGAGATTAAGCCCACAAATAATACAAACCATATATTACAAAGAGTGAAGATACATAGTTTGATTACAATAATATTCCCATGGTGGGTTAAAATACAACAACAAAATCAAAAGTACAAACAAAAGAAAATACAAATACAAGGAAATCAAACATCCAGTCCAAAGTCATCCTCTCTGACTTCCTTCAGGAGAGCCTCAGTCACTGGACCTACTGGGTGCTCGGTGGTAGTCCTGATGAGGAGGTTCCTGGTGGCAATGGCACTGGTCCACTTCTTGTGCTTATCCTGATCCTTTGACCTCTTTAACCCCACCCGGAGTTTCAACTCAGAGATCTCCTTTTGTGCTGCTAACAGAGTTGCCTAATTATTCTTCTCACTAGCCTCCATTTGTTCTATCTTAGCTTGGGTCCTTTAATCTTCTTGTGCACGAGCCTCAATGATCCTGATCCACCTAGCCTGGCTTTTCTCTAAATAATGCTCTGCCCTAGCCTTCTGAGTCTTTGCTTCCTTGCAAGCATTCTTCAGTACTAACGTCCTTGCCCTAGCCTTTCTGATGTAGTCGTCCGTTTTCTCAATCTTGGTTAAGTACTCAATTTGGAGCTTCTCCAACCTCTCATTATCTAGACGGCTGTCATTCATCTCCCAGAGGGTCTTCTTCAAGGCTTCAGAGAGTTGGGCATTCCTTTCCTTTAATTTCTTAAACTCCTCTAAACAGACAGTGGCTGCAGGCTGCACTGCTGGTGGTCCAGGTGCATCCTCTAAAGTGAATGGCATATGGGTGATGTGTCCCCTAGCATGAGACTAGTCAAGATACTGTGCCGAAGCTATGTTATTTCACTTACCTAGAATAGTTGTCCCCTTAGTCTGAATATTGTCCCAAGCCCAGGCTGCTTGTCTAACAATAGCAGAGTTGTGCTGAATTTCACAATAGAGGGTCTCTGTCAAGTCTTTCCCTCTTGGGGGATGAACCAAAGCATACCCTAATTGCCTCTTAAAAAGCAAGGGGTTGTAGTTGATGCAAACTTTTACTCCAATCAAAGGCACATTGGGGTACTGTCCACAGCTGGTGATGATATCCTTTCCCTTGGTGCTTTGAGTGCACCATCTGATGTCTTCTGATGTAAGGGCAATCAATATCTTAGCCCAATTCCTTGGCTGATGAGGGTTCAGGAAAGTGTCTGATTTTGGCAAGTGTCTTAACAACCAACAGTAATAGAGAGGAGCACAACATCTTACCAATCTTCCTCTTTGCTTCTCATTCCTTTGGTGCACTGAATAGTAGAAATCTCCAAGCAGGGTGGGAACTGGGTTGCTCAGTAAGAACAGGTGAATAGCATTCTTGCTTACAAACTTTGGCTCGTCTGCAAACAAGATAACTCTATATATGATGAGGGCTAAGAGTGCACAAACAGCATCCCACTTCCCTGCTGTAGCATGCAGGGTGGCCTGAGAGATCAAGAAGTCCAAGTCAAGATCTGGGGTTCTAGCCTTAGTGGTCATGCCCTGATCAATGAGGGTAGGCTCTAAGTGCAATGCTTTAGCTATATCTTCATTCTTGGGAGAAACCATCTCAGGGTTGAAAGGAATCCCTCTCCTGATAGGGACACTTAGCAACATGGAAAATTCTTCTAGCAGAGGTCCCAAATGAAAATCAGGGAATGTGAAACATCTGAGAGGAGGATCATAAAACTGGAGACAAGTGTGGATCATGCTCCTCTAGGATGCATCCAGGTCCATGATCATGTCAAATATGCCTCCACAATGTTCCCTGAATAGAGGAACATGATCAGGAGTAATGAGAGACTGGATCTGTCTGATGCCTGTCAAAGTGGGCTCAAAGAAGTGGTATGTGATGTTGCTCTTCCTAGAAGTGTCCATGCTGACAATGGATGATGGAGAAGAAGAATGAGAGAAGCCCTGATGAATGTAACTGCTGAAGACTGAAGAAGATAACTGGAGAAGGTGTTGAAGAAGGGTCTCTGATGAAGACAAACTGGAGCAGAGTCTCTAATGAAGACAAACTGATGAAGGTGCTGGAGAAGATAACTGAAGAAGTCTGAGCAGCAGAATAGGTCAAAACCTAACCAAAGATAAGAAGGTGGATACCCTGTAAATCAAATAGGCAAATGTTAAATGATGCAAAATAATGTATGCAGAATGATATGCAAAGGGTTTGTGATCAAGTGTTGGATCTGTTATCTGCCTTGATGAGGTCCATGTGTGTTCATAAGTCCGGATGGAGGCTTAGAAAACCAATAACCAGGTGGGGGACTCAAATAAAGAGTAACAAGTCTAGGGTTTCACAAGAACTGTCCCAAAATAATACAACCTTAACAAATCTAGTAACAAGGGTATGATGAGGCCAAGGGTTCCTGCAAACCTGTAAACATCCCAACCCCCTCACATGTATTGTTCTAGAACAAGGATCCCCGGGCTTGGGTCAGTTATGAGAAGTGTAAACACTTCTAACCCGGAGGTACAGTGTTTATAATAACCATAAAAGATCCTCCTCTAATTCACCTCAGATGTTGAAGGTCATAAAAGGTCATCCATACTTAGCAAGCTTCTGAGATAGCCCTAGTACTACAGGAAATCCGTAGCACAGAGTTCTCAAGAAGAAACCCATGTCTGAACCGTGTTTCATATTCCCGCACCAGACCGAAATGGAATGGGAAAGAATATGAAGCCACTCTATCCTTTGTGTCATTCAGGCTCCCGGTATGGAACCTTAATCACTCAACAAGTTGGAAAAGGATATACAAGTGTCAGTGCAAAAGGTGAATGCTCAGGAAATGAGGCTTAAAAGAGAACACTGGCAGAGGGGGAAGATAAAGAGACTTTTGTTCGATAACCGTTAAGTTATGCCTACGTATCCTCTCGTGCAATGAGGAAGTCAGAACGCCGTAGTTCGAATCAAAGAGACTGAGAAGATTGACTGGTGAACTGCTTACTTGTCTATACTCAAATGTATGACTCGTCTGGCTCGAGTGCTAACTATCTTGCATTAGACGGAAGAAGCAAGTTCGCGTTTGTGAATGAAGGTGATGAGAGAAGAATCTCGGAGGAGACGATTATTGTTTGTTTTTTATGTTTTCAGTTTTGTTATTGTTTTTGGTGTTTGTCATAAGTTAATGAGCTTAAGCCTAAATCAAAGGCTTGTAAACTCATTATATCCTCCCTTGATTATGGATAATGAGCCTACTTAAGTTTGAGATAAGCATCTCAACTTAATTACAATGATGATGTAGGATTAAGATCATTAACCTACTTGTGATTATTTAGATGTTTTTGGGTTTTTCTTAGTGTCAAGTAATGAGTTTAATCTCTGATCATAGATTAATGGGCTCATTACACCATCCTAATAGAAGGATAATAGATGAGAACACTTAAGTTGAGGAAGATACCTCAACTTAATCCATGGTTAGGGATTAAATTCATTATATAACAAAGCCTTTATTAAGTGGATTTTAATTAAAGGGGAGATTAAGAAATGAGTTTTAAGGTTTGTAAGACAACTTGAGGGGGACTTGTCCATTAAACACTAGGTTTAGTCCTTCTTAACCATAAAGGAAGAATTAGAACCCTAATGTAAGGCCCAAGTTACAAGATGAAGTCTTAATGATTATTAGATGGATTGATTAAGAGTTTTAAATAGATTAAGGGTTTAACACTTAGGATTAAATTTATACACTCTATCCTAAGATAAGGATACAGGCATAACCCTAATTCCGAAGTCCTAAAACCTTAAAGGTTTAGTCTCTAATGATGGGATGAGAAGAGAGACACAAAGAAGACTCAAAGAGAAAAGACTAAAGGGAAACTAATAAGTCCTAGAAAGTTATCATACTTGGAAGTCCTAGGGTTGGTGAGGCTTAAGAGAAGAAGTCTTCAAGGAAGCCACTAAGGAGAAACAAGATTGGAACACAAGGGAGCAAGCTCACTCAAGGACAAGTAAAAATTCAGCATGGATGCAATATGAAGGTATGAGAAGAGGTGGGAGGTGAAGGCAAATCCACCTCCCAAACAACTTACCATTAACCCTGAAAAGTTAGTACAAGATGCAATATGAAAGGAATGAAATGAAATTAAGCAAATGTAAGTGAAAATACCAAAATCAGAAGCATGTACATGATGCAAATGATTCTATGACATGATGCAAAGGCATACAAGATGCATGTGTGTATTCATACAAGAGGATGAATGCAAATGAAGCATGTAAGAAGCATGAGAACACATGGATGTTCATGAAATGTAATGGATGCAAAGCATAGCAAATGTATGAATAAATGATCAAGCAATGTTCAAGAAATGTCTTAAGATGTCTAAGATGGCATACAAATGCTTAGAATGGCATGGCAAGTTCATATGTTCATGCAATGCAATGGAAGATGAAAGTAAAGATGCAAAATTAGGGTTATATGGCAACATGAGATGCAAATGACCAAAACAAAATCATATGACATGATAAAAAATTACAAATGATCTTAAGCAGATCCTAATCCCATCCGATATCACACCCCAAAGGAGAAGGTCTAACTCTTAACCTATTGAAAGTTATGATATTTCTAAGTTTGCTAGGGTTTTTGGGTGCTTCAAAAGGAAAAATGCAAATCAAATTGAAAATTAAAGATAAATTCATGCCAAATATATCCTAGATACTACATGATATTTGTAAAACAATTCAAAAAAAACCAACTTCAAACTTTTTTATGGTTAGGCATAAAAGATTTTTCAAAGTTAGGGTTAAAAAATATGATTTTATGAACCCTAAATTCAAAGAAAATTGTCAAGTTATGATCAAAACCAAAAAGAAATTTGTATGAAGTATTTGAAAATGTTTCTAAATGTGTTAAGTTGCAACATGAATTTTTTTGGTGATTTTTAGAAACATAAATGCTATTTTAATTAATTAAATTCAATTAATTAATTAAAATAAATATTAAAATATTTTAAAAATACAATTTTTATGCAAAAAATAAAATAAAAAACATTTTTAGGTTGAGAAAAATATTTGAAACTAAAATCCAGAAAATGAAATTTTTAAAATGATTTTTGCTATTTTAAATAAATTATGCAAGAAATTACAAGAAAAATGAATTAAAAATGCAATTAAATGGAAGTATACAAGATCAAGGGCTGAGTTTCAAAAGGAAAAGGAGGGAATTGACTGCGCGCCAGATCCAAGGGTCAGCATTCAAACTGGCTTTTTTTTAATTAATTATGATTAATTAAATTAATTAAAAGGATTAGGGTTTAATAAATTCATCTGGACCATCCAGCACGCGCGCGAACGCTTCTTCGAATGGCTCACATTCAAACTGGCATTAAACACAAGATTAGCCCTAATCTGAACCCTAACAACTTTCAGGCGATCGGAGCAAGCTCCGGTCGTCTTCTCCGGTGAACCAATTCTCTGATCTTCTTCCCTAGGCCAAATCAAACCCTCTAAATCTCCAGAAACAATCCCTTAACCTTCCTAAGCATGAATCTACCCTCAAAACACATTTATTTCACATGAACAAGGAGAATCGAATCAAAACGGAAAACAAATAAAAAATTTCAAAAGCTCGGTACATGCACAAAACTCTACCATTTTCAAAACAAACTACATCATGGTGATCAGGAGAGCTCATAGATTCATTTAGAAACAAAAAATGCAAGTTCTGGAAAAAGGTTTGAAGATGACTACCTGAGCTGGAGCTTTGCAACCTGGTACTTTCTGGGCCTCTCCCTTATGTAAATCCACTCCAATGAACTCCTTGATGATGTTGAGAAGCTTTGCAAGAGTTTATATGGATTGGTTTGTGAGTTTTGGTTCTGTGGAGGCAGAAATTGTGTTTCTGATTCTTGATGTTTTAGGATTGTTTAATGGTTGGGAAATGATCTTGAGGATGCATGGAGATGATTGGTGATGTTTGTTTGAAGTTTTGTTGGCTGGGCAGAGAGATTCGAAGAGCTCATGGTTTGGAGTGTTTTTGGGATTCTTGAGTTGTGATAAGTTTCAGGCTCCATGAGGCATGTATGTAAAGTCTTGATTGGTCCAGAGATTTGTTGTGGCTCAGTGTGATTGGTATGAGAGGTTTTACAAAAAGTCAAAAGTTGTTGTACCTCAAGCATGGGTCATGGCAGAAGTTTTTTCTTGGGGTGTCTGGCCTCAGCATGAATCAAGGGTGGCCATGGGATAAGTTTGATGCAGCTGGATGGCTTGGATGGAAAGATTCAAGTGGTTTTGCAACTTTTTGCATTTTGCTCCCTTTGAGTTATCTTGTGATGCAAGACATGAAATGTTGTGGTTCCTTGGGAAATTCTGATACAAATGAGTTGCACTATGATGGTATGATGTTTAGAGATGCATTAGAGGTCAAGAAATGGCTTGGCATGAGAAATTGCAAAATTCCGTCTTTGGCATGAAAGTGAAAATTATGTGATTTTTGCAAACTTTGCAAGGCCACATCTTAAGTTCTTGGAAGAATTAGATCTAGTTCTTGTACTTTTTGAAAAGGGAAAGACCTAATCTACAACTTTCATGACCAAGAATTTTTCATTTGAAGCATTCTTGATCAAGAAAAAGGAGGTTGAAAAACTTTCCCAAAATGGAATGTTTCCATTACAAGTTATTTCTATTTTTGGCAAGTTTGCAAATGACTCAAAATTATTCAATCTTGTGAACTTCCAACCTCTTCTAAGATCAAATAAATATCATATAACTTCAATTTGATGAAAATACCCTTTTGGTTCCATTGTTTGGGGCCTCAGATGCCCTGATTTTGAATTAACTTGCTCAAGAAGTTACTTAGTGAACAGATGACTTCCACAATGAATTTCTTCATCAAACTTGGTAAAAATGATCCTTATAACATCTTACGAACATTAGAAACAAGAATGGCCCAAAAATTTGGAGTTGAGGCCTCTGAAACCAAAACCCTAATTTTGGTCATCTGTGTAGTGAAAACCCTAACTTTGCTTCCATGCTTTTCCAGTTCTTGTGATTTCTTGACTTCCTTGAACTTTGAGAGGCACAATATGATGATAGAACACACATGGACCCTCTTGGAACACTTTGAGGTCTTTGGGATGGCTCAGATGGAATCTTGGATTCCTCAGATCACAAACCCCAGATGCAGATGAACTTGAACTATGCAGATGAAACAAATATGCAATATGTGGTAGTATGCTTATGCTTATGCAAAAATGAAAGATCACAAGACATGGTGTGATAAAGAGTGATGGAAAATTTGGGGTGTTTACAACGAGCGAGTGTCAAAAAGAACATGTACAAGTATGAACAAAAATCGGTTTTGAGAATGCCGAAGGTATTCTGGCTTTGTCTGCGGGGGGTAAGTTTTATATATGGATGGTGAAGTGACGATGGTGTTTGCAGGTGACTGGCTCGAACACTACTCATGATCATGCAAATGTTTGATTTTTGTCGTAATGCTCCGTATTAGACGAAATGCTACGCTTAGTTTGGGGAAAAATGATGTGAATGTTATGATTATGCAAATGAGAAACTTGATCCGAGATTCGGATCTTGCGAATAAAGATCTCTAGCCGATCTGTTTGGAGAGAGAAATCAGTTGGGGGAAGAGATCACTGATTGATCTGTCCGGAGGGAGAACTACTTAATGGGGGATGAGGAGGTTTTAACAACTCCGCTGGGGATGTGTTTCAGGTATTGCTCTACTGTGGAGGAAACTCTCTGGGGAATCAAATCCACCATCTCTGCTGAGGGTGAGAGAATTCTGGCATCTCTGGTGGGGGATAGAAAGTTCTTTGACCACTTTGTTGTGGAAGAGTTGTCAGTCATAGCTCGGGAGATCCGCTTGGGGAGGAGATAACTTCTGGGAAGTAGTGTGTTAGGGATGTAATGCTTGATATGCCCCATGATGCGAAAGATTGTCTGTCTTGAGTACCTGCAACCTGTTAAGACAAAGGAAAACACACAAGTGTCCCGAGTGTATCCTTAACTGGATTTCGTCATAGGAGTTAGATTTACCTGAAAGTAATATATTTCCTAAAAGCATTTATTAAAATGGCTCATATGTTTTATGCAAATGTTGTATCATGAACATTGGACATTTCGCAAACGAAACAAAAATTTACAAAACGAAGTGTGACTGAATATTCTGATTTTATTGATTTGGGTGCCCTGAATAGGCATGTACAGTCAAAGAAGTGAATTCCCTGAAATGAGGAGATTGTTGTAAATTGAGAAAATAAAAGTGTTGGCAATGTTGAAGTTGACGCTCTAGTGAGCTCCTTTTCTATGACCTGCATGACCCTGACGCTCTTCTTATCTCGCTTTCTAAAGAAGGCTGAGTCTGACTGACGCTTTGTCCTTTCGGAACCTTCCATGTTGTGAGTGATACAGACGAATTCAGAATGCAGTTGTTCGCTTATTCCCTGATTTTGCGTGGATCGCCCTTTCGGGTTTTTAATCCACCAGGATACCTATTTTTGCCTGAGCTGTCCAATGCGGCTTTTCAACTCAATGGGTGTACATTATTTTCCCTTATTTTTGCCCGAGTCTTTTATTCTGTTTTTGACTCGCCAGGATGCTCCTTTTTTTGCCTGGACTTACATTCTGTTTTTATGTCCAACGAGTCATTTTATGCGAATTTTTTTTAACTGCATATGAATTCACAAGAGACGGGAAGTCTTCACCTCCATGGTTGCGAGCATCAGTGCTCCACCTGAGAAAACTTTGGTTTTTACGTAGGGACCTTCATAGTTTGGTGTCCACTTGCCCCTGTGGTCTGTATGAGGAGGAAGGATTCTCTTCAAAACAAGCTCTCCCACTTGGTATTCCTGAGGTCTGACTTTCTAATCGAAGGCTTTCTTCATTCGCTTCTGATATAAATGCCCATGACAGATGGCAGCTAATCTTTTCTCTTCAATCATATTCAAATAATTATACCGAGACCGGACCCATTCTGCTTCATCCATTTTCACATCCATCATTACCCGTAAGGAGGGTAGTTCAACTTCAGCAGGTAGGACAGCTTCCATACCATACACAAGCTGATACGGCGTTGCCCCAATCGATGTTCTGATAGAGGTTCAGTACCCATGTAAGGAAAATGGTAGCATTTCATGCCAGTCTTTGTAGGTGACTACCATCTTCTGCACAATCTTCTTGATATTCTTGTTAGCTGCCTCAACAGCGCCATTCATCTTTGGCCTGTAAGGAGAAGAGTTATTATGTTGAATTTTGAAGGTATGCCTCCTTCTTGTCAATAGGTATGCCTCCTTCTTGTCAACACATCTGAGCAAGACCATGTCAAAGTTTCACTTGTATAAAGAATCATCAACATTGAGGAAGAAACTGCCGGCCAACCTTCTCAATGTCTTCTTATCTTTTGATGATGCCCCATGTGGGTATGTCTGATTCTCAAAGAAGCATTTGATATCATGGTACCAAGGCTTGTGGTCATTGACAGTGTCTAAAGAGAAAACATATGCCGGTCTGTTCAGTCTAGATACAAAAATCTGAGGCACATAATTGGCCGCTTGTACTTTGATCATGGACGAAATGGTGGCCAAAGCGTCTGCAAACTGATTCTCATCTCGAGGGATGTATTCGCGTTTAACTGTTGTGAAGAAGGTCAACAATCTCCTCGTATAATCACGGTATGAAATCAGATGTTCCTGATGAGTGTACCATTTATCGTTGGTCTGATTGATTACCAAAGTTGAATCTTCGAATACCTTCAAGGTTTTGATCCTGAGGTCAATGGCTTCTTTAAGACCCATGATATAGGCTTCGTATTCTGCTTCGTTGTTAGTGCAGGCAAAGGTGAGTTTTGTCGAGAAAGGCATATGAACCCCTTTAGGTGTGATAAGCACTGCACCAACTCCAAAGTCGTTCATATTGACAGCCCCGTCAAACATCAAAGTCCGTGCTTCTTTTGGGTCAGGCCCTTTAGTGTGAACTGGCTCTTCACAATCTTTTGCTTTTAAGTACATGATGTCTTCATCAGGGAAGTCAAATTTCATGGGCTGGTAATCATCAATGGGTTTCTCAGCCAGATAATCAGACAATACACTGCCCTTGATGGATTTTTGAGAGGTGTAATGAATATCATACTTTGTTAGAATCATTTTCCATCTTGCAACCCTTACGGTAAGTGTTGGCGTCTCAAATATGTACTTGACGGGGTCCATTTTTGAGATCAACAAGTTAGTATGAGTCAACATATACTGTCTTAGTCGGCGAGCAACCCATGCTAAAGCACATCAAGTTTACTCGAGCAATGAGTAACGTTGTTCACAGTCGGTAAACTTTTTGCTCAGGTAGTATATTGCATACTCTTTTCGATCAAACTCGTCATGCTGGCCCAACACACACCCCATTGATCCTTCTAATAGGGTCAGATACATTATCAGAGGTCTTCCTTCAATTGGAGGCATGAGAATTGGAGGTTCTTGCAGGTACTCCTTGATCTTGTCAAAAGCTTTCTCACAATCGTCGTTCCACCTGACTGTTTGTTCTTTCCTTAACAGTTTGAACAAGGGTTCACAGGTTGCGGTGAGGTTAGATATGAACCATGATATGTAGTTCAATCTACCTAAGAACCCTCAAACTTCTTTCTCAGTCCTAGGTGCAGGCATTTCCTGAATAGCTTTGACTTTGTCGGGATCAACCTCAATTCCCTTTTCACTTACGATGAAATCCAGCAGCTTACCGGAACGTACCCTGAATGTGAATTTGTTGGGGTTCAACATCAACTGATACTTCCTCAGACGCTTAAACAACTTCAGCAGATTCACCAGATGATCTTCTTCTGTGAGGGACTTGGCAATCATATCGTCCACATAGCACTCCATTTCCTTGTGGATCATATCGTGGAATAATGTTACCATAGCCCGTTGGTATGTTGCACCGGCGTTCTTCAACCCAAACAAAATTACCTTGTAACAATGTGACCCAAGGTGTGATGAAGGTTGTTTTCTCCATGTCTTCGGGTGACCTCTTAATCTGATTGTATCCAGAAAATTTTGTGTTGTCTACCAATACATTAATGTAAGGTAATGGGAAATCATCCTTCGGGCTAGCTCTGTTCAGGTCCCGGTAATCCACACACATACACATCTTGTCATCCTTCTTAGGCACGGGTTCAATGTTAGCAACTCACGTCGGGTAACTAGTTACATCAAGGAAACCGGCATCCCACTACTTTTGTACTTCTTCCTTAATCTTCATGGCCATATCTGGGTGAGTGCGGCGCAACTTCTGTTTAACTGGAGGGAAATCTTCTTTCAAGGGTAGCCTGTGCATGACAATATCCGTATCTAGACCTGGCATATCTTGATAGGACCAAACAAAGATGTCGACATATTCCCGCAGCATACTGATAAGTTGTTCTTTCACTGGAGCTTGTAGACTGGCCCCAATATTCACTTCCTTCACATCTTCCTCGGTACCGAGATTGAAATTTTCAATTTCTTCCTGATGAGGAGTAATCACTTTCTCTTCTTGCCTTAACAACCCGACCAACTCTTCAGGAAACTCATAGTCTTCATCAACCCCTTCATATGCTTGATTAATTGGATTGTTGAAGTCATACAAGGTCATAGCAGTGCCGTTGTCGGTGCAATCTGGAGGATTATCTCTGCAAATGTTGAGATTTGTTTTTTTAGTGATTAATTTTAATCGTGTTTAGAAAAAGTGTAAATGAAGTTAGTATTTTGAAAACATTTCCATTTATTGTTTTGTGCGAAAAATAACAAAAATGAAAAGACAGTGAGCGAAAAATAAAATTGTTTGCAAAATATGTCCATTGTTCATTGATATTCCATTTATACAAAATACAAATATGGCCCTATTACAAAATGAGTCCTGACACCTTGGGCAAGATGCAGGACTTGATGCATGCTAAAGCAGGAAATAATAATTACTCTGCAGGAGGAACTCTTATAATTTCCTGGGAAGACCAGTTAAGGACTTGTTAGCCTGGGATCCTTGGACAAATCCAGCTATCCAGGTTGAGGCCGCTTTCAGCCTCGTCTTCCACGTTATTGACAGCATTTAGGATCAGCATTCCCCCACTTATGAACTTGGGCTCTTTAGCAGCCTCTACTTGATCTTATCGGGATGGTTTGTAACCCAACCCGAATTTGTCCTCCTTCTTCTCCACAGGTAGCAGCTTGCCCCAGCCTTGGGCGTTCCCATCTTTAACAACATTCCGAGCTTGTCGGTAGGAGACAATTGAAGTACCCATCCTATCCTCTTGGGATGCAGCAAATACTTCCGTTGTCGCCTCGTTGAGATTCAGTGCCTCGAAACCTTGGCTCATGGTCTCGTGTATTTCACCATCCATCTTAATGTATTTGTAGGTAGCCAGATGGCTAACAAAAATGTCCTCTTCACTACAGATTGTGATAATTTTCCCTTCCCATTCGTATTTTAATTTCTGGTGAAGGGTCGACGTAACTGCGCCAGCGGCGTGAATCCAAGGTCAAACCAACAAACTGCTGTAGGCCGGCTGAATGTCCATCACGTAGAAAGTAGTTTGAAAGACGTGTGGGCCAATTATCACAGGAAGCTCCACTTCTCCAAGAACAGACCTCTTGGAACCATCAAAATCTCTAATCACCAGATTGCTTGGTCGGAGAGCTATACCATCATATTCAAGTTTAATAAGGGCTTTCTTTGGCAAGACATTGAGTGAGGACCCAATGTCGACTAGAACATGTGAAAACACAACCTCTTTACACTCTAGAGTGATGTGCAAAGCCTTATTATGATGATGAACTTCCGCAGTCAAATCAGCATTGGTGAAACCTAGTCCATGACTAGTATTAACATTAGAAACCACCGTCTCTAGCTGATTCACCGTGATCTTCTCTGGCACGTAGGCTGCGTGCAGGACTTTAAGTAATGCATCCCGATGAGCTTCAGAACACAATAGCAATGATAGGATGGAGATCTTGGAAGGAGTCTGGTGGAGCTGATCTATAACCTTATAATCGCTTCTCTTGATTATTTTCATAAATTCATCCACATCCTGATCAAAGGACGTCTTATGAGCTTCTTTTGCCACTGGTTCTTCAAGCACCACATTTTTTCCTTTAGCCTTGGCAGTAGCCTCTGCCTCATCATTAACTCTCGCAACTTGAGACGCGAAGAGACGTCCGCTTCGAGTGAAGCCTCCGCCTCCCCCGACATTATCGACATGTGGTGTATTAGTTGAAGAATCAAGAACGAATCTCTCCCTGTTGCAGTAGAGGTCTGAACCATAGTGCCATGGCACAACATTATCTTTTTCATATGGAATGGGTCCAGGTACCATGATGGTGACTGGACTAACTGCAGCGAAAGTAGGAACTGTTATTGTCTGTGGATCGTAATATATGGTAACAGGATTTCTGACTGATGGTGGTGGTGAAAGACTGAAGTTGGGTTGCGGTTGAGATTGTTGCTGAAAATTATTGGAATTGGGGACCATTACCGGGTCATAATATATGGTGACTGTGGAGATGTCATTATTAATGGTTGTTGTCATTGTAGAAGTGGATGCGGTTGAACTAAGTTTTGTTGAAGTGATAGAAGAGATGATTGTTGACTTTGTAGCATAGTCTGTCGGAACAATTGTTTTTGAAGTTGTAAGAGGGGTGCTTGTTGGCACTGAAGGAGGAATTGTAGATGTTGTAGAAACCGTTGATGTTATCTGTAAGATACCTTCTTTGATAAGGCCATTGATGCCACTTTTTAAATTTGCACAACCATTGGTGGAAACCTTGCAAGATTCACAGCAGGCCTCACAACCTGGGAACACCTGGCACTTTAAAAGCTGAGCTTTAACCTCGGCCAGAGGTGTTTGAATGCTTGCAGTATCTTCAATTAGGTTCACGGGTTGATCCTCCTCAATTGCATTTATCCTGGGCCCACCATGGCTAGGAATAGGATTCTTTGTGACGTTAGGAGGAGGTGCAAAATTTAAAGCTTTTGAATCAACTAGATCCTGGACCTTCATGTGCAAAGCTTTGCACTTTTCTGTGGTATGAACAAGTGCATTAGAATGGAAGGCACATCTGGCATTGACGTCGTAATTCCTTGGAAGGTTCTGAGGATCTGGTGGAGCCAGAGTCCTCAATTCAACAAGATTGAGTTTCAAAAGTTGTGGTAACAAAGTGGCATAGGGCATCAAGATAGGATCGATTACCCTGTTGACTTGAGATAGCCTTTGCTGGAAAGGACGTTGCTATTGGTTATTGTTGATGTTATTGTAAGACCTTTGTTGAGGAAAATGTTGTGGCTGAGGGAAATGTTATGGTTGTGGAGTGTATTGTTGTTGAGGTGATGGAGTGGGAATTGTGACAGCGGCAATTGATCTTGGCATATACTGGGGCCTTCCTCTGCCCATGTGTATTGGTTGGTTTCACCCGACCTACGAGGCCCTGCAAAAGGTTTCCTCGTGCTGCTTGAGCTGGCACCATTATCAGAAATCTTACCCATTTTTAACAAACTTTCAATTCTCTTTCCTGCTATGACCACGTCAGCAAAGCTAGTGGAAGAAAAAGCAGCCAGCCTATCAATGTATGTCCCATGTAGGGTATTCATAAACATGTCGGCCATTTCTCTTTCCGATATTGGAGGTTGAACAGTAGCAGCTAACAGTCTCCATCTCTGAGCATACTCTCTGAAGCTTTTTCTGGAGGATTGTGACATACCCATTAGAAGAGTTCTGTTAGGAGCCATGTCTAAATATTATTGATATTGGCGTATGAAAGCCTCGACCAAATCCTTCCAATTTCTGACTATTGCCCTTGTCAGATGAGAGTACCACTCACGGGATGCCCCGGTCAAGCTATCCTCAAAATAGAACATCCACAGCTTTTCATCCATAGTGTAAGCCTTCAATCTTCTCAAAAAGGATTGAAGATGGGTGCGAGGGCAAGATGTTCCATTATATCTTTCAAAGCAGGGAGGTTTGAATTTGTGAGGAATTCTTACTCCCTCCACTAGGCCCATGTCCATAACAACAAACCCTAAGGAGTTTTGGGACTCCAGAGATCTCAACTTTTCTACTATCTCTTCCAGGAGAAGATCATAGATTTCATCTCCAGCACCAACTACAATGAATTGTTCCTCTTGAGGGTCCTCTTGCAAGGCCATCCCTCCAGTGTTACCTTGGGTATTCATGATAGCATTAACTTCAGGGTTGAGATCAGGCCCAATCTCCGAGGGGTCAGTACGTGGTTGTACATGATCATTGTTGCTGGTACCCCTATACCTGGGTGATTTTCTTCAGGAGTTTGCCGCTCGACCAACTCTCTCAATCTTTCTTGGCTTTGGGCTAACCCAGTCATTACTGCCATGAACTTGTTCATCTGAGCCCTTATTTCAATTCTTTCATTAGCCATCTGAGTTCTCACGTCAGTCAGATCTTCTTGAACTTGGTCCATCTGTAAGCTCGGAAGGTTGTTTCTTGTAGGATACCGGTGAACTCTGTTGATGGGGAAAACTCTCCTACAAGCAATGTTTCCTGAAGCCACAACAAAGTGAGAAAACAAACAACAACAAAAATACCTACAAAACATAGAAATGAGGTTAGTATGCAATGCAGTATGTCTATTTGTCTTCTAAGGGTATCCGGTTTGGTTCTTTGGTTTTGACCTTCCAGACCTCGAGGAATGATGATGTTGAAGAGAAATGAAGCCCAAAGGATAACACACAAACCATATATTACAAAACGTAAAGATACATAGTTCATGATTACAACAAGTTCCCATGATGGGTCAAAATATAACAAAATCAACAAAAGTACAAACAAAATGAAGTGCAAATACAAAGAAATCAGACATCCAGCCCAAAGTCATCCTCTTTGACTTCCTTCAGGAGAGCATCAGTCACTTTTCCAACTGGATGCTCTTTGATGGTCCTGATAAGAAGGTTCCTGGTGGCAATAGCATTTGTCAACTTATTATACTTGTCTTGGTCTTTGGATCTCTTCAACCCTGCCCGGAGTTTCAACTTGGAGATTTCCTTCTGTGCTACTAACAAGGCTTCCTGACTCTTCTTCTCATTAGCTTCCAACTGCTCTATCCTAGTCCGGGTCTTCTGATCTTCCTGTGAACGAGCCTCAGTGATTCTGATCCATCTAGCCTGACTCTCTTCCAAGTAGTGCTTAGCTCTGGCCTTCTGAATCTTAGATTCTTTGCAAGCATTCTTCAATACCAACTCCCCTGCTCGGGCCCTTCTGATGTAATCATTTGTCTTCTCAATCTTGGTCATATGCTGAATCCGGAGCTTCTCTAAACTCTCATTGTCCAGACGACTATCATTCCTATTCCAGAGGGTCTTCTTTAGAGCTTCAGAAAGCTGAGTATTCCTCTCTTTCAACTTCTCAAACTCCTCTAAATTGACTGTAGCTACAGGCTCTACTACTGATGGTCCAGACACATCTTCCAAGGTGAATGGCATGCAGGTGATCTGTCCTTTGATGCGAGAGCAATCAATGTACTGAGATGAAGCTATGTTGTTACACTTGCCAAGAATAGCAGTCCCTTTTGTCTGTATGTTATTCCAAGCCCAGGCTGCTTGTCGGACAATAGCATGATTATTCTGAATGTCACAGTAAAGGGTTTCTGATAAGTCCTGCTCTCTTGGTGGATGTACTAAGGCATACCCTAGCTGCCTTTTGAATAGAAAAGGATTGTAGCTGATGCAACCCTTTGTAAACACCCCAAATTTGCCCTCACCCATTCACACCATGGCTTGTGATCATTTCATATGCATAAACTCAATCATACCATCTCATATTACATTTTTGATTCACTGCATTGGTTCAAAGTCATCTGCATCTAGGGTTTGTGATCTGGGTAATCCAAGAGCTATTTGAGCCACTCCAAAGGTCATCAATCACTTCAAAGGGGTACATGTATGTTCAAACATCATATTATATCCTCTCAAAGTCAATAATGTCAAAGAATCATAAGAACTGAAAATGGCATGGAAGCAGAGCCAGGTTTGACTGCACAGATGACCTAGAATTAGGGTTTTGGTTTCAAAGGCCATAACTCCAATTTTTTTGGTCATTATTTTTTCTATTGGTCTCTATATGGTATAGTGATCATGAATATCAATTTTCATGAAGAAATTCAATGGGGAAGTCATCTGATCAAGGGTTGACTTTCTAAGCAAGTCAGTGCAAAATCAGGGCATCTGAGGCCCCCAATGACCCAACCAAAGGGTGTTCATCATCATTTTGATTGTATATGATCTTTATTTGATCATTGAATATGTTGGAAGTTCACAAAATTGAAGAATTTCAAGTCATTTGCAAAGTTGACTTTTTGGGAAAGTTGACTTTTAATGAAAATTGCCATTTTGGGAAACTTTTTCAACCCTTGCTTTTTGATTCAAAAGTGCTTCAAATGGAAAAACTTTGGTCATGAAAGTTGTATAATGGATCATTCCCTTTTCAAAAAGTACAAGAACATGACCTAATTCATTTTGGATCAAAAGTTATGGTTTGTCAAAGTTGGCTAAAATCACAAAATTTGAAGTTTCCCACCAAAGAGACATTTTGCAAAATGGTTTGATCAAGTGTTCTAAAGGCCTCAAATGTGTACCATTTCTTCACAACATGATCATGTGACATATAAAATTCAGAATGGGCCAATGGATCACTCATTTTCATGACTTATGGAGCAAGAATTTTCAAAAGAAACTAAAGTGAAGCAAGTTGCAAAAACTCACTCAAGTTTGAATCCACTTGCTTGCTGACTTCATAACCAATCCTAGGGCTCTCCACACTTCTTGCTGCGCAGGACACCCCATTTGTCCTTGGCTAGCTAGTAGCCCATGCCTCTCTTACACCAATTTGACATTTTGGCAACTTGAGCCATACCAATCACAACAACACACATCAACTCATCTGACCAATCCCATTTGTTTATACAAACCAAAAGCAAGACATTTCACATAATACACAAGCCTGAAAGCACCAAGAACACAACTCTCTCATTTACCACCCCATTTGCAAAACTCTTCGAAACACTCTTCATAAGCTGCAAACACACAAACAAACTTCACAAACAAACTCAGCACACTTCACTGATCAAAAACCACCCATCACCATAGCCTGAAAGTCATTGAAACAAAAATACGATCACCACCTTCCCTTGAACAGAACTTCTGCCATCTCAAAAACCAGCCATCCTCAAAGCTTTCTAAGCTTCATTCCATCATCAGAGGGTTAAAAGGATTGGACTTGCAGCAAAGGAAAGGCCAGAAAGCTCAGGACCAGGAGTTTCCATCTCAGGTAGCCATCTCAAACTTTTTTCCAGAAACTCCATTTTAAGTTCTTAAATGCTTCTATGTACTCCCCTGATCATGGGGATATGATTATTTTTGAAAATGGTTGAGAAACCAGGATGTATGAATGCTCTGAAACTTTTTTGCCCTAGAAATGTCTTGCTTCGATTTGCCTGATTAATGCATGAAAAATGGTTTTTGTTTGGGGGTTTTGATTTAGTTTGGAATGGGGTTTGATTCTGGGCAATTAGATTTCATTTTCATGAAGTTTTGAGGGATTTAGCAACTTTCAGGTGAGGGTATTGCCGGAGAAGACGACCAGAAGTCTTCTCCGGCCACCTAAAAGTGATTAGGGTTTAATCTGTGTAATTAATGTAGTTTGAATGTGGTGCATTGATCTGTCTGACTTAGTCAACTCCCGCGCGTGTTCAAGGGTCCAGATCCTTTGCTTAGCCCTAATCTCATTTTATTTAAATTAATTAATTCAGATTAGTTTAATTAGGTTAGTTTGAATATCAGCCTTTGGATATGGCGCCAGTCAATGCGCGCGTTTCCAAGTTCAAACCTCAGCCATTGATCATGCTTACTTCCATTTAAATTCAGTTTTATTTTCATTTAAATTCATTTGTTTTCTATAATTTATTTAAAATAGTAAAAATCATTGGAAAATTCTGAAAATTTTTATTCAACCTTTTATTAATTTTCAGAAACCAAAAACATTTTTATTTTTATTTTTTGCATTAAAAAATATTTTTAAATCATTTAAAAGATTATTTTTAATTAATTAATGAGAACTAATTAATTAAAAATACTTTTAGGTATTTAAAAATCACCAAAAAATTCATGAAACATTTAAAATCATTTAGAAACATTGTCCAACCCTCAAACCAAATTTCTTTTTTGATCTTGATGTCTTTTGACAATTTTCCATGGAATTAATTTTGTTTCAAAGCATTATTTTGATCCAATGTTCAAAAATTCATTTCTGCCTAGTCTTTAAGGGTTGGACTTTGATTCTTTTTGCGTTGCTTCTTGTTTAGCATGTAGTTTATAGGATTAAATTGGCATGATTTGATCTTGCATTTTCAATTTGTTTTGCATTTTTCTTGACAAGGTACCTTAAAACCCTAGCAACCTTAGGAAATTCATAACTTTCACTAGGTTAAGAATTGGGTCCCCTCCTTTGGGCAGTGAGTTTGTATAGGTTTAGGGTTCCCTTGAGTGCATTTTCAATTTTTTATCTTGATGTTTGCTTCTGGTTTTGGTTTTTGTTTTGTGCATTGATCATAAACCCTAATTTGGGCTTCCTTTTGCATTCATCTTGCATTTGCTTACATACCATGACTTGCCATGACATTCTATGCATCCATTTGATTCATAACACATCTTAGGACATATTAGAATCATGTTTGATCATTGCATCTTTCATTTGCCATGTTGTATGTCATTTGTATTACATAACTTTTCAGGTATGTTTATGGTTCTAAGCATGCTTCATTTGCATCCATATGTTTGTATGATCATCCCCATGCCTTGTTTCATGTTTGTGTCATCTCATAGCATCATTAGCATCATACTTATGCTTCTGGTTTTGGTTTGCATCATGCCATTCCATCTCATTTTGCATTGCATTGCATTCCTTTCACTAACTTTTCAGGTGGTAAGTTACTTTGAGAAGTGAATTTGCCTTCACTTCTCACAATTTCTTTTCATCTCTCTTATGCATCATTGCTGCATTTTGCCTTGTGTTTGAGATTGAGCTTGCTTATTCTTGTTCTTGTTACTTTCTTTCTTCAATTGACTTGTCTTCTTAAATGAAGCAAGTTACTTTGCTTCTCTTTGTTCCTTTCATCTGCTTCCTGGTGGTTCCTCTGAGGATTTCTCTTGTTAACCTCACAAACCATAGGAACAACCAAGCATGACAATAATTAGGGTTTTGATTAGTCCCCCACTTAGTTTTACCTTTGTGTCTCATTGAGTCTTCTCTCCTCATCTCATAATCAGGGACTAAACCCTAAAGGCTTTAATGCTTTGTGATTAAGCTTATGCCTGCATCCTTCTATTAGGATGGAGTGTATAACTTTAATCCTAAGTGTTAAACCCTTAATGTGTTTAAATCTTTTAATCAATTCACATAATAATCACCAAGACATCAAGCTTGTAACTTGGGCCTTGCATTAGGGTTCTAATTCTTCCTTAATTGGTTAAGAAGGACTAACCCTAGTGTTAATGGACAAGTCCCCCTCAAGTTGTCTTACAAACCCTAAAAATCACTTCATCATCTTATCATTAACTAAAATCCACTTAATAAAGGTTTTGTTTTGTCACGAGTTTAAACCCTAATCATGGATTAAGTTGAGGAGCTTTCCTCAGCTTAAACATTCCCATTTATTATCCTTCTATTAGGATGGTGTAATGGGTCTGTTTAATCCCTGATTATGGCTTAACCTCATCACTCAACACTAAACAAAAACACCAAAAACATCTAATTAATCACAAGTAGGTTAATGATCTTAATCCTACATCAGGGTGATTAAGTGTGAGAAGCTGACTTCACACTTAAGTTACTCTCATTACCCCTAATCAGAGGGAAGATGTGATGAGTTTACTAAATCCATTGGTTTAGGCTTAAGCTCATTAACTTATGACAAACTCACAAAAAGTAATAAAAGATTGAAAACACCAAAAACAAACAATAATCGTCTCCTCCGGGATTCTTTTCTCATCTCATTCACTCATAAACGAGAACTTGCTTCTTCCGTCTAATGCAAGACAGTTAGCACCTGAGCCAGACAGGTCATACACTTGAGCATAGGCAAGTAAGCAGTTCACAAGTCAATTTATCTTTCAGTCTCTTTGGGTCGAACTACGGTGTTCTGACTTCCTCATTGCACGAGAGGATACGTAGGCATAACTTAACAGTTATCGAACAAAAGTCTTTGTATATTCCCCTCTTTCCAGCTTTATTCTTTTAGCCTCATGATCTTGAGCATCTTATTCCATTTCTTACACTGACACTGTACATTTATACACTTCACATTCTTTTACACTGACACTTGCTTTCTTCCCAGCCTCTTTTATACACAAATTGCACTGACACTACCCCTTTAAAACACATATCTTTTAAGCGTGGATCCCGTCGAGTACGACGGACAATCTGGGTACTAATACCTTCCCAGGTTGTAACCAACCCCCTTTCTCAGTCTCTCTGGTTCGCAACCGTCTTATCCATATCTTTCTAGGTCTATGCAGCATTACCTTTCCTCCGGGATAAAAATGCCTAGTTGGCGACTTTTTTCTTCTCTTCCTGTGTGTTCTCATACCCTCTTTTCGCCGACCGTTCGCGTCTGTACCTCATGTGAGCTCAGTCTCATCTTTTGGGAGCGACAGCTTGGAGACTCTGCTCGGGAAACTTATACTGCAACCAGGGCTTCTGGTTCTTTTTTTGGGTTCCTCCTAGCGCTTGTTTGATTTGTGTTTACTGGGGTGTTATGTGCTATTTGTGCTTGTATATTTATTTTGTTTTTTCTTTATGTACAGTTGTTTACTGCTTTCTTTACAGCTTTACATATATCATACTGTCATACTGTTCTGGATGGATCTGGTTTTGTCTTGGTGGGTGGGGTTCTATTGAGAGTTTAAGGTCCTATACCTGGGACCTGAGTGACACCTAGGCTAGAGTGGTTCATGTTCTTTCCCATTCCATTTCGGTCTGGTGCGGGAATATGAAACACGGTTCAGATATGGGTTTCTTCTTGAGAACTCTATGCTACAGATTTCCTGTAGTGCTAGGGCTATCTGGGAAGCCTGCTAAGTCTGGATGACCTTTATTATGACCTTCAGAAACTGAGGTGAATTAGAGGAGGATCTTTTATGGTTATTGTAATACACTGTACCTCCGGGTTGGAAGTGTTTACACTTCTCATAACTGATCCAAGTCTGAAGATCCTTGTTTTAGAACACCACCTGTGAGGGGGTTGGGCTGTTTACAGGTTTGCAGGTACCTTTGACCTCAACATACCCTGTTACTTTGTTTTGATTAAGAGTACTCCATGTTGGGACAGTTCTTGTGATTTTAACCCTGGACATGTGACTCTTTATTTGAGTCCCCCACCTTGGTTACTGGACTTATGGACCTCCACCTGGACTTCTTAGACATACATGGACTTATATCAAAGCAACAATCAGATCCAGCTTGATCACAAACCCTTGCATATCATTTGCATACATCATCATTGCATCATTTAACATTTGTTTATTTGTTTTTCAGGGTATCCATATTGCATTTTGGCTTGGTTTTGACCCCTTCATCAGCATAGACCCCTGTTCACCAGCTATCTGCTTTAGTTACATTCATCAGCTACCTGCTTCAGTCACCTGCATCACCAGCATCAGCCTGTCAGTGGCCCATCTTCAGTATTATTCTCCATCATCAGCATCTGTCTCAGCTCTTCTTCAGCAACATGGCGCCCAAGAAAAGCAACATCTCATATCATTTCTTTGAGCCTGAGCTGGCTGGCATCAGGAAGATCCAGGCCCTCATTACTCCAGACCATATACCACTATTCAGAGAACACTTTGGAGGCATCCTTGATGTGGTTATGGATTTGGACCCTTCCCAGAGGAGCTTGATTCACACTTGTCTACAGTTCTATGATCCTCCTCTGAGGTGTTTCACCTTCCAGAATTTTCAGCTGGGACCCTTGTTGGAAGAGTATTCATCCCTGATTGGTGTACCTGTTAGGGGGGGTGTTCCCTTCAACCCTGAAATGGCTTTTCCCAGCAATGAGGAGGTTGCAAAGGCACTGTATTTGGAACCTGTTCTGATTGAGCAAAACATGACTACAAAGGCTAGAATTCCTGGCCTACACTTGGATTTCTTGACTTCTCAGGCTATCCTGAAAGCCCCCTTGGGAGAATGGAAAGCAGTCTGTGCTTTGTTAGCCCTCAGCATATATGGGGTTATACTTTTTGCAGATGAGCCTAAGTTTATTAGCAAGAATGTCGTTCACCTTTTCATTCTGAGGAACCCAGTGCCCACCTTACTGGGAGATTTATACTACTCTGTTCACCAAAGGAATGAAAAGCAGAGAGGAAGATTGGTGAGATGCTGTGCTCCCCTGTTCCATACCTGGCTGCTCAAACACTTGCCCAAGACTGATGCATTTTTGAATCCTCACCAACAGAAGAATTGGGATAGAAGACTCATTGCTTTGACCTCAGATGACATCAGGTGGTGCACTCAGAGCACCAAGGGTAGGAACATCATTACTAGTTGTGGGCAGTTCCCCAATGTACCTCTGATAGGAGTGAAGGGTTGCATCAACTACAACCCTCTGCTATTCAAAAGACAATTGGGATATGCATTGGTCCACCCTCCTAGAGCACACGACTTGGCTGAAACCCTTTATTGTGAGATTAAGCCTAATCTAGCTGTTGCCAGGCAAACATCCTGGGCTTGGGACAATGTCCAGACCAAAGGGATGGCCATTCTTGGGAGATGCAACAATGTGGCCTCAGCTCAGTACTATGAGTGGTCTCATGCCAGGGCTCAAATTTCTGGGATGCCCTTCACCATTGAGGATGCACCTGGACCCTCCACAGCACCACCTCCAGCCACTGTCAGCTTAGAGGAATTTGAGAAACTGAAATAGAGGAATGAGAACCTGACTCAAGCCCTACAGAAGACCCTTTGGGAGAGGAGTGATGGTCGGCTGGACATTGAAAGGTTGGAAAAGCTTAAGGTGGAGCATCTAGCCAGGATTGAGAAGTCAGAAGACTACATCAAGAAGTCAAAGGCTGGAGAGCAGATTTTGAAGAATGCCTGCAAGGAGGCTCAGTCCCAGAAGGCCAGGACTAATTTATATCTGAAAGAGAGTCAAGCTAGGTGGGTCAGGATCACTGAAGCTCGTACTCAGGAAGATAAGAGGACTCAGGACAAGATTGAGCAGTTGGAGGCCAGTGCAAAAGAGCAACAGGAAGCCCTGCTAGCAGCCCAGAAAGAGATCTCAGAGTTGAAGATTAGGGCTTGTGTGAAGAAGTCAAAGGACCAGGGAAGACACAAGAAGCTAACTGCAGCTATTGCCACCAGGAATCTTCTCATCAGGAACCTCACAGAGCATCCGGCTGATCCGGTAAATGAAGCACTTCTAAAGGAAGTTCAGGAGGATGAGTTTGGTCTTGTTGTCTGACTTTTGCTTGTTGTTGCTTCCATTTCATGTACTTTTCTTTTTTTATGTTGTATTTTGACCCCTCAGAGGGCATGTATTGTAAAAAACAAACTATGTATCATTCACTTTTTGTAATATATTTATTAGTTTGTTTTATCTGAGTTCTTTCAAGCAACATCAAAAGCATCTTCCTCAGGGGTCTGGAAAGGTCAAAACCAAGTGCCAAGCCGGATACCTTGGAGACAAATAAGCATACTGCATTGCATACTAACCTTTTGTTTTGTTTTGTAGGTTTTTGTTTTGTTTGTTACTAACTCTGTTGTGATTCAGGAACTATTGCTCGCCGTCGGGTGTTCCCACTCAACCGTCCGCACAGATATCCTACCCGCAACAACCTTCCGGGTATACAGATGGACCAGGTACAACAGGATCTTACAGAGGTCAGGGCTCAAATGGCTAATGAGAGACTAGAAATGAGAAATCAGATGACCCAGTTTATGGAGGTGATGAATGGGTTGGCACAGAGCCAAGAAAGATTAAGGGCATTAGTAGAAAGGCAGACTCAGGAAGACCCCCATCTAGGGACTGGTGGGACGAGCAACAATGAGAGGGTTCAACCTCATATTAATCCACCTGTGTATGGGCCCCACCTTCACCCAGAGATCAACATCCCTGCTAATGTACAAGGTAATGCTACTACAGGCAGAGTACTACAAGAAGACCCCCAAGAAGATCAGTTCACTGTGATGGGAGCTGGGGATGAAGCCTATGACAGAAGGCTAGATGAAATTGCTGAGAAATTAAGATCCTTGGAGTCTCAAAACTCCTTGGGTTTTGATGTTATGGACATGGGCTTAGTGGAAGGGGTAAGAATACCTCACAAGTTTAAACCTCCGTGCTTTGAGAAGTACAACGGAACCTCCTGTCCACGAACCCACTTACAATCCTTTCTGGGGAGGCTGAAGGCATACACCATGGATGAAAAACTGTGGATGTTTTATTTCGAAGACAGTTTAATAGGAGCTTCAAGGGAATGGTACTCTCATTTGACCAGGGCAACCATCAGATGCTGGAAAGACCTGGATGAGGCCTTCATTAGACAATACCAGTACAACTTGGATATGGCTCCCAACAGGACCCTCCTGATGGGAACGTCTCAATCGTCCAGAGAAAGCTTTCGGGAATACGCCCAGAGGTGGAGACAGCTTGCTGCTGCTGTCCAACCACCCATGTCGGAAAGAGAAATGGCCGACATGTTTATGAACACCCTTCAAGGGACATACATTGACAGGCTAGCTTCCTTTTCTTCCACCAGCTTCGCTGATGTAGTTATAGCTGGAGAAAGAATTGAGAGCCTACTAAAGATGGGTAAGATTTCCGACAATGGAGCGAGCTCGTCCAGCAACCCCAGAAAGCCTTTTGTGGGCCCAAGAAGAACTAGTGAGACTAATGCTATCCATACCAGCAGGGGCAGACCCCAGTATGTTCATAGGTCAGTGGCGGTTGTCACCATTCCCGCTCCAATTCATCCACAACCAGCATGCCAACCACAGCGGCAACCCCACTACCAGCAACAAACTCAATATCCACCTCAGAGAAATTATAACAACAACACCAGCAACAACAATCAGCAAAGACCTTTTCAACAGAGACCATCTCAGGCCAATAGGGTGATTGATCCGATCCCTATGCCTTATGCCGCATTATTGACACAACTCCTGAAACTCAACCTGGTTGAGCTAAGGACATTGGCACCTCCAGATCCTGCCAGTCTGCCCAGAAATTATGACGCCAGCGCCAGATGTGCTTTTCACTCCAACGCACCTGGCCACAGTACAGAGAAGTGCAGAGCTTTGCACATGAAAGTACAGGATCTAGTGGATTCTAAAGCTCTAAACTTTGCACCCCCGCCAAATGTCAGTAAGAACCCTATGCCCAACCACGGAGGACCCAGAATTAATGCTATTGAGGAAGACAAGTCGTCTTTCTTGATAACCAGTGTGGGGCAGATTCGGACACCCCTGGTTGAGATTAAAGCTCAACTCCTTGAATGTCAGATATTCCCCGGGTGTGAGCTCGGGTGCGGTTATTGCAACATTTCGGTAAATGGGTGTGATAACCTGAGAAGCGGCATAAATGGTCTCATTCAGAGTGGCCTACTTCATATCACAACATCAACGCCTCCAAATCCAGCAATCTCCTTAACAACAATTCCCGAGTCTTCTACAACTGCAACAACAATTGTTCCAAACAACTCTTCAATCTCATCAACAAATGCTTCATCTGTTACTTCAACGGACCAAATATCAACAACCATCTCTTCTACAACTTCAACATCCATCCAGTCAACAGTGTCTCCTACAACATCAACAACAATTAATGAAAGTGTCTCAACGGTTACAATATATTATGATCCTGCAAATGATTCTGCCTACAGCTCACAAAATGCCACTCCTATCAGAGCACCAGTTACAATATACTATGATCCACATACTATCATGGTCCCTTCTGCAGCTGCTATCAGTCCAGTCACTATCACAGTGCCTGGGCCAGTTCCTTACGAAAGCAATAATGCCATCCCTTGGCATTACGGCTCCGATCTATACTGCGAAAGACAGAAAATCACCTTAGAATCATCAACTTCTTCACCACAGATAGACAATGTGGGGGGAGGCGGAGGCTTCACTCGAAGCGGACGTCTCTTTGCCCCACAAATTCCAAGACCCATTGCTGAAGCAGAAGCTGCTGCCAAGGAAAAAGGGAAGAGCACGGTGCAAGAAGAACAAGTCGCTAAAGAAGCTTTAAAGACCCCTTTTGATCAAGAGGTTGATGAATTCATGAGAATCATCAAGAAAAGTGATTACAAGATAGTGGACCAGCTTCACCAGACACCTTCCAAAATCTCCATTTTATCATTGCTAATGTGCTCCGAGGCTCATCGGAACGCACTATTAAAAGTCTTGCACGCAGCTTATGTGCCAGAGGAGATTACCGTCAATCAGTTAGAGGCAGTGGTTGGAAACGTCAACGCTAGTCACGGACTAGGATTTACCAACACTGATTTGACAACGGAAGGTCGCAATCACAACAAGGCTTTGCACATTACCTTGGAGTGTAAGGGTGCAGTTCTTTCTCATGTATTGGTGGACACAGGGTCATCCCTCAATGTCCTACCTAAGAAGGCCCTTGTGAAGCTGGAGTATGAAGGATTGGCATTACGCCCAAGTAACTTGGTAGTGAGAGCCTTTGACGGTTCTAAGAGATCAGTTCTGGGAGAGATTGAGTTGCCTATAATGATTGGCCCACAGACTTTCAAAACGACCTTCTTTGTGATGGATATACAACCTGCCTACAGCTGTCTTTTGGGTAGACCATGGATACACGCCGCTGGCGCCGTGACGTCAACCCTTCACCAGAAGTTAAAATTCGAGTGGGAGGGCCAAGTCGTTACTATTTGTGGAGAGGAAGATATCTTTGTTAGCCATCTGGCTACATACAAATACATTGAGATGGATGGGGAGATCCACGAAACTATGAGTCAAGGGTTTGAGGCCCTGAACATAAATGAAGCATCCGCTGTGCCTGGAACCTCAATGACATCTTATCAGCAAGCCCGGAAGGTTGTTGAAGAGGGGACTGCCCAAGGCTGGGGCAAGTTGCTGCCTGTAGAGAAGAAGGAGGATAGATTTGGGTTGGGTTACAAACCAACTCAACAAGATCAAGCAGAGGCTGCTAAGAAGCCCAATTTTGTCAGTGGGGGGATGCTCACCCCAGATGCCGTGAACAACTTGGAAGACGAGGATGAAAGCGACCGCAACCTGGAGAGTTGGATACGTCCAAAGATCCCGGGGAGCCAAGTCCTTAACTGGTCTTCCCAGGAAATTATAAGAGTTACTCCTGCAGAGTAATTATTATTTCCTGTATTTTTTAAGCATGCATCAAGTCTTGCATCTTGCCCAAGATGACAAGACTCATTTTGTAATCGGGCCATCTGTAATTTTGTGCAAATAGATCAATCAATGATAATCAGACATCTTTTGCAAATGAGTCTTTTTTCTTTTCCGCTCACTGTTTTTTCCATTTTTCTTTTTGTACAAACAATAAATGGCAATGTTTTCAAAATGACAACTTTATTTCACTTTTCTAAACAAGATTAAAATCAATCACTAAAATGAACAAATCTGAAACCTTTGCAGAGAGTATCTTTCAGACCGCACCGACAACAGCATGGCTATGACTTCGTATGACTTTGACAATCCAATCAATCAAGCTGATGAAGGGGTTGAAGAAGAGTATGAGCTTCCTGAAGAGCTAGCCAGGTTGTTGAGACAAGAGGAAAAGGTTATCACTCCTCATCAGGAGGAGGTCGAAACGATTAATCTTGGTACAGATGAAGATGTGAAAGAAGTTAAAATTGGGGCCTGCTTACAAGTCTCAGTGAAGAGACAACTGATTGACCTGCTTCAGGAATATGTGGATGTGTTTGCTTGGTCTTATCAGGATATGCCAGGGTTGGACACCAACATTGTTATGCACAAGCTGCCTTTAAGAGAAGATTGCCCGCCGGTTAAACAGAAACTGCGTCGTACTCGCCCAGACATGGCAATGAAAATCAAAGAAGAGGTACAAAAGCAGTGGGACGCCGGGTTCCTTGCTGTAACTAGCTATCCGCCGTGGGTTGCTAATATAGTACCTGTGCCTAAGAAAGACGGCAAAGTAAGAATGTGTGTTGACTACCGGGATCTGAACAGAGCTAGCCCGAAAGATGACTTCCCATTACCTCACATCGATGTATTGTTGGATAATACAGCTCAGTTCTCAGGATTCTCCTTCATGGACGGATTTTCAGGATACAATCAGATCAAGATGTCACCTGAAGACATGGAGAAGACAACTTTTATCACACCCTGGGGCACGTTCTGCTACAAGGTGATGCCATTCGGACTAAAGAATGCTGGTGCAACATATCAACGGGCTATGGTGACATTATTCCACGATATGATCCATTAAGAAATCGAATGTTATGTGGATGACATGATCGCCAAGTCCCTCACGGAAGAAGACCACCTGATAAATCTGCTGAAGCTATTCAAGCGTCTGAGGAAGTACCAACTGAAGTTGAATCCCAACAAATGCACATTCGGGGTGCGATCCGGTAGGCTGCTGGGATTTATTGTGAGTGAGAAAGGGATTGAAGTCGACCCTAATAAAGTCAAAGCTATCCAAGAAATGCCTGCACCAAAGTCAGAAAAAGAAGTTCGAGGGTTCTTAGGCCGATTGAACTACATTTCGCGGTTCATATCTCACCTTACAGCAACCTGTGAACCCTTGTTCAAACTGTTAAGAAAAGAACAAACGGTCAGGTGGAATGAAGACTGCCAGAGGGCTTTTGACAAGATCAAGGAATACTTACAAAAGCCTCCAATCCTTATGCCTCCAGTTGAAGGAAAACCTCTAATCATGTACTTGACAGTATTAGAAGAGTCAATGGGGTGTGTGTTGGGCCAGCATGACGAGTCTGGTCGAAAAGAGTATGCAATATACTACCTAAGCAAAAAGTTTACCGACTGTGAACAACGTTATTCACTGCTCGAGAAAACTTGTTGTGCTTTAGCGTGGGCTGCTCGCCGACTAAGACAGTATATGTTGACCCACACTACTTTGTTGATCTCAAAGATGGACCCAGTTAAGTACATTTTTGAAAAGCCAGCACTTACCGGACGGGTTGCAAGATGACAAATGATCCTCACAGAATATGACATCCAGTATACATCTCAGAAAGCCATCAAAGGCAGTGTATTGTCTGAATATCTTGCTGAGCAACCTATTGATGATTACCAGCCTATGAGATTTGACTTCCCTGATGAAGACATCATGTTCATAAAAGCAAAAGATTATGAAGAGCCTATTCACACTGAAGGGCCTGACCCGGAAGAAGAATGGACTATGATGTTTGATGGGGCCGTTAATATGAATGGTCGTGGTGTTGGTGCAGTACTCATTACGCCTAAAGGAGTTCACATGCCTTTCTCGGCAAAACTCACCTTTAACTGCACTAACAACGAAGCTGAATACGAAGCTTGCATTATGGGTCTTGAGGAAGCCATTGACCTCAGGATCAAGACATTGACTGTATTCGGAGATTCAGCTCTGGTAGTTAATCAGACCAACGACAAATGGTACACACACCAGGATCATCTGATACCTTACAGGGATTATACAAGGAGGTTATTGACTTTCTTTACAACAGTCAAGCTTGAGTATATCCCTCGGGACGAGAATCAGTTTGCAGATGCTCTGGCTACCATTTCATCAATGATCAAAGTTCAAGCTGCCAACTTCGTACCTCAAATTTCAGTGTCCAGACTTGACAGACCAGCATATGTGTTCGCAGCAGATATTGTCAAAGATGATAAGCCTTGGTTCCATGACATTAAGTGCTTCTTGGAGGATCAAACATACCCACCTGGGGCATCTTCTAATGATAAGAAGACTTTGAGAAGGCTTGCTGGTAGTTTCTTTCTGAACACTGATGGTTCCCTGTACAAGAGAAACTTTGATATGGTACTCCTCAAGTGCGTTGATAGAACAGAAGCATACTTGTTGATGCACGAGGTGCACGAAGGATCCTTTGGTACCCATGCTGGAGGACATGCAATGGCCAAGAAGTTACTAAGATCAGGTTATTACTGGATCACAATGGATGCCGACTGTTGTGCCTACGCCAGAAAATGCCATAAATGCCAGATTTATGCGGATAAGGTGCATGTGCCTCCCAATCCTTTGAATGTGATGTCTTCACCCTGGCCCTTTGCTATGTGGGGCATTGACATGATTGGCAAGATTGAGCCAACTGCTTCGAATGGCCACAGATTCATCGTGGTTGCTATTGACTATTTCACCAAGTGGGTTGAAGCAGCTTCCTATGCAAACGTTACAAGACAAGTGGTAGCCAGATTTCTGAAGAGAGATATCATTTGTCGATACGGAGTTCCCGAGCGAATCATTACTGATAATGGTTCCAACTTAAACAACAAAATGATGGCCGAGTTATGCCGGGACTTCAAGATCCAACACCACAATTCTTCTCCTTACAGGCCAAAGAAGAACGGCGCTGTTGAGGCATCTAATAAGAATATCAATAAGATTGTGCAGAAGATGGTAGTCACCTACAAAGACTGGCATGAGATGCTACCGTTTGCCTTGCATGGGTACCGCACGTCAATCAGAACATCCACTGGGGCAACGCCGTATCAGCTTGTGTATGGTATGGAGGCAGTCCTACCTGTTGAAGTTGAATTACCCTCCTTACGGGTACTGATGGATGTTAAGCTGAACGAAGCAGAATGGGTCCGATCCCGATACGAACAACTGAGTCTGATTGAAGAGAAAAGATTGGCTGCAATCTGTCATGGGCAGTTGTATCAGAAAAGAATGAAGAGAGCCTTCGATCAGAAAGTCAGGTGCCGAGAGTACCAAGTAGGAGATCTTGTGCTGAAGAGAATCCTCCCTCCTCATACAGACCACAGGGGCGAGTGGACTCCGAATTATGAAGGGCCATTTGTAGTAAAGAAGGTTTTCTCGGGTGGAGCACTCATGCTCAGCACCATGGATGGTGAAGACTTCCCATCCCCTGTGAATTCAGATGCAGTTAAAAAATACTTCGCATAAAATGACCCGCTGGACATAAAAACAGAATGTAAATCCAGGCAAAAATAGGGCATCCCGGCGAACCAACAAACTGTTGTAGGCCGGCTGAATGTCCATCACGTAGAAAGTAGTTTGAAAGACGTGTGGGCCAATTATCACAGGCAGCTCCACTTCTCCAAGAACAGACCTCTTGGAACCATCAAAATCTCTAATCACCAGATTGCTTGGTCGGAGAGCTATACCATCATATTCAAGTTTAATAAGGGCTTTCTTTGGCAAGACATTGAGTGAGGACCCAGTGTCGACTAGAACATGTGAAAACACAACCTCTTTACACTCTAGAGTGATGTGCAAAGCTTTATTATGATGATGAACTTCCGCAGTCAAATCAGCATTGGTGAAACCTAGTCCATGACTAGTATTAACATTAGAAACCACCGTCTCTAGCTGATTCACCGTGATCTTCTCTGGCACGTAGGCTGCGTGCAGGACTTTAAGTAATGCATCCTGTAACACGGTGGGAGAACTGACTTTTAGTTATGTTGCGGATAGCAAGAGTCGCCACCGACTTTTATTTTATCCAAAAGGAAAGGGTATAAAAGAACAGGAAAGACCTTAAGAGAATATTTTGGGTCCGGGGGGTAAGTTATGTAAAGGGAAGGTGTTAGCACCCTTTACATCCATGGTTATCCATGGGCTCTTAATTACTTAGCTCACTTTAAATTGTTTTTGAAAGTGTAGTGTGTGAATAGAAAAATTTTCAGAATAGTTAATAATAATCCATGTACGGATGTGTAAAAACTTGTTTTTGAAAATTTGTTTGAAATTGTGAAGAGTTTGGAAAGTTTTTGAAGTGAGCAAGTACATAAGAGGAACCTACCCTAAAATTTGAAGTCTTTCTTATTCTTTCATTGATAAGACTATCCCTACTATTAAGGAGTAGGTAGTCATTACCTTGGATATAAGGGACATGAGAGGGACATCTGTTTGTATGGAGGCAACTGTGGGGTGTAATAAGCATATAGGAGGGACTATCATCATTATTCGAAGGGACTTGATTCGTATAGGCAACCATGAGGGACTTGATGATTTTTATCTTTTAAGGGACTTGCTTTATACACCCCACTTGACCTTATGATTTAGGCAACTTGAGGGATAACCTTAGAAAGTGAGACGGCGATTAAAATCGACTTACGTGTGTGAGTGTTAATTTAATTATCTTTGATTAAAGTGATCTAATTCATTTTAAATAAAATACATATTTTTCACTCCCTAATTACTAACCATAGCAAAAGTAATTATTAAAATATTACAAAATTTACATCCAAGAAGCGATTACAAAATTATAATAAGCAAAATAAATAGAAAAATAAATAATAAATAAATAAGCAATAAATAATAAGTAAATAATAGGGGTTAGTGATAATAATAATTAAAAAATAAAGGTTAGTAGAAATAAATAATTAAATTTAGTGAAATAATAATAATTAGAAAAAAAAAACATGGTTAGAGAAATAATAGAAAAAAATATATAAGATATAAATAATATGGTTAATAATAATAGAAATCAAAATAAATGGAATTAATAAAAATATTATTAGGACATTAAAATAATAAATAAAAGTTTTAATATGAACAACTAAATAATTATAGCATTTTAATTTATGTATAAATTATTAATTTATTTTTAGACATATTATAATTACAAAATTATTTACATATATATATATTAAAAGAATGAAAATTTATTGACAATTTATAATTACCTAAAGAAAAAGTTTGATTATATTTATATTTATTATAATTAATTATACTAAAATAAATATGCACAAAAATTTAGAAAATAAAAATTAAGTTTTTAATAATTCTATAGAAAATAAATTAGGGTTTTGTTAGAAAAATAGGGTTTGTTTATATACAAAATAATTTGAACTAATATATACATATTATAATTTAATCATAAGAGATAAAAACATTATTTATGAAAATTTATATATATTTTAGAAAATAATAAAAAAAAAACATGCTTTATTATCATTTATTTATTATTTAGAAACACATATTCATATAATTATTTTTAATTTGATATTATAATACCTAAAAAACAAATAAAAGGGAAAAAGTGTGAAAACTTACCTGACTGGGGTTTGAACCCAGGTCAGCTTGATTTCCAGCAAGAAGAACAACCACCAGGCCATTGGGTGCGCAGGCAATAAATGAGGAGGAGGAATTTGTTTTATGCTTTGTCTTGAAAATCCAGGAAAATAAAGAAACAAAAGGCCTGAGGTGGGATTCGTACCCAGGACCTTATGAATGCAAGCATGCGCGCGCTACCGCCTGGCTGGGAGAGCCCATCTGCTAGTGGATTGACAACAATACATAATATATTATGTATGTTTAACCTGGGAAAAAGTGAGAAAAAAAAATGTACATGGCCTGGATTCGAACCCAAACCAATCACCTAAACGCGCAGTAGCCTTACCATCAGGACAAGCATTGGCTTGTGATAGTAAACTGAAACAAAATTATATTATTTTTAAACAAAAATTCAAATACAGATTTCGCGCCACCTAGCCTTCGTCTTCAACCTCCTGTCCTTCAAAATTTGCTGCGAAATCTTCTATGAATTTTCCTGCGAAAACAAACTTCCAGCAAAACCTACGAAAACCAAAGGCCAACAAAACCATACAATTTTACAAAATCAAACACAGCAACATGATCCAGGCATTCATACGATTAGTTCTATGTTTTTAGAATTGATTTATGTTTCTTAAATTAGAAATCCCTAAACCTAGGTCCAAACCCTAACTATGGCATCTTGTGAATTAGCCACGGTTCCTTGAGTTTTCCTGCCCAGAAACATTCTACAACACACAACAAACAATATTAGCCAAGCAAATTTCATTTAAATGCAGTGAATTGATGTAATCGAAAAAGAAAAAATCAAGAACAAGTATGGCTCGGGTTTAGCAATATGGAGCATATGGGATGTGTATGATTGATGCTTTAGCTTCAGTGATGTCTAAAGAACACGTCTATGTTCTTAGTTTACCTTGAAACCTCTTGGATTGCAGAATCCGAATCTCACTTTTTTGATGAATTTTGAGTTTTTTGAATCTTACCCTAGGCTGCTGGAATTCGTGTTTGAATGATAGTATTAGGTTTAGTACTTATAGGAGAATCAATCTAGGTCAAAAACTTGATTGATCATGTGGAAGTTTTGATATTTTAAGATTGAGAAAGATCATGCCATGAAAGTTCAATATTTTTGTACCAATGCTTTCTATTTCAAGCCATTCCACATAACTCTTGTATCAACTTGTTCCATATTGATTTTATGACTTTCTAGAATCAATCACAAAAATAAATCTTCATATTTAATATTTTATTTAAATTTAAAATGATTTTAAGAATAAAAAATCATAATAAATTAATTAAATAAAATAAAAATTATGAAAATATTATGGAAATTTCGTGCATGATATTATTGTATGGGTTGGGTCATAATTTGGCCAGCCCATTTGGAGAAAATTGCTTTTAGGCCCCCATTTTCAATATAAATCATCACAAAATTGCCCAACTTTGCAAGAGCATATCTCCCTCAATTTTAAAGGTATGAGGGTGTTCTTGGTCATTTTGGAAAGCTTGAAGAGTCCTCTAAACAACCCCATTGGTTTCAGGTCCATATCATTTACCAATCTCAAGTTATGCCCTTTTGAAGTTGTTGACTTTTTGTTGACTTTTGAAATGACCTATAATGTCCTAGCTCATATCTTCCAAATGAAGCATTTTTGGGCTTAACTTGCAACATCAAAGTTGTAGAGAATTCAATTTCCTTCAAAATGAGCTTTGGATGGAGACTTGGTGATGAAGTATGTGAAAGTTATGGCTGGTCAAAGTTCAGTTGACTTTTACTAAGGAAACCCTAATTTAGAAACTCCTGATTATTGATGATCTGGAATCTCCTTGATGAATCATGATCAACCCTTGATCAAATGATGAATTTTACTTCATATACTTGATGTTGGCAAAAAATCATGAAGTTTGACTTTGGTTTGACCACAGTTGACCTCAGTTTGACTTTTTAACTGTATTGACTGATTTTGACTTATCTGATCATCTGACTGAGCAAACTTTTGAGAAAAGTCTTGAAACTTGTCATGGGGGTTATTATACACATATAAGATGTTATGAAACTCACTTGAGGTATTGGAAGTCCATTTAGCCTGATTAAAGTCAAAACCCTAGTTTTGGATGCACTGCTTAAGAGGTGCATTGTCTGAGGGAATTGTCAACTTCTTTGACCAATTGTGAACTTTGTGAACCTTGTGAACCATCATAAAATGTCTTGTGAACCTCATGGGAGGTATTGTGAAGCTTGTGAACCTTGTGAACCTCATGAAGTGGCTTTGTAGACCTCATAAACCTCAGGAAAGGTATTGAAAGCATTGTGGAACTTGTGAACCTTGTGAACCTTCAATAAGTAACTTGTTGACTTCATGAACTTCATGAAAGGTTATGGACATGTTGAGAAACTTGTGAACCTTGTGAACCTTCATAAAGTAACTTGTAGACTTCATGAACCTCATGAAAGGTGTTGAAAGCATTATGGAACTTGTGAACCTTGTGAACCTTCATAAAGTAACTTGTAGACTTCATGAACCTCATGAAAGGTCTTGTAAATGTAAAGAAACTTGTGAACCTTGTGAACCTTCTTAGAACACAAAGTCTTGTATTGTGAGGGCAAATTTTGGGGTGCAACACATCCCGATGAGCTTCAGAACACAATAGCAATGATAGGATGGAGATCTTGGAAGGAGTCTGGTGGAGCTGATCTACAACCTTATAATCGCTTCTCTTGATTATTTTCATAAATTCATCCACATCCTGATCAAAGGACGTCTTATGAGCTTCTTTTTCCACTGGTTCTTCAGGCACCACATTTTTTCCTTTAGCCTCGGCATTAGCCTCTGCCTCATCATTAACTCTCGCGAGTTGAGACGCGAAGAGACGTCCGCTTCGAGTGAAGCCTCCGCCTCCCCCGACATTATCGACATGTGGTGTATTAGTTGAAGAATCAAGAACGAATCTCTCCCCGTTGCAGTAGAGGTCTGAACCATAGTGCCATGGCACAACATTATCTTTTTCATATGGAATGGGTCTAGGTACCATGATGGTGACTGGACTGACTGCAGCGAAAGTAGGAACTGTTATTGTCTGTGGATCGTAATATATGGTAACTGGATTTCTGACTGATGGTGGTGGTGGAAGACTGAAGTTGGGTTGCGGTTGAGATTGTTGCTGAAAATTATTGGAATTGGGGACCATTACCGGGTCATAATATATGGTGATTGTGGAGATGTCATTATTCATGGTTGTTGTCATTGTAGAAGCGGATGCGGTTGAACTAAGTTTTATTGAAGTGATAGAAGAGATGATTGTTGACTTTGTAGCATAGTCTGTCGGAACAATTGTTTTTGAAGTTGTAAGAGGGGTGCTTGTTGGCACTGAAGGAGGAATTGTAGATGTTGTAGAAACCGTTGATGTCATCTGTAAGATCCTTCTTTGATAAGGCCATTGATGCCACTTTTTAAATTTTCACAACCATTGGTGGAAACCTTGCAAGATTCACAGCAGGCCTCACAACCTGGGAACACCTGGCACTTTAAAAGCTGAGCTTTAACCTCGGCCAGAGGTGTTTGAATGCTTGCAGTATCTTCAATTAGGTTCACGGGTTGATCCTCCTCAAATGCATTTATCCTGGGCCCACCGTGGCTAGGCATAGGATTCTTTGTGACGTTAGGAGGAGGTGCAAAATTTAAAGCTTTTGAATCAACTAGATCCTGGACCTTCATGTGCAAAGCTTTGCACTTTTTTGTGGTATGAACAAGTGCATTAGAATGGAAGGCACATCTGGCATTGACGTCGTAATTCCTTGGAAGGTTCTGAGGATCTGGTGGAGCCAGAGTCCTCAATTCAACAAGATTGAGTTTCAAAAGTTGTGGTAACAAAGTGGCATAGGGCATCAGGATAGGATCGATTACCCTGTTGACTTGAGATAGCCTTTGCTGGAAAGGACGTTGCTATTGGTTATTGTTGATGTTATTGTAAGACCTTTGTTGAGGAAAATGTTGTGGCTGAGGGAAATGTTATGGTTATGGAGTGTATTGTTGTTGAGGTGATGGAGCGGGAATTGTGACAGCGGCAATTGATCTTGGCATATACTGGGGCCTTCCTCTGCCCATGTGTATTGGTTGGTTTCACCCGACCTACGAGGCCCTGCAAAAGGTTTCCTCGTGCTGCTTGAGCTGGCACCATTATCAGAAATCTTACCCATTTTTAACAAACTTTCAATTCTCTTTCATGCTATGACCACGTCAGCAAAGCTAGTGGAAGAAAAAGCAGCCAGCCTATCAATGTATGTCCCATGTAGGGTATTCATAAACATGTCGGCCATTTCTCTTTCCGATATTGGAGGTTGAACAGTAGCAGCTAACAGTCTCCATCTCTGAGCATACTCTCTGAAGCTTTTTCTGGAGGATTGTGACATACCCATTAGAAGAGTTCTGTTAGGAGCCATGTCTAAATATTATTGATATTGGCGTATGAAATCCTCGACCAAATCCTTCCAATTTCTGACTATTGCCCTTGTCAGATGAGAGTACCACTCACGGGATGCCCCGGTCAAGCTATCCTCAAAATAGAACATCCACAGCTTTTCATCCATAGTGTAAGCCTTCAATCTTCTCAAAAAGGATTGAAGATGGGTGCGAGGGCAAGATGTTCCATTATATCTTTCAAAACAGGGAGGTTTGAATTTGTGAGGAATTATTACTCCCTCCACTAGGCCCATGTCCATAACAACAAACCCTAAGGAGTTTTGGGACTCCAGAGATCTCAACTTTTCTACTATCTCTTCCAGGAGAAGATCATAGATTTCATCTCCAGCACCAACTACAATGAATTGTTCCTCTTGAGGGTCCTCTTGCAAGGCCATCCCTCCAGTGTTACCTTGGGTATTCCTGATAGCATTAACTTCAGGGTTGAGATCAGGCCCAATCTCCGAGGGGTCAGTACGTGGTTGTACATGATCATTGTTGTTGGTACCCCTATACCTGGGTGATTTTCTTCAGGAGTTTGCCTCTCGACCAACTCTCTCAATCTTTCTTGGCTTTGGGCTAACCCAGTCATTACTGCCATGAACTTGTTCATCTGAGCCCTTATTTCAGTTCTTTCATTAGCCATCTGAGTTCTCACGTCAGTCAGATCTTCTTGAACTTGGTCCATCTGTAAGCTCGGAAGGTTGTTTCTTGTAGGATACCGGTTAACTCTGTTGATGGGGAAAACTCTCCTACAAGCAATGTTTCCTGAAGCCACAACAAAGTGAGAAAACAAACAACAACAAAAATACCTACAAAACATAGAAATGAGGTTAGTATGCAATGCAGTATGTCTATTTGTCTTCTAAGGGTATCCAGTTTGGTTCTTTGGTTTTGACCTTCCAGACCTCGAGGAATGATGATGTTGAAGAGAAATGAAGCCCAAAGGATAACACACAAACCATATATTACAAAACGTGAAGATACATAGTTCATGATTACAACAAGTTCCCATGATGGGTCAAAATATAACAAAATCAACAAAAGTACAAACAAAATGAAGTGCAAATACAAAGAAATCAGACATCCAGCCCAAAGTCATCCTCTTTGACTTCCTTCAGGAGAGCATCAGTCACTTTTCCAACTGGATGCTCTGTGATGGTCCTGATAAGAAGGTTCCTGGTGGCAATAGCATTTGTCAACTTATTATACTTGTCTTGGTCTTTGGATCTCTTCAACCCTGCCCGGAGTTTCAACTTGGAGATTTCCTTCTGTGCTACTAACAAGGCTTCCTGACTCTTCTTCTCATTAGCTTCCAACTGCTCTATCCTAGTCTGGGTCTTCTGATCTTCCTGTGAACGAGCCTCAGTGATTCTGATCCATCTAGCCTGACTCTCTTCCAAGTAGTGCTCAGCTCTGGCCTTCTGAATCTTAGATTCTTTGCAAGCATTCTTCAATACCAACTCCCCTGCTCGGACCCTTCTGATGTAATCATTTGTCTTCTCAATCTTGGTCATATGCTGAATCCGGAGCTTCTCTAAACTCTCATTGTCCAGACGACTATCATTCCTATTCCAGAGGGTCTTCTTTAGAGCTTCAGAAAGCTGAGTATTCCTCTCTTTCAACTTCTCAAACTCCTCTAAATTGACTGTAGCTACAGGCTCTACTACTGATGGTCCAGACACATCTTCCAAGGTGAATGGCATGCAGGTGATCTGTCCTTTGATGCGAGAGCAATCAATGTACTGAGATGAAGCTATGTTGTTACACTTGCCAAGAATAGCAGTCCCTTTTGTCTGTATGTTATTCCAAGCCCAGGCTGCTTGTCGGACAATAGCATGATTATTCTGAATGTCACAGTAAAGGGTTTCTGATAAGTCCTGCTC
The DNA here is from genome assembly GCA_963966055.1 of Lathyrus aphaca. Classification (NCBI taxonomy): domain Eukaryota; kingdom Viridiplantae; phylum Streptophyta; class Magnoliopsida; order Fabales; family Fabaceae; genus Lathyrus; species Lathyrus aphaca. The sequence goes on along the minus strand of OZ014523.1, from coordinate 201,250,299 downwards.
TCTTGGTGGATGTACTAAGGCATACCCTAGCTGCCTTTTGAATAGAAAAGGATTGTAGCTGATGCAACCCTTTGTAAACACCCCAAATTTGCCCTCACCCATTCACACCATGGCTTGTGATCATTTCATATGCATAAACTCAATCATACCATCTCATATTACATTTTTGATTCACTACATTGGTTCAAAGTCATCTGCATCTAGGGTTTGTGATCTGGGTAATCCAAGAGCTATTTGAGCCACTCCAAAGGTCATCAATCACTTCAAAGGGGTCCATGTATGTTCAAACATCATATTATATCCTCTCAAAGTCAAGAATGTCAAAGAATCATAAGAACTGAAAATGGCATGGAAGCAGAGCCAGGTTTGACTGCACAGATGACGTAGAATTAGGGTTTTGGTTTCAAAGGCCATAACTCCAATTTTTTTGGTCATTCTTGTTTCTATTGGTCTCTATATGGTATAGTGATCATGCATATCAATTTTAATGAAGAAATTCAATGGGGAAGTCATCTGATCAAGGGTTGACTTTCTAAGTAAGTCAGTGCAAAATCAGGGCATCTGAGGCCCCCAATGACCCAACCAAAGGGTGTTCATCATCATTTTGATTGTATATGATCTTTATTTGATCATGGAAGATGTTGGAAGTTCACAAAATTGAAGAATTTCAAGTCATTTGCAAAGTTGACTTTTTGGGAAAGTTGACTTTTAATGAAAATTGCCATTTTGGGAAACTTTTTCAACCCTTGCTTTTTGATTCAAAAGTGCTTCAAATGGAAAAACTTTGGTCATGAAAGTTGTAGAATGGATCATTCCATTTTCAAAAAGTACCAGAACATGACCTAATTCATTTTGGATCAAAAGTTATGGTTTGTCAAAGTTGGCTAAAATCACAAAATTTGAAGTTTCCCACCAAAGAGACATTTTGCAAAATGGTTTGATCAAGTGTTCTAAAGGCCTCAAATGTGTACCATTTCTTCACAACATGATCATGTGACATATAAAATTCAGAATGGGCCAATGGATCACTCATTTTCATGACTTATGGAGCAAGAATTTTCAAAAGAAACTAAAGTGAAGTAAGTTGCAAAAACTCACTCAAGTTTGAATCCACTTGCTTGCTGACTTCATAACCAATCCTAGGGCTCTCCACACTTCTTGCTGCGCAGGACATCCCATTTGTCCTTGGCTAGCTAGTAGCCCATGCCTCTCTTACACCAATTTGTCATTTTGGCAACTTGAGCCATACCAATCACAACAGCACACATCAACTCATCTGACCAATCCCATTTGTTTATACAAACCAAAAGCAAGACATTTCACATAATACACAAGCCTGAAAGCACCAAGAACACAACTCTCTCATTTACCACCCCATTTTCAAAACTCTTCGAAACACTCTTCATAAGCTGCAAACACACAAACAAACTTCACAAACAAACTCAGCACACTTCACTGATCAAAAACCACCCATCACCATAGCCTGAAAGTCATTGAAACAAAAATACGATCACCACCTTCCCTTGAACAGAACTTCTGCCATCTCAAAAACCAGCCATCCTCAAAGCTTTCTAAGCTTCATTCCATCATCAGAGGGTTAAAAGGAGTGGACTTGCAGCAAAGGAAAGGCCAGAAAGCTCAGGACCAGGAGTTTCCATCTCAGGTAGCCATCTCAAACTTTTTTCCAGAAACTCCATTTTAAGTTCTTAAATGCTTCTATGTACTCCCCTGATCATGGGGATATGATTATTTTTGAAAATGGTTGAGAAACCAGGATGTATGAATGCGCTGAAACTTTTCTGCCCTATAAATGTCTTGCTTCGATTTGCCTGATTAATGCATGAAAAATGGTTTTTGTTTTGGGGTTTTGATTTAGTTTGGAATGGGGTTTGATTCTGGGCAATTAGATTTCATTTTCATGAAGTTTTGAGGGATTTAGCAACTTTCAGGTGAGGGTCTTGCCGGAGAAGACGACCAGAAGTCTTCTCCGGCCACCTAAAAGTGATTAGGGTTTAATCTGTGTAATTAATGTAGTTTGAATGTGGTGCATTGATCTGTCTGACTTAGTCAACTCCCGCGCGTGTTCAAGGGTCCATATCCTTTGCTTAGCCCTAATCTCATTTTATTTAAATTAATTAATTCAGATTAGTTTAATTAGGTTAGTTTGAATATCAGCCTTTGGATATGGCGCCAGTCAATGCGCGCGTTTCCAAGTTCAAACCTCAGCCATTAATCATGCTTACTTCCATTTAAATTCAGTTTTATTTTCATTTAAATTCATTTGTTTTTTTATAATTTATTTAAAATAGTAAAAATCATTGGAAAATTCTGAAAATTTTTATTCAACCTTTTATTAATTTTCAGAAACCAAAAACATTTTTATTTTTATTTTTTGCATTAAAAAATATTTTTAAATCATTTAAAAGATTATTTTTAATTAATTAATGAGAACTAATTAATTAAAAATACTTTTAGGTATTTAAAAATCACCAAAAAATTCATGAAACATTTAAAATCATTTAGAAACATTGTCCAACCCTCAAACCAAATTTCTTTTTTGATCTTGATGTCTTTTGACAATTTTCCATGGAATTAATTTTGTTTCAAAGCATTATTTTGATCCAATGTTCAAAAATTCATTTCTGCCTAGTCTTTAAGGGTTGGACTTTGATTCTTTTTGCGTTGCTTCTTGTTTAGCATGTAGTTTATAGGATTAAATTGGCATGATTTGATCTTGCATTTTCAATTTGTTTTGCATTTTTCTTGACAAGGTACCTTAAAACCCTAGCAACCTTAGGAAATTCATAACTTTCACTAGGTTAAGAATTGGGTCCCCTCCTTTGGGCAGTGAGTTTGTTTAGGTTTAGGGTTCCCTTGAGTGCATTTTCAATTTTTTATCTTGATGTTTGCTTCTGGTTTTGGTTTTTGTTTTGTGCATTGATCATAAACCCTAATTTGGGCTTCCTTTTGCATTCATCTTGCATTTGCTTACATACCATGACTTGCCATGACATTCTATGCATCCATTTGATTCATAACACATCTTAGGACATATTAGAATCATGTTTGATCATTGCATCTTTCATTTGCCATGTTGTATGTCATTTGTATTACATAACTTTTCAGGTATGTTTATGGTTCTAAGCATGCTTCATTTGCATCCATATGTTTGTATGATCATCCCCATGCCTTGTTTCATGTTTGTGTCATCTCATAGCATCATTAGCATCATACTTATGCTTCTGGTTTTGGTTTGCATCATGCCATTCCATCTCATTTTGCATTGCATTGCATTCCTTTCACTAACTTTTCAGGTGGTAAGTTACTTTGAGAAGTGAATTTGCCTTCACTTCTCACAATTTCTTTTCATCTCTCTTATGCATCATTGCTGCATTTTGCCTTGTGTTTGAGATTGAGCTTGCTTATTCTTGTTCTTCTTACTTTCTTTCTTCAAGTGACTTGTCTTCTTAAATGAAGCAAGTTACTTTGCTTCTCTTTGTTCCTTTCATCTGCTTCCTGGTGGTTCCTCTGAGGATTTCTCTTGTTAACCTCACAAACCTTAGGAACAACCAAGCATGACAATAATTAGGGTTTTGATTAGTCCCCCACCTAGTTTTACCTTTGTGTCTCATTGAGTCTTCTCTCCTCATCTCATAATCAGGGACTAAACCCTAAAGGCTTTAAGGCTTTGTGATTAAGCTTATGCCTGCATCCTTCTATTAGCATGGAGTGTATAACTTTAATCCTAAGTGTTAAACCCTTAATGTGTTTAAATCTTTTAATCAATTCACATAATAATCACCAAGACATCAAGCTTGTAACTTGGGCCTTGCATTAGGGTTCTAATTCTTCCTTAATTGGTTAAGAAGGACTAACCCTAGTGTTAATGGACAAGTCCCCCTCAAGTTGTCTTACAACCCCTAAAAATCACTTCATCATCTTATCATTAACTAAAATCCACTTAATAAAGGTTTTGTTTTGTCACGAGTTTAAACCCTAATCATGGATTAAGTTGAGGAGCTTTCCTCAGCTTAAACATTCTCATCTATTATCCTTCTATTAGGATGGTGTAATGGGTCTGTTTAATCCCTGATTATGGCTTAACCTCATCACTCAACACTAAACAAAAACACCAAAAACATCTAATTAATCACAAGTAGGTTAATGATCTTAATCCTACATCAGGGTGATTAAGTGTGAGAAGCTGACTTCACACTTAAGTTACTCTCATTACCCCTAATCAGAGGGAAGATGTGATGAGTTTACTAAATCCATTGGTTTAGGCTTAAGCTCATTAACTTATGACAAACTCACAAAAAGCAATAAAAGATTAAAAACACCAAAAACAAACAATAATCGTCTCATCCGGGATTCTTTTCTCATCTCATTCACTCATAAACGAGAACTTGCTTCTTCCGTCTAATGCAAGACAGTTAGCACCTGAGCCAGACAGGTCATACACTTGAGCATAGGCAAGTAAACAGTTCACAAGTCAATTTATCTTTCAGTCTCTTTGGGTCGAACTACGGTGTTCTGACTTCCTCATTGCACGAGAGGATATGTAGGCATAACTTAACAGTTATCGAACAAAAGTCTCTGTATATTCCCCTCTTTCCAGCTTTATTCTTTTAGCCTCATGATCTTGAGCATCTTATTCCATTTCTTACACTGACACTGTACATTTATACACTTCACATTCTTTTACACTAACACTTGCTTTCTTCCCAGCCTCTTTTATACTCAAATTGCACTGACACTACCCCTTTAAAACACAAATATTTTAAGCGTGGATCCCGTCGAGTACGACGGACAATCTGGGTGCTAATACCTTCCCAGGTTGTAACCAACCCCCTTTCTCAGTCTCTCTGGTTCGCAACCGTCTTATCCATATCTTTCTAGGTCTATGCAGCATTACCTTTCCTCCGGGATAAAAATGCCTAGCTGGCGACTCTTTTCTTCTCTTGTAATTTCACTCCTGTGTGTTCTCACACCCTCTTTTCGCCGACCGTTCGCGTCTGTACCTCATTTGAGCTCAGTCTCATCTTTTGGGAGCGACAGCTTGGCGACCCTGCTGGGGAAACTTATATTGCAACCAGGGCTTCTGGTTCTTTTTCTGGGTTCCTCCTAGCGCTTGTTTGATTTGTGTTTACTGGGGTGTTATGTACTATTTGTGCTTGTATATTTATTTTGTTTTTGCTTTATGTACAGTTGTTTACTGCTTTCTTTACAGCTTTACATATATCATATTGTCATACTGTTCTGGATGGATCTGGTTTTGTCTTGGTGGGTGGGGTTCTATTGAGAGTTTAAGGTCCTATACCTGGGACCTGAGTGACACCTAGGCTAGAGTGGTTCATGTTCTTTCCCATTCCATTTCGGTCTGGTGCGGGAATATGAAACACGGTTCAGATATGGGTTTCTTCTTGAGAACTCTGTGCTACAGATTTCCTGTAGTGCTAGGGCTATCTGGGAAGCCTGCTAAGTCTGGATGACCTTTATTATGACCTTCAAAAACTGAGGTGAATTAGAGGAGGGTCTTTTATGGTTATTGTAAACACTGTACCTCCGGGTTGGAAGTGTTTACACTTCTCATAACTGATCCAAGTCTGAAGATCCTTGTTTTAGAACACCACCTGTGAGGGGGTTGGACTGTTTACAGGTTTGCAGGTACCTTTGATCTCAACATACCCTGTTACTTTGTTTTGATTAAGAGTACTCCATGTTGGGACAGTTCTTGTGATTTTAACCCTGGACATGTGACTCTTTATTTGAGTCCCCCACCTTGGTTACTGGACTTATGGACCTCCATCTGGACTTCTTAGACATACATGGACTTATATCAAAGCAACAATCAGATCCAGCTTGATCACAAACCCTTGCATATCATTTGCATACATCATCATTGCATCATTTAACATTTGTTTATTTGTTTTTCAGGGTATCCATATTGCATTTTGGCTTGGTTTTGACCCCTTCATCAGCATAGACCCCTGTTCACCAGCTATCTGCTTCAGTTACATTCATCAGCTACCTGCTTCAGTCACCTGCATCACCAGCATCAGCCTGTCAGTGGCCCATCTTCAGTATTATTCTCCATCATCAGCATCTGTCTCAGCTCTTCTTCAGCAACATGGCGCCCAAGAAAAGTAACATCTCATATCATTTCTTTGAGCCTGAGCTGGATGGCATCAGGAAGATCCAGGCCCTCATTACTCCAGACCATATACCACTATTCAGAGAACACTTTGGAGGCATCCTTGATGTGGTTATGGATTTGGACCCTTCCCAGAGGAGCTTGATTCACACTTGTCTACAGTTCTATGATCCTCCTCTGAGGTGTTTCACCTTCCAGAATTTTCAGCTGGGACCCTTGTTGGAAGATTATTCATCCCTGATTGGTGTACCTGTCAGGGGGGTGTTCCCTTCAACCCTGAAATGGCTTTTCCCAGCAATGAGGAGGTGGCAAAGGCACTGTATTTGGAACCTGTTCTGATTGAGCAAAACATGACTACAAAGGCAAGAATTCCTGGCCTACACTTGGATTTCTTGACTTCTCAGGCTATCCTGAAAGCCCCCTTGGGAGAATGGAAAGCAGTCTGTGCTTTGTTAGCCCTCAGCATATATGGGGTTATACTTTTTGCAGATCAGCCTAAGTTTATTAGCAAGAATGCCGTTCACCTTTTCATTCTGAGGAACCCAGTGCCCACCTTACTGGGAGATTTCTACTACTCTGTTCACCAAAGGAATGAAAAGCAGAGAGGAAGATTGGTGAGATGCTGTGCTCCCCTGTTCCATACCTGGCTGCTCAAACACTTGCCCAAGACTGATGCATTTTTGAATCCTCACCAACAGAAGAATTGGGATAGAAGACTCATTGCTTTGACCTCAGATGACATCAGGTGGTGCACTCAGAGCACCAAGGGCAGGGACATCATTACTATTTGTGGGCAGTTCCCCAATGTACCTCTGATAGGAGTGAAGGGTTGCATCAACTACAACCCTCTGCTATTCAAAAGACAATTGGGATATGCATTGGTCCACCCTCCTAGAGCACAAGACTTGGCTGGAACCCTTTATTGTGAGATTAAACCTAATCTAGTTGTTGCCAGGCAAGCATCCTGGGCTTGGGACAATGTCCAGACCAAAGGGATGGCCATTCTTGGGAGATGCAACAATGTGGCCTCAGCTCAGTACTATGAGTGGTCTCATGCCAGGGCTCAAATTTCTGGGATGCCCTTCACCATTGAGGATGCACCTGGACCCTCCACATCACCACCTCCAGCCACTGTCAGCTTAGAGGAATTTGAGAAACTGAAAGAGAGGAATGAGAACCTGACTCAAGCCCTACAGAAGACCCTCTGGGAGAGGAGTGATGGTCGGCTGGACATTGAAAGGTTGGAAAAGCTTAAGGTGGAGCATCTAGCCAGGATTGAGAAGTCAGAAGACTACATCAAGAAGTCAAGGGCTGGAGAGCAGATTTTGAAGAATGCCTGCAAGGAGGCTCAGTCCCAGAAGGCCAGGACTGATTTATATCTGAAAGAGAGTCAAGCTAGGTGGGTCAGGATCATTGAAGCTCGTACTCAGGAAGATAAGAGGACTCGGGACAAGATTGAACAGTTGGAGGCCAGTGCAAAAGAGCAACAGGAAGCCCTGCTAGCAGCCCAGAAAGAGATCTCAGAGTTGAAGATTAGGGCTTGTGTGAAGAAGTCAAAGGACCAGGGCAGACACAAGAAGCTAACTGCAGCTATTGCCACCAGGAATCTTCTCATCAAGAACCTCACAGAGCATCCGACTGATCCGGTAACTGAAGCACTTCTAAAGGAAGTTCAGGAGGATGATTTTGGTCTTGTTGTCTGACTTTTGCTTGTTGTTGCTTCCATTTCATGTACTTTTCTTTTTTTATGTTGTATTTTGACTCCTCAGAGGGCATGTATTGTAAAAAACAAACTATGTATCATTCACTTTTTGTAATATATTTATTAGTTTGTTTTATCTGAGTTCTTCCAAGCAACATCAAAAGCATCTTCCTCAGGGGTCTGGAAAGGTCAAAACCAAGTGCCAAGCCGGATACCTTGGAGACAAATAAGCATACTGCATTGCATACTAACCTTTTGTTTTGTTTTGTAGGTTTTTGTTTTGTTTGTTACTAACTCTGTTGTGATTCAGGAACTATTGCTCGCCGTCGGGTGTTCCCACTCAACCGTCCGCACAGATATCCTACCCGCAACAACCTTCCGGGTATACAGATGGACCAGGTACAACAGGATCTTACAGAGGTCAGGGCTCAAATGGCCAATGAGAGACTAGAAATGAGAAATCAGATGACCCAGTTTATGGAGGTGATGAATGGGTTCAACCTCATATTAATCCCCATCTAGGGACTGGTGGGACGAGCAACAATGAGAGGGTTCAACCTCATATTAATCCACCTGTGTATGGGCCCCACCTTCAACCAGAGATCAACATCCCTGCTAATGTACAAGGGAATGCTACTACAGGCAGAGTACTACAAGAAGACCCCCAAGAAGATCAGTTCACTGTGATGGGAGCTGGGGATGAAGCCTATGACAGAAGGCTAGATGAAATTGCTGAGAAATTAAGATCCTTGGAGTCTCAAAACTCCTTGGGTTTTGATGTTATGGACATGGGCTTAGTGGAAGGGGTAAGAATACCTCACAAGTTTAAACCTCCGTGCTTTGAGAAGTACAACGGAACCTCCTGTCCACGAACCCACTTACAATCCTTTCTGGGGAGGCTGAAGGCATACACCATGGATGAAAAACTGTGGATGTTTTATTTCGAAGACAGTTTAATAGGAGCTTCAAGGGAATGGTACTCTCATTTGACCAGGGCAACCATCAGATGCTGGAAAGACCTGGCTGAGGCCTTCATTAGACAATACCAGTACAACTTGGATATGGCTCCCAACAGGACCCTCCTGATGGGAATGTCTCAATCGTCCAGAGAAAGCTTTCGGGAATACGTCCAGAGGTGGAGACAGCTTGCTGCTGCTGTCCAACCACCCATGTCGGAAAGGGAAATGGCCGACATGTTTATGCGGAAAGGGAAATGGCCGACATGTTTATGAACACCCTTCAAGGGACATACATTGACAGGCTAGCTGCCTTTTCTTCCACCAGCTTCGCTGATGTAGTTATAGCTGGAGAAAGAATTGAGAGCCTACTAAAGATGGGTAAGATTTCCGACAATGGAGCGAGCTCGTCCAGCAACCCCAGAAAGCCTTTTGTGGGCCCAAGAAGAACTGGTGAGACTAATGTTATCCATACCAGCAGGGGCAGACCCCAGTATGTTCATAGGTCAGTGGCGGCTGTCACCATTCCCGCTCCAATTCATCCACAACCAGCATACCAACCACAACGGCAACCCCACTACCAGCAACAAGCTCAATATCCACCTCAGAGAAATTATAACAACAACACCAGCAACAACAATCAGCAAAGACCTTTTCAACAGAGACCATCTCAGGCCAATAGGGTGATTGATCCGATCCCTATGCCTTATGCCGCATTATTGACACAACTCCTGAAACTCAACCTGGTTGAGCTAAGGACATTGGCACCTCCAGATCCTGCCAGTCTGCCCAGAAATTATGACGCCAGCGCCAGATGTGCTTTTCACTCCAACGCACCTGGCCACAATACAGAGAAGTGCAGAGCTTTGCACATGAAAGTACAGGATCTAGTGGATTCTAAAGCTCTAAACTTTGCACCCCCGCCAAATGTCAGTAAGAACCCTATGCCCAACCACGGAGGACCCATAATTAATGCTATTGAGGAAGACAAGTCGTCTTTCTTGATAACCAGTGTGGGGCAGATTCGGACACCCCTGGTAGAGATTAAAGCTCAACTCCTTGAATGCCAGATATTCCCCAGGTGTGAGCTCGGGTGCGGTTATTGCAACATTTCGGTAAATGGGTGTGATAACCTGAGAAGCGGCATAAATGGTCTCATTCAGAGTGGCCTACTTCAAATCACAACATCAACACCTCCAAATCCAGCAATCTCCTTAACAACAATTCCCGAGTCTTCTACAACTGCAACAACAATTGTTCCAAACAACTCTTCAATCTCATCAACAAATGCTTCATCTGTTACTTCAACGGACCAAATATCAACAACCATCTCTTCTACAACTTCAACATCCATCCAGTCAACAGTGTCTCCTACAACATCAACAACAATTAATGAAAGTGTCTCAACGGTTACAGTATATTATGATCCTGCAAATGATTCTGCCTACAGCTCACAAAATGCCACTCCTATCAGAGCACCAGTTACAATATACTATGATCCACATACTATCATGGTCCCTTCTGCAGCTGCTATCAGTCCAGTCACTATCATAGTGCCTGGGCCAGTTCCTTACGAAAGCAATAATGCCATCCCTTGGCATTACGGCTCCGATCTATACTGCGAAAGACAGAAAATCACCTTAGAATCATCAACTTCTTCACCACAGATAGACAATGTGGGGGGAGGCGGAGGCTTCACTCGAAGCGGACATCTCTTTGCCCCAAAAATTCCAAGACCCATTGCTGAAGCAGAAGCTGCTGCCAAGGCAAAAGGGAAGAGCACGGTGCAAGAAGAACAAGTCGCTAAAGAAGCTTTAAAGACCCCTTTTGATCAAGAGGTTGATGAATTCATGAGAATCATCAAGAAAAGTGATTACAAGATAGTGGACCAGCTTCACCAGACACCTTCCAAAATCTCCATTTTATCATTGCTAATGTGCTCCGAGGCTCATCGGAACACACTATTAAAAGTCTTGCACGCAGCTTATGTGCCAGAGGAGATTACCATCAATCAGTTAGAGGAAGTGGTTGGAAACGTTAACGCTAGTCACGGACTAGGATTTACCAACACTGATTTGACAACGGAAGGTCGCAATCACAACAAGGCTTTGCACATTACCTTGGAGTGTAAGGGTGCAGTTCTTTCTCATGTATTGGTGGACACAGGGTCATCCCTCAATGTCCTACCTAAGAAGGCCCTTGTGAAGCTGGAGTATGAAGGATTGGAATTACGCCCAAGTAACTTGGTAGTGAGAGCCTTTGACGGTTCTAAGAGATTAGTTCTGGGAGAGATTGAGTTGCCTATAATGATTGGCCCACAGACTTTCAAAACGACCTTCTTTGTGATGGATATACAGCCTGCCTACAGCTGTCTTTTGGGTAGACCATGGATACACGCCGCTGGCGCCGTGACGTCAACCCTTCACCAGAAGTTAAAATTCGAGTGGGAGGGCCAAGTCGTTACTATTTGTGGAGAGGAAGATATCTTTGTTAGCCATCTGGCTACATACAAATACATTGAGATGGATGGGGAGATCCACGAAACTATGAGTCAAGGGTTTGAGGCCCTGAACATAAATGAAGCATCCGCTGTGCCTGGAACCTCAATGACATCTTATCAGCAAGCCCGGAAGGTTGTTGAAGAGGGGACTTCCCAAGGCTGGGGCAAGTTGCTGCCTGTAGAGAAGAAGGAGGATAGATTTGGGTTGGGTTACAAACCAACTCAACAAGATCAAGCAGAGGCTGCTAAGAAGCCCAATTTTGTCAGTGGGGGGATGCTCACCCCAGATGCCGTGAACAACTTGGAAGACGAGGATGAAAGCGACCGCAACTTGGAGAGTTGGATACGTCCAAAGATCCCGGGGAGCCAAGTCCTTAACTGGTCTTCCCAGGAAATTATAAGAGTTACTCCTGCAGAGTAACTATTATTTCCTGTATTTTTTAAGCATGCATCAAGTCTTTAATCTTGCCCAAGATGACAAGACTCATTTTGTAATCGGGCCATCTGTAATTTTGTGCAAATAGATCAATCAATGATAATCAGACATCTTTTGCAAATGAGTCTTTTTTCTTTTCCGCTCACTGTTTTTTCCATTTTTCTTTTTGTACAAAAAATAAATGGCAATGTTTTCAAAATGACAACTTTATTTCACTTTTCTAAACAAGATTAAAATCAATCACTAAAATGAACAAATCTGAAACCTTTGCAGAGAGTGCCTTTCAGACCGCACCGACAACAGCACGGCTATGACTTCGTATGACTTTGACAATCCAATCAATCAAGCTGATGAAGGGGTTGAAGAAGAGTATGAGCTTCCTGAAGAGCTAGCCAGGTTGTTGAGACAAGAGGAAAAGGTTATCACTCCTCATCAGGAGGAGGTCGAAACGATTAATCTTGGTACAGATGAAGATGTGAAAGAAGTTAAAATCGGGGCCTGCTTACAAGACTCAGTGAAGAGACAACTGATTGACCTGCTTCAGGAATATGTGGATGTGTTTGCATGGTCTTATCAGGATATGCCAGGGTTGGACACCAACATTGTTATGCACAAGCTGCCTTTAAGAGAAGATTGCCCGCCGGTTAAACAGAAACTGCGCCGTACTCGCCCAGACATGGCAATGAAAATCAAAGAAGAGGTACAAAAGCAGTGGGACGCCGGGTTCCTTGCTGTAACTAGCTATCCGCCGTGGGTTGCTAATATAGTACCTGTGCCTAAGAAAGACGGCAAAGTAAGAATGTGTGTTGACTACCGGGATCTGAACAGAGCTAGCCCGAAAGATGACTTCCCATTACCTCACATCGATGTATTGGTGGATAATACAGCTCAGTTCTCGGTATTCTCCTTCATGGACGGATTTTCAGGATACAATCAGATCAAGATGTCACCTGAAGACATGGAGAAGACAACTTTTATCACACCCTGGGGCACGTTCTGCTACAAGGTGATGCCATTCGGACTAAAGAATGCTGGTGCAACATATCAACGGGCTATGGTGACATTATTCCACGATATGATCCATAAAGAAATCGAATGTTATGTGGATGACATGATCGCCAAGTCCCTCACGGAAGAAGACCACCTGATATATCTGCTGAAGCTATTCAAGCGTCTGAGGAAGTACCAACTGAAGTTGAATCCCAACAAATGCACATTCGGGGTGCGATCCGGTAAGCTGCTGGGATTTATTGTGAGTGAGAAAGGGATTGAAGTCGACCCTGATAAAGTCAAAGCTATCCAAGAAATGCCTGCACCAAAGTCAGAAAAAGAAGTTCGAGGGTTCTTAGGCCGATTGAACTACATTTCGTGGTTCATATCTCACCTTACAGCAACCTGTGAACCCTTGTTCAAACTGTTAAGAAAAGAACAAACGGTCAGGTGGAATGAAGACTGCCAGAGGGCTTTTGACAAGATCAAGGAATACTTACAAGAGCCTCCAATACTTATGCCTCCAGTTGAAGGAAGACCTCTAATCATGTACTTGACAGTATTAGAAGAGTCAATGGGGTGTGTGTTGGGCCAGCATGACGAGTCTGGTCGAAAAGAGTATGCAATATACTACCTAAGCAAAAAGTTTACCGACTGTGAACAACGTTATTCATTGCTCGAGAAAACTTGCTGTGCTTTAGCGTGGGCTGCTCGCCGACTAAGACAGTATATGTTGACCCACACTACTTTGTTGATCTCAAAGATGGACCCAGTTAAGTACATTTTTGAAAAGCCAGCACTTACCGGACGGGTTGCAAGATGACAAATGATCCTCACAGAATATGACATCCAGTATACATCTCAGAAAGCCATCAAAGGCAGTGTATTGTCTGAATATCTTGCTGAGCAACCTATTGATGATTACCAGCCTATGAGATTTGACTTCCCTGATGAAGACATCATGTTCATAAAAGCAAAAGATCATGAAGAGCCTATTCACACTGAAGGGCCTGACCCGGAAGAAGAATGGACTATGATGTTTGATGGGGCCGTTAATATGAATGGTCGTGGTGTTGGTGCAGTACTCATTACGCCTAAAGGAGTTCACATGCCTTTCTCGGCAAAACTCACCTTTAACTGCACTAACAACGAAGCTGAATACGAAGCTTGCATTATGGGTCTTGAGGAAGCCATTGACCTCAGGATCAAGACATTGACTGTATTCGGAGATTCAGCTCTGGTAGTTAATCAGACCAACGGCAAATGGTACACACACCAGGATCATCTGATACCTTACAGGGATTATACAAGGAGGTTATTGACTTTCTTTACAACAGTCAAGCTTGAGTATATCCCTCGGGACGAGAATCAGTTTGCAGATGCTCTGGCTACCATTTCATCAATGATCAAAGTTCAAGCTGCCAACTTCGTACCTCAAATTTCAGTGTCCAGACTTGACAGACCAGCATATGTGTTCGCAGCAGATATTGTCAAAGATGATAAGCCTTGGTTCCATGACATTAAGTGCTTCTTGGAGGATCAAACATACCCACCTGGGGCATCTTCCAATGATAAGAAGACTTTGAGAAGGCTTGCTGGTAGTTTCTTTCTGAACACTGATGGTTCCCTGTACAAGAGAAACTTTGATATGGTACTCCTCAGGTGCGTTGATAGAACAGAAGCAGACTTGTTGATGCACGAGGTGCACGAAGGATCCTTTGGTACCCATGCTGGAGGACATGCAATGTCCAAGAAGTTTCTAAGATCAGGTTATTACTGGATCACAATGGATGCCGACTGTTGTGCCTACGCCAGAAAATGCCATAAATGCCAGATTTATGCGGATAAGGTGCATGTGCCTCCCAATCCTTTGAATGTGATGTCTTCACCCTGGCCCTTTGCTATGTGGGGCATTGACATGATTGGCAAGATTGAGCCAACTGCTTCGAATGGCCACAGATTCATCCTGGTTGCTATTGACTATTTCACCAAGTGGGTTGAAGAAGCTTCCTATGCAAACGTTACAAGACAAGTGGTAGCCAAATTTCTGAAGAGAGATATCATCTGTCGATACGGAGTTCCCGAGCGAATCATTACTGATAATGGTTCCAACTTAAACAACAAAATGATGGCCGAGTTATGCCGGGACTTCAAGATCCAACACCACAATTCTTCTCCTTACAGGCCAAAGATGAACGGCGCTGTTGAGGCAGCTAATAAGAATATCAATAAGATTGTGCAGAAGATGGTAGTCACCTACAAAGACTGGCATGAGATGCTACCGTTTGCCTTGCATGGGTACCGCACGTCAATCAGAACATCCACTGGGGCAACGCCGTATCAGCTTGTGTATGGTATGGAGGCAGTCCTACCTGTTGAAGTTGAATTACCCTCCTTACGGGTACTGATGGATGTTAAGCTGAACGAAGCAGAATGGGTCTGATCCCGATACGAACAACTGAGTCTGATTGAAGAGAAAAGATTGGCTGCAATCTGTCATGGGCAGTTGTATCAGAAAAGAATGAAGAGAGCCTTCGATCAGAAAGTCAGGCGCCGAGAGTACCAAGTAGGAGATCTTGTGCTGAAGAGAATCCTCCCTCCTCATACAGACCACAGGGGCAAGTGGACTCCGAATTATGAAGGGCCATTTGTAGTAAAGAAGGTTTTCTTGGGTGGAGCACTCATGCTCAGCACCATGGATGGTGAAGACTTCCCGTCCCCTGTGAATTAAGATGCAGTTAAAAAATACTTCGCATAAAATGACCCGCTGGACATAAAAACAGAATGTAAATCCAGGCAAAAATAGGGCATCCCGGCGAGTCAAAAACAGAATAAAAGACTCGGGCAAAAATAAGGGAAGATAAATAAAAAATGTACACCCGCTGAGTTGAAAAGCCGCATTGGACAACTCAGGCAAAAATGGGTATCCCGATGGATTGAAAACCCGAAAGGGCGGTCCATGCAAAATAAGGGAATAAGCGAACAACTGCATTCTGAATTCGTCTGTATCACTTACAACTTGGTAAGCTTCGAAAGGATCAAGCCTCTTTCGGAATCGGCCTTCTTCAGAAAGCAAGACGAGAAGAACGTCAAATGTTATACGAGTCATAGCAAAAGAGAAGCTCCTTGAAGCGTCGTCAACATTGCCAGCATTTTGTTTCTCAATTTGTAACAATCCCCTCATTTTAGGAGATATGTTTCTTTGACTGTATCTTGCCAATTCAGGGCACGTGGATTAATAAAATCAGATTTTCAGTCATGTCTCGTCGCGTACATTTTATTTTCATTTGCAAAATGTCTGATGTCTTTGAAGATACTGATTGCATAAACGCAGATGTTTCTTTTCTAAAGAATGCGTGCTTGCAGGAAATATACTTATTCCCAGGAGTGTCTGAACTCTCATGATGGGATCCAGTGAAGGAAACCTAGGGATTACTTGTGCGTCCCTCTGTCTTTGCAGGATTGCAGGTATTCAAAAGTGCAACATGGGGCATGTATGCTTCATCCCAGCAAGCTGGCAAATCAACACTCACTCAGCCTTAGCACCCAAAGTGTTTTCTCCCCAGCTGAGTTGCCACTTGTTATTTCTCCCCAGCCGAGGTTCCAATCATTCCTCCTTCTTAGCTAAGTGCAAAAGCCAGGGGACCATCTCCCCACAGAGTTTCATCCTCTAGCCAGAAGAGCAACGCATGAAGGAATCACAACAGAGTGACGAAAGCTTCTACAAACCCCAGTTGGGTCCCTCATTACCAAGAATGGGTCTATCAGTGACCTATTCCCCCAAGCAGATACATCTTTTCAAGATCTACCAATGATCTGATCCCCAGCTTGGATGCCCATTTCAAACAGATCAACCAGAAACCTTCACAGCAATGGGATCCGAATCCCGGATTGGTATCCTTGCATAATCATAGCATTTGCATCATATTCGCCCCCACAAAGCGTAGCATTCCGTCCAGCACGGAGCATTACGGCAAAAATCAGACATACTGCATAATCATAAGCCATGTTCTGAATCAAACACTTGTGAATAATGACCATCCACCGACAATATACAGAATGCTCCCCAGATTCCCCAGCAGAGAGCTAAAGCTAAAGCAGTTGTCTTACATTCACAAACATCAGTATATACTCCTTATGGCACCCGTCCGTGTCACATCCCCAGTAGAAAGCCAAAGCGTCCCCTTTGCACTCACAGATACTTATATATATAACTTTCTTGACATCCGTCCGTGTCACTTTCCCCAGCACAGTAACATAAACACTTTGTATATCCGATATTTGTTTATACTATACTTTTCTCCTTTCGACACTCGTCCGTGTCACTCTCCCCAGCAGGTTAAGATACCCGTCTATACACTACTCATATTTATTACTCATATTTCGCTCATACAGATACTCGTCTGTATCTTGTATACACCACTTATATCATCTCAGATTCGACACTAGTCCATGTGCTTTGTTAACCAGTTGGTACTCGACCGTACCATCATCTCAGAACATGCGTCAAGCATTTGTTTCTACCTGATACTCGCCCGTATCATAGTCTTAAGGATGCTCGTCCGCATCTTTAATCCATACACTGTGTCAAGTACTTTTGTCTTCTTGAATATAGACACTCGTCTGTGTCTACTATTCCCCAGAGGAGTCCCCTCAGATTCAACACTCGTCCGTGTTCCTTGATTGACCAGTTGATACTCGTCCGTATCATCATCTCTGAATACGTGTCAGTATTTGTTTCTACCCGATACTCGTCCGTATCGTAGTCTTAGGGATGCTCGTCCGCATCTTTAATCTATACACAGCGTCAAAACACTTATATCTTTTATTTCCTGGATATAAACACTCGTCCGTGTTTACTATTCCCCAGTAGATCTCCAGCAAAGCAAAATTCCTTTTGTTATCTGACATTCGTCCTATGTCACGATAAACCCTGAGAGCAGCCGTACCCTACTAGGTGATCGTCCTTCACCTCTTGATGATCGTCCTTCATCATGCTCATCCGATGGCCGTCCCCATCGTTGACCTTTTCTATCCGACATTCGTCCTATGTCGTGATATTTAGCAGCCTTCCCCTGCCAGGTGATCGTCCTTCATCATTTTATCCGATGGCCGTCCCCATCGTTGATCTTGTTATCTGGCGTTCGTCCTACGTCATGATAAACCTTGAGAGCAGCCGTCCCCTGCTAGGTGATCGTCCTTCACCTCTTGATGATCGTCCTTCATCATGCTCATCCGATGGCCGTCCCCATCGTTGACCTTTTATCCGACATTCGTCCTATGTCGCGATTTTTTCGGCAGCCGTACCCTGCCAGGTGATCTTCCTTCACCTTTGATGACCGTCCCTCATCATTATTTCATTTATTCTTTAACCCGATGGCCGTCCCCGTCGTGGTCCCTTTTCCTTTTCCTGATGATCGTCCTTCATCAGTTTAGCCTGATGGCCGTCCCCATCATGGTTTACATTACCTTTTGAACTTGATGGCCGTCCCCATCATTTTTCATTAAACCCCAGAGAATCTTATAACTTTACTTGATGGTCGTCCCCATCATAATCCCCTTTATCCCCAGCATGTCGGTCGTCCCCGTCATTGCTTTATTTCCCGCACTTTTCCCAGCGTGTCGGCCGTCCCGTCATTGCTCATTCCCCAGCAGTCGTCCTCTGCTCGACGGTCGTCCTCCGTCTCCCATACTTTACAATATACTTTATTTCCTTTTACAATCTATATCCCTTTTCTTCTTCATTCTGTGAGTGCAAATTTTGGATTGTCTTTGATATTCAACCACAAGTTATCTTGTTTGCCTGTTAAGCCATTGCTTACATCCTGCACAGCTAACTCATGTTTGAATAGGGGCAACTGTAAACACCCCAAATTTGCCCTCACCCATTCACACCATGGCTTGTGATCATTTCATATGCATAAACTCAATCATACCATCTCATATTACATTTTTGATTCACTGCATTGGTTCAAAGTCATCTGCATCTAGGGTTTGTGATCTGGGTAATCCAAGAGCTATTTGAGCCACTCCAAAGGTCATCAATCACTTCAAAGGGGTCCATGTATGTTCAAACATCATATTATATCCTCTCAAAGTCAAGAATGTCAAAAAATCACAAGAACTGAAAATGGCATGGAAGCAGAGCCAGGTTTGATTGCACAGATGACCTAGAATTAGGGTTTTGGTTTCAAAGGCCATAACTCCAATTTTTTTGGTCATTCTTGTTTCTATTGGTCTCTATATGGTATAGGGATCATGCATATCAATTTTCATGAAGAAATTCAATGGGGAAGTCATCTGATCAAGGGTTGACTTTCTAAGCAAGTCAGTGCAAAATCAGGGCATCTGAGGCCCCCAATGACCCAACAAAAGGGTGTTCATCATCATTTTGATTGTATATGATCTTTATTTGATCATGGAAGATGTTGGAAGTTCACAAAATTGAAGAATTTCAAGTCATTTGCAAAGTTGACTTTTTGGGAAAGTTGACTTTTAATGAAAATTGCCATTTTGGGAAACTTTTTCAACCCTTGCTTTTTGATTCAAAAGTGCTTCAAATGGAAAAACTTTGTTCATGAAAGTTGTAGAATGGATCATTCCCTTTTCAAAAAGTACAAGAACATGACCTAATTCATTTTGGATCAAAAGTTATGGTTTGTCAAAGTTGGCTAAAATCACAAAATTTGAAGTTTCCCACCAAAGAGACATTTTGCAAAATGGTTTGATCAAGTGTTCTAAAGGCCTCAAATGTGTACCATTTCTTCACAACATGATCATGTGACATCTAAAATTCAGAATGGGCCAAGGGATCACTCATTTTCATGACTTATGGAGCAAGAATTTTCAAAAGAAACTAAAGTGAAGCAAGTTGCAAAAACTCACTCAAGTTTGAATCCACTTGCTTGCTGACTTCATAACCAATCCTAGGGCTCTCCACACTTCTTGCTGCGTAGGACACCCCATTTGTCCTTGGATAGCTAGTAGCCCATGCCTCTCTTACACCAATTTGACATTTTGGCAACATGAGCCATACCAATCACAACAGCACACATCAACTCATCTGACCAATCCCATTTGTTTATACAAACCAAAAGCAAGACATTTCACATAATACACAAGCCTGAAAGCACCAAGAACACAGCTCTCTCATTTACCACCCCATTTGCAAAACTCTTCGAAACACCCTCCATAAGCTGCAAACACACAAACAAACTTCACAAACAAACTCAGCACACTTCACTGATCAAAAACCACCCATCACCATAGCCTGAAAGTCATTGAAACAAAAATACGATCACCACCTTCCCTTGAACAGAACTTCTGCCATCTCAAAAACCAGCCATCCTCAAAGCTTTCTAAGCTTCATTCCATCATCAGAGGGTTAAAAGGAGTGGACTTGCAGCAAAGGAAAGGCCAGAAAGCTCAAGACCAGGAGTTTCCATCTCAGGTAGCCATCTCAAACTTTTTTCCAGAAACTCCATTTTAAGTTCTTAAATGCTTCTATGTACTCCCCTGATCATGGGGATATGATTATTTTTTAAAATGGTTGAGAAACCAGGATGTATGAATGCTCTGAAAGTTTTCTGCCCTAGAAATGTCTTGCTTCGATTTGCCTGATTAATGCATGAAAAATGGTTTTTGTTTGGGGGTTTTGATTTAGTTTGGAATGGGGTTTGATTCTGGGCAATTAGATTTCATTTTCATGAAGTTTTGAGGGATTTAGCAACTTTCAGGTGAGGGTCTTGCCGGAGAAGACGACCGGAAGTCTTCTCCGGCCACCTGAAAGTGATTAGGGTTTAATCTGTGTAATTAATGTAGTTTGAATGTGGTGCGTTGATCTGTCTGACTTAGTCAACTCCCGCGCGTGTTCAAGGGTCCAGATCCTTTGCTTAGCCCTAATCTCATTTTATTTAAATTAATTAATTCAGATTAGTTTAATTAGGTTAGTTTGAATATCAGCCTTTGGATATGGCGCCAGTCAATACGCGCGTTTCCAAGTTCAAACCTCAGCCATTGATCATGCTTACTTCCATTTAAATTCAGTTTTATTTTCATTTAAATTCATTTGTTTTCTATAATTTATTTAAAATAGTAAAAATCATTGGAAAATTCTGAAAATTTTTATTCAACCTTTTATTAATTTTCAGAAACCAAAAACATTTTTATTTTTATTTTTTGCATTAAAAAATATTTTTAAATCATTTAAAAGATTATTTTTAATTAATTAATGAGAACTAATTAATTAAAAATACTTTTAGGTATTTAAAAATCACCAAAAAATTCATGAAACATTTAAAATCATTTAGAAACATTGTCCAACCCTCTAACCAAATTTCTTTTTTGATCTTGATGTCTTTTGACAATTTTCTATGGAATTAATTTTGTTTCAAAGCATTATTTTGATCCAATGTTCAAAAATTCATTTCTGCCTAGTCTTTAAGGGTTGGACTTTGATTCTTTTTGCATTGCTTCTTGTTTAGCATGTAGTTTATAGGATTAAATTGGCATGATTTGATCTTGCATTTTCAATTTTTTTTGCATTTTTCTTGACAAGGTACCTTAAAACCCTTGCAACCTTAGGAAATTCATAACTTTCACTAGGTTAAGAATTGGGTCCCCTCCTTTGGGAAGTGAGTTTGTATAGGTTTAGGGTTCCCTTGAGTGAATTTTCAATTTTTTATCTTGATGTTTGCTTCTGGTTTTGGTTTTGGTTTTGTGCATTGATCATAAACCCTAATTTGGGCTTCCTTTTGCATTCATCTTGCATTTGCTTACATACCATGACTTGCCATGACATTCTATGCATCCATTTGATTCATAACACATATTAGGACATATTAGAATCATGTTTGATCATTGCATCTTTCATTTGCCATGTTGTATGTCATTTGTATTACATAACTTTTCAGGTATGTTTATGGTTCTAAGCATGCTTCATTTGCATCCATATGTTTGTATGATCATCCCCATGCCTTGTTTCATGTTTGTGTCATCTCATAGCATCATTAGCATCATACTTATGCTTATGGTTTTGGTTTGCATCATGCCATTCCATCTCATTTTGCATTGCATTGCATTCCTTTCACTAACTTTTCAGGTGGTAAGTTACTTTGAGAAGTGAATTTGCCTTCACTTCTCACAATTTCTTTTCATCTCTCTTATGCATCATTGCTGCATTTTACCTTGTGTTTGAGATTGAGCTTGCTTATTCTTGTTCTTCTTACTTTCTTTCTTCAAGTGACTTGTCTTCTTAAATGAAGCAAGTTACTTTGCTTCTCTTTGTTCCTTTCATCTGCTTCCTGGTGGTTCCTCTGAGGATTTCTCTTGTTAACCTCACAAACCTTAGGAACAACCAAGCATGACAATAATTAGGGTTTTGATTAGTCCCCCACTTAGTTTTACCTTTGTGTCTCATTGAGTCTTCTCTCCTCATCTCATAATCAGGGACTAAACCCTAAAGGCTTTAAGGCTTTGTGATTAAGCTTATGCCTGCATCCTTCTATTAGGATGGAGTGTATAACTTTAATCCTAAGTGTTAAACCCTTAATCTGTTTAAATCTTTTAATCAATTCACATAATAATCACCAAGACATCAAGCTTGTAACTTGGGCCTTGCATTAGGGTTCTAATTCTTCCTTAATTGGTTAAGAAGGACTAACACTAGTGTTAATGGACAAGTCCCCCTTAAGTTGTCTTACAAACCCTAAAAATCACTTCATCATCTTATCATTAACTAAAATCCACTTAATAAAGGTTTTGTTTTGTCACGAGTTTAAACCCTAATCATGGATTAAGTTGAGGAGCTTTCCTCAGCTTAAACATTCTCATCTATTATCCTTCTATTAGGATGGTGTAATGGGTCTGTTTAATCCCTGATTATGGCTTAACCTCATCACTCAACACTAAACAAAAACACCAAAAACATCTAATTAATCACAAGTAGGTTAATGATCTTAATCCTACATCAGGGTGATTAAGTGTGAGAAGCTGACTTCACACTTAAGGTACTCTCATTACCCCTAATCAGAGGGAAGATGTGATGAGTTTACTAAATCCATTGGTTTAGGCTTAAGCTCATTAACTTATGACAAACTCACAAAAAGCAATAAAAGATTGAAAACACCAAAAACAAACAATAATCGTCTCATCCGGGATTCTTTTCTCATCTCATTCACTCATAAACGAGAACTTGCTTCTTCCGTCTAATGCAAGACAGTTAGCACCTGAGCCAGACAGGTCATACACTTGAGCATAGGCAAGTAAGCAGTTCACAAGTCAATTTATCTTTCAGTCTCTTTGGGTCGAACTACGGTGTTCTGACTTCCTCATTGCACGAGAGGATACGTAGGCATAACTTAACAGTTATCGAACAAAAGTCTCTGTATATTCCCCTCTTTCCAGCTTTATTCTTTTAGCCTCATGATCTTGAGCATCTTATTCCATTTCTTACACTGACACTGTACATTTATACACTTCACATTCTTTTACACTGACACTTGCTTTCTTCCCAGCCTCTTTTATACACAAATTGCACTGACACTACCCCTTTAAAACACAAATCTTTTAAGCGTGGATCCCGTCGAGTACGACGGACAATCTGGGTGCTAATACCTTCCCAGGTTGTAACCAACCCCCTTTCTCAGTCTCTCTGGTTCGCAACCGTCTTATCCATATCTTTCTAGGTCTATGCAGCATTACCTTTCCTCCGGGATAAAAATGCCTAGCTGGAGACTCTTTTTTTCTCTTGTGAGTTCACTCCTGTGTGTTCTCACACCCTCTTTTCGCCGACCGTTCGCGTCTGTACCTCATTTGAGCTCAGTCTCATCTTTTGGGAGCGACACCCTTCACTCCAATTAGAGGTACATTGGGATACTACCCACAACTGGTGATTATGTCTCTGCCCTTGGTGCTCTGAGTGCACCACCTGATGTCTTCTGAAGTGAGAGCAATCATTCTCTTAGCCCAGTTTCTTGACTGATGAGGATTCAAGAAAGCTTTTGTCTTTGGAAAGTGTCTTAATAGCCAACAGTAGAAGAGAGGTGCACAACATCTAACTAATCTTCCCCTTTGTATCTCATTTCTCTGATGCACTGAATAGTAGAAATCCCCTAGAAAGGTAGGAATTGGATTCTTCAGCAAGAAGAGATGGATTGCATTCTTGCTTACAAACTTAGGCTCGTCTGCAAAAAAGATGATACCATATATGCTAAGGGCCAAGAGAGCACAAACAGTGTCCCATTTCTCTACTGCAGCATGACTGGTGGCCTGAGTAATCAAGAAGTCCAAATAGAGGCCTGGGATTCTAGCCTTAGTAGTCATATTTTGATCAATGATGGTGGTTTCCAAACACAGATCCTTAGCTATGTCCTCATTCCTGGGAGCAATCATCTCAGGGTTGAAAGGAATCCCTCTCCCGATGGGGACACCCAACAACATGGAAAACTCCTCTAACAAAGGGCCCAACTGAAAGTCTGGAAAGGTAAAACATATGAGAGGAGGGTCATAGAATTGAAGGCAAGTGTGGATCATACTCCTTTGTGATGCATCCAAGTCCATGATCATGTCCATGATACCACCATATGTTCCATGAATAAAGGGACATGATCAAGAGTGATGAGTGTTTGAATATGCCTGATGCCTGCTAGGGAGGGCTCAAAGAAATGGTATGTGATGTTGCTCTTCTTGGATGTGTCCATACTGATAATGGATGCTGATGAAGATAACTGAGGAGAAACACTGATGAAGGTAACTGATGAAGGTGCTGAATAGAATCTTTGATGAAGATGGCTAATGAATATATCTGATGAAGATGTCAGCAGAAGAACAGTCAAAACCAAACCAAAGATAATGTGGATACCCTGTAAAACAAATAGACAAATGTTAAAATGATGCAAAATGATGTATGCAGAATGATATGCAAGGGTTTGTGATCAAGTGCTGAATCTGTTATCTGCCTTGATAAGGTCCATGTGTGTTTATAAGTCTAGATGAAGGCTTAGAGAACCAGTAACTAGGTGGGGGACTCAAATAAAGAGTCACAAGTATAGGGTTTCATAGGATCAGTCCAAAATGATGTAACCTTAAAAATTTTAGTAACAAGGTATGATGAGGTCAAGGGTTCCTGCAAACCTGACAACATCCTAACCCTCTCACAAGTATTGTTCTAGAACAAAGATCCTCAGATTTGGATCAGTTATGAGAAGTGTAAACACTTCTAACCCGGAGGTACAATGTTTACATTGATCATAAAGGATCCTCCTCTAACTCACCTCAGATGTTGAAGGTCATCTAAAAAGGTCATCCAGACTTAGCAGGCTTCCCAGATAGCCCTAGTACTACAGGAAATCCGTAGCACAGAGTTCTGAAAAAGAAACCCATGTCTGAACCGTGTTTCATATTCCCGCACCAGATTAAAATGGAATGGGAAAGAATATGAAGTCACTCTATCCTATGTGTCACTCAGGCTCCCGGTATGGAACCTTACTCACTGAATATCCCTCCCACCAAGGTAAACAACAGATCCAGCACAATGATATGATGACAGTAATATGGAAAGCAATAAAATAGCAAATGAAGCAATAAATAAAGTTGTATAGAAAGCAATAAATAAAGCAATAAACAAAAAGCACATATAGCACATAACACCCCCATAAACACAAATAAAACAAGCGCTAGGAGAAACCCACAAAAAGAACCAGAAACCCTAGTTACAAGATAACTCCCCAGCAGAGTCGCCAAGCTATCGCTCCGAAAGATTTGCATCCCGGTGCAGACGCGAACGGTCGGCGAAAAGAGAAAGAGGAATGAATTGAATAGAGTCTCCAGCTAGGCATTTTTATCCCGAAGGAAAGGTAATGTTGCATAAACCTAGAAAGAGATGGATAAGACGGTTGCGAACCAGAGAAACTAAGAAAGAGGGTTGGTTACGACCTGGGAAGGTATTAGCACCCAGATTTTCCGTCGTACTCAACGGGATCCACGCTTACAAGATTGTATTTAAAGGGGTAGTGTATGTGCTATCTGTGTGCAAAAGCTAAGGAATGAATGTACAAATGTCACTGCAAAAAGGTGAATTGATCAGGAACTGAGGCTTAGAAAAGAATGCTGAAAGAGGGGGATGACACAAAGACTTTTGTTTGATAACCGTTAAGTTATGCCTACGTATCCTCTCGTGCAATGAGGAAGTCAGAACACCGTAGTTCGAATCAAAGATACTGAAAATAAATTGACAGAGGACTGCTTACTTGTCTATGCTCAAGTGTATGACTTGTCTAGCTCGAGTTCTAACTGTCTTGCATTAGACGGAAGAAGCAAGTTCTCGTTTGTGAATGAGTGTGATGAGAAAAGAATCTCGGAGGAGACGATTATTGTTTGTTTTTGTGTTTTCAATCTTGTTATTGTTTTTGGTGTTTTGCATAAGTTAATGAGCTTAAGCCTAAATCAAAGGTTGTAAACTCATTATATCCTCCCTGATTAGGGATAATGAGCCTACTTAAGTATGAGATAAGCATCTCAACTTAATTACCATGATGATGTAGGATTAAGATCATTAACCTACTTGTGATTATTTAGATGTTTTTGGGTTTTTGTTTAGTGTTAAGTAATGAGTTTAATCTCTAATCACAGAGTAGTGAACTCATTACACCATCCTAATAGAAGGATAATAGATGAGAACACTTAAGCTGAGGAAGATACCTCAACTTAATCCATGGTTAGGGATTAAATTAATTATATAAAAATCCTTTATTAAATGGTTTTTAATTAAAGGATGAGATTAAGAAGTGGATTTTAAGTTTGTAAGACAACTTGAGGGGGACTTGTCCATTAAACACTAGGGTTAGTCCCTCTTATCCATAAGGAAGAGATAGAACCCCAATGTAAGGCCCAAGTTACAAGATAAAGTATTGGTGATTAGTAATGTGATTTGATTAAGAGGTGTAAAAAAATTAAAGGTTTAACACTTAGGGTTAAAGTTATACACTCCATCCTAAGAGAAGGATTCAGGCATAACCCTAATTCAAAGTACTAAAGCTTTAAGAGTTTAGTCTCTGATTATCGAGATGAGAGAGAGAATCCAGGAGACTCAAAGGTAAAAGAATAAGGAGACTATATACAACCCTAAAAGTTATCATGCTTGGGTATCATATGGTTTGTTAGGCTTAAGAGAAAGGATCTTCAAGGCCACCAATGGAAGAAGCAGATGAAAAAGATAAGGAGAAAGAAAAACAAGTTACTTACTTCCTGAAGAAGATAAGTAACTTGAAAGAAAGAAAGTAAGAAGGATGGAACATAAGTGAACAAGATTCACTTCAAATACATGTAAATATGCATATGAATGTTGAAGAGAGATGGGAAGTGAAGGCAAATCCACCTCCCAAATAACTTACCAAAAGTTCCTGAAAGTGTTAGTATGAATGCATAAGGCATAAAGTAAAAGGAAATGGAATGATATGAGATGCAAATACCAAAGTCATAAGTGATTATGCAATGCAAATGTCATATGAGATGATGCAATGTCATACAATATGCATATGAATGTTCATACAAAGATGAGGTGCAAGGAAGCATGTTTAGAAGTTTGAAAACACATGGATGTTTATGAAATGTAATGAATGCAAGACATAGAAAATGACTGAAGAAATGATAAAGAAATGTTGAAGCATGTATTAAGATGTCTAAGATGTCATACAAATGCTTGAAATGTCATGGCGAGTTCACATGATGATGATATGCAAAGATGAATGCAAATGAACATGAGAAATTAGGGTTTTATGAATGCATGAGATGCAAATGACCAAAACAGAAGCATACAACATGATAAAAAATTGAAATCATTCTCAATCAAACCCTTATGCCATATAAGGTCACACCCCAAAGGAGAAAGTCAAAAGCTAATCTTATTGAAAGTTATGGATTTTCTAAGTTTGATAGGGTTTTTGGGTGATTCTCAAGGGAAAATGAAAATAAAATTGAAAATGCAAGATAAATTTATGAGAAACATAACCTATAAATTGCATGCAATATGTGAAACAATACAAAAAGAATCAAGTTCAAACTCATCATGGTTAGGCAGAAATGAATTTTTCAAGTTAGGGTTAGAAAAATGTGATTTTTAAGAACCCTAATTCAAAGAAAATTGTGAAATTGTGATCAAACCTAAGAAGAAATTTGTATCATGAGTTTGAAAATGTTTCTAAATGTATTGGAATGGTTCATGAATTGTTTGGTGATTTTTAGAAACCTAAATGTATTTTTAATTAATTAAAATCCATTAACTAATTAAAAATAACATTTAAATATTTTAAAAATACTTTTTTAATGTAAAAAATAAAATAAAAATAATTTTTGAGTTGAGAAAAATATTTGGATCAGAAATGCAAAAGATTATATTTTTGTGATGTTTTTAGCTATTTTAAATAAAATACGCAAAAGAAATATAAAAAATGGATTTAATGGAATGTAAACGAATCCAAAGGCATAAATTCAAATAAAAATGGAGTGATTTGACTGGCGCGTTTTTGTGTGGTCAGGATCTGATATGGCATGATTTAAATTAAACCTAATTAATTAACCTAATTAAACTGATTAGGGTTTTAATGAGGCAATCTGGGCCCTCCATTCACGCGTTAAACCTAATCAAACGACTCACATTCAAACTGAGAATTAAACCCTAATTAAGAATCCTAAGCATTTTCAGGTGACCGGAGCTAGCTCCGATCATCTTCTCTGGCACCCCCCCTCCCCTGAGTTCACTCAAACCTCCATAAAAACTCACCAAAAGCTCCAGAATTAATCTTTAAACATCAACAAACTCAAATCCAGCAACAAAATCAATTAATCATACACATACAAAGAGAATCGAAGAAGAACAAAATTTAGGTCAATGTTTCAGAGATACAGTTCATGTTTGTTTCTTCATTATTTTCAAAACCAACAAGTGCAGTGTGATCAGGAGAGCATGGGGAACATTTCTAGAACACGAAATAAGGCTTATGGAAAAAAAAGTTCTAAGGAGCTACCTGAGATGAAGCTTTCACTCCCTGAGCTTTCTGGCCTCTTTCTTGGTTCAATCCACCTCCAATGAACCCCCTGATGATGTTGCAGTGCTTATAACAAGTTTGTGTGGCTTGGTTTGAGAGGTACAACTCCTCTGCACCAGGAATCGTGTTTTGATTTGGCTGTGTTTTAGGGCTTTTCAGAGGGTGCTTTGTGTTCTATGATCCATTTGAAGATGATTGGTGAAGTTTGTTTTGAGGTTTGATGGCTAGATTTTGAGAATCGAATAAGGGAAGCTTTTTGGCAATTTTTTGAATCATGAGTTCTTGGAGGTTTCAGGCTTGCTTGTGTTGTGAAATGAGCTCCATATTGTTTGTATGTAATGTCTTGATTGGTTAGAGAGTGGTTAGTGGCATGGTTTGATTGGTATGGGCAAGTTGCAAAAAAGTCAACAACTTTGTACCTCAAGCATGGGCCATGGCAGAGCTGGCTTCAAGGGGTGTCTGACCTCAGCTTGCATCAAGGAGAGCCATATAATTGGTTTTATGCAGCTGGCACAAGTGGTGGGAAGGTTTCAAGAGGTTTTGCAACTTTTCCCTCTTTGAGAATTTCATGAAAATGTCTTGTGGAAACTTGCAATTCAAGGCACAATTTTGGTTCAAATGCATCTCACTATGTTTGTATGATGCCTAGCAATCAATTAGAGGTCATGAAATGGCTTGGAACTTGAATTTGCAAAAAATCCTCTTTGGCATGAACTTGAAAATTAAAGGATTTTTGCCAACTTTGAAAGGCCAAATTTTGAGTTCTAGGATGAATCAAGACATGTTCTAGTACTTTTTGAAAAGGGAAAGACCTAATCTACAACTTTCATTCCCAAGAATTTTTCATTTGAAGCATTTTTGGTCATGAAAGAGGAGGTTGAAAATCTTTCCCAAAATGGAAAGTTTCCATTACAAGTCATTTCCAAAAACGGAAAGTTTGCATTTGGCTCAAAATTCTTCAACTTTGTGAACTTCCCACTGTTGCACCCTAATTTTTTCCCTAAGTGTTCTTTGCATTCTCATCTACATCTTGCATACAAATAAGATCGCACTGGTTGCACGGTTCCTCTCGGGTTAGGTTTATGCCTCGCAGGGGATCACCGTTGTCTTTAATTACTTTATTTGTTTGTGTTTACTAACCATTAATCAAAATCAAAAAATATTTTGTTTCCTTTTGCTAACCTTTTTCAGGAAGAGGAACCATATAAAAATGCCAAAAAAAAGGGCAGTCCCGCAGCTCGAGTAAATTTCCCAGACAAAAGTCGAAGACGATCCGCAAATAATTCAAAATTATCAGATCAAATATTTCCCAAGTTAATTGATTCATTCAAAGGATTTCCAAGGTTCATGTGTTCATTTCTTCGACGTACAAAAGAATCGGGCCGAAATAACCAAGCAACCATGATTGAATAAAAAAATCAAATTTCAGCTTGGTTAACCGGTTAACCAAATGGTTAACCGGTTAACCAGTGCGAAATTTGAATTTTTTATTCAAATTCACCACCCTTAGATTATTGATTTAATTGGAATATTCTAGATCCATTGGTTTCTGATCTCTCTACATCACTTTGATCATTTCCTACCATAAACCCTCACTAATCACCACTCTTTTCAATTTCCCACCAAAATTCCAATTACCAAACCTAAATTCAAATTACCAAAGCAAGCTTAATTCCACCAAATTTTCATACCTAAGGCCTTTAAATAGGACCACAATTTCATTCATTCCACAAGCTTTTGATAGCCACAAAACCTCTTGCAAATTACTCCCCCAACACCAAAATTCTCCAAAGCTCATCTTTCTTTCTTTTGAAGTTATCAAGAATTCACATTGAATTCTTGATTAACTTGAGCTAGACCTTCATTCTTTCATTCTCTTGCTTCATTTTTTAGCATCTGGTACAACATTAACCGGTTAACCAGTTTAAAAATAGCGTAAATTGTCCAAAATCTGCTTGTGTTAACCGGTTAAGTAATTGGTTAACTGGTTAACACAAGTCAGAATGGTGTTTTTGGCTTGTTTCAAGCCTCTTTTTGGTTCCTCTTTCTTCTTCTTCTTCCTCCTTTTTATTTTTATCTTGGGAAACACTTTTGGAAGTGATTTCTCTTTAATTTCAATGGACTTTGGGTGTAGATTAGAGTAGTTAATATTCATTAATTCAAAACTACCTTAAAGTGGATTATTCAATTCATTTAAGGTACTTTGCATTAGTGATACATTTTCATGCTTGAATCCACCGAGACGAGTGATTGAAGTTAAGGATGGAAAAATACCATAAGTGTGGCTCAATTTGGTATTCACCTTTAGTTTTGTGTGGTATCGCGTCCGGATAACGATTTACATATCGTTTATCTCGCATGCATTAGCACTAACATTATGCACCTTAATTGGTGGTGGCCGGCCTCATTTGTAGGGTAATTACTTCGTAAATTACTCGGAGATTTCTTAACATAGACCTAAATGTGTCCCGACTTCGGAATAAAAATCTAATTGGGTACTTACACTTTCGTGGACCGGATCTCTTGTTGATCGCGTAATCCCAAAGTGGTTAATCATATTGCCTCAAGAATCGAGATCTCTTGTTGATGTGTAGGTGCTTTGGGTCTCCCAATCGCCTTTCAAATTTCATTGAATTCGGTTCGGTTTGCCTTGATTAATCGCTATTGTGTAAGATGCTAAGCGGATCCGGTCGCCTTCGATTTTGGTTACTTTTTTCTTTTTGGTTGTGGTTGATTAAGTTCACCATACCATTATTATGTAAATATTATTATACTATTACTACTATTAATATTTTAGATTCTTTCATTTTTATTTCTTTTGTTACTAACATTTAATTTCTTGCACTTTTATTGTCTTTATTATATTTTGCTTTATTCATCCATATCATGTTTATTATTTGTTCTTATTATTTTGATGTTGATTTTCCCCTTGTCCATTTAGACACAAAAACATTAATAAAGGATTAAATCTCTAAAAAACTTTTGACTTTAATTTGTGGACTATTGGTTACTATCCTTAGCATTTGGAGTAAAGATTTGGACTTAGATTCTTAGGATACTTCCTTTGCCTTGATCATCGTAAAGTTGTATTTAGCCTTTATTTGGCCATTTGCTAGCTTATAAGGATGAAACTCTTATGCTCATAATTTGGAATGTCATAAAGTTTGGTTAGATCTTTCTTCCCTTATCTCTTTATTTTTTTTTAGGATATTCCCTTCATCTCCTCCCATTCTTCAATTTTCAAAATCTTCCCCCCTTTTCAAAGGATTCTTTCTTTTTAAATCATCACCTCTTTAATATTAAAAAACCTTGACTTTTGTCAAGCGGTTTTTTTACCTCTTTCTCTTCTTTTTTTTTTAAAAAAAAAATCAATGAATCTAATCATGTTTACCTTAATTCAAAAAAAAAATAAAAAGAATCAAACTCATTCAATTTGTTTTTGTGCCTTTGTGCACTTTTGTTTATTTTCTTTTAAAGAGTGCCGATTACGAGTCATTATTCTTTAGTCGGGTGTAAGTCTCTCAATCTCCATGGTTGTAGTTTGATGTAATTGAGTCTCTTGTCATTCGTGGGGGTTTAGTGGCATACTCGTTGATTTTATCCGAGTTGGCGCCCTCCCCATAATGATGTATGAGTCCATGCCTTCATTCTCATGGTGGATTTGTTTGGCTATCCACTTGAAGATGATGAATTCTCTTCACTTAATAAAATCAATCATAACCCACCCTTTTTACTATTTGTACCACGAACTACGGGGTTTTGATCTTGCATTGCACTTTGTGGGTATGTAGGCATGAGGTGGTAAACCTCTCCAAACACAAAAATATAAATAAAAAAATCCGTTTCTCATCCATCCACTCACATTTTACAAACCATTTTCAAACCAAAAGCAGTAAATTTTTCAAACGGCTCCCGTGGAGTACCACAAACATTTTGGGTGCGTAAAACCTTCCCATTGTGTAACCTATCCCCTTACCCGTTTCTCTATTGTGTTTATTTAGCTTTTTTTTGCTTCTAGATTCATTAGGATTTATTCTCCCTTTTTTCCTTTTCCTTTTGGAATAAAATAAAAGCACGGTGGCGACTCTGTTTACTTTTAGTTATGTTAACTAATAGCTTACACTCGTGTTTTTACCGCTACAAAAAAGTGGCGACTCTGCTGGGGAGTAATCTTTAAGTGGATTCGGCCTATTTTGATTTATTTACTGCTTTGGTTTGATTTGTTTGTTCTGTTTCGGTTTTGGTGATCCTCTGTGAGTGAGATAGATTCTAACCCGGATCTGAGTTGAACTTATGATAGGACGACGATATTCGAAGCGATAAGCGATGGAGTAGTCCAAAGCTATATCAATTTGGTAATCTCCACTCGTTTAGGCTCTCTTGGATTATCAATGTCATGATGAGTAATCATATGTGGAATTATTTTCCGAACTTGAGCTGATCATACTGAGGACCGTAGAACCCTTAACCCATCCAAGCCAATTTAGGAACGTAGTGCGGAAACTGTCTGGGTGTAAACCTAAGGTGGTTGTCACTCGATACTACACTCGGACGAGGTCTATTTTAAGAATGTTATCGTTCGGGGAGTAATCCAACGTACCGATGATATTCTAAATATGGCTGTTAACTCCGGGCACCTATGTTAGCACCCTTTTTGTTTTCTGCAGGTACAATGAAGACGAAACCTTAGTACTTACCTGTGTGGGTTGGTGTTTTGTTACCTTGACTTCATGCTCGTGACTCGGAACCTAAACCCGTGTGCTTTGTGTGATCTTGTTTGTGGTTGTTGCATACATGCCATCATGCATTCATGAGCATTGTTTTCGAGATTTCAAGGGACTCATAAGGAAATTTTGCAAAATTTCAGATGTCTATGGTTATGAATTTTGAAAGGAGGAACACAAAGAAGTACACCTTCAAAAATCCTAATATAGTGGAGTTGAGAAGGCTAGGAGCATTGGTGGTTGATACCCAGGAGTTCCGGAAATGTTATGGAAAGCTCTTGTTTATTTTGGATACCGATGTACCGGAGGGGATTCTCCCTACCTTAGCTCAGTTCTATGATCCATTGCATCATTGTTTCACCTTTCCTGATTATCAGCTTGTGTCGACCTTGGAGAAGTACTCTCGTTGGATGGGTCTACCTATTTTGTTCAAGGAATTTCTTTTCAGTGGTTTAGAGAAGGAGCTTACTATCAAAGTCATCGCCAAAGCCCTTTTTCTCAAGGAGTCCGATCTTAACAGGAAGTTTATTCCAAAAGGGAGTGTTCGTGGTATTAATGCTAAGTTCTTGATGGGGAAAGCTTCTACTTCACTTACTTTGGGTCATAAGGATACATTTGAGGCTATTCTTGCTTTGCTCATTTATGGGATTGTCTTGTTTCCTAACTTTGATGGTATTGTGGATGAGAATACCATTCAGATTTTCTTGAAGAGGAATCTGGTACCTACTTTGCTTGGAGACATGTATCATGCTTTTCATTATAGGACCTCCAAAGGTGATGGAGAGATTGTGTGTTGTGCGCCTCTTCTCTACAGGTGGTTTATTTCGCACCTACCAAAGTCCGACGTCTTCAAGGATAATAGAGATAATCGAAGATGGTCTCAAAGGATTATGTCTCTTTCTCATAAGGATATGACTTGGTATTGTTCCCATTATGATACTGGAATGCTTATTGATAGTTGTGGAGAATTTCCTAATGTACCTCTTCTTGGTACACGTGGGGGAATTAGTTACAACCCTATTCTTGCTAGGCGACAGTTGGGATATTGTTTGAAGGACATACCAAACAATCTTTCCTTATCCTGTTTCTTCTTTCTTAATGGTGTAGATCATGTAGAAATGAAGAAAAGGATAGCTCATTCTTGGCATGCGGTTCATCGGAAAGAGAAGGGTCAATTGGGAAGACAACACCTTGCTCCTTCCGAGTGTTACATCTAGTGGGTTCGATCTAGGGCTTCCAAGCTCAAGATGCGTTATCCACTTGAGGAGCCTTTGTTTCCTATACTACCATTGTCCGCTTTTCTTTCTCCCGTTGATGAGAAGGTTACTCTTCAAGAAGAGTTGGACAAGATGAAGAAAGAGAAAGAAGAATGGCTACTTGAGAAGACTACGATGCAAGAGCAATTGAAGGAGAAAGATGATCTCATTGAGTTACTTGAGCGGCGTGTTACGAAGAGGCGAAGAGAGGATTTATTTTCCACTAGTACTCCATCTACCATTCCTCCTACATCCGGTGCTTTGGAAGGCCCTTGTTGACCAGTTGGTGAAGGATAAATAAGACATGGAAGATCGGTACAAGAAGGAGATTAAGAGTATTCGCATGAAGTACCAGTCAGGATTCGGATCTTCTTCGGATATGATTCCCTAGGCCTAGTTTACTTTTATCTCATGTATTAGGATTGTTGAGGCTTGTACTTCACTTGTAAGCCTTACTTTGATTGTAATGAGAATGAGTTTTTAAGTGCTTCAAAAAGTGTTTTCTTTATAAATATTGCAAGTTATCTTATAGTCCTTTGAAATCTTTGTATTTGCATACGCATACCATGCATCATACCCACATTTGTCTTGCTTTTTTAGTGTTCCCCAGGGATCTTATGTTGTTTCTTGGTCTTCATTCAGTTCTCCTGTCAAGCTGACTCACCGATTTGATACTCGAGCTAATCGGAAGAAGATGTTGGAAACCCTACAACAAGAGAATCGCGAGCTGCGCGAAGAGGTTACATATCTGAAGGAAAGCTTGGAAAGAGTTTCTGCCATGATGGAAGGCTTGGTGGTTACTCAGAATCAGCCACCTCCTCCTAATTCTCCTGTTCAAAATACAGTAATCTCTGAGATTGTCACTGCATCAATTCCTGTTGAAACTGTCATTTCTCCTTGCTATCGCATGCCTTCTAGCACACCTTGGGGCATGCCAGTTAATTTTATTCCTGCTGGTTATCATCCTCCTCCTCCTGAGACTGCTGCATTTAATACTCTTCCGCCAGTCATGACTACTGCACCGCCTATGATGCACACTATCCCACACCATGATGAAATGATTTACCATGCTGAGCCCAGTGAAGGCACTGGTGTGATTGAAAGACTCGATGATTTTCAAGGACGCTTTGCTGAGATACAGAAGGAGATGAGAGCCTTGAAGCATAAGGATTTGTTCGGAAAAGATGCTTATGATCTTTGTTTGGTCCCTAATTTTAAAGTTTTGTACAAGTTCAGGTTACCTGAGTTCGAGAAGTATAAAGGCAACACTTGTCCATTGAGTCATTTTACTATATATGCTAGACAGATGTCTGCTTAGACAGACAATGATAAGTTGTTAATTCATTATTTCCAGGATAGTTTGACTGGTGCAACCATGAGATGGTATATGAGTTTGGATAATAGCCAAATCAAGACTTTCAATGATTTGGGAGAGGCTTTTGTTAGGCAATACAAGTATAATGTTGATATGGCACCAGATAGAGATCAGCTTCGTGCTATGTCTCAGAAGGACAAAGAGACTTTCAAAGAGTACGCACAGAGATGGTGCGAGCTAGCAGCTCAGATTGTTCCTCCTCTGGAAGAGAAAGAAATGACGAAGATCTTCTTGAAGACTTTAGGTTCTTTCCACTATGAGAAGATGATAGAAAGTGCTCCTTCTGATTTCACTGAAATGGTGAGTATGGGGATGCATTTAGAAGAAGGTGTTCGTGAGGGACGGTTGATTCAAGATAATAGTAATGGCTCGAGCTCTAGGAGGTTTAACTTTGGTAAAAATAAGGAAGGTGAGACTAATTTTGTGTCTCGTGAAAGTTACAGAAGGCCTCGTGGTCGTGAGAATCACCATCTGCAGCATGTAGCTTCTGTACCTCCGATGATTAATGTGACTCCAACTATGCCAACAGCTCCAAAGTATCAGTCTCGTTATCAACAACCTTCTGTGCAACAAGGTGGTAATCAACAGGTTCGGGCTAAGCCGAATTTTGGTCCCATTCCAATGTTATATGCGGACTTGCTTCCATCTTTGATTGCAAAGAATCTTGTGCAAACACGTTCTCCACCTCCAGTTCCAGAGACTATTCCATGGTGGTATAAGCCAGAGGCTCGCTGTGCTTTTCATCAAGGTGCCCCAGGGCATGATGTTGAGAATTGTTATCCATTGAAGTTTGAAGTACAAAAATTGATAAGGAACAATGTTCTGTTTTTCAATGATGTTAATCCAAATGTGAAGACAAATCCACTGTCGAAGTATGGTAATACGTCTGTAAATATGGTTGATGGTTGTCCTGGTTTATTCAAGATTTATGAGGTCCGCCATATTCGAAGGTCTTTGGTTGAGATGCATGCTTTCTTAAGTGAATATCACGATATTGATCACGATTATGCTGGATGTTGCATCTGCTCGGTGAATCCTCGTGGTTGCGTGATTGTTAAGAAAGACATTCAAAAGATGATGGATGGTAAGTTGATTGAAGTGACAGCAAAAAGAGATGAGTATGAAAATGAAGTGAACGTTATTATGCCTCAGTTCAATATTCCTGAGAGGGTTGTTCCTGAGAAGGTGGTTATTTCTTTTGATAGCCGCAAATATGTTGTTACTCCCTTGGTGATCAATTTTCCTGGTCCAATACCATATGAGTCTGATAAAGCTGTTCCGTACCGGTATAATGCTACGATGATAGAAAATGGTAGGGAAGTTCCTATTCCTTCTCCAAAGTCTGTGGTTAGCATTGCTGATGTGACAAAAGTTACTCGAAGTGGTAGAGTTTATGCCTCAGATCCTCCGAAGAGAGTTGAAGGTACATGTGCAAGTAAACAGATTATGGATGTTGTTGCCCGATCAGGCCAATTTGGTGATAGTGAAGATGAGGTGTTAAAATTGATAAAGAAAAGTGAGTACAACGTTACTGAGCAGTTGTTGAAAACTCCATCGAAGATATCAGTTTTATCACTCTTGATGTCTCTGAGGCTCATAGGCAGTCTTTGCAGAAGATTCTTGATCAAGCTTAAGTTGACAATGATGTGACTATTGATCAGTTTGATAGTATTGTGGCTAATATCACATTGTGCAACAATTTAAGTTTATGTGATGATGATTTGCTTGAAGAAGAAAGGAATCATAATTTGGCTCTGCATATTTCAGTGAATTTTCAGGAAGATGCTATGTCTAAGGTACTGGTTGATATTGGGTCTTCTCTGAATGTCATTCCGAAGTCAACTTTGTCAAGGCTTGCGTACCAAGGCGCTCCCATGAGGCATAATGGCATTATTGTGAAAGCTTTTGACGGATCGAAGAAGACTGTGATTGGTGAAGTTGATCTTCCTATTCTGATTGGACCATTTATATTCCAAATTACTTTTCAAGTAATGGATATACGTCCCGCTTACAGTTGTCTACTTGGAAGACCCTGGATTCATGAGGCAGGAGCTGTGACATCTACTCTTCCTCTGAAGCTGAAGTTTGTGAAAGATGAGAAATTAGTGACTATATTGATGCTGAAGAAAAGGTGGGAACTTCATTTCAAGCTCTTTCTATTGTTGATAATGCTGCTAAGAAGAATGTCATGCCTATGTCTTCTCTCATGGATGCTCTGCGCGTGCTTGAAACTGGTCGATCTAACGGTTGGGGACGAGTTATTGATGATGTCGACAACAAGGAAGGATTTGGTATCGGCTTTGCACAAGGTGTGGTTCTCAATGACCCGAAGACTATTCAGGAAGGATTCTGAAGTGCTGGGTTTATCAACAATCATTCCGCTGCTGCCATCATTGAAGATGATAAAGATGAAGAAATGCCTAACTTTGTTACGCACAGAAAGATTTGCAAGAACTGGATTGCTGTTGATGTTTCTTTTATTGTTCATGCTTCAAAGTAATTTGTTTTATTTTCTTTCAAAAAAACTTTTCACTCTTCCCAAGGTGAAAGTGATGTTTGTCGGGCTTTGTTTCAAATTTTATCATCATCAATAAAATGCTATTTTGTTATTTCCTTATGTGTTTTTCCTTTTTGCTTTATTCTGAAAAATGGTAACATAAAAATCCCAAAAATAAGAATAATAATTGTTTATCTGCATAATGTTTGCATTTTTGTTCATACTCTAAAATAAAAATAAAATAATTATGCAGATTGATTGATAAACCCATTGAAAACAATGATCCTATGCCCACTCCCAACTTTGAATTCCCTGTGTTTGAAGCTGAGGAAGAGGATGCAGAAGAGATTCCTGATGAGATTTATCGGTTGCTTGAGCATGAGGAGAAGGTTATTCAGCCTCATGGAGAGTCTATAGAGATGCTCAACTTAGGTTCTGAAGATGATAAGAAAGAAGTCAAAGTTGGAGCATTGCTTGGTCCTGATTTTAAGAAGAGGATTGTAGAGCTTCTTAGAGAGTATGTTGATGTATTTTCTTGGTCTTATCAAGACATGCCAGGTCTTGATACTGATATTGTGGAGCATAGATTGCCGCTGAAGCCTGAATGTCCACCTGTAAAGCAAAAGTTGAGAAGAACTCATCCTGATATGGCAGTAAAGATCAAAGAGGAGGTTCAAAAGCATATTGATGCAGGTTTTCTTGTGACATCTAATTATCCTCAATGGGTGACCAATATTGTGCGTGTTCCAAAGAAAGACGGAAAAGTTCGAATTAGCGTTGAATACAGAGATTTGAACAAAGCCAGTCCAAAAGATGATTTTCCATTGCCACACATTGATATGTTGGTAGATAATACGGCTAAGTTTGATGTGTTCTCTTTTATGGACGGATTTTCCGGTTATAATCAAATAAAGATGGCACCCGAGGACATGGAAAAAACCACATTTATTACACCATGGGGAACATTCTGCTACATAGTGATGCCCTTTGGATTGAAGAATGCTGGTGCGACATACCAAAGAGCTATGACCACACTTTTCCATGATATGATACACAAAGAAATTGAGGTATATGTTGATGATATGATCACTAAGTCGAGGACTGGAGAGGATCATGTTGAACATTTGCTGAAGTTGTTTCAAAGGTTAAGAAAGTTTAAGCTTCGCTTGAATCCGAACAAGTGCATATTTGGTGTACGTTCTGGAAAGTTGTTAGGTTTCATTGTCAGCCAAAGAGGCATTGAAGTTGATCCTGATAAAGTGAAAGCTATTCAGGAAATGCCTGCTCCAAGAACTGAAAAGCAAGTAAGAGGATTCTTGGGCCGTTTGAATTATATTTCGAGGTTTATCTCTCACATGACTGCCACATGTGCTCCGATCTTCAAGTTGCTTTAAAAAGACAAAGGTTGTGTCTGGACAGATGATTTTCAGAAGGCGTTTGAAAGTTACAAAGAATATCTGCTTGAACCTCCTATTTTGTCTCCTCCGGTGAAAGGTAGACCGTTAATCATGTACTTGATTGTGTTGGAAGATTCCATGGGTTGTGTGCTTGGTCAACAAGATGAATCTGGAAGAAAAGAATATGCAATTTACTACTAGAGTAAGAAATTCACTGATTGTGAGTCCCGGTACTCCATGCTTGAAAAAACTTGTTGTGCCTTAACCTGGGCTGCAAAGCGTCTTCGCCAGTATATGCTGAATCATACAACTTGGTTGATCTCTAAAATGGATCCGATCTATATATTTGAAAAGCCTACTTTGACTGGGAGGATTTCTCGTTGGCAAATGTTATTGTCAGAATATGATATCGAGTATCGAGCTCAAAAAGCTATAAAAGGAAGTATCTTGGCTGACCATTTGGCACATCAACCGATTGATGATTACCAGCCTATCAAGTTTGATTTTCCAGATGAGGATGTGATGTATTTGAAAATGAAAGATTGTGATGAACCTTTGAATGAGGAAGGGCCAGAGCCTGGATCTCGATGGGGTTTAATTTTTAATGGTGCTGTGAATGCACGCGGAAGAGGAATTGGGGAAATGATCATTACTCCCCATGGTTCAAATATTCCTTTTGCTGCGAGGTTGACTTTTCCTTGTACCAATAATGAAGCTGAGTATGAAGCCTGTATTATGGGTCTTGAGGAAGCTATTGATCTGAGGATTAAGCATCTTGATGTGTATGGAGATTCTGTCTTGGTAATCAATCAGATCCAGGGTAAGTGGGTAACCCATCAACCCCACTTGATCCCTTATAGAGATTATGCAAGGAAGATATCAACTTTCTTCACTAAAGTTGAGTTTCATTATGTTCCTCATGATGAGAATTAGATGGCAGATGCTTTAGCAACTATAACTTCTATGATAAAGGTGCAGCAGTGGAATGATGTTCCCATGATCAGAGTGATGCGACTTGAAAGACCAGCTCATGTGTTTGCAGTTGAAGAGGTCCACGATGACAAGCCTTGGTATCATGATATTAAATGTTTCCTCCAAAGTCAGGAATACCCACTTGGGGCATCCGATAAAGATAAGAGGACTTTAAGGAGATTGGCATGCAATTTCTTCCCGAATGGAAATGTGCTTTATAAGAGGAATTTGGACATGGTCTTGCTCAGATGCGTGGATAGACACGAAGCAGACATGTTAATGAAAGAAATTC
This sequence comes from Lathyrus aphaca, assembly GCA_963966055.1. Lineage (NCBI taxonomy): Eukaryota > Viridiplantae > Streptophyta > Magnoliopsida > Fabales > Fabaceae > Lathyrus > Lathyrus aphaca. The sequence continues at coordinate 201,209,005 of OZ014523.1, read as the reverse complement.
ATGAAGGATCTTTTGGCACTCATGCTAATGGGCATGCAATGGCTAAAAAGATGTTGAGAGCAGGTTACTATTGGCTGAAAATGGAATCTGATTGTTGCAAGTATGTGAAAAAGTGCCATAAGTGTCAAGTGTATGCTGACAAGATTCACGTGTCACTAACTTATCTCAATGTGATTTCTTCCCCATGGCCTTTTTCTATGTGGGGAATTGATATGATTGGTATGATTGAACCCAAGGCTTCGAATGGACATCGTTTTATTCTTGTGGCAATTGACTACTTCACCAAGTGGGTGGAAGCGGCATCGTATGCTAATGTGACCAAGCAAGTTGTGGTTCGGTTTATCAAGAATAATATTATCTGCAGATATGGTGTTCCAAATAGAATCATTACTGATAATGGTTTGAACTTGAATAATAAGATGATGCAAGAACTTTGTGAAGAATTCAAGATTCAGCACCATAATTCCTCTCCTTATAGACCGAAGATGAATGGGGTTGTTGAAGCTGCAAATAAGAACATTAAGAAGATCATTCAGAAGATGGTTGTGACATACAAGGACTGGCATGAGATGCTCCCTTTTGCTTTGCATGGGTATCGAACATCTGTCCGCACTTCAACAGGGGCAACTCGTTTCTCACTTGTTTATGGTACAGAAGCAGTGCTCCCCGTCGAGGTTGAAATCCCATCAATGAGAGTTCTGATGGAAGCTAAGTTGACTGAGACTGAATGGTGTCAGAGTAGATTTGATCAATTAAATTTGATTGAGGAAAATAGAATAACAACTTTGTGTCATGGTAGCTTTTGACAAGAAGTTCAAATCTCGTGTATTCAGAGAAGGCGACCTCGTGCTCAAAAAGATTCAGTGTTTCATTAAAGATTCTCGGGGCAAGTGGACTCCGAACTATGATGGCCCATATGTTGTCAAGAAAGCCTTCTCTGGCGGTTCATTAATTCTTGCAACTATGGATGGTGAGGAGATCACTCGCCCTGTAAATGCGGATGCAGTCAAGAAATACTTCGCCTAAAACAATAATAAAAGAACAGCTCGCTAAGTTGAAAACCCGAAAGGGCGGCTTAGGCAAAAATGAGCGTCTCGGTGGATTGAAAACCCGAAAGGGCGGTCCAGGCAAAAATTAGAGACATAAACAGAAATAATTATCCCGGTAGATTGAAAACCCAGAAGGGAAATCTAGGCAAAAGTTAGGGATCATGGCAAGTAACTACATCGACAGATTGGGTCACTTGTAACGACCGACGAATTCAGATTCTATCTTTCAGAAGAATTTCCCATCAAAGATTCTTATTCACTCATTCTTGACTGAAGTTTCGGGCATAGTGGAGTTCAAAGTTGATAGGGAGAATAGTGATCATTGTATTTCAATGTAGCCTTTTTCCATGCATTTACCATTTTTGAACTTGTAATGATCCATGGAGTCACGCCATTGTTTGACTACCATTCTATCAATGAATTTGAGCTTTTATCCAATTGTTTACAACTCTTTATATTGTTTCTGTTTACAAAATTTCAATTTTATTGTTGATGATGATTTTTGAAACAAATTTAATAAATTTAATCTTTGAAGATTATAAAAACCTTTTCTCTTGATTTGTGAACATAAAAAGGATATCAATAGTGATTCCAGGGATGGTAAAGTTTGGATGTTTGTAACTTGTCTCTCCTAAAGCAGGGTTTGATCCACTTGTGTCCTTATGGAATTCCTGATTGGTCCTGGCATGACGATGTTAATGTTATTTTGTTCCCCAGCAACCAGCATGAGCAAGTATTGTAAATACTCTTAATTATGTTCCTTTCCCCCAGAAGAGTTGTTGGAAGGTATATAATGGAAAATCCCCAACTGAGTTTTGATCTCTTCCTCAACGGGTTACCATTGATTTGAAAAGTCTTGGAAGCCCCTGGCCAAGCCTTTGCCCTTCATCTTAAGTTGGTTGCATCCCTCAGCAGAAGTATTAGCATATCAATCGGTTTACAGGTTTTCTTTCACCTATTGGTGATTATCGATCCCTCGTAATCGTTATTTATTGTGATGTTAACTTCTGGTATCCCCCATGGGTCAAAAAGTCCCAAACGTTCAGTGATGAAAGATCTTCATAGATCCCCAGTAAGTCTGCGTGTGATGGTTCCCAGCAGATTTCTATCTTTGGCAAGTTTTGCACTCTTTCCCCAAGCAGTGTGAGAGTAGTATAACTCTTTCCCTGATAAAGTAGAAATAGTATGATGGTTGTTCCTGCGGGAGTTTGATTAAGAACATTTCTGTCCCCAGCATGGAACGTGGAAGTTCTTCTCACCTTCGGCAGATTTTTTTACCTTTCTTCAGCAGGGTGATATCCTTTATGCAGAGTTGATGTTTAATGCTCTAGTAGATTATGCTTTATTTGCATCACTGGTAAATTTTTATCTGGTTTCCCCAAACAGAGTTGTAAAGATATTTGTACCCATCAGAGTTTAACAGGGATATTTCCCTTCTCCCCCAGAGTATGGAAGATTTTGAGTTGTTGAGATATCTCCGATATGTTATCTTCTCATCGTGGAATTTTCCGATGATATCCTTTTATGGATTTTGGAAGAATGCTTTATGGATTGGATTCCTAGTAGTTGTTTCCCCAGTCTTAATTTTGCCTTGTAGTAGGATTTTATTCCTTTGATGGCTTTTAATTTTTCCCCTGCAGGATTTCAAATCGAATCTCCGGCATGGTCCCCGACCTTGTTGCCCTGATTAGCCGAGTATCCAGTTGTTGTGGTTTTTATGTCACATGTTGTTGATCTTTATGTCTGTTTTGTCAGCATATTCATACGCATAAGCATAGCATCTTTTGCTTGCATTCTTGCATTTATCTTTGTTATCCACTCTTTGGTGTGGTCTTTCCCTACAGGGTGTGTGTGTGGTTTTCCTCTAAAGTTTAGAGTGTCAACCCTTATGCAGAAAATGTTTATTCTTTCTATTTCCCCACTGAGTTTGCTTCTCATGGATGATGTTGATTCAGTTTCCTCCCCAGTTTATTATCTGGATGGAACTTCCCCAATTGAGATATTTCCTCCTCGGGATGAGTCTTGTTTATCAAGCTCTTTTGCTTGTTCTCCTACCCATTAAATTCGGTAGTCGAGATTTATTCTTCCTACCCAGTAAAAAGGTAATAGAAGTTGTTTCCTTTTGCTTGAGCTCCTACCTAGTAAATCAGGTAGTTGAGAGTTTTTCTACCCAGTAAAAAGGTAGCGGAGGTTATCCCTCTTTGTTTTTCTCCTATCTAGTAAATTGATAGTCGAGTCCCTTGTTTTCCTACCCAGTAAACCGGTAGTTTATGATTTCTGTTCCAACTCGATATTCCTCCATTTTTGGACTCGAACACCTTGTTTGTTTGATATTCCCCAGAAGAGCGTTCGCTATTCCTTGTTGAACCATTTACTTTGATTATATATCATATCTTTTCTCCATGTGGAGTCGGTTATCCAGTGATTTATTTTTCTGGTAACTCTTTTGGTGTCTGTTGTTTTCCCCGGCGGGATTTTCTTTTGTGTCCCTAAGCTTTTGCTTTCCTCTGGTGGTCATATTTTCCCCACAGAGATTTTGGGTTTGCATCTCATATCCATATCATATCATGGCTCTTAGGAAAAAAATTGGGTTTTCTGTATTTAAGTCTCTCCCATCTTGTAGAGACGAAGATATAAATCTTCATATCTCCAGATTGAAGAAACTTAAATAGGGGCAGCTGTTGCACCCTAATTTTTTCCCTAAGTGTTCTTTGCATTCTCATCTACATCTTGCATACAAACAAGATCGCACTGGTTGCACGATTCCTCTCGGGTTAGGTTTATGCCTCGCAGGGGATCACCGCTGTCTTTAATTGCTTAATTTGTTTGTGTTTACTAACCATTAATCAAAATCCAAAAATATTTTGTTTCCTTTTGCTAACCTTTTTCAGGAAGAGGAACCATATAAAAATGCCAAAAAAAAAGCAGTCCCGCAGCTCGAGTAAATTTCACAGACAAAAGTTGAAGACGATCCGCAAATAATTCAAAATTATCAGATCAAAGATTTCCCAAGTTAATTGATTCATTCAAAGGATGGTTCATGTGTTCATTTCTTCGACGTACAAAAGAATCGGTCCGAAATACCCATGCAACCATGATTGAATAAAAAATTCAAATTTCAGCTTGGTTAACCAGTTAACCACATGGTTAACCGGTTAACCAGTGCGAAGTTTGAATTTTTTATTCAAATTCAACACCCTTAGATTATTGATTTAATTGAAATATTCTAGATCCATTGGTTTCTGATCTCTCTACATCACTTTGATCATTTCCTACCATAAACCCTCACTAATCACCACTCTTTTCCATTTTCCACCAAAATTCCAATTACCAAACCTAAATTCAAATTACCAAAGCAAGCTCCATTCCACCAAATTTTCATACCTAAGACCTTTCAATAGGACTACAATTTCATGCATTCCACAAGCTTTTGATAGCCACAAAACCTCTTGCAAATTAATCCCCCAACACCAAAATTCTCCAAAGCTCATCTTTCTTTCTTTTGAAGTTATCAAGAATTCACATTGAATTCTTGATTAACTTTAGCTAGACCTTCATTCTTTCATTCTCTTGCTCATCAATTTCAGTAGATCTAAGCTTGTGTTGGTTCAATAAGAAGAAAAGCTTTTGGTAATTCATCTTCCTCCATAAACCCATATTCACCATCAACATTCAAGATGTAGATCTTTGGTGCTTTTGTTTTTAGATCCTTTGGATCTTTATTTGTTGTTTGAATGCAGGGATTTCACTGTGTTTTGGTTTTAAAATTCGTGCAAATTCAGATCATGATCATCCAATGTTTGAGAAAAGGTTTCAAAATGGATCATGTTGAATTTTCTGCATTTTTTAGCATCTGGTACAACGTTAACCGGTTAACCATATGGTTAACCGGTTAACCATTTTAAAAACAATGCAAATTGTCCAAAATCTGCTTGCGTTAAACAAGTCAGAATGGTGTTTTTGGCTTGTTTCAAGCCTCTTTTTGGTTCCTCTTTCTTCTTCTTCTTCCTCCTTTTTATTTTTACCTTGGGAAGCACTTTTGGAAGTGATTTCTCTTTAATTTCAATGGACTTTAGGTGTAGATTAGAGTAGTTAATGTTCATTAATTCAAAACTACCTTAAATTGGATTATTCAATTCATTTAAGGTACTTTGTATTAGTGATACATTTTCATGCTTGAATCCACCGAGATGAGTGATTGAACTTAAGGATGGAAGAATACCATAAGTGTGGCTCAATTTGGTATTCACCTTTAGTTTTGTGCAGTATCGCGTCCGGATAACGATTTACATATCGTTTATCTCGCATGCATTAGCACTAACATTATGCACCTTAATTGGTGGTGGCCGGCCTCATTTGTATGGTAATTACTTCATAAATTACTCGACGATTGCTTAACATAGACCTAAATGTGTCCCTACTTCGGAATAAAAATCTAATTGGGTACTTACACTTTCGTGGACCGGATCTCTTGTTGATTGCGTAATCCAAAAGTGGTTAATCATATTGCATCAAGAATCGAGACTTGTGAATTTTTGATGCGTAGGTGCTTTGGGTTTCCCAATCGCCTTTCAAATTTCATTGAATTCGGTTCGGTTTGCCTTGATTAATCGCTATAGTGTAAGATGTTAAGCGAATTCGGTCGCCTTCGATTTTGGTTACTTTTTCCTTTTTGGTTGTGGTGGATTAAGTTCACCATACCATTATTATGTAAATATTATTATACTATTACTACTATTAATATTTAGATTCTTGCATTTTTATTTCTTTTGTTACTAACATTTAATTTCTTGCACTTTTATTGTCTTTATTATATTTTGCTTTATTCATCCATATCATGTTTATTATTTGTTCTTATTATTTTGATGTTGATTTTCTTCTTGTCCATTTGGACATAAAAACATTAATAAAGGCTTAAATCTCTAAATAAAATTTGGACTTAGATTCTTAGGACACTTCCTTTTCCTTGATCATTGTAAAGTTGGATTTAGCCTTTATTTGGCCATTTGCTAACTTATAAGGATGGAACTCTTATGCACATAATTTGGAATGTCATCAAGTTTGGTTAGATCTTTCTTCCCTTATCTCTTTATTTTTTTTTAGGATAGTCCCTTCATCTCCTCCCATTCTTCAATTTTCAAAATCTTCCCCCCTTTTCAAAGGATTCTTTCTTTTTAAATCATCACCTCTTTAATAATCAAAAACCTTGACTTTTGTCAAGCGGTTTTTTTACCTCTTTCTCTTCTTTTTATTTTAAAAAAAATCAATGAATCTAATCATGTTGACCTTAATTCAAAAAAAAAGATTCAAACTCATTCGATTTGTTTTTGTGCCTTTGTGCACTTTTGTTTATTTTCTTTTAAAGAGTGCCGATTACGAGTCGTTATTCTTTAGTCGGGTGTAAGTCTCTCAATCTCCATGGTTGTAGTTTGATGTAATTGAGTCTCTTGTCATTAGTGGGGGTTTAGTGGCATACTCGTTGATTTTATCCGAGTTGGTGCCCTCCCCATAATGATGTATGAGTCCATGCCTTCATTCTCATGGTGGATTTGTTTGGCTATCCACTTGAAGATGACGAATTCTCTTCACTTAATAAAATCAATCATAACCCATCCTTTTTACTATTTGTACCACGAACTACGAGGTTTTGATCTTGCATTTCACTTTGTGAGTACGTAGGCATGAGGTGGTAAACCTCTCCAAACACAAAAATATAAAAAAAATAATTCTTTTCTCATCCCTCCACTCACATTTTACAAACCATTTTCAAACCAAAAGCAGTAAATTTTTCAAAGGGCTCCCGTGGAGTACCACAGACATTTTGGGTGCGTAAAACCTACCCATTGTGTAACCTATCCCCTTACCCGTTTCTCTGTTGTGTTTCTTTAGCTTTTTTTTGCTTCTAGATTCATTAGGATTTATTCGCTCTTTCTTCCTTTTCCTTTTGGAATAAAATAAAAGCGCGGTGGCGACTCTGTTTACTTTGAGTTAAGTTAACTAATAGCTTACACTCATGTTTTTACCGCTACACCCACCACTTCTAAGATCCAATAAAGATCATAGAGACCCAAAATGATGATGATGATCCTTTGGTACCCTTGTTGGGGGCCTCAGATGCCCTGATTTTGACTTTACTTGCTCAAGAAGTTACCCAATGATCAGATGACTTCCACAATGAATTTCTTCATCAAACTTGGTACACATGATACTTATAACATTTTAAGAACATTAGAAACAAGAATGACCAAAATATTGGAGTTAAGGCCTCTATGCCTTTGCCATTCTTTGTGATCTCTTGACTTTCATGAACTTTGGGGAGCATAATATGATCATGGAACACACATGGACCCTCTTGGCAAGCTTCAAAACCATTGGGATGGCTCAGATTGATTCTTGGATTGCTCAGATCACCAACCCTAGATGCAGATGAAAATGGAACTATGCAGTGAAACAAATATGCAATATGAGATGGTATGCTTATACTAAAACAAAAATGAAAGATCACAAGCCAAGGTGTGAGAAAAAGTGAGGGAAAATTTGGGGTGTTTATAAATACTCGAATGGAGACGCAATGGCATACCGGCCTCAGTCGATAACCAGAAACACAAAGAATGACCTCAGACAGACTTTGCAAAAGAGACAAACTGACCTTGATCAATAAGCTCAACATGGTCTATCATCCTCAAATGATAGCCACAACAACAAGACCAAACTTATAAGGACTTGGAGAAGAGAATGCCATCCTAGAATGACAACTCACAAAAGATCCTCGGATCTAACACAAAACCATCCTCGAATGGAAACGTAATGGTATACCGACCTCAGTCGATAACCCGAAACACAAAGAATGACCTCAGACAGACTTTGAAAAAGAGACAAATTGACATCAATCAATAAGCTCAAAATGGTCTATCATCCTCGAATGATAGACACAACAACAAGACCAACCTCAGAAGGACTTGAATAAGAGAATGCCATCCTCGAATGACAACTCACAAAAGATCCTCGGATCTAACACGAAACCATCCTCGAATGGAAACACAATGGCATACCGGCCTCAATCGATAACCCGAAACACAAAGAATGACCTTAGACAGACTTTGCAAAAGAGACAAACTGACCTCAATCAATAAGCTCAAAGTGGTCTATTATCCTTGAATGATAGACACAACAACAAGACCAACCTCAGAAGGACTTGAAGAAGAGAATACCATCCTCGAATGACAACTCACAAAAGATCCTCGGATCTAACACGAAACCATCCTCAAATGGAGACGCAATGGCATACCGGCCTCAGTCGATAACCAAAGAAAATATGACAAGATGGAACGGGATCATTGTACATAAACGAGAGCCCAAGCAAATAAGACCGTACAAAACAAGAGCCTGCGATGCAATTGTTGTACAAAATAAGACGCGGAACGTGGAAAATGGTATTGGTATCCTCTGTATGGAGTACTTCAGGTTGAGAAGATGTTATAGGTCATATGTAATATACCTCAAAATTGGCCCATGCTGGCATGTGTATGCTTGGATTTATGGCGTAATGCTCCATGAGGATGGAAATGTTACGCTTTAGAGGATGCAAATGCAATGATGATTATGCGTATGCAAATGCAAAGGATCTCCCGGAAAGGAGACTGCAAGTATCCCAGATGGCTTGACTGGGGAGGAACTGATGATCACTGCACTGATCTGATCCATCCTGATAAGGAGGAGACAACTCTGTGAGGAAAGCTATTGATGATACACCGACTTTGAACAACCGCCACTGCAAAAATAAAATAGACTTTAATATTGGAGTGCCAAGACCCTGCCGGAGATGGACCCTTCTCGAACTCTGATGGGGAATTGGAGACCTCCTGACCTGGCCAGGAACCAGAGGTATGGCTTTGTTGAGGAAGCAAACTGTTGGGAAAGGAAAGACACTCCTTACATTGCTGGGGGTTACCCTTGTGCTGACAGAAAACTTCTACTTGAGGTGGGCAAACATTTCTTGTCACTAATGCTGGCAAAGAATTTCAACTTCACTCCCACTAGAGATAACTGTAGACACCCTACAATAACACAATTGATAATGCTTGCAACATGGAGAGTTAGTTTGGACCTGAATGCCTCTGGCTCATAGCATGAATCATTATCTAGGCATCTTGACACCCTTTTAGAGTTGTATTAAATGTTTATGTCCTCCCGCATGAGTTAGAAAGCTTTCAAATTTACAACACAATATAAATCACAATTTACTGGACTTTTTCGCAATCAATCAATGTTAGATGAAAAACAAAAACCAGAAGCGAATAGTCACAAGTTGACTGAAATTGATTTTTATTGATTCGGGAAAATGGCCATGAACAAGCATTACAAAGGAAGCAATTTCCTGGAAAGAGGAAATAGCCAAAAAGGAAAACAAATTATCCTATTGGCAATGTAAGAAGTGGATCTCATCAAGTTTCAACCTAGTTATGGCTTGTATATCTTTAAGACTATCTGCTCGCTCTTTTCCTTGAGAAAGATGATTGAACTGATCTTCAACCCTTAGAATAACCTCAGTTGCAGATAAGTTACGAATCTCACATATCGCAGTCGTTCGTGTTAGTCCCTCTTTTGCGTGGATCTCCCTTTCGGGTTTTCAATCCACCCGGATACCTTTTTTTGCTTGAGCTGTCCGATGTGGCTTTTCAACTCAGCGGGTGTACATTTTTTTTAAGATTTCCCTAATTTTTTCCCGAGCCTTTTATTTTGTTTTTGTCTCGCCGGGATGCCCATTTTTTCCTGGATCTTTATTCTGTTTTTATCTAGCAGGTCCTTTTTTACACGAAGTATTTTCTTACTGCGTCTGCGTTGATAGGGAACTAGAAGTCTTCTCCATCCATGGTTGTCAGCATCAAGGCTCCACCTAAGAAAACCCTTTTAACCACGAACGGTCCTTCATAATTAGGTGTCCATTTTCCCTTATGATCGTTAAGAGGAGGAAGAATCCTTTTCAGTACCAAGTCACCTAGTGTATACCTTTGTGGTTGTACCTTCTTGTCAAACGCTTGTTTCATCTGCCGCTGGTACAAATGTCCATGGCATACAGCTGCTAGATGTTTTTCTTCAATAAGGCTCAATTGATTATATCTGGATCGGAGCCACTCAGCTTCATCTAGCTTAATTTCCATCATTAACCTCAACAAGGGGATTTCTACTTGAATTGGTAGGACTGCCTCCATACCATACACCAGTGAGAACGGGGTTGCCCCTGTTGAGGTACGCACTGACGTTCTGTACCCATATAAAGCGAATGGTAGCATCTCATGCCAATCTTTGTATGTTACAACCATTTTCTGCACGATCTTCTTGATGTTCTAGTTGGCCGCCTCAACGGCGCCATTAATCTTCGGGCGATATGGAGAAGAGTTATGATGTTCTATTTTGAAATCCCGACACAAGTCAACCATCATCTTGTTGTTGAGATTAGAACCAATATCAGTAATGATTCTTTCGGGAATTCTGTACCGGCAAATAATGTCTCTTTTAATAAACCGGGCTACCATTTGTTTACTAACATTGGCATAAGATACCGTTTCGACCTACTTCGTGAAGTAGTCTATAGCAACCAGGATGAAACGGTGATCGTTGGAAGTTGTCGGCTCGATCTTGCCAATCATATCAATGCCCCACATGGCGAACGACCATGGTGAAGACATGACACTCAAAGGATTCGGAGGCACATGGACCTTATCAGTATAAATCTGACACTTGGGACATTTACGGGAGTATTTACAGCAATCGGATTCCATGGTGATCCAACAATACCCCGATCTCGACAATTTCTTTGCCATGGCATGTCCTCCAGCATGGGTACCAAATGAGCCTTCATGAACCTCTTGCATGAACAGGTCTGCTTCGTATCTATCCACGCATCTGAGCAGAACCATGTCAAAGTTTCGCTTTTATATCACACCATCTTGATTCATAAAGAAACCACCTTCTAGTCTTCTGAGGGTCTTCTTGTCGTTACTGGATGCCCCAGCCGGGTATTCTTGAGCCTTCAAGAATTTCTTGATATCATGATACCAAGGTTTGTTATCTTCACCGCTGTCAACTGCAAAGACATAAGCAGGTCTTTCAAGAAGGGACACCATGATCCGAGGCACGAAATTCTCTTGACAAACTTTAATCATAGACGACAAAGTTGCTAAAGCATCAACGAATTGGTTTTCATCTCGAGGAATATAATTTAACTTGACCTTGGTGAAGAAAGTTAGCAGCCTTCTGGTATAATCCCTGTAAGGAACCAAGTGAGGTTGATGAACTAACCATTTACCATTGACTTGGTTCACCACCAGAGCTGAATCTCTGAAGATCTCGAGGTTCTAGACTCGCAGGTTGATTGCCTCTTCAACCCCCATGATGCAAGATTCATACTCTGCTTCGTTGTTAGTGCATTCAAAAGTCAATCGAGCAGCTAAAGGTGTATGGACCCCTTCTGGTGAGATGATAACATCACCTACCCCGCTTCTGTTCATGTTCACAGCTCCGTCAAACATCAACTTCCATTTGGATTCAGGGTCTGGCCCCTCCTCCGGAAGTGGTTCTTCACAGTCTTTCAACTTGAGGAACATGATGTCCTAATCCGGAAACTCGAATTTCATGGGTTGATAATCCTCAATTGGCTACTGAGCTAAGTATTCTGACCGTACACTTCCTTTAATTGCTTTTTGCGAAGTATAATGGATATCATACTCTATTAATATCATCTTCCATCGGGTTACCCTTCCTGTATTTCATAGGATCCATCTTGGAAATTAAGAGAGTGGTGTGAGTCAGCATGTACTGTCTTAGTCGGCGAGCAGTCCATGCCAAAGTGCAACAAGTTTTCTCGAGTAGTGAGTAGCGTGTCTCACAATCGGTAAACATTTTGCTAAGGTAATAAATGGCATGCTCTTTTCGACCAGACTCGTCCTGCTGACCCAGCACACATCCCATTGATCCTTCGAGCACAGTAAGATACATGATCAAAGGTCTCCCTGGAATCGGAGGCATGAGAATTGGAGGTTCTAGCAGGTACTCCTTGATTCGGTCAAAGGCTTACTGACAGTCTTCATTCCATTTAATTTCCTGATTTTTCCTCAGAAGCTTAAAGAGGGGTTCACACGCGGCCGTTAGGTGACAGATAAACCGTGCAATGTAATTTAGTCTCCCTAAGAAACCACACACTTGCTTTTTAGTTTTTGGCTCAGGCATCTCTTGGATGGCTTATACTTTGGCTGGATCCACCTCAATTCCCCGCTCACTAACAATGAAACCAAGCAGCTTGTCGGAACGGACTCCAAAGGTGCACTTGTTTGGATTCAATCTCAATCTGAACTTCCGGAGTCTGTCAAACAACTTTGCTAGATTGACCAAGTGCTCTTCTTCTGTTTGGGATTTTGCTATCATATCATCAACATAAACCTCAATTTCATGATGAATCATGTCGTGAAATAGCGTCACCATTTCCCGTGGGTAAGTGGCCCCAACATTCTTCAGACCAAACGGCATAACCTTGTAACAGAATTTCCCCAAGGCGTCATAAAGGCAGTCTTTTCCATATCATCGGGAGACATCTTAATATGGTTATAACCTGTAAACCTGTCCATGAAAGAGAACACAGAAAACTGAGCAGTATTATCAAAAAGTACATCTATGTGAGGCAGAGGGAAATCATCTTTAGGGTTGGCCCTGTTTAAATCGCTGTAGTCTACACACATCCTGACCTTACCGTCTTTCTTATGGACCGACACAATATTGGCAACCCACGGAGGGTAACTAGTCACGTCCAAGAAACCAGCATCCAATTTCTTTTGTACTTCCTCTTTTATCTTGATTGACATATCAGGGCGTGTGCGTCTCAACTTTTGCTTCACTGGCGGGCAGTCTTCTTTCAGGGGCAGCTTGTGTACCACAATGTCAGTGTCTAAACCAGACATATCCTTGTAAGACCATGCAAAGAAATCAACATATTCTCGAAGCATGGAAATTAGACGAGTCTTGATAGATTCTTCTAATGCGGCCCCGATCTTAACTTCTTTCTTGTCTACTTCGGTACCCAGGTTTATCACTTCGACAACCTCTTCATGTGGTTGAATCATCTTCTCCTCCTGTTTAAGTAGTCTGGCCAATTCTTCAGGTAGTTCGCAATCTTCTTCAACTTCCTCATCGGCTTGATAAATTGGATTATCGAAGTCATACTTAGCCATAACAGGGTTGTCATTGATAAGATCCGGTGACGAGCACCTGCATGAATGGTGATTCATGCAAGGATTTAGAAAAAGCTTGAGAAAACGAGAAACATTGTTATTTTAAAACTTTTCTTTCTTTTTGAAAAAAAAAGCAAAAATGAAAGGCAAAGAACAACATGGATGAATGTGAAACGTCAGCTTTATTTATGATTATGAATTGTGTTAGGAACAAAAGAACCCTTACAAAAAGCTGCTATGCCCCTGGCAAGACATAGTGCTTGAGTACAGAAAAGACAAAAACAAAGATTATTACTCTTCGAAGGAAGTGACTGAGATAAGCCTTTCAGACGACCAGTTGCTAAGTTGAGCCCCTGGAACAGCAGGCCTGATCCACTCATCTAAGTCATAGTCACTATCAATTGCATCGTCCTGTACGGCATTGATGCTTCCATAATCCACCACTCCCGCACTCGTGAAAGTAATCGGGCCTTGACGACCTCTAGCACTCGGTCCAGATGATGACTGCTCAGGATGGTAACCAATCCCAAACATATCTTTCTTTTCTGGCATTTCTAATGGACTGCCCCAACCTTCTCGTATCCCAGATTCTACCACTTCAAGAGCTTGCTTATAAGAGGCAATGGAAACTCCCTTCTTTGGTTCTTCAGAAGAAGCTTCCAATGAAGATGCTTGTTCAGTTTTCAGGGGCTCAAAAGCCTAACATGGAGTTTCAACTATCTCTCCATCCATCTCCACATACTTGAATGAGGCTAGATGACTAACGAAAATGTCTTCTTCCCCACTGATTGTTACAATTTGGCCTTCCCAGACGAACTTTAGCTTTTGATGAAGTGTGGATGATACTGCTCCTGCTGAATATATCCAAGGTCTTCCCAGCAAACAACTGTATGCAGGCTGTATATCCATTATGTAGAATGTGGTATTGAAGATTTGTGGACCTACTTTAATTGGTAAATCCACCTCCCCGAACACTGATCTCCTCGACCCATCTCTAACTACCAGGTTGTTAAGCTATAAAATCACTCCATCATAATCCAACTTCATCAATGATATCTTGGGCAGAACATTCAACGATGATACAATATCTACCAACACGTGAGAAAGTACTGCACCCTTACATTCTAAAGAGATATGCAGTGCCCGATTATGAGCACGCCTTTCAGATGTTAGATCCATGTCTGTAAAGCCCAATCTGTGAATGGAATTGACACTAGATACCACCGCTTCTAACTGATTTACCGAAATATCTTGAGGCACATAAGCCTTGTTCAGAATATTCAAGAGAGCCTTCCTGTGGGAGTCAGAACACATTAGCAAAGACAAGATGGAAATCTTCGACGGAGTCTGTTGCAGATGGTCCACAATCTTGTAATTGCTCTTTTTGATAATTCTAAAAAATTCTTCAACTTCTTTATCAAAGGTAATGTCTGGATCAGTTACTGGTGCGGGCTTATTGATAACTACTGGCTACTTCCCTCTTTCCTTAGCCTGGGCTTCTGCGGTGTCTCTGGGTGGTATCACACTATTTCTTAATATTTTCGGCGCAAATAACCTTCCACTTCTAGTAAAGCCCCCTACTCGGACGTTTTCTACTTGAGCTGGGGTAATGCTAGACGTGGTCAAATCTTGCTTCTGGCCGTTACAATATACTTCTCCACCATAATTCCAAGGAATGGCTTTATCACTCTGATACATTATTGGTCCTGCAGTGGTAATCGTTATCGGTGCCACTCTGGCCCGTGGAGGAACTTGAGACGGATCATAGAAAATGGTTACCGTAGAGACCTCGCTTTATTTTACAACTTTGTCAAACTGTAGAACCCCTTCATTAATCATGCTCTGGATCCCCTTTTTTAACTGCTCACAACCATCTGTAGCTTCAGCACATCCCGAACAACCATCTTCTCACCCAGGAAAAACACCCCTCTGTGTCAAGCAAACTTTGACAGCACTCAACGGAGTCTGCAGGTTGTTGACACCACATACCAAGTATATATTCTCCCCTTCATCAACTGCCCCAACTGTACCCCCGTGAGGAGGCATGGGGTTTTGTATTACATTAGGAGTTGGAGCGAAATTAATCGCTTTAGAATCCAGTAGGTCCTGAACAACATGCTTCAGAGCTTTGCAGTTTTCTGTGGTATGCCTGGGAGCTCCAGAATGAAATTTGCATCTAGAGTTTGTATCATAACCCTCGGGGATTTGGTCTGGCTTCGGGGGTTGTAGAGTTCGGAGTTGAATCATCTGGAGTTGTAGGAGATTCTTCAAAAGTTGTGTATAGCACATCAGCGGAGTTTCGAAATGTCTTTCTCTGGTCTTCTAGGGGTAATATGGACGAGGAGCTCTTTGTTGATACCCTTGTCGGCGTTGCAGATGCGGTGGTTGGACTTGGTGTTGAACAAGTTGAGTTGAGATAGTGACGAGGGCCACTTGCTGATAAAACGCTCTGTTGTTTCCTCCCCTATGCGCGTACATTGCCCTAGTCTCTCCTTCTCTCCTCTTCACGAAGGGCTTCTTGACACCAGAACTCGAAGCGCCCCATTCTGAATCTTCCCTTGCTTGATCCAACTTTCTACCATTTCGCCCGTCAAGATGATATCTGAGAATCCACTTGAGGAACATCCAGCTAGCCTTTCCATGAAAAGCCCAGGGAGGGTATCCAAGAACAGGTCTACCATTTCTCTCTCCAGTAAAGGTGGTTGCACTGTAGCGGCCACTTTGCGCCACCTTTGCGCATAATCTTTGAAGCTCTCAGAGTTCTTCTAAGTCAGACTTTGAAGTTGAGTGCGATTGGGCACCATGTCTATATTATATTGATACTTCTTGAGGAATGCTTCTCCCAATTCCTTCCAGCTTCTCACAGAGCTTTTCTCTAGCTTCATATACCATTCCAAGGATCCCCCAGAGAGACTATCTTGGAAGTAGTACATCCAAAGCTTTTCATCCCCAGTATGGGCAGCAATCTTCCGGTAGAATGCCTGCAAGTGAGGCTTGGGGAAGGAGCTACCGTTATACTTGTCAAAAGTAGGTGGCCTGAATTTGTGAGGAATAATCACCCCGGGGACTAGACCCATGTCAGACACATCCATCCCCAAAATATCTCTACACTCTAGGGCTTTGATTTTCTCAGCAAGCATCAAAAAGTCTTGAAGATTTCCTTCTCCACCAAATCCCATATCATTGTTAAAAGAAGGGAACTGATCCTCCTGCCTGTCTTGTACTGGAATGAAAGTTGTTGCACCCTGTTCTGAAACTTGAGGTCCACCTGGGCCATTATTGGTGTTAGGAGGAGTCACTTGGACGTCAGGAGTAGTTACAGGGATATTAATCTGAGGAGGGTTGAGCCCCTGAATTGCATTTCTTAACTCTTGTTGTCCCTGAGCCATCCCTTGCATCATGACCATGAACTCTCCTATTCTGGTGCGAAATTCATTAAGCTCAGTTTGCATAGCATCCATGACTGTCCTCTGGTTGTTGCAAGTTGCATAACGATGCGGGATATTCTGTCGAGGATGACGTGTCTTGGCGGCCCTCGCAATCTTTGCCTGTAACACAAATAAGTTAAGCAACCTGTAGAAAACCTGCAAAACAAAGAAACATGCAAATGATGTGTATGCAATGCAATGTGTTCCTTTTATTCCCAAGGCTTCCACTACTTTCCCATTCTGGTGCTGAGAAAAAGATCCCTTGCAAGAAAATCCTGTGTGACATTTAAACTTGAAGTGGTGGCATTTATTTTGTGTATGTGCAACAGATATAACCTGAGACTTCAGGTAAATCAAAAGACAATTGGAATAACAAAGATCCTCACAAGGTACAAATTCAATATGTCAAGAAAGAAAAAGTACATCAAGAAAAAAGGACTCCCACAACAAGCCTGTGGGTAATCTAAGTCATATGCATATACAACTAAAACTTAGGAAAGTCTACATCCTGTAATCTCCAACTGAGGCGATTGACATTTTGCAACATCTTAGCTATATCCAGATGTGTAGGCTCCTATACAAGCTTCTGAATTAGGATATCCCTAAGGTTAAAGGAAGCATGAAATTCCTCGATTTATTGTAGGAATACCTTTTCACTTTCTTGGCTTATAATGGAATCATTCTTGGCCCTCTTGACATCAACTTTTAATTTCAAATATTCTATTTCTTTCTGATCTTCGTTTACTGCTTGTTTGCTTTCTGATAAACTTTGGAGACGACTATTCTCTTGATGATAAGCCTTCTGAAGGAGTTCTAGCTTGTGCTTGACCTCCAGCTCCTTCTGCTTCCTCAAATTGTCTTCCCACTTCTCTTACCACAAGGTGACAGCTTCATTGGCTACATTCAAATCCTTTCTCTCCTTCCGACGTTGGGCCGCCTTGTGAGTTTCAACTAATCCCCTTTTCATGAAGTAAAGCTCTCTCTCTCTCTTGAAAATCCTGCTGCTTGAGCCTAACCATCTCTTCAGCTTTGTGAGCTCTTTCCTCCAACTTTTGATTTTGCATCTTTAGTTTCTGTCATGAATTGTAAGCTTCTTGATTCTCCAACCTGAGTTGTTGAACCAAGGCTTCCAACTTTTGATAATCTTGAAGAGGCACTGAATTTGTGGGTGCTACCTCCTTAGGGTAGAGAGGTGTTTCTCTAGAAAATGGGAGCAACAGGGTCTTCACACGATCCTCTAACCAGCTGGCAAACGGATCATAAGTGTTGGGATCCATTCTCCCAAAGCCTTTCTTTCCTTTCATCACTCTAACCTCCCAAGCCTGGGATACTAGTATGCTCTTCTTGAGATTTCCTTCTGCTAGAAAGTACAAAGATTCATTTTCCTCTTCAATCAAAGGCACATCTCTTAATGGATAACCAAACTGCTTCTTGGACAAGATAGGATTGTAATTGATCCCACCTTTCATTCCTATCAAAGGAACACTTAGGAAACTACCACAACTAACTAATATTTCTTTGCCCACAAGGTCCCTGTTGCACCCCCATGAAATGTCAGCTGAGGTTAAGCCCATTAATCTTTTGGACCACTTCCAAGATTGTTTCAAATCCTGAAAAGGCCCAGATTTAAGGAGTTGCCTTACAAACCAATCAGCAAATAGGGGAGCACAACAATTTACATGTCCCTTCCTCTTTTCATTTCTATGGTGAACCCCGTAGTAAAAGTCACCTAGCAAAGTAGGTACTGGATTTCTTTTGGCAAATATAGTGATAGCTTCCATGTTAATTAAACCCTTCTCTCCTAGAAACAAACTAGTCCCATACACTATCAAAGCAATCAAGGTGTTGAACTTAGCCCATTTGTTCTTAGAGGCCATGTCCTGAGCTTCCTTGATAAGAAAATCTAAGAAAAGTCCTTTACCTTTGGTGGCATCCACTTCTCTGCTAACTTCGGATAAATCCAGAAGAAAGGACTCGGCTATATCTTTGGATGAAGACATCTTCTCTAAGTGATAACGAGAAAAAGTATCGATTATATTGCTATGTTTCAATACCGTTTTATCGCATAATTGTCATTTTAACACCCAATTCCTCGAGTTTTCTTTGCCATTTTGCAGGTACATCATATACAGAGCTAAATCAAGAGCCACAAGTGAAATGAGCAAAAACAACCATTAAAAGATGAAGAAAGGAGGAATTCTGCATAACCTGCATATTTTGTAACACTCACGGTCGTCACCTAGGAGTCACGACCGTGACACGCCAAAAGGAGCACTCACGACCGTGACAAGTCCCTCACGACCGTGACGCATATCAAACAAGGAACACGAACGTGACACCCTTGTCACGACCGTGACAAGGGAGAACTAGGGTATTTGACTGAAGACTTGGTCATGAACGTTACGCTGCATGAAATCCAACGTGCATATTTTCCAGCAGACCAAGTATTCCCACGTTCCCTGGATTTTCTCATTTTCCTACGAGGCCCAAGCACAAAACTCCAACTTCCAAGCCCATTTTGTTTTCTATAAATAGCTTAATTTGAATGAACAATTTACAGAGTTTTAGTTTTTAATTTCTTGCGGAAGCTCTGCCGATTTTATTTTGTACCCTTTATTTTTCCAGTATTAATTTCCTTGCTTTAATTTTCTTGTATCCCAACCAACCTTATAACAATTTCCAACATCATGAAATTGTTATAAATTAGTTTGTTTCAAAGCCTTCAGAATTCTTTTAGAATTTATTTCCGATTCCGATCAGTACTCCGAGCTTTCCAGCCTGTGGAAGAAGGAGTCTACTACTTTTATTGTTATCCAGGTTTATATTAAATTGCATTTATATTTATGTTGAATATTTATTTTTCTGCCATGCATATTTCGTTTTATGTTTCTCTGCCTCTGTCTGGTTCAACAATAATGAGTAGCTAAACACCTTAGGGCGGTATGTAATTAAAACAAACTAAATCGGTAAAATCAACTCTAGGCTTAAAATAATTAAGAGCTTAATATTCTGGCTGAGACTTTTTATTATAAAATCAACCTTTTTGTTACGAGAGTAAGGAAAGTGTATTAGGTTAGGTCAAGACCACGAGAGTGTGAGATTTTAACCAGATAGCTAAAGTTAGGCATTTAAATTAAACACAGCGAGAGCGCTTTAAAATGAATTAGAATTACTAAGTTTACAAAAATTATCTCTAAACACTTATGGGCTAGCGAGAGCAGGCATAGGGCTTTAGGGGTAAGATCTGAGATAAGACCACGAGAGTGTGAGTTAAAGATATTTAAACTGGTAACCTCTACAGAATAGATTAAGTGAACCATCTTTATAAGCCTAGATTAGATTGACCCGCCTAAGTTAGCATAATTACATACCGACCGCCTTAGTATTAATTATTAAACTTAAATTTAATTCCCGCCTTTAATCTTTAAAAACAACCAAAAATCGTGACAACCCTTCACCTTAGCTAAACTAGAAATTCCTCTAGCACTAAGTAACCATAGAGTCCCTGTGGATCGATAATCTTAAATATTACTTCGATAGGCTGTGCACTTGCAGTTAAGATACCGCTAGACACATAATTAGATACGTCTTTAGCCCATCAAGTTTTTGGCGCCGTTGCCTGGGACCTTAATTTAGTTACTAGTGCACTTTAGGGTAGCATTGTCTAGACTAAGGTAACAACTATTTTCTTTTCTTAATCTAAATTCCCGAGTGTATGCCAAGTACTCGCTCTCAGGGCGAAGACTTGCAACCTCTAATCCCAGAATCGGAACGCTTCTTACACGTAAGAAGACGGATATTCGATTACGAACAAAACTACAATATTCCACATCTTCAATTAGATCCAGCTAAACTAGTCGTAACATCAAAGGACGCAGAGATGGCTGAAGAACAGAATCACCCACTCAAATATTACGCTAGTCCTTCGCAAGTTGAACCACATTCCAGCATTGCCGCACCGGCTATCAACCGAAACGATTTCGAACTAAAACCTTCGCTGATATCAGCCGTGCAACAAAATCAATTCGCCGGAAATCCTACCGAGGATACGAACCTTCATCTTTCGATCTTTGTGCAATACGCAGATACCGTAAAAGCCAATGGAGTTACCCAAGAAGCTATCAGATTACGTCTGTTTCCTTTTTCACTTCGAGACAGAGCGAGAGCCTGGCTTCAATCTCTGCCTTCGAACTCAGTAACTACGTGGGAGGAACTAAAGAGAGTTTTCTTGACCAGATATTTTCCACCTAGCAAGACAGCTATACTGAGAGCTCAGATCAACGGATTTAAGCAAAGGGAAAACGAATCACTATTCGAAGCTTGGGAACGCTATAAGGATATGCTGAGACTTTGTCCACATCACGGATTAGTAGAATAGATGGTCATCCATACCTTCTATAATGGACTCTTGTACAATACAAGAATGACAATTGACGCTGCCACAGGCGGTGCACTAATGGACAAAGAATATAACGATGCTTATGCACTTATCGAAAGTATGGCTCAAAACCATTACCAATGGGGAAGCGAGAGAGTCGCAACTGAGAAACCAACAAAAGGAGGTATGTACGAAGTGAGTAGTATGGACCAAGTCAATGCCAAGTTTGACCAATTAAACCAAAAGATCGACAACTTGGCCATAACCCCAACAGCCACCGTGGCTGCAGTAACACCTAACTGTGAGTTATGTGGAGTTCCAGGACATGAAGTTCCTGATTGTCAACTATTAACAGGAATTCCCACAGATCAAGTGAATTATGCTCAAGGAAACCCATACTCAAACACATACAACCCAGGTTGGAAGAATCATCCAAACTTCTCCTATAAGAATAACAATGCTTTATACGCACCAGGTCAAGCACCAGCTACACCACCAGGATATCAAAAGACTGCTCCTAATGTCCCTAGAAAATCGAACCTTGAATTGATGATGGAGAACTTTATAGCTAACCAATCTCAGACAAACAAGGACTTCTTAAACCAAAACATACACACTAGTGAGCAGATTAAGCAATTAGTAAGCAAAGTAGATGCATTAGCTACACATAACAAAATGCTTGAAACTCATATTTCACAAGTAGCTCATAAACAAGCACCTACCGCTGCACCGGCTGGAGTATTTCCTGGACAACCTCAACCTAATCCGAAAGGACAGGCCAATGTTGTGATATTAAGAAGTGGCAAGGAACTTGACGGACCTACCGATCCAAGACTTGACAATCCAGCCATGTACCCAAAACCGGATAAACCGACTGAAATGGTGAATGATCCAGAAGAAAAGGAAGATGATAATCAAGAGGCAGTGGAGAAAGAGAAGCCTTATGTGCCTCCACCACCCTATAAACCACCAATTCCGTAACCTCAGAGATTAACCAATTCCAAGACGATGGGCCAGTTTAAGAAATTTGTCAAACTTCTGAAACAGTTGAATATTACTATTCCGTTTACAGAAGCTATCACTCAAATGCCCTCGTATGCTAAGTTTTTAAAAGAAATCTTATCTAATAAGAAAAATATAGAGGATAACGGAATAGTTACACTTACTGCTGAGTGTAGCGCCATAATTCAGAATAATATGCCTCCTAAGCTAAAAGATCCAGGAAGTTTCTCTATACCCTGTGTAATAGGAAAATTCATCATTGACAAAGCTCTATGCGATTTAGGAGCCAGTATCAGTGTTATGCCCTTAACGATTTGCAAAAGGCTAGACATGGGATACCTAAGACCAACTAAAATGTCTGTTCAACTAGCCGATCGCTCTGTTAAATATCCTGTAGGCATACTAGAAAACGTCCCAGTACATATAGGACAAATCTACATCCCTACTGATTTCATAATCATGGACATCTCTGAAGACTCCACTACACCTATCATACTAGGAAGACCATTCTTAGCTACTGCCGGAGCTATAATAGACGTAAAGATAGGAAAGCTAACCTTTGAAGTAGGTGAAGAGAAAGTTGAATTTATTTTAACACAATTCTTACAATCACCAGCTATAGAGGATACATGCTATCTATTGGACGTAATTGACGAATGTGTAAGAGAAATGGAAATGAATGAAACTACCTATTATGAAATCATGAAAATTCAAATCCCTCCAATTTTCGAAGATGATAATTGGCGTAAACCGTATCAGGATGATAGTCTAAGCGAAAGTTTAGCACTTACACCGGATCCCATGCCAAGTAAAGATAAACCTACATTAGGATTAAAAACTTTACCTAAGAACCTAAGATACGAATTCTTAGACATTGAATGTAAAAGACCAGTTATAATAAATTCCAGTTTAGGAACAATCGAAACAAAGAAACTTTTAGATGTCTTAAAGAAATATCCAACTGCATTAGGATATAACATATCTGATCTCAAAGGAATATGCCCTTCAATCTGTATGCATCGTATTCTGCTAGAAGAAGATTGCAAAACCTCCAGAGAATCTCAAAGAAGAATTAACCCAATCCTTAGCACTGTAGTAAAGGAAGAAGTTAAGAAACTACTAGATGCCAGAATAATATATCCAATCTCTGATAGTAAATGGGTTAGTCCAGTACATGTAGTGCCAAAGAAAGGAGGTATCACTGTTGTGAAAAACGCTAAAGGCGAATCGATATCGCAAAGAGTAGTGACGGGACATAGAGTGTGCATCGATTATCGTAAACTAAACAAAGCCACTCGAAAATATCATTTCCCACTACCTTTTATAGATCAAATGTTAGAACGATTAGCCAAGCATTCTTATTTCTGTTATCTTGATGGTTACTCAGGATTTTTCCAAATACCTATCCACCCAGATGATCAAGATAAGACTACATTCACATGCCCTTAGGGAACGTTCGCTTATAGACGAATGCCCTTTGGATTATGCAACGCTCCTGCAACCTTTCAAAGATGTATGATGTCAATCTTCGCAGATTTTATAGACAACATCATGGAAGTGTTCATGGACGACTTCTCTGTATGCGGGCAAAGTTTTGAAGGATGCCTATCAAATTTAGAAATGGTATTAGAAAGATGTGTAAAAGTAAACCTCGTGCTTAACTGGGAGAAATGTCATTTTATGGTCAGAGAAGGAATCGTATTAGGACACGTTATATCCGACAAAGGAATTGAAGTTGATAAAGCTAAGATAGAAGTCATAAAAGATCTTCAACCCCCTAAAACCGTTCGAGAAATACAAAGCTTTTTAGGACACGCCGGTTTCTACCGATGATTCATCAAAGATTTCTCGAAAATCACTAAACCTCTTACCGGTTTATTAATGAAAGACGCTGAGTTCATATTCAATGAAGATTGTCTTAAAGCATTAGAAACTCTAAAAACAGCCCTCATCACCGCACCAATCATGCAACCCCCTGAATGGAGATTACCTTTCGAAATCATGTGCGATGCGAGTGACTATGCTATAGGCGCAGTTCTAGGCCAGAGGAAGGACAAGAAACTTCATGCGATTTATTATGCCAGTAGAACCTTAGACTCTGCTCAGATGAACTACGCCACTACTGAAAAAGAATTGTTAGCAGTTGTCTTTGCGCTTGACAAATTCCGTTCTTACCTAGTAGGAGCGAAAATAATCGTTTACACAGACCACGCTGCTATCAGATATCTATTGACTAAGAAAGATGCTAAACCAAGACTCTTGAGATGGATTTTACTCTTACAAGAGTTTGATCTCGAAATAAAAGATAAGAAAGGTACTGAAAACGTCGTAGCGGACCATTTATCTAGAATAGAAGGTATTAAACCCGAACAAGTGTCGATTAACGATGATTTTCCGTATGAACAGCTGATAGCACAAATAGGAAGCGACCCAGTTCAGTTAGACGTAGATGAACCAGAACCCGTGGAAACAATCCAAACGACTGTAGGACTGCCATGGTACGCTGACATTGTAAACTACCTAGCTGCAGGAGCTCTTCCACCTGATTTAACCTATCAGCAGAAAAAGAAATTCTTTCACAATCTCAAACATTACTATTGGGATGAACCATTATTGTTCAAAAGAGGACCCGATGGAATCTTTCGTCGATGTATTCCCGAAGAAGAAATAGAAGATGTCATTGCTCATTGCCATTCATCTCCTTATGGTGGAAATGCAAGCACTTCCAAGACTTGTGCAAAAATCTTGCAAGCCGGCCTATTCTGGCCTAATCTATGGAAAGATGTTCACATCGCTGTTATAAATTGCGATCGGTGTCAACGCACCGGTAATATTTCAAGAAGAGATGAAATTCCTCAAAAAGGAATATTGGAAGTAGAAATCTTTGACGTCTGGGGAATAGATTTCATGGGACCATTCCCATCATCTTTCGGTAATAATTACATACTCGTAGCTGTTGATTATGTTTCAAAGTGGATCGAAGCTATAGCTTCTCCTACAAATGACACACGAGTAGTAATAAAGCTTTTCAAAAATATAATCTTTCCCAGATTTGGTGTGCCTAGACTCGTCATAAGTGACGGTGGCTCGCACTTCATTTCAAAAATCTTTGACAAATTACTATCTAAGTATGGAGTAAGACACCGTGTGGCAACACCATATCATCCACAAACAAGTGGACAAGTCGAAGTCTCGAACAGAGAAATCAAACAAATCTTAGAAAAGACTGTCGCCATATCTCGGAAAGATTGGTCATCTAAACTTAATGAAGCTTTATGGGCTTATAGGACAGCTTACAAGACACCCATAGGAACTACACCTTTCAAATTAGTTTATGGAAAATCTTGTCACCTCCCGGTAGAACTAGAACACAAAGCTTATTAGGCAATCAAAACTCTCAATATAAACTATAATGCTGCAGGAGAAAAGCGAATCCTAGATATTAACGAATTAGAAGAGTTAAGGCTAGATGCTTATGAGAATGCTAAGATATATAAAGAAAGAACTAAGCGATGGCATGATAAACACCTATCTAGGAAAGAATTTAGTGTGGGAGACGTTGTACTCCTCTTTAATTCAAGACTTAGGCTCTTTCCTGGAAAACTAAAATCTAGATGGTCAGGACCCTTTGAAATAACTAGAGTATTCCCGAGCGGAGCAATAGAAATTAAGGGTAGGAATAATGAACCATTCACGGTAAACGGACAACGTTTAAAACATTACCATAAAGTTGAAAATAGAGATTATGCAAATAGTCTAAGGCTTTTAGAGTTGTCCACTACTTTCCCTGATTAATCTACACCTAAGCATTACGTCAGGCTTTTGACGATAAAAACAGCGCTTAGTGGGAGGAAACCCATTTAATCATTTAAATCATTTTGATCATTTTATTATTTTGTCATTTTATTATTCGTTTATTTGTTTTGTCATTTTATAGTTTTATTTCATTATTACTATTATTGCTTTTATTTATGCATTTTATTTTCTTATTTTTCCTTATTTTAATTTTAAATCACTTTTACAGATTTTCTAAAGTCTTTTCCACTTTCCTTCTCCCCCTGATTTGTTTCCTCCGTATTTACACTAACTATGGCTAACCAACCGATAAACCTTATGGAAACCAAATTTAGAGGTAGGAACCAAAGAATGAAATTTGAAGAGTTATCACAGAGACCAATGGATTTGACTCTGTACCCGGATGATCTGACTATGGAAACCTTAGGTATACATGATAGCATCCTATACTTGTTTAACCGACTTGGATGGGAGAATGCACTGATTCAACAAAAGTTTGTGACTTACCGCGAGCTCACCCTTGAGTTCCTTAGCTCCTTAGTTTACCTACCCTAGCGCGGTTTTGGATTCAGGAAAGGATTTATCAGTTTCCGCCTATTTGGAATAGAATATGACTTTAACCACAAAGAACTAGCTGACTTATTAGGATTCCCTAATGGACCCTTTGCTTTTACTACCACACAGGTATAATTGATGGACATTGAGCTGGATTTCTTTTGGGGAACATTAACCGGAAATTACCACCCTGAACCAAATAGCATGAACAATGATGAGATACATAACCCTGCTATCCGTTACTTCCATAAGATCCTTGCCCACACCTTCTTTGGAAAAGAAGAAAACCTTACTGGAGTATCTAAAGATGAGATATTCATTATGTCATGTTTCACTAATGGACAGCCAGTCAATGGTGTGCCTTTCATGATGCAAACCTTCACCCGAATCCAAGAAGAACCTGATTTGCCTATATTGGTAGGAGGTCTTGTAACCATGATTGATGATGCCTTAGGACTTAGATACCAATTACACAGGTGTAACCGTTTAGGTACCATCCGTCCTATGAATCTTAACTTTTGCTTTAATCGACATATCATAAGGAATTTAGGACATCCACCTTTCGAGTACCTAATCAGGAATGAAGTAGTAACCCTGTTCACACTACCAAACCATGCTAGAGTGAGTGTTCACAATAAGGATAATTGGCTTTATGAGTTAACCCCACCTGACTATCCATCTACTCCTGAAACACCTCAATCTTACAAGATAAAGGATGATATAATGACCGATGTAGAAAGTGACCCTGAGACACCTCCTGGTTACCATGACATTGACCACACTGACGAAGTGATTGAAACCCCTGAAGTGAATCAAGTAGAATATGGTGACAACTTAAAGAAAATCATGAACACTCTTGAAGCTTACCAAGCCGACATAAATACTATTAAGGATGAGATTAAGAGCATGCGATTGGACATTATAGGATTAACTGACATAACATGTGAGAAATTCTACCACCTGAACTCTGCAATCGAAGATTTGAAGAATCACTTTTGAAAATGTTGTAGTGATCTAGCTTATTTTACTTATTGTTTTCGTTTCTAGTTAGTTTTACATTTCGCAAACATTTTCGTACCGTATTTTTATTAATGTAATTTCATTTCAATTATCAATAGCAAAGCATTTCTAGTTTACAAATTTTTCCAATTTAATCAATTTATATGCTTTCAATCTATTTACTGTTATGTTTAAATTGATTAATGTTTTATACAATCTCTCGTGTGATGCAATTTACAAGTACTATGTTGATATTATATATTATATGGTGTTTATGTTTAAAATAGAGTGAGAAGTGATCATAAAATATTATATAAATTATATGAAGCGTGAGAGAAATAATGCATTCTGGAAATTATTCAAAGTTTTAAGCCCTCACGGTCGTCAGCACCCCCTAACGATCGTGACAAGCTAATTAGCGCGTCACGGCCGTCATCCCCTTGTCACGACCGTGACGACCCCAGTTATAGGATTTGTGAGAAACAGAACTGTTTCCTCTTCGCAACCTCTTCCTCTTTCATCTTCCATAACCTTCAAAACCACCCATTATCTCTTCCAACTTCCGTAACCTCCCATTACCCAAATTAAACCCCATTAACCTCTCCATTTACTCCACACCTATCACATTCTCACCTTGCAATATTAATCCGAACCAATTTCCTCTCATTTTATCACTTTTCTCACAAAAATCAAAAACCTCTTATCTCCCACTCTTGTTCTTGCATGCAATGGAAGCAATTCAATTTAGAGATGGTGAGCATGGAGAAAATCAGAGACAGAGGTTCATCCGATTCCAGAACCGTGGTGTGCAACCCACGCGATATGTCGACACTGTCTGTTTGAGAGAGTTGGGAATGCTTAACAGTGTCAAAAGCCTGCTTTAGAAGGTTGGTCTGTGGGATCTTTGCAGTCAGCCCTAGCCCACATTCGAGCTTCTGACATTGGAATTCCTAAGCTCATTCCATTACATCACTCCTACCGGTTCTCAGTGTCAACTCACCGGCGTTGCTAAGTTCAGATTGCTTGGCCAGGAGTTCGAAGTTTCGCAAACAAGGATCGCCGAGCTACTAGGCTTCGATCACGGGAATGAAGCTCACCTCCGCGTGCCGGACAATTTCAGTGAAACCGCTTTCACCCTATGGCACGACATCACCAACACCCGTGCCTCAGCCTTTCAGAGCCTGAATGCTACGCATATCCACAACCCGGCGATCAGATACTTTCATTGCATCATCTGTAGCACCATCTTTGCACGAGAGAGTAACCACAAGCTCAACTCCAAGGAGCTTTTGTTCTTGCACTGCGCCCTAAATGACGAGCCTGTTAATGCTGCCTCATTCATGTTATCCCATATCCAGTCCATAGCGCAAAGAGGCGCAACCCCCTTTTACATAGGCGGCATTGTCACTACCCTCGCCATTCAGCTGGACCTTGGTGACTTGGTCGTCAATTTGCCTAGCAGAGCCGCCGAGTTCCTAACGAAAAATTATTGCAGGTCCGCCCACTTGATTGCTCAGAGAGAGGATGGCAGGTTTAGCCCTGTTATCCAAGGCACTGTTTATCACCACATCATCTTGCCATGCCGTGACCGCATCGATCCGTCTAGCCGAGCCAACTGGCTATTTGCTTTACCGGATGCTGCCGGCCACGCCCCCATTCATGATGAGCAGGCCGATCCACCAGCGGACGAGCTGCAAGACACCATGGATGCAGCTGAGCCTGTCCAGGACATTCCTGAGTCATCCACCCGACAGCCTCCTGCACAAGAATACACACTTGAGGAAGTCCTCCGTGCGATTCATCAGCAAAACCATATGAATGCCGCACTGGAGCCAAGGCAGAAGGAGCAGCATGATGCATTACTCCTCACTATTGCAACCAACCAGAGGACTACTGATGAGAAGCTCGGAGAGATCTTTAGCGAGCTAGAGGCTTTGCGCATTGATATCACTGATATCACCGGTACCGGTTCTGATCCTGAAGCGACTCCGACCAGACGCTCCCGCACCAGAAGTCGAGGTCGTGGTCATCAGCAGCCTTAGTTTTAGTTTTTGTTTATGTTTTTTTCCGTTTTCGTTGTTTGTATTGTACTTTAACCGCTATTATATCACAACATTGAGGACAATGTATGATATAGTGTGGGAGAGGTACCTTTCATTTTCCGCATTTTCCCTTTTCGCACTTTTCCATTCCGTTGTATTTCCTTTTCGTAAGTTAATGAAACAGAGCAATATTTGTGCTATTTTCTTTAGTTTCGAACTTTCCCCGTTTATTTAGCCATACCAAAAAAAAATCTTTAATTAATTCTTCGCATTACCCGACTTACCTACGAAATCATAATTAGGAAGCTGAGAACGATTCAACAAGATCAATACAGTCTTGACACCTTAGACTTCCCACTTAAGCAATTCCGTTCCGATAATTGTTACGACTACACCTTAAGTTTCAGTTCAAAAGTAACCCCTAGTAGTTTATACTAGCAGTCAACACCGTCTGAACACAAACCACGTGGGGAGCCGATGAATATAAGTGTTTGATGCCTAATCTATAATGATCCTTCATATCTCGACGCAAATGAAAAGAAATTGCACCAAAGTACACGGTCGCATATAAGAAACGAGAAATATGAGAAGGAGTCCATTGCGGGTTGGTTCAGAGGTACTGGTTCTGAACTTGGTAGGGCGTGCTACGGCTCGATCCCCCACAACCTCCAAATTGGATAATGTATGTAGGGTTACCACATTCGTGTACCAGACCCCGTGCTTATAAAGGATCAAAGTCGCTAACCGGCTACTCCACTACGTGCGTGCTAAGGCAA
This sequence comes from Lathyrus aphaca, assembly GCA_963966055.1. NCBI lineage: Eukaryota > Viridiplantae > Streptophyta > Magnoliopsida > Fabales > Fabaceae > Lathyrus > Lathyrus aphaca. The sequence goes on along the minus strand of OZ014523.1, from coordinate 201,178,757 downwards.
AGGGCTTAATGTGATTGCGCTAGAATGAAACCGGGCGAAATAAGATCGAAAGACTCTAGGTGGAATCGTAAAGCAATGACCGAATGTTTCATTTAACGGGAAGTCAACGACTTAGCTTGTTGCTTGTGTCATTAGTGTATCGTTAGTGTTTTATCAAAGTACCGGTTTATCCGACAAAACGATCCTTCGTACGGTTTGTTATGTGTGTGCGTCGATAAAAACTTGTCCGACAATTTTCAACCGACTATTTGCTTGAGGACAAGCAAAGGTTTAAGTTTGGGGAAGTTTGATAACGAGAAAAAGTATCGATTATATTGCTATGTTTCAATACCGTTTTATCGCATAATTGTCGTTTTAACACCCGATTCCTCGAGTTTTCTTTGCCATTTTGCAGGTACATCATATACAGAGCTAAATCAAGAGCCACAAGTGAAATGAGCAAAAACAACCATTAAAAGATGAAGAAAGGAGGAATTCTGCATAACCTGCATATTTTGTAACACTCACGGTCGTCACCTAGGAGTCACGACCGTGACACGCCAAAAGGAGCACTCACGACCGTGACAAGTCCCTCACGACCATGACGCATATCAAACAAGGAACATGAATGTGACACCCTTGTCACGACCGTGACAAGGGAAAACTAGGGTATTTGACTGAATACTTGGTCATGAACGTTATGCTGCATGAAATCCAACGTGCCTATTTTCCAGCAGACCAAGTATTCCCACGTTCCCTGGATTCTCTCATTTTCCTACGAGGCCCAAGCACAAAACTCCAACTGCCAAGCCCATTTAGTTTTCTATAAATAGCTTAATTTGAATGAACAATTTACAGAGTTTTAGTTTTTAATTTCTTGCGGAAGCTCTGCCGATTTTATTTTGTACCCTTTATTTTTCCAGTATTAATTTCATTGCTTTAATTTTCTTGTATCCCAACCAACCTTATAACAATTTCCAACATCAGGAAATTGTTATAAATTAGTTTGTTTCAAAGCCTTCAGAATTCTTTTAGAATTTATTTCCGATTCCGGTCAGTACTCCGAGCTTTCCAGCCTGTGGAAGAAGGAGTCTACTACTTTTATTGTTATCCAGGTTTATATTAAATTGCATTTATATTTATGTTGAATATTTATTTTTCTGCCATGCATATTTCGTTTTATGTTTCTCTGCCTCTGTCTGGTTCAACAATAATGAGTAGCTAAACACCTTAGGGCGGTATGTAATTAAAACAAACTAAATCGGTAAAATCAACTCTAGGCTTAAAATAATTAAGAGCTTAATATTCTGGCTGAGACTTTTTATTATAAAATCAACCTTTTTGTTACGAGAGTAAGGAAAGTGTATTAGGTTAGGTCAAGACCACGAGAGTGTGAGATTTTAACCAGATAGCTAAAGTTAGGCATTTAAATTAAACAGAGCGAGAGCGCTTTAAAATGAATTAGAATTACTAAGTTTCCAAAAATTATCTCTAAACACTTAAGGAGCACCATTTTTTATGGGGATTTTGAGGATGTTGGGTATTTCTTCTAATGTGGGAGGCAAGATGTAGTCAGGGAAAACAAAAACCCTCAGCTGTGGTATCTCTCCATGTTGAAGCAGCAAATATGACCAGAATAGGAGGTAATGAACCTTGAGAGTAAAAAGAACACAAAATGATTAATGATGTTGTGATTATATGTAAGGAAAGGCATGTGATCAGTGATGTGTCTGTGTAGTGAATTAGGTAATCAAGTGTTTGTGCAAGGCCACAACATCATCACAAGTATCTTTCTGATCAGGAGTTCATGATTTCAGAATCCATAATTAACAGAACCAGATTATATCACTGAAGTGTACTGGCATACATGGGTATGTTGATGTTTTGCGCTCCTGCAAACCTGTAAACCCCTCACAATCTCACGGGTGTGCTACTCGGGTCAAAAATCATGGACTCTCAAAGCCGAATAGCGATAATACGTTCTCCATTTTCGAAAAAGGGCTCATGACCAAATCAGAGAATCGGTTTGGCATTATGTACTACTTAGGGAGGTCTCAGCCGAGTCCAAGGAAACAAGCATCCCTCATAAGTCTTCAGCTTCAAGCACTGAATTGAGAAACAATAGTACATTTATCCCAGAGGATACAATACTATCGTCATACGAACAATTTGCCTTAATTGGATTCCTTTGAGAGCACCAGGCCATCCTATGCGAGTTCCCAGTGGGCCCTTGGATGCGAGTGGGTTTGCCAACAAATGTGGTCCGCCACTGTCATCTCTGGAGAGGGATATTTCCACAAAGGTTCTCAATGATCGGTCCCCTGACTATACATAACTATCAAGGTAGTATATTGCCCCTGAAAGATTTCGGCGTCAATACATTTCCGAGAAGGTCGCAAGTCAAGGCGTGGGACTCCCTAATACCAACATAGCAAGATGCCATGAAGCCAAAGTGGAACCACTGTAAATCCTAGGTGTACTCAAGCCGGGTATTTGGCTTATCTCACAGTAACAAAACCCATCCCACAGAAAAAATGAAACCAGCACAATTTTGTATGATGCATGGGAAATAAATATTGAAAGCAGTAAATAAAGCTGTAAAGTAAACTGTAAACAAAAACAGTAAATAAACACAACAACACACAACACACATATAAACACCTAAAGGAAAAAAAAAGCGTTAGGATTGACTCTACAAGGGAAACCACAGATTCTGGGTTCGATCCCCAACATAGTCGCCAGCTGTCGCTCCCGGGATTTTCCTCCTAGTACAAACACGAAAGTGGCGTGAAAAAGGTAGAGTCTCCAGCCATTCATTTTTATCCCGAATGAACGGGAAAGGTAATGCTGCACAAAACTGAGGAAGAAGGAAAGGACAAGGCCTTGCGAACCAAAGATCTGGGTTCGGGAGTCATTTACGACCTAGGAAGGTATTTGCACCCCAGATCGTCTGTCATACCCGACGGGATCCACGCTTGTTTGTTTGCTTCAAAGGGTGAGAAATAAAGTGCTGGTGAAATGAAATGCTAACTGGAAACTGGAAGTGCAATGAGAAAGGATTAAGAAAAGAGAATGGAAAGAAAGGTGGAAATGTAGGGAAAATAAAGAATGTGCTCGAACGGGCCCTACCCCGCTGCCTACATACCTCATCGGGAAAATGAGGATCAGAGTCGACGTAGTTTGCCTAACTAGGCAGGAACTATTTTTTTGTGTTTTTTATAGCTAGAATTGCGTATGTGTATGCTTAGATGTTGCAGGCTCGTCTAGTACAAGTGCGTTTACCGTCTTGCATGCGAGACAAATCGTCGCGAGTTCTCATTTAGAATGAATGAGATGAGGAGAGAAGTTCCCGTAGGAAAGTCGCTTATTGTTTGTTTTTGTCTTTTATGAGTTTTGTATGAATTTGGCACAAGGAAGTGAATTCAAACTCTTTTCCATGGAATATGTACTTGCTACTACATTCCAAGATGTAATAATAGAACAAGGACACCAAGCAAGGAGAATTTATCCAAGACTTGTTTCCATGAATTAGGGTTTAAGTTCACTAGCTTGTTGAACTCAATTACATGTTTTTGTGGCTTTTGTGAAGAAATGTCTTTTATGTTTTTCTTTGTGAAACAACCCCTTGATAAGACTTGTGCATCATGCTAGACAAGCTTACACCACTCCAAGATGGAATGAGTGCAAGTGCCTCATGGAATAAGGCTATACACAAGGGATCCTTTCATGCATTTGTTAAGTCTTTTTGGATTTGTTTGAAGATGAGGAGAGAAGACTCAAAAGGAAAAGGTCAAAGATAATGGGGGACTAATACACAACCCTAAGTCATATTATTATGTACAAGTTTGATACTATGGTTAATGAGGTTTTCTAACCTAATGAGAAGAAAGAACAAGTTAGAATTCAACTTACTTCCTAAGGAAGTTAAGTTGAATCTAAAGAGAGAAAGAGGGAACATATGAACAAGGCACAAAGTGCCAATACAAGGAAATTAAATGCATAAGAGATAAATAATGAAGTGATTACCTCATCTTCCCCCCTACAAAACAAAAGTAAGCATGATAGTGCATATTGAAATCATAAACAAATGGCAAACTTCACACAAGAACTCACACTAACCTAGGAAAGATGTTAATGAACTCCTATAGTCAATACCTAAGCCTAAAGCATCTTATAAGGTAACATACCTAAAAAGTCAGTAGCTAAACCAATTCAAAGGTTTCCAAAGGAATTAAATGAATTAAAGTCAAACTATGTCCTAAAGCACCAATAAACCCTAAGGATGAGGTTAGAAAGAATAACCTAAGTGATTACTATTGCTAAAGTCCCTTAAACTCAAATATAAATGAAAAAGTAAGAACTTAACACTATAGGGAAGTGAAGGAAATGAATGGATCAAATGGGAAAGAAGGTATTCAAATTAAGGATAATCAAATATGAGATTGAAAGGTGAGAAGAAACACATAGAAGCATGGTTATGAAGATGAAACAAAATGACTTAGAAAAATACTCAAAAATAACCAAAGGGACTTGACTTCCCCATTAAAAAACGAGGGGCTTAACATGGATTCAAGATGGAAATTAATCTCACAAACAATGGTAAATGAAGTGGCATGAAGTATGCTACGGCTAGGTATCTCAAACTAGGTTTTTTGAAAATTCTTAATGGCATATGAGACCTAAAAAATGTGCAAAGCATTATACATGAGAAGTTAACATAGAGGAATGACCTAAACATGTTTATAAGATACAAAAAAAAAGACTTGGACAAACTTATTTGATGCATTCATGAAGTTTTGAGTGGTTAAGATGAGGGATGAAGGGAGAATTAGATTAAAATGGAGCATGTATGACTTAGGACTCAAGTAAACCCTAAAAATAAAAGGTGAGGCCCAATGATGGCTTTACATGTTAGAATACATATAATATGACCTAGAAGACTCAAAATCAAGACCTTATACTAATGTCAAGAATGCCTTATTCAAAAGGAATGAGGGATGTTTCTAAAAGGGGCCAAAGATGACTTAGGACCTCAAGAAATTCAAGAAAAATACCAAATGATCTTAAAAAATTATGAAAGTTTACAACTTAATACAAAATCCAGAGAGTAACATATGTACAAAAAATCTCATTAAGATTCCTATTTTTGAGTGGTGAGAGGTTCATTGGAACACAATTAGGGTTTAAATGAATACAAGTGAAAGAAAGGACTCAAAAGACCTAAACCAAGACCTAAAAATTCAGAGAAAAATATTTTGGGGAATTTTAATGAGCTATTAAAAGGATGCAAAAAGAATGAAGTCTTTGTGTTTTATGGTTTGTAAAAAGGAAAATGTACAAGTTGATTGGTCAAAACATGAGAAAATAAGAAAACAATTAATGTGAAAATTAATTCTGATCTAAAAAATTAATAAAAATAAAATATAAAAATATAAAAAATTAGAGAAAATTGGGAGGATCCTACATGAATGTATTTGGAATTATTTGATGTAATTTGGTATTTTTCATAATGCAAAACGAATTTGATATAAAATGAAAAAATAAAATAAAAATGAATTAAAATTGATTGGGCCTGGGGGGTCTGAAAAGCAAAAAAACAAACTATTTGGGCTCAAGTCAAACACGCTGGGGGTGTGAAGATCAAACTGAAGATTTTCAGTTGACTTTGTGGCACATGATATGCACAAGAATTTTAATGTGTTGGCAGAAACATGAGCGTTTGATGGATGTGATCTGAAGGTTGTGACTTAATCTTGCATTTAAATTAGGGTTACTGTTCTGATGACCGGAGATGAATTCCGGTCATCTTCTACATTCACTATTTCAGTAGGGCAAACCCTAAACATCACTAAAATGAAAATCATGACCATCAATGGATTTGCCTCACTTCACTAATCTTAAATATGGCTTCAAAACTCATTTAAGGTTCCTAACACTCCTGAATCGAAGGCAAGAATCTAAGCCTGAAAATTGAATCTTTGTATCTACCATGCCTATCAACTAGCCAGTTAATTCATAACCTCTATCAGGCCTCAATCAACATAAAACTAATTGAAAACAAGCAATTCGAGTAATTTGAACTTCATGACATACCTAAGTTGCAGAGATGTCAAATTGTTGCTAGAAAACCAGAGATGAGGATCCTTAGCTTGCTTGATCTTGACCTTGATCAATGGAAGTGAAATAAACACTATGGGAGCTATGAATCCTGAGTAATTGGTGAAAGTGCAGTGAAGATCAATGTTATACAGTGTTGATTCCTTGATGTTTCAAGCAATGCCTTCCATAGATCTTGAGCTTGAGATGATGCTGATGATGGATTGAGGAAGAATGGATCCAAATTATGGCAATTTGAGGAGTTTGAATCCAAAATGCAGTGAAGATCAACAATGTAAAATGCTTAATCTTGAAGCTCCAGGCTATGCAATCCATGGTGATTGAGCTTGAGATGATGTAGATGATCAATGGAGGAAGAATGTATCCAAATCAATGCTGATGAAGCTTGCTCGAATCCATTTGCAAGGTGAAAATTCAGAGAGAAAACTTTGCAAATTTTGGTGATTTTGTGATGAAAATGAAGCTGAACCTTGCACTGCAGTGATGACCTTGCTTTATAGACCCCTTAACCATGGTTAATTATGCCTTGGGTTAACTGAGTGAATGAGGTTAAATGAGTGAGGAAGTTATGGCAGTTATGCCAGCTGTAAAATCCAGAAACTTCCACTCGAGCTGGATCACATGTTGCAAGCTTCATGAAGTTTATGATGTTGATCAAAGCATGGCAATGAGTAACATGATCTTCTGACCATAACTTGTAGTGCATTTTGATTTGGCATAAGTTTCATGAGGTGCACAACAAGAAGCATAGTCTAGAAAGTTGTGAAGTGCATGGCAATGGTGTGGAGATGCATTCATGAGATTACATCTTCTTATATCAATGCCTTTGATCCGAGTGTGATGAATAATGCGAATGAAAATGAACTGAGGTTATGTGCAATGCCTTACCATCCAAGCAAACAGTTGAGAATCATGACTTTCAATGGGATATTTCTTCCCTCTCAAGCAACCAATTCAAGTAATTCTTGGGCTCAAGATGAAGGGGAGGGATCATAGAACAAGTTTGGTGTTTGGATCATAATGGATGATGACCTCTAATCATCTTAAAATGGACATTGGATAGCATGCCAACAAACTGCATATTGGCCTGCACGAATTTGGCATGCCTGGTGCGCATGGGCCTATGGCTGGCCAGTTGCAACCTCTCCTCTTTGACCCTCAAATAGCCCAAAAAGTCTTGCTCATATGAAAAATCTTTGAACACCAATCTTGTAGGGATTACATCAAGGAACAACTTTGTAGTTCACCAAAAATTAATTTGAAGTGTTTTTGACCAAGAAAAATGGCTTGACATTCTGACCTTCACATGTTTGATGAAATGTCAGGCAGGGCGCGCGCTGGCCTGCCTGTGCCCTGCCCCTTACTTGCCTTGAGCCGTGAATTGTTCAAACTTGCCAAGATCATATCTCACTCATTTTTTATGTTATGGAAGAGTTCCACCTATGGATTTGAAGCTCAAGATGCCCTCTTTAATATTCTCTAAGTAGAATTTTCATATCTTTCATATTTTGGGAGAAGGCCTCGTTCAAAGTAGCTGCAAAAATGGCCAAAACTTGCCATTTTTGGAAACCCTAATTTTCCAAAAATGGTAAGTTTTGGTTTTCTTGATTTCTCTTGATTCCTCCATCATTTCTTGATCAAATTTGAAACATAGGATCCTTGTAACCCTAATTTCATGATTTTGATCTCAAAAAGTCAGGAGTTGACATTTTCTTCAGCATGGTTGACTTTTCCCCAAATTCTTGATTTTCAATCATCTGACCAATTGAACCTGTTTCAAAATGAGTTTGTGGATGAAATTTGAACCCTATGTACTTGTTGTCATATAGAAAACAATGGAATCCAATTTTTCTCAATAACTCATAGAGAAGCCCTTCACAATTGAAACCCTAATTTGGATCATTTCCTCAGGAGATGTTGCACTGCTTGTCTTCTTTGATCAAACCAAAACTTTCCATGACTTGTGGCTTCAAATAAGAACTTGTGGGATGTTGTGGACCCTTAGCATGATGTTGAGAAGTTTTATGACCCTTTGATTGCCTTTGTATATCCTTCAGTTGCTCCAATCATTGATCACATACTTATGCCTCAGCTATGCTACACATGATGCAATGTTGTTGGTTATTTGTAAACTTATGTATGATAAATGATATGCAAAATGTTGAGGATATGAGAGGACAAATTTTGAGGTATTACAATAAGGAAAACCATAGTTGTTGTCTAAGGGATAAGTTGGGAATTGGGAAAAGAAGAGAAGCCAGTCGTGTTTTGTGATCGTAAAGAGAGTCGTGAACAGAAAGAAGAAGGAAGGAGAAAGGGAAAGGCTTGAAGGAAGAATTCGTGAAGAAGGAAGGAATCGCTCATCAAAATTAAGGTAAGGGTGGGATTTCTTCATCTTCTAAGGGTTTAATAATCTGAATATTGAGTGTAGTATTGTTGAATATAGAATTGGGGTTTGGTTGATTTTGGATGAAATTGTGTTAAACTTCCAGTAGTTGTTGATTTTGGATGTCAAATGTATGAATTAGGCAATGGATTGTGTAAATTCTGCATTTTCTAGTAGTTAGACTAGTTTTTGAGTGATTATTTTGTAGCATGGTTTTGGTTGTTTGCAGAAGGAGAAGTGAAAAAAATCAAAGAGCTCGCTTAACAAGCTGTAGCTCGCTTAGCGAGCAAGTTGAAATTTTGGAGAGCGTTTTATAGAGAGTTGCTCGCTCAGCGAGCAAGCCCCTCGCTTAGCGAGACCTTAAGTGACAAATAAAATGTTTTAATTCTGAAAAATGCTCAAAAATTATTTGATTAATACATTAATGGGTGTGAGTTGAAGTAGTGTTGTTAGAGGTAGGTAGAGATGGGTTATGAGCTTAATTAGAAGGATAATTAGCATAACTTGAAATGAACACGAGTTGACGTGTTTAATTGTTGTTGAAGTTGCTATGTGGGGTTGTTATTGTTGTGGTTACATGACATTGTTGGTGATATATGTTGATGTAAAATGTTAATTCATGTTGTGTTGTTGTATATATTCTCGTGGATGTTGATATATGTTTTGGTTTACGAAGATGCAAGGTGTTGATGTTGTCTGGTGTCGTGGTAAGTTGTTTTTGTGTGTTAATTGTTGATGTTGGTTGCATGATGTAGTTATTGTAGACATGCATACTTATCGTTGATATGGCATGTGCATGGTTGGGAATGGTGTACCAAGGTAGGGTATGTCCATTTGAATCCCAAGGGAGATTGGTGTGATGTTGGTACGGTCATGAAATATGGATTGTATGTGACCATGAAATAGGGGTCGAGGGTGTAATCATGAAATAGGGATCATACTGGACCAAGAAAGAGGGGTCGAGAATACCAACGGGAACTGGATCTTGAAATAGAGATTGAAATATGGTACTGCATGCATAGAGTTGGTAGAGTCTCATTTCATCGTTGGTTGTTGGTGTGCATGATGTTGTTATATGTGTTGGTGTATGTGTTGAATTGTTATTGATGAGAAGTGGTTAACTTTAATGATATTTTCTTTTGTTCTAATTATTTTTCTCCTTTGTAAGTGTTAGTATTTAAACCCTTCTATTTGAATGTTACCCTTATGTTAGTAACGTGCAAGTGATAAGGATTAGTTGAGTGGAGGTCGGTGAAGTCGGTGTACTTCACAGTTAGACGAGTCGACTCTGATACATGCTTTGGGGTGTCGGGACGATGATTGTTCCCAATTATTTATTTTTAGGAAAACATTTTGTAATTGAATTATACTTTATGTTTCTTTGAGTTTTCGATGCAACACTAAAATCATTTTGTAAAACGTATCAATTGAGCCGTATGTTTTTAGATGAAGTGTGATACTCAAAATGATTGGTGTATCTTAATAACTTTGATTTTCATTTATAAATCTATGAGGATATTTTGGGTGTTACAAAGTGGTATTAGAGCAGGTCGGTCCGTCCGACCATATAGTTGAGTCATTGTGTTATTATTGTGTGTTGAGTGTTGTTGTAGATTTCTAAATCGTTGTTTGGATGTTGTTGTGTGACAAATTTAGAATGGCTAGAAGAAATGATGTTGAATTTGTCGCCGCTATGTAGGAGACGACGCAGGCTGTGCAAAACCCGATGAATGTCGGGGATCAGAGAGTGATGAATTTCAGAACAATGATCCACCTGCATTCAAGGGGAATTATGACACTAATGGAGCACAAGATTGGCTCAAGGAGATCGAGAGGATCTACAGAGTGATGGAATGTTCTGAAGGTAGTAAGGTGCGGTTGGGTGCTCACAGGTTGGTGGCAGAAGCTGATGATTGGTGGGTGGGAACTCATCAGCGGTTGGACATGTCTGGTGAGGAAAACACATGCACTGTGTTCAGAAGAGAATTCCTAAGGAAGTACTTTCCTGAAGATGTTTGAGAAAAGAAAGAGATTGAGTTCTTGGAACTGAAGCAAGGAAGTATGTTAGTTACAGAGCATGCTGCCAAGTTTATTGATCTGGCGAAGTTTTATCCGCATTATAATGAGGAGATTGCTGAGTTCTTGAAGTGTGTCAAGTTCAAGAATGGTTTGAGGCCTGTGATCAAGTAGGTGATTGGTTGTCAGAGGATCCGAAGAATTCTAGATTTAGTTGATTGTTGTAGAAACTTTGAAGAAGACATCAAGGTTCGATTTGATCATTTCAAGAGGTTGGCTAAGAGAAGAGGAAAGTAGCGGATGCATCATGGGAAATAGTATACAGCTCCAGCTGATAAAGGTAAGAAAAAATAGGTTCAGGAAAAAGGACCAGTGAAGGAGGTGCTCCTTCTTCTATGAGGTGCGACAGTTTTGGAGAATTGGGTCATTGAGTCAGTGAATGTCTGAGTGACGTGAAGAAATGTTTCAAGTATGGCCAACCTAGATTTCCATTATGGTACAAACGCGAAAGTGGTATGGAAGAGGGTAGAGTCTCCAGCCAGGCATTTTTATTCCAAAGGAATGGGAAAGTTAATGCTACACAAAACGAAATAAGAAAATAATGGACAAGGTCCTACGAACCAAAGAACTGGGTTCGGGAGTCGGTTACGACCTGGGAAGGTATTAGCACCATAAATCGTCCACCGTACCCGACGACATCCACGCTTGCAAAGAAACTGTTTAAATGGGTGAAGAAATGAAAGTTGCTGCAAAGACTGAACTTGGATTGAAAAAGAAAAGAAAAGGGGAAAATGTAGGGAAAATAAAGAGTGGTTGAACGGGCCCTACCCCGCTGCCTACGTACCTCATCTGGACATGAGGATCAGAGTCATAGTAGTTCCCCTAACTAGGGAGGAAAATGGCTTGTGTTTTAAAAGCTTGAACTGCTTATGTCAATGCTCAGGTGTTGCAGGCTCGTCTGGAACGAGTGTGTTACCGTCTTGCAAAGTGACAAGTAGGAGCAAGTTCTTATGTTATGAGTAAAAATGATGACAAAAGAAGTCCCGAAGGAGAGACGTTTATTCTTTGTCCAGTGTTTTTTAGAAGTTTTTAGGAGTGTGGCACAAGGAAGTGAAAGCAAATCCTTTTCTAGGGAATGTGTCATTATTACCACATTCCTAGATAGAATGAGTAATAAGTCGCCAAGAATGAAGAAGACCCTCAAACTTGCTTCCAAATATTAGGGTTTGAATTCACTAACTTGTTTGAAGTTATTAAGTGTTTTGTGAATTAAATGAAGAAGTGTTTTTTATGGTTTTATTTGGGAAGATAGTCTCATGATTGAACTTGTGCATCATAAACAAGCTTATACCACCACTAAGATGGGGTGAATACAAATGTTTCATGGAATAAGGCCACACATAAGAGACTACTTCAACCTTTATTAAAGTGTTTTCATAGTTTTTTGTTTGAAGTTGAGAAGCGAAGAACCAAAGGATCTTAAAGGTAAAATAACTAAAAGGGATACTATCAAAATCCTAATGTTATTATGCATAGAGGTCCTATGTTAGTGAGGTATGAAGTCTATCCTAATGAGGAAGAAGGATAGAAGAAGAAGAAAAGAAGAAAAAGAAGAAAGGAACCAAAGGAATCAACTTACTTCTTAAAAGAAGTTAAGTTGATCCTTAGAGGGATGAAAAAAAGTTAGACATTGATGGCCTAAGCACATCACCACTGCAAGTTAAGAAAGCATAAAAAGAAATGGAGAAAGAACTTTGAGATGTGGAAGAAATAAGTGTGCAAGTGAAGAAAGAGCAACATAAGGTAATCAGACAATCGCAGACAAGGCCTGCAGGAAGTAGGACTTCAGATGCAAGCAGTTTGCAAAAGGTAAAATCGAGTCTCATTAGTACCTAACAGAGAAGGTCAGTTGCCTCTTCAATACGCATGAATGATCTCAAGCATAAGCATCAAGAAGAAAATTCACACGATCAATCCAGTAAGACTCAGGTGCTTAAAATCGCAAATAAACAATCGAATCAACAAGAATATTCATCCAGATAAGTCATCAAGCCAAAGAAGCCATCACCAAACTACATCTTCCATCATTGAAATTAAACAAGAAGTCTACAAAATATTAGACTAAAATCCAATCCTATTAAAACAAATTAATCGAAATTAAAGTCAAAACTATTAAAATTATATAACAAAGCAACATCAAAGTTCTAATGAAATTAAAATAAAGTTCTAACACTTCTACATAACAATAAACTCCAAATAGAAAATCAAATAATGTTCAAATAAGAAATCAATTGAAAATCAAATAAAGTTCTAATTAACATCAACAAAAATAAAATTCAAATTAGAAACTAAAATCAACAAATATTACCTAAGAACAAATAATTGATTAAAAAAAAGTAGAATAAAAATAATAAGGTAAAAGGGATCAGGGCCTGATGCAGGGTGCTGAGCAGAAATTCAGTGGGCTTGAAGTAAGCCCAGCAGCAACAACAACAATGGAAAGTTTTGGCGCTGAGAATGGGAGTGTGATTAGAGGAAGAATGCTTTACCTATACCCCAACATTTATACTTATACCCCTACAAATTTTTTAAAATGTCTATTATAACCTTATTATATTTTATTATTTTATTATTTTATTTTTTACCATTTATGTCAGACCGTCAGATTTTAGAAAAAGTGATCCAAAAATACACGATCCGGAAGACTTAAAAAATGAGTTCCGGTACATTAATTTTCATACCGGAAGACTTTGGGAAAGTCTTCCGGTTTTGTTATTTTTGTTCACCGGAAGACTTAATAAAAGTGTTCCGGTACCGGAACACTTTTATTAAGTCTTCCGGTAACCATGTGTATGTGTACCGGAACACTTCATGTAAGAGTTCCGGTATGTTCCAAATACACTACCGGAAGACTTACGTGAAGTGTTCCGATTTGTTTTTTTTTGTTAATTTTTTAATTTTCTTTATAATTCCTTAATATACAATTAAGGAAGGAAAATTATTTGACATTAACAACATAACAACTATTTATTACAAATTAAAATATTTGACATTAACAACTAAATATACAATAAAGAAAAAATTATTTGACATTAACAACATAACAAATATTTATTACAAATTAAAATTTATAGCATTTAAATGATGATTTATTGAATATGTGTTTTTGATTTAAATACTGAAATATGAATATTATATATTAATTATTCAAATACAATAAAAATAAATATTATATATTAATTATTTAAAAGAAAATTATAAAAAATCAGTTTTATAAATATTAAACATTGAATAAAAGTATAAAATAAATAAAAATATTATGAGAAACAAAGTTATTTAATGTCATTTATACCATTGAATCATTATTATAAGATAAATAAAATTTATTACTCTTTATAATATATATTTTTTTTAATATCATTCATTACTTAGAACTTAATTACATTTAATTTTTTTCTCCCTAACAAATAATTAAAAGTATATTATTTATAAAAGAGGAATTATTTTAATTTAAAATGATGGTTAATGTATGTTTAAACTTTAAATTACTATTTAATTCAATGAACCTATACAAGCAATTAAATTTTTTAAACGAAAAAAAATAATTTAAAATTATTTTTAACATATGATAAAATAATTTTTAAATAAAAAAATAAATAAATTAAATAATAATTATTAGTTAATAAATAATAATAAGTTAATTAAATAAAATAAATTAATAAAAAATTTCACTACTTCATCATCCCACTCCACTAGCAAAAATAACTACCTCTCTCCACTTTCTTGAACTTATTATTTAAAAATTATTTCAATTAATTAAAGAATCCTCCAAAACTTATAATAAATAACAAATAAATAAATTAAATAAGTAATCATACTAAATTATAATCCTATAACTTCTCCAATAAAAATTTTACTCCAAAATCTATATTAAATAATAAAAAAAATATAAAAAATACAAACATTATTAATTAATAAATAATAAATTAAGTAATAAAAATCATCACTCATCTACATAAAATACAAACATTATTAATTAATAAATAATATATTAATTAGTAAAAAACTCCATTCACCCACTCTTTAAGTCTATTTAAAAAATAAAAGTAAATATTATTTCTATTTAAATAAAAAGTAAATTTTATTAATTATTATTATTATTATTTTTAATTAACTACTATTATTAATAAACATTTCTCCCACTAACAAAAATAGTCACGTTAGCAAGTAACTGATTGGCTACATAGGTAGATAAGTAGTTAGTTTTATTCTTCTTATTCGTTAGTTCTTTGTATAATCCATTGACTAACTCCATTAACTCAAATTATTTCTCAATTTTTTTTAGTCATTAATTAATTAAAAATGGTTAAAATAATAGTAACACATTGCTTTCTTCCTATTTATTCTCTTACAATCTTTATGTCATTTATAAAAGGAGAAAATCTAGATACAATTCTTTATGTGTGTTTTATACACTTGTCATATTTTAAGTATAAAACACACATAAAGAATTGTATCTAGGTTTTCTCCTTTTATAAATGACAAATAGATTTCATGATTAATAAAAAATATCATACAATTTTAATACTATTTATTTACACATTACTTATGTTTCATTCTATTAGTATTTATATTAAAATTCATTTAATTCATTTAAATTGTATGTTTATTTTGTACCAAAAACATTTTGTTTGATTATTTATTTAATTATATAAATTGGTTATCTTCTGCCCATATACATTTTAAAAATTCGACATGTGTGATTCTTATATCAACTCATATTAAAAACTCTATACACTATTTTATTTATTTATTATTTATTTTTTGGTATTCTACAATATTATATATATATATATATATATATATATATATATATATATATATATATATATATATATATATATATATATATTATTGTTTTAAAATAGAATAATATGATTATTTTAAAATATTATATATATATATATATATATATATATATATATATATATATATATATATATATATATATATATATATATATATATATATATATATTATTGTTTTAAAATAGAATAATATTTTAATTTGTAATAAATATTTATTATGTTGTTAATGTCAAATAATTTTCCTTCCTTAATTGTATATTAAGGAATTATAAAGAAAACTAAAAAATTAAAAAAAAAAAGAAAAAACAAACAAACCAGAACACTTCACGTAAGTCTTCTGGTAGTGTATTTGAAACAAACTGGAACTCTTACATGAAGTGTTCCGATACACATACACATGGCTACCGAAAGACTTAATAAAAGTGTTCCGGTACCAGAACACTTTTATTAAGTCTTCCGGTGAACAAAACTAACAAAACCGGAAGACATTCCCAAAGTCATCCGGTATGAAAATTAACGTACCGGAACTCATTTTTTAAGTCTTCCGGATCGTGTTTTTTTGGATCACTTTTTCTAAAATCTGACGGTCTAAAAAAGTTAAAAAATTAAAAAATAAAATATAATAAGGTTATAATAGGTATTTTAAAAAATGTGTAGGGGTAAAAGTATAGATGTTGGGGTATAAGGTAAAACCTTCTTAGAGGAATCACTATGGGTTGAGCTCAAACCAATAGACACACAACAACTAGGCCTGTATCTTTTAAAAAAGAAAAAAAAGAAAAAAAAAAGAAATATACAAAAGAAAAGAAAAAAAGTTAATCAAAGAAATAAGTCAGAACAACAACTAAATAGGGAAAACAAATCGATGTATCTTCTTCCTCACGCGTCACAAACAAAACCCTCGTCATCACTCTCCATCGCCAGCTGTCTCCCGCCTTAGATTTCACGGCCTTGCTCTCTTTTCGACGTTCATGATTCAAAGTTCAAATTCGTGTACTCCTCCAAACATCTTGCGACTTCGGTGCTCCTATCTCTGAATTGCGGTTGCAATTTGTCTCATGGTAAGTATCAGCATTTCAATCGATCTCGTTTAAATCTCCTCTCTTCATCTCATCTTTCTGAATTCGGTTTGGATCTGAGTGTGGGTTGGAGGTGATTATTTTGAATGATTGAGGTTTGAGTTGAAGGATTTGAGGGTTTTGTTTTTTTAGTGTTTGAAGGTTAAGATTGAAGGAGAGAATTAGGTTGAAGATTGTGAAACGGTTATGGTGAGGAGTTTGTACGTTTTGTGCTGAGATTTATCGGTTTTGCAGGTTTGAAGAACGATGAAAGTTATGCAGGATTTCAGAAATGTTATGGAGGGTCAAGGTTGAGGTTTCATGTGTTAAAGTTGGAGATTCTGAACAATGAGGTTGTGATGGCTTGTTTATGTTATGCAGAGAGTTTTTTAGAGTGAGAGCTAAGTAATGGTTTTCTCTGTGCTTATGAAAAATTGTTTTGATACCTTTTTGTGAATTCTTGGGTTGTCATTATTGCGGGATCAGTAACCAAATCGAAGGTGGGACCATGCGTGTGAATTATGATGGTGGGTTATGGCTACCTTTAGGCGTGTTGTGTGCAAAGGATTATGGCGAGGAATATGTGATGGTGTGGGCCATGCTGTAAAAATTTGGTGTGTTGTGAAAATTGTGGGAGTGGCTAAGTTGAATCCTGGTATATGCAGTGTATATGTTGAAAAAGAAAAACAAAACTTAGGAAGAAAAGAATCCCAAAAAGAAGATTGAATTGTAAAGTTGGACGAAAATGGATAAAAATTGGGTTCTGGATGTTGCTGAATTTTTGTATGATAATGGGTTTAATACATGGACCAAAGGGATAAAATATTGTAAGATGTTTTCTTTTATTTTTTTAATGGAAATTAGTATTTATAATAATGATTTGAAATGGAAAATGGTTCGAATAATCAGATATTATGGAAACTAATGAAGATGGATAAAAATGTGCTTTTGAAAATGAAAACAATTTATGGAGTGTAAATGAACTCGAAATAAAATGGACTTAAAATGTTATGGTTCTGAATTCTAAAACAATTGATGGAAAAATGAGTTAGAAATAAGAATGGTTAATTGGATATGGGAATTGAAAGTAGTAAATGAAAATGGATCTCGACAAGGAATGGACGTTTGAATAAAACTCGGGATGAACTTGAATAAACCCTCCGTCAATATTTTCTACTGATGCACCTGGACTAAATTCGAACCAACGACCACACTTGAAATTTTTCCCACAACTCCTAATTAAAAAGTGAATATCACGAACCACTAAATAAATCACCACTGAAGCAATCTCTTGATAGTTTGACCAAGATTAGGCCAAACATCCATCTGAACTAGATCATGAATGAACCAACACACTTGAGATAAAACCAACACTTTTGAGATGTTGAGACAGAAGAAAAGCATGAAATGCCGAGAAGAATTGCCTTGTAACTGTATGAATAATAGAAGAATAGCCTGAGATGCTGATAAGAGACCCATAATTTACATTTCACTACTGATGATTGGCCAGATGAATTATTCTGATAATCTGCAACTATAGTGTGAAACCCTAATTCCACAGAAAACAATCTCATTTCTTAGGAGCCTATATAAATGATATGACCTAATGTAAGATATGTATGAATGAGAAAATAAAAGTCAAATAAAGATAGAAAAAAAATAGAGGGCAAATTTTGGGGTGTTACACAGAGTGCAAGACTAATCTGGTTACTTGCTACAATTGTGGAGAGCAAGGTCATGTTACACTCATTGTCAGAAGCTGAAGAAAGTTGTATCTAGAGGAAAATTGTTTGCTTTGATAGGGACATAGACTTCCAATGAGGATAATTTGATCAGAGGTACTTGTTATATTAATAATATGCCTTTGAATGCTATGACTGACACAGACGCTACACATTGTTTTATTTATGTTGAATGTGTGAGAAGACTATGTCTTGTTGTTTTCCCTTTGAAAGGAGAGATGGTTATCGAGACTCTCGTTGATGAGTCGTTAACTACTTCTCTCGTCTGTTTGAATTGTCCTCTATCGATTTATGTCAAGGAATTTGGCGTGGATATGATTTGTTTACCGTTGGGAGGTTTAGATTGATTCTAGGAATGAACTGGTTGGAGTTCAATCATGTTGACATTAATTCCTTCAGCAAGTTAGTTCAGTTTCTTACTCCTCATGAAGAGGAAAAAGAAGTTTGTTATTTATTGTCTTGAGAGTTGAAAGAACTTTTGAATGAAGAAGCACAAGTGTTGGCATTGTTTGCATCGTTAGTTGTGGAAAATGGAACAACAATCGGCGAATTTCTAGTGGTGAGTGATTTCCCAGAAGTATTTCCAGATAATATTATGGATGTTCCGCCGGAGAGGCAGGTGGAATTCAATATTGATCTTGTTCCATGAACTAGACTTATTTTGATGGCACCTTATCGTATGTCGGCTTCTAAGAATCTGAATTGAAGAAACAATTTGAGGAACTTTTAGAGAAGAAATTTGTGAGACTGAGTGTCTCGCCTTGGGGAGCTCCAGTATTGTTTGTGAAAAGGAGGGACGGTAGCATGAGATTGTGTATTGATTACAGGCAACTAAATAAGATGATAATTAAGAACAACTATCCACTTCCAAGGATAGATGATTTGATGGATCATTTAGTTGATGCTCGTGTGTTTAGTAAGACCGATCTGTAATTGGGTTATCATCAAATTAGAGTGAAGGAAGAAGATGTGCAGAAGACCGCTTTAAGGACTCGGTATGGACACTATGAATATGTAGTGATGCCATTTGGAGTTACTAATGCACCTGGAGTAGTTATGGAATATATGAATAACCAAAACCCTGCTAAAAAATAATCACTCAAAAACCCAACGAACAACCAAACCCCTACTACAAAATAATGACTCAAAAACCAGTCTAACCACCTGAAAATGCAGAATTTACACAATCCATTGCCTAATTCATACATTTGTCATCCAAATTCAACAACTACTGACAATTTAACACAATTTCATCCAAAATCACCCAAACTCCAATTCTCTATTCAACAATACTACACCTAATATTCAAATTATTAAACTCTTAGGAGATGAATAAATCTCACCCTTACCTTAATTCGACGAGAGATTCCTTCTTCTCCATGAATTATTCCTTCAAGCCTTGAACTTTCTCCTTCCTTCTTCTTTCTGTTCACGATTCTCTTTACAATCACCAAACACGATTGACTTCTCTTATTTTCCTAAGTCCAAACTTATCCCTTAGACCTCATCTATGATTTATTTTATTTTCCCTCACTAACCTTCACCAATTACAATTCTACCATTTTCTTTTATATTCCATTTATTTTAACTATTTGATATAATGTATTTCTTTAAATTAATATCATATCAAATAATATTATAATTCTTCCACAGCAAACTACAAAAAATCCAAATAAATAAATAAATAAATAATCGGGGTTTTACAACTCTCCCCCACTTAGAATGTTTTTGTCCTTGAAAACTTACCTCATGCGAACAGATTCGGATATGACTCCCGCATCTTGCTCTCTAATTCCCAAGTCATGTTTCCACCTACAGCTCCTCCCCAAACTACCTTTACAAGAATAATCTCCCTGCATATCAACTTCATCACTTCACGATCATCAATTCGTCTTGGTAGTGCTTCAACCGTAAAATTATCTCTTACCTCAACTTCATCCGTCGGTATCACATGTGACGGATCTGGAACATACTTCCAAAGCTATGAAACATGGAAAACATCACGCAAAATGGAAAATCGTGGTGGCAATTCCACTCTATAAGCAACAGGTCCACCTATTGCAGAAATCTGGTACAAACCAATAAATCTAGGAGTAAGCTTTATCGACTTTAAAGCTTGTGTAACTCCGGTCACTGGAGTAACCCTAAAAAAGATATAATCTCCTTCTTGAAATTCAAGGTCTTTCGTTCTCTTATCATGGTAACTCTTTTTCCTACTCTGTGAAGTTCTCATCTTATCTTGAATTAACTTCACCATATTCGTAGCCTACATCACAATATCAGGTCCAAGCACAACACTTTCACCTGACTAATGCCAACATAAAGGTGTCCGACATCTTCAACCATACAATTCTTCAAACGGCGCCATTATGATACTTGAATGATAGCTATAATTATAAGTAAATTTGATTAACAGAAAGTGACTCTCCCAAACACCTCCTTGTTCAAGCACACATGCCCTCAACAAATCTTCCAAAGATTGTATCGTCCTCTCTGTCTGCCCATCAGTCTGACAATGATAAGATGAACTCAACTTCAACTTCTAACCCAATGCATCTTGCAAACTCTCCCAAAATCTTGAATTAAATCGCAGATCTCTATCCGACACAATACTCAAAGGTTACCCATGCAACTTCACAATCACACTAGCATATATCTCTGCCAACCTCTGCAAATAATAAGTAATACCAATTGGAATAAAATGCACTAATTTATTCATCCTATCAACAATCATCCAAATAGTATCATGCCCTCTCGGAGTATTAGGTAACCCTATAACAAAATCCATTGAGATATTATCCCATTTCCACTCGGGAAAATCCAACGGTTGCATCAAACCAGCAGGTTTCTGATGTTCCACTTTCGACTTCTGACAAGTCAAAAAAGAATAAACAAAATTAGCCATATCCCACTTCATACCAGGCCACCAAAATATCTTCTTCAAATCTTGATACATTTTCTTCGCTCCCGGATGAATACTCAAACCACTTCTATGTCCTAATTCTAGAATCATTCTCTTAAATTCAAGATAATCAGGAATACAAATATGATCCTGAAATCTTAGTACTCTCTGTTTATCAACTCGAAACGCATTACTTCCAAATCGTCCATCACTAACCATCAAGTCCACTAATTTCACAGCTGGCTTCTGACTCTCTCGTATACAATTAAGAAAATCATTGTTAACCTTCAATATTCCCAACATTACACTGTGAGGTGTCAGCTCACAAACAAAACTCATATCTCTATATTGTTCAATCAACTCCAATTCTCTAGCCATCATGGTCAACATATGCAATGTCTTTTGACTTATGGCATCAGCCACAACATTAGCTTTATCGGGATGATAATTCAAACTAAAATCACAGTACTTACAGAATTCCACCCAGCGTCTTTGCCTCATATTCAACTCTTTCTGGTCAAACATGTATTTCAAACTCTTATGATCATTATAAACCTCAAATCTAGAACCATACAGATAATGCCTCCAAATCTTTAATACAAAGACTACAACTTCTAGTTCCAAATCATGGTTAGGATAATTCCTCTCATGAATTTTCAATTATCGTGAAGCATGCGCCACCACTCGACTGTCTTGCATTAACACTCCACCCAAACCCATCAGAGAAGCATCACAATAAACCACAAATAGTTCATCAGCTTTTGGTAAAGTCAAAACTAGAGAAGTAGTCAACTTCTTCTTTAGCACAATGAAACTCTACTCACACTGGGAATCCCACACAAACGTTTTATCCTTACAAGTTAATTGAGTCAACGAAAGTGCCAACTTCGAAAAACCTTCAATAAATCTTAGATAATAACCAGATAATCCCAAGAAACTTCTAATTTCTGACACTGACTTTGAAGTGTCCCATTGTAGTATTGCATCTATGTTGGAAAGATCCACCGCAATCCCTTTTCCCGAAATCACAAGACCAAGAAAACGCACCTCTTTTAAAAAAAACTCGCACTTCAATAACTTAGTATACAACTTCTTCTCTTTCAACACATGCAACAGAATCTACAGATGTTCAACGTGCACTTCTTCTGACTTAGAGTAAACCAAAATGTCATCTATAAAAACAACCACAAATTGATCCAAATAATCATGGAAAATTCGGTTCATATATTCCATAATACTCCTGGTGCATTAGTAACTCCAACTGGCATCCTACATATTTGTAGTGTCCACATCGAGTCCTAAAAGTGGTCTTCTGCACATCTTCATCTTTTACTCTTATCTGATGTTACGCGATCGCAAATCGATCTTACTAAACACAGGAGCACCAACCAACTAATCCATCAAATCATCTATCCTTGGAAATGGATACTTGTTCTTAATTGTCACCTTATTCAGTTGCTTTTAGTCAATACATAATCTCATGCTACAGTCTTTCTTTTTCACCAACAATACAGGAGCTCTCCAAGGCGACACACTCGGCCTCACAAACTTCTTTTCTAACAATTCCTTTAACTGCTTCTTTAGATCAAATAACTAGGAAGCTGGCATACGAAAAGGTGCCATCGAAATAGGTCTAGTTCCTGGCACAAGATCAATACTGAATTTCATCTCTCTCTCTCTCTCTCTCTCTCTCTCTCTCTCTCTGTCGGAACATCTACAATATCATCTGGAAATACTTCCGAGAAATCTCTCACCACTAGCAATTCACTAAAACCCTGCTACAAAATAATCACTCAAAAACCAGTCTAACCACCAGAAAATGCAGAATTTACACAATCCATTACCTAATTCAAACATTTGTCATCCAAATTCAACAACTACTGACAGTTTAACACAATTTCATCCAAAATCACCAAAACCCCAATTCTCTATTCAACAATACTACACCTAATATTCATATTATTAAACCCTTAGGAGATGAAGAAATCTCACCCTTACCTTAATTCGATGAGAGATTCCTTCTTCTCCGGGAATTCTTCCTTCAAGCCTTGCTCTTTCTCCTTCCTTCTTCTCTTTGTCCACGATTCTCTTTACGATTACCAAACACGACTAACTTCTCTTCTTTTCCTGATTCCAAACATATCCCTTAGACCTCATCTATGGTTTTACCTATTTTCCCTCACTAACCTTCGCCAATTACAATTCCACCATTTTCTTTTATATTCCAATTATTTTAATTATTCAATATAATGTATTTCCTTTAAATTAAAATCATATCAAATAATATTATAATTTCTTCCATAACAAACAACAACAAATCCAACAAAATAAATAAAATAATAATCAGGGCGTTACACCTCGCTTAGAGAGACCTGGAGTAAAAAAAAAAATGTTTTAATTCTGAAAATTTTCTCAAAAATTATTTAATTAATACAGTAATGGATGGGAGTTGAAGTAGTGTTGTTAGAGGTAGGTAGAGATGAATGTTACCCATATGTTTTTAATGTGCAAGTAATCAGGATTAGTTGAGTGGAGGTCGATGAAGTCGTTGTACTTCACAGTTAGACGAGTCGGCCGTGATACGTGCTTTGGGGTGTCGGGACGACGATTTTTCCTTGTTTGTTTATTTTCAGGAAAAAAAATTTGTATTTGAATTATAATTTATGTTTCTTCGAGTTTCCACTACAAACTAAAAACATTTTGTAAAACGTATCAATTGAGCTGTATGTTTTTAAATGAAGTGTGACACTCAAAATGATTTGTGCATTTTAATAACTCTAATTTTCATTTATAAATAAATGGGGATATTTTGGGTGTTACACTGAGGAATGAACTTGGTATTCTATGTGGGATACTTCGGTCTGATTGAAGAAATAATTTTTCGGGCATTTGCACAAGGTACCAAAACTAGCTTATGCTTTATATGCATATGTTTGAATTTTTCCATGGTGTAATGTTCCATAATGATAAGAATGCTACACTTTATAGGATGTAAATGTAATGATGATTACTAAATGCAAATTCAAGGGGGACCTCCTTATGAGGGGATAACAGGTAACCCGAGCGACTTCTTTGGGGAGAGATAATCGTTGGTGTGATTTTATGAATCTCTGTGGGGGAATAATATCTCTGCTGGGGAAAGGGTTACATATACTAGCTCTGAGCTTCACCCATTGCCAAAAATAAATTGGACAATGGGATAGTTGAATAATGAAGACCCTGCTGGGGAAGGTCTCAAACTGACAAGAATTTGATTGGGAGGTACACCACCCGTAGAACCCCATTGGGGAAGTAATAACCTTCTAGCATAGGAGGAGGATTTATTGATACTCTACTGGGGGAGAAATATGTTGGGGAAGAGGGACTCTTCACATACTTCTGGGGGACAAAAAGACTCTTGTTAAGAATATCTCTCTATTGAAGGAGGATTTTATTCTTGGGGATATTAACCTTTAGTTGCTCCGTTGGGAAAGATTTCAATTCCCCCTTTACTAGGGATGATGGAGAACATAAATAAAAATGCTTCATGCTAAAGATAAGAGGTTTAAGTCGCCTCTCGCTGGGGGTAAGAGATATACAGTGTCTCATGCTGGAGATGAGAGATATAAAACATCTTTAATAATGATACCCTCTGCCAAGGAAAAACCAACCATTTTCTTGTTGTTCTGTTGGAGAAAAGTAATCTGATGTGACCTGCTGAGGAGTCATGATCAATGAACCTCAATAAGGAAAAATTTCCTTGATGCTCCATGTTGGAAATGGCTTCATTTTACTATGTACCTGCATATTAAGGAACACAACTGATAGTTCATGCAAAATAGAAAATTATACAAGCATGCATGTCCCAAGTTCATGGTCTGAATTCATCATCCATGTTACTCAACAATGAAAATGCATGCCAAGTGTTTTACTCTTAAGCATGTATTATAAAGCATCAATGTCTTTGCAATGCAATATCTATCACAGTCTTTGTACGCTTTTGCAATCGACAATGGTAAATGAAAACAAAAACAAACAAAAGCTATTTGGATGAAATGCACTTTATTGATTGAAAGGTGGCTGTGAATAGGCGTTACACCATGAAGCAATCCCTAGAAAGATGAAATTTCACACAAGGAATATAAAATATCCAAATGGAAATGTGAAATTGGAACTCATCAAGTTCCAACCAGGCTATGACCCGTACGGCCGTAGATGACGAATCACAGATCGCGCAGATCACAGTTGTTCGTTTCAAACCCTTTTTTCCTGAGCAATCCAATATGGCTTTTCAACTCAGTGGATGTAATTTTTTTTAATTTATATCCCTAAATTTTTCCTGAGCCTTTTATTCTGTTTTTGGTTCGCCGAGATGCCCTTTTTTGCCTGGAATTTTTATTCAGTTTTTGTTCAGCGGGTCTTTTTACACGAAGTATTTTTTAACTGCGTCTGCATTGACTGGGGATGGAAATTCTTCTCCATCCATGATTGTTAGCATTAAGATCCGCCCGAGAAGACCTTTTTAACCACAAATAGACCTTCATAATTGGGAGTCCACTTTCCCATGTGATCTATTTGACGAGGAAGGATCCTTTTCAACATTAAATTACCAGGTATTTAATATTGAGGTTGTACCTTCTAATCGAACGCCCATTTCATCCTCAGTTGATACAAATATCCATGGCATACTACTACTAAACGTTTCTCCTTGATGGGGCTCAACTGGTTGAAACTGGATTGAAGCCATTCAACTTCATCAAGCTGGTCATCCATCATTATCCTCAAGGAGGGAATCTCATCTTCAACTGGCATGACTGCCTCCATACCATACACTAGTGAGAATGGGGTTTCCCCGGTCGATGTGCATAGATATGTCCGATACCCATTCAATATGAATAGCAACATCTCATGCCAATCTTTATATATCACAACCATCTTCTATACTATCTTCTTGAAGTTCTTGTTGGCCTCCTCAACGGTGCCATTCATCTTTGGGCGGTACAGAGAAGAGTTGTGATGTTCGATTTTGAAATCCCTACATAACTATGTCATCATCTTGTTATTGAGATTGTAACTTTTATCAATAATGATTCTCTTAGGTATTCTGTATTGACAAATGATGTCCTTCTTTATGAATCAGGCTACAACCTGCTTGGTGAGATTAGTATAAGATGTCGCTTCCACCCACTTGGTGAAGTAATTAATGGAAACCAGAATGAAGCGATGACCGTTTGAAATGGTAGGCTCGATCTATCCGATCATGTCGATGCCCCGCATGTAAAAGGGCCAAGGAGAGGATATGACACTCAACAAATTGGGAGGCACATGCACTTTATCAGCATAAATTTTACATTGACGGCATTTACGGAAGTATTTTCAGCAATCGGATTCCATGGTTATCCAATAATACCCCGACCTCAAAAGTTTCTTTGCCATAACATGTCCTCCAGCGTGGGTACCGAAGGATCCTTCATGAACTTCCTGCATTAACATGTCTGCTTCGTGTCTATCCACGCATCTGAGCAGAACCATGTCAAAGTTCCTTTTTTATAGCACATCATCCTGATTTAAGAAGAACCCCCTACCAACCTCCTCAAGGTCTTCTTGTCTTTGCTAGATGCCCATATCATGTATTCTTGACATTTCAAGAAACATTTGATATCGTAGTACCAAGGCTTATCATCATCAGTAACATCACCTACAAACACATAAGTGGGCCTTTCGAGACGAGACACCACAATTATGGGCACATAGTTCTATTATTGGACTTTAATCATGGAGGACAAGGTTGTTAGGGGATCAGCGAACGAATTCTCATCACAAGGCATATATTGAAGCTTTACCGTCGTGAAGAATGTCAATAACCTCCTTGTGTAATCCCTATATGGAATAAAATGTGATTGATGAAAAATCCAATTTCAGTTAACTTGAATAATGACCAAAGTTGAATCACCAAAGATATCGAGGGTCCTAATTCGTAAATTAATCGCCTCCTCAATCCCCCTTATTAAAGTGTCATATTTTGCCTCATTGTTGGTGCATTCCCAGGCAGTGAAGGGCATGTGAACTCCTTCTGGTGTGATAATGTAATACGCCGTATTTAATTAAATTCTCTGGATAATATTAATCGAATTTAATAAGGTTCCGATGTGCTCTAAGAATTTTCAATTAAAATAATTAGAGCAAATGAAGAACTAAAATTAATTAATTTAATATTATCTTACTCGGAGGCTTTATTAAATATCTGACTCAGAGAAATTTTTGGATACTCTCAATTTGGACCCATTAGTTAGTTTTACTAACTAATGATAGTATATCAATATAGTTTTATATTATTGTTTTGTTATAAGAAGAAGAAGAAAAGTTAGTAAGGAAAAAAAGAAGGAAGAAGGAAAGAAGAGAAAGAGGAGAAGAGGAAGAAACCCCTAGAAGTGAAAACCATGGATCATCATCATTCTTCTTCATCGATATTCATCTTCATCAAACTCTTCATTGATTGCAAGGTGGGTTCTAGATAGAATCTTTTGTTTTAGAGTTTTGAAATTCTAGAGTTTTATGTTAGAAATGATTAATATGATAAATCGAAGTTTCTAACAGATAAAATACTGAAATAATCGGGTAGAATAGTCGGGTTATAAGTATATTAGACCTACTAAGTTTTCTTGGATGTTAACCATATGCGTTAACCGGTTAACACTGTAGGTTTTTGAGAAAAAATGCTAATTCTTAGAAAATTCATAACTTTTTACTTGGGTATCCGATTGAGGCAAACTTTATATCGTCGGAAATCTAAGACAACTTATTATCCAATGGAAGAGGAAAATATTACTTTTCAAGAGGAAAATATTTATTTATTTTATGCCGATTAAAAATATTATTTTAGATTCTTCTTTTAAATCTTCTTAACTCCTTCAACCCTTATCCGATTTAATTGTTCTTTATACCGATTTGAAGCTAATAATATGTTATATCTTATAAGACCAAGAAATATTATTTTAAGCTAATTTTTACCCGAATTTTCGAATTAACTGTAATTATGTTTAGTAAGGGAATTTGTGAACTAAAAGAAATAAAAGGTAAAACGTTTGAGGTAGCTAAGTTACCCTAGGTCGTTACATAATTATTTTAGAGACATGACAATACTCAGTCGTCGTTACTCAGATGGTGTCTTCGGGCTAGGTAGTTGTGAGAAGTTGGAAGTTTGCTTCCTTCACATTATAATCCTAATTTAATTATGCTTTGCTCGTGTCGAAATCTCACGGGGTGGGACGGACGGGAAACATAATTTATCTGTGGATTCGAACTCCTTAATGGATAACCGTGACCTGTGCTTGCTTGCCATCAGGGAGTATGGCTGGGCGGGGAAAGTTATCCATTAGGAAAGTAACTGTGACCCGTGCTTGCTTGTCATTTGGGAGTATGACTGGGCGGTGAAAGTTACTTTGGGGTGAGTTACCGTGACCTGTGGTTGCTTGTCATCTAGTAGTATGACTGGGCGGGGAAAGTTACTCATTTGTATGGTACCGTGACCCATGCTTGATTGTCATCTGAGAGTATGACTGGGCGGGGAAAGTACCTTTGGTAGATAATGAGTGACCTGTGCTTAATTTCCACCTGGGAGTGTGGTTGAACGGGGAAAGTTATCTACACGTTAAGGATCGAGTGACCCGTACTTACTTGCCATCGGGGAGTATGGCTGGGCGGGGAAAGATGCCTTAAAGCACCTTATGTATGCTCCGTTTTGTTTTACTTTGTGTCTCTAGTTTTATGTGAACTCGAAGTTTAAGTTTTCCCCCGACTTGAGTGGTGTCTAGATTTGAATCCTTTAGAGCCGAGAGAAATCTAAGATAGGGAACCCACTGAGATGTTGTTATCTTACCCCACTATTGTTGTTGCTTTTACAAGTGGAGCTATGCTCGAGATGTTTCAAGTGAAGCATAGATTTAGTCTTCCGCTGTGTATTTCGGTATCTTTGTACAATATGGATATTGTATTGATCTTAGTGTTTTTATTTTAGTATGATTTCCATGTCTTGTACCATTGTTGTATAGAATTTTAGAATTTTTCAAGAATGAGAATTATACTAGTAGGAATTTATGATGGTATCAGTACCAAAATAACACTTATATGATATTATTCTAGATATATATTATATGGGCGTTACAGTCGGTATCAGACTAGGTCGTATCCTCGACCTAGCCTTGAAACATCATAAGTAAATGTTTCTTGCTTCTTAAGTGTGTCTTGCCGACATGGTTCTTAATATCATATTATGTAGTATTGGGTCTAATCAACCTAATGTTATGTGCGCGATAGTGTTGCACCCTAATTTTTTCCCTAAGTTTTCTTTACATTTTCATCTGCATCTTGCATACAAACAAGATCACACTGGTTACTCGGTTACTCTTAGGTTAGGTTTATGCCTCGCAGGGGATCACTGTTGTCTTTAATTACTTTATTTGTTTATGTTTACTAACCATTAATCAAAATCAAAAAAATATTTTTTTTTCCTTTTGCTAACCTTTTTCAGGAAGAGGAACCGTTGAAAATGCCAAAAATAGTAACCCTGCAGCTCGAGCGAAATTTCGCAGACAAAAGTCGAAGTTGATTCGCAAATAATTCAAATTTATCTGATCGAATATTTCCCAAGTTAATTGATTCACTCAAAGGATTTCCAAGGATCATGTGTTTACTTCTTTGACGTACAACAAGAATCGGGCCGAAACAACCAAGCAACCTTGTTTGAATAAAAAATTCAAATTTCAGCTTGGTTAACCGGTTAACCAAATGCGTTAACAGGTTAAATAGTGCGAAATTTGAATTATTTATTCAAATTCAGCACTCTTAGATCATTGATTTAATTGGAATATTCTAGATCCATTGGTTTCTAATTTCTCTACATCACTTTGATCATTTCCTACCATAAACCCTCACTAATCACCACTCTTTTCCATTTCCCACCAAATTTTCAATTACCAAACCTAAATTCAAATTACCAAAGCAAGCTTCATCCCACCAAATTTCCATACCTAAGGCCTTTAAATAGGACCACAATTTCATTCATTCAACAAGCTTTAGAGAGCCAAATTCACCTTGCAAAAATTTCTACAAGCTTTTGATAGCCACAAAACCTCTTGCAAATTACTCCCCCAACATCAAAATTCTCAAAAGCTCACTTTCTTTCTTTTGAAGTTATCAAGAATTCACATTGAATTCTTGATTAACTTGAGCTAAACCTTCATCCTTTCATTCTCTTGTTCATCAATTGCAGTAGATCTAGCTTGGCTTGGTTCAATTTGAAGAAGTGACTTTGGTAATTCCTCTCCTTCCACAAACCCATACTCACCATCAACCATTCAAGATGTAGATCTTTGGTTCCTTTGATTCTAGATCCTTTGGATCTTTATTTATTGTTTGATTGTAGGGATTCCAATGTATATTGGTTTTAAAATTCGTGCAAATTCAGATCATCATCATTAAATGTTTGAAAGAATTTTGAAAATGGATCAATGCTGATTTTCTGCATTTTTTTGCTGTTGCTTCAGCGTTAACCGGTTAACGCAAGTCAGAATTGAATTTTTTTGGCTTATTTCAAGCCCCTTTTTGGTTTCTCTTTCTTCTTCTTCCTCCTTTTTATTTTTACCTTAGGAAGCACTTTTGGGAGTGATTTCTCCTTAATTTCAATGAACTTTGGGTGTAGATTAGAGTAGTTAATGTTCATTAATTCAAAACTACCTTTAAGTGGATTATTCAATTCATTTAAGGTACTTTGCATTAGTGATACATTTTCATGCTTGAATCCACCAAGATGAGTGATTGAACTTAAGGATGAAAGAATACTATGAGTGTAACTCAATTTGGTATTCACCTTTATTTTCGTGATGTATTGCGTCCGGATAATGATTTACATATCGTTTATCTCGCATGCATTAGCACTAACATTATGCACCTTAATTGGTGGTGGCCGGCCTCATTTGTAGGGTAATTACTTCGTAAATTACTCTGTGATTGCTTAACATAGACCTAAATGTGTCCCGACTTTGGAATAAAAATCAAATTGGGTACTTGCACTTTCGTGGACCGGATCTCTTGTTGATTGCGTAATCCCAAAGAGGTTAATCATATTGCATTAAGAATTGAGACTTATGAATGTTTGATGCGTAAGTGCTTTGGGTCTCCTAATTGCCTTTCAAATTTCATTGAATTCAGTTCAGTTTGCCTTGATTAATTGCTATAGTGTAAGATGCTAAGCGGATCCAGTTGCCTTTTGGTTTTGGTTACTTTTTTTGGTTGTGGTTGATTAAGTTCACCATACCATTATTATGTAAATATTATTATACTTTTATTGTTAATATTTAGATTTTTTCACTTTAATTTCTTTTGTTACTAACATTTAATTTCTTGCACTTTTATTGCCTTTATTCTATTTTGCTTTATTCATCCATATCATGTTTATTATTTGCTCTTATTTTGTTGTTATTTTTCATTTGTCCATTTGGACACAAAAATATTAATAAAGGATTAAACCTCTAAAAAACTTGTGACTTTAATTTGAGGACTTTTGGTTACTATCCTTGGCATTGGAATGGAGATTTTGGACTTAGATTTTAGGATCCCTCTCCCTTGCTTTGATCTTCATGAAGTTGGAATTTGCCTTTATTTGGCCATTTTGCTAGCTTATAAGGATGGAACTCTTATGCTCACAATTTGGAATGTTATCAAATTTGGTTAGATCTTTCTTCTCTTATCTCCTTTTTTTTAGGATAGTCCCTTCATCTCCTCCCATTCTTTAATTTTCAAAACCTTCTCCCTTTTTCAAAGGATTCTTTCTATTTAAAATCATCACCTCTTTAATAAACAAAAACCTTGACTTTTGTCAAGTGGCTTTTACTCTTTTTCTTTTAAAATCAATGAATCTAATTATGTTGACCTTAATTCAAAAATAAAAAGAATCAAACTCATTCAAGTTGTTTTGTGCCTTTGTGCACTTTTGTTTTTTTCTTTTAAAGAGTGCCGATTATGAGTCATTATTCTTTAGTCGGGTGCTAGTCTTTCAATCTCCATGGTTGTAGTTAGAAGTAATTGAGTCTCTTGTCATTTGTGGGGGTTTAGTGGCATACTCATTGATTTTATCCGAGTTGGTTCCCTCCCTATAATGATGTATGAGTCCATGCCTTCATTCTCATGATAGTTTGTTTGGTCATCCACTTGAAGATGACATATTCTCTTCACTTAATAAAATTAATCATAACCCACTTTTTTCACTATTTGTACCACGAACTACGGAGTTTTGATCTTGCATTGCACTTTGTGGGTACGTATGCATGAGGTGGTAAATCTCTCAAAACACAAAAATATTAATAAAACATAATTATTTCCCTCACCTCCCCACTCTCATTTTTACAAACCATTTTCAAACCAAAAGCAGTAAGTTTTCAAAGGGCTCCCGTGGGGTACCACAGACATTTTGGGTGCGTAAAACCTTCCCATTTTGTAACCTATCCCCTTACCTGTTTCTCTGTTGTGTTTCTTTAGCTTTTTTCTTTTAGATTCATTAGGTTTTATTCGCTCTTTTTCCCTTTTCCATTTGGAATAAAAATAAAGCGCGGTGGCGACTCTATTTACTTTGAGTTAAGTTAACTAATAGCTTACACTCATGTTTTTACCGCTACAGAAAAGTGGCGACTCTGCTGGGGAGTAATTTCTAAGTGGATTCCGCCTACTTTAATTTACTTACTACTTTGGTTTGATTTGTTTGTTATTTGTTTGTTCTGTTTCGGTTTTTGTGATCCTCTGTGAGTGAGATAGATTCTAACCCAGATCTGAGTTGAACTTATGATAGGACAACGATATTTGAAGCGATAAGCGGTGGAGTAGTCCAAAGCTATATCAATTTGATAATCTCCACTCGGTTAGGCTCTCTTGGATTATCAATGTCATGATGAGTAATCAAACGTGGCATTATTTTCTGACCTTGAGTTGATCATACTGAGGACCATAGAACCCTTAACCCATCCAAGCCAGTTTAGGAACGTAGTGCGGAAACCATCCGGGTGTAAACCTAAGGTGGTTGTTACGCGATACTACACTTGGATTAGGTCTATTTTAATAATTTTATCAGTTGGGGAGTAATCCAATGTACCGATGATTTTCTAAAGATGGTTGTTAACTTCGGGCACCTCTGTTAGCACACTTTTGATTTTCTGCAGGTACAATGAAGACAAAACCTTAGTATTTACCTGTGTGGGTTGGTGTTCTGTTACCTTGACTTCATGCTCGTGACTCGAAACCTTAACCCGTGTGCTTTGTGTGATCTTGTTTGTGGTTGTTGCATACATGCACTCATGCATTCATGAGCATTGTTTTTGAGATTTCAAGGGACTCATAAGGAATTTTACAAAATTTCAGATGTCTATGGTTATCAATTTTGAAAGAAGGAACACAAATAAGTACACCTTCAAGAATCCTAATATAGTAGAGTTGCGAAAGCTAGGAGCATTGGTGATTGACACCCAGGAGTTCCGGAAGTGTTATAGAAAGCTCTTGTTTATTTTGGATACCGATGTACCAGAGGGGATTTTCCCTACCTTAGCTCAGTTTTATGATCCGTTGCATCATTGTTTCACCTTTCCGGATTATCAGCTTATGCCGACCTTGGAGGAGTACTCTCATTGGATGGGTCTACCTATTTTTGACAAGGAATTTCTTTTTAGTGGTTTAGAGAAGGAGCTTACAATCAAAGTCATCGCCAAAGCCCTTTTTCTCAAGGAGTCTGATCTTAATGGAAAGTTTCTTCCAAAAGGGAGTGTCTGTGGTATTAATGCTAAGTTATTGATGGGGAAAGCTTCTACTTCACTTACTTTGGGTCATGTGGATGCATTTGAGGCTATTCTTGCTTTGCTCATTTATGGGATTGTCTTGTTTCCGAACTTAGATGGTATTGTGGATGAGAATGCCATTCAGATTTTCTTGAAGAGGAATCCGGTACCTAATTTTCTTGGAGACATGTATCATGCTTTTCATATAGGACCTCCAAAGGTGATGGAGAGATTGTGTGTTGTGCACCTCTTCTTTACAGGTGGTTTATTTCGCACCTACCAAAGTCTGACGTCTTCAAGGATAATAGAGAGAAGCGAAGATGGTCTCAAAGGATTATGTCACTTTCTCATAAGGATATGACTTGGTATTGCTCCCATTATGATACTGGAGTGCTTATTGACAGTTGTGGAGAGTTTCCTAACGTACCTCTTCTTGGAACACGTGGGGGAATTAGTTAGAACCCTATTCTTGCTAGGCGACAATTGGGATATTGTTTGAAGGACATACCAAACAACCTTTCCTTATCTCGTTTCTTCTTTATTAATGGTGCAGATCATGTAGAAATGAAGAAAAGGATTTCTCATTCTTGGCATGCAGTTCATTGGAAAGAGAAGGGTCAATTGGGAAGACAACACCTTGCTCCCTCCGAGTGTTATATCCAGTGGGTTCGATCTAGGGTTTCTAAGCTCAAGATGCCTTATCCAACTGAGGAGCCTTTTTTTCCTATATTACCATTGTCCACTTTTCTTCCTCCCGTTGATGAGAAGGTTGCTCTTCAAGAAGAGTTGGACATGATGAAGAAAGAGAAAGAAGAATGGCTACTTGAGAAGACGACGGAGCAAGAGCAACTAAAGGAGAAGGATGATCTCATTGAGTTACTTGAGCAGCGTGTTACAAAGAGGCCAAGAGAGGATTTATCTTCCTCCAGTACTCCATTTACCATTCCTCCTACATCCGGCGCTTGGAAGGCCATTATTGACCAGTTGGTGAAGGATAAGGAAGACATGGAGGATCGGTACAAGAAAGAGATTAAGAGGATTCACATGAAGTACCAGTCGGGATTCAGATCTCTTTCGGATGTGATCCCCTAGGCCTAGTTTATTTTTTCGTCTCATGTATTAGGATTGTTGAGGCTTGTACTTCACTTGTAATCCTTACTTTGATTTTAATAAGAATTAGTTTTTTTAAGTACTTCAAAAAAGTGTTTCTTTATAAATATTGCAATTTATCTTATAGTCCTTTGAAATATTTGCATTTGCATACGCATACCATGCATCATACCCGCATTTTTCTTGCTTCTTGAGTGTTGTACAGGGATCTTATTTTGTTTCTTGGTCTTCATTCAGTTCTCCTGTCAAGCTGACTCACAAAGTTGATACTCGGGCTAATCAGAAGAAGATGTCGGAAACCTTACAACAAGAGAATCGCGAGCTGCGTGAGGAAGTTACATATCTGAGGGAAAGCTTGGAAAGAGTTACTGCCATGATGGATAGCTTGGTGGTTGCTCAGAATCATCCACCTCCTCCTAATTCTCCTGTTCAGAATACAATCATCTCTGAGATTGTTACTGCATCAATTCCTGCTGAGACTGTTCTTTCTCCTCGCTATTGCATGCTTGCTAGTACACCGTGGGGCATGCCGGTTGATTTCATTCCTGCTGGTTATCATCCTCCTCCTTCTGAGACTACTGTATTTAATACTCTTCCACCGGTGATTACTACTCTTCCACCAGTGATGACAACTGCACCGCCTGTGATGTACGCTATTCTGCACCATGATAAAGTGATTTACCATGATGAGCCCAGTGAAGGCGCTGGTGTGATTGAAAGACTTGATTATTTTGAAGGCCGTTTTTCTGAGATACAGAAGGAGATGAGAGCCTTGAAGCATAAGGATTTGTTCGAAAAAGATGCTTATGATCTCTGTTTGGTCCCTAATGTCAAAGTTCTGTACAAGTTCAGGTTGCCTGAGTTTGAGAAGTATAAAGGCAAGACTTGTCCTCTGAGTTATTTGACTATGTATGCTAGAAAGATGTCTTCTCAGACAGACAATGATCAGTTGTTGATTCATTATTTCTAGGATAGTCTGAATGGTGCAGCTATGAGATGGTACATGAGTTTGGATAATAGCCAAATAAAAACTTTAAATGATCTGGGAGAGGCTTTTGTTAGGCAATACAAGTATAATGTTGATATGGCACCAGATAGAGATCAACTTCATTCTATGTCCCAGAAGGACAAAGAGACTTTCAAAGAATATGCACAGAGATGGCGCGGGCTAGAAGCATAAATTGTTCCTCCTCTGGAAGAGAAATAGAGGACAGAGATCTTCTTGAATACTTTAGGTTCTTTCTACTATGAGAAGATGATAGCTAGTGCTCCTTATGATTTCACTGAAATGGTGAGTATGGGGATACGACTAGAAGAAGGTGTCCGTGAGGGACGGTTGAGCCAAGAGAGTAGTGCAGGCTCGAGTTCTAAGAGGTTTAACATTGGTAAAAAGAAAGAGGGTGAGACTAATGATTTGTCTTGTGAAAGTTACAGAAGACCTCGTGGTCGTGAGAATCGTCATCAGCAGCATGTAGCTTCTGTAACTCCGATAATTAATGTGACTCCAACTGTGCCAACAACTCCAAAGTACCAGTCTCGTTATCAACAACCTTCTGTGTAACAAGGTGGTAATCAACAGGTTTGTGCTAAGCCAAGTTTTGATCCCATTCCGATGATGTATGCAGATTTGCTTCCTTCTTTGATTGAAAAGAATCTTGTGCAAACACGTTCTCCACCTCCAGTTCCAGAGTCTATCCCATGGTGGTATAAGCCAGAGGCTCACTGTGTTTTTCATCAAGGTGCCCCAGGGAACGATGTTGAGAATTGTTATCCATTGAAGTTTGAAGTGAAAAAATTGATAAGGAGCAATGTTCTGTCCCTCATTGATGTTATCCAAACGTGAAGACAAATCCACTTCCGAAGCATGGTAATGCGTCTGTGAATATGGTTGATGGTTGTCCTGGTTTATTCAAGATTTATGAGGTCCGCCATATTCGAAGGTCTTTGGTTGAGATGCATGCTTTCTTAAGTGAATATCATGATATTGATCACATTATGCTGGTTGTTGTATTTGTTCGGTGAATCATCATGGTTGTGTGATTGTTAAGAGAGACATTCAAAAGATGATGGACGATAAGTTGATTGAAGTGACAGCAAAAAGCGATGAGTATGAAAATGAAGTGAATGTTATTGTGCCTCAGTTCAATATTCCTGAGAGGGTTGTTCCTGAGAAAGTGGTTATTTATTTTGATAGTCGCAAATATGTTGTTACTTGCTTGGTGATTAGTTTGCCTGGTCCATTCCCATATGAGTCTGATAAAGCTGTTCCGTATCGGTATAATGCTACGATGATAGAAAATGGTAAGGAAGTTCCTATTTCTTCTCCAAGGTCTATGGTTAGAATTGTTGATGTGACAAAGGTTACTCGAAGTGGTAGAGTCTATGCTTCAGATCCTCCGAAGAGAGTTGAAGATACAAGTGCGAGTAAACAGATTATGGATGTTGTTTCCCAATCAGGCCAATTTGGTGATAGTGATGATGAGGTGTTAAAATTGATAAAGAAAAACGAGTACAATGTTACTGAGCAATTGTTGCATACTCCATTGAAAATATCAGTTTTATCACTCTTGATGTGCTCTGAGGCTCATAGGTAGTCTTTGCAGAAGATTCTTGATCAAGCTTATGTTGATCATGATGTTACTATTGATCAGTTTGATAGTATTGTGGCTAATATCACATCGTGCAACAATCTGAGTTTCTGTGATGATGATTTGCCTGAAGAAGGAAGGAATCATAATTTGGATTTGCATATTTCAGTGAACTGTCAGGAAGATGCTATGTCTAAGATGCTATGTCTAAGTCGACTTTTTCAAGGCTTGCGTACCAAGGTGCTCCCATGAGGCATAATGTGATAATTGTGAAAGCTTTTGACGGATCAAAGAAGACTGTGATTGGTGAAGTTGATCTTCCTATTCTTATTAGACCGTTTATATTCCAAATTACTTTTCAGGTAATGGATATACATCCCGCTTATAGTTGTCTCCTTGGAAGACCCTGGATTCATGATGCAGGAGCTGTGACATCCATTCTTAATCAGAAGCTAAAGTCTGTGAAAGATGGTAAATTAATGACTATTGGCGGTGAACAGGCGATGCTAGTGAGAAATTTGTCATCGTTCTCCTATATTGATGCTGAGGAAGAGGTGGGAACTTCATTCCAGGCTCTTTCTGTTATTGATAATGTTGTCAAGAAGAATGTCATGCCTATATCTTCTCTCAAGGATGCTCTGCGCGTGCTCGAAAATGGTCGATCTGACGGTTGGGGACGAGTTATTGATGCTATTGACAACAAAGAAGGATTCGGTATTGGTTTTACACTAGGTGTTGCTCTCCATGACCCAAAGACTATTTAGGAAGGATTTCGAGGTGTTGGGTTTATCAACGATCATTCTGCTGCTGCCATCATTGAAGATGATGAAGATGAAGAAATGCCTAACTTTGTTACACACAGAAAGATTTGCAAGAACTGGATTGTTGTTGATGTTCCTTCTATTGTTCATGCTTCAAAGTAATTTGTTTTATTTTCTTTAAATAAAAATCCTTTCACTCTGCCCAAGGTGAAAATGATGTTTGTCGGGCTTTGTTTCAAATTTTATCATCATCAATAAAATGTTATTTTGTTATTTCCATATATGTTTTTCCTTTTTGCTTTATTCTGAAAAATGGTAACATAAAAAACCCAAAATAAAAATAGTTTTTTATCTGCATAATGTTTGCACTTTTGTTCATACTCTAAAATAAAAATAAAATCGTTATGCAGATTGATTGATAAAACCATTGAAAACAATGATCATATGCCCACTCCCAACTTTGAATTCCATGTGTCCGAAGCTGAGGAAGAGGATATTGAAGAGATTCCTGATGAGATTTCTCAGTTGCTTGAGCATGAGGAGAAGGTTATTCAGCCTCATGGAGAGTCTATAGAGATGGTCAACTTGGGTTTTGAAGATGATAAGAAAGAAGTCAAAGTTGGAGCATTGCTTGGTCCTGATGTTAAGAAGAGGATTGTAGAGCTTCATAGAGAGTATGTTGATATGTTTGCTTGGTCTTATCAAGACATGCCAGGTCTTGATAATGATATTGTGGAGCATAAATTACCGTTGAAGCCCGAATGTCCAACTGTGAAGCAAAAGTTGAGAAGAACTCATCCTGATATGGCAGTAAAGATCAAAGAGGAGGTTCAAAAGTAGATTGATGTAGGTTTTCTTGTGACATCTAATTATCTTATATGGGTGGCCAATATTATGCATGTTCCAAAGAAATACGGAAAAGTATGAATGTGTGTTGATTACATAGATTTGAATAAAGCCAGTCCAAAAGATGATTTTCCATTGCCACACATTGATGTGTTGGTAGATAATATGGCTAAGTTTGATGTGTTTTCTTTTATGGACGGATTTTACGGTTATAATCAAATAAAGATGGCACCTAAGGACATGGAAAAGACCACATTTATTACACCATGAGAAACATTCTGCTACAGAGTGATGCCCTTTGGATTGAAGAATGCTGGTGCGACATACCAAAGAGCTATGACCACACTTTTCCATGATATGATGCACAACGAAATTGAGGTATATGTTGATGATATGATCACTAAGTCGAGGACTGAAGAAGATCATGTTGAACATTTTCTGAAGTTGTTTCATAGGTTAAGGAAGTTTAAGCTTCGTCTGAATCCGAACAAGTGCACGTTTGATGTATGTTTTGGAAAGTTGTTAGGTTTCATTGTCAGCCAAAGAGGCATTGAAGTTGATCCTGATAAAGTGAAAGCCATGTTAGAACAATTTTAATTCTAATCCTCTAAGAGTTTTGATGATACAATTATTATTATGCAAGAATAGAAGTTTAACTTATGCTGAGAATAACTTACTTATTTATGTATTGTAGAAGTTCTTAAAAAGGAAGTTATTGAAAAGAAGGCTTGCTTCAATAGAAGAATACTTGCGCTATCAAATAGAAGATATATAAGTTAAAGAGAATCCTTCATTAAAGACATTATTAACAGCTGCGTACCAAGAATTAATTCACTCTGATTGTTGTCTAGAAGATGGTGATTCTTTCATTAAAGCCTTAATTAAAGAATATCTGAATTAATGCTGGGAACAAATATCTTTGATTATGGAAGGTTTTTATGGTATTAACTAATATCCGTAATTGGCTTAAGATGTCTCCAACGGTCTTATCAAATCAAGCATTATATAAAGGAATCTTTTTGAAGAGTAAAAGCTCTGGCTCCTACGACTTATCCCACATTTGTTCATATTGCGCCATACATTTCTTGTAACAAATCACCTTGTGATTATTGCTTTATTAGAAGCAAGTTAGTTACTTTTTGTTATCATTGTAAAAGATAAGTATATTTCCTTGAGTGACTAGTTTAAGTCAGAAGACTCAAGAGGACATTGGTTGTAGGTCATTGTGTGTATTCAAATATTGAATAGTGGATTAAGACCTCATTGATAGAGGCAAAATCACCTTGGCGGGTGGACTGGATGTAGTTTGAGTTCAAATGAACCAGGATAAATTAAAGAGTATTTTAAGTCATTTTTATTAGTTATTGAAAACCTAATTCCAACCCTCATTCCTTGTGTTTTACGTCCCTTCAATTGGCATCAGAGCGCTAGGTTCTGAGATATACACTTAACCGTGTCGGTAAAAGATTCAGAAGTTAAAACACATGGCAGACGCTGGCAACAACAACAATGACTACCAAAATGACAAGATCAATGCAAAACCTCCAGTGTTCAATGGTGACAACTTTGATTACTGGAAGGATGTTCTGGAGAGATTCTTTCTGGCTCTAGATGGAGATCTTTAAGATATGGTGACAGATGGATACATTCATCCTGTTGGAGCAGATGGTCAGAAGATTGAAAGAAAGAACATGACAGCTTAACAGAAGAAGGAATTCAGAAATCATCACAAAGCTAGAACCATACTTTTAAGTGCTATCTCATATACCGAATATGAGAAGATCACTAACAGAGATTCAGCTAAACACATGTTTGACTCCTTGAGGATGACACATGAAGGCAACACTCAAGTCAAGGAGACGAAAGCTCTGGCTCTTATCCAGAAGTATGAAGCATTCAAGATGGAAGAAGATGAAGCAATTGAGAAGATGTTCTCAAGGTTTCAAATTTTGGTTGTTGGACTGAAAGTTCTGGACAAAGGCTACTCAATAGCAGATCATGTGAAGAAGATTATCAGAAGCTTGCCAAAGGCTTGGAGACCCATGGTCACTACTTTAAAGCTATCAAAATATATGAATGAGATATCTTTAGAAGAACTAATCAGCTCCTTGAGAAGTCATGAGATAGAACTAGAAGAAGATGAACCCCAGAAGAAAGGTAAGACTATTGCTCTTAAATCTAACAAATTTGATTCTAAAGCATTGCAGGCAGAAGAAGAAGAAAGCTCTGGAGGCTCATCAGAAGAAGATGAATTGTCTCTCATATCCAGAAGAGTTCAACAACTCTAGAAGCATCATCAGAAGAAGTTCAGAAATACCAGAAGATCTAGTAACCATTCTGAAGCATCCTCTGGTAAAAGAAAATCCAGAAACAAAGAACTAGTATGCTACAAATGCAAAGAACCTGGACACTATAAAAGTGAATGTCCAAAACTCCAGAAAGAGAAACCCAGAAAGAAATTCAACAGAGAAAAGAAAAAGAGTCTCATGGCTACATGGGATGACTCAGAATCATCTAAAGCTGATTCAGACTCAGAAGATGAACATTGAAACATTGAACTAATGGCAAAAATATCAGAAGATGTTCAAGTATCAAAATCAAAGTCAGATTCTGACACAGAAGAGGTATTCTCTAAATTTTCTAGATCTCAATTAGAAGATAGTCTTTCAGAAATTCTTGAAAAATATCAGAAACTTCAATTCAAATACAAAGACATGAAACAAAGTGTAGTATCTAAATTAGAAGAAGTTAGAAAACTTAAATTAGAAAACTCTGAGCTAAAGGAAAATATTTTTGAATGTAAAAATTCTTTTGAAAAACTCAAAGCTCAAAAGGAATTCGAATCAGAAGTTATGCTTAATTCTGATAGTATCATAAAGCAATATGATTATAGTTTTCAAAAATTTCTAGCTAAAAACATAGGCAGAAGCAAAATTGCCTCTATGATCTATGAAGTTAGCAGAAATGGTAGAAGAGGTATAGGGTATGTGAAAACCAAAGGAGAGGAAACTCTGAAGTTTAAAAAGATTGATGACTTAGTCATAAAAGTTAATACTCCTTTAAGTTCTCACTTTACCTATGGTCATAATCATGATCTAATATACACCAGTGAGTCATCTTGCTCTACATGTTCTGAAATGAAACGTAAGATCAATCAGAAGTTTGTAAAAACTAACAAACAAGGACCCAGAAAGATATGGGTACCCAAAGATAAAATTGTGTATGTTGCAGATGTCTTTAATAGCCAAACTGAAACACCAATCATGGTACCTGGACTCTGGATGCTCACGACACATGACGGGAAGAAAGCATATGTTCTAAAGTCTTGAGTTGAAAGCTGGAGGCTATGTAGGTTTTGGAGGCAACCAAAAAGGAAAAATTATTGGCTCTGGAACTGTTGGTAATGGCACTCTTCCCTCTATCTCAAATGTTCTATTAGTAGAAGGATTAATGCATAATCTATTATTCATAAGTCAATTAAGTGATAATAATTATGACATAATCTTCAATCAAAAGTTCTGTAAAGCTGTTAGTCAGAAAGATGGAACAATACTCTTTAGTGGAAAGAGTAAGAACAACATATATAAAATAAAACTTTCTGAACTGAAAAGTCAGAAGTAAAATGTCTAATGTCTGTGAAAATGAGCAATAGGTTTGGCACAGAAGATTGGGACATGCTAATATGAGAAGATTATCTCAAATTAACAAACTCAATCTAGTCAGAGGACTTCCAAATTTGAAGTTAAACTCAGAAGCTCTGTGTGAAGCATGTTAGAAAGGCAATTTTTCAAAACCTGCTTTTAAAGCTAAAAATGTTGTATTTTCCTCTATACAATTAGAACTTCTGCACGTTGACTTATTTGGACCAGTGAAAATTGCTTCATTCAGTGGCAAGAAGTATGGATTAGTGATCGTAGATGACTATAGCAGATGGACATGGGTAAAGTTTCTTAGACACAAGGATGAGTCAATTGATGTATTTCCAAACTTTTGCAAACAAGTTGAAAAAGAAAAAGAGTTTAGAATTGTCAAAGTCAGAAGTGATCATGGTGGAGAATTTGAAAACAAAAAATTAGAATCATATTTTAGTGAAAATAGCATCTCTCACAATTTCTCTTTCCCTAGAACACCACAACAAAATGGAGTTGTAGAACGTAAGAACATAACATTGCAAGAGATGGCCAGAACCATGATCAATGAGACTAACATGGCTAAACACTTTTTGGAAGAAGTAGTAAATACAACATGTTATATTCAGAATAGAATATCTATAAGACCTATTTCGGAAAAGACTCCTTATGAATTGTGGAAGAACAGAAAGCCCAACATTTCATATTTTCATCCCTTTGGATGTACTTGTTTTATTCTGAATACTAATGATCCTCTGAATATGTTTGATTCTAAGGCACAAAAGTGTTATATGTTAGGATACTTTGAACGTTCTAAAGTATATAGAGTATACAATACAGAAACACGAATTGTCATAAAATATATCTATGTCAAATTTGATGATAAGCTTGGTCCTGAAAAACCAAAGCAGAATGAATTTCTTGCAGATATATAAGTTGAAATAACTACAAATAGAACATCTGAAGAACAACCATCTACAGAACAAGACATGACAATCACTCCAACAAGTTCTATAGAACCCACTGATAAGAAACTATCCAGAAGCACATTGAATCATCCAGAAGATAAAATCATGGGAAAGAAGGATGATCCAATCAGAACAAGGTCATCATTCAGAAATTCTGAAGAATCTCTAATGGGACTTGTCTCTCTCATTGAACCAACTTCTGTAGAAGAAGCTCTCTCAGAAAAATGATTGGATACTTGCAATGCCAGATGAACTCAATCAATTCACCAGAAATAATGTGTGGGACTTAGTACCTAGACCCAGAGGATTCAACATCTTTGGCACCAAGTGGGTATTCAGAAACAAGCTTAATGAACAAGGAGAAGTTGTCAGAAACAAGGCACGGCTGGTTGCACAAGGTTATAATCAACAAGAAGGAATAGACTATACATAAACCTATGCACCAGTCGCCAGGTTAGAATCTATTAGACTTCTAATTTCATTTGCTATCAATCATAATATCATTCTATATCAAATGGATGTCAAGATTGGA
Organism: Lathyrus aphaca; assembly: GCA_963966055.1. NCBI lineage: Eukaryota > Viridiplantae > Streptophyta > Magnoliopsida > Fabales > Fabaceae > Lathyrus > Lathyrus aphaca. Next base: position 201,134,458 of record OZ014523.1, on the reverse strand, counting down.
TTTTTGTCGTTCCCGAAGATTTACATCCCGGTGCAGACGCGAACGGTCGGCAAAAAGAGAAATGATGGTGCAATGAATAGAGTCGCCAACTAGGCATTTTTATCCCGAAGGAAAGGTAATGTTGCATAAACCTGGGAAAGAGATGGATAAGACGGTTGCGAACCAGAGAAACTGAGAAAGGGGGTTGGTTACAACCTGGGAAGGTATTAGCACCCAGATTGTCCGTCATACTCGACAGGATCCACGCTGACAAGATTGTGTTTAAAAGGGTAAGTGTATGTGCTATCTTTGTGCAAAAGCTAAGAATGGAATATACAGGTGTCAGTGTAAAACGGGTGAATGCTCAGGAACTGAGGCTTTTAAAGAATGCTGAAAGAGGGGGATGACGAAGAGACTTCTGTTCGATAACTGTTAAATTATGCCTATGTATCCTCTCGTGCAATGAGGAAGTCAGAACACCGTAGTTCGACTCAAAGAGACTGAAAATGAAAGTGATTGTGAATTGCTTACTTATCTATGATCAAGTGTAATACTCGTCTGGCTCGAGTGCTAACTGTCTTGCATCAGACGGAAGAAGCAAGTTCTCATTTAAGAATGAGTGTGATGAGAAAAGAATCCCGAAGGAGACGATTATTTTTTGTTATTGTTTTTGGTATTTTGCATAAGTTAATGAGCTTAAGCCTAAATCAAGGGCTTGTAAACTCATTATATCCTCCTTGATTAGGGATAATGAGCCTACTTAAGTATGAGATAAGCATCTCAACTTAATTACCATGATGATGTAGGATTAAGATCATTAACCTACTTGTGATTAATTAGATGTTTTTGGGTTTTTGTTCAGTGTTAAGTAATGAGTTTAATCTTTAATCACAGATTAGTGAACTCATTACACCATCCTAATAGAAGGATAATAGATGAGAACACTTAAGCCGAGGAAGGTACCTCAACTTAATCAATGATTAGGGATTAAATTCATTATATAACAAGCCTTTATTAAGTGGATTTTAATTAAAGGGTAAGATTAAGAAGTAGATTTTATGGTTTGTAAGACAACTTGAGGAGGACTTGTCCATTAAACACTAGGGTTAGTCCCTCTTAACCATAAGGAAGAGTTAGAACCCTAATGTAAGGCCCAAGTTACAAGATGAAGTCTTAGTGATTATTAGTGTGATTTGATTAAGAGGTTTAAACAAATTAAAGGTTTAACACTTAGGATTAAAGTTATACACTCCATCCTAAGAGAAGGATACATGCATAACCCTAATTCCAAAGTCCTAAAACTTTAAGAGTTTCGTCTCTGATTATTGAGATTAGAAGAGAGACTCAAGGAGACCTAAAGGTAAAAAAGCTAAGGGGGACTAAACACAACCCTAAATATTATCATGCCTGGATATCCTATAGTTTGTGAGGCTTAAGAGAAAAGATCTTCAAGGAAGCCACCAATGTAAGAAGCAGATGGAAGGAGGAAGATGCAGAAGAATAAGTTACTTACTTCCTAAGAAGATAAGTAATTTAAAGGAAGAAAGGTGAGAGAGATGGAACATAAGTGAATTGATTCACTTAAAAGACAAGTAAGATGCATATGAAAGAGATAAGAAGAAGTGAGAGGTGAAGACAGATCCACCTCCCATAATTACTTACCAAAAGCTCCTGAAAAGTTAGTATGAATGCATAAGACATAAAGCATGAAGAAATGAATTGAAATCAGATGCAAAGACCAAAATCAGAAGTGTTTATGCATTGCAAATGGCATATGAGATGATGTAATGTCATACAATGTGCATATGAATGATCATACAAAGATGAGATGTCATGAAAGCATGCTTAGAAGTTTGAAAACACATGGATGTTTATGAAATGAAATCAATGAAACCCATGGAAAATGAATGAAGAAATGATCAAGCAAGGTTCTAACATGTCCTAAGATTTCTAAGATGACATATGAATGCTTGAAATGTCATGACAAGTTCACATGATGATGGATATGCAAGGTGAATGCAAATGAAAAATGAGAAATTAGGGTTTTATGGACATGTGAGATGCAAATGAGCAGAACAGAAGCATGCGAGATGATAAAAATTTGAAATCAAGCTCAAACAAATCTTAATCCCATATTAGGTCACATCCCAAAGGAGAAGGTCAGAAGCTATTCCTATTGAAAGTTATGATTTTCCTAAGTTTGCTAGGGTTTTTGGGTGATGCTAAAGGCAAAATGCAAATCAAATTGAAAATGCAAGATAAATTCATGAGGAAAATAACCTAGAAACTACATGCAATATGTGAAACAATGCAAAAAGAATCAAGTTCAAACTCTTCTTGGTTAGGCATAAATGATGTTTCAAAGTTAGGATTAAAAATAGTGATTTTAATGAACCCTAATTCAAAGAAAATTGAGAAACTATGACCAAACCTAAAAAGGAATTTGTATGAAGAGTTTGAAAATGTTTCTAAATGCATTGGAATGGTTCATGATTTTTTTGGTGAATTTTAGAAACCTAAATGCATTTTTAATTAATTAAAATACTTTAATTAATTAAAAATAACATTTAAATATTTTAAAAATACTTTTTTTATGAAAAATATAAAATAAAAAATGTTTTTGAGTTAAGAAAAATATTTAAAACATAAATGCAAAGTTTCATATTTTTGTGATGTTTTTAACTATATTTAATAAAATTTACAAAAGAAATAAAGTTAAATGAAGTAAAATGCAATTAAATGGAAGGTCAACTAATCTGAGGGCCAGGATTCAAACTCAGGGGGTAAGCATTGACTGAGTGCGCATCTTAAGGGCCATGATCATTTCTGATTAAATTAATTCAATTAAACCTAATTAAACTAATTAATTAATGTTTAGGGTTAATGAACTCATCTGGACCGTACGCTGCCTAATCTAATCTCAATCCAAAGGATCACAATGAAACTGGAATATGAAACCCTAATTAATCTCAGGTGACCGGAGCAAGCTCCGGTCATCTTCTCTGGTCAACCTCTCATGCTATCTCTCTCAATACGCCATTAAAATGCATCAAACCTTCCAGATTCACTCAACTAAACTTCCTAAACAAGAATCCAACAACAAAATCCATTTATTTTTCATGAATCAAGAGAATCGAACAAGAACATTTTCACGGGAAAAATTTCAGAAAGCTATGAAATACTCAAAACTCAACCATTTTCAATTCTAAACATATCATTTTGATCCTTAGAGCATGCAGTTTCATTCTATAACAAGAAATCAAAGCTTTGAGAAAACATGTTCATGACGATACCTGAGCTGAAAACCTTCAATGGTGAGCTTTCAGAACCTCCCACTTGTGCAAATGAGCTCTTTTTTTCCTTCTGAAGCTATTGGTATGCTTAGAATGCTTTGAAAGGGGCTATTTTGGGTGGCTCGATTCGTATATGGCAGAAATGGAAGCTTTAGTTTATGAGGTTTCAGGCCATGGTTTTGGTTGATTTGTGTTTTATGGATGATTTCTGAATGAATGGTGAAAGAATTTTTGAAATTTGATGGATGGTTTGAGGGAATCGAAGAAGCAAAGGTTTTGGCAAAATTTGTGAAATCTGATGTTGTGTGTGTTCTGAGCTCATGGCATGCTTAGTTTATGATCTTTAGGCAGTCAATAAACTATTGGAATGAGTCAGAAGATTAGATATGCACTGTGGGAATGGTATAACTCCATTGGCCAAAAAGTCAAGATTGGTGTACTTGAGGTATGGGTCCTAGAAGAGATGGTTTCTTGGCTTGTACTGCTTCATCTAGCTTCAAGGAGAGCCATAGGATCATTGGATTGCCGCTGGAAGGCTTGGATGAAGAGATGTCATGCTTTATGCAATTTTCCAACTTTGGTGTTTCTTGTGAATCAAGCCATGAAATGCTTCAATTCTTGGGCCAATTCTGATATTGGCAAGTTGCATTAACATGTTATGACATAATTAAGCACATTAGAGGTCATGAAATGGCTTGGTAAGTGAAATTGCAAAATTCCCTCTTTGGCATGAAACATGAAATTATGTGATTTTTGCCAACTTTGAAAGGCCATATCTTGAGTTCTAGGATGAATCAAGACATGTTCTTGTACGTTTTGAAAAGGGAAAGACCTAATCTACAACTTTAATTCCCAAGAATATTTCATTTGAATCATTTTTGGTCATGAAAGAGGAGGTTGAAAATCTTTACCAAAATGGAAAGTTTGCATTTCAATTCATTTCCAAAAATGGCAAGTTTGCAATTGGCCCAAAATTCTTCAATTTTGTGAACTTCCATCCACTTCTAAGATCAAATAAATATCATTGAACTTCAATTTGATGAAAATGACCCTTTGGTTCCATTGTTGGGGGCCTCATATGCCCTGATTTTGACTTAACTTGCTCAAGACGTTACCCAATGATCAGATGACTTCCACAATGAATTTCTTCATAAAACTTGGTACAAATGATCTTTATAACATGTTAAGAACATTAGAAACAAGAATGATCAAAATTTTTGGAGTTAAGGCCTCTGAAACCAAAACCCTAATTTTGGTCATCTGTGTAGTGAAAACCCTAGCTCTGCTTCCATGCCTTTGCCAATTCTTGTGATCCCTTGACTTTCATGAACTTTGGGGAGCATAATATGATCATAAAACACACATGAACCCTCTTGGAAAGCTTTAATACCTTTGGGATAGCTCATATTGATTCTTGGATTGCTCAGATCACAAACCCTAGATGCAAATGAAATGGAACTATGTAGATGAAACTAATATGCAAAATGAGATGGTATGCTTATGCTAATGCAAAAATGAAAGATCACAAGCCATGATGTGATAAAGAGTGAGGGAAAATTTGGGGTGTTTACAGCTGCCCCTATTCAAGCATGAGTTAGTTGTGCAGGGTGTAAGCGCCTGGCGTAACAGACAAAGAAGATAACTTGTGGTTGAATACCAAAGACAGTCTGAAATTTGCACTCGCTGGATAGAAGAAGAAAAGGGATATAAATTGTAAAAGGTAGTATAGTATGATTATCAAATGAAAGTGATGGAGGACGACCATCGAGCATGGGATGACTGTTGGGGATAAAGCGGTAAGCAAAGTAATGACGGGGACGACCGACAAGCTGGGGAAATGAAGAAACCGCGACGGGGACGGTCATCGGGTAATAAGATAAAAATCTCTAGGGATTTAGACAAGAATAGATGGGGACGGCCATCAGGCTTGGAAATTAAAGTAAACAACGATGGGGATGACCATCGGGTTAAAGAATGAAATAATGATGAGGGACGGTCATCAAAGGTGAAGGACGATCACCTAGCAAGGGACGGCTGCTAAAAATATCACAACATATGGCGAATGTCGGATAGAAAGGATCAACGATGGGGACGACCATCAGATAAGCATGATGAAGGACGATCATCAAGAGGTGAAGGACGATCACCTAGTAGGGTACGACTGGTCTCAGGGTTTATCACGACATAGGACGAATGTCGGATAACAAGATCAATGATGGGGACTCCCATCGGATAAATGATGAGGGACGGTCATCGGATAAATGATGAGGGATGGTCATCAAAAAGGTGAAGGACGATCACCTAGCATGGGTCGGCTGCTAAATATATATCACGACATAGGACGAATGCCGGATAGAAGGTTCCAACAATGGAGATTCCACTAGGGAAAAGGATGAGGGACGGTCATCCAAAGGTGAAAGACGATCACCTGGCAGGGGACGGCTGCCAAAAGTATCACGACATAGGACGAATGTCGGATAGGAGAAAGTTGTTTTGTTGGTGACTTACTAGGGAACGGTAAATACGGACGAGTGCTTATGCTCTCAAGAATAAAAGATATAAGTGTTTAACGATGTGTATAGATTAAAGATGCGGACGAGCATCCTTAAGACCATGATACAGACGGGTATCGATAGAAACAAACGCTGACACGAGTTTAAAGATGATGATACGGACAAGTATCAATTTAAACAAGGAGCATGGGCGAGTATTAAGTCTGCCGGGGAGGTAATATATACAAGATACGGACGAGTATCAGAGGATTGCATATGTATGTATAAGTGTTGATCTGTTGGTGAAGTATTTGTAAGACACGAACGAGTGTTTGACTTGATGGGGAAGTATGACACGGACGAGTGTCAAAAGGTATACATACAAGCTGTGAACAAATATCTGTATTTGAGAGTGCAAAAGGTATTCTTGCAACCTGTGGAGGGATAAGATGACACGGACGAGTGTCGAAAAGGCCATGTATAAATATAAACAGGCATTTATTTTGAGAGTGCAAAGGGGATGCTTTGGATTTTATCTGCAAGGGATATGAGTTTTGTATATTACAGGTGAAGTATTAATGGTATTTGCAGGTGACTGGCTCGAACCTGGCTTATGATCATGAAAATGTTTGATTTTTGTCGTGATGCTCCGCATTAGACGGAATGCTATGCTTATTTGGTGAATATGATGTGAATGCTATGATTATGCAAAAGAGAAACTGATCCGAAGTTCGGATCCTACGGGGATAAAGATCTCTGGCTGATCTGCTTGGAAGGATAACCTAGCTGGGGAAGAGATCATTGGTAGATCTGTCAGGAGGGAGAACTCTGCTTGGGGAAACAAATCATTGGCAGATCTATCTGAAGGGAGAACTCCTTAATGAGGAAGTTTTAGCAACTCAGTTGGGGATGTGTTTCAGGTACTGCACCTCTAGGGAGGTGATCCCCTGGGGAATCAATTCCACCAACTCTACTGAGGGTGAGAGAAATCTGGCATCTCTGGTGGGGAATAGGAAGTTCTTGACCACCTTGCTATGGAAGAGGCTGTTAGGCATTGCTCGGGAGATCCTGCTCGGGGAGGAGATAACTTCCGGGAAGTAGTACGCTGGGGATCCACTACTCGACATGCCCCATGTCGTGAAAGATCGTCTGCCTTGATTGCCTGCAACCTATTAAGACAAAGGAAAACACACAAGTGTCCCGAGGTATCCTTAACCGGATTCCGTCATAGGAGTTAGATTTTCCTGAAAGTAATATATTTCCTGTAAGCATCTTATAAAAATAACTCATATGTTTTATGCAAGTGCTGTATTATGAACATTGGACATTTTGCAAATGAAACAAAAATGTACAAAACAAAGTGTGATTGAAAACTCTGATTTTATTAATTTGTGTGCCCTGAATTGGCAAGTATAGTCAAAGAAGCGAATCCCCTGGAAGGAGGAGATTGCTGTAATATTGAAAAAATAAAAGTGTTGGCAATGTTGAAGGCGACGCTCCAGTGAGCTTCCTTTGCTATGACCTGTATGACCTCGACGTTCTTTTTATCTTGTTTTCGAAGAAGGTTGATTTTGACTCATGATTTTTCCTTTCGAAGCTTGCCATGTTGTGAATGATACATATGAATTCAAAATGCAGTTGTTCGTTTATTCCCTGATTTTGCGTGGATCTCCCTTTCAGGTTTTCAATCCACCGGGATACCCATTTTTGCCTGAGCTATCCAATGTGGCTTTTCAACTCAGCGGGTGTACATTTTTTTTTCAATTTTTCCCTTATTTTTGCCCAAGTCTTTTATTCTGTGTTTTACTCTCCGGGATGCCCCTTTTTTTCCTGGAATTACATTCTGTTTTTTATGTCCAGCGTGACATTTTATGTGAAGTATTTTTTAAATGCATATGAATTCACAAGAGACGGGAAGTTTTCCCCATCCATGGTTGCGAGCATCAGTGCTCCACCTGAGAAGACTTTGGTTATGACATAGGGACCCTCATAATTTTGTGTCCACTTGCCCCTATGGTCTGTATGAGGAGGAAGGATTCTCTTCAGAAAAAGGTCTCCTAATTGGTATTCCCGAGGTCTGACTTTCTGATCGAAGGCTTTCTTCATTCGCTTTTGATATAACTGCCCATGACAGATGGCAGCTAACATTTTCTCTAAGATCAGATTCAGTTGATTGTACCGAGATCGGACCCACTCTACTTCATCCAGTTTCACATCCATTATTACCCGTAAGGAGGGTAGCTCAACTTAAACAGGTAGGACAACTTCCATACCATACACAAGCTGATAAGGCGTTGCCCTATTGGATGTTCTGATTGAGGTTCGGTACCCATGCAAAGAAAATGGTAGCATTTCATGCTAGTCTTTATAAGTAACTACCATCTTCTGCACAATCTTCTTGATGTTTTTGTTGGCTGCCTCAACAGCGTCGTTGATCTTTGGCCTGTAAGGAGAAGAGTTGTGATGTTGGATTTTGAAGTCCCGACACAGTTCTACCATCATTTTGTTGTTCAAATTAGAACCATTATCAGTAATGATTCGCTCGGGAACTCCATATCGACAGATGATGTCTCTTTTCTGAAATTTGGCTACCACTTGTCTGGTGACGTTTGCATACGAAGCTGCTTCGACCCATTTGGTGAAGTAATCAATGGCTACCAGGATGAATTTATGACCATTTGAAGCAGTCGGTTCAATCTTTCCAATCATGTCAATGCCCCACATGGAAAAGGGCCAAGGTGAAGACATCACGTTCAAAGGATTCGAAGGCACGTGCACTTTATCTGCGTAAATCTGGAATTTGTGGCATTTTCTAGCATAAGCACAATAGTCTGCATCCATTGTGATCTAGTAGTAACCTGATCTTAGTAACTTCTTTGCCATTGCATGTCCTCTGACATGGGTACCGAAAGAACCTTCATTCACCTCATGCATTAGCAGGTCTGCTTCTTTCTTGTCAACACATCTGAGTAGGATCATGTCGAAGTTTCGCTTGTATAATGAACCATCAACATTGAGGAAGAAACTGCCAGCCAACCTTCTTAATGTCTTGTTATCATTGGATGATGCCCCAAGTGGGTTTGTCTGATTCTCCAAGAAGCATTTGATGTCGTGGAACCAAGGCTTATCATCATTAGTCGTGTCCACAGAGAAAACATATGTCGGTTGGTCTCATCTGGATACCAAAATCCGAGGCACATAATTGGCAGTTTGAACTCTGATCATGGAGGAAATGGCAGCTAAAGCATCTGCAAACTGATTTTCATCTCGAGGGATGTATTCAACTTTGACTGTTGTGAAAAAGGTCAATAATCTTCTCGTATAATCACGATATGGAATCAGATGCTCCTGATGAGTGTACCATTTGTCGTTGGTTTGGTTGATTACCAAAGCTGAATCTCCTAATACATTCAATGTTTTGATCCTGAGGTCAATGGCTTCCTCAAGACCCATGGAACATGCCTCATATTCAGCTTCGTTGTTAGTGCAGGCAAAGGTGAGTTTTGTCGAGAAAGGCGTATGAACTCCTTTAGGTGTAAGGAGCACTGCACTAACTCCACAACCATTCATATTGACAGCCCCGTCAAACATCATAGTCCATTCTTCTTCTGGGTCAGGTCCTTCAGTGTGAACTGGCTCTTCACAATCTTTTACTTTTAAGTACACGATGTCTTCATCAGGGAAGTCAAATCTCATGGGCTGGTAATCATCAATGGGTTGCTCATCCAGATAGTCAGACAGTACACTGCCCTTGATGGATTTTTGGGATTTGTACTGAATGTCATATTCTGTTAGAACCATTTGCCATCTTGCAACCTTTCCGATAAGTGTTGGCTTCTAAAATATGTACTTGACGGGGTCCATTTTTGAGATCAATAAGGTAGTGTGAGTCAGCATATACTGTCTTAGTCGGCGAGCATCCCACGCTAAAGCACAACAAGTTTTCTCGAGCAGTGAATAACATTGTTCACAGTCGGTAAACTTTTTGCTTAGGTAGTATATTGCATACTCTTTTCGACCAGACTCGTCATGCTGGCCCAACACACACCCCATTGATCCTTCTAATACTGTCAGGTACAATATCAGAGGTCTTCCTTCAATTGGAGGCATGAGAATTGGAGGTTATTGTAGGTATTCCTTGATCTTGTCAAAAGCTTTCTGAAAATCATCGTTCCACCTGACTGTTTTTTCTTTCCTTAACAGCTTGAACAGGGGTTCACAGTTGCAGTAAGGTGAGATATGAACCTTGATATGTAGTTCAACCTACCTAAGAATCCCCGAACTTCTTTTTCAGTCCTAGGTGCAGGCATATCCTGAATGGCTTTGACTTTGTTGGGATCAACCTCAATTCCCTTTTCACTTACGATAAATCCCAACAGCTTACCGGAACGCACCCCGAATGTGCATTTGTTGGGGTTCAACTTCAGCTGATATTTCCTCAGACGCTTGAACAACTTCATCAGATTTACCAAATGGTCTTCTTCAGTGAGGGACTTGGCAATCATATCATCCACATATCATACAATTTCTTTGTGGATCATATCGTGGAATAACGTTACCATATCCCGTTGATATGTCGCACTAGCATTCTTCAGTTCAAACGACATTACCGTGTAACAAAATGTGCCCCAAGGTGTGATGAAAGTTATTTTCTCCATGTCTTCGGGTGACATCTTGATCTGATTATACCTAGAAAATCCATCCATGAAAGAAAATACTGAGAACTGAGTTGTGTTGTCGACCAATACATCAATGTGAGGTAATGGGAAATCATCCTTCGGGCTAGCTCTGTTCAGGTCCCGATAATCCACACACATACGCACCTTGCCATCCTTCTTAGGCACGGGTACAATGTTAGCAACCCACGGCGGGTAACTGGTTACAGCAAGGAAATCGGCGTCCCACTGTTTTTGTACTTCTTCCTTAATCTTCATGGCCATATCCGGGCAAGTACGGCGTAGCTTCTGCTTGACTGGAGGGAAATCTTATTTCAAGGGTAACTTGTGCATGACAATATCCGTATCTAGACCTGGCATGTCTTGATAGGACCAAGCAACACATCGACTTATTCTCGAAGCATGCTGATAAGCTGCGCTTTTACTGGAGCTTGCAAACTGGCCCCGATCTTTACTTCTTTCAAATCCTCCTCCATACCAAGATTAACAGTTTCAATTTCCTCCTGATGAGGAGTAATCACTTTCTCTTCTTGCCTCAATAACCTGGCTAACTCTTCAGGCAACTCATAGTCTTCCTCAACCCCTTCATTTGCTTGATTAATTGGATTGGCGAAGTCATACAAGGTCATAGTAGTGCTGTTGTCGGTGCAATCTAGAGGATAGTCTTTGCAAGGGTTGAGATTTGTTTGCTTTAGTGATCAATATTAATCTTGTTCAGAAAAAATGAAATTATTTATTTTGAAAACATTGCCATTTTATTGTTTTGTGCGAAAAATAACAAAAATGAAAAGACAGTGAGCGAAAGAGAAAATTGTTTGCAAAAGATGTCCATTGTTCATTGATATTCCATTTGCACAAAAATACAAATATGGCCCTATTACAAAATGAGTCTTGACACCTTGGGCAAGATGCAGGACTTGATGCATGCTAAAAACAAGAAATAATAATTACTCTGCAGGAGTAACTCTTATAATTTCCTAGGAAGACCAGTTAAGGACATGTTGGCTCGAGATCCTTGGACGAATCCAGCTCTCCAGGTTGAGGTCGCTTTCCACCTCATCTTCCACATTATTGATAGCATCTGGGGTGAGCACCCCCCACTCACGAACTTGGGCTACTTAGCAGCCTCTGCTTGATCTTGTCGGAATGGTTTGTAACCCAAATCGAATATGTTCTCCTTCTTCTCCATCGATAGCAGCTTGCCCCAGCCTTGGGCGTTTCCATCTTCAACAACCCTCCGAGCTTGTTGGTAGGAGACAATTGAAGTACCCATCCTATCTTCTTGGGATATAGCAAATACTTCAGTTGTCGCCTCATTGATGTTCAGTGCTTCGAAACCTTGGCTCATGGTCTCGTGGATTTCACCATCCATCTCAATGTATTTGTAGGTAGCCAGATGGCTAACAAAAATGTCCTCTTCATTGCAGATTGTGATAATTTTCCCTTCCCACTCGTATTTTAATTTCTGGTGAAGGGTCGACGTAACTGCGCCAGCGGCGTGAATCCATGGTCGACCCAATAAACAGCTGTAGGCTGGCTGAATGTCCATCACGTAGAAAGTAGTTTGAAAGACCTGCGGGCCAATTATCACAGGCAGCTCCACTTCTCCAAGAACAGACCTCCTGGAACCATCAAAAGCTCTAACCACCAGATTTCTTGGTCGTAGAGCTATACCATCATATTCAAGCTTAACAAGGGCTTTCTTTGGCAAGACATTGAGTGAAGACCCAGTGTCAACTAGAACATGTGAAAGCATAGCCCTTTTACACTCCAGAGTGATGTGTAAAGCCTTGTTGTGGTGACGACCTTCCATTGTCAAATCAGCGTTGGTGAAGCCTAGCCCATGACTAGTATTAACATTAGACACCATTGTCTCAAGCTGATTCACCGTGATCTCCTCGGGCACGCAGGCTGCGAGCAGGACTTTAAGTAATGCATCCCAATGAGCTTCGGAGCACAACAACAATGATAAGATGGAGATCTTAGAAGAGTCTCGTGGAGCTGATCCACAACCTTGTAGTCGCTTCTCTTGATTATCCTCATAAATTTATCCACATCTTGATCAAAGGATGTTTTTTGGGCTTCTTTTGGTACTGGTTCCTCAGGCACCACATTTTTACCTTTAGCCTTGGCAGAAGCCTCTGCCTCAGTATTAACTCTTGGGACTTGTGACGCGAAGAGGCGTCCGCTTTGGATGAAGCCTCCGCCTCTCCCAACATTATCCACCTGTGGTGTATGAGTTGAAGAATCAAGAAGGACTCTCTCCCTGTTGCAGTAGAGGTCTGAACCATAGTTCCATGGTATAACATTATCTTTTTCATACGGAATGGGTCCAGGTACCATGATGGTGACTTGACTGACTGCAGCAGAGGTAGGAATTGTGATCGTCTGTGGATCGTAATATATGGTAATGGGACTTCTGACTGGTGGTGGTGATGAAAGGCTGAAGCTGGGTTGTTGTTGAGATTGTTGCTGAAAATTGTTGGAATCAGGGACCATTGCTGGGTCGTAATATATGGTGACTGTGGAGACGTCGTTGTTAATGGTTGCTATAGGTGTAAAGCGGATGCAGTTGAACTAGTGTTTGTTGAAGTGGTGGCTGAAATGATTGTTGATTTTGTAGACGAGTTTGTCGGAACAATTGTCTTTGAAGTTGTAGGAGGAGTACTTGTTGTTGTTGTAAGAGGAGTTTCTGATGTTGTAGAAACCGTTGATGTTATCTGCAGGATACCTTCTCTAATAAGGCCATTGATTCCATCTCTCAAGCTTGCACACCCATTGACTGAAACTTTGCTAGATTCACAATAGGCCTCACAACCTGGGAACACCTGGCATTTTAAAAGTTGAGCTTTAACCTCTGCCAAAGGTGTTTGAATGCTTGCAGTATCTTCAATTAAATTCATGGGTTAATCCTCCTCAATTGCATTTATCCTTGGCCCTCTGTGGCTGGGCATAGGATTCTTTGTGACGTTAGGAGGTGGTGCAAAATTTAAAGCCTTTGAATCAAATAGATCCTGGACCTTCATGTGCAAAGCTCTGCACTTTTCTGTGGTGTGACCAGGTGCATTAGAATGAAAGGCACATTTGGCATTGACGTCGTAATTCCGTGGAAGGTTCTGAGGATCTGGTGGAGCCAGAGTCTTTAATTCAACAAGATTAAGCTTCAAAAGTTGTGGCAACAAAGTGTCATAAGGCATTGGTATAGGCTCAATTACCCTTTTAACTTGAGATGGCCTTTGCTGGAAAGGACGCTGTTGTTGGTTGTTGTTGTTGTTATAGGACCTTTGTTGAGGAAAATGCTGCTGAGGGAATTGTTGTGGTTGCAGAGTGTATTGTTGTTGAGGAGGTGGAGTAGGAATTATGATAGCGACAATTGATCTTGGCATATACTGGGTCTTCCTCTGCCCACGTGTACTGAATTTGTTTCACCGGACCTACGAGGCCCTGCAAATGGTTTCCTTGTGCTGCTTGAGCTGGCGCCGTTATCAGAAATCTTTCCCATTTTCAATAGACTCTCAATCCTTTCTCCAGGTATGACCACATCTGCAAAGCTAGTAGAAGAGAAAGAAACCAACCTATCAATGTATGTCCCTTGGAGGGTGTTCATAAACATATATGCCATCTCTCTTTCTGACATTGGAGGTTGAACGGCAGCAGCTAAGTACCTCTATCTCTGAGCATACTCTCTAAAGCTTTCCCTGGAGGATTGTGACATACCCATTAGAAGTGTTCTGTTAGGAGCCATGTCTAGATTGTATTGATATTGGCGAATGAAAGCCTCGGCCAAATCTTTCCAATTTATAATGGTTGCCCTAGTCAAATGAGAGTACCACTCAAAGGATGCCCCAGTTAAGCTATCCTCAAAATAAAACATCCATAGCTTTTCATCCATAGTGTAGGCTTTTAATCTTCCCAGGAAAGATTGCAGATGGGTGCGAGGGCAAGATGTTCCATTATTCTTTCAAAGCAGGGAGGTTTAAACTTGTTAGGAATTCTACCCCCCTCCACTAGCCCCATATCCATAACATCAAACCCTAAGGAGTTTTGAGATTCCAGAGACCTCAACTTTTTTGCTATCTCGTCCAGCCGACGATCATAGACTTCATCTCCTGCTCCCACTATAGTGAATTGTTCCTCCTAAGGAACCTCTTGCAAGGCACGCCCTCCAGTATTACCCTGGGTATTCCTGATAGCATTAATGTCAGGGTTAAGATGAGGTCCAAACTCCGGGGGATCATTACGAGGTTGTACATGATCATTGTTGCTGGTAACCCCTGTACCTGGGTTGTTTTCTTCAGGAGTTTTCCGCTCGACCAACTCTCTTAGTCTTTCTTGGCTTTGAGCCAACCCAGTCATTACTGCCACGACTTGGTTCATCTGAGCCCTCATTTCAGTTCTTTCATTAACCATCTGGGTTCTCACATCAGTCAAATCTTGTTGAACCTGGTCCATCTGTAAGCTCAGAAGGTTGTTTCTTGTCGGATATCGGTGAACTCTGTTGATGGGGAAGACTCTCCTACGAGCAATGTTACCTGAAACCATAACAAAGTGAGAAACAACAAAAATAAATACCTACAAAACAAAGAAATGAGGTTAGTATGCAATGCATGATGTCTATTTGTCTTCCAAGGGTATCCGATTTAGTTCTTTGGTTTTGACCTTCCAGACCTCAAGGAATGATGATGTTGAAGAGAAATGAAGCCCAAAGGATAACACAAACCATATATTACATAATGTAAAGATACATAGTTTTGATAACAACAAATCCCCATTGTGGGTCAAAATACAACAACAAAAACAAAAGTACAAACAAAATGAAGTACAAATATAAAGAAATAAAATATCTAGCCCATAATCATCCTTTTGACTTCCTTCAGGAGAGCATCAGTCACTGGGCCAACTGGATTCTCTGTGATGGTCATGATAAGAAGGTTCCTGGTGATAATAGCATTTGTCAACTTCTTGTACTTGTCTTGGTCTTTTGATCTCTTCAACCCTGCCCGGAGTTTCAACTCAGAGATTTCCTCCTGTGCTGCTAACAAGGCTTCCTGATTCTTCTTCACATTAGCTTCCAGCTACTCTAACTTAGCCTGTGTCTTCTGATCTTCCTGTGAATGAGCCTCAGTAATTCTGATCCATCTAGCCTGATTCTCTTCCAAGTAGTGCTCAACTCTGGCCTTCTGAATCTTGGCTTCCTTGCAAGCATTCTTCAACACTAACTCCCCTGCTCTAGCCCTTCTGATGTAATCATCTATCCTCTCAATCTTGGTCATATGCACGATCCGGAGCTTCTCTAACCTCTCATTGTCCAGACGACTATCATTCCTCTCCCAGAGGGTCTTCTTTAGGGATTCAGAAAGCTGAGTATTCCTTTCCTTCAACTTCTCAAACTCCTCTAAACTGACTGTAGCTACAGGCTCTACTGCTGATGGTCCAGGCACATCCTCCAGGGTGAATGGCATGCGGGTGATCTGTCCTCTGATACAAGACCAATCAATATACTGAGCTAAAGCTATGTTGTTGCACTTGCCCAAAATAGCAGTCCCTTTTGTCTGAATGTTGTCCCAAGCCCAGGCTGCTTGTCGGGCAATGGCATGGTTATGCTGAATATCACAGTAAATGGTTTCTGATAAGTCATGCTCTCTTGGTGGATGTACCAAGGCATACCCTAATTGCCTTTTGAGCAACAAAGGATTGTAGTTGATACAACCCTTCACTCCAATCAGGGGTACATTGGGATACTTCCCACAACTGGTGATTATGTCTCTGCCCTTGGTGCTATGAGTGCACCATCTGATGTCTTCTGATGTAAGGGCAATCATTCTCTTAGCCCAGTTTCTTGACTGGTGAGGGTTCAAGAAAGTTTCTGTCTTCGGCAAGTGTCTCAATAACCAACAGTAGAAGAGAGATGCACAAAATCTAACTAATCTTCCCCTCAGCTTCTCATTCCTTTGATGCACTGAGTAGTAAAAGTCCCCAAGCAAGGTAGGGACTGGATTCTTCAACAGGAAGAGATGGATAGCACTCTTGCTTACAAACTTAGGCTCGACTACAAAAAAGATGATACCATATATGCTAAGGACCAAAAGAGCACAAACAGTTTCCCATTTCCCCGCTGCAGCATGAATGGTGGCCTGAGTAACCAAGAAGTCCAAATGGAGGCCTGGGATTCCAGCCTTGGTGGTCATATTCTGATCAATGATGGTGGATTCCAAGTACAAAGCCTTAGCTATATCTTCATTCCTGGGAGAAGTCATCTCAGGGTTGAAAGGAATCCCTCTCCTGATGGGGACCCCTAACAACATGGAAAACTCCTCTAACAAAGGGCCCAACTGAAAGTCTGGAAAGGTAAAACATCTAAGAGGAGGGTCATAAAACTGAAGGCAAGTGTGGATCATACTCCTCTGTGATGCATCCAAGTCCTTGATCATGTCCATGATACCACCATAATGTTCTCTGAATAAAGGGACATGATCAGGAGTGATGAGTGTCAGAATCTGCCTGATGCCTGCTAGGGAGGGCTCAAAGAAATGGTATGTAATGTTGCTCTTCCTGGATGGGTCCATGCTGACAATGGATGCTGATGAAGATAACTGAGGAGAAGCACCGATGAATGTGCTGAAGAGAATCTCTGATGAAGATGGATGATGAATATATCTGATGAAGATGTCTGAGCAGAAAAACAGTCAAAACCAAACCAAAGAAGATGTGGATACCCTGTAAAACAAATAGACAAATGTTAAAATGATGCAAAATGATGTATGCAGAATGATATGCAAGGGTTTGTGATCAAGTGCTGGATCTATTATCTGCCTTGATAAAGTCCATGTGTGTTCATAAGTCCAGATGAAGGCTTAGGGAACCAGTAACCAGGTGGGGGACTCAAATAAAGAGTCACAAATCCAGGGTTTTCACAAGAATAGTCCAAAATGATGCAATCTTAAAACAAAACTGTAAACAGGTATGATAAGGCCAAGGGTTCCTGCAAACCTGTAAACATCCCAAACCCCTCACAGGTATTGTTCTAAAACAAGGATCCTCAGACTTGGATCAGTTATGAGAAGTGTAAACACTTCTAACCCGGAGGTACAATGTTTACAATAATCATAAAGGATCCTCCTCTGATTCACCTCAGATGCTGAAGGTCATAAAAAGGTCATCCAAACTTAGCAGGCTTCCCAGATAGCCCTAGTACTACAGAAAATCCGTAGCACATAGTTCTCAAGAAGAAACCCATGTCTGAACCATGTTTCATATTCCAGCACGAGACTGAAATGGAATGGGAAAAAATATGAAGCCACTCTATCCTATGTGTCAATCAGGTTCCCGGTATGGAACCTTACTCACTGAATATCCCTAACAATCAAGGAAAAAAAAGATCCAGCACATGATATGATGATAATAGTATGAAATGCATAAAAAACAGTAAATGAAAGCAATAAATAAACCTGTACAGAAAGCAATAAATAAAGCAATAAACAAAAAGCACAAGTAGCACATAACACCCCCATAAACACAAATCAAACAAGCGCTAGGAGAAACCCACAAAAAAGAACCAGAAGCCCTGGTTGCAAGATAATATCTCCCCATCAGAGTCGCCAAGTTGTCGCTCCCGAAGATTTACATCCCGGTGAAGACGCAAACGGTCGGCGAAAAGAGAAATGATGGTGAAATGAATATAGTCGCCAACTAGGCATTTTTATCCCGAAGGAAAGGTAATGCTGCATAAACCTAGGAAACAGATGGATAAGACGGTTGCGAACCAGAGAAACTGAGAAAGGGGGGTGGTTACAACCTGGGAAGGTATTAGCACCCAGATTGTCCGTCGTACTCAACGGGAACCGAGCTTACAAGATTGTGTTTAAATGGGTAAGTGTATGTGCTATCTGTGTGCAAAAGCTAAGAATGGAATATACAGGTGTCAGTGTAAAAAGGGTGAATGCTAAGGAATTGATGCTTTTAAAGAATACTGAAAGAGGGGGATGACGAAGAGAATTTTGTTCGATAACTGTTAAGTAATGCCTACGTATCCTCTCGTGCAATGAGGAAGTCAGAACACCGTAGTTCGACTCAAAGAGACTGAAAACGAAATTGACTGTGAATTGCTTACTTATCTATGCTCAAGTGTATGACTCGTCTGGCTCGAGTGCTAACTGTCTTGCATCAGACGGAAGAAGCAAGTTCTCATTTATGAATGAGTGTGATGAGAAAAGAATACCGAAGGAGACGATTATTGTTTGTTTTTGTGTTTTCAGTTTTGTTATTGTTTTTGGTATTTTGCATAAGTTAATGAGCTTAAGCCTAAATCAAGGGCTTGTAAACTCATTATATCCTCCCTGATTAGGGATAATTAGCCTACTTAAGTATGAGATAAGCATATCAACTTAATTACCATGATGATGTAGGATTAAGATCATTAACCTACTTGTGATTAATTAGATGTTTTTGGGTTTTTGTTTAGTGTTAAGTAATGAGTTTAATCTTTAATCACAGATTAGTGAACTCATTACACCATCCTAATAGAAGGATGATAGATGAGAACACTTAAGCCGAGGAAGGTACCTCAACTTAATCCATGATTAGGATTAAATTCATTATATAACAAGCCTTTATTAAGTGGATTTTAATGAAAGGGTAAGATTAAGAAGTGGATTTTATGGTTTGTAAGACAACTTGAGGAGGACTTGTCCATTAAACAATAGGGTTAGTCCCTCTTAACCATAAGGAAGAGTTAGAACCCTAATGTAAGGCCCAAGTTACAAGATGAAGTCTTAGTGATTATTAGTGTGATTTGATTAAGAGGTTTAAACAAATTAAAGGTTTAACACTTAGGATTATAGTTATACACTCCATCCTAAGAGAAGGATACAGGCATAACCCTAATTTCAAAGTCCTAAAACTTTAAGAGTTTAGTCTCTCATTATTGAGATTAGAAGAGAGACTCAAAGGTAAAAAAGCTAAGGGGGACTAAACACAACCCTAAATATTATCATGCTTGAATATCCTATGATTTGTGAGGCTAAAGAGAAAAGATCTTCAAGGAAGCCACCAATGGAAGAAGCAGATGGAAGGAGGAAGATGCATAAGAATAAGTTACTTACTTGCTAAGAAGATAAGTAAGTTAAAGGAAGAAAGGTGAGAGAGATGGAACATAAGTGAATTGATTCGCTTCAAATACAAGTAAGATGCATATGAAAGAGATAAGAAGAAGTGAGAGACGAAGGCAAATCCACCTCCCACAATTACTTACCAAAAGCTCCTAAAAAGTTAGTATGAATGCATAAGACATAAAGCATGAAGAAATGAATTGAAATGAGATGAAATGAGATGCAAAGACCAAAGTCAGAAGTGTTTATGCAATGCAAATGGCATATGGGATGATTCAATGTCATACAATGTGCATATGAATGATCATACAAATATGAGATGTCATGAAAGCATGCTTAGAAGTTTGAAAACACGTGGATGTTTATGAAATGAAATGAATGCAACCCATGGAAAATGAATGAAGAAATGATCAAGAAAGGTTTTAACACGTCCTAAGATGTCTAAGATGACATATGAATGCTTGAAATGTCATGGCAAGTTCACATGATGATGGATATGCAAGGGGAATGCAAATGAATATGAGAAATTAGGGTTTCATGGACATGTGAGATGCAAATGAGCCGAACAGAAGCATGCATCATGATAAAAATTTGAAATCAAGGTCAAACAAACCCTAATCTCATATTAGGTCACACCCCAAAGGAGAAGGTCAGAAGCTATTCCTATTGAAAGTTATGATTTTCCTAAGTTTACTAGGGTTTTTGGGTGACGCAAAAGGAAAAATGAAAATCAAATTGAAAATGCAAGATGAATTCATGAGTAAACTAACCTAGAAACTACATGCAATATGTGAAACAATGCAAAAAGAATCAATTTCAAACTCTTATTGGTTAGGCCGAAATGATTTTTCAAAGTTAGGGTTAAAAATAATGATTTTAATGAACCCTAATTCAAAGAAAATTGGGAAACTATGACGAAACCTAAAAAGAAATTTGTATGAAGAGTTTGAAAATGTTTCTAAATGCATTGGAATGGTTCATGATTTTTTTGGGTGAGTTTTAGAAACCTAAATGCATTTTTTAATTAATTAAAATACTTGAATTAATTAAAAATAACATTTAAATTATTTAAAAATACTTTTTATATGCAAAAAATAAAATAAAAAATGTTTTTGAGCTAAGAAAAATATTTAAAACAGAAATGCAAAGTTTCATTTTTTTGTGATGTTTTTAACTATTTTTAATAAAATGTACAAAAGAAATAAAGAAAAATGAAATAAAATGCAATTAAATGCATTCAAACTCTAGGGATAAGCATTGAATGCGTGCGCATCTTAAGGGCCAGGATCATTTCTGATTAAATTAATTCAATTAAAACTAATTAAACTAATTAATTAATGTTTAGGGTTAATGAACTCATATTGACCGTACGCTGCCTAATCTAATCTCAATCCAAAGGCTCACAATGAAACTGGAAAATGAAACCCTAATTAATCTTAGGTGACCGGAGCAAGCTCCGGTCATCTTCTCCGGTCAACCTCTCACGCTATCTCTCTCAATACGCCATGAAAATGCATCAAACCATCCAGATTCACTCAACTAAACATCCTAAAAGAGAATCCAACAACAAAATCCATTTATTTTTCATGAATCAAGAGAATCGAACAAGAACATTTTCACAGGCAAAATTTCAGAAAGCTATGAAATACTCAAAACTCAACCATTTTCAATTCTAAACATATCATTGTGATACTTAGAGCATGCAGTTTCATTCTATAACATGAAATCAAAGCTTTGAGAAAAAATGTTCATGATCATACCTGAGCTGGAAACCTTCAATGGTGAGCTTTCAGAACCTCCCACTTGTGCAAATGAGCTCCTTTGTTCTTTCTGAAGCTATTGGGATGCTTAGAATTCTTTGAAAGGGGCTATTTTGGGTGGCTCAATTCTGATATGGCAGAAATGGAAGCTTTGGTTTATGAGGTTTCAGGCCATGGTAATGGTTGCTTTGTGTTCTATGGATGATTTCTGAATGAATGGTGAAAGAATTTTTGAAATTTGATGGATGGTTTGAGGGAATCAAAAAAGGAAAGGTTTTGGCAAAAAAATTGAAATCTGATGTTGTGTGTGTTCTAAGCTCATGGCATGCTTAATTTATGATCTTTAGGAAATCCCTAAACTATTGGAATGAGTCAGAATATTAGATATGCACTGTGGGAATGGTATGTCTCCATTGGCCAAAAAGTCAAGATTGGTGTACTTGAGGTATGGGCCATGGCAGAGCTGGTTTCTGGACTTGTACTGCTTCATCTAGCTTCAAGGAGAGCCATAGGATCATTGGATTGCAGCTGGAAGGCTTAGATGAAGAGATGTCATGCTTTATGCAATTTTCCAACTTTGGTGTTTCTTGTGAATCAAGCCATGAAATTCTTCAATCCTTGGGCCAATTCTGATCTTGGAAAGTTGCATTAACATGTTATGACATAATTAAGCACATTAGAGGTCATGAAATGGCTTGGCAAGTGAAATTGCAAAATTCCCTCTCTGGCATGAAACTTGAAATTATGTGATTTTTTCCAACTTTGATAGGTCATATCTTGAGTTCTAGGATGAATCAAGACATATTATTGTTCGTTTTGAAAAGGGAAAGACCTAATCTACATCTTTCATGCCCAAGAATTTTTCATTTGAAGCATTTTTGGTCATGAAAGAGGAGGTTGAAAATCTTTCCCACAATGGAAAGTTTGCAT
This sequence comes from Lathyrus aphaca, assembly GCA_963966055.1. Lineage (NCBI taxonomy): Eukaryota > Viridiplantae > Streptophyta > Magnoliopsida > Fabales > Fabaceae > Lathyrus > Lathyrus aphaca. The sequence continues at coordinate 201,112,221 of OZ014523.1, read as the reverse complement.
TTCAAGTCATTTCCAAAAATGGCAAGTTTGCAATTGGCCCAAAATTCTTCAATCTTGTGAACTTCCATCCACTTATAAGATCAAATAAAGATCATTGAACTTCAATTAGATGAAAATGACCCTTTGGTTCTATTGTTGGGGGCCTCAGATGCCCTGATTTTGACTTGACTTGCTCAAGAAGTTACCCAATGATCAGATGACTTCCACAATGAATTTCTTCATCAAACTTGGTACACATGATCTTTATAACATTTTAAGAACATTAGAAACAAGAATGACCAAAATTTTTGGAGTTAAGGCCTCTGAAACCAAAACCCTAATTTTGGTCATCTGTGTAGTGAAAACCATAGCTCTGCTTCCATGCCTTTGCCAATTCTTGTGATCCCTTGACTTTCATGAAATTTGGGGAGCATAATATGATCATAGAACACACATGGACCCTCTTGGAAAGCTTTAAGACCTTTGGGATAACTCAGATTGATTCTTGGATTGCTCAGATCACAAACCCTAGATGCAGATGAAATGGAACAATGCAGATGAAACAAATATGCAAAATGAGATGGTATGCTTATGCTAATGCAAAAATGAAAGATCACAAGTCATGGTGTGATAAAGAGTGAGGGAAAATTTGGGGTGTTTACAATTTCTAAATGTTTATATTGATGATGAAGTGTATGTGCACCAACCCCCTGGCTTTGAAAATACAAATTTTCCAAAACATGTTTTTAAACTTAAAAAAATCCTTATATGGTCTGAAACAAGCTCCCAGAGCTTGGTATGAAAGACTAAGTAATTTTCTTCTGGAAAATAATTTCATCAGAGGGAAAGTGGATACAACTCTTTTCAGTAAAAACATTAAAAATGATATTCTGATATGACAAATATATGTAGATGATATTATATTTGGTTCCACTAAAAGTGCCCTGGGAAAGGAATTTGCTGAAACTATGCAGTCACAATTTGAGATGAGCATAATGGGAGAGCTAAAGTTCTTTCTGGGAATCTAAATCAATCAAACATCATAAGGAACTTATATCCATCAAAGCAAATATGTCAAAGAACTTCTGAAGAAATTTGACTTATCAGAAAGTAAGATCTCTAAGACTCCTATGCATCCTACGTGTATTCTGGAGAAGGAAAAGGTAAGTAAGAAAATAGATCAGAAGATATACAGAGGTATGATTGGCTCTCTCCTCTATCTTACTGCATCTAGACCAGATATTCTATACAGTGTATGTTTATGTGCCAAATTCCAATCAGATCCTAGAGAAACTCACTTAACAACAGTTAAGAGAATCTTTAGATATCTCAAAGGTACTACTAATCTTGGTCTATGCTACAAAAGATCCAAAGATTACAAGCTTGTAGGTTACTGTGATGCTGATTTTGCTGGAGACAGAACATAAAGAAAAAGTACTTCTGGAAGTTGTCAATTTCTGGGAGACAATCTAATTTCCTGGTCAAGCAAAAGGAAGTCAACCATAGCATTATCAACTGCAGAAGCTGAATACAATGCAGCAGCTGGATGCAATACTCATATGCTCTGGATGAAAAATCAGCTTGAGGAATTCAATATTTATGAGAGTAACATTCCCATTGTCTGTGATAATACTTCTGCTATTTGTCTCTCTAAAAATCCAATTTTAAATTCTAGAGCTAAACACATAGAAGTTAAACATCATTTTATTAGGGACTATACTCAGAAGGGAATATTATTTTTAAAATTCATAGATACTAATCACCAATGGGATGATATTTTTACAAAACACCTTGCTGAAGATAGATTTTATTTCATTCTAACTAATCTTAGTATGGAATTATGTCCAGAATGAAAAATGTTTAATTACATGTTTTTATCTCTAAGAAGTTCTGAACTGGTTATTTTATTTATTCAGATGTTAGTTTAATGATATGACTGTTTATCTCAGAGAAATTATGTTTCAAAAGAATAACATGCAGATTCTGACATCAACACATGTCACTCAAACGCTGAGGACCCCTAGAAGCTTAGAATACGTGTTCTAACTCTAAAGCAGGACAAAACATGTAATCAGACAATTGTCTTCTACAGAAGGACACGCGTTCAACTTCTGGGAAACTGAAAAGGATGAATTGACATAAAAGAGGAGAAAATCTTTTTGGTAACTGTTCCAAGATCTCTATGCCTTCCCCTTTTATCAGCTAGCATTTATTACTTTCTAATCATGATGTTTTCAACATTTATTATTTCCACTAATTATGTTTTATTATTAAATGCAATTTTTCCTATTTAAACTCACTTTCAGCTTCACTTTTTCACTTTTTCACTTTTACCATTCACGTTGTTTTCACTCTTTCCTTTTCACCCTAAATATCCTACTTTTACTCTGCAAATTTTTTGTAAACCCTAAAACCCTCATCTTAGTAACAATGGCTTCAGGCTCTCAACCAGAAAAGGATTCATCAACAGAAATGCTACATGTCTCTCCTGTCAAAACACTCCTCACCTCTACTGACAAACTTGAAGTCTTATGTGAGTTGTTCATGGATTTTGAAAGTTTAAAAGAGAATGGTTTTGATCTTCATCCTGCCGTCAAAGCTCAAGGGTGGGAAAAATACTTTGATCGTCTCATGGGAACAGTCTTCCCCAAGCTGGTTAAAGAATTATGGGTATTTGCAAGTGCTTCAAATTCCCATGTTACCTCTTACGTTCTGGGGAAGAAAATCATCATCTCAAAAGATCATATTGCAAGACTCATACAATCTGATGGCAATGGAATCAAGTGTAGTGAAATGGATAAACTCTCAGACACAAAACTGGTGGCTAAAGATATTTTCACCAATGGACAATCTTCAAACAAAATCAAAGATCTGAAAGATCATATGAGGATTTGGGCAAAACTCATTCTGGGAAGCATATGTCACAGGAAAGCAAAAAACTCTCCTGATTACATTAACATGGATCAGCAATTTCTCCTTTATTCCATCTCCAAGAAGAAGAAAGTCAATCTAGCACATTCTCTCTTCAACCATCTGAAAAATAGTGTCAAGGAAACCAGTGAAGGAGAAAAGACCAAGACGGATTGGATACCTCTAGGAAGATTAATCTCAGACATTCTGATTGAAAACAAACTTATGGATCATCTGGCTGCAGCAAATCAAATTAAGTTGCTGGAAACAGACGTTGGGAAACCTCTGAATTCAAAGAATATAAAGAAATGAAGTTCATTGACTCTATCAAGAAGGACCCAACTCTTCACTCCATAGATGTACTCACTACTAGGAAGATTCCTCTACAGAACTTCCCAATGTTCTCTTCTGACACACCTCCAGAGGTTGTTGTCAGATATTTGGAATCATGCAAGCTGAATGGGGTGGACCCTCTGTTCAACCCAAAATAACTCAAGAAGCCAGCTCCAGAAGTTGTCTTAATGAAGAACAAGAAGAGGAAAGTTGGGGAAGGAATTTCTCAGAAGGCAGCTAAAACAGTAAAAAAGAAAGATAACTCTTCACCTTCTCAATCTGATTACGTTTCTGTTGTAGAAGCTGTAAAAGTTGTCATGTCTGAACCAACACCTTCTGAACCAACTCCTTCTGAACTCATCCCTTTTTCTAAACCCAACATTGCTTCTGATCCAAATCCTTATGTGATACCTATATCTGCTGCCACACCATCTATCATACCACCACTAAATCAACCAGAAATTGATCACAATCAACCACAAACTCTAGATGATTTTGACATACCCATTGATCCAACTCCACCCTCTGATATAAACACACCCCAATTTGTTGAAACACATACAAAACTTCAAAATGTTCTATCTGATATTGATGCATTCCAACCATTTGAATCTCACCAAAATATTCCTATTCAAACTTCTGAAACACAACAAACCAGTGCTTTCCAACCTATGCACGTTGACTTAAACACACTTGTTTTTGACCTATCACCAATAAGAGAAAAATCATTGTCCTCCTATGAATCCACTCCACCAAACTCACCCACATTCATCACAATTCCAAATACTCCTCCAGAAAACTCTGAACTAGAAGACCCACTTAGAACTTCCATTGACATAAAGGCTCTCAAAAAATTATCTTCTGTCACAAACAAAACTGTTATTCCTGCTCCAAAACATAAACCCACCAAAACAAACATTGATTCACTTCTGCTAGCTTTTGAAGCAGCAAAGAAAATCAGACTTGGGAATTTGAAGGTATCCTACTCAGAGCTTCATGATCCAGCTGCTTCTGACTTTCTATGGGCAACATTCAGAAAATGGTTCAACGTGGAGACCAAAAAGCTTAAAGATATCTTCTGATATCGCTCACCACAACTTCTGCGAGTATCTCAAAGAAGTGGTCTCCAACATTGAAAAGAACAAACCTCTACTTCTGGATGACAAGCCCTGGACTGAACCAGAACCATTGGAATCACACTATGATCTTGAGATGATTTTAGTTCCTTCTGAAGAAGTTCAGGAAAATGAATTTGTGCCAGTACCTTCTGCTGAAGAAAACTCTGAAGATCAAGCTGCTGCTACTACTGAAGAAACTCTACCAACATCTCTCGCGCTGAAGACCTTAAAAGATTTGAAGAAGGAAAATGAAATGGTCAAGTAGAGGTTGGACAAGCAAGATGAAACTAATGTTTAACTGAAGACTATGATTGGCAAGCAAGTGGAGTCATCTTCTGAAATCAAGTCCCTTCTGGAAGCATTAGTTACTAAGATGAACCTCATTCCCTGAATTTGTTTCTTATTTTTATCTGTTTTCTTGTTTGATTTTTGATCATCTGTTTCTGTTTGCTTTTGGCCTTGCTGCCTATTAATGAAAACCTTGCTCTATTTTGTTTCTCTATAATCATGTTTTACTTCTGCAATTTTTTTTTAACTTTTTGATTAATGACAAAAAGGGGGAGAAATGTAGAAGATTTTGATCTATAGCAGTTTATCAAGATTAACCTCTAACATATTAATATTCTGATAAAAGTGTTTGAGTTGTTATTCTAAATAGAAACAAGTTAAGTAATCAGCTCAGGGGGAGCTAAAGCAAAGAACTTCTGATGGAAGAATTAAATTTGTTGAAAGAACTTATAATGAAAAATATCTAAAAGCATAATTCTCATAAACCAAAGGGAGTCCTTCTAATACTTTTAACTATATTCTTAAATCAAAATAAATGTTTTGTCATCATCAAAAAGGGGGAGATTGTTAGAACAATTTTGATTCTAATCCTCTAAGAGTTTTGATGATAACAATTATTATTATGCAAGAATAGAAGTTCTAACTTATGCTGAGAATAACTTACTTATTTATGTATTGTAGAAGTTCTTAAAAAGGAAGTTATTGAAAAGAAGGCTTGCTTCAATAGAAGAAGACTTGCGCTATCAAATAGAAGATATATAAGTTAAAGAGAATCCTTCATTAAAGACATTATTAAAAGTTGCATACCAAGAATTAATTCACTCTGATTGTTGTCTAGAAGATGTTGATTCTTTCATTAAAGCCTTAATTAAAGAATATCTGAATTAATGTTGGGAACAAATATCTTTGATTATGGAATGTTTTTATGGTATTAACTAATATCCATAATTGGCTCAAGATGTCTCCAATGGTCTTATCAAATCAAGCATTATATTAAGCAATCTTTTTGAAGAGTAAAAGCTCTGGCTCCTACGACTTATCCCATAGTTGTTCATATTGCACCATACATTTCTTGTAACAAATCACCTTGTGATTATAGCTTTATTAGAAGCAAGTTAGTTACTTTTTGTTATCATTGTAAAAGATAAGTATATTTCCTTGAGTGACTAGTTTAAGTCAGAAGACTCAAAAGGACATTGACTGTAGGTCATTGTGTGTATTCAAATATTGAATAATGGATTAAGACCTCATTGATAGAGGCAAAATCACCTTGGCGGGTGGACTGGATGTAGTTTGAGTTCAAACGAACCAGGATAAATTAAAGAGTATTTGAAGTCATTTTTATTAGTTATTGAAAACCCAATTCCAACCCCCTTCCTTGTGTTTTACGTCCCTTCAAGCCGTTCAGGAAATGCCTGCTCCAAGATCTGAAAAGCAAGTAATAGGATTCTTGGGCCGTTTGAATTATATTTCGAGGTTTATCTCTCACATGACTGCCACATGTGCTCCGATCTTCAAATTGCTTCAGAAAGACAAAGGTTGTGTCTAGACAGATGATTGTCAGAAGGCGTTTGAAAGTATCAAAGAATATCTGCTTGAACCTCCTATTTTGTCTCCTCCGATGGAAGGTAGACTGTTGATCATGTACTTGACTGTGTTGGAAGATTCCATTGGTTATGTGCTTGGTCAGCAAGATGAATCTGGAAGAAAAGAATATGCAATTTACTACCTGAATAAGAAATTCACTTATTGTGAGCCTCGGTATTCCATGCTTGAAAAAACATGTTGTGCCTTAGCTTGGGCTGCAAAGCGTCTTCGCCAGTATATGCTGAATCATACAACTTGGTTGATATCTAAAATGGATCCGATTAAGTATATATTTGAAAATCCTGCTTTGACTGGGAGGATTTCTTGTTGGCAAATGTTGTTGTCAGAATATGATATCGAGTACCGAGCTCAAAAAGCTATAAAAGGTAGTATCTTGGCTGACCATTTGGCACATCAACCGATTGATGATTACCAGCCTATCATGTTTGATTTTCCAGATGAGGGTGTGATGTATTTGAAAATGAAATATTGTGATGAACCTTTGATTGAGGAAGGGCCGGAGCCTGGATCTCGATGGGGTTTAGTTTTTGATGGTGTTGTGAATGCACGTGGAAGAGGAATTGGGGCAATGATCATTACTCCCCATGGTTCGCATATTCCTTTTGCTGCGAGGTTGACTTTTCCTTGTACCAATAATGAAGCTGAGTATGAAGCCCGTATTATGGGTCTTGAGGAAGCTTTTGATCTGAGGATTAAGCATCTTGATGTGTATGGAGATTCTGCATTGGTAGTCAATCAAATCAAGGGTAAGTGGGTAACTCATCAACCCCACCTGATCCCTTATAGAGATTATGCTAGGAGGATATCAACTTTCTTCACTAAAGTTGAGTTTCATTATGTGCCTCATGATGAAAGTCAGATGGCGGATGCTTTAGCAACTATAGCTTCTATGATAAAGGTGCACCAGTGGAATGATGTTCCCATGATCAGGGTGATGTTGCTTGAAAAACCAGCTCATGTGTTTGTAGTTGAAGAGGTCCATGATGAAAAGCCTTGGTATCATGATATTAAATGTTTTCTACAGAGTCAGGAATACCCATTTGGGGCATCTGATAAAGATAAGAGGACTTTGAGGAGATTGGCAGGCAATTTCTTCCTAAATGGAAATGTGCTTTATAAGAGGAATTTTGACATGGTCTTGCTCAGATGCGTGGATAGACACGAAGCAGACATGTTAATGAAATAATTTCATGAAGGATCTCTTGGTACTCATGCTAATGGACATGCAATGGATAAAAATATGTTGAGAGCAGGTTACTATTGGCTGACAATGGAATCTGATTGTTTCAAGTATGTCAAAAAGTGCCATAAGTGCCAAGTGTATGCTGATAAGATTCATATGCCACCAACTCATCTCAATGTAATTTCTTCCCTGTGGCCTTTCTATATGTGGGGAATTGACATGATTGGTATGATTGAACCCAAGGCTTCGAATGGACATCGTTTTATTCTTGTAGCAGTTGACTACTTCACCAAGTGGGTGGAAGCGGTATCGTATGCTAATGTGACAAAGAAAGTTGTGGTTCGGTTTATCAAGAATAACATTATCTGCAGATATGGTGTCCCGAATAGAATCATTATTGATAATGGTTCAAACTTGAATAATAAGATGATGAAAGAGCTTTATGAAGAATTCAAGATTCAACACCATAATTCTTCTCCTTATAGACCGAAGATGAATGGGGCTGTTGAAGCTGCAAATAAGAACATTAAGAAGATCATTCAGAAGATGGTTGTGACATATAAGGACTGGCATGGGATGCTCCCTTTTGCTTTTCATGGGTATCGTACATCTGTCCGCACTTCAACAGGGGAAAACCCTTTCTCACTTGTTTATGGTACATAAGCAGTGCTCCTCGTCGAGGTCGAGATCCCATCAATGAGAGTTCTGATGGAAGTCAAGTTGATTGAGGCTGAATGGTGTCAGAGTAGATTTGATCATTTGAATTTGATTGAGGAAAAGAGAATAACAACTTTGTGTCGTGGTCGGTTGTACCAGCAAATAATGAAGAAAGCTTTTGCCAAGAAGGTCAAGCCTCGTGTATTCAAAGAAGGCGACCTCGTGCTAAAAAAGACCCAGTATTTCATTACAGATTCTCGGGGCAAGTGGACTCCGAACTATTATGGCCCATATGTTGTCAAGAAAGCCTTCTCTGGAGGTTCATTAATTCTTGCAACTATGGATGGTGAGGAGATCACCTGTCCTCTGAATGCAGATGCAGTCAAGAAATACTTCGCCTAAAAAAATAAAAGAACAGCTTGCTAAGTTGAAAACCCAAAAGGGCGACTTAGGCAAAAATGAGTATCTCGGTGGATTGAAAACCCGAAAGGGCTGTCCAGGAAAAATTTAGAGACATAAACATAAATAATTATCCTGGTAGATTGAAAACCCAAAAGGGCAATCTAGGCAAAAGTTAGGGATCATGGCAAGTAATTGCGTCGACAGACTGGATCACTTGTAACGACCGAGGATTTTAGATTATATCCCTCAGAAGAATTGTCCATCAAAGATTCTTATTCACTTATCCTTGACTGAAGTGTTGGACATAGTGGAGTTCAAAGTTGATAGGGAGAATAATGATCATTGTATTTTAATGCAGCCCTTTTCCGTGTATTTACCATTTTTTAAACTTGTAATGATCCATTGGGTCACGCCATTTGCTGACTACCATTCTATCAATAAATTTGAGCTTTTATCCAATTGTTTGAAACTCTTTATTTTGTTTCTGTTTACAAAATTTCAATTTATTGTTGATGATGATTTTTGAAATAAATTTAATCTTTGAAGATTATAAAAACATTTTTCTCTTGATTTGTGAACAAAGAAAGGATATCAATAGTAATTCCATTTGTGTCCTTAAGGAAATTTTGTTTGGTCCTGGCATGATGATATTAATGGTGTTTTGTGCCTCACCAGCTTGAGCAAGGATTGTAAATACTCTTAATTTTGTTCCTTTTCCCCCAGAAGAGTTGTTGGAAGGTATATCCTAGAAAATCCCCAACTGAGTTTTGATCTCTTCCTCAGTAGTTTACCCTTTGACTTGAAAAGTCTTGGAAGCCCCAGCCAAGTCTTTGCTCCTTAGCATAAGTTGGTTGCATCCCTCAGCAGAAGTATTGGTATATCAATCAGTTTAGGGGTTTTCTTTCACTTGTTGGTAAATATTGATTTAAAAGCCCTCGTAACTGTGATTTGCTATGATGTTAACTTCTGGTATCCCCCCATGGGTCGAAAAGTCCAAACGTTCAGTGATGAAATCCCCAGTAAGTCTGCGTGTGATGGTTTCCAGCAGATTAGTATTTTTGATCTTTGGCAAGTTTTGCACTCTTTCCCCAAGCAAAGCAGGAGTGGCGTAACTCCTTCCCCAAGCAGAGTGAGAGTGGTATAAATTTCCCCCCGAATGGAGCAGAAATAGTATGATGATTATTCTCTGCAGGAGTTTGATTAGGAACATTTCTGTCCCCAACATGGATTGTGGAAGTTCTTCCCATCCTTGGAAGATCATTACCTTTCCTCAGTTGGATGGTATCCCTATGCAGAGTTGATGATTGATGTTTGATAATCCAGCAGGCTATGCTTTATTTGCATCATTGGTAGATCTTTACTTTGTTTTCTCATACAAAGTTATGAAGATATTCGTCCCCATTAGAATTTAACAGGGATATTTCCCTCTTTCCCCAGAGTATGGAAGATTTTGTGTTGTTGAAATATTTCTGACGCGTTATCCTCTCAGAGAGGAATTTTTGATGATATCCTTTTATGGATTCTGGAAGATTGCTTTGTGGATTCGATCCCTAGCAGTTGTTTTCCCCAATCTGAGTTTTGCCTTGTAGTAGGATTTTATTCCTTTGATGGCTTTTGATATTCCCCTACAGGATTTCGAATCGAATCTCCAGCATAGTCCCCGGCCTTGTTGTCCTGATTAGCCGAGTATCCGGTTGTTGTGGTGTTTATGTCACCCATTGCTTATCTTTATGTCTGTTTTGTCAGCATATTCATACGCAATTTCATACGTATAATCATAACATGGTTTGCTTGCATTCTTACATTTATCTTTGTTCCCCGCTCTTTGGTGTGATCTTTCCCCACAAAGTGTGTGTGTGTTGTCTTCCTCTCAAGTTTAGAGTGTCTACCATTAAGCAGAAAGTGTTGATCATTTCTATTTCCCCACTGAGTTTGTTTCTCGTGGATGATTTTGATTCAGTTTCCTCCCTAGTTTATTATCTGGACGAAACTTCCGCAGTTGAGATATTTCCTCCTCAAGATGAGTCTTGTTTGACCGTTTCTCTCCAATTTATTCTTGGATTGAACTTTGGTCCCCTTTTTGTGAGTTAATGTTTGCTTTGGAATTAAGCTATCAGTGTTTGATAGTGGGAAATATTTTCTCTAGCTTGAGTATGTTACTTTGGAATTAAGATATCAATTATTCGATAGTGGGTAATGTTACCAAGCTAATCCAGATTTTTTGCTTGTACTCCTACCTAGTAAATTTGGTAGTCGAGAGTTCTTCTTTCTACCTAGTAAAAAGGTAGTAGAGTTTATTTCACTTTGTTTTTCTCCTACCCAGTAAATCTGGTAGTCGAGAGTTCTTCTTTCCATCTAGCAAAAAGGTAGCAAAGGTTATCTCTCATTGCTTGTGCTCCTACCTAGTAAATACGGTAGTTGAGAATTTCTCTACCCAGTAAAAAGGTAGTGGAAGTTATCCCTATTTGTTTTACTTCTATCCAGTAAATTGATAGTCGAGTCTATATTTTTCCTACCCAGTAAACTGGTAGTTGATGATTCTGTTCCAACTCGGTATTCCTCAATTTTTTGACTCTAATACTTTGATTGGTTATTATTCCCTGGAAGAGTGTTTACTCTTTCCCGTTGAACCCTGTTACCTTGATTATGTCATATTTTCTTTCCCCATATGGAGGTGGTTATCCAGTGATTTATTTCCCTGGTAACTCTTTTAGCGTCTTTTGTTTTCCCCAGCAGGATATTTCTTCTGTGTCCCAAGCTTTTGCTTTCGTCTGGTGGTCGTGATTTCCCCACAGAGATCTTGGGTTTGCATATCATCTTCATATCATATCATGTTCTCTTAGGACAAAAATTTGGGTTTTCTGTATTTAAGTCTCTCCCTTCTTGCAGAGACGAAGATGCCAATCTTCATATCTTCAGATTGAAGAAACTTAAATAGGGGCAGTTGTTGCACCCTAATTTTGCCCTAAGTTTTCTTTGCATTTTCATCTGCATCTTGCATACAAACAAGATCACACTGGTTACTCGGTTATTCTCGGGTTAGGTTTATGACTCACAGGGGATCACCGTTGTCTTTAATTACTTTATTTGTTTATGTTTACTAACCATTAATCAAAATCAAAAAACTATTTTTGTTTCCTTTTGCTAACCTTTTTCAGGAAGAGGAACCGTTGAAAATGCCAAAAATAGCAATCCTGCAGCTCGAGCGAAATTTCGCAGACAAAAGACGAAGTTGATCCGCAAATAATTCAAATTTATCTGATAGAAGATTTCCTAAGTTGATTGATTCACTCAAAGGATTTCCAAGGATCATGTGTTTACTTCTACGACGTACAACAAGAATCGGGCCGAAACAACCAAGCAACCTTGTTTGTATAAAAAATTCAAATTTCAGCTTGGTTAACCGGTTAACCAAATGCGTTAACTGGTTAACCAGTGCGAAATTTGAATTCTTTATTCAAATTCAGCACCCTTAGATCATTGATTTAATTGGAATATTCTAGATCCATTGGTTTCTAATTTCTCTACATCACTTTGATCATTTCCTACCATAAACCCTCACTAATCACCACTCTTTTCCATTTCCCACCAAATTTTCAATTACCAAAGCAAGCTCCATCCCACCAAATTTCCATACCTAAGGCCTTTAAATACGACCATAATTTCATTCATTCTAAAAGCTTTAGAGATCCAAATTCACCTTGCAAAAATTTCTACAAGCTTTTGATAGCCACAAAACCTCTTGCAAATTACTCCCCCAACATCAAATTTCTCAAAAGCTCACTTTCTTTCTTTTGAAGTTATCAAGAATTCACATTGAATTCTTGATTAACTTGAGCTAAACCTTCATCCTTTCATTCTCTTGTTCATCAATTGCAGTAGATCTAGCTTGGCTTGGTTCAATTTGAAGAAGTGACTTTGGTAATTCATCTCCTTCCACAAACCCATACTCACCATCAACCATTCAAGATGTAGATCTTTGGTTCCTTTGTTTCTTGATCCTTTGGATATTTATTTATTGTTTGATTGCAGGGATTCCACTGTATTTTGGTTTTAAAATTCGTGCAAATTCAGATCATGATTTTTAAATGTTTGAAAGAATTTTAAAAATGGATCAATGCTGATTTTCTACATTTTTTCTGTTGTTGCTTCAGCGTTAACCGGTTAACCATATGCGTTAACCGGTTAACGCAAGTCAGAATTGAATTTTTATGCTTGAGTCCACCAAGATGAGTGATTGAACTTAAGGATGGAAGAATACTATGAGTGTAACTCAATTGGGTATTCACCTTTATTTTCGTGCGGTATTGCGTCCGAATTGGTGGTGGCCGGCCTCATTTGTAGGGTAATTACTTCGTAAATTACTCGGCGATTGCTTAACATAGACCTAAATGTGTCCCGACTTCGGAATAAAAATCTAATTGGGTACTTGCACATTTGTGGACCGGATCTCTTGTTGATCGCGTAATCCCAAAGTGGTTAATCATATTGCATTAAGAATCTAGAATTATGAATGTTTGATGCGTAGGTGCTTTGGGTCTCCCAATCGCCTTTCAAATTTCATTGAATTTAGTTCGGTTTTCCCTGATTAATCGATATAGTGTAAGATGCTAAGCGGATCCGGTTGTCTTTCGGTTCGGTTTTCCATGTTTATTATTTGCTCTTATTTTGTTGTTATTTTTCATTTGTCCATTTGGACACAAAAATATTAATAAAGGATTAAACCTCTAAAAAACTTGTGACTTTAATTTGAGGACTTTTGGTTACTATCCTTGGCATTGGAATGGAGATTTTGGACTAGGATTTTAGGATCCCTCTCCCTTGCTTTGATCTTCATGAAGTTGAAATTTGCCTTTATTTGGCCATTTTGCTAGCTTATAAGGATGAAACTCTTATGCTCATAATTTAGAATGTCATCAAGTTTGGTTAGATCTTTCTTCCCTTATCTCCTTATTTTATTTTTTTTAGGATAGTTCCTTCATCTCCTCCTATTCTTTAATTTTCAAAACCTTCTCCCTTTTTCAAAGGATTCTTTCTTTTTAAATCATCACCTCTTTAATAAACAAAAACCTTGACTTTTGTCAAGTGGCTTTTACTATTTTTATTTTGAAATCAATGAATCTAATTATGTTGACCTTAATTCAAAAATAAAAAGAATCAAACTCATTCAAGTTGTTTTGTGCCTCTGTGCACTTTTGTTTTTCTCTTTTAAAGAGTGTCGATTATGAGTCATTATTCTTTAGTCGGGTGCTAGTCTTTCAATCTCCATGGTTGTAGTTGGATGTAATTGAGTCTCTTGTCATTTGTGGGGGTTTAGTGGCATACTCGTTGATTTTATCCGAGTTGGCGCCCTGCCCATAATGATGTATGAGTCCATGCCTTCATTCTCATGGTAGTTTGTTTGGCCATCCACTTGAAGATGACAAATTCTCTTCACTTAATAAAATTAATCATAACCCACCTTTTTCACTATTTGTACCACGAACTACGGGGTTTTGATCTTGCATTGCACTTTGTGGGTACGTAGGCATGAGGTGGTAAATCTCTCCAAACACAAAAATATTAAAAAAAATAATTCTTTCTCTCACCTCTCCACTCTCATTTTTACAAACCATTTTCAAACCTAAAGTAGTAAGTTTTTCAAAGGGCCCACGTGGGGTACCACGGACATTTTGGGTGCATAAAACCTTCCCATTTTGTAACTTATCCCCTTACCTATTTCTCTTTTGTGTTTCTTTAGCTTTTTTCTTTTAGATTCATTAGGTTTTATTTGCTCTTTTTCCCTTTTTCATTTGGAATAAAAATAAAGCGCGATGGCGACTTTGTTTACTTTGAGTTAAGTTAACTAATAGCTTACATTCATGTTTTTACCGCTACAGATGGGTAGAATCATGGTTGTGCGACCATGAGGACTCCAAAGTGTTGTTGTAACTTGTGTTGGGGGAGTGGGCTCAAGCCAGGAGTTGTCATCAGAGGGAGCTTGGGTCAGCTCAGTTGGAGTTTTTTTAAGAATTTTACTTCCTGTAACGTGGAATTGCAGAGTAGTGTATTGTTAGAGGAATTTTTTGGAATGGATAAAATCTGAAAGGTACAGATATCTGCAGTAAGAGTGGTTAGTGTATCAAGGAATACGTAAAGTCACTGGTGGACCAGTAATGATCGCTGGTGTGGACAAGGATGTTGAGAAGTTTCATTCCACAAAAAGAGAAGATGCTTTATGGAACGTTTGACGTAGGTTCGGGAATTAGTTAATTGTTAGTGCTTCAGCTCTAAAGTCGCGGTGGCATCCTTGGTGAACGAGAGTACTTCAAGGAATGTATTCGGATAATTCTTTATGGACAGACAGAAGTTATAAGTTAAGAACGTTTGTTTGCTTATGGGAACTTAAAGTTATGGTGAAGCATGGAGAGAAACACAAGAATGTGATTACGCGTTTCAAGTGATACAAGTATACCCCGAACAAAGAGTATGCGTTTGGAGTTGTATATTCGGTTATGACTGAGGAGACAAAGATTATAGTGATGCATCAGGGTGCTATATTCAGTAAGGGATCTATTCGGTAAGTGTTGAAATTACCCAAGAGATAGTATAAGGTATACTGTCGAAGAAAGAGCAAGCTCTATTCAGTGATTTAAGGCGTATTTGGCATGGACTATATAAGATTGTGATGAGTGATAAGGTAAGCTCTTTGGTTTCGGGAGATTTCTTGTAAGATGAATTATGTTTGAGTATGAGAGGATTACCGTAGAGAATGAAGTTACTATGGTATGGAAACGGTATTAACAACGCGATATGAGGAAGTGATAACAAAGCGTATTTGACGAGGGTGCAATGGAGTTGTTAATTTATTGTTGGAACTAAAGCTACGGAAGTGTAAGAAATGATGGTTCTCCCATTAGAACTCTGGTAGTGTGATTTCTATATGCACATAATCGTTTGTTAGTACGGTTGTAACTCTTGGACGTGATTGCAATGAGCTTAGGAGTTTTAGATAACAATGAAAACCAGAATTTTGCTTCTACATTTGAGTAATCGGATTACCCTCTGGGTAGTACCTGGTTATAGAATTGTGTTTCTAAATCTCTTTTAGCTATTGGAAGTCTAGGATTGCATTGAGTAATCGATTACCCTCCTGATAGTAACCGGTTACCATTGTTAAGTTTCGAAAACTTATTTTTCTAAGGTTCTTGCATTTTGACGAGAGTGCCCGATTGAAGCATTATTGGTACTGATAGAATATTGAGGAGAAATTTTATGCAATGATTAGTAGAGGGTAAAGGAACCCATGTTAATATGTAAGTAGAGATATTGAAGGTTCTTCAGAGGAGTACGTTATCTCAGTTTTCAAGCTTAGGGGAAAGCTCCTATAATTGTGAATGGTCGAAGTGTTTGGAATATACCTCTAATGGGATTAAGAATGTCGTTGTTTTAATTCTTGCCAAGGAATTCAAGAGAGAGAACAACGTTGTGTACTAAGAAATGGGATGTCCATTGTTTTGTTTACCCCATTGGGATTTTGTGTTGGACTTGTTTATGGACAAACCAAGTATTAGCTTGCGACTAAAACCCTTTGATGTCGTCATTGTCGTTTCCCTGCAAACATCATTGTAAGAGTGGGATTAGACTATTTCGTTGAATGTTCATAATGTGACTGTAACAGAATGGTAGTGCTACTTCGTCATTTGTTGGAGAGTATAATATGCATGTTGTGCCCCATTCTGTGTTACATTGAGTTGTGAACGGTGGGTAAACGTTACACATGTTTAGAAACCGCGAGTGAGAATCATATTGCAAGTTAGTGTGGACTGGATTGGTAATTTTGAGTTAGAAAGTTTGTTAACAAGAGGAACAAGTTCAGTTGTGTTCGACTGTTTAGCCTTGAATAGGTAATCGATTGACGCATGAGTTTTGTGGGGGAATTTAGAGAATCGTACTTTCTGAACTGTAAGTCTGTTTTGGGTTCTGTTCGAAGTGTTAGAGGATAAAATGTCGGACTTTATGTTGAGCATGTTTTGGTAGACACCAAATGATCTAAATTTTGGTGTGTCATTGTTGTGACTATTGAGGACCTAAATTGCGAAGTTATAAGAGACTCATGAAGTGTTGATCTTCTAGGAAGCATTTTGGTATATGAATTACTGTGTGGATAAGAGATGAACAATTGTTCAGTTTTGGTATCGTTAATTCTTAATATCAGTTATGGACTCCGTAAGAGTAATACGAGATGTGTGCAGTTGATCCGCACTCAATGTTATGGATTTTTTAAGTTACCTTCTAAGTAAGAGTGAGAGATGAATGTTCTGAAGTTAAGCATGTAAATTGGATCATTTAAAGAATGAGACCCTTGAGAGGAGCGAGTTTTTAACAAGAAGTGTTGTGTGGTCTTCAAAGGTGAGTATGTGGAGTATTGTATGCAATAGGCAAGTGTTTTGGGAATCTGCAAGTGTGATAAGGATGAATTAAGTTTGGTACTAGTAGCTCGCTAATGATTATAAGCTTTGTGACGTTACTACGTTGTTAATGGAGACCTTGTGTCAGTAGAAGTCTTGAGTGAATGAAATCATGTGGAGAAGATTGATATGGAGTATAGTAACCATGGAAGAATTGTTATAATGAATTGGATAGGTTCTATATATGAAAATACAAGTTTTTGAGATACTGGAAGTTGGTTAACTGGTTAACAGAATGTGTTAATCGGTTAACAGTATTTTGGCACGCTACTAGAACTGGATTTTTGACCTGGTTAACCGGTTAACGTAATGTGTTAACCGGTTAACACTGTATGTTTTGGAAATTATATCCATTTTGTTTGCAACAGTACAACCCATGCATCTCTGTCATTGGAGAGTTTGGACCGATGTTATTTTTTTGTGTGTAATTGACAAGTAAGTTATTTTATCCCTGAATGTCTGCAAGTTTTGTTTCGTTGGTTGTTGATAACTCCAATGGATATGCATGTTCTCCACAAACTATCAACTACCTAGTATTGCTTGAGAATTCGTGGTATCTCCACTATTAGACCTTGAGAATGTAGTGGAAGAAACAAACGAAAGAGTTAAGTCGGATTATTAAGAATCAGAAGAGATTTATTAATAAGAGTTGAGGTAAGAGGATTTTGTGATGAGTATGTTGTCCTTAAGTAAGACACTGAAAGGATGGATTGTCGGATGTAAAGGGTGGAAGTGTATGATGTCAGACCAAGTGGTATTTGGTAAAGAGGTCATTTGACAAAATCTCGAAGTGGTTTTAGTAATTGAAGGATTTTAATAAGGGCTTTTGTTGGAATTCATGTGTACATAAGATTTCACTAAGATACCTTGTGGAGTTTTATCGAGTATGTTTTGTCCCGAAATCAAGTTGGAGTGCTATGCTTTGTATTATGACTCAATGGAAGGAGTTAGAATGGTATGCTTCTCCGAAGGGGATATGAGACTAAGTGATTCAGTATGAAACAACCGATGAATTGCGGAAATAGTATGTTAGAAGTTAACCTAATGTTGGAACAAGCGTATGAGTAAGGATGTGAAGTTTGATTTATTATGAAGCAAGGACTTCAAGCCATGAAATCAAATTGGAATCTTAGTAGGTTGGAGTATGTAGCAAAAGTAAGAATAAGCATGGATCTAAGACAGTGTTGTAAATTGTGGTTAGTATGGGTTAAAGGAAATTCGAGAACGAATTTCAATTTAAGGAGGGGTGGATGTAATACCTCGTATTTAATTAAATGTTCTAGATAATATTAATCAAATTTAATAAGGTTCGGGTGTGCTCTAAGAGTTTTCAATTAAAATTATTAGAGCAACTGAAGAACTTAAATTAATTAATTTAATATTTTCTGACTCGGAGGCTTTATTAAATATCTGACTCAGAGAAATTTTTGAATACTCTCAATTTGGACCCATCAGTTAATTTTACTAACTAATGATAGTATATTAATATATTTTTATATTGTTGTTTTGTTATAAGAAGACGAAGAAAAGTTAGTAAGGAAAGAAAGAAGGAAGAAGGAAAGAAGAGGAAGAGGAGAAGAGGAAGAAAACCCTAGAAGTGGAAACCATGGATCATCATCATTCTTCTTCATCGATCTTCATCTTCATCAAACTCCTCATCGATTGAAAAATGGGTTCTAGATAGAAACTTTTGTTTTAGAGTTTTGAAATTCTATAGTTTTAGGTTAGAAATGATTAATATGATAAATCGAAGTTTCTAACGGATAAAATATTGAAATAATATGGTAGAATAGTCGGGTTATAAGTATATTAAACCTACTAAGTTTGCTTGGATTCCCTAGTGTTTGGGATGGGTTTGGAGAGGTTTTGGGTGTAATAAGTGCAGTTTTAGGCTTGCTGACTGTCAGTTAACCGGTTAACCATATGCGTTAATTGGTTAACGCTGTAGGTTTTGGAGAAAAAAATGTTAATTCTTAGAAAATTCATAACTTTTTACTCGGGTATCCGATTGAGGCAAACTTTATACCGTTGGAAAGCTAAGATAACGTAATATCCTATGGTAGAGGAAAATATTATTTTTTTAAGTGGAAAATAATTATTTATTTTATGCCGATTAAAAATATTATTTTCGATTGTTCTTTTAAAGCTTCTTAACTCCTTCAACCCTTATCTGATTTAACTGTTCTTTATACCGATTTAAAGCTAATAATATGTTATATCTTATAAGACCAAGAAATATTATTTTGAGCCGACTTTTACCCGAATTTTTGAATAAAACATAATTATATTAAGTTACAGAATTTATGAACTAAAAGAAATAAAAGGTAAAACTTGTGAGGTAGCTAAGTTACCCTAGGTCGTTACCCTATGTCATTTTGTTTTACCCGTTAAGGATCAAGTGTTAACTTGTGGCTAAAACCCTTTTCGTTGCCATCATCGTTGTTTTCCTACTAGCATCGTTGTACGAGTGGAACCGAACTATTTCGTTGAATATTCATGTTGTGACTGTAACATAATGGTAGTTCTTCTTCGTCGTTGTTGGAATACATGATCTGCATGTGGTGTTCGTTCTGTGTTACCTCGAGTTGTGAACGATGGGAGATTGTTACACGTGTTTAGAAACCGTAAGTGAGAATCATATTACAAGTTAGTGTGGACTAGATGTGTAATTCCAAGTTGGATTATTTGTTAGGAATAGGAGCAAGTTTAGTTGTGTTCGACCATCTAGCCTCAGATAGGTAATCGATTGACACATGAGTTTTGTGAAAGACTTTAGAGAATTGTACCTTCTGAACTGGTAGTTTGTTTTGACTTCCGTTCGAAGTATCAGAGGTTAAAGTGTTGAATTTCCTTTTGAATATGATTGATAAACGGTAAATGATCTAAATTTGTGGTGTGTTTTCATTGCGAAGTGTTGGTCCTTCCGGAAATGTTTTGGTAATTGAATTACTGTATGGATAAGGGATGAGTAATTGGTCATTTTTAGTATCGTCAAAATTCTTAACATCAAGTTATGGAACATGTAAGAGTAATACCGATTGTGTGTTGTTGAACCTTATTCAGAGATATGAATTTTAGGTTACCCTTCCAGGTAAGAGTGAGAAATGAATGTCCCGATGTTAAGCATGTAAATTGGATCATTTAAGGAACAAGAGTCTTGATAGAAGTGAATTTGAATGATAAGTTTTGTGTGATCCTAAAAGGTGAGTAAGTGGAATATTGTATGAGAAAGGGAAGTGTTATGGAAATCTACAAGTGTACTAAGGATGATTTGAATTTGGTATTGGTGACTCACTAGTTATTGTATGTTCTGTGGCGTTACTACGTTATTATTGATGGAGACCTTGTATCAACAGAAATCTCGAGTGGATGAAAATGTTGTAAAGAGATTGATATGGAGCGTAATAACCATGGTCAAATTGGTTAAGCTTAATTGGATAAATTTTTTCAAGTTTAGAATGGAATTGGAGTTGTATCGATTGTGACTGCAGCAGTACAACCCTGTATCTTTGTCGTTGGAGAGCTTTGGTCTGATGTCATTATTGTGTAGTCGACAAATGAATTGTTCTATGGTATCATGTCTGCATGTTTTGTTCCGCTGGTTGGAGAAAGCTCCAATGGATACGTGAGTTCTCCACAGACTACCAACTACTTGGTATTGCTTGAGAATTCGTGGTATCTCCACTGTTAGGCTTTGGAGGCATAATGGAGGGAGACAAATAAAAAGGGTTCTGTAAGATTATGAGAACTTGAAGATATTTATTTATAATTGTCGAAGTAAGAATCTTGTTCTAAGTGGGTTGTTGATGGTAAGATATCGAAGGAATGAAGTGTCCAAAGTAAATGGTTACAATTTTGATATAAGATCAAGTGGAATTGGTAATGAAGTCGTTTAGCAACTTTTGAAATGGCTTTAGTGATTGAAGGATTGTAATAAGAGTTTCGTTGGAGAATTGTATGTGGTTAATATTTCGTCAAGATACAAAGTGGAACCTTGTCGAGTGTTGAGTGTTTCGAAATTAAGCCGGAGTGTTATGACTCAATGGAAGGAATTAGCATGGTATGTTTTCTTCGAAGGAGGAATGCGAATAAGTGTTTCGGTATGAAGCAACAAATGAATTGCGAAAATAGTGAGTTAGAGGATAACCCAATGTTGGAAACAAGCGTATGAGTAAGGATGTGAGGCTTGATTTGTTATGAAACGAGGATCTTTGAGCCGCGAAGTCAAATTGGATTTGAGTTTGTCAGGATATGTATGAGAATTAAGGATAAGTATGGATCTAAGATAGTGTTGTAACCTGTCGTTATGGATGAGTAAAGGAAATTCGAGGACGAATTTCAATTCAAGGAGGGGAGGATGTAATACCCCGTATTTAATTAAACTCTATGGATAATATTAATTAAGATTAATTAGTATTATCTGATGCATAGGCTTTATTAAATATTCAACTTAGAGATATTTTGGATACTCTCC
This sequence comes from Lathyrus aphaca, assembly GCA_963966055.1. Lineage (NCBI taxonomy): Eukaryota > Viridiplantae > Streptophyta > Magnoliopsida > Fabales > Fabaceae > Lathyrus > Lathyrus aphaca. The sequence goes on along the minus strand of OZ014523.1, from coordinate 201,090,819 downwards.
AATTGGACCGGTTAGTGTTACTAACTAATAAATATAATTTGTATGGTTTAAAAGGAAAATAGAAGAAAATAAAGTTAGTAAGAAGGGTTTTATAAGAAAGAAAAAGAAAGAAAGTTGGTAAGAGAAAGAGGAAAAGAAAGAGAAGAGAAGGGAAGAGAAGATAAGGGAGAAGAAGAAAACCTAGAAGCTAAAGAGCTTGAATTCATCACCATTCTTCATCATCTTCATCAACCTCCTCGTCGTTTTCAAGGTGGGTTCATAGTTAGATACTTTTGTTTTAGATTTTGGTTGAGCTTTAGGGTTTATGAGTTTTAGGGATTTTGGAAGAAAATCTTGCAATCGAAGGATTAAACGGTTAAAAACTCGATAAAACCTAAGTATGATGTTTGGTATATGATTATATGCATACTTGTGATTGGATTCCTCTGTTTTGGTGCACTTTTGTGAAATTTGGAGGTTTTTGGAATGGTTTCCGATAGCTGGTTTTTAGCAGAATTTTTATGAGTTCACCCCGCGAACTGTAGCTTTCAGCTAAATTATGTTTTTTTCACAACTTTTGATCCGGGTATCTATTTTTAGTGTTCCGCAAATTGATTCGAAGCTAAAAACATTTACAAATTGATGATGCCGAGAAATATTATTTTCACCTGACTTTTATCTGACTTTTCCGATTAACCGTAATTATGTAAAGTTAAGGAATTGGGGTATTATTCTATTGTGGAAGGTATTCCTAATCATGAGGACTGATTGAGAGTAGAGACATGAGATTATTGTGAGAATTGTTTAATGGTTATAATTAAACTAAAATGTTAGAATTATGTATTTGAAAACTATATAATTTAAAAGTATCAAGAATATTGAAAGAGTGAGGAAACATTAGCTAAAACCATTTGAATGGCCTATTATTGTGACTAGGATTTGAGAGATGTATAACTTGTAAGATAAGTAGGATTACCCTAGGTTGATACAAATTGTTTAGAGCCATGACAATTCTTAGGCGTCGATACCCAATTAGTGTCTTCTGGCTAGGTAGTTGTAGGAAGTTGGAAGTTGCTTCCTTGCGATATAATCCTAATTTAATTATATCTGGCTCGTGTCGAGGTTCCACAAGGTGGGACGGTCGGAGACATATATAATTAATCTGTGGATTCGAATCCCTTAATGGATGATCGTGACCCGTGCTCGTCCTTGTGTGGCTGGGCGGGGAAAATATCCATTCGGATAAGTAACGAGTGACCCGTGCTCGTCCTTGTGTGGCTGGGAGGGGAAAGTATCCATTTGGATAAGTAACGAGTGACCCATGCTCGTCCTTGTGTGGCTGGGCGTGGAAAGTTACTTTGTGGCAAGGTATCGTGATCCATGCTCATCCTTGTGTGGATGGGCGGGGAAAGTTATCCATCGGTAGATAATGAGTGACCAATGCTCGTCCTTGTGTGGCTGCGTGGGAAATGTTATCCATATGTTGAGGATCGAGTGACTCGTGCTCGTCTGCTACGGCTAGGGCAGGGTGGGGAATGATGCCTCTAAGCACCTAGTGTGTGTGCTCCGTTTTGTTACCTTAATGTCTCTAGTTTTATGTGAACTCGAAGTCTAGGATTTTCTCCGACTTGAGTATTGTTTAGAATTGAACCTTTAGAATCGAGAGAACTCTAAGATAGGTAATCTAATGAGATGTTATTATCTCACCCCACTATTGTTATTACAATTCAGGTTTCGTTTGCAGGTTTGATTTACAAGTGGAGCTATGCTCGGGATGTTTCAACTGAAGCACAGATTTAGTCTTCCGTTGTGTATTTCCCTATGTTTGTACAATAATGGATATTTTATTGAACTTAGTATTTTATTTTAGTATAATTTTCATGTCTTTTACCATAGTTTGCATTATTTTAGATTTGGTCAAGGATGTGAATTGCGATTAGGCATTTATGATGGTTTCACTACCAAAAATAACACTTGTATGATATTATTCTAGATATATATTATATGGGCATTCCAGTACCCTTCTTGAATTTGCCCTGACTTTGGTGGATCTAGAGTTCGAAGTTGAATCATCTGAAGTTGTAGAAAATTTTGTAGAAGTTTTGAGTATGACATTGGTGGTGTCTAAATATGTATGTCTTTTGGTGTCGGTGGGTAGCACTATCTAGGAGTTCTTTGCTATTGAAAATTTTGTTGACATTGTTGTTTTTGTTACTGTGGTGCAAGTTGATTAGTTGTAGTTGGAATAGTGACAGTTGCAACTTGGTAATATGGATTTTGAATCCCTCTCTTTCTTTGGGCATTTACTTCCCCTGCTTCCCCGTCCGTTTATCTTTTTTTTTCCGTTTGAGAACGACTTCTTGGTTTCGGATGTAGAAGCACTATTGTTCTGGATTTTACCTTGCTTCATCCAGTTCTCGACCCTCTCTCATGTTAGTATGATGTCAGAGAAACCACTTGATAAACACCTCACAAGGGGTTCCATGAAATTACCCGAAAGGGTATCCATGAACAAGTTTACCATCTCTCTCTCAAGCAGAGGTGGTTGAACTCTTGCAGCTAGCTTGTGCCACCTTTGCGCATACTCCATAAATCTCTCAGAATTCTTTGTGGCAGACTTAGCAATTGGGTCTTACTAAGGGCCGTATCAATGTTGTATTGGTATTGTTTTAGGAATTCCTCTCCAAGTTCCTTCTAATTATTGACAGTTGTTCATTCCAGCTTCATGTACCACTCAAGGGATCCTCTTGACAAACTATCCTGGAATAAATACATCCAAAGCTTCTCGTCCTTAGTGTAAGCAGCAATTTTACAGTAGTAAGCTTGAAGATGGGTCTTAGGACAAGAATTTCTGTTATACTTATCGAATATAGGAGCCTTGACCTTTTTGTGGAATCACCAACCCCTGAACAAACCCCATGTTTGAGACATCAATTCCTAAGGCATTATTTCACTTTAGAGCCTGGACCTTCTTAGCCAACATCTGGAAATCATGAATATTACCCCAACACCAAATACCAAGTCCTCATTCAGCATAGAGAACTGGTTCGCTGTGTTATCTTCCACGTGATAAACTGGAACAGGAATACCCATAGGGGTAGGAGTTCTTTCAACTCATGACGAAACCCCATTGGTGTTAATAGTATTACCTTGTGCATCTACATTGACTCTGATGCCTGGAGTCTTTACCTGCGGCGCATCGAGCGTTTGAACCACAACCTATAACTCATGTTGCCCTAGGGAAAACCCCTGCATTATATTCATGAACTCGTTCATGCATGTGCGGAGCTCAGCCAATTAAGTTTGAACAGTATCCATGATGTTTCGTTGATTCTGTCGAGTGGCGTACCTGTGAAGATGATGGTCTGCAATCCTTCTTGAATAATAAAATAAATTAGGAAACCTGGACAACCTGTAAAAATCCAAGAATGATATGAATGATATGCAAATGATATGTTCTCTCATTCTCAAGGTTATTTTGTGTCCCTATTTCCATATTCAAGAATATGAAAATCCAGATGGACTTTGGGACATTTACTTTTGTGAAGAAATATTCACACAAAGCTCAAATAAGATAATTGTGACGAAGTGACGAAGCAGTGTCTGGAATATGTGCTGGTGCATAGAAAACAATCAGGAATTTGAACCATACTAGATAACATGAAATGAAACTCGAGAGTAACAAAAGGTCTCCCCGAAGGGGCAAAAGTTCTTACAATAAGAAAAAACAACAGGAGTATAAAGGATTCCCAACACAAGCCTGTGGGTAATCCGGTACAATCAAAGGAAACTAGGCCATATGAATCCCCATATCTTTAGCCTCTAGCTATTATGTTTGACAACTCTGAATAGTTGGGCTACGTCTGGATGACTTGGAACTTCAATGAGCTTCTGAATGAGCGGATCCCTTTGGTCGAAAGAAGTATGGAGCTCACTTATTTGTTGTAAGAATACCTCTTCATTTTCCCTGTTGGAACCTGGCTCGGACCTGACCCTCTTAGTTTCTTCACGGATTTTGAGTTCTTCTACTTCTTTCTGAACATCCCTCATTTCTTTCTTACCTTGTTGTAGCTTTTGGATATAACCCCTACGATGCTCGAGGGCTAACTGAAGTTCTTCTTTTCGGCTATCAAGTTGTACCTTAAGGTCTTCAATCTTCTGTTTGTATTCTACTTCAATTTCCTTCTGCTTTTTTTATTTGCTTCCCATAATTCTTGCCAGAGGGTTATAGTTTCATTGGCCTCAGTTGAAGACTCCTTGATCCTTCGACGCTCATTCACTTTGCAGATCTCAACCAAACCCTTTTTCTTAAAGTAAAGCTCTATGTCTTCAAATTCTGTTTGTTTGATTTTCACCATCCTCTCAGCCCTCTGAACCTTTTCTTCTAGCTTCCGATTAGAACACCTTGTCTCTTGATATAAATTATGAACCTTGTCGTTCTCTATGCTAAGCTGGTTTTCTAGAGCTTCCAACTTCTGAAACTCCTCCAAAGGTACAATAGCCCGAGACTTGACTTCCTTGGGATACAAAGGAGGTTCCATAGAAAATGGGAGAAGCCTAATTTCAACACGATGTTTCAGCCAATCAACATATGGTGCATGATCATTGGGATCCACTCTCCTAAACTCCTTCTTTCATTTCTTGACCTTAACAGCCCAAGCATTAGAAACTTGGATTGATAAGTCTTCATTTCTAGCAACCGGAAAGTATAAGGATTCTTCAATGTTTTATTCCTTGGGAGGAGTCTTCAGAGGATATCCAAACTTCCTGATAGCCAATACCGGAAAGTATAAGGATTCTTCAATGTCTTATTCCTTGGAAGGACATGTTTTTAAAATTGCTACAACTAGTGATCAACTCTTTTCTAGCTAGGTTCTTGTTATAACACCAAGTTTTGTCATCAGAGGTTAGCCCATCAGTCTCTTAGACCACTTATCATCTCCTTTGAGATCCACGAAAGGCCCTGACTTGGGAAGATGTCGAGCAAACTAGGTATAGAACAAAGGTGCACATCAAAGTACTAGCCCCCCTCTTTCTCTCATTCTTGTAATGAACGGAGTAGTAGAAATCTCCTAACAAGGTTGGTATAGGATTCCTCTTCATGAAAATGGCTATTGCATCCATGCTCACAAATTATTTCTCACTTGGGAACAAACTGGTCCCATTCACGATCAAAGCTAAGAGTGCACCAAAATCCACCCACATATGTCCTTCAACACATTTTTATGGCTTCAAAAACCAAGAATGCTAAATGAACTCATTTGCTCTCTTTCTTCTCTTTGATATTTTCATTGACTAAAGCCAACTTCAAGTGGGTGGCTTTAGCAATATCTTCGTCTGGAGGAACCCTATATGAACTGTAGAACAGAGGACTCTCTCTAATTGAACCCTCAGAAAATTGGAAATCTCTTCCAAGGTAGGAACTAGAACATAATCGGGAAAGATGAAGCACCACAACCGGGGGTCATGGAATTGGAGAAGAGTGTTGAGGCCATCCTGTTTCTCTGGAGTAGCCTTGTCCAGGTAACTCAAAATCAGCCCATACATTGCTCTGAATCATCTAACACCTTGTCATTCATCAAACTAACTAACTCTTGGATTTTTTCAGTCTCTAGCCTTTAGAAGGTGTAATGCACGTTCTTCTTGCGAGGAATATCTTGAGCCATCTTGAATGAGAATGAATAAAACCACCGGAACCGGGAATTAAGAAACAACCTGAGAAATGAGAAAAAACAATATGTTAATGATGATATGATTCAATGAAATGCAAGGCATTTGATCATTTATGTGTGTCTGTGTTGGTGTTGATCAATGAGCCAAGTGTCTATGAAGAGTCTCCAGCCAAACATTTTCATCCCAGGGAAAAGGAAAGGTAATGCTGCACAAATCGAGGAAAAGGAAAGAACAAGGTCTTGCAAACCAGAGAGAATGGGTAAGGAAGCCAGTTACGAACTGGGAAGGTATTAGCACTCCAAATCGTCTGTCGTACCCGACGGGAGCCACACTAGCTTGTACTTGAAATTAAAAACATAGAACACATGCTCAATAAAGATATGCAACAAACGTGGTAACTTACATACACAAGGATTTCATCCTTACACCCGTATTTATCAATTCATTAAACAGTGGAAACAAAACATAACAATTTCAAACTTATATACTTATCATAAATATATCTACAAGTTTGAATCACCAAAATATTCCATGTTTATATAAAACATATCACATCAAAGTACATATACAAATGTATTCACAAAAAGGCATCAAGCCAACCCTAGCTACCTGATGCTACATATCAGAGCCGACCGACCAAAAGATGAAGACGAACTTCACAAAAATATCATCCAGCAATCTACTCTGCAATGCCTCATAGAGCATCATAAAACAGCAGAAGGGTGAGAAACATTATCATAATAATATTGCATATAATTATATATATCAACATATAAAAATGCACATAAAACCTATTCTCACCACACATTTCATTCCTCATCACCTATACACATCGCAACGTGTACATACACAAATCAAGCATGTTCATCATGCACCAATTCACTAATTCACATAAACTCATATTATTTATTTTTATTCCTCAATTCTATTCATTCCTCATAAACATACGACTAGCTATGTTTAATCACACATATACATTACAAATGTATAAATCGCATACATATAGACATATCAAACATGCATATATACAAACAAGTATGTTTCATCACACATACTATCATCTCCATAATACTCCAAATAAACATATGCACCTTCATGTTTATTTCTGCATATCATAATTAAAATGATAAAATGCAACTCATAGAGACCAACTCACGACTCTATGCAGATGCAAATGCGGTACTGACTCAATATTTCAACAGGTTCTCTCAGGAACCAAATGGAATCATCGCTTGTTACCTAAAGTAACTCCCCGTCGGGCACACGATGTTCCCCATTCCTCACACCCCACATGAGCACACAATGTTTATGGATTGCTCACACCCCACACGGGCACACAATCCGATTGCTCACACCCCACATAGGAACACAATCAATGTGAATAAATCACCCATCGCTCACACCCCAAACGGGCACACGATGTTTCTGGATTGCTCACACCACACATGGGCACACGATCTGATCGCTCACACCCCACATGGGCACATGATCTTGTTGTAGTCATCGCTCACACTCCACACGAGCACACGATGCTACAACGGATTCACAGAGAATGTCACAACACAAGAATGCATACACTATGCTTACATGCAAAATGACACACAACATTCTTGAAAATGCATACATTATTCACAATATAGTTATGCATTCATCTCATTCAATTAACATACATTTGCATTTAATTCAAGCAATGTATCTACTTGCCAAACGGCCACAACACAACAAACATGATCAATAACATATATCTAACATCATACTTCGATTATAACGATTTCCAACCCATTAATTCATAAATTTCTGACATTTTCTCTCAAACCCTAACTATTCATCTTCTCTACATATCTTATCGGGAATGAGAATCAGAGTCGACATAGTTCCCCTAACTAGGGAGGGAAATAGCTTGTTTGTGTTTTTTATGATTAAATTGCTTATGCCTATGTACATGTGTTTCAGGCTCGTCTGGAAAGAGTGCATTTACCGTCTTGCAAAAAGAAAAGTCGAAGCGAGCTCTTTCGTTAAGAGTGAAGGAGATGAGAAAAGAATTACCACATGAAAGATGCTTATTGTTGGTTTGAAGCTTTCATTTGTGTTTTCATCAGAAATTGTATTCAAGTCCCTTTCCATGGAGTATGTACTTCTTACATCACTCCGAGATGGAATGAGGAAGAAGCACACCCAAGTAAGCAGAAGATCCCCATGACTTGGTTCCAAATATTAAGGCTTAAGTACACAAGCCCATTGTACGTATTAAGTGTTTTTGTATTTTGAAGTAAATAAGTGCTTCTTAAGTGTAAACACCCCAAATTTGCCCTCACCCATTCACACCATGGCTTGTGATCTTTTCATTTGCATAAATTCAATCATAGCATCTCATATTGCATTTTTGCTTCACTGCATTGGTTCAAAGCCATTTGCATCTAGGGTTTGTGATCTGAGCCATCCTTGAGCCATTTGAGCCACTCCAAAGGTCTTCAATCACCTCAAGAAGGGTCCATGTTTGTTCAAACATAATATTATATCCTCACAGGGTCAAGGAAGTCAAGGAATCACAAGAACTGAGAAAGGCATGGAAGCAGAACCAGGCTTAACTGCACAGGTGACCTAAAATTAGGGTTTTGGTTTCAGAGGCCATAACTCCAAATTTTTTTGGTCATTCTTGTTTCTATTGGTCTCTATATGTTATGAGGATCATGCATATCAATTTTCATGAAGAAATTCAATGAGGAAGGCATCTGATCAAGAGATGACTTCTTGAGCAAGTCAGTGCAAAATCAGGGCATCTGAGGCCCCCAGTGACCCAACCAAAGGGTATTCTCCATCATTTTGAATGTGTATGATCTTTATTTGGTCATAGAAGATGTTGGAAGTTCACAAAATTGAAGAATTTCAAGCCATTTGCAAAGTTGCCTTTTTGGGAAAATGACTTGTAATGTAAACTTGCTATTTTGGGAAAGTTTTTCAACCTTCTCAAATTAATTCAAAAATGCTTCAAATGAGAAAACTTTGGTCATGAAAGTTGTAGAATGGATCCTCCCATTTTCAAAAAGTACAAGAACTCATTCTAATTCATTTTGGATTAAAAGTTATGGCTTTGCAAAGTTGGGAAAAATCATGAAATTTTCACTTTTGCACCAAAGAGGGAAAGTTGCAAAACCTCATGCCAAGGTGTCGCTCCCGACAAATGAAAATGGATCATATGAAGGTACAGACGCGAACAGTCGGCGAGAGGGACAATGAGAACACACAGCCGTGAACTCACTGGAGAATGAATAGAGTCGCCAGCTAGGCATTTTTATCCCGGAGGAAAGGCAATGCTGCATAGACCTAGAAAAAGATGGATAAGACGGTTGCGAACCAGAGAGACTGAGAAAGGGGGTTGGTTACAACCTGGGAAGGTATTAGCACCCAGATTGTCCGCCGTACTCGACGAGATCTACGCTTAGAAGATTTGTGTTTTAAAGGGGTAGTGTCAGTGCAATTTGTGTATAAAATAGCTGGAAAAGGATGTACAGGTGTCAGTGTAAAAGAAGTGCAAAGTGTAATATATACAGTGTCAGTGTAAGGGCAAGAGAATGAATTGCTCAAGATCATGAGGCTTAAAGAGTGATGCTGAAAGAGGGGGAATATACAGAGACTTTTGTTCGATAACTGTTAAGTTATGCCTACGTATCCTCTCGTGCAATGAGGAAGTCAGAACACCGTAGTTCGACCCAAAGAGACTGAAAGATGAATTGACTTGTGAACTGCTTACTTGCCTATGCTCAAGTGTATGATCTGTCTGGCACAGATGCAAACTGTCTTGCATTAGACGGAAGAAGCAAGTTCTCGTTTATGAATGAATGAGATGAGAAAAGAATCCCGAAGGAGACGATTATTGTTTGTTTTTTATGTATTCAGTCTTTTATTGCTTTTGAGAATTTGTCATAAGTTAATGAGCTTAAGCCTAAACCAATGGATTTAGTAAACTCATCACATCTTCCCTCTGTTTAGGGGTAATGAGAGTACCTTAAGTGTGAAGTCAGATTCTCACACTTAATCACCTTTGGTGTAGGATTAAGATCATTAACCTACTTGTGATTATTTAGATGTTTTTGGTGTTTTTGTTTAGTGTTAAGTAATGAGGTTAAGCCATAATCAAGGATTAAACAGACTCATTACACCATCCTAATAGAAGGATAATAGATGAGAATGTTTAAGCTGAGGAAAACTCCTCAACTTAATCCATGATTAGGGATTAAACTCATGACAAAACAAACCTTTGATTAAGTGGATTTTATTTAATGGCATGATGATGAAGTGGATTTTATGATTTGTAATACAACTTGAGGGGGACTTGTCCATTAACACTAGGGTTAGTCCTTCTTAACCAATTAAGGAAGAATTAGAACCCTAATGCAAAGCCCAAGTTACAAGTGTGATGTCTTGATACTTATTAAGTGAATTGATTAAGAGATTTAAACACATTAAGGGTTTAACACTTAGGATTAAAGTTATACACTCCATCCTAAGAGAAGGATGTAGGCATAAGCTTAATCACAAAGCCTTAAAGCCTTTAGGGTTTAGTCCCTGATTATGAGATGAGAGGAGAAGACTCAAAAGAGACACAAAGGTAAAACTAAGAGGGGAGACTAATCAAAACCCTAATCATTGTCATGCTTGGTTGTCCCTAAGGTTTGTGAGGCTTAACAAGAAAAGATCTTCAATAGAGCCACCAGGAAGCAGATGAACAGGATCAAGAGAAGCAAAGCAACTTGCTTCATTCAAGAAGTCAAGTCACTTGAAGAAAGAAAGTGGGAAGGAGAAGAATGAGCAAGCTCAATCTCAAACACAAACAAAAATGCAGCATGGATGCAAGAGAGATGAAAAGAGAAGTTATGAGAAGTGAAGGCAAATTCACTTCTCAAATTACTTACCACCTGAAATGTTAGAAAAGAAATGCAATGCAATGCCAAATGAGATGAAATGACATGATGAAAAAACAAAACCATAAGCATGTTGATGATGATAATGATGTTATGAGATGCTACAAGCATGAGGCAAGGCATGGAAATGGTCATACAAGTTCATGGATGCAAATGGTGCAAGCTTAGAAGCATGGATACACATGAAAAGTTATGAAACATACATGGAAAACAAACATGGCAAATGCAAGATGCAATGATCAAACATGCTTTCTATATGTCTTAAGATGTCAAATGAATCAAATGGATGCTTGGAATGGCATGGCAAGTCATGTTATGCAAGAGAATGCAAGGTGGGTGCAAATGGAAGCCCAAATTAGGGTTTATGGATCAAACAACAAACAAAAACCCAAAACAGAAGCAAACCTTAAGATAAAAAATGGAAAAGGCCAACCAAAGAAACCCTAAACCTATACTAAACCAATGTCCAAAGGGGATGTCTCAACTCTTAACCAAACTCAAGTTATGATTTTTCTAAGTTATTAGGGTTTTTAGGGTTCCTAAACAAAAGAAATGCCAAACAAATTGAAAATGAAGGAACAAATCATGGCCTTTTAATCCTAGAAACTACATGCTAAACACAAAACAATGCAAGAAGAATCAATGTCCAACTTCTCATGAATAGGCAGAAATGATTTTTTGAACTTATGATCAAAATAATGCACAAAATATGATTTAATTCAATGGAAAATTCTCAAAATGCATCAAGATCAAAAAAGAAATTTGGTTTGAAGGTTGGACAATGTTTCTAAATGTCTTAGAACATTTCATGAATTTTTTGGTGATTTTTAAATACTTAAAAGTATTTTTAATAAATTAATTTCCATTAATCAATTAAAAATAATCTTTTAAATATTTAAAAATACTTTTTTAGTGATAAAAAATAAAATGAAAATATTTTTGAGTTTTAAAAATTAATGAAACTCTTGAGAAAAAGTTTCATAATTTTTAAAACAATTTTGCTATTTTAAATAAATTATGCAAAACAAATGAATTAAATGAAAATAAAAAATGAATTTAAACTGAATTAATGAGAAGTAATCAGATCCAACGTGCCAGATTCAAAGTCACACGCGCGGGAGTTGACTGCGCGCGGAAACGGACGGCCTACATTCAAACTTGCTAATTAATGATTAAAACCCTAATCTCACCGTTAAACACCCTCAGGTGACCGGAACAGTGTTCCGGTCATCTTCCCCGTTCACCCCAAAAATCAATCTCTATCTCCAGGCCATTTTAGGAGCTCTAACTCTCCAGAAACCATCTACCAACTATTCTAAACACGAATCCAGCATCAAATCATGTTAAAACTCAAACATAAACAAGAATCGAAGCAAAGAAATTTCTAGGTCAAAATTTCAGAACACCATAACATACTCATTTCTTGCTCATTTTCAAAAGTAAATAGATCCCAATGATCAGTGCAACATGCAAAACAAGATTCTAACAAGAAAAAGGAGTTCTGGAAAAAAAAGTTCATGAAGCTACCTGAGATGGAGCTTTCGATTCAGGTACTTTCTGGCTACTTCTCTGGCTCAAACAAGTCCCAATGATCCCCCTTAGAAGCTTTTGACCTTTGGTTGGAGTTTAAACAGCCTCTTGAGTGAATTTGCAGAAACTCTGACCAAGGGTGTGTGAAAATCGTGTTCGAGATATGGGAAGTTTCAGGCCAAAACAATGGTTGGTTTCTGGTCAGTGAAGTGAGTTGAGATTGTTTTTGAAGTTGCTTTTTGTGTTTGAGGCTTGTGTAGAGAGATTCGAAGGTTTTTGCTCAAGGGAGCAAGTTTTTGAATGTTGTGCTATGGATCACTTCAGGCTGGCTTCTTGTGTCTAATGGCCAGCATTTGATCCACATAAACAAAGCTTATTGGTCAGTTGATGTGACTTGGCCTGCTGTGATAGGTAAGTCACCTTTTGCAAAAAGTCCACTTTTGTGTAAGAGAGGTATGGGTTGTATTCTAGGCTGGTACAATGGCTATGGGCTGCGCAGCATGGTGTGTGTGGAGTGCTAGGAAGGTTCAATGGCCAATGCAGCAAGTGGATGGAAGTGATCATGAGCTTTTGCAACTTGGTTCCTTTTTGAAACTTTATGGAAAATGCCTTGTTACATGAACCAAAACATGAGAAACCTTGGTCCATTTCTGACTTTTAGGACATATTGAATGTTTGCATCATGGTTTGATGTCAACTAGAGGTCACAATTGGCTTTGGTTCATGATTTTGCAAAATTCTCATTTGAAGCATGCCTTGAAAATCAATGATTTTGGCCAACTTTGTCACACCATAACTTTTGATCCAAGAAGAGTTTGATCATGTTCTTGTACTTTTTGAAAAGGGAAAAATGAGATCTACAACTTTCATGACCAAAGTTTTTTAATTTGAAGCATTTTTGGATCAAGAATCAAGGCTTGAAAAGTGACCTAAAATGAAGCATTCTTGAAAAGTCAACTATACCCAAAAAGTCAACATTTGCAAAAACCCTAAATTCTTGATTTTTGTGAACTTCAACCTTCTTCCATGATCAAATAAAGATCATATACACTCAAAATGATGAAGATCACCCATTGGTTGGGTCATTGGGGGCCTCAGATGCCCTGATTTTACACTGACTTGTCTGAAAAGTCAACCCTTGATCAGATGACTTCCCCATGGAATTTCTTCATGAAAATTGATATGCATACTCCCTATACCATATAGAGACCAATGGAAACAAGAATGACCAAAAAATTTGGGGTTATGGCCTCTGAAACCAAAACCCTAATTTTTAAGTCAACTGTGCAGTCAAACTTGGCTCTGCATCCATTCAAACCCTAGTTCTTGTGATTCTTTGGAATTTTTGACTTTGAGAGGATGCAATATGATACTTGAACCCATATGGATCCCTTTGAAGTGATTGGTTGCCCTTGGGGTGGCTCAAGAGGCTCTGAAGTTGCTCAGATCACAAACCCTAGATGCAGATGCCTTAGAAACTATGCAGTGAGACATGAGGTGACATGATTGTGTTTATGCATATGAGAATGATCACAAGCCATGGTGTGAATGGGTGAGGGCAAATTTGGGGTGTTTACAGCTGCCCCTATTCAAACATGAGTTAGCTGTGCAGGTTGTAAGCGATGGCTTAACAGGCAAACAAGATAACTTGTGGTTGAATACCAAAGACAGTCCAAAATTTGCACTCACAGAATGAAGAAGAAAAGGGATATAGATTGTGAAAGAAAATAAAGTATATTGCAAAGTGTAGGCGACGGAGGACGACCGTCGAGCAGAGGACGACTGCTGGGTAAATAGTAATGACGGGGACGGCCTACATGCTGGGAAAAGTGCGGAAAATAAAGCAATGACGGGGACGGCCGACATGCTGGGGATAAAAGGTAAAGCCAAGACGGGGACAGCCGACCGGCTGGGGAAAATAAAATATTATGATGGGGACGGCCATCAAGTAAAGCTGTAAAATTCTCTGGGGATCAATGAAACATGACGGGGACGGCCATCAAGTTTATGAAGCAAAGTAACCCACGATGGGGACGGCCATCGGGCTAAAAAGAGAAGGGACCACGACGGGGACGGCCATCGGGTTAAAGAATAAATGAAATAAACAGATGATGGGGTACGGCCATCAAAGGTGAAGGACGATCACCTAGCAGGGGACGGCTGCTCTGTTGGGTAAATAAAGGAAAATATGATGGGGACGGCCATCAAAGGCGGAGGACGACCACCTGGCAGGGTACGGCTGCCGAAAACATCAACGATGGGGACGGCCATCGGATAAAAGGTCAACGATGGGGACGGCCATCGGACGAGCATGATGGAGGACGACCATCAAGAGGTGGAGGACGACCACCTAGCAGGGGACGGCTGCTCTCAAGGTTTATCGTGACATAGGACGAATGTCAGATAACCAAAATCAACAATGGGGATGGCCATTGGATAAAATGATGAAGGACGATCATCAAAAGGTGGAGGACGACCACCTAGCAGGGGACGACTGCTAAAAATCAACGATGGGGACGGCCATCGGATGAGCATGATGGAGGACGACCATCAAGAAGTGGAGGACAACCACTCAGCAGGGTACGGCTGCTCTCAGGGTTCATCATAACACAGGACGAGTGTTAGATAAGAAAGAAAATGCTTACTTGGCGATCTACTGGGGATATAGTGAACACGGACGAGTGTCCACAACCAAGAAAGGAAAGTAAGTGTTTAGATGTTGTGTATAGATTAAAGATGCGGACGAGCATCCTTAAGACTATGATACAGACGAGTATCATGTAGAAACAAACTGACACGTGCTCAGAGATGATGATACGGACGAGTATCAACGGGTTAACAAAGAACACGGACGAGTGTTGAATCTGAAGGGACTCTTCTGGGGAATAGTAGACACAGGCGAGTATCCATATTCAAGAAGACATAAGTGTTTGACACGGTGTATGGATTAAAGATGCGGACGAGCATCCTTAAGACTATGATACGGACGAGTATCATGTAGAAACTAACACTAGACGCAATGTTCTGAGATGATGGTACGGACGAGTACCAACTGGTTAACAAATAACAAAGACTACTGTTGAATCTGAGGGGGCATGAGTGATGTATAGATGAGTGTTTATCTGCTGGGGAGGGTGACACGGACAAGTGTCAAAAGGAGAAAAGTGTGATATCAACAAGTATATGGGTTGCAAAAGTGTAAGCGACTGCGCTGGGGATATGACACGGAAGGGTGTCAAGAAAGTGTATATATAAGTATGTGTGAGTGCAAAGAGGGTGTCTTCGGCTTTCTGCTGGTGGTATGACACGGACGGGTGTCATGAAGTATCCGTGATATGGGTGATTTGTTTGTAAAGAGTGTTCAGGCGACTTTACTGGGGAAAGATGGCACGGACGGGTGCCAAAAGGTGTATATACTGGTGTTTGATGATTTGTGAGGCAACTGCTCTTGCTGGGGACTCTGGGGGATTTTTCTTCTGTATGTTGATGAACTGCTATTATTCACAAGTGTTTGGTTCACAACATGACTTATGATTATGCTATGCTTGATTTTTTCCGTAATGCTCCGTATTAGACGGAATGCTACGCTCTGAGGGTGAATATGATGCGAATGCTATGATTGTGCAAAGATACCAAACCGGGATTTGGATCCCGTTGCTGCGAAGATCTCTGGCCGATCTGCTTGAAATGGACATCCCAGCTGGGGATGAGATCATTTGTGGATCTGATGATATGATAACTGCTTGGAGATATGGGTCCTTGATAGACCTATCCTTGTAAATGAGAGACCCAGCTGGGGTTTGTAGAAGCTTTCTTTACTCTGTTGTGATTTCCTTCGTGCGCTGCTCTTCTGAATAGAGGCTGAGGATTCTGTGGGGAGATGATTCCCTGATTCTCGCATTCTGCTGAGGAGGAATGATTGGTACTACGGCTGGGAGAGTTGCTGGCCACTCAGCTGGGGAGAGTAATGAGAGGCAACTCAGCTGGGGATAGAGCATTTCAGATGTTGAGATTGAGTGTATGTTGATTTGGCAACCTCGCTGGGGAAACGGGCACCTTCCAGCGCCACATGGAAGATAGACCGAGTTGATAATGATCTGCCAGCTTGCTGAGGGTGAAGCTTTCATGCCCCAAGTTACGTTCTGGATACCTGCAATCCTGAAAAAGATAAAAAAACGCACAAAATAATCCCGAGGTATCCCTTACTGGATTCCGTCATAGGAGTTAGGATACTTCTGAGAGTAAGTATATTTCCTGCAGGCATGTTTCTTTTTTTTTTTTTTTTTTTTTTTTAGAGAAGAACATCTGTACTTATGCAATCAATTTTTCCTTTTAAGACATCAGACATTTTTTGCAAATAAAATGTATAAAACGAGACATGACTGAAAATCTGATTTTATTAATTCGTATGCCCTGAATTGGCGAGATACAGTCAAAGGAACATATCCCCTGAAATGAGGAGATTGTTACAAATTGAGAATCAAAAATGTTGGCGATGTTGATGACGCTTTCAAAGGAACATCCTCTTCTGCTACGACTCGTATGACAATGACGTTCTTCTCGCCTTGCTTTCTGAAGAAAGTTGATTCTGATTGAAGCTTGATCCTTTTGAAGCTTTCCAAGTTGCAAGTGATACAGACGAATTCAGAATGCAGTTGTTCGCTTATTCCCTTATTTTGCATGGATTGCCCTTTCGGGTTTTCAATCCATCGGGATACCCATTTTTGCCTGAGCTGTCCAATGCGGCTTTTCAACTCAGCAGGTGTACATTTTCCATTTATTTCCCTTATTTTTGCCCGAGTCTTTTATTCTGTTTTTGACTCGCCGGGATGCCCTATTTTTGCCTGGACTTTCATTCTGTTTTTGCGTCCAGCGGGTCATTTTTATGCGAAGTATTTTTTAACTGCATCTGAATTCACAGGGGACGGGAAATCTTCACCATCCATGGTGCTGAGCATCAGTGCTCCACCAGAGAAAACTTTCTTTACCACGAATGGTCCTTCGTAATTCGGAGTCCATTTGCCCCTGTGGTCTGTATGAGGAGGGAGGATTCTTTTCAGCACAAGATCTCCCACTTGGTACTCTCGGTGCCTGACTTTCTGATCGAAGGCTTTCTTCATTCTCTTCTGATATAACTGCCCATGACAGATTGCAGCCAACCTTTTCTCTTCGATCAGACTCAGTTGTTCGTATCGGGACCTAACCCATTCTGCTTCGTCCAGCTTAACATCCATCAATACACGTAACGAGGGTAGTTCAACTTCAACAGGTAGGACTGCCTCCATACCATACACAAGTTGATACGGCGTTGCCCCAGTAGATGTTCTGATCGACGTGCGGTACCCATGCAAGGCAAACGGTAGCATTTCATGCCAGTCTTTGTAAGTGACTACCATCTTCTGCACAATCTTCTTGATGTTCTTATTTGCCGCCTCAACAGCGCCATTCATCTTTGGCCTGTAAGGAGAAGAATTGTGATGTTGGATCTTGAAGTCCCGGCACAGCTCAGCCATCATTTTGTTGTTTAAGTTGGAACCATTATCAGTAATGATTCGCTCGGGCACTCCATACCGACAGATGATATCTCTTTTCAGAAATCCGGCTACCACTTGCCTTGTAACATTTGCATATGAGGCTGCTTCAACCCACTTGGTGAAATAGTCAATGGTGACCAGGATGAATCTGTGACCATTTGAAGCAGTCGGCTCGATCTTGCCAATCATATCAATGCCCCACATAGCAAAAGGCCATGGTGAAGACATAATGTTCAAAGGATTCGGAGGCACATGCACTTTGTCTGCATAGATCTGGCATTTGTGGCATTTCCTGGCATAGGCACAACAGTCTGCATCCATTGTGATCCAATAATAGCCTGATCTTAACAACTTCTTAGCCATTGCATGTCCCCCTGCATGGGTACCAAAAGAGCCTTCATGCACTTCATGCATCAACACATCTGCTTCCGTCTTGTCAACACATCTGAGGAGTACCATATCAAAGTTCCTCTTGTATAAAGACCCATCAGTGTTCAGAAAGAAACTTCCAGCAAGCCTTCTCAAGGTCTTCTTATCATTGGAAGATGCCCCAGGTGGGTATGTTTGATCCTCCAAGAAGCACTTAATATCATGGAACAAAGGCTTATCATCTTTGACAACATCTGCTGCGAATACATATGCTGGTCTATCAAGTCTCGACACCGAAATCTGAGGTACAAAGTTAGCAGCTTGAACTTTGATCATGGATGAAATGGTAGCGAGAGCATCTGCAAACTGATTCTCGTCCCGTGGGATATACTCAAGCTTGACTGTCGTGAAGAAAGTCAATAACCTTCTTGTATAATCCCTGTAAGGTATCAGATGATCCTGGTGTGTATACCATTTCCCATTGGTCTGATTGATTACCAAAGCTGAATCTCCGAATACGGTCAATGTCTTGATCCTGAGGTCAATGGCTTCCTCAAGACCCATAATGCAAGCTTCGTATTCAGCTTCGTTGTTAGTGCAGTTGAAAGTGAGTTTTGCCGAGAAAGGCATATGAACTCCCTTAGGTGTAATGAGTACTGCACCAACACCACGACCATTCATGTTAACAGCCCCATCAAACATCATAGTCCATCCTTTTTCAGGGTCAGGGCCTTCAGTATGAACAGGCTCTTCATGATCTTTGGCTTTAATGAACATGATGTCTTCATCAGGGAAGTCAAATCTCATAGGCTGGTAGTCGTCAATGGGTTGCTCAGCAAGATATTCGGACAATACACTGCCCTTGATGGCTTTCTGAGATGTGTACTGTATGTCGTATTCTGTGAGAACCATCTGCCATCTTGCAACCCGTCCGGTAAGAGCTGGCTTCTCAAATATGTACTTGACTGGGTCCATCTTTGAGATTAGTAAGGTGGTGTGGGTCAACATATACTGTCTTAGTCGGCGAGCAGCCCACGCTAAAGCACAGCAAGTTTTCTCGAGCAGTGAATAACGTTGTTCACAGTCGGTAAACTTTTTGCTTAGGTAGTATATTGCATACTCTTTTCGACCAGACTCGTCATGCTGGCCCAGCACACACCCCATCGACTCTTCTAATACTGTCAAGTACATTATCAGAGGTCTTCCTTCAACTGGAGGCATAAGGATTGGAGGTTCTTGCAGATACTCCTTGATCTTGTCAAAAGCCTTCTGGCAATCTTCGTTCCACCTGACCGTCTGTTCTTTTCTTAAAAGCTTGAACAAAGGCTCACAGGTTGCTGTAAGGTGAGATATGAACCTTGAAATGTAGTTCAATCGACCTAAGAACCCTCGAACTTCTTTCTCAGTTTTCGGTGCAGGCATCTCTTGGATGGCTTTGACTTTATCAGGGTCAACTTCAATCCCTTTCTCGCTTACAATAAATCCCAGCAACTTACCGGACCGCACCCCGAACGTGCATTTGTTGGGGTTCAACTTCAGTTGGTACTTCCTCAGACGCTTGAACAACTTGAGCAGATTCACCAGATGGTCTTCTTCAGTAAGGGACTTGGCAATCATATCATCCACATAACATTCTATTTCTTTATGGATCATATCGTGGAACAATGTTACCATAGCCCGCTGATATGTTGCACCGGCATTCTTCAGTCCGAATGGCATCACTTTGTAGCAGAACGTGCCCCAGGGTGTGATGAAGGTTGTCTTCTCCATGTCTTCAGGTGACATCTTGATCTGGTTGTATCCTGAAAATCCATCCATGAAGGAGAATACCGAGAACTGAGCCGTATTATCCACCAATACATCAATGTGAGGTAATGGGAAGTCGTCTTTCGGGCTGGCTCTGTTCAGATCCCGGTAATCAACACACATCCTTACTTTGCCGTCTTTCTTAGGCACAGGTACTATGTTAGCGACCCACGGCGGATAACTAGTCACAGCAAGGAACCCGGCGTCCCATTGCTTTTGTACCTCTTCTTTGATTTTCATTGCCATGTCCGGCCGAGTACGGCGCAGTTTCTGCTTAACTGGCGGGCATTCTTCTTTCAAAGGCAGCTTGTGCATGACAATATCGGTATCCAACCCTGGCATGTCTTGGTACGACCAAGCAAACACATCTACATACTCTTGAAGCAGGCCTATCAGTTGTCTCTTCACTGAGTCCTGCAGGCAGGCCCCGATTCTAACTTCTTTCACGTCTTCATCTGTACCAAGATTGATCACTTCAACCTCCTCCTGGTGAGGAGTAATAACCTTTTCCTCTTGCCTTAACAACCTGGCTAGCTCTTCAGGAAGCTCATATTCTTCTTCAACCCCTTCATCAGCTTGATTGATTGGATTGTCAAAGTCATACGAAGTCATAGCCGTGCTGTTGTCGGTGTTGTCTGGAAGGCACTCTCTGCAAGGGTTAAGTTTGTTCATTTTAGTGATCTGATTTTAATCTTTATTTAGAAAAGTGAAATGAAGTTGTCATTTTGAAAACACCGCCATTTATTTTTTGTACAAAAAGAAAAATGGAAAAACAGTGAACGAAAAGAAAAAGACTCATTTGCAAAAAGATGTCTGATATTTCATTAATTGATCTTGTTTGAACAAAAAGTACAGATGGCCCGATTACAAAATGAGTCTTGTCATCTTGGGCAAGATGCAAGACTTTGATGCATGCTTATAAAAATACAGGAAATAATAATTACTCTGCATGAGTAACTCTTATAATTTCCTGGGAAGACCAGTTCGAGATACTGCTCCCCGGGATCTTTGGACGAATCCAGCTTTCCAGGTTGCGCTCCTCTTCCAGCTCGTCTTCCAGACAGTTGATAGTATCAGGGGTAAGCATCCCCCCACTCACAAAATTGGGCTCCTTTGCAGCCGCTGCTTGATGTTGAGTTGGTCTGTAACCCAACCCAAATTTGTCTTTCTTCTCCTCCACAGCTAAAACCTTGCCCCAGCCTTGGGCCGTTCCTTCCTCAACAACCTTTCGGGCTTGTTGGTAAGATGACATGGAGATCCCAGATACAGCAGATGCTTCATTCACATTCAAGGCTTCAAATCCTTGGCTCATTGTTTCATGTATCTCCCCATCCATCTCAATGTACTTATAGGTTGCCAGGTGGCTGACAAAAATGTCCTCCTCTCCACAGATTGTAACAACTTGGCCTTCCCACTCAAATTTTAACTTTTGGTGAAGGGTAGACGTTATTGCGCCGGCGGCGTGAATCCAGGGTCTACCCAACAAACAGCTGTAGGAGGGCTGAATGTCCATCACATAAAAGATAGTTTTAAAGGTCTGTGGGCCAATTGTCACAGGTAGCTCGATCTCTCCCAGAACCGATCTCTTAGAACCATCGAAGGCCCTTACTACCAGGTTGCTGGGTCTCAATGCCAATCCATCATATTCTAACTTCACCAGAGCCTTCTTTGGTAAGACATTAAGGGACGACCCCGTGTCTACCAGTACATGAGACAGGACTGCTCCTTTGCATTCCATGGTGATGTACAAGGCTTTGTTGTGGTTGCGGCCATCCGTTGTCAAGTCAGTATTGGTGAACCCTAGCCCATTGCTAGCAGTAACGTTTCCAACCACGGTTTCCAACTGGTTGACAGTAATCTCCTCAGGCACGTAAGCTGCGTGCAAGACTTTGAGTAGTGCATTCCGATGGGCTTCGGAGCACATAAGCAGTGAGAGGATAGAGATTTTGGATGGCGTCTGGTGAAGCTGATCCACGATTTTGTAATCCCTCTTTTTGATGATTCTCATAAACTCATCAACTTCTTGATCGAACGGTGTCTTCAAGGCTTCTTTAACAGCTTGATCTTCCTGTACCGGGCTCTTTCCTTTTGCCTTAGCAGCAGCTTCTGCTTCGGCAGTAGGTCTTTGAATTGGTGGAGCAAAGAGACGTCCGCTCCGAGTGAAGCCTCCGCCTCCCCCCACATTATCTACTTGTGGTGCAGGTGTTGATGTTTCAAGAGTGATTCTTTTCCCTTCGCAGTACACGTCAGAGCCATAGTGCCAAGGGATGGCCCTATTGCTTTCATATGGTACTGGTCCAGGCACCGTGACAGTGACTGGACTGATTGCTGCTGCTGAAGGGATTGTGATAGTTTGCGGATCATAATAAATTGTAACTGGTGCTCTGGTGGGAGCAGCACCTTCTGAATGGTAGGCAGAGTTGTTCTCAGGATCATAAAAGATTGTGACAGTAGAGACATCTTCATGATTTGTTGCTGGAGTTGTAGGAGATATTGGCGGAAGAATGGATGTTGTCGTTGTAGGAGTCTCGAAGTGGAGTGAAGCTGAAGTTGTAGCAGAAAAATTTGTTGAAAACTGATCAGTTGAGATGATAGATGAAGTACTTGTTGATGAAGCCGAAGAATTGTCAGGAACAATAGTTGCTGCAGTTGTAGGAGGTTCTGAAACCGTTGCTGATGAGATTGCTGGACTTGTTGGAAATGATGTGGTGATCTGAAGTTGGCCACTCTGAATGAGGCCATCTATGCCATTCCTCAAATTATCGCACCCATTTACCGAGATATTACAGTAAGCACAACCCAACTCACACCCCGGGAACATCTGACATTCCAAGAGCTGAGCCTTGATTTCTACCAATGGTGTCCTGATCTGCCCCACACTGGTTATTAAATAAGACGGCTTGTCTTCTTCAATAGCGTTAATCCTGGGACCACCATGGTTTGGCATTGGGTTTTTATTGACATTGGGCGGTGGTGCGAAATTCAGAGCCTTGGAGTCTACCAGGTCTTGTACCTTCATATGCAGAGCTCTGCACTTTTCTGTACTGTGGCCAGGTGCATTTGAATGAAAGGCACACCTAGCATTGGGGTCATAGTTCCTTGGTAGACTGTTGGGATCCGGAGGTGCCAACGTTCTTAGCTCAACCAGGTTGAGTTTCAGAAGTTGTGGCAGCAGGGTAGCATATGGCATAGGGATCGGATCGATCACCCTGTTAGCTTGAGATGGCCTCTGCTGAAATGGCCTTTGTTGACTGTTGTTGGTGTTGCTGTTGTTGTAATTTCTTGGAGGATACTGATTTTGCTGATGGTACTGAGGTTGTGGCTGATAGTTTTGCTGAGGAGGTTGATAGACTGGCTGAGGATGAGCTGGAGCAGGGATGGTGACTGCTGCTATTGACCTTTGAGCATATTGGGGCCTGCCCCTGTTGGTGTGGATGGCATTGGTCTCGCCAGTTCTTCTCGGGCCTGCAAAAGGCTTTCTTGCATTACTGGACGAGCTGGCACCATTATCAGAGATCTTACCCATTTTCAACAGGCTTTCAATTCTCTCCCCGGCTATGACAACATCTGCGAATCTAGTTGAAGAGAAAGCGGCCAGCCTGTCAATATAGGTCCCCTGAAGGGTATTCATGAACATATCTGCCATTTCCCGTTCAGACATAGGGGGTTGAACAGCAGCAGCCAATTGCCTCCATCTCTGGGCATATTCTCGGAAACTTTCCCTTGACGACTGTGACATTCCCATTAGGAGAGTCCTATTGGGTGCCATGTCCAGATTATACTGATACTGTCTGATGAAGGCCTCTGCCAGGTCCTTCCAGCATCTAATAGTTGCCCTTGTCAAATGGGAATACCATTCCCTTGATGCTCCAGTCAAGCTGTCTTCGAAATAGAACATCCAGAGCTTCTCATCCATGGTATAAGCTTTTAATCTCCCGAGAAAAGATTGTAGATGGGTTCGAGGACAAGAAGTCCCATTATACTTTTCAAAACATGGAGGCTTGAACTTGTGGGGAATCCTAACCCCGTCTACCAAGCCCATGTCCATGACGTCGAAGCCCAAAGAGTTTTGAGATTCTAAGGACCTCAACTTCTCAGCTATCTCATCCAATCTTCTATCATAAGCTTCTTCACCAGCGCCCATTACTGTGAATTGGTCCTCTTGAGGATCTTCTTGAAGTAATCGGGCTGCGGTGGCAGTCCCTTGAACATTTGCTGGAATATTGACCTCAGGATGGAGGTGTGGTCCAAATACCGGAGGGTTGACGTGAGGTTGGACTCTTTCATTGTTACTGGTACCGGCAGTCCCTACATGTGGATCCTCTTGATTTTTCCTTTCCACCATGGCTCTCAATCTTTCCTGGCTCTGAGCCATGTTGTTCATAACTTCCATAAACTGCGTCATCTGCGTTCTCATTTCTAATCTTTCGTTTGCCATTTGATTTCTGACCTCGGTAAGGTCCTGCTGCATCTGATCCATTTGAATTCCCGGAAGGTTGTTTCGGGTTGGATAACGGTGCGGACGGTTGAGGGGAAATACCCGGCGCCTAGGATTAGTTCCTAATGCATCACAACAGAGGTTAGCAACAACGAAACAAAAACCTACAAAACAAACAAAAGGGTTAGCATGCAATGCAGTTATGCTTATTTGCTCTCAAGGTATCCGGTTTGGCATTCAGTTTTGACCCTTCCAGACCCTTAAAGATATTGTTGATGCTGCTTTCAAAGCGAACTCAGGTGGAACAAACTAACACAAATATATTACAGAAGGTGAAATAATACAACTTGTTCATTCTACAACACAAGCCCTCTAAGGGGTCAAAATACAGTACAAGAAAGTAAAAGTACATGAAAAGAAAGCAACAACAAACAAATGGTCAAACACCAAGACCAAACTCATCCTCACGAACTTCCTTGAGAAGTGCTTCGGTCACAGGATCAGCCGGACGCTCCGTGAGATTCCTGATGAGGAGATTCCGGGTCGCAACAGCTGCTGCTAGCTTCTTGTGCTGAGTTTGGTCCTTGGACCTCTTCACTCCTGCTTTGATCTTTAGTTCTGATATCTCCCTCTGGGCTGCTGCCAGGGCTTCTTGTTGTTCTTTTGCATTAGCTTCAAGCTGCACCATCTTGTCTTGAACTCTCTTGTCCTCCAAGGTACGAGCCTCGGTGATCCTGACCCACCGGGCTTGACTTTCTTTCAAATACAAGTCTGTCCTTGCTCTCTGGAACTGGGCTTCCTTGCAAGCATTCTTCAGAATTTGTTCTCCAGCCTTAGACTTTTTGATATAATCCCCAGACTTCTCAATCTTAGTCAGATGCTCTACTCTCATCTTCTCCAACCTCTCAATCTCCCTCATACCTTCACTCCTCTCCCGGAGGGTCTTCTGCAAAGCCTGGGTTAACTTCTCATTCCTTTCCTTCAAGCTCTCAAACTCCTCCAAACTGACAGTGGCAGGGGGTGGTGCTGAAGATGACTCAGGCATGTCTTCTATGGTAAAGGGCATCCCAGAGAATTGGGCCCTGGCACGGGACCACTCATAATATTGTGCTGATGCCACATTATTGCACTTCCCCAGAATGGTGACTCCCTTGGTTTGAACATGATCCCAGGCCCAGGCAGCCTGCCTAACAACAGCCAAATTAATCTTGTTCTCACAATAGAGGGTCTCAACCAAGTCTTGTGCCCTAGGAGTGTGGACCAGTGCATAGCCCAGTTGTCGTCTAAACAGCAGAGGGTTGTAATTGATACTACCCTTAACTCCTATCAAAGGCACATTGGGAAAATGCCCACAGCTGGTGATGATATCCCTGCCCTTGGTGCTATGAGTGCACCATCTGATGTCAGCTGAAGTTAGAACAGTGAGTCTCTTAGCCCAGTTGCTCTGCTGATGAGGGTTCAGAAATGCATCTGTCCTGGGTAGATGCTTGAGAAGCCAAGTGTGGAACAATGGAGCACAACACCTCACTAGTCTTCCCCTCTGCTTTTCATTCCTCTGATGCACTGAGTAGTAGAGATCCCCTAATAAAGTTGGCACTGGGTTCTTCAGGATGAACAGATGGATTGCATTCTTACTGATGAATCGAGGCTCATCTGCAAACAATACTATTCCATATATGCTCAAGGCCAATAGAGCACAGACAGCTTTCCACTCTCCTAAAGAAGCTTTCAGGGTAGCTTGAGAGATCAAGAAATCCAGATGAAAACCAGGGATTCCAGCCTTAGAGGTCATATGCTGCTCAATCAAAACAGGTTCCAGATGCAAAGCTTTTGCTACTTCTCCATTAGCAGGAAAGACCATCTCAGGGTTGAAAGGAATTTCTCTCCTGATAGGCATACCAACTAATGAGGAGTACTCTTCCAATAAGGGGCCCAACTGAAAGTCTTGAAAAGTAAAACATATCAGCGGAGGGTCATAAAACTGAATGCAGGTGTGGATCAAGTTTCTCTGTGATGGGTCCAGATCCATGACCATATCAAGTATATCTCCATAACTTTCCCTGAACAAAGGTA
Source organism: Lathyrus aphaca (assembly GCA_963966055.1). Taxonomy (NCBI): domain Eukaryota; kingdom Viridiplantae; phylum Streptophyta; class Magnoliopsida; order Fabales; family Fabaceae; genus Lathyrus; species Lathyrus aphaca. The sequence continues at coordinate 201,064,495 of OZ014523.1, read as the reverse complement.
TGTGATCTGGGGTAATCAAGGTCTGAATCCTCCTGATATCTGATAACTCTGGCTGGAAGAAGTGGTAGGTGATGTTGCTCTTTTTAGGAGCCATGATGCTGAGACTGAATAGAGACAGGTGATGATGATAAGGCTGAAGTAGTGGGCCACTGACTGGCTGGTGCAGGTGATAACTGAAGCAGATAGCTGATGAAGACAAGTCAAAACTGAAGATGGGGTCAAAACCAAAACCAAATGAATGATGGATACCCTGAAACACAAATAAGCAAATGTCAATATGATGCAATGTTTATGTATGCAAATGATATGCAAGGGTTTGTGACTGAGCTGGATCTGATCAAAATGCTCTGATATAAGTCCATGTGTGTAAGAAATCCAGATGGAGGTCTATAAATCCAGTAACCAGGGTGGGGGACTCAAATAAAGAGCCACAAGTCCAGGGTTTAGAATCACAAGAACTGTCCAACATGGAGTACTCTTAACAAACAAAGTAACAGGGTATTCTGAGGTCAAAGTACCTGCAAACCTGTAAACAACCCAACCCCCTCACAGGTGGTGTTCTAAAACAAGGATCCTCAGACTTGGATCAGTTATGAGAAGTGTAAACACTTCTAACCCGGAGGTACAGTGTTTACAATAACCATAACAATTCCTCCTCTAATTCACCTCAGTTTCTGAAGGTCAATACTAAAAGGTCATCCAGACTTAGCAGGCTTCCCAGATAGCCCTAGCATTGCAGGAAATCTGCAACACAGAGTTCTCAAGAAGAAACCCACATCTGAACCGTGTTTCATATTCCCGCACCAGATCGAAATGGAATGGGAAAGAATATGATTCACTCTAGCCTAGGTGTCACTCAGGTCCCAGGTATAGGGCCTTAACTCTCAATGAATCACCCACCCACCAAAGCAAACAACAGATCCAGCCAGCAACAATGACAGTATGATATAATGCAAAAGCAGTAAAGAAAGCAGTAAAGCAAACTGTATATAAAGCAAAAATAACTACAAATATACAAACACAAATAAGCACATAACACCCCAGTAAACACAAATCAAACAAGCGCTAGGAGGAACCCACAAAAAGAACCAGAAGCCCTGGTTGCAGTATAAGCTTCCCCAGCAGAGTCGCCAAGCTGTCGCTCCCGACAAATGAAAATGGATCATATGAAGGTACAGACGCGAACGGTCGGCGAGAGGGACAATGAGAACACACAGCCGTGAACTCACTGGAGAATGAATAGAGTCGCCAGCTAGGCATTTTTATCCCGGAGGAAAGGCAATGCTGCATAGACCTAGAAAAAGATGGATAAGACGGTTGCGAACCAGAGAGACTGAGAAAGGGGGTTGCTTACAACCTGGGAAGGTATTAGCACCCAGATTGTCCGCCGTACTCGACGGGATCCACGCTTAGAAGATTTGTGTTTTAAAGGGGTAGTGTCAGTGCAATTTGTGTATAAAATAGCTGGAAAAGGATGTACAGGTGTCAGTGTAAAAGAAGTGCAAAGTGTAATATATACAGTGTCAGTGTAAGGGCAAGAGAATGAATTGCTCAAGATCATGAGGCTTAAAGAGTGATGCTGAAAGAGGGGGAATATACAGAGACTTTTGTTCGATAACTGTTAAGTTATGCCTACGTATCCTCTCGTGCAATGAGGAAGTCAGAACACCGTAGTTCAACCCAAAGAGACTGAAAGATGAATTGACTTGTGAACTGCTTACTTGCCTATGCTCAAGTGTATGATCTGTCTGGCACAGATGCAAACTGTCTTGCATTAGACGGAAGAAGCAAGTTCTCGTTTATGAATGAATGAGATGAGAAAAGAATCCCGAAGGAGACGATTATTGTTTGTTTTTTATGTATTCAGTCTTTTATTGCTTTTGAGAATTTGTCATAAGTTAATGAGCTTAAGCCTAAACCAATGGATTTAGTAAACTCATCACATCTTCCCTCTGTTTAGGGGTAATGAGAGTACCTTAAGTGTGAAGTCAGATTCTCACACTTAATCACCTTTGGTGTAGGATTAAGATCATTAACCTACTTGTGATTATTTAGATGTTTTTGGTGTTTTTGTTTAGTGTTAAGTAATGAGGTTAAGCCATAATCAAGGATTAAACAGACTCATTACACCATCCTAATAGAAGGATAATAGATGAGAATGTTTAAGCTGAGGAAAACTCCTCAACTTAATCCATGATTAGGGATTAAACTCATGACAAAACAAACCTTTGATTAAGTGGATTTTATTTAATGGCATGATGATGAAGTGGATTTTATGATTTGTAAGACAACTTGAGGGGGACTTGTCCATTAACACTAGGGTTAGTCCTTCTTAACCAATTAAGGAAGAATTAGAACCCTAATGCAAAGCCCAAGTTACAAGTGTGATGTCTTGATACTTATTAAGTGAATTGATTAAGAGATTTAAACACATTAAGGGTTTAACACTTAGGATTAAAGTTATACACTCCATCCTAAGAGAAGGATGTAGGCATAAGCTTAATCACAAAGCCTTAAAGCCTTTAGGGTTTAGTCCCTGATTATGAGATGAGAGGAGAAGACTCAAAAGAGACACAAAGGTAAAACTAAGAGGGGAGACTAATCAAAACCCTAATCATTGTCATGCTTGGTTGTCCCTAAGGTTTGTGAGGCTTAACAAGAAAAGATCTTCAATAGAGCCACCAGGAAGCAGATGAACAGGATCAAGAGAAGCAAAGCAACTTGCTTCATTCAAGAAGTCAAGTCACTTGAAGAAAGAAAGTGGGAAGGAGAAGAATGAGCAAGCTCAATCTCAAACACAAACAAAAATGCAGCATGGATGCAAGAGAGATGAAAAGAGAAGTTATGAGAAGTGAAGGCAAATTCACTTCTCAAATTACTTACCACCTGAAATGTTAGAAAAGAAATGCAATGCAATGCCAAATGAGATGAAATGACATGATGAAAAAACAAAACCAGAAGCATGTTGATGATGATAATGATGTTATGAGATGCTACAAGCATGAGGCAAGGCATGGAAATGGTCATACAAGTTCATGGATGCAAATGGTGCAAGCTTAGAAGCATGGATACACATGAAAAGTTATGAAACATACATGGCAAACAAACATGGCAAATGCAAGATGCAATGATCAAACATGCTTTCTATATGTCTTAAGATGTCAAATGAATCAAATGGATGCTTGGAATGGCATGGCAAGTCATGTTATGCAAGAGAATGCAAGGTGGGTGCAAATGGAAGCCCAAATTAGGGTTTATGGATCAAACAACAAACAAAAACCCAAAACAGAAGCAAACCTTAAGATAAAAAATGGAAAAGGCCAACCAAAGAAACCCTAAACCTATACTAAACCAATGTCCAAAGGGGAGGTCTCAACTCTTAACCAAACTCAAGTTATGATTTTTCTAAGTTATTAGGGTTTTTAGGGTTCCTAAACAAAAGAAATGCCAAACAAATTGAAAATGAAGGAACAAATCATGGCCTTTTAATCCTAGAAACTACATGCTAAACACAAAACAATGCAAGAAGAATCAATGTCCAACTTCTCATGAATAGGCAGAAATGATTTTTTGAACTTATGATCAAAATAATGCACAAAATATGATTTAATTCAATGGAAAATTCTCAAAATGCATCAAGATCAAAAAAGAAATTTGGTTTGAAGGTTGGAGAATGTTTCTAAATGTCTTAGAACATTTCATGAATTTTTTGGTGATTTTTAAATACTTAAAAGTATTTTTAATAAATTAATTTCCATTAATCAATTAAAAATAATCTTTTAAATATTTAAAAATACTTTTTTAGTGATAAAAAATAAAATGAAAATATTTTTGTGTTTTAAAAATTAATGAAACTCTTGAGAAAAAGTTTCATAATTTTTAAAACAATTTTGCTATTTTAAATAAATTATGCAAAACAAATGAATTAAATGAAAATAAAAAATGAATTTAAACTGAATTAATGAGAAGTAATCAGATCCAACGTGCCAGATTCAAAGTCACACGCGCGGGAGTTGACTGCGCGCGGAAACGGACGGCCTACATTCAAACTTGCTAATTAATGATTAAAACCCTAATCTCACCGTTAAACACCCTCAGGTGACCGGAACAGTGTTCCGGTCATCTTCCCCGTTCACCCCAAAAATCAATCTCTCTCTCCAGGCCATTTTAGGAGCTCTAACTCTCCAGAAACCATCTACCAACTATTCTAAACACGAATCCAGCATCAAATCATGTTAAAACTCAAACATAAACAAGAATCGAAGCAAAGAAATTTCTAGGTCAAACTTTCAGAACACCATAACATACTCATTTCTTGCTCATTTTCAAAAGTAAATAGATCCCAATGATCAGTGCAACATGCAAAACAAGATTCTAACAAGAAAAAGGAGTTCTGAAAAAAAAAGTTCATGAAGCTACCTGAGATGGAGCTTTCGATTCAGGTACTTTCTGGCTGCTTCTCTGGCTCAAACAAGTCCCAATGATCCCCCTTAGAAGCTTTTGACCTTTGGTTGGAGTTTAAACAGCCTCTTGAGTGAATTTGCAGAAACTCTGACAAAGGGTGTGTGAAAATCGTGTTCGAGATATGGGAAGTTTCAGGCCAAAACAATGGTTGGTTTCTGGTCAGTGAAGTGAGTTGAGATTGTTTTTGAAGTTGCTTTTTGTGTTTGAGGCTTGTGTAGAGAGATTCGAAGGTTTTTGCTCAAGGGAGCAAGTTTGTGAATGCTGTGCTATGGCTCACTTCAGGCTTGCTTCTTGTGTCTAATGGCCAGCATTTGATCCACATAAACAAAGCTTATTGGTCAGTTGATGTGACTTGGCCTGCTGTGATAGGTAAGTCACCTTTTGCAAAAAGTCCACTTTTGTGTAAGAGAGGTATGGGTTGTATTCTAGGCTGGTACAATGGCTATGGGCTGCGCAGCATGGTGTGTGTGGAGTGCTAGGAAGGTTCAATGGCCAATGCAGCAAGTGGATGGAAGTGATCATGAGCTTTTGCAACTTGGTTCCTTTTTGAAACTTTATGGAAAATGCCTTGTTACATGAACCAAAACATGAGAAACCTTGGTCCATTTCTGACTTTTAGGACATATTGAATGTTTGCATCATGGTTTGATGTCAACTAGAGGTCACAATTGGCTTTGGTTCATGATTTTGCAAAATTCTCATTTGAAGCATGCCTTGAAAATCAATGATTTTGGCCAACTTTGTCACACCATAACTTTTGATCCAAGAAGAGTTTGATCATGTTCTTGTACTTTTTGAAAAGGGAAAAATGAGATCTAAAACTTTCATGACCAAAGTTTTTTCATTTGAAGCATTTTTGGATCAAGAATCAAGGCTTGAAAAGTGACCTAAAATGAAGCATTCTTGAAAAGTCAACTATACCCAAAAAGTCAACATTTGCAAAAACCCTAAATTCTTGATTTTTGTGAACTTCAACCTTCTTCCATGATCAAATAAAGATCATATACACTCAAAATGATGAAGATCACCCATTGGTTGGGTCATTGGGGGCCTCAGATGCCCTGATTTTACACTGACTTGTCTGAAAAGTCAACCCTTGATCAGATGACTTCCCCATGGAATTTCTTCATGAAAATTGATATGCATACTCCCTATACCATATAGAGACCAATGGAAACAAGAATGACCAAAAAATTTGGGGTTATGGCCTCTGAAACCAAAACCCTAATTTTTAAGTCAACTGTGCAGTCAAACTTGGCTCTGCATCCATTCAAACCCTAGTTCTTGTGATTCTTTGGAATTTTTGACTTTGAGAGGATGCAATATGATACTTGAACCCATATGGATCCCTTTGAAGTGATTGGTTGCCCTTGGGGTGGCTCAAGAGGCTCTGAAGTTGCTCAGATCACAAACCCTAGATGCAGATGCCTTAGAAACTATGCAGTGAGACATGAGGTGACATGATTGTGTTTATGCATATGAGAATGATCACAAGCCATGGTGTGAATTGGTGAGGGCAAATTTGGGGTGTTTACACAAGGCAAAGTGTGACTTCAAATGGACTTCTATGCATTACACAAACATGAACCATGACCCCAAGTTTCATGACTTGTACATTAAGAAACTTCAAAAGGGCCAAAAGATCACAAAATTGCAAAACCACACATAAACTCTAATCCACTTGCAAATTGGCCTCAAATTCATTTTCATGGTCAGCCTTGATTCAAGATGCAACAGACATGCTTTTGTTCTAGCCATAAAACAGCCCATACCTTATAGTACACCTAGACTTGACTTTTTGCAAAAGGGGCCATACCAATCAAGCTGTGCCACCAACAACTCTCTGCCCTATCACAGCTTGATATGTGGACTAAAAGAGACTCAAAACATACAACAAGCCAGCCTGAATCCACAGCATTGTTAGAATACACAAAAATCCTCCCTTTTGCATTTTCTATCGAATCCCATAACTCAGCCATTCATTCTCCAAATTTCTTCCACCATTCACCTCAACATGCTTCACTGATCATCCCTGACCCATCAAAACAGCCTAAGGCCACCACAAACAGAGATACGATTTTCACCACCCATGAACTAGAAGCTTCAAAATCCTCCATATAAACTCATTCCAAGCTTACCAGAAGCCTCAAGGAGTTCACTGGAGTGGAAAAGCACAAAGCAGAAGTTCAGAAAGCCCATGATTCGAAAGCTCAATCTCAGGTAACTTGATGAACTTTTTTTCCAGAATCTTGTTCTTTAGTTACAAAGTTGTTCTATGTGTTGCCCTGATCATGGGGATGTAATTATTTTTGAAAATGAGCCAGAAACAAGCATTTTGTGGTGCTCTGAAACGTTTGCCCTAAAATTTATTTTCTTCGATTCTATCTGTGTGGCTAAGATAAATTGTTTTTGACCCTGGATTCTTGTTATTCATTGTTAGAGGATTGATTCTGGAGTTTTGGAGATCTTGGGGATGTGTTTTGAGTGTTTCAGGTGAGGGGGATGACCGGAGAAGACGACCGGAGCTTATCTCCGGTCGCCTGAGTTTAATTAGGGCAACACCTGTTTAATTAGTAACTTTGAATTCTAACCCTAGGATCAGGCTTCCCGCGCGCACTTGGATGGTCCAGATGGCTCATTAAGCCCTAATCAGTCATTTATTAATTAAACCTAGGATTAATTAATTATTAAATAAAGTTTAGTCAGGTTTGAACTTGGGCCCTTGGATGTGGCGCCAAGTCAACAATCCCAGGCCCAGATCAAATCCTGACCTTCCCTTTGGCTTACTTTCCATTTTAATTAGTTTTAATTCATTTTATTTGCATTTTATTTACACGAATTATTAAAAATAGCAAAAAACATTTTTGCATTAAAAATCATTTTAAATCATTTAAATGTTTATTTTTAATTAGTTAATGAAAATTAATTAATTAAAAATGCATTTAGGTATTTAAAAATCACAAAAAAATTCACATTGCATTTCAAAACATTTAGAAACATTATCAAACTCTCAAAACAAATTTCTTTTTGGTTCTTGATGCATTTTGACAATTTTCATTGAAATTAAATTCTTTTAAAGGCAATATTTTTGTTCAAACTTGGAAAAATCCATTCTGCCTAACCATTGAGAGTTTGATGATGGTTCTTCTTGCTTTACATCCTTCATAGCATGTAGTTTATAGGATAAAATTGGTTTGAATTTATCTTCCATTTTCAATTTTCTTAGCATTTTTCATTGTGAGGTACCTTGAAACCCTAGTTGACTTAGAAAAATCATAACTTCCATTAGGTTTAGATTTAGGTCTCCTCCTTTGGGCAGTGAACTTGTGTAGGATTAGGGTTCCTTTGATCCCATTTTCAATTTTTTATCATGTCATTTGCTTCTGGTTTTGAATTTTGTGTTGCATGTTGTTCATAAACCCTAATTCTTGCCTTCCTTTGCATCCATCTCTCATATGATTGCATTCAAGAACTTGTCATGACATTTTGTGCATCCACATGATTCATAAAACATCTTAGGACATATTAGAATCATGTTTTATCATTGCATCATTCATTTGACATGTCATATCTTCATTGCATTTCATAAACTTTCATGAACTTTCATGGTTCAAGGCATGCTCCATATGCATCCATTCTCTTGTATGCTCACATATTTGCATCTTGCATGACTTTGCACCATCTCTTGACATCATTTGCATCATATGTATGTTTCTTACTTTGGCATTTGCCCATTCATATGCATTTGTTTCATCTCATTTTTCCCTTATGCATCTTGTACTAACTTTTCAGGATCAATGGTAAGTTTGTTTGGGAGGTGAATTTGCCTTCACCTCCTACCTCTTATCACCTTATCATTTTACATCCTTGATGCATTTTTACTTGTCTTTGAGTGAGCTTGCTCACTTGAGCCTCTCTTCCCTCTTTTCTCTTCTCATCTCACCCCTTTTCTATCTTGCTTCTCCTTGGTGGCTTCCTTGAAGATTTCTCCTCTTAAGCCTCACAAACCCTAGGACTTCCAAGCATGATAACCTTTTAGGATTGTTTAGTCCCCCTTAGACTCTTTCCTTTGAGTCTTCTCTTCTCACCTCATAATCAAGGACTAAACCCTAAAGGTTTTAAGGCTTTGTGATTAAGCTTATGCCTGCATCCTTCTATTAGGATGGAGTGTATAACTCTAATCCTAAGTGTTAAACCCTTAATGTTGTTTAAATCCTTTAATAAATTCACTTACTAATCATCAAGACATCAAGCTTGTAACTTGGGCCTTGCATTAGGGTTCTAATTCTTCCTTAATTGGTTAAGAAGGACTAACCCTAGTGTTAATGGACAAGTCCCCCTCAAGTTGTCTTACAAACCATAAAACCCATTTCTTAACCTTATCATTAACTAAAATCCATTTAATAAAGGCTTTGTTTTGTCATGAGGTTAATCCCTAATCATGGATTAAGTTGAGGAGCCTTTCTCAGCTTAAATGTTCTCATCTATTATCCTTCTATTAGGATGGTGTAATGGGTCCATTAAATCCTTGATTATGGTTTAAACACATTACTTAACACTAAACAAAAATACCAAAAACATCTAAATAAATGCAAGTAGGTTAATGATCTTAATCCTACATCATGGTGATTAAGTGTGAGGTGCTTACTTCATACTTAAGGTATTCTCATTACCCCCAATTAGAGGGAAGATGTGATGAGTTTACTGACCCTTGGTTTAGGCTTAAGCTCATTAACTTATGACAAACTCCAAAAAGCAATAAAAGATTGAAAACATAAAAACAAACAATAATCGTCTCCTCCGGGATTCTTTTCACATCATCTTCACTCACAAACGAGAACTTGCTTCTTCCATCTAATGCAAGACAGTTTGCACCTGAGCCTGACAGGTCATACACTTGAGCATAGACAAGTAAGCAGTTCACAAGTCAATTTATCTTTCAGTCTCTTTGAGTCGAACTACGGTGTTCTGACTTCCTCATTGCACGAGAGGATACGTAGGCATAACTTAACAGTTATCGAACAAAAGTCTCTGTATATTCCCCCCTCTTCCAGCATTATTCTTTAAGCCTCAATATCTTGAGCTTTTCACTGACACTTCTCATATTCCACTTCACACTTCTTTTACACTGACACTTGCATTCTTTCCAGCTTTGATACACAGATTGTATTGACACTACCCCTTTTAAACACAAATCTTTTAAGCGTGGATCCCGTCGAATACGACGGACAATCTGGGTGCTAATACCTTCCCAGGTTGTAACCAACCCCCTTTCTCAGTCTCTCTGGCTCGCAACCGTCTTATCCATCTTTTCTAGGTTTATGCAGCATTACCTTTCCTTCGGGATAAAAATGCCTAGCTGGCGACTCTATTCATTTCTTTCTCTTTCGCCGACCGTTCGCGTCTGTACCCCTCTAACCTGGGTGTCATTTGGTGGGAGCGACAGCTTGGCAACTATGCTGGGGAACCTTATACTGTAACCAGGGCTTCTGGTTACTTTGTGGGTTCCTCCTAGCGCTTGTTTGATTTGTGTTTACTGGGGTGTTATGTGCTAATTGTGTTTATCTATTTCCTTTATTTATTGCTTTATGTACAACTTTATTTATTGCTTTCCTTTACAGTTTTTCATATTTCATACTGTCATTATCATTGCTGGATCTGGTTTCTGTTTTGGTGGGTGGGGTTTCATTGAGAGTTTAAGGTCCTATACCTGGGACCTGAGTGACACCTAGGCTAGAGTGGTTCATGTTCTTTCCCATTCCATTTCGGTCTGGTGCGGGAATATGAAACACAGTTCAGATATGGGTTTCTTCTTGAGAACTCTGTGCTACAGATTTCCTGTAGTGCTAGGGCTATCTGGGAAGCCTGCTAAGTCTGGATGACCTTTATTATGACCTTCAGAAACTGAGGTGAATTAGAGGAGGATCTTTTATGGTTATTGTAAACATTGTACCTCTGGGTTAGAAGTGTTTACACTTCTCATAACTGATCCAAGTCTGAGGATCCTTGTTTTAGAACACTACTTGTGAGGGGGTTGGGCTGTTTACAGGTTTGCAGGTACCATTGGCCACATCTTACCCTGTTACTTGTTTTGGTTAAGAGTACCTCATTTTGGACAGTTCTTGTGATTTAACCCTGGACATGTGACTCTTTATTTGAGTCCCCCACCTTGGTTAATGGATTTCTGAACCTCCATCTGGATTTCTTGAACATACATGGGCTTTATATCAAGACAGATAATCAGATCTAGCTTGATCACAAACCCTTGCATATCATTTGCATACTCATCATTTGCATTCATTTAACATTTGTTTATTTGTTTTTCAGGGTATCCACATTATATCTGGTTTGGTTTTGACCCCTTCTTTTGCAATAGACCTCAGCTTCAGCTAGCTTCATCATTTTCCTGCTTCAGCTATTCTCATCATCACCAGCATCAGCCTATCATTGGTTCATCTCCAGTATCAGTTTTGATCTTCATCAGCAGCTATCTTCATCATCTTCAGCAGCATTCATGGCTACTCCCAGGAAGAGCAACATATCCTATAATTTCTTTGAGCCTGTGTTGACTGGCATCAGGCAGGTCCAGTCACTTATCACACCTGACCATATCCTATTGTTTAGAGAGCATTATGGAGGTATCCTGGATATGGTTATGGACCTTGACCCTTCTCAGAGGAGCATGATCCACACCTACCTGCAGTTTTATGACCCTCCTTTGAGATGCTTCACCTTCCCAGATTTTCAGTTAGGGCCTCTGCTGGAAGAATTTTCATCATTGATTGGGGTACCTGTCAGGGGTGGAATCCCCTTCAACCCAGAAATGACTTCTCCCAGCAATGGAGAAGTAGCAAAAGCACTATACCTGGAGCCTACCTTGATTGAGCAAAGCATGACAACAAAAGCTGGGATCCCTGGTTTACACTTAGACTTATTGATTTCTCAGGCCATCCTGAAGGCCTCCTTGGGAGAATGGAGGGCAGTCTATGCACTGTTAGCCCTCAGCATATATGGGGTTATACTATTTGCAGATGAGCCCAAATTTGTCAGCAAGAATGCCATTCATCTGTTTCTTCTGAGGAACCCAGTACCCACATTGTTGGGAGATTTCTATTACTCCATCCATCAGAGGAATAAGAAGCAAATGGGGAAGTTAGTGAGATGTTGTGCTCCTTTGTTTCACACCTGGCTCCTCAGACATCTACCTAAGACAGATTCCTTCTTGAATCCTCACCAACAGAAGAACTGGGCTAAGAGGCTCATTGCTTTGACTTCAGATGACATCAGATGGTGCACCCAGAGCACCAAAGGCAAAGATATTATCACCAGTTGTGGGCAATACCCAAATGTACCTCTAATAGGAGTAAAGGGTTTCATCAACTACAATCCTTTGCTGTTTAAGAGACAACTGGGCTATGCCTTGGTTCACCCTCCCAGAGTGCAAGATTTAGCTGAGACCCTGTATTGTGAAATAAAACCTAATCTAGCTGCTGTCAGACAAGCATCCTGGGCTTGGGACAATATCCAGACAAAAGGGATGGCTATTCTTGGAAGATGTAATAATGTTGCTTCAGCTCAGTACTATGACTGGTCCCATGCTAGAGCTCAAATTACTGGAATGCCCTTCACCTTGGAGGACATACCTGGACCATCTACAGCACAGCCAGCAGCAACTGTCAGTCTGGAAGAATTTGAAAAGCTGAAAGAAAGGAATGAGAATTTGTCTCAAGCTCTGAAGAAGACCCTTTGGGAGAGGAGTGATGGTCGTCTGGACATTGAGAGGTTGGAGAAGCTTAGGGTGGAACATCTGGCCAAGATTGAGAAAACAGAGGACTATATCAGGAAAGCAAGAGCTGGGGAGCAAATATTGAAGAATGCTGTAAACACCCCAAATTTGCCCTCACCCATTCACACCATGGCTTGTTATCTTCTCATATGCATAAGTTCAATCATAGCATCTCATGTTACATTTTTGATTCACTGCATTGCTTCTAAGTCATCTGCATCTAGGGTTTATGATCTGAGCAGTCCAAGAGCTTCTTGAGCCACTCCAAAGGTCATCAATCATTTCAAAGGGGTCCATGTATGTTCAAGCATCATATTGTATCCCCACCAAGTCAAGAAAATCAAAGAATCGCAAGAGCTGAGATTGGCATGGAAGCAGAGCCAGGTTTGACTGCACAGATGACCTAGAATTAGGGTTTTGGTTTCAAATGCCATAACTCCATATTTTTTTGTCATTCTTGTTTCTATTGGTCTCTATGTGGTATAGGGATCATGCATATCAATTTTCATGAAGAAATTCAATGGGGAAGGCATCTGATCAAGAGTTGACTTTTTGAGAAAGTCAGTGCAAAATCAGGGCATCTGAGGCCCCCAATGACCCAACCAAAGGGTGTTCTTCATCATTTTGATTATGTATGATCTTTATTTGATCATAAAAGATGTTGGAGGTTCACAAAATTGAAGAATTTCAAGCCATTTGCAAAGTTGACTTTTTGGGAAAATGACTTGTAATGGAAACTTGCCATTTTGGGAAACTTTTTCAACCCTTGCTTTTTGATTCAAAAATGCCTCAAATGGGAAAACTTTGGTCATGAAAGTTGTATAATGGATCATTCACTTTTCAAAAAGTACAAAAACTCATTCTAATTCATTTTGGATCAAAAGTTATGGCCTTGCAAAGTTGGACAAAATCATTGAAATTTCACTTTTGCACAAAATGGAAAACTTGCAATTTCTCATGGCAAGCCTTTATGTGACTTCAATATGACCTCTAATCATCATACCAATGCAATGCATGACCTAAAATCAGAATTGGCCCAAGGGATTTCTCATTTATTTGCCTTGATTTTCACATAACCATAAGTCATTTTTCATGAAAGTGCAAAGAGGGATTTCTTGCAAAATCATTCTCAAAGGGATTGTATAACCTCTAGCTGGTTTCAAAGCATTGCCATGACTTCATGAGGCATCACACACCAAAATTCAGCAAAGTCTTCTCACATTCACATAACCAAAAGTCATGAAATGTAACAAGTGGGCAAGTTGCAAAAACTCTCTCAACTCATGATCCAAATGCAGCAGTCTTTCATGAGCCATCCAAGGGCCATCCTTGACTCAAGCTGAGGCAGGACAAGCCTCTAGACTACCTCTGCCATAGCCCATGCTGCAAGTACACAAAACTTGACTTTTTGGCCAATCACCCCATACCATTCCCACAGTGCATACCTGCCCTCCTAGATTGTTGGGATTGCTTATGGATTGCCTCAAGGTCATAAAACAAGAAGGACATAGGCTCAGAACACACACACAACCAGCATTCACAAAACTTGCAAAATTCTTCCCTTCTTCGATTCTCTCAAACCAGCCATCAAACTTCCATTTTTCTTTCACCAACAAATCACAAGTCATCCATAGAACAAAAATCAACCCTCAAAACAGCCAAAAACACCACACACACAAACCTCCATTTCTGCTATACCAGAACTGAAACATTCAAACCAGCCATTCTTGAAGCTTTCTAAGCTTCATTTCATCATCAGAGGATTCAAAGGAGTGGATTTGCAGCAAAGGAAAGGCCAGAAAGCCCATAACCAGAAGATTCCATCTCAGGTATAGCTCAAGAACTGTTTTCTCAGAACCTTGTTTTTAAGTTCTCAATCGAATCTTTATGATGTGCTGATGACTCTGATGTATTTACTTTTCAAAATGGTGGAATATTGAGTATGTATGAGTTGTCTGAAAGTTTCTGACCTAAATTTGTTTTGCTTCGATTTGCATTGCTGATGAATGAAAAATGATTTTTGTTTGGGGATTTTGATTCAGTGTTGTGTGGGATTCATTTCTGGCCAGAGAGATTTCATTTTCGTAGCCTGGGGAGTGAGATAGGGTTTTCTCAGGGGAGAAGTGGCCGGAGAAGATGACCGGAGGTCATTTCCAGCCACCTGAAAATCATTAAATGCTTTAATCAGGATTGGGGTTCCGTTTGAATACTGGCCTTTGGATTTGGTTTACCCGCGCGCGTGTGTGGCTCAGATCATCCCACTTAACCCTAATTTCCAATTAATTAATTTAATCAGGATTAATTAATTATTTAAATAAGATTTGTTCAGTTTGAATAAGGACCCTCATATCACGCGCCAAGTCAATTCGCACGCTTCTTGTTTAAACCTCAGCCTTAGATCCTGTTGACTTTCCATTTAATTTCTTTTTATTTTCATTTTTATTGCATTTATTTGTACATTTATTTTAAAATAGCAAAAAATGTTTAAAAATTCTGAAAATTTTTGTCAAGGTTTTCATTATTTTTCAGAACACAAAAATGATTTTTATTTTATTTTTTGCATTAAAAATTATTTTTAAATCATTTAAATGTTTATTCTTAATTAATTAATGAAAATTAATTAATTAAAATACTTTTAGGTATTTAAAATCACAAAAAAATTCATGTAACATTTAAAAACATTTAGAAACATTGTCCAACTCTCAAAACAAATTTCTTTTTTGTTCTTGATGCCTTTTGATCATTTTCAATGGAATTAAATTCATTATTAGGCAATATTTTGTGTCAAACTTCAAAAATTCATTTCTGCCTAACCATTGAGAGTTGGACAATGATTCTTTTTGCATTGCATCTTGCATAACATGTAGTTTATAGGATAAATTTGGCTTGAATTGATCTTGCATTTCCTATTTGTTTGGCATTTTTCTTGACAAGGTACCTTAAAACCCTAGCAATCTTAGAAAATTCATAACTCTCACTAGGTTAAGAGTTGGATCCCCTCCTTTGGGCAGTGAGTTTGTATAGGTCTAGGGTTCCTTTGATTGCATTTTCAAATTTTTATCATGCCATTTGCTTCTAGTTTTGGATTTTGCTTTGTGTGTTGATCATAAACCCTAATTTATGCCTTCATTTGCATCCATCTTCCATTTGCTTGCATACCATGACTTGCCATGACATTTTGTGCATCCATTTGATTCATAATACATCTTAAGAAATATTAGAATCATGTTTGATCATTGCATCTTTCATTTGCCATGTTGTATGTCATTTTCATTCCATAACTTTTCATGTATGTTCATGGTTCTAAACATGCTTCTCTTGCATCCATATGTTTGTATGATCATTCTAATGCCTTGCCTCATGTTTGCATCATCTCTTAGCATTATTAACATCATACTCATGCTTCTAGTTTTGGTTTGCATCATCACATTTAATCTCATTTGCATTACATTTCATTTCTTTTACTAACTTTTAAGGTGGTAAGTATTGTTGAGAAGTGAATTTGCCTTCACTTCTCACAATCTTTTTTCATCTCTCTTATGCATCATTTCTGCATTTTATCTTGTGCTTTGGATTGAGCTTGCTCACCCTTGTTCATCTTACCTTCTTTCTTCAAGCAACTTGTCTTCTTAAGTGAAGCAAGTTGTTTTGCTTCTCTTTGCTCCTTTCATCTGCTTCTCTACTTGGTGGTTCCTTGAAGATTTCTTTCTTAAATCCCACAAACCCTAGGAATGACCAAGCATGATAACAATTAGGGTTTATTAGTCCCCCCATTTAGCTTTTACCTTTGTGTCATCTTTGAGTCTTCTCTTCTTATCTCATAATCAGGGACTAAACCCTAAAGGCTTTAAGGCTTTGTGATTAAGCTTATGCCTGCATCCTTCTATTAGGATGGAGTGTATAACTTTAATCCTAAGTGTTAAACCCTTAATGTGTTTAAATCCTTTAATCAATTCACTTAATAATCATCAAGACATCAAGCTTGTAACTTGGTCCTTGCATTAGGGTTCTAATTCTTCCTTAATTGGTTAAGAAGGACTAACCCTAGTGTTAATGGACAAGTCCCCCTCAAGTTGTCTTACAAACAATAAAACTCACTTCTTCATCTTATCATTAACTAAAATCCACCTAATAAAGGCTTTGTTTTGTCATGAGGTTAATCCCTAATCATGGATTAAGTTGAGGAGCTTTCCTCAGCTTAAACACTCTCATCTATTATCCTTCTATTAGGATGGTGTAATGAGTCTGTTTAATCCCTGATTATGGCTTAGTCTCATTACTTAACACTAAACAAAAACAACAAAAACATCTAATTAATTACAAGTAGGTTAATGATCTTAATCCTACACCATGGTGATTAAGTGTGAGATGCTGACTTCACACTTAAGGTATCCTCATTACCCCTAATCAGAGGGAAGATGTGATGAGTTTACTAACCCATTGGTTTAGGCTTAAGCTCATTAATTTATGACAAACTTCCAAAAAGCAATAAAAGACTGAAAACACTCAAAAACAAACAATAATCGTTTCCTCCGGGATTCTTTTCTCACCTCATTCACTCACAAACGAGAACTTGCTTCTTCCGTCTAATGCAAGACAGTTTGCACCTGAGCCAGACAGGTCATACACTTGAGCATAGACAAGTAAGCAGTTCACAAGTCAATTTACCTTTCAGTCTCTTTGGGTCGAACTACGGTGTTCTGACTTCCTCATTGCACGAGAGGATACGTAGGCATAACTTAACAGTTATCGAACAAAAGTCTCTTTATATTCCCCCTCCTTCCAGCATTATTCTTTTAGCCTCATTATCTTGAGCATTTCACTCCTGTTCTTACACTGACACTTCTCTTATACACTTCACACTTCTTTTACACTGACACTTGCATTCTTTTCCAGCTTTGATACACAGATAGCACTGACACTACCCCTTTAAAACACAAATCTTTTAAGCGTGGATCCCGTCGAGTACGACGGACAATCTGGGTGCTAATACCTTCCCAGGTTGTAACCAACCCCCTTTCTCAGTCTCTCTGGTTCGCAACCGTCTTATCCATATCTTTCTAGGTTTATGCAGCATTACCTTTCCTCCGGGATAAAAATGCCTAGCTGGCGACTCTTATCTTCTGAGTTCACCCCTGTGTGTTCTATCCTCTTTCACCGACCGTTCGCGTCTGTACCCCTCTTGGCCCCGGTGTCATATTGGTGGGAGCGACAACTTGGCGACTCTGCTGGGGACCCTTATACTGTAACCAGGGCTTCTGGTTCTTTTTGTGGGTTCCTCCTAGCGCTTGTTTGATTTGTGTTTACTGGGGTGTTATGTGCTGTTTATGTTTGTATATGTGCTTTATTTACTGCTTTATGTACAGTTATTTATTGCTTTCTTTATAGCTTTATATACATCATACTGTCATACTGTTATCTGGCTGGATCTGGTTTGTTGTTTTGATGGGTGGGGTATCATTGAGAGTTTAAGGTCCTATACCTGGGACCTGAGTGACACCTAGGCTATAGTGGTTCATGTTCTTTCCCATTCCATTTCGGTCTGGTGCGGGAATATGAAACACGGTTCAGATGTGGGTTTCTTCTTGAGAACTCTGTGCTACAGATTTCCTATAGTGCTAGGGCTATCTAGGAAGCTTGCTAAGTCTGGATGACCTTTATTATGACCTTCAGAAACTGAGGTGAATTAGAGGAGGATCTTTTATGGTTATTGTAAACACTGTACCTCCGGGTTAGAAGTGTTTACACTTCTCATAACTGATCCAAGTCTGAGGATCCTTGTTTTAGAACACCACCTGTGTGGGGGTTGGGCTGTTTACAGGTTTGCAGGTACCCTTGGCCACATCATACCCTGTTACTTGTTATGGTTTAAGAATACTTCACTTTGGACAGTTCTTGTGACTTAACCCTGGACATGTGACTCTTTATCTGAGTCCCCCACCTTGGTTACTGGACTTTTGAACCTCCATCTGGACTTCTTAGACATACATGGACTTATATCAAGGCAGTAATCAGATCCGGCTTGATCACAAACCCTTGCATATAATTTGCATACATCATCATTGCATCATTTAACATTTGTTTATTTGTTTTTCAGGGTATCCATATTACATCTGGCTTGGTTTTGACCCCTTCATCTGCATAGACCCCTGTTCACCAGTTATCTGCTTCAGCTCTCTTCATCAGTTGCCTACTTCAGCTACCTCCATCATCATCCTCAGCCTATCAGTGGCTCATCTCTAGTACTAGTCTTCATCATCAGCATCTGTTTTCAGCTCTTCATCAGCAGTCATGGCACCCAAGAAGAGCAACATCTCATACCATTTCTTTGAGCATGTGTTGGCTGGCATCAAGCAGGTCCAGGCACTTATCACTCCAGACCACATCCCATTATTCAGAGAGCATTATGGAGGCATCCTTGATATGGTTATGGACTTGGACCCTTCTCAGAGGAGTTTGATTCACACTTGCCTACAGTTCTATGATCCTCCTTTGAGATGCTTCACTTTCCAGAATTTTCAGTTGGGACCTTTGCTGGAGGAGTTCTCATCATTGATTGGAGTACCTGTCAGGGGTGGTATCCCCTTTAACCCAGAGATGGCTTCTCCCAGCAATGAAGAAGTGGCAAAGGCACTGTATTTGGAACCTATTTTGATTGAGCAGAACATGTCAACAAAGGCTGGAATTCCTGGCCTACACTTGGATTTCTTGACTTCTCAGGCCATCCTGAAGGCTTCCTTGGGAGAATGGAAGGCAGTTTGTGCATTGTTATCCCTCAGTATATATGGGGTTATACTTTTTGCAGATGAGCCCAAGTTTATCAGCAGGAATGCTATTCATCTCTTCCTTTTGAGGAACCCAGTGCCCACATTGCTGGGGGATTTCTATTATTCTGTCCACCAAAGGAATGAGAAGCAGAGAGGGAGGTTGGTGAGATGTTGTGCTCCCCTGTTTCATACCTGGTTGCTTAAACACTTACCCAAGACTGATGCCTTCCTGAACCCTCACCAACAGAAGAATTGGGCCAGGAGACTTATTGCTTTGACTTCAGATGACATCAGGTGGTGTACCCAGAGCACCAAAGGAAGGGACATAATTACAAGCTGTGGGCAGTATCCCAATGTACCTCTAGTAGGAGTGAAGGGTTGCATCAACTACAACCCTTTGCTGTTTAAGAGACAATTGGGCTATGCTTTGGTTCACCCTCCTAGAGTGCAAGACTTGGCTGAAACCCTGTATTGTGAGATAAAACCTAATCTAGCTGTTGTCAGACAAGCATCCTGGGCTTGAGACAACATCTAGACCAAAGGGATGGCCATTCTTGGGAGGTGCAATAATGTGGCTTCAGCTCAGTATTATGAATGGTCTCATGCTAGGGCTCAGATCTCTGGGATGCCTTTCACCATTGAGGATGCACCTGGACCATCCACAACACCACCTCCATCCACTGTCATCCTGGAAGAATTTGAGAAACTGAAGGAGAGGAATGAAAATCTGTCTCAAGGTTTGAAGAAGACCCTCTGGGAGAGGAGTGATGGTCGTCTAGACATTGAGAGGTTAGAAAAGCTTAAGGTGGAGCATCTGGCCAGGATTGAGAAATTAGAGGACTACATCAAGAAATCAAGAGCCTGGAGAGCAGATTTTGAAGAACGCCTGTAAAGAGGCCCAGTTTAAGAAGGCTAGGACTGATCTCTATCTGAAAGAAAGTCAAGCTAGGTGGGTCAGGATCACTGAAGCTCGTACTCAAGAGGATAAGAGAACTCAGGCCAGGATTGAGCAGTTAGAAGCCATTGAGAAGAAACAACAGGAGGCTCTGCTAGCAGCCCAGAAGGAAATCTCATAATTGAAGCTTAGGGCTGGTGTGAAGAGGTCAAAGGACCAAAACAAGCATAAGAAGCTGACCATTGCTATTGCCACCAGAAACCTTCTTATCAGGAACATCACAGAGCATCCGGCTGGTCCTGTAACTGAAGCACTTTTGAAGGAGGTTAAGGAGGATGAGTTTGTCTTAGATGTTTGATTTGCTTGTTGCTATTTCCATTTGATGTACTTTTCATTTTATGTTGTATTTTGACCCTTCAGGGGCATATGTTGTAAAAACAAACTATGTATTATTTACCATTTGTAATATATCTGTTAGTTTGTGTTACTAAGTTCTCTTTCTCTCAAGCAACATCAGAGCATCTTCCTCAGGGTCTGGAAAGGTCAAAACCAAGTGCCAAGCCGGATACCTTGGAAACAAATAAGCATACTGCATTGCATACTAACCTTTGTTTTGTTTTGTAGGTTTTGTTTTTGGTTTGTTTGTTACTAACTCTATTGTGCTTCAGGAATTATTGCTCGCCGTCGGGTGTTCCCTCTCAACCGTTCGCACAGATATCCTACTTGCAACAACCTTCCTGGTATCCAGATGGATCAAGTACAGCAAGAGCTGACAGAGGTCAGAACCCAGATGGTTAACGAAAGGCTGGAGATGAGAAACCAAATGACCCAATTTATGGAAGTAATGAATGGCTTGTCTCAAAGTCAAGAAAGATTAAGGGCATTGGTAGAAAGACAAACCCCAGAAGAACCTCCTCTGGGAACTGGAGGAACAAGTAACAATGAGAGGGGTCAGCCTCATGTTAACCCACCAGTATATGGGCCTCATCTGCATCCGGAAGTCAATATCCCGGGTAATGTGCAAGGAAATACTACTGGAGGAAGAGTCTTACAAGAAGACCCCCAAGAAGAGTAGTTTACTGTGATGGGAGCTGGGGATGAAGTCTATGATAGGAGGCTTGATGAAATTGCTGAGAAGTTGAGATCTCTGGAGTCTCAAAATTCCCTAGGTTTTGATGTTATGGATATGGGGTTAGTGGATGGGGTAAGGATTCCCCACAAGTTTAAACCCCCGTGCTTCGAGAAGTACAATGGAACTTCCTGTCTGCGAACTCACTTGCAGTCTTTTCTGGGGAGACTTAAGGCATACACCATGGATGAAAAACTGTGGATGTTTTATTTTGAAGATAGTTTGACTGGGGCTTCAAGGGAATGGTACTCTCACTTGACCAGAGCTACTATTAGGTGCTGGAAGGACCTAGCTGAAGCTTTCATCAGGCAGTACCAATACAATTTAGACATGGCTCCTAACAGAACCCTTCTGATGGGAATGTCTCAATCCTCCAGAGAAAGCTTCAGGGAATATGCCCAGAGGTGGAGACAGCTTGCTGCTACTGTTCACCCACCCATGTCGGAAAGAGAAATGGCCGACATGTTTATGAATACCCTGCAAGGAAAATATATTGACAGGCTTGCTGCCTTTTCTTCCACCAGCTTCGCTGACGTAGTCATAGCTGGAGAAAGAATTGAAAGCCTTCTGAAGATGGGTAAAATTTCTGATAATGGTGCAAGTTCGTCAAGCAATCCCAGGAAGCCTTTTGGGGGACCTAGAAGAACCGGTGAGACAAATGCCATTCATGCCGGCAGGGGCAGACCTCAGTATGTTCATAGATCAGTAGCAGCTGTCACTATTCCAGCTCCGATTCCTCAGCAACCAGCATATCAACAACAACAACAACCACAATATCAACAACATGTCCAGTATCCGCCACAAAGGACCTACAACAACAACAATAGAAATCAACAGCAAAGGCCCTTTCAACAAAGACCATCACAGGCCAATAGGGTGATTGATCCAATCCCTATGCCTTATGCCGCTTTATTGCCACAACTCCTGAAACTCAACTTGGTTGAATTAAGGACATTGGCACCACCAGATCCTTCCAATCTTCCAAGGAATTATGATGTCAACGCCCGGTGTGCTTTTCATTCCAATGCACCTGGCCACAATACAGAGAAATGCAGGGCTTTACAAATGAAGGTACAAGATCTGGTAGATTCTAAAGCCCTCAACTTTGCACCCCCGCCAAATGTCAACAAGAATCCCATGCCCAATCATGGAGGACCAAGAATTAATGCCATTGAGGAAGATAAGCCATCTTTCTTGATAACCAGTGTTGGACAGATTCGGACACCTCTGGTAGAAATTAAAGCTCAGCTTCTAGAATGTCATATGTTCCCCAGATGTGAGCTCGGTTGTGGTTATTGCAACATTTCGGTCAACGGGTGTGATAACTTGAGAAGCGGCATAGACGGTCTTATCAAAAGTAGTATCCTTCAGATCACAACATCAGCTCCTACAAATCCAGCAATCCCTTTGACAACAATTCCTGACTCTTCTACAACTGCAACAACAATCATTCCAACCAATTCATCAATATCATCAAAAATGGCTCCGTCCATCACTTTAACAAATAAGATATCAACAACCATTTCTTCTACAACACCAGCACCCCTTTATTCAGCAGAATCTTCTACAACGCCAACAGAAATTAATGAAGATATTTCAGCAGTTACCATTTATTATGATCCCTCATATGCTCCTCCAAACAACAACTTTCAACAACAAGCAGTGGCATCTCCTGCCAGGTCACCGGTCACCATCTACTACGACCCGCACACCATTTCAGTACCCTCCTCTACAGCAGTCAGTCTAGTTACCATCACGGTACCTGGACCCATTCCATATGAAAGCAGTAATGCCATCACTTGGCATTATGGCTCTGACCTCTACTGCAACGGGGAGAAGATCACTTTGGATTCTTCAACCTCTTCGCCACAAATAGATAATGTTGGGGGAGGCGGACGCCTTTTTGCCTCACAAGTGCATAGACCTAATGCTGAAGCAGAAGCTGCTGCCAAAGCAAAGGGAAAGAGTGTGGTATTTGAAGAACCGGCTGTCAAAGAAACTCAGAAGACATCTTTTGAACAAGATGTAGACGAGTTTATGAGAATTATAAAAAGAAGTGATTACAAGGTGGTGGATCAGCTTCACCAAAATCCCTCAAAGATCTCCATATTATCCTTGTTGATGTGTTCTGAAGCTCATAGGAATGCATTATTGAAAGTCTTGCACGCAGCATATGTGCCAGAGGAGATCACTGTTAACCAGCTAGAAACTGTGGTAGCTAATGTCAACACCAATCATGGAATGGGCTTTACCAATGCTGATTTAACAACTGAGGGACGTAACCACAACAAGGCTTTACACATCACTCTAGAATGCAAGGGTGTTGTTTTATCCCATGTACTGGTGGACACTGGGTCTTCACTCAACGTTCTAGCAAAGAAAGCCTTGGTGAAGCTGGAGTATGATGGCTTGGCAATGCGTCCGAGTAATTTGGTGGTAAGAGCATTTGATGGCTCTAAAAGATCAGTGCTTGGAGAGATTGATCTGCTTGTGATGATTGGCCCGCAGACCTTCAAAATTACCTTCTATGTGATGGACATTCAGCCGGCCTACAACTGTTTGTTGGGTAGACCTTGGATCCATGCCGCTGGCGCTGTTACGTCTACCCTTCACCAGAAGCTGAAATTCGAGTGGGAAGGCCAGATCATCACGATCTGTGGTGAAGAGGACATCTTTGTTAGCCATCTGGCTACGTACAAGTACATTGAGATGGATGGAGAAATCCATGAAACTATGAGCCAGGGGTTTGAGGCCCTGAACATTAATGAAGCATCTGCTGTACTGGGAACCTCCATGACGTCTTATCAGCAAGCTAGGAAGGTTGTTGAAGAGGGTACTGCCCAAGGCTGGGGCAAGCTGTTGCCTGTGGAGAAGAAGGAGGACAGATTTGGGTTGGGTTACAAACCAACTCAACAAGATCAATCAGAGGCTGCTAAGAAGCCCAATTTTGTCAGCGGGGGAATGCTCACCCCGGATGCAGTGAACAACTTGGAAGATGAGTCGGAAGATGAGCGCAACCTGGAGAGCTGGATACGTCCAAGGACCCCGGGGAACCGTATCTCAAACTGGTCTTCCCCGGAAATTATAAGGGTTACTCCTGCAGAGTAATTATTATTTCCTGTATATTTTAAGCATGCATCAAGTCTTGCATCTTGCCCAAGATGTCAAGACTCATTTTGTAATCAGGCCATCTTGTAATTTTGTGCAAACAGATCAATCAATGAATATCGGACATCTTTTGCAAATGAGTCTTTTTCTTTTCCGCTCACTGTTTTTCATTCTTCTTTTTGTACAAAAATAAAAATGGCAATGTTTTCCAAAATGATAACTTTATTTCACTTTTCTAAACAAGATTAAAATCAATCACTAAAATGAATAATCTAAACCCTTGCAGAGAGTGCCTTTCAGACTGCACCGACAACAGCACATCTATGACTCTGTATGACGTTGACAATCCAATCAATCAAGCTGATGAAGGGGTTGAAGAAGATTATGAGCTCCCTGAAGAGCTAGCCAGGTTGTTAAGGCAAGAGGAGAAGGTTATTACCCCTCATCAGGAGGAGGTCGAAACGGTTAATCTTGGTACGGAAGAAGATGTGAAAGAGGTTAGGATCGGGGCCTGCTTACAAGACTCAGTGAAGGAACAACTGATTGACATGCTTCGGGAATATGTAGATTTCTTTGCTTGGTCTTATCAGGATATGCCAGGGTTGGACACCGATATTGTTATGCACAAGCTGCCTTTAAAAGAAGATTGCCCACCGGTTAAACAAAAACTGCGTCGTACTCGCCCAGATATGGCCATAAAGATCAAAGAAGATGTACAAAAGCAGTGGGACGTCGGGTTCCTTGCTGTGATTAGCTATCCGCCGTGGGTTTCTAATATTGTACCTGTGCCTAAGAAAGACGGCAAAGTGAGAATGTGTGTGGACTACCAGGATCTGAACAGAGCCAGCCCGAAAGATGACTTCCCTTTACCTCACATTGATGTATTGGTTGATAATACGGCTCAGTTCTCGGTATTCTCCTTCATGGACGGATTTTCAGGATACAATCAGATCAAAATGTCACCTGAAGACATGGAGAAGACAACTTTCATCACACCCTGGGGCACGTTCTGTTACAAGGTGATGCCATTCGGACTGAAGAATGCTGGTGCTACTTATCAACGGGCTATGGTAACATTATTCCATGTCATGATCCACAAAGAAATTGAATGTTATGTGGATGACATGATTTCCAAGTCCCTCACAGAAGAAGACCACCTGATAAATCTGTTGAAGTTATTCAAGCGTCTGAGGAAGTACCAATTGAAGTTGAACCCCAACAAGTGCACATTCGGGGTGCGATCCGGTAAGTTGCTGGGATTTATCGTAAGTGAAAAAGGGATTGAAGTTGACCCTGATAAAGTTAAAGCCATTCAAGAGATGCCTGCACCGAAGACAGAAAAAGAAGTTCGGGGGTTTCTAGGTAGATTGAACTACATTTCACGGTTCATATTTCACCTTACAGCAACCTGTGAACCCTTGTTCAAACTGTTAAGAAAAGAACAAACGGTCAGGTGGAACGAAGACTGCCAGAGGGCTTTTGACAAGATCAAGGAATACTTACAAGAGCCTCCAATCCTTATGCCTCCAGTTGAAGGAAGACCTCTGATAATGTACTTAACAGTATTAGAAGAGTCAATGGGGTGTGTGCTGGGCCAGCATGACGAGTCTGGTCGAAAAGAGTATGCAATATACTACCTGAGCAAAAAGTTTACCGACTGTGAACAACGTTATTCACTGCTCGAGAAAACTTGTTGTGCTTTAGCGTGGGCTGCTCGCCGACTAAGGCAATATATGTTGACCCACACTACCTTGTTGATCTCAAAAATGGACCCGGTTAAGTACATATTTGAGAAGCCAGCACTTACCGGACGGGTTGCGAGATGGCAAATGATTCTCAGAGAATATGACATCCAGTACACATCTCAGAAAGCCATCAAGGGCAGTGTATTGTCTGATTATCTTGCTGAACAACCCATTGATGATTACCAGCCTATGAGATTTGACTTCCCCGATGAAGACATCATGTTCATAAAAGCAAAAGATCATGAAGAGCCTGTTCACACTAAAGGGCCTGACCCAGAAGAAGAATGGACTATGATGTTTGACGGGGCTGTTAATATGAATGGTCGTGGTGTGGGTGCAGTACTCATTACGCCTAAAGGAGTTCACATGCCTTTCTCGGCAAAACTCACTTTCAACTGCACTAACAACGAAGCTGAATACGAAGCTTTTATTATGGGTCTTGAGGAAGCTATTGACCTCAGGATCAAGACTTTGACTGTGTTCGGAGATTCAGCTCTGGTAATCAATCAAACCAACGGCAAGTGGTACACACACCAGGATCATCTGATACCTTACAGGGATTATACAAGGAGGTTATTGACTTTCTTCACAACAGTCAAGCTCGAATATATCCCTCGGGACGAGAATCAGTTTGCAGATGCTCTGGCTACCATTTCTTCCATGATCAAAGTTCAAGCTGCCAACTTTGTACCTCAGATTTCAGTGTCCAGACTTGACAGACCAGCATATGTATTCTCAGCAGATGTTGTTAAAAATGATAAGCCTTGGTTCCATGACATTAAGTGCTTCTTGGAGGATCAAACATACCCACCTGGGGCATCTTCCAATGATAAGAAGACTTTAAGAAGGCTAGCTGGTAGTTTCTTCCTGAATACTGATGGTTCCCTGTACAAGAGAAACTTTGATATGGTACTCCTCAGATGCGTTGATAGGGCAGAAGCAGACTTATTGATGCACGAGGTGCACGAAGGATCCTTTGGTACCCATGCGGGAGGGCATGCCATGGCCAAAAAGTTGCTAAGGTCAGGTAATTACTGGATCACAATGGATGGCGACTGTTGTGCCTATGCCAGAAAATGCCATAAATGCCAGATTTATGCGGATAAGGTGCATGTGCCTCCCAATCCTCTGAACGTGATGTCTTCGCCCTAGCCCTTTGCTATGTGGGGCATTGATATGATTGGCAAGATTGAACCGACAGCTTCAAATGGCCACAGATTCATCCTGGTAGCCATTGATTATTTCACCAAATGGGTTGAAGCAGCTTCCTATGCAAATGTTACAAGGCAAGTGGTAGCCCGATTTCTGAAGAGAGACATCATCTGTCGGTATGGAGTGCCCAAGCGAATCATTACTGATAATGGTTCCAACTTGAACAACAAAATGATGGCAGAACTGTGCCGGGACTTCAAGATCCAACACCACAATTCTTCTCCTTACAGGCCAAAGATGAATGGCGCTGTTGAGGCAGCAAATAAGAATATCAAGAAGATTGTGCAGAAGATGGTAGTTACCTACAAAGACTGGCATGAAATACTACCATTTTCCTTACATGGGTACCGTACGTCAATCAGAACATCCACTGGGGCAACACCGTATCAACTCGTGTATGGTATGGAGGCAGTCCTACCTGTTGAAGTTGAATTACCCTCCTTGCGGGTATTGATGGATGTTAAGTTGAATGTGGCAGAGTGGGTCCGATCCCGATACGAGCAACTGAGTCTGATTGAAGAAAAAAGACTAGCTGCAATCTGCCATGGGCAGCTGTACCAGAAAAGAATGAAGAAAGCCTTTGATTAGAAAGTCAGGCTCCGAGAATACCAAGTAGGAGATCTTGTGCTGAAAAGACTCCTCCCTCCTCATACAGACCACAGGGGCAAGTGGACTCCGAACTATGAAGGACCATTCGTAGTAAAGAAAGTTTTCTCCGGTGGAGCACTCATGCTCAGTACTATGGATGGTGAAGACTTCCCGTCCCCTGTGAATTCAGATGCAGTTAAAAAATACTTCGCATAAAAATGACCCGCCGGACATAAAAACAGAATGTAAGTCCAGGCAAAAATAGGGCATCCCGGCGAGTCAAAAACAGAATAAAAGACTCGGGCAAAAATAAGGGAAATAAACAAAAAAATGTACACCCGCTGAGTTGAAAAGCCGCATCGGACAACTCAGGCAAAAATGGGCATCCCGATGGATTGAAAACCCGAAAGGGCGATCCATGCAAAATAAGGGAATAAGCGAACAACTGCATTCTGAATTCATCTGTATCACTTACAACTTGGTAAGTCTCAAAAGGATCAAGCTTCTTTCAGAATCATCCTTCTTCAGAAAGCAAGACGAGAAGAATGTCAAATGTCATACGAGTCATAGCAAAGGGAAGCTTCTTAAAGCGTCATCAACATTGCCAATACCTTTTATTTCTCAATTTGTAACAATCTCCTCATTTTACGGGATTTGTTTCTTTGACTGTATCTTGCCAATTCAGGGCACATGAATTAATAAAATCAGATTTTTCAGTCATGATTTGTCTCGTACATTTTATTTTCATTTGCAAAATGTCCGATGTCCTTGAGATATAGGTTGCATAAATACAGATGCTTTTCTTCTAAAAATACGTGCGTGCAGGAAACATACTTACTCCCGGGAGTGTCTGAACCCCTATGACCGAATCCGGTAAGGGATACCTCAGGATCACTTGTGCACTTTTCTGTCTTTTCAGGATTGCAGGCATTCAAAGCACAACATGGGGCATGAAAGCTTCATCCCAGCAAGCTGGAAAAACATTATCTACTCAGTCTTAGTACCGGAGTTGCTTTCTCCCCAGCTGAGTTGCCAGTTGTTACTTCCTCTGCAACCAAGTACAAAAGCCAGGGAATCATCTCCCCACAGTGCTTCAGCCTCTATCCAGAAGAACAATAACCTGAAGATCTCACAACAGAGTGAAGAAAGCTTCTACAAACTCCCAGTTGGGTCCTTCATTACCAAAGTTAGTTCTATCAGTGACCTATATCCCAAGCAGAGCCCCATATGTCAGATCTACCAATGATCTCATCCCCAGCAGGGATGTTCACTCCGAGTAGATCAACCAGAGCTCTTTGCAGCAACGGGATCCGAATCCCGAATCTTTACCTTTGCATAATCATAGCATTCACATCATATTCTCCCCACAGAGCGTAGCATTCCGTCTAATACGGAGCATTACGACAAAAATCAAACATATTGCATAGTCATAAGCCATGTTCTGAATCAAACACTTGTAAATATTGACAATCCGCCAGCAATATACAGAAAACTCTCCAAATTCCCCGACAGAGAACCAAGGCATTTGCCTCACACTCATAAATACAAATACACACCCCTTTTGGCACCCGTCCGTGTCATGATTCCCCAGTAAAGTCGCCCGAGCTTTCGTTACAAACAGATACATATACCTATACAGATTCCCCGACACCCGTCCGTGTCATATCCCCAGTAGAAAGCCAAAGCGTCCTCTTTGCACTCACAGATACATACCTATACAAATTCCCTGACACCCGTCTGTGTCACCTTCCCCAACATAGCTACCTGAACATTTTGTAAACCATACACTTGTTTACATTATACTTTTCTCTTTTTGACACTCGTCCGTGTCACTCTCCCCAGCCAGTTAAACACTCATCTATACACCACTCATACTTATTACTCTTGTTTCACCCATACAAATACTCGTCCGTATCTTGTATACACCATTAATCTCTTCATATTCGACACTCGTCCGTGTTCTTTGTTAAACAGTTGATGCTCGTCCGTATCATCATCTCAGAACATGTGCCAGCGTTTGTTTATACCTGATACTCATCAGTATCATAGTCTTAAGGATGCTCGTCCGCATCTTTAATCCATACACATGTCAAACACTTATGTCTTCTTGAATTTAGACACTCGTCTGTGTCTACTATTCCCCAGAAGAGTCCCCTCAGATTCGACACTCGTCCGTGTTAACCAGTTGGTACTCGTCTGTATCATTATCTCTGAACATGCGTCAAGCGTTTGTTTCTACTGATACTCGTCCGTATCACGGTCTTAGGGATGCTCGCCCGCATCTTTAATCTATACACAACGTCAAAACACTTATACTTTTTATTTTTTGGATGTAAACACTCGTCCGTGTTTACTATTCCCCAGTAGGTCGCCAGCAAAGCAAAACTTCTTTTCTATCTGACATTCGTCCTATGTCATGATACCTTTCGGCAGCCGTATCCTGCCAGGTGATCGTCCTTCACCTTTGGATGACCGTCCCTCATCCTTTCCCCAATGGATCCTCTATTTCATTAGAACCCTTTTCTATCCGGCATTCGTCCTATGTCGTGATTTTGAGCAGCCGTACCCTGCTAGGTGATCGTCCTTCACCTCCTGATGATCGTCCTTCATCATTTTATCCGATGGCCGTCCCCATCGTTGATCTTGTTATCTGACATTCGTCCTATGTCATGATACCTTCAGAGCAGCCGTACCCTGCTAGGTGATCGTCCTTCACCTCTTGATGATCGTCCTTCATCATGCTTATCCGATGGCCGTCCCCATCGTCGACCTTTTTATCCGACATTCGTCCTATGTCGCGATACTCATGGCAACCGTACCTTGCCCGGTGATCGTCCTTCACCTTAGATGATCGTCCCTCATCTTATACCCAACAGAGCAGCCGTCCCCTGCTAGGTGATCGTCCTTTACCTTTGATGACCGTACCTCATCATTTATTTTTACCTATAATCCCCAGAGGGTCTCATATCACAATCTCTTATGTCCCCAGCATGTCGGCCGTCCCCGTCATTGCTCTTTCCCCAGCAGTCGTCCTCTGCTCGACGGTCATCCTCTGTCGCCCGCACTTTATAATATACTTTATTTTCTTTTACAATCTATATCCCTTTTCTTCTTCATTCTGTGAGTGCAAATTTTGGTTTGTCTTTGGTATTCAACCACAAGTTATCTTGTTCGCCTGTTAAGCCGTCGCTTACATCCTGCACAGCTAACTCATGCTTGGATAGGGGCAGCTGTAAACACCCCAAATTTTCCCTCACCCATTCACACCATGGCTTGTGATCTTCTCATATGCATAAGTTCAATCATAGCATCTCATGTTACATTTTTGATTCACTGCATTGCTTCTAAGTCATCTGCATCTAGGGTTTGTGATCTGAGCAGTCCAAGAGCTTCTTGAGCCACTCCAAAGGTCATCAATCATTTCAAAGGGGTCCATGTATGTTCAAGAATCATATTGTATCCCCACCAAGTCAAGAAAATCAAAGAATCACAAGAGCTGAGATTGGCATGGAAGCAGAGCCAGGTTTGACTGCACAGATGACCTAGAATTAGGGTTTTGGTTTCAAAGGCCATAACTCCAAAAATTTTGGTCATTCTTGTTTCTATTGGTCTCTATGTGGTATAGGGATCATGTATATCAATTTTCATGAAGAAATTCAATGGGGAAGGCATCTGATCAAAAGTTGACTTTTTGAGCAAGTCAGTGCAAAATCACGGCATCTGAGGCCCCCAATGACCCAACCAAAGGGTGTTCTTCATCATTTTGATTATGTATGATATTTATTTGATCATAAAAGATGTTGGAGGTTCACAAAATTGAAGAATTTCAAGCCATTTGTAAAGTTGACTTTTTGGGAAAATGACTTGTAATGGAAACTTGCCATTTTGGGAAACTTTTTCAACCCTTGCTTTTTGATTCAAAAATGACTCAAATGGGAAAACTTTGGTCATGAAAGTTGTATAATGGATCATTCCCTTTTCAAAAATTAAAAGAACTCATTCTAATTCATTTTGGATCAAAATTTATGGCCATGCAAAGTTGGACAAAATCATTGAAATTTCACTTTTGCACAAAATGGAAAACTTGCAATTTCTCATGGCAAGCCTTTATGTGACTTCAATATGACCTCTAATCATCATACCAATGCAATGCATGACCTAAAATCAGAATTGGCCCAAGGGATTTCTCATTTATTTGCCTTGATTTTCACATAACCATAAGTCATTTTTCATGAAAGTGCAAAGAGGGGTTTCTTGCAAAATCATTCTCAAAGGGATTGTATAACCTCTAGCTGGTTTCAAAGCATTGCCATGACTTCATGAGGCATCACACACCAAAATTCAGCAAAGTCTTCTCACATTCACATAACCAAAAGTCATGAAATGTAACAAGTGGGCAAGTTGCAAAAACTCTCTCAACTCATGATCCAAATGCAGCAGTCTTTCATGAGCCATCCAAGGGCCATCCTTGACTCAAGCTGAGGCAGGACAAGCCTCTAGACTGCCTCTGCCATAGCCCATGCTGCAAGTACACAAAACTTGACTTTTTGGCCAATCACCCCATACCATTCCCATAGTGCATACCTGCCCTCCTAGATTGTTGGGATTGCTTATGGATTGCCTCAAGGTCATAAAACTAGAAGGACATAGGCTCAGAACACACACACAACCAGCATTCACAAAACTTGCAAAATTCTTCCCTTCTTCGATTCTCTCAAACCAGCCATAAAACTTCCATTTTTCTTTCACCAACAAATCACAAGTCATCCATAGAACAAGAATCAACCCTCAAAACAGCCAAAAACACCACACACACAAACCTCCATTTCTGCTATACCAGAACTGAAACATTCAAACCAGCCATTCTTGAAGCTTTCAAAGCTTCATTTCATCATCAGAGGATTCAAAGGAGTGGATTTGCAGCAAAGGAAAGGCCAGAAAGCCCAGAACCAGAAGATTCCATCTCAGGTATAGCTCAAGAACTTTTTTCTCAGAACCTTGTTTTTAAGTTCCCAATCGAATCTTTATGATGTGCTGATGACTCTGATGTATTTACTTTTCAAAATGGTGGAATATTGAGTATGTAAGAGTTGTCAGAAAGTTTCTGACCTAAATTTGTTTTGCTTCGATTTGCATTGCTGATGAATGAAAAATGATTTTTGTTTGGGGATTTTGATTTAGTGTTGTGTGGGATTCATTTCTGGCCAGAGAGATTTCATTTTCGTAGACTGGGGAGTGAGATAGGGTTTTCTCAGGGGAGAAGTGGCCGGAGAAGATGACCGGAGGTCATTTCTGGCCACCTGAAAATCATTAAATGCTTTAATCTGGATTAGGGTTCCGTTTGAATACTGGCCTTTGGATTTGGTTTACCCGCGCGCGTGTGTGGCTCAGATCATCCCACTTAACCCTAATTTCCAATTAATTAATTTAATCAGGATTAATTAATTATTTAAATAAGATTTGTTCAGTTTGAATAAGGACCCTCAGATCACGCGCCAAGTCAATTCGCGCGCTTCTTGTTTAAACCTCAGCCTTAGATCCTGTTGACTTTCCATTTAATTTCTTTTTATTTTCATTTTTATTGCATTTATTTGTACATTTATTTTAAAATAGCAAAAAATGTTTAAAAATTCTGAAAATTTTTGTCAAGGTTTTCATTATTTTTCAGAACACAAAAATGATTTTTATTTTATTTTTTGCATTAAAAATTATTTTTGAATCATTTAAAAGTTTATTCTTAATTAATTAATGAAAATTAATTAATTAAAAATACTTTTAGGTATTTAAAAATCACAAAAAAATTCATGTAACATTTAAAAACATTTGGAAACATTGTCCAACTCTCAAACCAAATTTCTTTTTTGTTCTAGATGCCTTTTGATCATTTTCAATGGAATTAAATTCATTATTAGGCAATATTTTAAGTCAAACTTCAAAAATTCATTTCTGCCTAACCATTGAGAGTTGGACAATGATTCTTTTTGCATTGCATCTTGCATAACATGTAGTTTATAGGATAAATTTGGCTTGAATTAATCTTGCATTTCCTATTTGTTTGGCATTTTTCTTGACAATGTACCTTAAAACCCTTGCAATCTTAGAAAATTCATAACTCTCACTAGGTTAAGAGTTGGATCCCCTCCTTTGGGCAGTGAGTTTGTATAGGTCTAGGGTTCCTTTGATTGCATTTTCAAATTTTTATCATGCCATTTGCTTCTGGTTTTGGATTTTGCTTTGTGTGTTGATCATAAACCCTAATTTATGCCTTCATTTGCATCCATCTTCCATTTGCTTGCATACCATGACTTGCCATGACATTTTGTGCATCCATTTTATTCATAATACATCTTAAGATATATTAGAATCATGTTTGATCATTGCATCTTTCTATTGCCATGTTGTATGTCATTTGCATTCCATAACTTTTCATGTTGTTCATGGTTCTAAACATGCTTCTCTTGCATCCATATGTTTGTATGATCATTCTAATGCCTTGCTTCATGTTTGCATCATCTCTTAGCATCATTAACATCATACTCATGCTTCTAGTTTTGGTTTGCATCATCACATTTCATCTCATTTACATTACATTTCATTTCTTTTACTAACTTTTCAGGTGGTAAGTTGTGTTGAGAAGTGAATTTGCCTTCACTTCTCACAATATTTTTTCATCTCTCTTATGCATCATTGCTGCATTTTATCTTGTGCTTTGGATTGAGCTTGCTCACCCTTGTTCATCTTACCTTCTTTCTTCAAGCAACTTGTCTTCTTAAGTGAAGCAAGTTGTTTTGCTTTTCTTTGCTCCTTTCATCTGCTTCTCTACTTAGTGGTTCCTTGAAGATTTCTTTCTTAAACCATACAAACCCTAGGAATGACCAAGCATGATAAAAATTAGGGTTGATTAGTCCCCCCATTTAGCTTTTACCTTTGTGTCATCTTTGAGTCTTCTCTTCTTATCTCATAATCAGGGACTAAACCCTAAAGGCTTTAAGGCTTTGTGATTAAGCTTATGCCTGCATCCTTCTATTAGGATGGAGTGTATAACTTTAATCCTAAGTGTTAAACCCTTAATGTGTTTAAATCCTTTAATCAATTCACTTAATAATCATCAAGACATCAAGCTTGTAACTTGGGCCTTGCATTAGGGTTCTAATTCTTCCTTAATTGGTTAAGAAGGACTAACCCTAGTGTTAATGGACAAGTCCCCCCTCAAGTTGTCTTACAAACAATAAAACTCACTTCTTCATCTTATCATTAACTAAAATCCACCTAATAAAGGCTTTGTTTTGTCATGAGGTTAATCCCTAATCATGGATTAAGTTGAGGAGCTTTCCTCAGCTTAAACACTCTCATCTATTATCCTTCTATTAGGATGGTGTAATGAGTCTGTTTAATCCCTGATTATGGCTTAGTCTCATTACTTAACACTAAACAAAAACAACAAAAACATCTAATTTATTACAAGTAGGTTAATGATCTTAATCCTACACCATGGTGATTAAGTGTGAGATGCTGACTTCACACTTAAGGTATCCTCATTACCCCTAATCAGAGGGAAGATGTGATGAGTTTACTAACCCATTGGTTTAGGCTTAAGCTCATTAATTTATGACAAACTTCCAAAAAGCAATAAAAGACTGAAAACACTCAAAAACAAACAATAATCGTCTCCTCCGGGATTCTTTTCTCACCTCATTCACTCACAAACGAGAACTTGCTTCTTCCGTCTAATGCAAGACAGTTTGCACCTGAGCCAAACAGGTCATACACTTGAGCATAGACAAGTAAGCAGTTCACAAGTCAATTTACCTTTCAGTCTCTTTGGGTCGAACTCCGGTGTTCTGACTTCCTCATTGCACGAGAGGATACGTAGGCATAACTTAACAGTTATCGAACAAAAGTCTCTGTATATTCCCCCTCCTTCCAGCATTATTCTTTTAGCCTCATTATCTTGAGC
Source organism: Lathyrus aphaca (assembly GCA_963966055.1). Taxonomy (NCBI): domain Eukaryota; kingdom Viridiplantae; phylum Streptophyta; class Magnoliopsida; order Fabales; family Fabaceae; genus Lathyrus; species Lathyrus aphaca. The sequence continues at coordinate 201,028,844 of OZ014523.1, read as the reverse complement.
ATTTCACTCCTGTTCTTACACGGACACTTCACTTATACACTTCACACTTCTCTTACACTGACACTTGCATTCTTTTCCAGCTTTGATACACAGATAGCACTGACACTACCCCTTTAAAACACAAATCTTTTACGCGTGGATCCCGTCGAGTACGACGGACAATCTGGGTGCTAATACCTTCCCAGGTTGTAACCAACCCCCTTTCTCAGTCTCTCTGGTTCGCAACCGTCTTATCCATATCTTTCTAGGTTTATGCAGCATTACCTTTCCTCCGGGATAAAAATGCCTAGCTGGCGACTCTTGTCTTCTGAGTTCACCCCTGTGTGTTCTCTCCTCTTTCGCCGACCGTTCGCGTCTGTACCCCTCTTGGCCCCGGTGTCATTTTGGTGGGAGCGACAAATGCCTGTAAAGAAGCCAAGATTCAGAAGGCCAGGACTGAGCTCTATCTGCAAGAAAGTCAGGCTAGGTGGGTCAGGATCACTGAAGCCCGTACACAAGAAGATTAGAAGACTCAGGCCAAGATTGAATAATTAGAGGCCAATGAAAAGAAGCAGCAGGAAGCTTTGCTGGCAGCCCAGAAGGAGATTTCAGAGTTGAAGCTTAGGGCAGGGTTGAAGAGATCAAAGGATCAGGACAGGCACAAGAAGCTGACCACTGCCATTGCCACCAAGAACCTCCTCATCAGGACTTTTACAGAGCATCCAGCTGGTCCAGTGACTGAGGCACTTCTGAAGGAGGTTAAGGAGGATGAGTTTGGATTGGATGTTTGACTTCTTTGCTTGTTGTTCATTTCCATTTGATGTACTTTTCTTTTTGTTGTATTTTGACCCGCCAGGGGCATATGTTGTAAAACAAACTATGCATGATTCACCATTTGTAATATATTTTAGTTTGTTTCCATTTTGGGGTTTCTTTTTTCAACAAACTCAAAAGCATCTTCCTCAGGGTCTGGAAAGGTCAAAACCAAGAACCAAGCAGGATACCTTGGAAAACAAATAAGCATACTGCATTGCATACTAACCTTGTTTTGTTTTGTAGTTTTTGTATTTATTTGTTTCTAACTCTGTTGTGATCTCAGGAAATATTGCTCGCCGCCGAGTGTTCCCTATCAACCGTACGCACCGGTATCCTACTCGCAACAACCTTCCTGGTATCCAAATGGATCAAATACAGCAGGACCTGACTGAGGTCAGAACTCAGATGGCTAATAAAAGAGTGGAGATGAGGAACCAAATGGCTCAATTCATGACTGGATGACTGGATTGGCCCAGATTCAAGAAAGGTTAAGGGCATTGGTGGAAAGGCAAACTCCCTAGGAACCTCATCCTGGGACTGGAGGGACTAGTAATAATGAGGGAGGTCAGCCTCATGTTAACCCACCAGTATTTGGACCTCATCTAGATCTGGAAGTCAACATCCCAAGGAATGTGCAGGGCAACACTGCTGCAGGCAGGATCTTGCAAGAAGATCCTCAAGAAGAGCAGTTTATTGTAATGGGAGTTGGAGATGAAGTTTATGATAGGAGGTTTGATGAAATTGCTGAGAAATTGAGGTCTTTGGAGTCTCAAAACTCCTTGGGCTTCGATGTAATGGATATGGGGTTAGTAGACGGGGTGAGAATTCCCCACAAATTCAAACCCCCGTGCTTTGAGAAATACAATGGAACCTCTTGTCCACGAACTCACCTGCAGTCTTTTCTGGGAAGACTTAAAGCATATACCATGGATGAGAAGCTGTGGATGTCCTACTTTGAAGACAGTTTGACTGGAGCTTCAAGAGAGTGGTATTCACACTTGACTAGAGCTACTATCAGATGCTGGAAGGACTTAGCTGAAGCCTTCATCAGACAATATCAATATAACCTGGACATGGCTCCTAAAATGACCCTTCTGATGGGAATTTCACAATCTTCCAGAGAAAGCTTCAGAGAATATGCCCAGAGGTGGAGACAGCTGGCTGCTGCTGTCCAACCACCCATGTCGGAAAGAGAAATGGCCGACATGTTCAAGAACACTTTGCAAGGAACATATATTGATAGGCTGGCTTCCTTTTCTTCCACCAGTTTTGCTGACGTAGTCATAGCTGGAGAAAGGATTGAAAGCCTCTTAAAAATGGGCAAAATTTCTGATAATGGTGCAAGTTCGTCCAGTAATCCCAGGAAGCCTTTTGTGGGACCTCGAAGAACCGGTGAGACAAATGCCATTCATGCCAGCAGGGGCAGACCTCAGTATGCTCACAGATCAGTAGCAGCTGTCACTATTCCAGCTCCGATTCCTCAACAATCAGCGTATCAACCACAACAACAACCACATTATCAACAGCAAGTCCAGTATCCGCAACAGAGAACCTACAACAATAGCAACAGCAATCAACAACAACGACCCTTTCAACAAAGACCATCACAGGCAAACAGGGTGATTGACCCTATCCCTATGCCTTATGCCGCTTTACTGCCACAACTCCTGAAGCTCAACTTGGTTGAGTTAAGGACATTGGCACCACCAGATCCCTTAAATCTCCCAAGGAATTATGATGTCAACGCCAGGTGTGCTTTCCACTCCAATGCACCTGGCCACAATACAGAAAAATGCAGGGCCTTGCAAATGAAGGTCCAAGATCTGGTGGATTCTAAGGCCCTCAACTTTGCACCCCCTCCAAATGTCAACAAGAATCCTATGCCTAATCATGGAGGGCCGAGGATTAATGCCATTGAGGAAGACAAACCATCTACTTTGATCACCAGTGTTGCACAAATTCGAACACCTCTGGTCGAAATTAAAGCTCAGCTTCTAGAGTGCCAAGTGTTCCCCAGGTGTGAGCTCGGTTGTGGGTATTGCAACATTGCAGTCAATGGGTGTGAAAATTTGAGAAGCGGCATAGATGGTCTTATCAAGGATGGTATCCTTCAGATCTCAACAACGGCGCCTACAAATCCAGCAAGTCCTTTGACAATAATTCCTGATTCGTTTACAACAGCAGCAACAATCATTCCTACCGATTCATCAATATCATCAGCAATGGCTCCATCCATCACTTCAACGAGTCAAATTTCAACAACCATTTCTTCTACAACATCAGCATCCATTTTATCAGCAGAATCTTCTACAACACCAGCAAAAATTGACGAAGATGTTTCAGCAGTTATAATCTATTATGACCCATCAGAGGTCCCTCCCAGCAACAATTACCAACAACAAGCAGTGGCACCTCCTGCCAGGTCACCAGTCACAATTTACTACGATCCGCACACCATTGCAGTACCCTCCTCTGCAGCAGTCAGTCCAGTTACCATTACGGTGCCTGGACCAGTTCCATATGAAAGTAGTAATGCCATACCTTGGCATTATGGCTCTGATCTTTACTGCAACGGGGAGAAAATCACTCTGGATTCTTCAACCTCTTCTCCACAAATTGATAATGTTGGGGGAGGCGGAGGCTTCACCAGAAGCGGATGCCTTTTTGCCTCACAAATACAGAGACCTAATGTTGAGGCAGAAGTTGCTGCCAAAGCAAAGGGAAAGAGTGTGGTACCTGAAGAGCCAATTGCCAAGGAAACTCAGAAGACATCTTTTGAACAAGATGTAGATGAGTTCATGAGAATCATAAAGAGGAGTGATTACAAGGTGGTGGATCAGCTTCACCAAAATCCCTCAAAAATCTCCATATTATCCCTGTTGATGTGTTCAGAAGCTCACAGGAATGCATTATTAAAAGTCCTGCACGCAGCATACGTGCCAGAGGAGATTACCGTTAATCAGCTACAAACTGTGGTGGCAAATGTCAACACCAGTCATGGACTGGGTTTTACCAATGCTGACTTAACAACTGAGGGTCGTAACCACAACAAGGCTTTACACATCACCCTGGAATGCAAGGGTGCTATTTTATCTCATGTACTGGTGGACATTGGGTCGTCACTCAATGTTCTACCAAAGGAAGCCTTAGTGAAGCTGGAGTATGATGGCTTGGCATTGCGTCCGAGTAATTTAGTGGTGAGAGCATTTGATGGCTTTAAAAGATCAGTGCTCGGAGAGATTGATCTGCCCGTGATGATTGGCCCGCAAACCTTCAAAACTACCTTCTATGTGATGGACATTCAGCCGGCCTACAACTGTCTGTTGGGAAGACCCTGGATCCACGCCGCTGGCGCTGTTACGTCTACCCTTCACCAGAAGCTGAAATTCGAGTGGGAAGGCCAGATCATCACCATCTGTGGGGAGGAAGACATCTTTGTTAGCCATCTGGCTACGTATAAGTACATAGAGATGGATGGATAAATCCATGAAACCATGAGCCAGGGGTTTGAGGCCCTGAACATTAATTAAGCATCTGCTGTACTGGGAACTTCCATGACGTCTTATCAGCAAGCCCGGAAGGTTGTTGAAGAGGGTATTGCCCAAGGCTGGGGCAAGCTGTTGCCCGTGGAGAAGAAAGAAGACAGATTTGGGTTGGGTTACAAACCAACTCAACAAGATCAATTAGAGGCTGCAAAGGAGCCCAATTTTGTCAGCGTGGGGATGCTCACCCCAGATGCTGTGAACAACTTGGAAGACGAGGAGGAAAGCGACTGCAACCTGGAGAGCTGGATACGTCCAAGGATCCTGGGGAGCCAAGTCCTTAACTGGTCTTCCCAGGAAATTATAAGGGTTACTCCTGCAGAGTAATTATTATTTCCTGTATTTTTAAGCATGCATCAAGTCTTGCATCTTGCCCAAGATGACAAGACTCATTTTGTAATCGGGCATTCTTGTAATTTTGTGCAAATAGATCAATCAATGAATATCGGACATCTTTTGCAAACGAGTCTCTTTTTTTTTCGCTCACTGTCTTTTCATTTTTTCTTTTTGTACAAAAATAAAATGGCAATGTTTTCCAAAATAAATAACTTCATTTTCACTTTTTCTAAATAAGATAAAAACTGATCACTAAAATAAACCAATCTAAACCCTTGCAGAGAGTGCCTTTCAGATTGCACCGACAACAACATAGCTATGACTTCGTATGACTTTGACAGTCCAATCAATCAAGCTGATGAAGGGGTTGAAGAAGATTATGAGCTACCTGAAGAGCTAGCCATGTTGTTAAGGCAAGAGGAGAGGGTTATCACTCCTCATCAGGAGGAGATTGAAGCGGTTAATCTTGGTACGTAAGAAGACGTGAAAGAGGTTAAGATCGGGGCCTGCCTGCAGGATTCAGTGAAGGAGCAACTGATTGATATGCTTCGGGAATACGTGGATGTTTTCGCTTGGTCTTATCAGGATATGCCAGGGTTGGACACCGACATTGTCATGCACAAGCTGCCTTTGAAAGAAGACTGCCCACCAGTGAAACAGAAGCTGCGCCGTACTCGCCCAGATATGGCAATGAAGATAAAAGAAGAGGTACAAAAGCAGTGGGACGCCGGTTTCCTTGCTGTGACAAGCTATCCGCCGTGGGTTGCTAATATTGTACCTGTACCTAAGAAAGATGGCAAGGTGAGGATGTGTGTGGATTACCGGGATCTGAATAGAGCCAGCCCGAAAGATGACTTCCCTTTACCTCACATTGATGTATTGGTTGATAATACGGCTCAGTTATCGGTATTCTCCTTCATGGATGGATTTTCAGGATACAATCAGATCAAGATGTCACCTGAAGACATGGATAAGACAACTTTCATCACACCCTGGGGCACATTCTGTTATAAGGTGATGCCATTCGGACTGAAGAATGCTGGTGCTACATATCAACGGGCTATGGTAACATTATTCCATGACACGATCCATAAAGAAATTGAATGTTACGTGGATGACATGATTGCCAAGTCCCTCACGGAAGAAGACCACCTGGTGAATCTGTTGAAGTTATTCAAGCGTCTGAGGAAGTACCAATTGAAGTTAAACCCCAACAAATGCACATTCGGGGTGCGGTCTGGTAAGATGTTGGGATTTATTGTAAGTGAGAAAGGGATTGAAGTGGACCCTGATAAAGTCAAAGCCATTCAAGAAATGCCTGCACCTAAGACTGAAAAAGAAGTTCGAGGGTTCCTAGGTAGATTGAACTACATTTTAAGGTTCATATCTCACCTTACATCAACCTGTGAGCCTTTCTTCAAGCTGTTAAGAAAAGAACAAACGGTCAGGTGGAACGAAGACTGCCAAAGGGCTTTTGACAAAATCAAGGAATACTTGCAAGAGCCTCCAATCCTTATGCCTCCAGTTGGAGGAAGACCTCTAATCATGTACTTAACAGTATTAGAAGAGTCAATGGGGTGTGTGCTGGGCCAACATGACGAGTCTGGTCGAAAAGAGTACGCAATATACTACCTAAGCAAAAAGTTTACCGACTGTGAACAACGTTATTCACTGCTCGAGAAAACTTGATGTGCTTTAGCGTGGGCTGCTCGCCGACTGAGACAGTATATGCTGACCCAGACTACCTTATTGATATCCAAGATGGATCCAGTTAAGTACATTTTTGAGAAGCCAGCACTTACCAGACGGGTTGCAAGATGGCAAATGATCCTCACAGAATACGACATTCAGTACACATCTCAAAAGGCCATCAAAGGCAGTGTATTGTCTGATTATCTTGCTGAGCAACCCATTGATGATTACCAGCCTATGAGATTTGACTTCCCCGATGAAGACATCATGTTCATAAATGCAAAAGATCATGAAGAGCCTATTCACACTGAAGGGCCTGACCCAGAAGAAGAATGGACTATGATGTTTGATGGGGATGTTAATATGAATGGTCGTGGTGTTGGTGCAGTACTCATTACACCTAAAGGAGTTCATATGCCTTTCTCGGCAAAGCTCACCTTTAACTGCACTAACACGAAGCTGAATACGAAGCTTGTATTATGGGTCTTGAGGAAGCCATTGACCTCAAGATCAAGACTTTGACTGTATTCGGAGATTCCGCTCTAGTAATTAATCAAACCAACGGCAAATGGTACACGCACCAGGATCATTTGATACCTTATCGGGATTATACAAGAAGGTTATTGACTTTCTTCACAGCGGTCAAGCTTGAGTATATCCCGCGAGACAAAAATCAGTTTGCAGACGCTCTGGCTACCATTTCATCCATGATCAAGGTTCAAGCTGCCAACTTTGTGCCTCGGATTTCAGTATCCTGACTTGACAGACCAGCATATGTGTTCTCAGTAGATTTTGTCAAAGATGATAAGCCTTGGTTCCATGATATCAAATGCTTCTTGGAGGATCAAACATACCCACCTGGGGCATCTTCCAATGATAAGAAGACATTAAGAAGGCTAGCTGGTAGTTTCTTCCTGAACACTGATGGTTCCCTGTACAAAAGAAACTTTGATATGGTACTCCTCAGATGCGTTGATAGGACAGAGGCAGACTTGTTAATGCACGAGGTGCACGAAGGATCCTTTGGTACCCATGCAGGAGGGCATGCCATGGCTAAAAAGTGGCTAAGATCAGGCTATTACTGGATCACAATGGATGCGGACTGTTGCGCCTACGCCAGAAAATGCCATAAATACCAGATTTATGCGGATAAAGTGCATGTGCCTCCCAATCCTCTGAATGTGATGTCTTCACCCTGGCCTTTTGCTATGTGGGGCATTGATATGATTGGCAAGATTGAACCGACTGCTTCAAATGGCCACAGATTCATCCTGGTTGCCATTGACTATTTCACCAAGTGGGTTGAAGCAGGTTCATATGCAAATGTTACAAGGCAAGTGGTAGCCCGATTTCTAAAGAGAGACATCATCTGTCGGTATGGAGTGCCCGAGCGAATCATTACTGATAATGGTTCCAACTTAAACAATAAAATGATGGCAGAACTGTGTCGGGACTTCAAGATCCAACATCAAAATTCTTCCCCTTATAGGCCAAAAATGAACGGCGCTGTTGAGGCAGCTAACAAGAATATCAAGAAGATTGTACAGAAGATGGTAGTCACCTACAAAGATTGGCATGAAATGCTACCGTTTGCCTAACATGGGTACCGTACGTCAATCAGAACATCCACTGGGGCAACGTTGTATCAACTTGTTTATGGTATGGAGGATGTCCTACCTGTTGAAGTTGAATTACCCTCCCTACGGGTACTGATGGATGTTAAGCTGAATGAAGCAGAGTGGGTCCGATCCCGATATGAACAACTGAATCTGATTGAAGAGAAGAGATTGGCTGCAATTTGTCATGGGCAGCTGTATCAGAAAAGAATGAAGAAAGCCTTTGATCAGAAAGTCAGGCTCCGAGAGTACCAAGTAGGAGATCTTGTGCTGAAAAGACTCCTCCCTCCTTATACAGACCACAGGGGCAAGTGGACTCCGAATTATGACGGCTCATTCATAGTAAAGAAAGTTTTCTCCGGTGGAGAATTGATGCTCAGTACTATGGATGGTGAAGATTTCCTATCCCCTGTGAATTCAGATGCAGTTAAAAAATACTTCGCATAAAATGACCCGCTGGACATAAAAACAAAATGTAAGTCCAGGCAAAAATAGGGCATCCCGACGAGTCAAAAACAGAATAAAAAGACTCGAACAAAAATAAGGGAAAATAAATAAAAAAATGTACACCCGCTGAGTTAAAAAGCTGCCTTGGACAACTCAGGAAAAAATGGGTATCCCGGTGGATTGAAAACCCGAAAGGGCGATCCACGCAAAATAAGGGAATAAGCGAACAACTGCATTCTGAATTCGTCTGTATCACTTACAACATAGCAAGCTTCGAAGGGTTCGAGCTTCGGTCAGAATCAGCCTTCTTCAGAAAGCAAGATAAGAAGAACGTCAATGTCATACGAGTCATAGTAAAGGGGAAGCTCACTGAAGCGTCGTCAACATTGCCAGCATTTTTTTGTTTCTCAATTTGTAACGATCTCCTCATTTCAGGGAATCCGTTTCTTTGACTGTATCTTGCCAATTCAGGGCGCATAAATTAATAAAATCAGATTTTCAGTCATATCTTGTCTCGTACATTTTTATTTTTCATTTGCAAAATGTCCGATGTCCTTAAGATATTGATTGCATAAATACAGATGCTTCCCTTCTAAAAATACGTGCTTACAGGAAATATATTTGCTCCCGGGAGTGTCTAAACTCCTATGACGGAATCCAGTAAGGGATACCTCGGGGAACTTGTACGTTTCTTTGTCATACAGGATTGCAGGTGTTCAAAGCACAATATGGGGCATGAAAGCTTCTCCCCAGTAGGCTGCCAAATCATTATTTCCTCAGCACACCTTCCAAACAGCACCAGAGATGCTTTCTCCCCATCAGAGTTGCCAGGCATCACTTCTCCAACATTTCCTTCAGAGCGGTACCAGAAGGTGCTTATATCCCCGGCTGAGTTGTCAAGTAGCATCCTCAGCAGGACCCCCGCAGAAATCTCTAGGAAGATCCTTCAGTGATTTTTCTTCTTCCCCAGCCAAGTACTAGACAGGGAACCATCTCCCCACAAAGTTTCAATCTCTATCCAGAAGAGTAACGCCTGAAGATCTCACAACAGATTGACGAAAGTTTCTACAAACCCCAGCTGGGTCCCTCATTATCAAGATAGGTCTATTAGTAATCTATTTCCCCATGCAGAGTCAGATATGCTAGATCTACCAATGATTTCATCCCCAACTAGGGACATCCACCTCAAGCAGATCAGCCCGAGATCTCCACAGCATCGGGATCCGAGTCCCGGATCGGTATCTTTGCATAATCATAGCATTCGCATCATATTTTCCCCACAGAGCGTAGCATTCCGTCTAATACGGAGCATTACGGCAAAAATCAAACATATTGCATAATCATAAGCCATGTGTCGAACTGAATATTTCCCAATCCCCCACCAGAGAGCCAAAGTATTTCACTCGCAAATACTGATACATGCTCCTTTTGGCACCCATCCGTGTCATCATTCCCCAGTAAATTGCCCGAGAAAACAGATACTTATATATTACAGGTGCTTCTTGACACTCGTCTGTGTCATACCCCAGCGGAAAGCCCAAGCTTCCCCTTTGCACTCACTACATAGATACATATATATATACAATTACTCGATACCCGTCCGTGTCACCTTCCCCAGCACAGTTGCCTAAAAACATGGTAAACCATATACTTGTTTATAATACACGTTTTCCGACACCCGTCCGTGTCATGCTCTCCCAGCAAGTTGAACACTCGTATGTGTCTCACCCGTCACTAATACAGATACTCGTCCGTATCTTGTATATACCACCTAAAAACCCTTCAGATTCGACATTTTTCCGTGTTCGTTGTTAACTAGTTGGTACTCGTCCGTATCATCATTTCTGAACATGCGTCAAGCGTTTGTTTCTACTGATGCTCGTCCGTATCATAATCTTAAGGGTGCTCGTCCGCATCTTTAATCCATACACCGTGTCAAACACTTATGTCTTCTTGAATTTAGGCACTCGTCTGTGTCTACTTTTCCCCAGAAGATTCCTCAGCAAACCCCATTGATTTATTACCTTTTCTATCTGACATTCGTCCTATGTCATGGTACCTTCCGGCAGCCGTACCCTGCCAGGTGATCGTCCTTCACCTTTTTGATGATCGTCCTTCATCACCCCCAGTGGAGTCTCTATTCATTAGAACCCTTTCTTATCCGACATTCGTCCTATGTCATGGTACCTTCCGGCAGCCGTACCCTGCCAGGTGATCGTCCTTCACCTTTTTGATGATCGTCCTTCATCACCCCCAGTGGAGTCTCTATTCATTAGAACCCTTTCTTATCCGACATTCGTCCTATGTCGTGATATTTTTAGTAGCCGTACCCTGCTAGGTGATCGTCCTTCACCTCTTGATGATCGTCCTTCATCATTTTATCCGATGGTCGTCCCCATCATCGATTCTATTATCTGACATTCGTCCTATGTTGTGATGCTTTCGGCAATCGTACCTTGCCAGGTGATCGTCCTTCACCTTAGATGATCGTCCCTCATCTTACCCCCAACAGAGCAGCCGTCCCCTGCTAGGTGATCGTCCTTCACCTTTGATGACCGTTCCTAATCATCTATTTCTTCAACCCAATGGTCGTCCCCATCATTTACCTTTAATCCCTAGAAAGTCTTATTTCTTTACTTGATGACCGTCCCCGTCAAGATCTCTCTATTTCCCTAGCATGTCGGCCGTCCCCGTCATTGCTTCATCCTCAGCAGTCGTCCTCTGCTCGACGGTCGTCCTCCATTGCCCGTGCCTTTTAAACATACTTTATTTTCTTTTACAATCTATATCCATTTTCTTCTTCATGCTGTGAGTGCAAATTTTGGACTGTCTTTGGTATTCAACCACAAGTTATCTTGTTTGCCTGTTAAGCCGATGCTTACATCCTGCACAGCTAACTCATGTTTGAATAGGGGCAGCTGTAAACACCCCAAATTTGCCCTCACCCATTCACACCATGGCTTGTGATCTTTTCATTTGCATAAATTCAATCATAGCATCTCATATTGCATTTTTGCTTCACTGCATTGGTTCAAAGCCATCTGCATCTAGGGTTTGTGATCTGAGCCATCCCTGAGCCATTTGAGCCACTCCAAAGGTCTTCGATCACCTCAAGAAGGGTCCATGTTTGTTCAAACATCATATTATATCCTCACAAGGTCAAGGAAGTCAAGGAATCACAAGAACTGAGAAAGGCATGGAAGCAGAACCAAGCTTAACTACACAGGTGACCTAAAATTAGGGTTTTGGTTTCAGAGGCCATAACTCCAAATTTTTTTGGTCATTCTTGTTTCTATTGGTCTCTATATGTTATGAGGATCATGCATATCAATTTTCATGAAGAAATTCAATGAGGAAGGCATCTGATCAAGAGATGACTTCTTGAGCAAGTCAGTGCAAAATCAGGGCATCTGAGGCCCCCAGTGACCCAAACAAAGGGTATTCTCCATCATTTTGAATGTGTATGATCTTTATTTGGTCATAGAAGATGTTGGAAGTTCACAAAATTGAAGAATTTCAAGCCATTTGCAAAGTTGCCTTTTTGGGAAAATGACTTGTAATGTAAACTTGCTATTTTGGGAAAGTTTTTCAACCTCCTCAAATTAATTCAAAAATGCTTCAAATGAGAAAACTTTGGTCATGAAAGTTGTAGAATGGATCCTCCCATTTTCAAAAAGTACAAGAACTCATTCTAATTCATTTTGGATCAAAAGTTATGGCTTTTCAATGTTGGGAAAAATCATGAAATTTTCACTTTTGCACCAAAGAGGGAAAGTTGTAAAACCTCATGCCAAGGCAAAGTGTGACTTCAAATGGACTTCTATGCATTACACAAACATGAACTAGGACCTAAAAATCAGAATGCACCAAAGAATCCCCAAGTTTCATGACTTGTACATTAAGAAACTTCAAAAGGGCCAAAAGATCACAAAATTGCAAAACCACACATAAACTCTAATCCACTTGCAAATTGGCCTCAAATTCATTTTCATGGTCAGCCTTGATTCAAGCTGCAACAGACATGCTTTTGTTCTAGCCCTAAAACAGCCCATACCTTATAGTACACCTAGACTTGACGTTTTGCAAAAGGGGCCATACCAATCAAGCTGTGCCACCAACAACTCTCTGCCCTATCACAGCTTGATATGTGGACTAAAAGAGACTCAAAACATACAACAAGCCAGCCTGAATCCAAAGCATTGTTAGAGTACACAAAAATCCTCCCTTTTGCATTTTCTATCGAATCCCATAACTCAACCATTCATTCTCCAAATTTCTTCCACCATTCACCTCAACATGCTTCACTGATCATCCCTGACCCATCAAAACAGCCTAAGGCCACCACAAACAGAGATACGATTTTCACCACCCCTGAACTGGAAGATTCAAAATCCTCCATATAAACTCATTCCAAGCTTACCAGAAGCCTCAAGGAGTTCACTGGAGTGGAAAAGCACAAAGCAGAAGGTCAGAAAGCCCAGGATTCGAAAGCTCAATCTCAGGTAACTTGATGAACATTTTTTCCAGAATCTTATTCTTTAGTTACAAAGTTGTTCTATGTGTTGCCCTGATCATGGGGCTGTAATTATTTTTGAAAATGAGCCAGAAACAAGCATTTTGTGGTGCTCTGAAACTTTTGCCCTAAAATTTATTTTCTTCGATTCTCTCTGTGTGGCTAAGATAAACTGTTTTTGACCCTGGATTCTTATTATTCATTGTTAGAGGATTGATTCTGGAGTTTTGGAGATCTTGGGGATGTGTTTTGAGTGTTTCAGGTGACTGGTCGCCTGAGTTTAATTAGGGCAAAACGTGTTTAATTAGTAACTTTGAATTCTAACCCTAGGATCAGGCTTCCCGCGCGCACTTGGATGGTCTAGATGGCTCATTAAGCCCTAATCAGTCATTTATTAATTAAACCTAGGATTAATTAATTATTAAATAAAGTTTAGTCAGGTTTGAACTTGGGCCCTTGGATGTGGCGCCAAGTCAACAATCCCAGGCCCAGATCAAATCCTGACCTTCCCTTTGGCTTACTTTCCATTTTAATTAGTTTTAATTCATTTTATTTGCATTTTATTTACACGAATTATTAAAAATAGCAAAAAACATTTAAAAATTCTGAAATTTTTTGTCAAACATTTCATTAATTTTCAGAACCCAAAAATATATATTTTTTTTTTTGCATTAAAAATCATTTTTAAATCATTTAACTGTTTATTTTTAATTAGTTAATGAAAATTAATTAATTAAAAATGCATTTAGGTATTTAAAAATCACAAAAAAATTCACATTGCACGTCAAAACATTTAGAAACATTATCAAACTCTCAAAACAAATTTCTTTTTGGTTCTTGATGCATTTTGACAATTTTCATTGAAATTAAATTCTTTTAAAGGCAATATTTTTGTTCAAACTTGGAAAAATCCGTTCTGCCTAACCATTGAGAGTTTGATGATGGTTCTTCTTGCTTTGCATCCTTCATAGCATTTAGTTTATAGGATAAAATTGGTTTGAATTTATCTTCCATTTTCAATTTGTTTAGCATTTTTCATTGTGAGGTACCTTGAAACACTAGTTGACTTAGAAAAATCATAACTTCCATTAGGTTTAGATTTAGGTCTCCTCCTTTGGGCAGTGAACTTGTGTAGGATTAGGGTTCCTATGATCCCATTTTCAATTTTTTTATCATGTCATTTGCTTCTGGTTTTGAATTTTGTGTTGCATGTTGTTCATAAACCCTAATTCTTGCCTTCCTTTGCATCCATCTCTCATATGCTTGCATTCAAGAACTTGTCATGACATTTTGTGCATCCACATGATTCATAAAACATCTTAGGACATATTAGAATCATGTTTGATCATTGCATCATTCATTTGACATGTCATATCTTCATTGCATTTCATAAACTTTCATGAACTTTCATGGTTCAAGGCATGCTCCATATGCATCCATTCTCTTGTATGCTTACATATTTGCATATTGCATGACTTTACAACTCTTGACATCATTTGCATCATATGTATGTTTCTGACTTTGGCATTTTCCCATTCATATGCATTTGTTTCATCTCATTTTTCCCTTATGCATCTTGTACTAACTTTTCAGGATCAATGGTAAGTTTGTTTGGGAGGTGAATTTGCCTTCACCTCCTACCTCTTATCACCTTATCATTTTACATCCTTCCTGCATTTTTACTTGTCTTTGAGTGAGCTTTCTCACTTGTGCCTCTCTTCCCTCTTTTCTCTTCTCATCTCAACCCTTTTCTATCTTGCTTCTCCTTGGTGGCTTCCTTGAAGATTACTCCTCTTAAGCCTCACAAACCCTAGGACTTCCAAACATGATAACCTTTTATGATTGTTTAGTCCCCCTTAGACTCTTTCCTTTGAGTCTTCTCTTCTCACCTCATAATCAAGGACTAAACCCTAAAGGTTTTAAGGCTTTGTGATTAAGCTTATGCCTGCATCCTTCTATTAGGATGGAGTGTATAACACTAATCCTAAGTGTTAAACCCTTAATGTTGTTTAAATCCTTTAATCAATTCACTTAATAATCATCAAGACATCAAGCTTGTAACTTGGGCCTTGCATTAGGGTTCTAATTCTTCCTTAATTGGTTAAGAAGGACTAACCCTAGTGTTAATGGACAAGTCCCCATCAAGTTGTCTTACAAACCATAAAACCCATTTCTTAACCTTATCATTAACTAAAATCCATTTAATAAAGGCTTTGTTTTGTCATGAGGTTAATCCCTAATCATGGATTAAGTTGAGGAGCCTTTCTCAGCTTAAATGTTCTCATCTATTATCCTTCTATTAGGATGGTGTAATGGGTCCATTAAATCCTTGATTATGGCTTAAACTCATTACTTAACACTACACAAAAATACCAAAAACATCTAAATAAATGCAAGTAGGTTAATGATCTTAATCCTACATCATGGTGATTAAGTGTGAGGTGCTTACTTCATACTTAAGGTATTCTCATTACCCCTAATCAGAGGGAAGATGTGATGAGTTTACTGACCCTTGGTTTAGGCTTAAGCTCATTAACTTATGACAAACTCCAAAAAGCAATAAAAGATTGAAAACACAAAAACAAACAATAATCGTCTCCTCCGGGATTCTTTTCTCATCATCTTCACTCACAAACGAGAACTTGCTTCTTCCATCTAATGCAAGACAATTTGCACCTGAGCTAGACAAGTCATACACTTGAGCATAGACAAGTAAGCAGTTCACAAGTCAATTTATCTTTCAGTCTCTTTGAGTCGAACTACGGTGTTCTGACTTCCTCATTGCACGAGAGGATACGTAGGCATAACTTAACAGTTATCGAACAAAAGTCTCTGTATATTACCCCCTCTTCCAGCATTATTCTTTAAGCCTCAATATCTTGAGCTTTTCACTGACACTTCTCATATTCCACTTCACACTTCTTTTACACTGACACTTGCATTCTTTCCAGCTTTGATACACAGATTGCATTGACACTACCCCTTTTAAACACAAATCTTTTAAGCGTGGATCCCGTCGAATACGACGGACTATCTGGGTGATAATACCTTCCCAGGTTGTAACCACCCCCCTTTCTCAGTCTCTCTGGCTCGCAACCGTCTTATCCATCTTTTCTAGGTTTATGCAGCATTACCTTTCCTTCGGGATAAAAATGCCTAGCTGGCGACTCTATTCATTTCTTTCTCTTTCGTAGACCGTTCGCGTCTGTACCCCTCTGACCTGGGTGTCATTTGGTGGGAGCGACATTAAGCATTTCTTTGTGATAATGACTTTAAGTTTAGACTTTTACATCATG
This sequence comes from Lathyrus aphaca, assembly GCA_963966055.1. Lineage (NCBI taxonomy): Eukaryota > Viridiplantae > Streptophyta > Magnoliopsida > Fabales > Fabaceae > Lathyrus > Lathyrus aphaca. The sequence goes on along the minus strand of OZ014523.1, from coordinate 201,012,607 downwards.
CTAGACAAGTTCATATTACCCCAATATGAGATAGATTCAAATTCCCCATGGAATAAGTCCATAACACAAGAAGTCATTTCAACCTTTATTAGGTACTTATTGAGTTATTTTGAGATGAGAGGAGAGAAAGCACCAAAATGATCTCCAAAAGTATAATGTCTAAGGGAGACTAAACCTAATGAAGTTATCATGCTTGGATATCCTAAGTTAGTGAGGTTTGAGGATCTCTACTCTAATGAAGAAAAAGGAGAGAAGAAAAGAAGAAAGAGGAAGAAAAGAAAACTTAGAATACAACTTAATTCCATGAAGGAAGATAAGTCATTTGTAAAGGGGAAATTGAGCAATTATGCAAATAAATGCATCTTAGATGTTTGCACAAACACAATATTGAAATGTAAAAGGAGCGAGAGAGAGAGAGAGAGATAAAGGTTGGAATGTGGAAGCATTTCCACACTCCTAAGACTTACCAAAGCCCCTATAAGGTTAGAAAATGAAGCATAATAGTTCATAAGACATCATAAGACATAAAGTGAAAGCCACACACACAATGGGGAAAGGTGAATGCATCTTAAGGTTCAAAAACCTCACAAGTCAGAACCTAATCCTAAATGAAATTAAGAATCTCAAGGAACCTAAACCAAATCAAACAAGTGCAAGGAAGCACCAAAGTGGAAAGGAAGTTCTAAGGATTTGAAAATGAAGAAGAAAAGAAGTAAAAGAGAGTAAACATGGATGAAGGCACTTGAAAAACCACCAAAGTCAGAATGTAATATCAAATTAGAATGTCTAATGTTATCCTAAATTATCATACCAAGCTTCATGGATTATTTCAATGTAGAATGAGAGATGGAGAGAAGAAAGCATTCACATGTTCGTAAGAGCATGAGATGCTAAAATTCAGTAGCATACATCACTTATTAGTGTCCTATAATGTTTATGAATGGAAGTAACAACCATATGATGAAGCATTTGAGTGATTGAGGGATTAATATGGAGAAGAAGTAAGATGAATTGAGCATGTACCATGTAAGAATGAACACAAGTTAAGATGAGGGTCAAGTGAACTAAGATGATCCTAATATGATTGAAGTGAGTAACATATGATGAGAATGACATTTTAAAGATGCATATATAACCAAGTTAGGTTCACATGTCAAACGAGTTCAAACAAGTTACATAAAGATGCAAAAGTTGTCACATAATGCAAAGATGCCACATACTAGAAATGAATGGCAATTGATGCAACATATCATACATATATTGATGTTTATGCATGAAGTAAGAGGCATACATGATGTATAATGCAAATGAGATAAATGGTATGAACATGTTAGAAGCATATAAGTTAGCATAAGAAGCATGAGATGAAGGATGTGAAAGAATTAGGTCAAACATGTTCATAAGATGCATCACACAACTTACAAGGCAAACCTAAGTCAAATGGACCTATATTTGACTTCTAAATATGGCATAAATGCCTTCAATAAATTAGGGTTAGAAATGATGAAGAAAGTTCAAGAAAAAGCAACTTCATTTGCAAGCAACCAAACATACATCAAACAATGTTATAAAATTGTGAAATTAGAACCCTAGGGACCTAAGTCAGAGGCTAAACATGTGCTAAAAGTTCATGCAAAAAATCACAATAGGACTTGTTTAAATAATTCCTTGAAGTTCAAGTAAGAACCATGAAAAAGTATGTAAATCGAAGGACCAAAATACAATTAGAAAGAGCTTAAAAAATATACAAAAATATTTTTAATGAATTTTGATGTATTATGGAATGAATGCAAAAAGAACCATTTTAAAATGATTAATATGCTAAGTGAAATAAATCTTTGAAATTGAAATGTCAAAATAGAAGAAATTTAAGAAGAAAATAAAAGGAAATTCATGAAATGAGGTGAAAAATGCATAAAATTAGAAATGAAAAATATACAAAATTATTTTAATGTCTCAACATGATCCATGATTTCTTATATGATTTTTAAGTGCTTGGAAGTGATTTTAAAAAATTAAAATGAAAAATATGTGAAATAAAATGTAAAATATGAAGAAAATGAGCCAGGGGGTATGAACATAGCAATTATTACGTTTAAAATGAACTGGGCTCAGATAAAGGGGGTGGGGATAGGAATCTGAGGCCCAGTCCACACACACGTGTCTCATGGAAATTATGGTGCAACCTAGTCAAAATGTTAACTCTCTAAGAGCCCTAGGATTTAGTCAATGAGATGGGATCCTAAAAGTAGGTTGATCTAATGGATGTGAGTGACTGTGTATGATAATTATGATGAGCACGCACGTACTAGTGAGGTCAAGGTCAACAAAATGTTAGACTCAGAGGCACGTGAGGGGGCATCTTCATTAATGCACTACTAAAATATGGTGCGTTGATTCACAAAGATCCAATGGCTATGTTAAAATATGGCCAAACCTAGGGTTCATACACTTATGAATTTTTAGGCGACCAGAGAAGATTTCGGTCATCTTCTACCATTTAAATCCTCAACTCACGCACATTCCAAATCCATGAATGAAATCTCCATAATATGCAAGATCAGAGAGAATCAAAGAGAAACAAAATGCCCTAAAATTCTGATATAAACACATAGAGTGCCTATCAACTAACCAATCTTCACATTGCTCCTATTGAGCTTCAAACACTACAAATTCAGAAAGAACAAGCAAAAATAAAGCAAGAAAAATCAGAGGATTTTGAATCTGACTATGCAACTGAGCTTGCTATAGAAGATATCCAGATATACACACTTGTTCTTGAGCTTCTGAAGAACAAAATAAATGTTCTAAATCTTCGAATCTTGGAAGAAAATGAAAGAAAACTTCAGACTGAAATCGATCTTGCAATGGTAAATCTGCTTGTCCTCTTTGCTTATGCTTGATTAGAAGAGGTAGAGTATGATTGATTGATGAAGATTATGATGAACAATGGTGAAGAATGAGTGTGATTCAAGGAGAAAACTTCAGAAGAGCTTTGGTGCAAAAAATGTGAAAATGTGATAATGATGAGAACTGGCTCCAAATTATGTTTTGGATACCATATATACCTCTGGTTAGCTTCTAACCATCATGGTAGATGGCTAGAACCATGGTTTAGTGTGGTGTCATGAGAAAAGAAAGGGTGAAGTGAAAATACAATCTGAATCATGAACTTAAATTGGAGCTCGTGGCTGATCAGGTGTGGAATAAATCATGGTGAACATGATGAGGTTCAATAATGAATGGTGGTGATGTTGTACAAGCTGCACATGTCTTAGTATTGAAGCTTCTCACTTTCATATTTTATTCATGGTGCATGTGTCGCTCCCAAAAGATGAGACCGGGCTCAAATATGGTACAGACGCGAACGGTCGGTGAAAAGAGGGTGTGAGAACACACAGGAGTGAACTCACAGGGGATGAAAAGAGTCGCCAGCTAGGCATTTTTATCCCGGAGGAAAGGCAATGCTGCATAGACCTAGAAAGATATGGATAAGACGGTCGCGAACCAGAGAGACTGAGAAAGGGGGTTGGTTACAACCTGGGAAGGTATTAGCACCCAGATTGTCCTCCGTACTCGACGGGATCCACGCTTAAAATATTTGTGTTTTAAAGGGGTAGTGTCGGTGCAATTTGTGTATAAAAGAGCTGGAAAAGGATGTACAGGTGTCAGTGTAAAAGAAGTGCAAAGTGTAATATATACAGTGTCAGTGCAGGAACAAGAATGAAATGCTCAAGAATATGAGGCTAAAAGAATAAAGCTGGAAAGAGGGGGAATATACAGAGACTTTTGTTCGATAACAGTTAAGTTATGCCTACGTATCCTCTCGTGCAATGAGGAAGTCAGAACACCGTAGTTCGACCCAAAGAGACTGAAAGGTGAATTGACTTGTGAACTGCTTGCTTGTCTATGCTCAAGTGTATGACCTGTCTGGCTCAGGTGCTAACTGTCTTGCATTAGACGGAAGAAGCGAGTTCTCGTTTGTGAGTGAATGAGGTGAGAAAAGAATCCCGAAGGAGACGATTATTGTTTGTTTTTGAGTTTTCAATCTTTTATTGCTTTTGAGAATTTGTCATAAGTTAATGAGCTTAAGCCTAAACCAGTGGATTTAGTAAACTCATCACATCTTCCCTCTGATTAGGGGTAATGAGAATACCTTAAGTGTGAAGTCAGCTTCTCACACTTAATCACCTTTGGTGTAGGATTATGATCATTAACCTATTTGTGATTATTTAGATGTTTTTGGTGTTTTTGTTTAGTGTTAAGTAATGAGGTTAAGCCATAATCAAGGATTAAACAGACTCATTACACCATCCTAATAGAAGGATAATAGATGAGAATGTTTAAGCTGAGGAAAGCTCCTCAACTTAATCCATGATTAGGGATTAAACTCATGACAAAACAAGCCTTTGGTTAAGTGGATTTTATTTAATGATATGACGATGAAGTGATTTTTAGGGTTTGTAAGACAACTTGAGGGGGACTTGTCCATTAACACTAGGGTTAGTCCTTCTTAACCAATTAAGGAAGAATTAGAACCCTAATGCAAGGCCCAAGTTACAAGCTTGGTGTCTTGATGATTATTAAGTGAATTGATTAAGAGATTTAAACACATTAAGGGTTTAACACTTAGGATTAAAGTTATACACTCCATCCTAATAGAAGGATGCAGGCATAAACTTAATCACAAAGCCTTAAAGCCTTTAGGGTTTAGTCCCTGATTATGAGGTGAGAAGAGAAGACTCAATGAGACACAAAGGTAAAACTAAGTGGGGGGACTAATCAAAACCCTAATCATTGTCATGCTTGGTTGTTCCTAAGGTTTGTGAGGTTTACAAGAGAAGTCTTCAGAGGAACCACCAGGAAACAGATGAATGGAGCAAGGAGAAGCAAAGTAACTTGCTTCATTTAAGAAGACAAGTCACTTGAGGAAAGAAAGTAGGGTGAAGAAGAATGAGCAAGCCCAATCTCAAGCACATACAAAAATGCAGCAAGGATGCATAAAAGAGATGAAGAGAAGTTATGAGAAGTGAAGGCAAATTCACTTCTCAAAGTTACTTACCACCTGAAAAGTTAGTGAAAGAAATGCAATGCAATGCAAAATGAAATGAAATGGCATGATGTAAATCAAAACCAGAAGCACATACATGATGTTAAAGATGCTATGAGATGCTACAAACATGTAACAAGACATGGGGATGATCATATGAACAAATGAATGCAAATGGAGCAAGTTTAGAACCATGATCATACATGAAAAGTTATGAAATGCATATGGCATACAACATGGCAAAGGCAAGATGCAATGATCAAACATGCTTTCAATATGTCTTAAGATGTCACATGAATCAAATGGATGCACAAAATGCTATGGCAAATCAAGGTATGAATGCAAATGCAAGATGAATGCATATGGAAGCCCAAATTAGGGTTTATGATCAAAGCATCAAACACAACCCAAAATCAGAAGCAAACATCAATATAAAAAATTGAAAATGCATTAAAAGGATCCCTAAACCTATACTAAATCACTGCCCAAAGGAGAAGTTCCAACTCTTAACCCAATAAAAGTTGTGAATTTCCTAAAATTTCTAGGGTTTTAGGGTTCCTTAACAAGAAAAATGTCAAACAAATGGAAAATGAAAGATCAAATCATGCCCATTTAATCACACAAACTACATGATATGCACAACACAATGCAAAAAGAATCAAAGTCCAACTCTCAATGGTTAGGCAGAAATGATTTTTGGGAGTTTGGATCAAAATAATGCTTTGAAAATGAATTAATTCCATGGAAAATTATCAAAATGCATCAAGATCAAAAAAGAAATTTGGTTTGAGGGTTGGACAATGTTTCTAAATGGTTTTAGATGTTTCATGAATTTTTTGGTGATTTTTAAATATTTAAAAGTATTTTTAATTAATTAATTCTCATTAATTAATTAAAAATAATCTTTTAAATGATTTAAAAATATTTTTGAATGCAAAAAATAAAAATAAAAATGTTTTTGGTTTCTGAAAATTAATAAAAGTGTGTATAAAAAATTTCAGAATTTTTAAAAATGTTTTACTATTTTAAAATAAATGGAGAAAGAAATACAAAATAAATGAAATAAAAATTAAAATAAAAGAAAGTAAACGCATTGGACGGATCAGATTGAAACTGGGGAGAGGGCTGTTGACTGCGCGCGCAATCCTAAGGCCCACATTCAAACTTCCTAATTTCTGATTTATGAATTAATTAATCCAGATTAATAAAGTCAACTGGGATTACGGCAAAATGGAGTGATCCTGGGCGTCCAAACACGCGCGAGTCAACACATCCAAGGGACCAAATTCAAACTTCATTAAACACAGGGATTGGCCCTAATTATTTTCAGGTGGCCGGAGAAGACCTCCGGTCGTCTTCTCCGGTGGGAACCCCACCTGAAAATTTCCAAAATCTTCAAAACTTCACTAAAATGAAATCTAAAAGAACAGAAATCATCCCCACATCCCCCTGAATCAAAACCCCCATTCAAAATTCATTTATCTTTCATCAATCAGCTGAATCGAAGCAAAACATTTTTTAGGGTAAATGTTTCAGAACAAGATTAAATACTCATTTCTCAACCATTTAAGAAAATAAAAGCACCAGAATTATCAGCAAGACATGAAGAGCAACCTAGAAACTTAAAAATCCATTTCTGGAAAAAATGTTCATGAAGCTACCTGAGTTTGAAGCTTTTCAATTTGCAACTTTCTGACCTCTTCTCTTTGTGCAATCCACTCCTTTTAGGCCCCTGATGAAATCTTGATGTCTAGAAAGAGTTTGTGATGGCTGATTTGAGAGTTTGCAGCAGTTCTGTTCAAGGTCAGGTGAGGATCGTGTTTGTGATTCTATGGCTTTCAGGCTGTTTTGAAGGGTGCTTTGTGTTCAGTGAAGCATGGTGAGAAGGTTTGTGAAGTTTGTTTATGAGTTTATGGCCTATGTGATGATTTTCGAAAGCTCTTGCAAGTTGAGGGTGAAAATGAGAATGATGTGTTGTGGTGTGTTTCAGGCTTGCTTCCCCTTATGTTTGGCTTGCATTTGATTAACATAAACAATAGGGATTGGTCAGATGACATGATGTGTGCTTTATTGATTGGTATGGGTGCTTTTGCTAAAAAGTCAAGTTTGTGTAAGAGAAGCATGGGCAACTTGCTAGCCTAGTACAAGGAGGGTGTGCTGCGCAGCATGATGAGGGAAAAAGCCTATGAGAGTTCAGCATACTAGCCAGCAAGTGGATGAGAAGCTATCATGAGTTTTGCAACTTGCCTTGCCTTTGGTTCTTATGAAAGAAACTTGATCCATGGGCCATAAAACATGTGATTCCTTGGGTGCATTCTGAACTTTAGATGTTGTGTGATCATGTTATGTGGATTAGAAGTGCATTTGATAACTTTAGAACACTTGATCAAGTCATTTTGCAAAATACCTCTTTGGTAGAAACTTTGAAATTTTGTGATTTTAGCCAACTTTGACAAGCCATAACTTTTGATCAAAAATGAATTAGGTCATGTTCTTGTACTTTTTGAAAAGGGAAAGATCTATTCTACAACTTTCATGACCAAAGTTTTTCCATTTGAAGCTTTCTTGAATAAAAAAGTAAGGGTTGAAAAAGTTACCTAAAATGGCATTTTCATTAAAAGTCAAACTTGCCCAAAAAGTCAACTTTGCAAAAGACTTGAAATTCTTTAATTTTGAGAACTTATAATGTCTTCTATGATCAAATAAAGATCATATACAATCAAAATGATGAAGAACACCCCTTGGTTGGGTCATTGGGGCCTCAGATGCCCTGATTTTGCACTAACTTGCTTGAAAAGTCAACTCTTGATCAGATGACTTCCCCATGGAATTTCTTCATGAAAATTGATATGCATACTCCCTATACCATATAGAGACCAATAGAAACAAGAATGACCAAATAAATTGGAGTTATGGCCTCTGAAACCAAAACCCTAATTCTAGGTCATCTGTGCAGTCAAACCTGGCCCTGCTTCCATACCATTTTCAGTTCTTGTGATTTTTTGACATTCTTGACTTTGAGAGGATATAATATGACACTTGCACACATATGGACCCCTTTGAAGTGATGGATGGCCTTTGGAGTGGCTCAAGAAGCTCTTGGATTGCTCAGATCACAAACCTTAGATGCAGATGACTTTGAATCTATGCAGTGAATCAAAATTGTGGTATGAGATGTTATGATTGTGTTTATGCATATGAAATGATCACAAGCCATGGTGTGAATGGGTGAGGGCAAATTTGAGGTGTTTACAGCTGCCCCTATTCAAACATGAGTTAGCTGGGCAGGATGTAAGCGACGGCTTAACAGGCAAACAAGATAACTTGTGGTTGAATACCAAAGACAGTCCAAAATTTGCACTCACAGAATGAAGAAGAAAAGGGATATAGATTGTAAAAGAAAATAAAGTATATTGTAAAAGTATGGGCGACGGAGGACGACCGTGGAGCAGAGGACGACTGCTGGGTAAAGAGCAATGACGGGGACGGCCGACATGCTAGAAAGGTGCGGGCAATAAAGCGATGACGGGGACGGCCGACATGCTGGGGATAAAAGGTATTATGATGGGGACGGCCATCAAGTAAAGTTGTAAGATTCTCTGGGGATTAATGAAACGTGACGGGGAGGGCCATCAAGTTCATAAAGTAAAGCAACCAACGATGGGGAAGGCCATCGGGCTAAAAAGAAAAGGGGCCGGTTGCTCTGTTGGGGTAAGATGAGGGACGGTCATCTAAGGTGGAGGACGACCACCAGGCAGGGTACGGCTGCCGAAAATATCGCGACATAGGACGAATGCCGGATAAAAAGGTCAACGATGGGGACGGCCATCGGATGAGCATGATGGAGGACGACCATCAAGAGGTGGAGGACGACCACCTAGCAGGGGACGGCTGCTCTCAAGGTTTATCATGACATAGGACGAATGTCAAATAACCAAAATCAACAATGGGGACGGCCATTGGATAAGATGATGAAGGACGATCATCAAAAAGGTGAAGGACGATCACCTAGCAGGGGACGACTGCTAAAAATCACGACATAGGACGAATGTCGGATAAGAGATCAATGATGGGGACGGCCATCGGATGATCATGATGGAGGACGACCATCAAGGGGTGGAGGACGACCACCTAGCAGGGGACGGCTGCTCTCAAGGTTTATCATGACACAAGACGAGTGTCAGATAAAAAGAAATTGCTTTGTTGGCGATCTACTGGGGAATAGTAAACACGGACGAGTGTTTATATCCAAGAAGCAGAAAGTATAAGTGTTTAGATGCTGTGTATAGATTAAAGATGTGGACGAGCATCCCTAAGACTACGATACGGACAAGTATCGGGTAGAAACAAATACTGACACGTGTTCAGAGATGATGATACGGACGAGTATCAACTGGTTAACAGAGAACACGGACGAGTGTTGAATCTGAAGGGACTCTTCTGGGGAATAGTAGACACAGACGAGTATCTATATTCAAGAAGACGAATGTGTTTGACACAGTGTATGGATTAAAGATGCGGACGAGCATCCTTAAGACTATGATACGGACGAGTATCAGGTAGAAACAAAATGCTTGACACATGTTCTGAGATGATGATACGGACGAGTATCAACTGGTTAACAAAGAACACGGACGAGTGTCGATTCTGAGATGATAAAAGTGGTGGACGAGTATCTGTATAAGTGAAATATGAGTAATAAATATGAGTAGTGTATAGACGGGTATTTAACTTGCTGGAGTGAGTGACACAGACGAGTGTCAAAAATGAAAGTATAGCATAAACAAGTATCTGATATATAAAGCGTTTAGGTTTCTGTGCTGGGGAAAATGACATGGACGGATGTCAAGGAATTGTATATATATAGCATATGTGAGTGCAAAGAGGATGTCTTTGGCTTTCTGCTGGGGATATAACACGGACGGGTGCCACAAGGAGTATATATTGGTGTTTGTGAATGTGAGGCAACTGTGTTTGCTTTAGCTCTCCGCTGGGGATTTTGTGGGAGTTTTCTGTATATTGATGAATTATTATTATTCACAAGTATTTGATTCAAAACACGGCTTATGATTATGCAATATGTTTGATTTTTGTCGTAATGCTCCGTATTAGACGGAATGCTACGCTTTGTGGGCGAATATGGTGCGAATGCCATGGTTATGCAAAGATACCGAACCGGGATTCGGATCCCGTTGCTATGAAGATCTCTGGTTGACCTGCTCGAAACGGACATCCCAGCTGGGGGTAAGATCATTGGTAGATCTGATGAGATGCATCTGCTTGGGGAAATGGGTCAATGATAGACCTATTCCAGTAAATGAGGGACCCAGCTGGGGTTTGTAGAAACTTTCGTCACTCTGCTGTGATTCCTTCATGCGTTGCTCTTCTGAGTAGAGGCTGAAATTCTGTAGGGAAGTGGTTCCCTGGCTTTTGTACTTGGCTGAGGAAGAATGATTGGCAACTCGGCTGGGAGAAGCAATAAATGGCCACTCAGCTGGGGAGGAAACACTTTGAGTGCCTAGACTGAGCGTTGATTTGCCAGTTTGCTGGGATGAAGCTCACATGCCCCGAGTTGCATCTTGGATACCTGCAATCCTGTAAAGATAGAGAAACGCACAAGTAATCCCGAGGTATCCTTTACTGGATTCCGTCATAGGAGTTTAGACACTTCTGAGAGTAAGTGTATTTCCTGTAAGCATGTAACTTTTATATATTTTTTTTGAAGATAAGCATCTGTATTCATGCAATCAGTTTTCCTTAAGACATCAGACATTTTTGCAAATAAAAAATGTACAAGACGAAACAATGACTGAAAATCTGATTTTATTAATTCATGTGCCCTGAACTGGCAATATACAGTCAAAGAAACAAATCTCCTAAGATGAGGAGATTGTTACAAATTGAGAAACAAAATGCTGGCAATGTTGACGACGTTTTAAGGAGCTTCCCTTTTGCTATGACTCGTATGACTTTTGACGTTCTTCTCGTCTTGCTTTCTGAAGAAGGCTGATTCTGAAAGAGGCTTGATCCTTTCGAAGCTTACCAAGTTGTAGGTGATACAGATGAATTCAGAATGCAGTCATTCGCTTATTCCCTTATTTTGCATGGATCGCCCTTTCGGGTTTTCAATCCATCGGGATACCCATTTTTGGCTGAGTTGTCCAGTGCGGATTTTCAACTCAGCGGGTGTACATTTTTTGTTTATTTTCCCTATTTTTGCCCGAGTCTTTTATTCTGTTTTTGACTCGCCGGGATGCCCTATTTTTGCCTGGACTTACATTCTGTTTTTATGTCCAGCGGGTCATTTTTATGCGAAGTATTTTTTAACTGCATCTGAATTCACAGGGGACGGGAAGTCTTCACCATCCATGGTGCTGAGCATCAGTGCTCCACCAGAGAAAACTTTCTTTACCACGAATGGTCCTTCATAGTTTGGAGTCCATTTGCCCCTGTGGTCTGTATGAGGAGGGAGGATTCTCTTCAGCACAAGATCTCCCACTTGGTACTCTCGGTGCCTGACTTTCTGATCGAAGGCTCTCTTCATTCTTTTCTGATATAACTGCCCATGACAGATTGCAGCCAATCTCTTCTCTTCAATCAGACTCAGTTGCTCGTATCGGGACCGGGCCCATTTCGCTTCGTTCAACTTAACATCCATCAATACCCGTAGAGAGGGTAATTCAACTTCAACAGGTAGGACTGCCTCCATACCATACACAAGCTGATACGGCGTTGCCCCTGTGGATGTTCTGATTGACGTGCGGTACCCATGTAAGGCAAACGGTAGCATTTCATGCCAGTCTTTGTAGGTGACTACCATCTTCTGCACAATCTTCTTGATATTCTTATTAGCTGCCTCAACAGCACCATTCATCTTTGGTCTGTAAGGAGAAGAATTGTGATGTTGGATTTTGAAGTCCCGGCACAGTTCTGCCATCATTTTGTTGTTTAAGTTGGAACCATTATCAGTAATGATTCGCTCGGGCACTCCATACCGACAGATGATATCTCTCTTCAGAAATCTGGCTACCACTTGCCTTGTAACGTTTGCATAGGAAGCTGCTTCGACCCACTTGGTGAAATAGTCAATAGCAACCAGGATGAATCTGTGGCCGTTTGAAGCAGTTGGCTCAATCTTACCGATCATATCAATGCCCCACATAGCAAAGGGCCAGGGTGAAGACATCACATTCAAAGGATTGGGATGCACATGCACCTTATCCGCATAAATCTGGCATTTATGGCACTTCCTGGCATAACCACAACAGTCAGCATCCATTGTGATCCAGTAATAGCCTGATCTTAACAACTTCTTGGCCATGGCATGTCCTCCTGCATGGGTACCAAAGGATCCTTAGTGCACTTCGTGCATCAACAGGTCTGCTTCTGTTCTATCAACGCATCTGAGGAGTACCATATCAAAGTTCCTTTTGTACAGAGAACCATCAGTGTTCAGAAAGAAACTACCAGCAAGCCTTCTCAAAGTCTTCTTATCATTGGAAGATGCCCCAGATGGGTATGTTTGATCCTCCAAGAAGCACTTAATGTCGTGGAACCAAGGCTTATCATCTTTATCAACATCTGCTGCGAACACATATGCTGGTCTGTCGAGTCTGGATACTGAAATCTGCGGTACAAAGTTGGCAGCTTGAACTTTGATCATAGACGAAATGGTAGCCAAAGCATCTGCGAACTGATTCTCATCCCGAGGGATATACTCAAGCTTGACTGTCGTGAAGAAAGTCAATAACCTCCTTGTATAATCCCTGTAAGGTATCAGATGATCCTGGTGTGTGTACCATTTGCCGTTGGTTTGATTGACTACCAAATTTGAATCTCCGAATACAGTCAATGTTTTGATCCTGAGGTCAATGGCTTCCTCAAGACCCATAATGCAAGCTTCGTATTCAGCTTCGTTGTTAGTGCAGTTGAAAGTGAGTTTTGCCGAGAAAGGCATGTGAACTCCTTTAGGTGTAATGAGTACTGCACCAACACCACGACCATTCATATTAACAGCCCCATCAAACATCATAGTCCATTCTTCTTCTGGGTCAGGCCCTTCAGTGTGAACATGATCTTCATGATCTTTTGCTTTTATGAACATGATGTCTTCATCAGGGAAGTCAAATCTCATAGGCTGGTAATCATCAATAGGTTGCTCGGCAAGATATTCAGACAATACACTGCCCTTGATGGCTTTCTGAGACGTGTATTGGATGTCATATTCTGTGAGGATCATTTGCCATCTTGCAACCCGTCCGGTAAGAGCTGGCTTCTCAAAAATGTACTTAACTGGGTCCATCTTTGAAATCAATAGAGTAGTGTGGGTCAACATATACTGCCTCAGTCGGCGAGCATCCCACATTAAAGCACAGCAAGTTTTCTCGAGCACTGAATAACGTTGTTCACAGTCGGTAAACTTTTTGCTTAGGTAGTATATTGCATACTCTTTTCGACCAGACTCGTCATGTTGGCCCAGCACACACCCGATTGACTCTTCTAATACTGTCAAGTACATGATTAAAGGTCTTCCTTCAACTGGAGGCATAAGGATTGGAGGCTCTTGTAAGTATTCCTTGATCTTGTCAAAAGCCTTCTGGCAGTCTTCGTTCCACCTGACCGTTTGTTCTTTTCTTAGCAGTTTGAACAAGGGTTCACAGGTTGCTGTAAGATGAGATATGAACCGTGAAATGTAGTTCAATCGACCTAAAAAACCTCGAACCTCTTTCTCAGATTTCGGTGCAGGCATTTCTTGAATGGCTTTGACTTTATCAGGGTCAACTTCAATCCCTTTCTCGCTCACAATAAAACCCAGCAGCTTATTGTATCCTGAAAATCCATCCATGAAGGAGAATACCGAGAACTGAGCCGTATTATCCACCAATACATCAATGTGAGGTAATGGGAAATCATCCTTCGGGCTTGCTCTGTTCAGATCCCGGTAGTCAACACACATTCTTACTTTGCCGTCTTTCTTAGGCACAGGTACTATGTTAGCAACCCACGGCGGATAGCTAGTCACAGCAAGGAACCCGGCGTCCCACTGCTTTTGTACCTCTTCTTTGATTTTCATTGCCATGTCTGGGCGAGTACGGCGCAGTTTCTGTTTAACCGGTGGGCAATCTTCTCTTAAAGGCAACTTGTGCATAACAATGTCGGTGTCCAACCCTGGCATATCTTGATAAGACCAAGCAAACACATCCACATACTCTTGAAGCAGGTCAATTAGTTGTTTCTTCACTGAGTCTTGTAAGCAGGCCCCGATTTTAACTTCTTTCACATCTTCATCTGTACCAAGATTGATCGTTTCTACCTCCTCCAGATGAGGAGTGATAACCTTATCCTCTTGTCTCAACAATCTGGCTAACTCTTCAGGAAGCTCGTAATCTTCTTCAACCCCTTCATCAGCTTGATTGATCGGATTGTCAAAGTCATACGAAGTCATAGCCGTGCTGTTGTCGGTGCTGTCTGGAAGGCACTCTCTACAAGGGTTCAGTTTGTTCATTTTAGTGATTGATTTTAATCTCGTTTAGAAAAGTGAAATAAAGTTATCATTTTGAAAACATTGCCATTTATTTTTTTGTACAAAAAGAAAAATGGAAAAACAGTGAGCGGAAAAGAAAAAGACCCATTTGCAAAAGATGTCTGATATTTCATTGATTAATCTTGTTGCACAAAAATTACAGATGGCCCGATTACAAAATGAGTCTTGTCATCTTGGGCAAGATGCAAGACTTGATGCATGCTATAAAAATACAGGAAATAATAATTACTCTGCGGGAGTAACTCTTATAATTTCCTGGGAAGACCAGTTTGAGATACTGCTCCCCGGGATCTTTGGACGTATCCAACTCTCCAGGTTGCGATCATCTTCCGACTCATCTTCCAAGTTTTTGACAGCATCAGGGGTGAGCATCCCCCCACTAACAAAGTTGGGCTCCTTAGCAGCCTATGCTTGATCTTGTTGAGTTGGTTTGTAACCCAACCCAAATCTATCCTCTTTCTTCTCCACAGGCAACAGTTTGCCCCAGCCTTGAGCGGTTCCTTCTTCAACAACCTTCCGGGCTTGTTGATAAGACGTCATTGAGGTTCCAGGTACAGCAGATGTTTCATTTATGTTCAAGGCCTCAAACCCCTGACTCATCGTTTCATGGATCTCTCCATCCATCTTAATATATTTGTAGGTAGCCAGATGGCTAACAAAAATATCTTCCTCTCCACAGATAGTAACGACTTGGCCCTCCCACTCGAATTTTAACTTCTGGTGAAGGGTAGACGTAACTGCGCCAGCGGAATGAATCCATGGTCTACCCAACAAACAGCTGTAGGCAGGCTAAATGTCCATCACGTAGAAGGTCGTTTTGAAAGTTTGTGGGCCAATCGTTACAGGCAACTCAATTTCTCCCAGAACTGATCTCTTAGAGCCGTCAAAGGCTCTCACTACCAAGTTACTGGGGCGTAATGCCAATCCTTCATATTCCAGCTTCACAAGGGCTTTTTTAGGTAAGATATTGAGGGATGATCCTGTGTCTACCATCACATGGGAAATAACTGCACCTTTACATTCCATGGTAATGTGCAAGGCCTTGTTATGATTGCGGCCTTCCGTAGTCAAATCAGTGTTGGTGAACCCTAGTCCATTACTGGCATTAACATTTCCAACCACAGCTTCCAACTAATTGACGGTGATCTCTTCAGGCACATAAGCTGCGTGCAAGACTTTGAGTAGTGCGTTCCGATGAGCCTCGGAGCACATAAGCAATGATAGAATGGAGATCTTGGAAGGCGTTTGGTGAAGCTGGTCCACTATCTTGTAATCACTTTTCTTGATGATTCTCATGAATTCATCAACTTCTTGATCAAAAGGTGTTTTCAAAGCTTCCTTAACAATTTGCTCTTCTTGCACCATGCTCTTCCCTTTTGCCTTGGCAGCAGCTTCTGCTTCGGCAGTGGGTCTTTGAATTTGTGGGGCAAAGAGACGTCCGCTTCGAGTGAAGCCTCCGCCTCCCCCCACATTGTCTATTTGTGGTGCAGAAGTTGATGAATCAAGAGTGATTTTCTGTCCTTCGCAGTACAGATCAGAGCCGTAATGCCAAGGGATGGCACTACTGCTTTCATAAGGTACTGGCCCAGGCACCGTGATAGTGACTGGACTGATGGCAGCTGCAGAAGGGACCATGATAGTCTGTGGATCATAGTATATTGTGACTGGTGCTCTGATAGGAGTGGCATTTTGTGAGTTGTAGGCAGAATCATTTTCAGGATCATAATAAATTGTAACTGTCGAGACATTTGTTGTTGAAGTTGTAGGAGACATTGTTGGAAGGATGGGTGTTGTTGTTGTAGGAGATTCTGAATGAAGGGGTGCTGAAGTTGTAGAAGGGATGTTTACTGATATCTGGTCCGTTGAAGTAACAGATGAAGCATTTGTTGATGAAGCTGAAGAGTTGTTTGGAACAATGGTTGTTGCAGTTGTAGAAGACTCGGGGACTGTTGTTAAGGATATTGCTGGATTGGTAGGTATTGATGTTGTGATTTGAAGCAGGCCACTCTGGATGATACTATCTATGCCATCTCTCAAGTTATCACAACCATTCACTGAAATGTTGCAATAAGCACACCCTAGCTCACATCCCGGGAACATTTGACATTCAAGGAGTTGAGCTTTAATCTCCACCAAGGGTGTCCGAATCCGACTCACACTGGTTATCAAATAAGACGGCTTGTCTTCTTCAATAGCATTGATTCTGGGACCTCCGTGGTGTGGCATAGGGTTTTTGTTAACATTTGGTGGTGGCGCAAAGTTTAGAGCCTTAGAATCTACCAAGTCCTGTACCTTCATGTGCAAAGCTCTGCACTTCTCCGTACTATGGCCAGGTGCATTCGAATGAAAAGCACATCTGGCGCTGGCGTCATAATTTCTGGGTAGACTGGAAGGATCTGGAGGTGCCAACGTCCTTAGCTCAACCAGGTTGAGTTTTAGGAGTTGTGGCAATAATGTGGCATAGGGCATGGGAATCGGATCGATCACCCTATTGGCCTGAGATGGTCTTTGTTGGAACGGTCTTTGCTGATTGTTGTTGCTGGTGTTGTTGTAGTTTCTTTGAGGAGGATACTGAGTTTGTTGCTGATAATTTTGTTGCTGTGGTTGATAAGCTGGTTGAGGATGAACTGGAGCGGGAATGGTGACTGCTGCCACAGACCTATGAACATATTGGGGTCTGCCCCTGCCGGTATGGATAGCATTGGTCTCACCAGTTCTTCTTGGGCCTACAAAAGGCTTCCTTGTGTTACTGGATGAGCTAGCACCGTTGTCAGAAATTTTGCCCATCTTTAACAGGCTCTCAATTCTTTCTCCAGATATGACTACATCTGCAAAGCTGGTAGAAGAAAAGGCAGCTAGCCTGTCAATGTATGTTCCTTGGAGGGTGTTCATAAACATATCAGCCATCTCCCTCTCTGACATGGGTGGCTGGACAGCAGCAGCAAGCTGTCTCCTCCTCTGGGCGTACTCTCGGAAGCTTTCTCGGGATGATTGGGACATTCCCATCAGGAGGGTCCTGTTGGGTGCCATATCCAAATTATACTGGTATTGTCTAATGAAGGCCTCTGCCAAGTCCTTCCAACATCTGATGGTTGCTCTGGTCAGATGAGAGTACCATTCCCTTGAAGCTCCCGTTAAGCTATCCTCAAAATAAAACATCCATAGCTTTTCGTCCATGGTATATGCCTTCAGCCTCCCCAGAAAGGATTGTAAGTGGGTCCGTGGGCAGGAAGTCCCGTTGTACTTCTCAAAGCACGGTGGTTTAAATTTGTGGGGAATCCTGACCCCGTCCACTAAGCCCATGTCCATAACATCAAAACCCAAAGAATTCTGGGACTCTAAGGATCTTAGTTTCTCAGCAATCTCTTCTAGCCTTCTGTCATAGGCTTCCTCCCCAGCTCCCATCACTGTGAATTGATCTTCCTGGGGGTCTTCTTGCAGTACTCTACCTGCAGTGGCAGTCCCTTGCACATTAGCAGGAATGTTGATCTCTGGATGAAGGTGGGGTCCATAGACTGGAGGATTAACATGAGGTTGAACTCTCTCATTATTGCTTGTCCCAGCAGTCCCTAGATGGGGATCTTCCTGATTCTGCCTCTCCACCATTGCTCTTAGTCTCTCTTGACTTTGAGCCATATTGTTCATCACCTCCATAAATTGTGTCATCTGAGCCCTCATTTCCAATCTCTCATTGGCCATTTGGTTCCTGACCTCTGTAAGGTCCTGCTGCACCTGGTCCATTTGTATGCCCGGAAGATTGTTGCGGGTTGGATATCTGTGTGGACGGTTGAGTGGGAACACCCGTCGTCGAGCAATAGTTCCTGATATCACAACAGAGTTAGTAACAATAAAACAAAAAACCTACAAAACAAAACAAAAGGTTAGTATGCAATGCAGTATGCTCATTTGTATCCAAGGTATCCGGCTTGGCATTTGGTTTTGACCTTTCCAGACCCCTGAGGAAGGTGCTTTTGATGTTGCTTGGAAGAAACTCAGATAAAAACAAACCAACACACATATATTACAAAAAGTAAATGATACATAGTTTGTTTTTTACAATACATGCCCTCTGAGGGGTCAAAAATACAACATAAAGAAAATTACATGAAATGAAAGCAACAACAAGCAAAAGTCAAACACCAAGGCCAAACTCATCCTCCTGAACTTCCTTGAGAAGTGCTTCAGTCACAGGATCAGCCGGACGCTCTGTAAGATTCCTGATAAGGAGATTCCTGGTAGTAACAGCTGCATTTAGCTTCTTGTGTTGACTCTGGTCCTTTGACCTCTTCACACCAGCTCTAATCTTCAACTCCGAGATCTCTCTCTGGGCTACTGCCAGGGCTTCCTGTTGCTCTTTTGTACTAGCTTCCAGCTGCTCAATCTTGTCCCGAGTCCTCTTATCTTCCAGAGTACGAGCTTCGGTGATCCTGACCCACCTAGCTTGACTCTCCTTCAGATACAAATCAGTCCTGGCCTTCTGGGACTGGGCTTCCTTGCAGGCATTCTTCAAGATCTGCTCTCCAGCCCTAGACTTCTTGATATAGTCCTCTGACTTCTCAATTCTAGCTAGATGCTCCACTTTCAGCTTCTCTAACCTCTCAATATCCAACCTACCATCACTCCTCTCCCAGAGGGTCTTCTGTAGAGCCTGAGTCAACTTCTCATTTCTCTCTTTCAATTTCTCAAACTCCTCCAAACTGACAGTGACAGGAGGTGGTGCTGAGGATGGCCCAGGTATATCCTCCATGGTGAAGGGCATCCCAGAAAATTGAGCCCTGGCATGGGACCACTCATAGTACTGTGCTGATGCCACATTGTTGCACTTCCCCAGAATGGTTACTCCTTTAGTCTGAACATTGTCCCAGGCCCAGGCTGCCTTCCTGACAATAGCCAGATTAGGCTTGTTCTCACAGTAAAGAGTCTTAGCCAAGTCTTGTGCTTTAGGAGTGTGGACCAATGCATAGCCCAACTGTCTTTTGAATAGCAGAGGGTTGTAGTTGATGCAACCCTTGACTCCTATCAGGGGCACATTGGGAAACTGCCCATAACTAGTAATGATGTCTCTGCCCTTAATGCTCTGAGTGCACCACCTGATATCAGCTGAGGTCAAAGCAGTGAGTCTTCTAGCCCAGTTCCTTTGCTGGTGAGGGTTCAAGAATGCATCAGTCTTTGGCAAATGTTTGAGCAGCCAAGTATGGAACAAAGGAGCACAACATCTCACTAATCTTCCCCTTTGCTTTTCATTTCTCTGGTGGACAGAGTAGTAAAAATCTCCCAGTAAAGTGGGCACTGGGTTCCTCAGGATGAAAAGGTGGATTGCATTCTTGCTAATGAACTTAGGCTCATCTGCAAATAAAATGACCCCATATATGCTAAGGGCCAATAAAGCACAGACTGCCTTCCATTCTCCTGAAGAGGCCTTCAGAGTAGCCTGAGCTATTAAGAAATCCAGATGTAGACCAGAGACTCCAGCCTTGGTGGTCATATTCTGCCCAATCAGAACTGGTTCCAGATGTAATGTCTTTGCCACTTCTTCATTACTTGGAAAAGCCATCTCAGGGTTGAAGGGGACTCCACCCCTGATAGGTACACCAACCAATGATGAATACTCCTCTAATAAAGGTCCCAACTGAAAGTCTTGAAAAGTAAAACACCTCAGAGGGGGATCATAGAACTGCAGGCAAGTATGAATCAGGCTCCTCTGTGAAGGGTCCAAATCCATAACCACATCAAGTATGCCTCCATAGTATTCTCTGAATAGTGGTATATGGTCTGGAGTAATCAGGGTCTGGATCTTCCTGATGTCAGCTAGCTCAGGCTGAAAGAAATGATAGGAGATGTTGCTCTTCTTGGGGGCCATGTTGCTGAAGAAGAGCTGAGACAGATGCTGAGAATAATACTGAAGATGGGCCACTGACAGGCTGGTGTAGATGACTGAAGCAGGTAACTGATAGCTTAAGTAGATACTGATGAGGATAGGTTTATGCTGATAAAAGGGGTCAAAACCAAGCCAAAATATGATGGATACCCTGAAAAACAAATAAGCAAATGTTAAAATGATGCAATGATGATGTATGCAAATGATATGCAAGGGTTTGTGACTGAGCTGGATCTAATCAAGTGCTCTGACATAAGTCCATGTATGTTCAAGAAATCCAGATGGAGGTTCATAAGTCCAGTAACCAAGGTGGGGGACTCAACTAAAGAGTCACATGTCCAGGGTTAAAATCACAAGAACTGTTCAAACATGGAGTACTCTTAATCAAAACAAAGTAACAGGGTATGCTGAGGTCAAGGGTACCTGCAAACCTGTAAACAGCCCAACCCCCTCACAGGTGGTGCTCTAAAACAAGGATCCTCAGACTTGGATCAGTTATGAGAAGTGTAAACACTTCCAACCCGGAGGTACAGTGTTTACAATAACCATAAAATATCCTCCTCTAATTCACCTCAGTTTCTGAAGGTCAATACTAAAGGTCATCCAGACTTAGCAGGCTTCCCAGATAGCCCTAGCACTACAGGAAATCTGTAGCACAGAGTTCTCAAGAAGAAACCCATATCTGAACCGTGTTTCATATTCCCGCACCAGACCGAAATGGAATGGGAAAGAACATGAACCACTCTAGCCTAGGTGTCACTCAGGTCCCAGGTATAGGACCTCAACTCTCAATAGAACACCCACCCACCAAAGCAACAAAACAGATCCAGCCAGCACAGTATGACAGTATGATATATGTAAAGCTATAAAGAAAGCAGTAAAGCAACTGTACATAAAGCAAAAGTAAAACAAATATACAAACACAGATAACACATAACACCCCAGTAAACACAAATCAATCAAGCGCTAGGAGGAACCCACAAAAAGAACCAGAAGCCCTGGTTACAGTATAAAGGGTCCCCAGCAGAGTCGCCAAGATGTCGCTCCCAAAAGATGAGACCGGGCTCAAATATGGTACAGACGCGAACGGTCGGCGAAAAGAGGGTGTGAGAACACACAGGAGTGAACTCACAGGGGATGAAAAGAGTCGCCAGCTAGGCATTTTTATCCCGGAGGAAAGGCAATGCTGCATAGACCTAAAAAGATATGGATAAGACGGTCGCGAACCAGAGAGGCTGAGAAAGGGGGTTGGTTACAACCTGGGAAGGTATTAGCACCCAGATTGTCTGCCGTACTCGACGGGATCCACGCTTAAAAGATTTGTGTTTTAAAGGGGTAGTGTCGGTGCAATTTGTGTATAAAAGAGCTGGAAAAGGATGTACAGGTGTCAGTGTAAAAGAAGTGCAAAATGTAATATATACAGTGTCAGTGCAGGAACAAGAATGAAATGCTCAAGAATATGAGGCTAAAAGAATAAAGCTGGAAAGAGGGGGAATATACAGAGACTTTTGTTCGATAACAGTTAAGTTATGCCTACGTATCCTCTCGTGCAATGAGGAAGTCAGAACACCGTAGTTCGACCCAAAGAGACTGAAAGGTGAATTGACTTGTGAACTGCTTGCTTGTCTATGCTCAAGTGTATGACCTGTCTGGCTCAGGTGCTAACTGTCTTGCATTAGACGGAAGAAGCGAGTTCTCGTTTGTGAGTGAATGAGGTGAGAAAAGAATCCCGAAGGAGACGATTATTGTTTGTTTTTGAGTTTTCAGTCTTTTATTGCTTTTGAGAATTTGTCATAAGTTAATGAGCTTAAGCCTAAACCAGTGGATTTAGTAAACTCATCACATCTTCCCTCTGATTAGGGGTAATGAGAATACCTTAAGTGTGAAGTCAGCTTCTCACACTTAATCACCTTTGGTGTAGGATTAAGATCATTAACCTATTTGTGATTATTTAGATGTTTTTGGTGTTTTTGTTTAGTGTTAAGTAATGAGGTTAAGCCATAATCAAGGATTAAACAGACTCATTACACCATCCTAATAGAAGGATAATAGATGAGAATGTTTAAGCTGAGGAAAGCTCCTCAACTTAATCCATGATTAGGGATTAAACTCATGACAAAACAAGCCTTTGGTTAAGTGGATTTTATTTAGTGATATGATGATGAAGTGATTTTTAGGGTTTGTAAGACAACTTGAGGGGGACTTGTCCATTAACACTAGGGTTAGTCCTTCTTAACCAATTAAGGAAGAATTAGAACCCTAATGCAAGGCCCAAGTTACAAGCTTGGTGTCTTGATGATTATTAAATGAATTGATTAAGAGATTTAAACACATTAAGGGTTTAACACTTAGGATTAAAGTTATACACTCCATCCTAATAGAAGGATGCAGGCATAAACTTAATCACAAAGCCTTAAAGCCTTTAGGGTTTAGTCCCTGATTATGAGGTGAGAAGAGAAGACTCAATGAGACACAAAGGTAAAACTAAGTGGGGGGACTAATCAAAACCCTAATCATTGTCATGCTTGGTTGTTCCTAAGGTTTGTGAAGTTTACAAGAGAAGTCTTCAGAGGAACCACCAGGAAACAGATGAATGGAGCAAGGAGAAGCAAAGTAACTTGCTTCATTTAAGAAGACAAGTCACTTGAGGAAAGAAAGTAGGGTGAAGAAGAATGAGCAAGCTCAATATCAAGCACATACAAAAATGCAGCAAGGATGCATAAAAGAGATGAAGAGAAGTTATGAGAAGTGAAGGCAAATTCAATTCTCAAAGTTACTTACCACCTGAAAAGTTAGTGAAAGAAATGCAATGCAATGCAAAATAAAATGAAATGGCATGATGTAAATCAAAACCAGAAGCACATACATGATGTTAAAGATGCTATGAGATGCTAGAAACATGTAACAAGACATGGGGATGATCATATGAACAAATGAATGCAAATGGAGCAAGTTTAGAACCATGATCATACATGAAAAGTTATGAAATGCATATGGCATACAACATGGAAAAGGCAAGATGCAATGATCAAACATGCTTTCAATATGTCTTAAGATGTCACATGAATCAAATGGATGCACAAAATGCTATGGCAAATCAAGGTATGAATGCAAATGCAAGATGAATGCATATGGAAGCCCAAATTAGGGTTTATGATCAAAGCATCAAACACAACCCAAAATCAGAAGCAAACATCGATATAAAAAATTGAAAATGCATTCAAAGGATCCCTAAACCTATACTAAATCACTGCACAAAGGAGAAGTTCCAACTCATAACCCAATAAAACTTGTGAATTTCCTAAAATTTCTAGGGTTTTAGGGTTCCTTAACAAGAAAAATGTCAAACAAATGGAAAATGAAAGATCAAATCATGCCCATTTAATCTCACAAACTACATGATATGCACAACACAATGCAAAAAGAATCAAAGTCCAACTCTCAATGGTTAGGCAGAAATGATTTTTGGGAGTTTGGATCAAAATAATGCTTTGAAAATGAATTAATTCCATGGAAAATTATCAAAATGCATCAAGATCAAAAAAGAAATTTGGTTTGAGGGTTGGACAATGTTTCTAAATGGTTTTAGATGTTTCATGAATTTTTTGGTGATTTTTAAATATTTAAAAGTATTTTTAATTAATTAATTCTCATTAATTAATTAAAAATAATCTTTTAAATGATTTAAAAATATTTTTGAATGCAAAAAATAAAAATAAAAATGTTTTTGGTTTCTGAAAATTAATAAAAGTGTGTATAAAAAATTTCAGAATTTTTAAAAAGGTTTTACTATTTTAAAATAAATGGAGAAAGAAATACAAAATAAATGAAATAAAAATTAAAATAAAAGAAAGTAAACGCATTGGACGGATCAGATTGAAACTGGGGAGAGGGTTGTTGACTGCGCGCGCAATCCTAAGGCCCACATTCAAACTTCCTAATTTCTGATTTATGAATTAATTAATCCAGATTAATAAAGTCAACTGGGATTAGGGCAAAATGGAGTGATCCTGGGCGTCCAAACACGCGCGAGTCAACACATCCAAGGGACCAAATTCAAACTTCATTAAACACAGGGATTAGCCCTAATTATTTTCAGGTGGCCGGAGAAGACCTCCGGTCGTCTTCTCCGGTGGGAACCCCACCTGAAAATTTCCAAAATCTTCAAAACTTCACTAAAATGAAATCTAAAAGAACAGAAATCATCCCCACATCCCCCTGAATCAAAACCCCCATTCAAAATTCATTTATCTTTCATCAATCAGCTGAATCGAAGCAAAACATTTTTTAGGGCAAAAGTTTCAGAACAAGATTAAATACTCATTTCTCAACCATTTAAGAAAATAAAAGCACCAGAATGATCAGCAAGACATGAAGAGCAACCTAGAAACTTAAAAATCCATTTCTGGAAAAAATGTTCATGAAGCTACCTGAGTTTGAAGCTTTTCAATTTGCAACTTTCTGACCTCTTCTCTTTGTGCAATCCACTCCTTTTAGGCCCCTGATGAAATCTTGATGTCTAGAAAGAGTTTGTGATGGCTGATTTGAGAGTTTGCAGCAGTTCTGTTCAAGGTCAGGTGAGGATCGTGTTTGTGATTCTATGGCTTTCAGGCTGTTTTGAAGGGTGCTTTGTGTTCAGTGAAGCATGGTGAGAAGGTTTGTGAAGTTTGCTTATGAGTTTATGGCCTGTGTGATGATTTTCGAAAGCTCTTGCAAGTTGAGGGTGAAAATGAGAATGATGTGTTGTGGTGTGTTTCAGGCTTGCTTCCCCTTATGTTTGGCTTGCATTTGATTAACATAAACAATAGGGATTGGTCAGATGACATGATGTGTGCTTTATTGATTGGTATGGGTGCTTTTGCTAAAAAGTCAAGTTTGTGTAAGAGAAGCATGGGCAACTTGCTAGCCTAGTACAAGGAGGGTGTGCTGCGCAGCATGATGAGGGAAAAAGCCTATGAGAGTTCAGCATACTAGCCAGCAAGTGGATGAGAAGCTATCATGAGTTTTGCAACTTGCCTTGCCTTTGGTTCTTATGAAAGAAACTTGATCCATGGGCCATAAAACATGTGATTCCTTGGGTGCATTCTGAACTTTAGATGTTGTGTGATCATGTTATGTGGATTAGAAGTGCATTTGATAACTTTAGAACACTTGATCAAGTCATTTTGCAAAATACCTCTTTGGTAGAAACTTTGAAATTTTGTGATTTTAGCCAACTTTGACAAGCCATAACTTTTGATCAAAAATGAATTAGGTCATGTTCTTGTACTTTTTGAAAAGGGAAAGATCTATTCTACAACTTTCATGACCAAAGTTTTTCCATTTGAAGCTTTCTTGAATCAAAAAGTAAGGGTTGAAAAAGTTACCTAAAATGGCATTTTCATTAAAAGTCAAACTTGCCCAAAAAGTCAACTTTGCAAAAGACTTGAAATTCTTTAATTTTGAGAACTTCTAATGTATTCTATGATCAAATAAAGATCATATACAATCAAAATGATGAAGAACACCCCTTGGTTGGGTCATTGGGGCCTCAGATGCCCTGATTTTGCACTGACTTGCTTGAAAAGTCAACTCTTGATCAGATGACTTCCCCATGGAATTTCTTCATGAAAATTGATATGCATACTCCTTATACCATATAGAGACCAATAGAAACAAGAATGACAAAAAAAATTGGAGTTATGGCCTCTGAAACCAAAACCCTAATTCTAGGTCATCTGTGCAGTCAAACCTGGCCCTGCTTCCATACCATTTTCAGTTCTTGTGATTTTTTTGACATTCTTGACTTTGAGAGGATATAATATGACACTTGCACACACATGGACCCCTTTGAAGTGATGGATGGCCTTTGGAGTGGCTCAAGAAGCTCTTGGATTGCTCAGATCACAAACCTTAGATGCAGATGACTTTGAATCTATGCAGTGAATCAAAATTGTGGTATGAGATGTTATGATTGTGTTTATGCATATGAAATGATCACAAGCCATGGTGTGAATGGGTTAGGGAAAATTTGGGGTGTTTACAACATGGAATGTCTTAGATGTACATGGTAGCTGAATTTTACATGACATAAGGCAAACAAGAATGTGAAAATGATAAGTGTTTGAC
This sequence comes from Lathyrus aphaca, assembly GCA_963966055.1. NCBI lineage: Eukaryota > Viridiplantae > Streptophyta > Magnoliopsida > Fabales > Fabaceae > Lathyrus > Lathyrus aphaca. The sequence goes on along the minus strand of OZ014523.1, from coordinate 200,986,027 downwards.
GTATGTGTGTATGGGACAAAATAAATTGATCAAGGATGTCATGATTGATGTTTACCTTGCAAGAAAAGTCAGATTCATGTTCCCATATTTAAGGATGAATATCTCCCATTTCCAAGGATGAAATGAGGAGTTCTTATGCTCAAATGATAGAGGACACATCAAGGCACAAGTTTGGTGTTTGATCAAAGATGAAATGAGGTCTTGAAATGTTTCAAAAATGCCATGTAACATGATCATATAAAGCTGCATATGGGGCTAGATAGGATAGGCATTCTAGGACAAGATGCCTATAGGACATGATCAGTTTGGCCACCCTACTTTGACCTCTCATATATTACAAATGGTTTAACAGATGAAAAATTTCCAAACATCAAAGTTGTAGAGGAGAAAAAGATGAACAACTTTTATGTTTAGAAAAATTCCATTTGAGGCATCCTTGATGGAGAAACTTTGATTGGAAGTTAGACATGACATGCAAACCATGTGTTTGTAGAACTTATGGCGCATCTGGCACACCCATGACTTGCCTGGCCAGTCATTTTACCTTGATTCTTCCTCACATTGATTGATCATAACCTCTTCAATTTTGATCCAATGAAGGTGTTCTTGCTATGGATTTGAAGCTCAAAATGTGATCTTTAATGGGCTCAGGAGTTGACGTTTTCCTATGCATAGTTGACTTTTCCAAAATTTCTTGATTTTCAAGTAACTCATGAATTCAAGACCTTCTGAAATGATTCAATGGACAATATTCCATCCCTATATACTTGATATAATGAGGAAAACATTGAAACCATGATTGAACCAAGATTTCATTAGGAAGCCCTTTGAATAAAAAACTCTAATTTTGGCCTCCTTCTGTTGACTTGAGGATTCAATGGAGATCATATGGAACATAAGAGACCCTTGAGGCTTTTTGGGAGTCACTTAGCTCTTTTACTTTGACTTTGAATGTCCATAACTTTGCAAATCAATTGATCACACCTTAGGCATCAACCAATAAATGTATGCTTTCTCTTTCTTGATTTAAATGCAATGCAATGCATGATAATGATATGCCAAATTCTATGAAAATAGGAGGGAAACTTTTAGGGTGTTACATGGTGTAGGGAGGAAAAGGGTGGCCGGAGGCCAAACCCTTGGTGGCGATTGGAGGACAAATATAGAGATAGGCGGGAGAAGAGAAAGTTTAGAGAGAGATAAAGAAAACGAAAAATGAGGAAGTGGGGAGGGTTTGGGTTTAAGTACCCCGCTGCGTGGTCGTGGATGGATGCCAAGTGTCGTCCCTAGTTTCCCATGGATCGGTTTACTTTTCAGTCTTCCAAGGGATCCAATGCATGGATTCCCACTGTGCGCTTGCATGGACTATCAATCCTAGTCTCTTGTTTCACATACATTTGGATTAACGAATGACGTTATTTGCAAGGATATGCGTTGGAAGGTCTTCAGACGTCCCAGAGAGAGTCAACAGTTTGACTCTCTCCATCGTAGACACACCTTCAGGGTTGGGGTTTGGTTTAATGGGCCTTGTGCCCATATTTCTACCCACACCCCTCTTTTGAGCCCATTCACAAATTCAATGGAAATTACATCCCCTGGGGTTTTTATTAATTAATTAGATTAATTACTAAATTTAATTCATTAGTTAGGGTTTAGGTGGTTAATTAGGGAATTTTAATTAGGATTAGGGTTCTAAATTACGTGAATTATATTTGTGGGGTTCTCTCATTCAATTGTTATTTAATTTTCTTTTATTAAATAAATGGTTTATTGAAGAAATAAAAAATATTTTTAAATAGGGTTTTTCATATGTTCTGGATTTTTGGGAATTTGAAATTAATAATTTTATTTATGTTTATATTTAAACATAGGTTTTTGGGAGATTTATTTAAATTAAATGTTAATATAACTTTGGGGATTAAAACTTTTTTTTTTTGGGGAATAATTATTTGGGATTGATAATTCTATTTTTATTTTAAATTTATATTGGGATTATAATATTATTTTGGGTTTAAACATCTTTGGATTAAAATTGCTTTATTTTTAATTTATTTAGAGATAAATTTATCATAGAAATTTTGGGATATTTGAGATATCAAAATTTAAGTTATGGGTCTTACTTTAGGATTTCACAATATTTATGGGGTTTTATAAAAATGTTTTGGGATTTTACTTAAGGGGTACTAATGGGGTCTTATAAAAATAAATAAGGGTTTTATAATGAAGATTTATGGGGTTTTATATTAATGTTTAAGAATATAGTTTAACGGGTAGTAAAGGATTAGGATTATGGTTTAGGGGCTAAAGGGAGTTAAACTACGATGCTCTGATCCTTCAAATCGAAGGTACGTAGGCATAGGTTTGTAAAAACCTAGCGAGTAAAATTAGGATTAAAGTAGGGTTTTGGTTTTATTATGTTATTATTTTTAACTTTTTAAAAACAAAAAAATATACCCTAGAAACTTTGAAAGTATCTTATTGGATACAATAGAAGTGAGGGGTGCCTAACACCTTCCTCCCACTTAACCGACTTCTGAACTTAGTTTCTCTACCTTGGGATATATGTTTATCACTATTTTTCCTAAAACTGTGACGGCGACTCTTAGATTTTATGTCTGTCGCGACAACAATTTCATGACAGACAATCATGTGGATGGTGATTAAAGTGAACTGCAATGTGTCACGTGTGAATTTTTATATTTATCCTATGAAGCTCAAATACAAGGGTAAAATATCTAAATAAACCATGCAGGTAAATGTTAATTCCTACAAATGCAAAGATATCTGGAGTCAGGGGTTGTTTATATGAAGTGAAGATATTAACACCCCAAGTATCTAGTGTACTCTATAGGAAACTCTTGTATATATTTATTATTAGTTGTTATTTGTTTAAATTTGTCATTTGATTGGGAAAGTTTCTCCTTTGGGTGATGATTAGAGTGTGAGATGTTATTGGGTTTTTTGTGTTGTTTTATGGTGACTAAAAGGTATTTGGGCTTAAGGTTTTTTTTTTACAATCTTATGCCTACGTATTTCTGAAAAAAAGACTTTGGGAAATCAAAGCATTTGTAGTTCCACCTATCTAACCGGTGGAAATTGGGTTTTGTTGAGTTAGAAAGAATTGAAAGTTGTCATCTAAATGGAGATATATCATGTATTCATCACAAACATTTTGAGAATAATAAAAGGAAGAAGCTTTAAACTTGGATGTTAAATAAACCTAAGCAATTCCTCATATTCCTTTATGAATCTTTACATGTTATGAGAGGGACTTTAACTTGGATATAGTATAAACAAGTGTGTCACTTATATCACTTAGATGAAAGAAAAGTTTTTGAACCATAATAAGAGAAGGACTTCAACTATGATTTTGAATCAACAGGTGTGCCACTTATATCAATTATATGGGGAAAAGGTTTAATGTTTGATTTGAATTTTTATGTATAGAAGTGATATCTTCCTACAGAGATGAGTCATGTCTCATCTCTGGGGAGAGGTTGAGTTATTTGAGTGTCTTGTTTAAAGCCTAAGATTGAAGCTAAAAGTTTATTTGTATCTTGTTCAAAACCCAAGATCTGAAGCTAAAATAAGGTTGACTATATTGTATAAATTCCAAGATTAAGGCTAAAACAAGTTTAACTGTCTCATACAAAGCCCAAGGTTGAGGCTAAATTTTTTGACTATCTTGTACAAAGTCCAAGATTGAGGCTGGAATTTTTTTACTGTCTTATAGAAATATGAAGATTTAGGCTAAAATATGGGAAGATACTTCTCGAATATAACTATATAAATCCCAATAGGAGGCTAAAAGATTGGGGGAATTCTTTGTATAAAACCTAAGAGGAGGCTATGATGCTTGGATAAAGCCCAAGAAGAGTTTGTGTGTTTATTGTTGAAGTAGAACTTGATACATCGGGAACTAAGGTTTGAACTAAGTTATTATTGAAATGACCCTATTGTTTGAACTTAGTTTAAACTAAGGATGAGGTAACATAAATGTCAAGAGAAACTTAACAAGATATCTAAATATATGACAAGTATTAACAAGTATAGAAATTGATTGAAATGTTTGAATTCAAGGGAATTTGTTGAGGAATTACTAAAGTAAACATGGTTTTATATCACATAAAGAAATATCTAAACATGATTTTATTAAAAATGGAGGGACTTACACTCAAATAGAGGCCCAAGTGTTTGAGATTTGAATGTTAGTAGGGTTGTGTTTGATAAAAGTTGAAGATTTGAGATTGAGTATTTAAAGATTGAAGGTTTGAGAAATTGTAGAAATTTTTCAGAGGAGGGAGGGAACTACACTCTAATAGAGGCAAAAGGAATACTTTAAACATGGTTTAATTAAAAATGGAGGGACTTACACTCCAATAGATGCACAAGTGTTTGAAAAGTTTTGAAAAAGTCTAAATCAAGGTGAAACCCAGATGAAAGATTTAATCAAATTTGTTTTCAAAAAGAATGATGATTTAAACAAGGTATAATTGTTGTGTCAGTGATCCACTGTCGCAGAGGGATCAAAACGAGTAATTTTAAAAACGGTAGTTTAACGAATCTTGTTTCCTGCCTATCCTGGATTTCCACCTCACTAATTCCCATAGCGGCTTCGATCTCTATTTGATCACTATAACGATTAACAAGTGAAATAGATATAATATTGATTGGAACACCTAATTTTCGAGTAAAGAAATTAGATTAAAACAATCCAAAATTAAGCAAACATGCTTTTAGCATACACAATTTTAACGAAAAAGCTACGTCAAAAGCGATCATAGATTAGGATGGAAATCAAACAAATTTAATAAATACTATTCCAAGAAATAAAAAAATAAGAAAATGAAATTCAAGGAAAATAATTGAAAGAGAAACAAATTCAATTGATAAAATAAAATACATCAATGCCTTATGAACACGATTCAATAGATTAACCATAAATAGTTAGTTTTCCATGGAATTTGTACATAGTGTAGCGGTAAAATCGTGAGTGTAAGTTATTGATTAACTTAACTCAAGGTACACAGAGTTGCCACCGCGCTTTTATTTATTTCCAAAAGGAAAAAGGTAAAAGAACGAATAAAAACCTAAGGGAATCTAAAAGCAAAAGCTAAAAGAAACAAACAGAGAACGGGTAAGGGGATTGGTTACAAATCGGGAAGGTTTTACGCACCCGACTCGTCCGTGGTACTCCACGGGAGCCCTTTGACATATTTATTGCTTTTTTGGTTTGAAATTGGTTTTCTTGAAAATGATTGAAGGGATGAGAAGAAGAATGTTTTTTAATGATTTTGTGTTTGATGAGGTTTTAATGCCTCATGCCTACGTACCCACAAAGTGCAATGCGAGATCAAAACCTCATAGTTCGTGGTAAAAAATTTGAAAAGAAACAAATGAGTTGCATTAATTTTAAAATGTAGAGATAAGTCGTCATTCTTTAGCGAATAATTCCGCTAGAAAGAATGAATCATATCTAAACATATGAAAAGAAAAGGTGCACAAAGGCACAAAAATCAATTGAGTAAGTTTTGAATTTTTTAAAGTATGTAAGAAAAGAATTTCAATATATTTAAATGGATTAACGTTTATTAAGAAAATAAAGTGAAAAGATTAAAATCGCTTGACCTAAGTCAAGGTTTGATTGCGAAAGCATTTGAAGTTTGAAAACAAAGAAGATTTTTGAAATAGGGAGAAGAGTTGAAAATTTAAGAATGGGGATGAGATGAAGGGACTATCCTAATACTTGAATTAAAAGTTAAGAGAAGAGAGACCAAATCATATTATGAATACTTCTTCAAAGTAACCGGAATTCCATCTTCAAAGACCAATGAAATAACTTGAGGCCAAAGTTTCAAATCCATCCCAACTTGAGCAAGGGGAGAGATCCTAAAATCTAAGTCCATACTCCAATGCTAAGGATAGTAACCATAGTCCGAAATTAAAGTCACCAATCTTTTTAATGTTTAATCCTTTATTAGTGTTTTGGTGTCCAAATGGACAAAAGAAAAATCGCAAGCAACAATATAAACATAAACAATATGATATATGATATAATATGATAAAAGCATAATAAAAGAGATAAGGAGCGAGAAATTGAAATAAAGAGGATAAGGTGCGAGAAATTGAATTTAAATGGATTATTATATTCACATTATTATAATATTTACATATAAGTGGTATGATGAACTTAATCAAGCACAACCACGAAAAAATAACAAAAGTCGAGGCAACCGGATCCAAGTGGATCTTATTCCGAATCGGGACAAATTTAGGTCTATGTTAAGCAATCTCCGAGTAATTTACGAAGTAATTACCCTACAAATGAGGCCGGCCACCACTAATTAAAGTGGAAAATATTCGTGCTAATACATGTTAGAGAAATGATATTATTAATCATTCTCCGAAAACATGCCACACTAAAAGAAAAAGAACGGTTTAATCTTAATCGAGATTTTCGTTGAATTTATCGAAGGCAACCTATCACGATCTCAAAGTATGGAGAATGATCCAAATAATCATTCATCCATAGATTTGAAATAATGAAGATTAAACCTATTCGAAATTCAACAATCACGAATCAGAGATTTTCATCGACCAAAAAGAAAAATAAGAGATGAAAAAAAAAGAAAATGGATCTAAAATAAATCCACCAAAATAAAAGAACAAATAAAAAAAATTCTTTATAAATTTCCTTTTTAAATCCTTTCTTCAAAAGTTATTTTAATAATATTCTAGGAATATTATTAAAATACTTATCACTTAAACAATTTTTTAACAAAAAGTTAATCAAAATAAAAAGAAAGAATATAATAACAAAAAGTTAATCAAAATAAAAAGAAAGAATATAATAGGGGGGAGGGGGAAGTCAACTCATGGATAGGAGTGGATAGCACAAAATGATCCATCAAGCATCTAAGCCCAAACCAGCTTAATATATTTTTTATAAAAAAACAATTTCCACCATTAAAATAACAGAAATAAAAATATAAAAGAAAGTTCCTCTTCTTCTTCACACACAAACACGCAGCGGCGGAAATAACAGGGGAAAGAAACAATGGCCGCTACCTTCTTCTTCTTCGTTAAACCGCCGGGAAAAATCAAAGATGCCGCCGCGAATGAATCAGTTCTCCACTTAATTTTATCAAAATCTCACCGCGGCTCTCTCTCAATCAATCACTTCTTCTTCACGGATTCAATTCAAATTGGGAGTTTGAAGACAAAAATCGGTTCGAATGGAAGGTGAAGGTTTTGGTAATGGTGGATTGAAGGAAAGGTTTGAAGTTGAATGAAGATTCTTTGTTAGGTTTCCATTTCGGCAGGGATTTAAGAGGTTGTGAAAGCTTGAAGATTGGTGAGTGAGAAGCCCCAATTTATAGAAAGTATGAGCTGAGTTTTGAATTTGATTTGGTGCCGTTTTGAGGAATTCTGTTTGCGTTTTGCAGCTCACGGATTCTAGGTGCTTGCTGCGTGCGTTTTGAGTCTTTTATGTTTGCGTTTTGTATCACGTACTTCTCGTGCTTGCGGATTGCGTTTTGCTTGCAGTGGGCCTATTGTTTGAGGCCTGGCTTACTGCTGTTGTTGCTTTGCTTGGGAGTTGTTTTGTTGATGCCGTGCGTGCGGGAGGCTTGCTTTTGAGGGGCGAAGGCTTGGCGTGTTGATAAGCTGTTGCTTATGTTGTGATGAGCTTCACGTGAAATGCTAGAAAGTGTTTGGCTTGAGGTAGCTGGCTGTAAGCTTGTGGTGAGCGTGAGGCTTTGGTTGGGAAGCTTGAGCTTTGGGGGTGGGCCTGCGTCTTACTTTAGCTTGGAAGCTGGCTCTCACGTGTTTGGTGTTGGCAAAAGCTGATGATGTTTTGAAGTCTTGGTGTATGGATGGCTTTGAGAATATTTCACTTATTATTTTTTTTAATCAATATTTTGTATAAAGATAGAAAGAAACAAAATGGGCTTAATGACAACAAAAATGGGCTTAATTTTGTTTTGATAAAAAAAATGAATGGAAGAAAAAAGGATTATGTAGTAGTAAAAAAATGGTTTAGGAAGTCAATAAAAGAATGGATATTTATTATTAATTTCATGGAAGTTGGAAAAAAATGGAAATGGATTTCTATGAGTTATCGGGTAAAAATGGGGATAAATGGATAATCGACTAAATTGGGCATGAATATGAATTATTTTGGTTAAAAAAATGGATTTTGGTTGGAAAAGGAAAAACAGATGGACATGTGGATGTGATAATGGAAATAATGAATACTTTGTGAAAATGGGTAAAAATCGAAAAAAAATGGAAATTTGAAAGGTGAATTTAATATAGAAATGATAAATGAATAAACGATATGGATCGGATAATGGATGAAATTTGAACTTAAGCCCACAACAAATCTTGATTTTCCTTGCACAAGCCTCTAATAAAAAGTGAACAAAGCCATCACTAAACCACTGAACAGCTGAATAATTCACCACTTGCCATTCAAGCCACCACCATTGACTTTTGAACTTCTGAACATTTTCAAATACCTCTGAATCGATCTCTTGGAAAATAAATCCACAGACGGGCTGATGATCAATCAATCAAGACAATTTGGATCACACTTCTCACAAACCATAACACAATAAACCAGAGAATTTCCGCACTCACCACAACTTATCATTGAATACGCATCGTCCGAAAAATAAACCACAGGCACACATAATTTGCAGTCAGAACAATCTTTTGATAGTTTGACCAATATTAGATCAAACATCCATCTGAAATCGAATAGTGACTGAACAAACACATCTGAATTGAAATCATTGCCATGTCTTTGAAAACCTGCAACACAGAGAGAAGAAGAAACAAACTGCGACATATTTTTGGTATTTTGGTTAGAGATCAGTAAATATAAACAAATATAAAGAAGTAAAAACATGGTGATCCCCTGTGAAGCATAGACCCTAATCTGAGAATAAACTGAGAAACCTGTGCGATCTTGTTTGTATGCAAAAATGCAGATTAAATGCGGAGAAATCTTAGGGCAAAAATTAGGGTGTTACAGCTGCCCCTATTTAAGTTTCTTCAATCCGGAGATATGAAGATTGACATCTTCGTCTCTACAAGATGGGAGAGACTTAAATACAGAAAACCCAATTTTTGTCCTAATAGAACATGATATGAGATGAATATGATATGCAAACCCAAGATCTCTGTGGGGAAAATATGACCACCAGAGGAAAGCAAAAACTTGGGGACACAGAAGAAAATCCTGCCGGGGAAACAACAACAGACAACCAAAGAGTTACCAGGAAAATAAATCACTAGATAGCTGACTCCACTTGGAAAAAGATATGATATAATCAAAATACAAAATTAACGAGGGAAAGTAAACACCCTACCAGGAACTATCAACCAAACAAAATATTCGAATCCAAAAATGGAGAAATACTGAGTGGGAAAAGAATCATCCACTACCTGTTTACTGGGTAGGAAATATAACAGACTCGACTATCAATTTACTGGATAAGAGCAAAATACAGAGGTATAACCTCAATTACCTTTTTACTGGGTAAGAAATATAAAGGACTCGACTATCGATTTACTAGATAGGAGCAAAATAAAGAGGGATAACCTCCACTACCTTTTTACTGGGCAGAAAAATTCTCAACTACCTGATTTACTGGGTAGGAACATGATCAACTACCTGATTTACTGGGTAGGAACTCAATCAAAGGGAAACAGCTTCTATTACCTTTTTACTGGGTAAGAGGAAGAAATATCGACTACCAGATTTACTGGGTAGGAGTACAAGTAAAAGAAACTTGATCAATTTGGTAATATTACCCACTATCGATTACTGATAGTTTAATTCCAAAGTAATATACTCAAGTTGGAGAAAAATGTTGCGCACTATCAAACCATGATAGCTTAATTCGAAAGCAACCATTACTCACAAAAGGGGACCAAAGCTCAATCCAAGAACAAATTGGAGAGAAACGGTCAAACAAGACTCATCCCGAGGAGGAAATATCTCAACTGGGGAAATTCCATCCAGATAATAAACTGGGGAGGAAGCTAAATCAACATCATCCACGAGAAACAAACTCAGTGGGGAATTAGAAAGGGTTAACGCTTTCTGCTTAATGGTCGACACTCTAAACTTGAGAGGGAGACGACATACACACTCTGTGGGGAAAGTCCACTCCAAAGAACAGATAACAATGATAAATGCAAGAATGCAAGCAAACGATGATATGCTTATGCATATGAATATGCTTATGAATATGCTGATAAAACAGACATAAAGATAAGAAACAGGTGACATGAACATCACAGCAACTAGATACTCGGCTAATCCCAAGCAACAGTGCAGGGAAACATGCTGGAGATTCAACTTGAAATACTGCAGGGGAATATCATAAGCCATCAAAGGAAAAAAAATCCTACTACAAGGCTTAAATCATGATGAGACAGCATCTGCTAGGGATATCATCCTGCTGAGGAAATGTAATAATCCGATGAGGATGGAAGTATTCTTGATAAAAATCAAACTTCACGAGGAATAACTGTCATACCACTCCTGCTCCATTTGGGGATAGAGTGCAAGACCTGCTAAAAATCAAATAGGAACCTGCTGGAAATCAACACATGCAGACCTATTGGGGATCCATATGGGGATATCAGAAGTTAACATCATAGCCAAAACACAGTTACGAGGGATTTTAAATCTATACCCACCATCAGGTAAAAGAAAACCTCTAAACTGACTGCTATATCAATACTTCTATATTCAAGGATGCAAACAAATCAAGCTGAGGAGCAAGAGCTCAGCTGGGGATTCCCAATACTTCTTAAGTTAAATATAACTTGCTGAGGGAGAGATCAAAACTCAGCTAGGGATTCTTAAGAACATCCCTTCCAACAACTCTTCTGGGGAATACATACAATCTCCGTTCATGCTTATTGTTGGGGAACAAAACATTATTAACATCAACCTGTCAAGACTATCCAGGAACTTCGCATGGACACAACCGAATCAAACCCTGCTTTGGGAGAGACAAGTTACACACATCCAGACTTTACCATCCTTGGAGTCACTATTGATATCCTTTCTTTGTTCATATATCAAAAGAACAATGTTTTAAAATCTTCAAAGATTAAATTTATTAAATTTGTTTCAAAAATCATCATCAATAATAAACTGAAATTTTGTAAACAGAAACAATATAAAGAATTGCAAACAATTGGATAAAATCTCAAATTCATTGATAGAATGGTAGTCAGCAAATGGCATGACTCCATGGATCATTACAAGTTTGAAAAATGGTAAATACATGGAAAAGGGGCTACATTGAGATACAATGATCACTATTCTCCCTATCAACTTTGAACTCCACTGTGTCCGAAACTTCAGTCAAGGATGAGTGAATAAGAATTTTTGATGGGAAATTCTTCTGAGTGATAGAATCTGAAATCCTCGGTTACTACAAGTGATTCAGTCTGTCGACGCAGTTACTTGCCATGATCCCAAAATTTTGCCTAGATTGCCCTTTCGGGTTTTCAATCTACCGGGATAATTATTTCTGTTTATGCCTCTAATTTTTGCCTGGACCTCCCTTTCGGGTTTCCAATCCACCGAGACGCTTATTTTTGCCTAAGCCGCCCTTTCGGGTTTTCAACTTAGAGAGCTATTCTTTTATTTTTTTAGGCGAAGTATTTCTTGACTGCATCCGCATTCACAGGGCGAGTGATCTCCTCACCATCCATAGTTACAAGAATTAATGAACTGCCAGAGAAGGTTTTCTTGAAAACATATGGGCCATCATAGTTCGGAGTCCACTTGCCCCGAGAATCTTTAAGGAAAGACTGAATCTTTTTGAGCACGAGGTCTCCTTCTCTGAATACACGAGGTTTGACCTTCTTGTCAAAAGCTTTCTTCATTCTTTGCTGGTACAACCGACCATGACACAAAGCTGTTATTCTCTTTTCCTCAATCAAATTCAACTGATCAAATCTACTCTGACACCATTCAGCCTCAGTCAACTTGGCTTCCATCAGCACTCTCATTGATGCGATCTCAACTTCGACGGGGAGCACTGCTTCTGTACCATAAACAAGCGAGAAAGGGGTTGCCCCTGTTGTAGTGCGGACAGATGTACGATACCCATGCAAAGAAAAAGGGAGCATCTCATGCCAGTCCTTGTACGTCACAACCATCTTCTGAATGATCTTCTTAATGTTCTTATTCGCAGCTTCAACAGCCCCATTCATCTTCGGTCTATAAGGAGAGGAATTATGGTGTTGAATCTTGAATTCTTCACAAAGCTCTTTCATCATCTTATTATTCAAGTTTGAACCATTATCAGTAATGATTCTATTCGGAACCACAACTTGCTTGGTCACGTTAACATACGATGTCGCTTTCACCCACTTGGTGAAATAGTCAATTGCCACAAGAATAAAACGATGTCCATTTGAAGCCTTGGGTTCAATCATGCCAATCATATCAATTCCCCACATAGAGAAGGGCCATGGGGAAGAAATCACATTGAGATAAGCTGGTGGCACGTGAATCTTATCAGCATAAACTTGACACTTATGGCACTTTTTCACATACTTGCAACAATCAGATTCCATTGTCAGCCAATAGTAACCTTCTCTCAACATCTTTTTAGCCATTTCATGCCCATTAGCATGAGTGCCAAAAGATCCTTCATGAATTTCTTTCATTAACATGTCTGCTTCGTGTCTATCCACGCATCTAAGCAAGACCATGTCAAAATTTCTCTTATAAAGCACATTTCCATTCAGGAAGAAATTGCCTGCCAATCTCCTCAAAGTTCTCTTATCTTTATCAGATGCCCCAAGCGGGTATTCTTGACTCTGGAGGAAACATTTAATATCATGATACCAAGGCTTGTCATCATGGACTTCTTCAACTGCAAACACATGAGCTGGTCTTTCAAGTCGCATCACACTAATCATGGGAAAATCATTCCACTGGTGCACCTTTATCATAGAAGCTATAGTTGCTAAAGCATCTGCCATCTGATTCTCATCACGAGGAACACAATGAAACTCAACTTTAGTGAAGAAAGTTGATATCTTCCTGGCATAATCTCTATAAGGGATCAAGTGAGGTTGATGAGTTACCCACGTACCCTGGATCTAATTAATTACTAAGGCAAAATCTCCATACACATCAAGATGTTTAATCCTCAAATCAATAGCTTCCTCAAGACCCGTAATGCAGGCTTCATACTCAACTTCATTATTGGTACAAGGAAAAGTCAACCTCGCGGCAAAAGGAATATGTGAACCATGGGGAGTAATGATCATTGCCCCAATTCCTCTTCCGCGTGCATTCACAGCACCATCAAAAACTAAACCCCATCGAGATCCAGGCTCCGGCCCTTCCTCGATCAAAGGTGTCGCTCCCGAAAGATGAGACTGGGCTCAAATGAGGTACAGACGCGAACGGTCGGCGAAAGGAGGGTGTGAGAACACACAGGAGTGATCTCACAGGAAAAGAAAAGAGTCGCCAGCTGGGCATTTTTATCCCGGAGGAAAGGTAATGCTGCATAGACCTAGAAAGATATGGATAAGACGGTTGCGAACCAGAGAGACTGAGAAAGGGAGTTGGTTACAACCTGGGAATGTATTAGAACCCATATTGTCCGTCGTACTCGACGGGATCCACGCTTAAAAATTTGTGTTTTAAAGGGGTAGTGTCAGTGCAATCAGTGTATAAAATAGCTGGAAAAGGATGCACAGGTGTCAGTGTAAAAGAAAATGATGTGTGATATATACAGTGTCAGTGTAAGGACAAGAGTGAAATGCTCAAGACTATGAGGCTTAAAGAATAAGGCTGGAAAGAGGGGGAATATACAGAGACTTTTGTTCGATAACTGTTAAGTTATGCCTACGTATCCTCCCGTGCAATGAGGAAGTCAGAACACCGTAGTTCGACCCAAAGAGACTGAAAGATGAATTGACTTGTGAACTGCTTGCTTGTCTATGCTCAAGTATATGACCTATCTGGATCAGGTGCAAACTGTCTTGCATTAGACGGAAGAAGCAAGTTCTCGTTTTTGAGTGAATGAGATGAGAAAAGAATCCCGGAGGAGACGATTATTATTTGTTTTTGAGTTTTCAATCTTTTATTGCTTTTTGGGGTTTGTCATAAGTTAATGAGCTTAAGCCTAAGCCAATGGGTTAGTAAAACTCATCACATCTTCCCTCTGATTAGGGGTAATGAGAATACCTTAAGTGTGAAGTCAGCTTCCCACACTTAATCACCCTGAAGTAGGATTAAGGTCATTAACCTACTTGTGATTATTTAGATGTTTTTGGTGTTTTTGTTTAGTGTTAAGTAATGAGGTTAAGCCATAATCAGGGATTAAACAGACTCATTATACCATCCTAATAGAAGGATAATAGATGAGAATGTTTAAGCTGAGGAATGCTCCTCAACTTAATCCATGATTAGGGATTAAACTCATGACAAAACAAAACCTTTATTTAAGTGGATTTTAGTTAATGGTATGATGAAGAAGTGATTTTTAGGGTTTGTAAGACAACTTGAGGGGGACTTGTCCATTAACACTAGGGTTTGTCCTTCTTAACCAATTAAGGAAGAAATAGAACCCTAATGCAAGGCCCAAGTTACAAGCTTGATGTCTTGATGATTATTAAGATGGATTGATTAAAGGAGTTAAACACATTAATGGTTTAACACTTAGGATTAAAGTTATACACTCCATCCTAATAGAAGGATGCAGGCATAAGCTTAATCACAAAGCCTTAAAGCCTTTAGGGTTTAGTCCCTGATTGTGAGATGAGAGGAGAAGACTCAATGAGACACAAAGGTAAAATCTAAATGGGGGACTAATCAAAACCCTAATCATTGTCATGCTTGGTTGTTCCTAAGGTTTGTGAGGTTTTCAAGAGACATCTTCAGAGGAACCACCAGGAAGCAGATGAAAGGAGCAAAGAGAAGCAAAGTAACTTGCTTCATTTAAGAAGACAAGTCACTTGAGGAAAGAAAGTAAGGAGAAAAAGAAAGAGCAAGCTCAATCTCAAACACAAAACAAAATGCAGCAATGATGCATAAGAGAGATGAAAAGAAATTGTGAGAAGTGAAGGCAAATTCACTTCTCAAAGTTGCTTACCACCTGAAAAGTTAGTGAAAGAAATGCAATGCAATGCAAAATGAGATGAAATGGCATGATGCAAATCAAAACCAGAAGCATATATGAGATGATAATGATGCTATTAGATGATGCAAACATTAAACAAGGCATGAGGATGATCACATGAACATATGGATGCAAAAGAAGCATGCTTAGAACCATGAACATATATGAAAATTTATGAAAGGTAAATGACATACAACATGACAAATGAAAAATGCAATGATCAAACATGAATCTAACATGTCTTAAGATGTCTAATGAATCAAATGGATGCATAAAATGTCATGGCAAGTCATGGTATGCAAGCAAATGCAAGATGGATGCAAAAGGAAACCCAAATTAGGGTTTATGATCAATGCACCAAACAAAAACCAAAACCAGAAGCAAACATCAAGATAAAAAAATTGAAAATGCATCCAAGGGAACCCTAAACCTATACAAACTCACTGCCCAAAGGAGGGGATCCAATTCTTAACCTAGTGAAAGTTATGAATTTCTTAAGATTTCTAGGGTTTTAAGGTACCTTGTCAAGAAAAATGTCAAACAAATTGAAAATGCAAAATCAAATAATGCCAATTTAATCCTATGAACTACATGATATGCAAAACACAATGCAAAAAGAATCAAAGTCCAACTCTTAAAGACTAGGCATAAATGAATTTTTGAACATTGGATCAAAATAATGCTTTGAAATGAAATTAATTCCATGAAAAATTGTCAAAAGACAACAAGATCAAAAAATAAATTTGGTTTGAGGGTTGGACAATGTTTCTAAATGATTTTAAAGGTTTCATGAATTTTTTGGTGATTTTTAAATACCTAAAAGTATTTTTAATTAATTAATTCTCATTAATTAATTAAAAATAAACTTTTAAATG
Organism: Lathyrus aphaca; assembly: GCA_963966055.1. Classification (NCBI taxonomy): domain Eukaryota; kingdom Viridiplantae; phylum Streptophyta; class Magnoliopsida; order Fabales; family Fabaceae; genus Lathyrus; species Lathyrus aphaca. The sequence continues at coordinate 200,969,979 of OZ014523.1, read as the reverse complement.
ATTTAAAAATATTTTTAAATGCAAAAAATAAAAATAAAAATGTTTTTGTTTTCTGAAAATTAATAAAAGTTTGTATAAAAATTTTCAGAATTTTTGAAAAGGTTTTACTATTTTTAATAAAATGAAGAAAACAAATGCAATTAAATGAAAAATAAAATGAATTAAAACTGAAAATGAAAAAGTCAGCAAGATCAATGGCTAGAATTCAAACTCACACGCGCGGGAGTGGACCTGGCGCGCATCTGGACGGCCAAAATTCAAATTCACGCAATTAAGACTAAACCCTAATTAATTAGCCATAATGACTTTCAGGCGACCGGAACACTGTTCCAGTCGTCTTCTCCGGCAAGCCAAATCTCTAACTCTCTCTACACGCAATAAAAATGAAATCTAACTGCCCAGAATTCATCCCCATTCAACACTGAATCAAAACCCCCTAACAAACATCATTTTTCATTCATCAATCAGCCAAATCGAAGCAAAACAATCCTAGGGCAAAAAGTTTCAGAGCATTCATACATCCTGGTTTCTCAACCATTTTCAAAAATAATCATATCCCCATGATCAGGGGAGTGCATAGAAGCATTTAAGAACTTAAAATGGAGTTTCTGGAAAAAAAGTTTGAGATGGCTACTGTAAACACCCCAAATTTGCCCTCACCCATTTCACCATGGCTTGTGATCATTTCATATGCATAAACACAATCATATCATCTCATATCACAGTTTTGATTCACTGCATAGTTTCTAAGTCATCTGCATCTAGGGTTTGTGATCTGAGCAATCCAAGAGCTTCTTGAGCCACTCCAAAGGCCAACAATCACTTCAAAGGGGTCCATGTGTGTTCTTATATCATATTACATCCCCTCCAAGTCAAGAATGTCAAAGAATCACAAGAACTGGGATTTGTGTGGAAGCAGAGCCAGGTTTGACTGTACAGATGACCTAAAATTAGGGTTTTGGTTTCAGAGGCCATAACTCCAAATTTTTTGGTCATTATTGTTTCCATTGGTCTCTATATGGTATAGGGAGTATGCATATCAATTTTCATGAAGAAATTCCATGGGGAAGTCATCTGATCAAGGGTTGACTTTTCAGACAAGTCAGTGCAAAATCAGGGCATCTGAGTCCCCCAATGACCCAACCAATGGGTGATCTTCATCATTTTGAGTGTATATGATTTTTATTTGATCATGGAAGAAGGTTGAAGTTCACAAAAATCAAGAATTTGGAGTTTTTTGCAAGTGTTGACTTTTTGGGCATAGTTGACTTTTCAAGAATGCTTCATTTTAGGTCATTTTTCAAGCCTTGATTCTTGATCCAAAAATGCTTCAAATGGAAAAACTTTGGTCATGAAAGTTGTAGATTACATCTTTCCCTTTTCAAAAAGTACAAGAACATGATCAAATTCTTCTTGGATCAAAAGTTATGGTGTGACAAAGTTGGCAAAAATCATTGATTTTCAAGATGTGCACCAAATGAGAATTTTGCAAAACCATGAACCAATGCCATTTGTAACTTCTAATTCACATCAAACCATGACACAAACATTCTATGTGACCTAAAAGTCAGAATTGAATCAAAAATCCTCATGTTTCATGGCTTATTGAATGAGAAAGTCACATGTGAACCAAAGGGCAACAACTTGCAAAACTCATGATCACTCTCCCTACCACTTGCCACATTGGATGCTGAGCTTTGCTAGCCCTTCCCCTCACCCTTGCTGCGCCAGCCCATGCCTTGTACTAGCCTAGAACCAAGCCATGCTTTCCTTACACAAAAAGTTGACTTTTGGCAAAAGCAAACATCCCAATCACCACAGGCCATGTCACATCCTCTGGCCACTTGGAATTGATTATTTTATCCTTTGGCAAGCCAAACATAAGGAGAAGCCATGCTGAAACTCTACACAACACCATATACACAAAAACACTCCCTTGTGCAAAACCCTTCGAATCTGCCTCCACAAACTTCAAACATCCAAACCATTTTCACCAATCATCTCACCATGTTCCACTAAGCCTAAACCAACAGAGAACCAGGCCTGAAGCAAGCCATAACTCCATTTCACCATTTTCACTCCATAAAGCAAAAGCTTTCGAATCCGCTCCTACAAGCCATAAACACTCAAACAAATTCCACACATCAACTCACCTTGCTTCACTGACCAGAAACCACCCACTACTTTGGCCTGAAGCCCTCCATAACTCAAATACGATTTTCACACTCCCTTGGTCAGAGCTTCTGCAAACTCACTCAGGAGGCTGTTTAAACTCCAACCAAGCATCCAAAGCTTCAAAGGGGGATCATTGGGACCTGTTTGAGCCAAAGAATTAGCCAGAAGGTGCCAGAGATCAAAGCTCCAGTTCAGGTGAGCTTCATGAACTTTTTTTCCAGGAACTCATTTTTAAGTGCTTGAATGGTTCTCTATGTTCCACTGGTCATGATGATATGTTTGGTTTCAAAAATCATTGAGTTTTGAGCATGTATGATGTTCCTGAAATTTTTTTGACCTAAACCCCTTTTGCTTCGATTCAGCTTTGTTATGTGAAATAAATTTGTTTTGGCTGTTGATTCTTGTTCAATGATGTGTGGGGATGATTTCTGGGCAAGAAAATTAGGTTTTAGTGAGCTAGGGTGAAAGTTAGCAATTTTCAGGGAGGGTGCTGGCCGGAGAAGACGACCGGAAGTCTTCTCCGACAGCCTGAAAGTCATTAATTCATAATTAGGGTTAGGGCTTCCAGTTTGAATTTCAGGCGTTGGATGTGTTGACTGAGTCTCTTCCCGCGCGCATCCAATGGCTCAGATCTTGTCATTAGTTTAATTAGGTTTAATTTAATTAATTAATTGAGTTTAAGTCAGTTTGAATGTGGGCCTTTGATCTGCGCGCGCAGTCAACCCAATTCAAACCCAGAATGCATCCTGGCCCTCCATTGCGCATACTTCCTCTTTATTTCATTTTTTAATTCATTTATTTTGTTTTGTTTTGCATAATTTATTAAAAATAGTAAAATTTGTCTAAAAATTATGAAGCTTTTTCTTAAGAGTTTTAATAATTTTTAAGACCCAAAAATATTTTTATTTTTATTTTTATCATTAAAAAAGTATTTTTAAATATTTAAAAGATTATTTTTAATTGATTAATGGAATTTAATTTATTAAAAATACTTTTAAGTATTTAAAAATCACCAAAAAATTCATGAAATGTTCTAAGACATTTAGAAACATTGTCCAACCTTCAAACCAAATTTCTTTTTTGATCTTGATGCTTTTTGAGAATTTTCTTTTGAATTAAAATCATTTTTGTGCATTATTTTGATCCTAAGTTCAAAAAATCATTTCTGCCTATCTATGAAGAGTTGGACATTGATTCTTCTTGCATTGCATTGTGTTTAGCATGTAGTTTCTAGGATTAAATGGCCATGATTTGATTACTTATTTTCAATTTGTTTGGCATTTCTTTTGTTTAGGAACCCTAAAAACCCTAATAACTTGTAAAAATCATAACTTGAGATTGGTTAAGAGTTGAGACCTCTCCTTTGGGCATTGGTTTAGTATAGGATTAGGGGTCCTTTGTGTGGCATTTTCCATTTTTTATCTTAGGGTTTGCTTCTGTTTTTGGTTTTTGTTTGATGTTTGGTTCATGAACCCTAATTTGGGCTTTCATTTGCATACCTCTTGCATTCTTTTGCATAACATGACTTGTCATGACATTTCAAGCATCTATTTGTTTCATTTGACATCATAAGACATATTGAAAGCATGTTTGATCATTGCATCATGTATTTGCCATGTTGTATGCCATGTGCACTTCATAACTTTTCATGTATGTTCATGCTTCTTAACTTGCATCATTTGCATCCATGAACTTGTATGACCATTTCCATGTGCTGCCTCATGTTTGTAGCATCTCATAACATCATTTGCATCATGTGTATGCTTCTGGTTTTGTTTCTCATCATGTCATTTCATCTCATCTTGCATTGCATTGCATCTTTTTCACTAACTTTTCAGGTGGTAAGTGATGCTGAGAAGTGAATTTGCCTTCACTTCTCATGACTTTTCTTTTCATCTCTCTTGCATCCATTGCTGCATTTTATATGTGTTTGAGATTGAGCTTGCTCATTCTTGTTCCTCCCACTTTCTTTCTTCAAGTGACTTGACTTCTTGAATGAAGCAAGTTACTTTGCTTCTCTTGATCCTTTCATCTGCTTCCTGGTGGTTCCATTGAAGACTTCTCTTGAAAACCTCACAAACCTTAGGAACAACCAAGCATGACAATGATTAGGGTTTTGATTAGTCTCCCCTCTTAGTTTCACCTTTGTGTCTCTTTGAGTCTTCTCTTCTCATCTCATAATTAGGGACTAAACCTTAAAGGCTTTAAGGCTTTGTGATTAAGCTTATGCCTGCATCCTTCTCTTAGGATGGAGTGTATAATTTTAATTCTAAGTGTTAAACCCTTAATGTGTTTAAATCCCTTAATCAATCCACTTAATAATCATCAAGACACCAAGCTTGTAACTTGGGCCTTGCATTAGGGTTCTAATTCTTCCTTAACTGGTTAAGAAGGACTAACCCTAGTGTTAATGGACAAGTCCCCCTCAAGTTGTCTTACAAACCCTAAAAATCATTTCATCATCTTACCATTAATCTAAAATCCACTTAATCAAAGGCTTGTTTTGTCATGAGTTTAATCCCTAATCATGGATTAAGTTGAGGAGCTTTCCTCAGCTTAAACATTCTCATCTATTATCCTTCTATTAGGATGGTGTAATGGGTCTGTTTAATCCTTGACTATGGCTTAATCTCATTACATAACACTAAACAAAAACAACAAAAACATCTAATTAATCACAAGTAGGTTAATGATCTTAATCCTACATCAAAGGTGATTAAGTGTGAGAAGCTGACTTCACACTTAAGGTATCCTCATTACCCCTAATCAGAGGGAAGATGTGATGAGTTTACTAACCCATTGGTTTAGGCTTAAGCTCATTAACTTATGACACATTTCCAAAAGCAATAAAAGACTGAAAACTCAAAAACAAACAATAATCGTCTCCTTCGGGATCCTTTTCTCATCTCCTTCACTCACAAACGAGAACTTGCTTCTTCCGTCTAATGCAAGACAGTTTGCATCTGTGCCAGACAGATCATAGACAAGTAAGCAGTTCACAAGTCAATTCACCTTTCAGTCTCTTTGGGTCGAACTACGGTGTTCTGACTTCCTCATTGCACGAGAGGATACGTAGGCATAACTTAACAGTTATCGAACAAAAGTCTCTGTATATTCCCCCTCTTTCTAGCCTCATTCTTTTAGCCTCATGATCTTGAGCATCTTATTCCTGTCCTTACACTGACACATCATTTATACACTACACATTTCTTTTACACTGACACCTGTACATCTTCTTTCCAACTATCTTTATACACAGATTGCACTGACACTACCCCTTTAAAACACAAATCTTTTAAGCGTGGATCCCGTCGAGTACGGCGGACAATCTGGGTGCTAATACCTTCCCAGGTTGTAACCAACCCCCTTTCTCAGTCTCTCTGGTTCGCAACCGTCTTATCCATCCTTTTTCTAGGTCTATGTAGCATTGCCTTTCCTCCGGGATAAAAATGCCTAGCTGGCGACTCTATTCATTTCCAATGAGTTCACTGCTGTGTGTCCTCATTGTTCTCTTTCGCCGACCGTTCGCGTCTGTACCTTTATCTGGGCCGGTCCCATTTATCGGGAGCGACAGCTTGGCGACTCTGCTGGGGAACCTTATACTGCAACCAGGGCTTCTGGTTCTTTTTTTGGGTTCCTCCTAGCGCTTGATTGATTTGTGTTTACTAGGGTGTTATGTGCTTATTTGTGTTTGTATTTTTGTATTTATTTTTGCTTTATGTATAGTTGCTTTACTGCTTTCTTTATTGCTTTATGCATATATCATACTGTCATACTGTGCTGGCTGGATCAGTTTGTTGCTTTGGTGGGTGGGTGATTCATTGAGAGTTAAGGTCCTATACTTGGGACCTGAGTGACACCTAGGCTAGAGTGAATCATATTCTTTCCCATTCCATTTCGGTCTGGTGCGGGAATATGAAACACGGTTCAGATATGGGTTTCTTCTTGAGAACTCTGTGTTGCAGATTTCCTGCAATGCTAGGGCTATCTGGGAAGCCTGCTAAGTCTGGATGACCTTTAGTATTGACCTTCAGAAACTGAGGTGAATTAGAGGAGGAACTTTTATGGTTATTGTAAACACTGTACCTCCGGGTTAGAAGTGTTTACACTTCTCATAACTGATCCAAGTCTGAGGATCCTTGTTTTAGAACACCACCTGTGAGGGGGATGGGCTGTTTACAGGTTTGCAGGTACCTTGACCTCAGAATACCCTGTTACTTTGCTTGATTAAGAATACTCCATGTTGGGACAGTTCTTGTGATTCTAAAACCCTGGACATGTGACTCTTTATTTGAGTCCCCCTGCCTTGGTTACTGGATTTATAGACCTCCATCTGGAATTCTTGAACATACATGGACCTATATCAGAGTTTTGATCAGATCCAGCTCAGTCACAAACCCTTGCATATCATTTTTATACATAAACATCGCATCATATTGACATTTGCTTATTTGTTTCAGGGTATCCATCTTCATTTGGTTTTGGTTTTGACCCCATCTTCAGTACTGACCTATCTTCACCAGCATCTGCTCCAGTTATCACCAGCATCAGCTAACCAGTGGCTCATTACTTCAGCATTATCATCATCACCTGTCTCTACTCAGTCTTCAGCATCATGGCTCCTAAAAAGAGCAACATCACCTATCACTTCTTCCAGCCAGAGCTATCAGATATCAGGAGGATTCAGACCCTGATCACTCCAGATCACATACCTTTGTTCAGGGAACATTATGGAGATATACTTGACATGGTTATGGATCTGGACCCATCACAGAGGAGCCTCATTCACACCTGCATTCAGTTCTATGATCCCCCACTGAGATGTTTCACCTTTCAAGACTTTCAGTTGGGCCCCTTATTGGAAGAGTACTCTTCATTAGTTGGTATGCCTATCAGGGGTGGAATCCCTTTCAACCCTGAGATGGTCTTTCCTGCTAATGGAGAAGTAGCAAAAGCTTTGCATCTGGAACCTGTCCTAATTGAGCAGCATATGACTTCTAAAGCTGGGATCCCTGGTTTCCATCTGGATTTCTTGATCTCTCAAGCTACCCTGAAAGCTTCTTTAGGAGAGTGGAAAGCTGTTTGTGCATTATTGGCCTTGAGTATATATGGAATTGTATTGTTTGCAGATGAGCCTCGATTCATTAGCAAGAATGCAATCCATCTTTTCATCCTGAAGAACCCAGTGCCCACTTTATTGGGGGATCTCTATTATTCAGTGCATCAGAGGAATGAAAAGCAGAGGGGAAGATTAGTGAGGTGTTGTGCTCCATTGTTCCACACTTGGCTTCTCAGGCATTTGCCCAGGACAGATGCATTTCTGAACCCTCATCAGCAAAGCAACTGGGCTAAGAGACTCACTGCCCTAACTTCAGCTGATATTAGATGGTGCACTCAAAGCACCAAGGGCAGGGATATCATCACCAGCTGTGGGCATTTTCCCAATGTGCCCCTAATAGGAGTTAAGGGTAGTATTAATTACAACCCTCTGCTGTTCAGAAGGCAACTGGGCTATGCACTGGTCCATACTCCTAAGGCACAAGACTTGGTGGAGACTCTTTATTGTGAGAACAAGATTAATTTGACTGTTGTTAGGCAAGCTGCCTGGGCCTGGGATAATGTTCAAACCAAGGGAGTAACCATTCTGGGGAAGTGCAATAATGTGGCATCAGCACAATATTATGAGTGGTCTCGTGCCAGGGCTCAATTCTCTGGGATGCCCTTTACCATAGAAGACATGCCTGAGTCATCTTCAACACCACCACCTGCCACTGTCAGTTTAGAGGAGTTTGAGAGTTTGAAGGAAAGAAATGAGAAGTTAACCCAGGCTTTGCAGAAGACCCTCCGGGAGAGGAGTGAGGGTATGAGGGAGATTGAGAGATTGGAGAAGTTGAGAGTGGAGCATCTGACTAAGATTGAGAAGTCTGGGGATTATATCAAAAAGTCTAAGGCTGGAGAACAAATTCTGAAGAATGCTTGCAAGGAAGCCCAGTTCCAGAGAGCAAGGACAGACTTGTATCTGAAGGAGAGTCAAGCCCGGTGGGTCAGGATCACCGAGGCTCGTACCCTGGAGGACAAGAGAGTTCAAGACAAGATAGAGCAACTGGAAGCTAGTGCAAAAGAACAGCAAGAAGCCCTGGCAGCAGCCCAGAGGGAGATATCAGAACTGAAGATCAAAGCAGGGGTGAAGAGGTCAAAGGACCAAAGTCAGCACAAGAAGCTAACAGCAGTTGTTACGACCCGGAATCTCCTCATCAGGAATCTCACGGAGCGTCCGGCTGATCCTGTGACCGAAGCACTTCTCAAGGAAGTTCGTGAGGATGAGTTTGGTCTTGGTGTTTGACCATTTGGTCTTGAGAGCAAATAAGCATACTGCATTGCATGCTAACCCTTTGTTTGTTTTGTAGGTTTTTGTTTTATTGTTGCTAACTCTGTTGTGATGTTCAGGAACTATTGCTAGGCGCCGGGTATTTCCCCTCAACCGTCCGCACCGTTATCCGACCCGTAACAATCTTCCGGGCATTCAAATGGATCAGATGCAGCAGGACCTTACTGAGGTCAGAAATCAAATGGCAAACGAAAGGCTAGAAATGAGGAATCAAATGACTCAGTTTATGGAAGTGATGAACAACATGGCTCAGAGCCAGGAGAGATTGAGGGCCATGGTGGAAAGGCAAAATCAAGAAGATCCACATATAGGGACTGCCGGCACCAGCAACAATGAAAGGGTCCAACCCCATGTTAATCCCCCTTTATTTGGACCACACCTCCATCCTGAGGTCAACATCCCTGCAAATGTTCAAGGGACTGCCACTGCAGCCAGGGTACTACAAGAAGATCCTCAGGAGGACCAATTCACAGTAATGGGTGCTGGGGAGGAAGCTTATGATAGAAGATTGGATGAGATAGCTGAGAAATTGAGGTCCTTAGAATCTCAAAACTCTTTGGGCTTCGATGTCATGGACATGGGCTTGGTAGACGGGGTCAGGATCCCCCATAAGTTCAAGCCTCCTTGTTTTGAAAAATACAACGGGACTTCATGCCCCCGGACTCATTTACAATCATTTCTGGGGAGGCTGAAGGCCTATACTATGGATGAGAAGCTCTGGATGTTCTATTTCGAAGACAGCTTGACTGAAGCCTCAAGAGAATGGTACTCTCACTTGACAAGGGCAACTATTAGATGCTGGAAGGACCTGGCAGAGGCCTTCATCAGACAGTATCAGTATAACTTAGATATGGCACCCAACAGGACTCTCCTAATGGGAATGTCACAGTCGTCAAGGGAAAGTTTCCGAGAATATGCCCAGAGATGGAGGCAATTGGCTGCTGCTGTTCAGCCACCTATGTCTGAAAGGTAAATGGCAGATATGTTCATGAACACCCTTCAGGGGACTTACATTGACAGGCTGGCTGCTTTCTCTTCCACTAGCTTTGCGGATGTTGTCATAGCTGGGGAGAGAATTGAGAGCTTGTTAAAAATGGGTAAGATATCTGACAATGGTGCAAGCTCGTCCAGTAGTACAAGAAAGCCTTTTGCAGGCCCGAGAAGAACTGGCGAGACCAATGCCATCCACACCAACAGGGGCAGGCCCCAATATGTCCACAGGTCTGTAGCAGCAGTCACCATTCCTGCTCCAGCTCATCCTCAACCCGTCTATCAACCTCCACAGCAAAACTATCAGCCGCAACCTCAGTACCATCAGCAAAATCAGTATCCTCCAAGGAATTACAACAACAGCAACACCAATAACAACAGTCAACAAAGGCCATTTCAACAGAGGCCTTCTCAAGCTAACAGGGTGATCGATCCGATCCCTATGCCGTATGCTACCTTGCTGCCACAACTCCTGAAACTCAACCTAGTTGAGCTAAGGACGCTGGCACCTCCAGATCCCAACAGTCTACCCAGGAACTATGACTCCAATGCTAGGTGTGCTTTTCATTCAAACGCACCTGGCCACAGTACAGAAAAGTGCAGAGCCCTGCATATGAAGGTACAAGACCTGGTAGACTCAAAAGCTCTGAATTTCGCACCACCACCCAATGTCAATAAGAACCCGATGCCGAACCACGGTGGTCCTAGAATTAACGCTATTGAAGAAGACAAACCGTCTTATTTAATAACCAGTGTGGGTCAGATCCGGACACCGTTGGTAGAAATCAAGGCTCAACTCCTGGAATGTCAAATGTTCCCGGGGTGTGAATTGGGTTGTGCTTACTACAATATCTCGGTAAATGGGTGCGACAATTTGAGGAATGGCATAGATGGCCTAATTCAGAGTGGCCATCTTCAGATCACCACATCATTTCCAACAAATCCATCAATCTCATCAGCAACGGCTTCAGAACCTCCTACAACTGCAACAACTATTGTTCCTGACAATTCTTCGGTTTCATCAACGAGTACTTCATCTGTCATTTCAACTGATCAGATATCAATGAATGTTCCTTCTACAACTCCAGCACCACTCCATTATGAAGCTCCTACAACAACAACATCCACACTCCCGACAATGTCTCCTACAACACCAGCAACAAATCATGAAGATGTCTCAACTGTCACCATATTCTACGATCCTGAAAACAACTCCGCCTACAACTCAGAAAGTGCTGCTCCCATCAGGGCACCAGTGACAATTTATTATGATCCACAGACTATCACAGTTCCTTCAACAGCTGCAGTCAGTCCAGTCACCGTCACGGTGCCTGGACCCGTACCTTATGAAAGCAGTAATGCCATCCCCTGGCATTACGGCTCTGACTTGTACTGTGAAGGACAAAGAATCACTTTTGAATCATCAACCCCTACACTACAAGTAGACAATGTGGGCGGAGGCGGAGGCTTCACCCGAAGCGGACGTCTTTTCGCTCCACAAATTCAGAGACCCACAGCCGAAGCAGAAGCTGCTGCCAAGGCAAAAGGGAAGAGCCCTGTGCAGGAAGATCAAGTTGTTAAGGAAGCTTTGAAGACACCATTCGATCAAGAGGTTGATGAGTTCATGCGAATCATCAAAAAGAGTGATTATAAAATAGTGGATCAGCTTCATCAGACGCCTTCCAAGATCTCAATCCTAACATTGCTTATGTGCTCCGAAGCCCATCGGAATGCACTACTTAAAGTCCTGCACGCAGCTTACGTGCCTGAAGAGATCACTGTCAATCAGCTGGAAGCTGTAGTTGGAAATGTCAATGCTAGCCACGGACTAGGGTTCACCAATACTGATTTGACAACGGAAGGCCGCAGCCATAACAAAGCCTTACACATAACCATGGAATGCAAAGGTGCTGTCCTTTCCCATGTGCTGGTAGACACGGGGTCATCCCTCAATGTCTTACCCAAAAAGGCCCTGGTGAAGTTAGAATATGATGGATTGGCGTTGAGACCCAGCAACCTTGTGGTAAGAGCCTTTGATGGTTCAAAGAGATCGGTTCTGGGAGAGATTGAGTTGCCCATAACGATTGGCCCGCAGACCTTTAAAACTATCTTCTATGTGATGGACATTCAGCCTGCCTACAGCTGTTTGTTGGGTAGGCCATGGATTCACGCCGCTGGCTGTCGCTCCCGATAAATGGGAATGGCCCAAATAAAGGTACAGACGCGAACGGTCGGCGAGAGGGACAATGAGAACACACAGCCGTGAACTCACTGGAGAATGAATAGAGTCGCCAGCTAGGCATTTTTATCCCGGAGGAAAGGTAATGCTGCATAGACCTAGAAAGATACGGATAAGACGGTTGCGAACCAGAGAGACTAAGAAAGGGGGTTGGTTACAACCTGGGAAGGTATTAGCACCCAGATTGTCCGTCGTACTCGACGGGATCCACGCTTAAAAGATTTGTGTTTTAAGGGGGTAGTGTCAGTGCATTTTGTGAATAAAATAGCTGGAAAGGAATGTACAGGTGTCAGTGCAAAAGAAGTGTGAAGTGTGATATATACAGTGTCAGTGTAAGAATAAGAATATGATGCTCAAGATCATGAGGCTTAAAGAATAAAGCTGGAAGGAGGGGGAATATACAGAGACTTTTGTTCGATAACTGTTAAGTTATGCCTACGTATCCTCTCGTGCAATGAGGAAGTCAGAACACCGTAGTTCGACCCAAAGAGACTGAAAGATGAATTGACTTGTGAACTGCTTACTTGCCTATGCTCAAGTGTATGACCTGTCTGGCTCAGGTGCAAACTGTCTTGCATTAGACGGAAGAAGCTAGTTCTCGTTTATGAATGAAGATGATGAGAAAAGAATCCCGAAGGAGACGATTATTGTTTGTTTTGAGTGTTTTCAGTCTTTTATTGCTTTTGAGAATTTGTCATAAGTTAATGAGCTTAAGTCTAAACCAATGGATTTAGTAAACTCATCACATCTTCCCTCTGATTAGGGGTAATGAGAATACTTTAGGTGTGAAGTCAGATTCTCACACTTAATCACCCTTGGTGTAGGATTAAGATCATTAACCTACTTGTGATTATTTAGATGTTTTTGTGATTTTGTTTAGTGTTAAGTAATGATATTAAGCCATAATCAGGGATTAAACAGACTCATTACGCCATCCTAATAGAAGGATAATAGATGAGAATGTTTAAGCTGAGGAAAACTCCTCAACTTAATCCATGATTAGGGATTAAACTCATGACAAAACAAAGCCTTTATTGAGTGGATTTTAGTTAATGATATGATGATGAAGTGAGTTTTAGGGTTTGTAAGACAACTTGAGGGGGACTTGTCCATTAACACTAGGGTTAGTCCTTCTTAACCAGTTAAGGAAGAATTAGAACCCTAATGCAAGGCCCAAGTTACAAGTGTGATGTCTTGATGATTTATTAAGTGAATTGATTAAGAGATTTAAACACATTAAGGGTTTAACACTTAGGATTAAAGTTATACACTCCATCCTAAGAGAAGTATGCAGGCATAAGCTTAATCACAAAGCCTTAAAGCCTTTAGGGTTTAGTCCCTGCTTATGAGGTGAGAAGAGAAGACTCAAAGAGATGACAAAAAGGTAAAATCTAAGAGGGGGGACTAATCAAAAACCCTAATCATTGTCATGCTTGGTTGTTCCTAAGGTTTGTGAGGTTTTCAAGAGAAATCTTCAAAGGAACCATCAGGATGCAGATGAACAGGATCAAGAGAAGCAAAGTGACTTGCTTCATTCAAGAAGTCAAGTCACTTGGAGAAAGAAAGTGGGAAGAAGAAGAATGAGCAAGCTCAATCTCATACACATGTAAAAATGCAGCAATGGATGCAAGAGAGATGAAAAGAAAAGTCATGAGAAGTGAAGGCAAATTCACCTCTCAACATTACTTACCACCTGAAATGTTAGAAAAGAAATGCAATGCAATGTAAAATGAGATGAGATGACATGATGAGAAACAAAACCAGAAGCATGTTGATGATGATAATGATGCTATGAGATGCTACAAACATGAGGCAAGGCATGGAGATGTTCATACAAGATCATGGATGCAAATGATGCAAGTTTTGAACCATGATCATACATGAAAAGTTATGAAGCAAACAAGGCATACAACATGGCAAATACATGATGCAATGATCAAACATGCTTTCTATATGTCTTAAGATGTCAAATGAATCAAATGGATGCTTGAAATGTCATGGCAAGTCATGTTATGCAAGAGAATGCAAGAAGGATGCAAATGGAAGCCCAAATTAGGGTTTATGGATCAAACAACAAATAAAAACCAAAAACAGAAGCAAACCCTAAGATAAAAAATGGAAAATGCCACTCAAAGAAACCCTAAACCTATACTAAACCAATGCCCAAAGGGGAGATCTCAACTCTTAACCAATCTCAAGTTATGATTTTTATAAGTTATTAGGGTTTTTAGGGTTCCTAAACAAAAGAAATGCCAAACAAATGAAAAATGCAAGATCAAATCATGGCCATTTAATCCTATAAACTACATGCTAAACACAATGCAATGCAAGAAGAATCAATGTCCAACTCTTCATAGATAGGCAGAAATGATTTTTTGAACTTAGGATCAAAATAATGCACAAAAAATGATTTAATTCAATGAAAAATTCTCAAAATGCATCAAGGTCAAAAAAGAAATTTGGTTTGAAGGTTGGACAATGTTTCTAAATGTCTTAGAACATTTCATGAATTTTTTGGTGATTTTTAAATACCTAAAAGTATTTTTAATTAATTAATTTCCATTAATCAATTAAAAATAATCTTTCAAATATTTAAAAATGCTTTTTTAATGATAAAAATAAAAATAAAAATGTTTTTGTGTCATAAAAATTATTAAAACTCAGGAGAAAAAGTTTCATAATTTTTAAACCTTTTTTACTATTTTAAAATAATTATGCAAATAAAAGGAAAAGAAATGAAATAAAAATAAAGAAAATGGAAAAGTAAACAGAACGGATGGTTGAGATTGAGACTGGGTTTGAATTGGTTGACCAGCGCGCATCTGGACGGCTGGGGTTGCATCTGAGTTAATCCCAATTAATTAAATAAATAATGAAGATTAGGGCTAAGCAAAGTGATCTGGGCCTTCCACTCACGCGCGAAGTCAACTGGTCAAAGGCATCCTACGGTCCAAATTCAAATGGGAGTTAATTACAGGATTAGGGCACAAATGACTTTCAGGTGGCCGGAGAAGACTTCCGGTCGTCTTCTCCGGCCAGCATCCCCCCTGAGAATCCCCAAAACTCCAAAAAACTAACTAAAACGAAATCTAAAAACTGGGAAATGATCCCCACTCACTCACGAACCAAAACCCCTAATCAAAACAAATTTATATTTCCTAACAAGGCTGGATCGAAACAAATTAGAACTAGGGCACGAAAATTTCAGAGAGCAATTACATTCTCATTTCATCACCATTTCAAAAACTAAAAGCATATTCATGATCAGGAAGACATAAAGAACAAGTTTAGAACTTAAAAATCCATTTCTGGAAAAAAAGTTCTTGAGCTACCTGAGATTCGAAGCTTTCACTCCAGCAACTTTCTAACCACTTCCTTCAGTGCAATCCACTCTATTTGGTCCCCAGATGATTCTTGAATGCTTAGGAAGAGTTTATATTGGCTGGATAAGGAGTTTGACAAGCTTCTGCTCCAGCTCAGTTGGAAATGGCAATGGTGATTCAGGCAGTTTCAGGCCAATGTAGGTGGTTGTTTGTGGTCCAGATGATGAGTGGAGATGGTCTATGGAGTTTGTTTTGATGTTTGTGAGTTGTGGAGAGAGATTCGAAGCAAACTGCAAAAGGGAGTGAAAATGGTGAAGTGAGGTTACAGCTTGTTTCAGGCCTGGCTCTTGGTTGCTTTGGGCTCAATGAAGCATGATGATTTTGTTGGTGAAAATGGTTTGAATGTTTTATGGCTGGGCAGAGAGATTCGAAGCAATTTGCAAAAGGGAGTGTTTTTGTGTATGTGATGTTTTAGAGAGTTTCAGCTTGGCCTCTTGAGTGTCCTGGCCAGCATTTGGATAGTATATTTTAATCCCATAGGTCAGGGGATGTGACATGGCCTGTGGTGATTGGGATGTTTACTTTTGCAAAATGTCAACTTGGTTGTAAGAGAGGCATGGGCTTGGTGCTATCTTGGTACAAGGGCTAGGGCTGGCGCAACATGGTGTGGTGAGAGACTATGGCTGGTTCAAAGGCCAAGGCAGCAAGTTGTAGGAAATATCATGATGGTTTTGCAACTTGTTGCTTTATGGTTCACATGTGATTTCCTTATCCCACAAGCCATAATACATGAGCATTCTTGGTTCAATTCTGATTTTTATGACTTATAGAATGTTTGTGTCATGGTTTGAAATGAACTAGAGGTTACAAAAGGCATTGGTTCATGGTTTTGCAAAATTCTCATTTGGTGCACATCTTGAAAATCAATGATTTTTGCCAACTTTGTCACACCATAACTTTGGATCCAAGAAGAATTTGATCATGTTCTTGTACTTTTTGAAAAGGGAAAAATGTAATCTACAACTTTCATTACCAAAGTTTTTTCATTTGAAGCATTTTTGGATCAAGAATCAAGGCTTGAAAAATGACCTAAAATGAAGCATTCTTGAAAAGTCAACTATGCCCAAAAAGTCAACATTTGCAAAAACTCCAAATTATTGATTTTTGTGAACTTCAACCTTCTTCCATGATCAAATAAAGATCATATACACTCAAAATGATGAAGATCAACCATTGGTTGGGTCATTGGGGGCCTCAGATGCCCTGATTTTGCACTGACTTGTCCAGAAAGTCAACCCTTGATCAGATGACTTCCCCATGGAATTTCTTCATGAAAATTGATATGCACACTCCCTATACCATATGGAGACCAATGGAAACAAGAATGACCAAAAAATTTGGAGTTATGGCCTCTGAAACCAAAACCCTAATTTTAGGTCAACTGTGCAGTCAAACTTGGCTCTGCATCCATACCAATCCCAGTTCTTGTGATTCTTTGGAAATCTTGACTTTGAGAGGATATAATATGAGGCTTGAACACACATAGACCCCTTTGAAGTGATTGATGACCTTTGGAGTGGCTCAAGAAGCTCTTGGATTGCTCAGATCACAAACCCTAGATGCAGATGACTTAGAACCAATGCAGTGACTCAAAATTGAGATATGAGATGGTATGATTGTGTTTATGCATATGAAATGATCACAAGCCATGGTGTGAATGGGTGAGGGAAAATTTGGGGTGTTTACAGCTGCCCCTATTCAAACGTGAGTTAGCTGTGCAGGATGTAAGCAACGGCTTAACAGGCAAACAAGATAACTTGTGGTTGAATACCAAAGACAGTCCAAAATTTGCACTCACAGAATGAAGAAGAAAAGGGATATAGATTGTAAAAGGAAAATAAAGTATATTGTAAAGTGTGGGTGATGGAGGACGACCGTCGAGCAGAGGACGACTGCTGGGTAAAGAGCAATGACGGGGACGGCCGACATGCTGGGAAGAGTGTGTGAAGTAAAGCAATGACGGGGACGGCCGACATGCTGGGGATAAAAGGTAAAGCCAAGACGGGGACGGCCGACTAGCTGGGAACAATAAGAAATTATGATGGGGACGGCCATCACTGTAAAAAATCTCTGGGGATTAATGAAACATGACGGGGACGGCCGTTTTGTTCACAAAGGTAAAGTAACCAACGATGGGGACGGCCATCGGACTAAAAAAGGAAAAGGGACCACGACGGGGACGGCTATCGGGTTAAAGAATAAATGAAATAAACAGATGATGGGGTACGTCCATCAAAAGTGAAGGACGATCACCTAGCAGGGAACGGCTGCTCTGTTGGGGAATAAAAGAAATATGATGGGGACGACCATCAAAGGTGGAGGACGACCACCTGGCAGGGTACGGCTGCCGAAAATATCAACGATGGGGACGACCATCGGATAAAAGGTCAACGATGGGGACGGCCATCGGACGAGCATGATGGAGGAAGACCATCAAGAGGTGGAGGACGACCACCTAGCAGGGGACGGCTGCTCTCAGGGTTCATCATGACATAGGACGAATGCCAGATAACCAGAATCAACAATGGGGACGGCCATTGGATAAAATTGATGAAGGAAGATCATCAAGAGGTGGAGGACGACCACCTAGTAGGGGACGGCTGCTAAAATCAACGATGGGGACGGCCATCGGATAGAAAAGGTCACCGATGGGGACGGCCATCGGACGAGCATGATGGAGGACGACCATCAAGAAGTGGAGGACGACCACTCAGCAGGGTACGACTGCTCTCAGGGTTTATCATAACACAGGACGAGTGTTAGATAAGAAGGAAAATTTGTTTTGTTGGCAATCTACTGGGGATATAGTAAACACGGACGAGTATTTACAACCAAGAAGAGAAAGTACAAGTGTTTAGATGTTGTGTATAGATTAAAGATGCGGACGAGCATCCTTAAGACTACGATACGGACGAGTATCGGGTAGAAACAAATACTGACACGTGTTCAGAGATGATGATACGGACGAGTATCAACGGGTTAACAAAGAACACGGACGAGTGTTGCATCTGAAGGGACTCTTCTGGGGAATAATAAATGCAGACGAGTATCTATATTCAGGAAGACATAAGTGTTTGACACGGTGTATGGATTAAAGATGCGGACGAGCATCCTTAAGGTTATGATACGGACGAGTATCACGTAGAAACAAACGCTTGACGTATGTTCTGAGATGATGGTACGGACGAGTACCAACGGGTTAACAAAGAACAAGGACTAGTGTTGAATCTGAGGGGATATAAAAGTGGTATATACAAGATGCGGACGGGTATCTGTATAATAGCGAGTGGTGTATAGATGAGTGTTTAGCTGCTGGGGAGAGTGACACGGACGAGTGTCAAAAGGAGAAGAGTGTAATATGAACAAGTATCTGATATACAAAGTCTGGGCGACTGCGCTGGGGATATGACACGGGCGGGTGTCGAGAAAGTGTATATAAGTATATGTGAGTACAAAGAGGATGTCTTTGGCTTTCTGCTGGGATATAACACGGACGGGTGTCACAAGGAGTAAATACTGGTGTTTGTGATTTGTGAGGCAACTGCTTTTGCTGGGAACTCTGGTGGGGATTTTTCTTCTGTATGCTGATGAACTGTAATCATTCACAGGTGTTGATTCATAACATGGCTCATGATTATGCTATGCATTTGATTTTTTTTGCCGTAATGCCCCGTGTTAAAACGGAATGCTACGCTTTGTGGGTGAATATGATGCAAATGCTATGATTGTGCAAAGATACCAAAACCGGGATCCGGATCCCGTTGCTGCGAAGATCTTTGATCGATCTGCTTGAAACGGACATCCCAGCTGGGGGGTGAAATTATTGACAGATCTGATGAGATGCACCTGCTTGGGGATCTAGGTCACTGATTGACATATCCTTGTAATATAGGACCCAGTTGGGGTTTGTAGAAGCCTTCCGTACTCTGTTGTGACTCCTTCATGCGTTGCTCTTCTGAATAGAGGCTGAGGATTCTGTGGGGAGATGATTCACTGACTTTGCATTCTGTCGAGGAGGAACGATTGGTAATACAGCTGGGGAATGTTGTTGGTAACTCAGCTGGGGAGAGTAATGAGAGGCGAACTCAGTTGGGGAGAAAGCCCCTTGAGTGCTAAGACTGTTTGTTGATTTGCCAACTTGCTGGGATGTAACTTGCATGCCCCAGGTTGCGTTCTGGATACCTGCAATCCTGCAAAGATAAGGAAACGCACAAAAGGTCCCGAGGTATCCTTTACTGGATTCCGTCATAGGAGTTAAGCATTCTCAAGAGTAAGTATATTCCCTGCAAGCATGTGCTTCTATTTTTAGTGAAAAACATCTGTACTTATGCAATTAGTTTTAGAGACATCAGACATTCTTTGCAAACAAAATATGTACGAGACGAAACATGACTGAAAAATATGATTTTATTAATTCTTGTGCCCTGAATTGGCAAGATACAGTCAAGGAAACAAATCTCCTAAAATAAGGAGATTGTTACAAATTGAGAAACAAAGTGCTGGCGATGTTGACGACGCTTTCAAAGGAGCTTCCTCTTCTGCTATGACTCGTATGACAATGACGTTCTTCTCGCCTTGCTTTCTGAAGAAGGCTGATTCTGATTGAAGCTTGATCCTTTTGAAGCTTTCCAAGTTGCAAGTGATACAGACGAATTCAGAATGCAGTTGTTCGCTTATTCCCTTATTTTGCATGGATCGCCCTTTCGGGTTTTCAATCCATCGGGATACCCATTTTTGCCTGAGTTGTCCAATGCGGCTTTTCAACTCAGCGGGTGTACGTTTTTATTTATTTTCCCTTATTTTTGCCCGAGTCTTTTATTCTGTTTTTGACTCGCCGGGATGTCCTATTTTTGCCTGGACTTACTTTCTGTTTTTATGTCCAGCGGGTCATTTTTATGCGAAGTATTTTTTAACTGCATCTGAATTCACAGGGGACGGGAAATCTTCACCATCCATGGTGCTGAGCATCAGTGCTCCACCAGAGAAAACTTTCTTTACCACGAATGGTCCTTCATAATTTGGAGTCCATTTGCCCCTGTGGTCTGTATGAGGAGGGAGGATTCTTTTCAGCACAAGATCTCCCACTTGGTACTCTCGGTGCCTGACTTTCTGATCGAAGGCCTTCTTCATTCTTTTCTGATACAACTGCCCATGACAGATTGCAGCCAACCTTTTCTCTTCGATCAGACTCAGTTGTTCGTATCGGGCCCGAACCCATTCTGCTTCACTCAGTTTAACGTCCATTAATACCCGTAGGGAGGGTAATTCAACTTCGACTGGTAGGACTGCTTCCATACCATACACAAGTTGATACGGTGTTGCCCCAGTGGATGTCCTGATTGACGTGCGGTACCCATGCAAGGCGAACGGTAGCATTTCATGCCAGTCTTTGTAGGTGACTACCATCTTCTGCACAATCTTCTTAATATTCTTGTTTGCCGCCTCAACAACGCCATTCATCTTTGGCCTGTAAGGAGAAGAATTGTGATGTTGAATTTTGAAGTCCCGGCACAGTTCTGCCATCATTTTATTGTTTAGATTGGAACCATTATCAGTAATGATTCGCTCGGGCACTCCTTATCGACAGATGATATCTCTCTTCAGAAATCTGGCTACCACTTGTCTTGTGACGTTTGCATATGAGGCTGCTTCAACCCACTTGGTGAAATAGTCAATGGCGACCAAGATGAATCTGTGGCCATTTGAAGCGGTCGGCTCAATCTTGCCAATCATATCAATGCCCCACATGGCAAAGGGCCAGGGTGAAGACATTATGTTCAAAGGATTGGGAGGCACATGCACTTTATCTGCGTAGATCTGGCATTTGTGGCATTTTCTGGCGTGGGCACAACAGTCTGCATCCATTGTGATCCAATAATAGCCTGATCTTAACAACTTCTTAGCCATTGCATGTCCCCCAGCATGGGTACCAAAGGAGCCTTCGTGCACTTCATGCATCAATAAATCTGCTTCTGTCTTGTCGACGCATCTGAGGAGTACCATATCAAAGTTCCTTTTGTATAAAGACCCATCAGTGTTCAGAAAGAAACTACCAGCAAGCCTTCTCAAAGTCTTCTTATCCTTGGAAGATGCCCCAGGTGGGTATGTTTGATCCTCCAAGAAGCATTTAATGTCGTGGAACCAAGGCTTATCATCTTTGACAACTTCCGCTGCAAATACATATGCTGGTCTATCAAGTCTTGACACTGAAATCTGAGGTACAAAGTTAGCAGCTTGAACTTTGATCATGGACGAAATGGTAGCCAAGGCATCTGCAAACTGATTCTCGTCCCGAGGGATATACTCAAGCTTGACT
The DNA here is from genome assembly GCA_963966055.1 of Lathyrus aphaca. NCBI lineage: Eukaryota > Viridiplantae > Streptophyta > Magnoliopsida > Fabales > Fabaceae > Lathyrus > Lathyrus aphaca. The sequence goes on along the minus strand of OZ014523.1, from coordinate 200,948,488 downwards.
GTTGTGAAGAACGTCAATAACCTTCTTGTATAATCCCTGTAAGGTATCAGATGATCCTGGTGAGTGTACCATTTTCCGTTGGTTTGATTGACTACCATAGCTGAATCTCCGAATACGGTCAATGTCTTGATCCTGAGGTCAATGGCTTCCTCAAGACCCATAATGCAAGCTTCGTATTCAGCTTCGTTGTTAGTGCAGTTAAAAGTGAGTTTTGCCGAGAAAGGCATGTGGACTCCTTTGGGTGTAATGAGTACTGCACCAACACCACGACCATTCATGTTAACAGCCCCATCAAACATCATAGTCCATTCTTCTTCCGGGTCGGGCCCTTCAGTGTGAATAGGCTCTTCATGATCTTTTGCTTTTATGAACATGATGTCTTCATCAGGGAAGTCAAACCTCATAGGCTGGTAGTCATCAATGGGTTGCTCAGCAAGATATTCAGATAGTACACTGCCCTTGATGGCTTTCTGAGAAGTGTACTGGATGTCGTATTCTGTGAGAATCATTTGCCATCTTGCAACCCGTCCGGTAAGAGCTGGCTTCTCGAAAATGTACTTAACTGGGTCCATTTTTGATATCAACAAAGTAGTGTGGGTCAACATATACTGTCTCAGTCGGCGAGCAGCCCACGCTAAAGCACAGCAAGTTTTCTCGAGCAGTGAATAACGTTGTTCACAGTCGGTAAACTTTTTGCTTAGGTAGTATATTGCATACTCTTTTCGACCAGACTCGTCATGCTGGCCCAGCACACACCTCATCGACTCTTCTAATACTGTCAAGTACATTATCAGAGGTCTTCCTTCAACTGGAGGCATAAGGATTGGAGGTTCTTGCAGATACTCCTTGATCTTGTCAAAAGCCTTCTGGCAATCTTCATTCCACCTGACCGTTTGCTCTTTCCTTAACAGCTTGAACAAAGGTTCGCAGGTTGCCGTTAGGTGAGATATGAACCGCGAAATGTAATTCAATCGACCTAAGAACCCTCGAACCTCTTTCTCAGTCCTCGGTGCAGGCATCTCTTGAATAGCTTTGACTTTATCAGGGTCAACTTCAATCCCTTTCTCGCTTACAATAAAGCCCAGCAGCTTACCGGATCGCACCCCGAATGTGCATTTGTTGGGGTTCAACTTCAATTGGTACTTCCTCAGACGCTTGAACAATTTCAGCAGATTCACCAGGTGATCTTCCTCGGTAAGGGACTTGGCAATCATGTCATCCACATAACACTCGATTTCTTTATGGATCATATCGTGGAATAATGTTACCATAGCCCGTTGATATGTTGCGCCAGCGTTCTTGAGCCCAAATGGCATTACCTTGTAGCAGAACGTGCCCCATGGTGTGATGAATGTTGTCTTCTCCATGTCTTCAGGTGACATCTTAATCTGGTTGTACCCTGAAAATCCGTCCATGAAGGAGAATACCGAGAACTGAGCCGTATTATCCACCAATACATCAATGTGAGGTAATGGGAAGTCATCTTTTGGGCTGGCTCTGTTCAGATCCCGGTAATCAACACACATCCTTACTTTGCCGTCTTTCTTAGGCACAGGTACTATGTTAGCAACCCACGGCGGATAGCTAGTCACAGCAAGGAACCCGGCGTCCCATTGCTTTTGTACCTCCTCCTTGATTTTCATAGCCATGTCTGGACGAGTACGACGCAGTTTCTGTTTAACCGGTGGGCACTCTTCTCTCAAAGGCAGCTTGTGCACAACAATGTCGGTATCCAACCCTGGCATATCTTGGTAAGACCAAGCGAACACATCCACATACTCTCGAAGCAGGTCAATCAATTGTCTTTTCACTGAGTCTTGCAAGCAGGCCCCGATTCTAACCTCTTTCACGTCTTCATCTGTACCAAGATTGATCACTTCAACCTCCTCCTGGTGAGGAGTAATAACCTTTTCCTCTTGTCTTAACAACCTAGCTAGCTCTTCAGGAAGCTCATATTCTTCTTCAACCCCTTCATCAGCTTGATTGATTGGATTGTCAAAGTCATACGAAGTCATAGCCGTGCTGTTGTCGGTGCTGTCTGGAAGGCACTCTCTGCAAGGGTTAAGTTTGTTCATTTTAGTGACTTGATTTTAATCTTTATTTAGAAAAGTGAAATGAAGTTGTCATTTTGAAAACACCGCCATTTATTTTTTGTACAAAAAGAAAAATGGAAAAACAGTGAACGAAAAGAAAAAGACTCGTTTGCAAAAAGATGTCTGATATTTCATTAATTGATCTTGTTTGCACAAAAAGTACAGATGGCCCGATTACAAAATGAGTCTTGTCATCTTGGGCAAGATGCAAGACTTTGATGCATGCTTATAAAAATACAGGAAATAATAATTACTCTGCATGAGTAACTCTTATAATTTCCTGGGAAGACCAGTTCGAGACACTGCTCCCCGGGATCTTTGGACGAATCCAGCTTTCCAGGTTGCGCTCCTCTTCCAGCTCGTCTTCCAGACAATTGATAGCATCAGGGGTAAGCATCCCCCCACTCACAAAATTGGGCTCTTTCGCAGCCGCTGCTTGATCTTGTTGAGTTGGTTTGTAACCCAACCCAAATCTGTCTTCTTTCTTCTCCACCGGTAGTAGCTTGCCCCAGCCTTGGGCAGTTCCTTCCTCAACAACCTTCCGGGCTTGTTGGTATGATGATATAGAAGTACCAGGCACATCAGATGTTTCATTGACATTCAAGGCTTCGAAACCTTGGCTCATTGTTTCATGGATCTCCCCATCCATCTCAATATACTTATAGGTAGCCAGGTGGCTAACAAAAATATCCTCCTCTCCACAGATTGTAACGATTTGACCCTCCCACTCATATTTTAACTTCTGGTGAAGGGTAGAGGTCACGGCGCCAGCGGCGTGAATCCATGGCCTACCCAATAAACAGCTGTAGGCGGGCTGTATATCCATCACGTAGAAGATAGTTGTGAAAGTCTGCGGGCCAATCGTTACGGGCAGCTCAATCTCTCCCAGAACCGATCTCTTTGAGCCATCAAAAGCTCTTACCACCAGGTTGCTGGGTCTCAATGCCAATCCGTCGTACTCTAGCTTCACCAAAGCCTTTTTAGGTAGGACATTAAGGGATGACCCCGTGTCTACCAGCACATGGGAAAGGACAGCACCTTTGCATTCCATGGTTATGTGCAAGGCTTTGTTGTGGTTGCGGCCTTCCGTTGTCAAATCAGTATTGGTGAACCCTAGTCCGTGACTAGCATTAACATTTCCCACTACTGCTTCCAGTTGATTGACAGTGATCTCTTCAGGCACGTAAGCTGCGTGCAAGACTTTGAGTAGTGCATTCCGATGGGCTTCGGAGCACATAAGCAATGATAGGATTGAGATCTTGGAAGGCGTCTGATGAAGCTGATCCACTATTTTATAATCACTCTTCTTGATGATTCGCATGAACTCATCAACCTCTTGATCGAAGGGTATTTTCAAAGCTTCTTTAACAGTCTGCTCTTCCTGCACCAAACTTTTTCCTTTTGCTTTAGCAGCAGCTTCTGCTTCGGCAGTGGGTCTCTGAATTTGTGGAGCGAAAAGACGTCCGCTTCGAGTGAAGCCTCCGCCTCCTCCCATATTGTCAATTTACGGTGCAGGGGTTGATGATTCAAAAGTGATTCTTTGTCCTTCACAGTACAGGTCAGAGCCGTAATGCCAGGGGATGGCATTGCTGCTTTCATAAGGTATTGGTCCAGGCACCGTGATAGTGACTGGACTGACTGCAACTGTTGAAGGAACTGTAATAGTCTGTGGATCGTAATAAATTGTGACTGGTGCCCTAGTGGGAGCAGCACCTTCTGAGTTGTAGGCGGAGTTGTTTTCAGGATCGTAGAATATGGTGACAGTTGAGACATCTTCATGATTTGTTGCTGGTGTTGTAGGAGATAATGGTGGAAGAATGGATGTTGTTGTTGTAGGAGCTTCAAAATGGAGTGGTGCTGGAGTTGTAGAAGGAACATTCATTGATATCTGATCAGTTGAAACGACAGATGAAGTACTCGTTGATGAAACCGAAGAATTGTTAGGAACAATAGTTGCTGCAGTTGTAGGAGGTTCTGAAACCGTTGCGGATGAGATTGCTGGATTTGTTGGAAATGATGTGGTGATCTGAAGCTGGCCACTCTGAATAAGGCTGTCTATGCCATTCCTCAAATTATCGCACCCATTTACAGAGATATTGCAGTAAGCACAACCCAACTCACACCCCGGGAACATTTGACATTCCAGGAGTTGAGCCTTGATTTCTACCAACGGTGTCCGGATCTGACCCACGCTGGTTATTAAATAAGACGGTTTGTCTTCTTCAATAGCGTTAATTCTAGGACCACCTTGGTTTGGCATTGGGTTCTTATTTACATTGGGTGGTGGTGCGAAATTCAGAGCCTTGGAGTCTACCAGGTCTTGTACCTTCATATGCAGAGCTCTGCACTTTTCTGTACTGTGGCCAGGTGCGTTTGAATGAAAAGCGCACCTAGCATTGGAGTCATAATTCCTGGGTAGACTATTGGGATCTGGAGGTGCCAGCGTCCTTAGCTCAACTAGGTTGAGTTTCAGGAGTTGTGGCAGCAATGTAGCATATGGCATAGGGATCGGATCGATCACCCTATTAGCTTGAGATGGCCTCTGCTGAAATGGCCTTTGTTGACTGTTGTTGTTGATGTTGCTGTTGTTGTAATTCCTTGGAGGATACTGATTTTGCTGATGGTACTGAGGTTGCTGCTGATAGTTTTGCTGTGGAGGTTGATAGACTGGTTGAGGATGAGCCGGAGCAGGAATAGTGACTGCTGCTATTGACCTTTGAACATATTGGGGCCTGCCCCTGTTTGAATGGATGGCATTGGTCTCGCTAGTTCTTCTCGGGCCTGCAAAAGGCTTTCTTGTACTACTGGACGAGCTTGCACCGTTGTCTGAGATCTTTCCCATTTTTAACAAGCTTTCAATTCTCTCCCCGGCTATGACAACATCTGCAAAGCTAGTGGAAGAGAAAGCAGCCAACCTGTCAATATATGTTCCCTGAAGGGTGTTCATGAACATATCTGCCATTTCCCGTTCAGACATAGGTGGTTGAACAGCAGCAGCCAGTTGCCTCCATCTCTATGCATATTCTCGGAAAACTTTCCCTTGACGACTGTGACATTCCCATTAGGAGGGTCCTGTTGGGTGCCATGTCTAAGTTATACTGATACTGTCTGATGAAGGCCTCTGCCAGGTCCTTCCAGCATCTAATAGTTGCCCTTGTCAAGTGAGAGTACCATTCTCTTGACGCTCCGGTTAAGCTGTCTTCGAAATAGAACATCCAGAGCTTCTCATCCATTGTATAGGCCTTCAGCCTTCCCAGAAATGACTGTAAATGAGTCCGGGGGCATGAAGTCCCGTTGTATTTTTCAAAGCAAGGAGGCTTGAACTTATGGGGGATCCTGACCCCGTCTACCAAGCCCATGTCCATGACATCGAAGCCCAAAGAGTTTTGAGATTCTAAGGACCTCAACTTCTCAGCTATCTCATCCAATCTCCTATCATAAGCTTCTTCCCCAGCACCCATTACTGTGAATTGGTCTTCCTGGGGATCCTCTTGAAGTACCCTAGCTGCGGTGGCAGTCCCTTGAACATTTGCAGGAATATTGACCTCAGGATGGAGGTGTGGTCCAAATACCGGAGGGTTGACGTGAGGTTGGACTCTTTCATTGTTACTGGTACCGGCAGTCCCTATATGTGGATCTTCTTGATTCTGCCTTTCCACCATGGCCCTCAATCTTTCCTGGCTCTGAGCCATGTTGTTCATAACTTCCATAAACTGAGTCATTTGATTCCTCATTTCTAGCCTTTCATTTGCCATTTGATTTCTGACCTCAGCGAGGTCCTGCTGTACCTGATCCATTTGAATTCCCGGAAGGTTGTTTCGGGTTGGATAACGGTGCGGACGGTTGAGGGGAAATACCCGGCGCCTAGCAATAGTTCCTGAACATCACAACAGAGTTAGTGGCAATAAAACAAAACCTACAAAACAAACAAAGGGTTAGCATGCAATGCAGTATGCTTATTTGTTCTCAAGGTATCCGGTTTGGCCTTCAGTTTTGACCCTTCCAGACCCTTGAAGATGCTGTTGTTGTTGCTTGAAGAAAACTCAGATGAAGCAAACTAACACAAATATATTGCAGAAGGTGAAATAATACAACTTGTTCATTTTACAACACAAGCCCTCTAAGGGGTCAAAATACATTACAAGAAAATAAAAGTACACGGAAAGAAAGCAACAACAAACAAATGGTCAAACACCAAGACCAAACTCATCCTCACGAACTTCCTTGAGAAGTGCTTCGGTCACAGGATCAGCCGGACGCTCCTTGAGATTCCTGATGAGGAGATTCCGGGTCGTAACAGCTGCTGTTAGCTTCTTGTGCTGAGTTTGGTCCTTTGACCTCTTCACCCCTGCTTTGACCTTCAGCTCTGATATCTCCCTCTGGGTTGCTGCCAGGGCTTCTTGTTGTTCTTTTGCACTAGCTTCCAGTTGCTCCATCTTGTCTTGAACTCTCTTGTCCTCTAGAGTACGAGCCTCGGTGATCCTGACCCACCGGGCTTGACTCTCCTTCAAATACAAGTCTGTCCTTGCTCTCTGGAACTGGGCTTCCTTGCAAGCATTCTTCAGAATTTGTTCTCCAGCCTTTGACTTTTTAATGTAATCCCCAGATTTCTCAATCTTAGTCAGGTGATCTACTCTCATTTTCCCCAACCTTTCAATCTCCCTCATACCTTCACTCCTCTCCCGGAGGGTCTTCTGCAAAGCCTGGGTTAGCTTCTCATTTCTTTCCTTCAAGCTCTCAAACTCCTCCAAACTGATAGTGGCAGGGGGTGGTGCTGAAGATGACTCAGGCATGTCTTCTATGGTAAAGGGCATCCCGGAGAAATGGGCCCTGGCACGGGACCATTCATAATATTGTGCCGATGCCACATTGTTGCACTTCCCTAGAATGGTTATTCCCTTGGTTTGAACATTATCCCAGGCCCAGGCTGCCTGCCTAACAATAGCCAGACTAGTCTTGTTTTCACAATAAAGAGTCTCAACCAAATCCTGTGCCCTAGGAGTATGGACCAGTGCATAGCCCAGTTGCCTTATGAACAACAGAGGATTGTAATTGATACTACCTTTAACTCCTATTAAAGGCACATTGGGAAAATGCCCACAGCTGGTGATGATATCCCTGCCCTTGGTGCTCTGAGTGCACCATCTGATGTCAGCTGAAGTTAGAACAATGAGTCTCTTAGCCCAGTTGCTTTGCTGATGAGGGTTTAAAAATGCATCTGTCCTGGGTAGACGCTTGAGAAGCCAAGTGTGGAACAATGGAGCACAACACCTTACTAATCTTCCCCTCTGCTTTTCATTCCTTTGATGCACTGAATAGTAGAGGTCCCCCAATAAAGTGGGCACTGGGTTCTTTAGGATGAACAGATGGATTGCATTCTTGCTGATGAATCGAGGCTCGTCTGCAAACAACACAATTCCATATATGCTCAAAGCTAACAAGGCACAAACAGCCTTCCACTCTCCTAAAGAAGCTTTCAGGGTAGCTTGAGAGATCAAGAAATCCAGATGGAAGCCAGGGATTCCAGCTTTAGAGGTCATATGCTGCTCAATCAGGACAGGTTCCAGATGCAAAGCCTTTTCTACATCTCCATTAGCAGGAAAGACCATCTCAGGGTTGAATGGGATTCCACCTTTGATGGGTATACCAACTAATGAGGAGTACTCTTCCAATAAAGGGCCTAACTGAAAGTCTTGGAAAGTGAAACATCTCAGTGGGGGATCATAAAACTGAATTCAGGTGTGGATCAGGCTTCTCTGTGATGGGTCCAGATCCATAACCATATCAAGTATATCTCCATAACTTTCCCTGAACAAAGGTATGTGATCTGGAGTGATCAAGGTCTGAATCCTCCTGATATCTGATAACTCTGGCTGGAAGAAGTGATAGGTGATGTTGCTCTTTTTAGGAGCCATGATGCTGAGACTGAGTAGAGACAGGTGCTGATGATAATACTGAAGAATTGGGCCACTGACTGGCTGGTGCAGGTGATAACTGAAGCAGATAGCTGATGAAGATAGGTCAGTACTGAAGATGGGGTCAAAACATAAACCAAATGAAGATGGATACCCTGAAACACAAACAAGCAAATGTCAATATAATGCAATGATTATGTATGCAAATGATATGCAAGGGTCTGTGACTGAGCTGGATCTGATCAAAATGCCCTGATATAGGTCCAAGTATGTTCAAGAATTCTAGATGGAGGTCTATAAATCCAGTAACCAAGGTGGGGGACTCAAATAAAGAGCCACATATCCAGGGTTTTAGAATCACAAGAACTGTCCCAAATTGAAGTATTCTTAAACAATCAAAGTAACAAGGTATTCTGAGGTCAAGGTACCTGCAAACCTGTAAACAGCCCAACCCCCTCACAGGTGGTGTTCTAAAACAAGGATCCTCAGACTTGGATCAGTTATGAGAAGTGTAAACACTTCTAACCCGGAGGTACAGTGTTTACAATAACCATAAAAGTTCCTCCTCTAATTCACCTCAGTTTCTGAAGGTCAATACTAAAAGGTCATCCAGACTTAGCAGGCTTCCCAGATAGCCCTAGCACTGCAGGAAATCTGCAACACAGAGTTCTCAAGAAGAAACCCATATCTGAACCGTGTTTCATATTCCCGCACCAGACCGAAATGGAATGGGAAAGAATATGATTCACTCTAGCCTAGGTGTCACTCAGGTCCTAGGTATAGGACCTTAACTCTCAATGGAACACCCACCCACCAAAGCAGACAACAGATCCAGCCAGCAGTATAACAGTATGATAAATGAAAAAACAGTAAAGAAAGCAATAAATAAAGCTGTACAGAAAGCAGTAAATAAAGCAAATATACACATACAAATAGCACATAACACCCCCAATAAACACAAATCAATCAAGCGCTAGGAGGAACCCACAAAAAGAACCAGAAGCCCTGGTTGCAGTATAAGGCATCCCCAGCAGAGTCGCCAAGCTGTCGCTCCCGATAAATGGGAATGGCCCAAATAAAGGTACAGACGCGAACGGTCGGCGAGAGGGACAATGAGAACACACAGCCGTGAACTCACTGGAGAATGAATAGAGTCGCCAGCTAGGCATTTTTATCCCGGAGGAAAGGTAATGCTGCATAGACCTAGAAAGATACGGATAAGACGGTTGCGAACCAGAGAGACTGAGAAAGGGGGTTGGTTACAACCTGGGAAGGTATTAGCACCCAGATTGTCCGTCGTACTCGACGGGATCCACGCTTAAAAGATTTGTGTTTTAAGGGGGTAGTGTCAGTGCATTTTGTGTATAAAATAGCTGGAAAGGAATGTACAGGTGTCAGTGCAAAAGAAGTGTGAAGTGTGATATATACAGTGTCAGTGTAAGAATAAGAATATGATGCTCAAGATCATGAGGCTTAAAGAATAAAGCTGGAAGGAGGGGGAATATACAGAGACTTTTGTTCGATAACTGTTAAGTTATGCCTACGTATCCTCTCGTGCAATGAGGAAGTCAGAACACCGTAGTTCGACCCAAAGAGACTGAAAGATGAATTGACTTGTGAACTGCTTACTTGCCTATGCTCAAGTGTATGACCTGTCTGGCTCAGGTGCAAACTGTCTTGCATTAGACGGAAGAAGCTAGTTCTCGTTTATGAATGAAGATGATGAGAAAAGAATCCCGAAGGAGACGATTATTGTTTGTTTTGAGTGTTTTCAGTCTTTTATTGCTTTTGAGAATTTGTCATAAGTTAATGAGCTTAAGTCTAAACCAATGGATTTAGTAAACTCATCACATCTTCCCTCTGATTAGGGGTAATGAGAATACTTTAGGTGTGAAGTCAGATTCTCACACTTAATCACCCTTGGTGTAGGATTAAGATCATTAACCTACTTGTGATTATTTAGATGTTTTTGTGATTTTGTTTAGTGTTAAGTAATGAGATTAAGCCATAATCAGGGATTAAACAGACTCATTACGCCATCCTAATAGAAGGATAATAGATGAGAATGTTTAAGCTGAGGAAAACTCCTCAACTTAATCCATGATTAGGGATTAAACTCATGACAAAACAAAGCCTTTATTGAGTGGATTTTAGTTAATGATATGATGATGAAGTGAGTTTTAGGGTTTGTAAGACAACTTGAGGGGGACTTGTCCATTAACACTAGGGTTAGTCCTTCTTAACTAGTTAAGGAAGAATTAGAACCCTAATGCAAGGCCCAAGTTTCAAGTGTGATGTCTTGATGATTTATTAAGTGAATTGATTAAGAGATTTAAACACATTAAGGGTTTAACACTTAGGATTAAAGTTATACACTCCATCCTAAGAGAAGGATGCAGGCATAAGCTTAATCACAAAGCCTTAAAGCCTTTAGGGTTTAGTCCCTGCTTATGAGGTGAGAAGAGAAGACTCAAAGAGATGACACAAAGGTAAAATCTAAGAGGGGGGACTAATCAAAAACCCTAATCATTGTCATGCTTGGTTGTTCCTAAGGTTTGTGAGGTTTTCAAGAGAAATCTTCAAAGGAACCACCAGGATGCAGATGAACAGGATCAAGAGAAGCAAAGTGACTTGCTTCATTCAAGAAGTCAAGTCACTTGGAGAAAGAAAGTGGGAAGAAGAAGAATGAGCAAGCTCAATCTCATACACATGTAAAAATGCAGCAATGGATGCAAGAGAGATGAAAAGAAAAGTCATGAGAAGTGAAGGCAAATTCACCTCTCAACATTACTTACCACCTGAAATGTTAGAAAAGAAATGCAATGCAATGTAAAATGAGATGAGATGACATGATGAGAAACAAAACCAGAAGCATGTTGATGATGATAATGATGCTATGAGATGCTACAAACATGAGGCAAGGCATGGAGATGTTCATACAAGATCATGGATGCAAATGATGCAAGTTTTGAACCATGATCATACATGAAAAGTTATGAAGCAAACAAGGCATACAACATGGCAAATACATGATGCAATGATCAAACATGCTTTCTATATGTCTTAAGATGTCAAATGAATCAAATGGATGCTTGAAATGTCATGGCAAGTCATGTTATGCAAGAGAATGCAAGAAGGATGCAAATGGAAGCCCAAATTAGGGTTTATGGATCAAACAACAAACAAAAACCAAAAACAGAAGCAAACCCTAAGATAAAAAATGGAAAATGCCACTCAAAGAAACCCTAAACCTATACTAAACCAATGCCCAAAGGGGAGATCTCAACTCTTAACCAATCTCAAGTTATGATTTTTATAAGTTATTAGGGTTTTTAGGGTTCCTAAACAAAAGAAATGCCAAACAAATGAAAAATGCAAGATCAAATCATGGCCATTTAATCCTATAAACTACATGCTAAACACAATGCAATGCAAGAAGAATCAATGTCCAACTCTTCATAGATAGGCAGAAATGATTTTTTGAACTTAGGATCAAAATAATGCACAAAAAATGATTTAATTCAATGAAAAATTCTCAAAATGCATCAAGGTCAAAAAAGAAATTTGGTTTGAAGGTTGGACAATGTTTCTAAATGTCTTAGAACATTTCATGAATTTTTTGGTGATTTTTAAATACCTAAAAGTATTTTTAATTAATTAATTTCCATTAATCAATTAAAAATAATCTTTCAAATATTTAAAAATGCTTTGTTAATGATAAAAATAAAAATAAAAATGTTTTTGTGTCATAAAAATTATTAAAACTCAGGAGAAAAAGTTTCATAATTTTTAAACCTTTTTTACTATTTTAAAATAATTATGCAAATAAAAGGAAAAGAAATGAAATAAAAATAAAGAAAATGGAAAAGTAAACAGAACGGATGGTTGAGATTGAGACTGGGTTTGAATTGGTTGACCAGCGCGCATCTGGACGGCTGGGGTTGCATCTGAGTTAATCCCAATTAATTAAATAAATAATGAAGATTAGGGCTAAGCAAAGTGATCTGGGCCTTCCACTCACGCGCGAAGTCAACTGGTCAAAGGCATCCTACGGTCCAAATTCAAATGGGAGTTAATTACAGGATTAGGGCACAAATGACTTTCAGGTGGCCGGAGAAGACTTCCGGTCGTCTTCTCCGGCCAGCATCCCCCCTGAGAATCCCCAAAACTCCAAAAAACTAACTAAAACGAAATCTAAAAACTAGGAAATGATCCCCACTCACTCACGAACCAAAACCCCTAATCAAAACAAATTTATATTTCCTAACAAGGCTGGATCGAAACAAATAAGAACTAGGGCACGAAAATTTCAGAGAGCAATTACATTCTCATTTCATCACCATTTCAAAAACTAAAAGCATATTCATGATCAGGAAGACATAAAGAACAAGTTTAGAACTTAAAAATCCATTTCTGGAAAAAAAGTTCTTGAGCTACCTGAGATTCGAAGCTTTCACTCCAGCAACTTTCTAACCACTTCCTTCAGTGCAATCCACTCTATTTGGTCCCCAGATGATTCTTGAATGCTTAGGAAGAGTTTATATTGGCTGGATAAGGAGTTTGACAAGCTTCTGCTCCAGCTCAGTTGGAAATGGCAATGGTGATTCAGGCAGTTTCAGGCCAATGTAGGTGGTTGTTTGTGGTCCAGATGATGAGTGGAGATGGTCTATGGAGTTTGTTTTGATGTTTGTGAGTTGTGGAGAGAGATTCGAAGCAAACTGCAAAAGGGAGTGAAAATGGTGAAGTGAGGTTACAGCTTGTTTCAGGCCTGGCTCTTGGTTGCTTTGGGCTCAATGAAGCATGATGATTTTGTTGGTGAAAATGGTTTGAATGTTTTATGGCTGGGCAGAGAGATTCGAAGCAATTTGCAAAAGGGAGTGTTTTTGTGTATGTGATGTTTTAGAGAGTTTCAGCTTGGCCTCTTGAGTGTCCTGGCCAGCATTTGGATAGTATATTTTAATCCCATAGGTCAGGGGATGTGACATGGCCTGTGGTGATTGGGATGTTTACTTTTGCAAAATGTCAACTTGGTTGTAAGAGAGGCATGGGCTTGGTGCTAGCTTGGTACAAGGGCTAGGGCTGGCGCAGCATGGTGTGGTGAGAGACTATGGCTGGTTCAAAGGCCAAGGCAGCAAGTTGTAGGAAATATCATGATGGTTTTGCAACTTGTTGCTTTATGGTTCACATGTGATTTCCTTATCCCACAAGCCATAATACATGAGCATTCTTGGTTCAATTCTGATTTTTATGACTTATAGAATGTTTGTGTCATGGTTTGAAATGAACTAGAGGTTACAAAAGGCATTGGTTCATGGTTTTGCAAAATTCTCATTTGGTGCACATCTTGAAAATCAATGATTTTTGCCAACTTTGTCACACCATAACTTTGGATCCAAGAAGAATTTGATCATGTTCTTGTACTTTTTGAAAAGGGAAAAATGTAATCTACAACTTTCATGACAAAAGTTTTTTCATTTGAAGCATTTTTGGATCAAGAATCAAGGCTTGAAAAATGACCTAAAATGAAGCATTCTTGAAAAGTCAACTATGCCCAAAAAGTCAACATTTGCAAAAACTCCAAATTCTTGATTTTTGTGAACTTCAACCTTCTTCCATGATCAAATAAAGATCATATACACTCAAAATGATGAAGATCAACCATTGGTTGGGTCATTGGGGGCCTCAGATGCCCTGATTTTGCACTGACTTGTCCAGAAAGTCAACCCTTGATCAGATGACTTCCCCATGGAATTTCTTCATGAAAATTGATATGCACACTCCCTATACCATATGGAGACCAATTGAAACAAGAATGACCAAAAAATTTGGAGTTATGGCCTCTGAAACCAAAACCCTAATTTTAGGTCAACTGTGCAGTCAAACTTGGCTCTGCATCCATACCAATCCCAGTTCTTGTGATTCTTTGGAAATCTTGACTTTGAGAGGATATAATATGAGGCTTGAACACACATAGACCCCTTTGAAGTGATTGATGACCTTTGGAGTGGCTCAAGAAGCTCTTGGATTGCTCAGATCACAAACCCTAGATGCAGATGACTTAGAACCAATGCAGTGACTCAAAATTGAGATATGAGATGGTATGATTGTGTTTATGCATATGAAATGATCACAAGCCATGGTGTGAATGGGTGAGGGCAAATTTGGGGTGTTTACACTGGCGCCGTGACCTCTACCCTTCACCAGAAGTTAAAATATGAGTGGGAGGGTCAGATCGTTACAATCTGTGGAGAAGAGGACATTTTTGTCAGCCACCTGGCTACTTATAAGTACATTGAAATGGACGGAGAGATCCATGAAACAATGAGCCAGGGGTTTGAAGCTTTGAATGTGAATGAAACATCTGCTGTGCCTGGTACTTCAATATCATCATACCAACAAGCCCGGAAGGTTGTTGAGGAAGGAACTGCCCAAGGCTGGGGCAAGCTACTGCCGGTGGAGAAGAAAGAAGACAGATTTGGGTTGGGTTACAAACCAACTCAACAAGATCAAGCAGCGGCTGCGAAAGAGCCCAATTTTGTGAGTGGGGGGATGCTTACCCCTGATGCTATCAACTGTCTGGAAGACGAGCTGGAAGAGGAACGCAACCTGGAAAGCTGGATTCGTCCAAAGATCCCGGGGAGCAGTGTCTCGAACTGGTCTTCCCAGGAAATTATAAGGGTTACTCATGCAGAGTAATTATTATTTCCTGTATTTTTATAAGCATGCATCAAAGTCTTGCATCTTGCCCAAGATGACAAGACTCATTTTGTAATCGGGCCATCTGTACTTTTTGTGCAAACAAGATCAATTAATGAAATATCAGACATCTTTTTGCAAACGAGTCTTTTTCTTTTCCGTTCACTGTTTTTCTATTTTTCTTTTTGTACAAAAAAATAAATGGCAGTGTTTTCAAAATGACAACTTTTATTTCACTTTTCTAAATCAAGATTAAAATCAGATCACTAAAATGAACAAACTGAACCCTTGCAGAGAGTGCCTTCCAGACTGCACCGACAACAGCACGGCTGTGACTTCGTATGACTTTGACAATCCAATCAATCAAGCTGATGAAGGGGTTGAAGAAGAATATGAGCTTCCTGAAGAGCTAGCCAGGTTGTTAAGACAAGAGGAAAAGGTTATTACTCCTCACCAGGAGGAGGTTGAAGTGATCAATCTTGGTACAGATGAAGACGTGAAAGAAGTTAAAATCGGGGCTTGCCTGCAAGACTCAGTGAAGAGACAACTGGTTGACCTGCTTCAAGAGTATGTAGATGTGTTTGCTTGGTCTTACCAAGATATGCCAGGGTTGGATACCGACATTGTTGTGCACAAGCTGCCTTTGAGAGAAGAGTGCCCACCGGTTAAACAGAAACTGCGCCGTACTCGTCCAGACATGGCAATGAAGATCAAAGAAGAGGTACAAAAGCAATGGGACGCCGGGTTCCTTGTCGTGACTAGCTATCCGCCGTGGGTGGCTAATATAGTACCTGTGCCTAAAAAGGACGGCAAAGTAAGAATGTGTGTTGATTACCGGGATCTGAACAGAGCCAGCCCGAAAGATGATTTCCCTTTACCTCACATTGATGTATTGGTTGATAATACGGCTCAGTTCTCGGTATTCTCCTTCATGGACGGATTTTCAGGATACAATCAGATTAAGATGTCACCTGAAGACATGGAGAAGACAACATTCATCACACCCTGGGGCACGTTCTGTTACAAGGTAATGCCATTTGGGCTCAAGAACGCTGGTGCAACATATCAACGGGCCATGGTAACATTATTCCACGATATGATTCATAAAGAAATAAAATGCTATGTGGATGATATGATTGCCAAGTCCCTCACTGAAGAAGACCATCTGGTAAATCTGCTCAAATTGTTCAAGCGTCTGAGGAGGTACCAACTGAAGTTGAACCCCAACAAATGCACATTCGGGGTGCGATCTGGTAAGCTGCTGGGATTTATTGTAAGCGAGAAAGGGATTGAAGTTGACCCTGATAAAGTCAAAGCTATTCAAGAGATGCCTGCACCGAAAACTGAAAAGGAAGTTCGAGGGTTCTTAGGTCGATTGAACTACATCTCAAGGTTCATATCTCACCTTACAGCAACCTGTGAACCCTTGTTCAAGCTGTTGAGAAAAGAACAAACGGTCAGGTGGAATGAAGATTGTCAGAAGGCATTTGACAAGATCAAGGAGTACTTACAAGAACCTCCAATCCTTATGCCTCCAGTAGAAGGAAGACCTCTGATAATGTACCTGACAGTATTAGAAGAGTCAATGGGGTGTGTGCTGGGCCAGCATGACGAGTCTGGTCGAAAAGAGTATGCAATATACTACCTGAGCAAAAAGTTTACCGACTGTGAACAGCGTTATTCACTGCTCGAGAAAACTTGCTGTGCTTTAGCGTGGGCTGCTCGCCGACTAAGGCAGTATATGTTGACCCACACTACCTTACTGATCTCAAAAATGGACCCAGTTAAGTACATATTTGAGAAGCCAGCTCTTACCGGACGGGTTGCAAGATGGCAGATGATTCTCACAGAGTATGACATCCAATACACATCTCAGAAGGCCATCAAGGGCAGTGTATTGTCTGAATATCTCGCTGAGCAACCCATTGATGATTACCAGCCTATGAGGTTTGACTTCCCTGATGAAGACATCATGTTCATAAAAGCAAAAGATCATGAAGAGCCTGTTCACACTGAAGGGCCTGACCCGGAAGAAGAATGGACTATGATGTTTGATGGGGCTGTTAACATGAATGGTCGTGGTGTTGGTGCAGTACTCATTACACCCAAAGGAGTTCACATGCCTTTCTCGGCAAAACTCACTTTTAACTGCACTAACAACGAAGCTGAATACGAAGCTTGCATTATGGGTCTTGAGGAAGCCATTGACCTCAGGATCAAGACGTTGGCTGTATTCGGAGATTCAACTCTGGTAATCAATCAGACCAACGACAAATGGTATACACACCAGGATCATCTGATACCTTACAGGGATTATACAAGAAGGTTATTGACGTTCTTCACAACAGTCAAGCTTGAGTATATCCCTCGGGACGAGAATCAATTTGCAGATGCTCTTGCTACCATTTCATCCATGATCAAAGTTCAAGCTGCTAACTTTGTACCTCTGATTTCAGTGTCGAGACTTGATAGACCAGCATATGTATTTGCAGCAGATGTTGTCAAAGACGATAAACCTTGGTTCCATGACATTAAGTGCTTCTTAGAGGATCAAACATACCCACCTGGGGCATCTTCCAATGATAAGAAGACTTTGAGAAGGCTTGCTGGTAGTTTCTTCTTGAACACTGATGGGTCTTTATATAAAAGGAACTTTGATATGGTACTCCTCTGATGTGTTGACAAGACAGAAGCAGATTTATTGATGCATGAAGTGCACGAAGGCTCCTTTGGTACCCATGCTGGAGGACATGCAATGGCTAAGAAGTTGTTAAGATCAGGCTATTATTGGATCACAATGGACGCAGACTGTTGTGCCTATGCCAGGAAATGCCACAAATGCCAGATCTATGCAGATAAAGTGCATGTGCCTCCCAATCCTTTGAACATAATGTCTTCACCCTGGCCCTTTGCTATGTGGGGCATTGATATGATCGGCAAGATTGAGCCAACTGCTTCAAATGGCCACAGATTCATCCTGGTCGCCATTGACTATTTCACTAAGTGGGTCGAAGCAGCCTCATATGCAAACGTCACAAGACAAGTGGTAGCCAGATTTCTGAAGAGAGATATCATCTGTCGATATGGAGTGCCCGAGCGAATCATTACTGATAATGGTTCCAATCTAAACAACAAAATGATGGCAGAGCTATGCCGGGACTTCAAGATTCAACATCACAATTCGTCTCCTTACAGGCCAAAAATGAATGGCGCTGTTGAGGCGGCAAACAAGAATATTAAGAAGATTGTGCAGAAGATGGTAGTCACCTACAAAGACTGGCATGAAATGCTACCGTTCGCCTTGCATGGGTACCGCGCGTCAATCAGGACATCCACTGGGGCAACACCGTATCAACTTGTGTATGGTATGGAAGCAGTCCTACCAGTTGAAGTTGAATTACCCTCTTTACGGGTACTGATGGATGTCAAACTGAGTGAATCAGAATGGGTTCAGGCCCGATACGAGCAACTGAGTCTAATTGAAGAAAAGAGATTGGCTGCAATCTGTCATGGACAGTTGTATCAAAAGAGAATGAAGAAAGCCTTCGATCAGAAAGTCAGGCACCGAGAGTACCAAGTAGGAGATCTTGTGCTGAAGAGAATCCTCCCTCCTCATACAGACCACAAGGGTAAGTGGACTCCAAATTATGAAGGACCATTTGTGGTAAAGAAAGTTTTCTCTGGTGGAGCACTGATGCTCAGCACCATGGATGGTGAATACTTCCCGTCCCCTGTAAATTCAGATGCAGTTAGAAAATACTTCGCATAAAATGACCCGCTGGACATAAAAACAGAATGAAAGTCCAGGCAAAAATAGGGCATCCCGGCGAGTCAAAAACAGAATAAAAGACTCGGGCAAAAATAAGGGAAAGTAAATGAAAAATGTACACCCGCTGAGTTGAAAAGCCACATTGGACAGCTCAGGCAAAAATGGGTATCCCGATGGATTGAAAACCCGAAAGGGCGATCCATGCAAAATAAGGGAATAAGCGAACAACTGCATTCTGAATTCGTCTGTATCATCTACAACTTGGTAAGCTTCGAAAAGATCAAGCTTCAATCAGAATCAACATTCTTCAAAAAGCAAGATGAGAAGAACGTCAAAAGTCATACGGGTCATAGTGAAGAGGAAGCTCCTCAAAGCGTCATCAACACTGCCAGTATTTTGTTTCTCAATTTGTAACAATCTCTTCATTTCAGGGGATTTGTTTCTTTGACTGTATCTCGCCAATTCAGGGCACATGAATTAATAAAATCAGATTTTCAGTCATGTTTTCGTCTTGTACATTTTATTTGCAAAAAATGTCTGATGTCTTAAAGAAAAATGATTGCATAAGAATACAGATGTTTATCTTCAAATAAAAACATGCTTGCAGGAAATATACTTACTCTCAGAAGTATCTAAACTCCTATGACGGAATCCAGTAAAGGATACCTCGGGATTATCTTGTGTGTTTCTCTATCTTTTTCAGGATTGCAGGTATCCAGAGCGCAACTTGGGGCATATAAGCTTCATCCCAGCAAGCTGGCAAATCAACACTCAATTTTAGCACCCAAAGTGCTCTCTCCCCAGCTGAGTTGCCTCCCGTGACTTCCCCAGCTGAGTTGCCACTTGTTGCTTATCCCCATCAGAGTTGCCAGGCATCGCAGAAGGCACCTATATCCCCAGCTAAGTCAAGAATCTACTTCAGCAGAATCCCTAGGGAGATCTCAATGATTTCTCTTTCTCCCCAGCCGAGTTGTCATCCTCAGTCGGGTACAAAAGTCAAAGAGCTATCTCCCCACAGAGTCTCAGCCTCTATTCAGAAGAGCAATGCATGAAGATCACAACAGAGTACAGAAGACTTCTACACCCCCCCAGCTGGGTCCCTCATTGCAGGGATATGTCAATCAGTGACCTGTATCCCCAAGCAGATACATCTCACCAGGTCTACCAGTGATCTTATCCCCAGCTGGGATGTCCACTTCATACAGATCGATCGAATATCTTCGCAGCAACGGGACCCGGATCCCGGTTTGGTATCTTTGCACAATCATAACATTCACATCATATTCACCCACAAAGCGTAGCATTCCGTTTTAACACGGAGCATTACGGCAAAAAAATCCAACTCATAGCATAATCATAAGTCATGTTATGAACCAACACTTGTGAATAATGACAGTCCATCAACGTACACAAAAAAAAAAATCCCCCAAAGTCCCCAGCAAAAGCAGTTGCCTCACAAATCACAAACACCAGTATATACTACTTTTGGCACCCGTCCGTGCCATCTTTCCCTAGTAAAGCCGCCTGAACACTCTTTACAACAATATCACCCGTATTACAGATACTTCCTGACACCCGTCCGTGTCATACCCCAGCAGAAAGCCAAAGACGTCCTCTTTGCACTCACATATACCTATATACACTTTCCTGACACCCGTCCGTGTCATTTCCCCAGCGCAGTCGCTTATACTTTTACAACCCATGTACTTGTTAATATTATTATACTTTGACACTCGTCCGTGTCACCCTCCCCAGCAGATAAACACTCATTTATACAATACTACTCATACTACTCATACTTATACAGATACTCGTCTGTATCTTGTATATACCAGTTACATCCCCACAGATTCGACTTTGGTTCATGTTCTTTGTTAACTAGTTGGTACTCGTCCGTACCATCATCTCAGAATATGCGTCCAGTGTTTGTTTCTACATGATACTCGTCCGTATCATAGTCTTAAGGATGTTCGTCCGCATCTTTAATCCATACACTGTGTCAAATACTTCTGTTCTTCTTGAATATAGATACTCGCCTGTATCTACTATTCCCCAGAAGAATCCTCTCAGATTCAACGCTCGTCCGTGTTCCTTGTTAACCAGTTGATACCCGTCCGTATCACCATCTCTGAACGCGTGTCAGTATTTGTTTCTACATGATACTCGTCCGTATCATAATCTTAGGGATGCTCGTCCGCATCTTTAATCTATACACAACATCTAAGCACTTATACTTTCCTTTCTTGGTTGTGAACACTCGTCCATGTTCACTATATCCCCAGTAGATCGCCAAGTAAGCATTTTCTTTTTATCTGACACTCGAGAGCAGCCGTACCCTGCTAGGTGGTCGTCCTCCACCTCTTGATGGTCGTCCTCCGTCATGCTCGTCCGATGGCCGTCCCCATCGTTGATTTAGCAGCCGTCCCCTGCTAGGTGGTCGTCCTCCACCCTTGATGATCGTCCTTCATCATTTTTATCCAATGGCCGTCCCCATTGTTGATTTTGGTTGTCTGGCATTCGTCCTATGTCATGATAAACCTTGAGAGCAGCCGTCCCCTGCTAGGTGGTCGTCCTCCACCTCTTGATGGTCGTCCTCCATCATGCTCGTCCGATGGCCGTCCCCATCGTTGACCTTTTATCCGATGGCCGTCCCCATCGTTGATATTTTTGGCAGCCGTACCCTGCCAGGTGGTCGTCCTCCACCTTTGATGGTCGTCCCCATCATATTTCTTTTATCCCCAACAGAGCAGCCGTACCCTGCTAGGTGATCGTCCTTCACCTTTGATGGCCGTACCCCATCATCTGTTTATTTCATTTATTCTTTAACCCGATGGCCGTCCCCGTCGCGGTCCCTTTTCCTTCCCTTTTAGCCCGATGGCTGTCCCCATCGTCGGTTACTTTGTTTTATGAACTTGATGGCCGTCCCCGTCATGTTTCATCAATCTTCAGAGATTTTTACAGCTTTATCTTGATGGCCGTCCCCATCATAATTTCTTACTTTTCCCAGCTAGTCGGCCGTCCCCGTCTTAGCTTTACCTTTTATCCCCAGCATGCTGGCCGTCCCCATCATCGCTTTATTTTCAGCACTTTTCCCAGCATGTCGGCCGTCCCCGTCATTGCTCTTTACCCATCATTCGTCCTCTGCTCGACGGTCGTCCTCCGTCGCCCACACTTTATAATAACTTTATTTTCTTTTACAATCTATATCCATTTTCTTCTTCATTCTGTGAGTGCAAATTTTGGACTGTCTTTGGTATTCAACCACAAGTTATCTTGTTTGCCTGTTAAAGCCGTTGCTTACATCCTGCACAGCTAACTCATGTTTGAATAGGGGCAGCTGTAAACACACCAAATTTGCCCTCACCCATTTCACCATGGCTTGTGATCATTTCATATGCATAAACACAATCATATCATCTCATATCACAGTTCTGATTCACTGCATAGTTTCTAAGTCATCTGCATCTAGGGTTTGTGATCTGAGCAATCCAAGAGCTTCTTGAGCCACTCCAAAGGCCAACAATCACTTCAAAGGGGTCCATGTGTGTTCTTATATCATATTACATCCCCTCCAAGTCAAGAATGTCAAATAACCACAAGAACTGGGATTTGTGTGGAAGCAGAGCCAGGTTTGACTGTACAGATGACCTAAAATTAGGGTTTTGGTTTCAGAGGCCATAACTCCAAATTTTTTGGTCATTCTTGTTTCCATTGGTCTCTATATGGTATAGGGAGTATGCATATCAATTTTCATGAAGAAATTCCATGGGGAAGTCATCTGATCAAGGGTTGACTTTTCAGACAAGTCAGTGCAAAATCAGGGCATCTGAGTCCCCCAATGACCCAACCAATGGGTGATCTTCATCATTTTGAGTGTATATGATCTTTATTTGATCATGGAAGAAGGTTGAAGTTCACAAAAATCAAGAATTTGGAGTTTTTTGCAAGTGTTAACTTTTTGGGCATAGTTGACTTTTCAAGAATGCTTCATTTTAGGTCATTTTTCAAGCCTTGATTCTTGATCCAAAAATGCTTCAAATGGAAAAACTTTGGTCATGAAAGTTGTAGATTACATCTTTCCCTTTTCAAAAAGTACAAGAACATGATCAAATTCTTCTTGGATCAAAAGTTATGGTGTGACAAAGTTGGCAAAAATCATTGATTTTCAAGATGTGCACCAAATGAGAATTTTGCAAAACCATGAACCAATGCCATTTGTAACTTCTAATTCACATCAAACCATGACACAAACATTCTATGTGACCTAAAAGTCAGAATTGAATCAAAAATCCTCATGTTTCATGGCTTATGGAATGAGAAAGTCACATGTGAACCAAAGGGCAACAACTTGCAAAACTCATGATCACTCTCCCTACCACTTGCCACATTGGATGCTGAGCTTTGCTAGCCCTTCCCCTCACCCTTGCTGCGCCAGCCCATGCCTTGTACTAGCCTAGAACCAAGCCATGCTTTCCTTACACAAAAAGTTGACTTTTGGCAAAAGCAAACATCCCAATCACCACAGGCCATGTCACATCCTCTGGCCACTTGGAATTGATTATTTTATCCTTTGGCAAGCCAAACATAAGGAGAAGCCATGCTGAAACTCTACACAACACCATATACACAAAAACACTCCCTTGTGCAAAACCCTTCGAATCTGCCTCCACAAACTTCAAACATCCAAACCATTTTCACCAATCATCTCACCATGTTCCACTAAGCCTAAACCAACAGAGAACCAGGCCTGAAGCAAGCCATAACTCCATTTCACCATTTTCACTCCATAAAGTAAAAGCTTTCGAATCCGCTCCTACAAGCCATAAACACTCAAACAAATTCCACACATCAACTCACCTTGCTTCACTGACCAGAAACCACCCACTACTTTGGCATGAAGCCCTCCATAACTCAAATACGATTTTCACACTCCCTTGGTCAGAGCTTCTGCAAACTCACTCAGGAGGCTGTTTAAACTCCAACCAAGCATCCAAAGCTTCAAAGGGGGATCATTGGGACCTGTTTGAGCCAAAGAACTAGCCAGAAGGTGCCAGAGATCAAAGCTCCAGTTCAGGTGAGCTTCATGAACTTTTTTTCCAGGAACTCATTTTTAAGTGCTTGAATGGTTCTCTATGTTCCACTGGTCATGATGATATGTTTGGTTTCAAAAATCATTGAGTTTTGAGCATGTATGATGTTCCTGAAATTTTTTTGACCTAAACCCCTTTTGCTTCGATTCAGCTTTGTTATGTGAAATAAATTTATTTTGGCTGTTGATTCTTGTTCTATGATGTGTGGGGATGATTTCTGGGCAAGAAAATTAGGTTTTAGTGAGCTAGGGTGAAGTTAGCAATTTTCAGGGAGGGTGCTGGCCGGAGAAGACGACCGGAAGTCTTCTCCGGCAGCCTGAAAGTCATTAATTCATAATTAGGGTTAGGGCTTCCAGTTTGAATTTCAGGCGTTGGATGTGTTGACTGAGTCTCTTCCCGCGCGCATCCAATGGCTCAGATCTTGTCATTAGTTTAATTAGGTTTAATTTAATTAATTAATTGAGTTTAAGTCAGTTTGAATGTGGGCCTTTGATCTGCGCGCGCAGTCAACCCAATTCAAACCCAGAATGCATCCTGGCCCTCCATTGCGCATACTTCCTCTTTATTTCATTTTTTAATTCATTTATTTTGTTTTGTTTTGCATAATTTATTAAAAATAGTAAAATTTGTCTAAAAATTATGAAGCTTTTTCTTAAGAGTTTTAATAATTTTTAAGACCCAAAAATATTTTTATTTTTATTTTTATCATTAAAAAAGTATTTTTAAATATTTAAAAGATTATTTTTAATTGATTAATGGAATTTAATTTATTAAAAATACTTTTAAGTATTTAAAAATCACCAAAAAATTCATGAAATGTTCTAAGACATTTAGAAACATTGTCCAACCTTCAAACAAAATTTATTTTTTGATCTTGATGCTTTTTGAGAATTTTCTTTTGAATTAAAATCATTTTTGTGCATTATTTTGATCCTAAGTTCAAAAAATCATTTCTGCCTATCTATGAAGAGTTGGACATTGATTCTTCTTGCATTGCATTGTGTTTAGCATGTAGTTTCTAGGATTAAATGGCCATGATTTTATTACTCATTTTCAATTTGTTTGGCATTTCTTTTGTTTAGGAACCCTAAAAACCCTAATAACTTGTAAAAATCATAACTTGAGATTGGTTAAGAGTTGAGACCTCTCCTTTGGGCATTGGTTTAGTATAGGATTAGGGGTACTTTGTGTGGCATTTTCCATTTTTTATCTTAGGGTTTGCTTCTGTTTTTGGTTTTTGTTTGATGTTTGGTTCATGAACCCTAATTTGGGCTTTCATTTGCATACCTCTTGCATTCTTTTGCATAACATGACTTGTCATGACATTTCAAGCATCTATTTGTTTCATTTGACATCATAAGACATATTGAAAGCATGTTTGATCATTGCATCATGTATTTGCCATGTTGTATGCCATGTGCACTTCATAACTTTTCATGTATGTTCATGCTTCTTAACTTGCATCATTTGCATCCATGAACTTGTATGACCATTTCCATGTGCTGCCTCATGTTTGTAGCATCTCATAACATCATTTGCATCATGTGTATGCTTCTGGTTTTGTTTCTCATCATGTCATTTCATCTCATCTTGCATTGCATTGCATCTTTTTCACTAACTTTTCAGGTGGTAAGTGATGCTGAGAAGTGAATTTGCCTTCACTTCTCATGACTTTTCTTTTCATCTCTCTTGCATCAATTGCTGCATTTTATATGTGTTTGAGATTGAGCTTGCTCATTCTTGTTCCTCCCACTTTCTTTCTTCAAGTGACTTGACTTCTTGAATGAAGCAAGTTACTTTGCTTCTCTTGATCCTTTCATCTGCTTCCTGGTGGTTCCATTGAAGACTTCTCTTGAAAACCTCACAAACCTTAGGAACAACCAAGCATGACAATGATTAGGGTTTTGATTAGTCTCCCCTCTTAGTTTCACCTTTGTGTCTCTTTGAGTCTTCTCTTCTCATCTCATAATTAGGGACTAAACCTTAAAGGCTTTAAGGCTTTGTGATTAAGCTTATGCCTGTATCCTTCTCTTAGGATGGAGTGTATAACTTTAATTCTAAGTGTTAAACCCTTAATGTGTTTAAATCCCTTAATCAATCCACTTAATAATCATCAAGACACCAAGCTTGTAACTTGGGCCTTGCATTAGGGTTCTAATTCTTCCTTAACTGGTTAAGAAGGACTAACCCTAGTGTTAATGGACAAGTCCCCCTCAAGTTGTCTTACAAACCCTAAAAATCATTTCATCATCTTACCATTAATCTAAAATCCACTTAATCAAAGGCTTGTTTTGTCATGAGTTTAATCCCTAATCATGGATTAAGTTGAGGAGCTTTCCTCAGCTTAAACATTCTCATCTATTATCCTTCTATTAGGATGGTGTAATGGGTCTGTTTAATCCTTGACTATGGCTTAATCTCATTACTTAACACTAAACAAAAACAACAAAAACATCTAATTAATCACAAGTAGGTTAATGATCTTAATCCTACATCAAAGGTGATTAAGTGTGAGAAGCTGACTTCACACTTAAGGTATCCTCATTACCCCTAATCAGAGGGAAGATGTGATGAGTTTACTAACCCATTGGTTTAGGCTTAAGCTCATTAACTTATGACACATTTCCAAAAGCAATAAAAGACTGAAAACTCAAAAACAAACAATAATCGTCTCCTTCGGGATCCTTTTCTCATCTCCTTCACTCACAAACGAGAACTTGCTTCTTCCGTCTAATGCAAGACAGTTTGCATCTGTGCCAGACAGATCATAGACAAGTAAGCAGTTCACAAGTCAATTCACCTTTCAGTCTCTTTGGGTCGAACTACGGTGTTCTGACTTCCTCATTGCACGAGAGGATACGTAGGCATAACTTAACAGTTATCGAACAAAAGTCTCTGTATATTCCCCCTCTTTCTAGCCTCATTCTTTTAGCCTCATGATCTTGAGCATCTTATTCCTGTCCTTACACTGACACATCATTTATACACTACACATTTCTTTTACACTGACACCTGTACATCTTCTTTCCAGCTATCTTTATACACAGATTGCACTGACACTACCCCTTTAAAACACAAATCTTTTAAGCGTGGATCCCGTCGAGTACGGAGGACAATCTGGGTGCTAATACCTTCCCAGGTTGTAACCAACCCCCTTTCTCAGTCTCTCTGGTTCGCAACCGTCTTATCCATCCTTTTTCTAGGTCTATGTAGCATTGCCTTTCCTCCGGGATAAAAATGCCTAGCTGGCGACTCTATTCATTTCCAGTGAGTTCACTGCTGTGTGTCCTCATTGTTCTCTTTCGCCGACCGTTCGCGTCTGTACCTTTATCTGGGCCGGTCCCATTTATCGGGAGCGACAGCTACCTGAACTGAAGCTTTGGTTTCTGGTACTTTCTGGCTGGTTTCTTGCTTTCAATCAACTCCATTGGACCCCCTGAGAAGCTTTCAATGCTTGTTTGAAGTTTGTAACGGATGGTTTGAGAGATGACAAAAGTTCTGTTCAAGGTGGGGTGGAAATCGTATTTGTGATTCAGGGAGTTTTAGGCTATGGTGATGGGTGGTTTGTGACCAGGGAAGTGTGCTGAGTTGATTTGTGAAGTTGGTTTGTGTGTTTGCTAGCTGTGCTGAGTGCTTAGAAAGCTTTTGCAAGTTTGAGCAAAAATGATAACTATGGCTTGTGGGAAAGATCAGAGTGTGTTGTGTGTTGTGTTAGGCTGGGTTTTGTCCATGTATCAAAAGGGGATAGGTCAGAAAGTTGTTGGTGGCCTATGGTGATTGGTATGGGTCTTTGGCCAAAATGTCAACTTGATGTGTACTTGAGGTATGGGCTATGGTACAACTTGCTTCTTGGCTTGATTTTGCTCGGCTGAGTTTAAGGAGGTCCATGGAATTGTTTATGAGATGATTCAGCAAGTGGTTTATAGTTTGTGTAGTGTTTTGCAAATTGATTCAAGTTTGGTTCCTTTGAGATTTCTTGAAGTTCAAGGCATGAAATGAGATGATTCTTGGGCCAATTCTGATTTTTAGAGGTCATGTAATCATGTTGTGAAGAAATTGTACACATTTGAGGTCTTTAGAACACTTGATCAAGTCATTTTGCAAAGTGCCTCTTTGGTAGAAAACTTCAAATTTTGTGATTTTAGCCAACTTTGACAAGCCATAACTTTTGATCCAAAATGAATTAGGTCATGTTCTTGTACTTTTTGAAAAGGGAATGATCCATTCTACAACTTTCATGACCAAAGTTTTTTCATTTGAAGCATTTTTGAATCAAAAAGCAAGGGTTAAAAAAGTTTCCCAAAATGGCAATTTCATTAAAAAGTCAACTTTCCCAAAAAGTCAACTTTGCAAAAGACTTGAAATTCTTCAATTTTGTGAACTTCCAACTTCTTCTATGATCAAATAAAGATCATATACAATCAAAATGATGAAGAACACCCTTTGGTTGGGTCATTGGGGGCCTCAGATGCCCTGATTTTGCACTGACTTGCTTGAAAAGTCAACTCTTGATCAGATGACTTCCCCATGGAATTTCTTCATGAAAATTGATATGAATACTACCTATACCATATAGAGACCAATAGAAACAAGAATGACCAAAAGTTTGGAGTTATGGCCTTTGAAACCAAAACCCTAATTCTAGGTCAACTGTGCAGTCAAACCTGGCTCTGCTTCCATGCCATTCTCAGTTCTTGTGATTCTTTGACATTCTTGACTTTGGGAGGATATAATGTGATGCTTGAACATACATGGACCCCTTTGAAGTGATTGATGACCTTTGGGGTGGCTCAAGAAGCTCTTGGATTGCTTAGATCACAAACCCTAGATGTAGATGACTTTGAAACAATGCAGTGAAGCAAATATGCAATATGAGATGCTATGATTGAACTTATGTATATGAAGATATCACAAGCCATGGTGTGAATGGGTGAAGGAAAATTTGGGGTGTTTACAAAAGGTTCATCACAATCTTTCACTTTCAAAAACATCACATCCTCATCTGGAAAATCAAACTTGATTGGTTGGTAATCATCAATCGGTTGATGTGCCAAATGGTCAGCCAAGATACTACCTTTTATAGCTTTTTGAGCTCGGTACTCGATATCATATTCTGATAATAACATTTTCCAACGAGCAATCCTCCCAGTCAAAGCAGGTTTTTCAAAGATATACTTGATCGGACCATTATTAGTAATGATTCTATTCGGAACACCATATCTGCAGATAATGTTATTCTTGATAAACCGAACCACGACTTGCTTGGTCACATTAACATACGATGCCGCTTCAACCCACTTGGTGAAGTAATCAATTGCCACAAGAATAAAGCGATGTCCATTCGAAGCCTTGGTTTCAATCATACCAATCATATCAATTCCCCACATAGAGAAAGGCCATGGGGAAGAAATCACATTGAGATAAGTTGGTGGCACATGAATCTTATCAGCATACACTTGACACTTATGGCACTTTTTCACATACTTGCAACAATCAGATTCCATTGTCAGCCAATAGTAACCTGCTCTCAACATCTTTTTAGCCATTGCATGCCCATTAGCATGAGTGCCAAAAGATCCTTCATGAATTTCTTTCATCAACATGTATGCTTCGTGTCTATCCACGCATCTGAGCAAGACCATGTCAAAATTTCTCTTATAAAGCACGTTTCCATTCAGGAAGAAATTGCCTGCCAATCTCCTCAAAGTCCTCTTATCTTTATCAGATGCCCCAAGTGGGTATTCCTGACTCTGGAGAAAACATTTAATATCATGATACCAAAGCTTGTCATCATGGACCTCTTCAACTGCAAACACATGAGCTGGTCTTTCAAGTCGCATCACACTGATCATGGGCACATCATTCCACTGGTGCACCTTTATGATAGAAGCTATAGTTGCTAAAGCATCTTCCATCTGATTCTCATCACGAGGAACATAATGAAACTCAACTCTAGTGAAGAAAGTTGATATCTTCCTGGCATAATCTCTATAAGGGATCAAGTGGGGTTGATGAGTTACCCATGTGCCCTCAATTTGATTGATTACCAAGGCAGAATCTCCATACACATCAAGATGCTTAATCCTCAAATCAATAGCTTCCTCAAGACCCATAATGCAGGCTTCATACTCAGCTTCATTATTGGAACAAGGAAAAGTCAACCTTGCGGCAAAAGGAATATGTGAACCATGGGGAGTAATGATCATTGCCCAAATTCCTCTTCCGCGTGCATTCACAGCACCATCAAAGACTAAACCCCATCGAGATCCAGGCTCCGGCCCTTCCTCAATCAAAGGTTCATCACCATCTTTCACTTTCAAAAACATCATATCCTCATCTGGAAAATCAAACTTGATAGGTTGGTAATCATCAATCGGTTGATGTGCCAAATGGTCAGCCAAGATACTACCTTTTATAGCTTTCTGAGTTCGGTACTCAATATCATATTCTGATAACAACATTTGCCAACGAGCAAACCTCCTAGTCAAAGCAGGATTTTCAAAGATATACTTGATCGGATCCATTTTAGAGATCAACCAAGTTGTATGATTCAGCATATATTGGCGAAGACGCTTTGCATCCCAAGCTAAGGCACAACAAGTTTTTTCAAGCATGGAGTACCGAGACTCACAATTAGTGAATTTCTTACTCAAGTAGTAAATTGCATATTCTTTTCTTCCAGATTCATCTTGCTGACCAAGCACACAACCCATGGAATCTTCCAACACAGTCAAGTACATGATCATCGGTCTACCTTCCACCAGAGGAGACAAGATAGGAGGTTCAAGTAGATATTCTTTGATACTTTCGAACGCCTTCTGACAATCATCTATCCAGACACAACCTTTATCTTTCCGAAGCAACTTGAAAATCGGAGCACATGTGGCAGTCATGTGAGAAATAAACCTCGAGATATAATTCAAACGACCCAAGAATCCTCTTACTTGCTTTTCGGTTCTTGGAGCAGGCATTTCCTGAATAGCTTTCACTTTATCAGGATCAACTTCAATGCCTCTTTGGCTGACAATGAAACCTAACAACTTTCCAGAACGTACACCAAATGTGCACTTGTTCGGATTCAAACGAAGCTTATACTTCCTTAACCTTTGAAATAACTTCAGCAAATGTTCAACATGATCCTCTTCAGTCTTCGACTTAGCGATCATATCATCAACATATACCTCGATTTCCTTATGCATCATATCATGGAAAAGTGTAGTCATAACTCTTTGGTACGTCGCACCAGCATTCTTCAATCCAAAGGGCATCACTCTGTAACAGAATGTTCCCCATGGTGTAATAAATGTGGTCTTTTCCATGTCCTCGGGTGCCATCTTTATTTGATTATAACCGGAAAATCCGTCCATAAAAGAGAACACATCAAACTTAGCCGTATTATCTACCAACATATCAATGTGTGGCAATGGAAAATTATCTTTCGGACTGGCTTTGTTCAAATCTCTGTAATCAACGCACATTCGGACTTTTCCGTATTTCTTCGGAACAGGAACGATATTGGCCACCCATTCAGGATAAGTTGACGTCACAAGAAAACCTGCATCAATCTGCTTTTGAACCTCCTCTTTGATCTTTACTGCCATATCGGGATGAGTTCTTCTCAGCCTTTGCTTTACAGGTGGACATTCAGGCTTCAACGGCAATCTATGCTCCACAATATTAGTATCAAGACCTGGGATGTCTTGATAAGACCAAGCAAATACATCAACATACTCTCTGAGAAGCTCCACAATCCTCTTCTTAACATCAGGACCAAGCAATGCTCCCACTTTGACTTCTTCCTTTTCATCTTCAGAACCCAAGTTGACCATCTCTATAGACTCTCCATGAGGCTGAATAACCTTCTCCTTGTGCTCAAGCAACCGAGAAATCTCATCAGGAATCTCTTCAACATCCTTTTCCTCAGCTTCAAACATAGGAAATTCAAAGTTGGGAGAGGGCATAGGATCATTGTTTTCAATGGGTTTATCAATCAATCTGCACAATGATTTTATTTTTATTTTAGAGTATGAACAAAAGTGCAAACATTATGCAGATAAACAATTATTATTATTTTGGTTTTTTTTTATGTTACCATTTTTCAAAATAAAGCAAAAAGAAGGAAAACACATATGGAAATCACAAAATAACATTTTATTGATGATGATAAAATTTGAAACAAAGCCCGACAAACATCACTTTCACCTTGGGCAGAGTGAAAGGATTTTTGAAAGAAAATAAAACAAATTACTTTGAAGAATGAACAATAAAAGGAACATCAACAGCAATCCAGTTCTGGCAAATCTTTCCATGCGTAACAAAATCAGGCATTTCTTCGTCTTCATCATCTTCAATGATGGCAACAGCGGAATGATCGTTGATAAATCCAGCACTTCGGAAACCTTCTTGAATAGTCTTTGGGTCATTGAGAACTGCACCTGGTGCAAAGCCGATACCAAAACCATCCTTGTTGTCGACAGCATCAATAATTCGTCCCCAACCATCAGACTGACCAGCTTCCAGCACTCGCAGAGCATCCTTGAAAGAAGACATGGGCATGGCATTCTTCTTAGCAACATTATCCACGACAGAAAGAGCTTGAAACGAAGTTCCCACCTCTTCTTCAGCATCAATATAAGAGAAAGAAGACAAATTACTCACAAGCATCGCTCTTTCACCTTCAATGGTCACCAATTTCCCCTCTTTCACAAACTTCAACTTCTGATAAAGAGTGGATGTCACAGCTCCTGCCTCGTGGATCCAGGGTCTTTCGAGGAGACAACTGTAAGCGGGACGTATATCCGTTACTTGAAAAGTAATCTTGAATATAAACGGTCCAATAAGAATAGGAAGATCCACCTCTCCAATCACTGTCTTCTTCGACCCATCAAACGCTTTTACAATAATCCCACTATGTCTCATGGGAGCACCTTGATACGCAAGCTTTGACAAAGTCGATTTCGGCATAACATTCAGAGATGATCCGGTATCAACTAGCACCTTAGACATAGCATCTTCCTGACAATTCACCGAAATATGCAACGCCAAGTTATGAGTCCTTCCTTCTTCATACAAATCATCATCACAGAAGCTTAAGTTGTTGCAAGATGTGATATTAGCCACAATACTATCAAACTGATCAACAGTCACATCATGGTCAACATAAGCTTGATCAAGAATCTTCTGCAAAGACTGTCTATGAGCCTCAGAGCACATCAAGAGTGATAAAACTGATATCTTCGACGGAGTATGCAACAACTGCTCAGTAATGTTATACTCACTCTTCTTTATCAATTTTAGCACCTCATCTTCACTATTACCAGATTGGCTTGATTGGATAACAACATCCATAATCTGTTTACTTGCACTTGTATCTTCAGCTCTCTTTGGAGGGTCTGGAGCATACACTCTACCACTTCGAGTAACCTTTGTCACATCAGCAATGCTAACCACAGACTTTGGAGTAGGAATAGGAACTTCCCTACCATTTTCTATCATCGTAGCATTATACCGGTACTGAACAGCTTTATCAGACTCATATGACATTGGACCAGGCAAATTAATCACCAAGGGAATAACATCATTTTTGCGACTGTCAAAAGAAATAACCACCCTCTCAGGAACAGCCCTCTCAGGAAGATTGAACTGAGGCATAATAACATTCACTTCATTCTCATACTCATCTCTTTTTGCTGTCACTTCAATCAACTTATCATCCATCATCTTTTGAATATCTCTCTTAACAATCACACAACCACGAGGATTCACCGAGCAGATACAACATCCATCATAGTCGTGATCAATATCGTGATATTCGCTTAAGAAAGCATGCATCTCAACCAAAGACCTTCGAATATGACGGACCTCATAGATCTTGAACAAACCAGGACAACCATCAACCATATTCACAGACGCATTACCATGCTTCGACAACGGATTTTTCTGCACATTTGGATTAACATCATTGAAATACAGAACATTGTTCCTCATCAACTTCTGTACTTCAAACTTCAATGGATAACAATTCTCAACATCGTGCCCCAGGGCACCTTGATGAAAAGCACAGCGAGCCTCTGGCTTATACCACCATGGGATAGTCTCTGGAACTAGAGGTGGAGGACGTGTTTGCACAAGATTCTTTGCAATCAAAGATGGAAGCAAGTCCGCATACGACATCGGAATAGGATCAAAACTTGGCTTAGCCCAAACCTGTTGATTACCACCTTGTAGCATCGAAGGTTGTTGATAACGAGGTTGATACTTTGGAATTGCTGGCACAGTTGGAGCCACATTAATCATCAGAGTTACAGAAGCTACATGATGCGAATGGTGATTCCCACGACTGTGAGGTCTTCTATAACTTTCACGAGATACTGCATTAGTCTCATTTTCTTTCTTTTTCCCAAAGTTGAACCTTCTAGAGCTTGAGCCATTGCTATTCTCTTGACTTAACCGTCCCTCACGGACACCTTCTTCTAAACGCATCCCCATACTCACCATTTCAGTGAAATCAGAAGGAGCGCTTGCTATCATCCGCTCATGATAGAAAGAACCTAACGTCTTCAAGAAGATCTTCGTCATTTCTTTTTCTTCCGGTGGCGGAAAAATCTGGGCTGCCAGCTCGCGCCATCTCTGCGCATATTCTTTAAAAGTCTCTTTGTCCTTCTGGGACATAGCACGAAGCTGATCTCTATCTGGCGCCATATCGACGTTATACTTGTACTGCCTCACAAAAGCTTCTCCCAAATCATTGAAAGTCTTGATTTGGCTATTATCCATACTCATATACCACCTCATGGGTGCACCGGTCAAACTATCCTGGAAATAGTGAATCAGCAGCTTATCA
The DNA here is from genome assembly GCA_963966055.1 of Lathyrus aphaca. Classification (NCBI taxonomy): domain Eukaryota; kingdom Viridiplantae; phylum Streptophyta; class Magnoliopsida; order Fabales; family Fabaceae; genus Lathyrus; species Lathyrus aphaca. The sequence goes on along the minus strand of OZ014523.1, from coordinate 200,914,082 downwards.
TTATCTGTCTGAGCAGACATCTTTCTTGCATACATAGTCAGATGGCTCAATGGACAAGTGTTGCCTTTGTACTTCTCAAACTCAGGCAACTTGAATTTGTAAGGAACTTTAACATTAGGGACCAGACAAAGATCATAGGCATCTTTTCCGAACAAATCCTTATGTTTCAAGGCTCTCATCTCCCTCTGTATCTCAATAAAGCGTCCCTGGAAGTCATCAAGTCTTTCTGCCACTCCATCACCTTCACTAGGTTCAGCATGGTAAATCATTTCATCATGATGCGGAATAGTGTGCACCACAGGCGGTACAATAGTCACAACTGGAGGAAGAGTAGTCCACACTGGTGGGAGAGTATTAAATGTAGCAGTCTCAGGATGATGCGGAGGACGATAACCAGCAGGAATAAAATCAACTGGCATGCCCCAAGGTGTGCTAGCAGGCATATGATAGCGAGGAGAAATAACAGTCTCAACAGGAATTGATGCCGTAACAATCTCGGAGATGACAGTATTCTGAACAGGAGAATTAGGAGGTGGCTGATTCTGAGCAGCCACCAAACTTTCAATCATAGCAGAAACACTTTCCAAGCTTTCCCTCAGATAAGTAACCTCTTCGCGCAGCTTGCGATTCTCTTGTTGTAAAGTTTCCATCACCCTTCTCCGATTAGCTCGAGTATCAAATCGGTGAGTCAGCTTGACAGGAGAACTGAATGAAGACCAAGAAACAACATAAGATCCCTGGATAACACCCAAAGAGCAAAACAAATGCGGGTATGATGCATGGTATGCGTATGCAAATGCAAAGATTTCAAAGGACTATAAGATAACTTGCAATATTTATTAAAGAGACACTTTTGAAGTACTTAAAAAACTCATTCTCATTAAGATCAAAGTAAGGATTACAAGTGAAGTACAAACATCAATAATCCTAATTCATGAGAGAAAAAGTAAACTAGGCCTAGGGAATCATATCCGAAGAAGTTCCGAATCCTGGCCGATACTTCATTTGAATCCTCTTGATCTCTTTCTTGTACCAGTCTTCCATATATTCCTTATCCTTCACCAACTTGCAACAATGGCCATCCAAGCACCGGAAGTAGTAGGAATAGTATATGGAGTACTAGAGGAAGATAAGTCATCTCTTGGCCTCTTCGTCACACGCCGCTCAAGTAACTCAATGAGATCATCCTTCTCCTTCAACTGCTCTTGCATCGTAGTCTTCTCAAGTAACCATTCTTCTTTCTCTTTCTTCATCTTGTCCAACTCTTCCTGAAGAGCCATCTTCTCATCAACGGGAGGAAGAAAAGCAGACAATGGCAATATAGGAAACAAAGGCTCCTCAGGTGGATAAGGCATCTTGAGCTTGGAAGTTCTAGATCGAACCCACTGGATATAACATTCAGAAGGAGCAAGGTGTTGTCTTCCCAATTGACCTTTCTCTTTCCGATGAACCGCATGCCAAGAATGAGCAATCCTTTTCTTCATTTCTACATGATCAGCACCATTAAGAAAGAAGAAACGGGATAAGGAGAGATTGTTTGGTATGTCCTTCAAACAATATCCGAACTGTCGTCTAGCCAAAACAGGGTTGTAGCTAATTCCCCCACGTGTACCAAGAAGAGGTACATTAGGAAATTCTCCACAACTATCAATAAGAACTCCAGTGTCATAATGAGAACTATACCATGTCATGTCCTTATGAGAAAGTGACATCAACCTTTGAGACCATCTTCGATTCTCTCTATTGCCCTTGAAGACATCCGACTTCGGTAGGTGCGAAATAAACCACCTATATAGAAGAGGCGTACAACATACAATCTCTCCGTCATCTTTGGAGGTCCTATAGTGAAAAGCATGATACATATCTCCAAGCAAAGTAGGCACCGGGTTCTTCTTCAAGAAGATCTGAATAGCATTCTCATCCACAATACCATCCAAGTTCGGAAATAAGACAATCCCGTAAATAAGCAAAGCAAGAATAGCCTCAAATGCATCCTTATGACCCAAAGTAAGTGAAGTAGAAGCTTTTCCCATCAAGAACTTAGCATTAATACCACGAACATTCCCCTTTGGAATAAACTTCCCATTAAGATCGGACTCCTTAAGAAAAAGTGCTTTAGCGATGACCTTGATAGTAAGCTCCTTCTCTAGACCACTGAAAAGAAACTCCTTGTCCAGAATAGGAAAACCTAACCAATGAGAATACTCCTCCAAAGTAGGCACAAGCTGATAATCAGGAAAGGTGAAACAATGATGCAACGGATCATAAAACTGAGCCAAAGTAGGGAGAATCCCCTCAGGTACATCGGTATCCAACATATACAAAAGCTTCCCATGACATCTCCGGAACTCCTGGGTATCAACAACCAATGCTCCTAGCTTTCTCAACTCTACTAAATTAGGATTCTTGAAGGTGTACTTCTTTGTGTTCCTCCTTTCAAAAGTCATAGCCATGGACATCTGAAATTTTGCAAAAGTTCCTTATAAGTCCCTTGAAATCTTACAAATAATGCTTATGAATGCATGATGGCATGTATGCAACAACCACAAACAAGATCACACAAGGCACACGGGCTTAGGTTCCGAGTCACGAGCATGAAGTCAAGGTAATAGAATCACCAACCCACACAGGTAGTACTAAGGTTTTGTCTTCATTGTACCTGCAGAAAACCAAAAGGGTGCTAAAAAGGTGCCCGGAGTTAATAGCCATCTTTAGAATATCACCGGTACGTTGGATTACTCCCCAACCGATAACATTCTTAAAATAGACCTCGTCCGAGTGTAGTATCGCGTGACAACCGCCTTAGGTTTACACCGAGACAGTTTCCGCACTACGTTCCTAAATTGGCTTGGATGGGTTAAGGGTTCTAAGGTCCTCAGTATGATCAGCTCAAGGTCGGAAAATATGCCACGTACGATTACTCGTCATGACATTGATAGTCCAAGAGAGCCTAACCGAGTGGAGATTATCAAATTGATATCGCTTTGGACTACTCCATCGTGTATCGCTTCGAATATCGCCGTCCTATCATAAGTTCCACTCAGATCCGGGTTAGAATCTATCTCACATAGAGGATCACCAAAACCAAAACAGAACAACCAAATAACAAACAAATCAAACCAAAGCAGTAAATAAATCAAAGTAGGCTGAATCCGCTTAGAGATTACTCCCCAGCAGAGTCGCCACTTTTCTGTAGCGGTAAAATCGTGAGTGTAAGCTATTGATTAACTTAACTCAAGGTACACAGAGTCACCACCGCGCTTTTATTTATTTCCAAAAGGAAAAAGGTAAAAGAACGAATAAAAACCTAAGGGAATCTAAAAGCAAAAGCTAAAAGAAACAAACAGAGAACGGGTAAGGGGATTGGTTACAAATCGGGAAGGTTTTACGCACCCGACTCGTCCGTGGTACTCCACGGGAGCCCTTTGACATATTTATTGCTTTTTTGGTTTGAAATTGGTTTGCTTGAAAATGATTGAAGGGATGAGAAGAAGAATGTTTTTTAATGATTTTGTGTTTGATGAGGTTTTAACGCCTCATGCCTACGTACCCACAAAGTTCAATGCGAGATCAAAACCTCGTAGTTCTTGGTAAAAAATTTGAAAAGAAACAAATGAGTTGCATTAATTTTAAAATGTAGAGATAAGTCGTCATTCTTTAGCGAATAATTCCGCTAGAAAGAATGAATCATATCTAAACATATGAAAAGAAAAGGTTCACAAAGGCACAAAAATCAATTGAGTGAGTTTTGAATTTTTTAAAGTATGTAAGAAAAGAATTTCAATATATTTACATGGATTAACGTTTATTAAGAAAATAAAGTGAAAAGATTAAAATCGCTTGACCTAAGTCAAGGTTTGATTGCGAAAGCATTTGAAGTTTGAAAACAAAGAAGATTTTTGAAATAGGGAGAAGATTTGAAAATTTAAGAATGGGGAGGAGATGAAGGGACTATCCTAATACTTGAATTAAAAGTTAAGAGAAGAGCGACCAAACCATATTATGAATACTTCTTCAAAGTAACCGGAATTCCATCTTCAAAGACCAATGAAATAACTTGAGGCCAAAGTTTCCAATCCATCCCAACTTGAGCAAGGGGAGAGATCCTAAAATCTAAGTCCATACTCCAATGCTAAGGATAGTAACCATAGTCTGAAATTAAAGTCACCAATCTTTTTAATGTTTAATCCTTTATTAGTGTTTTGGTGTCCAAATGGACAAAAGAAAAATCACAAGCAACAATATAAACATAAACAATATGATATATGATATAATATGATAAAAGCATAATAAAAGAGACAAGGAGCGAGAAATTGAAATAAAGAGGATAAGGTGCGAGAAATTGAATTTAAATGGATTATTATATTCACATTATTATAATATTTACATATAAGTGGTATGATGAACTTAATCAAGCACAACCACGAAAAAATAACAAAAGTCGAGGCAACCGGATCCAAGTGGATCTTATTCCGAATCGGGACAAATTTAGGTCTATGTTAAGCAATCTCCGAGTAATTTACGAAGTAATTACCCTACAAATGAGGCCGGCCACCACTAATTAAAGTGGAAAATATTCGTGCTAATACATGTTAGAGAAATGATATTATTAATCATTCTCCGAAAACATGCCACACTAAAAGAAAAAGAACGGTCTAATCTTAATCGAGATTTTCGTTGAATTTATCGAAGGCAACCTATCACGATCTCAAAGTATGGAGAATGATCCAAATGATCATTCATCCATAGATTTGAAATAATGAAGATTAAACCTATTCAAAATTCAACAATCACGAATCAGAGATTTTCATCGACCAAAAAGAAAAATAAGAGATGAAAAAAAAGAAAATGGATCTAAAATAAATCCACCAAAATAAAAGAACAAATAAAAAAATTCTTTATAAATTTCCTTTTTAAATCCTTTCTTCAAAAGTTATTTTAATAATATTCTAGGAATATTATTAAAATACTTATCACTTAAACAATTTCTTAACAAAAAGTTAATCAAAATAAAAAGAAAGAATATAATAACAAAAAGTTAATCAAAATAAAAAGAAAGAATATAATAGGGGGAAGGGGGAAGTCAGCGCATGGATAGGAGTGGATAGCACAAAATGATCCATCAAGCATCTAAGCCCAAACTAGCTTAATATATTTTTTATAAAAAAACAATTTCCACCATTAAAATAACAGAAATAAAAAAATAAAAGAAAGTTCCTCTTTTTCTTCACACACAAACACGCAGCGGCGGAAATAACAGGGGAAAGAAACAATGGCCGCTACCTTCTTCTTCTTCGTTAAACCGCCGGGAAAAATCAAAGATGTCGCCGCGAATGAATCAGTTCTCCACTTAATTTTATTAAAATCTCACCGCGGCTCTCTCTCAATCAATCTCTTCTTCTTCACGGATTCAATTCAAATTGGGAGTTTGAAGACAAAAATCGGTTCGAATGGAAGGTGAAGGTTTTGGTAATGGTGGATTGAAGGAAAGGTTTGAAGTTGAATGAAGATTCTTTGTTAGGTTTCCATTTCGGCAGGGATTTAAGATGCTGTGAAAGCTTGAAGATTGGTGAGTGAGAAGCCTCAATTTATAGAAAGTATGAGCTGAGTTTTGAATTTGATTTGGTGCCGTTTTGAGGAATTCTGTTTGCGTTTTGCAGCTCACGGATTCTAGGTGCTTGTTGCGTGCGTTTTGAGTCTTTTATGTTTGCGTTTTGTATCACGTACTTCTCGTGCTTGCGGATTGCGTTTTGCTTGCTGTGGGCCTGTTGTTTGAGGCCTGGCTTACTGCTGTTGTTGCTTCGCTTGGGAGTTGTTTTTGTTGATGTCGTGCGTGCGGGAGGCTTGCTTTTGAGGGGTGAAGGCTTGGCGTGTTGATAAGTTGTTGCTTATGTTGTGATGAGCTTCACGTGAAATGCTGGAAAGTGTTTGGCTTGAGGCTTTGGCTGGGCGTGAGGCTTTGGCTGGGAAGCTTGAGCTTTGGGGGGTGGGCCTGCGTCTTACTTTAGCTTGGAAGCTGGCTCTCACGTGTTTGGTGTTGGCAAAAGCTAATGATGTTTTGAAGTCTTGGTGTATGGATGGCTTTAAGAATATTTCACTTATTATTTTTTTTAATCAATATTTTGTATAAAGATAGAAAGAAACAAAATGGGCTGAATGACAACATAAATGGGCTTAATTTTGTTTTGATAAAAAAATGAATGGAAGAAAAAAGGATTATGTAGTAGTAAAAAAAATGGTTTAGGAAGTCAATAAAAGAATGGATATTTACTATTAATTTCATGGAAGTTGGAAAAAAAAATGGAAATGGATTTCTATGAGTTATCGGGTAAAAATGGGGATAAATGGATAATCGACTAAATTGGGCATGAATATGAATTATTTTGGTTTAAAAAAATGGATTATGGTTGGAAAAGGAAAACCAGATGGACATGTGGATGTGATAATGGAAATAATGAATACTTTGTGAAAATGGGTAAAAATCGAAAAAAATGGAAATTTGAAAGGTGAATTTAATATAGAAATGATAAATGAATAAACGATATGGATCGGATAATGGATGAAATTTGAACTTAAGCCCACAACAAATCTTGATTTTCCTTGCACAAGCCTCTAATAAAAAGTGAACAAAGCCATCACTAAACCACTGAACAGCTGAATAATTCGCCACTTGCCATTCAAGCCACCACCATTGACTTTTGAACTTCTGAACATTTTCAAATACCTCTGAATCGATCTCTTGGAAAATAAATCCACAGACGGGCTGATGATCAATCAATCAAGACAATTTGGATCACACTTCTCACAAACCACAGCACAGTAAACCAGAGAATTTCCGCACTCACCACAACTTATCATTCAATACGCATCATTAGAGAAATAAACCACAGGCACACATAATTTGCAGTCAGAACAATCTTTTGATAGTTTGACCAATATTAGATCAAACATCCATCTGAAATCGAATAGTGACTGAACAAACACATCTGAATTGAAATCATTGCCATGTCTTTGAAAACCTGCAACACAGAGAGAAGAAGAAACAAACTGCGACATATTTTTGGTATTTTGGTTAGAGATCAGTAAATATAAACAAATATAAAGAAGTAAACACATGGTGATCCCCTGCGAAGCATAGACCCTCATCTGAGAAGAAACTGAGAAACCTGTGCGATCTTGTTTGTATGCAAAAATGCAGATGAAATGCGGAGAAATCTTAGGGCAAAAATTAGGGTGTTACACATAATAATTTTTTAAAATAGTTTAAAAAATGTATAGTACCTGAGGCCAACCCTTCTTTTAACAAAATAAGAGTTTCACTTGTAATTCTATCTGGGTCTGAAACATAAACCAGACCCATAAAACGACCCCAAACAAATTATTTTTTAAAGGCTGAAACATCAACGAATTATTCGAGACTCATACACTCGAATCAGCTTTTTCCCAAAACATAAAAGTTGTAGCTCGCTATCTTAACTTTCCAACGAATTGTAGATAGCGCAAAATGGAATCTCGTAGCTCTAGTTATGATCGGAACAATGGACAGTTATCAAGTAATCGCTAAAGCTGAAAATAAGCTACGAAAGTATATTAAAGGCAAATAAATACTTATTTCTAAAAACATAATAAACAGTAAAATAAGCAAAAACAAACAAGGGAAATTCCTAAGTTCAAACATAGAAGAATGTGCATCAAAATGAACTGATCAAATTCCCCCACACTTAAACTTTTGCACTTCGAGCAAAAAGATAACTTCAAAAGAAAATCAAAATTCAAAACAAAACCAAAGCAAAATATGTATTTCCAAAAGTATTCAAGATACAAGGTACAAGTAGATTTCTATGTCCATGATTTAAAAATATAATGTTAGTGAGGAAATCTTCGTGACATTCAAAGTGAATAGTAAAAACAGATTACCAAAAAGTACATCAAAAGCACTCAGATCCTTATAGGATAAAATTCACTCAACTCTCAATTGTTAAGGTTAATTGTTTACACTCAAAGCGTGACATGAAAGTTAGTACTACCATAAGCTTGTAAAGAGTCTATCATTTGAAATTTAAGTACATGCACACATAGATTGTAACACCTTTCTACCCCAAAACAAAATATTTAAATAATATCAGAGTAATCATCGAGAAGGGTATCACATTTCATCATAATTCAAAACAAACAGTGTCCTGTCTCGTAACACGGGTTAATCAACATCAAGAATAACATATAGCATTTCGCAGCAGAATTTAAACTTCATATTTCAAAATCATAATTTTTACTTCATAAACATAATTTTCACCATCCGAAATTTCAACATCATATAATGAGAAAAACATTTATCAAAGTAATAACATAATTGAAAACAGTTTAACAAATAAACCTCGTCCCAGTGTTACATGACACAAAGTAGGACACATAGACCAAAACCACTTCTAAGGAACACTAAAGCACGCTCCGAGACTCATGATAAACTCCTCTTGCACTGCAAGCCTATTCTTTATCATCTGCAAGTTACCCACGAAAGAGGCAACATTTCCAAGCAGGCAGGGTGAGTAATCATAATATATCATAAACGTACAAGAATATATAACATAAATAAATTAGTAAAACATATCATGACATCACCAACTATAAGATTAAGCAACACCAACACAGTCATGAAATCCATCCAGAATATGCAATTCTAACATCCTGATATGCAATATGCATGTGGTACCATTTTCATCGTGAGATGGATACATGACCATCAACCCTCCACAAAGGAGCACATCGTAAATCATCGAGACACTTCAATCCACACAATGGGATTGAAGCAATTAAATAGGTCGAAGCCCCATCGTGAATGTTATGAAATGCAATGATGCGCTACATCGTAAAATTCATCAAAATAATTCGCATTATTCATTTCACATCAGCAAACCAATCCTCAAATAATCATATATATCATCATGACATTACACCCAGAACACTGGTTCTATAACCACTCTGACACATCAAGAATTGACCCGTACCCGGTAAATTATGAGGCAATTACAAGGTTATTTCATAAATTCATTTATAAAAACTATTGTGTTTCTCTCATTTTTATTCATCAAAATAAAGTTCAGTTTATGCTCTTTCCGACGCTTCAAACAGAATGCGAATCAGACTTACGGTTTGAAAGTTATGGATTTTTAAAGAATTAAAATTTGCCTCTCAAACAGTGTTAACCGGTTAACCCACATCGTTAACCGGTTAATGCCTGCGAAACTCCAGAAAAATCACAAAAATTACAATGGTTAACCAGTTAACCAATAGTGTTAACCGGCTAACGCACGTTTTATAGCAAAAATCTGCTGCTTCGTACAGATTGTTCTAAAATCCCCAAAATCTCAATTTTTCCAACACGGGTTCATCTTATTTCACCTTAAAATCAATCCAATACATCAAACAAAACACCATAACATCATAACAATCATTTATACCATCATTTATAGGATTCAACACATTTTTCTAACTCTATTTCATCAAGATTTCATTCATAAACTCAACCTAACTCAAAACCCCAAAAACTCATAAAACCCATACAATCCTAAACTATTCATAATCCAATTCCTACACATTTACAATAGATTATAAAAACTCCCCATACCTTAGAGAATTTCACCGCTTTACACTCTTCTCTGCGGTTCTCCACAACCTCCTGACTTTGAGCTTCTTCTTTCTTCAGAGCACTTCACCAAACACGATAGAAAATGAGAAAACTGATTGTGTATTCCTTTTTACCAAAACACATCTCAGTTAAGTCTTTTCCTTATTTACCCTCATATATTTCACAAAAGGACCACCTTACCATTTTTCTTTAATATATTTTTAATAATAATAATAATAAAATAGTATAATAAAACACTATTTATCCTTATTATATAAAAATACTCTTTTTCTCCAAAATTATCTAATTAATCCAAACTCTCCAATTTTTCTAAATTAATTAAATAAATGACTAAATAATTAAATTTAAATTTTCGGGATGTTACAACTCTCCCCTACTTAAAGAATTTTCGTCCTCGAAAATTACCTGAAGTAAATAGAGTCGGATACGACTCCCTCATCTGATCTTCCCGCTCCCAAGTCCAACTTTCTCCAGCTGGTCCTCCCCAAAATACCTTCACTAAAGCAATTTCCTTGCCTCGTAGTTGCTTCAATTCTCTACCATCAATCCTCACTGGTAAAGTTTCAATCGTCAGATTATCTCTCACCTGAACATCATCTATCTGAATTACATGCGACGGGTCCGGAATGTACTTCCTCAACTGTGATACATGGAATACATCATGTAAATTCACAAGAGAGGGAGGTAAAGCCACTCGATAGGACACTTCCCCTATCCTCTGCATAATCTGATACGGACCGACAAAATGTGGAGTGAGCTTTCTAGACTTCAAAGCTCTTTCCACACCAGTCATAGGAGTAACTCTTAAGAACATGTGATCTCCCTCTTGGAACTCAAGTTCTTTCCTTCTCTTATTGTGATAACTCTTTTGATGAATCTGCGACGTTTTCATCCTTTCCTGAATCATTTTTATCTTTTCAGTTGTTTCTTGGACAATCTCTGGCCCAAGCACTAAACTCTCCCATGACTCATACCAACATAATGGAGTACGACAACGTCTACCATACAACGCCTCATATAGAGCCATCCCGATACTAGCATGAAAACTGTTATTGTACGTAAACTCGACCAACGATAAATGACTATCCCAAGACCCTCCTTGATCTAATACATAAGCTCTCAGCAAATCTTCTAAAGATTGGATTGTTCTTTCCATCTGGCCATCCGTTTGCGGGTGATAAGCATAACTCATCCTCCACTTAGTACCCAAGGCATCCTGCAAACTCTTCCAAAACCTCGACGTAAACCGTAGATATCTATCCGATATAATACTTGAAGGTACACCATGCAACTTCACAATTTCCTCAATATAAATCTCAGCTAACCTTTGCATGGAATGGTTAATCTTCATCGGCAAGAAGTGTGTCGACTTAGTCAACCGGTCAATAATTACCCAATTCGAATCATTACCTCTAGCAGTCTTAGGTAACCCAGTCACAAAATCCATGGAAATATTATCCCATTTCCACTCAGGAACATTCAATGGTTGCATCATACCTGAAGGTCTCTGATGTTCTATCTTTGACTTCTGACATATTAAACAAGCATATACAAATTCAGCAATGTCTCTTTTCATACCTGGCCACCAAAACAACCTGCATAAATCCTGATACATCTTCGTAGCACCAAGATGAATACTCAGTCGACTCTTGTACCCATCTTCTAAAATACTCTTTTTAATTCCTATAATATCCGGAACACAGACTCTATCTCGGAATCTCAAAACTCCATCTTCATCAACTCGAAAGTCACCTGCATTACCTTGATCAACCAACATCAGTTGATTAACTAATTTCAAATCAGATTTCTGACCCTTACGAATTTCTTCCAAAATCTCACTGGTCAGCTTTAACATTCCCAATTTCACACTATCAGTAGTAGTTTCACACAACAAGCTCATGTCTCTGAATTGCTCGATCTTTTCCAATTCTTTCACCATTAGCATCGAAATATGCAACGAATTCCTACTCAAAGCATCAGCCACAACATTTGCCTTACCAGGATGGTAATTCAAATCAAAATCAAAATCTTTCAATAATTCAAGCCACCGCCTCTGTCTCATATTTAACTCTTTCTGATCAAACAAGTACCTTAAACTTTTGTGATCACTGAATACTTCAAATTACGAACCAAACAAGTAGTGCCTCCAAATCTTAAGAACAAACACCATAGTTGCTAACTCTAAGTCGTGAGTAGGATAGTTCCTCTCATGAAATCTTAACTGTCTAGAAGCATAAGCAACCACCTTATTATCCTGCATCAAAACTCCACCAAGATCCATCTTGGAAGCATCACAATAAACTATAAAGGACTCATCTGGATTCGGTAAGACCAACATTGGCTCGGTCGTTAATCTTTTCTTCAGTTATATGAAACTCTCTTCACAAGCAACATCCCACATGTACGCTTGACCCTTCATAGTCAATTGCGTCAACGATAAAGATATCTTAGAAAAACCTTCAATGGACTTCCAATAGTAACCAGCCAACCCAAGAAAACTACGAATTTTTGTAGCTGACTTCAGAGTCTCCCACTGTAATACCGCATCAATCTTTGAAGGATCCACCGAAATTCCACCACTTGAAATTACATGGCTGAGGAAACTCACTTCCTTTAACTAGAACTCACACTTAGATAATTTAGCAAACAATTTCTTTTCTTTCAACACTTGCAACATAACCCTCAAATGCTCGGCATGTTCCTCTTCTGATTTAGAATATACCAAGATATCATCTATGAAAACCACCACGAATTTATCAAGATACTCATGAAAGATCCTATTCATATATTCCATAAACACACCAGGCACATTAGAAACCCCAAACGGTATCACCGTATACTCGTAATGCCCATATCTCGTCCTGAAAGCTGTCTTTGGAATATCATCAGCTTTAACTTGAATCTGATGATAACCAGACCTTAAGTCAATTTTAATAAATACATAAGAACCTACTAGATGATCCATCAAATCATCGATCCTTGGAAGTGGGTACTTATTCTTGATATTCACTTTATTCAACTGTCGGTAATCGACACACAATCTCATACTACCATCCTTCTTCTTAACGAGCAACACCGGAGCACCCCAAGGTGAAACACTAGGTCTAATGAACCTCTTCTCTAAAAATTCTTCTAATTGTTTCTTCAACTCATTCAACTCTGAAGCCGACATTCTATAAGGAGCCATCGAGACATGACTCGTACCCGGTACTAAGTCCACAGAAAAATCAATTTCACGTTCCGGTGGTAAATCACTTATATCACCAGGAAACACATCTTAAAATTCACAAACCACAGGAAACTCTGCACTGACAGTCTTATCATCAACTTGCAATGATGCAGACACTGCAAACATCAAAGCTTCATCCAATACAAGTTCATCCACTTGCTTAGCAGATAAAAACATTAACTCACCTTTCTCGCTCAATTCAGGGAACTGCACTGTCTTACTATAATAGTTAATATGAACATAATTTAATTCCAACCAGTTCATACCAAGGATAACATAGATTTGGTGTAATGGTAGGCACACCAAATCCATCACAAAATTCTTCTAAAAAATTGTCACAAGACACTTCAAACAAACAAGCATGGTAGTCACATAACCATTAGCAGGAGTCTCTATTATTATATTACCGTTCATATTAGACAACTTTAAACCCAATCTATTAGCACACTCAAGAGAAATAAGTGAATGTGTAGCTCCAATGTCAATAATAGCAATCAACTCAGTATTATTAATAAAACAGGTTGGGCCCTCATTAGGACAATCACTCATCTTATGTCCAAGCTTGCCACAACGGTAACATTTTATAACTCTAGTGGTACACACATCGGCCTTATGACCTGCCTCTCCACACTTGTAACACTTAACAGGTACATTAACAACTCCCCTACTTTGTTTCTTCTCATCAGATGCCTTCTGCTTCCCTTTATCACCAGTAGTCACATAAGGTTTCCCTCTATACTGACTCTTGTCTTTCTTCTCGCTCAGCTGTTTATAGTGAAGTGACCGAGCTCGACTGTCCTCGTCATAAATATGGCTCTTATCGACCAACTCTGCATATTTGCGAATTTGTTGGCATCCAATTCCCTGCTTAATTTCAGGTCTCAGCCCATTCTCAAACTTAAGGCACTTGGAAAGTTCAGCATCTACCCTGTTGTAGTGAGGACAAAACTTCACCAGCCTTTCAAATTTGGCAGCATACTCTGCCACTGTCATGTTTCCTTGCTTCAGTTCAAGGAATTCTACCACCAACTTACCACGAGCATCTTCAGGAAAATACTTCTTAAGGAACTCCGCCTTAAACACAGTCCAAGTCACCACAACAGTCTCATCCTCTAGACGCTGACGAGTATTATCCCACCAGTCTTCAGCTTCCTCAGACAACATATGAGTCCCGAATTGAACTTTCTGCGCGTCAGCACATGCCATCACTTTGAAAATCTTCTCAATTTCCTTGAGCCACTTCTGTGCGCTCGCCGGGTCATGAGTTCCTTCAAACATGGGTGGATTATTCCTCTGGAATTTCTCCAAGGCACGAAACTCATCATGTGCATTGTTACGAGTAGTAGTCTGAGCAAAAGCTGCAATAGCATCAGCGAGAGCACGCGTGTTGTTTCCAACCATTCTGCACAACACTTACCACATCAGAAGAGAATAATCATTAATTAAATAACGACTTGACAACAGACTGACAACAACAAGACTTGACTGGACAGATCGACCTGCTCTGATACCACTAATGTAACACCCTTCTACCCCAAAACAAAATATTTAAATAATATCAGAGTAATCATCGAGAACGGTATCACATTTCATCATAATTCAAAACAAACAGTGTCCTATCCCATAACACGGGTTAATCAACATCAAGAATAACATATAGCATTTCGCAGCGGAATTTAAACTTCATATTTCAAAATCATAATTTTTACTTCATAAACATAATTTTCACCATCCGAAATTTCAACATCATATAATGAGAAAAACATTTATCAAAGTAATAACATAACTGAAAACAGTTTAACAAATAAACCTCGTCCCAGTGTTACATGACACTGAGCAGGACACATAGACCAAAACCACTTCTAAGGAAGACTAAAACACGCTCCGAGACTCATGAAAAACTCCTCTTGCACTGCAAGCCTATTCTTTATCATCTATAAGTTACCCACGAAAGAAGCAACATTTCTAAGCAGGCAAGGTGAGCAATCATAATATATCATAAATGTACAAGAATATAGAACATAAATAAATTAGTACAACATATCATGACATCACCAACTATATGATTCAGCAACAACAACAACACAATCATGAAATTAAGCAACACCAACACAGTCAGGAAATCCATCCAGAATATGCAATTCTAACATCCTGATATGCAATATGCATGTGGTACCATTTTCATCGTGAGATGGATACATGACCATCAACCCTCCACAAAGGAGCACATCGTAAATCATCGAGACACTTCAATCCACACAATGGGATTGAAGCAATTAAATAGGCCGAAGCCCCATCGTGAATGTTATGAAATGCAATGATGCGCTACATCGTAAAATTCATCAAAATAATTTGTATCATTCGTTTCACATCAGCAAACCAATCATCAAATAATCATATATATCATCATGACATTACACCCAGAACACTGGTTCTATAACCACTCTGACACATCAAGAATTGACCCGTACTCGATAAATTATGAGGCAATTACAAGGTTATTTCATAAATTCATTTTTAAAAACTATTGCATTTTTCTCATTTTTATTCATCAAAATAAAGTTCAGTTTATGCTCTTTCTGACGCTTCAAACGGAATGCGAATCAGACTTACGGTTTGAAAGTTATGGATTTTTAAAGAATTAAAATTTGCCTCTTAAACATTGTTAACCGGTTAACCCACAGCGTTAACCGGTTAACGCCTGCGAAACTCCATAAAAATTACAAAAATTGCAATGGTTAACCGGTTAACCAATAGCGTTAACTGGTTAACGCACGTTTTATAGCAAAAATCTGCTGCTTCGTACAGACTATTCTAAAATCCCCAAAATGTCAATTTTTCCAACACGGGTTCATCTTATTTCACCTTAAAATCAATCCAATACATCAAACAAAACATCATAACATCAGAACAATTATTTATACCATTATTTATACCATCATTTATAGGATTCAACACATTTTTCTAACTCTATTTCATCATGATTTCATTCACAAACTCAACCTAACTCAAAACCCCAAAAACTCATAAAACCCATACAATCCTAAACTATTCATAATCCAATTCCTACACATTTACAATAGATTATAAAAACTCCCCATACCTTAGAGAATTTCACCGCTTTACACTCTTTTCTGGGGTTCTCCACAACCTCCTGACTCTGAGCTTCTTCTTTCTTCAGAGCACTTCACCAAACACGATAGAAAATGAGAAAACTTATTGTGTATTCCTTTTTACCAAAACACATCCCAGTTAAGTCTTTTCCCTATTTACCCTCATATATTTCACAAAAGGACCACCTTACCATTTTTCTTTAAAATATTTTTAATAATAATAATAAAATAGTATAATCAAACACTATTTATCCTTATTATATAAAAATACTCTTTTTCTCCAAAATTCTCTAATTAATCCAAACTCTCCAATTTTTCTAAATTAATTAAATAAATGACTAAATAATTAAATTTAGATTTTCGGGATGTTACATAGATCATAAGGACTTTTATTCAGTTGCAACATGGCAAAGGTGTAACACCCCAAATTTTCCCTCTTTATTTAATATCATATAGCACATCATAGAGCATATATATCTTTGCATTTTGCATAGAAAGATGAGGCATGACATTCATAGTTACAAGCATAGGGCATGTGATCAGTCATCCAACAAGTTTTGATTCTTCAAAGTCAAGTGGAGAGCCAAGTGGTCTTGAAAGAATCCTACAATGAATCTTCATATCCTATACAAGCTCAAAGTCATTCTCAAAACCCTAGAAGGGGGAAACATCATCAGAAGTTCAGAAGTGCAACATGCTCATACATAGATAAACCTCAACTATGGTTTTGCCTCAGATCAAGAAATTCTCATAGTATTGACAAATTATTGTGGTCAAAGGCTTCTATATAGTATATAAGGCCTATGGATGAAGTTTGATGCAAAAATTCATAGAGGAAGTCAGGTATTGGATCAGTTACTTGTAATTAAAGAAAGAGGTCAACTGAGTAGAAGAAAAGTCAACCATTGGTTTTCAAGGGCTCCAATCATGATTTTCAAGCTTATGGACCCTCTTGAGGTTAAATAATGGCTTTGGTGATCACAAGAATCAAGGATCAAGGGTTTGGAAGGAACTTGCCAAATTTAGAAAGTGACTTGTAATAAAAGTTTCTATTTTTGCATAGTTTTGTCCTAATTTTCAACTCATTCTTTCATGACATAGGTGACTCCAAATGGATTTTACTCAAACATGAAACTTTTAGTGCTTTATCTCCCCTTTCTAAAAAGTCAAGGAACTTAATCATAGCCTTTGTGGTTTGAAAGTTATGTCCATTTGAAGTTGGTTAATTTTTAGGATTTTACCATATTTTCAAGTTTCTACCATTTTGCAAAAAGGCTCACAATGTGTTTCCAAGGTTTCTAACATACCAATGTTGTTTACCATACTCAAATAAACCTCATGAAAAGAATTTTTTCCCAATAAATCATAAGGAATCATGAGTTGAACATGAGATATTTCACTACTTGCAATTTTTCAAAATCATCCATAATGCATGATTCAATTGATTATGAGCCAAGAGATTGATCCAAGGGTGCTAAGGGATTCAAAAAAAGTCATTTTATGCACATGGATGCCAAATTTCACGCATGAATCCTCTCAACACAACTTTTATGCAAATTGGCAAAACTATACCTATCACATATCTCATGCCTCCACCCCCTTTTAAACCCTAATCAGCATTCAAAACACCTCATATAAAAGAGTCTTGCACGAATTTTGCAGCCACACACTCTCTCATTTCACACCTTTAAATTTTCTTGAACTCTTTCAAAAACATTCAAATCTTGCTTCTCACTCACACATTGACTCAACTCTTCACATATTCTTCATCCTTAAAGTGTGAGGATCACAAATCAACCACTGATTTGACCTGAAAGTAGAGGTTTCTCATAGTGTATTTTTGAAGCAAGTTATTTCGAAGCTTATAATTCAAGTGGATTTGAAGCTCTATTTGCATTTATTTTGCAAATAGAGAAGCTAAGGAGGAGATCTGCACATTTCAGAGGGTTTTATTGGTGGATTTGAAGAACTCCAAGTTCAGGTATGCATTTGAATTCTTAGATCTAGATCTTGATCTTCTTGTGTGTTTAATGATCTCCTTGCTTCACTGATTATCCTGATGTAATTAGTTTTGAATTTGGTTGAGATTTGAGCATATATGATGGATCTAGTTTTGGTGTGAAATTTGTTTTGCTTCGGTTCGTGCGTATCTTTGTGTGTTTACCATTTTTGAGTTCATATTCATGTTCAGCTTGATGAAATGAGGGGATCTGGATAGTTTTATCAATTTCTGTGCAATTTTTTTCTTCGTATGTGTTTTCCGGTGACCGGAGCTCGGGCATCGTCACCGAATTCTAGAAAAATGATTTATAGGATGAGGGAAAGCCAAAGGAAGAGGATGAAATCGTAGCCTTCCATTTTTTAAATTTGACGATGCTAATCTTGCAACGTATTAAAATAATGCGTGCATGTCACGTGACTTTATGTTTCATAATTAATGTTTGTATATGCTAGTGTATGTTAGTTATCATCTGCACGCGCGTAATAGTGTTGGATGTGTGGGCTTCCTTATATGATTGACTGCAACATATGTGTAAGATTGATCTAATGTGTGAGATTGATTCAATTCTTTTGTGAATTCCATGGTAAATTTGATGAATCTTGTGTGAGTATATGAGCTTCAATTGCTATTCAGACCCCTTTTTTTAAGTCCAATATGAATTAAATGTGCCTGAGTTTCTTGTTGAACCTCCTTTAGTTTATTTCAAATTTTATTTTATTTTATTTTCAGTTCCATTTCTATTTTTTTAAAATAGTAAAATATATCAAAAAATTCTAAAAACTCTCATGAACACATTTTTTATTTTTCTCTAATTTTCTATATTTTTATTTTTCATTTTTATTTATTTCTCATTTCTGAATTAATTTTGCAATTGATTTCCTCTTATTTAATTTCTTCCATGAACAACTTGACTTGTTAATTTTTTATTGTGAATTCTATGATAGCTATAATTCTGATTATTTTTTCCATGCTTTATTAACATGTTAAAGTGCCTCTCTGATTTTTATCATGAGTTTTAGGACTTGTTTGGATAGCTTTTAGCTTGTTGCTTTGTGTAGAAGTTAATGAAATCCTGGTTGTGTTTTGATCAATTCTTTGATGTCGCTTGCTTCTGATTTTGGCTATGTGGTTTTGATATATTGTTTACACATGATTGAAGAGTCTTGGTGATTAACTGTATAATTTTTAGGACATGTTTACCTTTTGTTTGAGATTTATTCTTAACATGCCTTAGTTTGATGTATCTTTGATCCTTGCTTGTTGGTTTGAGTATAGGGAACTTGTGCCGTCTTTTAGGTTTGTATTTTGTGATTGTTAACATGATATTAGACCCTTGGATTTTGCATGAGAGCTTTGTCATTTCTTGATTGTAGTTACTTGTTCACTAAGTTTCACATTCACATGCATGATTCATTACACCTCTAACTTCTCTATGCTTCTCCCATTTGACCTAGTTTGAGTTTGTAATTCTTAATTGATGTTTGAATTTCATTCTTAAGCATATCTTTAACATGTTAGGGTTCTGACTTTGGTGAATTTTGTTGATGTTTACCTTGTTTAGTGCTTCTAATCACATGTTCTTACCTAATATCTTTCATTATGCTTTGATAAGTGTTTGTATGATTTCTTTCCCCCTTCTTTGTGATGTTGTGCTATTAATTTTAGCACGTTGGTATGATATTTAGGTTCTGGTTGTGATGGTTTGTTATAATCACTTGCTTATTCTTAATCAATTTGAGCTTACTTGATCCTTACTTCTCATTTGTGAATTCTTCTAACACTTTTAGGGGCTATGATAAGTAAGAGGTGTGGATGAGATTCCCACATCTCCAACTTCTTTCTCCTTTTTCTTTTATGCCTTTTAATTGTGATTTGGGATGAGCTTATGCCATCACTTGTACAACTCCTTTCCATCCCCCTTAGAGAACAACTTAACTTCTTTAAGAGAAGTATGTTGATTTTCTATCTCCTTTCTTCTTCTTCTTCTTCTTCGTCTTTTTTTTCTTTCCTTCTTCTTAATTAGGATATAATTCAAACCACACTAACCTAGGGTCACCTATTCATGATAGCTCTTAGGATTAATAGTCCCCCATAGTTTTTTACCTTTGAGATCCTTTTGGTGCTCTCTCTTCTCATCTTCAAACTTAACATCAAATCACCTAATAACTGAGAAGTCCTCTCATGTGCCACGAGACTTTGCCATGGGATACTTGCATGCATTCTATTTCGGGGAGAGGTTTAGGATATCTATCATGATGAATAGGTCTTAGCATGAGACTACATCACAAAGAAAAGCTAAAAAAAACTTCTTAATCAAAAATCACAAAAATCACTTAATAAATGCCAGTAAGTTAGTGTGTCTAAGCCTCCATTTGTGGGACTGGATTTGGGGATTTCCCTCATAGATAGGTGTGCTTCTTGCGCATTCCATTTCGGGATGATGTAATAAGTACACATCCCATTTATTAAGACTTAGTTACACTCACCTATGCAAACCTCAAAGCAGAAAAACTCATAAAAAAACTCAAACAAAGTATAAGCATCGCTCCGTCGGGACTTCTTTTCTCATCACCTTAATTCGTAACTTAAGAACTTGCTCCTACTTGTCTCTTTGCAACACGGTAATGCACTCGTGTCAGACGAGCTTGCAACACCTGAGCATTGACATAAGCAGTTCAAGCTTTAAAACACAAGCCACTTTCCTCCCTAGTTAGGGAACTATGATGTCTCTGATCCTCATATCCAGACGAGGTACGTAGGCAAAGGGGTAGGACGCGTTCGAGCACAATCTTTATTTTCCCTACATTTCCCCCTTTTCTTTTCTTTTCATATCCAATTCCAATCTTTGTTTTGGAGCAGCTTTCATTTTTTCACCCTTTGAAACAGTTTCCTTGCAAGTGTGGATCCCGTCGGGTACGACGGATGATCTGGGGTGCTAATACCTTTCTCGGGTCGTAACCCACTCCCGAACCCAGTTCTTTGGTTCGCATGACCTATCCTTTCCTTTTATTCTTCTGGTTTGTGCGTCGTTCCCTTTCCTATTCTTACAGGATAAAAATTCACGGATGGCGACTCTATCTCTTTATGCGCCACTTTTGCGTTTGTACCAGGATGGAAATCCCGGGAGCGACACAAGGTAAGGGTTAGATAAATCCTAAGGGGTACTAGGCTAAAATTCCAAGGGTAAACTGAAAATTGAAAGGATTGTGGGAGTTGAACTACATAATAAATCAATTACTTTTGTTGCACCCTAATTTTTGCCCTATGTTTTCTTTGCATTTTCATCTGCATCTTGCATACAAACAAGATCGCACTGGTTGCTCGGTTCTTCTCGGGTTAGGTTTATGCCTCGCAGGGGATCACCGTTGTCTTTAATTATTTTATTTGTTTATGTTTACTAACCATTAATCAAAATCCAAAAAATATTTTGTTTTCTTTTACTAACTTTTTTTTTTAGGAAGAGGAACCATTGAAAATGCCAAAAATAGCAGTCCTGCAGCTCGAGTAAATTTCACAGACAAAAGTCGAAGTTGATCCGCAAATAATTCAAATTTATCTGATCAAGGATTTCTGATGCGTGATTTTCGCAAGTGTACGAACACGTCAGAGTAATATAAAAGATTGTCGAATCCACAGAGACCAAGTATCAATCTATCGTACCTGTTGTTATGGTGTGTATCTAAGGCAACTAAATATAAGGGTTTTAAGGATTGTGCAATGGTAAATAAAATGGTAATTTCGAACAATAAACAAAGACAGGCTCGAATGTAATTCACGTAATCAATAGATAGTCCAGTACTTGTTAATAGAACTACTTATGGGCAATGTTTTCCACTTTGAAAAGAACTAATTTAAAAGGAACTGTCGCTTTCGCGTATTTAGAACCGAGTTGTACTCCCTGATCAACCCCTCTTATTGTCACAGATAAAAAGGTGTGTATTGCGTTAGAGTAGTAAACCTATTTTTAAGAAATATAGTATCTTAACTAAGTTGAAAAGTATTTTAACCTGGATTTCTTAGCAAAAAGAGGTTCTCACGAACCAGACTTTAAACTTCTTAACGCGTCCGATAATCGTTTTAAAATCCCTTTTCTTTTTAATCCAAAAACTCCTAATGAACTAGACAAAGTGCTTTTGGTGGTTTTTGAAATAGTTTAAAACAATTACATAAATTGAAAGATAAAATAGCCCTTAAGTGTTTCCACGAACAATTGTACGGATTACTGGTTCAATTACGATCCTTACATTCTAACCTTTATGGATTTAGTTAGACATGGTAAAGTAAAAGTTCTTTTTATAATTTTTCATAAAAGTAATTAGTGCGAGTGCGGAAAGTAAATAAAAGTAGTGCGAGTGCGGAAAGTAAATAAAAGTAGTGCGAGTGCGGAAAGTAAATAAATGTAGTGCGAGTGCGAGAAATAAAGGTATTTAAAGCGAGTGCGGAAAATAAAAGAAAGTAGTGCGAGTGCGAGAAATAAATAAAGTAAAGCGAGTGTGGGAAATAAATAAAAGTAAAGCAATGCGGAAAAATAAAATACGAACTGGAATTAAAATGGCGGCAGTATTAACTTCCTCCCAGAGTGCTCCAAAACTCGATCACACAGACGTATACAGACTCGATCACTCAATTGCAGTAACACCCCGATGTGGAATGATAACTGCTTTAAAACTGATATGTGCCTAAGAGATTCTAAGTTTGAATGATTGAAAACGAAAATCTAAGGCCCTATTTATAGGAAAACAAAAAGCAGGAAAAGACCAGGATGCCCCCTCCACTAAAAAGTGGAGGGAAACGTTTTTGCCTTGTGGCGCCCGCCACAGGCACATGGCGCCCGCCATTAGACTAATCGGGAATGAGAGAGTGGGGATCGTGGGTCTTGGCAATTGTGGAGTGGTCTTGAGACGTGACCACGTCATGGCAGACCCCATGGCGCCCGCCATGGTGGATGCCGTAAGTGTAAAAAGCTGAATTTCTTGGTTTTCGTCCGTTTCCACTCCTTTTTCGCTCCTTGTCTCGATTTAGGCCCCGATTACATAGAAAACCTGAAAACAAAGAATAACAAAGTAATAACATAACGAAATAACAATAAAAGCTAAGAATGCATGCGAAATCGGAGTCAGAAATACTGTGAATTTTAGTGTTATCAAATCCTCCCACACTTAGACCTTTGCTTGTACTCAAGCAAACATTAAAGCTCAAGAAGAAAAATGGTGCCGACACGTGATTTGGGCTAAAGGGCTTCTATGTTCAAGTCAGGATGCAGTGACAGGTACTAACTAAGTGAACCAAGGGTACCATAATAACACAGACACAAACTTAAATCCTATATTAACCACCCCATGTCATCCCACAATACCTAGGCCTATCTTCTCATCTTTTTGGGTCCTTTTCATTCAGGCGCAATCATATTAAGCCCGTTATCCGTACATGCTTCATAGTAGAGTGACCGGTTAGTGATTCTGATCCATAACATAAGATTTATGGCACATAAGCATGTGTAAACCTGTTTTTATTTCGCCTAAATGTAGTTGCGGGGATCGGATTGTAATCCGCCCTACCAAGTTCAGTGCCAGATACCTCTGAACCAACTAACAATAGGTGACTGCAATTTTTTTCTTTTTGTGGCAAAAATAATTTTTTTTTCTTCTCTTTTTTTTCGGTTTAAATGACTTTGTGAGGGTCACCTATCCCAGAGTTTTCCTTTTTCTTTTTTATTAGCACTGGATCATTCACTTATGTTCATCGACCCCCTACGTAGAGCATGCTTAGGCCGGAGCTGACTGCTAGAATAAATTACTTAGGACAATTTTTTGAATGATAATAAAGGCCATGGAGTGGGGTTTAGGAGTGATTCCTATATTCAAGAGGTCTATGGTGCTACAATGGTACTGATGTTTCAAAAAGTTGAACTAAGTCACCACATCCTAATCTAAACCTGTCCCAAAGCCCAAAACACATGTGAAACAACATTGTTTTCTTTTTTTAAAAGTTTTTGGTAAGGCTAAGGAAATGGGAAAAAATTAGGATGTACTAAAAATACACTATACTGGTGACTCGTCAGACTCATGCATTATCTAAGAAAAGTTAAACTAAATAACTTACTGAAAAGGGAAATAACGAAAAGCAAATAAATAACTAAAAAAGGGAAATGACAGAAAGCAATAAAATCCCCTCCCACACTTAAATCGAACATTGTCCCCAATGTTTCGAAATAAGATAAGGAGGGTAACCTGGAAAACTACTGCGGAGGAGCACCGGTGCCCTCGCCGTCCTGCTATGATGGTCTGGAATGACGGGATCTACTGCGCTGCTAGTCCCTCCGGTTAAGTCGTGCCGATAAGGCAGCCTGGGCACCCCGAACCTCTCGAAGGTTACATAGGATGGAACCCTGAGTGGCCTCCATAAGCTGGTAGTGCCGGCGGTTGACTTCTCGCTGATGGGCCTGCTCTGATGTGATATCGTTCAAGGCACGAAAAACATTGTTGTAAGCACAATCTGAAACCGATCGTGATTGTTGCATGAAGCTCATGTTGTTCGTCAGTTGTTATGAAATAGTAGAGAGAAGGTTGTCTCGCTTTTCCTCTCTAGCCGTCATATCACGCCACATCTCCTCAGTGACATAGAATCGAGGAGCAGCACCTGCAACAAGGTTAGAGGAATATGGTGCGGTGTGTGACTGTGAAGGACGATGGGAGGACATGTGAGGTATGGGAGACTGCTCTCTCTGATCATATTCTTCATCAGTGTCATGTGCCTCCCCATCAGGAATATTAGGAGGAAGTGGACCCAAAACAGGTGGAGCATTCAGATCATAGGTATAGTTCCTTTCATTACGTACATCAGTACGTCTACTGCAAGGTAAAGCAACAGATGGGATAGCTACCCCATGAACCATCAACTCATAACCACCTTCTCTCCTTGTTCGGCATAATTTCATGTCTTTTAGAAATTTTAAATTAATTGTGTGAGGAGGTAGTGGTTCAAGTGTAGCTATCTCATTGTTCAGGTTAAGAGCCCGAGCAATAGACGTAACAAGTCCTCCAAAAACAATCGGTCCTGTTTTATTAGTAGTTAAAGCCATGTGTGCAAGCATAAACGGGACCGGATTGATATGGGTACTAGTGAGGCATCCTTGCAAAAATAGGAGTTCTCTAGCGTTTACCTTATTTGGACTCTCCCGGCCAAAAATAGTACATTCCAAAAGATATCTGAAAACTCTTATGGCCGGGTTATGGATGGTCGATGCAAGTATTCCTTCAAAAGAATTTATTGAAGTACTTGACAGCCTCTTCCAAAAGGAAAATACTTCGGCCGACCATTCCGCGTCCAAAGGTGCCTCACATATCGCACCTTCCCTATGAGGGATTCCTAACAAACCTGTTAGTTCGTCAGTACTATATTCATATTCAATTCCTGACAATCTAAAATTAACAGTACCAACTATGCTAGCAGTGTTAGGACTGACAGTGTATATCAATGAACTTAAAAACTCAACTGTCAGCCTCTCATAGGTAGGTTCCTGGTTAACAAAAATATTATGCAAGCCTAGAAAATCTAATAAATGAAAAACACTATGATACAGACCCAAAGCATATAGACAGTTATCATCGACATACCTAGTCGAGAGAATTTCTCGACTCTGAAGCCTTTGAATAATTTTCCTTTGCCTATCACCCGGTCTTCCATCGCGAAGAAGATATCCATTGAACTCCATTGTTGTTGCTCCATGAGAAGTGAAAAGTGGTGAAAAATGGTTTATGAGAAAAATGATAAAGGTTTGATTTTTATGGTTATTGGTGGATGAAAATGAAAATGGATTTTGGATAGGTTTTATAGATGGTGAATATTTTGGAAATGAGGGAGCTTTAATGGGGTTCAATGGGGTTTTTGCAAGTTGTAAAAATGGGTTTTTGAGGTTGGAAGGTGTAAAAATGGAGGAGATGGGGAATCAGCCCCGTTTTTGATGAAGGACGGTGTGGCGCCCGCCACAGGGTCTATGGCGCCCGCCATGAGGCCAAATCCTGTTGGGCCTTGGATTTTCAATTCCTCTTTTGGGCCCTCTTGCATATTTTTTTTTATGAAGACAAAAATGAAAATATTTTTGTCTTTATATTTTTTTTTTACTCGACAAAAATAAAATAAAAATAAAAAGAAAAGAGAAAAAGTGAGATTAGTGCACGAAATAATATATATATATATATAAGATAAACTCAAAGTACATGAAAAAAAGAAAACGTAATAGATGCAATAATGTAAGATATGTCTGGAGATGCGAGAAATAAAATAAAGCATGAAAAAAAATCAAATACTAGGGTAATAACGTCAGTGTAAAACGAATCATGTGGTAGGCTTCTCTTCCTGGTTTGATCCACGAATCTCAGTTATCTCCCTCTGAAGCTCTTCAATCTCCTGATATAGAGCATCGGCCTCTGAGGCATGAGTGAGATCAGATACCTGAATCTGTAATTCCAAGTCTGCTACTTCCTGCTTGAGCAGGGAAGTCTCCTTGCGGAGCTCATAAATCTGAGTTTGTAGATCAGGCGGCTGCAAAGACATATTGTTAGACATAACAATGATTCGGGGAGAAAGAGGTGTAGGAGTGTACTCAGTGGCGAGAGGTGATTTCGGCTCCTCGACAGTCTCTCCATAACCCTCTAAAGCATAACTCCAATTAGCAGGATCATGGACACTGGTCATCAGCGGGTCTGGTAATGTAAAGTAATGTATCACTTCGCCGTCGATCAGTAATCTAAACGTGTTGGGCTCAAAAGAGGCCCTCCTCATCAGTCCTCTGTCAAGACAAAAGTCAACATTCAGGGTGGTGTAGCAGCAGAAGGTCCTGAGGTGCAATAATTTGCGAGACAAACCCAATGCAGTAGCTATTTGTGTAACAATCCCACCGACATGTATAATTCCTACAGATGATCTGGCAACACTAGCAAGGTCCTTCAACAGAAATTTTCCACAAGCAACTGGGTGCGAATGAGTCGCACAAAACAGTAGGAAAATCTCCTTTTCACTCAGCAGAGTCTCTGTATCTGGCAAACCGATGAAAGAATGTGCTAGAATCATCTGGAAGTACCTTAACGCAGGGTTATGGATTACCTGAGAAAACTGAGTGGAAGGATCTTGGCTCCCTCCACCTGAGATGATAGACCAAAAATTTTCCACTTCTTTCCTCATAAAATACCCCATAGGTGTCTCTGGAATAGCATCAGGAGTAGTCTGAAAACCTAGTAAATCACCAAACTCTTTGTGAGAGAAGGAGTAGTCAATCCCGAACAACCTGAAAACAACATATCCATCGGGTCCAGCCCAAGGATCATAATGAAACGAGCTGAGGAACTCTAGAGTCAAGTTCTTGTAAGTGTTCTTCATATTGTCAAACTGGTCCCACTGGAGTTGGTGGCATAAGAATCTGACGCTTGGCTCTATCCCCAAGGCATCCATGCAATCTTGGTCAGGGTACCTGGTAGGAGCCATAGGGCGTCTCACGTGGACATAGTAACGCTTTCTCTGTGCGTCATCTCTAAAGGCCACGTGCATGTCATTGGGGTTCTGCATTCTACACAAGGTTAGCAAACAAGTCCTGAAATCACATAAAACATTCAATCGTTAGTCCTGACATAATAATAAAGTAAAACAAATTAAAATAAAGGAAAAATAAAAAGTACGTAAATAAGAAAACCATGGGTTGCCTCCCATGCAGCGCTTGTTTAACGTCATTAGCTCAACGACTGGTTTTTATACATCATTTGAAGGATATGGTGGATCACTCAGAGTATGACAGGTGTATGTTATTGGGATGTCACCTCCTTCGTAGGGCTTCAACCTCTGTCCATTGACGATGAACGGTTTATATGTTTGGTTCTTGATTTCAATAGCACCAAATCTTAGGATCTTAGATACTTCTAAAGGGCCAGTCCAACTTGAACGAAGCTTCCCTGGAAAAAGTCGTAACCTAGAATCGAACAAGAGAATAGGATCTCCTATTTTGAAGTCTTTTCTTATGATTCTTTTGTCATGCCAAGCTTTTTTTCTTTCTTTGTATATGATGGCATTTTCGTAGGCAGATTGTCTGAGCTCTTCTAATTTGTGGATATCAAGGATACGTTTTTCACCAGCAGTTAGGTAATCCAAATTCAAAGTTTTGATGGCCCAATAGGCCTTATGCTCCAACTCAAAAGGTAAGTGACATGATTTTCCATAGACCAGTTGATAAGGGGTTGTTCCTATAGGGTTTTGAAAGCGGTTCTATAGGCCCATAATGCTTCTTGAAGTTTCTGTGACCAATCTTTTCTAGATATAGAGACAGTCTTCTCAAGAATTTGTTTGATCTCCCTATTAGATACTTCCACTTGTCCATTGGTCTGTGGGTGGTATGGTGTTGCTACTCTATGCTTAACTCCATACTTGCTTAAAAGTTTATCAAATATTCTCGATATGAAGTGTGATCCTCCATCACTTATGACTAAACGGGTGGTTCCAAACCTAGGAAATATATAGTTTTTAAACAATTTGATGACTACTCTGGTGTCGTTCGTGGGTGTGGCGATAGCTTCAATCCATTTAGACACGTAGTCAACAGCTACTAAGATGTACTGATTTCCTAAAGATGGTGGGAATGGTCCCATAAAGTCTATACCCCATACGTCAAAGAGTTCTATTTCTTCAATATTTCTTAGAGGCATTTCATTACGTCTTGAAATATTCCATGTGCGTTGGCATCTGTCACACTTGACAATGAAAGCATGGACATCACGCCACATAGTAGGCCAGAATAGGCCATCTTGAAGAATCTTGGCGTAGGTCTTAGATGTGCTTGCATGTCCACCATAGGGTGCAGAGTGACAATGCTCAATTATATTATGTACCTCTTCTTCTGGAACACAACGGCGGAAAATGCCATCTTTACCTCTCTTGAAAAGAAATGGTTCGTCCTAATAGAAGTTTCTCACATCTTTGTAGAACTTCTTCTTCCGGTGGTAGTTTAGATCAGGGGGTATGATGTCAGCGGCTAGGTAATTAACAAAGTTTGAATACCAAGGTGCATTACTTATAGCTAAGTATTTATGAGAATGCTTATGTGGGTCTGGGTTATCATCTCCAATAGTTTCTAGTTGGGCTATCAGTCTATCATAGGCAAAATCGTCATTTATGGGTACTGAGTCAGGTTTCAAGTATTCTAGCCTAGAAAGGTGATCAGCTACTATATTATCTGTGCCTTTCTTATCATGAATATCTAAATCAAACTCTTGCAGTAATAGAATCCATCGAAGTAACCTAGGTTTGGCATCCTTTTTACTTAGTAAGTAACGAATGGCAGCATGGTCGGTGTAAACTATAATTTTGGCTCCTACTAGATAAGATTTAAATTTGTCTATGGCGAAAACTACAGCTAGGAGCTCTTTTTCGGTTCTTGCCTAGTTGAACTGTGCAGCGTCTAGGGTTCTATTGGCATAATAAATTACGTGTAACTTTTTATCTTTTCTCTGACCTAGAACAACTCCAACAGCATAGTCACTAGCGTCACACATTATCTCAAACGGTTTCGACCAATCAGGGGGTTTCATTATAGGAGCTGAAGTCAAAGCTTTCTTCAGAAGATTAAATGCTTCAGTACATTTTTCATCGAAGATGAATTCATCATCTTTCATCAAAAGACCAGTTAAGGGCTTTGTTATTTTGGAGAAGTCCTTGATAAAACGTCGGTAAAATCCGGCATGTCCAAGAAAACTTCTTATCTCCTTGATAGTCTTCAGCGGTTTTAGATTCTCTATGACTTCTATTTTAGCTTTGTCTACCTCTATACCTTTTTCGGAAACTATATGTCCTAAAACAATCCCTTCGGTGACCATGAAATGACATTTTTCCCAATTTAGCACAAGGTTTACCTCCACACATCTTTCCAGGATTTTCTCAAGGTTGATAAGAAAATTTTTGAAATCAGATCCACAAACCGAGAAATCGTCCATAAATACTTCCATGATTCCATCTAAATAGTCTGCAAAGATAGACATCATGCAGCGTTGGAAAGTGGTAGGGGCATTATAGAGTCCAAAAGGAAATCTTCTATAGGCAAAAGTTCCAACTGGGCATGTAAAGGTAGTTTTTTCTTGATCTTCGGGGTGAATAGGTATTTGGAAGAATCCTGAATATCCATCTAGGTAACAAAAGTAAGAGTGTCTGGCTAGGCGCTCCAACATTTGGTCTATGAATGGTAATGGGAAATGGTCCTTCCTAGTTGCTTTATTTAATTTTCTATAATCTATGCACATACGCCAACCTCCATCGGTTATTTTTGCTACAGGTTCGCCCTTCTCGTTTTGCACGACTGTGATGCCTCCCTTTTTAGGTACTACATGCACAGGACTCACCCATTTACTGTTCGAGATCTGATATATTATACCTGGCTCTAGTAACTTAAGAACTTCAGTCTTAACTACATTACTCATCATAGGATTTATTCTTCGTTGGTGTTCTCTGGAGGGTTTTGAATCTTCTTCAAGAAAAATCCGATGCATGCATACGGATGGGCTTATTCCTTTTAGATCTGAGATCTTATATCCTAAGGCTGAGGGATACCTTCGTAAAACATCTAATAATTGGTCTGCTTCCTCTTGGTTTAAGGTATCACTGACTATAACTGGACGGTTCATTTCTTCATCAAGAAATTCATATCTCAGGTTTTTAGGCAGTTCCTTAAGTTTTACGGTCGGTTTCATAGGGCAAGGCATAGGATCTGGGGTAAGAGATAAACATTCGTGAAGGTTATCATCAATGTAGAGTTTTTTATAATTGTCATCTTCCAAAATAAGGGTTGATGGCAATTTTATAGATTCAGTTTCTTCTTCTTGTTCTAATTCCCTAATGCATTCATTAATGATATCTAAGGCATAACAAGCATCTCCTATTACAGGTGCCATAAGGAATTTTCAAAGTACAAATTCTATCTTCTCGTCACCTACCTCAAAGGTTAGTTTCCCTTTTTTAACATCTATTACGGCTCCAGTAGTCGATAAGAACGGTCTACCTAGGAGGATTGGTATGTCTTCATCTTCTTTAATGTCCATGACAACAAAATCAGTAGGTATAAACAGCTGACCTATCCTAACAGGGACATCTTCAAGTATGCCTATAGGGTATTTAACGGATCTATCGGCCAATTGAAGTGACATCTTAGTAGGTTGTAATTCTCCTAAGTTTAATCTCTCACAGACTGCTAAAGGCATTAAGCTCACACTAGCTCCTAAGTCTAGAAAAGCCTCTTCGATGACATGATTCCCCTAAACACAAGGAATGGAAAAATTTTCGAGATCTTTATCTTTCTTTGCTAACCTATTTTCGAAAATAGAATTATATTCCACGGGTTTCGGATCTTCAAGTCTACGTTTATTTGTAAGTATGTCTTTGAGAAACTTAGTGTAAGAAGGTATTTGGGTGATGGCTTCTGTAAAGGGGATTTCTACGTGAAGTTTTTCTATAACCTTAACGAATTTTTGATATTGATTATCGATTTGGGTTTTCTTTAGTCTTTGAGGGTATGGTATTGGTGGTTTGTATGGCGGTGGTGGTACATAGGTTTTGTTTTTAGGTTCTTCTCCTTTTTCTTGACTTTCCGGGTTCTCAGATTCCTCTGGTTCCTTCTCCTCATTTCTCTCAGAAGTTTTGGGATCACTTAATCTAGGGTTTGAAGGTTCCTTATAAGCGGTTCCACTTCTTAGAGTAATGGCATTTGCTTGCCCTTTCGGGTTTTGTTGAGGTTGTCCAGGGAACTGTCCTCCAAGTGTAGTCTATGGGGCTTGGTTTAAAGCTACCTGAGAAATTTGGGTTTCAAGCATCTTATTATGAGTAATAATTTGGTCAACCTTGGTTCCTAACTGGGTAATTAGTTCGTTAACATGGACGTTTTGGTTCATGAACTCTTTGTTTTGTTGTGTTTGAGCGGTGATAAAATTTTCTACAATTTTCTCAAGGCTCGGACTTGGTGGTACATGTTGCATAGGTTGATTTGTTCTTGGGGCTTGGTAACCTTTTTGTCTCGGAGGTGCGGTATTTTGGATAGGGTTATTATTTTTATAGGAGAAGTTTAGGTGATTCCTCCATCCAGGGTTATATGTGTTTGAAAATGGGTTTCCTTGGGTGTAGTTCACTTGCTCAGGGTTGGTCTCATTTAACAGATTACATTCGGAGGATTGGTGTCCTTGCGTCCCACATATCTCACAATTCGGCGAAACTGCAGCTACAGTATTCGGAGTTGTACACATATGTTCGACCCTAAGGGCCAACGCGTCCATTTTAGCTTGGATCATGTCCATAGAGCTTAGCTCATGTATTCCTCCTTTGGCTTCCTTCTTTTCCACTGTCGCTCGTCCTACTCCCCATGATTGATGGTTTTGGGCCATATCTTCGATAAGGGCACTAGCTTCAGGGTAAGGTTTGTTCATCAGTGCGCCATCAACGACAGCGTCGATGGTCATCTTAGTGTTATAATGAAGTCCATTATAGAAGGTTTGAATGATTAGCCAATTCTCTAAGCCATGATGTGGGCATGCTCTTAATAGCTCTTTATATCTCTCCCAGGTTTCGAACAACGACTCTCCTTGGTGTTGGGTAAATCTGGTTATAAGGTTTCGAAGAAGAGCGGTCTTACTTGGGGGAAAATATCTAGCAAGGAATACTCTTCTAAGGTCTTCCCAAGTTGTTATGGAATTGGGTGGAAGGGAATCTAACCATGATAGAGATTTATCTCTGAGGGAAAAGGGAAATAATCTTAAGCGTATCGCCTCAGGAGGAGCTCCATTGGTTTTAAAGGTGTCTGCTAACTGAAGAAAGTTTTTTAAATGTTGGTTTGGGTTCTCAGTAGCAAGACCTTCGAATTGTCTCAGTTGCACTAATTGCAGCAGGGATGGTTTAAGTTCAAAATTATTGGTTGGGATAACGGGGTTTACTATACTGGAACTAGGTTCCTCGTTTGATGATTGGGCGAAGTCCTTAAGAGGTCTTTGGTTTTGATCTTCGGCCATAGCTCTCCTATTCCTATGGAAAAACAAACGTGCGCGAGCGTAACGTTCAGGTTCAGCTAGAGGGTCTACTAAACTTCTGGCACTGGGAGTCTTTCGCATTGACCGGTGGGTAACAACCTTAGTTTAAACGGTGTAACTACAGGGTATGAAATTTGACGAAATTGGTCCCCGGCAACGGCGCCAAAAACTTGATGCGTGTTTTCCGCAAGTGTACGAACACGTCAGAGTAATATAAAAGATTGTCGAATCCACAAAGACCAAGTGTCAATCTATCGTACCTATTGTTATGGTGTGTATCTAAGGCAACTGAATATAAGGGTTTTAAGGAGTGCGCAATGGTAAATAAAAAGGTAATTTTAAACAATAAACAAAGACAGGCTCGAATGTAATTCACGTAATCAATAGATAGTCCAGTACTTGTTAATAGAACTACTTATGGGCAATGTTTTCCACTTTGAAAAGAACTAATTTAACAGGAACTGTCGCTTTCGCGTATTTAGAATCGAGTTGTACTCCCTAATCAACCCCTCTTATTGTCACAGATAAAAAGGTGCGTATTGTGTTAGAGTAGTAAACCTATTTTTAAGAAATATAGTATCTTAACTAAGTTGAAAAGTATTTTAACCTGGATTTCTTAGCAAAAAGAGGTTCTCACGAACCAGACTTTAAACTTCTTAACGCGTCCGATAATCGTTTTAAAATCCCTTTTCTTTTTAATCCAAAAACTCCTAATGAACTAGACAAAGTGCTTTTGGCTGTTTTTGAAATAGTTTAAAACAATTACTTAAATTGAAAGATAAAATAGCCCTTAAGTGTTTCCACGAACAATTGTACGGATTACTGGTTCAATTACGATCCTTACATTCTAACATTTATGGATTTAGTTAGACATGGTAAAGTAAAAGTTCTTTTTATAATTTTTCATCAAAGTAATTAGTGCGAGTTCGGAAAGTAAATAAAAGTAGTGCGAGTGTGGAAAGTAAATAAAAGTGGTGCAAGTGCGAGAAATAAAGGTATTTAAAGCGAGTGCTGAAAATAAACGAAAGTAGTGCGAGTGCGAGAAATAAATAATGTACAGCGAGTGCGGGAAATAAATAAAAGTAAAGCAATGCGGAAAGTAAATAAAAGTAAAGCAATGCGGAAAAATAAAATACGAACTGGAATTAAAATGGCTGTAGGATTAACTTCCTCCCAAAGTGCTCCAAAACTCGATCACACAGACGTATACAGACTCGATCACTCGATTGCAGTAACACCCCGATGTGGAATGATAACTGCTTTAAAACTTATATATGCCTAAGAGATTCTAAGTTTGGATGATTGAAAACGAAAATTTAAGGCCCTATTTATAGGAAAACAAAAAGCAGGAAAAGACCAGGATGCCCCCTCTACTAAAAAGTGGAGGGAAAAGTTTTTGCCTTGTGGCGCCCGCCACACGCACATGGCGCCCGCCATGAGACTAATAGGGAATGAGAGAGTGGGGATCATGGGTCTTGGCTGTTGTGGAGTGGTCTTGAGATGTGGCCACGTCATGGCAGACCCCATGGCGCCCGCCATGGTGGATGTCGTAAGTGTAAAAAGCTGAATTTCTCGGTTTTCGTCCGTTTCCACTCCTTTTTTGCTCCTTTTCTCGATTTAGGCCCCAATTACATAGAAAACCTGAAAACAAAGAAAAACAAAGAAAAACAAAGTAATAACATAACGAAATAACAATAAAAGATAAGAATGCATGCGAAATCAGAGTCAGAAATACATCTCTATTTGAGCTTTCATAGGTTGCGACTGACCTTTATTTCTTCATGCGGCACGTGCACAAGAATTTCGGAAGAAGCCAAAAGTTCAGGGTTGATACAAAGGAGTTTAAGAAGAATATAAGTTTTATTGTGCAGTTTGCAAAAGTTGAAACTTATGCTCGGAAAATCATTTTTTCCTGGATACTCAATATTTTAGACCGTTTCGGTATTCTCTACAACTTTTGTGTTCGGCTCGGAGGCCAATTCATCAAGGAAAATGGCGGTAATTATTTGTTTCTGAAATTTCGGTTTCGCCGATTAATTGTGCTAGCGGTATTCAAGAGTTTGTAACTTCTGATTGGGTCAACATGTCTTAGAGTTTCATATGTCAAAAGTTCCGTCTTGATATCCTTTCCAACTTTTGGGTTTTGAACGAGAACTAATTCTTTGAAGAAGATCTCCGAATGTGTGAGTTTTTAGAGTCGACATAGTGAAAAACAGTGTTGAACCGGCGAGTTTTGAATACTAAAAAATTCATAAATTTTGGCTCGTTCATTGGATTGATGTTTTTTCGGTGCCTAAAATTCTGCTTAGATGTTATCTTCATTATGTGAATTCAGTTTGGGTTAGGTCCGAGCGGAAGTATCCCGAAAATGCGAATTACTAGTAAGGTTCTTTGATGCAGTGCATTGTCTGTCAGATTTTGTAAAAT
This sequence comes from Lathyrus aphaca, assembly GCA_963966055.1. Taxonomy (NCBI): domain Eukaryota; kingdom Viridiplantae; phylum Streptophyta; class Magnoliopsida; order Fabales; family Fabaceae; genus Lathyrus; species Lathyrus aphaca. Next base: position 200,878,621 of record OZ014523.1, on the reverse strand, counting down.
TCATAACTAGGTCAATTTTCATCGGATTGCACCCTTTCTTGAAGCTTTGGTTCACAAATTTTATCCTCTTCAAGTTCAAAGACAAACGTGAGTTCGAACGGTGCTCCAAAGATTGTCATTTTGGTTTATTTCACAAAACTAAAGTGTTGAACCGAAGAAAAAGGCTGAAAGTGGTTTCACGAGAAAATTCATATCTCCCTCTTTGTTTGTCCGGTTGAGCTTACATTTTAACATCAGGTCACTGACTCATAGATCTACAACTTTGCTGAAAAACTCGAGTCGAGATTATGCTCCGAAGAGGTTGACCTCGTCACATTTTCGAGTAGCGAACAACAAATAAGCTGAAAAAACAACTTATTCAGTGACGTCTTATAGCTTAAACGTATCGATCACACTCGATTTTGATCGTATGACGTTCGTTCTTTTTGCGTTGCAACCGTGTTTCAGAGGCGGACGATGTTGTGGAAGGCTCAGAGTCGAAATTTCTTGCCGAAGATATTGTTATTTTCACTTAAGCCGAAATTCTATCTTTTGCCTTTCATTTTACACTCCACTATATATTCTTTTGACCCACAATTTGTCTCATAACTTCAATCATAATTTACAAACACCAAAAAACTCTCACAAACTCTCTCTAAAGGATCTAAGTTCATTCTCTCGACATTTTCTCAAGAACACAATAACAACTTCATTAAGAACTCAAGAACACAACAATTCCGATCAAGCTTCCGGTAGCCGGGCCGCCACGAACAACCACCTCCGGTCAACTTCACCACCGTGCGACCACCATCTTCCGCCGCCGGCAGCCACGCGACCTCTCCCCCTATCTTCCGTTCATGATCACGTCTCAATTCCTTCGGATTCGTAATTTCTTCGTCGATTCTTCATTCGGTAAGCTTCTTAAACATTAATTCATGAACAATTGTTGCATTGTTTCTTGAATTGAATTTTCAAGTTGAATTAATCTTGTGGAGATTATGTGCATTGATTCATGATTTGATTGTTGATTGATGCTTGATTAATTGATCCTAATAATTGTTGTGGTGCATAATGGGAAATGATTGTTAAAATTGACATAGAATAATCGGTGCATGTTAGGTGTTTGACAAAATTCTTAGGAGAGTTAATTATTGTGACTTGATATTGATTGAAGTGCTTGAATTTTGAATTCATGCTTGTTTCAATGTGCAAATCCAAAATAGGATAGATTAATATCTAATCAATGATGTTGTAAATGTATCGCGTGTCGAGAATATGTTTTGGTCATAACTTCCTAACCGTAGCGCGTTTTCGCGAATATGAATAGTGTAAATTGACTTTGTTGATTATTCCGGAGCCATTGGTAAGATTTTTAGTCGATGTAGGACAATTTTTTCTGGCTACTTCGCTACTGCCAGCTGACGAAATCGGAAAAAAAGTTTAACTTCCGAGCGGAATTTTCAAAAACCAATTGCATATTTGAATCCGTTGGCACGTTTGCTAGTTATCATGCGATTTTCGTTCAATTCCGAGTCGGTGATCTTTGACGCATTTTTTCCGTTTTAAGGCTTTTTAAGTTCGGTTTGGTGTGATTTTGATGCATTGATCTTTTTTTGACTTTTACTTATGTTTTTTGATCATTTCCCATTCATTGCATGTAAATTTGTTCGATTTCGGTTTGAGTTTGCATGTTGTTTATGTTAGAGCATAAGTGTTGCCCCGTTTTGAAACGTAAATTTCAATGCATGTCCATGACTCGTATATTCATCTTTCTACTTGATTTTGAGTTGTGAGGTATAGGTGCAACTTCCGGTTGCCCCTCTTTTTGGTTTCTAATGCGTTTGTTGAGTTCATGCAAGGTTCTCGCAGAGATCTTAATGACGGTCGTGTGGTTGGTATTCCACTTTATTTGTGGGATACCTTTGGATTCAAATGATATTTTGTGTCGTTGTTTTTGTTTCGATTATGGTAGATCTTTACAAAGTAATTATGGAAGATATGCATTTAATTTGCTTATGGGAGATTACAAGGCCTTGCATGAAGTTTTTGGATTTCTTGTATATGAAGAATCGTCACTTCGATCAAGTAAGTAATCTCGATTCTCCACTTTAATGCACCATTCTAGTTGTATGCGGCTTTGAATCATATAACTTAAGGTGCATATTGAGCCCTCCTACCTGAGGCACTGTATTTATTTGTGATATATATTGATATGTGTCGATTTCGGAGCTTAGAGATTAGGTTACGGATTATAGGATTCTCTTCCTTTCACTTTCCCTTGAATCATCATTTTTTGCCCGTTTCGTCGCAATTATTAAAAATAGTTTTAGGTGTGATAAAATTCAGGAAAAATTCATGAGTAATCCTCATCCTCTTATTTAATTTTTCATATTTTTTTTCTAGATTTGAAGGGTTTTAGTAATTAATGTGGATTTTTCATTCCAAGATGTCCCAAAAGGAATGATATTGACATAAGAGACCAAAACCATTTTTCCCATAGGTGTGAGACCTATTTTTTGTGTGTGATTAAACACTAGAATTTGTGATATTTTGATGCTCCTTAGGCATTTTTTTCATAATTTTTGGTGTCATTTTTGATCCAATTTGTGGAATTGTTTTTCGGCGATCATGCCTTGTTACCTTGACCATTAAGAAATTGTTTTGGAACTTTGGTGCATAATTTTGTGAAATCCTTTTAGACCATGTAAGATACTGACTTCAACATTCCAAGGATTTAATTTCATAATTTTTAAATCCTTTTTGCTATTTTTTCATGTCACTTAGATCATAGGTTGATATATGTGTTTATTTGCTCCATATCCTAGGATTTAGCAAGGCATTCATGCCATTGGCTTGAGAGACTTTTTGGTAACTTTTAGGATTTGATTATAGGTCATTTTTATGTCCTTAATTCCAGTTAGAGGTTACGTTTTGAACCATACCCATTTGGTTTGTTTTTGTGTTCCTAAATGCATACTTATTTGGAAATGTTTAACCTAAACTCATTTCTCTTCTCCTCTAATTGTTAACATGAATTATGTGGGAATCGTTAATGTCTATTCATGCATTCTAATTGAATCTCATACATTGTATGCTACTGACCTATAATCACCTCATGAATATCCATAGGCCATTCATCCTTAACTTGCATTATTTGTGATCTTATGCGATGTTTGTCAATTTCTTCTCGCATCTTCTTCTCCTTGCTCCATATGCTTAAGCCATTGCATCCATGATCATATATTCATTCATCCATATTCATAAGGATTCACTACTGACTTTGATACTCATTTCATGTATTAATTCATGCTTGTAAGCCATACGCATTCATACTTCATCCATAAACCCTAACTTGCATTTAGGTGAACTTATGTGAACTTCTTGTACATAGTTTGACATAGTTTGATTATGAGGTATCCTAGCATACTTAGGGACCTATAGAATGTATCTACTGACTTTAGAAGTCGTGTAACCTTTAAGTACCTTCAACTTTAGACTTAGGTCTTACTTTGAACCCTAGTTCCATTCTAGGACGTTTATGGTACTTAATCGCTTTTATGGTTTGATTTTACTTTCAATATGCATTGTCATGCTAACCTTTGTTTTGTAGGGGTAAGATTGAGGTATGCCTCACTTAATTCCTATCTCTTATGCATTATAATTTTGTTTGCCTTAGCACCTTGTGCTTTGCTCTTAGGCTTTCCCTTTCTTTAGAGACAACTTAACTTCCTTAGGAAGTAAGTTAGTTTCTAATTCTCTTTTCTTCTTTTCGTTTTCTTCCTTATGATTAGAAAACTTCACAAACCATTAGGACCACTCTTTGTATATGATAGATGTCATACCTCGAAAAATACGACCCCTCGATAAAAAATACCACGGATAAAAATTAAAACAACAACAGAGTCGCCACCGAACTTATTTTATTCCAATTAAGGAAAAGGAAAATATCGAGAAACCTTTTTGAAAAAAAGCGGATAGAACAAGGTCTTTGAAACCAGATTCTAGGTTCGGGAGTCGATTCCATAAGGGGAAGGTATTAGCACCCCTTACGTCCGTTGTACTTAACGGGAACCTCTTAGTTTAACCTGTGATCTAATGCTGACTTATGCTTTCTGCTTTCTTCGAATAATAAAATAAATGCGAACGATTCTAATATAAGATTAAAAGGAGAAATTGGTTATTCTGTTCCTAGGATGCTCAGCAAGGAGTAATATCCGTGTGCCTATGTATTCCCTTGTGCAATGGGAAAGTCAGAGCCTCGTAGTTCATGGTACTAAGGTCGGTTGGTTGGTTTGTTTTAATGAACAATTATTTAGACCGCATTCTAACTACTAAGCGTTGGCTTGTCTGCTCGCGATAGGATGCGGAAGAGCTAGCTTTTTTGCGAGATAGAAAGGATTTAAACAATGTTCGTTTGAAAAAATGTTTGATTCGATTAGTGTTTTAGGAACGAAAGGGCGAATGAACCACGTCCCATGGGGAGAGCCTCAGGAGTGTCCATTCAAGAATTCGAGGAATGCTAGATTCTAGAACTCAATTCTTTCGTTATTTGATATGTCGATTAATTGTTTTAATTACGGAAAGTCGAATGAACAACGTCCCGCGGGGCGAGCCTTGGGAGTGTTCATTCAAGAATTCGAGGAATGTTAGACTCCAGAATTCAGTTCTTCCGTTATTTAATTATAAAAAGATTTGAATATTCGAGTTGAAAGAAGTTTGATGGCGAGGCACGGTGCACTCGGCTTACATGGTTTGTGAATCGATTAAAGCGATAAAATACGGCAAAATAAATTAAAGGCAACTATTCGGAGGCGTTGGACCTTTTATTCGGGCGCGTCGAAATATAGTTCGTTTACTTCCTTATATCCGATTTAAAATTTAAATCGTTCTATGATGAGTCGAGCGTTTATTTAAAATGCGATAAAATAAATAAATTAAATTAAATTGAATTGCGAAAATTAAAACCAGAATAAGAATAACAAATAATAATAAATAAATTAAATTAAATTGGATTCGATAATATGGCGAATAAACGAAATGGTATAATAAAAAAAATTAAACTAAATTAAATAGTGTGATAAAAATAAAATAAACTTAATTAAATTGACAAAATAGAAATCACATTAAAATAAAATGATAAACGAAACTAGGTGGCCTCATATTAATCAAGTTTTTCCGATTTAATGAAGTCGAAAATAAGTTAATTTTTGATAATATCATTGGTCCAAAAAAAAATAAAATCACAAAAACAAATGAAATGTCAACTAAATAAAATGCAGATTCAGGCAAAACATCAAATAAAAAGTAAATCATAAAGTAAATAAACTAACAAAATAAAAGTGAGAATAAAATAAAAACAAGAAAAGCAAAATAAAAGGGGGAAGACATTGGACTTAGTGTGTGATTTAACAAGATCATACGGGCCTAGACTAAGTCCAAGCAACAACAACAAACAGAATATAAAAAAAGACTTAAACCAAAATATAAAATAAGAAATATAAAAATAATTTAAAAAAAAGAAAGAAAGAAATTAATAAAAATAGGGAGAAATAGGTGAGCTAACGATGTGAGTTGGTATGTAGAGAAAACTTTTGGGCTTTAGTATTAATCTTAAATCCAGCAATTATTAAAATAATAAATAAACAAATAAAATCAAATAAAATGGAGAAATAATAAAACAAACGTTATCATAAAAAGAAGGAAAACACGTAATCTCTCTTGAAAGCGCAATTTGGAAAACATGAATACCCACCCTATTTTCTATTCACGAATCCTAAAAAAAACAGAGAATCGTAACTCAAAGAGAAAGGGATCCCAACCTCACGATTAACGACGACGGACATCAAGGCTTATGGTCAGAAAAACTCACGGCTCGCTAGCTCTCTCATAGTCGATTTACGGTGATGTTTTTTTTTAGTCTCGGTTTCAGTTTCTCACTCGATCTCGCAGTTTTGTGCGTCGGTTCGCTCAACTCAGTCACGGTTTGGCTGCGGTTTTGGCTCGACGGCGGTGATGGGTGAAGGCGATTTCTTGCGGATCGCGTTTTCGGATTGTTTTTCAAAATCGGCTATGAGTCGCGTCGGATCTCAGTTTTCTATTTCGGTGTTTTTCCGGTTTTGGTTGTTTCGTGTTTCAAAGGTTGGGGTTCGGTTTTGAGCGGCGGCGGTTTGCTGGTTTTGCGTTTTCAGATTTTTGGAGGGTGGTCGAATTCGTTTCGATGCGGTTTGGACATAGGTTGAGGTCTATGCTTATGGATGCAGCATTTCAGTTTATTTGAGTTTTGTTTTTGTTTGGTGTATAAAGAAAATGAGGATGGTTTATTTTTCTGTGATTTGGAAATTTATCAGAGCTTTTTTTGTCTTTCCTTCTTTTTGTTGAATGCTTGGAATTTATATTTTTGCAGATTTTTGTGTAATAATTTTCCAGCCCCTTTTTCATTAGAGTGATGAAGGTGAATTTATAGAAGAATGAAAAGGGGTGTTTTTGGGGAAAAAATTGAAGAGAAAATTGGATAAGAATGAATCAATGAGCTGTAAAAGTTTGTTGTGAAATTGGTGGGAGCAATGGTAGTGTTGTGGGGACCAAATGCGTTTTTGGTGTTGTACGATATGACAAAGTGGGTCTTGGTGAGTTTTTGTGAAAAGGTAATGACTGGTGCAATGTGAGGTAGTGAATTATGAAAAGTGGTCACGTGAAAAACAAAAGAGGAAATTAGTTTATAGATATGCGTTTGTGGAGAAAAAAATATTGATAATAACAACAACAGATATAATAATTATGATAAAAAGTATAATAACAAAGGATGATAATAAGAAAATAATAGCAATAATAACAATTAAAAAAAAGAGGAAAATAATAATAATAAAAATAAGTAACAGGAATAAAAATGAGAATAATAATAATAATTGTTAACTAATAATAAAAAGTAATTATAATAAGAGTTATGCTATGTTGACACTAGTTTTTTTACACCTTATACAAATACACCGTATGTAGGTAATGAATTTAGTGTTGCACAAATTTCTAAATGACAGAAAAAATCATTAAAAATAAGTATATACTCATAGTATAATTTACGGTGTCAATGTAACACCTTAGTGTCACGACAACATTTCTCTTATAATAATATTAGTAATAAAATAAAACATGATAATAGAAAAATAATAATAATAGAATAAAAATAGTAAGGATAATAATAAAATAAGGAGATTTTAATTGTGTGGATAAAATAGTAAAAAGGCTAACACTAAGGGGCTTAAATGGATATTTTTAATTAATTTTTTATTAAAAAGAATTAAAAATAAATATGACAAATGAACAAATGACTTCCATACCACACCGCCTTCGTAAACACCGACAAACTCAAACTGACTCGATTTTTTTTCGCACAAAAGAAAATGACATATTCTTGATTTATTTAATATCAGACAGAAAAATAAAATGGTACACATTTTTGAATTTTAGACAGTAGAATAAAATAATGCATACTTTGGATTTTTGAAATATCTGTTAGACAGAAATAAAATAGCACAAGTAGGACAAATTTGGGGTATGACAATAACTAACTTAGGTTTGTGTCTTAGTCCCCCTTAATGTTTCCCCTTTTGCAACTTGAGTCATTCTTTCTCACCTCATGAAGAAAATAATAAAATACTTAATAAAGGTTGAATGTTCTTATACGCCATGAGACTTTGTTGCGGAGTACTTATACGCATCCTGTTTCAGGGCGAGGTGTAAGTATTTACCACGATGGATAGGTCTTAGTATGAGAATGTTCACAAACAAACTCAAAGCACTTCTCATAAAAGACAAAACAAACACAATAAGCGACTATCCTGCGGGAACTTCTCTTTCTCATCTCATTCATTAACAACGCGAACTTGCGACGACTTGTCTCGCATGCAAGACGGTAAATGCACTTGTACCAGACAAGGCAGCAACACCTGAACATAGACATACGTAGTTCCAGCCTTAAAAAACACAATATATAGTTCCCGCCTAGTTAGGCGAACTATGTCGACTCTAATCCTCATTTTCCCGATGAGGTACGTAGGCAGCGGAGTAGGGCCAGTTCGAACACATTATTTATTTTCCCTACATTTCCCTCTTTCTTTCCATTTCTTTTCCTTCCCTTTCTCATTTCCATTCTCATTCCAGTTAGCAGTTAATTTGTTCAGCAACACTTTTATTTCTCACCCTTTGAAACAAATAAGCAAGCGTGGATCTCGTCGGGTATGGAGGACGATCTGGGTGCTAATACCTCCCAAACCCAGATCTTTGGTTAGCAAGGCCTTGTCATTTCCTTCTTCCTCAGGTTTGTGCAGCATTTACTTTCCCATTCATTCGGGATAAAAATGCCTAGCTGGCGACTCTACCTTTTTTGTGCTACTTTCGCATTTGTACTAGGATGAAAATCCCGGGAGCGACACCAAGTTAATTGATTCATTCAAAATAATTCAAAGGTTCATGTGTTTATTCCCATTCCTTCTTCGACGTACAAAAAGAATCGGGCCATAGTAACAAAGCAGCCTCATTTGAATAAAATATCCAAATTTTGGCTTGGTTAACCGATCAACCATATGCGTTAACCGGTTAACCAGTGCAAAATTTGAATATTTTATTCAAATTCAGCACCCTTAGATCATTGATTTAATTAGAATATTCTAGATCCATTGGTTTCTGATTTCTCTACATCACTTTGATAATTTCCTACCATAAACCCTCACTAATCACCACTCTTTTCCATTTCCCAAAAAAATTGCAATTACCAAGCCTAATTTTAATTACCAAAGTAAGCTCCATTCCACCAAATTCCCATACCTAAAGTCTTTAAATATGACCATAATTGCATTCATTCACCAAGCTTTTGAGTGGCACAAAACCTCTTGTAAAATACTTCCCCAACACCAAAATTCTCCAAGGCTCACTTTCTTTCTTTTGAAGTTATCAAGAATTCACATTGAATTCTTGACTAACTTGAGCTAAACCTTCATCCTTTTCTTCTTTTGTTCATCAATTTCAGTAGATCTAAGCATGATTTGATCCAATTTGAAGAAGTGCTTTTGATTTGTTTGTTATTTATTTGTTCTGTTTCGGTTTTGGTGATCCTCTGTGAGTGAGATAGATTCTAACCCGGATTTGAGTTGAAATTATGATAGGACGGCGATATTCAAAGCGATAAGCGATGGAGTAGTTCAAAGCTATATCGATTTGATAATTTCCAACCTTGAACTGATCATACTGAGGACCGTAGAACCCTTAACCCATCCAAGCCAATTTAGGAACGTAGTGTAGAAACCATCCGGGTGTAAACCTAAGGTGGTTGTCACGCGATACTACACTCGTACGAGGTCTATTTTAAGAATGTCATCAGTTGGGGAGTAATCCAACATACCAATGATATTCTAAAGATGGCTGTTAACTCCGGGAACTTCTGTTAGCACCCTTTTGGTTTTCTGTAGGTACAATGAAGATAAAACCTTAGTACTTACCTGTGTGGGTTGGTGTTCTTCTACCTTGACTTGGAAGGCTATTGTTGACCAGTTGGTGAAGGATAAGGAAGATATGGAGAATCGATACAAGAAAGAGATTAAGAGGATTCACATGAAATACCAGCCGGGATTTGGATCTTATTCAGATGTGATCCCCTAGGCCTAATTTACTTTTTCTATCATGTATTAGGATTGTTGAGGCTTGTACTTCGCTTGTAATCCTTACTTTAATTTTAATGAGAATGAGTTTTTAAGTACTTCAAAAAGTGTTTCTTTTATAAATATTGCAGTTTATTTTATAGTACTTTGAAATCTTTTCATTTGCATACGCATGCCATGCATCATGCCCGCATTGGTCTTGCTTTTTTAGAATTGTACAAGGATCTTATGTTGTTTCTTGGTCTTCATTCAGTTCTCCTGTCAAGCTGACTCACAAGGTTGATACTCGAGCTAATCGGAAGAAGATGTCGGAAGCTTTACAACAAGAAAATTGCGAGCTGCACGAGGAAGTTACATATTTGAAGGATATTTTGGAAAACGTTACTGCCATGATGGAAAGCTTGGTGGCTGCTCAAAATCAGCCATCCCTAGTTCTTAATCCTCCTGTCAAAATACAGTCATCTCTGAGATTGTCACTGCATCGATCCCTGCCGAAGTTGTCCTTTCTCCTTGCTACCGCATGCCTCCTAGTAAACCGTGGGGTATGCCGGCCAATTTCACTCCTGCTGGTTATCATCCTCCTCCTCCTGAGACTGCTGCATTTACTACTCTTCAGTCAATGATGACTATTGCACCGCCTGTGAAACACACTACTCCACACCATGATGAAGTGATTTACCATGTTGAGCCCTGTGAAGGCAGTGGTGTAACTGAAAGACTTGATGATTTTCAAGGCCGTTTTGTTGAGTTACAGAGAGAGATGAGAGCCTTGAAGCACAAAGATTTGTTTGGTAAAGATGCTTATGATCTCTGTTTGGTTCCAAATGTCAAGGTTTCTTACAAGTTCAGGTTGCCTAAGTTCGAGAAGTATAAGGGTAACACTTGTCCTCTGAGTCATTTGACTATGTATGCTAGGAAGATGTCTGCTCAGACAGATAACGATCAGTTGCTGATTCATTATTTCCAGGATAGTTTGACTGGTGCAGTCATGAGAAGGTACATTAGTTTGGATAGCAGCCAAATCCATACTTTCAATGATTTGGGAGAAGATTTTGTTAGGCAATACAAGTATAATGTTGATATGGCACCGGATAGAGATCAACTCCATGTTATGTCCCAAAAGGAAAATGAAACTTTCAAAGAATATGCATAGAGATGGCGCGAGTTAGAAGCTCAGATTGTTCCTCCTCTAGAAGAGAAAGAGATGACGAAGATCTTTTTGAAGACTTTAGGTTCTTTCTACTATGAGAAGATGATAGCGAGTGCTCCTTCTGATTTCACTGAAATGGTGAGTATGGGGATGCGACTAGAAGAAGGTGTCCATGAGGGACGGTTGAACAAAGAGAATAGTAATGGCTCGAGTTCTAAGACGTTCAACTTCGGTAAGAAGAAAGAAGGTGAGACTAATGTTGTGTCTCGTGAAAGTTATAGAAGACCTCGCTGTCATGAGAATCGTCATCATCAGCATATAGCTTCTGTAACTCCGATGATTAATATGACTCTAGCTGTGCAAGTAGCTCCAAAGTATCAGTATCGTTATCAACAGCCATCTGTGCAATATAGTGGTAATCAACAGGGTCGTGCTAAGCCTAATTTTGATCCCATTCCAATGTTATATGCGGATTTGCTTCCATCTTTGATTACAAAGAATCTTATGCAAACACGTTCTCCACCTCGAGTTCCAGAATCTATTCCATGGTGGTATAAGCTAGAGTATCACTGTGCTTTTCATCAAGGTGCCCCGGGGCACGATGTTGAAAATTGTTATCCATTGATGTTTGAAGTGCAGAAATTGATAAGGAGCAATGCTCTGTCTTTCAATGATGTTAATCCGAATGTGAAAACGAATCCGCTTCTGAATCATGGTAATACGTCTGTAAACATGGTCGATGGTTGCCATGGCTTGTTCATGATTTATGAGGTCTGCCATATTCAAAGGTCTTTGGTTGAGATGCATTCTTTCTTAAGGGAATATCATGATATTGATCACGATTATGCTGGATGCTGCATTTGCTCGGTAAACCCTCGTGGTTGTGTGATTGTTAAGAGAGACATTCAAAAGATGATGGATGATAAGTTGATTGAAGTGATAGTAAAAAGAGATGAGTATGACAATGAAATGAATGTTATTATGCCTCAGTTCAATATTCCTGAGAAGGCTGTTCCTGAGAAGGTGGTTATTTCTTTTGATAGCCGCAAAAATGTTGTTACTCCTTTGGTGATCAATTTTCCTGGTCCAATGCCATATGAGTATGATAAAGTTGTTCCGTATCAGTATAATGCTACAATGATATAAAATGATAAGGAAGTTCCTATTCCTTCTCCAAAGTCTATGGTGAGAATTGTTGATGTGTCAAAAGTTACTCGAAGTGGTAGAGTTTATGCTTCAGATCCTCCGAAGAGAGCTGGAGATTCAAATGCGAGTAAGCAGATTGAGGATATTGTTATTCGATCAGATGTCGGTTTGAAAGACAGTGAAGATGAGGTGTTGAAACTGATAAAGAAAAGAGAGTACAATGTTACAGATCAATTGTTGCATACTCCGTCAAAGATATCAGTTTTATCACTCTTGATGTGCTCTGAGGCTCGTAGGCAGTCTTTGCAGAAGATTCTTAATCAAGCTTATGTTGATCACGATGTGACTGTTGATCAGTTTGATAGTATCGTGGCTAATATCACATCGTGCAATAATTTGAGTTTCTATGATGATGACTTGCCTGAAGAAGGAAGGAACCATAACTTGGCGTTGCATATTTCAGTGAATTGTCAGGAGGATGCTATGTCTAAAGTGTTGGTTGATATTGGGTCTTCTCTGAATGTGATGCCGAAATTTATTTTGTCAAGGCTTGCGTACCGAGGCGCTCCCATGAGGCATAGTGGGATTATTGTGAAATATTTTTATGGATCAAAGAAAATTGTGATTGGTGAAGTTGATCTTCCTATTTTGATTGGACCGTTTATATTACATATTACTTTTCAGGTAATGGATATACGTCCCACTTACAGTTGTCTCCTTGGAAGACCCTGGATTCATGAGGCAGGAGTTGTGACATCTACTCTCCATCAGAAGCTGAAGTTTGTGAAAGATGGGAAGTTAGTAACTATTAGTGGTGAACAGGCTATGTTGGTGATCAATTTGTCATTGTTCTCTTATATTGATGCTGAAGAAGAGGTGGGAACTTCATTCCAGGCTCTTTATGTTGTTGATAATGTTGTTAAGAAGAATGGTATGCCAATGTCTTCTCTCAAGGATGCTTTTCGTGTGCTTCAAATTGGTCGATCTGACGGTTGGGGACGAGTTATTGATGTTGTTGACAACAAAGATGGATTTGGTATTGGTTTTGCACCAGGTGTAGATCTCAATAACCCGGAGATTATTTAGGAAGGATTCTGAAGTGCTGGGTTTATCAACAATCATTCTGCTGCTTCCATCATTGTAGATGATAAAGATGAAGAAATGCCTAACTTTATTACGCACATAAAGATTTGCATGAACTGGATTACTGTTGATGTTCCTTCTATTGTTCATACTTCAAAGTAATTTGTTTTATTTTCTTTCAAAAAATCCTTTCACTCTGCCCAAGGTGAAAGTGATGTTTGTCGGGCTTTGTTTCAAATTTTATCATCATCAATAAAATGTTATTTTTTTATTTCCATATGTGTTTTTCCTTTTTTGCTTTATTCTGAAAAATGGTAACATAAAAAACCCAAAATAATAATAATCATTGTTATCTGCATAATGTTTGCAATTTTGTTCATACTCAAAAATAAAAATAAAATCATTGTGCAGATTGATTGATAAACCCATTGAAAACAATGATCGTATGCCCACTCCCAACTTTGAATTCCCTGTGTTCGAAGCTGAGGAAGAGGATGTTGAAGAGATTCCTGATGCGATTTCTCGGTTGCTTGAGCTCGAGGAGAAGGTTATTCAGCCTCATGGAGAGTCTATAGAGATGGTCAACTTGGGTTCTGAAGATGATAAGAGAGAAGTTAAAGTTGGAGCATTGCTTGGTCCTGAGGTTAAGAAGAGGATGGTTGAGCTTCTTAGAGAATATGTTGATGTGTTTTCTTGGTCCTATCAGGACATGTCAGGTCTTGATACTGATATTGTGGAGCATAGATTGCCGCTGAAGCCTGAATGTCCACCTGTGAAGCAAAAGTTGATAAGAACTCATCCTGATATGGCAATAAAGATCAAAGACAAGGTTCAAAAGCAGATTGATGCAGGTTTTCCTGTGACGCCTAATTATCCTCAGTGGGTGGCCAATATTGTGCCTGTTCCAAAGAAAGACAAAAAAGTATGAATGTGTGTTGATTACAAAGATTTAAATAAAGCCATTCCAAAAGGTGATTTTCCATTGCCACACATTGATGTGTTGGTAGATAATACGACTAAGTTTGATGTGTTCTCTTTTATGGACGGATTTTCTGGTTATAATCAAATAAAGATGGCACCCGAGGACAGGGAAAAGACCACATTTATTACACCATGGGGAACATTCTTCTACAGAGTGATGCCCTTTGGATTGAAGAATGCTGGTGCAAAATACCAAAGATCTATGACCACACTTTTCCATGATATGATGCACAAAGAAATTAAGGTATATGTTGATGATATGATCGCTAATTCAAGGACTGAAGAGGATCATGTTGAACATTTGCTGAAGTTATTTCAGAGGTTAAGGAAGTTTAAGCTTCATTTGAATCCGAACAAGAGCATGTTTGGTGTATGTTTTGGAAAGTTGTTAGGTTTCATTGTCAGCCAAAAAGGAATTGAAGTTGATCTTGATAAAGTGAAAGATATTCAGGAAATGCCTGCTCCAAGAACTGAAAAGAAAGTAAGAGGATTCTTGGGCCGCTTGAATTATATTTCGAGGTTTATCTCTCACATGACTTCCACTTGTGCTCCGATCTTCAAGTTGCTTCGAAAAGACCAAGGTTTTGTCTGGACAAATGATTGTCAGAATGCATTTGAAAGTATCAAAGAATATATGCTTGAACCTCCTATTTTTCTCCTCCAGTGAAAGGTAGACCGTTGATTATATACTTGACTGTGTTGGAAGATTCCATGGGTTGTGTGCTTGGTCAACAAGATGAATCTGGAAGAAAAGAATATGCAATTTACTACTTGAGTAAGAAATTCACTGATTTTGAGTCTTGGTACTCCATGCATGAAAAACCTTGTTGTGCCTTAGCTTGGGCTGCAAAGCATCTTTGCCAGTATATGTTGAATCATACAACTTGGTTGATCTCTAAAATGGATCCGATCAAGTATATATTTGAAAAGCCTGCTTTGACTGGGAGGATTGCTCGTTGGCAAATGTTGTTGTCAGAATATGATATCGAGTACCGAGCTCAAAACTCTATAAAAGGTAGTATCTTGGCTGACCATTTGGGACATCAACCGATTGATGATTAACAACCTGTCAAGTTTGATTTTTCGGATGAGGATGTAATGTTTTTGAAGATGAAAGATTGTGATGAACCTTTGATTGAGGAAGGGCTAGAGCCTGGATCTCGATGGGGTTTAGTTTTTGATGGTGTTGTAAATGCGCGCGGAAGAGGAATTGGGGCAATGATCATTACTCCCCATGGTTCACATATTCCTTTTGCTGCAAGGTTAACTTTTCCTTGTACCAATATTGAAACTGAGTATGAAGCCTATATTATGGGTCTTGAGGAAGCTGTTGATTTGAGAATTAAGCATTTTGATGTGTATGGAGATTCTGCCTTGGTAATCAATCATATCAAGGGTAAGTGGGTAACTTATCAACTTTCTTCAGAAGGTTATCAACTTTCTTCACTACAGTTTAGTTTCATTATGTGCCTTGTGATGAAAATCAGATGACAGATGCTTTGGCAACTATAGCTTCTATGATAAAGGTGCACCAGTGGAATGATGTTCCCATGATCAGAGTGATGCGGCTTGAAAGACCATCTCATGTGTTCGCAGTTGAAGAGGTCCATGATGACAAGCCTTGGTATCATGATATTAAATGTTTTCTCCAGAGTCAAGAATACCCACTTGGGGCATCCGGTAAATATAAGAGGACTTTGAGGAGATTAGCAGGAAATTTCTTCCTGAATAGAAATGTGCTTTATAAGAGGAATTTTGACATGGTCTTACTCAGATGCGTGGATAGACACGAAGCAGACATGTTAATGAAAGAAATTCATGAAGGATCTTTTGGTACTCATGATAATGGGCATGCAATGGCTAAAAAGATGTTGAGAGCAAGTTACTATTGGCTGACAATGGAATCTGATTGTTGTAAGTATGTGAAAAAGGGCCATAAGTTCCAAGTGTATGCTGATAAGATTCATGTGCCACCAACTCATCTTAATGTTATTTCTTCCCCTTGGCCTTTCTCTATGTGGGGAATTGACATGATTGGTATGATTGAACCCAAGGCTTCGAATGGACATCATTTTATTCTTGTGGAAATTGACTACTTCACCAAGTGGGTGGAAGCGGCATCGTATGCTAATGTGACCAAACAAGTTGTGGTTCAGTTTATCAAGAATAACATTATCTGTAGATATGTTGTTCCAAATAGAATCATTACTGATAATGGTTCGAACTTGAATAATAAGATGATGAAATAGCTTTGTGAAGAATTCAAGATCCAACACCATACTTCTTCTCCTTATAGACCAAAGATGAATGGGGCTGTTGAAGCTGCGAATAAGAACATTAAGAAGATCATTCAGAAAATGGTTGTGATATATAAGGAATGGTATAAGATGCTCCCTTTTGCTTTGCATGGGTATCGTACATTTGTCCTCACTTCAATAGGGGCAACCCTTTTCTCACTTGTTTATGGTACAAAAGCAGTGCTCCCCGTCGAGGTTGAGATCCCATCAATGAGAGTTCTAATGGAAGCTAAATTGACTGAGGCTGAATGGTGTCAAAGTAGATTTGATCGATTGAACTTGATTGAGGAAAAAAGAATAACAACTTTGTGTCATTGTCGGTTGTACTAACAAAGAATTAAGAAAGCTTTTGACAAGAAGGTCAAACCTCGTGTATTCAGAGAAGGTGACCTCGTGCTCAAAAAGATCCAATCTTTCATTATAGATTCTTGGGGCAAGTGGACTCCGAACTATGATGGCCCATATGTTGTCAAGAAAGCATTCTCTGGCGGTTCATTAATGCTTGTAACTATGGATGATGAGGAGATCACTCGTCCTGTGAATGCGTATGCAGTCAAGAAATACTTCGCCAAAAAAATAAAAGAACAACTCACTAAGTTGAAAACCTGAAAGGGAGGCTTAGGCAAAAATGAGTATTTCGGTGGATTGAAAACCCGAAAGGGCGGTCCAGGCAAAAATTAGAGACATAAACAGAAATAATTATCCCGTTAGATTGAAAACCTGAAAGGGAAATCTAGGCAAAAGTTAGGGATCATGGCAAGTAACTACATCGACAGACTGGATTACTTGTAGTAATTGAGGATTTCATATTCTATCCCTCAGAAGAATTGCCCATCAAATATTCTTATTCCCTCATCCTTGACTGAAGTTTCGGACATAGTGGAGTTCAAAGTTGAGAGGGAGAATAGTGATCATTGTATTTTAATGTAGCCCTTTTCCATGTATTTACCTTTTTACAAACTTGTAATGATCCATGGAGTCATTCCATTTGATGACTACCATTCTATCAATGAATTTGTGTTTTTATCCAATTATTTGAAATTCTTTATGTTGTTTCTATTTACAAAACTTCAATTTATTTTTGATGATGAATTTTGAAACAAATTTAATAAATTTAATCATTGAAGATTATAAAAACCTTTTTCTTTAGATATGTGAACAAAGAAAGGATATCAATTATGATTCCAGGGATAGTAAAATCCAGATGAGTATAGCTCGTCTCTCCCAAAGCAAGGTTGGATATGATTTTGTCCCTACGAAACTCCTGAATAGTCATGGCATGTTGATATTAATGATGTTTTGTGCCCCATCACATGGGCGGGGATTGTAAATGCTCCTAATTCTGTTCTCTTCCCCAGAAGAGTTGTTGGAAGGGATATCCTAGAAAATCCCCAGCTAAGTTTTGATTTTTTCCTCAGTAGTTTACTTTTGACTGAAGAAGTATAGGGAACCCTCAATCGAGTTCTTTTTTCCTCAGCTTTAATTGGTTGTATCCCTTAGCAGATGTATTGGTATAATAATCAGTTTAAAGGTTTTCTTTCACCTGTTGGTGGGTATTGATTTAAAATCCCTCGGAACTGTGGTTTGCTATGATTAATTTCTGCTATCCCCACATGGGTCGAAAAGTCCAAATTTTCGGTGATGATTGATCTCCATAGATCCCCAGTAGGTCTATATGTAATGGTTTCCAGCGGATTTCTATTTGATCTTCAACAAGTCTTACACTCTTTTCCCAAGTAGAGAAAGAGTGGCATAACTCCTCCCCGAAGTAGAGCAAGAGCGGCATGACTCTTTCCCCGAGTGGAGAAGGAATATTGATTATTCCATGTAAGAGTTTGATTATGAACACTTTTGTCTTCAACAAGGATCATGGAAGCTTTCCCCATCCCCGACAGATTGTTACGTTTCCTCAACAAGGTGGTATTCCTATGCAGAGTTGATGATTGATGTTTGATACTCCAACAGGCTCTGCTTTATTTGCATCACTGGTAGATCTATATTTTGTTTCCCTAAACAAAGTTATGAAGATATTTATCCCCACCAGAGTTTAACAGGGACTTTTCCCTCCATCCCCAGAGTGTGGAAGATTTTGTGTTGTTGTTATATCTTCGACATGTTGTCCTCTCAGAGTGGAATTTATGGTGTTATCCTCTATAGATTCTTGAAGATTGCTTTGTGGATTGGATCCCTAGCATTTTTTTCCCTAGTATGAGTTATGCCTTGTATAAGGATTTCATTCTTTTAATGGCTTTAGACGTTCCCTTGCAGGATTGCGACTTAAATCTCTAGCATGGTTCCTGGCCTTGTTGTCCTGATTAGCCGAATATCCATTTGTTGTGGTGTTTATGTCACCCGCTGCTTATCTTTATGTCTGTTTTGTTAGCATATTCATACGCATAAGCATAACATCGTTTGCTTGCAATCTTACATTTATCTCTGTTCCCCGCTCTTTGGTGTGATCTTTCCCCACAGAGTGTGTGTTGTCTTCTTCTTAAGTTTAGAGTGTCGACCATTAAGCAGAAAGTGTTGATCCTTTCTATTTCCACACTGAGTTTGTTTATCATGGATCATTTTGATTCGGTTTCCTCCCCAGTTTATTATCTGGATGGAATTTCCCCAGTTGAAATATTTCCTCCTCGGGATGAGTCTTGTTTGACCGTTTCTATCCAATTTGTTCTTGGATTGAATTTTGGTCCCTTTTGATGAGTTAATATTTGATTTGGAATTAAGCTATCATTGTTTGATAGTGGGCAATAGTTTCCCCAACTTGAGTATGTTACTTTGGAAATAAGTTATCCATTATTCGATAGTGGGTAACGTTACCAATCTAATCAAGCTCTTTTGCTTGTACTCTTACCCAGTAAATTCGGTAGTCGAGAGTTCTTCTTTCTACCTAGTAATAAGGTAATATAAGTTGTTTCCCTTTGCTTATACTCCTACCTAGTAAATCCAGTAGTTGAGAATTTTTCTACCCAGTAAAAAGGTAGTGGAGGTTATCACACTTTGTTTTGCTCATATCCAGTAAATTGATATTTGAGCCCATCATTTCCATATCTTCTACCCAGTAAACTGATAGTTGATGAATCTTTTCCCAGTCTGTATTCCTTCATCTTTGGGCTCGAATATTTTGATTAGTTATTATTCCCTGGCAGAGTGTTTACTCTTCCTCGGTGAATCTTTTACTTTGATTATATCATTGAACTTTTCCCCATGTCGAGTCAGCTATCCAGTGATTTATTTTCCTGGTAACTCTTCTGATGTCTTTCGTTTTCCCCAGCGAGTCTTTTCTTCTGTGTCCCCAAGCTTTCGTTTTCCTCTGGTGGTCGTGTGTTCCCCACAAAGATCTTGGGTTTGCATATCTTATCATATTCATAACATATCATGTTCTCTTAGGACAAAAATTTGGGTTTTATGTATTTAAGTCTCTCCCATCTTGCAGAGACGAAGATGTCAATCTTCATATCTTCAGATTGAATAAACTTAAATAAGGGAAGTTGTTGTACCCTAATTTTTGCCCTAAGTTTTCTTTGCATTTTCATCTGCAACTTGCATACAAATAAGATCGCGCTGGTTGCTCGGTACTTCTCGGGTTAGGTTTATGCCTCGCAGGGGATCACCATTGTCTTTAATTACTTTATTTGTTTATGTTTACTAACCATTAATCAAAATCGGAAAAATATTTTGTTTCCTTTTACTAACTTTTTTTTCCAGGAAGAGGAACCATTGAAAATGCTAAAAATAGCAGTCCCGCAGCTCGAGTAAATTTCACAGACAAAAGTCGAAGTTGATCTGCAAATAATTCAAATTTATCTGATCAAGGATTTCCAAATTTAATTGATTCATTCAAAGGAATTCAAAGGTTCATGTGTTTATTTCCATGCCTTCTTCGATGTACAAAAAGAATCGGGCCACAGCAACCAAGCAGCCTCATTTGAATAAAATATCCAAATTTTGGCTTGGTTAACCGGTTAACCATATGCGTTAACCGGTTAACCATATTCGTTAACCGGTTAACCAGTGTGAAATTTGAATATTTTATTCAAATTCAGCACCCTTAGATCATTGATTTAATTGAAATATTCTAAATGCATTGGTTTCTGATTTCTCTACATCACTTTGATCATTTCCTACCATAAACACTCACTAATCACCACTATTTTCCATTTCCCACCAAAATTGAAATTACCAAGCCTAATTTTAATTACCAAAGAAAGCTCCATTCCACCAAATTCTCATTCCTAAAGTCTTTAAATAGGACCATAATTTCATTCATTCACCAAGCTTTTGAGAGCCACAAAACCTCTTACAAAATACTTCCCCAATACCAAAATTCTCCAAAGCTCACTTTCTTTCTTTTGAAGTTATCAAGAATTCACATTGAATTCTTGACTAACTTGAGCTAAACCTTCATCATTTTCTTCTTTTGTTCATCAATTTCAATAGATCTAAGCTAGATTTGGTCCAATTTGAAGAAGTGATTTTGGTAATTCATCTTTCTCCATAAACCCATATTCACCATCAACATTCAAGATGTAGATCTTTGGCGCCTTTGTTTCTAGATCCGTATTTATTTGTTTTTTGATTGCATGGATTCCACTGTATTTTGGTTTTAAAATTCGTGCACATTCAGTTAATTATCATCAAATGTTTGGGAAAAGGTTTTAAAATGGATCATGCTGAATTTTATGCATTTTTCTGCTTCTGGTACAGCGTTAACTGGTTAACCATTTTTAGTTCAAATTGGTTAACCGATTAACCATCTTTAAAATTGCACAAATTTTGCCTGCTGTCGTACCCCGAAAAATACGATCCTCGCGAACGTGGTCGCGGCTGGGCTGACATGAGAGTCGCCACCTAATTTTATTTATTCCCGAAGAGGGAAATGGTAAATATAGATAAAACCACCGAGAAGGGATAAAACAAGGTCATCGCAAACCATTGTCGGGGTTCGGAAGTCGGTTATGTAGGAGGAAGGTATTAGCACCTCCTACATCCATCGTACTCGATGGGAACCATCTAGGTTGTCACGGGCGAATGGATGTCTATACTTATGATTAATTGTTGAACTAAGGGGTTTATTGATCCTAGGGGCTCGACAAGAATTGAGATCCCCGTGCCTACGTATTCCCTTGTTGATTTTATTACCTTTCTTTGATGAAAGGATTTAAGAGTCCATTTGCACCAAAGACTATGGATAGTTTATTTCGTCCAACAAGACGAACGTCTTGCGTCGAAATAATCGGAGCGAGTAACGAGAGCTCGTTATCCTCTTTTCTACCGCTTAAGGCTCATGGCATGCAATTTTCCTCGTATTTATTGAAGTGTTTTGTTTCCTAAGACCGCTTGATGTTGGATCAAGGGTTTGGATCTAAAAAGTAACATTTCCGTTTTTGAAGTTTAAGGTGAATGCAAATGGAAGTTTATTTGTTGGTTTTGTTAGCGAGACACAATGTGCTCGGCTCGCAAAGCTGAGGAACTAAGCTAAAGACTAGCTATGGAAAACAAGCGCAATGCGTTGATTCGTTAATTTGGAAAATGTTGCTAAAGGTGTAAGGTGCAAAGTTCGTGCAGATGGCGATCGAGGAATGATCGACTTACGTGTGTGTATGGAGTGAAGTATGTACAGATATTTATTTGGCGTTGGACCAAAGATTTCATTTATCTTTGAAAATGATTAATCTTAGTGTGCGTCCATTTTTACTTAGCAATTTTATCGTCTAAACGCAAAAGTAAATCACACAAGTAAGCATTATATCAAGTCACAAGCAAAGAGGATCGAGCATACGCAAACATTGAACGCACACATAACCGAGTGACAGGTGAAGAAATTAATTAATCAAATTAAATAGAAATATTTAATTAGATTAATTATTAAATTAATTAATCTAATTAAATAAGAACATTTAATTAAATTAATTATCAAATTAATTAATCTAATTAAATAAGAACATTTAATTAAATTAATCTATAAAAATGTTTTTTTTGGATTTTTCGTAGATATTTAGAAGAGAAATTAAATCGAAAGAGACAAAAGAAAATCAAATTTAAACAAATGGTTAAGAAAATGTTTTATCATTTTTTAGAGTAAAAAGTTAATTAAGTAAACAGACTAGATAGAAAAACATTTAACGAAATTAATTCGTAAATAAAATACTTATGTTAAATAAAGACAATTTAATTAAATAAACAATAAAAGATTTTTTTGTATTTTTAGGTTTTTATAAAAAAGAATATAAACAGAACAAAATTAAAAGAAAAAGAAATGGGCTAGGTTTGTAGAAAACAGGGGGCCTAGCTACTGAGCATCATCGGCCGACTCCCAAGGATATGGGGAATCACGAGATGCTAAAACACATTAATGGTAGCAACGTGTCCTTAGTAGATGAAACAGTGGCCAACAGCTTTTATACCATCAGATAAAACAATAACCCCTCATTTATCCCACAGCAAACGAAACAAAAACCGAAAATCCTTATCTCAACACCATCTTCTGAAAGCACAAGAACACCAAACCTAAGCATGAACAATAAAAAAAAATCATCTTCCGATTCAAATTTCCTCAACTCTATACTCAATTGAACGCTTCTCAACGAAGGTCAACCTCATCGTATGTCATCGTCAACATTGCGGCGAATTGGAACAAACCAGAAATCCTAAATCGGAGTTAAAAAAGCTCACAACATCGAATCAACATAGGGTCGAGCAATCAAAGGGAAATTTCAACACAACAAAGCATGGGATACGAGAATTGAGTTAGAGGGAAGCGTGTCCATACCTGAATCGGAGTAAATCCGATTTCGAACTCCATCGTGATAGGTATTTCGCTTCTTCAGTTACTTCTTTTGTGACACTGTATTACTTCGTATTTTCCTTCTTCTTCTTCTCACTTTTCTTCTTCATCTTTTCTTTCTATGAATGTAGTTTCTTTGTTGTTTTTGTTGTTCTCTGTGTATGAAACGAGTAAGGTTGTAGATCAAATTCCTTAGAGTTTCAATATGAGACTCTAAGAAAAGTTTGATGAGATTGAGCTTTACTGAGTAAGGTTTTTTAGACGAGTTTCGTTGCCGTTTTTGTTTTCAGCTTCTAGGGTTTTTTTAACGTAGGTCGTCTCAAATGATTGGGAATGATTTATTTTTATAGGAGGAATATTTGGGATAGGTGGTACGTGTGAATTCAGAAGGAGAGAATAAATTTTGTGAGAGTCATATTTGAGAATCGTGTGAATTCTGTTGTAAGTTGGATTTTTGCAATCCGTTAGGGATAATTTTTTTTTGAGTGCGATCTTGTGGTCCCTATAATTTGTTTTGTCTGTAGTGTCCTTCCAGAAGGAGGTGGGTCCACAATGAAATTTGATTTTTATTTCCCACACATGTGATTCTACTGCTCGTGAAACGTTAACTTGGTGCTGTTTTGCTTTTTTTGTACTGATGTTCTTCTTAGTTTTCTTTGTGGTCTGTGTATTAAAGCTGGTTCTAGGATAGTATTCGGCTAGCCGCAAGACATTGTTTCAGGTTGCATCAGGAGAATCTCTTGGTGGGATTTGGTGGATGGTACACTTGAAGGATGAAGAGAAACATAGCCTATGTTTCTATTATTCTTATTTATGAATTATGTTTGCTTTCCATTTATCCATGATAGCAATGTTTGCTTATGCTTTGATGATAATTGACTAATCCAACTGATTTGGTATTCTACATGTATCTCAGAAAAACTTACAAGAGCTGATGTGAATGGACATAATTTGTTTGGCTTATCAAGTCGTGTGAAGTATGAGGTAGCGAACAAAATGGTGAAAGGATTGAACCTTTGCTTTGTAGAGTTTTTGTTATTTATCTTTCATGGCCCTGTTATGCTTATTACGAAACTTGGTCTGATCTTTGACACTTTATGCTCTTTGCTTGCAGGGTATGATGGTGGGATAACTTTGTGAAACGAGAAGACTTTGATTCGAGGAATGACATGCCTTGTAGTATGAGGAAGCTTGACTTGATGCTGGAACTTTTAGTGAGGAGGAAGTATTCCAAGTTGCTTGCATTTGGTAAGCAATGACTTCTACATTTGTATGACCTGATTGAGTTCTTGCGGATGAAACTGAGTATTGATTTTTATTTCTTCCTCTTTTGCAATAACTGCATCCTGTTAACTTTGATGTCTTGCCACAAATCTTCTTTGTGAGCTTTGCTTTTCTATGTTTAGTAGAACAATGTTGTATCTAGTTTAACCTATGGGGTCAATCATTCTTCTATTCATTAATTTGGTTTGTTCATTTTGACAGGTCATGGCATTTGCGGGAGAAACAAAATGGTTGTACTTGAGTGGTAACTCCTGACTTTGATATTCAGGCCACACTTTCTCCCATCAATTACATTGTTCTACTCTCTTCCATTTTCTTTGTAATCCCTCTTCCTATTTGACAAAGGAAACTTGCTGCATATTGGAAACTTGATGACAGGAGCTATAGCTTGGCTTGGAGTTGGAGGTATGGTATGAACACTGATTGTATGAATTAGTTCGAGTCTTGCAGTTTGTAATCTTTAAACCGAGATCTTGATTTCCATTGCTTGCTTTATCAATAGGCATCATGTGTTCTTACATTCTGCATTGCTTTTGTTGTGTACTCGAATTCTTGTGTTTTTTGAGAGCTTATTCTTTTGGTTCAACATGGAATAGATGTGACACATGAAGAAGTTGAGCCTCGCGTAAGTGGTTGTCCTGACTATGGTATTGCTGCTGCTGCCGATTCATATAAAGATTCACCGCTGGCATAAGCTTTGGTGGGCCCATAGGACCCATTGCTCGCTGCAGCGAACTCATAGTATTCCTATTCAGAGACTGACTCAACACTGAAATATTGGCTGAGCTGGGGTGAATTTGCCGGGCTCCTGACATGCCTGTAATGCTAGACTGAGGTGATGCTAACATACTTTCTCAAGTACAACCATTTGCAAACTGATATCTGAGGTGAGTTGTACCATTTTTATCTTGTGGAGTTACTTCTGTTTGGCTTTTGTACCATTTTAATCTTTGATAAAATGTCAGCAGGTCTAAATTTTTGGCTTATAGAATTAGTAATGTTTGAAGCCTGGCCAAGATTCATGGGGTTCTGACCCATATTTCCCATGCCATTACTCATTGGTGAAAGCCCAACTAGGCTATTTCTATAAATACTCATTCCCATAGCTGTTCCAAATCCTATCATTTTCCTTTGCATCTGTTGATTTTTCTAATATCATTGCTCACCCTAGTTCTTCTTCATCTGTTTATCAGGTTGAAAAAGATGAACAGACTTCAATGCATCAATCGTATTCTGCTTTGTACCTGATTTATAGGTGATGAAAGATTCTTTGAGTCAATTATTTCCTTCAAGCGAATGAGCTCTTCAAGAGCAACATCTCAGTTTTGCATCAATACTTCAGCTGCCAGCTTTCCCCACAATGCATTCAAGCTCCTTTCACTATTTGTGCATAATGCTCTCTACTAATAAAGATAGTTAGCAGCACCAGAGTAGTTCCACATTCAAACTGAAATTTAGCATATTGGTATAATGCCTCTATTTGTGCAGTACCAATATGGTATTTGTCATTGAGCATCTGGAGATTGTAGTGTTTATCGGCTCTCAACTCCTGAACAGCAGCAGGATTCTGAAGAAAAGCAACAAGCAAAACAACAACATCTTCAAGAGACTTGAATCGAGCCACACAGTCGGCCCTGCGTTCAACCGTAGACTTGGAGTTAATTTAAGGCGCACGAAACATGAAGTCTTATGGAGGAGCCGTGGTAACAAAAGTTCATAATTTTTCTTAGGAACAACTCATGGGATTATTAGCTCTAGGTTTAAGTTTCAGCTCTTCATGCCTTTTTAATCATAATCCAATGGAATTTGGCATGAAACTTGTGTATTATTTGAATCATAACACTGTGTATTCTCTTGAAATTTTTATGCCATAAGATTGCACTTTCCTTGCTGAGCATAAAACTTTGATGTTGCTTTTGGTCTTTGGAGCAAGAATTTGCACTTCCTGAACTTATGTAAAATTCAAGTTTAGTTCTCCACTAGAAAATTTCTACTGTTTAGTAACTAGATCTTCCAGCAATGCACCTCTTGAACATTTGTAATCTTAAAATACAAATAAAGGAATGTAATGGTCTTTGTGACACTCATAAAATCATTCATTTGGATCTTGTATCTGAAATATTTTCCCTTTACGGTCATCTTGTACTTGAAACCTCCATGCTCTTGAATGTAATCATTTGGGAAGCCACACTTGAACTTTATACCAAATGCGATTTTGAATTTAAATCTCAGCATTTTCATTAGATTTTATTCTTCCACATGATGATTCTTTGTACCATATTCATGGAATGGCGCCTCATTCAAACAAACTTGCACTTGTATTTTTACAACCAACAACCCATTAATCATGAACTTAGTTAACACTTTCTTTCATCCAATTTAAGCCTTTGATATTGTTCCTTTTGAATTCTTTGGAACTAAGCATAATATGCCATTTGAACCAAATTTGTATCCTCTATAACTTTAAATCCACATTTGAATCTTGATTTGTAGAAATATCGAATTTGCTAACTCAACATTATTACCAATTATGAATTCAAATTAATGGCCTTCTTGTATTAATGTTATGTCTCGTAGCATCTTGAATATAAATACCAAAGTTCACCTTTAACAACGACCACACAAACCAAAACTTTGCAAATCTCTCTTTAGGTCTTTTACAAAAGACAACCAAACACATGTATGAACACACCATACTTATTCACCATGAAGTTGTCATTTCCAAAAAGAGAGAGTTATTGAGATTAAAAAAAGAAGAAGAGAAAATAGAAATCTAGCATGCACAAGGAATTCCTTAAGACCTATCTCAAATATCATGGCCAAATAACAAATAATCTTCTCAAAGTGGGATCATGAGTATCAAGTGTACTTGGAGTAAAAAAAATATACCAAGGTAGGGCAAATTTGGGGTATGACAGATGCCCCTATCTAATTATCTTGAAACCGAAGAAGTTGAAATGTTGCATGGCGTTCAAATTTTTAGGTTGAAAGTCAATTAGATACAAACAGACCCCGAAATTTGTCTGAGAAGGTGCGAAATGCAAGGTAATAATGAAATAAGAGGATGAGATGGTAGATTGTACAAAATGTCGGAGATTCTTTGAACCAACAAAGCAGTATCTCAAAAAACATTTCAAGTCACACGAAGCAGTCCCTTATGAGTTATGGTTCTTCGGGGATAATAGAACAGTGTCTTAACATGAGATTCTCTAGTCCAAGCAAAGCAAAACCTTAACAATAAAGGCTCTTTGGGGATACTTAGAGCAGTACCTCGAATAAATGTTGTAAGACTTTCTAGATCATGTGAAGCAGTTCCTTTCAGTCAAGGCTCTTCAGTGATACTAGAACAGTATCTTCATCACAACATGAGATTCTTCAGGTCTCGCGAAGCAGTGCCTTTTCGATTAAGGTTCTTCGGAGAATGCCAAAGCAGTATCTTCAACAAATGAGATTCTCTAGTTTATCAAAGCAGTACCCTATCAATGAAGGCTCTTTGGTGATACTTAGAGCAGTATCTCGAACAAATGATACAAGATTTTCTAGATCATGCGAAGCAGTTCCTTATATTCAAGGATCTTCAATGACACTAGAACAATATCTCTATCACAACATGAGATTCTTTGGGTCTTGCGAAGCAGTACCTTTTCGATTCAAGGTTCCTCGGAGAATTCCAAAGCATTATCTCGATCAATCTTCCAGGATACTCGCTGCTTGGAGTGCAGCAAAAATGAAGATGGTGGATAACATCACTATCAACTATAAAGTTGAAGAATGATTCGCTGGGGAATATAAATCCACAAGCACATGCGGGATATTAGCTTCTTTCAAAGTAATACCGCCGACTTTGAGAGAGAAAAGCCCTGGATGCACGTCCTGGATCCTGCTATGCTATCTTGATATGATCTCGTACATTGCAAGATGCACAATGCTCCATATGAGAATGCAATGAATAATGGTTCAAATGCAAATGTCTCTTTTGTTATATGCTAATGATTAATATGATTGTATTTGATGACATTCTTGTTTCCGGACAAGAAGGTTATGCATGCCATGCTTGTGACAATGCAAATGATTGCATACGCTGTAGATAAGTTTTTAACAATTACCAAGAGTATTGGGCTTTGGGAGGTGTGCCAAACACGGTTCGGCTTTAAGTCTTTTGGTGGTTGCCAGCATAGTGGACTTTTGGGAATCATGAGGCTACCAATGAATTTGGACCTTTGTTTTTAGTTTTTGCCAATAAGATTGGACTTTAGGCTTTATGAGAGATGCCAACGTGGTGGACATCCAGCTTTTTGGTGGTTGCAATGAATATTGGACTTTGAGATGTGGTGGGGGATTTTAGACTTTCCAATGCTTGGTACATGAGATCTTGATAAAGTTGTGAGCAACAAGGGGAAAAACATGAGTGCCCCTGGTAAAGTTTCGACTGAAGTTTAACATTCGTCAATGGGATATGTTGTTTGTGCGGAAACAATCATAGTGACTGGCGATGATATTAGCTAACAGGAAAACTGTCACGTTCCTCTTATCAACCAAAATGATAATCGTACTACCTTTCAAACATTGTTTATTATTCTTACCAAAATTTCAAAACAGAGTTTATTAATAATAAACATTTTGCAAACAAACAGATAAAGTAAAAATGGTTGAGCATAATTTTTTTGATGAGAAATTTCTCTTTTTATTGCTAAGACCCGTGAAGGGTATGTACATACAGGGGCAATTCCTTAATGAGGCAATTGTTGTGCAAGAAAAGTACAATGACAATGTCAATTAATGAAGTTCCCATGAGTTCCAACACTGCTATGGTCCCTATATCTCTGAAAATCTCATCAGTTAAACTTCGTAGGAAGACGATTGGATGGATCTTTCTCTTTCGTAACTCCCCAGAATCAAATGAATTTACAGAATATAATATTTTGCCTTGGAATTAGTCCCTAACTTTTGCCTGGATCGCCCTTTCGGGTTTTCAATCCACCGGGACGCCCTTTTTTGCCTGAGCCGCCCTTTTGGGTTTTCAACCCAGCAGGCTAAATTTTTATTTTTATCCCTAATTTTTTCCTGGACCGCCCTTTCGGGTTTTTAGTCCACCGGGATAGCCTATTTTTGCCTAAGTCGCCTTTTTCAGGTTTTCGACTTAGCGGCTTTTATTCCAATCTTTTAGGCATAATATCTCTTAACTGCATCCGCATTCACAGTGGTAGAAAGTTCTTCACCGTCCATACTTGCAAGAATCAAGGCACCTCCGGAGAAAGCTCTCACCACCACAAACGGTCCTTCATAATTTGCCGCCCACTTGCCCCTGGGCTCTTTGTGCATGGTGGTGATTCGTTTGAGCACCAAATCACCTTCCTGGTAAGTCTGAGGACGTACTTTCTTGTCAAAAGCTTTCTTCATATGCCTCTGGTAAATTTGTCCATGGTATAGTGCTGTCATACGCTTTTCTTCAATAAGATTGAGCTCATCAAACCTCGTTCGGACCCATTCTGCTTCATCTAATTTAGCTTCCATCAGAACTCTCATCGAAGGAATTTCAACTTCCATCGGGAGGACACCTTCCATGCCATATACCAAAGAAAAAGGGGTCGCCCCTGTCGAAGTACGTACTGAAGTACGATAACCATGCAGTGCGAAAGGTAGCATCTCATGCCAATCTTTATACGTGATCACCATTTTCTGAATGATCTTCTTGATATTCTTGTTCGCAGCTTCGACAACTCCATTCATCTTGGGTCTGTATGGTGTTGAATTATGATGCTTAATTTTGAAATCAGCACATAATTCTTCGATTGTCTTGTTATTGAGATTTGAACCATTGTTAGTAATGATCAGGTGAGGAACCCCGTATCTACATATGATGTTATTCTTCAGGAAGCGAGCAACCACTTGCTTGGTAATATTAGCGTAAGAGGCGACTTTGACCCACTTTGTGAAGTAGCCTATGGCAACAAGTATAAACCTATGCCCATTTGAGGCTTTGGGTTCAATCATCCCGATCATATCTATTCCCCACATGGAGAAAGGCCATGGTGAAGTCAAGACGTTCAACGGAGTGGGAGGTACGTGTACCCTGTCAGCATAAATTTGGCATTTGTGGCATGTTCGAACATGAGAATAACAATCAGCCTCCATTGTTAGCCAATAGTATCCTGCTCTAAGGATTTTCTTTGCCATTGTATGCCCACTCATATGGGTACCAAACAGTCCTTCATGTATCTCTTTTATGATTTGCTCTGCCTCCTGTTCATCTACACATCGGAGTAGATTCATGTCATGATTTCTCTTGTACAAGACCTCCCCATTTAGAAAGAAATTTGAGGCCAATCTTCTTAGTGTTCTTTTATCCATACTCAAAGCACCTTCTGGGTATTCTTTCTTCTCTAAGTAGCGCTTGATATCATAAAACCAAGGCTTGGCACTTGATTCTTCTTCGGCGGTCAGACAATGAGTAGGTTCTTCAAAATGCTTGAGATCAATGGAAGGCTGATGATTAGGCCAAATCAGCTGGTACATAGATGCCAGAGTTGCCAAAGCGTCAGCCATTTGATTTTCACTACGAGGCACATGGGTGAAAGTAATATCATCAAACCCGGGGAGTAGCTTTAACACATAATCCCGATATGGAATCAGATGATCACACCTTACTTCCCAATCTCCTGTAGTTTGATATATCACCAACGCTGAGTCACCATATACATCGAGTGTTTTAATCCTCAGATTAATGGCTTCCTATAGTCCCATAATGCATGCTTCATATTCAGCCACATTATTCGTGCACGGAAAACAAAGCTTAGTTGTAAAAGGTACATGAAAGTCCTTAGGAGATGTCAATACTGCCCCAATTCCACATCCTCGATCATTGGCAGCACCATCGAACATGAGAGTCCATCGCTCCCCTGGTTCAGGCCCTTCGTCAGGTCCATGCACTTCATAGTCTTTAATCAACATGATATCCTCGTCTGGAAAATCGAACTTCAAAGGTTGGTAATCCTCCACAGGCTGGTGAGCAAGATGATCTGCTAGTATGATGCCTTTGATAGCCTTTTGGGTGACATATTGAATATCGTATTCTGACAAAAGCATTTGCCATCGGGCAGTCCTACCAGTGAGAGCTGGTTTCTCAAATATATATTTAAGAGGATCCATCTTGGAAATCAAATATGTTGTATGAGTCAACATATATTGTCGGAGATGTTTGGCAGCCCATGCAAGAGCACAACAAGTTTTCTCAAGTGTTGAATACCTTGTTTCACAATCATTGAACTTCTTGCTTAAGTAGTAGATGACATGCACCATCTTGCCAGTCTCATCTTGCTGCCCCAGCATACAACCCATGGATTCGTCAAGAACTGTCATGTACATTATTAAAGGCCTTCCAGGAATGGGAGGTACCAAGATTGGTGGTTCTTGAAAATATTTCTTAACTCTATCGAAGGCTATTTGACATTCATTATCCCATTCAATTGCTTGATCCTTTCTTAAGAGCTTGAAGATCGGTTTGCAGGTAGCAGTGAGATGCGAAATAAATCTGGCAATGTAGTTCAACCTTCCAAGGAAACCTCTGACTTCCTTTTCAGTTCTTGGCACATGCATGCTCTGAATGGCCCTGACTTTTTCAGGATCAACCTCAATCCCCTTCTGACTTACAATGAATCCTAGCAGCTTTCCGGATCGAACCCCAAATGTGCACTTATTCAGATTAAGTCTGAGCTTGAAATCTCTTAATCGTACAAACAATTTTTGCAGATTAACAATGTGTTCTTCCTCTGTTTGGGATTTAGAAATCATATCATCGACGTATACTTCAATCTCTTTATGAATCATATCATGAAAGAGTGTTACCATAGCACGTTGATATGTTGCTCCAGCATTTTTGAGTCCGAATGGCATTACTTTGTAGCAAAAAGTTCCCCACGGCGTAATGAACGTGGTCTTCTCCATGTCTTTTGGATCCATTTTGATTTGATTATATCCGGAGAAACCGTCCATAAAGGAGAACATTGAAAATTGAGTTGTATTATCCACCAATACATCGATATGAGGTAGTGGGAAGTCGTCTTTGGGACTACCTCTATTCAAGTCTATGTAGTCGACACACATGCGAACCTTTCCATCTTTCTTTGGAACCGGTACGATGTTGGCGATCCACTGTGGGTATTTAGCTACTGCTAGAAATCCGGCGTCAAATTGCTTTCTTACTTCTTCCCGAATCTTGAGGGCCATGTCTGGACAAGTCCTTCTCAATTTCTGCTTGACTGCTAGACATTCTTCTTTAAGTGGCAACTTGTGCACGACAATATCAGTATTTAGCCCAGGCATATCCTGATATGACCATGCGAACACGTCGGCGTACTCGTGGAGGAGCTCTATCAATTTTGCCTTCACTTCAGCTTGCAAAGAAGCACCTATCTTCACTTCTCGCTTATCCTCCTCTGATCCCAGGTTGATGACTTCAATGTCCTTTTGGTGAGGCTGGATGACCTTTTCTTCTTGCTTGAGTAGTCGGGCTAACTCTTCAGGAAGTTCACAATCTTCCTCGCCTTTTTCCTCCGCTTGGTTGATCGGACAATCGAAGTTATACAAGACCATAGCAGCGTCGTCATCAAGGACCTCGGTGGTGTCTCTGCATGTTTATGATTTATGCATTTATTTTAGAAAGTGATGTGCATTAAAACATTGCCATTTTATTATAAAAGAAAAGAAAAATGAAAGAAAGAGAACAAATATTGAATGCAAATTGCTGATTTATTATATTGATAATCAAAGTTTTAAAACATTGGTGTCCCGACAACATCCCAATATGCCTTGGGCAGAGCATATGGTTTTGAAAAAGAAGTAGAATTACTTTTTAGGGTAAATAAACTGAGGAATCTCGACAGTTCTCCAATTCTCTAATTCCTCCCCTGGATTAGCTTGACGAATCCAATTACAAGTCACTTCATGGTAGTCTTCATCTGAGATCATTGTAACGTGATCCTCAAAGATGTATCCAACGCTTGTAAATGTATCACTCACCCGAGGAAAATGACTAAGTTCTTCATATGCAGAGATCGTTGTTGCACTGGAAGATGGTTGGTAGCCAATGCCATACATGTCTCTTTTGTCTTGCATTTCGACAACTTTGCCCCAGCTTTGTGTGTTCCCAGTCTCCAAGACAGCCAAATCTTGCTTTAGTGATGCCATTGACATTGATGGTTGTGGGCGCTCAAATTCTCGTTGTACTGCCAGCATACTCACTATTTCAAAAGATTGAAACGGTGTCTCGACAGTCTCGCCTTCCACATCAATATATCTGAAAGTGGTCAAATGACTCACCAAGATATCTTCTTCACCTCCAATCACCACTATTCGGGTCTGCATAGGGAACTTTAGGTTCTGATGAAGATTAGACCTAACGGCCCCTGCGTTATGAATCCATGGTCTTCCCAAGAGATAGTTGTACCCAGGATGGATATCCATTACTTGGAAAGTAATGGTGAACAAGGCAGGTCCTATCTTGATCGGGAGATCCACCTCTCCTATAACCGCACGTCTGGAACCATCGAAAGCTTTTACTATCAATGTGCTTGGCTTCATCACTACTCCTTGTACGTGCATTCTTTCCAATGTTGTTTTCGACATTACATTTAAGGAGGAACCGGTATCCACCAACACCCTCGACAACAACGTATCTTCACATCTTATGGAGATGTGCAAAGCCTTATTATGGTTCTTCTTATCAGCAGTGAGCTCTTCATTTTTAAAACCGAGGAAGTTACCAGTAGTAACGATGTCTATGACGTCATCGAATTGGGCTACAGTGATATCTTTGGTAATGTGGGCCGCACTTAGCACTTTTAGCAAAGAAGATCTATGTGCTTCAGAACTAAGTAATAAAGCTAGCATAGATATTTTGGCGGGAGTCTGATTCAGCTGATCGACTACCTTGTAGTCGCTTTTCTTGATAATCCTTAAGAACTCTTCCGCTTCTTTTTGAGTGAATGCAGCTTTGGGCGATGAAGGCTCTTCTGGTGACCCCTGAGGAATATGAGTGACAACCGGTGTAGCAGTTGTCTTTTGCTTTTGATTGGATGACGACTCTACTGGTCTTGGTGTAAACAATCGCCCATTGCGAGTCATCCCACTTGGTCCGGCAATGGATGTGACAACGGGAAATTCAATATTAATGGGCTACCTTCTCCGGCCCTGTCTAGTGTTCACTGGTTCATAACTCCACGGTATCGCTTGGTTATTTTCCCTAGTGTAGGGAGCTGGGTACTCTATAACTATAGGAGTAAGATTGTTTGGAGTCTGAGATGCATCATAATACATCTCTATTGCAGCCACCATTCTTTTTTTCTTTCCACGTCTTTCGAACTATATCAAACCTTGATTGAGGATTCCTTGCAAGCACTCCCTGATATCTTCCTTGGAATGATCAACCCCTTCATCCTTTACCAGCATCAAGCCTGATTTCTCCAACTGTTCC
The DNA here is from genome assembly GCA_963966055.1 of Lathyrus aphaca. NCBI lineage: Eukaryota > Viridiplantae > Streptophyta > Magnoliopsida > Fabales > Fabaceae > Lathyrus > Lathyrus aphaca. The sequence continues at coordinate 200,843,790 of OZ014523.1, read as the reverse complement.
CCAATCATAGCCAATGGAGTCTGAACGTCTTCTGCCTTTAGAATTAACTAACACTCGTCTTCTTCCTCCACGACATTAACAGCCGCTCCTCCATGAGGTTGCAATGGGTTGTTTTTGACATTCGGGCCTCTTGGAGTAAAAGTTAGATCCTTCGATTCCACCAAGTCCTGCATGTGATTTTGAAATGCATAGCATTTGTCTATAGTGTGTCCCGGCGCACCTTTGTGGAATTCTCAAGTGGCATTAGCATCGTAATTTGGAGGATATGGTAAAGTGGTTGGCCTTAGATCCCTCAGAGTCAGTTGTCCGCGTTGGTTCAGCTGATTAAAGATATCCCTGTAAGGCATGGGGACTGGATCAATGTGCCTTCTTGGTCTAGGCTGCCTTTGCACTAGACCACTTCGTCTGTACTGTTGATTGGGCTGCTGTGCAGGAGCCTGCTGATATTGTTGATGTTGGGGAGCCTGTGGTTGATATGGAGCTGGCGCAACATTAGCTACATGCCCATAAGACATGTTATACGGAAAACTAGCTCTTCCTCTCATGATAGCATTGGCCTCTCCTTCCCTCTTCTTTTGAAAATTAGGATAAGGTTTCTTGCCAATATTTGCATAAGTGGCTGCTCCTTTGCCCTTTTTCAACTGGCTCTCAATCCTTTCTCCTACGGACACGATTTCAGAGAAACTAGGAAAACTAGCTCCCATCATCCGGTCCATATATTTGTCCTCCAGTGTATTTAGAAACATGTCTGTTAACTCTTTAGGAAGCAACGGCGGCTGAACCCGTGAAGCGAGTTCTCTCCACCTTTGTGCATATTCTTTGAACGACTCATTGTTACGTTGCGTCATGTCTTGCAATTTAGTACGATTAGGTGCAAGATCAACATTGTACTGATAATGTTCAAGAAATGCATGGGATAGGTCATTCCATGTTTTGATTTGTCCTCTTTCCAACTGGACGTACCACTCCAATGATGCCCCGGATAGGCTTTCCTGGAAGCAATGAATTAGGAGCTGGTCGTTCCTAGCATATAGTGCCATCTTTCTATAGTGAGCCCGAAGATGAGTGTGAGGACAATTGTTCCCTTTATATTTATCGGGAAAATCCGGAGCCTTGAATTTATGCGGGATTACTAATCCTGGCACAAGACACATCTCCTCAGCATCTAGACCCGGAATGGTGTTAATATCCATTGCTTTAAGCTTTTCCTCCATTGAGCGCAACCTTTCTGCTACTTGCTCAAGAAGAGTTTCAGTACGGTGAACAAGTGGATCTGCATAAAAGACATCAGACTGTTCATCCATGTCCTTAAATGACCCATGGTGAACTGCTAAAGATGGTAAGTTGGGTGGATTCACCCCAGCAAGATTGAAGTTCTCCTTGGCAGTCCCCGAAGTTCCGGCTTGTCTGGCGAGTTTCTCATCTTCCTCTTCTCTCTTAGCCATAGTGATGACCTCGAGAATTTGGTCCAGCTTTCCTTTGAGTGAATCAATATCAGATCTCATGGCGTTCTGCTCCTCTTGGATTTGCTCCAAAGTCATTTTGTAAATCTTCCTAGTCTCATACCTCCGTCGGAAAATACGGAAAGTCAGCTTTTCTGGAGAGGGAAGGTAAAGTATGAGTTTGTGTTTTTTGTTTGGTTGTGAAAATGAGCGTATGAATGCATATGTTTGATTACAAAGCTCTCAGTCGTCTTATCAATTTATTACCAGAGATATTTAACATATTTATCATTGTAAATAAGACAAGATTTAAAATCCAAAAGAAACAACTTTCATTCATCTAATTCAAACAAGTACATTAAAAATTCCACGAGTTTTCATATTACAACGCAAAAGATAACAACAACTTTCTTGAACATAAACTATGGTGCGACCCCGAAAATGACCCCTTGAGCTTTGCGGACTGTTACTAGATTTGTGGTAAGCTCCTTGATGGTTCTTTTACAAACTTTCACACACCTGTAGACTTCTTCAGGCATATTTTCTGGGCACATAACACGATCTGCATCTTCAAGCTTCTCAGGGAGGTCTTGACTTTCCAGGTTCAGCATGCTAGCCAGGTTTACAAACTTCTGCTTCCACTCTTCGTACAAATCTTGGAGATTTGCAATTGCAACATCTCTTCCGCCTATGGCTTCTTCAGCATCTTGACACTTGTTCATCCATTGGATGCAAGTATCCTCCAGGTCTTGATAAGCTTTCTGAGATCTCAGATAGTCAATTTGTTCCACTGCTTGTTCATGCTGAAATTTCTCACGGTCATACTTTCGCTGACAATTTTCCTTTTCCAACTTTTCTGCTGCTAGCTTGTCCTCTTCTCTCTTGAGAGAATCTTCTAAACTCTTGATCTTTGCTTCTAAAGTGATTCTATCCTCCTTCTTGTTCTTAAGACACACCTCCATGTCCTTCTGTAAATTGATAATTCGAACTTCAGCCCTTCTCAATTGCTCGTTACGATGATCCAGATCCATGCTAGCTCCATAAAGAGCACCCAGGCAATGCTCTCTCTTATCTTCTTCTATTCTGAATCTTTTGTTACTGCTTTCCACTCTTTCCGTCATCTTTTTACTTTTCTCCTCCCACACTTCTTGTTTTCCTTTGGTTCGAAGGAGTTCGATCTGCATGCTTTCGTTCTCCAATTCTAAACCTTTGATCCTTTCGTTGAGCTCATCTATGTCTTCAGGTAATAATGGTGCTTTCTCAGGAAGGCGTGAGAAAGCTATTGGATCGAGGAAGAATGGAATCTTAACGATACGAGCTCTTTCTTTTACCCACAAGACATAAGGTTCCTTCACATCGATATTCTTGCGGACACTAGGGTCACTCGTAACGATCTTCTTCCAAGCCGCCTTGAATTTCTTCAACTCTTCTTTAGATGGGTTATCAACAACAAAAGGTATCAAATGTCTTTCCTCGGGAGGAGCTTCCATAGGGAGCCCAAGTTTTCTCTTAAGCAGCACCGAGTTGTAATTTATGCAACCACGATTTCCTATCAAAGGGACATTAAGGAAACTTCCACATCTAAGCACGATACCCCCAATCTTCCAGTCTCTTGAGTACCATGTGATGTCATTAGCCCTGAGCGAAGCAAATCTGTGAGGCCACGAAAAATGCCTAGACATAAAGTAACCCTCCTTAGGAATGTGCATTTTTATCCACATGTGCAGCAACGGAGCGCAACAAAGAAATACACCTCCCCTCTTCGTATGTCGGGTATGGAAAGTATGATAAAAATATGCCAATAAGAACGGAACTAGGTTTCCTATCATGAAAATCTCTACAGCAGCACGGTCAACAAACTTATCTGACTTTGGGAACAACACAATTCCATACACAAGAAGAGCTAGGATGGCTCCGCAGGAGGACCAGTTTCCTTTTTCAGCACATTGCCAGGCTTGTTTTTCTAAGAACAGTCTCGTGAATCCTTCCTTATCTGACTTGTTGTCCACTAACAAACTTGCAGGAAGTCCCAACACAGTAGCCAACTTAGTCATAGTGACTTCTTCTTCTAGCTTTGGGAAAGGATTGCGGTCTCTAATACGAAGGCCCACAAGCAACTCGAATTCTTCCAAAGTAGGAGCAATCTGGAAGTTTGGGAAAGTGAAGCACCGCAGTTGAATGTCGTAATATTAAGCAAGAGCACTAAGAGCATCAATATTAGTTGTCTCGTCCAGTATACTCAGGATTTTTCCGAAGCGAGCCTGAAAGTTTTTGTGTTTGATAGGCGTGATCTTAGCTCTCAAGGCCAGTAGCGTGTCAATCTTTGGTTCCAAGAACTTGAAATTGTACGTGCTTTTCTTGGAAATTTGATTCATCTTGATTGCTTTGACAAATACTTCAAATCTGCAATAAATATAAGAAACTGAAAGCTCTGTATCATTTTTATGAATGAATGTATGCAACAATGAACGGGTAAACCCAAAATGCAATGTTCCAGAAACAACTAGTACGAATGGAGGATACTTTGATCACTCTCCTCACAAGGACCTCACTGGGTGACCTCTACAGTTTTAGGGATCCCAAAGTTAATAATTCATATGGATGTTCATTACACACGCCATTAACATGACGGTTAATTGACTCCACCATATGAATTTCGTTTGGGTGAGATCTTCGTATCGAGCCACACAAGAGAGAAATCTCCTGGTACCCCATACTACGTGATCATCGACACGAGGTTTAAAACAAAGTCCTGGAGTTATGGAACTTTCTCAACTGTTTAATGCACGTGTCAATTTTATATATTCTTGATAGTCAATCAACTCCATAGAGTAAGTCTATTCCAAGTGAAGTTTTCGTATCGAGCCACGCGAGGGCGAACCCTGGTGCTCAATACTATGCAACCATCAACCGATGTTTTTAACCAACAGGTTCTAAAGGTCCTCAGAGTCGACGACTCTAATGAAAACATCTGAGCACACACGCCAAGAGCTTGACGGTTTTCAGTATTTCGATTAAAATCTACTCCGAGTGAGGTTTTCGTATCGACAACCCACGAGAGAGGTTCCCTTGGGAGCCCATACTACACAACCTTGCTAACTTATATTTACACTCATAGACCCGGGTATAGAGCCTTTCCCTCAAGTTGTTTTGATCAAAGTATCATTCCAGTACCAAAGATCCACAATAAAAATGGAAAGCGATAAAGAAAGCGATAAACAATTAACACATAAGTGAACATCCAAACAAGCGTGGAAACCAAGACTAGCGCTGACTTGCATAGGGGTGAACCAGTCCCCAGCAGAGTCGCCAGCTGTCGTACCCCGAAAAATACGATCCTCGCGAACGCAGTCGCGGCTGGGCTGACATGAGAGTCGCCACCTAATTTTATTTATTCCCTAAGAGGGAAATGGTAAATATAGATAAAACCACCGAGAAGGGATAAAACAAGGTCATCGCAAACCATTGTCGGGGTTCGAAAGTCGGTTATGTAGGAGGAAGGTATTAGCACCTCCTACATCCATCGTACTCGATGGGAACCATCTAGATTGTCACGCGCGAAGGGATGTCTATACTTATGATTAATTGTTGAACTAAGGGGTTTATTGATCCTGGGGGCTCGGCAAGAATTGAGATCCCCGTGCCTACGTATTCCCTTGTGCAATGGGAAAGTCAGAGCTTCGTAGTTCGGCCTGATACAGGTAATGGTTGTTGATTTTATTACCTTTCTTTGATGAAAGGATTTAAGAGTCCATTTGAGTCGAAATAATCGGAGCGAGTAACGAGAGCTCGTTATCCTCCTTTCTACCGCTTAAGGCTCGTGGCATGCAATTTTCCTCTTATTTATTGAAGTGTTTTGTTTCCTAAGACCGCTTGATGTTGGATCAAGGGTCTGGATCTAAAAAGTAACATTTTGGTTTTTGAAGTTTAAGGTGAATGCAAATGGAAGTTTATTTGTTGGTTTTGTTAGCGAGGCACAATGCGCACGGCTCGCAAAGTTGAGGAACTAAGATAAAGACTAGCTATGGAAAACAAGCGCAATGCGTTGATTCGTTAAGTTGGAAATTGTTGCTAAAGGTGTAAGGTGCAAAGTTCGTGCAGATGGCGATCGAGGAATGATCGAATTACGTGTGTGTATGAAGTGAAGTACGTACGGATATTTATTTTGCGTTGGACCAACGATTTCTTTTATCTTTGAAAATGATCAATCTTAGTGTGCGTCCATTTTTACTTAGCAATTTTATCGTCCAAACGCAAAAGTAAATCACACAAGTAAGCATTATATCAAGTCACAAGCAAAGAGGATCGAGCATACGCAAACATCGAACGCACACATAACCGAGTGACAGGTGAAGAAATTAATTAATCAAATTAAATAGAAATATTTAATTAGATTAATTATTAAATTAATTAATCTAATTAAATAAGAACATTTAATTAAATTAATTATCAAATTAATTAATCTAATTAAATAAGAACATTTAATTAAATTAATCTATAAAAATGTTTTTTTTTGGATTTTTCGTAGATATTCAGAAGAGAAATAAAATCGAAAGATACAGAAGAAAATCAAATTTAAACAAATGGTTAAGAAAATGTTTTATCATTTTTTAGAGTAAAAAGTTAATTAAGTAAACAGACTAGATAGAAAAACATTTAACAAAATTAATTAGTAAATCAAATACTTATGTTAAATAAAGACAATTTAATTAAATAAACAATAAAAGATTTTTTTGTTTTTTTAGGTTTTTATAAAAAAGAATATAAACAGAACAAAATTAAAAGAAAAAGAAATGGGCTAGGTTTGTAGAAAACAGGGGGCCTAGCTATTGAGCATCATCGGCCGACTCCCAAGGATATGGGGAATCACGAGATTCTAAAACACATTAATGGTAGCAACGTGTCCTTAGTAGATGAAACAGTGGCCAACAACTTTTATACCATCAGATAAAACAATAACCCTTCATTTATCCCACAGCAAACGAAACAAAAACCGAAAATCCTTATCTCAACACCATCTTCCGAAAGCACAAGAACACCAAACCTAAGCATGAACACTAAAAAAAATCATCTTCCGATTCAAATTTCCTCAACTCTATACTCAGTTGAACGCTTCTCAACGAAGGTCAACCTCATCGTATGTCATCTTCAACATTGCGGCGAATTGGAACAAACCAGAAATCCTAAATCGGAGTTAAAAAAGCTCACAACATCGAATCAACATAGGGTCGAGCAATCAAAGGGAAATTTCAACACAACAAAGCATGGGATACGAGAATTGAGTTAGAGGGAAGCGTTACCATACCTGAATCGGAGTAAATCCGATTTCGAACTCCGCCGTGAGAGGTATTTCGCTTCTTCTGTTACTTCTTTTGTGACACTGTATTACTTCGTATTTTCCTTCTTCTTCTTCTCGCTTTTCTTCTTCGTCTTTTCTTTCTATGAATGTAGTTGCTTTGTTGTTTTTGTTGTTCTCTTTGTATGGAATGAGTAAGGTTGTAGCTCAAATTCCTTAGAGTTTCAATATGAGACTCTAAGAAAAGTTTGATGAGATTGAGCTTTACTGAGTAAGGTTTTTTTGACGAGTTTCGTTGCCGTTTTTGTTTTCAGCTTCTAGGGTTTTTTTAACGTAGGTCGTCTCAAATGATTGGGAATGATTTATTTTTATAGGAGGAATATTTGATTTAGGTGGTACGTGTGAATTCAGAAGGAGCGAATAAATTGTGTGTGAGTCATATTTGAGAATCGTGTAAATTTTGTTGTAAGTTGGATTTTTGCAATCCGTTAGGGATTTTTTTTTTGAGTGAGATCTTGTGGTCCCTGTAATTTGTTTTGTCTGTAGTGTATTTCCTGAAGGAGGTGGGTCCACAATGAAATTCGATTTTTATTTCCCACACATGTGATTCTACTGCTCGTGAAACGTTAACTTTGTGTTGTTTTGCTTTTTTTTTACTGATGTTCTTCTTAGTTTTCTTTGTGGTCTGTGTATTAAAGCTGGTTCTAGGATGGTATTCGGCTAACCGCGAGACATTGTTTCAGGTTGCATCAGGAGAAGATCTTGGTGGGATTTGCTGGATGGTACACTTGAAGGATGAAGAGAAACATAGCCTATGTTTCTATTATTCTAATTTATGAATTTTGTTTGCTTTACATTTATCCATGATAGCAATGTTTGCTTATGCTTGATGATAATTGACTAATCTATCTGCTTTGGTATTCTACATGTATCTCAGAAAAACTTACAGGAGCTGCTGTGAATGGACATAATTTGTTTGACTTATCAAGTCGTGTGAAGTATGAGGTAGCGATCAAAATGGTGAAAGGCTTAAACCTTTGCTTTGTAGAGTTTTTCTTATTTATCTTACATTGCCCTGTTATGCTTATTATGAAACTTGGTATGATCTTTGACACTTTATGCTCTTTGCTTGCAGGGCATGATGGTAGGATAACTTTGTGAAATGAGAAGACTTTGATTCGAGGAATGACATGCCTTGTAGTATGAGGAAGCTTGACTTGATGCTGGAACTTTTAGTGAGGAGGAAGTATTCCAAGTTGCTTGCATTTGGTAAGTAATGACTTCTACATTTGTATGACCTGATTGAGTTCTTGCGGATGAAACTGAGTATTGATTTGTATTCCTTCCTCTTTTGCAATAACTGCATCCTGTTAACTTTGATGTTTTGCCACAAATCTTCTTTGTGAGCTTTGCTTTTCTATATTTAGTAGAACAATGTTGTATCTAGTTTAGCCTTTGGAGTCAATCATTCTTCTAATCATTAATTTGGTTTGTTCATTTTGACAGGTCATGGCATTTGCGGGAGAAACCAAATGGTTGTACTTGAGTGGTAACTCCTGACTTTGATATTTAAGCCACACTTTCTCCCATCAATTACATTGTCCTACTCTCTTCCATTTGCTTTGTAATCCCTCTTCCTATTTGACAAAGGAAATTGCTGCATATTGGAAACTTGATGACGGGAGCTATATCTTGGCTTGGAGTTGGAGGTATGGTATGAACACTGATTTCCATTGCTTGCTTTATCAATAGGCATCATGTGTTCTTACATCCTGCATTGCTTTTGTTGTGTACTCGAATTCTTGTGTTTTTTGATAGCTTATTCTTTTGGTTCAACATGGAATAAATGTGACACATGAAGAAGTTGAGCCTCGCGCAAGTGGTTGTGCTGACTATGGTATTGCTTTTGTTGCTGCCGATTCTTATAAAGATTCACCGCTGACATAAGCTTTGGTGGGCCCATAGGACCCATTGCTCGCTGCAGCGAACTCATAGTATTCCTATTCAGAGACTGACTCAACACTGAAAGATTGGCTGAGCTGGGGTGAATTTGCCGGGCTCCTAACATGCCAGTAATGCAAGACTGAGGTGATGCTAACATACTTTCTCAAGTACAACCATTTGCAAACTGATATCTGAGGTGAGTTGTACCATTTTTATCTTGTGGAGTTACTTCTGTTTGGCTTTTGTACCATTTTAATCTTTGATAAAATGTCAGCAGGTCTAAATTGTTGGCTTATAGAATTAGTAATGTTTGAAGCATGGCCAAGATTCATGGGGTTCTGTCCCATATTTCCCATGCCATTACTCATTGGTGAAAGCCCAACTAGGCTATTTCTATAACTACTCATTCCCATAGCTGTTCCAAATCCTATCATTTTCCTTTGCATCTGTTGATTTTTCTAATATCATTGATCACCCTAGTTCTTCTTCATCTGTTTATCAGGTTGAAAAAGATGAACAGACTTCAATGCTTCAACTGTATTCTGCTTTGTACCTGATTTATAGGTGATCAAAGATTCTTTGAGTCAATTATTTCCTTCAAGCGAATGAGCTCTTCAAGAGCAACATCTCAGTTTTGCATCAATACTTCAGTTACCAGCTTTCCCCACAATGCATTCAAGCTCCTTTCACTATTTGTGCATAATACTCTGTACTGATAAAGATAGTCAGCAACACCAGATTAGTTCCCACATTCAAACTGAAATTTGGCATATTGGTATAATGCCTCTATTTGTGCAGTACCAATCTGGTATTTGTCATTGAGCATCTGGAGATTGTAGTGTTTATCGGCTCTCAACTCCTGAACAGCAGCACGATTCTGAAGAAAAGACACAAGCGGGACAACAACATCTTCAAGAGACTTGAATCGAGCCACAAAGTCGGCCCTGCGTTCAACCGTAGACTTGGAGTTAATTTAAGGCGCACGAAACATGAAGTCTTATGGAGGAGCCGTGGTAACAAAAGTTCATAATTTGTCTTAGGAACAACTCATGGGATTATTAGCTCTAGGTTTAAGTTTCAGCTTTTCATGCCTTTTTAATCATAATCCAATGGAGTTTGGCATGAAACTTGTGTAATATTTGAATCATAACACTTTGTATTCTCTTGAAATTTTTATGCCATAAGATTGCACTTTCCTTGCTGAGCATAGAACTTTGATGTTGCTTTTGGTCTTTGGAGCAAGAATTTGCACTTCCTGATATTATGTAAAATTCAAGTTTAGTTCTCCACTAGAAAATTTCTACTGTTTAGTAACTAGATCTTCCGGCAATGCACCTCTTGAACATTTGTAATCTTAAAATACAAATAAAGGAATGTAATGGTCTTTGTGACACTCATAAAATCATTCATTTGGATCTTGTATCTGAAATATTTTCCCTTTACGGTCATCTTGTACTTGAACTTTATACCAAATGCGATTTTGAATTTAAATCTCAGCATTTTCATTAGATTTTATTCTTCCACATGATGATTCTTTGTACCATATTCATGGAATGGCGCCTCATTCAAACAAACTTGCACTTGTATTTTTACAACCAACAACCCATTAATCATGAACTTAGTTAACACTTTCTTTCATCCAATTTAAGCCTTTGATATTGTTCCTTTTGAATTCTTTGGAACTAAGCATAATATGCCATTTGAACTAAATTTGTATCCTCTGTAACTTTAAATCCACGTTTGAATCTTGATTTGTAGAAATATCGAATTTGCTAACTCAACATTATTACCAATTATGAATTCAAATTAATGGCCTTCTTGGATTAATGTTATGTCTCGTAGCATCTTGAATATAAATACCAAAGTTCACCTTTAACAACGACCACAAAAACCAAAACTTTGCAAATCTCTCTTTAGGTCTTTTACAAAAGACAACCAGACACATGTATAAACACACCATACTTATTCACCATGAAGTTGTCATTTCCAAAAAGAGAGAGTTATTGAGATTCAAAAAAGAAGAGAAAATAGAAATCTAGCATGCACAAGGAATTCCTTAAGACCTATCTCAAAGATCATGGCCAAATAACAAATAATCTTCTCAAAGTGGGATCATGGGTATCAAGTGTACTTGGAGTAAAAAAATTATACCAAGGTAGGGCAAATTTGGGGTATGACACCTGCATTAACCGGTTAACACATTTGGTTAACCATTTAACGCAAGTCAGAATGATGTTCTTGGCTTGTTTCCAGCCCCTTTTTGGTTCCTCTTTCTTCTTCTTCTTCCTCCTTTTTTATTTTTACCTTTGGAAGCACTTGTGGGAGTGATTTCTCCTTAATTTCAATGAACTTTGGGTGTAGATTAGAGTAGTTAATGTTCATTAATTCAAAACTACCTTTAAGTGGATTATTCGATTCATTTAAGGTACTTTGGGTTAGTGATACATTTTCATGCTTGAATCCACCGAGATGAGTGATTGAACTTAAAGATGGAAGAATACTATGAGTGTCGCTCAATTTGGTATTCACCTTTAGTTTCATGTGGTATTGCTTCCGGATGGCGATTTACATATCGTTTATCTCACAGACATTAGCACTAACATTATGCACCTTAATTGGTGGTGGCCGACCTCATTTGTAGGGTAATTACTTCGTAAATTACTCGGAGATTTCTTAACATAGACCTAAATGTGTCCCGACTTCGGAATAAAAATCTAATTGGGAACTTGCATTTTCGTGGACCGGATCTCATGTTGATCGCGTTATCCCAAAATGGTTAATCATATTGCATTAAGAATCGAGACTTATGAATGTTTGATTGGTAGGTGCTTTGGGTCTCCCAATTGCCTTTCAAATTTCATTGAATTCAGTTCGGTTTGTCTTGATTAATCGCTATAGTGTAAGATGCTTAGCAGATCCGATTGCCTTTCGATTTTGGTTGCTCTTTTCGGTTGTGGATGATTAGGTTCACCATACCATTCTTGTGTAAATATTATTATACTATTATTATTATTATTAATAATATTTTAGATTCTTGCACTTTAATTGCTTTTGCTACTAACATTTAAATTCTTGCACTTTTATTGCTTTTATTTTATTATGCTTTATCATGCTTTTATTCATGCATATCGTGTTTATTATTTGCTCTTATTTTGTTGGCATTTTCCATTTGTCCATTTGGACACAAAAATATTAATAAAGGATTAAACTTATAAAAAACTTGTGACTTTAATTTGTGGGCAATTGGTTACTATCCTTGGCTTAGGAATGAAGATTTGGACTTAGATTCTTAGAACAAACTTCCTTTACCTTGATCTTCATGAAGTTGGAATTTGCCTTTATTTGGCCATTTGTTAGATTATAAGGATGAAACTCTTATGCTAATAATTTGAAGTATCATCAAGTTTGGTTAGATCTTTCTTCCCTTATCTTCTTATTTTCATTTTTTAGGATAGTCCCTTCATCTCCTCTCCTTCTTTAATTTTCAAAATCTTCTCCCTTTTTCAAAGGATTCCTTCCTTTTTTAAAATCATCACCTCTTTAATAAACAAAACCTTGACTTTTGTCAAGTGGCTTAGACTCTTTTTCTTTTCTTTTAAAATCAATGAATCTAATCATGTTGACCCTAATTCAAAAAAATAAAAAGAATCAAACTCATTCAAGTTGTTTTGTGCCTTTGTGCACTTTTGTGTATATTCCTTAAAAGATTGCCGATTATGAGTCATTATTCTTTAGTCGGGTGCAAGTATCTCAATCTCCATGGTTGTAGTTTGATGTAATTGAGGCTCTTGTCATTTGTGGAGGTTTAGTGGCATACTCGTCGAATTTATCTGAGTCGGCACCCTCCCCATAATGATGTATGAGTCCATGCCTTCATTCTCATGGTAGTTTATTTGGCCATCCACTTGAAGATGACGATTTATTTTCACTTAATAAAATAAATCATAACTTACCATTTTCACTATTTTTACCATGAACTACGGGGTTTTGATCTTGCATTGCACTTTGTTGGTACGTAGGCATGAGGTGGTAAACCTCTCCAAACAAAAATATAAAAAAAAAATTATTTTCTCATCCCTCCACTCTCATTTAACAAACCTTTTTCAAACCAAAAGCAGTAAATTTTTCAAAGGGCTCTCGTGGAGTACTACGACCATGTAAAACGACGCCATAGAACACGTGAGGAGGTACGAGAAGTGCCAGCGTCAGGAGGATATGCACATTGCACCCCTTAACGCTCTGAAGACAATGTCATCACCATGACCATTCGCGCAGTGGGGTAAGGAAATTCTCGGACCCTTCACGACAGTCTCCTTCCAAAAATAATACCGGATCGTGGCCATCGATTACTTTACCAAATGGATTGAGGCCGAGGCCCTGGCCAGAATTACCGCGTTCAACATCCTGCGTATCTATAAGAGAATTATCATGGCAATATTTGGCGTACCACAATCCCTTATAACGGACGATGGCACCTAATTCACGAATAGAAATTTCTAGGACTTCTTGGCAAAGACGGGAACCAAACAACACTTCGCATCCTTCAAACACCCCCGGAAGAACGGGCAAGTTGAGGCCGCCAATAGGGTCATCCTACGAGGTCTCATACGGAGGCTAGGCGAAGAAAAGAACAGGTGGGTCGAGGAGCTCCACAATGTACTATGGGCCTACCGAACCAACCCACACTCAACGACTGGGGAAACAACATTTCGATTGACATACGGTACCGAAGCCCCTTTAGAAGAAGAGCTCCTTTATAAATCAAACAACCATCTCGACACACAGAATCCCCTTTAGAAGAAGAGCTCAATGACGAAGCTTTAAGAGAGAAGCTCAACATGGTAGACGAGGTTCGTTCAGGGGAAGCTCTTCGCGAGGAATTCCTAGAGAGAAGAATCTCATTATGCTACGACAAAAGTATCGTCAAAAGGGAATTCCATGTGGGCAGCCTTGTCCTGTGTAGAAATCAAAAGGGTTCACGCGAAGGCAAGCTCGCGGCAAACTGGGAGGTCTCATATTGCGTCAAATCTAAAACAGGTACATGGGCGTATTACCTAGAAGAACTAAGTGGAGAACCATTCGCTTGACCATGGAATGCTGAAAATCTCAAACAATATTACAGCTAAAATTCTAGCCAAAACGAGGAATAGTTGCAGGCCAAGAAGCCCAATCAATAGGGGCAAAGGCCCGACCACAAGGATGTATCGTGCGTAATCACTTGTCCATTTCCCGGACAATTGAATTACCCAACGGGGATACCTAAAATGAGTTTCACCGTTGCCATACCAGCGTGGCAGACCCCCAGCTCGTGATGGGAAAGGTTTAAGCCTTAGGGAGCGGAGGCACGACTATGTCTCCAAAGCCCTTTAGCAAGCACAGTTCTCACCCTTTGACCAGTTCCATACACCGTCGAGTTTAGCACATTTCGTCGAGCATTTCCCAGTTCTATTAACACAACACATGAAAGTATACATACAACTTAAGTAACAATGTAATGCAAAACAATGATAAATTAACATAAAGTTACGGCCATAAGGCCAGTATTGTAATTACATTAACCAAAAGGGGGTTAAGCCCCAAACAAAAACTTAATAAAATCGGCGTGCAGGCCAAGAAAACAGCGGCACGCAGGCCAGAAAATTACTCATCCTCGGGAGGAAGGACCACCCGTCTTCTACACGGTGTAGGGGACCGGTACCATCGACGACCAGATTCACACCAGGATCAACTACCTTGAGTTGCTCCACTGTATTGTAAAAACCGAACGAAGCCATAATTAAGTTATCATGGGCCAACAATCGGATCTAGGCAATCAATTTGGTCCTTGTAGCCATAGTAGCCTATTCCTCAGTCTCACCTTCCCCGACAGCCACCCTGCTCACCACCTTCACAACCTTCTCCTTCAGCCGCTCGTTATCGCTAGTGAGCTCGACCATCTTGTCCCGGATTTTGGTGACCTCCCTCATAAGCTCGAGCTTACATTCATAATGCCCATTGGCCTGAAGTAAGTTGTTTTCCAACTTATGATTTTCAGCCTCCACTTCTTCAAATTTATCCTTGGCTGCATGAAGGTACTTGTAGGGGACACGATCGGCATCATTAAAAGCGAGGACAGCTTCCAAAATTCAGAATATCCCTCAGCGTCCTGGAAGAGCTCAACTCTCAAACTCTTAGAGTCTGCAGAAAGGATGGCAGCAGCATCAAGATCATGTACTCAGATGGATGACTATCCGTCGAACGTAGACCTCTGAGTCACACAGGGAGGAAAATAAAATGAGCATGATGTTGCGATGTTACTTTTCGGAGGAGGAGAGGGCTCATTGGTTCTTGACCTCTTGCCCATCGGAGATCCACCCACCGCAGTACTCCCCGGAGTGGAACTCCCAGAGCCAACAAAGCCATCCAGAGTAGTTTGGTCTTTGACAACATCAACCCGACTCTTCACGCCTTTCTTCATATTTATTTTATTCTTTTTCACAAGAAGATCTCGAATTTTGTCTATTTGCGCTGCAAAAACAACGGAAAAACAATTAGATAACGATCATATCCATGACCCAAAAAAAATTGAACTACAAATTCATCTAAGATTCGAATAGCTGCCTCATCGTTAGGGAAATTGAGCAATGGTTTTATGTTGATTAATCTGGCCAATATAGCCGATGTCCCATAAGGCCAAAGAAGAGCGTGCACTTTAGAATCTACCAGCTTTGTGGAACATAAACTGGCGACATAATTGAACAGCATGTTTTGAGCCACAGTGTCATCGACACTCAACTGCTCGGGTTTGGTAATCTAATGTTCACTATGGTGGCTGAAATACACGTTCACCCACTCCAGCGGGAAATGGGCCACCATATTCTCTTCATCACCGACCATCTTACGGTCATACAAGGAGACCTTGGCAGCCTGCGAGCACGACTGGATCATGTAGAATCGATACTTAAAATCCCGAACAGAATCCAAGTATGCCGTGAAAAGTATGCTCACAGTTATTTAACAACACTCAGCTGTGTCGACCATCATGGGATTTCCTCTATAGGTGGAAGATCAAGAAGAACAAGTTGACTGTCTCCCCTATCTCCAGATAGCTACATACCAATTCAAAGGCTCTTATGAAGGCTAATGTGTTCGGGTGTAGCTAAGAAGGCACGAGCTTGAGGTGAGTAAATATCTCCTGTTGGAAATCGGTAAAGGGAAAATGATACCCAGCCCCGCGAAACGTGAATTTGTACATCCGGAACCGAATAGCAGGGAAACACGAGCAGATCCTATGAGTGGGTTTTGGAGGTAAAACTCACCAGTTGGAAACTTCCCCTTTCCTCTTACTCTCTATCCTACTCCATGCATCTGAAGGATCTACCGCAAACTGCGATGTTGCTTCTAGTGGCTCATCTATTATCCATGAGTGTTTATGTGTGGTAACATCCATATTGTCATGAGAAGCGGTATCCTCGACCTCGCGAGCATCCTTTTGACTACATTCACCTGAAAAGCAGAGGAAACACAATGAATTCAATGAACTCAAATCCACCCTTCCACTGTAGATCAAGTGAAAGGGCTTCAATAAAGACCAAGGACGTCCCCCAGGCCAGCCCTTTAGTCAAGGAAAAACACTGCGAGGGGGAATTGGTAAACCGAACTAATCCTCCCCATTATCAACTTAAAATAGTCGGGGATAAGCCCCACGATGACCCTATGCTCGGTCAACTAACACTAAGTTATCAATACTAATCATAACCTATTCACTAACCCTAGAAATTCATGGACATTCATACGTTATGTTGAACATTCATCAGGATTTCCAAAACATCATAGGAATCTCCCGAAAACAACTAGGATCCTATGAAGTTCACAGGAAACAAAAGAATGTTCATCAATCAAACCCAGAAAATGGAGGTAGAAGATGAATGCGTACTTAGATCCTTGGAGGTTTCTGGAAAATATAAGGTGGCTTTAGCAAGAATCCAGCGAGAGAGTTGCAGACATAATTTCACAGCAAGGGGAAAAGTTAGTAAGAAGTGAACAAATAAGCTTGTCCTCTCCCCTTTTATAGTGTCTCAAACTTGCATAGGGAATCATAAAGGCCAGTCAAATTATTACCTAGGTCTAGCCCCAAGGTGTCATAAAAGGGTGACGGAGTTTTATTATGCGAGTCATTAAAACCTTAGACGTTTTATCTTCCCAAAAAGGGAATCTTTTGAAATTTGTCTGAATTCCTCTTGCGACCAGATGCCCGACACAAAAAAGCAAAGGGATTATATCACATTTGCACTTCAGACATGTCGATCACATTCTTAGCACCTTAAAGTCACAAATCCCTTAAGGTATAATGACTTGGGAGGCTTCTGTTCTGGAATAGCATGTGCCCTACCCCAGATTGAGGCTCAACCCAATATTCAACTGGGCATAAGCCCACTATGAAATCCACGAGGATATAACCGTTACAAAATAGAGTCATTGGTATATAGTCGTTGAGGACTTCCATCTCACACGCCATAATGCCTTCCACACGGCCAACTACCTAACGGATTTATGGAGGCAGTCACACTTAGTCAAAGGCGACGTGCCCGCTTCATACGGGCAAATGCCCTTATAAAAATCCTTGCATCTCTGGAGGGTCAGGTATTCACTTTTAATCCCCCTTTTTTATGCTTTAGTTGTCTCATTTTGAAACATACTTGAGCATCGGAGTACCTTGCAGGTACCCCACAATTTCCTCTCACCAGCAAATCACAGTCCTAGATGAAGGCCGCGGAGACCTATTCAGATTCTTTCTGTACAATACTGTATTTTGGAAATTTGTTGATGCTTCGTATGTTGATAGTAGAAACATTGACTACTACTTTAAATTTTTGGATAGAGTTGAGGAAGAAGTGGGTGAAGAGTATGTAGTTCAAGTGTAACAGACAACGAAGTTGCATTAAAAGTAGTTGGTCAAAAGTTAATGGAGAAGAGACCACATTTATACTGGTCTCCTTGTGCAACTCATTGTTTAGATTTTTTCTTGGAGGATATAAGAAAAAAGAAAAGCATAAAAGATTTATTAAGTGAAGCAAAAATGGTGACAACCTTCATCTATAACCACATGTATATTGTGAGTCCTATGAAAAAATACATATGTGGTAGTGATATTGTTCATCCTGGTGTTACCTGATTCGCAAAACAACTTTTACAACTTCAAGCAATTGTGATACAAAAGGAATGTCTTGAAAACATGTTCGATTCTGAAGAATTTAGAAGAAAAAAAAGTATGGAAAATAAAAGAGAAAATGTGTCACAATCTAGAAGAAAGGGGAAAAGAAAACAAAATGTTTCACTTGAAGATTCTTCCTCTTATAGTAGTTCTCATAGTTTTAATGATTTTGAGATTGAAGATTTATCATAAAGTAGTCAACAATCGTATCCACCTGTTTATCAATATCCATATTTCAACTCTTATAACCAATATCCTAGTGATCAAGCTCCTTCGTACTACCAACAATCAATGAATGATCACAATCCTTATCATCAACAATCAAATGGTTATTTTTTTTGTTATGTCTTTGGACAAGGAGTTACTCAAGATGACTGTCAGAGTAAAAGTACAAGTTATGCTCCTTCACATTATTCCACTATGTGGTAGCAAGAGACACGTAAATTATATTTTTTAACATTTGAATTTATATTGTTAACTATATGTGTGATAATTCTTAATTTTAGATGTAATTTAAAGGAACTAATTAGGAGTTTCATCATCTTTGTGTTTTTATTTTTTAAAGTGAAGACTTCTTAATGACAAAATGATGATGTCTTTCACCATCAAGATTGAAATATAGGACATTAGTATGTTTTTGTCTATAGTCCTTTTTATTTTAAATAAATTGTAACTTGTATTATGTACTTGAAAAATCACTTTCTAGCAGCTTATGTTTTTTTTAATGTTACAATATTATTTATGATAATAATTATTTTATTAGAATTCAATTTAAATTATACATAAATACGAAACAATAGCCTAAAAGTAGTCTAAAAATGAATTAAAACTAATACACAACTATAAATACAATAAATATAAATAATTACAATAATGTTACAATTTATTTTATATTTAATGCGTGTATAAAATAATTTCACGCTGCAACGGCTGCAATGCGCAATGCAGTGACCGTATTGGCTGCAACCGCAACATCCGCAACCGCAGCCGCAGCCGCAATCGCAATTTAAAACCATGTTGACGCCTCTCATTTTGCTGAGACTCTCACTTTTAGAAAAAAAAACACAATGTTGCTACTAATATCTATTATTATACACGAGCCAACAACCAATATAGTGCATTCCTCCATGCTTCAACAATGGTTTTCATCACTAAATTAAGACAATGCAATGATGAAATAGCAATGAAATCAGACGGAGAAGGGAGACCAACAAACAAAACGCAGTGATTTGTCAGGATGGTGTTGTTCGCGATCTCCATGAAGCATGTTGCCGGAAAATCGATCTAAAGCCAGCTTTACACCTCTCTCAACCTATGATCGGCTCTGCCACCAGAGAAGCTTCCAACCGCGAGATACGCATCACCAAATTGCAACATCGTGAAGTCGGGACTACCATCTCCATCGTCAATACTCCAATTGGTTCTGTAAACACCCCAAATTTTCCCTCACTCTTCATCACACCATGTCTTGTGATCTTTCATCTTTGCATTAACATAAGCATACCACCTCATATTGCATATGTGTTTCATCTGCATAGTTCAAGTTCATCTTCATCTAGGGTTTGTGATCTGAGCAATCCAAGATTCCATCTGAGCCATACCAAAGGCCTCAAAGCTTTCCAAGAGGGTCCATGTGTGTTATATCATCATATTATGCTCCTCAAAGTTCATGAAAGTCAAGGGATCATAAGAACTGGCAAAGGCATGGAGGCAGTGCTAGGGTTTTCACTACACAGATGACCAAAATTAGGGTTTTGGTTTCAGAGGCCTTAACTCCAAATTTTTGGGTCATTCTTGTTTCTAATGTTCTTAAGATGTTATAAGTATCATATGTACCAAGTTTTATGAAGAAATTCATTATGGAAGTCATCTGTTCACTAGGTAACCTCTTAAGCAAGTTAAGTCAAAATCAGGGCATCTGAGGCCCCCAACAATGGAACCAAAGGGTTATTTTCATCAAATTAAAGTTATATGATCTTTATTTGATCTTAGAAGAGGTTGAAAGTTCACAATATTGAAAATTTTTGAGCCATTTGCAAACTAGTCAAAAATGGAAATCACTTGAAATGCAAACTTTCCATTTTGGGATAGTTTTTCAACCTCCTCTTTATTAACCAAAAATGCTTCAAATGAAAAATTCTTGGTCATGAAAGTTGTAGATTAGATCTTTCCCTTTTCAAAAAGTACAAGAACATGTCTTGATTCATCCTAGAACTCAAGATATGGCCTTTCAAAGTTGGCAAAAATCCTATAATTTTAAGTTTTATGTCAAAGAGGGATTTTGCAAATTGGCATGTTCAAGCATTCTAATGACTTCAAATGGACACAAACACTTCACAATATGTCAATTGGGCCTCTAAACATCAGAATTATGCATTGAATCATGTATTTTCATGACTTGAACTTCAAGAAATCAAAAAGGGCCAAAACTTTCAAGAATTGCAAAATGGTATGAAACTCTTTATCCACTTGTGCCAGCTGATGCAATCTGATTCTATGGCTCTCCACAAAGTCAGCTGAGGAAAATCCACCCTTTAGATCACTCCTGTCCCAGCCCATACCTCAAGTACACCTAAGTTGACATTTTTGCATATCCTCCCATACCAATCACACTAGGCCACAACAACTCTTTGAACCAATCAGAACACCTTATACAAACCCTAAGGGACACATTTCAGAACACACAAGCAGCTGAATCATCTAAGAACTCAGAATCCACAAAATTCGTCAAAAACTTCCCTTCTTCAAAACTCAAAAACCAACCACTGAAACTTCAATTTTCATTCACAAATCATCTCCACATAGCCTAAGGATCACAAAGCACCCTTCACCATATCATAAAAGCCACTAAATCAGAAATACGATTTCTGCAACTTCAGAAACAAAACCTTCAAAACAGCCATCACAAGCTTCCTCTAAGCTCATCTTCATCATCAGGAAGATCATTGGGGTGGATTTGAACCCAGAGGGAGGCCAGAAAGCTCAAGAACACAAAGCTTCAACTCAGGTAGCTTCACGAACCTTTTTTCCAGAACTTGTTATTTAAGTTTCTAAATGACTCCTCATGCTTCACTGATCATCCTGATATGATTTGTTTTGAAAATGATTGAGAAATGAGTATGTATTGAACTTCTGAAAGTTTTGTTCATTTTCACGATTTGCTTCGAATCTTGTTTTTGATGAATGAAAAGGAAGGACACGGGTCATGCGAACCAAAGAGATTGAGTTCGGGAGTCGGTTACGACCTGGGAAGGTATTAGCACCCCAGATCGTTTGCCGTACCCGACGGGATCCACGCTTGTAAAGAAAATGTTTCAAAGGGTGAAGAAATGAAAGCTGCTGCAAAGAGAACGAACTGAACTGGAAATGAAAAGAAAAGAAAGGGGGAAAATGTAGGGAAAATAAAAGAGTGCTCGAACGGGTGTAAACACCCCAAATTTGCCCCCACCCATTCACACCATGGCTTGTGATCATCTCATATCCATATACACAAAACATATCATCTCACATCTCATTTTGATTCACTGCATAGCTTCTAAGGCATCTGCACCTAGGGTTTGTGATCTGAGCAATCCCAAAGCATCTTGAGCCATTCCAAAGGCCACCAATCAATTCAAAGGGGTCCATGTGTGTTCTTATATCATGTTACATCCCCACAAAGTCAAAATTGCAGAGGGATCACAAGAACTAGGGTTTGAGTGGATGCAGAGCCAGGATGAACTGCACAGTTGACTGAAAATTAGGGTTTTGGTTTCAGAGGCCATAACTCCAATTTTTTTGGTCATTCTTGTTTCCATTGGTCTCTATATGGTATAGGGAGTATGCATATCAATTTTCATGAAGAAATTCCATGGGGAAGTCATCTGATCAAGAGTTGACTTTTCAGACCAGTCAGTGTAAAATCAGGGCATCTGAGGCCCCCAATGACCCAACCAATGGGTGATCTTCATCATTTTGAGTGTGTATGATCTTTATTTGATCATGGAAGAGGTTTGAAGTTCACAAAATTCAAGAATTTAGGGTTTTTTGCAAAAGTTGACTTTTGGGGTTTTGTTGACTTTTCAAGAATGCTCCATTTTAGGTCAATTTTCAAGCTTTGATTTATGACCCAAAAAGGCTTCAAATGGAAAAACTTTGGTCATGAAAGTTGTAGATCTCATCTTTCCCTTTTCAAAAAGTACAAGAACATGATCTAATTCTTCTTGAATCAAAAGTTATGGTGTGTTAAAGTTAGCAAAAATCATTGTTTTTCATGTCATGCACTAAGTGAAAATTTTGCAAAGTCTTGAATCAAGTCAAAATGCAGCCTCCAATTCATGTCAAACCAGCATGCCAACTTCTTCTAAGTCATAAAAATCAGAAATGAACTAGGAATGCCCATGATTTCATGCTTGTTTATACAAAAAGTCACATGTGAACCATAAGCCAACCTAGTTGCAAAACCACTCATAACCTTATGCCAACTTGCTGCATTGAGCCTTGGGTCAAGCCAACCTCTCACACTCACCATGCTGCACCAGAACCCAACTTGTCCTTGCCTAGCATCACACCATGCCCTATCTTACACAAAAGTGGACTTTGAGCAAAAAGTAACTCACCTATCCTAGCAGGCCATGTCACATCAAGAGACCAATCAGAATTGTTTATTCATTAAATTTGCAAACCATATCACATGAGAACCAAGGCTGAAAGCATAACATACACAACTTTCACAAAAACCTTCCATCTTGCAAGTTCATTCGAATTTCATCACACAGCCTGCAAACATCCAAACCTTGGCCTCCATTCATTTCACCTTGATCTATAGAACACAAAGCATCAAGAAACAAAGCCTGAAACCACCAGAAACCCTCACTGCCATCACCAACCCTCATTCTGCAGATTCATTCGAATCTCTTTCCTCAAGCCACAAACACTTCAACCAACACCATAAACCTTCTCAATACACCTCATAGGTCATAAACAACCCATCACCATGACTTGAAAGGGCCAGAAACTCATCTGCCATTGTTGACTGAGCATGAAACAGTTCTCTTCGAAACTCATCATCCAACAAATATAAACTCCATTTGAGCATTCAAGCAACTTTGGGGGACCAAGAGGAGCAGATTGAGCAAGGAGAAGAGGCCTGAAAGTTCCAAAATCAAAGGTTGCAAATCTCAGGTAGCTCCAGATTAATTTTTCCAGAAATCAATTTGTTTGTTACAAACTTGCTCTACATGTCTTGCTGATCATTCTGGTACCATTGGTTTTGAAAATGGTTGTGTTTTGAGAGTTTAATTGCTGTTTGAAGCTCACGAACCCTAGATTTTGTTTTCTTCGATTCAGCTTGTTTAGGTTAGATAAATTTGTTTTGAGAGAGGGTTTTAATTCGTGAGGGGTTGGGGATCATTTCCCATAGCTTAGTTTCCATTTATTTTACGTTTTGGAGAAGTTGGGTGATTTTCAGGTGACCCTCTGGCCGGAGAAGATGACCGGAGGTCTTCTCCGGCCACCTGAATGTAATTAGGGTTTAACCCCATAATTAATGTAAGTTTGAATTTTGGCCGTTGATGCGCGCTGACTCGTTGACTTCCCTCTCAATTCAATGGCCCAGATCCTTTCCATTAGCCCTAATCCCTTTCATTAATTTAATTAATTATTAATTAAGTTAATTTGATCAGATTGCATCCTGGCCTTCAATTCACGCGCGCAGTCAACACATTTGAACCAAGGATCAATCCTGGCCCCTCATTCCTTTGACTTCTCATTTTTATTTGTTTTAATTCATATTTATTTCATTTAACTTGTATAATTTATTTAAAATAGCTAAAAAATCATAAAAATTATGAAACTTTTTTCTTTAAGGTTTTATTAATTTTTATGACTCAAAAACATTTTTATTTTATTTTTTATCATTAAAAAAGTATTTTTAAATATTTAAAAGATTATTTTTAATTGATTAATGAGAATTAATTAATTAAAAATACTTTTAGGTATTTAAAAATTACAAAAAAATTCATGAAATGTTCTAAGACATTTAGAAACATTGTCCAACCTTCAAACCAAATTTCTTTTTGATCTTGATGCATTTTAAGAATTTTTCATTGAATTAAATCATTTTCTATGCATTATTTTGATCACAAGTTTAAAAATTCATTTCTGCCTATTGGTGAGGGTTGAGACATTGATTCTTTTTGCTTTGTTTTGTGTTTAACATGTATTTTCAAGGATAAAAAGGCCATGATTTGATCTTGCATTTCCTAATTGATTGGCATTTCTTTTGTTAAGAACCCTAAAAAACCCTAGTAACTTGCAAAAATCATAACTTGAGTTTGGTTGAGAGTTGAGAGCTCCCCTTTGGGCAGTGGTTTGTTATAGGTCTAGGGTTTCTTTGGGTACCATTTTCCATTTTTTATGTTAAGGCTTGCTTCTGTTTTTGGTTTATGTGTGATGTTTGACCCATGAACCCTAATTTGGGCTTTCCTTTTGCATCATTCTTGCATTTCCTTGCATAATTTGACTTGTCATTGCATGTTGTGCATTCTTGTGATTCATTTGGCATCTTAAGACATGTAGAAAGCATGTTTAATCATTGCATTACATATTTGCCATGTCATTTGTCTTGTATGCTTCATAACTTTTCATGTATGTTCATGGTTCTAAGCATGCTTCTCCTGCATCCATATGTTTGTATGATCACCCTCATGCCTTGCCTCATGTTTGCATCATCTCTTAGCTTCATTAACATCATACTCATGCTTCTGGTTTTGGTTTGCATCATCACATTGCATCTCATTTTGCATTGCATTTCATTTCTTTTGCTAACATTTCAGGTGGTAAGTTGTTTTGAGAAGTGGATTTGCCTTCACTTCTCACAATCTCTTTTCATATCTCTTATGCATCATTGCTGAATTTTGTATGTGTATTGAATTGAGCTTGCTTATTCTTGTTTATCTCATCTTTCTTTCTTCAAGCAACTTGACTTCTTAAGTGAAGCAAGTTGTTTTGCTTCTCTTTGCTCCTTTCATATGCTTTCCCTCCTTGGTGGTTCTTTGAAGATTTCTCTTGCAAACCTCACAAACCCTAGGAATGACCAAGCATGATAACAATTAGGGTTTGATTAGTCCCCCACTTAGCTTTTACCTTTGTGTCTCTTTGAGTCTTCTCTTCCTATCTCATAATCAGGGACTAAACCCTAAAGGCTTTAAGGCTTTGTGATTAAGCTTATGCATGCATCCTTCTATTAGGATGGAGTGTATAACTTTAATCCTAAGTGTTAAACCCTTAATGTGTTTAAACCCTTTAATCAATTCACTTAATAACTATCAAGACATCAAGCTTGTAACTTGGGCCTTGCATTAGGGTTCTAATTCTTCCTTAATTGGTTAAGAAGGACTAACCCTAGTGTTAATGGACAAGTCCCCCTCAAGTTGTCTTACAAACCATAAAACTCACTTCTTCATCTTATCATTAACTAAAATCCATCTAATAAAGGCTTTGTTTTGTCATGAGGTTAATCCCTAATCATGAATTAAGTTGAGGAGTCTTCCTCAGCTTAAACATTCTCATCTATTATCCTTCTATTAGGATGGTGTAATGAGTCTGTTTAATCCCTGATTATGGCTTAGTCTCATTACTCAACATTAAACAAAAACAACAAAAACATCTAAATAAAAACAAGTAGGTTAATGATCTTAATCCTACATCAAAGGTGATTAAGTGTGAGATGCTGACTTCACACTTAAGGTATTCTCATTACCCCTAATCAGAGGGAAGATGTGATGAGTTTACTAACCCATTGGTTTAGGCTTAAATTCATTAACTTATGACAAACTCTCAAAAGCAATAAAAGACTGAAAACTCAAAAACAAACAATAATCGTCTCCTCCGGGGTTCTTTTCTCATCATCTTCACTCACAAACGAGAACTCGCTTCTTCCGTCCAATGCAAGACAGTTAGCACCTGAGCCAGACAGGTCATACACTTGAGCATAGACAAGTAAGCAGTTCACAAGTCATTTCATCTTTCAGTCTCTTTGGGTCGAACTACGGTGTTCTGACTTCCTCATTGCACGAGAGGATACGTAGGCATAACTTAACAGTTATCGAACAAAAGTCTCTGTACATTCCCCCTCTTTCAGCTTCATTCTTTAGCCTCATGGTCATGAGCATTTCATTCCTGATCTCACACTGACACTGTACATTTATACACATCACATTTCTTTACACTGACACCTGTACATATTGCTTTCCAGCTCTTTTACACACAGATTGCACTAACACTACCCCTTTATAGCACAAATCTTTTAAGCGTGGATCCCGTCGAGTACGACGGACAATCTGGGTGCTAATACCTTCCCAGGTTGTAACCAACCCCCTTTCTCAGTCTCTTTGGTTCGCAAACCGTCTTATCCGTATCTTTCTAGGCTTATGCAGCATTGCCTTTCCTCCGGGATAAAAATGCCTAGCTGGCGACTCTATTCATCTCCAGTGAGTTCACGGCTGTGTGTTCTCACTGTTCCCTTTCGCCGACCGCTCGCGTCTGTACCTTCATTTGATCCATTTTCATTTGTCGGGAGCGACAGCTTGGCGACTCTGCTGGGGACACCTTATACTGCAACCAGGGCTTCTGGTTCTTTTTGTGGGTTCCTCCTAGCGCTTGATTGATTTGTGTTTACTGGGGTGTTATGTGCTTGTTTGTGCTTGTATTTATTTTTGTTTATTGCTTTATGTACAGTTACTTTACTGCTTTCTTTACTGCATTTATATATCATACTGTCATTGTTGCTGGCTGGATCTGGTTATTTGTTTTGGTGGGTTGGGGTTCCATTGAGAGTTTAGGTCCTATACCTGGGACCTGAGTGACACCTAGGCTAGAGTGAATCATATTCTTTCCCAGTCAATTTTCAGTCTGGTGCGGGAATATGAAACACGGTTCAGATATGGGTTTCTTCTTGAGAACTCTGTGTTGCAGATTTCCTGCAATGCTAGGGGGATCTGGGAAGCCTGCTAAGTCTGGATGACCTTTTAGTATTGACCTTCAGAAATTGAGGTGAATTAGAGGAGGAATTGTTATGGTAATTGTAAACACTGTACCTCCGGGTTAGAAGTGCTTACACTTCTCATAACAGATCCAAGTCTGAGGATCCTTGTTCTAGATCACTACCTGTGAGGGGGTTGGGCTGTTTACAGGTTTGCAGATACCTTGACCTCCGAATACCCTGTTACTTTGACTTTGTTAAGAATGCTTCATGTTGGATAGTTCTTGTGATTCTAAAACCCTGGACATGTGGCTCTTTATTTGAGTCCCCTACCTTGGTTACTGGATTTCTTAGACCTCCATCTGGAATTCTTAGACACACATGGATCTATACCAAGGCATTTATTCAGATCCAGCTCTGTCACAGACCCTTGCATTTCATTTGCATACTCATTGCATCATATTAACATGTGCTTATTTGTTTTTCAGGGCATCCATTGTTCATCAGGTTTTGGTTTTGACCCCATCTGCAGCTTTGACCCATTTTCACCAGCATCTGTTTCAGTTTTTAGCTGTCTGCTTCAGCACCAGCCAATCAGTGGCTCTCTCTCTCTTCTCAGCATTGTCATCAGCACTCTACCCAGTCTTCAACATCATGGCTCCAAAGAAGAACAACATCACCTATCATTTCTTCCAACCAGATTTGTCAGACCTCAGGAGGATCCAAACCCTGATTACACCAGATTACATCCCTTTGTTCAGGGAACATTATGGGGACATACTTGACCTAGTTATGGACATGGACCCGTCTCAGAGGAGCCTGATTCATACCTGCATTCAGTTCTATGACCCCCCATTGAGATGCTTTACATTTCAAGACTTCCAGTTGGGTCCTCTTTTGGAAGAATACTCATCTTTGACTGGTTTGCCTATCAAGAGGGAGATCCCATTCAATCCTGAAATGGATTTTCCCAGCAGTGGGGAGATAGCCAAAGC
The DNA here is from genome assembly GCA_963966055.1 of Lathyrus aphaca. Classification (NCBI taxonomy): domain Eukaryota; kingdom Viridiplantae; phylum Streptophyta; class Magnoliopsida; order Fabales; family Fabaceae; genus Lathyrus; species Lathyrus aphaca. The sequence continues at coordinate 200,815,958 of OZ014523.1, read as the reverse complement.
TTTGCACCTGGAACCTGCTTTGATTGAACAACACATGACCTCTAAATCTAGTGTCCCTGGATTACAGCTGGACTTCCTAATCTCGCAAGCTAGTCTGAAGGCCTCCCTGGGGGAGTGGAAAGCTGTTTGTGCTCTGTTGGCTTTAAGTGTGTATGGAATTGTGTTATTTGCAGATGAGCCCAGATTCATCAGCAAGAATGCCATCCACCTGTTCATCCTGAAGAACCCAGTGCCAACCTTGTTGGGTGATCTCTATTACTCAGTACATCAGAGGAATGAGAAACAGAGAGGGAAGTTAGTAAGGATTTGTGCTCCACTATTCCATGCCTGGCTTCTCAAGCATCTACCTAAGACAGATGCATTCCTAAACCCTCACCAGCAAAGCAACTGGGCAAGGAGACTTTCTGTCCTAACTACAGCAGATATCAGGTGGTGCAATCAAAGTACCAAGGGCAGAGACATAATCACTAGCTGTGGGCATTTTCCTAATGTGCCTTTGGTAGGAGTCAAGGGAAGTATCAATTACAACCCCCTGCTGTTCAAGAGGCAATTGGGTTATGCACTGGTTCATGCTCCTAGGGAAAAGGACTTGGCTGAGACCCTCTACTGTGAGAACAAGGTTAGTCTGGCAACTGTTAGACAGGCTGCCTGGGCCTGGGATCATGTTCAAACCAGGGGAATCACCATTCTGGGGAAGTGCAATAATGTGGCATCAGCCCAATATCATGAGTGGTCCTATGCTAGGGCCCAAATCTCAGGATTGCCCTTCACCATCAAAGACATGCCTGAGTCATCATCAGCACCACCCCCTGCTACTATCAGCCTGGAAGAGTTTGAAAGTCTGAAGGAAAGAAATGAGAAGTTATCCCAAGCCTTGCAGAAGACCCTCAGGGAGAGGAATGAAGGTGTGAGGGAGATTGAAAGATTGGAAAAGTTGAGAGTGGAGCATTTGACCAAGATTGAGAAGTCTGGGGATTATATCAACAAGTCTAAAGCTGGTGAGCAGATTCTGAAGAATGCTTGTAAAGAAGCCCAGTTCCAAAGAGCAAGGACAGACTTGTACTTGAAAGAGAGTCAGGCCAGGTGGGTCCGGATCACTGAGGCCCGTACTCTAGAAGACAAGAGAGTTCAAGATAAGATGGAGCAGATGGAAAAAGCCCTGGCAGCAGCCCAGGAGGAAATTTCAGAGTTAAAAATCAAAGCTGGAGTGAAGAAATCCAAAGACCAAAGCCAGAACAAGAAATTGGCTACAGCTGTTGCAACAAGAAACCTTCTCATCAGGAATCTTACGGAGCATCCGGCTGATCCTGTGACCGAAGCACTTCTTAAGGAAGTTCGCGAGGATGAGTTTGGCCTTGGAGTCTGATTATTTGCTTGTTGTTGTTCCTTTTCCATGTACTTTTGCTTTTTGGTGATGTATTTTTGACCCCTTAGAGGGCTAGTGTTGTAAAAAATGAACAATTTGTATTATTTTACCTTTGTAATATATTTGTGTTTGTTTCCATCTGGGTTCACTTCAAAAGCAACTTCAACAGCATCATCTTCAAGGGTCTGGACGGGTCAAAACTGAAGACCAAACCGGATACCCTTGATAGCAAATAAGCACAACTGCATTGCATGCTAACTCTTTTTCTGTTTTGTAGGTTTTGTTTTATTGTTTCTAACCTCTGTTGTGACATTCAGGAATTATTGCTCGCCGCAGGCTATTCCCTCTCAACAGGCCACACAGGTACCCTACAAGAAACAACCTTCCGGGCATCCAGATGGACCAGTTGCAGCAAGACCTCAATGAGGCCAGAACCCAGATGGCTAATGAAAGGGTGGAGATGAGAACCCAAATAACTCAGTTCATGGAAGTGATGAATAATTTAGCTCAAAGCCAGGAGAGGCTTAGAGTTCTGGTAGAGGGGAGAACTCAAGATGACCCCCATGTGGGAACTGCTGGCACCAGTAACAATGAAAGGGTGCAACCACATGTCAACCCCCCTGTGTTTGGTCCACATCTACATCCTGAGATTCATATTCCTGCCAACGTTCAAGGAACAGCCACCGCAGCCAGAGTACTGCAAGAGGATCCTCAGGAGGATCAGTTTACAGTCATGGGTGCTGGAGAAGAAACCTATGATAGGAGATTGGATGAGTTGGCTGAGAAGTTGAGGTCTTTGGAATCCCAAAATTCTTTGGGGTTCGATGTCATGGACATGGGTTTAGTAGAGGGGGTCAGGATCCCTCACAAGTTCAAGCCTCCATGCTTCGAAAAGTATAATGGGACTTCATGCCCCAGGACTCATCTACAGTCGTTCCTGGGAAGGCTGAAGGCCTACACAATGGATGAGAAACTTTGGATGTTTTACTTCGAAGACAGTTTGACTGGAGCATCAAGGGAATGGTATTCCCACTTGACAAGGGCGACTGTGAGATGCTGGAAGGACCTGGCAGAGGCCTTCATCCGACAGTATCAATACAACTTAGACATGGCACCCAACAGGACTCTCCTGATGGGAATGTCGCAGTCGTCAAGGGAAAGTTTCCGTGAATACGCTCAAAGATGGAGGCAGTTGGCTGCTGCCGTTCAACCACCAATGTCTGAGAGAGAAATGGCAGACATGTTTATGAACACTCTCCAGGGAACATATATTGACAGGTTGGCTGCTTTCTCGTCCACTAGCTTCGCAGATGTTGTTATAGCTGGGGAGAGAATTGAAAGCCTATTAAAGATGGGTAAGATATCTGATAATGGTGCTAGTTCGTCCAGCAGTACAAGAAAGCCTTTTGCAGGCCCTAGAAGAGCTGGCGAGACCAATGCCATTCATACCAACAGGGGTAGGCCCCAATATGTTCAGAGGTCAATAGCAGCAGTTACTATCCCTGCTCCAGCTCATCCTGTACCAGTCTATCAACCTCCTCAACAAAATTTCCAACAACAACCCCAGTACCAGCAGAATCAATATCCTCCAAGAAACAACTACAACAACAACTCCAACAACAACAATCAACAGAGGCCATTCCAACAGAGGCCCTCTCAAGCTAACAGGGTGATAGACCCGATTCCAATGCCATATACTGCCTTATTGCCACAACTTCTGAAACTCAACCTAGTTGAGCTAAGAACGTTGGCACCTCCGGATCCAAACAGTCTACCAAGAAACTATGACTCCAACGCTAGGTGTGCTTTTCATTCCAACGCACCTGGTCACAGTACAGAAAAATGCAGGGCACTGCATATGAAGGTGCAAGACTTAGTGGACTCCAAGGCTCTGAACTTTGCACCTCCGCCCAATGTCAATAAAAACCCAATGCCACACCATGGTGGTCCCCGGATTAATGCTATTGAAGAAGACCAACAGTCTTATTTGATAACTAGTGTGGATCAGATCAGGACACCATTGGTGGAAATCAAAGCTCAACTCCGTGAAAATCAAATATTTCCAGGGTGTGAGCTGGGGTGCCCTTATTGCAATATTTCATGGAATGGGTGTGAAGACTTGAGGAATGGCATTGACAGCCTTATCAAGAGTGGCCTCTTACAAATCACTACATCATTTCCGGCACATCCGGCAGCTTCATCAACAATGGTTCCAGACCCTACTGCAACTGCAACAACTACTGTTCCCGACAATTCATCAACAACATCAGCAAGTACTTCATCTGTCCTACCAAATGATCAGTTTTCAACAGTTTCTCCTGCTACAACATCAGCTTCATTCCATTTCGACTCTCCATCAACAACAACAACAGTCCTTCCATCAGGACCTCCTACAACTCCAGCAAACAATCATGAAGATGTTTCCACTATTACCATCTTCTATGATCCAGAAAATAACTCCGCCTACCATTCAGAGGGTGCTGCTCCCACTAGAGCACCAGTTACTATCTTTTATGATCCACAGACAATAACAGTCCCCTCAGCAGCAGCAATCAGTCCAGTCACCGTCACGGTACCTGGACCTGTACCATATGAAAGCAATAGGGCCATCCCTTGGCACTATGGCTCTGACGTGTACTGTGAAGGGAAAAGAATCACTCTGGAAACATCATCACCTGCACCACAAGTTGATAATGTGGGGGGAGGCGGAGGTTTCACCCGAAGCGGACGTCTCTTCGCCTCACAAGTCCAAAGACCTACTGCCGAAGCAGAAGCTGCTGCCAAGGCAAAAGGAAAAAGCCCGGTGCAGGAAAATCCAGCTGCCAAAGAAGCCCTGAAGACCCCATTCGATCAGGAAGTTGATGAGTTTATGAGGATCATCAAAAAGAGTGATTACAAAATTGTGGATCAACTTCACCAGACGCCATCCAAAATCTCCATCCTCTCTCTGCTTATGTGCTCCGAAGCCCATCGGAATGCACTACTGAAGGTACTACACGCAGCTTACGTGCCCAAGGAGATTACTGTCAACCAATTGGAAACCGTGGTTGGTAATGTTACTGCTAGCAATGGGCTAGGGTTTACCAATTCTGACCTGACAGTGGATGGCCGCAATCACAACAAAGCCTTGCACATAACCATGGAATGCAAAGGAGCTGTCCTTTCACATGTGCTGGTGGACACAGGATCATCCCTGAATGTCTTACCAAAGAAGGCTCTGGTGAAGCTTGAATATGATGGACTGGCATTGAGACCCAGCAACCTGGTGGTTAGAGCTTTTGATGGCTCGAAGAGATCGGTTCTGGGAGAAGTTGAGCTGCCTGTGACAATTGGCCCGCAAACATTTAAAACTATCTTTTATGTGATGGACATTCAGCCCGCCTACAGCTGTTTGTTGGGTAGACCCTGGATTCACGCCGCTGGCGCTATAACGTCTACCCTTCACCAAAAGTTAAAATATGAGTGGGAAGGCCAAGTTGTCACAATCTGCGGGGAGGAGGATATATTTGTTAGTCATCTGGCTACTTACAAGTATATTGAAATGGATGGAGAGATTGTTGAAACCATGAGCCAAGGTTTTGAGGCCTTGAATGTGAATGAAGCATCTGCTGTTTCGGGGATCTCCATGTCGTCATACCAACAAGCCCGGAAGGTTGTTGAGGAAGGAACTGCCCTAGGCTGGGGCAAGATTTTAGCTGTGGAGGAGAAGAAGGACAAATTTGGGTTGGGTTACAAACCAACTCAACATCAAGCAAAGGCTGCTGCAGAGCCAGGATTTGTCAGTGGGGGAATGCTAACCCCCGATGCTATCAACTGTCTGGAAGACGAGCTGGAAGAGGAGCGCAACCTGGAGAATTGGATTCGTCCAAAGGTCCCGGGGAGCAGTGTCTCGAACTGGTCTTCCCAGGGAATTATAAGTGTTACTCGAGCAGAGTAATTATTATTTCCTGTATCTTTTATAGCATGCATCCAAGTCTTGCATCTTGCCCAAGATGACAAGACTCATTTTGTAACCAGGGCCATCTGTACTTTTGTGCAAACAAGATTAAATTAATGAAATATCAGACAATCTTTTTGCAAACGAGTCTTTTTTTTCTTTTCTGCTCACTGTTTTTCCATTTTTCTTTTTGTACAAAAATAAATGGCGGTGTTTTCAAAATGATAACTTCATTTCACTTTTTTCTAAAGCAAGATTAAAATCAATCACTAAAATGAACCGACTTAACCCTTGCAGAGAGTGCCTTCCAGACAGCACCGACAACAGCACAGCTATGACATCGTATGACTTTGACAATCCGATCAATCAAGCTGATGAAGGGGTTGATGAAGAATATGAGCTTCCTGAAGAGCTGGCCAGGTTGCTGAGACAGGAGGAAAAAGTTATTACTCCTCATCAGGAGGAGATTGAGGTGATTAATCTTGGTACGGAGGAAGACGTGAAAGAAGTCAAAATCGGGGCCTGCCTGCAAGACTCAGTGAAGAGACAGCTGATAGATCTGCTTCAAGAGTATGTTGATGTGTTTGCTTGGTCCTACCAAGATATGCCAGGGTTGGATACCGATATTGTTGTGCATAAGCTGCCTTTGAGGGAAGAATGCCCACCAGTCAAACAGAAGTTGCGCCGAACTCGCCCAGACATGGCTATGAAAATCAAGGAAGAGGTACAAAAGCAATGGGACGCCGGGTTCCTTGCTGTGACTAGCTATCCTCCGTGGGTTGCTAACATAGTACCTGTGCCTAAGAAGGACGGAAAAGTAAGAATGTGTGTTGATTACCGGGATCTGAACAGAGCCAGCCCGAAAGATGACTTCCCATTACCTCACATTGATGTATTGGTGGATAACACGGCTCAGTTCTCGGTATTCTCCTTCATGGATGGATTTTCGGGATACAATCAGATCAAGATGTCACCTGAAGACATGGAGAAGACAACATTCATCACACCTTGGGGCACGTTCTGTTATAAAGTGATGCCATTCGGACTGAAGAATGCTGGTGCAACGTATCAACGGGCTATGGTAACATTGTTTCACGACATGATCCATAAAGAAATCGAATGTTATGTGGATGATATGATCGCCAAGTCCCTTACAGAGGAAGATCACCTGGTGAATCTGCTCAAGTTATTCAAGCGTCTGAGGAAATACCAACTAAAGTTGAACCCCAACAAATGCACATTCGGGGTGCGATCCGGTAAGCTGCTGGGCTTTATTGTAAGTGAGAAAGGGATTGAAGTTGACCCTGATAAAGTCAAAGCTATTCAAGAAATGCCTGCACCGAAAACTGAGAAAGAAGTTCGAGGGTTCTTAGGTCGATTGAACTACATTTCACGGTTCATATCTCACCTTACAGCAACTTGTGAACCCTTATTCAAGCTGTTAAGAAAGGAGCAAACGGTCAGGTGGAACGAAGACTGCCAGAAAGCTTTTGACAAGATCAAGGAGTATTTGCAAGAACCTCCAATCCTTATGCCTCCAGTTGAAGGAAGACCTCTGATAATGTATTTGACAGTATTAGAAGAGTCAATGGGGTGTGTGCTGGGCCAGCATGACGAGTCTGGTCGAAAAGAGTATGCAATATACTACCTAAGCAAAAAGTTTACCGACTGTGAACAGCGTTATTCACTGCTCGAGAAAACTTGCTGTGCTTTAGCGTGGGCTGCTCGCCGACTGAGACAGTATATGTTGACCCACACTACCTTGTTAATCTCAAAAATGGACCCAGTCAAATACATTTTCGAGAAGCCAGCTCTTACCGGACGGGTTGCAAGATGGCAGATGATTCTTACAGAATATGACATACAGTACACATCTCAGAAAGCCATCAAGGGCAGTGTACTATCTGAATATCTTGCTGAGCAGCCCATTGACGATTACCAGCCTATGAGGTTTGACTTCCCTGATGAAGACATCATGTTCATTAAATCAAAAGATCATGAAGAGCCCATTCACACCGAAGGGCCTGACCCAGAAGAAGAATGGACTATGATGTTCGACGGGGCTGTTAATATGAATGGCCGTGGTGTTGGTGCAGTACTCATTACACCAAAAGGAGTTCACATGCCTTTCTCGGCAAAACTCACTTTCAACTGCACTAACAACGAAGCTGAATACGAAGCTTGTATTATGGGTCTTGAGGAAGCCATTGACCTCAGGATCAAAACATTGACCGTATTCGGAGATTCAGCTTTGGTAATCAATCAGACCAACGGAAAATGGTACACCCACCAAGATCATCTGATACCTTACAGGGATTATACAAGAAGGTTATTGACTTTCTTCACAACAGTCAAGCTTGAGTATATCCCTCGGGACGAGAATCAGTTTGCGGATGCTCTTGCTACCATTTCATCCATGATCAAAATTCAAGCTGCTAACTTTGTACCTCAGATTTCAGTATCGAGACTTGATAGACCAGCATATGTATTTGCAGCAGATATTGCTAAAGATGATAAGCCTTGGTTCCATGACATCAAGTGCTTCTTGGAGGATCAAACGTACCCACCTGGGGCATCTTCCAATGATAAGAAGACTTTAAGAAGGCTTGCTGGAAGTTTCTTTCTGAACACTGATGGATCTTTATACAAGAGGAACTTTGATATGGTACTCCTCAGATGTGTTGACAAGACAGAAGCAGATTTGTTGATGCATGAAGTGCACGAAGGATCCTTTGGTACCCATGCAGGAGGGCATGCCATGGCTAAGAAGTTGTTAAGATCAGGCTATTACTGGATCACAATGGATGCAGACTGTTGTGCTTACGCCAGAAAATGCCATAAATGCCAGATTTATGCAGACAAGGTGCATGTGCCTCCCAATCCCCTGAACATAATGTCTTCACCATGGCCCTTTGCTATGTGGGGCATTGACATGATTGGCAAAATTGAGCCGACTGCTTCGAACGGCCACAGATTCATCCTGGTCGCCATCGACTATTTTACCAAGTGGGTTGAAGCAGCCTCATATGCAAACGTCACCAGGCAAGTGGTAGCTCGATTTCTGAAAAGAGATATCATCTGTAGATATGGAGTGCCCGAGCGAATCATTACTGATAATGGTTCTAATCTCAACAACAAAATGATGGCTGAATTATGCCGGGACTTCAGGATCCAACATCACAATTCTTCTCCTTACAGGCCAAAGATGAACGGCGCTGTTGAGGCAGCAAATAAGAACATCAAGAAGATTGTGCAAAAGATGGTAGTCACATACAAAGACTGGCATGAAATGCTACCGTTCGCCTTGCATGGGTATCGCACATCAATCAGAACGTCCACTGGGGCAACACCGTATCAACTTGTGTATGGTATGGAAGCAGTCCTACCTGTTGAAGTTGAACTACCCTCCCTACGGGTACTGATGGATGTTAAGCTAAACGAAGCAGAATGGGTTCGGGCCCGATTCGAACAACTGAGTCTGATCGAAGAGAAGAGATTGGCTGCAATTTGCCACGGGCAGTTGTATCAGAGAAGAATGAAGAGAGCCTTCGATCAGAAAGTCAGGCACCGAGAGTACCAAGTGGGAGATCTTGTGCTGAAAAGAATCCTTCCTCCTCATACAGACCACAGGGGCAAATGGACTCCAAATTACGAAGGACCATTCGTCGTCAAGAAAGTCTTCTCTGGTGGAGCACTGATGCTCAGCACCATGGATGGTGAAGATTTTCCATCCCCTGTAAATTCAGATGCAGTTAAAAAATACTTCGCATAAAAATGACCCGCTGGACATAAAAACAGAATGTAAGTCCAGGCAAAAATAGGGCATCCCGGCGAGTCAAAAACAGAATAAAAGACTCGGGCAAAAATAAGGGAAATAAGCAAAAAATGTACACCCGCTGAGTTGAAAAGCCGCATTGGACAGCTCAGGCAAAAATGGGTATCCCGATGGATTGAAAACCCGAAAGGGCGATCCATGCAAAACAAGGGAATAAGCGAACAACTGCATTCTGAATTCGTCTGTATCACCTACAACTTGGTAAGCTTCAAAGGATCAAGCTGCAATCAGAATCAATTCTCTCCAGAAAGCCAGACGAGAAGAACGTCATTGTCATACGAGTCATAGCAGAAGAGGAAGCTCCTTGAAAGCATCGCCAGCACCGCCAGCACTTTGTTTCTCAATTTGTAACATTCTCCTCATTTCAGGAGATATGTCTCTTTGACTGTATCTTGCCAATTCAGGGCACATGAATTAATAAAATCAGATTTTCAGTCATGTCTCGTTTTTTACATTTTTATGTTTTGCAAAGAATTGTCTGATATCTCTAAAAACACAATTGCATAAGTACAGATGCCTTTCTCTAAAAATAAAGCACATGCTTACAGGGAATATACTTACTCTCGAAAGTACTTATCTCCTATGACGGAATCCAGTGAAGGGTACCTCGGGACCATTTGTGCGTTTCCTTATCTTTGCAGGATTGCAGGTATCCAGAACGCAACTTGGGGCATGCAAGGTATATCTCAGCAAGCTGGCAAATCAACGAAAGATATCAGCATCCGAAATGCTCTATCCCCAGCTGAGTTGCTTCCCATTGCTCTCCCCAGCTGAGTTGCCTCTCACTTCCCCAGCCGGGTTGCCATCCTTCCTCAGCAGAATACAGAAATCAGGGAATCATCTCCCTGTAAAGTCCCCAGCCTCTATTCAGAAGAGCAACGCACGAAGAAGTCACAACAGAGAGAGAGAAAGCTTCTACAAACCCCAGCTGGGTCCCGTATTATAAGAATACGTCAATCGATGACGTATATCCCCAAGCAGATACAACTACAGATCTATCAATGATCTCATCCCCAGCTGGGATGTTCACTTCAAGCAGATCAATCAGAGATCTTTGCAGCAACGGGATCCGAATCCCGGATCGGTGCCTCTTTGCATAATCATAGCATTCGCATCATATTATACCCTCAGAGCGTAGCATTCCGTCTAATACGGAGCATTACGGCAAAAATCAAATGCATAGCATAATCATAAGTCATGATGTGAATCGAACACTTGTAAATATTGACAATCTGTCAGCATACAGAATACATCCCCATCAGAGTCCCAGCAAAAGCGGTTGCCCCATATCACAAACACCAGTGCATATCTCCTTTTGATACCCGTCCGTATCACCATTCCCCAGCAGGTTGCCTGAATACACCTTACAAATCAAGATCACCAGTATTGCAGATACATCCTGACACTCATCCGTGTCGTGTCACCAGCAGAAAGCCAAAGACACCCTCTTTGCACTTACATATACCTATACATTTTCTTGACACCCGTCCGTGTCATATCTCCAGCGTGGTCGCCTATACTTGTATATACCCTTTCCTGACGCCCGTCCGTGTCATATCCCCAGCAGATAAACACTCACCTATACATTATATACTCACTACTCATTGGTACACCTACTCAGATACTCGTCCGTATCTTGTATACACCATGTATATCCCCACAGATTCGACATTGGTCCTTGTTCTTTGTTAACCAGTTGGTACTCGTCCGTACCATCATCTCAGAACATTGCGTCTAATGTTTGTTTCTACATGATACTCGTCCGTATCATAGTCTTAAGGGTGCTCGTCCGCATCTTTAATCCATACACCGTGTCAAACACTTATGTCTCCGTGAATATAGATGCTCGCCTGTGTCTACTATTCCCCAGAAGGATACTTTCAGATGCAACACTCGTCCGTGTTCCTTGTTAACCAGTTGATACTCGTCCGTATCATCAGCTCTGAGCACGTGTCAGTTTGTTTCTACATGATACTCGTCCGTATCATAGTCTTAAGGATGCTCGTCCGCACCTTTAATCTATACACAATACCAAACACTTATACCTTTTGTTTCTTGGATGTAAACGCTCGTCCGTGTTTACTATCTCCCCAGTAGATTGCCAACAAATTTTCTTTTTATCTAACACTCGTCCTGTGTTATGATACCTCTGAGAGCAGCCGTACCCTGCTGAGTGGTCGTCCTCCACTTCTTGATGGTCGTCCTCCATCATGCTCATCCGATGGCCGTCCCCATCGTTGATTTTAGCAGCCGTCCCCTGCTAGGTGGTCGTCCTCCACCTTTCGATGATCGTCCTTCATCACTTTATCCAATGGCCGTCCCCATTGTTGATTTTAGTTGTCTAACACTCATCCTGTGTTATGATAAACTTTGAGAGCAGCCGTCCCCTGCTGAGTGGTCGTCCTCCACTTCTTGATGGTCGTCCTCCATCATGCTCGTCCGATGGCCGTCCCCATCGTTGACCTTTTCTATCCGATGGCCGCCCCCATCGTTGATATTTTGGCAGCCGTACCCTGCCAGGTGGTCGTCCTCCACCTTTGATGGTCGTCCCCATCATATTTCTTTTATGCCCAACAGAGCAGCCGTCCCCTGCTAGGTGATCGTCCTTCACCTTTGATGGCCGTACCCCATCATCTGTTTATTTCATTTATTCTTTAACCCGATGGCCGTCCCCGTCGTGGTCCCTTTTCCTTTTTTAGCCCGATGGCCGTCCCCATCGTTGGTTACTTTACCGTTATGAACTTGATGGCCGTCCCCGTCATGTTTCATTAATCCTCAGAATTTTGCAGCTCTATCTTGATGGCCGTCCCCATCATGATATTTTATTTTCCCAGCTAGTCGGCCGTCCCCGTCTTAGCTTTACCTTTTATCCCCAGCATGTCGGCCGTCCCCGTCATTGCTATTTACCCAGCAGTCGTCCTTTGCTCGACGGTCGTCCTCCGTCGCACACACTTTATAATATGCTTTATTTGCTTTTACAATCTATATCCCTTTTCCTCTTCATTTTGTGAGTGCAAATTTTGGACTGTCTTTGGTATTCAACCACAAGTTATCTTGTTTGCCTGTTAAGCCGTCGCTTACATCCTGCACAGCTAACTCATGTTTGAATAGGGGCAGCTGTAAACACCCCAAATTTGCCCCCACCCATTCACACCATGGCTTGTGATCATCTCATATCCATATACACAAAACATATCATCTCACATCTCATTTTGATTCACTGCATAGCTTCTAAGGCATCTGCACCTAGGGTTTGTGATCTGAGCAATCCCAAAGCATCTTGAGCCATTCCAAAGGCCACCAATCAATTCAAAGGGGTCCATGTGTGTTCTTATATCATGTTACATCCCCACAAAGTCAAAATTGCAGAGGGATCACAAGAACTAGGGTTTGAGTGGATGCAGAGCCAGGATGAACTGCACAGTTGACTGAAAATTAGGGTTTTGGTTTCAGAGGCCATAACTCCAATTTTTTTGGTCATTCTTGTTTCCATTGGTCTCTATATGGTATAGGGAGTATGCATATCAATTTTCATGAAGAAATTCCATGGGGAAGTCATCTGATCAAGAGTTGACTTTTCAGACCAGTCAGTGTAAAATCAGGGCATCTGAGGCCCCCAATGACCCAACCAATGGGTGATCTTCATCATTTTGAGTGTGTATGATCTTTATTTGATCATGGAAGAGGTTTGAAGTTCACAAAATTCAAGAATTTAGGGTTTTTGCAAAAGTTGACTTTTGGGGTTTTGTTGACTTTTCAAGAATGCTCCATTTTAGGTCAATTTTCAAGCTTTGATTTATGACCCAAAAAGGCTTCAAATGGAAAAACTTTGGTCATGAAAGTTGTAGATCTCATCTTTCCCTTTTCAAAAAGTACAAGAACATGATCTAATTCTTCTTGAATCAAAAGTTATGGTGTGTTAAAGTTAGCAAAAATCATTGTTTTTCATGTCATGCACTAAGTGAAAATTTTGCAAAGTCTTGAATCAAGTCAAAATGCAGCCTCCAATTCATGTCAAACCAGCATGCCAACTTCTTCTAAGTCATAAAAATCAGAAATGAACTAGGAATGCCCATGATTTCATGCTTGTTTATACAAAAAGTCACATGTGAACCATAAGCCAACCTAGTTGCAAAACCACTCATAACCTTATGCCAACTTGCTGCATTGAGCCTTGGGTCAAGCCAACCTCTCACACTCACCATGCTGCACCAGAACCCAACTTGTCCTTGCCTAGCATCACACCATGCCCTATCTTACACAAAAGTGGACTTTGAGCAAAAAGTAACTCACCTATCCTAGCAGGCCATGTCACATCAAGAGACCAATCAGAATTGTTTATTCATTAAATTTGCAAACCATATCACATGAGAACCAAGGCTGAAAGCATAACATACACAACTTTCACAAAAACCTTCCATCTTGCAAGTTCATTCGAATTTCATCACACAGCCTGCAAACATCCAAACCTTGGCCTCCATTCATTTCACCTTGATCTATAGAACACAAAGCATCAAGAAACAAAGCCTGAAACCACCAGAAACCCTCACTGCCATCACCAACCCTCATTCTGCAGATTCATTCGAATCTCTTTCCTCAAGCCACAAACACTTCAACCAACACCATAAACCTTCTCAATACACCTCATAGGTCATAAACAACCCATCACCATGACTTGAAAGGGCCAGAAACTCATCTGCCATTGTTGACTGAGCATGAAACAGTTCTCTTCGAAACTCATCATCCAACAAATATAAACTCCATTTGAGCATTCAAGCAACTTTGGGGGACCAAGAGGAGCAGATTGAGCAAGGAGAAGAGGCCTGAAAGTTCCAAAATCAAAGGTTGCAAATCTCAGGTAGCTCCAGATTAATTTTTCCAGAAATCAATTTGTTTGTTACAAACTTGCTCTACATGTCTTGCTGATCATTCTGGTACCATTGGTTTTGAAAATGGTTGTGTTTTGAGAGTTTAATTGCTGTTTGAAGCTCACGAACCCTAGATTTTGTTTTCTTCGATTCAGCTTGTTTAGGTTAGATAAATTTGTTTTGAGAGAGGGTTTTAATTCGTGAGGGGTTGGGGATCATTTCCCATAGCTTAGTTTCCATTTATTTTACGTTTTGGAGAAGTTGGGTGATTTTCAGGTGACCCTCTGGCCGGAGAAGATGACCGGAGGTCTTCTCCGGCCACCTGAATGTAATTAGGGTTTAACCCCATAATTAATGTAAGTTTGAATTTTGGCCGTTGATGCGCGCTGACTCGTTGACTTCCCTCTCAATTCAATGGCCCAGATCCTTTCCATTAGCCCTAATCCCTTTCATTAATTTAATTAATTATTAATTAAGTTAATTTGATCAGATTGCATCCTGGCCTTCAATTCACGCGCGCAGTCAACACATTTGAACCAAGGATCAATCCTGGCCCCTCATTCCTTTGACTTCTCATTTTTATTTGTTTTAATTCATATTTATTTCATTTAACTTGTATAATTTATTTAAAATAGCTAAAAAATCATAAAAATTATGAAACTTTTTTCTTTAAGGTTTTATTAATTTTTATGACTCAAAAACATTTTTATTTTATTTTTTATCATTAAAAAAGTATTTTTAAATATTTAAAAGATTATTTTTAATTGATTAATGAGAATTAATTAATTAAAAATACTTTTAGGTATTTAAAAATTACAAAAAAATTCATGAAATGTTCTAAGACATTTAGAAACATTGTCCAACCTTCAAACCAAATTTCTTTTTGATCTTGATGCATTTTAAGAATTTTTCATTGAATTAAATCATTTTCTATGCATTATTTTGATCACAAGTTTAAAAATTCATTTCTGCCTATTGGTGAGGGTTGAGACATTGATTCTTTTTGCTTTGTTTTGTGTTTAACATGTATTTTCAAGGATAAAAAGGCCATGATTTGATCTTGCATTTCCTAATTGATTGGCATTTCTTTTGTTAAGAACCCTAAAAAACCCTAGTAACTTGCAAAAATCATAACTTGAGTTTGGTTGAGAGTTGAGAGCTCCCCTTTGGGCAGTGGTTTGTTAT
The DNA here is from genome assembly GCA_963966055.1 of Lathyrus aphaca. Lineage (NCBI taxonomy): Eukaryota > Viridiplantae > Streptophyta > Magnoliopsida > Fabales > Fabaceae > Lathyrus > Lathyrus aphaca. The sequence goes on along the minus strand of OZ014523.1, from coordinate 200,800,767 downwards.
AGGTCTAGGGTTTCTTTGGGTACCATTTTCCATTTTTTATGTTAAGGCTTGCTTCTGTTTTTGGTTTATGTGTGATGTTTGACCCATGAACCCTAATTTGGGCTTTCCTTTTGCATCATTCTTGCATTTCCTTGCATAATTTGACTTGTCATTGCATGTTGTGCATTCTTGTGATTCATTTGGCATCTTAAGACATGTAGAAAGCATGTTTAATCATTGCATTACATATTTGCCATGTCATTTGTCTTGTATGCTTCATAACTTTTCATGTATGTTCATGGTTCTAAGCATGCTTCTCCTGCATCCATATGTTTGTATGATCACCCTCATGCCTTGCCTCATGTTTGCATCATCTCTTAGCTTCATTAACATCATACTCATGCTTCTGGTTTTGGTTTGCATCATCACATTGCATCTCATTTTGCATTGCATTTCATTTCTTTTGCTAACATTTCAGGTGGTAAGTTGTTTTGAGAAGTGGATTTGCCTTCACTTCTCACAATCTCTTTTCATATCTCTTATGCATCATTGCTGAATTTTGTATGTGTATTGAATTGAGCTTGCTTATTCTTGTTTATCTCATCTTTCTTTCTTCAAGCAACTTGACTTCTTAAGTGAAGCAAGTTGTTTTGCTTCTCTTTGCTCCTTTCATATGCTTTCCCTCCTTGGTGGTTCTTTGAAGATTTCTCTTGCAAACCTCACAAACCCTAGGAATGACCAAGCATGATAACAATTAGGGTTTGATTAGTCCCCCACTTAGCTTTTACCTTTGTGTCTCTTTGAGTCTTCTCTTCCTATCTCATAATCAGGGACTAAACCCTAAAGGCTTTAAGGCTTTGTGATTAAGCTTATGCATGCATCCTTCTATTAGGATGGAGTGTATAACTTTAATCCTAAGTGTTAAACCCTTAATGTGTTTAAACCCTTTAATCAATTCACTTAATAACTATCAAGACATCAAGCTTGTAACTTGGGCCTTGCATTAGGGTTCTAATTCTTCCTTAATTGGTTAAGAAGGACTAACCCTAGTGTTAATGGACAAGTCCCCCTCAAGTTGTCTTACAAACCATAAAACTCACTTCTTCATCTTATCATTAACTAAAATCCATCTAATAAAGGCTTTGTTTTGTCATGAGGTTAATCCCTAATCATGAATTAAGTTGAGGAGTCTTCCTCAGCTTAAACATTCTCATCTATTATCCTTCTATTAGGATGGTGTAATGAGTCTGTTTAATCCCTGATTATGGCTTAGTCTCATTACTCAACATTAAACAAAAACAACAAAAACATCTAAATAAAAACAAGTAGGTTAATGATCTTAATCCTACATCAAAGGTGATTAAGTGTGAGATGCTGACTTCACACTTAAGGTATTCTCATTACCCCTAATCAGAGGGAAGATGTGATGAGTTTACTAACCCATTGGTTTAGGCTTAAATTCATTAACTTATGACAAACTCTCAAAAGCAATAAAAGACTGAAAACTCAAAAACAAACAATAATCGTCTCCTCCGGGGTTCTTTTCTCATCATCTTCACTCACAAACGAGAACTCGCTTCTTCCGTCCAATGCAAGACAGTTAGCACCTGAGCCAGACAGGTCATACACTTGAGCATAGACAAGTAAGCAGTTCACAAGTCATTTCATCTTTCAGTCTCTTTGGGTCGAACTACGGTGTTCTGACTTCCTCATTGCACGAGAGGATACGTAGGCATAACTTAACAGTTATCGAACAAAAGTCTCTGTACATTCCCCCTCTTTCAGCTTCATTCTTTAGCCTCATGGTCATGAGCATTTCATTCCTGATCTCACACTGACACTGTACATTTATACACATCACATTTCTTTACACTGACACCTGTACATATTGCTTTCCAGCTCTTTTACACACAGATTGCACTAACACTACCCCTTTATAGCACAAATCTTTTAAGCGTGGATCCCGTCGAGTACGACGGACAATCTGGGTGCTAATACCTTCCCAGGTTGTAACCAACCCCCTTTCTCAGTCTCTTTGGTTCGCAAACCGTCTTATCCGTATCTTTCTAGGCTTATGCAGCATTGCCTTTCCTCCGGGATAAAAATGCCTAGCTGGCGACTCTATTCATCTCCAGTGAGTTCACGGCTGTGTGTTCTCACTGTTCCCTTTCGCCGACCGCTCGCGTCTGTACCTTCATTTGATCCATTTTCATTTGTCGGGAGCGACAACGGGCCCTACCCCGCTGCCTACGTACCTCATATGGACAATGAGGATCATAGTCATCGTAGTTCCCCTAACTAGGGGTGGAAAAGATTGCTTGTGTATTAAGGCTTAAACTGCCTATGTCAATGCTCAGGTGTTGCAGGCTCAGACGACGAGTGCGTTACCGTCTTGCAAAGTGACAAGTAGTAGCAAGTTCGCGGACAGAGCGAAGGAGATGAGAAAAGAATTCCCGAAGGAGAGATGCTTATTATTTGTTTGTGTCTTTTAGAAGCTTTTTATGAGTGTGGCACAAGGAAGTGAACTCAAGCTCTTTTCCATGGAATGTGCACCTATCACTACATTCCAGGATGGAATAATAGAACAAGCACACTCAAGTAAGGAGAAGATCCCCAAAAATTGATTCCAAAGATTAGGGCTTAGGCTCACTAACTCATTAAATTTATTAAGTGTTTTTGTATTTTGGTGAAGAAGTGTTTTTTATGATTTTCTTGGTGAAAATGATATCCTAATCAGACTTGTGCATCACAAGACAAGCTTGTATTATGCCAAGATGGGAAGATTACAAGTGTCTCATGGAATAAGGCTATTGGTCAAGATATCACTTCAATCCTTATTAAAATGTTTTCTTAGGGTTTTGAGATGAGATGAGAAGAGAAAAAAAAGGATCACAAAGGTAAAAGTCTAATGGGGGACTGATGAATCTTAATTGTTATCATGCAAGGTAATCCTAAGTTAGTGAGGTTAACTATCCTAAAGAAGGAAGAGAAGAAGAGAAAGAGAAGGATGAAGAATAGAAGAGGGAGGAAGTAAGGCCTAAGCCCCAACAATCACAAGAATAGTATCAATGAGGAAAAGAGAAGAGATGAGACCTGGAGATGTGGGAATCACATCCACACCTCTCACTTACGAAAGCCCCTGAAATGGTTAGTGACATAAGAATAAATGCAACACAAAATGAACATAATGTCAAACCAAAGTCACACAACCAAAAGTGAAGTCTTAATAACAACTGCCAAATGCAAATTCAAAGCATAAGAATGAGAAAAGAACTATACAACTCAACATGAAGCATTATGAATCACCATGACAAAACAAGGTAAATATGAGAGAATACAAAGCAAAATAGTCAAAGCAAAACCACAAAGGGAAAAACCAGAACCCTAATATGTTAAGAAAGTGCCTAAGTATCATGTAAGATGAAGAGTAGAAACACACAAAGTCAAGCATTTACATTATGAGAAGCAAAGAAGAAAAGGAAGTGAAGTGAGCATGCATAAGTGTGAATGAACTTCAAGAGCAAACAAGCACAAACTTTTCCAAGACACAAACATAAACTCAAGACCAGAGGGGTATCAACATCCTAAGAGAGCTTTAAACAACTTAAAGAAGTTGGCACAAGGGCCCTTCTAACCTAAGGAGTGACCATATGATCAAAAAGAAGCAAAAGGGCACAACTAAGGAACAAAAATTCAAATCAATTCAAATATGCATCCAAAAATTTCACAAACTTGCACAAGTAATCCTCAATCATACAATATCAACATGCCAAAAGGAGAGGATCAAAATCAGAAGCTTAGCCATTAAAATAAAGGTTCAAACATGGATTAGGGTTAGAAAGCTTCATGCACAAGTTAGAGACCAAAATCAATTAAGAAAACTTCTAAAAATCAGAACAAAAATCATCAACAAACTACATCTCATCATGAATCCAGAGCAAAAAGAATTATCTAAAAATTCAAAATAATGATCAATATAGAAAATGAACAAGGCAGCATGCTTCACAAATGAAATAAAAGTAATTAATTAAGAGAGACAATTAATTCCAGCATGGCAATTAAAAATAAATGAAAAATAAAAATGCCAAAAATTATAGAAAACTAAAAGGACCAATCATGAATTGTTTTATAATTTTTGAAGACCTATTTCTATTTTTAAAAATTAAAAACCAAACTAAAAAATGGAAAGAAATAAAATAAAGAAATAAGGAGGCTGGGGTGCAAACAACAAACAGATCAGTTCATTTTAAATGGGCCTTCAACGTAGGGGGTTGGGGATAGCAGGACAAGCCTAATGGCTCTAGTAGGTTCATAAGAATTATCATGGAAATTCAAAATAATCAGGGAAAATGGACAACCAATGGATCAATCTCACGCATACTAGAGAGTCAACGATCAAGAAAAAGTCAGACAATCAATATACCTCATCACATGCACATGGTAACTACTGTGGAATGTCACACATCCAACATTATTATTAAAAAATAATCCACGTGAGGGAGACCCTCCCCTTTTAATGCGCTGGCAACATTCTAACCATCCAGATCAAACAATCTAACGTCCACAACATCATCTTCCTCATCTGAAATATTTCCAGAATCAGGTGACCGGAGCCCTATCTCCGGCATCGGAAAATTCAACATGATGAACAAACTTGCACAGAAATCAATCAAACTATCCAAATCAAATCATTAAAGCACGCTGAAACCAAATATGCTCATCGAATTCACAATAGATCAAAGAACAATCCAGATCGAAGACAAAAAGTTTCATGTAACAAACTGCAAATCAACATATCAAGCTCATTTCATGATCATTTTTCATTCTAAACAGATCAACATCATCAGCCAAACGTGCAGATCACAATGAGCACAAACAATTTCATTTCTAGATCTGAGAATTTGATGCTAACCTGAGATCTATAGATCTGGAAATAACTTAAGATAAGCCAAGAGGAGCTACAAATCCACTCCAAATACACTCTAGTTGCAAAATAAATGCAACTAAAGCCTTGGAACCTGCTGGATCTAAGAGCTCGAAGCTTGCTGCACTGAAATGGCAAGAGGTGAAATCTTGAGGATTAGCTTGAACAAGTGGTTGATTCTGACTCTTTGCACTTCACTGATCAAGAATATGCTATTGGTTCTTGTAAATGGTGAGTGTATGATGAGATTCGAAGAGAATTGCAGAATGAGCAAAAACTTGAGAGTGAACAAATGCTATGAATCTGAGGAGAAATGAAAGCCTAATTGGTTTATATATGGTGCATGCTTTCAGTGCTTGAAAATGCAAGGGAAATGCACGTGAGAGAATGGTGTGGGGATGATTTTGCAAAAAAATGAAAAAGTGATGTGAAGTGGTGAAATGCTCGTGCCATCCTCTCTTTCCTTGCCCATGTTCAATCACAATCCAACCCTTGGTTCATAACTGGAAGTATCCTGGCCCTTGGATGTGAGGGTCATGCATTTTGAATGATCGTGCAATTTTGCACCTTGTGTGGTATACTTCACCTCATGCACGGAATTGATGATATTTTTGGAGAAAAACAAAACTTATGCAATGCCTTGTAACAATATGATCTTATTTGGTCCATGAAAAAACTTGAAAGTGAGTTTCACAAGTTCTTGCATTTGGATGAAGTTTGAAATTCATGGCATGCCCTAAAATTCAAGTAACTTTCGAAGGGCTTATCTCCCAATCCATGAGGGCTATGAAAATGTACTTATAATTTTTTTAAAAATGGGAGAACTCAATCTTCAACTTTCATGTTTATTGCCAACTCATTTGAAGCTTTTTTCACCAAGTTATGTGTCTTTGAAAATTAGGGCAAAAAGTTGCTAAAAATGGCAAATTCCATGACCAACCACATGCCAAAAATGGAAAACTCCTCAAAACCTTTTGATTCTTGATTTTTGACTTTGCCAAACCTCTTCTAAGGTTATAAGAACATCCCTCGAGTTGAAAAATAGGGTTTGACCCTTTGAAATCTCACAGTTGACTTCTAGAGTGCACAGTTGACCAATTTCTTCTTTTACAAGCAACTGATGAAATAACTGACTTCCACAAGGAATTTACTCACCAAATTTCATCCCTAGGATCCTCTTATCATATGAAGGAATTTTCCCACATGAAATGGCCAAAGTCACAAAGTTTTCATGCTTGAAATTCAAACCCTAATTTGGGATCATTGTTTAGGAGCTTGCCCTAGCCTGAATTCCCTGGTGATCTCCCAACCTCCTAGGCTTTTGTGAATGATCTTGAACTTGTGAATGCAATGTAGACTCCTTATAGGACTTGGACAAATCCATTGGGCCTCTTGTTATAGCTTGTAATGCTTCAAATCCCTCCATAGATGATCATATGCCTAATGCTAGGTCATGAGAGTGTTATGCCTCATCTTTCCATGCAAATATGCCCAAGATATGATATGCTTATGATGATTATGGTATGATGATGATGCTTAAAAAGAAGAGGGCAAATTTGGGGTGTTACAGCTGCCCCTATTCAAGCAACTGTTAATCTGAAAAGGACGGTAGCACGGGTTATCGACCGTTCAAGATGAACTGTGGTTGAATACCAAGAAAACCTGAAATTTGCACACTGCTAGAGAATGCAAGCAATGGGAAATAAACCCAACCAAATGACGCTTTGGTGACTGAAGTGGAGAAAAAACAGACGAGCTCCTTCCAAGTTGACTGTTATTTTGGATAAGAATACTTTGACAAACGAGTCTTCTTCGAACAATCCTGTTACGCCAGGAACTGGACATACGGGCCCTCTTCAAATAAACCTGTCACGCCAGGAACTGGACATACGAGCCCTCATACACTTTGCAAAACATATGACTTGAGAAAGACGAATCTCCTTCGGATATACCTGTTACGCCAGGACCGGTGATGCATTCAAGTTTGTGGGATAGACATGCATAATCAGGATAGATGAATCCTCTTCATATATCCTTCGTGGATATAGGGTCTAAGACAGACGATCCTTCTTCGAGCAAACCTGTTATGCCAGGTCTGGTAACCATTTTGACATTTAATCCCACCGTCAGGACTTCAAACCTCTTCAACACAGACGAGCATTGGATGATCATCAAGAGAGACACAGATGAGTGCCATAAGTCAATGATTCAAACGAATATCTGACGATGATCTACGAAACACAGACGAGCGCTACAGGCAATAATACAGACGAATATCAGCCACTGGTAAAGACGAATACCAGAAATCCAACACAGACGAGCATTTGTAGTAGCAATACAGATGAGTACCAGGGTAGTTTTCACATCATCACCTATGGATATAAACTAACACGGACGAGTTTGAGGGATGATACAGACGAGTAGCCAAAAAATGCAAAAGAGCTTCAAACGGATAACAAACACAGACGAGCGTTGAGGAATGCAGACGAGCAACAACAAACATCAAACACAGACGAGTGTTGGGAAATGCAGACGAGCAACAGCAAATATCAAACCATGGGCAACTGCTGGGGAAGGCAAACGAGCAGTACCAAAGTGAGAACACATACGAGTGTTGAGAAATGCAGACGAGCAATAATACGGAGTGAACATAGACGAGTGCTGGGGAATACTTCAATGATGGTTGTTTCTCAATCATGAAACTCTGCGGGGTATGACAATCTTCCAACACGGCTGGGGAGATGCTTCCTCACGTATCTTATGCTTGTGAAGAAACGTTTTGACAGTTAAACTCTGTGGGGAATGTTCCTCCCACTGCTTGCTGGGCATACTCCACTCGTGGGAATATAAACAGCTTGGTGATCCCACCTACCATGATTTGGCTGGGGAAACTTCTGTTTGGGAGAATGTGATGCCATCCTGCAAAACCTGCAACAACAGAAAAACACATATGTGCCCCGGGGACTTGCATGGTATGATCCATTCATCCATCGTCACCCGACACTCAAAGAGGATTTCAAATGTTTCCCAACAATGTTATTTTTCTTTTAGAAAACAAATCACCGTGTTTTAAATGTAATGCTATTTTTGCCAAAAATTAAGGACATTTTTGCAAACAAAAGATAAACACAACACAGCTTTTTGACTGAATATTCTTTTATTGAAAGGCCTCTGAATAGGCAAAGTTTTACATCAGAAAGCAACTACCTGGAAAGAGGTAGCTACCATAAAATTGAGAAAAATAAACTATCCTAATGGTAATGGACACGACATCCCAATGAGTTTCCTTCTTGCTATGACCAGCATGTCTTCAAAACTCTCCATTCTTGCCTTTGCTTTCTGAGAAAGATGAGGGGACTGATTCCTATCCTTCTGATATTGTCAGGCTGTACGAAACGATGACTTGGTTCAGATTACTCAGATCACAGTTGTTCGCTTATTCCCTTGTTTTGCGTGGATCGCCCTTTCGGGTTTTCAATCCACCGGGATACCCTTTTTTTCCTGAGTTGTCCGATGTGGCTTTTCAACTCAGCGGATGTACATTTTTTTATTTATTTTCCCTAACTTTTGCCCGAGCTTTTTATTTTGTTTTTAGCTTGCCGGGATGCCCTTTTTTGCCTGGACTTTAATTTTGTTTTTGTGTCTAGCGGGTCTTTTTATGCGAAGTATTTTTTAACTGCGTCCGAGTTAACAGGGGATTGGAAGTCTTCTCCATCCATAGTGGTGAGCATCAGTGCTCCTCCCGAGAAAACTTTCTTCACTATGAATGGGCCTTCTCAATTTGGGGTCCACTTGCCCCTGTGATCTGAACCTGGAGGAATGATCCTTTTGAGTACAAGCTCTCCTACTTGATACTCCCAAGTACGTACTCGTTGATCGAAGGCTCACTTCTTTCTCCTCTGATAAAGCTGACCATGACAGATAGCCGCTAATCTCTTTTCCTCAATTAGACATAGCTGATTGTATCGAGCACGTACCCACTCAATCTCATCAAGCTTCACATCCATCATCACACGCAATGAAGGAATTTCTACCTCGACAGGCAAGACAGCCTCCATACCATATACCAATGAGAAAGGAGTTGCCCCGGTTGACGTCCTGATTCTGATGTTCGGTACCCATGCAACGCAAATGGTAACATCTCATGCCAATATTTGTAAGTGACAACCATTTTTTGCACAATCTTCTTAATGTTCTTATTTGCCGCCTCTACCGCACCGTTCATCTTTGGTCGATAAGGAGAAGAATTGTGATGCTGAATCTGGAAGTCCCGACACAACTCGGCCGTCATCTTGTTGTTCAAATTAGAACCATTATCAGTAATTATTCTTTCGGGCACTCCGTATCTGCAAATGATGTCTCTTTTCAAAAATCTGGCTACCACTTGACGAGTGACATTGGCATAAGACGCTGCTTCAACCCACGTAGTGAAGTAATCGATTGCAACGAAGATGAAACGATGGCCATTTGAAGCAGTAGGCTCTATTTTCCCGATCATGTCAATCCCCACATAGAAAAGGGCCAAGGAGATGACATGACGTTGAGCGGGCTGGGAGGAACATGCACCTTGTCTGCATAAATCTGGCACTTGTGGCACTTATGGGCGTATGGACAGTCTGCATCCATTGTCATCCAATAATACTCTGATCTCAACAACTTCTTAGCCATAGCATGCCCTTGTGCATGAGTATCGAAAGACCCTTCGTGGACTTCCTGCATCAACAGGCTTGCTTCATGTCTATCCATGCATCTGAGCAAAACCATGTCAAAGTTCCTCTTATACAAAACCCCGTCTGTATTTAAGAAGAAACTAGCAGCAAGTCGCCTTAAGGTCTTCTTGTCGTTGGATGATTCCCCTGCTGGGTATTCTTGCTTTTCCGGGAAGAGCTTGATATCAAAGTACCAAGGTTTCTCATCAGACATAGCGTCTACAGAGAAAGCATAAGCTGGTGCGTCAAGCTTGGAAATGTCAATCCTGGGTACGTAATTCCAACACAAGACTTTGATGGACAAAGAAAGAGTAGCCAATGCATCGGCAAATTGATTCTCGTCTCGTGGTATATACTGAAGCTTAACCGTTGTGAAGAATGTCAACAGTTTTCTGGCATAATCCCTATAAGGAATTAAATTTTCTTGATGTGTATACCACTTGCCGGTAATCTGATTGATAACGAGGGCTGAATCTCCCAATATATCGAGGGTCTTAATCCGAAGATTAATAGCCTCCTCTATTCCCATTATACACGCCTCGTATTCCGCTTCATTGTTGGTGCAGCCAAAAGTAATTCTGGCAGCGAAGGGAAAGTGAACACCTTCAGGAGTGATAAGAACAACACCAACTCCAAGTCCGTTGATATTGACTGCCCCATCAAACATCAACTTCCATTTGGATTCAGGGTCTGGCCCCTCCTCCGGAAGTGGTTCCTCACAATCATTTGCTTTGAGGTACATGATGTCCTCATCAGGGAAATCAAACTTCATTGGCTGATAGTCAAATTCAAGAGGTTGCTGTGCAAGATAATCTGACAATACACTTCCTTTGATGGATTTTTGAGAAGTATACTGTATGCCATACTCTGTTAGGATCATTTGCCACCTTGCAACTCTTCCGGTTAACGCTGGTTTCTCAAAGATATACTTGACAGGATCCATTTTTAAAATTAGCAGTGTCGTATGGGTCAACATGTATTGTCTCAGTCGGTGAGCAGCCCATACCAAAACGCAACAAGTTATCTCGAGCAGTGAGTAACGGGATTCACAGTCGGTAAACTTTTGGCTAAGGTAATAAATATCATACTCTTTTCGACCAGACTCGTCATGTTGGCCTAGAACACACCCCATTGACCCTTCTAGCACAGTCAAGTATATGATAAGCGACCATCCTGGAACTGGAGGCATTAGAATCGGAGGTGTCTGCAAATATACTTTTATCTTTTCAAAGGCTCTCTTACAGTCCTCGTACCACCTGACCGTTTGCTCTTTTCTTAGGAATTTGAATATTGGCTCGCACGTGGCGGTTAGAGGAGATATGAACCGTGAAATGTATTTCAACCTCCCTAAAAACCCGCGCACCTCTTTTTCTGTTTTCGGTGCAGGCATATCTTGTATTACTTTTACTTTTGCAGGATCCACCTCAATTCCTTTCTGGCTAACAATAAAACCCAGCAATTTTCCGGAACATACTCCGAAAGTTCACTTGTTTGGATTCAACCTCAGCTTATACTTTATCAGTCTATCAAACAGCTTTTTGAGATTGACAAGATGCTCTTCTTCGTCTCGGCACTAAGCAATCATGTCGTCCGCATAGCATTCAATCTCTTTGTGTATCATGTTGTGGAACAACGTGACCATAGCCCGCTGATACGTTGCCCCGACGTTCTTCAAACCAAAGGGCATCACCTTGTAGCAGAATGTACCCCACGGGGTAATGAACGTTGTTTTCTCCATGACTTCCGGTGCCATCTTAATCTGATTATACCCGGAGAAGCCATCCATGAAGGAAAATACCGAGAATTGAGCGGTGTTATCTACCAGCACATCAATGTGAGGTAAAGGAAAGTCATCTTTTGGACTTGCTCTGTTTAGGTCACGATAATCAACGCACATCCGAACTTTGCCGTCTTTCTTTGGTACAGACACAATGTTAGCTACCCAAGGTGGGTAACTAGTTACGGCAAGGAATCCGGCATCCCACTGCTTCTGAACCTCCTCCTTGATCTTCATCTCCATGTCAGGATGAGTTCTTCTCAGCTTTTGTTTCATAGGAGGACAGTCTTCTCTCAATGGTAGCTTATGCACAACGATGTCAGTATCCAGCCCTGGCATATCTTGATACGACCAGGCGAAGATATCCACATATTCACGTAGCATACCGATCAACTCTTTCTTTACCTCGGCCTGCAGACTGGCCCCAATCTTTATCTCTTTCTTCACATCTTCAATCCCAATGTTGATGATCTCTATCTCTTCCTGATGAGGCTGAATGACCCTTTCCTCTTGTCTCAACAACCTGGCCAATTCTTCGGGGAGTTCACAGTCTTCCTCAACCCCTTCATCAGCTTGGTAGATAGGACTGTCGAAGTCATGCATGGTCATAGCAGGAACGTTATTACTAGAATCCAGATGATCAACACTGCACAGATGATGTGCTTATTTTAGAATCTGTTTTTTTCAAAAGAGACGCAAACACACAAGCAAAAGAAAAAGGAAAAACATTGCCATTTTATTTTTTTGTGAAAAATTTAAAACGAAAGAAAGAGAACGCAATTTGCTTAAAAAATGTCCTTTATTTCATGGTAAAATATAAATGCATTAAAAGCATGGTGGCCCTACAAATGGATCCGTGCACCTTGGGCAGAGAGCAGGATTGACAATGCAGCATGATAAAAAAAAGAAACAAGTAAATTACTTTGGTTGCCAGGTGACTTGAACGATGTCTTCAGCAGACCAATTCTTGAGCTCTTCCCCGGGTGCACACGGGTGAATCCAGCTATCCCAGTCGCAGTCATTGTCTCCTTCCTCACTTGTTGCACAGATGTGGTTACAATCGAGCATCCTGACACTTGTGAAAGTTATGGCTTTACCACCTTGAGGCCAGTTAGACTCACCAGGCTGATAACCAAGCCCAAACTTGTCATCCTTCTTCTCTAATTCCAGCAGTTTGCCTCAGCCATGGGCACTTCCCGATTGAACCACTTCTTTGGCCTGCTTGTAGGAGTGAATGGAGGTACCTTCTTTCTCATTGTTCCTCTCTACCGGAGTCAAAATGCTGACATTAACCGCTTCGAAGGCCTGACACAACGTCTCATGGATCTCTCCGTCCATCTCCACATATTTGAAAGTTGATAGGTGGCTCACAAAGATATCTTCTTCCCCACACACAGTGATTACTTGGCCATCAACCACGTATTTCAAATTTTGATGCAAAGTGGAGGTTACTGCTCCTGCATCATGAATCCAAGGACGTCCCAACAAGAAACTATACGCAGGTTGAATATCCATGACATAGAATGTGCTCTTGAATACTTGAGACCCTGTTTTCACAAGTAACTCAACTTCTCCAAACACATACCTTCGGGACCCATCAAAGGCTTTAACTATCAAATCACTGGGTCGCAAGACGATGCCATCGACATTCAACTTCATTAAGTCTTTCTTAGGGAGTACGTTAAGAGAAGAGCCTGTGTCAACCAGGACATGTGACAAAACAACACCCTTACACTCCATAGTAATATGCAGTGCTTTGTTGTGATTGTGGCCTTCTGAAGTAAGGTCTCTATCTGTAAAGCCCAACCCATGGCTTGCATTCACACTGCCTACTACAGCCTCCAGTTGATTAACATTTATCTCTTGAGGAACGTATGCCATCTGCAACACTTTCAGCAAGGCTTCTCTGTGAGCTGGAGAACACATCAGCAAAGACATAATTGATATTTTGGACAGTGTCTGATTCAACTGCTCAACCACCTTATAATCACTCTTCTTTATAATCCGCATAAATTCCTCCAATTCTTTCTCAAAGGTACCTTGTCCAGCAACAGGAGTTGTCGTTTCTTCGGTCTCTATTTGCTTTCTTTAACCTTTGCAACAACTTCAGTCTCAGGATCTCCTCTCAGAGCTTGAGGAGCAAAAAGACGGCCACTTCTTGTAAAACCACCAACCCCTCCGACGTTCACCACAGTCGGGTCAATTGTTACTCCCTTACTCTCGACCTTCTGTCCTTCCACATACACATCTGAGCCATAATGCCATGGGATAACTTTATCATCAGTATAAGGAACAGGACCAGGAACCGTAATAGTAACAGGACTGACTTCCGGAGCATATATAGTCACAAGCTCCCTCCTGGCAGGTACTTCAGCTGGATCATAGTAGATTGTTATAGTAGACACACAATCACCTTCATTATCAACTTTGTCGAACTGCAACGACCCCTCATCAATCAGATTCTGCAACCCCCCATTCAGGTCTTCACAGCCGCTCACTAAACTCAAACACTTTTCACAATCAGAACCACATCCAGGAAACACTTGTCCTTTTAACAGTCTTTCTTTCACCACCAGCAGTGGAGTCTTCACTTCTTCGACGTTCAGAATCAAACTTAACTTTTCACCACCGTCAACAACATTGATTCTCGCCCCTCCATGGCTTGGAATAGGGTTTGACATAACATTAGGCGGTGGTGCGAAATTAATCGCCTTTGAGTCGATCAAATCTTGAACTTTATGCTATAGTGCCCTGCACTTCTCAGTTGATTGCCCGGGTACCCCTGAATGGAATGCGCATCTAGCATTGGCATCGTACCCCACTGGAAGCTCTCCAGGTGGAGGTGGTGCTAATGTCCTTAGTTGTATCAAATTCAGGTCTAACAACCTCTGCAGCAGTGCAGTGTATGTCATGGGAATTTCTTCAAGCACCCTATTAGCCGGACGAGCTTGTCTCGGTTGATAAGGTCTTTGCTGATAATTTTTATGTTGTGGCTGTTGTTGTTGTTGTTGTGGTTGAGTCTGTACCTGCTGCACAAGACTAGAAGGGATAGTGACAGCTGCCAGCAAGGGTGGCTGTACTCTGGCAGCAAGCTGACGCCACCTTTGAGCATACTCCTTAAACCCCTCCTTAGCATTTTGAGACATGGTCTGCAGTTGAGTGCGATTTGGAGCCATGTCCAAATTGTATAGGTATTGCTTCACGAACGCCTCTGCCAAGTCCTTCCAGATCTTAATGTTAACCCTACTCAGCTTCATATACCACTCCAAGGAGGCCCCCACCAGGCTATCCTGGAAGTAATACATCCATAGCTTCTCGTCGTCAGTATGGGCAGCAATTCTTCCCACAAAGGACTGGAGGTGAGTCTTTGGACACACCGTGCCATTGTACTTCTCGAAAGTAGGAACCTTGAACTTGTAAGGGATTCTAATCCCTGGAACCAAGCCCAAGTCAGTAATATCGAACCCCAAAGAGCTCTGAGATTGAATGGCCCTGATCTGCTCAGCCATCTCTTTAAACTTTCTGTTCATTTCAGTCCCTTGGCCTTCCGCTTCGTCCAGCAAAGTAAAATGTTCGTCTTGACCATCCATTTGTACGTTGTTCAGTCCATCATTGATAATGGTGACCCCTGGCTGTGCCACAGGGATTTCAACTTGACGGGCGCCAGCACCGTTGTGATTACCTCCATCGACAACCCCGTTGTTCCTGGTTTGACTATTTTCCACCATCTCACGTAAACGTTCCTGATTCTGACCCATCCCTGCCATAAGGGTCATGAAATTGTCCATTCTCAATCTCAAGTCAGCTAAATCAGCCTGCATTTGATCCATCACTCTTTCTCTGTTGACTCTTGTGGGATATCTGTGTACGATCGGCTGTTCTCGAACCTTCCTGGGAGCTATAGTGCCTGAAACGACATAAACGTTAGAAACTGAAGAACTACCTACAAAAAAAACAAACACTTTATATGCCTGCAATGTAACTGTTCATGTTTCCAAGTTTAGGCATTTGTATGCCCCAGTTCTGGTATTTGCTCCAGATAACCACTTTGAGTATTAATTTTCAATCTTTCCCTTTGAAGAGTGTTCAGATCTTAGCAGTATCAGACAAACAAGCTTTGCATACTCAGAAATGGTAATTTGAATATTAACAATGCATAACATGGACAATCCACTGTCGGCCAAAAGTTAGAGCACAAACAAAATTCCCCCGGAGGGTTACAAGTTAATACATGAACAAAAGACAAAAGATAAAGCAAGACTCCTATAACAAGTCTGTAGGTAGTCTGAACAACAATAAAATCTAAACTAAAGACCCAGATTCTTCTGCAGTTGTCCTGCTCTTCTTCACACCTGCTCTCAGCTTGAGCTCTTCAATCTCCTTCAGTGCCTCTTCCAAGGCCATCTGGCTATGTTCCAACTGTTGAGTCTTTTCCCTTCGTATGTTGTGGACTTGTTCCACTTCCTCTTTCTTGAAGGCCATTTGTACCTTGAAAAACTCTTCTTTTTCTTTATACTTCTTCTGCTCCTGTTCCCTTTTGCCTTGCAACCAAACAATGGACTGGCGAGCTTCTTTAAGAGTCTTCAAAGTCCTCTTACGCTCCGCTTCTCTTTTTAACTCCATCAGACCCAATCTCTGAAAGTGAGCTTCTCTTCCAACAAACTATTTCTCTTTAGCTTCCAAGGAGGCTTGCATCTTCTGTAGCTTTCCCTCTGCTTCATTTTTGGCTCGGGTGGCAAGATGGTACAATTTAACCATTTCAGCATTCTCTACCCGGACCTCGTGCAGTTGAGCTTCCAGTTTCTTATATTCTTCAAGAGAGACAGTACTTTGGCATGGCACTTTTTTGGGATATAATGGAGCTTCCACTGAGAATTGTATGAGCACTTCTTCTACACGCTTCTGCAACCATGTAGCAAAAGGAGGATATGTCTTGGGATCTACTCTTCCAAAAACCTTCTTACCTTTCCTCACCCTGTGAGCCCAAGCCTGAGATGCTTGTATGACTAACTCCTTGTTTCCCTCCATAGGAAAATACAAAGACTCATCAAATTCTTCCATATTTGGTGGATCTCTCAGAGGATAGCCAAATTGATTTCTGGCTAATGTTGGATGATAACTGATCACACCCTTTCTCCCTAGCAAAGGCACTCCAGCAAATCTTCCACAACTGACCAACAACTCCTTTCCCAGCAAATCTCTGTCATATCCCCAAGCTATATCCTCAGAAGTTAGTCCCATCAGCCTCCTAGACCACCTCCACTCATCTCTCATCTCCTTGAAAGAGCCTGACTTTGGCAATTGCCTAGCAAACCACTCAGCAAACAATGAAGCACAACAGCCCACTGGTCCACCTCTGCCTTTCTCATTCCGGTAATGAACGTTGTAATAGAAATCTCCCAACGAAGTTGGCACAGGATTGCCCTTAGCAAAGATGGAGATCACTTCCAAGCTCACAAACTCCTTTTCTCCCGGGAAAAGACTAGATCCATACACCATCAAAGCCACTACAATACCAAAGTCTCCCCACTTACCCTCTTTGGCATATTCTTCAGCCTCTGGTATAAGCACATTCCAAGGAAGTCCTCTGCCCTCACTGTCCTTCAAAGCCTTCTTGACCTTAGCATCTAGTAAACGACAGACTCTGGCTATGTCTTCTTCCTTGAGAACCAACTCAGACCCATAGTAAGGAAAAATGTCTCTCATTGGAATACCCAAAATGTTGGAAATCTCCTCCAAGGTAGGAGCCAAGATGTAATCTGGAAATACAAAACACCACAACAAGGGATCATAAAATTGAAGCAAAGTGTGCAAGCTATCCTTATGGTCTGCAGTAGGTTTGTCCATGTACTTCAATATCTGACCATACCTCTTTCTGAAATTCCCTAAGACTTGGTCATTCATCAGCCCTGCTAATTTCTGAACACTCTTGACCACTGGTTGAAGAAAAGTATAATGAACATTCTTTTTCCTTGTGATTCTCTTAACTTTTGCCATCTGGAGAGCTTATAATTACCAGAACTGGGTGCTAACTGTGAACAATAACCTGAAAAATGGAAACACAAATAGTTAATGCAAGTATGATGCAATGCAAATGCAATGCAGGCATATGATCAATCTGGGACCATCTGGATATTGGACACTGAATATAAGGACCCTCTGAATAACTGAAAACCAAGATCCTCTGAGCCATAACCCTCTGATAGAAATTCTCATAACCATAACACCAAGAAAACCAGAACCACAAGGACCAAATCTCAACAAGGACCACACTGATAATGAGGGTATGTAGAGGCCGAAGGTTCCTGCAAACCTGTAAACCCCTCCCAATCTCACTGGTATGCTCCGGGTCAAACATCACGGACTCTCAAAGCCGAATAGCAATAATACTTTCACCATTTCCGAGAAATGGCTCATGACCAGATCAGGGAATCGGTTTGGTATTATATACTACGCAGGGAGGCCTCAGCTGAGTCCGGGAAAATAAGGTCATCCTATGTAAGTCCCAAGTGGGCCCTCGGATGCGAATGGGTTTTTCACAAAATGTGGTATGCCACTGTCATCACTAGAGAGGTATGTTTCCACAAGGTTCTCAATGATCGGTCCCCAACTGCACATAACTTTCAAGGTTATGAAATGAAAGAGGAAGATCCCCAAATCAAGACATTTCCAAGACGGTCGCAAATTTGGGCATGGAACTCACTACTACCCCCATGACAAGATCTCATGAGGCCAAACTGGAACCACTCTAAGTCCTAAGTACACTCGAGCCGTGGTAATGAGCTCATCTCTCAGAAACAGTATCACCTAAGCCCACCAAATAGAAGATCCAGTCCAGACAGTCCAGTATAATATGATGCAGAAAATAAATACTGAAAACTTTAAATAAAGTTGTAAATAAAACTGTAGATAAACAACAGTAAAAAAAACAACACACAACAACAAGCAATCAACACCGAAAGAAACAGAAACACGCAAGCGCTAGGAGAGACTCTCAAGGGAACCAGAGATTATGGGTTAGAATCCCCAGCAGAGTCGCCAGCTGTCGCTCCTCGGATTTCCATCCTGGTACAAACGCGAAAGTGGAGCGGAAAGAGGTTAGAGTCGCCAGCCAGGCATTTTTATCACGAAGGGACGGGAATGGTAATAATGCACAAACCAGAAGAAAATAAAAGGAAGGACACAGGTCCTGCGAACCAAAGAGACTAAGTTCGGGAGTCGGTTACGACCTGGGAAGGTATTAGCACCCCAGATCGTCCGTCGTACCCGACAAGATCCACGCTTGCAAAGAAAATGTTTCAAAGGGTGAAGAAATGAAAGTTGTTGCAAAGAGAACGAACTGAACTAGAAATGAAAAGAAAAGAAAGGGGGAAAATGTAGGGAAAATAAAAGAGTGCTCGAACGGGCCATACCCCGCTGCCTACGTACCTCATCTGGACAATGAGGATCAGAGTCGCCGTAGTTCCCCTAACTAGGGGTGGAAAAGATTGCTTGTGTATTAAGACTTGAACTGCCTATGTCAATGCTCAGGTGTTGCAGGTTCGGACGACAAGTGCGTTACCGTCTTGCAAAGTGACAAGTAGTATCAAGTTCGCGGACAGAGCGAAGGAGATGAGAAAAGAATTCCCCAAAGAGAGACTCTTATTCTTTGTTTGTGTCTTTTAGAAGCTTTTTATGAGTGTGGCACAAGGAAGTGAACTCAAGCTCTTTTCCATCGAATGTGCACCTGTCACTACATTCCAAGATGGAATAATAGAACAAGCACACTCAAGTAAGGAGAAGATCCCCAAAAATTGATTCCAGAGATTAGGGCTTAGGCTCACTAACTCATTAAATTTATTAAGTGTTTTTGTATTTTTGATGAAGAAGTGTTTTTTATGATTTTCTTGGTGAAAATGATATCCTGATCAGACTTGTGCATCACAAGACAAGCTTGTACTATCCCAAGATGGGAAGACTACAAGTGTCTCATGGAATAAGGCTATTGCTCAAGATATCACTTCAATCCTTATTAAGATGTTTTTTTTAGGGTTTTGAGATGAGAAGAGAAGAGAAACAAAAGGATCACAAAGGTAAAAGTCTAATGGGGGACTGATGAATCCTAATTGTTATCATGCAAGGTAATCCTAAGTTAGTGAAGTTAACTATCCTAAAGAAGGAAGAGAAGAAGAGAAAGAGAAGGATGAAGAATAGAAGAGGGAGGAAGTAAGGTCTAAGCCCCAACAATCACAAGAATAGTATTAATGAGGAAAAGAGAAGAGATGAGACTTGGAGATGTGGGAATCACATCCACACCTCTCACTTACCAAAGCCCCTGAAATGGTTAGTGACATAAGAATAAATGCAACACAAAATGAAAATAATGTCAAACCAAAGTCACACAACCATAAGTGAAGTCTTAATCACAAATTCCAAATGCAAATCCAAAGCATAAGAATGAGAAAAGAACTATATAACTCAACATGAAGCATTATGAATCACCATGACAAAACAAGGTAAACATGAGAGAATACAAAGCAAAATAGTCAAAGCAAAACCACAAAGTGCAAAACCAGACCCCTAACATGTTAAGAAAGTGCCTAAGGATCAGGTAAGATGAAGAGAAGAAACACACAAAGTCAAGCATTTACATTATGAGAAGCAAAGAAGAAAAGGAAGTGAAGTGAGCATGCATAAGTGTGAATGAACTTCAAGAGCAAACAAGCACAAACTTTTCCAAGGCACAAACATCAACTTAAGACCAGAGAGGTATAACATCCTAAGAGAGCTTTAAACAACTTAAAGAAGTTGGCACAAGTGCCCTTCTAACCTAAGGAGTGACCATATGATCCAAAAGAAGCAAAAGGACACAAGTAAGGAACAAAAATTCAAATCAATTCAAGTATGCATCCGAAAATTTCACAAACTTGCACAAGTAATCCTCAATCATACAATATCAACATGCCAAAAGGAGAGGATCAAAATCAGAAGCTTAGACATTAAAATAAAGGTTCAAACATGGATTAGGGTTAGAAAGCTTCATGCACAAGTTAGAGACCAAAATCAATTAATCAAACTTCTAAAAATCAGAACAAAAATCATCAACAAACTACATCTCATCATGAATCTAGAGCAAAAAGAATCATCTGAAAATTCAAAATAATGATCAATATAGAAAATGAACAAGGCAGCATGCTTCACAAATGAAATAAAAGTAATTAATTAAGAGAGACAATTAATTCCAGCGTGGCAGTTAAAAATAAATGAAAAATAAAAATGCCAAAAATTATAGAAAACTAAAAGGACCAATCATGAATATTTTTTATAATTTTTGAAGGCCTATTTCTATTTTTAAAAATTAAAAACAAAACTAAAAAATGAAAAGAAATAAAATAAAGAAATAAGGAGGCTGGGGTGCAAACAGCAAACAAATCAGTTCATTTTAAATGGGCCTTCAACGTAGGGGGGTGGGGATAGCAGGACAAACCCAATGGCTCTGCGCAGGTTCATAATAATTATCATGGAAATTCAAAATAATCAGGGAAAATGGACAACCAGTAGATCAATCTCACGTATACTAGAGAGTCAACGATCAAGCAAAAGTCAGACAATCAATACACCTCATCACACGCACATGGTAACTACTGTGGAATGTCACACATCCAACATTATTATTAAAACATAAGCCACGTGAGGGAGACCCTCCCCTTTTAATGCGCTGGCAACATTCTAACCATCCAGATCAAACAATCTAACGTCCACAACATCATCTTCCTCATCTGAAATATTTCCAGAATCCGGTGACCGGAGCCTTAGCTCCGGCACCGGAAAATTCAACATGATGAACAAACTTGCACAGAAATCAATCAAACTATCCAGATCAAATCATTAAAGCACGCTGAAACCAAATATGCTCATGGAATTCACAATAGATCAAAGAACAATCCAAATCGAAGACAAAAAGTTTCATGTAACAAACTGCAAATCAACATATCAAGCTCATTTCATGATCATTTTTCATTCTAAACAGATCAACATCATCAGCCAAACGTGTAGATCACAATGAGCACAAACAATTTCATTTCTAGATCTGAGAATTTGATGCTAACCTGAGATCTACATATCTGGAAATAACTTGAGATAAGCCAAGAGGAGCTGCAAATCCATTCCAAATACACTCTAGTTGCAAAATAAATGCAACTAAAGCCTTGAAAGCTGCTGGATCTAAGAGCTCGAAGCTTGCTGCACTGAAATGGAAAGAGGTGAAATCTTGAGGATTAGCTTGAACAAGTTGTTGATTATGACTCTTTGCACTTCACTGAATCTTGAGGTTCTTGTAAATGGTGAGTGTATGATGAGATTCGAAGAGAATTGCAGAATGAGCAAAAACTTGAGAGTGAACAAATGCTATGAATCTGAGGAGAAATGAAACCCTAATTGGTTTATATATGGTGCATGCTTTCAGTGCTTGAAAATGCAGGGGAAATGCACGTGAGAGAAGGGTGTGAAGATGATTTTGCAAAAAAATTGAAAAGTGATGTGAAGTGGTGAAATGCTTGTGCCATCCTATCTTTCCTTGCACATGTTCAATCACAATCCAACCCTTGGTTCATAACTAGAAGTATCCTGGCCCTTGGATGTGAGGGTCATGCATTTTGAATGATCATGCAATTTTGCACCATGTGTGGTATACTTCACCTCATGCACGAAATTGATGATATTTTTGGAGAAAAACAACACTTATGCAATGCCTTGTAAAAATATGATCTTATTTGGTCCATGAAACAACTTGAAAATGAGTTTCACAATTTCTTGCATTTGGATGAAGCTTGAAATTCATGGCATGCCCTAAAATTCAAGTAACTTTCGAAGGGCTTATCTCCCAATCCATGAGGGCTATGAAAATGTACTTATACTTTTTTTAAAATGGGAGAACTTAATCTTCAACATTCATGTTTAATGGCAACTCATTTGAAGCTTTTTTCACCAAGTTATGTGTCTTTGAAAATTAGGGCAAAAAGTTGCTAAAAATGGCAAATTCCATGACCAACCACATGCCAAAAATGGAAAACTCCTTAAAACCTTTTGATTCTTGATTTTTGACTTTGCCAAACCTCTTCTAATGTTATAAGAACATCCCTTTACTTGAAAAATAGGGTTGGACCCTTTGAAATCTCACAGTTAACTTCTAGAGTGCACAGTTGACCAATTTCTTCTTTTACAAGCAACTGATGAAATAACTGACTTCCACAAGGAATTTTCTCACCAAATTTCATCCCTAGGATCCTATTATCCAGGCAAAGAATAGGGCATCCCGGCGAGTCAAAAACCGAATAAAAGACTCGGGCAAAAATAAGGGAAAATTGAAAAAAAAATGTACACCCGCTGAGTTGAAAAGCCGCATTGGACAGCTCAGGCAAAAATGGGTATCCCGGTGGATTGAAAACCCGAAAGGGCGATCCATGCAAAATCAGGGAATAAGCGAACAACTGCATTCTAAATTCGTCTGTATCATTCACAACATGGCAAGCTTCGAAAGGACAAAGCATCCGTCAGAATCAACCTTCTTCAGAAAGCAAGATAAGAAGAACGTCAAGGTCATACAGGTCATAGCAAAGGAAGCTCACTAGAGCGTCATCAACATTGCCAACACATTTACTTTTCTCAATTTATAGCAATCTCCTCATTTCGGGGGATTTGTTTCTTTGACTGTATTTGCCAATTCAGGGCACCCAGATTAATAAAATCAGAAGTTTTCAGTCACACCTCGTTTTGTACATTTTTGTTTCGTTTGCAAAATATCCAATATTCATGATACAATACTTGCGTGAAACAAATGAGCCGTTTTTAATAAATGCTTGCAGGAAATAAATTTACTTTCAGGAAAGCCTAACTCTTATGAGGGAATCCGATAAGGAATACCTCGGGATACTTGTTCGTTTCTTTTGTCTTAATAGGTTGCATGTATTCAATACGCAACATGGGGCATGTCAAGCACCGAATCCCCAACATACTACTTCCTAAAGCATACTCTCCCGAGCAATATCTGAACTGCTTTTCCCCAGCGAAGTTGCCAAAGCCTCCTCATCCGCAACAGAAGTATATACAACAGGAGCTTCCCTAGCTGAGATCTCATCCTCAGTAGGTTAAAAGAACTGTCTCCCCACAGAGTTTACATCCTCTCCCCAGAAGATCAATGCCTGAAACTCTTACCCAACAAAGTGACGGAAGTTTCTTTCTCCCTAGCTGAGTTCTCTTTACGGGTAGATCTACCAAAGATCTATTTCCCCAAGCAAAGCTATCTCTCCTGACTCCATTGATCTCTTCCCCAGCCGGGTTATTCTTCCAAGCAGATCAACCAGAGATCTTCAATGGGATCCGAATCCCGGATTGGTCTTCTCCTTTGCATAATCATAGCATTTGCATCATATTCACCAAATAAGCGTAGCATTCCGTCTAATACAGAGCATTACGGCAAATATCAAACATTTGCATGATCACAAGCCAGGTTCGAGCCAGTCATCTGCAATTACCATCAGTATTTCATCAGCAATGTATATAAAAACTCATATCCCATGCAGATATACGCCAAAGCGTCCCCTTTGAACTCTCAAATACAAATACTTGTACATGCTCTTTTTGACACTCGTCCGTGTCATACTTCCCCAACATTGTTTTCAAAACAATTTCTGCAAACCAAGTACTTGTTCATAACACACTCTTTTCGACACTCGTCCATGTCATCCTATCCCCACGGAAAGTCAAAGTATCTCTCTTTGCATTCTCAGAACAGATTCCTGTTTATATATAGTATATATTTGACACTCCCGTGTCATACAATCCCAGCAAGTCGAACACTCGTCCGTTTCTTGCTCATACTTCACCAACAAACCAATACTCACTCATACTTATATAGAAGTCTCTAATACTTATATGTATCTTGTATGTACATCACTCCTCAACATGTTCGACACTCGTCTGTGTTCTTTGATAACTAGTTGGTACTCGTCTGTATCATCATCTTTGAACACGCGTCAGCGTTTGTTTCTACCGGTACTCGTCAGTATCATAGTCCTAAGGATACTCGTCCGCATCTTTAATCTATACACATCATCAAACACTTATACCTTTTTATTCTTGAGCGTAAGCACTCGTCCGTGTTTACCAATCCTCAGCAAGTCACCAACAAAGCAACTTTTCTTCTATCCGACATTCGTCCTATGTCGTGATACTTTCGGCAGCCGTCCCCTGCCAGGTGATCATCCTTCACCTTTGGATGACCGTCCCTCATCCTTTCCCCAACGGAGTTCCCATTAGTGGAATCTTTTTTTTTCTATCCGACATTCGTCCTATTTCGTGATAAAGAGCAGTCGTCCCCTACTAGGTGATCGTCCTTCACCTTTTTGATGACCGTCCCTCATCATTTTATCTGATGGTCGTCCCCATCGTTGATCTTGTTATCCGACATTCATCCTATGTCGTGATAAACCCCGAGAGCATTCGTACCTTGCCAGGTGATCGTCCTTCACCTCTTGATGACCGTCCTTCATCATGCGTATCCGATGGCTGTCCCCATCGTCGACCTTTTCTAACTGGCATTCGTCCTATGTCATGATAAAGAGCAGACGTCCCCTTCTAGGTGATCGTCCTTCACCTTTCTGATGATCGTCCCTCATCATTTTATCCGATGGCCATCCCCATCGTTGATCTTGTTATCTGACATTCGTCATATGTCGTGATAAACCCCAAGAGCAATCGCACCATGCCAGGTGATCATCCTTCACCTCTTGATGATCGTCCTTCATCATGCATATTCGATGGCCGTCCCCATCGTCGACCTTTTCTATCCGACATTCGTCCTCTGTTGTGATAAAGAGCAGTCGTCCCCTGCTAGGTGATCGTCCTTCACCTTTGATGATCGTCCCTCATCATTATTCCATTTATTCTTTAAACCGATGGTCATCCCCATCGTTGTTTACTTTGCTTTGCAAGCCTGATGGCCGTCCCCATCATTTCCTTTACTTTGATCCCCAGAGAATCTTATTTCCTTACCTGATGGCCGTCCCCGCCATGGTCTTTTCTTTATTTCCCCAGCTTGTCGGTCGTCCCCATCATGGCTTTATCCCCAGAAGTCGTCCTCTGCTCGATGGTCGTCCTCCATCGCCTTCATTTGATAATCATACTATACTACCTTTTACAATTTATATCCCTTTTCATCTTCTATCCTGCAAGTGCAAATTTTGGACTGTCTTTGGTATTCAACCACAAGTTATCTTGTTTGTCTGTTAAGCCAAGCGCTTACATCCTGCACAACTAACTCATGTTTGAATAGGGGCAGCTGTAAACACCCCAAATTTTCCCTGACTCTTCATCAAACCATGGCTTGTGATCTTTCATCTTTGCATTAACATAAGCATACCACCTCATATTGCATATCTGTTTCATCTGCATAGTTCAAGTTCATCTTCATCTAGGGTTTGTGATTTGTGCAATCCAAGATTCCATCTGAGCCATCCCAAAGGCCTCAAATCTTTCCAAGAGGGTCCATGTGTGTTTTATCATCATATTATGCTCCTCAAAGTTCATGAAAGTCAAGGGATCACAAGAACTGGCATAGGCATGGAGGCAGAGCTAGGGTTTTCACTACACAAATGACAAAAATTAGGGTTTTGGTTTCAGAGGCCTTAACTCCAAATTTTTAGGTCATTCTTGTTTCTAATGTTCTTAAGATGTTATAAGGATCATATGTACCATGTTTTATGAAGAAATTCATTATGGAAGTCATTTGTTCACTAGGTAACCTCTTGAGCAAGTTAAGTCAAAATTAGGGCATCTGAGGCCCCTAACAATGGAACCAAAGGGTTATTTTCATCAAACTAAAGTTATATGATCTTTATTTAATCTTATAAGAGGTTGGAAGTTCACAAGATTGAAGAATTTTGAGCCATTTGCAAACTTTCCAAAAATGGAAATGACTTGAAATGCAAACTTTCCATTTTGGGAATGTTTTTCAACCTACTCTTTCTTAACCAAAAATGCTTCAAATGAAAATTTCTTGGTCATGAAAGTTGTAGATTAGATCTTTCCCTTTTCAAAAAGTACAATAACATGTCTTGATTCATCCTAGAACTCAAGATATAGCCTTTCAAAGTTGGCAAAAATCCTATAATTCCAAGTTTTATGTCAAAGAGGGATTTTGCAAATTGGCATGTTCAAGCATTCTAATGACTTCAAATGGACACAAACACTTCACAATATGTCAACTGGGTCTCTAAACATCAGAATTGTACATTGAATCATGTATTTTCATGACTTGAACTTCAAGAAATCAAAAAGGGCCAAAACTTTCAAGAATTGCAAAATGGTATGAAACTCTTCATCCACTTGTGCCAGCTGATGCAATATGATTCTATGGCTCTCCACAAAGTCAGCTAAGGCAAATCCACCCTTTAGATAACTCATGTCCCAGCCCATACCTCTAGTACACCTATGTTGACATTTTTGCATTTCCTCCAATACCAATCACACTAGGCCACAACAACTCTCTGAACCTATCAGAACACCTTATAGAAACCCTAAGGGACACATTTTAGAACACACAAGTAGCTGAATCATCCAAGAACTCAGAATCCACAAAATTTGTCAAAAACTTCCCTTCTTCGAAACTCAAAAACCTACCACTGAAACTTCAATTTTCTTTCACCAATCATCTCCACATAGCCTAAGGATCACAAAACACCCTTCACCATAGCATAAAAGCCGCTAAATCAGAAATACGATTTCTACAACTTCAGAAACAAAACCTTCAAAACAGCCATCACAAGCTTGCTCTAAGCTCATCTTCATCATCAGGAAGATCATTGGGGTGGATTTGAACTAAAAGGGAGGCCAGAAAGCTCAAAACACAAAGCTTCAACTCATTCTGACTTTAAATATTTTTCTCATTCCAAAAATGTTTTTTATTTTATTTTTTGCATTAAAAAAGCATTTTTAAATTATTTAAATGTTATTTTTAATTAATTAAAGTCTTTTAATTAATTAAAATACATTTAGGTTTCTAAAAATCACCAAAAAAATCATGAATCATCCCAATGCATTTAGAAACATTTTCAAACTCTTCACACAAATTTCTTTTTAGGTTTGATTATAAATTGTGAATTTTCTTTGAATTAAGGGTCATTAAAATCTTATTTTTGAACCCTAACTTTAAAAAATCATTTATGCCTAACCGAGAAGAGTTTGAAGATGATTCTTTTTTCATTGTGTTACATATTGCATATAGTTTATAGATTATTTATCTCATAAATTTATCTTGCATTTTCAAATTGATTTGGATTTTTCCCTTTGAACCACTAAAAAACCCTAGAAAACTTAGGAAAATCATAACTTTTGATTGGTTAGGCTTCTGACCTTCTCCTTTGGGGTGTGACCTTATATGGGATTAGGGTTTGTTTGAGTTTGGTTTTAATTTTTTATCATGTCATATGCTTCTGTTTTGTTCATTGGCATCTCATACTTCCATATAACCCTAATTTCTCATGTTCACTTGCATTCACCTTGCATATGCATCCATACATGAACTTGCCATGACATTTCTTGCATTCATATGTCATCTTAGACATCTTAGGGCATGCTAGAACCATGATTGATCATTTCTTCATTCATTTTCCATGTTATGCATCCATTTCATTTCATTAACTTTTATGTGTTTTCAAACTTCAAAGCATGCTTCCATTTGCATCTCATCTTTGTATGATCATACATATGTATTTTGTATGCCTTTGCATCATCTTACATGACATTCACATTGCATAAACACTTCTGACTTTGGTCATTTCATCATATATCATCTCATTTCATTTCATTTCCTTATGCTTTATACCTTATGCATCCATGCTAACATTTTCAGGTGGTAAGTCATTTTGAGAGGTGGATTTGCCTTCACCTCTCACTTCTTCTTATCTCTTTCATTAGCATTTTAATATGTCTTTGAAGTGAACTTCTTCACTTGTTTTCCATCTCTCTCACTTTCTTCCTTTAAGTTACTTATCTTCTTAGGAAGTAAGTAACTTATTTCTTCTACTTCCTCCTCCTTTCATCTGCTTCTTCCATTGGTGGCTTCTTTGAAGATATTTATCAAGCCTTAAAAACCATAGGAACATCCAAGCATGATAATAATTAGGGTTGTGATTAGTCCCCCTTAGCTTTTTTTCTTTGAGTCTCCTTGAGTCTCTCTTCTCATCTCAATAATCAGAGACTAAACTCTTAAAGTTTTAGGACTTTGGAATTAGGGTTATGCATGCATCCTTCTCTTAGGATGGAGTGTATAACTTTAATCCTAAGTGTTAAAACTGTAATTTGTTTAAACCTCTTAATCAAATCACATAATCATCATCAAGAATTTATCTTGTAACTTGGGCCTTACATTAGGGTTCTAATTCTTCCTTATGGTTAAGATGGACTAACCCTAGTGTTTAATGGATAAGTCCTCCTCAAGTTGTCTTACAAACCATAAAATCCACTTCTTAATCTTATCCCTTAATTAAAATCCATTTAATAAAGGCTTGTTATATAATGAATTTAATCCCTAACCATGGATTAAGTTGAGGTATCTTCCTCAGCTTAAGTGTTCTCATCTATTATCCTTCTATTAGGATGGTGTAATGAGCCCATTAATCTATGATTAGAGATTAAACTCATTACTTAACACTAACAAAAACTCAAAAACATCTAAATAATCACAAGTAGGTTAATGATTTTAATCCTACATCATCATGGTAATTAAGTTTCAGATGCTTATCTCATACTTAAGTAGGTTCATTATCCCTAATCAGGTAGGATTTGATGATTTTACAAGCCCTTGATGTGGGCTTAAGCTCATTAACTTATGCAAAACACCAAAAACAATAACAAAACTGAAAACACAAAAACAAACAATAATCGTCTCCTTCAGGATTCTTTTCTCATCATCTTCATTCATAAGCGAGAATTTGCTTCTTCCGTCTAATGCAAGACAGTTAGCACTCGAGCCAGACGAGTCATACACTTGAGCATAGACAAGTAAGCAGTTCACAATCAATTCTTTTTTCAGTCTCTTTGAGTCGAACTACGGTGTTCTGACTTCCTCATTGCATGAGAGGATACATAGGCATAACTTAACTCTTATCGAACAAATGTCTCTTTGTCATCCCCCTCTTTCAGCATTCTTTTCTAATCCTCAATTCTGAGCAATTCACACCTTTTGCACCGACACTTGTACATTCATTCTTTAGCTTTTGCACACAGATAGCACATACACTACCCCCTTAAACACAATTTTGTAAGCGTGGATCCCGTCGAGTACGATGGACAATCTGGGTGCTAATACCTTCCCAGGTTGTAACCAACCCCCTTTCTCAGTTTCTCTGGTTCGCAACCGTCTTATCCATCCTTTTTCTAGGTTTATGCAGCATTACCTTTCCTTCGGGATAAAAATGCGTAGCTGGGCAGCATTACCTTTCTAGGTTTATGCAACCCCCTTTCATGTTTTATATTTTTTATTTATTCTATTTTGTCATGGTCAGTCATTTATGTGGATTGGAAAAGTCAAAATGGGTATTATAACACAAATTGGGCAGTGCCCTTTTCCCATACATTTTTTTGTTTTCATTTTAGTTTACTCTTACTGTTAACTAATATTGTTTTATTATTTATTTATCCTTTTTAGTTTAACTGTAAAAATGGGAAATTAAAAACCACTATTTCATTTTATTAATATGTTTTAATATTTATTTAATTTGTTTGTTTAATTAATTTGTTTAGTTTTTACTCTTGTTGTATCTTAGAGGTGTGTTTCAAATTTCTCACTCTATTTATCATTTTTATTTTGGTTAGTGAGTTTTATTATTATTATTTTTTGAATTTAGTTTTTATGGGATTTTATTTGATTTTGGTCTTAATTATGACATTTGTATATTTTTTGCCCATTAACCATTTTGTTTTTTTTTCTTCATTGTTTATTTATTTTTATTTGTATTTCTAATTTGATTTAACTTTTTTTTATTAGTATTTAATTTCTTATTAATTTGTATCTTGATTCATTATTTTTTGCTAAGTAGATTATTTTAGTTATTTGGTTGATATTGCCATTGCATTGCGATTTCGGAGAACAAATTGATTGTGTTTTTGAGAACAGTATGGATGCATATAGATACTTGCTCGACTTCTTATAGAGTGACTCGGATATGAGTCCACTCTAAGACAGTTAAGGAGATAAATTGGTTGCCTTTGATTTCGGTTGCTTTCGAGTCCCCCACATTCTCGATCTACATATCGACTCCTACCCTATTTACTTGTAAGTCGGCCGCCTAGCGCGACACCGCCAATCTTAACTTAGTTCTTTGGTCCTTCACTCCTATCATTACAAATAAATCATTTATATCGCAAGTTGCAACCTTTGTCTTATTCTTAGGAGCTTGCTCACTTTGTTTACCTTTCGTACTTTTACTTTGTTGTTTCAATCCATAAGGGAAACAATTCCTGTAGTTGACTCAATGTCATAGGAAGTTTAGTCATCCTTAGTTCCTTTTCAACTATATCCATTAGGACTTTTATTTTAAAACTTTTGTTGACTTTTCTAAAGTCACGTGAGTGTTTACCATATCACTTACCTCACCCGCGAACCTTGAGCACAACAAAGTGTTCGTTAATCCTTAGGAGAACTACGAGTGCTCTGATTCTATACCCGATATGTAGGCATTATCGCAATGCAAGCACCATTAGAAATAAAAACCTTAGGTTCCCTTAGTTTTAGCAAGAAATAAATAAAAAAACAAAAATATTAACTAGAGGTTCCCGTAGGATACTGCAGATGCTTAGGATGCTAACACCTTCCCTAGGTATAACCAACCCCCGAACCTAGATTCTCCACAATTAGGGTTCTTACGATCTTTTTCCCTCTTCCCTCTGGATTAAATTAAAGTTGGTGGTGAACGTTAAATGTTTTGCGATTCAAACTTATTCAATAGCTTGACATCCGATTCTCACCGCGACAATGCACTATTCCACATAAATGCCAAAAAACAAAACTTAAGTTCACTACTTTGTAATGATGTTTCACGACTTTCAAAGGAATAAATTCTTGTTTTATGGCCTAAGCTTGCAGGTTTTATATGATTCAATCATATTCTTGTTTAATTAGCATTGCACAACCATCACACTTGGACTCAAAAAATTGTGCATCATTGTGGAAAGCTGAGATGTTTCTCTTCAACTTTGATGCTCATAATTTGTTTTGATTCAACATGCATCATTGTGAAAAAATGTCCTTAAAGTTTAATGTTTTAGTTGAAAAACACTTGGAAAATTTTGACCAATATTGGAAATTTACAACTTTGAACCATGACATTCATCACTTCATTTCTTAAAATCCTTGCATTTTTTGGAGATGACCATTTTCACAATGTGAAAAACAACTAGCACAAAATATAGAGAGTCTTCATTGAACATTATTTATCACAACAGGGAAAGGAAACGATCGAAGAAAACCTGAAGGAAAGGGAAGATGAGGTCATTGCAACCAAGTCGGGGCTCAGGAGTCGATTTTGTGAAGTGAAGGTATTAGCACCCCTTCGCGTCCATTGTAATCGATGGGATCGACACATGCTATTCTGATCCAAGTGTGTAGACATCTAAAGCTCCATCAACTGATGTGAAAGGAAAGAGAATGAGAAACATAGAGGAAAGGGAGGAAGAGATGGAAGAGGACTTGATAAGATATCACATCCTAGGACTACATATCTTATCGGGAATGAGATTCATAGTCGATACAGTTCTAAAAAAATGGGGAAGATTTCTCACCAATACATTGCGTTTTGTGCCTACGTATCTATTCGCATGTGGATTTCGCACGAACAATTTGCTGGCCTCTTACGCATGAGGTTTACTTACGGGACCGGCCAAACAAGTCCCGTGACTGCTATGTCCGATTAGTTATGATGTGAATTCTTGTAATGTATAATGGTAATGGGAGGGTCTTGTGTATTTTTTTTTATATATTTTGAATTTATAGCAAACGCACGCAAAATGCTTGAAATGAAAGGACAAGGAAAATGAATATAGGAAAGATAAAAAAGATAAAGATAAATAGATAAGTATCTTAAATTAACTTGGAATTATTACTTGAAATACAAAGGTTTTTTTGGATGCTATCATACATTTGAGTAGGGATTAACTCATTTCTCTGATGCTCGATTCTTTGAGTGTGTCCCTTTACAATGTGAAGAATTGTGACCTTTATTAATGAAAATAAAATCTACTTATTTAGACAAATAAAATAATTGTCGGACACTTTTCCAACAAATCATACTGTGACACCTGTAAACTCATGCGTCTGGTAATCACCCACTACTTCATCCCACTACTTGGAGAAGTTTCTTTTCCATGTCTTTCTGAATTGTCTTGTCGAAATGCCTTTGGCCTGGTGGTAATTGTGGGACGTGTCAAAGTGCTTTGACATGTTTCTGAATTCCTGTAGTTGTATATCGACCTATGGTTGACTCTTCCTTCTCTTGGGCTAGGTTGAAACCCTTGCTTCTTGGTCCATTCATGAACTTGCTCCTGATCATATTTCTTTAAGTAGGTTAAAATCTCTAGCCAACAAATTGCCCCCCCCCAAAAGGCCAGTTTTGACTGGGAGTTCGTCGACCAAAGAAGATTGGCCTTTTGGATTTTCTTGAGTGATTTCGACGCCTTTTTTATGGATGATAAATCCCAAATAATCTCTTACACATACACCAAAAGCACATTTTAGTGGATTCATTTTTAATCCATATTTCCTTGAAGTGCACCTCGACATGACAGTCTTTCAAAAGTTTTAGAATTCTCAACTTGGCAAGCTTAAGCTTCTAGACTGAATTTCCGCATGTGAACTTCTTATAATGCCAAACAAATGTATGCAAGCAGAAAAAAGATTATTCTTAAAAAGAAAATTCTAATGTAACACACATGTTAACCTTGAAGTCTTTATTAAAAAGAGGTCGCAAATCTTTGTGAGCGAATAACTGGTTTAAGATGCAACATTATTTTTGAATGAAAGTATGTACATGCAATACCAACAAGAATCTTTTAGCGCAACTCATAGGAGTCAGGAACACGGTCTCGTGGTAGTATGCTCTCAAAGTAATCCTATTTTAGTTAGGACTTTTGAGGGTTGTATCATGGCCTGGTTCATGGTTATAGAAATAAAGGATATAGGCTCTAAGTTTATTTGTTCCCACCCACTCTTCGTAATGTTCTTCATTCCTATGTTCAGATAATTTTCACAAGCGCTCACCTTTCATAAGGGTTTCGTGTCGGTTGAGGAACCATTACTGCTATCGGTTCAAGTACCAATCAGGTTGTCATTTGGAGTCAGTCACCCCTTTATCTTTCATGTCTGTATCACACAACTTTGTTCTTGCTTAAGGATATTTCTTGTATAATCCTTTTTGTCTTTCGCTCTTGCGTTGTTTTTCTTATCCCTAACTTTTGTCTGGACTGATTCTTATGAATCTTTGATTGTGAAGTCCAGCGGGATGCCCTAACTTTTGCCTAAGTCGCTTGTTTTCAAGTTTCGACTTAGCGGGCTTTTTCATTTCTCTTTTCTTTTTTATTTTTTGAACAAATTGTGTGACACTGTTTATCTTGATTGCTTTACGAGGGTTGTGATTGCCTCATTCCTTGGTCGATGAAGATTAAACCATTGTGGTTTCCAGTCTTTGGACCTCTTGATTTGGATAACCATTGTGGTTTCTGGTCTTTGGACTTCTTGATTAGCATAGTGGAATGTAATGGATCCTCAAATACACTCCTTTATGAAAGCCTGAACGCTTGGTCCGACTAGCTGACATCTACCCTGCCCCTGGGTTAAACGTAAGGTTTTTTCATGCGAAAATAAACTCCTACTTCAAGGCTCAAAGGGGTTAACGAGGGTCTATCTCCCTTATATCTCCAGTGTTTGGGGATTTGAAACAAAGCTTGTACATCGTTAACAGGTTCTTATTAGAGAGCACACAATTAGAGATTCTTGCGTTTTTGTTTCGTCATTCTCCTTCATAGAGTTTAAGCGCGACAATTGGTATTGCGATGTACACATACAAAATTATAAATGAATACAAATGAATTACTTCAAGAAAACACGCGAGTTTTATTATGATTATCATTCAAAAGTAAACAACTTTCGTACATGTATACAAATGTTTAAATAAACAACATAAACTATAAATGAAAATGCAGTAAAGTAGCTGAATATTGTCATTGTTGAGGACGCTTGACTCCGTCTGTACCTGTCAGTCTTGGATACTTTCAGTGATTAATAGCTCTTTCATAGACTTTTAATCTTCGAGTTGCAACCGTATAACCAACAATGGTCATCATACCTCATCTTCTAGTTATTCTGACTCTGACATAAGACGTCTGAAGGAAAGAGTAAAGCTGGGGAGTAAAGTTGCCCCATAAGGTTGCTCGGAAAGACCTGACAATCTTCTGCCTATGTATCTTCATTAATTCAAGACCAATGAAGAATTAGAGTGACGTAGTTCCCCTCAATAGGGATGAAAATGAACAATGAAGAAAGACAAACACATGCATGCCATCACTGAGAGCATTTGAATACTTCTGGCTTTATTTGCTTCATGAATACCCTGGCGTCCTGGGTGATTAACTCGAAGACTTCAGCTTAACATGGACCATCTGGTAGAACAACCGTGACACCGGTTCCACCGTGACTAGGCATTGGATTCTGGAGTACATTTGGGTGAGGAGCGAAATTAATCGCCTTGAAGTCAACTAGGTCATGTACCTTGTTCTGAAAAGCCCAACATTTCTCAATATTGTGCCCCTGAGCACCCAAATGGAATTCGCACCTGGCGTTAACATCAAAATTGGGAGGTAGATTGTCAGAAGGAGGAGGTCTCATGGTACGAAGCTCGACCATGTTCAACTTTAACAACTCTGGAAGTAATACAACATATGGACATGGGACAGGATCAATCCTACGTTCCCTCGCTCTTGCTC
Organism: Lathyrus aphaca; assembly: GCA_963966055.1. Classification (NCBI taxonomy): domain Eukaryota; kingdom Viridiplantae; phylum Streptophyta; class Magnoliopsida; order Fabales; family Fabaceae; genus Lathyrus; species Lathyrus aphaca. The sequence continues at coordinate 200,765,366 of OZ014523.1, read as the reverse complement.
TGTGTTGAAACGGTCTTTGTGCCTGTTGTTGCTGACCCTATGGTCGTTGTTGAACCTGTGGAGTAATAGTCACTGCAGCTTCTAAGTAGTACCTTGAGAATGACCTCTATCTCGGCCCCTATACACAACATTGTTCTCGCCTTCTCTTCTTCATTGGCCGTTGCCAAAAGGCTTTTTCACACCAGAAGAACTAGCACTGCTTGCATCCTGAATCTTTCCCAATTTCATAAAGTTTTCTATTCTTTCTCCAGTGATGGCGATATCAGAAAAACCAATGGACGGGCAGGCGACCAGACGATCCCAGTAAACACCTTGCAAGGTGCACATAAACATGTCGGCCATTTCCCGATCCAGCAATGGAGGTTGAACATATGCAGCCAGCTCACGTCACCTCTAGGCATACTGCTTAAAACTTTCCTTAGGTCCTAGAGACAAGTTCTGCAACTAAGTGCGGTTCGGAGCCATATCAATATTATATTGATACTGCTTGAGAAAAGCTTCGGCTAAATCTTTCCAGCATCGAATAGAGACCCTGCTTAGCTTCATGTACCATCTCAACGAAGCTCCAGATAAACTATCTTGGAAGAAATGCATCCAAAATTTCTCATCATCAGTGTGAGCTGAGATTCTTCCAAAGTATGCGTGAATGTGGTTTCTAGGGCATGTGTTGCCGTTGTACTTGTCAAATGATGGCGCCTTGAACTTAGGAGGGATTCTGACTCCTGGTACTAACCCGAGATTGGTTACATCGATGCCCAGGGAATTCTGACATTCCATGGCCTTAATCTTCTCTGCCTGCTCTTCATGCCTATGATCATTGATCTTGTTTATATTACCCATATCAGCATCTAGTAGAGTGATTCGGTCCTCCTGCGTGTCTTCATTACGGGCTGCAGTCCCATTTAGATTTGGCCCTCCGTTACAGGCAGCGTTAGGATCCACATTCTCAGTCGGTGTTCCAGTATTAGCATTCCCCTGTGTCATGCCAGTCATCATTTCCATGAACTAATCCATCCTCTGTCGGAGCTCATTAAGATCAGTCTGCATTCGTTCAACCATTCTTACTCGGTTTCTTTTAGTTGGATATCGATGGACGCGTTGACCAGCTATGTTGCCTGTAGTTGACAAAGTTAGAAACTCTGGACAACCTGCAAAAGCACAAGAATATTATATGCATGAAATGAATGCTTATGGCATGTCTATTCATTCTTAAGGCAACCCCTCCCTTGATTCCGACTTTGTGAAGTTGAAATAGGTAAAAACGCTCTGAATTAGCTTCAAAACAAATAAATAGTGCTGATGATATAGGGTGCGTGTGTGCAACAGATGTGGCATACAGAACTGAGAATACAAGAGTCGATGTGTGAGTGTTGCAGATGTGTATGATACATAGTTGAGACCGTAAAGCTGAATCATCCCAGACTAATAGATGAGAGAATTCCATTGCATTAATAAAGCACCAATCATGGGCTAACATTGTTGGAGTACATGAAGCAGAAAACATAATTGAAATACAATCAATCAAAGAGAATTCATCAATAATCCTGATGATAGTATTACAACTACTAAAGGAAACTACAATCTTCAGACTGCCCTCTGATTGCTCGGACCAACATCCGACTCATGCTCTGGCATTACAACCAATGCATTCAGTTGTATTGGTTCATTTTCAAACATCTTCAGTTTCTTCTGAAAGCATACCATCTTACGCTTGTAGTATTCAACATCTTTCAGTGCTTTATCAAGTTCTGCATCTTTCTCTTCCAACATACTGGTCATTTCTTCGTCTTTATTTCTCAATTTATCAATAATATCTTCAGCTTACAATTTATCTTGATCTTCTCTTCTGACCCTATAGGCATCATGCCTTGTCTTCATGTCTTCCAACATTCGAGTCCTTTCATTGAGTAATCTCCTGGTGTTAATGTGCTCCTTAGAAGAGTTCCGGTTAGTAACTTCAAACCCGGTGAACTGAGCTGAATCAGCGTCAAACCTTTTTTCTGCAGCGACATATTTTTCAGCATCTTCCTTGGATTTCCACTCAATCCTAAGCTTGGCGTGCTCAGCCCTGGCAAGATCTTGGCTTAGTTGGGCATATTGTTTTAACAACTCGTCTCTTTCTGCTTTCATCTTATCGAACTCTTTGATGCTGACAGATGTCCTTGGTTCATCTACCACAGGATACCATGGTTCTTCTAAGGAAAAAGTAAGAAGAGTGGTCTCAACCCTGCGCTTTAACCATTCATCATACTGAGGAAATGACCGGTTGTTACTTCGGCCCAGAATACCAAATCCTCGCTTCTGAATATTTCTCCAAGAAGTAGCAGCTTGTTCTACCAGTAGTGTGTTATTTCCCACCAGAAAGTAAAAGGATTCATTAACTTCTCTCTCCATTGGTGGGTCCTCTAGTGCATATCCCAATTGCCTTTTAAGGAGAACAGGATTGTAGTTGATGCATCCCCTTACTCCGATGAGAGGCACATTGGGATAGCTTATGTAACTATAAATGAAGTCTCTCTTCAACAAACTGTGATTTATCCATACTATATCTCTGGCTCTCAACCCCATCAATCTCTTAGCCCAGTTCACAGAAGATGCGATAGTCACAAAAGCACCAGTAGTAGGCAACTGTCTTATAAACCAATCGTGCACCAGTTGAGAACAACATTGTATTAAGCCCCCTCGTTTCTTCTCATTTTTGTAGTAGACCGAGTGATAAAAATCGCCCAACAATGTTGGTACATGGTTTTGCTGCATGAAAACACGAATAACGTTGATGTCCACAAATTTCTCTTCATTAGGAAACAGGATGATGCCATAAACACTCAAGGAAATGACAGCATAAACGGTCTCCCACTGGTTAAAATTTGCATACTCTTCAGCCGTGGTCGCTAGAAAATTCATGTGAAAACCGGTCAACTTTCCATTTGTGGAAATTCCCTTCTGCACTAAAGCACGACTCAAATAAAGAGCTATGGAGATCTCGAGTTCACCTGGTTCTACCATGACAGAGTAGAAAGGAATCTGATCCTTGACAGGTGTTCCTAGAATAAGAGAAAACTCTTCCAATGTCGGCCCCAACTGGTAGTCTGGAAATGTAAAGCATCTCAAAGGAGGATCATAAAACTGAAGTAAAGTTTGGATAACACTCCGGTCTGAATCGGAAATCCCGTGAACCATCTTCAAAATACCACCATACTCTTTTCTGAATTCTCCCACTCGATTCGGAGTGATCAAGGCAATCATACTCTGTAGCACGTCAATCTTCGGATCTAAGAAATGATAAGAGACATTGTTCTTCTAGACAGGCTTCATATCTGTAATGAGTAAGACTGGCCACGAAATCAAGGTAGAGACACTTATGTCTTCTTAAATTTAGACACTCGTCTGTGTCTACTTTTCCCCAGAAGAGTCCCCACAGAATCAACACTAGTCCGTGTTCTTTGTTAACCAGTTGGTACTCGTCCGTATCATCATCTCTGAACATGTGTCCGTGTTTGCTTCCACTTGATACTCGTCTGTATCTCGGTCTTAAGGATGCTCGTCCGCATCTTTAATCTATACACAGTACCCAAACACTAATATCTCTCATTTCTTGGATATAGACAATCGTCTGTGTTTACTTGTCCCAGCAAATCCCTGTGAACTATTTCTTTTCTATCTGACATTCGTCCTATGTCATGATACCTTTTCGGCAGTCGTACCCTGTCAGGTGATCGTCCTTCACCTTTGGATGACCGTCCCTCATCCTCTCCCCGGCAAAGTCTCTATTATTGGAACCCCTTCTTATCCGACATTCGTCATATGTCGTGATATCTTTAGCAGCCTTCCCCTGCTAGGTGATCGTCCTTCACCTCCTGATGATCGTCCTTCATCATTTCATCCGATGGCCGTCCCCATCGTTGATCTTGTTATCTGACATTCGTCACGATATCTTCAGCAGCCGTCCCCTGCTAGGTGATCGTCCTTCACCTCTTGATGATCGTCCTTCATCATGCTTGTCCGATGGCCGTCCCCATCTTCGACCCTTTTACCCGACGTTCGTCCTATGTCGTGGTACTTCCGACAGCCGTACCCTGCCAGGTGATCGTCCTTCACCTAGATGACCGTCCCTCATCTTATCCCTAACAGAGCAGCCGTCCCCTGCTAGGTGATCGTCCTTCACCTTTGATGACCGTACCTCATCATTTATTTCATTTACTTATAATCCCCAGAGAATCTTATAGCTTTACTTGATGGCCGTCCCCATCATAATCTCTTATATCCCCAGCATGTCGGCCGTCCCCGTCATTGCTCTTCATCCCCAGCAGTCGTCCTCTGCTCGGCGGTCGTCCTCCGTCACCCGCACTTTATAATCATAATTTACCTTCATTTTACAATCTATACCCCTTTTCTTCTTTATTCTGTGAGTGCAAATTTTGGACTGTCTTTGGTATTCAACCACAAGTTATCTTGTTTTCCTGTTAAGCCGTCTCTTACATCCTGCACAGCTAACTCATGCTTGAATAGGGGCAGCTGTAAACACCCCAAATTTGCCCTCACCCATTCACACCATGGCTTGTGATCTTTTCATATGCATAAGTTCAATCATGACGTCCCATATTGCATTTCTGATTCACTGCATTGCTTCTAAGTCATTTGCATCTAGGGTTTGTGATCTGAGCAATCCAAGAGCTTTTTGAGCCACTCCAAAGGTCATCGATCACTTAAAAGGGGTCCACGCATGTTCAAGCGTCATATTTTATCCTCACAAAGTCAAGAATGTCAAAGAATCACAAGAACTGAGAAAGGCATGGAAGCAGAACCAGGTTTAACTACACCGATGACCTAGAATTAGGGTTTTGGTGTCGAAGGCCATAACTCCAAAGTTTTTGGTCATTCTTGTTTCTATTGGTCTCTATATGGTATAGGGATCATGCATATCAATTTTCATGAAGAAATTCAATGGGGAAGGCATCTGATCAAGAGATGACTTCTTGAGCAAGTCAGTGCAAAATCAAGGCATCTGAGGCCCCCAATGACCCAACCAAAGGGTATTCTTCATCATTTTGAGTGTGTATTATCTTTATTTGGTCATAGAGGATTTTATAAGTTCACAAGATTGAAGAATTTCGAGCCGTTTTGCAAAGTTGCCTTTTGGGAAAAATGACTTGTATTGGAGAACTTGCAAATTCTCATGGCAAGCCTTTATGTAACTTCAATGCGACCTCTAATCATCACGCAAGCATAAACCATGGCCTTAAATTCAGAATGCACCAAAGAATCTCCAAGTTTCATGACTTATGTTTCAAGAAATCACAAAGGGGCCAGACTTGTACCAATTTGCAAAAGCCCATGTGACTATGCCTCCACTTGTTGCAATCCCCAAGATCTGATCCATAGGCCTGTGCCACACCAGCTTTTCTTACCAATCAAAGACCTTACAAATACGTTTCCCGCAAACCATTTCACAACATCTTGGAGCCTGAACACACACGCAAGTCAGCCTACACAAAACCCTTCACCTTGCCCTGAAACCCCCCGAAACTGCCTGAACCATCGCCTATAGGGAGTTACATCTCAGGTACACAAATGCCAAGGCACAATCAATTGGAGTTTCATTGATGATTAGGCATCACTAAACTTTCAAAGTGGTTTTAAGTTATCTTGAATTTATTTTCAATAAATTGATGGGTCATGGGTTTAAACTTATTGCACTTTTGTCAAAAAAAATAATAATAAGTTTGACTTCCTTGGTTCACTGGTTTCGAAACTTAATTTTAAGGAGGATGGCTTATTGGATTTGATTCATTGGTTTCAAAAAAAAAAAAAACTTCATGGTATTATGTTGGACTTGGATTCAAACAGCATTGCATGGGCATTTCATGTTATTATGTTGGATTTGGATTGTGTTGGATTTGGATTATGTGGGATTTGGATGCACGTTTGATTCATTTTAGATTGCTGTATGTTAGTTAAGGTGCACTGTTCTCAAGCATGGTGGCATTGATATTTTCCAAGTTTTACAAGACATTGAGATCTTGATTGGTACATTGTCAAGGCAACTGGAGTTGAAAACCACAAAGACAAATTATACTGAAAGATTAAAATGCATAAAGTTTTTGTTAACAATTGAACAAGGCCATCAGCAAAAATCCAAAGGAATTACAAGTTGCTACAAGCATTAAACCACAAAGATAAAGTGTACATGATATAGTACACGGCCAAAAGAAGCATTCAACACAAGAGGCCTGCCAAATAGGAAGAATTGAGTCAGAACTCTGCAGTTGATCTTCTACCTACATTGGCGGAGGTCGCTACGGCTAACAACATTCGGTTTCATGTGGATGCTGCTCATGCTGGGAATACTTGTACACGTCCAGGATACCGTCACTTCGTTGATGGTTTGAGGAGGCTGATTCATTTAACATGAATGCACATAATTGATTCCTTGCTAAGCTTTGATTGTTCCATACTTCGGGTTAAGAAGAGGAGTGCAATGATTCAATTGCTGCCTACAAATCCTGAATATCTGAAGAAATAAATATGAGGCCATCGAAGCGAACACGATTATTGATTACAAAGATTGGCAAGCTCCTCTTGGGCGTCACTTTAGCTCATTAAAACTTCGGATGGTGCTGCAACTCTATGGATTGGAAGGCCTGCAAAACTCATATAAGAAACGCATTGTGACTCTGGTTGATTAAGAGTTTGTCTAGGAATACTGAGTTGGTTACAAACCTCACTTTTTGGTTCTGCATCATCATCGCTACCTGGTGAGAGCATTCATCAGTACATGGAATCTATGAAATCAGTATACCTAGCTGATCAGCGCCGCCGAGGGGAGGTGAATGATCCATTTCTAGAGGCTGACCGCGAGAAACTGCAAGACAAGAAGCCGCATCAAAAAGAGTTCATCTGACATTGCATTTACCTGCAAATTCACAACCCTCAACTCAAATTGCTGGGTTTTTTTCCAGTTCAGGAACTCAAGGAGCATTGACTGCCCAACAGACTGCTGCAACAACTTCATCTTTGTCAACAGGAAGTGGTTTGTCTCTTTTTAGCACACTGACTTCAGCTCCATCGTCATCTATGTCATCTTTGTTTGCAACACCAACGACTCTGGCTCAAGGAACCTCATGGTTTGGATCATCTAGTGCTACGCTTCAAACCTCACTTTTTGGGTTCTGCATCATCTGCTATGCCTCTTTCCAAAACCTGCAAAAGAAGAGAAATTTTTACTGCAGTTAAAAGGTAACAAGCAGTGAAAAATGAGTTTACGACAGTAAAAAGGGGGTAACTAATCCAATTCGAATAGAAATCAGTTCAGTTCATTTCTAACTAAGTCAACAAGGGTGCAGTGCCAAGGTATAAGCAGACAAAAACAAAGCAGAAGCATCCGCAGGATCGCAGGACCAAAGTTTCACAAAATGGGAAAGAAAAGTTCTGGTACGAAGAAAGAAGGAGCAAACATAGCCAAAGTGAAAAATACTTCAGTTAAGCCTCAATTTTGAAACCCTAATTTGCAGATATAAAAAGAGGATTGAAGAAAACCAGAAACAGAGAGTTTTTTTTAAAGAAGAAAACCCTAAAAATCCCCTTTTGTTTTCTGTTGAAAAAAGTTGAAATTCGAGAAGGAGAATCCAACTCGAAAAAAAAACTGAAGGGGTTCGAATCAAAGAAAACCTCGCAAGTTCATGCCAATCAAAAGCCAGAAGAGAGTAGAGATGAAGAGAACTTGAAAGAAACTAAACTCACAAACCTTGCTCCTTTTGGGTGAACGTTTGTTTCTCGTAAACAAACAAACAACCTTTGCAGTTTCACTGTCAGCCTTCATTCATCTTCGTGGATAAACCCGTCCAACATCCTTTTACATTTTCGCCATTCTCTAACCGCCGTCACGAAGAGTAAGCCGGAGATGCAAGCCAAACTGCGAGATTTAGACAAAAAAAACAGAGGTTAAATAACAACAACAACTCATAAGAGAAGAAAAGGAGGGAATCGAGAAACAATACCGAAAAGAAGTTAATACCTTTTCCGCGTCTTCGGTGTTTGAGATTGGATGACGATTCGATTGCTCCTGGTTTTTGTTGTTCGTGAGCGGTATGTAGTGGTAGAAACTGAAAGAGAGGTATGAGTGAGTGAAGGGTATGAACAAGAGAGAAGCAGCGTTAGCAAGAAGAACGAGAGTGAGACTTCTTTTATTAATTTGTTTTGTTTAAACCAAGTATCTGTTTCTTGCACGTGTGTTGTCACCGTTCCATGTGTTAGCTTTCCCATTTCCCCACCGTGCGAGGTCTCCTGCATTAGCTTTGGGGTCAACTAAGTTGACCAGGGTCTTGGTAGACCCCCCCCCTTTTGTGTGGGCTTTCCGTTTTGGGCTTAGGAATCGTCTCCTATCAACACCCCTGTGTCAGCCAACCAAACCCATCTTATTTTTCTTAGCTTTCTTTTATTAGTTTTTTTTTTATTATTATTTTCTTTTGTTCTATTTTATATTTCATTTATGTATTTCTTTTTTTTTTTTTTAAAGACAAATTCAGAAAAATATTTCATAATAATTAGTTGATATAAATAATTTTTATCTTATTTAGTTAATTAATTTGTTAGTTAATTTAATAATTCTATTTAATTTATTTAGTAATTTTTATCCCATTCATGTTCTCTCCTCACTTTCTTTCTTCAAGCAACTTATCTTCTTAATTGAAGTAAGTTGTCTTGTTTCTTTCTCATTTTATGCCTTTTCTATCTTGCTTCTCCTTGGTGGCTTCCTTGAAGATTTCTCCTCTTAAGCCTCACAAACCCTAGGACTTCCGAGCATGATAATATTTTAGGATTGTTTAGTCCCCCACTTAGCTTTTACCTTTGTGTCTCTTTGAGTCTTCTCTTCTCATCTCATAATCAGGGACTAAACCCTAAAGGCTTTAAGGCTTTGTGATTAAGCTTATGCCTGCATCCTTCTATTAGGATGGAGTGTATAACTTTAATCCTAAGTGTTAAACCCTTAATGTGTTTAAATCCTTTAATCAATCCACTTAATAATAATCAAGACATCAAGCTTGTAACTTGGGCCTTGCATTAGGGTTCTAATTCTTCCTTAACTGGTTAAGAAGGACTAACCCTAGTGTTAATGGACAAGTCCCCCTCAAGTTGTCTTATAAATCATAAAAATCATTTCTTCATCATACCTTTAACTAAAATCCACTTAATAAAGGCCTTGTTTTGTCATGAGTTTAATCCCTAATCATGGATTAAGTTGAGGTATCTTCCTCAGCTTAAACATTCTCATCTATTATCCTTCTATTAGGATGGTGTAATGAGTCTGTTTAATCCCTGATTATGGCTTAATCTCATTACTTAACACTAAACAAAAACAACAAAAAACACCTTAATAATCACAAGTAGGTTAATGATCTTAATCCTACATCAGGGTGATTAAGTGTGAGAAGCTGACTTCACACTTAAGGTATTCTCATTACCCCTAATCAGAGGGAAGATGTGATGAGTTTACTAACCCATTGGTTTAGACTTAAGCTCATTAACTTATGACAAAATCCAAAAAGCAATAAAAGATTGAAAACTCAAAAACAAACAATAATCGTCTCCTCCGGGATTCTTTTCTCACCTCACTCATTCTACAAACGAGAACTCGCTTCTTCCGTCTAATGCAAGACAGTTAGCACCTGAGCCAGACAGGTCATACACTTGAGCATAGACAAGTAAGCAGTTCACAAGTCAATTCATCTTTCAGTCTCTTTGGGTCGAACTACGGTGTTCTGACTTCCTCATTGCACGAGAGGATACGTAGGCATAACTTAATAGTTATCGAACAAAAGTCTATGTATATTCCCCCTCCTTCCAGCATTATTCTTTAAGCCTCATAGTCTTGAGCATTCCATTCTTATTCTTACCCTGACACTTCTCTTATACACTTCGCACTGACACTTGCATTCTTTCCAGCTTTGATACACAAATTGCACAGACACTACCCCTTTTTAAACATAAATCTTTTAAGAGTGGATCCCGTCGAGTACGGCGGACAATCTGGGTGCTAATACCTTCCCAGGTTGTAACCAACCCCCTTTCTCAGTCTCTCTGGTTCGCGACCGTCTTATCCATATCTTTCTAGGTTTATGCAGCATTACCTTTCCTTCGGGATAAAAATGCCTAGCTGGCGACTCTTTTCTTCCCCTTGAGTTCACTCCTGTGTGTTCTCATTCCCCTTTCGCCGACCATTCGCGTCTGCACCCCTCTTGGCCCTAGGTGTCATTTGGTGGGAGCGACAGCTTGGCGACTCTGCTGGGGACACTTATACTGTAACCAGGGCTTCTGGTTCTTTTTGTGGGTTCCTCCTAGAGTTTGTTTGATTTGTGCTTACTGGGGTGTTATGTGCTAATTGTGTTTGTATATTTGTATTTATTTTTGCTTTATGTACAGTTATTTATTGCTTTCTTTACAGCTTTATATCATCATACTATCATACTGTTATCTGGCTGGATCTGTTTTTTGTCTTGATGGGGGGGTGTTCTATTGAGAGTTTAAGGTCCTATACCTGGGACCTGAGTGACACCTAGGCTAGAGTGGTTCATGTTCTTTCCCATTCCATTTCGGTCTGGTGCGGGAATATGAAACACGGTTCAGATATGGGTTTCTTCTTGAGAACTCTGTGCTACAGATCTCCTGTAGTGCTAGGGCTATCTGGGAAGCCTGCTAAGTCTGGATGACCTTTATTATGACCTTCAGAAGCTGAGGTGAATTAGAGGAGGATCTTTTATGGTTATTGTAAACACTGTACCTCCGGGTTAGAAGTGTTTACACTTCTCATAACTGATCCAAGTCTGAGGACCCTTGTTTTAGAACACCGCCTGTGAGGGGGGTTGGGCTGTTTACAGGTTTGCAGGAACGCTTGGCCACATCATACCCTGGTACTTGTTTTGTTTAAGAGTGCTTCACTTTGGACAGTTCTTGTGATTTAACCCTGGACATGTGACTCTTTATTTGAGTCCCCCACCTTGGTTACTGGACTTTTGAACCTCCATCTGGACTTCTTAAACATACATGGACCTTTTATACTAGGCAGTAATCAGATCCAGCTTGGTCACAAACCCTTGCATATCATTTGCATACATCATTATTGGATCATTTAACATTTGTTTATTTGTTTCTCAGGGTATCCATATTACATCTGGCTTGGTTTTGAGCCCTTCATTTGCATAGACCCCTGTTCATCAGTTATCTGCTTCAACTGTTGCCTGCTCCAGCTACTGTTATCGCCAGTCTCAGCCTGTCAGTGGCTCATCACCAGTATCGGTCTCCATCATCAGCATCTATTTTCAGCTCTTCATCAGCAGTCATGGCACCTAAGAAGAGCAACATTTCATATCACTTCTTTGAGCCTGTGCTGGCTGGCATCAGGCAGATCCGGGCACTTATTACTCCAGACCACATCCCATTATTCAGAGAACATTATGGAGGCATCCTTGATATGGTTATGGACTTGGACCCTTCTCATAGGAGTTTGATTCACACTTCTCTACAGTTCTATGATCCTCCTTTGAGATGCTTCACTTTTCAGAACTTTCAGTTAGGGCCTTTGCTGGAGGAGTTTTCATCACTGGTTGGAGTGCCTGTCAGGGGTGGTATCCCCTTCAACCCAGAGATGCCTTCTCCCAGCAATGAAGAGGTGGCAAAGGCACTACATTTGGAACCTGTTCTGATTGGGCAAAACATGACCACAAAGGCTGGAATTCCTGGCCTACACTTGGATTTTCTCACTTCTCAGGCCATCCTGAAGGCCTCCTTGGGAGAATGGAAGGCAGTCTGTGCATTGTTAGCCCTCGGTATATATGGGGTTATACTTTTTGTAGATGAGCCCAAGTTTATCAGCAAGAATGCTATTCATCTCTTCCTTTTAAGGAACCCAGTACCTACCTTGCTGGGAGATTTCTATTATTCTGTTCACCAAAGGAATGAGAAGCAGATATGGAGATTGGTGAGATGCTATGCTCCTCTATTTCATACCTGGCTGCTTAAACACTTACCCAAGACCGATGCCTTCCTGAATCCTCACCAATAGAGGAATTGGGCTAGAAGACTCACTGCTTTAACTTCAGATGATATCAGATGGTGCACCCAGAGCACCAAAGGCAGGGACATAATTACTAGTTGTGGGCAGTTCCCCAATGTACCTCTGATAGGAGTGAAGGGTTGCATCAACTACAACCCTTTGCTATTCAAAAGACAATTGGGATATGCTTTGGTTCACCCTCCTAGAGTGCAAGACTTGGCTGAAACCCTTATTGTGAGATAAAGCCTAATCTAGATGTTGTCAGACAAGCATCCTGGGCTTGGGACAACATCCAGACCAAAGGGATGGCCATTCTTGGGAGATGCAACAATGTGGCTTCAGTATTATGAGTGGTCTCATACTAGGGCTCAGATTTCTGGGATGCCTTTCACCATTGAAGATGCACCTGGACCATCCACAGCACCACCTCCAGCCACTGTCAGCCTGGAAGAATTTGAGAAACTGAAGGAGAGGAATGAGAACCTGTCTCAAGCTCTGCAGAAGACCCTCCGGGAGAGAAGTGATGGTCGTCTAGACATTGAGAGGTTAGAAAAGCTTAAAGTGGAACATCTAGCCAGGATTGAGAAATCAGAGGACTACATCAAGAAATCAAGAGAAGGGGAGCAGATTTTGAAGAATGCCTGTAAAGAGGCCCAGTTTCAGAAGGCTAGGACTGATCTCTATCTGAAAGAAAGTCAAGATAGGTGGGTCAGAATCACTTTAAGCCAGGATTGAGCAGTTGGAGGCTAATGAGAAGAAGCAACAGGAAGCTTTGCTGGCAGCCCAAAAGGAAATCTCAGAATTGAAGCTTAGGGCTGGTATGAAGAGGTCAAAAGAACAAGACAGACGCAAGAAGCTGACCACCGCTATTGTCACCAGAAACCTTCTTATCAGGAACATCACAGAGCATCCGGCTGACCCTGTAACCGAAGCACTGTTGAAGGAGGTTAAGGAGGATGAATTTGGTCTTGATGTCTGACTTTTTGTTTGTTGTGCTTTCATTTTATGTACTTTTCCTTTTATGTTGTATTTTGACCCCTCGGGGGGCATGTGTTGTAAAAACAGGCTATGTGCTATGCACCTTTTTGTAATATATTTGCTAGTTTGTTTCATTGAGTTTCTCTTTCTCAAGCAACATCAAAGCATCTTCCTCAGGGTCTGGAAAGGTCAAAACCAAGCACCAAGCCGGATACCTTGGAAAATAAATAAGCATACTGCATTGCATACTAACTTTTGTTTTGTTTTGTAGGTTTTTGTTTTGTTTGTTACTAACTCTGTTGTGATTCAGGAATTATTGCTCGCCGTCGGGTGTTCCCTCTCAACCGTCCGCACAGATACCCTACTCGCAACAATCTTCCTGGTATCCAGATGGACCAAGTACAACAGGACCTGGCGGAAGTCAGAACCCAGATGGCTAACGAGAGAGTGGAGATGAGAAACCAAATGGCTCAATTCATGACTGTAATGACTAACTTGGCCCAGAGTCAGGAAAGGCTAAGAGCGTTGGTAGAAAGACAAATCCCCGGGGAACCTCAGCCTGGCACTGGAGGAACTAGTAATAATGAAGGAGGTCAGCCTCATGTTAACCCACCAGTATTTGGACCTCATCTAGACCCAGAGGCCAACATCCCCATGAATGTACAAGGCAACGCTGCTGCAGGTAGAATCTTGCAAGAAGATCCTCAGGAAGAACAGTTCACGGTGATGGGAGCTGGGGATGAAGTTTATAATAGGAGGTTTGATGAAATTGCTGAGAAGTTGAGATCTCTGGAGTCCCAAAATTCCTTAGGCTTCGATGTAATGGACATGGGGTTAGTGGATGGGGTGAGAATTCCCCACAAGTTTAAACCCCCATGCTTCGAGAAGTACAACGGGACTTCCTGTCCACGAACTCACTTGCAGTCTTTTCTGGGAAGACTTAAGGCATACACCATGGATGAAAAACTGTGGATGTTTTACTTTGAGGATAGCTTGACTGGGGCTTCAAGGGAGTGGTACTCTCATTTGACCAGGGCTACTATCAGGTGCTGGAAGGACCTAGCTGAAGGTTTTATCAGGCAGTACCAATACAATCTGGACATGGCTCCTAACAGAACCCTCTTGATGGGAATGTCTCAATCCTCCAGGGAAAGATTCAGGGAATATGCCCAAAGGTGGAGACAGCTTGCTGCTGCTGTCCAGCCACCCATGTCGGAAAGGGAGATGGCCGACATGTTCATGAATACTCTGCAAGGAACATATATTGATAGGCTAGCTGCCTTTTCTTCCACCAGTTTCGCTGACGTAGTCATAGCTGGGGAAAGGATTGAAAGCCTTTTGAAGATGGGTAAGATTTCTGATAATGGTGCAAGTTCGTCCAGTAATCCCAGGAAGCCTTTTGTGGGACCTAGAAGAACCAGTGAGACAAATGCCATTCATGCCACCAGGGGCAGACCTCAGTATGTCCACAGATCAATAGCGGATGTCACTATTCCAGCTCTGATTCCTCAGCAACCAGCATATCAACCACAACAACAACCACATTATCAACAACAAGTTCAGTATCCGCCACAGAGGACCTACAACAACAACAACAACAGCAATCAACAACAAAGACCTTTTCATCAAAGACCGTCTCAGGCAAATAGGGTGATTGATCCTATCCCTATGCCCTATGCTGCCTTGTTGCCACAACTCCTGAAGCTCAACTTGGTTGAGTTAAGGACATTGGCACCACCAGATCCCTCCAATCTTCCAAGGAATTATGATATCAACGCTAGATGTGCTTTCTACTCCAATGCACCTGGCCACAATACAGAGAAATGCAGGGCTTTACAAATGAATGTACAAGATCTGGTGGATTCTAAAGCCCTCAACTTTGCACCCCCTCCGAATGTCAACAAGAATCCCATGCCCAATCATGGAGGACCAAGGATTAATGCTATTGAGGAAGACAAGCCGTCTTTCTTAATCACCAGTGTTGGGCAGATTCAGACACCTCTGGTAGAAATTAAAGCTCAGCTCCTAGAATGCCAGATGTTCCCTAGATGCGAGCTCAGGTGTGGTTATTGCAACATTTCGGTAAACGGGTGTGATAACTTGAGAAGCGGCATAGATGGTCTTATCCAGAGTGGCATACTTCAAATCACAACATCAACACCTACAAATCCAGCAATCTCTTTGACAACAATTCCTGAGTCTTCTACAACTGCAATGACAATCATTCCAAACAATTCCTCAATTTCATCAACAAATGCTTCATCTATCACTTCAACAAACCAGATATCAACAACCATCTCTTCTACAACATCAACACCCATTCATTCAACAGAATCTTCTACAACGCCAACGGATATCTCAGCAGTCACCATTTATTATGATCCAGCATATGTTCCTCCAAACAAAAACTTTCAACAACAAATAGTGGCACCTCCTGCCAGGCCACCAGTCACCATCTACTACGATCCGCACACCATTTCAGTCCCCCCCTCTGCAGCAGTCAGTCCAGTTACCATCACGGTGCCTGGACCAGTTCCATATGAAAGTAGTAATGCCATACCTTGGCATTATGGCTCTGACCTTTATTGCAATGGGGAGAAAATCACCTTGGACTCTTCAACTTCTTCTCCACAAATTGATAATGTTGGGGGAGGCGGAGGCTTCACCAGAAGCGGACGCCTTTTTGCCTCACAACTACAAAGACCTAATGTCGAAGCAGAAGCTGCTGCCAAGGCGAAAGGAATGAGTGTGGTAGTTGAAGAGACAGCTGTTAAAGAAACTCAGAAGACATCTTTTGAACAAAATGTAGACGAGTTTATGAGAATTATAAAGAGAAGTGATTACAAAGTGGTGGATCAGCTTCACCAAACTCCCTCAAAGATCTCCATACTATCACTGCTGATGTGTTCCGAAGCTCACAGGAATGCATTACTGAAAGTCCTGCACGCGGCATATGTGCCAGAAGAGATCACTGTTAATCAGCTAGAAACCGTGGTAGCAAATGTCAACACCAGCCATGGATTGGGTTTTACCAACGCTGACTTAACAACTGAGGGACGTAACCACAACAAGGCTTTACACATCACTCTAGAATGCAAGGGTGCTGTTCTATCTCATGTACTGGTAGACACTGGGTCTTCGCTTAATGTTCTACCAAAGAAAGCCTTAGTGAAGCTGGAGTATGATGGCTTGGCATTACGTCCAAGTAATTTGGTGGTAAGAGCATTTGATGGCTCTAAAAGATCAGTGCTAGGAGAGATTGATCTTCCTGTGATGATTGGCCCGCAGACTTTTAAAATTACCTTCTATGTGATGGACATTCAGCCGACCTACAGCTGTTTGTTGGGTAGACCTTGGATCCATGTCGCTGGCGCTGTTACGTCTACCCTTCACCAGAAGCTGAAATTCGAGTGGGAAGGCCAGATCATCACTATCTGTGGTGAAGAAGATATCTTTGTTAGCCATCTGGCTACGTACAAGTATATTGAGGTGGATGGAGAAATCCATGAAACCATGAGCCAGGGGTTTGAGTCCCTGAACATTAATGAAGCATCTGCTGTACTGGGAACCTCCATGACATCTTATCAGCAAGCCAGGAAGGTTGTTGAAGAGGGGACGGCCCAAGGCTGGGGCAAGCTGCTGCCTGTGGAGAAGAAGGAGGACAGATTTGGGTTGGGTTACAAACCAACTCAACAAGATCAATCAGAGGCTGCTAAGAAGCCCATTTTTGTAAGTGGGGGAATGCTCACCCCGGATGCAGTGAACAACTTGGAAGACGAGGATGAAAGCGACCGCAACCTGGAGAGCTGGATACGTCCAAGGATCCCGGGGAGCCAAGTCCTTAACTGGTCTTCCCAGGAAATTATAAGGGTTACTCCCGCAGAGTAATTATTATTTCCTGTATTTTTTTTAAGCATGCATCAAGTCTTGCATCTTGCCCAAGATGACAAGACTCATTTTGTAATAGGGCCATCTTGTAATTTTGTGCAAACAGATCAATCAATGAATATCGGACATCTTTTGCAAATGAGTCTTTTTCTTTTCCGCTCACTGTTTTTCATTTTTCTTTTTGTACAAAAATAAAATGGCAATGTTTTCCAAAATGATAACTTTACTTCACTTTTTCTAAACAAGATTAAAATCGGTCACTAAAATGAACAATCTAAACCCTTGCAGAGAGTGCCTTTCAGACTGCACCGACAACAACACAGCTATGGCTTCGTATGACTTTGACAATCCAATCAATCAAGCTGATGAAGGGGTTGAAGAAGATTATGAGCTACCTGAAGAGCTAGCCAGGTTGTTAAGGCAAGAGGAGAAGGTTATCACTCCTCATCAGGAGGAGGTCGAAACGGTTAATCTTGGTACGGAAGAAGACGTGAAAGAGGTTAAGATCGGGGCCTGCCTACAAGACTCAGTGAAAGAGCAATTGATTGATATGCTTCGGGAGTATGTGGATGTCTTTGCTTGGTCTTATCAGGATATGCCAGGGTTGGACACCGATATCGTCATGCACAAGCTGCCTTTGAAAGAAGACTGCCCGCCGGTAAAGCAGAAGCTGCGCCGTACTCGCCCAGATATGGCAATGAAGATTAAAGAAGAGGTACAAAAGCAGTGGGACGTCGGGTTCCTTGCTGTGACTAGCTATCCGCCGTGGGTTGCTAATATTGTACCTGTGCCTAAGAAAGACGGCAAGGTAAGGATGTGTGTGGATTACCGGGACCTGAACAGAGCCAGTCCGAAAGATGATTTCCCTTTACCCCACATTGATGTGTTGGTTGATAATACGGCTCAGTTCTCGGTATTCTCCTTCATGGACGGATTTTCAGGATACAATCAGATTAAGATGTCACCTGAAGACATGGAGAAGACAACTTTCATCACGCCCTAGGGCACGTTCTGCTACAAGGTGATGCCATTCGGACTGAAGAATGTTGGTGCCACTTACCAACAGGCTATGGTAACATTATTCCACGACATGATCCACAAAGAAATTGAATGTTACGTGGATGAAATGATTGCCAAGTCCCTCACAGATGAAGACCACCTGGTAAATCTGTTGAAGTTATTCAAGCGTCTGAGGAAGTACCAATTGAAGTTAAACCCCAACAAATGCACATTTGGGGTGCGGTCTGGTAAACTGCTGGGATTTATTGTGAGCGAGAAAGGGATTGAAGTTGACCCTGATAAAGTCAAAGCCATTCAAGAAATGCCTGCACCGAAAACTGAAAAAGAAGTTCGGGGGTTCCTAGGTAGATTGAATTACATCTCACGGTTCATATCTCACCTTACAGCAACATGTGAACCTCTGTTCAAGCTGTTGAGAAAAGAACAAACGGTCAGGTGGAACGATGACTGCCAAAGGGCTTTTGACAAAATCAAGGAGTACTTGCAAGAGTCTCCGATCCTTATGCCTCCAGTCGAAGGAAAACCTCTAATAATGTACTTGACAGTATTAGAAGAGTCGATGGGGTGTGTATTGGGCCAGCATGACGAGTCTGGTCGAAAAGAGTATGCAATATACTACCTGAGCAAAAAGTTTATCGACTGTGAACAACGTTATTCACTGCTCGAGAAAACTTGCTGTGCTTTAGCGTGGGATGCTCGCCGACTGAGACAGTATATGTTGACCCACACTACCTTATTGATCTCCAAGATGGACCCAGTTAAGTACATTTTTGAGAAGCCAGCACTTACCGGACGGGTTGCAAGATGGCAAATGATCCTCACAGAATATGACATCCAGTACACATCTCAAAAGGCCATCAAGGGCAGTGTATTGTCTGATTATCTTGCTGAGCAACCCATTGATGATTACCAGCCTATGAGATTTGACTTCCCTGATGAAGACATCATGTTCATAAAAGCAAAAGATCATGAAGAGCCTGTTCACACTGAAGGGCCGGACCCAGAAAAAGAATGGACTATGATGTTTGACGGGGCTGTTAATATGAATGGTCGTGGTGTTGGTGCAGTACTCATTACACCTAAAGGAGTTCATATGCCTTTCTCGGCAAAACTCACCTTCAACTGCACTAACAACGAAGCTGAATACGAAGCTTGCATTATGGGTCTTGAGGAAGCCATTGACCTCAGGATCAAAACTTTAACTGTATTCGGAGACTCAACTCTGGTAATTAATCAAACCAACGGCAAATGGTACACACACCAAGATCATCTGATACCTTACAGGGATTATACAAGGAGGTTATTGACTTTCTTAACAACAGTCAAGCTTGAGTATATCCCTCGAGATGAGAATCAATTTGCAGATGCTCTGGCCACCATTTCATCCATGATCAAAGTTCAAGCTGCCAACTTCGTGCCTCGGATTTCAGTGTCCAGACTCGACAGACCAGCGTATGTATTTGCAGCAGACGTTGTCAAAGATAATAAGCCTTGGTTCCATGACATTAAGTGCTTCTTGGAGGATCAAACATACCCACCTGGGGCATCTTCCAATGATAAGAAGACACTAAGAAGGCTAGCTGGTAGTTTCTTCTTGAATACTGATGGTTCCCTGTACAAGAGAAACTTTGATATGGTACTCCTCAGATGCGTTGATAGAACAGAAGCAGACTTGTTAATGCACGAGGTGCACGAAGGATCCTTTGGTACCCATGCTGGAGGGCATGCAATGGCTAAAAAGTTGCTAAGATCAGGATATTACTGGATCACAATGGATGCCGACTGTTGTGCCTATGCCAGAAAATGCCATAAATGCCAGATTTATGCGGATAAGGTGCATGTGCCTCCCAATCCTTTGAACGTGATGTCTTCACCCTGGCCCTTTGCCATGTGGGGCATTGATATGATTGGTAAGATTGAACTGACTGCTTCAAATGGCCACAGATTCGTCTTGGTTGCTATTGACTATTTCACCAAGTGGGTCGAAGCAGCTTCCTATGCAAATGTTACAAGGCAAGTGGTAGCCCGATTTCTGAAGAGAGATATCATCTGTCGGTATGGAGTGCCCGAGCGAATCATTACTGATAATGGATCCAACTTAAACAACAAAATGATGGCAGAACTGTGTCGGGACTTCAAGATCCAACACCACAATTCCTCTCCTTACAGGCCAAAGATGAATGGCGTTGTTGAGGCAGCTAACAAGAATATCAAGAAGATTGTGCAGAAGATGGTAGTTACCTACAAAGACTGGCATGAAATGCTACCATTCGCCTTGCATGGGTACCGTACGTCAATCAGAACATCCACTGGGGCAACACCGTATCAGCTTGTATATGGTATGGAGGCAGTCCTACCTATTGAGGTTGAACTACCCTCCCTACGGGTATTAATGGATGTTAAGCTGAACGAAGCAGAGTGGGTCCGATCCCGATACGAACAATTAAGTCTGATCGAAGAGAAGCGATTGGCTGCAATCTGTCATGGGCAGTTATATCAGAAAAGAATGAAGAAAGCCTTTGATCAGAAGGTCAGGCTCCGAGAGTACCAAATGGGAGATCTTGTGCTGAAAAGACTCCTTCCTCCTCATACAGACCACAGGGGCAAATGGACTCCGAACTATGAGGGACCATTCGTAGTAAAGAAAGTTTTCTCCGGTGGAGCACTCATGCTCAGTACTATGGATGGTGAAGACTTCCCGTCCCTTGTAAATTCAGATGCAGTTAAAAAATACTTCGCATAAAAAATGACCCGCTGGACATAAAAACAGAATGTAAGTCCAGGCAAAAATAGGGCATCCCGGCGAGTCAAAAAACAGAATAAAAGACTCGGGCAAAATAAGGCAAAATAAACAAAAATGTACACCCGCTGAGTTGAAAAGCCACATTGGACAACTCAGGAAAAAATGGGTATCCCGGTGGATCGAAAACCCGAAAGGGAGATCCACGCAAAATAAGGGAATAAGCGAACAATTGCATTCTGAATTCGTTTGTATCACTTACAGCTTGTTAAGCTTCAAAAGGACCAAGCTCCTTTCAGAGTCAGCCTTCTTCAGAAAGCAAGACGAGAAGAATATCAAATGTCATACGAGTCATAGCCAGAGGGAAGCTCCCCGAAGTGTCATCAACATTGCCAACATCTTTTGTTTCTCAATTTGTAACAACCTCCTCATTTTAGGAGATTTGTTTCTTTGACTGTATTTGCCAATTCAGGGCACATGAATTAATAAAATCATATTTTTCAGTCATGTTTCGTCTTGTACATTTTATTTTCGTTTGCAAAATGTCCGATGTCTTTAAGATACTGATTGCGTAAATACAGATGCTTATCTTCCCAAAAAATACGTGCGTACAGGAAATATACTTACTCACGGGAGTGTCTGAACTCTTATGATGGGATCCAATGAGGGATGCCTCGGGATTACTTGTGCGTTTCTCTGTCTTTTCAGGATTGCAGGTATTCAAAGCACAACGTGGGGCATGAAAGCTTCACCCCAGCAAGCTGACAAATCATTATCTACTTGGTCTTAGCACCGGAGGTGTTTTCTCCCCAGCTGAGTTGCCAGTCCTCATTTCTCCCCAGCCAAGTACAAAAGCCAGGGAACCATCTCCCCCACAGAGCTTCCGCCCCTATCCAGAAGAGTAACGTCCGAAGATCTCACAACAGAGTGAAGAAAGCCCCAGCTGGGTCCCTCACTACCAAAAATAGGCTTATCAGTGATCTTTTCCCCCAAGCAGAGTCATATAGGTCAGATCTACCAATGATCTTATCCCCAGCTGGGATGTCCTCTTCAAGCAGATCGGCCAGAGATCTTCGCGGCAACAGGATCCGAATCCCGGACGGTTACCTTTTGCATAACCATAGCATTCGCATCATACTTTCCCCCACAGAGCGTAGCATTCCGTCTAATACGGAGCATTACGGCAAAAATCAAACATTTTGCATAATCATAAGCCATGTCTGAAGGCTGACAATCCATTGGTGGTATACAGAGAAACTCTCCAAATTCCTCTGCAGGAAGCCAGAGCATTTGCCTTACACTCACAAATACAGATACACACTCCTTTTGGCACTCGTCCGTGTCATCAATCCCCCAGTAAAGTCGCCCGAGCATTCTTTGCAAAACAGACACTTACATATTACAGATACTTCATGACACCCGTCTGTGTCATATCCCCAACAGAAAGCCAAAGCATCCCCTTTGTACTCACAGATACGTATGTTTGTACAGATTCCCTGACACCCGTCCGTGTCACTTTCCCCAACATGGAAACCTAAAACATTCTGTAAACCATACACTTGTTTATATTACACTTTCCTCTTTTGACACTCGTCCGTGTCACTCTCCCCAGCAAGTTAAGCACTTCTGAACACCACTCATACTTATTACTCCTGTGTCACTCATACAGATACTCGTCCGTATCTTGTATACACCACTCATACCTCTGCAGGTTCAACACTCGCCCGTGTTCTTTGTTAACCCGTTGGTACTCGTCCGTATCATCATCTCAGAACATGCGTCAAGCGTTTGTTTCTACCTGATACTCGTCCGTATCACAGTCTTAAGGATGCTCATCCGCATCTTTAATCCATACACGTGTCAAACACTTATGTCTTCTTAAATTTAGACACTCGTCTGTGTCTACTTTTCCCCAGAAGAGTCCCCACAGAATCAACACTAGTCCGTGTTCTTTGTTAACCAGTTGGTACTCGTCCGTATCATCATCTCTGAACATGTGTCCGTGTTTGCTTCCACTTGATACTCGTCCATATCTCGGTCTTAAGGATGCTCGTCCGCATCTTTAATCTATACACAGTACCCAAACACTAATATCTCTCATTTCTTGGATATAGACACTCGTCCATGTTTACTTGTCCCAGCAAATCCCTGTGAACTATTTCTTTTCTATCTGACATTCGTCCTATGTCATGATACCTTTTCGGCAGCCGTACCCTGTCAGGTGATCGTCCTTCACCTTTGGATGACCGTCCCTCATCCTCTCCCCGGCGGAGTATCTATTATTGGACCCCCTTCTTATCCGACATTCGTCATATGTCGTGATATATTTAGCAGCCGTCCCCTGCTAGGTGATCGTCCTTCACCTCCTGATGATCGTCCTTCATCATTTCATCCGATGGCCGTCCCCATCGTTGATCTTGTTATCTGACATTCGTCACGATATCTTTAGCAGCCATCCCCTGCTAGGTGATCGTCCTTCACCTCTTGATGATCGTCCTTCATCATGCTTGTCCGATGGCCGTCCCCATCGTCGACCCTTTTACCCGACGTTCGTCCTATGTCGTGATACTTCCGGCAGCCGTACCCTGCCAGGTGATCGTCCTTCACCTTAGATGACCGTCCCTCATCTTATCCCCAACAGAGCAGCCGTCCCCTGCTAGGTGATCATCCTTCACCTTTGATGACCGTACCTCATCATTTATTTCATTTACTTATAATCCCCAGAGAATCTTATAGCTTTACTTGATGGTCGTCCCCATCATAATCTCTTATATCCCCAGCTTGTCGGTCGTCCCCGTCATTGCTCTTCATCCCCAGCAGTCGTCCTCTGCTCGGCGGTCATCCTCCGTCACCCTCACTTTATAATCATAATTTACCTTCCTTTTACAATCTATACCCCTTTTCTTCTTTATTCTGTGAGTGCAAATTTTGGACTGTCTTTGGTATTCAACCACAAGTTATCTTGTTTGCCTGTTAAGCCGTCTCTTACATCCTGCACAGCTAACTCATGCTTGAATAGGGGAAGCTGTAAACACCCCAAATTTTCCCTCACCCATTCACACCATGGCTTGTGATCTTTTCATATGCATAAGTTCAATCATGACGTCCCATATTGCATTTCTGATTCACTGCATTGCTTCTAAGTCATCTGCATCTAGGGTTTGTGATCTGAGCAATCCAAGAGCTTTTTGAGCCACTCCAAAGGTCATCGATCACTTCAAAGGGGTCCACGCATGTTCAAGCATCATATTGTATCCTCACAAAGTCAAGAATGTCAAAGAATCACAAGAACTGAGAAAGGCATGGAAGCAGAACCAGGTTTAACTGCACCGATGACCTAGAATTAGGGTTTTGGTGTCGAAGGCCATAACTCCAAAGTTTTTGGTCATTCTTGTTTCTATTGCTCTCTATATGGTATAGGGATCATGCATATCAATTTTCATGAAGAAATTCAATGGGGAAGGCATCTGATCAAGAGATGACTTCTTGAGCAAGTCAGTGCAAAATCAGGGCATCTGAGGCCCCCAATGACCCAACCAAAGGGTATTCTTCATCATTTTGAGTGTGTATGATCTTTATTTGGTCATAGAGGATGTTATAAGTTCACAAGATTGAAGAATTTCGAGCCGTTTTGCAAAGTTGCCTTTTGGGAAAAATGATTTGTATTGGAGAACTTGCAAATTCTCATGGCAAGCCTTTATGTAACTTCAATGCGACCTCTAATCATCACGCAAGCATAAACCATGGCCTTAAATTCAGAATGCACCAAAGAATCTCCAAGTTTCATGACTTATGCTTCAAGAAATCACAAAGGGGCCAGACTTGTACCAATTTGCAAAAGCCCATGTGACTATGCCTCCACTTGTTGCAATCCCCAAGATCTGATCCATAGGCCTGTGCCACACCAGCTTTTCTTACCAATAAAAGACCTTACAAATACGTTTCCCTCAAACCATTTCACAACATCTTGGAGCCTGAACACACACGCAAGTCAGCCTACACAAAACCCTTCACCTTGCCCTGAAACCCCCCGAAACTGCCTGAACCATCGCCTATAGGGAGTTACATCTCAGGTACACAAATGCCAAGGCACAATCAATTGGAGTTTCATTGATGATTAGGCATCACTAAAATTTCAAAGTGGTTTTAAGTTATCTTGAATTTATTTTCAATAAATTGATGGGCCATGGGTTTAAACTTATTGCACTTTTGTCAAAAAAAATAATAATAAGTTTGACTTCCTTGGTTCACTGGTTTCGAAACTTAATTTTAAGGAGGATGGCTTATTGGATTTGATTCATTGGTTTCAGAAAAAAAAGAAAAGAAACTTCATGGTATTATGTTGGACTTGGATTCAAACGGCATTGCATGGGCATTTCATGTTATTATGTTGGATTTGGATTGTGTTGGATTTGGATTATGTGGGATTTGGATGCACGTTTGATTCATTTTAGATTGCTGTATGTTAGTTAAGGTGCACTGTTCTCAAGCATGGTGGCATTGATATTTTCCAAGTTTTACAAGACATTGAGATCTTGATTGGTACATTGTCAAGGCAACTGGAGTTGAAAACCACAAAGACAAATTATACTGAAAGATTAAAATGCATAAAGTTTTTGTTAACAATTGAACAAGGCCATCAGCAAAAATCCAAAGGAATTACAAGTTGCTACAAGCATTAAACCACAAAGATAAAGTATACATGATATAGTACACGGCCAAAAGAAGCATTCAACACAAGAGGCCTGCCAAATAGGAAGAATTGATTCAGAACTCTGCAGTTGATCTTCTACCTACATTGGCGGAGGTCGCTACGGCCAACAACATTCGGTTTCATGTGGATGCTGCTCATGCTGGGAATACTTGTACACGTCCAGGATACCGTCACTTCGTTGATGGTTTGAGGAGGCTGATTCATTTAACATGAATGCACATAATTGATTCCTTGCTAAGCTTTGATTGTTCCATACTTTGGGTTAAGAAGAGGAGTGCAATGATTCAATTGCTGCCTACAAATCCTGAATATCTGAAGAAAGAAATATGAGGCCATCGAAGCGAACATGATTATTGATTACAAAGATTGGCAAGCTCCTCTTGGGAGTCACTTTAGCTCATTAAAACTTCGGATGGTGCTGCAACTCTATGGATTGGAAGGCCTGGAAAACTCACATAAGAAACGCATTGTGACTCTGGTTGATTAAGAGTTTGTCTAGGAATACTAAGTTGGTTACAAACCTCACTTTTTGGTTCTGCATCATCATCACTACCTGGTGGAGAGCATTCATCAGTACATGGAATCTATGAAATCAGTATACCTAGCTGATCAGCGCCGCCGAGGGGAGGTGAATGATCCATTTCTAGAGGCTGACCGGCGAGAAACTGCAAGATAAGAAGCCGCATCAAAAAGAGTTCATCCGACATTGCATTTACCTGCAAATTCACAACCCTCAACTCAAATTGCTGGGTTGTTTTCCAGTTCAGGAACTCAAGGAGCATTGACTGCCCAACAGACTACTGCAACAACTTCATCTTTGTCAACAGGAAGTGGTTTGTCTCTTTTTAGCACACTGACTTCAGCTCCATCGTCATCTATGTCATCTTTGTTTGCAACACCAACGACTCCGGCTCAAGGAACCTCATGGTTTGGATCATCTAGTGCTACGCCTCAAACCTCACTTTTTGGGTTCTGCATCATCTGCTATGCCTCTTTCCAAAACCTGCAAAAGAAGAGAAATTTTTACTGCAGTTAAAAGGTAACAAGCAGTGAAAAATGAGTTTACGACAGTAAAAAGGGGGTAACTAATCCAATTCGGATAGAAATCAGTTCAGTTCATTTCTAACTAAGTCAACAAGGGTGCAGTGCCAAGGTATAAGCAGACAAAAACAAAGCAGAAGCATCCGCAGGATCGCAGGACCAAAGTTTCACAAAATGGGAAAGAAAAGTTCTGGTACGAAGAAAGAAGGAGCAAACATAGCCAAAGTGAAAAATACTTCAGTTAAGCCTCAATTTTGAAACCCTAATTTGCAGATATAAAAAGAGGATTGAAGAAAACCAGAAACAGAGAGTTTTTTTTGAAGAAGAAAACCCTAAAAATCCCCTTTTGTTTTCTGTTGAAAAAAGTTGAAATTCGAGAAGGAGAATCCAACTCGAAAAAAAAACTGAAGGGGTTCGAATCAAAGAAAACCTCGCAAGTTCATGCCAATCAAAAGCCAGAAGAGAGTAGAGATGAAGAGAACTTGAAAGAAACTAAACTCACAAACCTTGCTCCTTTTGGGTGAACGTTTGTTTCTCGTAAACAAACAAACAACCTTCGCAGTTTCACCGTCAGCCTTCATTCATCTTCGTGAATAAACCCGTCCAACATCCTTTTACATTTCCGCCATTCTCTAACCGCCGTCACGAAGAGTAAGCCGGAGATGCAAGCCAAACTGCGAGATTTAGACAAAAAAAACAGAGGTTAAATAACGACAACAACTCATAACTGAAGAAAAGGAGGGAATCGAGAAACAATATCGAAAAGAAGTTAATACCTTTTCCGCGTCTTCGGTGTTTGAGATTGGATGACGATTCGATTGCTCCTGGTTTTTGTTGTTCGTGAGCGGTATGTAGTGGTAGAAACTGAAAGAGAGGTATGAGTGAGTGAAGGGTATGAACAAGAGAGAAGCAGCGTTAGCAAGAAGAACGAGAGTGAGACTTCTTTTATTAATTTGTTTTGTTTAAACCAAGTATCTGTTTCTTGCACGTGTGTTGTCACCGTTCCATGTGTTAGCTTTCCCATTTCCCCACCGTGCGAGGTCTCCTGCATTAGCTTTGGGGTCAACTAAGTTGACCAGGGTCTTGGTAGACCCCCCCCCCTTTTGCGTGGGCTTTCCGTTTTGGGCTTAGGAATCGTCTCCTATCAACACCCCTGTGTCAGCCAACCAAACCCATCTTATTTTTCTTAGCTTTCTTTTATTAGTTTTTTTTTTATTATTATTTTCTTTTGTTCTATTTTATATTTCATTTATGTATTTCTTTTTTTTTTTTAAAGACAAATTCAGAAAAATATTTCATAATAATTAGTTGATATAAATAATTTTTATCTTATTTAGTTAATTAATTTGTTAGTTAATTTAATAATTCTATTTAATTTATTTAGTAATTTTTATCCCATTCATGTTCTCTCCTCACTTTCTTTCTTCAAGCAACTTATCTTCTTAATTGAAGTAAGTTGTCTTGTTTCTTTCTCATTTTATGCCTTTTCTATCTTGCTTCTCCTTGGTGGCTTCCTTGAAGATTTCTCCTCTTAAGCCTCACAAACCCTAGGACTTCCGAGCATGATAATATTTTAGGATTGTTTAGTCCCCCACTTAGCTTTTACCTTTGTGTCTCTTTGAGTCTTCTCTTCTCATCTCATAATCAGGGACTAAACCCTAAAGGCTTTAAGGCTTTGTGATTAAGCTTATGCCTGCATCCTTCTATTAGGATGGAGTGTATAACTTTAATCCTAAGTGTTAAACCCTTAATGTGTTTAAATCCTTTAATCAATCCACTTAATAATAATCAAGACATCAAGCTTGTAACTTGGGCCTTGCATTAGGGTTCTAATTCTTCCTTAACTGGTTAAGAAGGACTAACCCTAGTGTTAATGGACAAGTCCCCCTCAAGTTGTCTTATAAATCATAAAAATCATTTCTTCATCATACCTTTAACTAAAATCCACTTAATAAAGGCCTTGTTTTGTCATGAGTTTAATCCCTAATCATGGATTAAGTTGAGGTATCTTCCTCAGCTTAAACATTCTCATCTATTATCCTTCTATTAGGATGGTGTAATGAGTCTGTTTAATCCCTGATTATGGCTTAATCTCATTACTTAACACTAAACAAAAACAACAAAAAACACCTTAATAATCACAAGTAGGTTAATGATCTTAATCCTACATCAGGGTGATTAAGTGTGAGAAGCTGACTTCACACTTAAGGTATTCTCATTACCCCTAATCAGAGGGAAGATGTGATGAGTTTACTAACCCATTGGTTTAGACTTAAGCTCATTAACTTATGACAAAATCCAAAAAGCAATAAAAGATTGAAAACTCAAAAACAAACAATAATCGTCTCCTCCGGGATTCTTTTCTCACCTCACTCATTCTACAAACGAGAACTCGCTTCTTCCGTCTAATGCAAGACAGTTAGCACCTGAGCCAGACAGGTCATACACTTGAGCATAGACAAGTAAGCAGTTCACAAGTCAATTCATCTTTCAGTCTCTTTGGGTCGAACTACGGTGTTCTGACTTCCTCATTGCACGAGAGGATACGTAGGCATAACTTAACAGTTATCGAACAAAAGTCTCTGTATATTCCCCCTCCTTCCAGCATTATTCTTTAAGCCTCATAGTCTTGAGCATTCCATTCTTATTCTTACCCTGACACTTCTCTTATACACTTCGCACTGACACTTGCATTCTTTCCAGCTTTGATACACAAATTGCACAGACACTACCCCTTTTTAAACATAAATCTTTTAAGCGTGGATCCCGTCGAGTACGGCGGACAATCTGGGTGCTAATACCTTCCCAGGTTGTAACCAACCCCCTTTCTCAGTCTCTCTGGTTCGCGACCGTCTTATCCATATCTTTCTAGGTTTATGCAGCATTACCTTTCCTTCGGGATAAAAATGCCTAGCTGGCGACTCTTTTCTTCCCCTTGAGTTCATTCCTGTGTGTTCTCACTCCTGTCATTTGGTGGGAGCGACACTTATGAATTCACGGGTATGTGATCAATGGTGTGTCGGTGCGGTCAATGAGCAGTGATCCGAGTGTCTGTGGAGTGTCATAATAACAGTCGCAATAACAGAGTCACAATGGCAATTACAGTAACAACCTTTCTGAATAGAAACCCTGGATCTCAGAACCAAAGAATCATAGAACCCGATCATAAATGCTGAATAGTACTGGGAAAACGGGTATGTTGGAAGTTTTAGGGTTCCTGCATACCTTTAAACCCCTCCCAATCTCACGGGTGTGCTACTCCAGGTCAACATAACAGACTCTCAAAGCCGGAAAGCAATAATACGTTCACCATTTCCAAGAAATGGCTCATGACCAAATCAGGGAATCGGTTTGGCATTATGTACTAACCAGGGAGGTCTCAGCTGAGTCCAGGAAAACAAGAATCCCTCATAGGTCCCCAGCTTCAAGCACTGAATCGAGAAACAATAACATATTCATCCCTTGGGATACAATGTTATCGTCATACGAACAATTTTGCTTTAACTGGGCTCTTATGAGAGAACCCGACCATCCTATACGAGTTCCTAGCAGGCCCTCGGATGCGAGTAGGTTTGCTAAAAAATGTGGTCTGCCACTGTCATCACTGTAGAGGGATGTTTCCACTAAGCTCCTCAATGATCGGTTCCCAGATGCACATAACTATCGAGGTCCTATTCCGAAATGGAGGAAATCCCCATACAGAATATTCCCAAGACGGTCACAATCTGGGTGTGGTTTCACATCACAACATCATACATAAATAACATGCAGAGCAATATGAAACCACGCTAGTACTAGGTGTATACTCAAGCCGGGTATTTGGCTTATCTCACAGTAACTCCCATCCCACTGAAAAAATGAAAACTAGCACAGCCAGACAGTTCATTATAATATGATGCATGGAAAATAAATACTGAAAGCAGTAAATAAATTTTGTAGAGTAAAGCTGTAAAGTAAAATTGTAAATGAAAATAGTAAACCTAAACTAAAGCACACATCAAACAAATAAACACCCAAAGAAATAAAACAAACAAGTGCTAGGATTGACTCTACAAGGGAAACCAGAGATTCTGGGTTCGATCCCCAGCAGAGTCGCCAGCTGTCGCTCCCGGGATTTTCATCCTAGTACATACGCAAAAGTGGCGCGGAAAAGGTAGAGTCGCCAGCCATGCATTTTTATCCCAAATGAATGGGAAAAGTAATGTTGCACAAACCTGAGGAAGAAGGAAAGGACGAGACCTTGAGAACCAAAGATCTGGGTCTGGAAGTCGGTTACGAATTGGGAAGGTATTAGCACCTAAATCCGTCCGCTGTACCCGACGGGATCCACGCTTGTAAGTTTGTTTTAAAGGGTTAGAAATAAGATGTTGTTTGAACGAAAGAATTGCTAATTGGAATTGGTACTGAAATGAGAATGGCAATTGGAAAAGAAAATGGAAAGGGGAAAATGTAGGGAAAATAAAGAATGTGTTCAAATGGGCCCTACCCCACTGCCTACGTACCTCATCGGGGAAATGAGGATCAGAGTCAGCGTAGTTCGTCTAACTAAGGCGGTTATTTGCTTATGTTTTTTAGGATGATGTTGCCATAGCTCTAGCTCATGTATTACCGGATCTGACTTGAGGGTGTTTACCGTATCGCTGTTCGAACTGTTGAGGCAAGTCGTATTCGTCTGCAAAGAGTATGAGATGAGAAGAGAAGACGTGATGTCTTAGTTTATTGTCTTTTATGAGAAGTATTCGCTCCCCGAATTTTCATCCCGGTGCAAACGCGAACCGTCGGTGATGTTGGAGGTTGAGGTTGAATAGAGTCTCCAGCTAGGCATTTTTATCCCGAAGGAAAGGTAATGCTGCATAAACTTGGAGAGAGATGGATAATACAGTTTCGAACCAAAGAGACTGAGTAAGGGGGTAGGTTACGACCTGGGAAGGTATTAGCACCCAGATCGTTCGTCGTACTCGACCGGATCCATGCATACTTGATTGTGTTTAAAAGGGGATATGGTATGTGCTAAACTGTGCATAAAAAGCTAGGGAGAAAAGGATGTACAGAATGTCAAAGCAAAAAGAAAGTGAGTGCTCAAAACTGAGGCTAAGGAAAGAGAAACTAGGAAGATGAGAGGGGGAAGACAAAGAGACTTTTGTTCGATAACCGTTAGGTTATGCCTACGTATCCTCTCGTGCAATGAGGAAGTCAGAACATCGTAGTTAGACTCAAAGAGACTTGGATGTTTTGGTGTGAACTGCTTTCTTGTCTATGCTCAAGTGTATGACTCGTCTGGCTTGAGTGCTAACTGTCTTGCATTAGACGGAAGAAGCGAGTTCTTGTTTTCAGAGTGAATTAGATGAGAAAAGATTCCCGGAGGAGACGTTTATTGTTTGTTTTTGTGTTTTCTGTTTTTTATTGTTTTTGGTGTTTTTGCATAGGATAATGAGCTTAAACCTCCATCAAGGGTTTGTAAACTCATTATATCACCCCTGATTAGGGATAATGAGCCTACTTAAGTATGAGATGAGAATCTCAACTTAATTACCTTAATGATGCAGGATTAAGATCATTAACTTACTTGTGATTATTAAGTGTTTTTGGATTTTGTTTTGTGTTAAGTAATGAGTTTAATCTCTAATCAGGGATTAGTGAACTCATTACACCATCCTAAGAGAAGGATGATAGACAAGGACACTTAAGATGAGGAAGATACCTCAACTTAATCCATGGTTAGGGATTAAAATCATTATATAACAAGCCTTTATTAAAGTGGATTTTAATTAAAGGTGGGATTAAGAAATGGATTTTATGTTTGTAAGACTAAACCTGAGGGGGACTTGTCCATAGAACACTAGGGTTAGTCCCTCTGAACCAATAGGAAGAGATGTAACCCTAATATAAGGCCCAAGTTACAAACTTAAGTCTCAATGATTATTAGGTGTTTTGATTAGGAGGTATAAACAACTTAAAGGTTTAACACTAAGTATTAAAGTTATACACTCCATCCTAAGATAAGGATACAAGCATAACCCTAATACAGAGCCTCAAAACTTTAATTGTTTAGCCTTTGATTATGAGGTGAGAAGCAGAGACTCAAGGAGATTCAAAGGTAAACAACTATGGGAGACTATCTACAGCCCTAAAGTTATCATGCTTGGATATTCCTATGGTTTGTGAGGCTTAAGAAAATATCTTCATATGGCCACCAAGGAAGAAGAAGCATATGAAAAGAGAAGAGAAAGGAGAATATGTTACTTACTTCCTGAAGAAGCTAAGTAACCTAAGAGAAAGAAAAGGAGCAAGAGAAAGCATAAGTGAGACAAACTCACTTCAAAGACAAATAAAGATGCAAATGAAGAGATAATAAGAGGTTGGAGGTGGAGGAAAATCCACATCCTAAACAACTTACCTGAAGCCCCTGAAATGGTTATTATGCATGCATAAGATGTGAAACAAATGGAAATAGGACAAATGAAGATGCAATGATGCCAACCAGAAGTGAATACATGATGCAAATGTGTCATGGAGAGATGAAAAGTCATATACAATACATATGTATGATCATACAAGTGATGGATGCAAATACAAGCATGTTAGAAGCTTAAGAACACATGACCATACATAAGATGTAATGGATGCAAAACATACCAAATGGATGCAAAAATGATCAACCAATGTTCACACATGTCCTAAGGCATCTAAGATGATATACAAATGCATGAGATGTCATGACAAGTTCACATGATGAAGGTATGCAAAGATGAGTGCAAATGAATATGGAAAATTAGGGTTTTATGAAAGGGTGAGATGTATAAGATCAAAACAGAAGCAAAACACATGATAAAAAATTGAAATTGCACCCAAATGAGCCCTAAACACACATAAGATCACTCCCCAAAGATGGAAGTCAAAAGCTATACCAAAGTCATGTTATGGTTTTTTCTAAATATGATTTAAATGCCCTAGATACTATATGTAAAGTGTGAAAGAATGGAAAAAGAACCATACACAAACTCATCTTGGTTGATCAGAAATGAATTTTTGAAGTTAGGGTTAGAAAAATAGGAAATTTGGAAACCTTAATTCATGGTTAATTGTCTAAACATAATCAAACCCTAAAATAAATTTGTAAAATGAGTTTGTAAATTGTTCTAAACATGTAAGAATGCTTCATAATTTTTTTGGTGATTTTTAAATACCTAAAAGTATTTTTAATTAATTAAAATGAATTAATTAATTAAATAATACAATTAAATGATTTAAAAATATATTTTTATTGCAAAAATTAAAAATAAAAAATGTTTTTTGGGTTTTTAAAATTATTTAAAGTGAGAATGCAAAAAAATCAGATTTTTAGAAAATGTTTTACTATTTTAAATAAATAAAGAAAATAAAATGAATAAAAATGAAATAAAATGCAAGGTAATTAGAATGAGGGGCCAGGATTGCGTGGGAGATGGATGAAGGGCTGGGATTGGAAGTCAGTTTGACCAAGGATATGAAGATCTAAGTGTATAGTTTTAAATCTGTGATTCGCGCGTGATCCTATTGCCTAGGTTCTTTCTGACTTAATTAATCATAATTAAATTAATTAATTGAAATTAAAATTAATGAACTAATCTGAACCGTTCGCTGCTTAACCTAAACATGATCCAAGGGTTGATATTCAAACTGGAAACACTAATCACCATTAACCCTAATTATTTTCAGGTGACTGGAGATAAGCTCCGGTCATCTTCTCCGGCGAGCTCCAACTCTAGTTTCTTCTATAGGTCACCCCAAGCCAAAATAACTACCCAGAAACACTCCCTCATGCATCATACAATCAAAATCAATCATCAAACATCATTTAAACTTCCTTAATCAAGCAAATCGAAGCAAAACATTTTATAGGCAAACTTTCAGGACAATAATACATGCTCATTTCTCAACCATTTTCAATTCTAAACACGCCACGGTGATCAACTAAGCATATAGAATCATTTTATAAACCATTTTCAATTCTAAACCATTTTCAATTCTAAACCATTTTTAATTCTTCAAAAGGGAGCTTTTAGGACCTCCCTCTTGTGCAAAATGACTTCTTTGGACCTTCTGAAGCTAGTGGAGTGCTTAGAATGCTTTGAAAGTGGCTGGTTTTTGAGGTCCAGTTCTGATGAAGCAGAAATCATGTTTTAGAAATGTGGTGTTTCAGGCCATTTTGATGGTTGATTCTTGTTCTATGGATGACATGTGATTGATTGGTGAAATAATTTTGGAAGTTTGATGGTTGGTTTGAGAGAATAAAAGAGATGGAGTTTTGAGGGATTTTTTGCAATCTAAGTGTGTGTCTTGTTTCAAGGCTTGAAGTGTTGTGTTTTATGAAGCTTAGGCAATGCATAAACTAATGAGATCAGTCAGAGGAGTGAATATGCACTGTGGGATTGGTATGGTGTCATTGGCCAAAAAGTCAAAAGTTTATGTACTTGAAGCATGGGCCATGGCAGAAGTGATTTGAGGTCTTGGGCTACCTCAGCTGAGTTCAAGGAGCACCTTTGGATCGAAAGTAGTAGGCTGTATGGCTTGATTCATGATTTTTCAAAGGTTTGCATATTCACAACTTTGACATTTCTTGAGAAGCAAGGCATGAAAACCCTAGGTTCTTGGCCCAATTCTGATCTTTAGAAGTTGTTTGATCATGGAATGATGTATTTGATTGGATTAAAGGTCACATAAAGGCTTGAAGTATCATTTTTCACATTTCCCTCTTTGACATGAACTTGAAAATTACAAGATTTTTCCCAACTTTGACTTGCCATATCTTGAGTTCTAGGATGAATCAAGAGGAGTTCTTGTACTTTTTGAAAATGGGAAGATCCAATCTACAACTTTCATGTTTGAAGAAAATTCATTTGAACCCTTTTTATCAAGAAAGAGGAGGTTGAAGATCTTTCCCAAAATGGAAAGTTTTCATTACAAGTCATGTCCAAAAATGGCAAGTTTTTCAAATGGCTCAAAATTCTTAAATCTTGAACTTCCAAGCATTCCTAAGATCAAATAAAGATCATAGGACCTCAAATTGATGATGGTGACCCTTTGGAACCCTTGTTGGTGGCCTCAAATGCCCTAATTCTGACTTTTCTTGCACAACAAGTTACGATTTGATCAGATGACTTCCATAAGGATATTTTGCTTCAAAAATGATACATATGCTCCTTATAACATATATAGACCAATATAACCAATAATGGCCAAAAAAGTTGAGTGTGAGGGCCTCAAACCCAAAACCCTAATTTCTGGTCATCTGTGTTGGAGCCCTGAGCCTGCCTGGACATCTCTGCAATCCCTTGTTATTTCTTGACTTCAAAAAACCCTTGGAGGCATAATATGATCATAGAACACTCATGGACCTACTTGGCATGCTTCATGGCCTCTGAGATAGCTCCAACCACTTCTAAGATTCATCTGATCACAAACCTTATCTATGCAGCTATGCACTGAGTTGCTAAAGGAAAAATATGCAATGTGGGATGTGATGATATGCTATGCAGTATGAGGGATCATAAGTCAAGGTGTGAGAAAAAGGAGAAGGCAAATTTGGGGTGTTTACAGCTGCCCCTATTTAAGCATGAGTTAGCTGTGCAAGATGTAATCGCCTGGCTTAACAGACAAACAAGATAACTTGTGGTTGAATACCAAGATAGTCCAAAATTTGCACTCTTTTTTATAAGAAGAAAATGGATATCAATTGTAATAGACAGTATAGACTGAATATCAAATGATAGCGACGGAGGACGACCATCGAGTAGAGGACGACTGTTGGGGATAAAAAAAGGTGAGAAACGCGCTGACGAGGACGGCCATAATGCTGGGGAATAAAGAATCCGCGACGGGGACGGCCATCGGGTAAAGAAAAACGACTTTACTGGAGATTTAAAAGGACTAACGGGGACGACCGTCAGGCTGAAGAATAAAGAAAACGCGACAGGGACGACCATCGGGTGAAGAATAAATAAAACAATGATGAGGGACGGTCATCAAAAGGTGAATGACGATCACCTAGCAGGGGACGGCTGCTAAAAGATATCTCGACATAGGACGAATATCGGATAAAAAAGATCAACGATGGGGACGGCCATCAAATAAAATGATGAGGGACGGTTATCAAAAGGTGAAGGACGATCACCTAACAGAGGACGACTGTTGGGGATTATTGCGACATAGAACGAATGCCGGATAAAAAGATCGACAATGGGGACGGCCATCAGATGAATGATGAGGT
This sequence comes from Lathyrus aphaca, assembly GCA_963966055.1. Taxonomy (NCBI): domain Eukaryota; kingdom Viridiplantae; phylum Streptophyta; class Magnoliopsida; order Fabales; family Fabaceae; genus Lathyrus; species Lathyrus aphaca. Next base: position 200,728,687 of record OZ014523.1, on the reverse strand, counting down.
ACGGTCATCAAAAGGTGAAGGACGATCACCGAGCAGGGTACGGCTATTGAGGATTATCGCGACATAGGACGAATGCCGGATAAAAAGATCAACGATGGGGACGGCCACCGGATAACATGATGAGGGATGGTCATCAAAATAAATAATGAGGGACGGTCATCAAGAAGTGAAGGATGATCACCTAGCAGGGTACGGTTGCTAAAAGATATCACGACATAGGACGAATGTCGGGTAGAAAGTTATTTTGTTGGCGACTTCTGGGGGTAGATAAACACAGACGAGTGTTTAAGCCCTAAAAATAAAGTCGTATAAGTGTTTCGATGGTATCTATAGAATAAAGATACTGACGAGTATCCTTAGAACCATGATACAGACGAGTATCGATAGACACAAACGTTGACGCGTGTTTAAGGAATGATGATACAGACGAGTATCAACTGTTTGAACAAGGAACACGGACAAGTGTTGATCTGCGGGGGAGATATGCCAGATACGGGCGAGCATCAAAGACTTAAGTATAAGTAGGATAAGGACGAGTATCAGAATGATTGTGTATAAGTATGTACAAGTATTTGTATTGAGAGTGCAAAAGGATATTTTGGTTTTTATCTGCAGGGGATAAGTTTTCCTTGCGTATTGCTGGAGGATTGATTTTGGTATTTGTAGGTGATTAACTCGAACCTGGCTTATGATCATGCTAATGTTTGATTTTTTCCGTAATGCTCCGTATTAGACGGAATGCTACGCTCTGTTTGGGGAGAGATGACGTGAATGCTATGATTATGCAAATGAGAGAAACGAGATCCGAGATCTGAAATCTGCTGGGAGAACGAATCATTGGGCGATCTATGGGGAGAAAGGATCATTACACGATATTTCTGGAGAACTTTGGGGGAAGAACTCTGTGGGGATCCAATGCTGGGGATGAGAAGATCTGGCCTCTCGCAGGGGAAAAGTGATTCAGGTATTGCTTTGGAGATCCTTCTTGGGGAGGAGAGAACTTCTGGGAAGTAATCTGCCAGAGGATCAGCTTTGCGGGAGATACTCCATGGGGATAAAAAGCTATGTGGGGAAATACTTTCGTCAAGCAGCCCTTCTAATGATGTGACTGTCGGCTTGGATGGGGATATAGTGCCTTATATGCCCCATGTTGTGAAAGGTTGTTCGCCTTGAGTACATACAACCTGTCAAATAAAGGAAATACACAAGTGCCCTGAGGTATCCTCAACCGGATTCCGTCATAGGAGTTAGGTTCAATTAAGAGCATATATTTCCTGCAAGCATTTATTGAAAATGGCTTATATGTTTTCATGCGAATGTTGTATTACCAACTTTGGACATTTTGCAATCAAAACAAAAAGGTATAAAACAAAGTGTGAATGAATATTTGACTTTATTGATTTGTGTGCCCTGAATAGGCGAGTACAGTGAGGAAGCTAATCCCTGAAATGAGGAGATAACTGTAAAATTGAGAAAAGTAAAGGGTCCTATTTGGCAATGCTGAAGTTGATGCTCCAATCTTCTTTTTTTCTATGACCTGTACGACCAGAACGTTATTCTTATCTTGCTTTCTGAAGAAAGTTGATTCTGATCAACGCTTTGTCCTTTCGACACTTGCCATGTTATATGAGTGATACAAACGAATTCAGAACGCAGTTGTTCGCTTTGCCCCTGATTTTGCGTGGATCGCCCTTTCGGGTTTTCAATCCACCGGGATACCCTTTTTTGCCTGAGCTGTCCGATGTGGCTTTTCAACTCAGCGGGTGTACATTTTTTCAATTTTTCCCTTATTTTTTCCCGAGTCTTTTATTCTATTTTTGACTAGCCCTAAGATGCCCTATTTTTTCCTGGACTTACATTCTGTTTTTAAGTCCAGCAGGTCACTTATGCGAAGTATTTTTTAACTGCATCTGAATTCACAAGAGACGAAAAGTCTTCACCATCCATGGTTGCGAGCATCAGTGCTCCGCCCTGTCATACCCCAAATTTGTCCTACCTTTACTATTCTTTCTGTTTATTAATCATTATTAAAAAAATTTCAAAAAATATGCATCATTCAATCTTATTTTCTGTCTAACCGCATATTAAAAATCCAAAAATTTGTTTTTCATCGTCTACTTTTTCGCCTAATCATCCAGTTGGTACATTTTATTCTACATAACTAATTTCATATTCGCATATTTAGGTTTTTATCTCATATTCTAAAAATATGTTTCCGATTATAAAAAAAATCATTTATCAATCTCATTTAATATTATCATTATTTTATTTATTTAGCTTATTATTAAAAAAAACTAACTACAAATTCTTTTTTATTAATTATCATCATTATTCGCTTTTATTTACTCATTTCATTATTATCACCTTTATTTTTTATTTTTGTTATTATTTTTTGTTATTATTATTATTTCTTTTGTTTTATATTATTTCCTTTTTTTTCTTAATTAGAGCATTTTCCCTCACTTTGTTTATTCTTATTATTATATTACTTTATTTATTTATTTATTATTATTAGTATAGTTATGACCTTTATTATTATTGTTATTTGACATTTTTATGAGTATGTTTACTGCACATAAGTTACCCCATTGTACCAATTTGTCACCACATGACCCCACCATTTCTCACCATTCCACTACAATTCCACTCACAACAAACTTTTTCTTTATCACTTTTCACAGTACAACTCGGCACAATTCTGTTACAAACAATACACAACCTGTAAAAGTAAAACTTCAGAATATTCTCCAAATCCTCCTACAATTTCCTTTTCAATCCCTTTCCATTTCTCTCTATAAAATAACACTCAATCCTCCTTCAAAAAATAGAGCTTGAAAACCACACCAAAAAAATCACTGCAAAGAAATTTTATATCAAGCTTCAACCAAAACAAAAAAATAGAAATATGTTTCTTCACTAAAACTAGCAATAAAACCTTGCTCAGTATTTTTCTTCAATAAACCATCTTCTTCCACAACGCAGAAACCAACACTCGAAACCGGACCACCATAACCGGTCCACTTGTTGTGAAACAACACAAAATAAAACCCAGAAAACCTTACCCGCTCACACCAAACCTGCGCCGGTCCCTCATTTCAACACTCAGCCACCACCACCTTCATTGCGAAACAACCAAACGAACTGAATCTGAACCAAAACACTACCCAGAAACGCAAATCCAACCTCCCAAAAACCAAGCTGAAACAACACACGAAACCGAAATAGTTTGAAATCACAAAACCATATCCGTGTTAAACCAGAAACAGAATAGAAGATTAAAAAGATAAACTGTCAAAACCACCATTAACATCCAAACATCCACCGCCGAATCCAACCGAAATCTCCCTTTCGCAACCACCAAACAGAACTGCGAGCTTCACCTAAAGCTGGCCCTCAAACAACAACCCGCGAACCACTTTGTTCCGCATCTCCATCAATCCGAAACTGAGCCACAACACAGAAACACCTTCATCGCTCAAAACTCACCACTACAGAACCATCACCAAACCGCGCCGCTTCAACCTGAGCCATCCGCTCACTCTCAATCACCACCTATAGCACCTCCTCAAAGCCACATCCCTTCCGCCGCCGACCACTGCTTGAAGAACGCGTGAAACCGAGCTGAGACCATTGAAGCAAATCGAACCTGACCGCCGCACACCGAGAGGGACGGAGACGAAGTTGAAGCGAAGAGAAAGCTCGAGGAAGACGAACGCATGCCGCCACACCCATTTTTTCGCCGCCGTCGCGAGAGGTTAAGGTTGGAGCTTGAGCCTTGTCGTTTTGATTTTGAAACAGGGTAGATATCTGTTTTCTTTTTAAAACCCTGTGTTTCACGTTCATTATTTATTTAACTCTTTTTATATTAACTTTTTTATTTATTTTATATAAATCATTAATTCATTTTTTTTATATTACACATTTTTTTGTTATTTTATTTTATTATTGTATTATACGTGTTTAGTTTTGTGTAGATTCTAATCCCCATATTTCTATTTTATCAATTTCTTTTTTTTCTTTTCTTTTTGTATTTATTTTGATAATGATAGGGGTCAGGCCCAAATTACTATTAGCACACCTATTCACACATCACAGCCAGCGCCCCTTTTTTTTTTTTTATAATTATTTCTATTTTATTATTTTGTTATTTTTTTTTATAATTATTTCTATTTTATTATTTTGTTATTATTATGAAGATAGAACTTATTAAATCTACTTTTATGTTTCAATTTATTTGTTAATCACCTATTTGTTTAAGAAAATGTCTAAAAATTAGTGATTTATTTTATTTCGATTTTCTTTTCATTTTTTTGGGGGCCAATGATACACTAAACGGCCAATTTATCGCCCGATTCTAATCGGTGATTTTTGGTCAATATGAGGCCCCTTTTGTATTTAATTTTTTCATTTTATTATTCCGACAAACAAACATGTAATTTAATTCAATTTATTTATTCTTGATTTTATTTAACTTATTTATTATTTATATTCATTATTTTTAATTCAAGCAAATTCAATTTATTTATTCATTTATTTTCGCATTTAAAAAAAATTACGATTCGACTCCTCATAGAACGATTTCATTAAATCGGCTCTAAGGCAGTAAACGAACCAAATTTTGTCGCGTCCCGAAAAGGTCCAACGCCTTCAAATAGTTGCGTCCCGATTAAACAGGCTGAACGCCTTCGAATAGTTCAAAGACACTGCACACACGCTTTCTCTTGGGCTAATTACAACGAGACCTCTTTATTTCTCGCAATCCCCTGTATTTATTTTGTATCCCTCTCCCATTAATTTGTACGCAATTTACTTTCCCTATTTATTTTCGAATCCTTGGTTCAACGCCAAGCGATCTCACTCGCACACCTGCACTTTATTTTCCAGTTATTTCGTTTATTAGGATCCTCCTATCCTTGCGAGCCGAGCGCTTCGTGCCTCGCTAACAAACCACAAAAATAAACTCCACTTGCATTTACCTTTAAACTTCAAAAAACCAAAACGTTTCGATTAGATCCAAGCCCTTGATCCAACGTCAAGCGGTCTTAGGAAATAAAACACTTTAATAAATACGAGAAGATCTGTACGCCACGAGCCTTAAGCGGTAGAAAGGGGGATAACGAGCTCTCGTTACTCGCTCTGATTATTTCGACGCAGGACACTCGTCTTGTTGGGCGAGATAAACTATCCATAGTCTTTAGTGCATTTCAACTCCTAAACCCTTTCATCGAAGAAAGGTAATAAAATCAACAACCATTACCCTTAGTAGGCCGAACTACGAGGCTCTGACTTTCCCATTGCACGCGGGAGTACGTAGGCACGAGGATCTCAATCCTTGCCGAGCACCTAGGTTCAATATAACTTATAATTCAACTCATTTCCCTCTAGCAAGCAATTCATTTAAGCATAGACATCCTTTCGCGCGCGTTAGCTTAGATGGTTCCCATCGAGTACGATGGATGTAGGGGGTGCTAATACCTTCCCCCTGCATAACCGACTCCCGAACCCAGGCAATGGTTTCGTTGACCTTTGTCCATATCCTTCTCTTCCCGGGTTGTATCTATATCTCCCCTTTCCCTCCTCGGGAATAAATAGAATTAGGTGGCGACTCTTCAGTCCGTATTTTTCGGGGTACGACAGCTGGCGACTCTGCTGGGGAAAGGTTCATCCCTATGCGAGTCAAGCCTAGTCTAGGTTCTCGTGTTTGTTTGGATGTTTGCTTTTATGCCTTGCTTGTTTATTTTTATCGCTTTCCTTATCGCATTCCATTTTATATATCTTGTGGCTCCTTGGTACTATACTTTGGATCGATACTTTGCAAAAGAAACTTGAGGGAAAGGCTCTATACCCGGGCTTGCGAGTATAAACTTAAGTTAGCGAGGTTGTGTAGTATGGGCTCCCGAGAGAACCTCTCTCGTGGGTTGTCGATACGAAAACCTCACTTGGAGTAGATTCTGATGAGAATACTGACAACCGTCAAGCCCTTGACGTGTGTGCTCAGTCGCTTTCATTAGGGTCATCGACTCTGAGGACCTTTAGAACCTTTTGGTTAAAACATCGGTTGATGGTTGCGTAGTATTGGGCACCAGGGTTCGCCCTCGCGTGGCTCGATACGAAAACCTCACTTGGAATAGACTTACTCGATGGAGTTGATTGACTGTCAAGAATGTATGAAATTGACACGTGCATCAAACAGTTGAGGAAGTTCCATAACTCCAGGACTTTGTTTTAAACCTTGTGTCGATGATCACGTAGTATGGACTCCCGAGAAAACTTTCTCTCGTGGGTTGTCGATACGAAGATCTCACCCAAAATAGATTCATATGGCGGAGTCAATCAACCGTCATGCTTATGGCGCGTGTGATGAACAGCCATATGAATTGATAACTTTGGGATCCCTAAAACCTTATAGTCTACCCAGTGAGTTCCTGATCAGAGTATCCTCCATCTGTACCTTGGACTCGTGAGACCTTGATCTTGTGATCCTGGATTCTGACATTGCATATCATTTCATTTGCATTATTTGTTCATCTTGCATTTCATTCCATAAGCCAAAAACTTATTTCATGTTCCTCCATCTTTAGTAAATCAAGATGGTTTCCCGACGCCCGTATCGTGCTAGACGACCGTATCTAACTAGAGCCAACACTAGAAGACTGATGGATGTGATTCAAGAAGAACAAGCTGCTATGAGGGAAGAGATTGACTCGGTCAAAAGCAAGATTGACCAGATTTATGAGACACTGCAATCTTTGGCAAGAATGGAAGAACGTCGTGAAGATGCTGCCGCAATGAACAATGCTCAAGTGCAAGGATCTACCTCACGAGCAATGCCTTCAGTTCCAGTGCCTAATCCTTTGGTCTACGGTTTGCCTCCAGGTTTCACTCCTGCTATTGAAGAGGTCACTTCCCAACCAATACCTGCTTCTGGTGTTACTGTTGGTGTTATTCCTCAAGTTCAACCTATTCTAACTCAAGTCCAGTTTCCTCAAACTGAAGAGAATCATCAAGTTGAGTATGAGATGCATATTGCTGTTCCAATCACCAATCCTCATGCTGCTCAAGAGTCTGAAGCTATGAAGATGTGCCGCGAGTTATCTGAAAAACTCCGAATTATGGAAGGACACAACTCAACTTCTCTGAGTGCCTCAGACATGCTTAGTTCCAGATGTTGTGATCCCTGCCAAGTTCAAACTGCCAGAATTCGAGAAATACAAAGGCCTCAGCTGTCCTGAGCTTCATTTGAGGATGTACTGCAGGAAAATGGCCGCTCATGCCAAAGATGACAAGCTCATGATCCATTGCTTCCAAGACAGCCTGTCTGGAGCATCTCTAGAATGGTACATGCAACTTGAGTGCAACAATGTTCGTACTTGGCTTGATCTATCTGATGCATTCAAAAAGCAGTACAAGTACAACACTGACCTAGCTCCAAACCGCACTCAGCTTCAGAGCATGTCTCAAAAGGAAAGTGAATCCTTTAAGGAGTACGCCCAACGCTGGAGGGAGTTAGCCGCCAGAGTGCATTCTCCATTGGTTGACCGTGAACTAATCGACATCTTCATGGGTACCTTACAAGGGCAATACTACGAGAAGCTGATCAGCAGCGTATCCTCTGGATTTTCAGACATGGTGATGGTCGGAGAAAGAATCGAAGAAGGCTTGAAAAGTGGAAAGATCCAAGGAGGTTCTAGCAACCAAGCCAATACCAAGAAACCTTTCAACGGGTATAAGAAGGGAGAAACAAATGCCATCTCTGCTGCAAGTGGGAATTTTCAACAGAGTGCACCTGCACCAGTTCCCTACTATCAGTATCCCTATGTTGCTGCTGCACAATATGCTCCTACGCCATATCAGCCAGTTCCTCCAATGCCTTATCAGCAGGCCTTTCAAGCTCTATTGCCGCCTCAGATGGCTCATCAACCACGTCCACCTTCAATAGTTGCAGCTGCGCAATATGCACCTGGACCATACCAGCAACCGGCTTATCCACCACGGCCTGGTCAACAGCAACAACGTGCTCCTCAACAGCGCCCACCATATCAACAAAGAAGGCCCGAAAGAAACTTTGATCCATTGCCTATGTCATATGGAGAAATCTTTAACGGGCTGATGGCAAAAGGAACTCTTGTGTTGAAGGACATGCCACCTCAAACTGGTAACGCTCGAGATTATGATGCCAGTGCTCGCTGTGAGTATCACAAGGGTGCTCCAGGTCACACAATTGACAACTGCAGGTTATTCAAGCACAAAGTCCAGGATTTAATCGACTCTAAGGATCTCACCTTCACTCCGAGAAATCCAAATGTCCAGAACGATCCAATGTCGTCACACGGTGCCAACAAGTGAAGACATCTGAAGAGTTTGTTGAAGACCAAGCTGAGTAGTCTCCAACTTTGAAGCATTCAATCAAGAGAAGTTCAATTCCTCAAATCAAGGCAGCCGTCGCCATTTATTATTTACGCATTCCTGCTGTTTTGCAATGTTTGTTTAAGTACTATTTGCTCTGAACATTGTTATCATTTGTACTTGGTTATGTTAATGTTATGTTTATGCATGTTTTGAATCAGTTTATTCACATTCGCTCATATTTATCATCTATCACAAAAATCACAAAAATATTTCCCTCACTTCACTTTAGCAAATATTTGAGGGAGGATGATGAAAACAAATACCCATAACTGTTGTGGTATGCTTTCGGATAAAACCTCGTCGATGATGTACAGGCATTCTTTCAAATCCCCAAACACTGGAGATATAAGGAGTTAATCCCTAGTCAACCACTTTGAGCCTAGAAGTAGGAGTTTCTTTCGGATACAACCCTTTACATTTAACCCGGGGCAGGGTAGTTGTTCAGTTAACCTGACTACACCTTCGAATCGCAAGATGAGACATCCCGTTGGAGGACCATCGACAAATGACTTGGCAGTCACAATATTCAAACAAAAAAAGAAAGAAAAAGAAAAGCCACTAAGTTGAGCACCCGAAGGGAGACTTAGTCGGAAAAAAAACAAATCAAAAGAGGAAGCTCAAATCCTCAACAAAAACAAAACAAATATCAGTGACCACCAAATCAAGAATCAAAGGGTCACTAACAAAAAGATGACTTCCACTTCCAAGCAAACTTTAATGTTTTATCTTCACTCTTGCAAAGTCAAAACTAATGCATGTGTAAAGTCAGCTGAACGTAGGACTGGAGAACATCATGAAGGAGGGATGGGTACAAATTAAACTTTGAGCCTTATATCTTTTGTTTCTCAAACCATTAACCAGACCACATTACAACCCTCAAAAGACCTAATTGAGGCAGGGTTTATTCTGAAAGCATGATACCAACAAGGTTGCGTAAATTGACTCCCATATATTTGTTAATCTTCAAACTCAATTGCACATTATTCTTGATGCATCTTTCACGAACTTTCTAAATCAGCATTTCGTTTGGACTAACGGTCCATTCGTCACAATTTAACAGCATTCAAATAAATTGACTTTTTCAAAACTTACATGAACTTTACATTAACACTACCATCTATGTATGAATAATTTAATTTAGTGCTTGACATCAGTGCAATCCCAACAATGGGCAATCAAAAGAGAAACTTGAACTTCATTAATGCCAGTATGAATCAAGACTACTTCAACGGTCCAATCAGGGGCACTTCATCTTCAAACAGCCCAATCAGGGGCAAGATCACCTTCAAAGGCTCAATCAAGGGAAGATCATGCCATGGCTATTGTCAAAGCTTCCCCACCAGATTTATTTCAAACACCCTACAAACAGGGGCAAGCAAACAAGGAGAAAATCTTCATATCTCTTCTCCCCAGCTGGACAAGTAGTCTTTGCTAGACATCGACAACCATTCGAAGCAAAAACAGTCTTCATGTTTCAATTGAGTCGCTTCGCTCATCAGCAGATAACCAAGCTTGGAGCTTTCAGATCCATCTTCTGACCATACATTGTCGAAGATCGAGTGTCGGGAAATCAGTCCCTCCACCCACCCAAAGTCCAATCATTATTGGCAACTACCCGACCAAAAGTCCACCAAGCTGGCACCTTTCAATCACTCATATGCATCATTATGCATCATTAATGTCATAAGCATTCATTTACATCAATCATTTGCAACATGTGCATCATTTGCATGCCTAAATAAATCAGCTTTCCATATCCCCAACATTATCGAATTTATATCTCAGTGCATAAGCATTTGCATCGTATCTCCATCCTTATGGAATACCATTTCAAAACAATCAAGCATAATTGCATAATTCAGGATCCAGGATCCAGGATCAACACAAGATTCCAAGCCTTTCCCCAGCGAAAGTCAGGATCCAGGGTCGATCGAAATTTTCAAAGATTCTCCTAAGGTGTTATTCAGTGGGCGTCCCCGTTGGATATTTCTCTTCCAATTTATTTAAATTTCCTGTTGCGACCTAGCATCGAGTGCTGGGGTCGCATTATCATCCTCGCGGTGGTAAGCGATTATTTTAATTTTCTGTCTTTCGGCATCCATATCGACCTAGCATCGAGTGCCGAGTTCGCATTATCATCCTTGCGGTGGTAAGCGATTATTTTATTTTATTTTCTGTTACTCAACATCGACCTAGCATCGAGTGCCGAGTTCGCATTATCATCCTTGCGGTGGTAAGCGATTATTTTATTTTATTTTCTGTTACTCAGCATCGACCTAGCATCGAATGCCGAGTTCGCATTATCATCCTTGCGGTGATAAGCGATTATTCAACTTTCTGTCAACCTGTTTCTGTTTCATATCGCCTTCATTTTCCAATTTTAATCACCCATTTACTGCATATTTTCTTTTGGCGGACAAATTTGGAGTCTGTTAGTATCTAATTATCTTATACCTTGAAAGATTGAACGCAAGCCAGTCATCTTACTCGGTCTAAGCTAATTCGATAGGGGCAACTGTCATACCCCAAATTTGTCCAACCTTTACTATTGTTTCTGTTTATTAATCATTATTAAAAAAATTTCAAAAAATATGCATCATTCAATCTTATTTTCTGTCTAACCGCATATTAAAAATCCAAAAATTTGTTTTTCATCGTCTACTTTTTCGCCTAATCATCCAGTTGGTACATTTTATTCTACATAACTAATTTCATATTCGCATATTTAGGTTTTTATCTCATATTCTAAAAATATATGTTTCCGATTATAAAAAAAATCATTTATCAATCTCATTTAATATTATCATTATTTTATTTATTTAGCTTATTATTAAAAAAAACTAACTACAAATTCTTTTTTATTAATTATCATCATTATTCGCTTTTATTTACTCATTTCATTATTATCACCTTTATTTTTTATTTTTGTTATTATTTTTTGTTATTATTATTATTTCTTTTGTTTTATATTATTTCCTTTTTTTTCTTAATTAGAGCATTTTCCCTCACTTTGTTTATTCTTATTATTATATTACTTTTTTTATTTATTTATTATTAGTAGTATAGTTATGACCTTTATTATTATTGTTATTTGACATTTTTATGAGTATGTTTACTGCACATAAGTTACCCCATTGTACCAATTTGTCACCACATGACCCCACCATTTCTCACCATTCCACTACAATTCCACTCACAACAAACTTTTTCTTTATCACTTTTCACAGTACAACTCGGCACAATTCTGTTACAAACAATACACAGCCTGTAAAAGTAAAACTTCAGAATATTCTCCAAATCCTCCTACAATTTCCTTTTCAATCCCTTTCCATTTATCTCTATAAAATAACACTCAATCCTCCTTCAAAAAATAGAGCTTGAAAACCACACCAAAAAAATCACTGCAAAGAAATTTTATATCAAGCTTCAACCAAAACAAAAAAATAGAAATATGTTTCTTCACTAAAACTAGCAATAAAACCTTGCTCAGTATTTTTCTTCAATAAACCATCTTCTTCCACAACGCAGAAACCAACACTCGAAACCGGACAACCATAACCGGTCCACTTGTTGTGAAACAACACAAAATAAAACCCAGAAAACCTTACCCGCTCACACCAAACCTGCGCTGGCCCCTCATTTCAACACCCAGCCACCACCACCTTCATTGCGAAACAACCAAACGAACTGAATCTGAACCAAAACACTACCCAGAAACGCAAATCCAACCTCCCAAAAACCAAGCTGAAACAACACACGAAACCGAAATAGTTTGAAATCACAAAACCATATCCGTGTTAAACCAGAAACAGAATAGAAGATTAAAAAGATAAACTATCAGAACCACCATTAACATCCAAACATCCACCGCCGAATCCAACCGAAATCTCCCTTTCGCAACCACCAAACAGAACCGCGAGCTTCACCTAACTCCGCATCTCCATCAATCCGAAACTGAACCACAACACAGAAACACCTTCATCGCTCAAAACTCACCACTGCAGAACCATCACCAAACCGCGCCGCTTCAACCTGAGCCATCCGCTCACTCTCAATCACCACCCATAGCACCTCCTCAAAGCCACATCCCTTCCGCCGCCGACCACTGCTTGAAGAACGCGCGAAACCGAGCTGAGACCATTGAAGCAAATCGAACCTGACCGCCGCACGCCGAGAGGGACGGAGACGAAGTTGAAGCGAAGAGAAAGCTCGAGGAAGACGAACGCATGCCGCCACACCCATTTTTTCGCCGCCGTCGCGAGAGGTTAAGGTTGGAGCTTGAGCCTTGTCGTTTTGATTTTGAAACAGGGTAGATATCTGTTTTCTTTTTAAAACCCTGTGTTTCACGTTCATTATTTATTTAACTCTTTTTATATTAACTTTTTTATTTATTTTATATAAATCATTAATTCATTTTTTTTATATTACACATTTTTTTGTTATTTTATTTTATTATTGTATTATACGTGTTTAGTTTTGTGTAGATTCTAATCCCCATATTTCTATTTTATCAATTTCTTTTTTTTCTTTTCTTTTTGTATTTATTTTGATAATGATAGGGGTCAGGCCCAAATTACTATTAGCACACCTATTCACACATCACAGCCAGCGCCCCTTTTTCTTTTTTTTATAATTATTTCTATTTTATTATTTTGTTATTTTTTTTATAATTATTTCTATTTTATTATTTTGTTATTATTATGAAGATAGAACTTATTAAATCTACTTTTATGTTTCAATTTATTTGTTAATCACCTATTTGTTTAAGAAAATGTCTAAAAATTAGTGATTTATTTTATTTCGATTTTCTTTTCATTTTTTTGGGGGCCAATGATATACTAAACGGCCAATTTATCGCCCGATTCTAATCGGTGATTTTTGGTCAATATGAGGCCCCCTTTGTATTTAATTTTTTCATTTTATTATTCCGACAAACAAACATGTAATTTAATTCAATTTATTTATTCTTGATTTTATTTAACTTATTTATTATTTATATTCATTATTTTTAATTCAAGCAAATTCAATTTATTTATTCATTTATTTTCGCATTTAAAAAAAAATTACGATTCGACTCCTCATAGAACGATTTCATTAAATCGGCTCTAAGGCAGTAAACGAACCAAATTTTGTCGCATCCCGAAAAGGTCCAACGCCTTCAAATAGTTGCGTCCCGATTAAACAGGCTGAACGCCTTCGAATAGTTCAAAGACACTACACACACGCTTTCTCTTGGGCTAATTACAACGAGACCTCTTTATTTCTCGCAATCCCCTGTATTTATTTTGTATCCCTCTCCCATTAATTTGTACGCAATTTACTTTCCCTATTTATTTTCGAATCCTTGGTCCAACGCCAAGCGATCTCACTCGCACACCTGCACTTTATTTTCCAGTTATTTCGTTTATTAGGATCCTCCTATCCTTGCGAGCCGAGCGCTTCGTGCCTCGCTAACAAACCACAAAAATAAACTCCACTTGCATTTACCTTTAAACTTCAAAAAACCAAAACGTTTCGATTAGATCCAAGCCCTTGATCCAACGTCAAGCGGTCTTAGGAAATAAAACACTTTAATAAATACGAGAAGATCTGTACGCCACGAGCCTTAAGCGGTAGAAAGGGGGATAACGAGCTCTCGTTACTCGCTCTGATTATTTCGACGCAGGACACTCGTCTTGTTGGGCGAGATAAACTATCCATAGTCTTTAGTGCATTTCAACTCCTAAACCCTTTCATCGAAGAAAGGTAATAAAATCAACAACCATTACCCTTAGTAGGCCGAACTACGAGGCTCTGACTTTCCCATTGCACGCGGGAGTACGTAGGCACGAGGATATCAATCCTTGCCGAGCACCTAGGTTCAATCTAACTTATAATTCAACTCATTTCCCTCTAGCAAGCAATTCATTTAAGCATAGACATCCTTTCGCGCGCGTTAGCTTAGATGGTTCCCATCGAGTACGATGAATGTAGGGGGTGCTAATACGTTCCCCCTGCATAACCGACTCCCGAACCCATGCAATGGTTCCGTTGACCTTTGTCCTCATCCTTTTCCTCTCGGGTTGTATCTATATCTTCCCTTTCCCTCTTCGGGAATAAATAGAATTAGGTGGCGACTCTTCAGTCCGTCCAGCGCGCGACTCCGTCCATTTCGGATCGCGTAAGGTCGTATTTTTCGGGGTACGACACGCCCGAGAAGACTTTAGTTATTACATAGGGACCTTCATAGTTTGGCGTCCACTTGGTCCTGTGGTATGTATGAGGAGTAAGGATCCTTTTCAATACAAGCTCTCCCACTTGATATTCCCGAGGTCTGACTTTTTGATCGAAGGCTTTCTTCATCCGTTTCTGATATAACTGACCATGACAGATAGCTGCTAATCTCTTTTCTTCAAGCAGGCTCAGTTGTTTATAATGAGATCGGACCCATTCTACTTCGTCCAGTTTTACATCTGTTATTACCCGCAAGGAGGGTAATTCAACTTCAACAGGTAGGACTTCCTCCATACCATACACAAGCTGATAAGGTGTTGCCCCAATAGATGTTCTGATGGAAGTTCGGTACCCATGCAAGGCGAATGGTAACATTTCATGCAAGTCTTTGTATGTGACTACCATCTGTCGCTCCCGACAAATGAAATGGATCAGATGAAGGTACAGACGCGAACGGTCGGCGAAGGGAACAGTGAGAACACACAGCCGTGAACTCACTGGAGAATGAAAAGAGTCGCCAGCTAGGCATTTTTATCCCGGAGGAAAGGCAATGCTGCATAGACCTAGAAAAAGATGGATAAGACGGTTGCGAACCAGAGAGACTGAGAAAGGGGGTTGGTTACAACCTGGGAAGGTATTAGCACCCAGATTGTCCGCCGTACTCGACGGGATCCACGCTTAGAAGATTTGTGTTTTAAAGGGGTAGTGTCAGTGCAATCTGTGTATACAATAGCTGGAAAAGAATGTACAGGTGTCAGTGTAAAAGAAGTGCAAAGTGATATGAAGTAAGAAAGTGTCAGTGTGAGAATGAAAATGAATTGCTCAAGATCACGAGGCTAAAAGAATAAAGCTGGAAGGAGGGGGAATATACAGAGACTTTTGTTCGATAACTGTTAAGTTATGCCTACGTATCCTCTCGTGCAATGAGGAAGTCAGAACATCGTAGTTCGACCCAAAGAGACTGAAAGGTAAATTGACTGATGAACTGCTTACTTGTCTATGCTCAAGTGTATGACCTGTCTGGCTCAGGTGCGAATTGTCTTGCACTAGACGGAAGAAGCAAGTTCTCGGTTGTGAGTGAGGGTGATGAGAAAAGAATCCCGAAGGAGACGATTATTGTCTGTTTTTTGTGTTTTCAGTCTTTTATTGCTTTTGAAGTTTGTCATAAGTTAATGAGCTTAAGCCTAAACCAGTGGGTTAGTAAACTCATCACATCTTCCCTCTGATTAGGGGTAATGAGAGTACCTCAAGTGTGAAGTCAGATTCTCACACTTAAACACCTTTGGTGTAGGATTAAGATCATTAACCTACTTGTGATTATTTAGATGTTTTTGGTGTTTTTGTTTAGTGTTGAGTAATGAGGTTAAGCCATAATCAAGGATTAAACAGACTCATTACACCATCCTAATAGAAGGATAATAGATGAGAATGTTTAAGCTGAGGAAAGCTCCTCAACCTAATCCATGATTAGGGATTAAACTCATGACAAAACAAGCCTTTATTAAGTGGATTTTATTAGGTGATATGATGATGAAGTGATTTTTAGGGTTTGTAAGACAACTTGAGGGGGACTTGTAAATTAACACTAGGGTTAGTCCTTCTTAACCAATTAAGGAAGAATTAGAACCCTAATGCAAGGCCCAATTTACAAGTGTGATGTCTTGATGATTATTAAGTGAATTGATTAAAGGAGTTAAACACATTAAGGGTTTAACACTTAGGATTAAAGTTATACACTCCATCCTAAGAGAAGGATGCAGGCATAAGCTTAATCACAAAGCCTTAAAGCCTTTAGGGTTTAGTCCCTGATTATGAGGTGAGAAGAGAAGACTCAAAGAAGACACAAAGGTAAAACTAAGAGGGGAGACTAGTCAAAACCCTAATCATTGTCATGCTTGGTTGTTCCTAAGGTTTGTAAGGTTTACAAGAGCAATCTTCAATGGAACCACCAGGAAGCAGATGAACAGGATCAAGAGAAGCAAAGTGACTTGCTTCATTCAAGAAGTCAAGTCACTTGAAGAAAGAAAGTAAGAAGAACAAGAATGAGCAAGCTCAAACTTAAACACAAACAAAAATGCAGCAATGGATGCAAGGGAGATGAAAAGAAAAGATATGAGAAGTGAAGGCAAATTCACTTCTCAGCATCACTTACCACCTGAAATGTTAGAAAAGAAATGCAATGCAATGCCAAATGAGATGAAGTGATATGATGAAAAACAAAACCAGAAGCATGTTGATGATGATAATGATGCTATGAAGTGCTGCAAACATGAGGCAAGGCATGGAGATGTTCATACAAGATCATGGATGCAAGTGATGCAAGTTAAGACACATGAACATACATGAAAAGTTATGAGATGCATATGGCATACAACATGGCAAATGGAAGATGCAATGATAAAACATGCTTTCAATATGTCTTATGATGTCAAATGAGTCAAATGGATGCATAAAATGTCATGGCAAGTCATGCTATACAAGAGAATGCAAGATGGATGCAAATGGAAGCCCAAATTAGGGTTTATGGATCAAACAACAAACAAAAACCAAAAACAGAAGCAAACCCTAAGATAAAAATGAAAAAATGCCACTCAAAGAAACCCTAACCCTATACTAAACCAAGGTCCAAAGGGGAGGTCTCAACTCTTAACCAAACTCAAGTTATGATTTTTCTAAGTTATTAGGGTTTTTAGGGTTCCTAAACAAAAGAAATGTCAAACAATTTGAAAATGCAAGATCAAATCATGGCCATTTAATCCTAGGAACTACATGCTAAACACAATGCAATGCAAGAAGAATCAATGTCCAACTCTTCCTAGATAGGCAGAAATGATTTTTTGAACTTATGATCAAAATAATGCACAAAAAATGATTTAATTCAATGGAAAATTCTCAAAATGCATCAAGATCCAAAAAGAAATTTGGTTTGAAGGTTGGACAATGTTTCTAAATGTCTTAGAACATTTCATGAATTTTTTGGTGATTTTTAAATACCTAAAAGTATTTTTAATTAATTAATTTCCATTAATCAATTAAAAATAATCTTTTAAATATTTAAAAATACTTTTTTAATGATAAAAAATAAAATGAAAATATTTTTGGGTCATAAAAATTAATAAAACTTATGGGAAAAAGTTTCATAATTTTTACACATTTTTTACTATTTTAAAATAATTGTGCAAATAAAAGAAAAAGAAAATGAATAAAAATGAATATAATGGAAAGTCAACCAAATGAGGGGCCAGGATTGAATCTGGGGAGAGCCTGGTTGACTGCGCGCGCAGATCAAAGGCTGAAATTCAAACCTCTTAATTTCAATTAATTAAATTAATTAATCCTGATTATGAATTAATGATACGATCTGGACCATACACACGCGCGCGGGAAGCCAGATCCAAGGGTCCATATTTGAATTTTGCCCTAACCCTAATTAACTCACTAATTACTTTCAGGCTGCCGGAGAAGACTTCCGGTCGTCTTCTCCGGCCAGCATCTCCCCTGAAAATCCTCAAAACTCTAAAAACCTATCTAAAATGAAATCTAAGAATTGGGAAATGACTCCCACTCACTCACGAACCAAAACCCCATCTCAAAACAAATTTATATTTCCTAACAAGGCTGAATCGAAGCAAGAAAGAATTAGGGCTCGCAAGTTTCAGAGAGCAATTAAACTCTCATTTCATCACCATTTGCAAAACCAAAGGCATATTCATGATCAGGAAGACACAAAGAACAAGCTTAAAACAAAAGAAATGATTTCTGGAAAAATATTTCTTGAGCTACCTGAGATTCGAAGCTTTCACTCTGATGACTTTCTGGCCCTTTCTCCTTGTGAAATCCACTCCTTAGGACCCCTTGATGATGTTTGAATGCTTTGGAGGAGTTTATATTGGCTGGATGAGGAGTTTGACAAGCTTCTGCTCAAGCTCAGTTGGAAATGGCAGTGATGACTCAGGCAGTTTCAGGCCATTGTGAATGGTTCTTTGTGATCCAGATGGTGAGTGGAGAAGCTTTGTAAAGTTTGTTTGGATGTTTGTAAGCTGTGGAAGGTGATTCGAAGAGAAATGCAGGCTGAGGTGAAAATGGTGAAGTGGTTTTGTGGTTGGTTTCAGGCCTGGCTCTTGGCTGGTTTCTTCTCAATGAATCATGGTGAGATGCTTGGTGAAAATGGTTTGGATGTTTGGTGGCTGGGCAGAGAGATTCGAAGCAAAATGAAGCTAGGGTGTGTTTTGTGAATGTGTTGTTGTGTAGTGTTTCAGCCTTGCTTCTTCATATCTTTGGCTTGCCAAGGGATATTGTATTTTAATCCCATAGGTCAGATGATTTGACATGGCCTATAGTGATTGGTAAGTTTGCTTTTGCTCAAAGTCCACCTTTTGTGTAAGAGAAGTATGGCTTGGTTCTAGGCTTAGTACAAGGCATGGGCTGCGCAGCAGGGGTGAGGGGAAAGGCTAGCCAAAGTCAGCATCCAAAGGTTGCAAGTTGTAGGAAGTGTGATCATGAGTTTTGCAAGTTGTGGCTTTTTGGTTCACATGGAAAGATCTTGTCCCAAAAGCCATGAAACATGAGCAATGCCTAGTCCATTCTGAATTTTAGGACTTACATGATGTTTATGTGATGGTTTGATGCCAATTAGAAGTTGCAATTTGCCTTGGTACATGATTTTGCAATTTTCACACTTGGTGCATATCTTGAAAATAAGTGATTTTTGGCAACTTTGTCACACCATAACTTTTGATCCAAGAAGAGTTTGATCATGTTCTTGTACTTTTTGAAAAGGGAAAGATGTAATCTACAACTTTCATGACCAAAGTTTTTTCATTTGAAGCATTTTTGGATCAAGAATCAAGGCTTGAAAAATGACCTAAAATGAAGCATTCTTGAAAAGTCAACTATGCCCAAAAAGTCAACACTTGCAAAAACTCCAAATCCTTGATTTTTGTGAACTTCAAACTTATTCCATGATCAAATAAAGATCATATACACTCAAAATGATGAAGATCACCCATTGGTTGGGTCATTGGGGGCCTCAGATGCCCTGATTTTACACTGACTTGTCTGAAAAGTCAACCCTTGATCAGATGACTTCCCCATGGAATTTCTTCATGAAAATTGATATGCATACTCCCTATACCATATAGAGACCAATGGAAACAATAATGACCAAAAAATTTGGAGTTATGGCCTCTGAAACCAAAACCCTAATTTTAGGTCAACTGTGCAGTCAAACTTGGCTCTGCATCCATACCAAATCCAGTTCTTGTGATTCTTTTGGATTCTTGGCTTTGAGAGGATGTAATATGATGCTTGAACACACATGGACCCCTTTGAAGTGACTGGTTGCCTTTGGAGTGGCTCAAGAGGTTCTTGGATTGCTCAGGTCACAAACCCTAGGTGCAGATGACTTTGAATCTATGCAGTGAATCAAAAATGAGATATGATATGATATGATTGTGTTTATGCATATGAGATGATCACAAGCCATGGTGTGAATGGGTGAGGGAAAATTTGGGGTGTTTACAGCTGCCCCTATTCAAACATGAGTTAGCTGTGCAGGATGTAAGCGACAGCTTAACAGGCAAACAAGATAACTTGTGGTTGAATACCAAGGACAGTCCAAAATTTGCACTCACAGAATGAAGAAGAAAAGGGATATAGATTGTAAAGGAAAATAAAGTATATAGTAAAGTGTGGGCGACGGAGGACGACCGTCGAACAGAGGACGACTGCTGGGTAAATGGCAATGACGGGGACGACCGACATGCCGGGGATAAAAGGTAAAGCTGAGACGGGGACGGCCGACTAACCGGGAAAATAAGATTATGATGGGGACGGCCATCAAGATAGAGTAAGATTCTCTGGGAATTAATGAAACATGACGGGGACGGCCATCAAGTTCACAAAGGTAAAGCAACCAACGATGGGGACGGCCATCGGGCTAAAAAGGAAAAGGGACCACGACGGGGACGGCCATCGGGTTAAAGAATAAATGAAATAAACAGATGATGGGGTACGGCCATCAAAGGTGAAGGACGATCACCTAGCAGGGGACGGCTGCTCTGCTGGGGGTAAAAGAAATATGATGGGGACGGCCATCAAAGGTGGAGGACGACCACCTGGCAGGGTACGGCTGCCGAAAGTATCGCGACATAGGACGAATGCCGGATAGAAAAGGTCAACGATGGGGACGGCCATCGGACGAGCATGATGGAGGACGACCATCAAGAAGTGGAGGACGACCACTCAGCAGGGTACGGCTGCTCTCGAGGTTTATCATGACATAGGACGAATGTCGGATAACCAAAATCAACAATGGGGACGGCCATTGGATAAAATGATGAAGGACGATCATCAAGAGGTGGAGGACGACCACCTAGCAGGGGACGGCTGCTAAAAATATCAACGATGGGGACAGCCATCGGATGAGCATGATGGAGGACGACCATCAAGAGGTGGAGGACGACCACCCAGCAGGGTACGGCTGCTCTCAGGGTTATCATGACACAGGACGAGTGTCAGATAAAAGAAAATGCTTTGTTGGTGATCTACTGGGGATATAGTGAACACGGACGAGCGTTCACATCCAAGAAACAAAGGGTATGAGTGTTTAGATGTTGTGTATAGATTAAAGATGCGGACGAGCATCCTTAAGACTATGATACGGACGAGTATCGGGTAGAAACAAACTGACACGTGCTCAGAGATGATGATACGGACGAGTATCAACGGGTTAACAGAGAACACGGACGAGTGTTGAATCTGAAAGAACTCTTCTGGGGAATAGTAGACATAGACGAGTATCTATATTCAAGAAGATATAGTGTATGACGCGGTGTATGGACTAAAGATGTGGACGAGCATCCTTAAGGTTATGATACGGACGAGTATCATGTAGGAACAAACACTAGACGCAATGTTCTGAGATGATGGTACGGACGAGTACCAACTGGTTAACAAAGAACAAAGACTACTGTTGAATCTGTGGGTATATAACAAGATACGGACGAGTATCTGCATAAGAGCGAGTGGCGTATAGATGAGTGTTTAACTGCTGGGGAGAGCGACACGGACGAGTGTCAAAAGGAGAAGAGTATAGTATGAACAAATATTTGATATACAAAGTGTAGGTGACTGCGCCGGGGATACGACACGGACGGGTGCCAAGAAAGTGTATATAAGTATATGTGAGTGCAAAAAGGATGTCTTTGGCTTTCTGCTGGGATATAACACGGACGGGTGTCAAAAGGAGTATATACTGGTGTTCGTGATTTGTGAGACAACTGTTTTTGCTGGGAACTCTGGTGGGGATTTTTCTCCTGTATGTTGATGAACTGTAATCATTCACAGGTGTTGATTCATAACATGGCTCATGATTATGCTATGCATTTGATTTTTTTGCCGTAATGCTCCGTGTTAAAACGGAATGCTACGCTTTGTGGGTGAATATGATGCAAATGCTATGATTGTGCAAAGATACCAAAACCGGGATTCGGATCCCGTTGCTGCGAAGATCTTTGGCCGATCTGCTTGAAATGGACATCCCAGCTGGGGATGAGATCATTGGTAGATCTAATAAGACGATGTTTGCTTGGGGATGCGGGTCACTGGTGGACCTATCCTTATAAATGAGAGACCCAGCTGGGGTTTGTAGAAGCTTTCTTCACTCTGTTGTGATCCTTCATGCGCTGCTCTTCTGGACAGAGGCTGGAGCTCGATGGGGAGATGACTCCCTGATTTTTGTACTCGGCTGAGGGCGAGACGGTAACTCGGCTGGGGAGAAAGAGGGATCCTTGACTCAGTCGGGGATGTAGGTGCCTTCCAGGATGCTTAGCAACTCTGATGGAGATAAGTAATAGCTGGCAACTTCGCTGGGGGGATGTTATGAGAGGCAACTCAGCTGGGGAGAGAGCGCTTCGGGTGCTAAAAACGAGTGTCGGTTTGCCAGCTTGCCGGGATGAAGCTTATACGCCCCGAGTTGCGCTCTGGATACCTGCAATCCTGAAAAAGATAGAGAAACGTACAAGATAATCCCGAGGTATCCCTTACTGGATTCCGTCATAGGAGCTTAGACACTTCTGAGAGTAAGCAAAATTTCCTGCAAACATGTTTTTATTTGAAGATAAACATCTGTATTCTTATGCAATCAATGTTCTTTTAAGATATCAGACATTTTTTTGCAAAAAATGAAAATGTACAAAACGAGACATGACTGAAAATCTGATTTTATTAATTCAATATGCCCTGAATTGGCGAGATACAGTCAAAGAAACATATCTCCTGAAATGAGGAGATTGCTACAAATTGAGAAACAAAAATGTTGGCAGTGTTGATGACGCTTTAAGGAGCTTTGTCTTCTGCTATGACTCGTATGACAATGACGTTCTTCTCGTCCGGCTTTCTGAAGAAGGCTGATTCTGATTGAAGCTCGATCCTTTAGAGCTTACCAAGTTGTAGATAATACAGACGAATTCAGAATGCAGTTGTTCGCTTATTCCCTTATTTTGCATGGATCGCCCTTTCGGGTTTTCAATCCATCAGGATACCCATTTTTGCCTGAGTTGTCCAATGCGGCTTTTCAACTCAGCGGGTGTACATTTTTATTTATTTTCCCTTATTTTTGCCCGAGTCTTTTATTCTGTTTTTGACTCGCCGGGATGCCCTATTTTTGCCTGGACTTACATTCTGTTTTTATGTCCAGCGGGTCATTTTTATGCGAAGTATTTTTTAACTGCATCTGAATTCACAGGGGACGGGAAATCTTCACCATCCATGGTGCTGAGCATCAGTGCTCCACCAGAGAAAACTTTCTTTACAACAAATGGTCCTTCATAATTTGGAGTCCACTTGCCCCTGTGGTCTGTATGAGGAGGGAGGATTCTCTTCAGCACAAGATCTCCTACTTGGTACTCTCGGTGCCTGACTTTCTGATCGAAGGCCTTCTTCATTCTCTTCTGATATAACTGCCCATGACAGATTGCAGCCAATCTTTTCTCTTCAATCAGACTCAGTTGCTCGTATCGGGACCTAACCCATTCTGCTTCACTCAGTTTAACATCCATTAGTACCCGTAGAGAGGGTAATTCAACTTCGACAGGTAGGACTGCCTCCATACCATACACGAGTTGATACGGTGTTGCCCCAGTGGATGTTCTGATCGACGTGCGGTACCCATGTAAGGCAAATGGTAGCATTTCATGCCAGTCTTTGTAGGTGACTACCATCTTCTGCACAATCTTCTTAATATTCTTGTTAGCCGCCTCAACAGCGCCATTCATCTTTGGCCTGTAAGGAGAAGAATTGTGATGTTGGATCTTGAAGTCCCGGCATAGCTCTGCCATCATTTTGTTGTTTAAGTTGGAACCATTATCAGTAATGATTCGCTCGGGCACTCCGTATCGACAGATGATATCTCTTTTCAGAAATCTGGCTACCACTTGTCTCGTGACGTTTGCATATGAGGCTGCTTCAACCCACTTGGTGAAATAGTCGATGGCGACCAGGATGAATCTGTGGCCGTTTGAAGCAGTTGGCTCAATCTTGCCGATCATATCAATGCCCCACATGGCAAAGGGCCATGGTGAAGACATGATGTTCAAAGGATTGGGAGGCACATGCACCTTATCTGCGTAGATCTGGCATTTGTGGCATTTTCTGGCGTAGGCACAACTGTCTGCATCCATTGTGATCCAGTAATAGCCTGATCTTAACAACTTCTTAGCCATGGCATGCCCTCCGGCATGGGTACCAAAGGAGCCTTCGTGCACTTCATGCATCAATAAATCTGCTTCCGTCTTGTCAACACATTTGAGGAGTACCATATCAAAGTTCCTTTTGTATAAAGATCCATCAGTGTTCAGAAAGAAACTACCAGCAAGCCTTCTCAAAGTCTTCTTATCATTGGAAGATGCCCTAGGTGGGTATGTCTGATCCTCCAAGAAGCATTTAATGTCATGAAACCAAGGCTTATCATCTTTGACACCTTCTGCCGCAAATACATATGCTGGTCTATCAAGTCTCGACACTGAAATCTGAGGTACAAAGTTAGCAGCTTGAACCTTGATCATGGACGAAATGGTAGCAAGAGCATCTGCAAACTGATTCTCGTCCCGAGGGATATACTCAAGCTTGACTGTTGTGAAGAAAGTCAATAACCTCCTTGTATAATCCCTGTAAGGTATCAGATGATCCTGGTGGGTGTACCATTTGCCGTTGGTTTGATTGACTACCAAAGTTGAATCTCCGAATACAGTTAAAGTCTTGATCTTGAGGTCAATGGCTTCCTCAAGACCCATAATGCAAGCTTCGTATTCAGCTTCGTTGTTAGTGCAGTTGAAAGTGAGTTTTGCCGAGAATGGCATGTGAACTCCCTTAGGTGTAATGAGTACTGCACCAACACCATGACCGTTCATATTAACAGCCCCATCAAACATCATAGTCCATTCTTCTTCCGGGTCAGGCCCTTCAGTGTGAATAGGCTCTTCATGATCTTTTGCTTTAATGAACATGATGTCTTCATCAGGGAAGTCAAATCTCATAAGCTGGTAGTCATCAATGGGTTGCTCAGCAAGATATTCAGATAGTACACTGCCCTTGATGGCCTTTTGAGAGGTGTACTGGATGTCGTATTCTGTAAGAATCATTTGCCATCTTGCAACCCGTCCGGTAAGAGCTGGCTTCTCAAATATGTACTTAACTGGGTCCATCTTTGAGATCAACAAAGTAGTGTGGGTCAACATATACTGTCTCAGTCGGCGAGCAGCCCACGCTAAAGCACAGCAAGTTTTCTCGAGCAGTGAATAACGTTGTTCACAGTCGGTAAACTTTTTGCTTAGGTAGTATATTGCATACTCTTTTCGACCAGACTCGTCATGCTGGCCCAGCACACACCCCATTGACTCTTCTAATACTGTCAAGTACATGATCAGAGGTCTTCCTTCAACTGGAGGCATGAGGATTGGAGGTTCTTGCAGATATTCCTTGATCTTGTCAAAAGCCTTCTGGCAGTCTTCATTCCACCTGACCGTTTGTTCCTTTCTCAACAGCTTGAACAAGGGTTCACAGGTTGCTGTTAGGTGAGATATGAACCGTGAAATGTAATTTAATCGACCTAAGAACCCTCGAACTTCTTTCTCTGTTTTCGGTGCAGGCATCTCTTGGATGGCTTTGAATTTATCAGGGTCAACCTCAATCCCCTTCTCGCTTACAATAAAACCCAGCAGCTTACCAGATCTCACCCCGAATGTGCATTTGTTGGGGTTCAGCTTCAGTTGATACTTCCTCAGACGCTTGAATAATTTGAGCAGATTTACCAGATGGTCTTCTTCAGTAAGGGACTTGGCAATCATATCATCCACGTAGCATTCTATTTCTTTATGGATCATATCGTGGAATAGTGTCACCATAGCCCGTTGATATGTTGCACCAGCATTCTTCAGTCCGAATGGCATCACTTTGTAACAGAACGTGCCCCAAGGTGTGATGAAGGTTGTCTTCTCCATGTCTTCAGGTGACATCTTGATCTGGTTGTATCCTGAAAATCCATCCATGAAGAAGAATACCGAGAACTGAGCCGTGTTATCCACCAATACATCAATGTGAGGTAATGGGAAGTCATCTTTCGGGCTGGCTCTGTTCATATCCCGGTAGTCAACGCACATCCTTACTTTGCCGTCCTTCTTAGGCACAGGCACAATATTAGCAACCCACGGTGGATAGCTAGTCACAGCAAGGAACCCGGCGTCCCATTGCTTTTGTACCTCTTCTTTGATTTTCATTGCCATGTCCGGACGAGTACGGCGCAGCTTCTGTTTAACTGGTGGGCATTCTTCTTTCAAAGGCAGCTTGTGCACGACAATATCGGTATCCAACCCTGGCATGTCTTGGTACGACCAAGCAAACACATCTACATACTCTTGAAGCAGGTCTATCAGTTGTCTCTTCACTGAGTCTTGCAGGCAGGCCCCGATTCTAATTTCTTTCACGTCTTCATCTGTACCAAGATTGATCACTTCAACCTCCTCCTGGTGAGGAGTAATAACCTTTTCCTCTTGTCTTAACAACCTGGCTAGCTCTTCAGGAAGCTCATATTCTTCTTCAACCCCTTCATCAGCTTGATTGATTGGATTGTCAAAGTCATACGAAGTCATAGCCGTGCTGTTATCGGTGCTGTCTGGAAGGCACTCTCTGCAAGGGTTAAGTTTGTTCATTTTAGTGATCTGATTTTAGTCTTATTTAGAAAGGTGAAATGAAGTTGTCATTTTGAAAACACCGCCATTTATTTTTTGTACAAAAAGAAAAATGGAAAAACAGTGAACGAAAAGAAAAAGACTCGTTTGCAAAAAAGATGTCTGATATTTCATTAATTGATCTTGTTTGCACAAAAAGTACAGATGGCCCGATTACAAAATGAGTCTTGTCATCTTGGGCAAGATGCAAGACTTTGATGCATGCTTATAAAAATACAGGAAATAATAATTACTCTGCATGAGTAACTCTTATAATTTCCTGGGAAGACCAGTTTGAGACACTGCTCCCCGGGATCTTTGGACGAATCCAGCTTTCCAGGTTGCGTTCCTCTTCCAGCTCGTCTTCCAGACAGTTGATAGCATCAGGGGTAAGCATCCCCCCACTCACAAAATTGGGCTCTTTCGCAGCCGCTGCTTGATCTTGTTGAGTTGGTTTGTAACCCAACCCAAATCTGTCTTCTTTCTTCTCCACCAGTAGTAGCTTGCCCCAGCCTTGGGCAGTTCCTTCCTCAACAACCTTCCGGGCTTGTTGATATGATGACATTGGAGTACCAGATACAGCAGATGCCTCATTCACATTCAAAGCTTCAAACCCCTGGCTCATTGTTTCATGGATCTCCCCATCCATTTCAATGTACTTATAGGTTGCCAGGTGGCTGACAAAAATGTCCTCTTCTCCACAGATTGTAACGATCTGACCCTCCCACTCATATTTTAACTTCTGGTGAAGGGTAGAGGTCACGGCGCCAGCAGCGTGAATCCATGGCCTACCCAACAAACAGCTGTAGGCGGGCTGAATGTCCGTCACATAGAAGATAGTTGTGAAAGTCTGCGGGCCAATCGTTATGGGAAGCTCAATCTCTCCCAGAACCGATCTCTTTGAACCATCAAAGGCTCTTACCACCAGGTTGCTGGGTCTCAATGCCAGTCCATCATATTCTAGCTTCACCAGGGCCTTTTTGGGTAAGACATTAAGGGATGACCCCGTGTCCACCAACACATGAGAAAGGACAGCACCTTTGCATTCCATGGTTATGTGCAAGGCTTTGTTATGGTTGCGGCCTTCCGTTGTCAAATCAGTATTGGTGAACCCTAGTCCGTGACTAGCATTAACATTTCCCACTACTGCTTCCAGCTGATTGACAGTGATCTCTTCAGGCACGTAAGCTGCATGCAAGACTTTGAGTAGTGCATTCCGATGGGCTTCGGAGCACATGAGCAATGATATGATTGAGATCTTGGAAGGCGTCTGATGAAGCTGATCCACTATTTTATAATCACTCTTTTTGATAATTCGCATGAACTCATCAACCTCTTGATCGAATGGTGTCTTCAAAGCTTCCCTAACAGCTTGATCTTCCTGCACAGGGCTCTTCCCTTTTGCCTTGGCAGCAGCTTCTGCTTCGGCTGTGGGTCTCTGAATTTGTGGAGCGAAAAGACGTCCGCTTCGAGTGAAGCCTCCGCCTCCGCCCACATTGTCGATTTGCAGTGCAGGGGTTGATGGTTCAAAAGTGATTCTTTGTCCTTCACAGTACAAGTCGGAGCCGTAATGCCAGGGGATGGCATTACTACTTTCATAAGGCACGGGTCCAGGCACCGTGATGGTGACTGGACTGATTGCAGCTGTTGAAGGAACTGTGATAGTTTGTGGATCGTAATAAATTGTGACTGGTGCCCTAGTGGGAGCAGCACCTTCTGAGTTGTAGACGGAGTTGTTTTCAGGATCGTAAAAGATTGTGACAGTAGAGACATCTTCATGATTTGTTGCTGGTGTTGTAGGAGACAATGGTGGCAGAACGGATGTTGTTGTTGTAGGAGGTTCAAAATGGAGTGATGCTAAAGTTGTAGCAGGAAAATTTGTTGAGAACTGATCAGTTGAGATGATAGCGGAAGTACTTGTTGATGAAGCAGAAGAATTGTCAGGAACAACGGTTGCTGCAGTTGTAGGAGGTTCTGAAACCGTTGCTGATGAGATTGCTGGATTTGTTGGAAATGATGTGGTGATCTGAAGCTGGCCACTCTGAATAAGGCTGTCTATGCCATTCCTCAAATTATCGCACCCATTTACTGAGATATTGCAGTAAGCACACCCCAACTCGCATCCTGGGAACATGTTGCATTCCAAGAGCTGAGCCTTGATTTCTACCAATGGTGTCCTGATCTGTCCCACACTGGTTATTAAATAAGACGGTTTGTCTTCTTCAATAGCGTTAATTCTAGGACCTCCATGATTTGGCATAGGATTTTTGTTGACATTGGGTGGCGGTGCAAAATTCAGAGCTTTCGAGTCCACCAGGTCTTGTACCTTCATATGCAGGGCTCTGCACTTTTCCGTACTATGGCCAGGTGCGTTTGAATGAAAGGCACACCTGGCGTTGGAGTCATAGTTCCTGGGTAGACTGTTGGGATCTGGAGGTGTCAGCGTCCTTAGCTCAACTAAGTTGAGTTTCAGGAGTTGTGGCAGCAGGGTAGCATAAGGCATAGGGATCGGATCGATTACCCTGTTGGCTTGAGAAGGCCTTTGTTGGAACGGCCTTTGTTGACTGTTGTTGTTGGTGTTGCTGTTGTTGTAATTTCTTGGAGGATACTGATTTTGCTGATGGTACTGAGGTTGTTGTTGATAGTTTTGCTGCGGCGGTTGATAGGCTGGCTGAGGATGTGCTGGAGCAGGAATAGTGACTGCTGCTATTGACCTTTGAACATATTGGGGCCTGCCCCTGTTGGCGTGGATGGCATTGGTCTCGCCAGTTCTTCTCGGGCCTGCAAAAGGCTTTCTTGTACTACTGGACGAGCTTGCACCGTTGTCTGAGATCTTTCCCATTTTTAACAAGCTTTCAATTCTCTCCCCGGCTATGACAACATCTGCAAAGCTAGTGGAAGAGAAAGCAGCCAACCTGTCAATATATGTTCCCTGAAGGGTGTTCATGAACATATCTGCCATTTCCCGTTCAGACATAGGTGGTTGAACAGCAGCAGCCAGTTGCCTCCATCTCTGTGCATATTCTCGGAAACTTTCCCTTGACGACTGTGACATTCCCATTAGGAGGGTCCTGTTGGGTGCCATGTCTAAGTTATACTGATACTGTCTGATGAAGGCCTCTGCCAGGTCCTTCCAGCATCTAATAGTTGCCCTTGTCAAGTGAGAGTACCATTCTCTTGACGCTCCGGTTAAGCTGTCTTCGAAATAGAACATCCAGAGCTTCTCATCCATTGTATAGGCCTTCAGCCTTCCCAGAAATGACTGTAAATGAGTCCGGGGGCATGAAGTCCCGTTGTATTTTTCAAAGCAAGGAGGCTTGAACTTATGGGGGATCCTGACCCCGTCTACCAAGCCCATGTCCATGACATCGAAACCCAAAGAGTTTTGAGACTCTAAGGACCTCAATTTCTCGGCTATCTCATCCAATCTCCTATCATAAGCTTCTTCACCAGCGCCCATTACTGTGAATTGGTCCTCCTGAGGATCCTCTTGAAGTACCCTAGCTGCGGTGGCAGTCCCTTGAACATTTGCAGGAATATTGACCTCAGGATGGAGGTGTGGCCCAAATACCGGAGGGTTGACGTGAGGTTGGACTCTTTCATTGTTACTGGTACCGGCAGTCCCTATATGTGGGTCTTCTTGATTCTGCCTTTCCACCATGGCCCTCAATCTTTCCTGGCTCTGAGCCATTCTGTTCATGACTTCCATAAACTGAGTCATTTGATTCCTCATCTCTAGCCTTTCATTTGCCATTTGATTTCTGACCTCAGTAAGGTCCTGCTGCATCTGATCCATTTGAATGCCCGGAAGGTTATTTCGGGTTGGATAACGGTGCGGACGGTTGAGGGGAAATACTCGGCGCCTAGCAATAGTTCCTGAGGCATCACAACAGAGGTTAGCAACAACAAAACAAAAACCTACAAAACAAACAAAGGGTTAGCATGCAATGCAGTTATGCTTATTTGCTCTCAAGGTATCCGGTTTGGCATTCAGTTTTGACCCTTCCAGACCCTTGAAGGTATTGTTGATGCTGCTTTCAAAGCGAACTCGGATGGAACAAACTAACACAAATATATTACAGAAAGTGAAATAATACAACTTGTTCATTTTACAACACAAGCCCTCTAAGGGGTCAAAATACAGTACAAGAAAATAAAAGTACATGGAAAGAAAGCAACAACAAACAAATGGTCAAACATCAAGACCAAACTCATCCTCACGAACTTCCTTGAGAAGTGCTTCGGTCACAGGATCAGCCGGACGCTCCGTGAGATTCCTGATGAGTAGATTCCGGGTTGTAACAGCTGCTGCTAGCTTCTTGTGCTGAGTTTGTTCTTTGGACCTCTTCACCCCTGCTCTGATCTTCAGCTCTGATATCTCCCTCTGGGCTGCTGCCAGGGCCTCTTGCTGTTCTTTTGCATTGGCTTCAAGTTGCTCCATCTTGTCTTGAGCTCTCTTGTCTTCCAAAGTACGAGCCTTGGTGATCCTGACCCACCGAGCCTGACTCTCCTTCAGATACAAGTCTGTCCTTGCTCTTTGGAACTGGGCTTCTTTGCAAGCATTCTTCAGAATTTGTTCTCCAGCCTTTGACTTTTTGATATAATCCCCAGACTTCTCAATCTTAGTCAGATGCTCTATTCTCATCTTTTCCAACCTCTCAATCTCCCTCATACCTTCACTCCTCTCCCGGAGGGTCTTCTGCAAAGCTTGAGTTAACTTCTCATTTCTTTCCTTCAAACTCTCATACTCCTCCAAACTGATAGTGGCAGGGGGTGGTGCTGAAGATGACTCAGGCATGTCTTCTATGGTAAAGGGCATCCCAGAGAATTGGGCCCTGGCACGGGACCACTCATAGTATTGTGCTGATGCCACATTATTGCACTTCCCCAGAATGGTTACTCCCTTGGTTTGAACATTATCCCAGGCCCAAGCAGCCTGCCTAACAACAGTCAAATCAATCTTGTTCTCGCAATAAAGAGTCTCAACCAAGTCCTGTGCCTTAGGAGTGTGGATCAGTGCATAGCCCAGTTGCCTTCTGAACAGCAGAGGATTGTAATTAATACTGCCCTTAACTCCTACCAAAGGCACATTAGGAAAATGCCCACAGCTGGTGATGATATCCCTGCCCTTGGTGCTTTGAGTGCACCATCTGATATCTGCTGAAGTTAGAACAGTGAGTCTCTTAGCCCAGTTGCTCTGCTGATGAGGGTTTAGAAATGCATCTGTCCTGGGTAGATGCCTGAGAAGCCAAGTGTGGAACAATGGAGCACAACACCTCACTAATCTCCCCCTCTGCTTTTCATTCCTCTGATGCACTGAATAGTAAAGATCCCCCAATAAAGTTGGCACTGGGTTCTTCAGGATGAACAGATGGATTGCATTCTTGCTAATGAATCGAGGCTCATCTGCAAACAATACAATTCCATATATGCTCAAGGCCAGTAAAGCACAAACAGCTTTCCACTCTCCTAGAGAAGCCTTCAGGGTAGCTTGAGAGATCAAGAAATCCAGATGAAAGCCAGGGATCCCAGCTTTAGAAGTCATATGCTGCTCAATCAAAACAAGTTCCAGATGCAAAGCTTTTGCTACTTCTCCATTAGCAGGAAAGACCATCTCAGGGTTGAATGGGATTCCACCTTTGATGGGTATACCAACTAATGAGGAGTACTCTTCCAATAAAGGGCCTAACTGAAAGTCTTGTAAAGTGAAACATCTCAGCGGGGGATCATAAAACTGAATGCAGGTGTGGATCAGGCTTCTCTGTGATGGGTCCAGATCCATAACCATATCAAGTATATCTCCATAACTTTCCCTGAACAAAGGTATGTGATCTGGAGTGATCAAGGTCTGAATCCTCCTGATATCTGATAGCTCTGGCTGGAAGAAGTGATAGGTGATGTTGCTCTTTTTAGGAGCCATGATGCTGAGACTGAGTAGGGACAGGTGCTGATGATAATACTGAAGAAGTGGGCCACTGACTGGCTGGTGCAGGTGATAACTGAAGCAGATAGCTGATGAAGATAGGTCAGTACTGAAGATGGGGTCAAAACCAAAACCAAATGAAGATGGATACCCTGAAACACAAATAAGCAAATGTCAATATGATGCAATGATTATGTATGCAAATGATATGCAAGGGTCTGTGACTGAGCTGGATCTGATCAAAATGCCCTGATATAGGTCCAAGTGTGTTCAAGAATTCCAGTTGGAGGTCTATAAATCCAGTAACCAAGGTGGGGGACTCAAATAAAGAGCCACATGTCCAGGGTTTAGAATCACAAGAACTGTCCAAAATGGAGCATTCTTAAACAATCAAAGTAACAGGGTATTCTGAGGTCAAGGTACCTGCAAACCTGTAAACAGCCCAACCCCCTCACAGGTGGTGTTCTAAAACAAGGATCCTCAGACTTGGATCAGTTATGAGAAGTGTAAACACTTCTAACCCAGAGGTACAGTGTTTACAATAACCATAAAAGTTCCTCCTCTAATTCACCTCAGTTTCTGAAGGTCAATACTAAAGGTCATCCAGACTTAGCAGGCTTCCCAGATAGCCCTAGCATTGCAGGAAATCTGCAACACAGAGTTCTCAAGAAGAAACCCATATCTGAACCGTGTTTCATATTCCCGCACCAGACCGAAATGGAATGGGAAAGAATATGATTCACTCTAGCCTAGGTGTCACTCGGGTCCCAGGTATAGGACCTTAACTCTCAATGAATCACCCACCCACCAAAACAAAGACCAGATCCAGCCAGCAGCATGACAGTATGATATATACAAAAGCAATAAAGAAAGCAGTAAAGCAACATAAAGCAAAAATAAATACAAGTATACCAACGCAAATAAGCACATAACACCCCAGTAAACACAAATCAAATCAAGCGCTAGGAGGAACCCACAAAAAGAACCAGAAGCCCTGGTTGCAACATATTATCCCCAGCAGAGTCGCCAAGCTGTCGCTCCCGACAAATGAAATGGATCAGATGAAGGTACAGACGCGAACGGTCGGCGAAGGGAACAGTGAGAACACACAGCCGTGAACTCACTGGAGAATGAAAAGAGTCGCCAGCTAGGCATTTTTATCCCGGAGGAAAGGCAATGCTGCATAGACCTAGAAAAAGATGGATAAGACGGTTGCGAACCAGAGAGACTGAGAAAGGGGGTTGGTTACAACCTGGGAAGGTATTAGCACCCAGATTGTCCGCCGTACTCGACGGGATCCACGCTTAGAAGATTTGTGTTTTAAAGGGGTAGTGTCAGTGCAATCTGTGTATACAATAGCTGGAAAAGAATGTACAGGTGTCAGTGTAAAAGAAGTGCAAAGTGATATGAAGTAAGAAAGTGTCAGTGTGAGAATGAAAATGAATTGCTCAAGATCACGAGGCTAAAAGAATAAAGCTGGAAGGAGGGGGAATATACAGAGACTTTTGTTCGATAACTGTTAAGTTATGCCTACGTATCCTCTCGTGCAATGAGGAAGTCAGAACACCGTAGTTCGACCCAAAGAGACTGAAAGGTAAATTGACTGATGAACTGCTTACTTGTCTATGCTCAAGTGTATGACCTGTCTGGCTCAGGTGCGAACTGTCTTGCACTAGACGGAAGAAGCAAGTTCTCGGTTGTGAGTGAGGGTGATGAGAAAAGAATCCCGAAGGAGACGATTATTGTCTGTTTTTTGTGTTTTCAGTCTTTTATTGCTTTTGAAGTTTGTCATAAGTTAATGAGCTTAAGCCTAAACCAGTGGGTTAGTAAACTCATCACATCTTCCCTCTGATTAGGGGTAATGAGAGTACCTCAAGTGTGAAGTCAGATTCTCACACTTAAACACCTTTGGTGTAGGATTAAGATCATTAACCTACTTGTGATTATTTAGATGTTTTTGGTGTTTTTGTTTAGTGTTGAGTAATGAGGTTAAGCCATAATCAAGGATTAAACAGACTCATTACACCATCCTAATAGAAGGATAATAGATGAGAATGTTTAAGCTGAGGAAAGCTCCTCAACCTAATC
Organism: Lathyrus aphaca; assembly: GCA_963966055.1. NCBI lineage: Eukaryota > Viridiplantae > Streptophyta > Magnoliopsida > Fabales > Fabaceae > Lathyrus > Lathyrus aphaca. The sequence goes on along the minus strand of OZ014523.1, from coordinate 200,693,830 downwards.
CATGATTAGGGATTAAACTCATGACAAAACAAGCCTTTATTAAGTGGATTTTATTAGGTGATATGATGATGAAGTGATTTTTAGGGTTTGTAAGACAACTTGAGGGGGACTTGTCCATTAACACTAGGGTTAGTCCTTCTTAACCAATTAAGGAAGAATTAGAACCCTAATGCAAGGCCCAAGTTACAAGTGTGATGTCTTGATGATTATTAAGTGAATTGATTAAAGGAGTTAAACACATTAAGGGTTTAACACTTAGGATTAAAGTTATACACTCCATCCTAAGAGAAGGATGCAGGCATAAGCTTAATCACAAAGCCTTAAAGCCTTTAGGGTTTAGTCCCTGATTATGAGGTGAGAAGAGAAGACTCAAAGAAGACACAAAGGTAAAACTAAGAGGGGAGACTAGTCAAAACCCTAATCATTGTCATGCTTGGTTGTTCCTAAGGTTTGTAAGGTTTACAAGAGCAATCTTCAATGGAACCACCAGGAAGCAGATGAACAGGATCAAGAGAAGCAAAGTGACTTGCTTCATTCAAGAAGTCAAGTCACTTGAAGAAAGAAAGTAAGAAGAACAAGAATGAGCAAGCTCAAACTTAAACACAAACAAAAATGCAGCAATGGATGCAAGGGAGATGAAAAGAAAAGATATGAGAAGTGAAGGCAAATTCACTTCTCAGCATCACTTACCACCTGAAATGTTAGAAAAGAAATGCAATGCAATGCCAAATGAGATGAAGTGATATGATGAAAAACAAAACCAGAAGCATGTTGATGATGATAATGATGCTATGAAGTGCTGCAAACATGAGGCAAGGCATGGAGATGTTCATACAAGATCATGGATGCAAGTGATGCAAGTTAAGACACATGAACATACATGAAAAGTTATGAGATGCATATGGAATACAACATGGCAAATGGAAGATGCAATGATCAAACATGCTTTCAATATGTCTTATGATGTCAAATGAGTCAAATGGATGCATAAAATGTCATGGCAAGTCATGCTATACAAGAGAATGCAAGATGGATGCAAATGGAAGCCCAAATTAGGGTTTATGGATCAAACAACAAACAAAAACCAAAAACAGAAGCAAACCCTAAGATAAAAATGAAAAAATGCCACTCAAAGAAACCCTAACCCTATACTAAACCAAGGTCCAAAGGGGAGGTCTCAACTCTTAACCAAACTCAAGTTATGATTTTTCTAAGTTATTAGGGTTTTTAGGGTTCCTAAACAAAAGAAATATCAAACAATTTGAAAATGCAAGATCAAATCATGGCCATTTAATCCTAGAAACTACATGCTAAACACAATGCAATGCAAGAAGAATCAATGTCCAACTCTTCCTAGATAGGCAGAAATGATTTTTTGAACTTATGATCAAAATAATGCACAAAAAATGATTTAATTCAATGGAAAATTCTCAAAATGCATCAAGATCCAAAAAGAAATTTGGTTTGAAGGTTGGACAATGTTTCTAAATGTCTTAGAACATTTCATGAATTTTTTGGTGATTTTTAAATACCTAAAAGTATTTTTAATTAATTAATTTCCATTAATCAATTAAAAATAATCTTTTAAATATTTAAAAATACTTTTTTAATGATAAAAAATAAAATGAAAATATTTTTGGGTCATAAAAATTAATAAAACTTATGGGAAAAAGTTTCATAATTTTTACACATTTTTTACTATTTTAAAATAATTGTGCAAATAAAAGAAAAAGAAAATGAATAAAAATGAATATAATGGAAAGTCAACCAAATGAGGGGCCAGGATTGAATCTGGGGAGAGCCTGGTTGACTGCGCGCGCAGATCAAAGGCTGAAATTCAAACCTCTTAATTTCAATTAATTAAATTAATTAATCCTGATTATGAATTAATGATACGATCTGGACCATACACACGCGCGCGGGAAGCCAGATCCAAGGGTCCATATTTGAATTTTGCCCTAACCCTAATTAACTCACTAATTACTTTCAGGCTGCCGGAGAAGACTTCCGGTCGTCTTCTCCGGCCAGCATCTCCCCTGAAAATCCTCAAAACTCTAAAAACCTATCTAAAATGAAATCTAAGAATTGGGAAATGACTCCCACTCACTCACGAACCAAAACCCCATCTCAAAACAAATTTATATTTCCTAACAAGGCTGAATCGAAGCAAGAAAGAATTAGGGCACGCAAGTTTCAGAGAGCAATTAAACTCTCATTTCATCACCATTTGCAAAACCAAAGGCATATTCATGATCAGGAAGACACAAAGAACAAGCTTAAAACAAAAGAAATGATTTCTGGAAAAATATTTCTTGAGCTACCTGAGATTCGAAGCTTTCACTCTGATGACTTTCTGGCCCTTTCTCCTTGTGCAATCCACTCCTTAGGACCCCTTGATGATGTTTGAATGCTTTGGAGGAGTTTATATTGGCTGGATGAGGAGTTTGACAAGCTTCTGCTCAAGCTCAGTTGGAAATGGCAGTGATGACTCAGGCAGTTTCAGGCCATTGTGAATGGTTCTTTGTGATCCAGATGGTGAGTGGAGAAGCTTTGTAAAGTTTGTTTGGATGTTTGTAAGCTGTGGAAGGTGATTCGAAGAGAAATGCAGGCTGAGGTGAAAATGGTGAAGTGGTTTTGTGGTTGGTTTCAGGCCTGGCTCTTGGCTGGTTTCTTCTCAATGAATCATGGTGAGATGCTTGGTGAAAATGGTTTGGATGTTTGGTGGCTGGGCAGAGAGATTCGAAGCAAAATGCAGCTAGGGTGTGTTTTGTGAATGTGTTGTTGTGTAGTGTTTCAGCCTTGCTTCTTCATATCTTTGGCTTGCCAAGGGATATTGTATTTTAATCCCATAGGTCAGATGATTTGACATGGCCTATAGTGATTGGTAAGTTTGCTTTTGCTCAAAGTCCACCTTTTGTGTAAGAGAAGTATGGCTTGGTTCTAGGCTTAGTACAAGGCATGGGCTGCGCAGCAGGGGTGAGGGAAAAGGCTAGCCAAAGTCAGCATCCAAAGGTTGCAAGTTGTAGGAAGTGTGATCATGAGTTTTGCAAGTTGTGGCTTTTTGGTTCACATGGAAAGATCTTGTCCCAAAAGCCATGAAACATGAGCAATGCCTAGTCCATTCTGAATTTTAGGACTTACATGATGTTTATGTGATGGTTTGATGCCAATTAGAAGTTGCAATTTGCCTTGGTACATGATTTTGCAATTTTCACACTTGGTGCATATCTTGAAAATAAGTGATTTTTGGCAACTTTGTCACACCATAACTTTTGATCCAAGAAGAGTTTGATCATGTTCTTGTACTTTTTGAAAAGGGAAAGATGTAATCTACAACTTTCATGACCAAAGTTTTTTCATTTGAAGCATTTTTGGATCAAGAATCAAGGCTTGAAAAATGACCTAAAATGAAGCATTCTTGAAAAGTCAACTATGCCCCAAAAGTCAACACTTGCAAAAACTCCAAATCCTTGATTTTTGTGAACTTCAAACTTCTTCCATGATCAAATAAAGATCATATACACTCAAAATGATGAAGATCACCCATTGGTTGGGTCATTGGGGGCCTCAGATGCCCTGATTTTACACTGACTTGTCTGAAAAGTCAACCCTTGATCAGATGACTTCCCCATGGAATTTCTTCATGAAAATTGATATGCATACTCCCTATACCATATAGAGACCAATGGAAACAAGAATGACCAAAAAATTTGGAGTTATGGCCTCTGAAACCAAAACCCTAATTTTAGGTCAACTGTGCAGTCAAACTTGGCTCTGCATCCATACCAAATCCAGTTCTTGTGATTCTTTTGGATTCTTGGCTTTGAGAGGATGTAATATGATGCTTGAACACACATGGACCCCTTTGAAGTGACTGGTTGCCTTTGGAGTGGCTCAAGAGGTTCTTGGATTGCTCAGGTCACAAACCCTAGGTGCAGATGACTTTGAATCTATGCAGTGAATCAAAAATGAGATATGATATGATATGATTGTGTTTATGCATATGAGATGATCACAAGCCATGGTGTGAATGGGTGAGGGAAAATTTGGGGTGTTTACACCATCTTTTGTACAATCTTCTTAATGTTCTTGTTAGCCGCCTCAACATCGCCATTCATCTTTGGCCTGTAAGGAGAAAAGTTGTGATGTTGAATTTTGAAGTCTCGACATAGTTCTGCCATCATCTTGTTGTTAAGGTTTGAACCATTATCATTAATGATTCGCTCGGGAATTCCATATCGACAAATGATATCTCTTTTTAGAAATCGGGCTACCACTTTCCTGGTGACATTTGCATACGAAGCTGCTTCAACCCATTTGGTGAAGAAATCAATGGCTACCAGGATGAATCTGTGACCATTTGAAGCAGTTGGCTCGATCTTTCCAATCATATCAATGCCCCACATGGAAAATGGCCAGGGTGAAGACAATATATTCAAGGGATTGGGAGGCACATGCACTTTGTCTGTGTAGATCTGGAATTTATTGCATTTTCTGGTATAGGCACAACAGTATGCATCCATTGTGATCCAGTAGTAACTTGATCTCAACAATTTCTTCGCCATTGTATGTACTACGGCATGTGTATCAAAAGAAACTTCATGTATTTCATGCATTAGTAGGTCTGCTTCCTTCTTGTCAACACATCTGAGAAAGACCATGTCGAAATTTCGCTTGTATAAGGAGCCATCAGAATTGAGGAAGAAATTGTCGGCTAACCTTCTGAATGTCTTCTTATCATTAGAAGATGCCCCAGGTGGGTATGTCTGAGTCTCCAAGAAGCATTTAATGTCATGGAACCAAGGTTTGTTGTCAGTAATAGTGTCCACAGAGAATACATACGCCAGTTGGTCCAGTCTGGATTCTAAAATTCAAGGCACATAGTTGCAGTCTGTACCTTGATCATAGATGAAATAGTGGCCAAGGCGTCTGCAAACTGATTCTCATCTCGAGGGATGTATTCAAGCTTGACTGTTGTGAAGAAAGTCAACAATCTCCTGATATAGTCACGGTAGGTGTAACACCCTAATTTTTGCCCTAAGATTTCTTCGCACATCATCTGCATTTTGCATACAAACAAGATCGCACTGGCTTTCGAGTTTCTTCTCAGATGAAGGGTCTATGCTTCGCGGGGGATATCATTATTTTTACTTCTTTATATTTGTTTATATTTACTTACTTCTAACCAAAATACCAAAAATATGTTGCAGTGTTCCTCTTCTTCTTCTCTGTGTTGCAAGTTTGCGAAGATAAGACAGTAATTTCATTCAGATGCGTTTGTTCAGTCACAATTCGATTTCAGATGGATGTTTGACCTAATATTGGTCAAACTATCAAAAGATTGTTTCGAATGCAAATTATGTGTGCCAGGGGTTTATTCCTCAGATAGCGGGTTTTCAAAAGTTTAGGTTGTGTTGTGTGTGAAAGGCTATCAGACAGTGTTCTGTGTGAAGTTTGGTTTGAATCTTCAGTGTTTATCAGTTCATCAGCGATTCATCTGAGGATTTATTTTCCTCAGTTTGGTTTCGAATCATCAAGGCATGGGTCAGACGATTTTCAGATGACAGTTGGCTTAAGTTGTGAAATATTCAGTTGGGTCTGTGTTGGCTGTGTTCATTTTTTATCAAAGGCTTGTGAAAGAGGAATCAAAATTTGGTCGTGGAACCTAAAAAAATCTTCATATCCATATAACCCATTGTTACCGAAATAATTCATATTCACGTCCAATTTAGTCGACTGTTCATTTCATATCCTAAACCATCTTCTATTTTTTTTTCTCTTTTACAATCCAATTACCATTTCTTTTAATTCTTGTTTTTATCCATTTCTAAATTCACATTTCAACATTTTATTTTATTATTCATTTATATTAAAAAATTCCATTTATTCCAATTTATTTCTTTCTCCATTTTTTTCAATATTACCATTTTTTATTTTTATCAAGAAATATATAGTAATCAAATCCATTTTTTTTAACCCATTTGTCAAAAAAGATTACCAAAAAATATTAGAAAAGGTCCATTATTTTTTTAGCCCATATGAAAAGTGTGAAAAAAAAGGAAAGTATGTCAAGCCCCAAACATCAACATCACAATAGCTTTAGCCTCACTTCAACAGCTCACATGCCCAATTTTCCCAGCCACTTGCTTGCTAGCCTTCAGTACGGCAAGCCAAGTCATGCCAGCAGCACTCAAAACAACAAGCCGTACCAGGCATCACGCGCAGCCAAAACTCCAAGTAAACAGCTTACATCACTCCTTTCAAGCCCAGCCAACACAAACAAATCCCAAGCAGGCCCACAAAAAAAGTCAGCCTTTCCAGCCTTGTTACAAGCCAATACGCCGCATGTGCAAGCAATTCCTAGCAGCTTTTCACGCCAAAAAACAGCATCACGCCGCAAGTCTCCCAGCCGTACCAACTCATTCCATCAGCCAGCTAGCCTTAACAATACATCCAAGCCTCACACTTCGCAAGCCAACGCAAACCACACGCGGAACTCACCTGAAACACAGTGAAAACAACACTCAAAACGCACAATAAAACACCTGAAAGCACAACAATTAAAACGCAAAGCTAGCAAATCAAAACGCAAAGCACACGAGAATCTCACCGTGACTCCAAAATGCAATTCAAAACCAGTCAAAACGGCATCAAGCCTTCAATTCTTTCTTCTATAAATTGAAGCCATTTCTCCTCTCAATTCCAAGCTCTCTAGCCTCTGAAACCCCTGCCAAAATCAATTCTGAGATTCAAATTATAATTTCCTTCCAACCTTCAACCTCTATATCACTTTCTTCCATTCCCTATTTCAAATCCCTAAATCTACTTCATCCAAAAACGAGATTCGTGATTGAAAGAGAAGGGAAAATCCGAAACGAAGAAGAAGAAAGAAAGAGAGAGTTCTGCGATTTTTTAGAAGAAGAAGGTGAAATTGAAGGAAGGAAAAGGTGTTTTTCCGTTGAAGAAGGTAGCGGCAATTTTCTTTCCTTTCCCCTGTTTCCGCGGCCGTGTCCATAAGAAGAAGAAGATGATGTGTTTCGTTTTGCTGTTTCTTCTTTCTTTACTTTTTTTTATTTGTTTTTTTAAAAAAAAAAAAAGGGAAATAGGATTGGTTTGGGCTTTGGCTTAGCTTGTGGATCAAGTTTCTATCCACCATATCCCCCGCGGGTATTTCCCCTTTGCTTTGTTATCTTTTTTTTTTTTTAATTTATTTTTTTTGGTTTTTGTTATTAAAAAAGAAAAAGAAGTTTTAAATGAAAATAACCTTTAATAATTTTTTTATGATATTATTAAAGTATTTTTGAAGAAGAATCTTGAAAATTTTTATAGAGTTTTTTTATTTATTCTTTTATTTGGATGGATTTTATATTTAGATCCATTTTTCTTCATCTTTTATTTTTGGTCGATGACAATCTCCGATTCGTGATTGTTGATTTCCGATAGGTTTAATCTTCATTATTTCAAATCTATGGATGAATGATCATTTGGATCATTCTCCATACTTTGAGATTGTGATAGGTTGCCTTCGATAAATTCAACGAAAATCTCGATTAAGATTAGACCGTTCTTTTTCTTTTAGTGTGGCATGTTTTCGGAGAACGATCCATAATATCATTTCTCTAACATGTATTAGCACGAATATTTTCCACTTTAATTAGTGGTAGCTGGCCTCATTTGTAGGGTAATTACTTCGTGGTTGTGATCCACTTTCTGGCATAGGCACAACAGTCGGCATCCATTGTGATCCAGTAATAACCTGATCTTAGCAACTTCTTGGCCATTGCATGCCCTCCGGCATGGATACCAAAGGATCCTTCGTGTACTTCGTGCATCAACAAGTCTGCTTCTGTTCTATCAACGCATCTGAGGAGTACCATATCGAAGTTTCTCTTGTACAGGGAACCATCAGTATTCAGGAAGAAACTGCCAGCAAGCCTTCTTAATGTCTTCTTATCATTGGAAGATGCCCCAGGTGGGTATGTTTGATCCTCCAAGAAGCATTTAATGTCATGGAACCAAGGCTTATCATCTTTAACAACATCTGCTGCGAACACATATACTGGTCTGTCAAGTCTGGACACTGATATCTGAGGTACAAAGTTGGCAGCTTGAACATTGATCATGGACGAAATGGTGGCCAGAGCATCTGCAAACTGATTCTCGTCCCGAGGGATATACTCAAGCTTGACCGTTGTAAAGAAAGTCAATAATCTCCTTGTATAATCCCTGTAAGGTATCAGATGATCTTGGTGGGTGTACCATTTGCCGTTGGTTTGATTGATTACCAAAGCTGAATCTCCGAATACAGTCAATGTCTTGATCCTGAGGTCAATGGCTTCCTCAAGACCCATAATGCAAGCTTCGTATTCAGCTTCGTTGTTAGTGCAGTTGAAAGTGAGTTTTGCCGAGAAAGGCAGGTGAACTCCTTTAGGTGTAATAAGTACTGCACCAACACCACGACCATTCATGTTAACAGCCCCATCAAACATCATAGTCCATTCTTCTTCCGGGTCAGGCCCTTCAGTGTGAACAGGCTCTTCATGATCTTTTGCTTTTATGAACATGATGTCTTCATCAGGGAAGTCAAACCTCATAGGCTGGTAATCATCAATGGGTTGCTCAGCAAGATACTCAGACAATACACTGCCCTTGATGGCTTTCTAAGAGGTGTACTGGATGTCATATTCTGTGAGGATCATTTTCCATCTTGCAACCCGTCCGGTAAGAGCTGGCTTCTCGAAAATGTACTTAACTGGGTCCATCTTTGAAATTAATAAAGTGGTGTGGGTCAACATATACTGTCTCAGTCGGCGAGCAGCCCACGCTAAAGCACAGCAAGTTTTCTCGAGCAGTGAATAACGTTGTTCACAGTTGGTAAACTTTTTGCTTAGGTAGTATATTGCATACTCTTTTCGACCAGACTCGTCATGCTGGCCCAGCACACACCCCATTGACTCTTCTAATACTGTTAAGTACATTATCAGAGGTCTTCCTTCAACTGGAGGCATGAGGATTGGAGGTTCTTGCAGATATTCCTTGATCTTGTCAAAAGCCTTCTGGCAGTCTTCATTCCACCTGACCGTTTGTTCCTTTCTCAACAGCTTGAACAAGGGTTCACAGGTTGCTGTTAGGTGAGATATGAACCGTGAAATGTAGTTCAATCGACCTAAGAACCCCCGAACTTCCTTTTCTGTCTTCGGTGCAGGCATCTCTTGAATAGCTTTGACTTTATCAGGGTCAACTTCAATCCCTTTCTCGCTCACAATAAATCCCAGCAGCTTACCAGATCGCACCCCGAATGTGCACTTGTTGGGGTTCAGCTTCAGTTGGTACTTCCTCAGACGCTTGAATAGTTTTAGCAGATTTACCAGGTGATCTTCTTCAGTAAGGGACTTGGCAATCATGTCATCCACATAACATTCGATTTCTTTATGGATCATATCGTGGAATAATGTCACCATAGCCCGTTGATATGTTGCACCAGCATTCTTCAATCCGAATGGCATCACCTTGTAACAGAACGTGCCCCAGGGTGTGATGAAGGTTGTCTTCTCCATGTCTTCAGGTGACATCTTGATCTGATTATATCCTGAAAATCCGTCCATGAAGGAGAATACCGAGAACTGAGCCGTGTTATCCACCAATACATCAATGTGAGGTAAAGGGAAGTCATCTTTTGGGCTAGCTCTGTTCAGATCCCGGTAGTCAACACACATTCTTACTTTGCCGTCTTTCTTAGGCACAGGTACTATGTTAGCAACCCATGGTGGATAGCTAGTTACAGCAAGGAACCCGGCGTCCCATTGCTTTTGTACCTCTTCCTTGATTTTCATTGCCATGTCCGGGCGAGTACGGCGCAGCTTCTGTTTAACCGGCGGGTATTCTTCTCTCAAAGGAAGCTTGTGCACAACAATGTCGGTGTCTAACCCTGGCATATCTTGATAAGACCAAGCAAACACGTCCACATATTCTTGAAGCAGATCAATCAATTGTTTCTTCACTGAGTCTTGTAGGCAGGCCCCGATTTTAACTTCTTTCACGTCTTCATCTGTACCAAGATTAATCGTTTCAACCTCCTCCTGGTGAGGAGTGATAACCTTTTCCTCTTGTCTCAACAACCTGGCTAGCTCTTCAGGAAGCTCATATTCTTCTTCAACCCCTTCATCAGCTTGATTGATTGGATTGTCAAAGTCATACGAAGTCAAAGCCGTGCTATTGTCGGTGCTGTCTGGAAGGTACTCTCTGCAAGGGTTCAGTTTGTTCATTTTAGTGATTGATTTTAATCTTGCTTAGAAAAGTGAAATAAAGTTGTCATTTTGAAAACATTGCCATTTATTTTTTTGTACAAAAAGAAAAATGGAAAAACAGTGAGCGGAAAAGAAAAAGACTCATTTGCAAAAAAGATGTCTGATATTTCATTGATTAATCTTGTTGCACAAAAAGTACAGATGGCCCGATTACAAAATGAGTCTTGTCATCTTGGGCAAGATGCAAGACTTGATGCATGCTATATAAAAATACAGGAAATAATAATTACTCTGCATGAGTAACTCTTATAATTTCCTGGGAAGACCAGTTTGAGATACTGCTCCCCGGGATCTTTGGACGTATCCAATTCTCCAGATTGCGTTCTTCTTCCAACTCGTCTTCCAAATTGTTGATAGCATCAGGGGTGAGCATCCCCCCACTGACAAAACCGGGCTTCTCAGCAGCCTCTGCTTGATTTTGTTGAGTTGGTCTGTAACCCAACCCAAATTTGTCCTTCTTCTCCTCCACAGATAAAACCTTGCCCCAGCCTCGGGCAGTTCCTTCCTCAACAACCTTCCGGGCTTGTTGATAAGATGCCATGGAGATTCCAGGTACAGCGGATGCTTCATTTACATTCAAGGCCTCAAACCCTTGACTCATTGTTTCATGGATCTCCCCATCCATCTCAATATATTTGTAGGTAGCCAGATGGCTGACAAAAATATCCTCCTCTCCACAGATAGTAACGACTTGGCCCTCCCACTCGAATTTTAACTTCTGGTGAAGGGTTAAGGTCACGGCGCCAGCGGCGTGAATCCATGGCCTACCCAATAAACAGCTGTAGGCAGGCTGTATATCCATCACGTAGAAGGTCGTTTTGAAAGTTTGTGGGCCAATCGTTATAGGCACCTCAATTTCTCCCAGAACCGATCTCTTGGAACCATCAAAGGCTCTCACTACCAGGTTGCTGGGGCGTAATGCCAATCCTTCATACTCTAGCTTCACAAGGGCCTTTTTAGGTAAGACATTGAGGGATGATCCTGTGTCTACCAGCACATGGGAAAGGACTGCACCTTTACATTCCATGGTAATGTGCAAAGCCTTGTTATGATTGCGGCCTTCTGTAGTCAAATCAGTGTTGGTAAACCCTAGCCCATTGCTAGCAGTAACATTTCCAACCACAGCTTCCAACTGATTGACGGTGATCTCTTCTGGCACATAAGCTGCGTGCAAGACTCTTAGTAGTGCATTCCGATGAGCTTCGGAGCACATGAGCAATGATAGAATAGAGATCTTGGAAGGCGTCTGGTGAAGCTGGTCCACTATCTTGTAATCACTCTTCTTGATGATTCTCATGAATTCATCAACTTCTTGATCAAAGGGTGTTTTCAAAGCTTCCTTAACAGCTTGATCTTCTTGTACCAGGCTCTTCCCTTTTGCCTTGGCAAAAGCTTCTGCTTCGGCAGTGGGTCTTTGAATTTGTGGAGCAAAGAGACGTCCGCTTCGAGTGAAGCCTCCGCCTCCTCCCACATTGTCTATTTGTGGTGCAGGGGTTGATGATTCAAGAGTGATTTTTTGTCCTTCGCAGTATAGATCAGAGTCGTAATGCCAAGGGATGGCATTACTGCTTTCGTAAGGCATTGGCCCAGGCATTGTGATAGTGACTGGACTGATGGCAGCTGCAGAAGGGACCATGATAGTCTGTGGATCGTAGTATATTGTGACTGGTGCTCTGATGGGAGTGGCACTTTGTGAGTTGTAGGCAGAATCATTTTCAGGATCATAATAAATTGTGACTGTTGAGACATTTGCTGTTGAAGTTGTAGGAGATATTGTTGGAAGGACGGATGTTGTTGTTGTAGGAGATTCAAAATGAAGTGGTGCTGAAGTTGTAGAAGGGATGTTTGTTGATATCTGGTCAGTTGAAGTAACAGATGAAGCATTTGCTGATGAAACCGAAGAGTTGTCTGGAACAATGGTTGTTGCAGTTGTAAAAGACTCGGGAACTGTTGTTAATGAGATTGCTGGATTTGTTGGAATTGATGTTGTAATTTGAAGCAGGCCACTCTGGATGAGACCATCTATGCCATCTCTCAAGTTGTCACAACCATTCACTGAAATGTTGCAATAAGCACACCCTAGCTCACATCCTGGGAACATTTGACATTCAAGGAGTTGAGCTTTAATCTCTACCAACGGTGTCCGAATCTGACCCACACTGGTTATTAAATAAGACGGCTTGTATTCTTCAATAGCATTGATTCTGGGACCTCCGTGGTGTGGCATAGGGTTTTTGTTAACATTTGGTGGTGGTGCAAAATTTAGAGCCTTAGAATCTACCAAGTCTTGTACCTTCATGTGCAAAGCTCTGCACTTCTCTGTACTATGGCCAGGTGCGTTTGAATGGAAAGCACATCTGGCGTTGGAGTCGTAATTTCTGGGTAGACTAGTAGGATCCGGAGGTGCCAACGTCCTTAACTCAACCAGGTTGAGTTTCAGGAGTTGTGGCAGTAATGTGGCATAGGGCATAGGGATTGGATCGATCACCCTATTGGCCTGAGATGGTCTCTGTTGGAATGGTCTTTGATGATTGTTGTTATTGGTGTTGTTGTAGTTTCTCTGAGGAGGATACTGATTCTGTTGCTGATAATTTTGTTGCGGTGGTTGATAAGCTGGTTGTGGGTGAACTGGAGCGGGAATGGTGACTGCTGCCACAGACCTATGAACATATTGGGGCCTGCCCCTGCTGGTGTGGATAGCATTGGTCTCACCAGTTCTTCTTGGGCCCACAAAAGGCTTTCTTGTGTTGTTGGATGAGCTGGCGCCGTTGTCAGAAATCTTGCCCATCTTTAACAGGCTCTCAATTCTCTCTCCAGCTATAACGACATCTGCAAAGCTGGTAGAAGAGAAAGCAGCCAGCCTGTCAATATATGTCCCTTGGAGGGTGTTCATAAACATATCTGCCATCTCCCTCTCTGACATAGGTGGCTGAACAGCAACAGCCAATTGCCTCCATCTCTGGGCATACTCTCGGAAGCTTTCTCTAGATGACTGTGACATTCCCATTAGGAGGGTCCTGTTGGGTGCCATATCCAGATTATACTGGTATTGTCTAATGAAGGCTTCTGCCAAATCCTTCCAACACCTGATGGTTGCTCTTGTCAGATGAGAGTACCATTCTCTTGAAGCTCCCATCAAGCTATCCTCAAAATAAAACATCCATAGCTTCTCGTCCATGGTGTATGCCTTCAACCTCCCCAAAAAGGATTGTAAGTGGGTCCGTGGGCAGGAAGTCCCGTTGTACTTTTCAAAGCACGGTGGTTTAAATTTATGGGGAATCCTGACCCCGTCTACCAAGCCCATGTCCATAACATCAAAACCCAAAGAGTTTTGAGACTCCAAGGATCTTAATTTCTCAGCAATCTCTTCTAGCCTTCTGTCATAGGCCTCTTCTCCAGCTCCCATCACTGTGAACTGATCTTCCTGGGGGTCTTCTTGCAGCACTCTGCCTGCAGTGGCAGTCCCTTGAACATTTGCAGGAATATTGATCTCTGGATGAAGGTGGGGTCCAAATACAGGGGGGTTGACATGAGGTTGGACCCTCTCATTGTTGCTTGTCCCTGCAGTCCCTAGATGGGGATCTTCTTGATTCTGCCTTTCTACCATTGCTCTTAATCTCTCTTGGCTCTGAGCCATATTGTTCATCACCTCCATAAATTGTGTCATCTGAGCCCTCATTTCCAATCTTTCATTGGCCATTTGGTTCCTGACCTCTGTAAGGTCCTGCTGTACCTGGTCCATTTGTATCCCCGGAAGGTTGTTACGGGTTGGATATCTATGTGGACGGTTGAGTGGGAACACACGTCGCCGAGCAATAGTTCCTGACATCACAACAGAGTTAGTAACAAATAATCAAAAACCTACAAAACAAGGTAAAAGGTTAGTATGCAATGCAGTTATGCTTATTTGTTTCCAAGGTATCCGGCTTGGCACTTGGTTTTGACCCTTCCAAAACCTTGATGATGTTTGTGATGTTGCTTTGAAAGAAACTCAGATAGAGCAAACTGATACATATATTACAAAAAGTAAAATAATACATAGTTTGTTTTTTACAATACATGCCCTCTGAGGGGTCAAAAATACAACATAAAGAAAAGTACATGAAATGAAAGCAACAACAAGCAAAAGTCAAACACCAAGACCAAACTCATCCTCCTGAACTTCCTTGAGAAGTGCTTCAGTCACAGGATCAGCCGGACGCTCTGTAAGACTCCTGATGAGGAGATTCCTGGTAGTAACAGCTGCAGTTAGCTTCTTGTGCTGACTCTGGTCTTTTGTCCTCTTCACACCAGCTCTGATCTTCAACTCTGAGATCTCCCTCTGGGCTGCTGCCAGGGCTTCCTGTTGCTCTTTTGCACTAGCTTCCAATTGCTCAATCTTGTCCTGCGTCCTTTTATCTTCCAGAGTACGAGCTTCGGTGATCCTGACCCACCTAGCTTGACTCTCCTTCAGATACAAATCAGTCCTGGCTTTTTGGAACTGAGCTTCCTTGCAGGCATTCTTCAGGATCTGCTCTCCAGCCCTAGACTTCTTGATGTAATCTTCAGACTTCTCAATTCTAGCCAAATGCTCCACCTTTAGCTTTTCCAACCTTTCAATATCCAACATACCATCACTCCTCTCCCAGAGGGTCTTTTATAGAGCCTGAGTCAGCTTCTCATTTCTCTCTTTCAGTTTCTCAAACTCCTCCAAGCTGACAGTTGCTGGAGGGGGTGCTGAAGATGGTCCAGGCATATCTTCCATGGTAAAGGGCATCCCAGAAAACTGAGCCCTGGCATGGGACCACTCATAGTACTGTGCTGATGCCACATTGTTGCACTTCCCCAGAATGGTTACTCCTTTAGTTTGAATATTGTCCCAGGCCCAGGCTGCTTGCCTGACAATAGCCAGATTAGGCTTATTCTCACAGTAAAGGGTCTCAGCCAAGTCTTGTGCTTTAGGAGTGTGGACCAATGCATAGCCTAGTTGTCTTTTGAATAGCAGAGGGTTGTAGTTGATGCAACCCTTTACTCCTATCAGGGGTACATTGGGAAACTGCCCACAACTGGTAATGATATCTCTGCCCTTTGTGCTTTGGGTGCACCACCTGATATCAGCTGAGGTCAAAGTAGTGAGTCTTCTAGCCCAATTCCTTTGCTGATGAGGATTCAGAAATGCATCAGTCTTTGGCAAATGTTTGAGAAGCCAAGTATGGAACAAAGGAGCACAACACCTCACTAATCTTCCTCTTTGCCTTTCATTTCTCTGGTGGACAGAGTAGTAGAAATCTCCCAATAAAGTGGGTACTGGGTTCCTCAGGATGAAAAGATGGATTGCACTCTTGCTAACAAACTTAGGCTCATCTGCAAATAAAATGACCCAATATATGCTAAGGGCCAATAAAGCACAGACTGCCTTCCATTCTCCTGAAGAGGCCTTCAGGGTAGCCTGAGAGATCAAGAAATCCAGATGCAGGCCAGAGATTCCAGCCTTGGTAGTCATATTCTGCCCAATCAAGACTGGTTCCAAATGCAAGGCCTTTGCCACTTCTTCATTACTTGGGAAAGCCATCTCAGGGTTGAAGGGGACTCCACCCCTGACAGGTATACCAACCAATGATGAGTACTCCTCCAATAAAGGCCCCAACTGAAAATCCTGAAAAGTGAAGCACCTCAGAGGGGGATCATAGAACTGCAGGCAGGTATGAATCAAGCTCCTCTGTGAAGGGTCCAAATCCATAACCACATCAAGTATGCCTCCATAGTGTTCTCTGAAAAGTGGTATATGGTCTGGAGTAATCAGGGTCTGAATCTTCCTGATGTCAGCTAGCTCAGGCTGAAAGAAATGATAGGAGATGTTACTCTTCTTAGGTGCCATGTTGTTGAAGAGGAGTTGAGACAGGTGCTGATGATGGAGAAAAATACTGATGATGGGCCACTGACAGGCTGAGACTGATGATGCAGGTAGCAGATAGCTGAAATAGATACTGTTGAAGATAGGTCTATGCTGATGATGGGGTCAAAACCAAG
Source organism: Lathyrus aphaca (assembly GCA_963966055.1). Taxonomy (NCBI): domain Eukaryota; kingdom Viridiplantae; phylum Streptophyta; class Magnoliopsida; order Fabales; family Fabaceae; genus Lathyrus; species Lathyrus aphaca. The sequence goes on along the minus strand of OZ014523.1, from coordinate 200,677,514 downwards.
CCAAAATAAAGTATGGATACCCTGAAAAACAAATAAGCAAATGTTAAAATGATGCAATGATGATGTATGCAAATGATATGCGAGGGTTTGTGACTGAGCTGGATCTGATCAAGTGCTCTGATATAAGTCCAGGTATGTCCAAGAAATCCAGATGGAGGTCTACAAGTCCAGTAACCAAGGTGGGGGACTCAAATAAAGAGTCACATGTCCAGGGTTTTAGAATCACAAGAACTGTTCCAAGATGGAGTACTCTTATTTAAACAAAGTAACAGGGTATGCTGAGGTCAAGGGTACCTGCAAACCTGTAAACAGCCCAACCCCCTCACATGTAGTGTTCTAAAACAAGGATCCTCAGACTTGGATCAGTTATGAGAAGTGTAAACACTTCTAACCCGGAGGTACAGTGTTTACAATAACCATAAAAGATCCTCCTCTAATTCACCTCAGTTTCTGAAGGTCATAAAAAGGTCATCCACACTTAGCAGGCTTCCCAGATAGCCCTAGTACTGCAGGAAATCTGCAACACAGAGTTCTCAAGAAGAAACCCATATCTGAACCGTGTTTCATATTCCCGCACCAGACCGAGATGGAATGGGAAAGGATATGAACCACTCTAGCCTAGGTGTCACTCAGGTCCCAGGTATAGGACCTTAACTCTCAATAGAACCCCACCCACCAAAGCAACAAACAGATCCAGCTAGCACAGTATGACAATATGATATATGCACAAAACTATAAAGAAAGCAATAAAGCAAAACTGTACATAAAGCAGTAAACAAAAATAAATATACAAGCAAAGATAGCACATAACACCCCAGTAAACACAAATCAATCAAGCGCTAGGAGGAACCCACAAAAAGAACCAGAAGCCCTGGTTACAGTATAAGGATTCCCCAGCAGAGTCGCCAAGCTGTCGCTCCCAAAAGATGAGACCGGGCTCAAATATGGTACAGATGCGAACGATCGGCGAAAAGAACAATGAGAACACACAACAGTGAACTCACTGGAGAAGAAAAGAGTCGCCAGCTAGGCATTTTTATCCCGGAGGAAAGGCAATGCTGCATAGGCCTAGAAAAACATGGATAAGACGGTTGCGAACCAGAGAGACTGAGAAAGGGGGTTGGTTACAACCTGGGAAGGTATTAGCACCCAGATTGTCCGCCGTACTCGACGGGATCCACGCTTAAAAGATTTGTGTTTTAAAGGGGTAGTGTCAGTGCAATCTGTGTATAAATGAGCTGGAAAAGGATGTACAGGTGTCAGTGTAAAGTGTATAAGTGATGTGAAGTGTATAAGAGAAGTGTCAGTGCAAGGAAAAGAGTGAGATGCTCAAGATCATGAGGCTTAAAGAATAAAGCTAGAAAGAGGGGGAATATACAGAGACTTTTGTTCGATAACTGTTAAGTTATGCCTACGTATCCTCTCGTGCAATGAGGAAGTTAGAACACCGTAGTTCGACCCAAAGAGACTGAAAGATGAATTGACTTATGAACTGCTTACTTGCCTATGCTCAAGTGTATGATCTGTCTGGCACAGATGCAAACTGTCTTGCATTAGACGGAAGAAGCAAGTTCTCGTTTGTGAGCGAATGAGATGAGAAAAGAATCCCGGAGGAGACGATTATTGTTTGTTTTTGTGTTTTCAGTCTTTTATTACTTTTGAAAGTTTGTCATAAGTTAATGATCTTAAGCCTAAACCAGTGTATTTAGTAAACTCATCACATCTTCCCTCTGATTAGGGGTAATGAGAATACCTTAAGTGTGAAGTCAGCTTCTCACACTTAATCACCTTTGGTGTAGGATTAAGATCATTAACCTACTTGTGATTAGTTAGATGTTTTTGTTGTTTTTGTTTAGTGTTGAGTAATGAGGTTAAGCCATAATCAAGGATTAAACAGACTCATTACACCATCCTAATAGAAGGATAATAGATGAGAATGTTTAAGCTGAGGAAAGCTCCTCAACTTAATCCACGATTAGGGATTAAACTCATGACAAAACAAGCCTTTGATTAAGTGGATTTTATTTAATGATATGATGATGAAGTGAGTTTTATGATTTGTGAGACAACTTGAGGGGGACTTGTCCATTAACACTAGGGTTAGTCCTTCTTAACCAATTAAGGAAGAATTAGAACCCTAATGCAAGGCCCAAGTTACAAGTGTGATGTCTTGATAGTTATTAAGTGAATTGATTAAGGGATTTAAACACATTAAGGGTTTAACACTTAGGATTAAAGTTATACACTCCATCCTAATAGAAGGATGCAGGCATAAGCTTAATCACAAAGACTTAAAGCCTTTAGGGTTTAGTCCCTGATTATGAGATGAGAAGAGAAGACTCAAAAGAGACACAAAGGTAAAAACTAAGTGGGGGACTAATCAAAACCCTAATCATTGTCATGCTTGGTTGTTCCTAAGGCTTGTGAGGTTTAACCAAGAAAGATCTTCAATGGAACAACCAGGAAGCAGATGAAAGGAGCAAAGAGAAGCAAAGTAACTTGCTTCATTCAAGAAGTCAAGTCACTTGAAGAAAGTAAGTAAGAAGAAGAAGAATGAGCAAGCTCAATCTCAAACACATATCAAAAATGCAGCATGGATGCAAGAGAGAGATGAAAAGGAAATGTGAGAAGTGAAGGCAAATCCACTTCTCAAAGTTACTTACCACCTGAAAAGTTAATAAAGGAATGCAATGCAATGCCAAATGGAATGAAATGGCATGATGAGAAACAAACCAGAAGCACATACATGATGTCAATGATGCTATGAGAAGCTACACACATGAGACAACACATGAGGATGATCATACAAGCTTATGGATGCAAATGGAGCAAATTAAGAACCATGAACATACATGAAAAGTTATGAAATGCAAATGGCATACAACATGGCAAATGCAAGATGCAATGATCAAACATGCTTTCAATATGTCTTAAGATGTCAAATGAATCAAATGGATGCACTAAATGCTATGGCAAGTCATGTTATGCAAGCAAATGCAAGATGGATGCATATGGAAGCCCAAATTAGGGTTTATGATCAAAGCATCAAACACAAACCAAAATCAGAAGCAAACATGAAGATAAAAAATTGAAAATGCATTCAAAGGATCCCTAAACCTATACTAAATCACTGCCCAAAGGAGAGGTTCCAACTCTTAACCTAATTCAAGTTATGATTTTCCTAAGTTTTCTAGGGTTTAGGGTTCCTTAACAAGAAAAATGCCAATCAAATGGAAAATGAAAGATCAAATCATGCCAATTTAATCTCACAAACTACATGATATGCTAAACAAAATTCAAAAAGAATCAAAGTCCAACTCTTTATGGTTAGGCAGAAATGATTTTTGGAAGTTTGGATCAAAATAAAGCATTAAAATGGTTTTAATTCCATGAAAAATTCTCAAAATGCATCAAGATCAAAAAAGAAATTTGGTTTGAGGGTTGGACAATGTTTCTAAATGGTTTTGAATGTTTCATGAATTTTTTGGTGATTTTTAAATACCTAAAAGTATTTTTAATTAATTAATTCTCATTAATTAATTAGAAATAAACTTTTAAATATTTAAAAATATTTTTAAAATGCTAAAAATAAAAATAAAAATATTTTTGTGTTCTGAAATTAAATAATAACTTGTATAAAAAATTTCAGAATTTTAAAATTGGTTTTGCTATTTTTAATAAAATATAGAAAACAAATGAATTAATATGAAAATAAAATGAATTTAAACTGAAATAAAGAAAAGTCAGCAAGATCAAGGGCTGAGGTTTGAATTCCCACACGCGCGAATTGACCTGGCGCGCATCTGGACGGCCAGCATTCAAACCCACTAACCCTAATTAATTAGCCCTAATCCAACCATTAATGACTTTCAGGTGACCGGAACAGTGTTCCGGTCATCTTCTCCGATCACTCCAAATCACAAACTCACTCTACACGCAATGAAAATGAAATTCAACAGCCCAGAACTCTTCCCCACTCAAAAACGCATTAAACCCCCCATTCAAACAACATTTATCATTCAGAAACAAGGAGAATCGAATCAAACATGTTCTAGGGCAAAAAGTTTCAGAGACTGCATACATACTTATTTCTCACTCATTTTCGAAAACAACCACATATTCATGATCAGGGAAGCATGTAGAAGCTATTAAGAACTTAAAAATCCATTTCTGGAAAAAAAGTTCATGAAGCTACCTGAGTTTGAAGCTTTTCAGTCTGCAACTTTCTGGCCCTTTCTCCTTGTGCAATCCACTCCTATGACCTCCCTTATGCTTCTGAAAGGCTTAGAACAAATTCATTTGGGCTGGTTTGAGAGTTTACAGAAGTTCTGTTCAAGCTCAGGTGAGGATCGTATTTCTGGTTCTTTGAGTTTCAGGCTACTTTGATGGTTGGTTTGGGTTCAGTGAAGCATGGTGAGAAGGTTTGTGAAGTTTGTTTCTGAGTTTATGGCCTGAGGAGAGTGTTTCGAATGCTTTTGCTCTATGGAGTGAAAATAAGAATGTGATGCTATGGCTTGTTTCAGGCTTGCTTGTTATGTGCTTTGGCTTGCAATTTGTTTGTATAAACAATTGTTATTGGTCAGATGAAGTGACATGTCCTTTTGTGATAGGTATGGTTACTTTTGCAAATTGTCAACTTTTGTGTAAGAGAAGCATGGGTCAATCTCTAGCCAAGTACAAAGTGGGTGTGCTGCGCAGCATGGTGAGGGAAAAGGCTAGGGTTGATCAGCAAAGTAGCTAGCAAGTGGATGAGAAGTTATCAAGTGTTTTGCAACTTGGCTTGCTTTTGGTTCTTCATGAAAAAGTCTTGCTTCACAAGCCATAAAACATGTGATCCCTTGGCCTATTCTTATTTTTAGGACTTGTGTGATGTTTGTGTAAAGATTAGAGACCATTTTGAAGTCACAAATTGCCTTGGTACAAGAATTTGCAAGTTTTCCATTTGGTGCATAACTTGAAAATTTAGTGATTTTAGCCAACTTTGACAAGCCATAACTTTTGATCAAAAATGAATTAGGTCATGTTCTTGTACTTTTTGAAAAGGGGAAGATCTATTCTACAACTTTCATGACCAAAGTTTTTCCATTTGAAGCTTTTTTGGATCAAAAAGTAAGGGTTGAAAAAGTTGCATAAAATGACATTTTCATTAAAAGTCAAACTTGCCCAAAAAGTCAACTTTGCAAAAGACTTGAAATTTCTTAATTTTGTGAACTTCCAACTTCTTCCATGATCAAATAAAGATCATATACAATCAAAATGATGAAGAACACCCTTTGGTTGGGTCATTGGGGGCCTCAGATGCCCTGATTTTGCACTGACTTGCTTGAAAAGTCAACTCTTAATCAGATGACTTCCCCATGGAAATTCTTCATGAAAATTGATATGCATACTCCCTATACCATATAGAGACCAATAGAAATAAGAATGACCAAAAATTTTGGAGTTATGGCCTCTGAAACCAAAACCCTAATTTTAGGTCATCTGTGCAGTCAAGCCTGGCTCTGCTTCCACACCACCTCCAGTTCTTGTGATTCTTTGGCATTATTGACTTTGAGAAGGTATGATATAATACTTGAACACATATGGACCCCTTTGAAGTGATTGGTGACCTTTGGAATGGCTCAAAAAAGCTCTTGGATTGCTCAGATCACAAACCCTAGATGCAGATGACTTTGAACCAATGCAATGAATCAAAAATGCAATATGAGATGCTATGATTGAGTTTATGCATATGAGAAGATAACAAGCCAAGGTGTGAATGGGTGAGGGCAAATTTGGGGTGTTTACAGCTGCCCCTATTCAAACATGAGTTAGTTGTGCAGGATGTAAGCGAAGGCTTATCAGGCAAACAAGATAACTTGTGGTTGAATACCAAAGACAGTCCAAAATTTGCACTCACAGAATGAAGAAGAAAAGGGATATAGATTGTAAAAGAAAATAAAGTATATTGTAAAGTGTGGGCGACGGAGGACGACCGCCGAGCAGAGGACGACTGCTGGGTAAAGAGCAATGACGGGGACGGCCGACATGCTGGGGATAAAAAGGTATTACGATGGGGACGGCCATCGAGTAAAGTTGTAAGATCCTCAGGGGATTAATGAAACATGACGGGGACGGCCATCAAGTTCATAAAGTAAAGTAACCAATGATGGGGATGGCCATCGGGCTAAAAAAGAAAAGGGACCACGACGGGGACGGCCATCGGGCTAAAAAGGAAAGGGACCACGACGGGGACGGCCATCGGGTTAAAAAGGAAAGGGACCACGACGGGGACGGCCATCGGGTTAAAGAATAAATGAAATAAACAGATGATGAGGTACGGTCATCAAAGGTGAAGGACGATCACCTAGTAGGGGACGGCTGCTCTGTCGGGGATAAGATGAGGGACGGTCATCTAAGGTGGAGGACGACCACCTGGCAGGGTACGGCTGCCGAAAATATCACGACATAGGACGAATTCCGGATAAAAGGTCAACGATGGGGACGGCCATCGGATGAGCAGGATGGAGGACGACCATCAAGAGGTGGAGGATGACCACCTAGCAGGGGACGGCTGCTCTCGAGGTTTATCATGACATACGCATACCATGCATCATATCCGCATTTGTCTTTCTTTTTGAGTGTTCTCCGGGGATCTTATGTTGTTTCTTGGTCTTCATTCAGTTCTCCTGTCAAGCTGACTCACCGATTCGATACTCGAGCTAATCGGAGAAGGGTGATGGAAACTTTACAACAGGAGAATCGCGAGCTGCGCGAAGAGGTTACTTATCTGAGGGAAAGCTTGGAAAGAGTTTCTGCTATGATGGAAAGTTTGGTGGCTGCTCAGAATCAGCCACCTCCTAATTCTCCTGTTCAGAATACTGTCATCTCTGAGATTGTTACCGCATCATTTCCTATTGAGACTGTTATTTCTCCTCGCTATCGTATGCCTGCTAGCACACCTTGGGGCATGCCAGTTGATTTTATTCCTGCTGGTTATCGTCCTCCTCATAATCCTGAGACTGCTGCATTCAATACTCTTCCACCAATGTGGACTACTCTTCCTCCAGTTGTGACTACTGCACCGCCTGTAGTGCACACTATTCCGCACCATGATGAAATGATTTACCATGCCGAGCCCAGTGAAGGCGCTGGAGTAGCTGAAAGACTTGATGATTTCCCGGGACGCTTTGTTGAGATACAGAGGGAGATGAGAGCTTTGAAGCATAAGGATTTGTTCGGAAAAAATGCCTATGATCTTTGTCTGGTCCCAAATGTTAAAGTTCCTTACAAATTCAAGCTGCCTGAGTTTGAGAAGTACAAAGGCAACACTTGTCCGTTAAGTCATCTGACGATGTATGCAAGAAAGATGTCTGCTCAGACAGATAATGATAAGCTGCTGATTCACTATTTCCAGGACAGTTTGACCGGTGCACCCATGAGGTGGTATATGAGTCTGGGTAATAGCCAAATCAAGACCTTCAATGATTTGGGAGAAGCTTTTGTGAGGCAGTATAAGTACAACGTTGATATGGCGCCAGATAGAGATTAGCTTCGTGCTATGTCCCAGAAGGACAAAGAAACTTTTAAAGAATATGAGCAGAGATGGCGCGAGATGGCAGCCCAGATTGTTCCTCCGCTAGAAGAAAAAGAAATGACGAAGATCTTCTTGAAGACTTTAGGTTCTTTTTATTATGAGAGGATGATAGCAAGCGCTCCTTCTGATTTCACTGAAATGGTGAGCATGGGGATGCGTTTAGAAGAAGGTGTCCGTGAGGGACGTTTGAGTCAAGAGAATAGTAATGGCTCAGGCTCTAGAAGGTTCAACTTTGGGAAAAAGAAAGAAAATGAGACTAATGCAGTATCCCGTGAAAGTTATAGAAGACCTCACAGTCGTGGGAATCACCATTCGCAGCATGTAGCTTCTGTAACATCGATGATTAATGTGGCTCCAACTATGCCAGCAGTTCCAAAGTACCAACCTCGTTATCAACAACCTTCTGTGCAACAAGGTGGTAATCAACAGGCTCGGGCTAAGCCAAGTTTTGATCCTATTCCGATGTCGTATGCGGACCTGCTTCCATCTTTGATTGCAAAGAATCTTGTGCAAACGCGTCCCCCACCTCCAGTTCCAGAGACTATTCCATGGTGGTATAATCCAGAGGCTCGCTGTGCTTTTCATCAAGGTGCCCCGGGGCATGATGTTGAGAATTGTTATCCACTGAAGTTTGAAGTACAGAAGTTGATGAGGAACAATGTTCTGTATTTTAATGATGTTAATCTAAATGTGCAGAAGAATTAGTTGCCAAAGCATGGTAATGCGTATGTGAATATGGTTGATGGTTGTCCTGGGTTGTTCAAGATCTATGAGGTCCGTCATATCCGAAGGTCTTTGGTTGAGATGCATGCTTTCTTAAGTGAATATCACGATATTGATCATGACTATGCTGGATGTTGTATATGCTCGGTGAATCCTCGTGGTTGCGTGATTGTTAAGAGAGATATTCAAAAGATGATGGATGATAAGTTGATTGAAGTGACAGCAAAAAGAGATGAATATGAAAATGAAGTGAATGTTATTATGCCTCAGTTCAATCTTCCTGAGAGGGTTGTTCCTGAGAGGGTGGTTATTTCTTTTGATAGTCGCAAAACTGCTGTTACTCCATTGGTGATTAATGTGCCTGGTCCGATGCCATATGAGTCTGATAAAGCTGTTCCGTACCGGTATAAAGCTTCTGTGATGATGATTTGCCTGAAGAAGGAAGGAATCATAACTTGGCGTTGCATATTTTGGTGAATTGTCAGGAAGATGCTATGTCCAAGGTGTTAATAGATACCGGATCTTCTCTGAAAGTTATGCCAAAGTCGACTTTGTCAAAGCTTGCGTATCAAGGTGCTCCCATGAGGCATAGTGGGATTATTGTAAAAGCTTTCGATGGGTCGAAGAAGACAGTGATTGGTGAAGTGGATCTTCCTATTCTTATTGGACCGTTTATATTCAAGATTACTTTTCAAGTAATGGATATACGTCTCGCTTACAGTTGTCTCCTCGGAAGACCCTGGATCCATGAGGCTGGAGCTGTGACATCTACTCTTCATCAGAAGTTGAAGTTTGTAAGAGAGGGGAAATTGGTGACCATTGAAGGTGAAAGAGCGATGCTTGTGAGAAATTTGTCTTCTTTCTCCTATATTGATGCCGAAGAAGAGGTGAGAACTTCGTTTCAAGCTCTTTCTGTCCTGGATAATGCTGCTAAGAAGAATGCCATGCCCATGTCTTCTTTCAAAGATGCTATGCGAGTGCTGGGAGCTGGTCAGTCTGATGGTTGGGGGCGATTTATTGATGCTGTCGACAACAAGGAAGGTTTTGGTATCGGCTTTGCACCAGGCGTGGTTCTCAAAGATCCAAAGACTATTCAAGAAGGTTTCCGAAGTGTTGGATTTATCAACGATCATTCTGCTGCTGCCATCATTGAAGATGATGAAGATGAAGAAATGCCTGACTTTGTTACGCATGGAAAGATTTGCCAGAACTGGATTGCTGTTGATGTTCCTTTTATTGTTCATTCTTCAAAGTAATTTGTTTTATTTTCTTTTAAAAATCCTTTCACTCTGCCCAAGGTGAAAGTGATGTTTGTCGGGCTTTGTTTCAAATTTTATCATCATCAATAAAATGTTATTTTGTTATTTCCATATGTGTTTTTTCTTTTTGCTTTATTCTGAAAAATGGTAACATAAAAAAACCCAAAAATATAATAATTGTTTATCTGCATAATGTTTGCACTTTTGTTCATACTCTAAAATAAAAATAAAATCATTGTGCAGATTGATTGATAAACCCATTGAAAACAATGATCCTATGCCCTCTCCCAACTTTGAATTCCCTGTGTTTGAAGCTGAGGAAGAGGATGTTGAAGAGATTCCTGATGAAATTTCTCGGTTACTTGAGCACGAGGAGAAGATTATTCAGCCTCATGGAGAGTCTATAGAGATGGTCAACTTGGGTTCTGAAGATGAAAAGAAAGAAGTCAAAGTTGGAGCATTGCTTGGTCCTGATGTTAAGAAGAGGATTGTAGAGCTTCTCAGAGAGTATGTTGATGTATTCGCTTGGTCTTATCAAGACATGCCAGGTCTTGATACTGATATTGCGGAGCATAGATTGTCGTTGAAGCCTGAATGTCCACCCGTAAAGCAGAAACTGAGAAGAACTCATCCCGACATGGCAGTAAAGATCAAAGAGGAGGTTCAAAAGCAGATTGATGCAGGTTTTCTTGTGACGTCAATTTATCCTGAATGGGTGGCCAATATCGTTCATGTTCCTAAGAAAGACAGAAAAGTCCGAATGTGCGTTGATTACAGAGATTTGAACAAAGCCAGTCCGAAAGATGATTTTCCATTACCACACATTGATATGTTGATAGATAATACGGCTAAGTTTGATGTGTTCTCTTTTATGGACGGATTTTCCGGTTATAATCAAATAAAGATGGCACCCGAGGACATGGAAAAGACCACATTTATTACACCATGGGGAACATTCTGTTACAGAGTGATGCCCTTTGGATTGAAGAATGCTGGTGCGACATACCAAAGAGCTATGACCACACTTTTCCATGATATGATGCACAAATAAATCGAGGTATATGTTGATGATATGATCTCTAAGTCGAAGACTGAAGAGGATCATGTTGAACATTTGTTGAAATTGTTTCAGAGGTTAAGGAAGTATAAGCTTCGTTTGAATCCGAACAAGTGCACCTTTGGTGTACGTTCTGGAAAGTTGTTAGGTTTCATTGTCAGCCAAAGAAGCATTAAAGTCGATCCTGATAAAGTGAAAGCTATTCATGAAATGCCTGCTCCAAGAACCGAAAAGCAAGTAAGAGGATTCTTGGGCCGTTTGAATTATATTTCAAGGTTTATCTCTCACATGACTGCCACATGTGCTCCGATTTTCAAGTTGCTTCGGAAAGACAAAGGTTATGTCTGGACATATGATTGTCAGAAGGCGTTTGAAAGTATCAAAGAATATCTGCTTGAACCTCCTATCTTGTCTCCTCCGGTGGAAGGTAGACCGATGATCATGTACTTGACTGTGTTGGAAGATTCCATGGGTTGTGTGCTTGGTCAGCAAGATGAATCTGGAAGAAAAGAATATGCAATTTACTACTTGAGTAAGAAATTCACTGATTGTGAGTCTCGGTATTCCATGCTTGAAAAAACTTGTTGTGCCTTAGCTTGGGCTGCAAAGCGTCTTCGCCAGTATATGCTGAATCATACAACTTGGTTGATCTCTAAAATGGATCCAATCAAATATATCTTTGAAAAGCCTGCTTTGACTGGGAGGATTGCTCGTTGGCAAATGTTATTATCAGAATATGATATCGAGTACCGAGCTCAAAAAAATATAAAAGGTAGTATCTTGGCTGACCATTTGGCACATCAACCGATTGATGATTACCAACCAATCAAGTTTGATTTTCCAGATGAGGATGTGATGTTTTTGAAAGTGAAAGATTGTGATGAACCTTTGATCGAGGAAGGGCCGGAGCCTGGATCTCAATGGGGTTTAGTTTTTGATGGTGCTGTGAGTGCACGCGGAAGAGGAATTGGGGCAATGATCATTACTCCCCATGGTTCACATATTCCTTTTGCCGCGAGGTTGACTTTTCCTTGTACCAATAATGAAGCTGAGTATGAAGCCTGCATTATGGGTCTTGAGGAAGCTATTGATTTGAGGATTAAACATCTTGATGTGTATGGAGATTTTGCCTTGGTAATTAATCAGATCCAGGGTACGTGGGTAACTCATCAACCTCACTTGATCCCTTATAGAGATTATGCCAGGAAGATATCAACTTTCTTCACTAAAGTTGAGTTTCATTATGTTCCTCGTGATGAGAATCAGATGGCAGATGCTTTAGCAACTATAGCTTCTATGATAAAGGTGCACCAGTGGAATGATGTTCCCATGATCAGTGTGATGCGACTTGAAAGACCAGCTCATGTGTTTGCAGTTGAAGAAGTCCATGATGACAAGCCTTGGTATCATGATATTAAATGTTTCCTCCAGAGTCAAGAATACCCGCTTGGGGCATCTGATAAAGATAAGAGAACTTTGAGGAGATTGGCAGGCAATTTCTTCCTGAATGGAAATGTGTTTTATAAGAGAAATTTTGACATGGTCTTGCTTAGATGCGTGGATAGACACGAAGCAGACATGTTAATGAAAGAAATTCATGAAGGATCTTTTGGCACTCATGCTAATGGGCATGCAATGGCTAAAAAGATGTTGAGAGCAGGTTACTATTGGCTGACAATGGAATCTGATTGTTGCAAGTATGTGAAAAAGTGCCATAAGTGTCAAGTGTATGCTGATAAGATTCACATGCCACCAGCTTATCTCAATGTGATTTCTTCCCCATGGCCCTTCTCTATGTGGGGAATTGATATGATTGGCATGATTGAACCCAAGGCTTCAAATGGACATCGTTTTATTCTTGTGGCAATTGACTATTTCACCAAGTGGGTGGAAGCGGCATCGTATGTTAATGTGACCAAGCAAGTTGTGGTTCCGAATAGAATCATTACTGATAATGGTTCAAACTTGAATAATAAGATGATGAAAGAGCTTTGTGAAGAATTCAAGATTCAACACCATAATTCCTCTCCTTATAGACCGAAGATGAATGGGGCTGTTGAAGCTGCGAATAAGAACATTAAGAAGATCATTCAGAATATGGTTGTGACGTACAAGGACTGGCATGAGATGCTCCCTTTTGCTTTGCATGGGTATCGTACATCTGTCCGCACTTCAACAGGGGCAACCCCTTTCTCGCTTGTTTATGATACAGAAGCAGTGCTCCCCATCGAAGTTGAGATCCCATCAATGAGAGTGCTGATGGAAGCCAAGTTGACTGAGGCTGAATGGTGTCAGAGTAGATTTGATCAGTTGAATTTGATTGAGGAAAAGAGAATAACAGCTTTGTGTCATGGTCGGTTGTACCAGCAAAGAATGAAGAAAGCTTTTGACAAGAAGGTCAAACCTCATGTATTCAGAGAAGGCGACCTCGTGCTCAAAAAGATTTAGTCTTTCCTTAAAGATTCTCGGGGCAAGTGGACTCCGAACTATGATGGCCCATATGTTTTTAAGAAAGCCTTCTCTGGCGGTTCATTAATTCTTGCAACTATGGATGGTGAGGAGATCACTCGCCCTGTGAATGCGGATGCAGTTAAGAAATACTTCGCCTAAAAAATAAAAAGAACAGCTCGCTAAGTTGAAAACCCGAAAGGGCGGCTTAGGCAAAAATGAGCGTCTCGGTGGATTGAAAACCCGAAAGGGCGGTCCAGGCAAAAATTAGAGACAAAAACAAAAATAATTATCCCGGTAGATTGAAAACCCGAAAGGGCAATCTAGGCAAAAGTTAGGGATCATGATAAGTAACTGCGTCGACAGACTGGATCACTTGTAGCAACTGAGGATTTTAGATTCTATCACTCAGAAGAATTTCCCATCAAAGATTCTTATTCACTCATCCTTGACTGAAGTTTCGGACACAGTGGAGTTCAAAGTTGAAAGGGAGAATAGTGATCATTGTATCTCAATGTAGCCCTTTTCCATGTATTTACCATTTTTCAAACATGTAATGATCCATGGAGTCATGCCATTTGCTGACTACCATTCTATCAATGAATTCGAGCTTTTACCCAATTGTTTGCAATTCTTTATATTGTTTCTGTTTACAAAATTTCAATTTATTGTTGATGATGATTTTTGAAACAAATTTAATAAATTTAATCTTTGAAGATTTTAAAAACATTTTTCTTTTGATATATGAACAAAGAGAGGATATCAATAGTGCCTCTAAGAATGGTAAAGTCTGAATGTGTGTAACTCGTCTCTCCCAAAGCAGGGTTTGATTCGGTTGTTTCCATGCGAAGTTCCTGGATAGTCTTGACAGATTGATGTTAATGTTGTTTTGTTCCCCAACAATAAGCATGAACGGAGATTGTATGTATTCCCCAAAAGAGTTGTTGGAAGAAGATTTTTAAGAATCCCTAGCTGAGTTTTGATCTCTTCCTCAGCAAGTTATCTTTAAATTGAGAAGCATTGAGAATCCCCAGCTGAGCTCTTGTTCCTCAGCTCGATTTGTTTGCATTCTTGAATATAGAATTATTGATATAGCAGTCAGTTTAGAGGTTTTCTTTTACCTGATGGTGGGTATAGATTTAAAATCCCTCGTAACTGTATTTTGGCTATGATGTTAACTTCTGATATCCCCATATGGATCCCCAGTAGGTCTGCATGTGTTGATTTCCAGCAGATTCCTATGTGATTTTCAACAGGTCTTGCACTCTATCCCCAAGTGGAGCAGGAGTGGTATGACAGTTATTCCTCGTGAAGTTTGATTTTTATCAAGAATACTTCCATCCTCAACAGATTATTACCTTTCCTCAGCAGGATGATATCCTTAGCAGACGCTGTCTGATCGTGATTTAAGCCTTGTAGTAGGATTTTATTCCTTTGATGGCTTATGACAGTCCCCTGCAAGATTTCAAAGCTGAATCTCCAGCATGTTTCCCTGCATTGTTGCCTTGGTATTAGCTGAGTATCCGGTTGTTGTGGTGTTCATGTCACCTGTTTCTTATCTTTATGTCTATTTTGTCAGCATATTCATAAACATATTCATATGCATAAGCATAGCATCGTTTGCTTGCATTCTTTCATTTATCATTTTGTTATCTGCTCTTTGGTGTGGACTTTCCCCATAGAGTGTGTGTGTCTTCCTCTCAAGTTTAGAGTGTCGACCATTAAGCAGAAAGTGTTAATCCTTTCTAATTCCCCACAGAGTTTGTTTCTCGTGGATGATGTTGATTCAGTTTCCTCCCCAGTTTATTATCTGGATGGAATTTTCCCTAGATGAGATATTTCCTCCTCGGGATGAGTCTTGTTTAACCGTTTCTCTCCAAATTGTTCTTGGATTGAACTTTGGTCCCCTTTTTGTGGGTAATATTGCTTTGGAATTAAGCTATCATTGTTTGATAGTGGGCAACATTTTCTCCAGCTTGAGTATATTACTTTGGAATTAAGCTATCAGTAATCGATAGTGGGTAATATTACTAAGTAAAAGGGTAATAGAAGTTGTATCCTTTTACTTGTACTCCTGCCCAGTAAATCCGGTAGTCGAGATTTCTTCTTCTTACCCAGTAAAAAGGTAATAGAAGCTGTTTCCCTTTGATTGAGTTCCTACCCAGTAAATCAGGTAGTTGATCATACTCTTATCCAGTAAATCGATAGTTGAGTCTTTTATATTCTCTACCCAGTAAATCAGGTAGTTGAGAATATTTCTTACCCAGTAAAAAGGTAATTGAGGTTATCCCTCTGTATTTCACTCCTATCCAGTAAATCGATAGTCGAGTCCCATATATTTTTCTGCCCAGTAAAAAGGTAGTGGAGATTATCCCTCTTTATTTTGCTCCTATCCAGTAAATCGATAGTCGAGTCCTTTATTTTTTTTTCCTACCCAGTAAACAAGTAGTTGATGATTCTTATCCAACTCAGTATTTCTCCATTTTTGGACTCAAATACTTTATTTGATTGATAGTTCCTGGCAAGGTGTTTACTTTCCCTGGTTGAATCTTGTACCTTGATTATATCATACCTTTTCCCAAGATGAGTCATCTATCCAGTGATTTATTTTCCTGGTAACTCTTTGGTTGTCTGTTGTAGTTTCCCCAGTGGGATTTTCTTCTGTGTCCCCAAGTTTTTGCTTTCCTCTGGTGGTCATATTTTCCCCACGGAGATTTTGGGCTTGCATATCATATTCATATCATATCATTGTTCTCTTAGGACAAAACTTGGGTATTCTGTATTTAAGTCTCTCCCATCTTGTAGAGACGAAGATGTCAATCTTCATATCTCCGGATTGAAGAAACTTAAATAGGGGCAGCTGTAACACCCTAATTTTTGCCCTAAGATTTCTTCGCATATCATCTGCATTTTGCATACAAACAAGATCGCATTGGCTTTCGAGTTTCTTCTCAGATGAAGGGTCTATGCTTCGCGGGGGATCATCATTATTTTTACTTCTTTATATTTGTTTGTATTTACTGACTTCTAACCAAAATACCAAAAATATGTTGCAGTGTTCCTCTTCTTCTTCTCTGTGTTGCAGGTTTGCGAAGATAAGACAGTAATTCATTCAGATGCGTTTGTTCAGTCACAATTCGATTTCAGATGGATGTTTGACCTAATATTGGTCAAACTATCAAAAGATTGTTTCGACTGCAAATTATGTGTGCCAGGGTTTTATTCCTCAGATAGCGGGTTTTCAAAAGTTTAGGTTGTGTTGTGTGTGAAAGGCTATCAGACAGTGTTCTGTGTGAAGTTTGGTTTGAATCTTCAGTGTTCATTAGTTCATCAGCGATTCATCTGAGGATTTATT
This sequence comes from Lathyrus aphaca, assembly GCA_963966055.1. Classification (NCBI taxonomy): domain Eukaryota; kingdom Viridiplantae; phylum Streptophyta; class Magnoliopsida; order Fabales; family Fabaceae; genus Lathyrus; species Lathyrus aphaca. The sequence goes on along the minus strand of OZ014523.1, from coordinate 200,661,096 downwards.
TTCCTCAGTTTGGTTTCGAATCATCAGGGCATGGGTCAGACGATTTTCAGATGACAGTTGGCTTAAGTTGTGAAATATTCAGTTGGGTCTGTGTTGGCTGTGTTCATTTTTTATCAAAGGCTTGTGAAAGAGGAATCAAAATTTGGTCGTGGAACCTAAAAAAATCATCATATCCATATAACCCATTGTTACCGAAATAATTCATATTCATGTCCAATTTAGTCGACTGTTCATTTCATATCCTAAACCATCTTCTATTTTTTTTTCTCTTTTCCAATCCAATTACCATTTCTTTTAATTCTTGTTTTTATCCATTTCTAAATTCACATTTCAACATTTTTTTATGATTCATTTATATTAAAAAACTCCATTTATTCCAATTTATTTCTTTCTCCATTTTTTTCAATATTACCATTTTTTATTTTTATCAAGAAATATATAGTAATCAAATCCATTTTTTTTAACCCATTTGTCAAAAAAGATTACCAAAAAATATTAGAAAAGGTCCATTATTTTTTTATCCCATATGAAAAGTGTGAAAAAAAAAGGAAAGTATGTCAAGCCCCAAACATCAACATCACAATAGCTTTAGCCTCACTTCAACAGCTCACATGCCCAATTTTCCCAGCCACTTGCTTGCTAGCCTTCTGTACGGCAAGCCAAGTCATGCCAGCAGCACTCAAAACAACAAGTCGTACCAGGCATCACGCGCAGCCAAAACTCCAAGCAAACAGCTTACATCACTCCTTTCAAGCCCAACCAACACAAACAAATCCCAAGCAGGCCCACAAAACAAAGTCAGCCTTTCCAGCCTTGTTACAAGCCAATACGCCGCATGTGCAAGCAATTCCTAGCAGCTTTTCACGCCAAAAAACAGCATCACGCCGCAAGTCTCCCAGCCGTACCAACTCATTCCATCAGCCAGCTGTCCTTAACAATACATCCAAGCCTCACACTTCGCAAGCCAACGCCTACCACACGCGGAACTCACCTGAAACACAGTGAAAACAACACTCAAAACGCACAACAAAACACCTGAAAACACAAATATTAAAACGCAAAGCTAGCAAATCAAAACACAAAGCACACGAGAATCTCACCGTGACTCCAAAACGCAATTCAAAACCAGTCAAAACGGCATCAAGCCTTAACTTCTTTCTTCTATAAATTGAAGCCCTTTCTCCTCTCAATTCCAAGCTCTCTAGCCTCTGAAACCCCTGCCAAAATCAATTCTGAGATTCAAATTATAATTTCCTTCCAACCTTCAACCTCTATATCACTTTCTTCCATTCCCTATTTCAAATCCCTAAATCTACTTCATCCAAAAACGAGATTCGTGATTGAAAGAGAAGGGAAAATCCGAAACGAAGAAGAAGAAAGAAAGAAAGAGTTCTGCGATTTTTGAGAAGAAGAAGGTGAAATTGAAGGAAGGAAAAGGTGTTTTTCCGTTGAAGAAGGTAGCGGCAATTTTCTTTCCTTTCCCCTGTTTCCGCCGCCGTGTCCATAAGAAGAAGAAGATGTTGTGTTTCGTTTTGTTGTTTCTTCTTTCTTTACTTTTTTTTTTATTTGTTTTTTTAAAAAAGAAAAAGGGAAATAAGATTGGTTTGGGCTTTGGCTTAGCTTGTGGATCAAGTTGCTATCCACCATATCCCCCGCGGGTCTTTCCCCTTTGCTTTGTTATCTTTCTTTTTTTTTTAATTTATTTGTTTTGGTTTTTGTTATTAAAAAAGAAAAAGAAGTTTTAAATGAAAATAACCTTTAATAATATTCTTATGATATTATTAAAGGATTTTTGAAGAAGAATCTTGAAAAATTTTATAGAGTTTTTTTATTTATTCTTTTATTTGGATGGATTTTATATTTAGATCCATTTTTCTTCATCTTTTATTTTTGGTCGATGACAATCTCCGATTCGTGATTGTTGATTTCCGATAGGTTTAATCTTCATTATTTCAAATCTATGGATGAATGATCATTTGGATCATTCTCCATACTTTGAGATCGTGATAGGTTGCCTTCGATAAATTCAACGAAAATCTCGATTAAGATTAGACCGTTCTTTTTCTTTTAGTGTGGCATGTTTTCGGAGAACGATCCATAATATCGTTTCTCTAACATGTATTAGCACGAATATTTTCCACTTTAATTAGTGGTGGCCGGCCTCATTTGTAGGGTAATTACTTCGTAAATTACTCGACGATTGCTTAACATAGACCTAAAGTTGTCCCGATTCGGATTAAGATCCACTTGGATCTGGTTGCCTCGATTTTGTTATTCTTTTCGTGGTTGTGCTTGATTAAGTTCATCATACCACTTATTATGTAAATATTATAATAATGTGAATATAATAATCCATTTAAATTTAATCTCTCGCACCTTATCCTTTTATTTCAATTTCTCGTTCCTTATCTCTTTATTATGCTTTTATCATATTATATCATATATCATATTGTTTATGTTTATATTGTTGCTTGTGATTTTTATTTTGTCCATTTGGATACCAAAACACTAATAAAGGATTAAACATTAAAAAGATTGGTGACTTTAATTTCGGACTATGGTTACAATCCTTAGCACTGGAGTATGGACTTAGATTTTAGGATCTCTACCCTTGCTCAAGTTGTGATGGATTGGAAACTTTGGCCTCAAGTTATTTCATTGGTCTTTGAAGAGGGAATTCCGGTTACTTTGAAGAATTGTTCATAATATGGTTTGATCGCTCTTCTCTTAACTTTTAATTCAAGACTTAGGATAGTCACTTCATCTCCTCCCCATTCTTAAATTTTCAAAACTTCTCCCTATTTCAAAAATCTTCTTGGTTTTCAAACTTCAAATGTTTTCATAAGCAAACCTTGACTTCGGTCAAGCGATTTTACCTTTTCACTTTGTTTTCTTAAATAAATGTTAATCCATGTAAATATATCGAAATTCTTTTCTTAAATACTTTAAAAAATCCAAAAACTCACTCAATTGTTTTTGTGCCTTTGTGCACTTTTCTTTTCATATGTTTAGATATGATTCATTCCTTCTAGCGGAATTATTCGCTAAGGAATGACGACTTATCTCTACATTTTAAAATCAATTCAACTCATTGTTTCTTTTCAAATTTTGTACCACGAACTACGAGGTTTTGATCTCGCATTGCACTTTGTGGGTACGTAGGCATGAGGCATTAAAAACCTCTTCAAACACAAAATCATTAAAAAACATTCTTCTCCTCATCCCTTCAATCTTTTCAAGCAAACCAATTTCAGACCAATAAAAAGCAATAAATATTTCAAAGGGCTCCCGTGGAGTACCACGGACAAGTCGGGTGCTTAAAACCTTCCCGGTTTGTAACCAATCCCCTTACCCGTTCTCTGTTTGTTTCTTTTAGCTTTTGCTTTTAGATCCTTAGGTTTTTATTCGTTCTTTTACCTTTTTCCTTGTGGAAATAAATAAAAGCGCGGTGGCGACTCTGTGTACATCGAGTTAAGTTAATCAATAGCTTACACTCATGATTTTACCGCTACAGTAGGGAATCATATGCTCTTGGTGAGTATACCACTTGCCATTAGTTTGGTTGATCACCAAAGCACAACATGGGGCATGAAAGCTTCTCCCCAGTAGGCTGCCAAATCATTATTTCCTCAGCACACCTTCCAAACAGCACCAGAGATGCTTTATCCCCAGCTGAGTTGTCAAGCATCATCCTCAGCAGGATCCCCACAGAAATATCTAAGAGGATCTTTCAGTGATCTTTCTTCTTCCCCAACCGAGTGCTAGACAGGGAACTATCTCCCCGCAAAGTTTCAACTTATATATAGAAGAGCAACGCTTGAAGATCTCACGACAGAGCGACGAAAGCTTCTACAGACCCCAGCTGGGTCCCTCATTACCAAGATAGGTTTATCAATGACCTACTTCCCCATGCAGAGTCATATATGTCAGATCTACCAATGATCTCATCCCCAGCTGGGATATCCACTTCAAGCAAATCAGCCAGAGATCTCCACGGCACCGGGATCCGAATCCAGGATTGGTATCTTTTGCATGATCATAGCATTCGCATCATATTTTCCCCCCAGAGCGTAGCATTCCGTCTAACACGGAGCATTACGGCAAAAATCAAACATATTGCATAAATTATAAGCCATGATTTGAATCAAACACTTGTAAATACTGACATACCTCTCAAATTCCCCGGCAGAATATTAAAGCATTTCCTTTACACTCACAAATACAAATACATGCTTCTTTCGGCACTCGTCCGTGTCATCATTTCCCAATAAAGTCGCCCGAGCAAACAGATGCTTATATATTACGGATGCTTCTTGACACTCGTCTGCGTCATATCCCCAGCAGAAAGCCAAAGCGCCCCCTTTGCACTCATTACACAGATACATACATATACAATTCTTTGACACCCGCCCGTGTCATCCTATCCCCACAGAGTACACTCCAGCTCATAATTTATACACTTTTTTCCGACACTTGTCCGTGTCATGCTCTCCACAGCAAGTTGGACACTCGTTTATGTCTCACTCATCGCTTTTACTCATACAGATATTCGTCCGCATCTTGTATACGCCATTTGAATCCCTTCAGATTCGACACTCGTCCGTGTTCGTTGTTAACCAGTTGATACTCGTCTGTATCATCATCTCTGAACATGCGTCAAGCGTTTATTTCTACTGATACTCGTCCGTATCATAGTCTTTAGGATGCTCGTCTGCATCTTTAATCTATACACCGTGTCAAAACACTTATATTTTCTTGAATTTAGACACTCGTCTGTGTCTACTATTCCCCAAAAGAATTCCCAGCAAATCCTTAGCAAAGCTTCTTTTTCTATCTGACATTCGTCCTATGTCATGATACTTTCGGCAGTCGTCCCCTGCTAGGTGATCGTCCTTCACCTCTTGATGATCGTCCTTCATCATTTTATCCGATGGCCGTCCCCATCGTAGATCTTGTTATCTGACATTCGTCCTATGTCATGATAAACCCTGAGAGTAGCCGTACCCTGCTAGGTTATCATCCTTCACCTCTTGATGATTGTCCTTCATCATGCTTATCTGATGGCTGTCCCCATCGTCGACCTTTTTATCCGGCATTCGTCCTATGTCGCGATACTTTTTGACAACCATACCTTGCCAGGTGATTGTCCTTCACCTTAGATGATCGTCCCTCATCTTATCCCCAACAGAGCAGCCGTCCCCTGCTAGGTGATCGTTCTTCACCTTTGATGACCGTCCCTCATCATTTATTTTCTGCAACCTGATGGTCGTCCCCATCATTTACCTTCAATCCCCATAAAGTCTCATTTCTTTATTTTGATGGTCGTCCCCATCATAATCTCTTATATCCCCAACATGTCGGCCATCCCCGTCATTGCTTTATCCTCGGCAGTCGTCCTCTGCTCGATGGTCGCCTTCCGTCGCCCGCACTTTATAATCATACTTTATTTTCTTTTACAATCTATATCCCTTTTCTTCTTCATTCAGTGAGTGCAAATTTTGGACTGTCTTTGATATTCAACCACAAGTTATCTTGTTTGCCTGTTAAGCCGTAGCTTACATCCTGCACAGCTAACTCATGCTTGAATAGGGGCAGCTGTAAACACCCCAAATTTTCCCTCACTCACTCACACCATGGCTTGTTATTCTTTTCATGTGCATAAGTTCAACCATAGCATCTCATATTGCATTTTTGTTTCACTGCATTAATTCAAAGCCATCTGCATCTAGGGTTTGTGATCTGAGCCATCCCTGAGCTATTTGAGCCACTCCAAAGGTCATCAATCACTTCAATAGGGTCCATGTGTATTCAAGCATCATATTATATCCTCACAAGGTCAAGAAAGTCAAAGAATCACAAGAACTGAGAAAAGCATGGAAGCAGAACCAGATGACCTAAAATTAGGGTTTTGGTTTCAAAGTCTGTAACTCCAAATTTTTTGGTCATTCTTGTTTCTATTGGTCTCTATATGTTATGAGGATCATGCATATCAATTTTCATGAAGAAATTCAATGGGGAAGGCATCTGATCACAAGATGACTTCTTGAGCAAGTCAGTGTAAAATCAGGGCATCTGAGGCCTCCAATGACCCAACCAAAGGTTGTTCTCCATCATTTTGAATGTGTATGATCTTTATTTGATCATAGAAGATGTTAGAAGTTCACAAAATTGAAGAATTTCAAGCCATTTGCAAAGTTGCTTTTTTGGGAAAGTGACTTATAATGTAAACTTGCCATTTTGGGAAAGTTTTTCAACCTCCTCTTTTGATTCAAAAATGCTTCAAATGAGAAAACTTTGGTCATGAAAGTTGTAGAATGGATCCTCCCATTTTCAAAAAGTACAAGAACTCATTCTAATTCATTTTGGATCAAAAGTTATGGTTTGTCAAAGTTGGCAAAAATCACATAATTTCATGTTTTACACCAAAGAGGCATTTTGCAAAATGGTATGATAAGGCATTCTAAAGGCTTCAAATGTGCACAAACACTTCACAACATGCTCATGTGACCTCTAAAGATCAGAATTGGCCCAAGAATTATGCATTTTGGTTCCTTGAACTTAAAGAATTTCCAAAAGGACCAAAGTTGGACAAATTTGCAAAACCACCCATAAGCTTCAATCCACTTGCTGCATTGCCTCAATCTTACTTCCATGGTTCTCCTTGATCACAGCTGCACAAGACATGCCCTTGTCCTTGGCCTGCCATGACCCATACCTCAAAGGACACCTAACATTCACTTTTGGCAAAATGGACCATACAAATTAGCATAGGCCACACCAACTCCACAGACCTATCACAGTTTGATAAGTGGGCCAAATGGAACTCAAAACACACAAGAGGAAAGCTTGAGCTCTCCCACAAGTCAGCATACACAAAAATCCCTCCCTTTGCATTTTCTATCGAATCTCTCAACCCAGCAACTCAAACTTAAAACTTCTTCCACCATTCATCTTAGAATGCATCACTGATCACAAACCACCCTTTACTTTGCCTTAAAAGCCATCATACACCAAATACGAGTTTTTCCCCCTCTTGAACTGAACTGAATCAATCTCCCAAACCAGCCATAAAAAACTCCAAACAAGCTTTGCAAACACTTGGGGGAAATCATTGGAGGCGATTGGAAGCAAGAAACTGGCCAGAAAGCTCCAAAGTTCAAAGCTCCAGTTCAGGTATCATCAAGAACATTTTTTCCAGAAATGCAATTTCTTGTTATAGGATGATAGAGTTTGTTTCACTGATCATGTTAAGCTTTGAATCACTCAGAATGGTTGAGAAATGAGTGTGAATGCATGTTCTGAAATTTTTGCAGTTCTTTTGATTTTGCTCGAATCTTGTTGTTGATGCGTTGTAAATGTGATTTTATGATTGATTCATGTTTAGGGTGGGTAGAGGATGAAATCTGGAGAGTTAGAGCACTTGAAACAGCCTAGTGAGTAAGTTTGATTTTTGGTTGGTCGGAGAAGATGACCGGGACACTGTTCCGGTCATCTGAAAGTCATTAGGGCTCAGGATTAGGGCTAATGACATAATTAAGTGAGTTTGAATTCCAGCCGTTCGTTTGCGCGCTAAGTCAATTCCCGCCCCCTGGAGTTTGAATCTGGGCCTTCAGATCATTTGACTTTCTCATTTTTCTTTTAAATTCATTTTTATTTTATTTGTTTTGTATTTTATTTCTACGAATTTTTAAAAATAGCAAAATATATTAAAAAATTCTGAAATTTTTGTCAAACATTTCATTAATTTTCAGAACCCAAAAATATTTTTATTTTTTATTTTTTGCATTAAAAATCATTTTTAAATCATTTAAATGTTTATTTTTAATTAGGTAATGAAAATTAATTAATTAAAAATGCATTTAGGTATTTAAACATCACCAAAAAATTCACACTGCATTTCAAAACATTTAGAAACATTATCAAACTCTCAAAACAAATTTCTTTTTAGTTCTTGACCTATTTTGATAATTTTCATTGGAATTAAAGTTGTTTAAAGGCAATATTTTGATCCTAACTTGAAAAAATCCATTTTGCCTAACCATGATGAGTTTGATGATGGTTCTTCTTGCATTGCATCCTTCATATCATGTAGTTTTTAGGGTAAAATTGGTTTGAATTTATCTTTCATTTTCAATTTAATGTGCATTTTTCCTTTTGAGGTGCTTTGAAACCCTAGTTGACTTAGGAAAATCATAACTTCCATTAGGTTTAGATTTAGGTATCCTCCTTTGGGCAGTGAACTTGTGTAGGTTTAGGGTTCCTTTGATCCCATTTTCAATTTTTTATCATGTCATTTGCTTCTGATTTTGAATTTTGTGTTGTATGTTATGCATAAGCCCTAATTTGTGCCTTCACTTGCATCCATCTCTCATATGCTTGCATTCAAGAACTTGCCATGACATTTTATGCATCAATATGACATATAAGACATCTTTGGACATATTAGAATCATGTTTGATCATTGTATCTTTCATTTTCCATGTTATGCATTCATATCATTCCATAAACTTTCATGAACTTTCATGGTTCAAGCATGCTTCATTTGCATCCTCATCCTTGTATGATCATCCACAACTCTTGTTATATGTTTGCATCATCTCTTATCATCATTAGCATCATGTTCATGCTTCTGACTTTGTCTTGCATCATGGCATTTCATCTCATTCTCATTCCATTTCATTTCTTTTGCTGACTTTTCAGGTGGTAAGTTATTTTGAGAAGTGAATTTGCCTTCACTTCTCACAATCTCTTCTCATCTCTTTTATGCATCATTGCTGCATTTTATCTTTGTATTAGAGTGAGCTTTCTCATTCATGCTCTCTCCCACTTTCTTCCTTCAAACAACTTGTCTCCTTAAGTGAAGTAAGTTGTCTTGTTTCTCTCTGCTTCTTTCTCCTTTCACCTGTTTCTTTCCTGGTGGCTCTTTGAAGATCCTTTCTCTCTTAAGCCTCACAAACCCTAGGATCTCCAAGCATGATAACAATTAGGGCTTGATTAGTCCCCCACTTAGCTTTTACCTTTGTGTCATCTTTGAGTTTTTTCTTCTCACCTTTTAATCAGGGACTAAACCTTAAAGGTTTTAAGGCTTTGTGTTTAAGCTTATGCCTGCATCCTTCTATTAGGATGGAGTGTATAACTTTAATCCTAAGTGTTAAACCCTTAATGTGTTTAAATACTTTAATTAATTCACTTAATAATCACTAAGACATCAAGCTTGTAACTTGGGTCTTGCATTAGGGTTCTAATTCTTCCTTAATTGGTTAAGAAGGACTAACCCTAGTGTTAATGGACAAGTCCCCCTCAAGTTGTCTTACAAACCATAAAAATCACTTCTTCATCTTATCATTAATTAAAATCCATTTAATAAAGGCTTTGTTTTGTCATGAGGTTAATCCCTAATCATGGATTAAGTTGAGGAGCCTTCCTCAGTTTAAATGTTCTCATCTATTATCCCTCTATTAGGATGGTGTAATGGGTCCATTAAATCCCTGATTATTGCTTAATCTCATTACTTAACACTAAACAAAAACAACAAAAACATCTAAATAAATACAAGTAGGTTAATGATCTTAATCCTACATCATGGTGATTAAGTGTGAGGTGCTTACTTCATACTTAAGGTATTCTCATTACCCCTAATCAGAGGGAGGATGTGATGAGTTTACTAACCCTTGGTTTAGGCTTAAGCTCATTTTCCTATGACAAATTCCAAAAGCAATAAAAGACTGAAAACACAAAAACAAACAATAATCGTCTCCTCCGGGATTCTTTTCTCATTCACTCACAAACGAGAACTTGCTTCTTCCGTCTAATGCAAGATAGTTTGCAGCTGAGTCAGACAAGTCATACACTTGAGCATAGACAAGTAAGCAGTTCACAAGTCAATTTATCTTTCAGTCTCTTTGAGTCGAACTACGGTGTTCTGACTTCCTCATTACACGAGAGGATACGTAGGCATAACTTAACAACTATCGAACAAAAGTCTCTGTATATTGCCCCTTCTTTCCAGCATTATTCTTTAAGCTTCATAGTCTTGAGCTCTGCATCCTTTCCTTACACTGACACTTCTCTTATACACTTCACATTTCTTTTACACTGACACTTGCATTCTTTCCAGCTTTGATACACAGATTGCACTGACACTACCCCTTTAAAACACAAATCTTTTAAGCGTGGATCCCGTCGAGTACGACGGACAATCTGGGTGCTAATACCTTCCCAGGTTGTAACCAACCCCCTTTCTCAGTTTCTCTGGTTCGCAACCGTCTTATCCATCTTTTCTTAGGTCTATGCAGCATTACCTTTCCTCCGGGATAAAAATGCCTAGCTGGCGACTCTTGTCTTTTGAGTTCACCCTTGTGTGTTCTCTCTCCTTTCTCCGACCGTTCGCGTCTGTACCCCTTCTGACCTTGGTGTCATTTGTTGGGAGTGACATCAATTTGTAACGATCTCCTCATTTCAGGGGATCCGTTTCTTTGACTGTATCTTGCCAATTCAGGGCGCATAAATTAATAAGATCAGATTTTCAGTCATATCTTGTCTCGTACATTTTATTTTTCATTTGCAAAATGTCCGATGTCCTTAAGATATTGATTGCATAAATACAGATGCTTCCCTTCTAAAAATACGTGCTTACAAGAAATATATTTGCTCCCGGGAGTGTCTAAACTCCTATGACGGAATCCAGTAAGGGATACCTCGGGGAACCTGTACGTTTCTTTGTCATACAGGATTGCAGGTGTTCAAAGCACAACATGGGGCATGAAAACTTCTCCCCAGTAGGCTGCCAAATCATTATTTCCTCAGCACACCTTCCAAACAGCACCAGAGATGCTTTATCCCCAGCTGAGTTGTCAAGCATCATCCTCAACAGGATCCCCACAGAAATATCTAAGAGGATCTTTCAGTGATCTTTCTTCTTCCCCAGCCGAGTGCTAGACAGGGAACTATCTCCCCGTAAAGTTTCAACTTATATCCAGAAGAGTAACGCTTGAAGATCTCACGACAGAGCAACGAAAGCTTCTACAGACCCCAGCTGGGTCCCTCATTACCAAGATAGGTTTATCAATGACCTACTTCCCCATGCAGAGTCATATATGTCAGATCTACCAATGATCTCATCCCCAACTGGGATATCCACTTCAAGCAAATCAGCCAGAGATCTCCACGGCACCGGGATCCGAATCCCGAATTGGTGTCTTTTGCATGATCATAGCATTCGCATCATATTTTTCCCCCAGAGCGTAGCATTCCGTCTAACACGGAGCATTACGGCAAAAATCAAACATATTGCATAAATCATAAGCCATGATTTGAATCAAACACTTGTAAATACTGACATACCTCTCAAATTCCCCGACAGAATATTAAAGCATTTCCTTTACACTTACAAATACAGATACATGCTTCTTTCGGCACTCGTCCGTGTCATCATTTCCCAATAAAGTCACCCGAGCAAACAGATGCTTATATATTACGGATGCTTCTTGACACTCGTCTGCGTCATATCCCCAGCAGAAAGCCAAAGCGCCTCCTTTGCACTCATTACACAGATACATACATATACAATTCTTTGACACCCGCCTGTGTCATCCTATCCCCACAGAGTACACTTCAGCTAATAATTTATACACTTTTTTCCGACACCTGTCCGTGTCATGCTCTCCACAGCAAGTTGGACACTCGTCTATGTCTCACTCATCGCTTTTACTCATACAAATATTCGTCCGCATCTTGTATACGCCATTTGAATCCCTTCAGATTCGACACTCATCCGTGTTCGTTGTTAACCAGTTGATACTCGTCCGTATCATCATCTCTGAACATGCGTCAAGCGTTTGTTTCTACTGATACTCGTCCGTATCATAGTCTTAAGGATGATCGTCCGCATCTTTAATCTATACACCGTGTCAAAACACTTATATTTTCTTGAATTTAGACACTCGTCTGTGTCTACTATTCCCCAGAAGAGTTCCCAGCAAATCCTTAGCAAAGCTTCTTTTTCTATCTGACATTCGTCCTATGTCATGATACTTTCGGCAGCCGTACCCTGCCAGGTGATCGTCCTTCACCTTTTTGATGATCGTCCTTCATCGTCCCCAGCGGAGTCTCTATTCATTAGAACCCCTTCCTATCCGACATTCGTCCTATGTCGTGATATTTTCGGCAGCCGTCCCCTGCTAGGTGATCGTCCTTCACCTCTTGATGATCGTCCTTCATCATTTTATCCGATGGCCGTCCCCATCGTAGATCTTGTTATCTGACATTCGTCCTATGTCATGATAAACCCTGAGAGCAGTCGTACCCTGCTAGGTGATCGTCCTTCACCTCTTGATGATCGTCCTTCATCATGCTTATCCGATGGCCGTCCCCATCGTCGACCTTTTTATCCGGCATTCGTCCTATGTCGCGATACTTTTTGGCAACCATACCTTGCCAGGTGATTGTCCTTCACCTTAGATGACCGTCCCTCATCTTATCCCCAACAGAGCAGCCGTCCCCTGCTAGGTGATCTTCCTTCACCTTTGATGACCTTCCCTCATCATTTATTTTCTGCAACCCGATGGTCGTCCCCATCATTTACCTTCAATCCCCAGAAAGTCTCATTTCTTTATTTTGATGGTCGTCCCAATCTTAATCTCTTATATCCCCAGCATGTCGGCTGTCCCCGTCATTGCTTTATCCCCGACAGTCATCCTCTGCTCGACGGTCGCCCTCCGTCGACCGCACTTTATAATCATACTTTATTTTCTTTTACAATCTATATCCCTTTTCTTCTTCATTCAGTGAGTGCAAATTTTGGACTGTCTTTGATATTCAACCACAAGTTATCTTGTTTGCCTGTTAAGCCGTAGCTTACATCCTGCACAGCTAACTCATGCTTGAATAGGGGCAGCTGTAAACACCCCAAATTTGCCCTCACTCACTCACACCATGGCTTGTGATTCTTTTCATGTGCATAAGTTCAACCATAGCATCTCATATTGCATTTTTGTTTCACTGCATTAATTCAAAGCCATCTGCATCTAGGGTTTGTGATCTGAGCCATCCCTGAGCTATTTGAGCCACTCCAAAGGTCATCAATCACTTCAAGAGGGTCCATGTGTATTCAAGCATCATATTATATCCTCACAAGGTCAAGAAAGTCAAAGAATCACAAGAACTGAGAAAATCATGGAAGCAGAGTCAGGCTTAACTACACAGATGACCTAAAATTAGGGTTTTGGTTTCAAAGGCCATAACTCCAAATTTTTTGGTCATTCTTGTTTCTATTGGTCTTTATATGTTATGAGGATCATGCATATCAATTTTCATGAAGAAATTCAATGGGGAAGGCATCTGATCACAAGATGACTTCTTGAGCAAGTCAGTGTAAATATAGGGCATCTGAGGCCTCCAATGACCCAACCAAAGGTTGTTCTCCATCATTTTGAATGTGTGTGATCTTTATTTGATCATAGAAGATGTTAGAAGTTCACAAAATTGAAGAATTTCAAGCCATTTGCAAAGTTGGCTTTTTGGGAAAGTGACTTATAATGTAAACTTGCCATTTTGGGAAAGTTTTTCAACCTCCTCTTTTTGATTCAAAAATGCTTCAAATGAGAAAACTTTGGTCATGAAAGTTGTAGAATGGATCCTCCCATTTTCAAAAAGTAAGAGAACTCATTCTAATTCATTTTGGATCAAAAGTTATGGTTTGTCAAAGTTGGCAAAAATCACATAATTTCATGTTTTACACCAAAGAGGCATTTTGCAAAATGGTATGATAAGGAATTCTAAAGGCTTCAAATGTGCACAAACACTTCAAAACATGCTCATGTGACCTCTAAAGATCAGAATTGGCCCAAGAATTATGCATTTTGGTGCCTTGAACTTAAAGAATTTCCAAAAGGGCCAAAGTTGGACATATTTGCAAAACCACCCATAAGCTTCAATCCACTTGCTGCATTGCCTCAATCTTACTTCCATGGTTCTCCTTGATCACAGCTGCACAAGACATGCCCTTGTCCTTGGCCTGCCATGACCCATACCTCAAAGGACACCTAACATTGACTTTTGGCAAAATGGACCATACCAATCAGCATAGGCCACACCAACTACACAGACCTATCACAGTTTGATAAGTGGGCCAAATGGAACTCAAAACACACAAGAGGAAAGCTTGAGCTCTCCCACAAGTCAGCATACACAAAAATCCCTCCCTTTGCATTTTCTATCAAATCTCTTAACCCAGCAACTCAAACTTAAAACTTCTTCCACCATTCATCTTAGAATGCATCACTGATCACAAACCACCCTTTACTTTGCCTTAAAAGCCATCATACACCAAATACGATTTTTCCCCCTCTTGAACTGAACTGAATCAATCTCCCAAACCAGCCATAAAAAACTCCAAACAAGCTTTGCAAACACTTGGGGGAAATCATTGGAGGCGATTGGAAGCAAGAAACTGGCCAGAAAGCTCCAAAGTTCAAAGCTCCAGTTCAAGTATCATCAAGAACATTTTTTCCAGAAATGCAATTTCTTGTTATAGGATGATAGAGTTTGTTTCACTGATCATGTTAAGCTTTGAATCACTGAGAATGGTTGAGAAATGAGTGTGTATGCATGTTCTAAATTTTTTGCAGTTCTTTTGATTTTGCTCGAATCTTGTTGTTGATGCATTGTAAATGTGATTTTATGATTGATTCATGTTTAGGGTGGGTAGAGGATGAAATCTGGAGAGTTAGAGCACTTGAAACAGCCTAGTGAGTGAGTTTGATTTTTGGTTGGTCGGAGAAGATGACCGGGACACTGTTCCGGTCATCTGAAAGTCATTAGGGCTCAGGATTAGGGCTAATGACATAATTAAGTGAGTTTGAATTCCAGCCGTTCGTTTGCGCTCTAAGTCAATTCCCGCCCCCTGGAGTTTGAATCTGGGCCTTCAGATCATTTGATTTTCTCATTTTTCTTTTAAATTCATTTTTATTTTATTTGTTTTGTATTTTATTTCTACGAATTTTTAAAAATAGCAAAATATATTTAAAAATTCTGAAATTTTTTGTCAAACATTTAATTAATTTTCAGAACCCAAAAATATTTTTATTTTTTATTTTTTGCATTAAAAATCATTTTTAAATCATTTAAATATTAATTTTTAATTAGTTAATGAAAATTAATTAATTAAAAATGCATTTAGGTATTTAAAAATCACCAAAAAATTCACACTGCATTTCAAAACATTTAGAAACATTATCAAACTCTCAAAACAAATTTCTTTTTGGTTTTTGACCTATTTTGATAATTTTCATTGGAATTAAAGTTGTTTAAAGGCAATATTTTGATCCTAACTTTAAAAAATCCATTATGCCTAACCATGAGGAGTTTGATGATGGTTCTTCTTGCATTGCATCCTTCATATCATGTAGTTTTTAGGGTAAATTTGGTTTGAATTTATCTTTCATTTTCAATTTAATGTGCATTTTTCCTTTTGAGGTGCTTTGAAACCCTAGTTGACTTAGGAAAATCATAACTTCCATTAGGTTTAGATTTAGGTCTCCTCCTTTGGACAGTGAACTTGTGTAGGTTTAGGGTTCCTTTGATCCCATTTTCAATTTTTTATCATGTCATTTGCTTCTGATTTTGAATTTTGTGTTGTATGTTATGCATAAGCCCTAATTTGTGCCTTCACTTGCATCCATCTCTCATATGCTTGCATTCAAGAACTTGCCATGACATTTTATGCATCAATATGACATATAAGACATCTTTGGACATATTAGAATCATGTTTTATCATTGTATATTTCATTTGCCATGATATGCATTCATATCATTCCATAAACTTTCATGAACTTTCATGTTTCAAGCATGCTTCATTTGCATCCTCATCCTTGTATGATCATCCACAACTCTTGTCATATGTTTGCATCATCTCTTAGCATCATTAGCATCATGTTCATGCTTCTGAATTTGTCTTGCATCATGGCATTTCATCTCATTCTCATTGCATTTCATTTCTTTTGCTGACTTTTCAGGTGGTAAGTTGTTTTGAGAAGTGAATTTGCCTTCACTTCTCACAATCTCTTCTCATCTCTTTTATGCATCATTGCTGCATTTTATATTTGTATTAGAGTGAGCTTGCTCACTCATGCTCTCTCCCACTTTCTTCCTTCAAACAACTTGTCTCCTTAAGTGAAGCAAGTTGTCTTGCTTCTCTCTGCTTCTTTCTCCTTTCACCTGTTTCTTTCCTGGTGGCTCTTTGAAGATCCTTTCTCTCTTAAGCCTCACAAACCCTAGGATCTCCAAGAATGATAACAATTAGGGCTTGATTAGTCCCCCACTTATCTTTTACCTTTGTGTCATCTTTGAGTCTTCTCTTCTCACCTTTTAATCAGGGACTAAACCTTAAAGGTTTTAAGGCTTTGTGTTTAAGCTTTTGCCTGCATCCTTCTATTAGGATGGAGTGTATAACTTTAATCCTAAGTGTTAAACCCTTAATGTGTTTAAATCCTTTAATTAATTCACTTAATAATCACTAAGACATCAAGCTTGTAACTTGGGCCTTGCATTAGGGTTCTAATTCTTCCTTAATTGGTTAAGAAGGACTAACCCTAGTGTTAATGGACAAGTCCCCCTCAAGTTGTCTTACAAACCATAAAAATCACTTCTTCATCTTATCATTAATTAAAATCCATTTAATAAAGGCTTTGTTTTGTCATGAGGTTAATCCCTAATCATGGATTAAGTTGAGGAGCCTTCCTCAGCTTAAATGTTCTCATCTATTATCCCTCTATTAGGATGGTGTAATGGGTCCATTAAATCCCTGATTATGGCTTAATCTCATTACTTAACACTAAACAAAAACAACAAAAACATCTAAATAAATACAAGTAGGTTAATGATCTTAATCCTACATCATGGTGATTTAGTGTGAGGTGCTTACTTCATACTTAAGGTATTCTCATTACCCCTAATCAGAGGGAGGATGTGATGAGTTTACTAACCCTTGGTTTGGGCTTAAGTTCATTTTCCTATGACAAATTCCAAAAGCAATAAAAGACTGAAAACACAAAAACAAACAATAATCGTCTCCTCCGGGATTCTTTTCTCATTCACTCACAAACGAGAACTTGCTTCTTCCATCTAATGCAAGATAGTTTGCACCTGAGCCAGACAGGTCATACACTTGAGCATAGACAAGTAAGCAGTTCACAAGTCAATTTATCTTTCAGTCTCTTTGAGTCGAACTACGGTGTTCTGACTTCCTCATTGCACGAGAGGATACGTAGGCATAACTTAACAGTTATCGAACAAAAGTCTATGTATATTCCCCCCTCTTTCCAGCATTATTCTTTAAGCTTCATAGTCTTGAGCTCTGCATCCTTTCCTTACACTGACACTTCTCTTATACACTTCACATTTCTTTTACACTGACACTTGCATTCTTTCTAGCTTTGATACACAGATGGCACTGACACTACCCCTTTAAAACACAAATCTTTTAAGCGTGGATCCTGTCGAGTACGACGGACAATCTGGGTGCTAATACCTTCCCAGGTTATAACCAACCCCCTTTCTCAGTTTCTCTGGTTCGCAACCGTCTTATCCATCTTTTCTTAGGTCTATGCAGCATTACCTTTCCTCCGGGATAAAAATGCCTAGCTGGCGACTCTTGTCTTTTGAGTTCACCCTTGTTTGTTCTCTCTCCTTTCGTCGACCGTTCGCGTCTGTACCCCTTCTGACCTGGGTGTCATTTGGTGGGAGCGACATCAATTTGTAACGATCTCCTCATTTCAGGGGATCCGTTTCTTTGACTGTATCTTGCCAATTCAGGGCGCATAAATTAATAAGATCAGATTTTCAGTCATATCTTGTCTCGTACATTTTATTTTTCATTTGCAAAATGTCTGATGTCCTTAAGATATTGATTGCATAAATACAGATGCTTCCCTTCTTAAAATACGTGCTTACAGGAAATATATTTGCTCCCGGGAGTGTCTAAACTCCTATGACGGAATCCAGTAAGGGATACCTCGGGAAACCTGTACGTTTCTTTGTCATACAGGATTGCAGGTGTTCAAAGCACAACATGGGGCATGAAAGCTTTTCCCCAGTAGGCTGCCAAATCATTATTTCCTCAGCACACCTTCCAAACAGCACCAGAGATGCTTTATCCCCAGCTGAGTTGTCAAGCATCATCCTCAGCAGGATCCCCACAGAAATATCTAAGAGGATCTTTCAGTGATCTTTCTTCTTCCCCAGCCGAGTGCTAGACAGGTAACTATCTCCCCGCAAAGTTTCAACTTATATCCAGAAGAGTAACGCTTGAAGATCTCACGACAGAGCGACGAAAGCTTCTACAGACCCCAGCTGGGTCCCTCATTACCAAGATAGGTTTATCAATGACCTACTTCCCCATGCAGAGTCATATATGTCAGATCTACCAATGATCTCATCCCCAGCTGGGATATCCACTTCAAGCAAATCAGCCAGAGATCTCCACGGCACCGGGATCTGAATCCCGGATTGGTATCTTTTGCATGATCATAGCATTTGCATCATATTTTTCCCCCAGAGCGTAGCATTCCGTCTAACACGGAGCATTACGGCAAAAATCAAACATATTGCATAAATCATAAGCCATGATTTGAATCAAACACTTGTAAATACTGACATACCTCTCAAATTCCCCGACATAATATTAAAGCATTTCCTTTACACTCACAAATACAGATACATGCTTCTTTCGGCACTCGTCCGTGTCATCATTTCCCAATAAAGTCGCCCGAGCAAACAAATGCTTATATATTACGGATGCTTCTTGACACTCGTCCGCGTCATATCCCCAGCAGAAAGCCAAAGCGCCCCCTTTGCACTCATTACACAGATACATACATATACAATTCTTTGACACCCGCCCGTGTCATCCTATCCCCACAGAGTACACTCCAGCTCATAATTTATGCACTTTTTTCCGACACCTGTCCGTGTCATGCTCTCCACAGCAAGTTGGACACTCGTCTATTTCTCACTCATCGCTTTTACTCATACAGATATTCGTCCGCATCTTGTATACGCCATTTGAATCCCTTCAGATTCGACACTCGTCCGTGTTCGTTGTTAACCAGTTGATACTCCTCTGTATCATCATCTCTGAACATGCGTCAAGCGTTTGTTTCTACTGATACTCGTCCTTATCATAGTCTTAAGGATGCTCGTCCGCATCTTTAATCTATACACCGTGTCAAAACACTTATATTTTCTTGAATTTAGACACTCGTCTGTGTCTACTATTCCCCAGAAGAGTTCCCAGCAAATCCTTAGCAAAGCTTCTTTTTCTATCTGACATTCGTCCTATGTCATGATACTTTCGGCAGCCGTACCCTGCCAGGTGATCGTCCTTCACCTTTTTAATGATCGTCCTTCATCGTCCCCAGCGGAGTCTCTATTCATTAGAACCCCTTCCTATCCGACATTTGTCCTATGTCGTGATATTTTCGGCAGCCGTCCCCTGCTAGGTGATCGTCCTTCACCTCTTGATGATCGTCCTTCATCATTTTATCCGATGGTCGTCCCCATCGTAGATCTTGTTATCTGACATTCGTCCTATGTCATGATAAACCCTGAGAGCAGCCGTACCCTGCTAGGTGATCGTCCTTCACCTCTTGATGATCGTCCTTCATCATGCTTATCCGATGGCCGTCCCCATCGTCGACCTTTTTATCCGACATTCGTCCTATGTCGTGATACTTTTTGGCAACCATACCTTGCCAGGTGATTGTCCTTCACCTTAGATGATCGTCCCTCATCTTATCCCCAACAGAGCAGCCGTCCCCTGCTAGGTGATCGTCCTTCACCTTTGATGACCGTCCCTCATCATTTATTTTCTGCAACCCGATGGTCGTCCCCATCATTTACCTTCAATCCCTAGAAAGTCTCATTTCTTTATTTCGATGGCCGTCCCAATCATAATCTCTTATATCCCCAGCATGTCGGTCGTCCCCGTCATTGCTTTATCCCCGGCAGTCATCCTCTGCTCGACGGTTGCCCTCCATCGCCCGCACTTTATAATCATACTTTATTTTCTTTTACAATCTATATCCCTTTTCTTCTTCATTCAGTGAGTGCAAATTTTGGACTGTCTTTGATATTCAACCACAAGTTATCTTGTTTGCCTGTTAAGCCGTAGCTTACATCCTGCACAGCTAACTCATGCTTGAATAGGGGCAGCTGTAAACACCCCAAATTTGCCCTCACTCACTCACACCATGGCTTGTGATTCTTTTCATGTGCATAAGTTCAACCATAGCATCTCATATTGCATTTTTGTTTCACTGCATTAATTCAAAGCCATCTGCATCTAGGGTTTGTGATCTGAGCCATCCCTGAGCTATTTGAGCCACTCCAAAGGTCATCAATCACTTCAAGAGGGTCCATGTGTATTCAAGCATCATATTATATCCTCACAAGGTCAAGAAAGTCAAAGAATCACAAGAACTGAGAAAAGCATGGAAGCAGAGCCAGGCTTAACTGCACAGATGACCTAAAATTAGGGTTTTGGTTTCAAAGGCCATAACTCCAAATTTTTTGGTCATTATTGTTTCTATTGGTCTCTATATGTTATGAGGATCATGCATATCAATTTTCATGGAGAAATTCAATGGGGAAGGCATCTGATCACAAGATGACTTCTTGAGCAAGTCAGTGTAAAATCAGGGCATCTGAGGCCTCCAATGACCCAACCAAAGGTTGTTCTCCATCATTTTGAATGTGTATGATCTTTATTTGATCATTGAAGATGTTAGAAGTTCACAAAATTGAAGAATTTCAAGCCATTTGCAAAGTTGGCTTTTTGGGAAAGTGACTTATAATGTAAACTTGCCATTTTGGGAAAGTTTTTCAACCTCCTCTTTTTGATTCAAAAATGCTTCACATGAGAAAACTTTGGTCAAGAAAGTTGTAGAATGGATCCTCCCATTTACAAAAAGTACAAGAACTCATTCTAATTAATTTTGGATCAAAAGTTATGGTTTGTCAAAGTTGGCAAAAATCACATAATTTCATGTTTTACACCAAAGAGGCATTTTACAAAATGGTATGATAAGGCATTCTAAAGGCTTCAATGTGCACAAACACTTCACAACATGCTCATGTGACCTCTAAAGATCAGAATTGGCCCAAGAATTATGCATTTTGGTGCCTTGAACTTAAAGAATTTCCAAAAGGGCCAAAGTTGGACAAATTTGCAAAACCACCCATAAGCTTCAATCCACTTGTTGCATTGCCTCAATCTTACTTCCATGGTTCTCCTTGATCACAGCTGCACAAGACATGCCCTTGTCCTTGGCCTGCCATGACCCATACCTCAAAGGACACCTAACATTGACTTTTGGCAAAATGGACCATACAAATCAGCATAGGCCACACCAACTACACAGACCTATCACAGTTTGATAAGTGGGCCAAATGGAACTCAAAACACACAAGAGGCAAGCCTGAGCTCTCCCATAAGTCAGCATACACAAAAATCCCTCCCTTTGCATTTTCTATCGAATCTCTTAACCCAACAACTCAAACTTAAAACTTCTTCCACCATTCATCTTAGAATGCATCACTGATCACAAACCACCCTTTACTTTGCCTTAAAAGCCATCATACACCAAATACGAGTTTTCCCCCTCTTGAACTGAACTGAATCAATCTCCCAAACCAGCCATAAAAAACTCCAAACAAGCTTTGCAAACACTTGGGGGAAATCATTGGAGGCGATTGGAAGCAAGAAACTGGCCAGAAAGCTCCAAAGTTCAAAGCTCCAGTTCAGGTATCATCAAGAACATTTTTTCCAGAAATGCAATTTCTTGTTATAGGATGATAGAGTTTGTTTCACTGATCATGTTAAGCTTTGAATCACTGAGAATGGTTGAGAAATGAGTGTGTATGCATGTTCTGAAATTTTTGCAGTTCTTTTGATTTTGCTCGAATCTTGTTGTTGATGCATTGTAAATGTGATTTTATGATTGATTCATGTTTAGGGTGGGTAGAGGATGAAATCTGGAGAGTTAGAGCACTTGAAACAGCCTAGGGAGTGAGTTTGATTTTTGGTTGGCCAGAGAAGATGACCGGAACACTGTTCTGGTCATCTGAAAGTCATTAGGGCTCAGGATTAGGGCTAATGACATAAATAAGGGAGTTTGAATTCCAGCCGTTCGTTTGCGTGCTAAGTCAATTCCCGCCCCCTGGAGTTTGAATCTGGGCCTTCAGATCATTTGACTTTCTCATTTTTCTTTTAAATTCATTTTTATTTTATTTGTTTTGTATTTTATTTCTATGAATTTTTAAAAATAGCAAAATATATTAAAAAATTCTGAAATTTTTTGTCAAACATTTCATTAATTTTCAGAACCCAAATTTATTTTTTTTTTGCATTAAAAATCATTTTTAAATTATTTAAATGTTTATTTTTAATTAGTTAATGAAAATTAATTAATTAAAAATCACCAAAAAATTCACACTGCATTTCAAAACATTTAGAAACATTATCAAACTCTCAAAACAAATTTCTTTTTGGTTCTTGAACTATTTTGATAATTTTCATTGGAATTAAAGTTGTTTAAAGGCAATATTTTGATCCTAACTTTAAAAAATCCATTCTGCCTAACCATGAGGAGTTTGATGATGGTTCTTCTTGCATTGCATCCTTCATATCATGTAGTTTTTAGGGTAAAATTGGTTTGAATTTATCTTACATTTTCAATTTAATGTGCATTTTTCCTTTTGAGGTGCTTTGAAACCCTAGTTGACTTAGGAAAATCATAACTTCCATTAGGTTTAGATTTAGGTCTCCTCCTTTGGACAGTGAACTTGTGTAGGTTTAGGGTTCCTTTGATCCCATTTTCAATTTTTTATCATGTCATTTGCTTCTGATTTTGAATTTTGTGTTGTATGTTATGCATAAGCCCTGATTTGTGCCTTCACTTGCATCCATCTCTCATATGCTTGCATTCAAGAACTTGCCATGACATTTTATGCATCAATATGACATATAAGACATCTTTGGACATATTAGAATCATGTTTGATCATTGTATCTTTCATTTTCCATGTTATGCATTCATATCATTCCATAAACTTTCATGAACTTTCATGGTTCAAGCATGCTTCATTTGCATCCTCATCCTTGTATGATCATCCACAACTCTTGTTATATGTTTGCATCATCTCTTAGCATCATTAGCATCATGTTCATGCTTCTGACTTTGTCTTGCATCATGGCATTTCATCTCATTCTCATTGCATTTCATTTCTTTTGCTGACCATTCAGGTGGTAAGTTGTTTTGAGAAGTGAATTTGCCTTCACTTCTCACAATCTCTTCTCATCTCTTTTATGCATCATTGTTGCAATTTATCTTTGTATTAGAGTGAGATTGCTCATTCATGCTCTCTCCCACTTTCTTCCTTCAAACAACTTGTCTCCTTAAGTGAAGCAAGTTGTCTTACTTCTCTCTGCTTCTTTCTCCTTTCACATGTTTCTTTCCTGGTGGCTCTTTGAAGATCATTTCTCTCTTAAGCCTCACAAACCCTAGGATCTCCAAGCATGATAAAAATTAGTGCTTGATTAGTCCCCCACTTAGCTTTTACCTTTGTGTCATCTTTGAGTCTTCTCTTCTCACCTTTTAATCAGGGACTAAACCTTAAAGGTTTTAAGGCTTTGTGTTTAAGCTTATGCCTGCATCCTTCTATTAGGATGGAGTGTATAACTTTAATCCTAAGTGTTAAACCCTTAATGTGTTTAAATCCTTTAATTAATTCACTTAATAATCACTAAGACATCAAGCTTGTAACTTGGGCCTTGCATTAGGGTTCTAATTCTTCCTTAATTGTTAAGAAGGACTAACCCTAGTGTTAATGGACAAGTCCCCCTCAAGTTGTCTTACAAACCATAAAAATCACTTCTTCATCTTATCATTAATTAAAATCCATTTAATAAAGGCTTTTTTTGTCATGAGGTTAATCCCTAATCATGGATTAAGTTGAGGAGCCTTCCTCAGCTTAAATGTTCTCATCTATTATCCCTCTATTAGGATGGTGTAATGGGTCCATTAAATCCTGATTATGGCTTAATCTCATTACTTAACACTAAACAAAAACAACAAAAACATCTAAATAAATACAAGTAAGTTAATGATCTTAATCCTACATCATGGTGATTAAGTGTGAGGTGTTTACTTCATACTTAAGGTATTCTCATTACCCCTAATCAGAGGGAGGATGTGATGAGTTTACTAACCCTTGGTTTGGGCTTAAGCTCATTTTCCTATGACAAATTCCAAAAGCAATAAAAGACTGAAAACACAAAAACAAACAATAATCGTATCCTCCGGGATTCTTTTCTCATTCACTCACAAACGAGAACTTGCTTCTTCCGTCTAATGCAAAATAGTTTGCACCTGAGCCAGACAGGTCATACACTTGAGCATAGACAAGTAAGCAGTTCACAAGTCAATTTATCTTTCAGTCTCTTTGAGTCGAACTACGGTGTTCTGACTTCCTCATTGCACGAGAGGATACGTAGGCATAACTTAACAGTTATCGAACAAAAGTCTCTGTATATTCCCCCCTCTTTCCAGCATTATTCTTTAAGCTTCATAGTCTTGAGCTCTGCATCCTTTCCTTACACTGACACTTCTCTTATACACTTCACATTTCTTTTACACTGACACTTGCATTCTTTCCAGCTTTGATAAACAGATTGCACTGACACTACCCCTTTAAAACACAAATCTTTTAAGCGTGGATCCCGTCGAGTACGACGGACAATCTGGGTGCTAATACCTTCCCAGGTTTTAACCAACCCCCTTTCTCAGTTTCTCTGGTTCGCAACCGTCTTATCCATATTTTCTTAGGTCTATGCAGCATTACCTTTCCTCCAGGATAAAAATGCGTAGCTGGCGACTCTTGTCTTTTGAGTTCACCCTTGTGTGTTCTCTCTCCTTTCGCCGACCGTTCGCGTCTGTACCCCTTCTGACCTGGGTGTCATTTGGTGGGAGCGACAGGACTCAAATAAAGAGTCAATAATCCAGGGTTTCAAAGAACTAGTCCAAAATAGTACAAACTTAAGAACAAATTCCAGTATCAAGTTATGTTGAGGTCAAGGGTTCCTGCAAACCTGTAAACACCCAACCCACTCACAGGTATTGTTCTAGAACAAGGATCCTCAGATTCGCATCTATTATGAGAAGGGTAAACATTTCTAACCCGGAGGTACAATGTTTACCCTAATCATAAAGGATCCTCCTTAATTCACCTCAGATGCTGAAGGTCATCTAAAAAGGTCATCCAGAATTAGCAGGCTTCCCAGATAGCCCTAGCATTACAGGAAATCCGTAGCACATAGTTCTCAAAAGGAAACCCATGCCTGAACCGTGTTTTCATTTTCCCGCCCTAGACCGAAATGGAATGGGAAAGAATACAAAACCACTCTAATCCTATGTGTCACTCAGGCCTTTGTATTGATCCTTTCCCACTGGAATACCCCACCCACCAAGGTAAATAGAAATCCAACACAATGATATGATAAAGAATGAAATGCGAAAAGCAGTAAATGAAAGAGAATAAAGTAAATGCAATAAGTAAAGTTGTACAGGAAGCAATAAAGCAAAAACAGTAAACACAAATAACACATAACACTCCCAATAAACACAAACAAACAAGCACTAGGAGAAACCCACAAGAGAACCAGAAGCCCTGGTTGCAAAGATCCCCAGCAGAGTCGCCAAGCTGTCACTCCCCGGATTTTCATCCCGGTGCAAACGCGAACCGTCGGTGATGTTGGAGGTTGAGGTTGACTAGAGTCGCCCGCTAGGCAATTTTATCTCGAAGGAAAGGTACTACTGCATAAACCTGGAAAGAGATGGATAATACGGTTGTGAACCAAAGAGACTGAGTAAGGGGGTAGGTTACGACCTGGGAAGATATTAGCACCCATATCTTCTGTCGTACTCGACGGGATCCACGCATACCTGATTGTGTTTAAAAGGGGATAGGGTATGTGCTAAATTGTGCATAAAAAGCTAGGGAGAAAAGGATGTACAAAATGTCAATGCAAAAAGAAAGTGAGTGCTCAAAACTGAGGCTAGGGAAAGAGAAACTGGGAAGAGGAGAGGGGGAAGATAAAGAGACTTTTGTTTGATAATCGTTAGGTTATGCCTACGTATCCTCTCGTGCAATGAGGAAGTCAGAACACCGTAGTTCGACCAAAGAGACTTGGATGTTTTTGTGTGAACTGCTTGCTAGTCTATGCTCAAGTGTATGACTCGTCTGGCTCGAGTGCTAACTATTTTGCATTAGACGGAAGAAGCGAGTTCTCGTTTTCAGAGTGAATGAGCTGAGAAAAGAATCCCGGAGGAGACGTTTATTGTTTGTTTTCGTGTTTTCAGTTTTTTATTGCTTTTGGTGTTTTTGCATAGGATAATGAGCTTAAACCTCCATCAAGGGTTTGTTAACTCATTATATCTCCCCTGATTAGGGATAATGAGCCTACTTAAGTATGAGATGAGAATCTCAACTTAATTACCCTAATGATGAAGGATTAAGATCATTAACCTACTTGTGATTATTAAGTGTTTTTGGATTTTGTTTTGTGTTAAGTAATGAGTTTAATCTCTAATCAGGGATTAATGAATCATTACACCATCCTACGAGAAGGATGATAGATGAGGACACTTAGGATGAGGAAGATACCTCAACTTAATCCATGGTTAGGGATTAAAATCATTATATAACAAGCCTTTATTAAAGTGGATTTTAATTAAAGGTGGGATTAAGAAATGGATTTTATGTTTGTAAGACTAAACCTGAGGGGGACTTGTCCATTGAACACTGGGGTTAGTCCCTCTGAACCAATAGGCAGATATGTAACCCTAACATAAGGCCCAAGTTACAAGCTTAAGTCTCAATGATTATTAGGTGTTTTGATTGGGAGGTGTAACCAACTTAAAGGTTTAACACTAAGTATTAAAGTTATACAGTTCATCCTAAGATAAAGATACAAGCATAACCCTAATACAGAGCCCCAAAACTTTAACTGTTTAGCCTTTGATTATGAGTTAAAAGCCCTATATACTATATGCAAGCCCTAAAGAATGCAGAAAAGAACCATACACAAACACATCTTGGTTGATCAAAAATGATTTTTTGAAGTTAGGGTTAAAAAAATAGAAAATTTGGAAACCCTAATTCATGGTTAATTGTCTAAACATGATCAAACCCTAAAAGAAATTTGTAAAATGAGTTTTTAAATTGTTCTAAACATGTAAGAATGCTTCATGATTTTTTTGGTAATTTTTAAATACCTAAAAGTATTTTTAATTAATTAAAATGAATTAATTAATTAAATAATACAATTAAATGATTTAAAAATATATTTTTAATGAAAAAATAAAAAATAAAAAATGTTTTTTGGCTTTTTAAAAGTATTTAAAGTGAGAATGCAAAAAAAATCAGATTTTTAGGAAATGTTTTACTATTTTAAATAAATAAAGAAAATAAAATGCAAAGTAATCGGAATGAGGGGCCAGGATTGCGTGGGAGATGGATGGAGGGCTGGGATTGGAAGTCAGTTTGACAAAGGGTATGAAGATCTAAGGGCCTAGGTTTAAATCTATGATTCACGCGTGATCCATTGGCCTAGGTTCTTTCTGACTTAATTAATCATAATTAAATTAATTAATTGAAATTAAAATTAATGAACTAATCTGAACCGTTCGCTGCTTAACCTAAACATGATCCAAGGGTTGATATTCAAACTAGAAACCCTAATCACCATTAACCCTAATTATTTTCAGGTCACCAGGGATAAGCTCCGGTCATCTTCTCCGGCGAGCTCCAACCCTAGTTTCTTCTACAAGTCACCCAAGCCAAAATAATTGCCCAGAAACACTCCCCATGCATCATACAATCAAAATCAATCATCAAACATCATTTAAACTTTATGAATCAAGCAAATCGAAGCAAAACATTTTTATAGGCAAACGTTCAGAACAACAATACATGCTCATTTCTCAACCATTTTCAATTCTAAACACATCATGGTGATCAGCTAAGCATATAGAATCATTTTATAACAAGAAAAAGAAGTTCTGGAAAAAAATTTCTTGATGAATACCTGAAATGAAGTTCTCCAAAATGGAGCTTTCAAGACATCCCTCTTGTGCAAAATGACTACTTTTGACCTTTTGAAGCTAGTGGAGTGCTTAAAATGCTTTGAAAGTGGCTGGTTTTTGAGGTCTAGTTCTGATGAAGCAGAAATCGTGTTTTTGATATGTGGTGTTTTAGGCTATTTCGATGGTTGATTCTTGTTCTATGGATGATATTGATTGATAGGTGAAATAATTTTGGAAGTTTGATGGCTGGTTTGAGAGAATCGAAGAGATGAAGTTTTGAGGGATTTTTTTGCAATCTGAGTGTGTGTCTTGTTTCAAGGCATGAAGTATTATGTTTTATGAAGCTTAGGCAATGCATAAACTAATGAGATCAATTAGAGGAGTGGATATTCACTGTGGGATTGGTATGGTGCCATTGGCCAAAAAGTCAAAAGTTTGTGTACTTGAAGCATGGGCCATGGCAAAAGTGATTTGAGGTCTTGGGCTGCCTCAGCTGAGTTCAAGGAGCACCATTGGATCGATAGTGGTGAGTTGTATGGCTTGATTCATGAGTTTTCAAAGGTTTTACATTTTCACAACTTTGACATTTCTTGATAAGCAAGGCATGAAAACCCTAGGTTTTTGGCCCAATTCTGATCTTTAGAAGTTGTTTGATCACGGCATGATGTATCTGAGTGGATTAGAGGTCACATAAAGGCTTGAAATACCATTTTGCACATTTCCCTTTTTGACATGAACTTGAAAATTACAAGATTTTTCCCAACTTTGACTTGCCATATCTTGAGTTCTATGATGAATGAAGAGGAGTTCTTGTACTTTTTGAAAATGGGAAGATCCAATCTACAACTTTCATGTTTGAAGAAAATTCATTTGAAGCCTTTTTTTAACAAGAAAGAGGAGGTTGAAGATCTTTCCCAAAATGGAACGTTTTCATTATAAGTCATGTCCAAAAATGGAAAGTTTTCAAATGGCTCAAAATTCTTCAATCTTGTGAACTTCCAAGCATTCCTAAGATCAAAAAAAGATCATAGGACCTCAAATTGATGATTGTGACCCTTTGGAACCCTTGTTAGTGGCCTTATATGCCCTGATTCTGACTTTTCTTGCACAACAAGTTACCATTTGATCGGATGACTTCCACAAGGAATTTTTGCTTCAAATTTGATACACATGCTCCTTATAACATATATAGACCAATAGAACCAAGAATGGCCAAAAAATTTGAGTGTGAGTGCCTCAAACCCAAAACCCTAATATTTGGTCATCTGTGTAGGAGCCCTGAGTCTGCCTGGACATCTCTGCAATCCCTTGTGATTTCTTGACTTCAAAGAACCCTTGGAGGCATAATATGATCATATAACACTCATGGACCTTCTTGGCATGCTTCATGGCCTCTGAGATAGCTCCAACCACTTCTAAGATTCATCTGATCACAAACCCTAGCTATGCAGCTATGCAATGAGTTGCTAAAGGAAAAATATGCAATGTAGGATGTGATGATATGCTATGCAGTATGAGGGATCATAAGTCAAGGTGTGAGAAAAAGGAGAGGGAAAATTTGGGGTGTTTACAGAAGTGTTTTGAGTTTATTATTTGTGAACATTCTCATACTAAGACTTATCCATCGTGGTAGATAACCTACACCTCGCCCCAAAATGGGACGTGCATAAGTACTTCGCAACAAAGTCTCATGTCGTATGATAACATTCAACCTTTATTATGTATTTTATTATTTTTCTTTATGAGATGAGAAAGAAGGACTCAAGTGGAAAAGGCAAACTACGAGGACTAAGACTGAACCTTAATTTAGTATTATATACAAAAGGGAAATCCTAATGGTTTGTGAGGTTTTTTCTATTCCTAAGGAAGAAAGGAAAATAAGAAAAGAACTAGAACTCAACTTACTTCCTAAGGAAGTTAAGTTGGTTCTAAAAATGGGGAAACCTATACAAGTAGAAACACAAATATTAAGGCAACAAACAAAAATGAAATGAAAAAGTATTAATTCAAAATGCATATTAAAGCATAAAACAAAAATAAGGCTAAACACCTCTTGAAAGCACAACTTGCACGGTTTCAATGCCTAAGTCCTAAAACTAAAGGAACATACTTAATATCAACATTCTAAAATTAGTAGCTACACTATATTAAGTCATCCTAATATTCTAAGATCAAACCTAATTAGTCTAAGTCTTAATGAACCATAAAATCCTAAGCATAAACTGGGTGGATTTACAACGTAAAAATGGACTAAAACCAATGCACTAAAAAAATAGTAAAATTCCTGGAAAAAAATATGAAAATAAATTCCTAAGGTCTCTAACCTGAACCTAATATTGTGTTAAAAAAATCTCCTAAAAAATCATAGCCTAACTATCTCAAATGGTCACATAAATCTACCTAAGATTTATTCACAATTTTGCACAAACTAAGCTACCAAAATAATGGATAAAATAGCCTAATAAATATACCAAAAATTATTCCAGGTTCTATTATTAGTCCTCTAATCATAGAAAAAAGAATGGGATACAAATCATACAGGAGGTGGGAGAAGTAAGATGAACAAAATGAAGCATTCATGAAAGAATTCCATATAAAACTAATTAAATGGAAAATCGAAATTAAATTGAAAAATACAAAAATACAGAAAATAAAAATATAGAAAAGTTCTAAAATGAATTAGGAACCTATTGTACTTTTTATGGAATTTTATCATGTGTTTTAATATTTTCTAATGATTAAAATTGAACTATATCTAAAACAGAAATTTAAAAAGATTAGAAATAGGAGGGGGTGTACATGAAGTAATTTGGAGTTAAAATGGACAAATGGGCTTAAAACATGGTGTGAATAGCAAAATAAATAGGCCCAAAGGCGCATGAATCTTGAGGGTGTATACCATGGTCCCAGTCAACGTCTTGACTTCAATAAGGGCCCTTGGTCGCGTGGACTTTCAAAGGTTGTTTATCAAGTTGTCCTGAGGCGAAGAACAAGGTAGCTATGACGAACCCGCGCGCACACGATCATCCAGGGACAGAACCTATAGGGCGGTGACACTTGTCACCGCCAGTATGGCTGGAAATCAAAAACTCATCCTACCTTATCTCTTTGGAATCACACGGTGCAGTTAATGGAATCTATTGAACTTAATGTTTATTATTTCCAATAACAAATCTTTTAATTACTCATTATTCTTCATAACATCTATTTGAATTTTCATTAAACCTTTTTTATGATTCTTTAACATTCATTATTTTATTAATCTCATGCATTAAATAATTTAGAAACCTCGGAAAAAATGTTAACACTGAAGGAAAAAAAAAAGAAAACCCTAAGTCTCTTAATTCTTCCCATTTGCCGCAACTCTCCCTCATCTTCACCTTTCAAAAGCTAACCCTAGCTGCCGGAAATAAACTCAACACCTGTCCTCCTCCGTCGTCTTCAGTGAAACCTCAACATCATCTCAAAGTTGATCCTTCAACTCTCCGCCGCGATTCTTATCCCCTACATATGATAGCACCATCGTGAAGACCATCGGAGAAGATAATGGCCACGACGGAGCTTCACTCTCTACGATCTCAGCAACATCCTATCCTAAACCTGTATCCCCATCTCAAACCGAAATCGTAACGCTCCTTATCCTAAGTTGAAATCGCAAATCTCAGAGAAAAAAACAAACAAAATCAAGAATGAACGGTGGTGTAGCAACAACTCATACAAGAACGTTGCAGATTTGTACCTTGTTACTTAACTGTGTCGAAGATGACGCTTTCGTTGCGATACCGATGAGTTTCGGAAGCTAGTCTGTTCCGATGCACTCTATGGCATCTTCTTCTTGAATTCATGCTAGCTATGGTTGTGGTATTGATGATGTGAAGATGAATGCTTCAGGTATGCGTTTTTGAATTGTTCCTCCCCTTTCTCTTTTTCTGCAATTCTACTCCATCACTGATTAGCTAACTTTGTTTTTCCATATTTTATTGAATTTGTGCTGTTGAGTTTGCTATAGATTCCATGGATTGTTCTTGAATTTTCAACTTCGTTGAAGGTGCGATGAAGGTGAATGAAGGACGGTTAGAGGAGATTCAGAGACAGAGATTGATGAAGGTTATATAATGCTTCGGAACCTTGATTGGATTTATGAAGATGAAGTAGAGGTGATTCGATGGTGATGAAGATGCTGAAGTGAAGGATTTTGTAGTGATGATTCCGCATATTTAGAGAGAGGCTATAGATTGATGCAGATGAAGGTCAAGGATGGTGATGATCCTGAAGGTGGAGAAGATGCTGATGAATGAGGGATGAAGAAGAATGAAGGATCCAATTTGAAGAGGAAAACGAAAAAATAGAGAATATGATTGAGAGAACAGAGATCGGACCCTGAAGATGATGGCAAACTCTCCTTTTATAGGAGAAGGATTGAAGGTCTCAATGGGGATTTCCAGGTAAAATCGGTTAAGAATTTGGTTAGAGTTTATTGAAAATTCTGTTAATGTTGGTTGTGAGCTTTTGTAACTATTTATGTGTTGAACTTCTTTCTGAATTTCCGTTGAACCTTTGTTCGGTCTATAGCTTGGAAGTTTGAATGGATTTTTCTTCTGAATGAATTTGTCGAAGTCGCTTTGATGACTTTCTCGCATTTCCGTTTTTCTGTTATAAACATTCTTTCTCAGTTTGTTATGAGTTTCTGTTATGTTCATGGAATGAAAAGCGATGCAAAACTGTTAGATGCAGAAATATGAATCATCTATATTTATTTTATTTTTCAGTTTTCTCCTATGCATATTATCCTGAATTTTGAACCAGCCACATGCTTGTACTTTGATCAAGAAATTAATGTTGAAGTGAACTTTGCCAAAACGCCTGTGTGTTGGTGGAATCCATGAAGATGCACGACTGCCTTGTGATGGAGCTTAAAATGTAGCTAGCAAGCTGTTTGCAAAAAAAAGGGTCAGGTGGAGTCCATCATCTCCTACTCTCTATATGTTCTCTTTTTCTTTTTATAATTCTTGGGATGTAAAATGAAACAAAAGGCTTACATTGACTTGTGGGCTTAGTGAATGTATGATTTGAACTCTTGAAAGTCAATTGGGCTTTAATTGATGGACATGGACCTTAAATGTTTGGAAAATGGATGGTGGTGTTATGATAATGGGACCAAACTGGTTTTGAATGGCTATTGGTATAGACAATTGGACTTGCATATCGATCTTGACTTGAACATGAACATTAAATGATCATGGACATTAAATGTGGTTTTGAACAGTGATTTTGAGAATGGAATTAATGAAATGGTTTAAAATTTGGAATTTGGACAAAGAAGTTAGAATGGATTAATGAACCCGTTTTATTCTTTTTAGGAAAGAAATGGGCTTAATAGATGGATATGGATAATGGATTTGAATTGAATATGAATCAACTATCGGTT
Source organism: Lathyrus aphaca (assembly GCA_963966055.1). Lineage (NCBI taxonomy): Eukaryota > Viridiplantae > Streptophyta > Magnoliopsida > Fabales > Fabaceae > Lathyrus > Lathyrus aphaca. The sequence continues at coordinate 200,627,528 of OZ014523.1, read as the reverse complement.
TAAGGATTGTGGTTGAAAATGGATAAATAAGAGAAAATGGATGAGAACATAATTTGAGAAAATGGATAGCAAAAATTGTCGTGTTACTTCCCTCGAAAACTTGAACACACAACTATCCACATGAACACTTCTAATCTCACTTGATCCCATGAACCCAAATTAATTTCCTTCAACTTCTCACCCAAATAAAAATCCTATGATGATGAATGTGTGCCATGTAATAGATGTCCTAATGAAAGATGCATACTAATGAAGGGCGTAAATCTGGTTAAAGGTAATAAATATGAGGGCAAATTTTGGGGTGTTACAGGAGGAAGCAATGTAAACCAAGTAAACACATTCTTAGTTAGGGAACTAGGGAAATACTTCATTTTTAAATCCTCGTTATTTTCTATATCCCCAGCCTTAGTCTGGTAACGTGCCACATGTTCGACTATGGACTCTTCGGTCTCACCAGCGAATTTGGTGAACTCGGGCACTTTCCAGCCCCTGGGAAGTTCAGTTTGTAGCACATAGTTAGGTAACATGGACGTGTAAGTTGGCCGTTAAAGGTCTGGGATGGCACCATTTCGAACCATAATCCTCTACTATAGTTTCAATGTTCGTCTCTCTAGCCATGGCATCCTGTATAACATGTCCTAACACATCTCCTTAGTCTTAACGTCGACGTAACATCACGACGGGAGGCCTCTGGGCCACCCTGGGTATTTGTTCAATCTCCTCATAAGGTTGCTCTAAAATCTTTTCGTACTCCGCTTCTTATCGGATCGGTGTCTTAGGAAGAGGAGGTGGGGTTCGACATTATGGGGCCGTTGATTCCCCAATAAAATACCCTATTAAAGTCATATGAGTTTCTAACTATTGGTAACTCTATGTCAAATCTTGTATTAAAGGTCTTAAAATGGTCCTCATTTGTTGTGTTAATATATAGACTATCTCATGGTTACTCTCATCCATCTGCTTTCCTACAACAACGACAGTGTTTGGAGTAAACATTGGGATCGACTGAGATAAATAATTGTAATTGGTCGTTCGAATGTATTGATTCGTCAAAGGCCCTAGCCGTTGGTATGGGGAAAATCTCCTGACGAACTATCTGCAAATGTCGAGCCAGAATTGTGGAAACTGAGCATGAATTCGGGAGGCATGCCGAATGTTCTGGAAAGTGGCATGGTGAAACTGGGTCACGGTGGCCCCGAAGTTCCACCCACATTCATCCTGATCGGTTCAAGTTGAATCGGAGCAGTGGTCGATCCACAGGTAGCAGTCAGTACTGGTTCAGTTGTGTTCGTAATAATTGGACTTTGTGTCGAAGATAGTTCTTCATTTGGACGTGGCGTTACCATTCTGCAAATGTGCAAGTGCATATAACTAACCCAATGAGTTCCATTGGGCATGCCAATTTGTTCACACATAGATTTCGCACTAACAATCCTCAGGCCTCTTATGCATGAGGTTTACTAGCGAGACCGGCCAAAAAGTCCCATGATTTCTCTGTCCGATTAGTCATGTTGCAAACTCTTGTAATGTAGAATGGTAATGGGGGTTCTTGTGTATATTTTTGATATTTTTTGTATTCATAGAAAACGCACACAAAATGCTTAAAATGAAAGGACAAGAAAAGCGAATAAAGGAAAGATAAAAAGATAAAGATGAATAGGCAAGTATCTTAAATTAAATTGGTATTAAAATGACTTGGAATACAAAGGTTTTTTGGACGCTATCATACATTTAATTAGGGAGTTAACTCATTTCTCTGACTCTCGGTACTTTAAGTGTGTCCCTTTACAATGTGAAGAAATGTGAACTTTATTAATGAAAATAAAATCTACTTATATAGACAAATAAAATAATTGTCGGACACTTTTCCAACAAATCAGGTTGTGACATCTATCAACTCAAGCTTCTGGTAACCACCCACTACTTTGTCCCACTGCTTAGAGAAGTTTCTTTTCCATGTCTTCCTGAATGGTCTTGTTGAAATACCTTCGACCTAGTGGTAACTGTGGGACGCGTCAAAGTGCTTCAACATGTTTCCAGATTCTTGTAGTTGTACGTCGACCTATTTGACTCTTCCTTCTCTTAGGCTAGGTCGACACTCTTCCTTCTTGGACAATTCATGAACTTTCTCTTGAACATATTTCACCAAGTAGGTCGAAATCTCTAGCCAAAAGTATCCCATCGGGAATGAGAATCAGAGCACTGTATCTAGGCTCACTATGGGTTACCAACTGTGTTTGGTGTTTTTTAAGTGGACAATGCCAAAGTGTGTGTTCTAGCAGTTATGTGTTGTCTCTCGTTGTATGGAGACTTATAAGTTTACCTATTTGAGGTAGAACGAACTTGACATGCCTTTATGCTTCCGTAGAAGTGAAATGCAAGCGAAAGAAAATTGATTTGTTAATTTTTTTTTATAAGTGTTTTAAATTGTTCTATTTGTTGTTTGTATAACACTAAAGACTGACATAGGAGCGAATACTTTACAAACTGCCCCAAGACAAGACATAAGAAAAGTACCATAGAAGTAGAGGGAAGCTCCCATCCTTCATTTCCCATGTGCTTAAGGCTTGTGGCGCACTATACACATATTCTATATTAGAAGTTTTTTATTTTGTTTAAGAGAGAGAAGAGAGACTCAAAGGTTTAAAAGAAAAATCTAAGGGGATCTCCATCCTAGAAGTTATCATGCAATGTTAATCCTATATTTGAGGTTTGAAATGAAATTTCTAACTATGTTAGCATGCTTGGTTTGATAACCTAATATTTATCCTACTTTGAACTTAATCGGAAATTAAGTTTAAGCTAGGAGCCTAAATGGAGCTTGTGATCATACACAAGTAAACATTAGGTGATTCAATCACACTTTAAAGAAGAATTAAGATGAAATAAAAGTCACATAAGTGTAAGTTTCAAGTTGAATTAACAAAATTGTTCATGTATGTTAACCAAATTTAAAGATTGGAAGTTAAAGTAACTATGCAAAACAATGCACCAATGCATATGCAAATGACTTGAGACTAAACAAGAAGTAATGTCACTTATCAAACCAAATGAAATTAACCCAAATAAGGTTCACCAAAATAGGTCAGCATATATGTCACATTACATTCACCTCATGTTAATGATTAAAGAAGAACCCAAAAGATTCAAGTCAAGTACGTCATCTTAGCTAAAAATCACAATGTTCATGTAAGACTCACTTCAAAAGACCCAACATGTAAATTTAAAGGATGAAACCACATGTAGCAGTAGAATTACATGTCGTAATCAATGCAAGGTCATGTTTATAAGGTAAAGGAAGAACTATGAACATCACAATAAAATATGTTCAAAATAATAGGCCATTTAATTCAAAGGTATCATCCCTAAGATGTGTCATCTACTTGTGACAAAACAATGAACAAGTGAGCATGAATTTTGAACAAGTAAACATGTACTTGATTCCTAAAAGTAACCTTAAGAGATCACAAAATTGTAATGGAAAATTATTCTCAAAAGTTGAAACAAGTAAAGACCAAAGTCAACCCTAATCTTCCTCTAAAGACATGTGTAATTTTTCACTCAAGTAAAAGAAGTAAAAGGGTCATTGAAAAGTAGTGTAAAATCATGAAAGTCAGAGGCAAATGACCTGTAATATATCATATCTAAATGTTATAAGTATTGAGTAAAGGTGGCATACAATTGGCTCCAAGGAAGTTGTCAAATTTGATGGACAAACATGTTTAAATTCACACAAATGGAAATTCAATTAAAGGCTCATAAATGGACCTATAAAATTATATAATAAGGTTTTAAATCATGCTATATCAAGTTTGAATCAATGATCAAAATATCCCAAAAGAATTCCATAAATGCACCATCACTCAAATCAATTAGGTAAGCATTGAACTAGAATCATGCATTCATTTAAGGCTTAAGATAAGCACATAGATCATGATAACAAATCAATAGCAAAAAATCACAATGATGTACAAATTCCTCATGAATGTGCCTAAACATGTCAAGAAAATTGGCTCAAGAGAGGTCAAACAAAATCATCATGTTCAACCATAATTCTAAACACACATCAAGAGCATTAAGCATGCAATGCATCACACATGAAAAATAGTTAATACCCTTGAAAAATTGTGGAAAAATGATCACGGCATCAAGGAGGCGGTAGGATAATATGCTCTAAAATGAGTGCCTAAAAATATGCATGAAGGGTATTCAAATCATCTCAAACATTAGGCAAATACACAAGCAATCCTTCCATCAAGTTAGGTCTTAAAAATGTGATTCAAACAAGGATCAAAATGCATGATCAAAGCTTCAAATGTCCATTCAAATATCCTATATTCTTGTTCCTAAGGTGTGAAAAAGAGTAGATCAAAAATCAATTGGAAACATCAAGAACAAAACCCCGTCGTGGTCCCTTTTCTTTTTAGCCCGATGGCCGTCCCCATCGTTGGTTACTTTACTTTATGAACTTGATGGCCGTCCCCGTCATGTTTCATTAATCCCCAGAGAATATTATAACTTTACTTGATGGCCATCCCCATCATATTCCCTTTTATCCCCAGCATGTCGGCCGTCCCCGTCATTGCTTTATTTCCCGCACTTTTCCCCAGCGTGTCGGTCGTCCCCGTTGTTGCACCCCAAAATTTGCCCTCACAATACAAGACTTTGTGTGCTAAGAAGGTTCACAAGGTTCACAAGTTTCTCAATGCTTATATAACCTTTCATGAGGTTCATGAAGTCTACAAGTTACTTTATGAAGGTTCACAAGGTTCACAAGCTTCTCAACATTTACAAGACCTTTCATGAGGTTCATGAAGTCTACAAGTCACTTCTTGAAGGTTCACAAGGTTCACAAGTTCCATAATGCTTTCAATACCTTTCTTGAGGTTCATGAAGTCTACAAGTCAATTCTTGAAGGTTCACAAGGTTCACAAGTTTCTCAACATTTTCAAGACCTTTCCTGAAGTTCATGAAGTCTACAAGTCACTTCTTGAAGGTTCACAAGGTTCACAAGATTCACAATGATTACAAAGCTCTCCTGAGGATCATGAAGTCTACAAGCCACTTTATGAGGTTCACAAGGTTCACAAGCTTCACAATACCTCCCATGAGTATCACAAGACATCTCATGATGGTTCACAAGGTTCACAAAGTTCACAATTGGTCAAAAGAGTTGACAATTCCCTCAGACAATGCACCTCCTAAGCAGTGCATCCAAAACTAGGGTTTTGACTTTAATCAGACTAAATGGACTTCCAATACCTCAAGTAAGCTTCATAACATCTTATATGTGTGTAAGAACCCCCATGACAAGTTTCAAGACTTTTCCCAAAGGTTTGCTCAGTCATATGATCAGATAAGTCAAAATCAGTCAATACAGTTAAAAAGTCAAACTGAGGTCAACTGTGGTCAAACCAAGGTCAAACTTCATGATTTTTTGCCAACATCAAGTATATGAAGTAAAATTCATCATTTGATCAAGGGTTGATCATGATTCATCAAGGAGATTCCAGATCATCAATAATCAGGAGTTTCTAAATTAGGGTTTCCTTAGTAAAAGTCAACTGAACTTTGACCAGCCATAACTTTCACATACTTCATCACCAAGTCTCCATCCAAAGCTCATTTTGAAGGAAATTGAATTCCCTACAACTTTTATGTTGAAAGTAAAGCCCAAAAATGCTTCATTTGAAAGATATGAGCTAGGACATTATAGGTCATTTCAAAAGTCAACAAAAAGTCAACAACTTCAAAAGGGCATAACTTGAGATTGGTAAATGATATGAACCTGAAACCAATGGGGTTGTTTAGAGGACTCTTCAAACTTTACAAAAAGTCCAAGAACACCCTCATACCTTTAAAATTGAGGGAGATATGCCCTTGCAAAGTTGGGAAATTTTGTGATGGTTTATGTTGAAAATGGAGGTTTAAAATCACTTCTTTCCAAATGGGCTGCCCAAGTTGTGATCCAATCCATACCATATCACTATGCACGACCCAAACCATTTAAAATCTGATTTTTATTATTTTTATTTCTATTTATTTTGATTTAAATCATTAAAAATCATTTTAAATAAAAATAAAATATGAAAATTAAAGATTTTATTTGGATAATGCTTCTAGAAAGTCTTAATTGGTGATTAGAATTAAAGAGGAATGGAATCATGTGATTGATACAAAAATAGCAAGTCTTCATGAGCCAATATTTGAAATTCAAAGTTCAATATTTTTCAATCTTTTTTGGATCAAATCTCCACACAACCAGTCCATATTTTGACCTAGAATCATTGACATATAAGTATCAAACATAACCCTAGCCTCATACACGGATCCAGCAGCTTCAAAGGTAGGTTTTCAAAACCAAAAATTCATCAAAAAAGTGGCATTCGGATTTCATCATCCAAGAGGTTTGAAGGTAAAATAAGGACATGGCTAGGATCCTTGATCATCATGGAACATAACCAGATCATTACATTACCCCATAGCATCACACATTGATGAACCCGAATCAAATTTTACATTGAATTTCAATTTTTCGATTCTGTTCATTTGTGCATTATTAATGAATTTTGTTTGATCTTTTGTGTTTGTGAGGTTCCAAGGAATGTTTCTGGACAATTGGATTGAAGAATGAGTGTCTAAAACGCAAACGGCCATGTTAGGGTTCATAACCTCATAATTGGGGTTTAACGTTTGAATGCATATAAATAAATTCTGGAAACGTAGAGTTGTTGTGTGAACTGTGAGGATTATGAATCACTAACCAATTTCATGAATTGATGCTGTTTCATGAGAGTTTGGATTTTCGCAGGTTTGAACAGGTAGCAAAATTCGCAGGTAAACTTCCAGCTATTTTCATAGCTAAATTCGCAGCGCTGGAGGTAGAAGATGACCTCCTCCCGCGCGTTTGAGAAAATTCAAATATTAATTAAATATTTTATCTTTAATTGTTAGTTTGTTTATCACACGCGCGTGTGTGTCTCAGTGGTAAGGCTTGCAGGCTTGTTGGATGATGGCATGGGTTCGAATCTTGCTTGGACCATTATTTTTGTTCTATTTTTCAGGATAAAAGGAGATTGAATATATTATAGCTTCTTGCCATTCAATAGTCAGATGGGCTCTTCCAGCCGGGTGGTAATGCGCGCATACTTGTATACATAAGGTCCTGGGTACGAATCCCACCCCAGGCCTTTTTGTTTCTCTATTTTCTGGATTTTTCAAGCAAGGCACAAAACCAATTATTCCCTTTCCTCTTTCACTTGCGGGTGTGGTAGCTTGGTGGTGATTTCTATTGCTGGCAACCAAACTGGCCTGGGTTCAAACCCCAGTCAGGTAAGTTTTTCATATTCTTTTTCTTTTATTTGTTTTAAATATTCAAACGTTAAATTATAAATATGATTTTGTGTGTATATGTTTTTCTAAACAATTAAAAAATAATAATAATGAAGCATGCTTAATATTTTAAAATATATAAATTCCATGAAATTATTTTCTTTATCATGTATGTAATTTTGTATAATTAAATTATAGGATATATATTTATCTAATAATTTGTATATTTTAAACCCTAAAAAATATTTTTCTAACAAAAATCCTAATTTATTTTCTAAGTACCAAGTAAAACCTAATTGTTTTTATTTTCTAATTTGTGATGTAATTATCATTATACATGTTTATTTAAAATAATTCTAACTTATTTGTAAATATATTTTTTAATCCAAATTATCTTTCTTTCAATATATGTTTAAGAGACAATTTAATAATTATATTTTTGTATATGTTTAAAATTTATTGTAAATATACTAATTAGTAGAAACTAAATTTTGTAAATATAATAACTAATAAAATTATTTTTTTGTAAATATGATTAATTTTATGAATATAATATTTAAAACTTATTTTCTCCTTATAATGTGTAAATATTTTTTTTTTATAATTGTTAATATATATTCATAAATAATTAAATTCTTGTAAATGATATTATGCTTAGAAATTTTTCTTATTATATATTTAAAATTAAACTTTGTGTTCATATCATTATTTTTCTATTTTTGTTATTGTTACTAACTAAACTATTATGTATTATTATATTATATTTTTATTATTCTAACCTTGTTTATTATTTCTAATTATTATTATTATTTTGTTTTTCACTAACCTTATTTTTTGATTATATTTATCACTAACCCTTATTATTTATTTTTTATTATTTATTGCTTATTTATTTATATTTTACTTATTTTTGCTATTTATCTATTTTGCTTATTATTTTGCTTATTATAATTATTATGTAAATGCTCCTGGATGTAAATTCTGTAATTATTTAATTATTTTTGCTATGGTTAGTAATTAGGGAGTGCAGATATGTATTTTATTTAAAATAAATTAGATCACTTTAATCATAAGATAATTAAATTAAACACTCACACACGTAAGTCGATTTTAATCGCCGTCTCACTTTCTAAGGTTATCCCTCAAGTTGCCTAAATCATAAGGTCAAGTGGGGTGTATAAAGCAAGTCCCTTTTAAAAAAGAAATCATCAAGTCCCTCGTGGTTGCCTTTACGAATCGAGCCCCTTCGAAATAATGATGATAGTCCCTCCTAAATGCTTAATACACCTCACAGTTGCCTTCATAAACAGATGTCCCTCATATGTCCCTTACATCCAAGGTAATGACTACCTATTCCTTAATAATAGGGATAGTCTTACCATTTAAAGGATAAAGAACAGAAAAGACTTAAACTTTAGGGTAGGTACCTCCTAGTTGCTTGCTCACTCCATTCAAATTTTCAAACACTTAACAAATTTTCAAACAATTTTCAAACACAAGTTTTTTACGCATCCGTACATGGATCATTATCAAACTCTTATGAAAATTTCTATTCACACACTTCACCTTTTCAAAAACAATTTAAAGTGAGCTAAGTAACTAAGAGCCCATGGATAACCATGGATGTAAAGGGTGCTAACACCTTCCCTTTACATAACCTACCCCCCGGACCCAAAAATCTTTTAAAAGGTCTTTCCTGTTCTTTTATGCCTTTCCTTTGGATAAAATAAAAGTCGGTGGCGACTCTTGCTATCCGCAACATAACTAAAGTCAGTTCTCCCACCGTGTTACAGAACTGGCAACTCTGCTGGGGATTTAATAAAAGAGGGGTACCCTTAGGAATTAGATCACTTTAAATTGTTTGCCTTGTTTGCTTTATATTATCTTGTTGGGGTGCTCTTATGTGCGAAAGGTCCTAACCCGGATCTAGTGTACCTTAGGTAAATGGCAATAGACCAAGGAAACTGTACGACGTATATCGATACGGTTGATCTGGTGGCCATAGTTAGTGTGACTTCTTGGTTGGTGCTTATATTCCTTAAGTCAAGTTGAGGATAATATGAGGCTGCCATATGTTGTCAATGCACTAACTAACTTTTAGAACCCTAGTTAACTCATCTTGGCCTTTAGAAGGTAGTGAGGTAACCGGCTTTGGTGCAGACTGAAGTTGGTTGACACTCGATACTACGCTCATTGAGATTCTAAACTTGGAGGGTTTTGGTTGGCAAGTAAGTTGCCTTCTGATCAACCACCCTTGTGAAGGATCAATGATATTGAGATCCCTTAGAACCCGGTTACTTTTGTAGGACAGGATGAACCATCTAACTTCAGGGGAGGGTACTTACCTTTGAACCTCATGCAAGCCTTTAAACCTAGGGCTATGGTGTGACTTGTTTGTGTGTGCCACATGTTTGTGATTGATCATAACATCATTACATCATCATGCATCATAAGCATAGCATTTTCACTAACCATTTCAAGGACCAAAGGATTTATCTTTGTTCTTTGTTGCAGGTCATGGCTACTGCTCGTAGAAACACCATCAGGATCAACTTTGTGGGCATACCTGCTAAGCTTAAAGAGTTGGTTTCTCAAGTGCCTGATCACTCCCAGTTCATCAAGAGACATGGTCACCTATTGGATCTAGTCACTTCAGGGTTCAATGAAGACATGATGAGTGTTCTGTTCCAGTTCTTTGATCCTAAGCACCATTGCTTTACATTCCCCGACTACCAGTTGGTTCCTACAATGGAGGAGTTCTCTAAACTTCTGAGCATACCTGTTCTTGATCAAAGACCATTCACAGGCTTGGAGAAGGAGCCTAAACCAGAGGTCATTGCTGCAGCCCTACATCTGAAGAAGTCTGACATTGTTCTAGAGACGAGAAGCGGAGTCAAGGGTATTCTTGCCAAAGTGTTGATAGAAAAAGCTCAAGTGTTCTTGAAGGCCATGAGTTATGATGCTTTTGAGGAGATCTTAGCCTTGCTTATATATGGCTTAGTATTGTTCCCCAATCCAGATCAGTTCATAGATGTTCATGCCATCAACATTTTCCTGAGTCACAATCCAGTGCCTACATTGCTTGGAGATATCCTACATTCTCTTCATACCCGTACTACAAGGGCAAGAGGAACTTTGATGTGCTGCATACCTTTACTTTCTAGGTGGTTTATTTCTCATCTTCCTCGCTCAGTAATGAAGAATGAGCAAGGGTTCAGATGGTCCAAGAGGATCATGTCACTTTCTCACTCAGATATCCATTGGTGCTCCAGATCTATGGAGAATGTTACCATCATTGACCGTTGTGGGGAGTTTCCTAATGTGCCACTTCTAGGCATAAGAGGAGGCATCACCTACAACCCCTCTCTAGCTTTACGACAATTTGGTTATGCTCGGAGTGATGGCCCACATGACATGTTAATTCAGGGCATTGTGTTTGATTACGACAACGATCTTCAGGGTTACCGTCAGAGATTCATACGAGCTTGGGGAAAGGTAAACAGGATTGACAGCAAGACACTGGAGCCTAAGTACACTATTCCTATGGAGGCTTATCTCAGATGGGTACGATCTCGTGCTCAGACACTCATGATGCCATATCCTGCCGTCCTACCAGTTACCATGGAACCTGTTGCTGAAGGAGACACTGCTTATACCATCCTTCACCCAGACATGCCTACTGATAAGGAAGACTTGCAGAGATCATGGATCCAACTGAAGGAGCAAAGGGATACTTTCGAGGCTCATTACAAAGCAAGCCAAGAAAAGATTCTGGAACTAACAAAGCTACTTCATGAGGAACGGAACCTCAACTCTTACCTCAACACAAAGAGGAAACGTCCATGGGAGACTTAAAATCCCACCTTTTGTACTTATTTCATTTTCATTTTTGTAAGCCTAAAAGGCAAAACAAGTTATTACTAATAAAAGTTTACTTTCGTGTTTGTCTAAGCAAATTTAAATCTTGCGGTCCTTGAAAACATTGCATATACATTACCATATCATTTCATCGCATCACAGGTTTATAATTGTGCACAGGTTTCTCATCTTCTTGCTGTTTATTTCAGCAATGGCTCTTGAACAATCAGTTAAAGACCTCCAGGCACAAAATGCACAGTTCCAAGAGCTGATCTTGAACCTGTCCAAGGGGCAGGATGAATTGAAGGCACTGCTGGCCAAGAAGACTAAGAAGACTAGAAGGTCTGCTGGGTTGATCAACATGGGAAGAAGGTTCAAAGGTCTTGCCAAGACCAAGGAACCGGCTGAAGACTATGAATCTGAAGAATCTGAGCAAGAGGTAGGCAGTCTCCACCACACAATGGGGGACTCTGATTCTGAGGCTAATTACTACCATGAGCCTAATGAAGACAAATTCAAGATGCTGGTGGATAGAATGGATGCTATGGAGTTGCAGAAATCATCTGGGCTGGATTTTGAGGATTTGAGCTTGATATCTGGGGTGGTCATACCCGTGGGTTTCAAGGTTCCTACTTTTGTTGTCTATGATGGGGTCTCTTGTCCCAAGCTGCATCTGAGGTCTTATGTCAGAAGAATTCAACCTCACACTGCTGATAAAAAGTTGTGGATCCATTTCTTTCAAGAGAGCTTATCTGGAGCTCAGCTGGAGTGGTACTATCAGTTAGAGAGTGTCAACATCAGAGACTGGAATGATCTTGCTGAAGCTTTCTACAAGCAGTATCAATACAATGCTGACTTAGCCCCCACTCGCATGCAGCTTCAGAGCATGTCTATGGGTGCCAAAGAAAGTTTTAAAGAATATGCTCAGAAGTGGAGAGATTTAGCTGGAAGAGTTCAACCCCCTTTGACTGATAGGGAACATGTTGATATGTTCATGTGTACACTGAATGGTCCGTTTTACAGTCATCTCATTGGAAGCTCATCATCTGGCTTCACTGAGTTGATCATGACAGGAGAGCGAGTAGAGAATGGTATAAAGAATGGCAAAATCCAAGTGGGTACTTCTTCATCAGGTGCTGCAAAGAATCCTCCCACTGGGAAGAAAGAATCCAATGCTGTTTATGGTCAACCTGATCGTAACAGAAGGCATCAGTCTGTCAGTGCAGTTCATATTTCAAATCCAACTCCTGCACCAACAGAGCAGCCACAGGGCAACCAACAGAGGGCTAGAAGACAGTTCACGAAGATCAACATGTCAATGGCTCAGGCATTGCAACATTTGTTGAAGGCTGAACTTATTACTTTGAAAAAGGCTCCTCAGAATCCCAATGTTACCTCTCCCAGGTACAATCCCAATGCACGGTGTGCATACCATTCAAACTGTCAGGGACATGATACTAATAATTGCTGGGTCTTGAAGAATAAAATTCAGGATATGATTGATGCTGGAGAATTTGAGTTTGATCCTCCGGGTACTCCAAATGTGATTACTGCTCCAATGCCAAATCACGAGAAGACTGTCAATGCCATTGAGGAAGATCTACATGTCTATTCAGTTATGGAGTTGACCACACCACTGTCTGTTATCAAAAAGAGGTTAGTACAAGCTGGGATCTTTCCAGGTTGTCGTGAAGATTGTTTGTATTGTACCTATAAGCCAGATAGTTGCTTCATATTGAGAGATGGAATTCAGCGTTGTAAACACCCCAAATTTTCCCTCACCCATTCACACCATGGCTTATGATCATTCTCATATGCATAAATACAATCATATCATCTCACATCTCATTTTTGATTCACTGCATAGTTTTCAAGGCATCTGCACCTAGGGTTTGTGATCTGAGCAATCCCAAAGCATCTTGAGCCATTCCAAAGGCCACCAATCAACTCAAAGGGGTCCATGTGTTTTCTTACATCATATTCCATCTCCTCAAAGTCAAAAATGCAGAGGAATCACAAGAGCTAGGGTTTGAGTGGATGCAGAGCCAGGTTGAACTGCACAGTTGACTGAAAATTAGGGTTTTGGTTTCAGAGGCCATAACCCCAAATTTTTTGGTCATTCTTGTTTCTATTGATCTCTATATGGTATAGGGAGTATGCATATCAATTTTCATGAAGAAATTCCATGGGGAAGTCATCTGATCAAGAGTTGACTTTTCAGACAAGTCAGTGCAAAATCAGGGCATCTGAGGCCCCCAATGACCCAACCAATGGGTGATCTTCATCATTTTGAGTGTATATGATCTTTATTTGATCATGGAAGAATTTTGAAGTTCATAGAAATCAAGAATTTAGGGTTTTTGCAAATGTTGACTTTTTGGGCATAGTTGACTTTTCAAGAATGCCTCATTTTAGGTCAATTTTCAAGCTTTGATTCTTGGTCCAAAAAGGCTCCAAATGGAAAAACTTTGGTCATGAAAGTTGTAGATCTCATCTTTCCCTTTTCAAAAAGTACAAGAACATGATCAAACTCTTCTTGGATCAAAAGTTATGGCCATGCAAAGTTGGCAAAAATCATTAATTTCTAAGGCATGCTTCAAATGGAAATTTTGCAAAGACTTGAACCAATGCACATTGCAGCCTCTAATTCATCTCAAACCATTACATAAACTTTCTCTAAGTCCTAAAAATCAGATTTGAACTAAGATTGCCCATGGTTACATGTTTGGTTAGGCAAAAGAATCACATGTGAACCAAAATGTCACAAGTTGCAAAACTCATGATCATGCTCCCTCCTACTTGCAGCCTTGGATGCTGAGCTCTGCTAGCCTCTCACCTCACCTTGCTGCGCCAGCCCATGCCCATGTACTTGCCTAGATCATGAGCCATGCTTCTCTTACACATTATTTGACTTTTTGCAAAAGTTGCCTCACCTATCCATAAAGCACATGTCAAATCAACTGACCAATGAGAGAGAGTTATGTGGACAATTTGCAAGCAAAGCATAAGGGCAAGCAAGGCTGAAACCATCCCATTCATAACTTACACAAAAACACTCCCATTTGCATCTTGCTTCGAATTCCTCTCCACAGCAAGCAAACACTCAAACCTTTTCCTCCATTCAACTCACCATGTATCATTGAGTTGAAATCACCAGGAACACAAGCCTAAAACAGCCAGAACATCTCACTGCCATTTCTCACTCCATTTTGCAGTTGCATTCGAAACTCTCATCCTAGCTCACAAACAGCCAAACAAACCTTGCAGACCTTCTCCATTCATCCTCAGGACCTCAAACAACCCATCACCATGGCCTGAAACCTCCAGAAACACCATTGCCATTTCTGAGCAAGCTTGAGCAGAAGCTGTCGAATCTCACTATCCAGCCAACTTAAACTCCATTTGAGCATTCAAACATCATCTGGGGATCAAGTGGAGTAGATTGCACAAGGAGAGGTGGCCAGAAAGTTCTCAAACTGAAAGCTTCAAATCTCAGGTAGCTCGAAAATTATTTTTCCAGAAATCATTTTTATTGTTACAAACTTGTTCTTTGTGTTATCATGATCATCCTGGTACCATTGGTTTTGAAAATGGTTGTGATTTGAGCATTTAATTTGTCTCTGAAACTGGTTTGCCCTAAAAATGTTTGCTTTCGATTCATGTGATTGATGAAGAATAAATTTGTTTGGGGTTAGGGTTTTGATTCAGGAGATCATGGGGTTCATTTCTATGTGCTTAGTTTTCATTTTCGTTACGTTTTGAGGGAGTTGGTGAGTTTTCAGGTGAGAAGCTGGCCGGAGAAGACGGCCGGAAGTCTTCTCCGGCAGCCTGAGAGTGATTAGGGCTAATCCCTGTAATTAATGAGAGTTTGAATCCTGAGCGTTGGATGAGCTGACTTGGTCAATTCCCGCGTGCATTCAAGGGCCCAGATTCGTTCACTTAACCCTAATCCACGTCATTAACCCTTTTAATTCAGTTTAATTAATTTAAATATAGTTTAGCCCAGTTTGAATGTGGCCCATTGGATCTGGCGCGCAGTCAACCCCCTCATTTCCAGATTGAATCTCAACCCTTCATTGTGCATACTTCAGTTTTATTTAATTTTTATTCATTTTCTTTTCAATTAATTTGCATAATTATTTTAAAATAGTTAAAAATTCGTAAAAATTATGAAACTTTTTCCTAAAAGTTTTAATAATTTTTAAGACCCAAAAATATTTTTATTTTATTTTTTATCATTAAAAAAGTATTTTTAAATATTTAAAAGATTATTTTTAATTGATTAATGGGAATTAATTAATTAAAAATACTTTTAGGTATTTAAAAATTACAAAAAAAATTCATGAAATGTTCTAAGACATTTAGAAACATTGTCCAACCTTCAAACCAAATTTCTTTTTTGATCTTGATGCATTTTAAGAATTTTTCATTGAATTAAATCATTTTTTATGCATTATTTTGATCACATGTTTGAAAATTCATTTCTGCCTATTGGAGAAGGTTGAGACATTGATTCTTCTTGCATTGTTTTGTGTTTGACATGTATTTTCAAGGATAAAATGGCCATGATTTGTTTCCTCAATTTCAATTTGTTTGATGATTTTTTGTCAAGAACCCTAAAAAACCCTAATAACTTAGAAAATTCATAACTTGAGTTTGGTTGAGAGTTGAGAGCTCCCCTTTGGGCAGTGGTTTATTATAGGTCTAGGGTTTCTTTGGGTACCATTTTCCATTTTTACTTTAGGGTTTTGCTTCTGTCTTGAGTTTTGGTTTGATGTTTGATCCATAAACCCTAATTTGGGCTTTCTCTTGCATCCTCCTTGCATTCTCTTGCATAACATGACTTGTCTTTGCATTTTGTGCATGTTTATGATTCATTTGACATCTTAAGACATATAGGAAGCATGTTTGATCATTGCATTACATATTTGCTATGTCATTTGCCTTGTATGTTTCATAACATTTGCATCCATGATCTTGTATGAGCATATCCATGTCTTGTCTCATGTCTGCAGCACCTCATAACATCATAATCATCATCAACATGCTTCTGGTTTGGTCTAGCATCATACCATTTCATCCCATCTAGCATTGCATTGCATTTCTTTCTAACATTTCAGGTGGTAAGTAAACTTGAGAAGTGAATTTGCCTTCACTTCTCATAACTTCTCTTCTCATCCCTCTTGCATCCATTGCTGCATTCTTACATGTGTTTGAGTTTGAGCTTGCTCATTCTTCTTCCTCCCACTTTCTTTCTTCAAGTGACTTGACTTCTTGAATGAAGCAAGTCACTTTGCTTCTCTTGATCCTGTTCATCTGCTTCCTGGTGGCTCCTTTGAAGACTTCTCTTGCAAACCTCACAAACCTTAGGACCATCCAAGCATGACAATGAATTAGGGTTTTGATTAGTCCCCTCTTAGATTTTACCTTTGTGTCTCTCTTTGAGTCCTCTCTTCTCACCTCATAACCAGGGACTAAACCCTAAAGGCTTTAAGACTTTGTGATTAAGCTTATGCCTGCATCCTTCTCTTAGGATGGAGTGTATAACTTTAATCCTAAGTGTTAAACCCTTAAGGTGTTTAAATCTCTTAATCAATTCACTTAATAAATATCAAGACATCACACTTGTAACTTGGGCCTTGCATTAGGGTTCTAATTCTTCCTTAATTGGTTAAGAAGGACTAACCCTAGTGTTAATGGACAAGTCCCTCTCAAGTTGTCTTACAAATCATAAAAATCACTTCATCATCATACCATTAAATAAAATCCACTTAATCAAAGGCTTGTTTTGTCATGGGTTTAATCCCTAATCATGGATTAAGTTGAGGAGTTTTCCTCAGCTTAAACATTCTCATCTATTATCCTTCTATTAGGATGGTGTAATGAGTCTGTTTAATCCTTGATTATGGCTTAACCTCATTACTCAACACTAAACAAAAACACCAAAAACATTTAAATAATCACAAGTAGGTTAATGATCTTAACCCTACATCAAAGGTGATTAAGTGTGAGAATCTGACTTCGCACTTAAGGTACTCTCATTACCCCTAATCAGAGGGAAGATGTGATGAGTTTACTAACCCATTGGTTTAGGCTTAAGCTCATTAACTTACGACAAACTTCCAAAAGCAATAAAAGACTGAAAACTCAAAAACAAACAATAATCGTCTCCTCCGTGATTCTTTTCTCATCATCTTCACTCACAATCGAGAACTTGCTTCTTCCGTCTAATGCAAGACAGTAAGCACCTGAGCCAGACAGGTCATACACTTGAGCATAGACAAGCAAGCAGTTCATCAAGTCAATTCACCTTTCAGTCTCTTTGGGTCGAACTACGGTGTTCTGACTTCCTCATTGCACGAGAGGATACGTAGGCATAACTTAACAGTTATCGAACAAAAGTCTCTGTACATCCCCCCTCCTTCCAGCTTTATTCTTTAGCCTCATTATCATGAGCATCTTACTCCTGTCCTTACACTGACACTGTATATTTATACACTCCACTTCTTTTACACTGACACCTGTACATTCTTTTCCAGCTACTTTGCACACAAATTGCACTGACACTACCCCTTTAAAACACAAATCTTTTAAGCGTGGATCCCGTCGAGTACGACGGACAATCTGGGTGCTAATACCTTCCCAGGTTGTAACCAACCCCCTTTCTCAGTCTCTCTGGTTCGCAACCGTCTTATCCATCTTTTCCTAGGTCTATGCAGCATTACCTTTCCTCCGGGATAAAAATGCCTAGCTGGCGACTCTATTCATTCTCCAGTGAGTTCACGGCTGTGTGTTCTCATTGTTCCCTTCGCCGACCGTTCGCGCTTGTACCTGGATGCAAATCTTCGGGAGCGACAGCTTGGCGACTCTGCTGGGGACCCTTATACTGCAACCAGGGCTTCTGGTTCTTTTTGTGGGTTCCTCCTAGCGCTTGTTTGATTTGTGTTTACTGGGGTGTTATATGCTTGTTTGTGCTTGTATTTATTTTTGTTTATTGCTTTATGTACAGTTGCTTTACTGCTTTCTTTATTGCATTTGTATATATCATACTGTCATTGTTGCTGGCTGGATCTGTTTGCTTTGGTGGGTGGGTGTTTCATTGAGAGTTAAGGTCCTATACCTGGGACCTGAGTGACACCTAGGCTAGAGTGAATCATATTCTTTCCCATTCCATTTCGGTCTGGTGCGGGAATATGAAACACGGTTCAGATATGGGTTTCTTCTTGAGAACTCTGTGTTGCAGATTTCCTGCAATGCTAGGGCTATCTGGGAAGCCTGCTAAGTCTGGATGACCTTTTAGTACTGACCTTCAGAAACTGAGGTGAATTAGAGGAGGAATTGTTATGGTTATTGTAAACACTGTACCTCCAGGTTAGAAGTGTTTACACTTCTCATAACTGATCCAAGTCTGAGGATCCTTGTTCTAGATCATCACCTGTGAGGGGGTTGGGCTGTTTACAGGTTTGCAGGTACCTTGACCTCAGAATACCCTGTTACTTTGACTTTGTTAAGAATACTCCATGTTGGACAGTTCTTGTGATTCTAAAACCTTGGACTTGTGGCTCTTTATTTGAGTCCCCCACCCTGGTTACTGGATTTTTAGACCTCCATCTGGAATTCTTGAACACACATGGATCTATATCAAGGCAGTTAATCAGATCTGGCTCAGTCACAAACCCTTGCATTTCATTTGCATACATACCCATTGCATCATATTAACATTTGCTTATTTGTGTTTCAGGGTATCCACCTTCATCTTTGGTTTTGGTTTTGACCCCATCTGCAGTTTTGACCTATCTCCACCAGCACTTGCTTCAGCCTGTCAGCCATATACTTCAGTTACTTGTACTAGCCAGCCAGTGGCCCACTCCTCAGCATCTTCATCAGCACTTATCCTACTCAGTCCTCAGCATCATGGCTCCAAAGAAAAGCAACATCACTTATCACTTCTTCCAACCAGACTTATCAGACATCAGGAGGATCCAAACCCTGATCACTCCAGAGCACATACCTTTGTTCAGGGAGCATTATGGGGATATACTTGACTTGGTTATGGATCTGGACCCTTCACAGAGGAGTCTCATCCACACCTGTATTCAGTTTTACGACCCCCCATTGAGATGTTTCACCTTTCAAGACTTTCAGTTGGGGCCTCTTCTGGAAGAATACTCATCATTGACTGGTCTGCCCATCAAAAGAGGAATCCCATTCAACCCTGAAATGGTCTTTCCTAGCAATGGAGAGGTAGCAAAAGCTTTGTATCTGGAGCCTGTTTTGATTGAACAGCATATGACCTCTAAAGCTGGAATCCCTGGTTTTCATCTGGACTTCCTGATTTCTCAAGCTAGTCTGAAGGCCTCCTCGGGGGAGTGGAAAGCTGTTTGTGCTCTGTTGGCCTTAAGTGTATATGGAATTGTGTTGTTTGCAGATGAGCCTCGATTCATTAGCAAGAATGCCATCCATCTGTTCATCCTGAAGAACCCAGTGCCAACTTTACTGGGTGATCTCTATTACTCAGTCCATCAGAGAAATGAGAAGCAGAGGGGAAGTTTCGTGAGGATTTGTGCTCCATTATTCCATGCTTGGCTTCTCAGGCATCTACCCAGGACAGATGCATTTCTAAATCCTCATCAGCAAAGCAACTGGGCTAAGAGGCTCACTACTCTCACTTCAGCAGATATCAGATGGTGTACTCAGAGCACCAAGGGCAGAGATATGATCACCAGCTGTGGGCACTTTCCCAATGTGCCTTTGATAGGAGTTAAGGGAAGTATCAACTACAACCCTCTGCTGTTCAGGAGACAATTGGGCTATGCACTGGTCCACACTCCTAGGGTACAGGATTTGGTTGAGACCCTCTACTGTGAGAACAAGGTTAGTCTGGCAACTGTTAGGCAGGCTGCCTGGGCCTGGGATCATGTTCAAACCAAGGGAATCACCATTCTGGGGAAGTGCAATAATGTGGCATCAGCACAATATTATGAGTGGTCCCATGCTAGGGCCCAATTCTCTGGAATGCCCTTTACCATAGAAGACATGCCTGAGTCATCTTCAGCACCACCCCCTGCCACTATCAGTTTGGAGGAGTTTGAGAGCTTGAAGGAAAGAAATGAGAAGTTAACCCAAGCCTTGCAGAAGACCCTCCGGGAGAGGAGTGAAGGTGTGAGGGAGATTGAGAGATTGGAGAAGTTGAGGGTGGAACACTTGACCAAGATTGAGAAGTCTGGAGACTATATCAACAAGTCCAAAGCTGGTGAACAGATTCTGAAGAATGCTTGTAAAGAAGCCCAGTTTCAGAGAGCAAGAACAGACTTGTATTTGAAAGAGAGTCAGGCCAGGTGGGTCCGGATCACTGAGGCCCGTACTCTAGAAGACAAAAGAGTTCAAGACAAGATGGGACAGATGGAAAAAGCCCTGGCAGCAGCCCAGAAGGAAATATCAGAGCTAGAAATCAGAGCTGGAGTGAAGAGGTCTAAGGACCAAAGTCAGAACAAGAAGTTGACTGCAGTTGTTGCAACAAGAAACCTTCTCATCAGAGGTCTCACGGAGCGTCCGGCTGATCCTGTGACCGAAGCACTTCTTAAGGAAGTTCGTGAGGATGAGTTTGGCCTTGGAGTTTGATCATTTGCTTGTTGTTGTTCCTTTTCATGTACTTTTGCTTTTTTTTGTGATGTATTTTGACCCTTTGAGGGCTTGTGTTGTAACTTGAACAAATTGTATTATTTCACTTTTGTAATATATCTGTGTTGGTTTCTATCTGGGTTCACTTCAAAAGCAACTTCAACAGCATCATCTTCAAGGGTCTGGAAGGGTCAAAACTGAATGCCAAACCGGATACCTTGAGAACAAATAAGCATAACTGCATTGCATGCTAACCCTTTTGTTTGTTTTGTAGGTTTTTGTCTTGTTGTTGCTAACCTCTGTTGTGATATTCAGGAATTATTGCTCGCCGCCGGGTATTTCCTCTCAACAGGCCACACAGGTACCCAACTAGAAACAACCTTCCGGGAATCCAGATGGACCAGATGCAACAGGACCTTACGGAGGTCAGAAACCAGATGGCCAACGAAAGGCTGGAGATGAGAACTCAGATAACACAATTCATGGAAGTGATGAACAACTTAGCTCAAAGCCAGGAGAGGCTCAGAACTTTGGTAGAAGGGAGGAATCAAGATGAGCCCCATGTGGGGACTGCAGGCACAAGTAACAATGAAAGGGTGCAACCACATGTTAACCCCCCTGTGTTTGGCCCACATCTCCATCCTGAAGTTAATATTCCTGCAAACATTCAAGGGACAGCCACAGCAGCCAGAGTATTTCAAGAAGATCCTCAGGAGGACCAATTTACAGTAATGGGTGCTGGAGAGGAAACTTATGATAGGCGGCTGGATGAAATAGCTGAGAAGTTGAGGTCCTTAGAATCTCAAAATTCTTTGGGTTTCGACGTCATGGACATGGGGCTGGTAGACGGGGTCAGGATCCCCCATAAGTTCAAGCCTCCTTGCTTCGAAAAGTATAATGGGACTTCATGCCCCCGGACTCATTTGCAATCATTTCTAGGAAGGCTGAAGGCCTATACAATGGATGAGAAACTTTGGATGTTCTACTTCGAAGATAGCTTGACTGGAGCTTCGAGGGAGTGGTATTCCCATCTGACAAGAGCAACAATTAGATGCTGGAAGGACCTGGCAGAGGCCTTCATCAGGCAGTATCAGTATAATCTAGACATGGCACCCAACAGGACCCTCCTAATGGGAATGTCACAGTCATCTAGGGAGAGCTTCAGAGAATATGCTCAAAGATGGAGGCAACTGGCTGCTGCCGTTCAACCACCAATGTCTGAGAGAGAAATGGCAGACATGTTTATGAACACTCTCCAGGGAACGTATATTGACAGGTTGGCTGCTTTCTCTTCCACCAGCTTCGCAGATGTTGTCATAGCTGGGGAGAGAATTGAAAGCCTGTTGAAAATGGGTAAGATCTTAGACAACGGTGCAAGCTCGTCCAGTAGTACAAGAAAGCCTTTTGCAGGCCCAAGAAGAACTGGCGAGACCAATGCCATTCACACCAACAGGGGTAGGCCCCAATATGTTCAAAGGTCAATAGCAGCAGTCACCATCCCTGCTCCAGCTCATCCTCAGCCAGTCTATCAACCTCCTCAACAAAACTTCCAACAACAACCTCAGTATTATCAGAATCAATATCCTCCAAGAAACTTCAACAACAGCAACTCCAACAACAACAATCAACAGAGGCCATTCCAACAGAGGCCATCCCAAGCTAACCGAGTGATCGACCCGATCCCAATGTCGTATGCTGCCTTGCTGCCACAACTTCTGAAACTCAACCTAGTTGAGCTAAGAACGTTGGCACCTCCGGATCCCAACAGTCTACCAAGAAACTATGACTCTAATGCTAGGTGTGCTTTTCATTCAAACGCACCTGGTCACAGTACAGAAAAATGCAGGGCTCTGCATATGAAGGTACAAGACTTGGTAGACTCCAAGGCTCTGAATTTTGCACCTCCGCCCAATGTCAATAAAAACCCAATGCCAAACCATGGTGGTCCCCGAATTAATGCTATTGAAGAAGACCAACCGTCTTATTTAATAACTAGTGTGGATCAGATCCGGACACCATTGGTGGAAATCAAAGCTCAACTCCGTGAAAACCAAATATTTCCGGGGTGTGAACTAGGGTGTCCCTACTGCAATATTTCATGGAATGGGTGCGAGGACCTGAGGAATGGCATCGACAGCCTTATTCAGAGTGGCTTGCTACAGATCACTACATCATTTCCGACAAATCCGACAACTTCATCAACAACGGTTTCAGACCCTCCTACAACTGCAGCAACTATTGTTCCCGACAATTCATCAGCAACATCAACCAGTACTTCATCTGTCCTTCCAAATGATCAGACTTCAACAGTTTCTCCTGCTACAACTTCAGCTTCATTCCATTTCGAATCTCCGTCCACAACAACAACAGTCCTTCCAACAGTACCTCCTACAACACCAGTAATCAATCATGAAGATGTCTCTACTGTTACCATATTCTACGATCCTGAGAATAATTCCGCCTACCATTCAGAAGGTGCTGCTCCCGCCAGAGCACCAGTTACAATCTTTTATGATCCACAAACAATAACAGTCCCTTCAGCAGCAGCAATCAGTCCAGTCATTGTCACGGTGCCTGGACCAGTACCATATGAAAGCAATAGGGCCATTCCTTGGCACTATGGCTCTGACGTATACTGTGAAGGAAAAAGAATCACTCTTG
The DNA here is from genome assembly GCA_963966055.1 of Lathyrus aphaca. Classification (NCBI taxonomy): domain Eukaryota; kingdom Viridiplantae; phylum Streptophyta; class Magnoliopsida; order Fabales; family Fabaceae; genus Lathyrus; species Lathyrus aphaca. The sequence goes on along the minus strand of OZ014523.1, from coordinate 200,604,056 downwards.
AAACATCAACACCTGCACCACAAGTAGATAATGTGGGGGGAGGCGGAGGCTTCACTCGAAGCGGACGTCTCTTTGCTTCACAAGTTCAAAAACCTACTGCCGAAGCAGAAGCTGCTGCCAAGGCAAAAGGAAAAGGCCCGGTGCAGGAAGATTCAGCTGCCAAAGAAACCCTGAAGACTCCATTTGATCAGGAAGTTGATGAGTTTATGCGAATCATCAAAAAGAGTGATTATAAAATTGTGGATCAGCTTCACCAGACGCCATCCAAAATCTCCATCCTCTCACTGCTTATGTGCTCCGAAGCCCATCGGAATGCACTACTTAAAGTCCTGCACGCAGCTTACGTGCCTGAGGAGATTACTGTCAACCAATTGGAAACCGTGGTTGGAAATGTTACTGCTAGCAATGGGCTAGGGTTTACCAATTCTGACTTGACAGCGGATGGCCGTAATCACAACAAAGCCTTGCACATAACCATGGAATGCAAAGGAGCTGTCCTTTCTCATGTGCTGGTGGACACAGGTTCTTCCCTGAATGTCTTACCAAAGAAGGCTCTGGTGAAGTTAGAATACGATGGATTGGCATTGAGACCCAGCAACCTGGTGGTAAGAGCCTTTGATGGTTCGAAGAGATCGGTTCTGGGAGAGATTGAGCTGCCTGTGACAATTGGCCCACAGACTTTTAAAACTATCTTTTATGTGATGGACATTCAGCCCGCCTACAGCTGTTTGTTGGGTAGACCCTGGATTCACGCCGCCGGCGCAATAACGTCTACCCTTCACCAAAAGTTAAAATTTGAGTGGGAAGGTCAAGTTGTCACAATCTGTGGGGAAGAGGATATTTTCGTTAGCCATCTGGCTACTTACAAATACATTGAGATGGATGGGGAGATCCATGAAACAATGAGCCAAGGTTTTGAAGCCTTGAACGTCAATGAAGCATCTGCTGTGTCTGGAATCTCCATGTCATCTTACCAACAAGCCCGGAAGGTTGTTGAGGAAGGAACTGCCCTAGGCTGGGGCAAGGTTTTAGCTGTGGAGGAGAAGAAGGACAAATTTGGGTTGGGTTACAGACCAACTCAACATCAAGCAAAGGCTGCTGCAGAGCCTGGTTTTGTCAGTGGGGGGATGCTTACCCCCGATGCTATCAACTGTCTGGAAGACGAGCTGGAAGAGGAGCGCAGCCTGGAAAATTGGATTCGTCCGAAGATCCCGGGGAGCAGTGTCTCGAACTGGTCTTCCCAGGAAATTATAAGAGTTACTCACGCAGAGTAATTATTATTTCCTGTATTTTTTATAGCATGCATCCAAGTCTTGCATCTTGCCCAAGATGACAAGACTCATTTTGTAATCAGGGCCATCTGTACTTTTGTGCAAACAAGATCAAATTAATGAAATATCAGACATCTTTTTGCAAACGAGTCTTTTTCTTTTATGCTCACTGTTTTTCCATTTTTCTTTTTGTACAAAAATAAATGGCGGTGTTTTCAAAATGATAACTTCATTTCACCTTTTTCTAAAGCAAGATTAAAATCAATCACTAAAATGAACAAACTTAACCCTTGCAGAGAGTGCCTTCCAGACTGCACCGACAACAGCACGGCTATGACATCGTATGACTTTGACAATCCAATCAATCAAGCTGATGAAGGGGTTGATGAAGAATATGAGCTTCCTGAAGAGCTAGCCAGGTTGTTAAGACAGGAGGAAAAGGTTATTACTCCTCACCAGGAGGAGATCGAAGTGATTAATCTTGGTACAGACGAAGACGTGAAAGAGGTTAAAATCGGGGCCTGCCTGCAAGACTCAGTGAAGAGACAACTGATAGATCTGCTTCGAGAGTATGTTGATGTGTTTGCTTGGTCGTATCAAGATATGCCAGGGTTGGATACCGACATTGTTATGCACAAGCTGCCCTTGAGGGAAGAATGCCCACCAGTTAAACAGAAGCTGCGCCGAACTCGCCCAGACATGGCTATGAAAATCAAAGAAGAGGTACAAAAGCAATGGGACGCCGGGTTCCTTGCTGTGACTAGCTACCCGCCGTGGGTTGCTAACATAGTACCTGTGCCTAAGAAGGACGGCAAAGTAAGAATGTGTGTTGATTACCGGGATCTGAACAGAGCCAGCCCGAAAGATGACTTCCCATTACCTCACATTGATGTATTGGTGGATAACACGGCTCAGTTCTCGGTATTCTCCTTCATGGATGGATTTTCAGGATATAATCAGATCAAGATGTCACCTGAAGACATGGAGAAGACAACATTCATCACACCTTGGGGCACGTTCTGTTACAAAGTGATGCCATTTGGACTGAAGAACGCTGGCGCCACATATCAACGGGCTATGGTGACATTATTCCATGATATGATCCACAAGGAAATAGAATGTTATGTGGATGATATGATCGCCAAGTCCCTTACAGAGGAAGATCACCTGGTGAATCTGCTGAAGTTGTTCAAGCGTCTGAGGAAGTACCAACTAAAGTTGAACCCCAACAAATGCACATTCGGGGTGAGATCTGGTAAGCTGCTGGGCTTTATTGTAAGCAAGAAAGGGATTGAGGTTGATCCTGATAAAGTCAAAGCTATTCAAGAGATGCCTGCACCGAAAACTGAGAAAGAGGTTCGAGGGTTCTTAGGTCGATTGAACTACATTTCCCGGTTCATATCTCACCTCACAGCGACTTGTGAACCTTTGTTCAAGCTGTTAAGGAAAGAGCAAACGGTCAGGTGGAACGAAGATTGCCAGAAGGCTTTTGACAAGATCAAAGAGTATCTGCAAGAACCTCCAATCCTTATGCCGCCAGTTGAAGGAAGACCTCTGATCATGTACTTGACAGTATTAGAAGAGTCAATGGGGTGTGTACTAGGTCAGCATGACGAGTCTGGTCGAAAAGAGTATGCAATATACTACCTAAGCAAAAAGTTTACCGACTGTGAACAACGTTATTCACTGCTCGAGAAAACTTGCTGTGCTTTAGCGTGGGCTGCTCGCCGACTGAGACAGTATATGCTGACCCACACCACCTTATTAATCTCAAAAATGGATCCAGTTAAGTACATTTTCGAGAAGCCAGCTCTTACCGGTCGGGTTGCAAGATGGCAGATGATTCTCACAGAATACGACATACAGTACACATCTCAGAAAGCCATCAAAGGCAGTGTACTATCTGAATATCTTGCTGAGCAACCCATTGATGACTACCAGCCTATGAGGTTTGACTTCCCTGATGAAGATATCATGTTCATTAAAGCAAAAGATCACGAGGAGCCTATTCACACCGAAGGGCTTGACCCGGAGGAAGAATGGACTATGATGTTTGATGGGGCTGTCAACATGAATGGCCGTGGTGTTGGTGCAGTACTCATTACACCTAAAGGAGTTCACATGCCTTTCTCGGCAAAACTCACTTTCAACTGCACTAACAACGAAGCTGAATACGAAGCTTGCATTATGGGTCTTGAGGAAGCCATCGACCTCAGGATCAAAACATTGACCGTATTCGGGGATTCAGCTTTGGTAGTCAATCAAACCAACGGAAAATGGTACACACACCAGGATCATCTGATACCTTACAGGGATTATACAAGGAGGTTATTGACTTTCTTCACAACAGTCAAGCTTGAGTATATCCCTCGGGACGAGAATCAGTTTGCAGATGCTCTTGCTACCATTTCATCCATGATCAAAGTTCAAACGGCTAACTTTGTACCCCAGATTTCAGTGTCTAGACTTGATAGACCAGCATATGTATTTGCAGCAGATGTTGTAAAAGATGACAAGCCTTGGTTCCATGACATTAAGTGCTTCTTGGAGGATCAGACATACCCACCCGGGGCATCTTCCAATGATAAGAAGACCTTGAGAAGGCTTGCTGGTAGTTTCTTTCTGAACACTGATGGGTCTTTATACAAGAGGAATTTTGACATGGTACTCCTCAGATGTGTTGACAAGACGGAAGCAGATTTGTTGATGCACGAAGTGCACGAAGGATCTTTTGGTACCCATGCAGGAGGACATGCCATGGCTAAGAAGTTGTTAAGGTCAGGCTATTATTGGATCACAATGGATGCAGACTGTTGTGCCTACGCCAGAAAATGTCACAAATGCCAGATCTACGCAGACAAGGTGCATGTGCCTCCCAATCCTTTGAACATCATGTCTTCACCCTGGCCCTTTGCTATGTGGGGTATCGATATGATTGGCAAGATTGAGCCGACTGCTTCAAATGGTCACAGATTCATCCTGGTCGCCATCGACTATTTCACCAAGTGGGTTGAAGCAGCCTCATATGCAAATGTTACTAGGCAAGTGGTAGCCCGATTTCTGAAGAGAGATATCATCTGTCGGTATGGAGTGCCCGAGCGAATCATTACTGATAATGGTTCCAACTTAAACAACAAGATGATGGCAGAGCTGTGCCGGGACTTCAAGATCCAACATCACAATTCTTCTCCTTACAGGCCAAAGATGAATGGCGCTGTCGAGGCAGCGAATAAGAATATCAAGAAGATTGTGCAGAAGATGGTAATCACATACAAAGACTGGCATGAAATGCTACCGTTTGCCTTGCATGGGTACCGCACATCAATCAGAACGTCCACTGGGGCAACACCGTATCAGCTTGTGTATGGTATGGAAGCAGTCCTACCTGTTGAAGTTGAACTACCCTCATTACGGGTATTAATGGATGTTAAACTGAGTGAAGCAGAATGGGTTCGGTCCTGATTCGAGCAACTGAGTCTGATCGAAGAGAAAAGATTGGCTGCAATCTGCCATGGACAGTTATATCAGAAAAGAATGAAGAAGGCCTTCGATCAGAAAGTCAGGCACCGAGAGTACCAAGTGGGAGATCTTGTGCTGAAAAGAATCCTCCCTCCTCATACAGACCACAGGGGAAAATGGACTCCAAATTATGAAGGACCATTCGTTGTAAAGAAAGTTTTCTCTGGTGGAGCACTGATGCTCAGCACCATGGATGGTGAAGATTTCCCATCCCCTGTGAATTCAGATGCAGTTAAAAAATACTTCGCATAAAATGACCCGCTGGACATAAAAACAGAATGTAAGTCCAGGCAAAATAGGGCATCCCGGCGAGTCAAAAACAGAATAAAAGACTCGGGCAAAAGTAAGGGAAAATGAATAAAAAAAATGTACACCCGTTGAGTTGAAAAGCCGCATTGGACAACTCAGGCAAAAATGGGTATCCCGATGGATTGAAAACCCGAAAGGGCGATCCATGCAAAACAAGGGAATAAGCGAACAACTGCATTCTGAATTCGTCTGTATCACCTACAACTTAGTAAGCTACGAAGGATCAAGCTTCAATCAGAATCAACTCTCTCCAGAAAGCAAGACGAGAAGAACGTCATTGTCATACGAGTCATAGCAGGAGAGGAAGCTCCTCAAAGCGTCACCAACACCGCCAGCACTTTATTTCTCAATTTGTAACAATCTCCTCATTTCAGGAGATATGTTTCTTTGACTGTATCTTGCCAATTCAGGGCACAGGAATTAATAAAATCAGATTTTCAGTCATGTTTCGTTTTTTACATTTATGTTTTGCAAAAATTGTCTGATATCTCTGAAAATACAATTGCATAAGTACAGATGCCTTTCTCTGAAAATAAAACACATGCTTGCAGGGAATATGATTACTCTCGAAAGTATTTATCTCCTACGACGGAATCCAGTAAGGGATACCTCGGGACTTTTTGTATGTTTCCTTACCTTTGCAGGATTGCAGGTATCCAGAACGCGACCTGGGGCATGCAAGTTACGTCTTAGCAAGTTGTTGAATCATTATCAACTTGGTCTATCTTCCACGTGGCACTGGAAGGTGCCCACTTCCCCAGCAAAGTTGCCAAATCGGCATGCACTCAATCTCAGCATCGGAAATGCTCTATCCCCAGCTGAGTTGCCTCTTGTTGCTCTCCCCAGCTGAGTTGCCTCTCACAATTCCCCAGCCGAGTTGCCATGTCATCCTCGGTTGAATACAGAAGTCAGGGAACCATCTCCCCACAGAGTTCCAGCCTCTATCCAGAAGAGCAACGCATGAAGAGATCACAACAGAGTGAAGAAAGCTTCTACAAACCCCAGCTGGGTTTCTCATTTATAAGGATATGTCAATCAGTGACCTATATCCCCAAGCAGATACGTCACTAGATCTACCAATGATCTCATCCCCAGCTGGGATGTTCACTTCAAGCAGATCATCCAGAGATCTTCGCCGCAATGGGATCCGAATTCCGGATCGGTGCCTCTTTGCATAATCATAGCATTCGCATCATATTATACCCTCAGAGCGTAGCATTCCGTCTAATACGGAGCATTATGGCAAAAAAAATCGAATACATAGCATAATCATAAGTCATGTTGTGAATTGAACGCTTGTGATTAGTAACCATTCATCAGAATACAGATTACTTCCCACCAGAGTCCCAGCAAAAGCAGCTGCCTCTCAAATCACAAACACCAGTATATACACCTTTTGGCACCCGTCCGTGTCATCTTTCCCCAGTAAAGTCGCCTGAACACTCTTTACAAACAAATCACCCTTATTGCAGATGTGTCCTGACACCCGTCCGTGTCATATCCCAGCAGAAAGCCAAAGAGGTCCTCTTTGCACTCACATATACTTGTACATACACTTTTCTTGACACCCGTCCGTGTCATATCCCCAGCGCAGTCGCCTAGATTTGGCATATCAGATACTTGTTCATATTATACTTTTCTCTCTTGACACTCGTCCGTGTCACTCTCCCCAGCAGATAAACACTCATCAATACAATGCTCACTACTCATGGTACACTTATACAGATACTCGTCCGTATCTTGTATACATCATCACTCATATCCCCACAGATTCGACAGTAGTCCTTGTTCTTTGTTAACCAGTTGGTACTCGTCCGTACCGTCATCTCAGAACATTGCGTCTAGTGTTTGTTTCTACATGATACTCGTCCGTATCATAGTCTTAGGGATGCTCGTCCGCATCCTTAATCCATACACCGTGTCAAACACTCATGTCTTCTTGAATATAGATACTCGTCTATGTCTACTATTCCCCAGAAGAATCCTTTCAGATGCAACACTCGTCCGTGTTCCTTGTTAACCAGTTGATACTCGTCCGTATCATCATCTCCGAACATGTGTCAGTTTGTTTCTACATGATACTCGTCCGTATCATAGTCTTAAGGATGCTCGTCCGCATCTTTAATCTATACACAATACCAAACACTTATACCCTTTGTTTCTTGGATGTAAACGCTCGTCCGTGTTTACTTTATCCCCAGTAGATCACCAACAAATTTTCTTTTTATCTAACACTCGTCCTGTGTTATGATACCTTTGAGAGCAGCCGTACCCTGCTAAGTGGTCGTCCTCCACTTCTTGATGGTCGTCCTCCATCATGCTCATCCGATGGCCGTCCCCATCGTTGATTTTAGCAGCCGTCCCCTGCTAGGTGGTCGTCCTCCACCCTTTGATGATCGTCCTTCATCACTTTATCCAATGGCCGTCCCCATTGTTGATGTTTGGTTATCTAACACTCGTCCTGTGTTATGATAAACCTCGAGAGCAGCCGTCCCCTGCTGAGTGGTCGTCCTCCACTTCCTGATGGTCGTCCTCCATCATGCTCGTCCGATGGCCGTCCCCATCGTTGACCTTTGCTATCCGATGGCCGTCCCCATCGTTGATATCTTCGGCAGCCGTACCCTGCCAGGTGGTCGTCCTCCACCTTTGATGGCCGTCCCCATCATATTTCTTTTATTCCCAACAGAGCAGCCGTCCCCTGCTAGGTGATCGTCCTTCACCTTTGATGGCCGTACCCCATCATCTGTTTATTTCATTTATTCTTTAACCCGATGGCCGTCCCCGTCGTGGTCCCTTTTCCTTTTTAGCCCGATGGCCGTCCCCATCGTTGGTTACTTTACCTTTATGAACTTGATGGCCGTCCCCGTCATGTTTCATTAATCCTCAGAAATTTTACAGTTTTATCGTGATGGCCGTCCCCATCACGATTTTATTTTCCCCAGCTAGTCGGCCGTCCCCGTCTTAGCTTTACCTCTTTTCCCCAGCTAGCCGGTCGTCCCCGTCTTAGCTTTTACCTTTTATACCCAGCATGCCGGCCGTCCCCGTCATCGCTTTACTTCACACACTTTCCCCAGCGTGTCGGCCGTCCCCGTCATTGCTAGTTACCCAGCAGTCGTCCTCTGCTCGACGGTCGTCCTCCGTCGCCCATTTTACAATACTTTATTTTCCTTTACAATCTATATCCCTTTTCTTCTTCATTTCTGTGAGTGCAAATTTTGGACTGTCTTTGGTATTCAACCACAAGTTATCTTGTTTGGCCTGTTAAGCTGTCGCTTACATCCTGCACAGCTAACTCATGTTTGAATAGGGGCAGCTGTAAACACCCCAAATTTTCCCTCACCCATTCACACCATGGCTTATGATCATTCTCATATGCATAAATACAATCATATCATCTCACATCTCATTTTTGATTCACTGCATAGTTTTCAAGGCATCTGCACCTAGGGTTTGTGATCTGAGCAATCCCAAAGCATCTTGAGCCATTCCAAAGGCCACCAATCAACTCAAAGGGGTCCATGTGTTTTCTTACATCATATTCCATCTCCTCAAAGTCAAAAATGCAGAGGAATCACAAGAGCTAGGGTTTGAGTGGATGCAGAGCCAGGTTGAACTGCACAGTTGACTGAAAATTAGGGTTTTGGTTTCAGAGGCCATAACCCCAAATTTTTTGGTCATTCTTGTTTCTATTGATCTCTATATGGTATAGGGAGTATGCATATCAATTTTCATGAAGAAATTCCATGGGGAAGTCATCTGATCAAGAGTTGACTTTTCAGACAAGTCAGTGCAAAATCAGGGCATCTGAGGCCCCCAATGACCCAACCAATGGGTGATCTTCATCATTTTGAGTGTATATGATCTTTATTTGATCATGGAAGAAGTTTGAAGTTCATAGAAATCAAGAATTTAGGGTTTTTGCAAATGTTGACTTTTTGGGCATAGTTGACTTTTCAAGAATGCCTCATTTTAGGTCAATTTTCAAGCTTTGATTCTTGGTCCAAAAAGGCTCCAAATGGAAAAACTTTGGTCATGAAAGTTGTAGATCTCATCTTTCCCTTTTCAAAAAGTACAAGAACATGATCAAACTCTTCTTGGATCAAAAGTTATGGCCATGCAAAGTTGGCAAAAATCATTAATTTCTAAGGCATGCTTCAAATGGAAATTTTGCAAAGACTTGAACCAATGCACATTGCAGCCTCTAATTCATCTCAAACCATTACATAAACTTTCTCTAAGTCCTAAAAATCAGATTTGAACTAAGATTGCCCATGGTTACATGTTTGGTTAGGCAAAAGAATCACATGTGAACCAAAATGTCACAAGTTGCAAAACTCATGATCATGCTCCCTCCTACTTGCAGCCTTGGATGCTGAGCTCTGCTAGCCTCTCACCTCACCTTGCTGCGCCAGCCCATGCCCATGTACTTGCCTAGATCATGAGCCATGCTTCTCTTACACATTATTTGACTTTTTGCAAAAGTTGCCTCACCTATCCATAAAGCACATGTCAAATCAACTGACCAATGAGAGAGAGTTATGTGGACAATTTGCAAGCAAAGCATAAGGGCAAGCAAGGCTGAAACCATCCCATTCATAACTTACACAAAAACACTCCCATTTGCATCTTGCTTCGAATTCCTCTCCACAGCAAGCAAACACTCAAACCTTTTCCTCCATTCAACTCACCATGTATCATTGAGTTGAAATCACCAGGAACACAAGCCTAAAACAGCCAGAACATCTCACTGCCATTTCTCACTCCATTTTGCAGTTGCATTCGAAACTCTCATCCTAGCTCACAAACAGCCAAACAAACCTTGCAGACCTTCTCCATTCATCCTCAGGACCTCAAACAACCCATCACCATGGCCTGAAACCTCCAGAAACACCATTGCCATTTCTGAGCAAGCTTGAGCAGAAGCTGTCGAATCTCACTATCCAGCCAACTTAAACTCCATTTGAGCATTCAAACATCATCTGGGGATCAAGTGGAGTAGATTGCACAAGGAGAGGTGGCCAGAAAGTTCTCAAACTGAAAGCTTCAAATCTCAGGTAGCTCGAAAATTATTTTTCCAAAAATCATTTTTATTGTTACAAACTTGTTCTTTGTGTTATCCTGATCATCCTGGTACCATTGGTTTTGAAAATGGTTGTGATTTGAGCATTTAATTTGTCTCTGAAACTGGTTTGCCCTAAAAATGTTTGCTTTCGATTCATGTGATTGATGAAGAATAAATTTGTTTGGGGTTAGGGTTTTGATTCAGGAGATCATGGGGTTCATTTCTATGTGCTTAGTTTTCATTTTCGTTACGTTTTGAGGGAGTTGGTGAGTTTTCAGGTGAGAAGCTGGCCGGAGAAGACGACCGGAAGTCTTCTCCGGCAGCCTGAGAGTGATTAGGGCTAATCCCTGTAATTAATGAGAGTTTGAATCCTGAGCGTTGGATGAGCTGACTTGGTCAATTCCCGCGTGCATTCAAGGGCCCAGATTCGTTCACTTAACCCTAATCCACGTCATTAACCCTTTTAATTCAGTTTAATTAATTTAAATATAGTTTAGCCCAGTTTGAATGTGGCCCATTGGATCTGGCGCGCAGTCAACCCCCTCATTTCCAGATTGAATCTCAACCCTTCATTGTGCATACTTCAGTTTTATTTAATTTTTATTCATTTTCTTTTCAATTAATTTGCATAATTATTTTAAAATAGTTAAAAATTCGTAAAAATTATGAAACTTTTTCCTAAAAGTTTTAATAATTTTTAAGACCCAAAAATATTTTTATTTTATTTTTTATCATTAAAAAAGTATTTTTAAATATTTAAAAGATTATTTTTAATTGATTAATGGGAATTAATTAATTAAAAATACTTTTAGGTATTTAAAAATTACAAAAAAAATTCATGAAATGTTCTAAGACATTTAGAAACATTGTCCAACCTTCAAACCAAATTTCTTTTTTGATCTTGATGCATTTTAAGAATTTTTCATTGAATTAAATCATTTTTTATGCATTATTTTGATCACATGTTTGAAAATTCATTTCTGCCTATTGGAGAAGGTTGAGACATTGATTCTTCTTGCATTGTTTTGTGTTTGACATGTATTTTCAAGGATAAAATGGCCATGATTTGTTTCCTCAATTTCAATTTGTTTGATGATTTTTTGTCAAGAACCCTAAAAAACCCTAATAACTTAGAAAATTCATAACTTGAGTTTGGTTGAGAGTTGAGAGCTCCCCTTTGGGCAGTGGTTTATTATAGGTCTAGGGTTTCTTTGGGTACCATTTTCCATTTTTACTTTAGGGTTTTGCTTCTGTCTTGAGTTTTGGTTTGATGTTTGATCCATAAACCCTAATTTGGGCTTTCTCTTGCATCCTCCTTGCATTCTCTTGCATAACATGACTTGTCTTTGCATTTTGTGCATGTTTATGATTCATTTGACATCTTAAGACATATAGGAAACATGTTTGATCATTGCATTACATATTTGCTATGTCATTTGCCTTGTATGTTTCATAACATTTCATGCTTGTTCATGCTCCTTAGCTTGCATCATTTGCATCCATGATCTTGTATGAGCATATCCATGTCTTGTCTCATGTCTGCAGCACCTCATAACATCATAATCATCATCAACATGCTTCTGGTTTGGTCTAGCATCATACCATTTCATCCCATCTAGCATTGCATTGCATTTCTTTCTAACATTTCAGGTGGTAAGTAAACTTGAGAAGTGAATTTGCCTTCACTTCTCATAACTTCTCTTCTCATCCCTCTTGCATCCATTGCTGCATTCTTACATGTGTTTGAGTTTGAGATTGCTCATTCTTCTTCCTCCCACTTTCTTTCTTCAAGTGACTTGACTTCTTGAATGAAGCAAGTCACTTTGCTTCTCTTGATCCTGTTCATCTGCTTCCTGGTGGCTCCTTTGAAGACTTCTCTTGCAAACCTCACAAACCTTAGGACCATCCAAGCATGACAATGAATTAGGGTTTTGATTAGTCCCCTCTTAGATTTTACCTTTGTGTCTCTCTTTGAGTCCTCTCTTCTCACCTCATAACCAGGGACTAAACCCTAAAGGCTTTAAGACTTTGTGATTAAGCTTATGCCTGCATCCTTCTCTTAGGATGGAGTGTATAACTTTAATCCTAAGTGTTAAACCCTTAAGGTGTTTAAATCTCTTAATCAATTCACTTAATAAATATCAAGACATCACACTTGTAACTTGGGCCTTGCATTAGGGTTCTAATTCTTCCTTAATTGGTTAAGAAGGACTAACCCTAGTGTTAATGGACAAGTCCCTCTCAAGTTGTCTTACAAATCATAAAAATCACTTCATCATCATACCATTAAATAAAATCCACTTAATCAAAGGCTTGTTTTGTCATGGGTTTAATCCCTAATCATGGATTAAGTTGAGGAGTTTTCCTCAGCTTAAACATTCTCATCTATTATCCTTCTATTAGGATGGTGTAATGAGTCTGTTTAATCCTTGATTATGGCTTAACCTCATTACTCAACACTAAACAAAAACACCAAAAACATTTAAATAATCACAAGTAGGTTAATGATCTTAACCCTACATCAAAGGTGATTAAGTGTGAGAATCTGACTTCGCACTTAAGGTACTCTCATTACCCCTAATCAGAGGGAAGATGTGATGAGTTTACTAACCCATTGGTTTAGGCTTAAGCTCATTAACTTACGACAAACTTCCAAAAGCAATAAAAGACTGAAAACTCAAAAACAAACAATAATCGTCTCCTCCGTGATTCTTTTCTCATCATCTTCACTCACAATCGAGAACTTGCTTCTTCCGTCTAATGCAAGACAGTAAGCACCTGAGCCAGACAGGTCATACACTTGAGCATAGACAAGCAAGCAGTTCATCAAGTCAATTCACCTTTCAGTCTCTTTGGGTCGAACTACGGTGTTCTGACTTCCTCATTGCACGAGAGGATACGTAGGCATAACTTAACAGTTATCGAACAAAAGTCTCTGTACATCCCCCCTCCTTCCAGCTTTATTCTTTAGCCTCATTATCATGAGCATCTTACTCCTGTCCTTACACTGACACTGTATATTTATACACTCCACTTCTTTTACACTGACACCTGTACATTCTTTTCCAGCTACTTTGCACACAAATTGCACTGACACTACCCCTTTAAAACACAAATCTTTTAAGCGTGGATCCCGTCGAGTACGACGGACAATCTGGGTGCTAATACCTTCCCAGGTTGTAACCAACCCCCTTTCTCAGTCTCTCTGGTTCGCAACCGTCTTATCCATCTTTTCCTAGGTCTATGCAGCATTACCTTTCCTCCGGGATAAAAATGCCTAGCTGGAGACTCTATTCATTCTCCAGTGAGTTCACGGCTGTGTGTTCTCATTGTTCCCTTCGCCGACCGTTCGTGCTTGTACCTGGATGCAAATCTTCGGGAGCGACAAGCGTCTCATGGATAAGTATACTATAGTGTTTGAGAGGACTCCGTCGTCTGTAGAAAGTATGGTGGATCATCTGACTCGGGGTAAGAAGATTGAAGAGGTTGATATGGTTGACAAAGTACCGGTAAGAATCACTTCAAAGGGTCCCATTAAAATCACTCATCAGGGCCCAATCAAGATTACTGCTGAAGGTCCTGTGAAAGTTGTTGCTGAAGCCAGAGTGGCTCCTTTGATCATTACCACTCCTGGTCCTATTCCTTATACATCTGACAAAGCTGTGCCTTGGCACTATGGGTCTGATGTTTACATCCATGGTGTTAAGCAGGAGCCTTTACCTGATGTGCCTGTTGACATTGATAATATTGCTGGATCTAGCAAGATCACTCGTAGTGGAAGAGTCTTCTCTCCTCCAGATACTTCCAAGAATGCAGTTACTCCTGCTGCTACTTCCACCACTGATGCTCGGGGCAAAGGTCCTGTTATTGAGCCTGTATCTACTGATGTGCCAGCTGCTGATGACCTCTCTAAGCAGATGGAAGAAGTATTGAAAATCATTCGCAAGAGTGATTATGACATTGTTGATCAGTTGGGGCATACTCCCTCAAAGATTTCTATGCTCTCCCTATTATTATGTTCTGAGGCTCATGCCAAGTCATTGATCAAGTTTCTGAAGATGGCTCATGTACCCAGTGCAATTTCTGTTGACCAATTTGAGAACTGTGTTGCCCACCTGACCTATGACAATGGGTTAGGATTTTCTGATGCTGGCTTGACCCCTGCCAAGAGGGATCATAACAGGGCCTTGCATATTTCAATTGAATGCAGGGGCACTACCCTGTCTCATGTGCTGATAGACAATGGTTCCTCTTTGAATGTGTTGCCCAAGGAAGTCCTGAATAAGCTGAGTCCTGAAGATGTTGTGCTGAAACCCAGTAATATTGTGGTGAAGGCTTTTGATGGTTCTAGAAGAGTGGTACATGGGGAAATTGATCTTCCAATCCAAGTTGGTTCCCAGGTGTTTACTGCTACATTTCTTGTGATGGATATTCGTCCTATATACTCTTGTCTGCTTGGTCGTCCCTGGATCCATGGGGCAGGGGCTGTGACCTCTACATTGCACCAAAAGTTGAGATATCCGGTGAATGGAAAGGTTGTTACTGTCTATGGAGAAGAAGAATACTTTGTCAGCCATGTAAACACTTTCAAGTATCTGGAAATGGAAGGTGAATACATTGAAACTCCGTGTCAGACATTTGAAGTGGTTCCCTGGGTTGTTAATGATTATGTAGCTCCTCCTGCTGTGAAGAAAGTTCCTGTGGTCACCAGAAAGCCTCCAACAATGGCAATGGCCTCCCTCAATGATGCAAGAGCTGTGGTGGATGAAGGTGGTTGTACTATTTGGGGTCAGCTTCCTGATATTCCATACAAGTCTGACAAGTTTGGTTTGGGTTTCACTGCAGAGTCCCAGAAGGCTGTTCGTCGTGCTCGTGCTGCCCGTGTCACTAATCAAGGAGTTGTGAAGGACCAGATTAATGTTGTGGGAGATCAAAATGAAGATTACAACTTGGATGCATGGATTTTTCCTACTGTGGGTGCTGGACTCAATAATTGGAAAGCTGAAGATGTTATCCCTATCTCCTTTAGTCAGGAGTAAATACTATTACTGTGTTGTGTTTTTTACATTTGTAATTTCTGAACAATAAAACTTTCAAGCCATGTGCCTTACCCGGGGCACAATGGTGTGCTTGTTACGGGCTGTCATTTCATTTGCATACTTCATTCAATAAAATCAGTGGACGTTTCGTTTTCGTAAATATTGTGTTCCTTGTCTTTCTCTTCTTTTATTTTTGCTTTATCAGCTATG
Organism: Lathyrus aphaca; assembly: GCA_963966055.1. NCBI lineage: Eukaryota > Viridiplantae > Streptophyta > Magnoliopsida > Fabales > Fabaceae > Lathyrus > Lathyrus aphaca. The sequence continues at coordinate 200,588,646 of OZ014523.1, read as the reverse complement.
TGTTCTTACACACACCCACATCACTAAATGCAGATCCTCATCCACTCTGGATCCTGTTGATAACAGTTCTACTATTGCCAATTATGATTTCGAGAATCCGATCTATCAAACTGAAGACGGAAATGAGGACGATTATGAAATACCTGTAGAGCTTGCTAGGTTGTTACAACAAGAAGAGAAAGCTATACAGCCACATGAAGAGCCAGTCGAAGTTGTGAATCTGGGAACTGAAGAAAACAGAAAAGAGGTCAAGGTAGGGGCTGATTTAGAGGACAGTGTCAAGTGCAGGTTGATTCAGATGTTACGTGACTATGTGGAGATCTTTGCTTGGTCTTATGAAGATATGCCAGGGTTGGATACAGACATTGTGGTTCACCGTTTGCCAGTGAAAGAAGATTGTCGTCCAAAGAAGCAGAAGGTTCGTCGTATGCGTCCTGAAATGTCAGAAAAGATCAAGGCAGAGGTAATGAAACAATTCAATGCAGGGTTCTTAGCAGTGACTTCTTATCCTCAGTGGGTTGCAAATGTGGTACCGGTCCCTAAGAAAGATGGTAAGGTACGTATGTGTGTGGACTATAGAGATTTGAACAAGGCTAGCCCCAAAGATGACTTTCCACTTCCTCATATTGATATTCTGGTAGACAACACTGCTCAGCACAAGGTATTCTCTTTTATGGATGGTTTCTCTGGTTACAATCAGATCAAGATGGCACCTGAAGATATGGAGAAGACAACATTTGTGACACAGTGGGGCACCTTTTGCTATAAGGTAATGCCATTTGGGTTGAAGAATGCAGGGGCAACATATCAGCGCGCTATGGTGGCTTTGTTTCATGATATGATTCATCATGAGATAGAGGTATATGTAGATGATATGATAGCCAGATCTCAGAATGAAGAGCAACATCTTGATCATCTGCACAAGTTGTTTGAGAGGTTGAAGAAATACAAGTTGAGATTGAATCCAAACAAGTGTACTTTTGGAGTTAGATCTGGAAAGCTCCTGGGTTTCATTGTCAGTGGAAAAGGTATTGAAGTGGATCCTGCAAAAGTGAAAGCTATACGAGAGATGCCAGCTCCCCGTACTGAAAAGGAGGTTAGAGGTTTCTTGGGACGATTGAACTACATTGCAAGATTTATCTCCCAATTAACTACCATCTGTGAGCCAATTTTCAAGTTGTTGAAGAAAGATCAGGTGATGGAATGGAATGATGAATGCCAGACTGCCTTTGATGAAATCAAGAGATATCTGCTAGAACCTCCAATTTTGATGCCACCAGTTGATGGAAGACCCTTGATTATGTATTTAACAGTGTTAGACAACTCAATGGGGTGTGTCTTGGGGCAACATGACGAGTCTGGTCGAAAAGAGCAGGAAATATACTACCTTAGCAAAAAGTTTACCGACTGTGAAACAAGATACTCACTGCTCGAGAAAACTTGCTGCGCTTTGGCATGGGCTGCTCGCCGACTAAGACAGTATGTTGACTCATACTACCTTGTTGATTTCTAAGTTGGATCCAATCAAGTACATATTTGAGAAACCTGCTCTCTCCGGAAAAATTGCAAGATGGCAAATGATCTTGACAGAATATGACATACAGTACACTACTCAGAAGGCCATTAAAGGAAGTGTCGTTGCTGATCATTTGGCTCATCAAGCAGTGGATGATTATCAGTCAATGAATTTTGAGTTTCCTGATGAAGACATTATGATTGTTACCAAAGAACCTGGACAATATGACGGACCTGAACAAGGATCCCGATGGACTATGGTTTTTGATGGTGCCTCTAATGCACTTGGTAATGGTGTTGGTGTTGTGATTAGTTCCCCTGAAGGTTGTCATACCCCGATTACTGCCAGACTTTGTTTCCATTGTACCAATAACATGGCTGAGTATGAGGCATGTATCCTGGGTATTAAAGCTGCTATTGATATGAAGATTCAGTTCCTTGATGTGTATGGAGATTCAGCCCTGGTAGTAAGTCAGATTAAAGGAGATTGGGATACCAAGCATGATAACCTCATTCCTTACAGAGAGCATGTGTTGTCTTTGATCCCACATTTCAAAGAGATTACCTTTGAGCATATTCCACGAAGAGAGAATCAGTTGGCAGATGCATTGGCCACCATGGCATCCATGTTTGAGATCAGCTGGGATGATGAAGCTCCCAAGATTACTATTGATAGATTTGAAAAGCCTGCATACTGTAATGAGATTGACACTGAAGGGGCAGAGGAGAAGCCTTGGTTCCATGAAGTAAAAAGATATCTTGAAGCTCAGGAGTTCCCTGAAGGGGCATCTGTCAAAGATAGGAAGTTCCTGAGAAGGTTTTCTGCTAAGTTCTTTCTGAGTAATGGCATTCTGTATAAGCGCAATCATGATTCAACTATGCTTCGTTGTGTGGATAAGAAGGAAGCAACTGAGATTATGGAAGAGATGCATGATGGGACCTTTGGCACTCATTCTAGTGGTCATACTATGGCAAAGAAGATATTGAGAGCAGGTTACTACTGGTCTACCATGGAAGCTGATTGCTATCAACACTCCAGAACATGTCACAAGTGTCAAATTTATGCTGATAAAGTCCATGTACCTCCATCACCATTGAATGTGTTGACTGCTCCTTGGCCCTTTGCCATGTGGGGCATTGATATGATTGGTGAGATCAAGCCTACTGCTTCTAATGGGCATCGTTTCATCATGGTTTCTATTGATTACTTTACGAAGTGGGTAGAGGCAGCTTCATTTGCATCTGTTACCAAGAATGTTGTGTCTCGGTTCATTAAGAATAATCTCATATGTAGGTATGGCATCCCTGAAAGGATTATCACTGACAATGGCTCTAATCTGAACAACACTATGATTACTGATCTCTGCACGCAGTTCAAGATTAAGCATCACAACTCTTCTCCGTATCGTCCGAAGATGAATGGGGCAGTTGAGGCTGCTAATAAGAACATTAAGAAGATAGTACAGAAGATGACTGTTACCTACAAGGATTGGCATGAGATGTTACCATTTGCTCTTCATGGTTATCGTACTACAATACGTACTTCAACAGGGGCAACCCCATTCTCCTTAGTCTATGGTATGGAAGCAGTTCTGCCCATTGAAGTTCAGATTCCCTCCTTGAGAATTATGAAGGATGCAGGATTGGATGAAGATGAGTGGATTCAGACCCGACTTGACCAGATAAATTTGATTGATGAGAAAAGGTTAGCAGCAGTTTGTCATGGCCAGATGTACCAAAAACGAATGATCAAAGCTTTTAACAAGAAGGTTAAGCCAAAGGTATATCAGGCTGGTGACTTGGTAATCAAGCGTATCATATTACCACAGGGTGATCCTAGGGGCAAGTGGACTCCAACATATGAAGGACCATTTGTAGTCAAAACAGTGTTCTCAGGAGGTGCCATGATACTGACTACAATGGATGGTGAAGACTTCCCACAGCCTGTAAACGCAGACATAGTTAAAAAATACTACGCATAAAAAGAGACCCGCTAGGTTGACAGGCCTAGGCAAAAATAAGGGCATCCCGGCAAACCAAAAGGGTTTGGGCAAAAATTAGGGATATATATATAAAAAAAATGTACACCCGGCAAGTCGAAAACCTGAAAGGGCGGCTTGGGCAAAAAAGGGTATCCCGGTGGATTGAAAACCTGAAAGGGCAATCCAGGCAAAAGTTAGGGATTAAAGCGTATGACTATGTCTCGTTTGGATCACCCATGAAACTGCAACCAATTGTATTACTTATTCAAGCTCGAGCAGATAAAGCTCAATCCAATCGTTTCCGTCTCAACAACAGAAGATGAGATACTTGAAGATAATGGCAATAGTAGAATTGAAACTCAATAGGATTATTTCCCACATAGCTGATACTCTTTGTTTTGTAAAAAACTTTATGACAAAATCCTCTTACTAGGGTTTATGTCTCCTTGTACAAACTTACCCGTGTATGGGTCACTTTTTGATATAGATAAATTCCATCTTTTGAATCCAGATTTACTTTTACCCTATTTACATAAGCGAAACGTTCATTGGTTGTGTTTGAATGTATGTATGCTTTTGAATATGATTGATGTTTACCAGAAATGCATGTATGCTTAATATGATTGATGTTTACCAGAAATGCATGAAAATGCAGTAATAGTATTTACTAAGGACGAACGAGGGAAGGATTTCAACGAAGCTTCGCCGGTTCACCTTTACAAGACAGTTACAAACCCTCAGTAGGGCAAATTCATCTTCATAAAGTCTCATCTCCCCTGGAATTTATATCCATCTCTTTTATCCTCATACGGATATTCGGGAATTCATTTTCCAATAAGGGTACGACGAACGGATATGGGATGTTGTACCTACTCTACCATCAAACGAAGACGAAGGGTATGTATACCTTACTATCCCCAGCATCCGGGAGGTTATCCATACCTTACTATCCCCAGCATCCGGGAGGTTATCCATACCTTACTATCCCCAGCATCCGGGAGGTTAGATATACCTTGTTATCCCCAGCAGACAGGAGGTTATATATACCTACTTATCAAACAAGACGGGAACGAGTTCCTCATATTCTTCAACAACGAATCGGGATTTATTTTCCCTGGCCAGCAGTTGTTATACGAAGATATCCAGACATTTCCGGCAGTATCATATCATACATACATCATTTACATCATACCATAACATACATGTCCATGAGTGCATAGTACATTACCTAAGTGCATCATATTATACATGCATACATAATGCATAAACTAACACTATCATACAGAATGCTACCTTGTTTTCAGGTTAATTATCCAACAAATGATCATCAGGATTGCTCTATCCTCCTGAAGACATGCTGTTACATCAGGATTACTCCAGTCTCCTGAAAGCATATCATACTGTTACCTCAGGGTTGCTTCATCCTCCTGACAACTTCTCATTGTTTCAAGACTGCTTTAGAGTTATCATTATTGATTGCTCTATCCTCCTGAAATCACCTTATTATTTCAAGACTGCTTTAGAGCTACTGATTGCTCTATCCTCCTGAAATCATCTTATTACTTCAAGACTGCTTTAGAGTTATCATTATTGATTGCTCTATCCTCCTGAAATCATCTTATTATTTCAAGACTGCTTTAGAGCTACTGATTGCTCTATCCTCCTGAAATCATCTTATTACTTCAAGATTGCTTTAGAGCTATTGATTGCTCTATCCTCCTGAAATCATATTATTACTTCAAGACTGCTTTAGGGTTATCATTATTGATTGCTCTATCCTCCTGAAGACATGTTGTTACGTCAGGAATACTCCAGTCTCCTGAAAGCATATCATCAATACCTCAGGACTGCTCTAGACTCCTGACAACTTTCATTATACCTCTATATTTTGGACTGCTTTCCCCTAGTGGCATCTTTAAGCCCACTCAATCTTATCACTCTAATGCACTGGTGAGTGCAAATTTTTGGGCTTTTGTGTTCAATCCCCTTCAACCTTCCAGGTCACGACTGGCAAATATACCAATCTAACCCCTCAGGTTTCAGAAAATTGAACAGGGGCAGCTGTTGCACCCCAAAATTTGCCCTCACAATACAAGACTTTGTGTGCTAAGAAGGTTCACAAGGTTCACAAGTTTCTCAATGCTTATATAACCTTTCATGAGGTTCATGAAGTCTACAAGTTACTTTATGAAGGTTCACAAGGTTCACAAGCTTCTCAACATTTACAAGACCTTTCATGAGGTTCATGAAGTCTACAAGTCACTTCTTGAAGGTTCACAAGGTTCACAAGTTCCATAATGCTTTCAATACCTTTCTTGAGGTTCATGAAGTCTACAAGTCACTTCTTGAAGGTTCACAAGGTTCACAAGTTTCTCAACATTTTCAAGACCTTTCCTGAAGTTCATGAAGTCTACAAGTCACTTCTTGAAGGTTCACAAGGTTCACAAGATTCACAATGATTACAAAGCTCTCCTGAGGATCATGAAGTCTACAAGCCACTTTATGATGTTCACAAGGTTCACAAGCTTCACAATACCTCCCATGAGTATCACAAGACATCTCATGATGGTTCACAAGGTTCACAAAGTTCACAATTGGTCAAAAGAGTTGACAATTCCCTCAGACAATGCACCTCCTAAGCAGTGCATCCAAAACTAGGGTTTTGACTTTAATCAGACTAAATGGACTTACAATACCTCAAGTAAGCTTCATAACATCTTATATGTGTGTAAGAACCCCCATGACAAGTTTCAAGACTTTTCCCAAAGGTTTGCTCAGTCAGATGATCAGATAAGTCAAAATCAGTCAATATAGTTAAAAAGTCAAACTGAGGTCAACTGTGGTCAAACCAAGATCAAACTTCATGATTTTTTGCCAACATCAAGTATATGAAGTAAAATTCATCATTTGATCAAGGGTTGATCATGATTCATCAAGGAGATTCCAGATCATCAATAATCAGGAGTTTCTAAATTAGGGTTTCCTTAGTAAAAGTCAACTGAACTTTGACCAGCCATAACTTTCACATACTTCATCACCAAGTCTCCATCCAAAGCTCATTTTGAAGGAAATTGAATTCCCTACAACTTTTATGTTGAAAGTAAAGCCCAAAAATGCTTCATTTGAAAGATATGAGCTAGGACATTATAGGTCATTTCAAAAGTCAACAAAAAGTCAACAACTTCAAAAGGGCATAACTTGAGATTGGTAAATGATATGAACCTGAAACCAATGGGGTTGTTTAGAGGACTCTTCAAACTTTCCAAAAAGTCCAAGAACACCCTCATACCTTTAAAATTGAGGGAGATATGCCCTTGCAAAGTTGGGAAATTTTGTGATGGTTTATGTTGAAAATGGAGGTTTAAAATCACTTCTTTCCAAATGGGCTGCCCAAGTTGTGATCCAATCCATACCATATCACTATGCACGACCCAAACCATTTAAAATCTGATTTTTATTATTTTTATTTCTATTTATTTTGATTTAAATCATTAAAAATCATTTTAAATAAAAATAAAATATGAAAATTAAAGATTTTATTTGGATAATGCTTCTAGAAAGTCTTAATTGGTGATTAGAATTAAAGAGGAATGGAATCATGTGATTGATACAAAAATAGCAAGTCTTCATGAGCCAATATTTGAAATTCAAAGTTCAATCTTTTTCAATCTTTTTTGGATCAAATCTCCACACAACCAGTCCATATTTTGACCTAGAATCATTGACATATAAGTATCAAACATAACCCTAGCCTCATACACGGATCCAGCAGCTTCAAAGGTAGGTTTTCAAAACCAAAAATTCATCAAAAAAGTGGCATTCGGATTTCATCATCCAAGAGGTTTGAAGGTAAAATAAGGACATGGCTAGGATCCTTGATCATCATGGAACATAACCAGATCATTACATTACCCCATAGCATCACACATTGATGAACCCGAATCAAATTTTACATTGAATTTCAATTTTTCGATTCTGTTCATTTGTGCATTATTAATGAATTTTGTTTGATCTTTTGTGTTTGTGAGGTTCCAAGGAATGTTTCTGGACAATTGGATTGAAGAATGAGTGTCTAAAACGCAAACGGCCATGTTAGGGTTCATAACCTCATAATTGGGGTTTAACGTTTGAATGCATATAAATAAATTCTGGAAACGTAGAGTTGTTGTGTGAACTGTGAGGATTATGAATCACTAACCAATTTCATGAATTGATGCTGTTTCATGAGAGTTTGGATTTTCGCAGGTTTGAACAGGTAGCAAAATTCGCAGGTAAACTTCCAGCTATTTTCATAGCTAAATTCGCAGCGCTGGAGGTAGAAGATGACCTCCTCCCGCGCGTTTGAGAAAATTCAAATATTAATTAAATATTTTATCTTTAATTGTTAGTTTGTTTATCACACGCGCGTGTGTGTCTCAGTGGTAAGGCTTGCAGGCTTGTTGGATGATGGCATGGGTTCGAATCTTGCTTGGACCATTATTTTTGTTCTATTTTTCAGGATAAAAGGAGATTGAATATATTATAGCTTCTTGCCATTCAATAGTCAGATGGGCTCTTCCAGCCGGGTGGTAATGCGCGCATACTTGTATACATAAGGTCCTGGGTACGAATCCCACCCCAGGCCTTTTTGTTTCTCTATTTTCTGGATTTTTCAAGCAAGGCACAAAACCAATTATTCCCTTTCCTCTTTCACTTGCGGGTGTGGTAGCTTGGTGGTGATTTCTATTGCTGGCAACCAAACTGACCTGGGTTCAAACCCCAGTCAGGTAAGTTTTTCATATTCTTTTTCTTTTATTTGTTTTAAATATTCAAATGTTAAATTATAAATATGATTTTGTGTGTATATGTTTTTCTAAACAATTAAAAAATAATAATAATGAAGCATGCTTAATATTTTAAAATATATAAATTCCATGAAATTATTTTCTTTATCATGTATGTAATTTTGTATAATTAAATTATAGGATATATATTTATCTAATAATTTGTATATTCTAAACCCTAAAAAATATTTTTCTAACAAAAATCCTAATTTATTTTCTAAGTACCAAGTAAAACCTAATTGTTTTTATTTTCTAATTTGTGATGTAATTATCATTATACATGTTTATTTAAAATAATTCTAACTTATTTGTAAATATATTTTTTAATCCAAATTATCTTTCTTTCAATATATGTTTAAGAGACAATTTAATAATTATATTTTTGTATATGTTTAAAATTTATTGTAAATATACTAATTAGTAGAAACTAAATTTTGTAAATATAATAACTAATAAAATTAATTTTTTGTAAATATGATTAATTTTATGAATATAATATTTAAAACTTATTTTCTCCTTATAATGTGTAAATATTTTTTTTTTATAATTGTTAATATATATTCATAAATAATTAAATTCTTGTAAATGATATTATGCTTAGAAATTTTTCTTATTATATATTTAAAATTAAACTTTGTGTTCATATCATTATTTTTCTATTTTTGTTATTGTTACTAACTAAACTATTATGTATTATTATATTATATTTTTATTATTCTAACCTTGTTTATTATTTCTAATTATTATTATTATTTTGTTTTTCACTAACCTTATTTTTTGATTATATTTATCACTAACCCTTATTATTTATTTTTTATTATTTATTGCTTATTTATTTATATTTTACTTATTTTTGCTATTTATCTATTTTGCTTATTATTTTGCTTATTATAATTATTATGTAAATGCTCCTGGATGTAAATTCTGTAATTATTTAATTATTTTTGCTATGGTTAGTAATTAGGGAGTGCAGATATGTATTTTATTTAAAATAAATTAGATCACTTTAATCATAAGATAATTAAATTAAACACTCACACACGTAAGTCGATTTTAATCGCCGTCTCACTTTCTAAGGTTATCCCTCAAGTTGCCTAAATCATAAGGTCAAGTGGGGTGTATAAAGCAAGTCCCTTTTAAAAAAGAAATCATCAAGTCCCTCGTGGTTGCCTTTACGAATCGAGCCCCTTCGAAATAATGATGATAGTCCCTCCTAAATGCTTAATACACCTCACAGTTGCCTTCATAAACAGATGTCCCTCATATGTCCCTTACATCCAAGGTAATGACTACCTATTCCTTAATAATAGGGATAGTCTTACCATTTAAAGGATAAAGAACAGAAAAGACTTAAACTTTAGGGTAGGTACCTCCTAGTTGCTTGCTCACTCCATTCAAATTTTCAAACACTTAACAAATTTTCAAACAATTTTCAAACACAAGTTTTTTACGCATCCGTACATGGATCATTATCAAACTCTTATGAAAATTTCTATTCACACACTTCACCTTTTCAAAAACAATTTAAAGTGAGCTAAGTAACTAAGAGCCCATGGATAACCATGGATGTAAAGGGTGCTAACACCTTCCCTTTACATAACCTACCCCCCGGACCCAAAAATCTTTTAAAAGGTCTTTCCTGTTCTTTTATGCCTTTCCTTTGGATAAAATAAAAGTCGGTGGCGACTCTTGCTATCCGCAACATAACTAAAGTCAGTTCTCCCACCGTGTTACACCCGTCATTGCTCTTTACCTAGCAGTCGTCCTCTGCTCGACGGTCGTCCTCCGTCGCCCACACTTTACAATATACTTTATTTTCCTTTACAATCTATATCCCTTTTCTTCTTCATTCTGTGAGTGCAAATTTTGGACTGTCTTTGGTATTCAACCACAAGTTATCTTGTTTGCCTGTTAAGCCGGTGCTTACAACCTACACAGCTAACTCATGTTTGAATAGGGGCAGCTGTAAACACCCCAAATTTGCCCTCACCCATTCACACCATGGCTTGTGATCATTTCATATGCATAAACACAATCATACCATCTCATACCACATTTTTGATTCACTGCATTGGTTCTAAGTCATCTGCATCTAGGGTTTGTGATCTGAGCAATCCAAGAGCTTCTTGAGCCACTCCAAAGGTCATCAATCACTTCAAAGGGGTCTATGTGTGTTCAAGTATCATACCATATCTTCTCAAAGTCAAGGATGCCAAAGAATCACAAGAACTGGGATTGGTATGGAAGCAGAGCCAGGTCTAACTGCATAGATGACCTAAAATTAGGGTTTTGGTTTCAGAGGCCATAACTCCAATTTTTTTTGTCATTCTTGTTTCTATTGGTCTCTATATGGTATAGGGAGTATGCATATCAATTTCCATGAAGAAATTCCATGGGGAAGTCATCTAATCAAGAGTTGACTTTCTGGACAAGTCAGTGCAAAATCAGGGCATCTGAGGCCCCCAGTGACCCAACCAAGGGGTGATCTTCATCATTTTGAGTGTATATGATCTTTATTTGATCATAGAAGAAGGTTGAAGTTCACAAAATTCAAGAATTACAAGTTTTTGCAAAGTTGACTTTTTAGGGCATGGTTGACTTTTGATGAAATGTCATTTTATGCAACTTTTTCAACCCTTGCTTTTTGATCCAAAAATGCTTCAAATGGAAAAACTTTGGTCATGAAAGTTGTAGATTAGATCTTTCCCTTTTCAAAAAGTACAAGGACATGACCTAATTCATTTTGGATCAAAAGTTATGGTGTATCAAAGTTGGCTAAAATCACTAATTTTCAAAATATGCACCAAATGGAAAACTTGCAAAAACTTTGTACCAAGGCATTTGTAACTTCTAATTCATGTCTAACCATCACACAAACATCACATGTACCCTAAAGTTCAGAATGGACCAAGAGTTTCTCATGTTTCATGGTTTGTATAGCAAGATCTTTCCATGTGAACCAAAAGGGAACCAAGTTGCAAAACCATCATAACACTTCCATCCACTTGTTGCCTTGGATGTTGAACCAACCCTAGCCTTTCCCCTCACCATGCTGCGCCATCCCACACCCTTGTACTAGCCTAGAACACAACCCATGCTTCTCTTACACAAGAGTGGACTTTTTGCAAAAGCTAACTCACCTATCACAGCAGGCCAAGTCACATCACCTGACAATAAGCTTTGTTTATGTGGATTAAATGCCAGCCATTTCAGACATGAAGCAAGCCTGAAGCAAGCCATAGCACAACATACACATTTTCACCCTCACTTGCAAAACCCTTCGAAACTGATCACACAGCTCACAAACACAAAAACAAACTTCATAGATCAACTCAACTCATCTTCCTGGTCACAAAGCATCCATCACCATAGCCTAAAACCTCCAGAATCCCAAATACGATTTCTCTCCCCCATTGAACAGAACCTGCTCAAACCTTCAAACCAGCCATCACAAACTATTTCCAAGCATTGAAAGCTTCTCAGGAGGTCAAGTGGAGTTGATTGCAAGCAGGAAAGCACCCAGAAAGCTGTGAACTGAAAGCTTCGAAACTCAGGTAGCTCAAGAACTTTTTTTCCAGAAATCATTTTTTAAGTTCTCAAGCTGTTCTATATGCCTCCCTGATCATGAATATGTCTTTAGTTTTGAAAATGGTGGAGAGATGAGAGTTTAACATGCTTCTGAAACTTTTTGCCCTAAACTTTGTTTGATTCGATTCAGTCATTTCAAAGATGATAAATGTGTTTTGATTGAGGGTTTTGGTTCGTGAGTGAGTGGGGATCATTCCTGTGTTTTTAGATTTCATTTTAGAAGCGTTTAGAGTGAGATTGGGTTTTGAGGTGAACGGAGAAGATGACCGGAACACTGTTCCGGTCACCTGAAAGTAATTAACGGTGGGATTAGGGCATAAGCATTGATTAGCTGAGTTTGAATTTGGTCCGTCCGTTTGCGCGCGTGGTCAGCTCCCGCGTCCTGGGGTTTGAATCTCAGCCATTAGATTGGCTGACTTTCTCCATTTCCATTTAGATTCATTTTATTTTCATATTTAATTCATTTGTTTTATACAATTTATTTAAAATAGCAAAAATGTTTTAAAAATTATGAAACTTTTTGTCAAGAGTTTCATTAATTTTTTAACAACACAAAAATATTTTTATTTACATTTTTAGCATTAAAAAAGTATTTTTAAATATTTAAAAGTTTATTTTTAATTGATTAATGAAAATTAATTTATTAAAAATACTTTTAGGTATTTAAAAATCACCAAAAAATTCATGAAATGTTCTAAGACATTTAGAAACATTGTCCAACTTTCAAACCAAATTTATTTTTTGATCTTGATGCATTTTGAGCATTTTTCATTGAATTAAAATCTTTTTGATGCATTATTTTGATCCAAACTTCAAAAAATCATTTCTGTCTAACCATGAAGAGTTGGACATTGATTCTTTTTGCATTGCATTGTGTTTAGCATGTAGTTTGTGAGATTAAATGGCCATGATTTGATCTTTCATTTTCAATTTGTTTGATAATTTTCTTGTTAAGGAACCCTAAAACCCTAGGAAACTTAGAAAAACCATAACTTGAATTTGGTTAGGAGTTGAGACCTCTCCTTTGGGCAGTGAGTTAATATAGGTTTAGGGATCCTTTGAGGGCACTTTCAATTTTTTGTAATGTTGTTTGCTTCTGGTTTTGGTTTTTGTTTGTTGCATTGTTCATAAACCCTAATTTGGGCTTCCATATGCATCCATCTTGCATTCTCTTGCATAACATGACTTGCCATGACATTCCATGCTTCCATTTGATTCATTTAACATCATAAGACATATTGAAAACATGTTTGATCATTGCACCTTGCATTTGTCATGTTGTATGCCATATGCATCTCATAACTTTTCATGTGTGTTCATGTGTCTTAACATGCTTCATTTGCATTCATAAGCTTGCATGATCATCTCCATTTGTTGTCTCATGTTTGTATCACTTCATAGCATCATTATCATCATAAACATGCTTCTGGTTTTGATTTACATCATACCATTTCATCTCATTTTGCATTGCAATGCACTTTCTTTTCTAACTTTTCAGGTGGTAAGTGATTTTGAGAAGTGAATTTGCCTTCACTTCTCATAACTTTTCTTTTCATCTCTCTTGCATCCATGCTGCATTTTTGTATGTGTTTGAGTTTGAGCTTGCTCATTCTTCTTCTTCTTACTTTCTTTTTTTATCCAAGTGACTTGACTTCTTGAATGAAGCAAGTTACTTTGCTTCTCCTGATCCCTTCATCTGCTTCCTGGTGGTTCCTCTGAAGACTTCTTTTGAAAACCTCACAAACCTTATGAACAACTAAGCATGACAATGATTAGGGTTTTGATTAGTCTCCCCTCTTAGTTTTACCTTTGTGTCTCTTTTGAGTCTTCTCTTCTCATCTCATAATCAGGGACTAAACCCTAAAGGCTTTAAGGCTTTGTGATTAAGCTTATGCCTGCATCCTTCTCTTAGGATGGAGTGTATAACTTTAATCCTAAGTGTTAAACCCTTAATGTGTTTAACTCCCTTAATCAATTCACTTAATAATCATCAAGACATCACACTTGTAACTTGGGCCTTGCATTAGGGTTCTAATTCTTCCTTAATTGGTTAAGAAGGACTAACCCTAGTGTTAATGGACAAGTCCCCCTCAAGTTGTCTTACAAACCCTAAAAATCATTTCATCATCTTACCATTAATCTAAAATCCATTTAATCAAAGGCTTGTTTTGTCATGAGTTTAATCCCTAATCATGGATTAAGTTGAGGAGTTTTCCTCAGCTTAAACATTCTCATCTATTATCCTTCTATTAGGATGGTGTAATGAGTCTGTTTAATCCCTGATTATGGCTTAACCTCATTACTTAACACTAAACAAAAACACCAAAAACATCTAAATAATCACAAGTAGGTTAATGATCTTAATCCTACACCAAAGGTGATTAAGTGTGAGAATCTGACTTCACACTTAAGGTACTCTCATTACCCCTAAACAGAGGGAAGATGTGATGAGTTTACTAAACCCATTGGTTTAGGCTTAAGCTCATTAACTTATGACAAACTTTCAAAAGCAATAAAAGACTGAAAACACAAAAACAAACAATAATCGTCTCCTTCGGGATTCTTTTCTCATCACTTTCACTCACAAACGAGAACTTGTTTCTTCCGTCTAATGCAAGACAGTTAGCACCTGAGCCAGACAGGTCATACACTTGAGCATAGACAAGTAAGCAGTTCATAAGTCAATTCATCTTTCAGTCTCTTTGGGTCGAACTACGGTGTTCTGACTTCCTCATTGCACGAGAGGATACGTAGGCATAACTTAACAGTTATCGAACAAAAGTCTCTGTATATTCCCCTCTTTCCAGCTTTATTCTTTTAGCCCCATATTCTTGAGCATTTCACTCTTTTCTTACACTGACACTTTCATACTTCATATCACTCATACATTGACACCTGTACATCTTCTGCCAGTTATTTTATACACAGATTGCACTGACACTACCCCTTTAAAACACAAATCTTTTAAGCGTGGATCCCGCCGAGTACGGCGGACAATCTGGGTGCTACTACCTTCCCAGGTTGTAACCAACCCCCTTTCTCAGTCTCTCTGGTTCGCAACCGTCTTATCCATCTCTTTCTAGGTCTATGCAGCATTACCTTTCCTCCGGGATAAAAATGCCTAGCTGGCGACTCTATTCATCTCCAGTGAGTTCACGGCTGTGTGTCCTCATTGTCCCTCTCGCCGACCGTTCGCGTCTGTACCTTTATTTGGGCCTGGTCCCACTTATCGGGAGCGACAGCTTGGCGACTCTGCTGGGGACCCTTATACTGCAACCAGGGCTTCTGGTTCTTTTTGTGGGTTCCTCCTAGCGCTTGTTTGATTTGTGTTTACTGGGGTGTTAAGTGCTTATTTGTGTTGTATTTTTGTATTTATTTTTGCTTTATGTACAGTTGTTTTACTGCTTTCTTTATAGCTTTGCATTATATTGTCATACTGTGTTGCTGGCTGGATCTGTTGTTTGCTTTGGTGGGTGGGTGTTCCATTGAGAGTTAAGGTCCTATACCTGGGACCTGAGTGACACCTAGGCTAGAGTGAATCATATTCTTTCCCATTCCATCTCGGTTTGGTGCGGGAATATGAAACACGGTTCAGATGTGGGTTTCTTCTTGAGAACTCTGTGTTGCAGATTTCCTGCAATGCTAGGGCTATCTGGGAAGCCTGCTAAGTCTGGATGACCTTTAGTATTGACCTTCAGAAACTGAGGTGAATTGGAGGAGGATTTGTTATGGTTATTGTAAACACTGTACCTCCAGGTTAGAAGTGTTTACACTTCTCATAACTGATCCAAGTCTGAGGATCCTTGTTTTAGAACACCACCTGTGAGGGGGTTGGGCTGTTTACAGGTTTGCAGGTACCCTTAGCCTCAACATACCCTGTTACTTTGATTTGATTAAGAGTACTCCATGTTGGAACAGTTCTTGTGATTCTAAACCCTGGACATGTGGCTCTTTATTTGAGCCCCCCACCTTGGTTACTGGATTTATAGACCTCCATCTGGATTTCTTGAACATACCCTGGGCTTATATCAGAGCATTTGATCAGATCCAGCTCAGTCGCAAACCCTTGCATATCATTTGCATACATCCTCATTGCATCATATTGACATTTGTTTATTTGTTTTTCAGGGTATCCATCTTCATTCATTTGGCTTGGTTTTGACCCCATCATCAGTATTGACCCATCTTCATCAGCACCTGCTTCAGCTATCAGCTATCTACTTCAGTCACCTGCACCAGCCAATCAGTGGCCCATTCTTTAGTATCATCATCAGCACTTGTCTCTACTCAGTCTCAACATCATGGCACCTAAAAAGAGTAACATCACCTACCACTTCTTCCAGCCAGAGCTAGCTGACATCAGGAGGATTCAGACCCTGATCACTCCAGACCATATACCACTCTTCAGGGAACACTATGGAGATATACTTGATGTGGTTATGGATTTGGACCCTTCACAAAGGAGCTTGATTCACACCTGCCTTCAGTTTTATGATCCCCCACTGAGATGTTTCACTTTTCAGGACTTTCAGCTGGGTCCCTTATTGGAAGAATACTCATTATTGGTTGGTATACCTATCAGGGGTGGAATCCCTTTCAACCCTGAGATGGTCTTTCTTGGTAATGAAGAAGTAGCAAAGGCCTTGCATCTGGAATCAGTTCTGATAGGGCAGCATATGACTTCTAAGGCTGGAATCCCTGGCTTCCATCTGGATTTCTTGATCTCTCAAGCTACCCTGAAAGCTTCTTTAGGAGAATGGAAAGCAGTCTGTGCTTTATTGGCCTTGAGCATATATGGGATTGTATTATTTGCAGATGAGCCTCGATTCATTAGCAAGAATGCAGTCCATCTTTTCATCCTGAAGAACCCAGTGCCAACCTTGTTGGGGGATCTCTACTATTCAGTGCACCAGAGGAATGAAAAGCAGAGGGGAAGATTAGTGAGGTGTTTTGCTCCATTGTTCCATACTTGGCTTCTCAGGCATCTACCCAGGACAGATGCATTTTTGAATCCTCATCAGCAGAAAAACTGGGCTAGAAGACTCACTGCTCTAACTTCAGCTGATATCAGGTGGTGCACTCAAAGCACAAAGGGCAGGGATATCATCACCAGCTGTGGGCAATTTCCCAATGTACCCCTGATAGGAGTTAAGGGTAGCATTAATTACAACCCTCTGCTGTTCAGAAGACAACTGGGCTATGCACTGGTCCACACTCCTAAGGCACAAGACTTGGTTGAGACTCTTTATTGTGAGAACAAGCCTAATCTGGCTATTGTTAGGCAGGCAGCCTGGGCCTGGGACAATGTTCAAACCAAGGGAGTAACCATTCTGGGAAAGTGCAACAATGTAGCATCAGCACAGTACCAGGAGTGGTCCCATGCCAGGGCTCAATTCTCTGGAATGCCCTTTACCATGGAGGATATGCCTGGACCATCCTCAGCACCACCCCCTGCCACTATCAGTTTGGAGGAGTTTGAGAGCTTGAAGGAGAGAAATGAGAAGTTGACTCAGGCTTTGCAGAAGACCCTCCGGGAGAGGAGTGATGGTAGGATGGAC
Organism: Lathyrus aphaca; assembly: GCA_963966055.1. NCBI lineage: Eukaryota > Viridiplantae > Streptophyta > Magnoliopsida > Fabales > Fabaceae > Lathyrus > Lathyrus aphaca. The sequence continues at coordinate 200,571,180 of OZ014523.1, read as the reverse complement.
ATTGAGAAGCTAGAGAAGCAGAGGGTAGAGCATCTGGCTAAAATTGAGAAGTCTGAGGATTACATCAAGAAGTCTAGGGCTGGAGAACAAATTCTGAAGAATGCTTGCAAGGAAGCCCAGTTCCAGAAAGCCAGGACAGACTTGTATCTAAAGGAGAGTCAAGCCAGGTGGGTCAGGATCACCGAAGCTCGTACTCTGGAGGATAAGAGGGTCCAAGACAAGATAGAGCAACTGGAAGCTAGTGCAAAAGAGCAGCAGGAAGCCCTGGCAGCAGCCCAGAGGGAAATATCAGAGCTAAAGATCAGAGCTGGAGTGAAGAGGTCAAAGGACCAAAGTCAGCACAAGAAGCTAACTACGGCTGTCACTACCCGGAACCTCCTTATCAGGAATCTCACGGAGCGTCCAGCTGATCCTGTGACCGAAGCACTTCTCAAGGAAGTTCGGGAGGATGAGTTTGGTCTTGGTGTTTGACTATTTGCTTGTTGTTGCTTTCATTCCATGTACTTTTATTTTCTTTTAATGTATTTTGACCCCTCAGAGGGCTTGTATTTGTAAACAAACTATGTACCACTTGCCTTTTGTAATATATGTATTAGTTTGTTCCACTTCAAAAGCAACATCAACAGCATCTTCAAGGGTCTGGAAGGGTCAAAACTGAGTGCCAAGCCGGATACCTTGAAAACAAATAAGCATAGTGCATTGCATGCTAACCCTTTGTTTGTTTTGTAGGTTTTTTTGTTTATTGTTGCTAACTCTGTTGTGTTGTTCAGGAACTATTGCTCGACGCCGGGTATTTCCCCTCAACCGTCCACACCGATATCCAACCCGTAACAACCTTCCGGGCATACAAATGGATCAGGTACAACAGGACCTTGCAGAGGTTAGAAATCAAATGGCAAACGAAAGATTGGAAATGAGAACGCAGATGACGCAGTTTATGGAAGTGATGAACAACATGGCTCAAAGCCAAGAAAGATTGAGGGCCATGGTGGAAAGGCAGAATCAAGAAGATCCACATATAGGGACTGCTGGCACCAGCAACAATGAAAGGGTCCAACCTCATGTCAATCCCCATGTGTTTGGTCCCCACCTTCATCCAGAGGTTAATATTCCTGCAAATGTTTAAGGGACTGCCACTGCAGGCAGGGTACTACAAGAAGACCCCCAAGAGGATCAGTTCACAGTAATGGGTGCTGGGGAGGAAGCTTATGATAGAAGGCTGGATGAGATAGCTGAGAAATTAAGATCCTTAGAGTCTCAAAACTCTTTGGGTTTTGACGTTATGGACATGGGCTTGGTAGACGGGGTCAGGATTCCCCATAAGTTTAAGCCTCCCTGTTTTGAAAAATACAACGGGACTTCATGCCCCCGAACCCATTTACAATCATTTCTGGGGAGGCTGAAGGCCTATACCATGGACGAGAAGCTATGGATGTTCTATTTCGAGGATAGCTTGACGGGAGCTTCAAGAGAATGGTACTCTCATCTGACAAGAGCAACTATCAGGTGTTGGAAGGACCTGGCAGAAGCCTTTATCAGACAGTATCAGTACAACTTAGATATGGCACCCAACAGGACCCTCCTAATGGGAATGTCACAGTCATCAAGGGAAAGTTTTCGAGAGTACGCCCAGAGATGGAGGCAATTGGCTGCTGCTGTTCAGCCACCTATGTCAGAGAGGGAAATGGCGGATATGTTTATGAACACCCTCCAAGGAACATATATTGACAGGCTAGCTGCTTTCTCTTCCACTAGCTTTGCAGATGTTGTCATAGCTGGGGAGAGAATTGAGAGCCTGTTGAAGATGGGCAAGATTTCTGACAACGGTGCTAGCTCGTCCAGCAATACAAGGAAGCCTTTTGCAGGCCCAAGAAGAACTGGCGAGACTAATGCCATCCACACCAATAGGGGCAGACCCCAGTATGTTCACAGGTCTGTAGCAGCAGTCACCATTCCCGCTCAAGCTCATCCACAACTAGCTTATCAACCTCCGCAACAAAACTATCAACGACAACCTCAGTACCAACAACAACAAGCTCAGTATCCTCCGAGAAACTACAACAACACCAACAACAACAATCAGCAAAGGCCATTTCAGCAGAGGCCTTCTCAAGCCAATAGGGTAATCGATCCGATCCCTATGCCATATGTTACACTGTTGCCACAACTCCTGAAACTCAACCTGGTTGAGCTAAGGACGCTGGCACCTCCAGATCCTAATAGTCTACCCAGGAATTATGACTCCAACGCCAGATGTGCTTTTCATTCAAATGCACCTGGCCACAGTACAGAAAAGTGCAGAGCCTTGCACATGAAGGTACAAGACCTGGTAGACTCAAAGGCCCTGAATTTTGCACCACCACCCAATGTCAACAAAAATCCTATGCCACACCATGGTGGTCCCAGAATCAACGCTATTGAAGAAGACAAGCCGTCTTATTTAATAACCAGTGTGGGTCAGATTCGGACACCGTTGGTAGAGATTAAGGCTCAGCTCCTCGAATGTCAAATGTTCCCGGGGTGTGAGTTAGAGTGTGCTTACTGCAATATTTCAGTAAATGGGTGCGATAACTTGAGGGATGGCATAAATGGTCTCATTCAGAGTGGCCAACTTCAAATCACCACATCATTTCCTACAAATCCAGCAATCTCATCAGCAACAATTCCAGTATCTCCTACAACTGCAACAACCATTGTTCCCAACAATTCTTCGGCTTCATCAACAGGTACTTCATCTGTCATTTCAACTGACCAGATATCAACAAACGTTCCTTCTACAACTCCAGCACCACTTCATTTTGAATCTCCTACAACAACAACACCCATCCTTCCCACAATGTCTCCTACAACATCAGCAGCAAACAATGAAGATGTCTCGACCGTTACAATCTATTACGATCCAGAAAATAACTCTGCTTACAACTCACAAGGTGCTGCTCCCATCAGAGCACCAGTCACGATATATTACGATCCACAGACTATCACAATTCCTTCCGCAGCTGCAATCAGTCCAGTCACTATCACGGTGCCTGGACCAGTACCTTATGAAAGCAGTAACGCCATCCCCTGGCATTACGGCTCTGACCTGTACTGCGAAGGACAAAAAATCACTTTGGAATCATCAACCCCTGCACCACAAGTAGACAATGTGGGAGGAGGCGGAGGCTTCACTCGAAGCGGACGTCTCTTCGCTCCACAAACTCAGAGACCCACTGCCGAAGCAGAAGCTGCTGCCAAGGCAAAAGGGAAAAGCTTGGTGCAGGAAGAGCAGGTTGTCAAAGAAGCTTTGAAAACACCGTTTGATCAAGAAGTTGATGAGTTCATGAGAATCATCAAGAAGAGTGATTACAAAATAGTGGACCAGCTTCACCAGACGCCATCCAAGATCTCCATCCTATCATTGCTTATGTGCTCCGAAGCCCATCGGAATGCACTACTCAAAGTCTTGCACACAGCTTACGTGCCTGAAGAGATCACCGTCAATCAGTTGGAAACTGTGGTTGGAAATGTTACTGCTAGCAATGGGCTAGGGTTTACCAACACTGACTTGACTACGGAAGGCCGCAATCATAACAAGGCTTTGCACATCACCATGGAATGTAAAGGTGCAGTCCTTTCCCATGTGCTGGTAGAAACGGGATCATCCCTCAATGTCTTACCTAAAAAGGCCCTTGTGAAGCTGGAGTATGAAGGATTGGCTTTGCGTCCCAGCAATCTGGTAGTGAGAGCCTTTGATGGCTCTAAGAGATCGGTTCTGGGAGAAATTGAGCTGCCTGTAACGATTGGCCCATAAACTTTTAAAACGACCTTCTATGTGATGGACATTCAGCCTGCCTACAGCTGTTTGTTGGGTAGACCATGGATTCACGCCGCTGGTGCCGTGACCTCAACCCTTCACCAGAAGTTAAAATTCGAGTGGGAGGGTCAAGTCGTTACTATCTGTGGAGAGGAGGATATTTTTGTCAGCCACCTGGCTACCTACAAATACATTGAGATGGATGGGGAGATCCATGAAACAATGAGTCAAGGGTTTGAGGCCTTGAACGTGAATGAAACCTCTGTTGTACCTGGAATCTCCATGTCATCTTACCAACAAGCCCGGAAGGTTGTTGAGGAAGGAACCGCCCAAGGCTGGGGCAAGGTTTTATCTGTGGAGGAGAAGAAGGACAAGTTTGGGTTGGGTTACAGACCAACTCAACAAAATCAAGCAGAGGCTGCTGAGAAGCCTGGTTTTGTCAGTGGGGGGATGCTCACCCCTGATGCTATCAACAATTTGGAAGACGAGCTGGAAGAGGAGCACAATCTGGAGAATTGGATACGCCCAAAGATCCCGGGGAGCAGTATCTCAAACTGGTCTTCCCAGGAAATTATAAGAGTTACTCATGCAGAGTAATTATTATTTCCTGTATTTTTATAGCATGCATCAAAGTCTTGCATCTTGCCCAAGATGACAAGACTCATTTTGTAATCGGGCCATCTGTACTTTTTGTGCAACAAGATTAATCAATGAAATATCAGACATCTTTTTGCAAATGAGTCTTTTTCTTTCCGCTCACTGTTTTTTTCATTTTTCTTTTTGTACAAAAAATAAATGGCGATGTTTTCAAAATGACAACTTTATTTCACTTTTCTAAACAAGATTAAAATCAAATCACTAAAATGAACAAACTGAACCCTTGCAGAGAGTGCCTTCCAGACAGCACCGACAACAGCACGGCTATGACTTCGTATGACTTTGACAATCCAATCAATCAAGCTGATGAAGGGGTTGAAGAAGAATATGAGCTTCCTGAAGAGCTAGCCAGGTTGTTGAGACAAGAGGAGAAGGTCATCACTCCTCATCAGGAGGAGGTCGAAACAATTAATCTCGGTACAGAGGAAGACGTGAAAGAGGTTAAAATCGGGGCCTGCCTACAAGACTCAGTGAAGAGACAGCTGATTGATCTGCTTCAAGAATATGTGGATGTGTTTGCTTGGTCTTATCAAGACATGCCAGGATTGGACACCGATATTGTTGTGCACAAGCTGCCTTTAAGGGAAGAATGCCCACCGGTTAAACAGAAGCTGCGCCGTACTCGCCCAGATATGGCAATGAAGATCAAAGAAGAGGTACAAAAGCAATGGGACGCCGGGTTCCTTGCTGTAACTAGCTATCCGTCGTGGGTTGCTAATATAGTACATGTGCCTAAGAAGGATGGCAAGGTGAGGATGTGTGTTGACTACCGGGATCTGAACAGAGCTAGCCCGAAAGATGACTTCCCATTACCTCACATTGATGTATTGGTAGATAATACGGCTCAGTTCTCGGTATTCTCCTTCATGGACGGATTTTTAGGATATAATCAGATCAAGATGTCACCTGAAGACATGGAGAAGACAACATTCATCACACCCTGGGGCACGTTCTATTACAAAGTGATGCCATTCGGACTGAAGAATGCTGGTGCAACGTATCAACGGGCTATGGTGACATTATTCCACGATATGATCCATAAAGAGATAGAATGTTATGTGGATGACATGATCGCCAAGTCCCTTACTGAAGAAGATCACCTGGTAAATCTGCTGAAACTGTTCAAGCGTCTGAGGAAGTACCAACTGAAGTTGAACCCCAACAAATGCACATTCGGGGTGCGATCCGGTAAGTTGCTGGGATTTATTGTAAGCGAGAAGGGGATTGAAGTTGACCCTGATAAAGTCAAAGCTATTCAAGAGATGCCTGCACCGAAAACTGAGAAGGAAGTTCGAGGTTTTCTAGGTAGATTGAACTACATTTCACGGTTCATATCTCACCTTACGGCGACCTGTGAGCCTTTGTTCAAGTTATTAAGAAAAGAACAGACGGTCAGGTGGAATGAAGACTGCCAGAAGGCTTTTGACAAGATCAAGGAGTACTTGCAAGAACCTCCAATCCTTATGCCTCCAGTTGAAGGAAGACCTCTGATTATGTACTTAACAATATTAGAAGAGTCAATGGGGTGTGTACTGGGCCAGCATGACGAGTCTGGTCGAAAAGAGTATGCAATATACTACCTAAGCAAAAAGTTTACCGACTGTGAACAACGTTATTCACTGCTCGAGAAAACTTGCTGTGCTTTAGCGTGGGCTGCTCGCCGACTGAGACAGTATATGTTAACCCACACTACCTTATTGATTTCAAAGATGGACCCAGTTAAGTACATTTTCGAGAAGCCAGCTCTTACCGGACGGGTTGCAAGATGGCAAATGATCCTCACAGAATATGACATTCAGTACACATCTCAGAAAGCCATCAAGGGCAGTGTATTGTCTGAATATCTTGCTGAGCAACCTATTGATGATTACCAGCCTATGAGATTTGACTTCCCTGATGAAGACATCATGTTCATAAAAGCGAAAGATCATGAAGAGCCTGTTCGCACTGAAGGGCCTGACCCAGAAGAAGAATGGACTATGATGTTTGATGGGGCTGTTAATATGAATGGTCGTGGTGTTGGTGCAGTACTCATTACACCCAAAGGAGTTCACATGCCTTTCTCGGCAAAACTCACCTTCAACTACACTAACAACGAAGCTGAATACGAAGCCTGTATTATGTGTCTTGAGGAAGCCATTGACCTCAGGATCAAGACATTGACTGTATTCGGAGATTCAGCTCTGGTAGTTAATCAAACCAACGGCAAATGGTACACCCATCAAGATCATCTGATACCTTACAGGGATTATACAAGGAGGTTATTGACTTTCTTCACAACAGTCAAGCTTGAGTATATCCCTCAGGACGAGAATCAGTTTGCAGATGCTCTGGCTACCATTTCATCCATGATCAAAGTTCAAGCTGCCAACTTTGTGCCTCAGATTTCAGTGTCCAGACTTGATAGGCCAGCATATGTGTTTGCAGCAGATGTTGTCAAAGATGATAAGCCTTGGTTCCATGACATTAAATGCTTCTTGGAGGATCAAACATACCCACCTGGGGCATCTTCCAATGATAAGAAGACTTTGAGAAGGCTTGCTGGTAGTTTCTTTTTGAACACTGATGGCTCCCTGTACAAGAGGAATTTTGATATGGTACTCCTCAGATGTGTTGACAAGACGGAAGCAGATTTGTTGATGCATGAAGTGCACGAAGGATCTTTTGGTACCCATGCAGGAGGGCATGCCATGGCTAAAAAGTTGTTGAGATCAGGCTACTACTGGATCACAATGGATACAGACTGTTGTGCCTACGCCAGAAAATGCCACAAATGCCAGATCTATGCAGATAAGGTGCATGTGCCTCCCAATCCTTTGAACATAATGTCTTCACCTTGGCCCTTTGCTATGTGGGGCATTGACATGATTGGCAAGATTGAGCCAACTGCTTCGAATGGCCACAGATTCATCCTGGTCGCCATTGACTATTTCACCAAGTGGGTTGAAGCAGCCTCATATGCAAATGTCACAAGGCAAGTGGTAGCCCGATTTCTGAAAAAAGACATCATCTGTCGGTATGGAGTTCCCGAGCGAATCATTACTGATAATGGTTCCAATCTAAACAACAAAATGATGGCTGAGTTATGCCGGGACTTCAAGATCCAACACCACAATTCTTCTCCTTACAGGCCAAAGATGAATGGCGCTGTTGAGGCAGCTAATAAGAATATCAAGAAGATTGTGCAGAAGATGGTAGTTACGTACAAAGACTGGCATGAGATGCTACCATTTGCCTTGCATGGGTACCGCACGTCAATCAGAACATCCACTGGGGCAACACCGTATCAGCTTGTGTATGGTATGGAAGTAGTCCTACCGGTTGAAGTTGAATTACCCTCTCTACGGGTACTGATGGATGTTAAGTTGAACGAAGCAGAATGGGTTCGATCCCGATATGAGCAACTGAGTCTGATTGAAGAGAAAAGATTGGCTGCAATCTGTCATGGGCAGCTGTATCAGAAAAGAATGAAGAGAGCCTTCGATCAGAAAGTCAGGCACCGAGAGTACCAAGTGGGAGATCTTGTGCTGAAAAGAATCCTTCCTCCGCATACAGACCACAGGGGCAAATGGACTCCGAACTATGAAGGACCATTCGTGGTAAAGAAAGTTTTCTCTGGTGGAGCACTGATGCTCAACACCATGAATGGTGAAGACTTCCCATCCCCTGTGAATTCAGATGCAGTTAAAAAATACTTCGCATAAAAATGACCCGCTGGACATAAAAACAGAATGTAAGTCCAGGCAAAAATAGGGCATCCCGGCGAGTCAAAAACAGAATAAAAGACTCGGGCAAAAGTAAGGGAAAATAAATAAAAAATGTACACCCGCTGAGTTGAAAAGCCGCATTGGACAACTCAGGCAAAAATGGGTATCCCGATGGATTGAAAACCCGAAAGGGCGATCCATGCAAAACAAGGGAAAAAGCGAACAACTGCACTCTGAATTCGTCTGTATCGCTCACAACTTGGTAAGCTTCGAAAGGATCAAGCTTCAGTCAGAATCAGCCTTCTTCAGAAAGCAAGACGAGAAGAACGTCAAAAGTCATACAAGTCATAGCAAAATAGGAAGCTCCTTGAAGCGTCATCAACATTGCCAGCACTTTGTTTCTCAATTTGTAACAGTCTCTTCATTTTAGGAGATTTGTTTCTTTGACTGTATCTCGCCAATTCAGGGCGCATAAATTAATAAAATCAGATTTTTCAGTCATGTTTCGTCTCGTACATTTTATTTGCAAAGAATGTCTGATGTCTCTAAAAAACTGGTTGCATGAATACAGATGCTTATCTTTAAAAGTAAAAATAAAAACACGTGCTTGCAGGGAATATACTTACTCTCAGAAGTGCCTAAACTCCTATGACGGAATCCGGTAAGGGATACCTCGGGATCACTTGTGCGTTTCCCTATCCTTGCAGGATTGCAGGTGTCCAGAACGCAACTCGGGGCATGTAAGCTTCATCCCAGCAAGCTGACAAATCAACACCCATTCTCAGCACCTGAGGTGCTTTCTCCCCAGCTGAGTTGTCACCGATAACTCCTCCCGGCCGAGTTGCCAATCATTCTTCCTCAGCAGGATACAAAGCCAGGGAACCATTTCCCCACAGAGTTTCAGCCTCTATTCAGAAGGGCAACACGCGAAGGAATCACAACAGAGCGAAGAAAGCTTCTGCAAACCCCAGCTGGGTCCCTCATTCCAAGGATGGGTCTATCAGTGACCTATCTTCCCAAGCAAGTATTTCTCATCAGATCTACCAATGATCTCATCCCCAGCTGGGATGTCCGTTTCAAACAGATCGGCCAGAGATCTTCGCTGCAACGGGATCCGGATCCCAGATCGTTATCTTTGCATAATCATGGCATTTTGCATCATATTCACCCACAAAGTGTAGCATTCCGTCTAATACGGAGCATTACGGCAAAAATCAAACGCATGGCATAATCATAAGCCATGTTGTGAATCGAACACTTGTGAATAATAACCATTCATCAGTATACAGAATACTTTCCCCAAAATCCCCACCAGAGTCCCCAGCAAAAGCAGTTGCCCCACAATTCACAAACACCAGTATATACTCCTTTGGGCACCCGTCCGTGTCATCATTCCCTAGTAAAGTCGCCTGAAAATTCTTTGCAAACAATACCACCCGTATTACAGATACTTCCTGGCACCCGTCTGTGTCATAACTCCAGCAGAAATCCAAAGACATCATCTTTGCACTCACATATACCTATATATACAGTTCCTTGACACCCGTCCGTGTCATATCCCCAGCGCAGTCACCTACACTTTGTACACCAGGTACTTGTTCATACTATACTCTTCTCCTTTTGACACTCGTCCGTGTCACTCTCCCCAGCAAGTTAAACACTCATCTATAAATCACTCATACTTATCTTACTTATGCAGATACTCGTCCGTATCTCGTATACACCATTTTTATCCCCGCAGATTCGACACTAGTCCTTGTTCTTTGTTAAACAGTTGGTACTCGTCCGTATCATCATCTCTGAACACGTGTCAGTATTTGTTTCTACCCGATACTCGTCCGTATCGTAAGTCTTAGGGATGCTCGTCCGCATCCTTAATCTATACACAGCATCTAAACACTTATACCTTTTGTTTCTTGGATATAAACACTCGTCCGTGTTTACTATTCCCCAGTAGATCGCCAACAAAGCAAATTTTCTTTTTATCTGACACTCGTCCTGTGTCATGATAAACCCTGAGAGCAGCCGTACCCTGCTAGGTGGTTGTCCTCCACCTCTTGATGGTCGTCCTCCATCATGCTCATCCGATGGCCGTCCCCATCGTTGATATTTAGCAGCCGTCCCCTGCTAGGTGGTCGTCCTCCACCTCTTGATGATCGTCCTTCACCATTTTATCCAATAGCCGTCCCCATTGTTGATTTTGGTTATCTGACATTCGTCCTATGTCATGACAGACCTTGAGAGCAGCCGTCCCCTGCTAGGTGGTCGTCCTCCACCTCTTGATGGTCTTCCTCCATCATGCTCGTCCGATGGCCGTCCCCATCGTTGACCTTTTATCCGGCATTCGTCCTATGTCGCGATATTTTCGGCAGCCGTACCCTGCCAGGTGGTCGTCCTCCACCTTAGATGACCGTCCCTCATCTTAACCCCAACAGAGCAGCCGTCCCCTGCTAGGTGATCGTCCTTTACCTTTGATGACCGTACCTCATCATCTGTTTATTTCATTCATTCTTTAACCCGATGGCCGTCCCCGTCGTGGTCCCTTTTCTTTTTAGCCCGATGGCCGTCCCCATCGTTGGTTACTTTACTTTATGAACTTGATGGCCGTCCCCGTCATGTTTCATTAATCCCCAGAGAATCTTATAACTTTACTTGATGGCCATCCCCATCATATTCCCTTTTATCCCCAGCATGTCGGCCGTCCCCGTCATTGCTTTATTTCCCGCACTTTTCCCCAGCGTGTCGGTCGTCCCCGTCATTGCTCTTTACCTAGCAGTCGTCCTCTGCTCGACGGTCGTCCTCCGTCGCCCACACTTTACAATATACTTTATTTTCCTTTACAATCTATATCCCTTTTCTTCTTCATTCTGTGAGTGCAAATTTTGGACTGTCTTTGGTATTCAACCACAAGTTATCTTGTTTGCCTGTTAAGCCGTTGCTTACAACCTACACAACTAACTCATGTTTGAATAGGGGCAGCTGTAAACACCCCAAATTTGCCCTCACCCATTCACACCATGGCTTGTGATCATTTCATATGCATAAACACAATCATACCATCTCATACCACATTTTTGATTCACTGCATTGGTTCTAAGTCATCTGCATCTAGGGTTTGTGATCTGAGCAATCCAAGAGCTTCTTGAGCCACTCCAAAGGTCATCAATCACTTCAAAGGGGTCTATGTGTGTTCAATTATCATACCATATCTTCTCAAAGTCAAGGATGCCAAAGAATCACAAGAACTGGGATTGGTATGGAAGCAGAGCCAGGTCTAACTGCACAGATGACCTAAAATTAGGGTTTTGGTTTCAGAGGCCATAACTCCAATTTTTTTTGTCATTCTTGTTTCTATTGGTCTCTATATGGTATAGGGAGTATGCATATCAATTTCCATGAAGAAATTCCATGGGGAAGTCATCTGATCAAGAGTTGACTTTCTGGACAAGTTAGTGCAAAATCAGCGCATCTGAGGCCCCCAGTGACCCAACCAAGGGGTGATCTTCATCATTTTGAGTGTATATGATCTTTATTTGATCATAGAAGAAGGTTGAAGTTCACAAAATTCAAGAATTACAAGTTTTTGCAAAGTTTACTTTTTAGGGCATGGTTGACTTTTGATGAAATGTCATTTTATGCAACTTTTTCAACCCTTGCTTTTTGATCCAAAAATGCTTCAAATGGAAAAACTTTGGTCATGAAAGTTGTAGATTAGATATTTCCCTTTTCAAAAAGTACAAGGACATGACCTAATTCATTTTGGATCAAAAGTTATGGTGTATCAAAGTTGGCTAAAATCACTAATTTTCAAAATATGCACCAAATGGAAAACTTGCAAAAACTTTGTACCAAGGCATTTGTAACTTCTAATTCATGTCTAACCATCACACAAACATCACATGTACCCTAAAGTTCAGAATGGACCAAGATTTTCTCATGTTTCATGGTTGGTATAGCAAGATCTTTCCATGTGAACCAAAAGGGAACCAAGTTGCAAAACCATCATAACACTTCCATCCACTTGTTGCCTTGGATGCTGAACCAACCCTAGCCTTTCCCCTCACCATGCTGCGCCATCCCACACCCTTGTACTAGCCTAGAACACAACCCATGCTTCTCTTACACAAGAGTGGACTTTTTGCAAAAGCTAACTCACCTATCACAGCAGGCCAAGTCACATCACCTGACCAATAAGCTTTGTTTATGTGGATCAAATGCCAGCCATTTCAGACATGAAGCAAGCCTGAAGCAAGCCATAGCACAACATACACATTTTCATCCTCACTTGCAAAACCCTTCGAAACTGATCACACAGCTCACAAACACAAAAACAAACTTCATAGATCAACTCAACTCATCTTCCTGGTCACAAAGCATCCATCACCATAGCCTAAAACCTCCAGAATCCCAAATACGATTTCTCTCCCCCATTGAACAGAACCTGCTCAAACCTTCAAACCATCCATCACAAACTCTTTCCAAGCATTGAAAGCTTCTCAGGAGGTCAAGTGGAGTTGATTGCAAGCAGGAAAGCACCCAGAAAGCTGTGAACTGAAAGCTTCGAAACTCAGGTAGCTCAAGAACTTTTTTTCCAGAAATCATTTTTTAAGTTCTCAAGCTGTTCTATATGCCTCCCTGATCATGAATATGTCTTTAGTTTTGAAAATGGTGGAGAGATGAGAGTTTAACATGCTTCTGAAACTTTTTGCCCTAAACTTTGTTTGATTCGATTCAGTCATTTCAAAGATGATAAATGTGTTTTGATTGAGGGTTTTGGTTCGTGAGTGAGTGGGGATCATTCCTGTGTTTTTAGATTTCATTTTAGAAGCGTTTAGAGTGAGATTGGGTTTTGAGGTGAACGGAGAAGATGACCGGAACACTGTTCCGGTCACCTGAAAGTAATTAACGGTGGGATTAGGGCATAAGCATTGATTAGCTGAGTTTGAATTTGGTCCGTCCGTTTGCGCGCGTGGTCAGCTCCCGCGTCCTGGGGTTTGAATCTCAGCCATTAGATTGGCTGACTTTCTCCATTTCCATTTAGATTCATTTTATTTTCATATTTAATTCATTTGTTTTATACAATTTATTTAAAATAGCAAAAATGTTTTAAAAATTATGAAACTTTTTGTCAAGAGTTTCATTAATTTTTAAAACACAAAAATATTTTTATTTTCATTTTTAGCATTAAAAAAGTATTTTTAAATATTTAAAAGTTTATTTTTAATTGATTAATGAAAATTAATTTATTAAAAATACTTTTAGGTATTTAAAAATCACCAAAAAATTCATGAAATGTTCTAAGACATTTAGAAACATTGTCCAACTTTCAAACCAAATTTATTTTTTGATCTTGATGTATTTTGAGCATTTTTTATTGAATTAAAATCTTTTTGATGCATTATTTTGATCCAAACTTCAAAAAATCATTTCTGTCTAACCATGAAGAGTTGGACATTGATTCTTTTTGCATTGCATTGCGTTTAGCATGTAGTTTGTGAGATTAAATGTCCATGATTTGATCTTTCATTTTCAATTTGTTTGATAATTTTCTTGTTAAGGAACCCTAAAACCCTAGGAAACTTAGAAAAACCATAACTTGAATTTGGTTAGGAGTTGAGACCTCTCCTTTGGGCAGTGAGTTAATATAGGTTTAGGGATCCTTTGAGGGCACTTTCAATTTTTTGTAATGTTGTTTGCTTCTGGTTTTGGTTTTTGTTTGTTGCATTGTTCATAAACCCTAATTTGGGCTTCCATATGCATCCATCTTGCATTCTCTTGCATAACATGACTTGCCATGACATTCCATGCTTCCATTTGATTCATTTAACATCATAAGACATATTGAAAACATGTTTGATCATTGCACCTTGCATTTGTCATGTTGTATGCCATATGCATCTCATAACTTTTCATGTGTGTTCATGTGTCTTAACATGCTTCATTTGCATTCATAAGCTTGCATGATCATCTCCATTTGTTGTCTCATGTTTGTATCACTTCATAGCATCATTATCATCATAAACATGCTTCTGGTTTTGATTTACATCATACCATTTCATCTCATTTTGCATTGCAATGCACTTTCTTTTCTAACTTTTCAGGTGGTAAGTGATTTTGAGAAGTGAATTTGCCTTCACTTCTCATAACTTTTCTTTTCATCTCTCTTGCATCCATGCTGCATTTTTGTATGTGTTTAAGTTTGAGCTTGCTCATTCTTCTTCTTCTTACTTTCTTTTTTTCTCCAAGTGACTTGACTTCTTGAATGAAGCAAGTTACTTTGCTTCTCCTGATCCCTTCATCTGCTTCCTGGTGGTTCCTCTGAAGACTTCTTTTGAAAACCTCACAAACCTTATGAACAATCAAGCATGACAATGATTAGGGTTTTGATTAGTCTCCCCTCTTAGTTTTACCTTTGTGTCTCTTTTGAGTCTTCTCTTCTCATCTCATAATCAGGGACTAAACCCTAAAGGCTTTAAGGCTTTGTGATTAAGCTTATGCCTGCATCCTTCTCTTAGGATGGAGTGTATAACTTTAATCCTAAGTGTTAAACCCTTAATGTGTTTAACTCCCTTAATCAATTCACTTAATAATCATCAAGACATCACACTTGTAACTTGGGCCTTGCATTAGGGTTCTAATTCTTCCTTAATTGGTTAAGAAGGACTAACCCTAGTGTTAATGGACAAGTCCCCCTCAAGTTGTCTTACAAACCCTAAAAATCATTTCATCATCTTACCATTAATCTAAAATCCATTTAATCAAAGGCTTGTTTTGTCATGAGTTTAATCCCTAATCATGGATTAAGTTGAGGAGTTTTCCTCAGCTTAAACATTCTCATCTATTATCCTTCTATTAGGATGGTGTAATGAGTCTGTTTAATCCCTGATTATGGCTTAACCTCATTACTTAACACTAAACAAAAACACCAAAAACATCTAAATAATCACAAGTAGGTTAATGATCTTAATCCTACACCAAAGGTGATTAAGTGTGAGAATCTGACTTCACACTTAAGGTACTCTCATTACCCCTAAACAGAGGGAAGATGTGATGAGTTTACTAAACCCATTGGTTTAGGCTTAAGCTCATTAACTTATGACAAACTTTCAAAAGCAATAAAAGACTAAAAACACAAAAACAAACAATAATCGTCTCCTTCGGGATTCTTTTCTCATCACTTTCACTCACAAACGAGAACTTGTTTCTTCCGTCTAATGCAAGACAGTTAGCACCTGAGCTAGACAGGTCATACACTTGAGCATAGACAAGTAAGCAGTTCATAAGTCAATTCATCTTTCAGTCTCTTTGGGTCGAACTACGGTGTTCTGACTTCCTCATTGCACGAGAGGATACGTAGGCATAACTTAACAGTTATCGAACAAAAGTCTCTGTATATTCCCCTCTTTCCAGCTTTATTCTTTTAGCCCCATATTCTTGAGCATTTCACTCTGTTCTTACACTGACACTTTCATACTTCATATCACTCATACACTGACACCTGTACATCTTCTGCCAGTTATTTTATACACAGATTGCACTGACACTACCCCCTTAAAACACAAATCTTTTAAGCGTGGATCCCGCCGAGTACGGCGGACAATCTGGGTGCTAATACCTTCCCAGGTTGTAACCAACCCCCTTTCTCAGTCTCTCTGGTTCGCAACCGTCTTATCAATCTCTTTCTAGGTCTATGCAGCATTACCTTTCCTCCGGGATAAAAATGCCTAGCTGGCGACTCTATTCATCTCCAGTGAGTTCACGGCTGTGTGTCCTCATTGTCCCTCTCGCCGACCGTTCGCGTCTGTACCTTTATTTGGGCCTGGTCCCACTTATCGGGAGCGACACACATGTGCAATAAAAATGAAATTCATTAATACACATCAGCAAAACAATTGGAAAATGCATCAAATCACATGGTGCCAGCACACGCATTTTGACCTTCAACATGTAAACATAGAGACACCGCAACTAGGGCTCTGGTCGTTTCTCCGAAGACCATCCACCGTCAATGGTGACAAAATTCTCTTGAAATGAAAAACAAAGACACTAGTCGGCTCGTTTTTTCATGTTGATCAATAATCCATGCGCAAGACTTTATTTGATCATTCCATCATGTAAAACAATGAGAATAACTTAAATCCCTAAAATCAAGAACTCTCACATAAATCCCTAAAACTAACCACAAAGAGAGCCTACCATAGTCAACTCTTAGGAGTTTGAAGTCTCCACTTTGCATTATGGGATGCAGGGTGGAATGCATAGGTACAAGGGGAACGACTAGAAGCCTTTAGGTAATGGTTGTGTATTGTTCTTGGATGAAGCTTTGAAGCAAGTCCAGGATAACTTGTAGGTTAAGAAATCGTGACAGGTTCTGGAGATCAGCAGAAGATAGAGTTATCACATGTGTTGATGAAGGATGTGAGAAGTAGTATCATATCAAAGGTTGTAAACAACTAGAGTTTAGCCATATATAAATATGTTCATTGAAAGGTATTGATTAGGATAAAGTTGTAAACGGGAGAGTTTAACTTTAGGGTAATACTGCAAGATAGTGAAGTCTTCATCCTGGATTGGTATCCCCTATAGTAGGTTTGTTAACACCGAATTGGGTCAACATAATTTGTGTACTTTACATTCTGCTATTTACAATTCTCTATATTGTGTTCTTCATTGAGATGTCTAACATGATGTCTTGACATCTGTTGGTGAACAACAACTGCGTATTCATCCTTGTTTCCTAAAATGCAGTAATCATTGTCTTAACATTAAGATATGGCATTGGAGTATCTGTATAACTAGAACTTCAGATCAAATTTAACCCATTGGTCTCTCTTAACATGATAAATACCAAATTGAACTCAAAAAGTTAAGAGTTGACTTTTCCCTTGCACATTTGTCTTTGCTCCTAATTCAAATGATTCACAACGATCTAACCAATTGAATCCCTTCTAAATGAAATTGATATTCAATGCTCCACTCATAGATACTTGAGAACATATAGAAGGCAATGAAATCAAGTTTTCTCAAAGAATTAGAAATAAACTAATTTTACACAAATCCCTAGCTTCAATCCAAAAAGATAGGAGATGTTGACCAATGGTCAAAACACTATTTCCTCTAAGGAAAATTGAGAATCTCTTGCACCAAGATACTTTACATGACATGATGATGATGATTTTTCAATATCCTTTCCTATGAAGGTTTCACACGCAGAGAATTAAAACCCTAATATGGGGATCAAAAGATACGAGAAAGTGATCCTCTTCAAGTTTCTTGCAAGTTTCAATCATTTGATGAGATGATAGACCAAATATGGTATCTTGGAGAATGAGAAGCCTTTGTAGATTGATTGAACAAGGATATCTCATCCTTTATTTTCTTTGAACAAAATTTTCCTCTCTTTAAGGAATACCAAGATTAATCCCATGCCTTGAGGATATCAATGATGCATGTATGCTAACTATGAAATGCATATGTATGAAGCATAAACCACTTATTTATGGTGAAAATATGAGGGAAAACTTTGGGGTTTTACAACCATGTATGAAAATATTGTTGTATGAAATGAGATCTTCCATTTGAGCTTTGGAGCAAAGAAAATGGTTGCTTGGATAACAAGTTATGGCCTTGCAAAGTTGGGTAATTGAACATGCAATTTATGGACTTAGTGAAAATTTTGAATTCTTCAACGTTTCTTCTTTTGCAATTAACCTTGATTTCTAGATTAATCATTTATCCAATGCAACTATGAACCATGTTTTATTGAATAATAGCTCATGACATTTGATGTTGACCAAAAAGTCAAACTTTGGCTTGTTATATCAGATGAAATTTGATAAGAAAACCCTAATTTCCAATCCTCAATGAATCAATCCTTTGAGGCAATTTTAAACTCATGAATGAAATTCAAAGGTATAGTTGATATTTTGAATCATATCTTGAGATATTGGCTTATGTCTAGATGAAAAATTCACTTTGTAATCCTTGACCAATCAAAACCTTAATTTGGTGCATCAAATGACCTTGGGGCTTGGTCAAATTGAAATGATATAAAATTGTACTTTATTCTTGATGAAGGGGATCTCTTAAGCTTCATGAATGAATTATAGACTTGATAAGTTGAAGATCAGTCCAATTCTTGATTGATCATTTGCACGAGTCTCCTTTGAGGCTCAAAACCTTAATTCATTGTTAAAACAAACAAGAAACATATCTTGTTCTTCCAAATGGGTTAGTAATGTACAATAGTATATTCATGTGATGCTAATGAGATAAAAATGATGTGGAATCTTAGGGTCAAAATTAGGGTATGACACATACTAATGTACATGGATTTAAGAGAAAAACACATAGCACACAAATTTAAAACATAGGATGTTCATAGCATAAAAAATCATACCAAGCTGCATACCATACATATCTATACCATAATGTCACTCTCTGGATTTCCATCGTGGTACAAACGCGAAAGTGGCGCGGAAGAGGTAGAGTCGCCAACCAAACATTTTTATCCCGAAAAAATGGGAATGGTAATGCTGCACAAGCCAAGACGGTAACACAATCGTGCCATACGAGCCTACAACACCTGAGCATTGACATAAGCAATTTAAGCTTTTAAAATACAAGCCATTTTCCTACCTAGTTAGGAGAACTACGGCGTCTCTGATCCTCATGTCCAGATGAGGTATGTAGGCAGCAGGGTAGGGCTCGTTCGAGCTCTCTTTTATTTTCCCTACATTTTCCCCCTTTCTTTTCTTTTCTTATCTAGTTTCAGTCTTTCTTTTTGCAGCAGATTCATTTCTTCACCCTTTGAAACAGTTTTCTTTGCAAGAGTGGATCCCGTCGGGTACGGCGGACGATCTGGGGATGCTAATACCTTCCCAGGTCGTAACCGACTCCCGAACCTAGTTCTTTGGTTCGCAGGACCTTGTCCTTTCCTCTATTTCCCTGGTCTGTGCAGCATTACAATTCCTGTTCCTTCGGGATAAAAATGTCTGGCTGGCGACTCAACCCTATTCCGCTCCACACGAGTGCGTTACCGTCTTGCAAAGTGATAAGTAGGAGCAAATTCTTATGTTGAGAGTGAAGGTGATAAGAAAAGAAGTCCCAACGGAGAGACGATTATTCTTTGTTTGAGTTTCTTAGAGATGTATTTTTGTTGCTTTTGTTTGTGAAAATAGTCTCATGATTAGACTTGTACATCAAGATAAACAAGCTTATACCACCACCAAGATGGGGTGAATACAAGTGCTCCATGGAATAAGTCCCTACACACAAGAATACTTCACTTATTATTAAGTATTTTGTAGGTTTTTATATTTGAAGATGAGAAAGAGAAAGAACCAAAGGATCTTAAAGGTAAAATAACTAGAGGGGGACTAACAAAGCCTAATGTTATCATGCATATGAGTCCTAAGTTAGTAAGGTATCATTCTATTCTAAAGAATAGAAGGAAAGAAAAGAAAAGAAGAAGAAGAAAGGATGTAGAAAACAACTTACTTCTCTTAAGGAAGTTAAGTTGTATCTAAGAGGGATGAAAAAAAGGTGAATAATTGATGGCCTAAGCACATCACATTCACAAGTAAGATAATGTAAAAAGATATTAGAGAAGAAGTGGAGATGTGGAAGGACTAAATGTGTAAATGAATAAAGAGTAACATCAGGTGATCAGACAATCACAAACAGAGCCTACATGAGGCAGAAGGTCCGTTGCCTCTTCAATACGTGCAAAAGAAATCAAGAATAATTCAAGCCAGTAAACAGATTCAATAATCAAACACAAATGCCAATTATCAAGATATCAGACAAAGGTCAAATGTAAGCTTCCAACATCCAAGCCGACCAAATAAGAGAACCAGAATTAACATCAGGAATCGGTCTGTACGATATCAAAGCCTAAGTGCAACTCGCATCTAGAGGTCCCATTAGTCCTAACAAGATTATGAAAATTAATCTATAGGCTATTGTCGTACCTCGAAAAATACGATCCTCGCGAACGAGGTCGCGGCTGGGCTGACATGAGAGTTGCCACCTAATTTTGTTTATTTCCAAAAAAGGAAAGGGTAAATATAGATAAAACCACCAATAAGGGATAAGACAAGGTCGTCGCAAACCATTGCCTAGTTTTGAAAAGTCGGTTATGTAGGGGGAAGGTATTAGCACCCCCTACATCCATCGTACTCGATGGGAACCATCTAAGTTGTCACGCGTGAAGGGATGTCTATGCTTATCTATTACTTGCTAAATTAAGGGGTTTATTGATCCTAGGGGCTCGACAAGGATTGAGATCCCCGTGCCTACGTATTCCCTTGTGCAATGGGAAAGTCAGAGCTTCGTAGTTCGGCCTGCTACGGGTGATTGATGTTTGTTTTATTACCTTTCTTCAATGAAAGTATTTGAGAGTCGAATTGCACTAAAGACTATGGGTAGAGGTGATTATCCCGAACCAACAAGACGAGCGTCTTACGACGAAATAATCGGAGCGAATAACGAGAGCTTATTATCCTCCTTTCTATCACTTAAGGCTCGTGGCGTACAATTCTTCTCGTATTATTAATGTGTTTTATTTCCTAAGATCGCTTGACGTTGGATCAAGGGTTTGGATCTAAAGAGACGTTTTGGTTTTTGAAGGTCAATTGTGAGGCACAATGCGCTCAACAAAGGTGAGTGCAAATGTAGGTTTATTTATTGGTTTGTTAGCGAAGCACAATGCGCTCGACTCTCAGGGTTTGGAAGACTTGATATGTGGATCAATTGAGCTAAGACTAGCTATGGAAAACAAGCGTGATGTCTTGATTCGTTAAGTTGAAAAAAGAGGTTAAGAAAAGTGCGAAGTGTAAAGTGGTGCGGATGGCGATCAAAGAATGATCTACTTACGTGTGTGTATGCAGTGAAGTGCATATGGATATTTACTTGGCGTTGAACCAAGAAATTTGCTTATCTTTTGAAACGATTAGTTATAATGTGCGTTCGTATTTTACTAAGTAACTTATCGTCAAAAATGCCAAAGTAATCACAAAAGCAAGCATATCATCGTATTGTAAGCAATAAAGATCGAGCATACATCGCACACATAAAATCGAACAAAGGGAGAAGATTAATTAACCAAGTTAAATAGAAATATTTAATATGATTAATTAACAAATTAATTAATCGATATTAAATAAAACTATTTAAAATAATTAATCATCAAAATGTTTTCTTTGCATTTTTTTGGGAAATTCAAATAAAAATTAAATCGAAAGATATGAAAGAAATCAAAATTTGAATAAAACTAGCTAAAGAATTGTTTTTTGAGTTTTTGAATAGTTTAAAGAGAAACATTAATTAATTAAATTAAATTAAATCATTTCATAAAATTAATTAATTAATTAATTATATTAAATAAAATAATTCAGATAATTAATAAAAAAATTTTTTTTGGTGTTTTATGAACTTTTTATAAGAGAAAATCAAGTTAAATAAATAAATGAAAATATGGAATGGTTTTTTTAAGAAAAGAATGAGGATGTGAATAGAAATCGAATCCAGACCCACTAATCACAAGCCTACGCAGAGAGATGGAAGATTGAGAGAGTCCACAATGGCAGGAACAAATCAAATTCGTTGGATCTTTATACTTACTCTCATAAAACATGATCCAAGGGTGATGAACAGATATTGTACAATAGGGACTACCATAGAGGTGCGTGGGGATATCAGAATGAAGAATCACTTGGGCGGTGAGAGGTGTCCACTGCGGTGACCACTGTCACCGCCACCCCTATCCACCACTCCATGAGATGTCAAACGGTCATAAACACAAAAACAAATAAATTTAATTTTTCAAAACCATTTTATAAATTTCACTTCAGCCATCGTGTCTCTCCCTCTGCTAAAATGAGTCGCCGGAAACCTAGTTGGACGGAGAAGGCTGGTGGCCACGGCGTCGCCACCGTCTTCTCCGGTGGTTCACAAAATCACAAACACAAAATCACAAAATCACAAACAGAAAATCACAAACACAAACCCCCCTAGTTTTGCCTCCTCAACATGAATCCTCACTCAGATTTTCCAAAAACATAACCACACAAAGGGATCAAAGACTCCAAAAATTTCAACCTCGAAATTAAACACAACAAGGTAGGCAAAAAAAAAACAAGAGCTATAAAGCGATGAAAGAGGGTGCTAACCAATTCGGAATAACTCTGACGTGAGGGTTTCGAGGAGGAGCTTCAGGTGACCTTTATGCTTCTTGTCTCTTTTTCTATCCGCTTTGTATTCTCTTCTTCTTCCTTTTTCAGTTCTGA
Organism: Lathyrus aphaca; assembly: GCA_963966055.1. NCBI lineage: Eukaryota > Viridiplantae > Streptophyta > Magnoliopsida > Fabales > Fabaceae > Lathyrus > Lathyrus aphaca. The sequence continues at coordinate 200,548,732 of OZ014523.1, read as the reverse complement.
TTTCGTCTATCCTTCTACCTCTCGGTTGTTGATGTTATGTGTTTGTTTCTATTGTTTGTTGTTTGTAGCTATTGACATTGTGAATGAACGTGCAAGGAGTTTAGCTCATCGCTATCCTAATTTCAATGTGAAATTGGGTAAATATTTTTCTTGAGCTTTGAGTGATTTAGGTGTTTTTTATGAATTTTGTTCTGCAGCTTTTCTATGTATTGGTAGCTAGGGTTTTTCAGGTGTCCTTTATTTTTGTGCCAATGATTGGCCTTTATAGGATCATATTTGAGGCTCATATGTGTGAATTGAGAGGATTGTGTGAGGTGTTCATTTTGGTACGTGAGAGTCCGTTAGGAATGAGTGAGGTGGCCTCCTGATACACGTGAAAGGAGAATCAATTCGTTAAAGGATGTAATGATGTTCACGTGATCCCTCCTTGTACGTAGAAAAGATTCTTTTTGTTCATTTTGTCTGAATACGTGATTATGTGGTCCCTCAATCCTTTGTTTGTAGTGCAGCCTTCTAGAATGTGTAGACATATTGATTTTGCACTGTGAATTCTATGACTTTTGTTTTTACCGCTCGCTCTAATTGCTGCTCACACTTGTTTTCACTACTACGTATGTTGACCTTCCTTGCTAGTTCAATTTGTCTCAACTTGTACCCTGATTCAATTTGCTTGTGTGTATCTGAATTTTGTTTTGAATTTAATGTTTATGACACTGAATCTTGAATGTGTGATAAATAATTGAACAACTCTTTTCACAATTTTTGGGCTGAATTTGTGTTCTGAATGCGATTGATTGCTGCTTGGTCTTGTTTTTGTCACTAATTGTTTATGTCCACTCTTTTTCATGTGTAGATTTAGAGCTTGGAATTGATGAAAAGGCCATTGGCATATTGATGATGGATTGAAGGGCTGAAACACTTAGTGCTGGAATACTTAGTGATGGCATATTCCTTGTATTATGTTGGCCTTGAGCTGAGGTGAACACCTGCTAGAAACATTTGTTCTGGTATGATTTCATCTCAATATCTGCTGCAATTGCAGGATATTCTTTACATTATTTATGCTGTTACTTGGACTTTCCTGACTTTGTTATTTAGGAATCCTGTTTCTTATCATCATGCGGTATTCTCGGCTGTGATTTTGTGCTTCGTGTATGTTTGTTAGTGTAATATCTCTTGGCTTATTCTTCATATTCTATTTGCAACAAGTTTCTAACCTTTTTTCTTTTTCTTTGTTTCATGTTTTAATGAGGAAACCTGAAGTAGAAACTCAGAAAGGGAGACTTGGATGAATTGGCTTGGCATGAAGAGTTCAAAAGCCTTTCTTTTAAAACATGTCATGAAGAGAACTGAATAAGGTACAAAGAAGTCTCGATCTTGGTTTAATTCCTTAGGATTTTGTTAGCTTGACTATTATAGAATTCATTTTTGGTATAGAAGTAGCAATGATGAACGATACATAATTCTATGCTTAGTCAACAATTGTTTTTCCTGATACACCTTTATTCTAATGCTGATTTTCGTATCCCTTGTTGACACAATGAGTTAGTATAGCTTGTCTCTTTTGGAATGCTATTACCATATAACTATTTTAGGAAACCATCCCTTTTTAAATCATTGGTCTTCTATACTTGTATCCAATATAAACATGTCATGGTTTTGATCAAACTCAACTCTTTTGCTTTTAGATTCATACTAATTTGCAGATCACTGAGGATCACCATAAATGATACTAATGAAGACTTGGAGCACAATTGAATTTTACAACCCTGCACTTATTCAAATCACTTGCTGCATATGGTATGCTAATGACACTTTATTTTTCTCATCTTTTTTTATGAACATTCCACGAAGATTAAGAACTTGGGAATCGTTTATTAGGATGCATAGCTGAACGAAGTCTGACTTTTCGTTGTCACTACCGGTATGTTTGATGCGAACTGTGCATTGCGTTGAAAGCATGTATCCTTGAATTTTGGCTAACAATTAATGGTGTTCATTGAAGGCAATAATTCGATCATGACTGACTTTTCTTTGATCTTCTAGTTGGGAACCAAAGGCAAACATTTTTTTACTTGCCGTTTTATTCCAACTTGCATCTTGTTGACTGATGCAAGAAGCCTTCTAACTTGATGCAAGAAGCCTTCCAACTTGAGGAATGAAAACTGAACTGCTCCCAAGCTGGGGTGGATAGTGTTTGATACGGTGTTCCTGCCACGAGAAGCGTTGGAAGTTGCTAGAGTCGAAACATAAAGTTTTGCTTGAAAATTTCTTTCTGCCATGTATTTTGTAATATCTTTGTAACTTAACTCTATGTAATCAATGTAAGCATAAATTAATTTTAAACCTTGTTATATGCCAACATTCATTGAGTTAGTATCAGATAATTGTAATTGTAAGCATGAAATGGCCTTATATACCCATGCATTCTTCGAAGGTTTCCACTCAAAGTTTGGCTCAAAACATAAATTGGCAATTTTATTCAGAAGGCTCAACATTAAAATACACTTGCAATGGATTCAAGTATGGCTTGACATTGCTGCTCATGGCCTTCAATTAAACTAAGGCTTAAGCAAAACCTAAAGACATCACGCTGCCACTAAATTTGAAGAAACAAGGAGAAAATCAACACAAGGACTTAGGGTCCACCACATGTCATCTTCATACTTGCGATCCTTAACAACATCTCACCTTAAGCAATCCTTTAGAAATGGCTAATGACCTTTCCCCCAATGGGATCCTATTTCCTAAATTATGGGCTTGAAATTTTGGATCATAATTTTGACATTAGCCAAATGATGGTAATCTCTTAAAATACAAGGAAAATCAAGGATGACATAAGGCCAAATTAAACCTTAAATTGACTTCACATTGACTTAGGAATCATGATTTGGCTAAAGCACATTTATGCATCACTCTTGAACTTCCCTCTCCATTTTGAGTTATAACAACCTATTCCTCCAAACAGACTTCAATGCCTCCAAATATAAAAAATCAAGACTTTGGAACATGAATTGCAATGCCACTATACCAAATTCTGGTATGAATTTTTATCACCCTCGCACCATGATAACCTTGATAGAAAATCGATTCAATGTTGCAATTGTTAGACGTTGTGGCTAGTGATCTAGAGGGGGGGTGAATGGATCACCTCCTTGTTTACAAGGTTTTAAAAGATTTTTCAGAGTTTTTTAAAGATTAGCGGAAAACACGGTCCCTAATATACTTTCGTCTATTCTGGACCAGCCACTAGAAGACCGGACATGTGATAAAGTGCTGGATTTGCAATTGAGATGTTAAAGACTTAAACACACAAGCTGTAAAAGTATTGAATGCACCTATCACAAAAACTATTTCCAATGAATCAAAACCGATTAAAAACATAAATAGAGATGGAGAAGGAATACAATACACAGAGATTTGGTAAGGAAGTTCCCCACGTTCGTCCTCGCGTGTGGGTACGTCTCCCTCTCAATTTCAAACCGAAATTGAGAACTTTTATATGGATATTGCTGAAATCGTCGTTTACAAGGTTGCTATACAAAAACCAGAAATCTATACACCTAGATCTTCTTATTGTATGAACCTTCACTTGATATGAGCCAAATCAAGAGTCCCTTGCAAGTAATTCAAACAATTCACCGGTTCCACGATCTATTTGCGAAATATCCCAATTTCCAAACCTTACGCTGCGGCTGAATCTGTTTTGTAAACGTGACTGACAAACCCTCAAGAACACGCCCGTTCTTGAAGGAAAACCCAGATGGTTTTTCCTTGAAACCTTCTTTCACTCTTCAACTCAGCTGGATCACCGATCGTAGCACTGAACGTTATCTCTTGATCCTCTAATTCACAGAACAGCACTGATTATGTGTTGATGTTCTTGAATCAAGGTAATTGAGAAGATGATGAAGATGAATTTTCTTCTTAGGTTTCAATCCTGCTCAAATTTCATGCACACACAAAACTACTTTTCTTGATGTGTTCTTCAATTTTCTTAACACTGAAATTCACTGCAATTTCTCTCCTTTACTGCACTAACAGAAAACATACATATACTTGACAAAATCTGTTAGAAATAGAAACAGAATAATGAATCGATACAAAATGCGAATGAATCGATACATGATAGTTTTTACACTGTTATGTATCAATGCATAATGGAATGAATCGATACATACTGAACCAATGCAAAAAAAAATAGAGAAATGAAAATAAAATGAATCGATGCATGTTACGTATGTATCGATTCATAGCAGAAATTCCAGAATCATTTCTACAGCATGAATCGATGCATGTTGCGAATGTATCGATTCATAGCAGAAATTCCAGAATCATCTCTACAGTATGAATCGATGCATGATGTGAATGAATCGATACATTTGACTTATTTCATAAATTCAAGGACATTATGTATCGATACATCTTGCGAATGAATCGATACATACAGAAGCAAAAGTCAAATTTTTGTTTAAAATAACACATGTGTTAAAGGCTTGCAATGCATACAAAGTGTATCAATACAAAGCATGTGTTAAAAGCACAAACGCATAAAATTTATTATCATACAAAACTAAAGAGTTGCTCACAAACTCCCCCTTTTTGATGATGGCAAATGTTTGCAGAAGTGTGAGAACCACTCCCCCTGAGTTTGTGCATGCCTGTCATTTTTCACACTCAAGCCTTTCTCCCCCTTTGTCAACATCAAAAAAAATGTATAGGTGAAGCAATATTCAGCAATACCAAGATATATAAGCTAATCACTCACAAAGAGTGAAACATAAAGGGCAAACCAATTAATCGCAAACAACAAACAAGTATAGGCATTGAATTTGGCTAGTAGAGTTGAGAATTACAAAAGCAAACCAAACGCATACAATGTTTAAACATAAAATGCAAAGAAACTTAAGCAAAAAAAATGATGTAATGCACATATGAAATGCAGCCCTAGTGAGGATAGTAGCCACCACAAGACTCCGCATCATCTCTATCGGGATCTCGGAAACTTGGAGGAGGAGGTGGAGGAGGCATCTCATCAGGATTTTGCCCCATGAAGTTGTAATGCCTGAACCGATTCTAAACCTCGGTGCTTCTGAATCTTTCCATAATACCCGGATGCGCACGACAATCATCCATGAAACCAGACATCTCATTGTAGAAGACTTGATGCCACTTGACCAAGTCTGTATGCCATGAGTGTTGGTTATGGTACATCCTAGTGTGTTCGTCATGCCATTATCGGTGCTCTTTGTGCCACTCCGTTTGTTGTACATGCCACGCACGGGCTTCTTCATGTCGGGCATTATTGGCAATTTCCATTTCCTCAAACATTTGAGTTAGATATGCAGGAGCAGTAGTAGATGATGTCGGTGGAACAGATGGAGGAACCGGTTCATAGTTAGTAGGAGACCACCTTTGTGGCACCCACTCACCTCACGCAGTGTTGACATTTTCTTCAGGAGGATTTTATTCATTTACATCCTCCATATCTTCATCTCTTTGTTCTTCAGCAACAAAAATATGTTCAGAAGGTGTATTAAAGTTGTAAATTCTGGTTCTAGAGCTGCGTTCAAAGAAGTAATAGCATCGACGCTTTGTGTCCCACCTATATCCCATATGAGAAAGAGTAGCACTATTGAATTGTTGAACACTAGATGAAGATAAGAGAGGAACAGGGGGTAAGACCACCTTCCAGAACTGAAGGATCCTCATAATCTGTGCGGCATAAGCAAGAGTGATGTTCTTCGAGCTATTTCTTGTAAGAAAAATACGCTTCACAAAAGAATTGGGCCAATTCAACGGAATCTTCTTCTGCAGAATATACAAGAGATGTATGTCTGGCTTATCCAGTCTAGAGTGCCCACCGGACCTCAGACGTAAAATATGCGAGAGAATCTAATGCAGAATTCTGGGGATACTCTTAATCATTCCAGAAGTTAAATGCTCATTGTAACACCCTAATTTTTGCCCTAAGATTGTTTCACATATCATTTGCATTTTGCATATTAAGCAAGTTCACTTTGGTTTCCGAGTTTCTCCTCAGATCGGGTCTATGCTTCGCAGGGGATCACCATTTATTTTTACTGTCTTATATTTGTTTATATTTACTGACTTCTAACCAAAATACAAAAAATATGTTGCAGTGTTCTTCTTCTTCTCTATGTTGTAGGTTTGTGAAGATGAGACAGTAATTTGATTCAGATGCGTTTGTTCAGTCACAATGCGATTTCAAGTGGATGTTTGACCTAATCTGGTCAAACTATTAAAAGATTGTATTGACTGTCAGTTGTGTGTGCCAGTAATTCATTCATCAGGCAATGTGTTTCAAAGTACAAGTTAGGTTGTGTGACAGTGTTTTGTGAAGTGTGGCTTGAATCTTCAGTGCTTATCAGGTCATTGGTTCATCAGTTCATCAGTGGTTCATCTGAGGATTTATTTTCCTCAGTGTGGTTTCGAATTATCAGGACATAATCAGACGATTTTCAGAGGACAGTTGGCTTGAGTTGACAATATCAGTGACTGTGGTGTTAGCAAGTGGTTCAGTGGTTCTGTGATCGGCTGTACTCATTTCATTAGAGGCTTGTGAAAGAATAATCGAAATTTGTTGTGGGCTTGAGAATCAAATTCCTTATCCATTATCCATTCCCGATTAAACCACTTATTTTTTTATTTGACCTTCTTTTCTTTCTCTTACCGATCCATTTTTAGACCAGTTGTCCAAATTACCATTTTCTTTCTAATCATTTCCAATCTTCCATTTATATTACAATCCAAAACCATTATTATTCTCCATATTTTGTACACATTTTTAATTTTTCATTCAATATCAAAATCCATTTTATTCAATTTGTCCCCAAATTTAAATACATTTTTATGCCTTCCAATTCTTTATATCATTCACAAATTCTCATTTAAATCCCCATAAACCATGTCCATTTTAATTGTATATTTTTAATTCCATGGTACCCTTCCTTATTTTTATTTGCACCACACAATATATAAAAAATTCTTGAGCCCACTCTTTTAGGCCCATTTTCCATTAATTCATATCATATAAAATTTTGATTAAAAAAATATGAACAAAAGTAATAAGCAAATTTTCCAAATTATCAATTCCCATATCATGCCAAACACAAGCAGCAAATTTTCCAGCTAGTCAATACAGCCATTACTACCACAAGCTCATACAAGCCGTATCCAATTGCACGTGTAACACACCGTACAAGCTTTCAGCTTTTGCAACAAAGCCAAGTACGAACAAGCCAGGCCCACAAATTCACGAAGCCATCTCACAGCTTTTCGAACAACACCAATAGCACAACCTACAACAATCTTCATGGCTTCACTCCAAACAAGCCTTCAGCTGCATAGCAACAATGCCTTTCCCGCATGTCCTTAGCTCACATCAGCCAAAACACTTTTCACGCGCAGCAAGCTTCAGCCTAGTTCACAATCCGAAGCCGTATCAGTCACGCGCATCACAACAAACAAGCCCAACTCAGCTTCACAGCCAGGCCCATGAATTTTCACGCGATACGCACAAAATCAGCGCCTGGAAAACAACCACAAAACGCAATAGTAAATGAAATAAAACGCGGAAGAAAATTAGAAGAAGCTTACACGAGAACACCGTGCTTTCCAAAACGCGAACAAAGCATCAAAAACAACATCATCTTTTTCACCTCATTCTCCTATAAAAAGAAAGCCTCCTTCACTCAATGGACAAGCTTCAAAAAGCCAAAGAACCCCTGTTAAATTGAAATTCAAATCCAAATCCCTAATTTCTTTCCCTTCCATCAAGCGTAACCTTCCATTAATCTTCAACCAAAAAAAAACCTCAAAAGTGAAATCAAAAGAGATTGAAAGAGGAAGAGAAGCCGCGGTGAGTAGAAGAAGAGAAGGAGCATTCGTTTGATTCGTGTTGCTCTTTGAAGGTGAGGGTGTGAAGTTGGTTTCCGTCGTATTTTGTTCTTGCTTACCCCCGGTGTGCCGCCGTTTGTTGATTTTGTGCCCTGTTGTTTCTGTTTGTGTTTGTCCGCAAGAAGAAGAAGAAGACTAGGTCTTCTATTTTTTTTTCTTTTTTATATTTTTATAGTTAATTTAATTTTAAGAAAAGTAGAAATGTAGTGGTTTTGGGGCCTTGGGCCCTTGATGCATTGCTGTTTGTACTCTATCCGCGGATTGTTCCATATCTCCCTCCCACTTCTTATTTTTTTTTTCTTTTCTTTGACTTCTTTAGTTTTTATTTTTAATAAAACTTTTATGTCATTCTGTTAAGAAATAGTTTTTTTGATATAAATACTATTTTGGAAAAGTTTTTTTTAGATATTATATGCTTAGAAGTTATTTTAAGAAAATTGTTGAGAAATGATTTTTGGAAAGTTTTTTAAAAGAGGTTGTTAGAAATATTTTTTTTAGAAGAATTTAAATTTTAATCTAATTCTTTTATGGATCTATTCTTTTTGGATCCATTATTCTCCATCTCCTTTTTTCAATTTTGGTCGATGACAATCTTCCGATTCGGGATTGTTGATTTTCGATTAAGCTTAATCTTCAGTATTTCAAATCTATGGATGAATGATCATTTGGATCATTCTTCATATTTTGAGATCGTGATAGGTTGCTAATCGAGAAATTCAACGATAATTTCGATTAAGATTAGACCTTCCTTTTTCTTTTAGTGTGGCATGTTTTTGGAGAACGATCCTTTATATCGTTTCTCTAACATGTATTAACACAAATATTTTCCACTTTAATTAGTGGTGGCCGGCCTCATTTGTAGGGTAATTACTTCGTAAATTACTCGGCGATTGCTTAACATAGACCTAAAGTTGTCCCGATTCGATTAAAGATCCACTTGGATCCGGTTGCCTCGGTTTTATTTTCATTGTTGTGGTTGTGCTTGATTAAGTTCATCATACCACCTTATATTGTATATAATATTATAATGTGAATATAATTGTTTAAATTTAATCTCTTGCACCTTATCCTTTTATTTTAAATCTCTCGCTCCCTTATCTCCTCATTATATTTTGCCATATTATATCATATATCATTGTTTATATTCATATTATGATTGTTAATATTCATATTGTGCTTGTTTTTATTTTGTCCATTTGGACATCAAAATACTTAATAAAGGATTAAACTCTTAAAAAACTTGTTACTTCTAATTTTGGACTTATGGTTACTATCCCGAACTTTTGGAGATTGGACTTAGATCTTCTAGGATTCCCTTTGCTCAAGTTGGAGTGGGTTAGAAACCTTGGCCTCAAATTATGTCATTAACTTTTTGAAGATGGAAGTCCAAACTTTGAAGATTTGTACATATTATAATTTGGTAACTTCTTTCCTTATCTTTTAATTCAAGTATTAGGACTAGTCTCTTCATCTTCTCCCCATTCTTTAATTTTCAAAACTTCTTCCTATTTGAAAACCTTCTTGTTTTCTAAGCTTCAAACATTTTCATAAACAAACCTTGATTTCGGTCAAGCGATTTTTTAACCTTTTCCTTTTATTTTCTTAACCAAATATTAATTCATGTAAATATATTAAAACCATTTTTGTACATACTTTAAAAAATACAAATCCATTCAATTGTTTTTGTGCCTTGTGCACCTTTCTTCTTTTCCACATGTTTAGATATGATTCATCCCTTTTAGCGGAATTATTCGCTAAGGGATGACGACTTATCTTTACATCTTAAAATCAATTCAACCCACTTATTCTTTTCAAACTTTGTACCACGAACTACGAGGTTTTGATCTCGCATTGCACTTTGTGGGTACGTAGGCATAAGGCTTTAAAACCTTATCAAACACAAAATCATTAAAAAATATTCTTCTTCTCATCTCTTCCATCATTTTAAACAAACCAATTTCAGACCAAAAGCAATAAGTATTTCAAAGGGCTCCCGTAGAGTACCACGGATGAGTCGGGTGCCTAAAACCTTCCCGGTTCATAACCAATCCCCTTACCCAATCTCTGTTTATTTCTTTTAGCCTTTGCTTTTAGAATTCTAGGTTTTATTCGTTCTTTTACCTTTTTCCATTCGGAAATAAAGAAAAGCGCGGTGGCGACTCTGTGTTAATCGAGTTAAGTTAATCAATAGCTTACACTCACGATTTTACCGCTACAGAAAAGTGGCGACTCTGCTGGGGAATAATCTCTAAGCGGATTTAGCCTACTTTGATTTATTTATTGTTTTGGTTTGACTTGTTTGTTATTTGTTTGTTCCGTTTTGGTTTTTGGTGATCCTCTGTGTGAGATAGATTCTAACCCGGATCTGAGTGACACTTATGATAGGACGGCGATATTCGAAGCGATATGCGATGGAGTAGTCCAAAGCAATATCAATTTGATAATCTCCACTCGGTTAGGCTCTCTTGGACTATCAATGTCATGACGAGTAATCGTACGTGGCATTATTTTCCGACCTTGAGCTGATCATACTGAGGACCTTAGAACCCTTAACCCATCTAAGCCAATTTAGGAACGTAGTGCGAAAGCTGTCTGGATGTAAATCTAAGGCGGTTGTCACGCGATACTACACTCGGACGAGGTCTATTTTAAGAATGTTATCGGTTGGGGAGTAATCCAACATACCGATAAAATTCTAAAGATGGCTGATAACTCCGGGCACCTCTGTTAGCACCCTTTTGGTTTCTTGCAGGTACAATGAAGACAAAACCTTAGTACTTACCTGTGGGGTTGGTGTTCTGATACCTTGACTTCATGCTCGTGACTCGGAACCTAAGCCCGTGTGCTTTGTGTGATCTTGTTTGTGGTTGTTGCATCTACATATTCATCATGATCATCATCACAACCATTTTTCAAGGAAGACAATTCTGATTATTGCAAATATTGGAAAGAATAAATATTCCTTTTTTGTCAAAGATTTTTCATGACAGTATTCTCGATGTTGACCATGTTTGCAATAATCGAGTTTGTTTTTCTGAAAATGGAAGTGAACATTGCATATCATTGCATCCTCGCATATTCTTGTGTTCATCCGAGTTGTGTGGGAACTCATCCCGGTTGTTTCTTTCCTCAGTTGTCTGTTGATCTGTCAAGCTGACTCCTCACCACAGATACGGTACTAGAGCTGCTAACAGATTGAGAGTTATTAGATTGAGAATGGAAAGTCAAGCCCAACATAACAAGAAAGTTAGGGAAGACCTTGATGAGTTGAAAAGCAATGTGAGTCAGATCATGGAGATGCTACAGGCTTTGATCATCAGGGAAACTCAACCTCAGAGGATTGTCATGCCTCAAGTCAATGTTTCTGCTGGTGAAACAAGTGTTGTTGGGATGACTCGTCGCAGACAACAACACCATGAACAATCATACCCTACTGCAGTCGCTCTGATGATCAATGGTCCATCTATTCAAAGGAATGTTGGCCAGAACCAGAATCGTAATGCTAGGAGTAAGCCAAGCTTTGATCCTATTCCTGTGCTGTATGCAGACTTGCTTCCATCTTTAATTGCAAAGAATCTTGTGCAGACTCGTCCATCACCTCCGGTTCCAGAGACTATTCCATGGTGGTATAAGCCAGAAGCTCGTTGTGCTTTTCATCAAGGTGCCCCGGGGCATGATGTTGAGAACTGTTACCCGCTGAAGTTTGAAGTACAGAAATTGATGAGGAACAATGTTCTGTATTTCAATGATGCTAATCCTAATGTGCAGAGGAATCCGTTGCCGAAACATGGTAATGTGTCTGTGAACATGGTTGATGGTTGTCCTGGTAATGCGTCTGATGAAGATGAAGAAATGTTTGATTTCGTTACGCATGGAAAGATTTGCCAGAACCAGAATCGTAATGCGAGGAGTAGGCCAAACTTTGATCCTATTCCGATGACTTATGCTGAGTTGTATCCTTACTTGGTCCAGAATGATTGGATTACTACTAGGCCTGCGCCTCCTGTTCCAAATCCTCTTCCGGTTGGTTATAGAGCAGATCTTCGTTGTGAGTTTCATCAAGGTGGAACTGGTCATGACCTAGAACACTGTTTTGCATTGAAGGCTAAAGTAAAAGAGCTTGTTAGAAATGGGATGATCACTTTTGAGGACACTAATCCTAATGTTGTCAACAATCCTTTTCCGAATCATGAGAAATGAATCTTCTAGAGGAATTCAACTGTCAAATTTTCTTCAAGGCCAGAATCTCAGACGGGACAACTCATCTTTTGTTGCTGATGGATCATTAGGCCATTGTTTCTTTATGTTTGCAATTTTTTCTTCAATCATATTAAGTTGTTTGCTTTTAAGCTTGTTTGTACTTTCATGTTGGTTTTAATGAAATGAGCATTGCTTTGTTTTGATTTCATTTACTATTTGCATCTTTATGCTTTACATTTCAAGTTCATTTATCTTGTCTCAAGCTTTCATAATGATTGGAGGGAGGATGACGAAAACAAAATACCCATAATTGTTGTTGGTATGCTTTCAATTGAGACTTGGTTGATGATATACAGGCATTGTTTCAAATCCTAAACACTGGAGAAATAAGGAAGTTAATCCTTTGTTAACCCCTTTGAACCTTGAAGTTGGAGTTTCTTTCTATTCGAAAAAACCCGCAATTTTAACCCGGGGATGGGTAGTTCTCAATTAATTCGAATGTGCATTCAAGTACAAGAGAATCATTCAAGATACCTTTCAATAAAGGTTGCAATATCAAGTTTTCCTTCACACACATTAAGAAGTGTTGAAGATGTGTTTCAATTCAAAAGCCAATGATGGTTCATCGTAATCATCAAGTCATGCAGTCATTATCTTTCAAAAAAAATGATAGTGAAAAATTATTGAAGAAAAAAAATCAAAGCCCGCTAAGTCAAAACCTATGAAGGATACTTAGGCAAAAACTGGGGCATCCCGCTGGCTGTAAGTTTAAATGACGCAGTTCAGGCAAAAATTAGGGATAATAAAAAGAAAGATTTACCCAGAGGTCATCAAAATCCTCAGCAAAAATAAGTTGAGTTGACCAAAGTCCTCACTAGAAATAACAAAAGGAAAGATGTGACTGTTATCTCAAAATCCTTAGGCTTATGAACCATCTTCATCTGTGCAAACCTAAGTGTCCGGGAACTTGAATGCATAGGCTGAATTAATTGAATGTAGGACTGGAGTTCATCACGAAGAGGGGTTGGGTATAAATAAACTTTGAGCCTATATCCTTTGTTTCATAAACCGTGAACCAGACCATGTTACAACCTTCAAAAGTCCTAATTGAATCCAGGTTTTTTTGAAAAGCATATTACAACGAGGTTGCGTAAACTGACTCCCAAGTTCTTTACCAATCATTTGTTTTCTTGTTGTTGCTTTACCTTTAATTTTGTCTCAACCGCCGTATTGTGACAAGTTTTCATTTACTTTACATCAATAAATTTCATTCCAAAAATGATTCTTGATTTCAAACTTTGCATTGAACTTTGCATTAAAACCACCAGGTTTGTACAAACATTTTTTTTTATTTGCAAATAAACTTTCCTCATCAAGGAATTTTCAAACAGTTGAGAAACTTGGTCGGTGATCTTATCAGGGGCAATTTCTCCTCAGGTCCTATGGTTCAAGAATTGTTGATCAGTGCAAGTTATTCTCAGATATGGTTCTCTGCAAGATTCATCTCTGGGTCATTTTCCCAACAATCATTTCAAGAACTGAAGCTATGATCAGTTTATTCTTTCAACAGTTATTCCAAATATCTGAGTATTTTCTCCGGAAGAAATCAAGAATTGAATCCATTATCAGTTTACCTTTATCAGTCATTGAACTTGGGGCAACTTTCTTCAAGAATCTCCAAGCAGCTTTGCATGATTTCTCTCAAAAAAAAAAAAAAAAAAAAATTTCAACTTGATGCAGTTTACTGGTGGGACAGAGATTTGTTCAGCAGTAGCATTTCTAATTTCCGAGCAGATTGGCATGAGATGTTCCCTGTTGCTTTGCATGGGTATTGTACATCTGTCAGCACTTCAACAGGGGCAACCCCTTTCTCACTTGTTTATGGTATGGAAGCAGTGCTCCCTGTCAAAGTTGAGATCCCATTAATGAGAGTTCTGATGAAAGCCAAGTTGACTGAGGCTGAATGGTGTCAGAGTAGATTTGATCAGTTGAATTTGATTGAAGAACAGAGAATAACAGCTTTGTATCATGGTCGGTTGTACCAGCAAAGAATGAAGAAATCTTTTGATAAGAAGGTCAAACCTCGTGTATTCAGAGAAGGCGACCTCGTGCTCAAAAAGATTCAGTCTTTCCTTAAAGATTCTCGGGGCAAGTAGACTCCGAACTATGATGGACCATATGTTGTTAAGAAAGCCTTCTCTGGCGGTTCATTAATTCTTGCAACTATGGATGGTGAGGAGATCACTCGTCCTGTGAATGCGGATGCAGTCAAGAAATACTTCGCCTAAAAAAATAATAAAAGAACAGCTCGCTAAGTTGAAAACCCGAAAGGGCGGCTTAGGCAAAAATGAGCGTCTCGGTGGATTGAAAACCCGAAAGGGCGGTCCAGGCAAAAATTAGAGACAAAAACAGAAATAATTATCCCGGTAGATTGAAAACCCGAAAGGGCAATCTAGGCAAAAGTTAGGGATCATGGCAAGTAACTGCGTCGATAGACTGAATCATTTGTAGCAATCGAGAATTTCAGATTCTATCCCTCAGAAGAATTATTCATCAAAGATTTTTATTCACTCATCCTTGACTGAAGTTTCGGACACAGTGGAGTTCAAAGTTGATAGGGAGAATAGTGATCATTGTATCTCAATGTAGCCCTTTCCATGTATTTACCATTTTTCAAACTTGTAATGATCCATGGAGTCACACCATTTGCTGTAAATTTAATCTTTGAAGATTTCAAAAACATTTTCTTTTAATATATGAACAAAGAAAGGTTATCAACAGTGATTCCAAGATTGGTAAAGTCTGGATGTGTGTAACTCGTATCTCCCAAAGTAGGGTTTGATTCGGTTGTTCCTGGATAGTTTTGACAGATTGATGTTAATGATGTTTTGTTCCCCAACCATGATGTTGAATGGAAATTGTATGTATTCCCAGAAGAGTTGTTGGAAGGGATGTTCATATGAATCCTTAGCTGAGTGTTTATCTTTTCCTCAGCCAGTTATCTTTAAATTGAGAAGTATTGGGAATCCCCAGCTGAGTTCATGTTCCTCAGCTCGATTCGTTTGCATCTTTGAATATAGAAGTATTGATATAGTAGTCAGTTTAGAGGTTTTCTTTTACCTGATGTTGGGTATTGATTTAAAATCCCTCGTAACTGTGTTTTGGCTATGATGTTAACTTCTGATATCCCTATATGGATCCCCAATAGGACTGCATGTGTTGATTTCCAGCAGGTTCCTATGTGATTTTTAGCAAGTCTTGCACTCTATCCCCAAGCGGAGCAGGAGTGATATGACAGTTATTTCTCGTGAAGTTTGATTTTTATCAAGAATATTTCCATCCTCAGCAGATTATTACCCTTGCCTCAGCAGGATGATATTCCTAGCAGATGCTGTATTATCATGATTTAAACCTTGTAGTAGGATTATTTTCCTTTGATGGCTCATGATATTCCCCTGCAGATTTCAAGATTGAATCTCCATTTGTTTCCCTGCACTGTTGCCTTGAGATTAGCCGAGTATCCGGTTGTTGTGGCGTTCATGTCACCCTGTTTCTTATCTTTATGTCTGTTTTGTCAGCATATTCATAAGCATATTCATACGCATAAGCATGGCATTGTTTGCTTGCATTCTTGCGTTTGTATTATTGTTATCTGCTCTTTGGTGTGGATTCTCCCCGCAGAGTGTGTGTGTCGTATTCCTCTCAAGTTTAGAGTGTCGACCATTAAGCAGAAAGAGTTAATCCTTTCTAATTCCCCATTGAGTTTGTTTCTCGTGGATGATGTTGATTTAGTTTCCTCCCCAGTTTATTATCTGGATGGATTTTCCCCAGTTGAGATATTTCCTCCTCGGGATGAGTCTTGTTTGACCGTTTCTCTCCAATTTGTTCTTGGATTGAACTTTGGTTCTCTGTTTTGCTTTGGAATTAAGCTATCACTGTTTGATAGTGGGCAACATTTTCTCCAGCTTGCGTATATTTGCTCTGGATTTAGCTATCAGTAAATCGATAGTGGGTAATATTACCAGATTTGATCAAGTTCTTTTACTTGTGATCCTACCCAGTAAATAAGGTAGTTGAGATGTTATCCTCTTACCCAGTAAAAAGGTAATAGAGTTTGTTATTCTTTGATTCAGCTCCTACCCAGTAAATCAGGTAGTGAATCATACTCCTATCCAGTAAATCGATAGTCGAGTCCTTTATATTTCCTACCCAGTAAATCAGGTAGTCATGATTTGTTCTGCCCAGTAAATCCGGTAGTCAAGTTATTTTTGTCTCTTACCCAGTAAAAAGGTGATAAAATCAGATATTTTTTTTTCTCTACCCAGTAAATCAGGTAGTTGAAAATTTTTCTTACCCAGTAAAAGGGTTGATTGAGGTCATTCCTCTTTATTTAGCTCCTATCCAGTAAATCGATAGTTGAGTCATTTGTTTTCTCCTGCCCAGTAAATCAGGTAGTTGAAAGTTTTGTTGCCCAGTAAAAGGGTTGATTGAGGTCATTCCTCTTTATTTAGATCCTATCCAGTAAATCGATAGTTGAGTCATTTGTTTTCTCCTGCCCAGTAAATCAGGTAGTTGAAAGTTTTGTTGCCCAGTAAAAAGGTAATTGAGGTCATTCCTCCGAATTTAGCTCCTATCCGAGTAAATCAATAGTCGAGTTATTTGTTTTCTCCTGCCCAGTAAATCAGGTAGTTGAAAATTTTTCTTACCCAGTAAAAAGGTGATTGAGGTCATTCCTCTTTATTTAGCTCCTATCCAGTAAATCGATAGTTGAGTCATTTGTTTTCTCCTGCCCAGTAAATCAGGTAGTTGAGAGTTTCTTGCCCATTAAAAAGGTAATTGAGGATATCCCTCCGAAGTTTGCTCATATCCAGTAAATTGATAGTCGAGTCTGTTATATTTCCTACCCAGTAAACAGGTAGTTGATGATTTCTTATCCAACTCAGTTATTTCTCTATCTCTTGGATTCAAATATTGTGATTGATTGATATTCCTGTTAGGGTGTTTATTTTTCCCTGGTTGATATTGTTCCATGTTTATATCATATCTTTTCCCAGGTGGAGTCTGTTATCCAGTGATTTATTTTCCTGGTAACTCTTTGGTTGTCTGTTGTTTCCCCGGCGGGATTTTCTTCTGTGTCCCCAAGATGTTGCTGTTCTCTGGTGGTCATATTTTTCCCCACAGAGATCTTGGGTTTGCATATCATATTCATCTCATATCATTTGTTCTCTTAGGACAAAAATTGGGTTTTCTGTATTTAAGTCTCTCCCATCTTGTAGAGACGAAGATGTCAATCTTCATATCTCCGGATTGAAGAAACTTAAATAGGGGCAGCTGTAACACCCTAATTTTTGCCCTAAGATTGTTTCACATATCATTTGCATTTTGCATATTAAGCAAGTTCACTTTGGTTTCCGAGTTTCTCCTCAGATCGGGTCTATGCTTCGCAGGGGATCACCATTTATTTTTACTGTCTTATATTTGTTTATATTTACTGACTTCTAACCAAAATACAAAAAATATGTTGCAGTGTTCTTCTTCTTCTCTATGTTGTAGGTTTGTGAAGATGAGACAGTAATTTGATTCAGATGCGTTTGTTCAGTCACAATGCGATTTCAAGTGGATGTTTGACCTAATCTGGTCAAACTATTAAAAGATTGTATTGACTGTCAGTTGTGTGTGCCAGTAATTCATTCATCAGGTAATGTGTTTCAAAGTACAAGTTAGGTTGTGTGACAGTGTTTTGTGAAGTGTGGCTTGAATCTTCAGTGCTTATCAGGTCATTGGTTCATCAGTTCATCAGTGGTTCATCTGAGGATTTATTTTCCTCAGTGTGGTTTCGAATTATCAGGACATAATCAGACGATTTTCAGAGGACAGTTGGCTTGAGTTGACAATATCAGTGACTGTGGTGTTAGCAAGTGGTTCAGTGGTTCTGTGATCGGCTGTACTCATTTCATTAGAGGCTTGTGAAAGAATAATCGAAATTTGTTGTGGGCTTGAGAATCAAATTCCTTATCCATTATCCATTCCCGATTAAACCACTTATTTTTTTATTTGACCTTCTTTTCTTTCTCTTACCGATCCATTTTTAGACCAGTTGTCCAAATTACCATTTTCTTTCTAATCATTTCCAATCTTCCATTTATATTACAATCCAAAACCATTATTATTCTCCATATTTTGTACACATTTTTAATTTTTCATTCAATATCAAAATCCATTTTATTCAATTTGTCCCCAAATTTAAATACATTTTTATGCCTTCCAATTCTTTATATCATTCACAAATTCTCATTTAAATCCCCATAAACCATGTCCATTTTAATTGTATATTTTTAATTCCATGGTACCCTTCCTTATTTTTATTTGCACCACACAATATATAAAAAATTCTTGAGCCCACTCTTTTAGGCCCATTTTCCATTAATTCATATCATATAAAATTTTGATTAAAAAAATATGAACAAAAGTAATAAGCAAATTTTCCAAATTATCAATTCCCACATCATGCCAAACACAAGCAGCAAATTTTCCAGCTAGTCAATACAGCCATTACTACCACAAGCTCATACAAGCCGTATCCAATTGCACGTGTAACACACCGTACAAGCTTTCAGCTTTTGCAACAAAGCCAAGTACGAACAAGCCAGGCCCACAAATTCACGAAGCCATCTCACAGCTTTTCGAACAACACCAATAGCACAACCTACAACAATCTTCATGGCTTCACTCCAAACAAGCCTTCAGCTGCATAGCAACAATGCCTTTCCCGCATGTCCTTAGCTCACATCAGCCAAAACACTTTTCACGCGCAGCAAGCTTCAGCCTAGTTCACAATCCGAAGCCGTATCAGTCACGCGCATCACAACAAACAAGCCCAACTCAGCTTCACAGCCAGGCCCATGAATTTTCACGCGATACGCACAAAATCAGCGCCTGGAAAACAACCACAAAACGCAATAGTAAATGAAATAAAACGCGGAAGAAAATTAGAAGAAGCTTACACGAGAACACCGTGCTTTCCAAAACGCGAACAAAGCATCAAAAACGACATCATCTTTTTCACCTCATTCTCCTATAAAAAGCAAGCCTCCTTCACTCAATGGACAAGCTTCAAAAAGCCAAAGAACCCCTGTTAAATTGAAATTCAAATCCAAATCCCTAATTTCTTTCCCTTCCATCAAGCGTAACCTTCCATTAATCTTCAACCAAAAAAAAACCTCAAAAGTGAAATCAAAAGAGATTGAAAGAGGAAGAGAATCCGCGGTGAGTAGAAGAAGAGAAGGAGCATTCGTTTGATTCGTGTTGCTCTTTGAAGGTGAGGGTGTGAAGTTGGTTTCCGTCGTATTTTGTTCTTGCTTACCCCCGGTGTGCCGCCGTTTGTTGATTTTGTGCCCTGTTGTTTCTGTTTGTGTTTGTCCGCAAGAAGAAGAAGAAGACTAGGTCTTCTATTTTTTTTTCTTTTTTATATTTTTATAGTTAATTTAATTTTAAGAAAAGTAGAAATGTAGTGGTTTTGGGGCCTTGGGCCCTTGATGCATTGCTGTTTGTACTCTATCCGCGGATTGTTCCATATCTCCCTCCCACTTCTTATTTATTTATTTTTTTCTTTGACTTCTTTAGTTTTTATTTTTAATAAAACTTTTATGTCATTCTGTTAAGAAATAGTTTTTTTGATATAAATACTATTTTGGAAAAGTTTTTTTTAGATATTATATGCTTAGAAGTTATTTTAAGAAAATTGTTGAGAAATGATTTTTGGAAAGTTTTTTAAAAGAGGTTGTTAGAAATATTTTTTTTAGAAGAATTTAAATTTTAATCTAATTCTTTTATGGATCTATTCTTTTTGGATCCATTATTCTCCATCTCCTTTTTTCAATTTTGGTCGATGACAATCTTCCGATTCGGGATTGTTGATTTTCGATTAAGCTTAATCTTCAGTATTTCAAATCTATGGATGAATGATCATTTGGATCATTCTTCATACTTTGAGATCGTGATAGGTTGCTAATCGAGAAATTCAACGATAATTTCGATTAAGATTAGACCTTCCTTTTTCTTTTAGTGTGGCATGTTTTCGGAGAACGATCCATTATATCGTTTCTCTAACATGTATTAACACAAATATTTTCCACTTTAATTAGTGGTGGCCGGCCTCATTTGTAGGGTAATTACTTCGTAAATTACTCGGCGATTGCTTAACATAGACCTAAAGTTGTCCCGATTCGATTAAAGATCCACTTGGATCCGGTTGCCTCGGTTTTATTTTCATTGTTGTGGTTGTGCTTGATTAAGTTCATCATACCACCTTATATTGTATATAATATTATAATGTGAATATAATTGTTTAAATTTAATCTCTTGCACCTTATCCTTTTATTTTAAATCTCTCGCTCCCTTATCTCCTCATTATATTTTGCCATATTATATCATATATCATTGTTTATATTCATATTATGATTGTTAATATTCATATTGTGCTTGTTTTTATTTTGTCCATTTGGACATCAAAATACTTAATAAAGGATTAAACTCTTAAAAAACTTGTTACTTCTAATTTTGGACTTATGGTTACTATCCCGAACTTTTGGAGATTGGACTTAGATCTTCTAGGATTCCCTTTGCTCAAGTTGGAGTGGGTTAGAAACCTTGGCCTCAAATTATGTCATTAACTTTTTGAAGATGGAAGTCCAAACTTTGAAGATTTGTACATATTATAATTTGGTAACTTCTTTCCTTATCTTTTAATTCAAGTATTAGGACTAGTCTCTTCATCTTCTCCCCATTCTTTAATTTTCAAAACTTCTTCCTATTTGAAAACCTTCTTGTTTTCTAAGCTTCAAACATTTTCATAAACAAACCTTGATTTCGGTCAAGCGATTTTTTAACCTTTTCCTTTTATTTTCTTAACCAAATATTAATTCATGTAAATATATTAAAACCATTTTTGTACATACTTTAAAAAATACAAATCCATTCAATTGTTTTTGTGCCTTGTGCACCTTTCTTCTTTTCCACATGTTTAGATATGATTCATCCCTTTTAGCGGAATTATTCGCTAAGGGATGACGACTTATCTTTACATCTTAAAATCAATTCAACCCACTTATTCTTTTCAAACTTTGTACCACGAACTACGAGGTTTTGATCTCGCATTGCACTTTGTGGGTACGTAGGCATAAGACTTTAAAACCTTATCAAACACAAAATCATTAAAAAATATTCTTCTTCTCATCTCTTCCATCATTTTAAACAAACCAATTTCAGACCAAAAGCAATAAGTATTTCAAAGGGCTCCCGTGGAGTACCACGGATGAGTCGGGTGCCTAAAACCTTCCCGGTTCATAACCAATCCCCTTACCCAATCTCTGTTTATTTCTTTTAGCCTTTGCTTTTAGAATTCTAGGTTTTATTCGTTCTTTTACCTTTTTCCATTCGGAAATAAAGAAAAGCGCGGTGGCGACTCTGTGTTAATCGAGTTAAGTTAATCAATAGCTTACACTCACGATTTTACCGCTACACTCATCATCACCTAGAGGCCTTTCCAGTTTTGAAATAGATGAACAATATTCCTTCAGATTAAACTGATTTTCAAATTTCTGATCATGCCACATCTGCAACTCAGGCGACAGGGATGGCATTTTGAACACTTTGGGCCAATCATCAGCCTCAAAACGGTAAGTTCTTGTTCCAATAGAGCACTTGAACATGTAACCTTTACTAGATTTCACACCCGCATAAAAAGCACGAATAAAGTCCTCATGATAGTCATCATTAACAGTTAAAAAGGACCCAAGTTTTTGTGCGTCAATCAAATTAGCAACTTCTTCTAAATAAAGAGTACGCACATCTTGAGTATTGAAGATATGGGGTTTCATGACTAACCTGGTCTTGATGGAAACCTCAAACTCTTCAGCAATGGCAGGATGGAGAATGGATGACCCAGAGGGAGGAATTTCTGGAACAGGAGGAGCTTGATGTGAAGCCTCAACAGGTTCTTTCCCTTTACCTTTACCTTTTGCTCTAGGAAGCATGACTCTTGGAGGCATGATGATGAAGTTAAGGTTTTGAAAGAAAAGGGGTTTTGTGGTGTTAGGGTTATGGAACCGTAAATGATGCAAATGGAATGAAGAAGGATATAGAATAGAGATTATAACTGGTGCAAATGTCATAACTGATGCTGATGTGTCGATACAAAAAAAAGAAACGGATTTTATAACAGTATGCATCGATACATGACCTTATGAATCAATTCATGTTGCGAAATTTTGGAATTTCAAGTTGCTATGTATCGATACAAACCACGAATGTATCGATACATATTGTAACAGTTTTTACAAATTTAAAAGAAATTTAACATGAATCGACACAAATGGAGATGCATCGATACATATTGCGAAATTTGGATTTTCAAGTGGCTATGTATCGACACAAACCACAAATGTATCGATACATACTGTAACAATTTTTACAAATATAATAGAAATTTAACATGAATCGACACAAAATGGATATGCATCAATACAAAAAAAATAATGCAAAATGCAAAATGAATCATAACATTGTAATGATGCTTAAGAATACTTTACAAACTAATTATTAACGCTCAAACAATCATATGTAAAGAAGTACATGTAAGCGAGAAATAATTGCTCAAACATACACTTATCACACAATATCAACAAGGTGTAGAGAGGAACAATATTACCTCCGTCGTAGTAATCTCATGAGGTACGAGTGAAGTCTACATTCAGATCTTAGTAAACACGATGAGAAAAGTATAAACTAAATCACACAAACTTAAGACACCAATGCGGAGAGATCAAGAATCCCTAATTCACGAAGAATGTTGAAGAATGGTTCAGTTGCCAATGGTTTAGTGAAAATGTCAGCAAGTTGATTTTTAGTATCAACATGCTCAAAAACAACATCTCCTTTTTCAACATGATCGCGAAGGAAGTGATGTCTAATCTCTATATGTTTGGTGGGTGAGTGTAAAATAGGATTCTTAGTGAGATTAATGGCACTAGTGTTGTCACACTTTATTGGAATGAGTTTAAGTTCAATATCAAATCTTGTAGTTGTTGTCTTAGCCACAAAATTTGAGCGCAACAGCTACCGGCTGCAACATACTCAGCCTCTGCAGTAGACAATGCTACAGATACTTGCTTTTTGCTATGCAAACTTATTAAAGAATTTGAAAATAGATGACATGTACCACTAGTGCTTTTCCTATCTGATTTGCAGCCAGCAAAATCAGAATCAGAGTAACCTATTAAGCTATAATCACTCCCTTTGGAATACCAAAGCCCGTATTTAGGTGTTCCATGAAGATACCTAAATATACGCTTGACTGATTTTAAGTGAGATTCCTTAGGGTTTGATTGATATCGTGCACACATACAAACACTAAACATAATGTCCGGTCTAGAAGCAGTTAGATACAAGAGAGACCCTATCATACCTTTATACCTTTTGACATCAACACACTTACCATGTTCATCTTTGTCCAAGTTTCCGTTGGTAGGCATGGGAGTGTCGATTGATTTTAAATTATTCATTCCAAAGCGCTTGAGCAGTTCTCTGCAGTATTTTGTTTGACATACTGTTGTACCTTCATTGAGTTGCTTTATTTGGAGGCCTAAGAAGTAGTTCAACTCCCCCATAAGACTCATCTCAAACTCACCCTGCATAACATTAGAAAACTCTTCGACCAAGTGTATGTTAGTTGAACCAAAAATTATGTCGTCTACATAAACTTGAACTAAAAGAATGTGCTTTCCTTTATGTATAATGAAGAGTGTATTATCCACTTTACCTCTAGAATATCCATGATCAATTAGAAATTTGCTAAGTCTTTCGTACCACACACGAGGTGCTTGCTTAAGACCATATAAAGCACGCTTTAATTTGTAAATATGATCTAGATATTCAGAATTTTCAAAACCGGGAGGTTGTGAAACATAAACTTCTTCATTTATGACACCATTTAAAAAAGCACTATTTACGTCCATTTGGTAAGGCTTGAAATTCATAGAACACGCATAAGCAAGCAAGAGACGTATAGCTTCGAGGCGAGCCACTGGAGCATAAGTCTCCTCATAATCTACGCCCTCCTCTTGGTTATACCCTTGTGCTACCAAGCGTGCCTTGTTCCTAGTTATCACTCCGTTTTCATCAAGTTTATTCCTAAACACCCATTTAGTACTTATGATATGATGATCTCGCGGATGAGGGACAAGTTCCCAAACTTCATTTCTTTTAAATTGATTAAGCTCTTCTTGCATGGCCATTAGCCAAAATTCATCAATCTAGGCCTCTTTAGCATTTTTAGGTTCTACTTGTGATACAAAAGCAAAGTGAGAACAAAAGTTACTTATCTTAGAACGAGTCAACACGCCCTTTGAAATATCTCCCAATATATTGTCTATATGGTGGTTTTTAGAGGATTTCCAAGCTGGTGGAAGTTCCTTCACTTCAGATGTTCCTTCCTCTTTATCTTTTTCATGACTAGTATCTTCCTCCTTCTAATTTTCAGCAGTTTCAGATTGATCAATTTCCGTAACAGCTTCTTTGAGTATGTCTTTTGTAGATACACCTGCATCATCAAAAGAGATACCTTTTCCGACAATTTTTGGATAAGACTCATCAAAAGAAACATGGATAGATTCTTCAACAGAAAGTAAACGCCTATTATACACTCTATATGCTTTACTGTATTGAGAGTATCCAAGGAAAATACCTTCATCGGCTTTGGCATCAAACTTCCCAAGGTTTTCGTTACCATTATTTAAAACAAAACATTTACAACCGAACACGTGAAGATGAGACAAGTTTGGTTTTCTACCTTTTAAAATTTCATAAGGGGTTTTATTCAAAATAGGACGAATTAAAATCCTGTTCAGAACATAACAAGCTGTGCTAATTGCATCAGCCCAAAAATATTTTGGTAATCCTCCCTCATTGAGCATTGTTCTTGCCAATTCCTCTAAAACTCGATTTTTGTGCTCCACAACCCCGTTTTGTTGTGGAGTTCGAGGAGCTGAAAAGTTGTGCTCAATGCCATACTTGTCACAATACTTATCAAAGAGATGGTTATGAAATTCACCTCCATGATCGCTTCGAATTGTAACTATTTTAGAATTCATTTTGTTTTGGGACAGCTTTGCAAAACTTTTAAAAGCAGAAAAAGTTTCATCTTTGCTATGAAGGAATATAGTCCAAGTGAATCTAGAGTAGTCATCTACTATTACGAAACCATAATAGTTTCCACCTAAGCTCTTTGTCCTAGATGGTCCAAAGATATCCATATGGAGAAGCTCAAGGGGTCTTGAAGTTGAAATTATGTTTTTAGATTTAAAGGAGACCCTTGTTTGTTTTCCCATTTGGCAAGCATCACATAGGTGGTTCTTTGAAAATTTTATTTTTGGAAGACCTACTACTAGATCCTTAGATATAACCTTATTAAGCAAATCGAAATTAACATGCGCTAAGCGTCTATGCCATAGCCATAAATCATCATTTAGGGCAACTAGACATTTAGTGCTTGTTAAAGATACATTCAAAAGATCAAGCATATATATGTTGTTTACTCTTACACCTTTAAACACAACATTATGTTCAGTATGTTCAATTTTGCAACAAGTTTTTGTGAAAGAAACTTTATAACCTTTGTCTCATAATTGACTTATACTCAACAAATTGTGTTTAAGTCCCTCTACAAGATGGACATCAGAAATAGTAGTGGTATAGGGATTACCTACACTACCTTTGCCAAGTATAGCTCCTTTGTTATTGTCTCCATAAGTAACATACCCCTTCTTCTTTGCTTTGAAGTCAATAAAAAGTGATATGTCACCCGTCATGTGCCTTGAACACCCGCTGTCCAGAAACCATCTTCTTTCCACGGATGCAAGACACTCATCCTACAATATCAAAAGATAGAGGTAGGTACCCAATTTTTATTGGGTCCAAGTGGGTAAGTGGTAACATGGTTGTCTTTAGGCTTCCATTGATAAATACCTTTAGGCACTATGAATCTTCTAAATTTGCATTTCTCAATGGTATGGCCAGCATGACAACAATAATGACATACACTACGACAATGTTGTTGTTTATGTTGTCCTTAAATCCTTTGGAATAAAAGAGTATCTTGCATATGGAGGATTTAATAACTTTTTAAACAACCTAGTGTCAATGGCATAAGTAATCTTAGGTTGTAAAGCTTTTTCCAATTTGACCTTAAGAGAAATAACCTCTTGTTGCCAAATGTGACAAGCTTCACAATGCCTCATTTTACTACAACCATCAATATCAATAGCTTTTGAATTTTCTGCAATGCTAGCTTTCAAGTACTCTAGATGTTTTTCATCATGTTGTACTTTACCTTCCAAGTATGAAAAAATTTGTTTATCGGAAGATAATCTTTTAAACGCTTCGATAGCATCATTATGCAGTTTTTCAAAAGCTATTTTCAATTCAGAAAAGGACATAGAAGAGAAATTGTTATAGTAAGCTTGTTTTACCTTTTTATCATCAATTTTCTTCTTGTGGTGGGACTGATTTTTGGTGTGATCCATAAGACACAAATTTGCGGTTTCATCGCTATCACTTGAGCCTTGTGTACTTGATGAATCACTATCACTTTCCCAAGCAATGTAAGCTCTTCTTTGCTTATTGTACCTTTTTGGTGGAGATTTTCCTTTATCCTTTTTCTTTAAAGGACAATCCGTCTTATAATGTCCGGACTTACCACAATTGAAGCACGACCCTCTTTCTCTATTTTTCTTAATCTCTTCCTGTTTTGAATCTATAGATTGTCTTCTAAACTTTATGAGATTTTTGTCGGAATGCTTGATTCCATTCTTTCGAATGAATCTATTATATCTCCTAACAAAAAGTCCCATTTATTCGTCACCGGAGTCTTTGTCACTACTTGACTCATTGTTGCTTAGCTCCTTTTGTGAGGACTTTGAGTTAGAAGCCACAAGAGCTATAGGCCTCTTCTCACTTTCTTTGTCTTTATTCTTCTCCTTTCCCTTTTTACTCTTGTTCTCAAACTTTTCTAGACTTTCTAGTTCTTGCTGATGTTCCTCCAGCTTTCCAAACAAAGTAGTCATTGTGAGTGTCGTTAGATCGTTGGCTTCCTTGATAGCAGTTACTTTAGGTTGCCATTCCCTGCTAAGACATCTCAAAATTTTATTAGTAGCAATTTCATTGGAAACAGGTTTTCCAAGTGCATTCAACCGATTGATGAGATGAACAAATCTCTTTTGCATGTCGGGGATAGATTCACCTTGTTTCATGCGAAAGAGTTTGAACTCTTGATTAAGTGTGTTAATGCGGGACTGTTTTACTTCAGTTGTACCTTCATTTGCAATTTCTAAAGCGTCCCACATTTGTTTAGCTGTCGAGCAATGGGATACTCGATAATACTCATCAGCACTAAACGCTGAAATTAGCATATTTCGAGCTCTCCAATCACTTGACCACTTTTTCTCATCTTTCTCATCCCAATCATCTTCTGGTTTAGGTAATATGGAACCTGCCTCATTCATCATAGTGATTTGAAAAGGACCATTTTGAATGGCAGTCCATACGCGCCTATCCACAGAATTTATGTGAACTCACATGCAGTCTTTCCAGTAGCCATAATTTTCACCATTGAAAATAAGAGCTCTATTATACGCCCCCTTTGGTTCAGAATCCATATCGTTACAGGCAGCCACAAAGCACCAGCGAACCGGTGCTCTGATACCACATGTTAGACGTTGTGGCTAGTGATATAGAGGGGGCGTGAATGGATCACCTCCTTGTTTACAAGGTTTTAAAAGATTTTTCAGAGTTTTTTAAAGATTAGCGGAAAACACGGTCCCTAATATACTTTCGTCTATTCTGGACCAGCCACTAGAAGACCGGACATGTGATAAAGTGTTGGATATGCAATTGAGATGTTAAAGACTTAAACACACAAGCTGTAAAAGTATTGAATGCACCTATCACAAAAACTATTTCCAATGAATCAAAACCGATTAAAAACATAAATAGAGATGGAGAAGGAATACAATACACAGAGATTTGGTAAGGAAGTTCCCCACGTTCGTCCTCGCGTGTGGGTATGTCTCCCTCTCAATTTCAAACCGAAATTGAGAACTTTTATATCGATATTGCTGAACTCGTCGTTTACAAGGTTGCTATACAAAAACAAGAAATCTACACACCTAGATCTTCCTATTGTATGAACCTTCACTTGATCTGAGCCAAATCAAGATTCCCTTGCAAGTAATACAAACAATTCACCGGTTCCACGATCTATTTGCGAAATCTCCCAATTTCCAAACCTTACGCTGCGGCTGAATCTGTTTTGTAAACGTGACTGACAAACCCTCAAGAACACGCCCGTTCTTGAAGGAAAACCCAAATGGTTTTTCCTTGAAACCTTCTTTCTCTCTTCAACTCAGCTGGATCACCGATCGTACCACTGAACATTATCTCTTGATCCTCTAATTCACAGAACAACACTGATTATGTGTTGATGTTCTTGAATCAAGGTAATTGAGAAGATGATGAAGATGAATTTTCTTCTTAGGTTTCAATCCTGCTCAAATTTCATGCACACACAAAACTACTTTTCTTGATGTGTTCTTCAATTTTCTTAACACTGAAATTCACTGCAATTTCTCTCCTTTACTGCACTAATAGAAAACATACATATACTTGACAGAATCTGTTAGAAATAGAAACAGAATAATGAATCGATACAAAATGCGAATGAATCGATACATGATAGTTTTTACACTGTTATGTATCAATGCATAATGGATGAATCGATACATACTGAACCAATGCAAAAAAAACAGAGAAATGAAAATATAATGAATCGATGCATGTTACGTATGTATCGATTCATAGCAGAAATTCCAGAATCATTTCTACAGCATGAATCGATGCATGTTGCGAATGTATCAATTCATAGCAGAAATTCCAGAATCATCTCTACAGCATGAATCGATGCATGATGTGAATGAATCGATACATTTGACTTATTTCATAAATTCAAGGACATTATGTATCGATACATCTTGCGAATGAATCGATACATACAAAAGCAAAAGTCAAATTTTTGTTTAAAATAAGACATGTGTTAAAGTATTGCAATGCATACAAAGTGTATCAATACAAAGCATGTTTTAAAAGCACAAACGCATAGAATTTATTATCATACAAAACTAAAGAGTTGCTCACAGCAATACCTGAGTTTTGTCATCAAGAACAGATGGAAGATACAACACTTTTTTTTTTAAATTTTAATAATGGTTAGTAAAATTATATGGGTAGGACAAATTTGGGGTATGACAGATGCCCCTATCTAATTGTCTTGAACTCGAAGAAGTTGAACTGTTGTATGACGTTCAAATTTTAGGGTGGAAGTCGATTAGATACAAACAAACCCCAAAATTTGTCTGACAAGATGTAAAATGCAATGCAATAATGAAATAAGTATAAGAATGGGATGACGGATTTCACAAAATGTATGAGATTTTTTGAATTATCAAGGCAGTATCTCAGTTTAATAACTGAAATTCATCAATTTGCACGAAGCACTAACCTATCGATTAAGGTTCTCCAGCGATTATTAAAGAGACTTAGCAAAGAAATGAGATCCTCCATATCACACGAAACAATACCTGATACAGTAAGGTTCTTCGATTAAGGTTATTCGGGGATATTTGGAGCATTATCTCTGCTAGGTGAAGTAAGATTTTATATACCAATGAAACAGTATCTTATTGATTTATATATTCCAACACGGGGAACAATAACTCAATTGCTCTTAAGATTCTCCAAAGGTACTATAGTAACATTTCCAATTGAAGCGTAAGACTTTATGTATAAAGCGAAGTAGTCCCTCATAAAGACTCTCCGGTGATATAAGAAAACAATCTTAACATGAGATTCTCACATCCAAAAAAACAGTTCCTTAACAGTAAAGGCTCTTTGGGGATTCTTAGAGCAACATCTCGAATAATGGCACTAGAGTTCCTAGATCATGCATAGAAGTTCCTTTCAATCAAGGCTCTTCGATGATATTAGAACAATATCTTATCCACAACCAGAGATTCTTTGGGTCTTGCAAAGCAGTACCTTATAGATTAAGGTTCTTCGAAGAATGCCAAAGCAATATCTCGAACAAATAAGATTTTCTAATCTAGCAAAGCACTTCCTTAGAAGTAAAGGCTCTTTGGGGATACAATAGTTGTATCTCGAACAATGATATAAAATTTCTAGGTCATGCGAAATAGTTCCTTATAGTCAATGCTCTTCGGTGATACTAGAACAATATCTTTACCAGAACATGAGATTCTTCGAGTCTTGCGAAGAAGTACCTTTTCTATTAAGGTTCTTCAGAGAATGCCAAAGCAGTATCTCGAACAAATGAGATTCTCTAATTCAAGAAAAGCAGTACATTAACAATAAAGGCTCTTTGGGGATACTTAGAGCAGTATCTCGAATAGTGCTACAAGATTTTCTAAGTCAAAAGAAGTAGTTCCTTACAGTCAAGGCTCTTCGGTGATACTAGAATAGTATCTCTACCATAATATGAGATTCTTCGGGTCTTGCGAAGCAGTACCTTTTTTATTAAGGTTCTTCGGAGAATACCAAAGCAATATCTCGATCAATGAGATTCTCTAATCCAAGCAAAGCAGTACCTTAACAATAAAGTTTCTTTGGGAATACTTAGAGCAGTATCTCGAACAGATGGTATAAGATTTTCTAGGTCATGTGAAGCAGTTCCTTACAATCAAGGCTCTTTGGTGATACTAGAATAATAGCTTTACCACAATATGAGATTCTTCGGTTCTTGCGAAGCAATGCCTTTTCGACTAAGGTTCTTCGGAGAATGCCAAAGAAGTATCTCGATCAATGAGATTCTCTAATCCAAGCAAAGGAGTACCTTACCAATGAAGGCTCTTTGGGGATACTTAGAGCAATATCTCGAACAAATGGTATAAGATTTAACAGATCATGCGAAGAAGTTCCTTATAGTCAAGGCTCTTCGGTGATACTAGAACAATATCTCTACCATAACATGTGATTCTTCGGGTCTTGTGAAGTAGTACCTTTTCGATTAAGGTTCTTCGGAGAATGCCAAAGCAGTATCTCGAACAATGAGATTCGCTAATCCAAGAAAAGCAATACCTAAACCATAAAGGCTCTTTGGGATACTTAGAGTAGTATCTCTAACAAATGGTATAAGATTTTCCAGATCATGCGAAGCAGTTCCTTACACTCAAGGCAATTCGGTGATACTAGAATAGTATCTTTACCACAACATGAGATTCTTCAGGTCTTGCGAAGCAGTACCCTTTTTATTAAGGTTCTTCGGAGAATTCAAAAGCAGTATCTCGATCAATGCGATTCTCTAATCCAAGCAAAGTAGTACCTTACCAATGAAGGTTCTTTGGTGATACTTAGAGCAGTATCTCAAACAAATGGTATAAGACTTTCTAGGTCATGCGAAGCAGTTCCTTATATTCAAGGCTCTTAGGTGATACTAGAACAATATCTCTACCATAACATGTGATTCTTCGGGTCTTGCGAAGGAGTACCTTCTAAGGTTCTTCGGAGAATGCCAAAGCAGTATCTCGAACAATCAGATTCTCTAATCCAAGCAAAGAAGTACCTTAACCATAAAGGCTCTTTCGGGATATTTAGAGCAGTATCTCGAACAAATGGTATAAGAATTTCTAGGTTATGCGAAGTAGTTCCTTACAATCAAGGCTCTTCAGTGATACTAGAACTGTATCCTTACTACAACATGAGATTCTTCGGTTCATGCGAAGTAGTACCTTTTCGACTAAGGTTCTTTGGAGAATGCAAAAGTAGGATCTCGATCAATGAGATTCTCTAATCCATGCAAAGTAATACCTTAACAATAAAGGCTCTCTAGGAATACTTAGAGCCGTATCTCAAACAAATGGTATAAGCCTTTATAGGTCATGCGAAGCAGTTCCTTACAGTCAAGGCTCTTCGATGATACTAGAATAGTATCTCTACCACAACATTAGATTCTTCGGGTCTTGCGAAGCAGTACCTTTTCGATTAAGGTTCTTCGGAGATTGCCAAAGCAGTATCTCGATAAATTATCTGTTGGGTAAAACAAATCCAAAACAATTCCTTATCAATGGAAATAAGCTGACCCAAATTTTACAGAGGAAAAGCTCACAAGATACTTTGTAGGATAACCTTTACTTGGGGAGCAACAAAGTGAAGATATTGGAGGGGTCGTCCTTATCATCCATAAGGCTAAAGAATGACTTGTTGGGGGGAAAATTCCGCGAGCACATGCAGGGTATTAACCCTCTTCATAGAAATACTGCTGACTTTAAGAAAGGACCGTCTGAGATGCATGTCTTGGATCTTTCTATGTTATGTTTGATATGATGGTTATGCATTACATGATGCACAATGATTCATATGAGAATGTGATCATTAGGAATTTTGATGCAAATGATTTTTATGCTGATGATTAATATGATTGAGTTGGATTACATTCCTGTTTACAGGCAGGAGTGTTATACATAATGCATGTCATGCATGTGACAATGCAAATGATTGGATATGCTAGAGGTATGTTTTTTTCGGAAGTCTCCAAGAACGTTGGACTTTGGAGGGATGGATGCCAACATGGTGGACTTTAGTTTTTTTTCATGGTTGTCAATGAAGTGGACCTTGGAGAGGTGTGCCAAAAACAGTTGGACTTTTGAGTTGTGCCAATCATGATTGGACTTTTGGCTTTTTGGTGGCTGCCACCATAGTTAACATTTGGAAATTAGGAGAGTACCAATAAAATTGGACTTTTTCCTTTTAGTAGTTGCTAATAAATATTGGACTTTCATGGGGTGGTAGAGGGTTTTGACTTCTCGACACTTGGTATCCGACGATGCTCTGATCGGAGGATGGATGGGACCTTTTTTGGTGCTCCGAGTCTTATACATTGTTGAAGTTATATGTCACTGAGAGGACCTTAACTTCTTTGACTAATGTGTTGAGCGTAGCGACATAATCAATGCATGTTGATTGTGCTTCAGCCTTAAGGCATCTTGTCAAAACATGATAACATAATAACATGGTCTTCAGATACTCGTGTGAACTTAATGGTTATCAACGTGTGGCAAAACCTACTAGATAGTTTTGAAAGCGTGAAAGGAAATTGTCCTTTTCAATTGTCTTGCCCCAGTCTGTAGGGACTTTGAAGGAATTCACTTCCAATAGAAGCCTTGGGAATGATTATACCCTGACATGACACAATACAATTTTCCCCAGTATTTGGGGCTCATGGGAACATTCCCCTGTCCGAGCCTTTGGAAGGACTTGCCCTCAAATTAGCTTATCATGAATGATTTGCCCCGGATAGGCGAATAATTAAAGTAGTCTTCCTCTATGATCCACTAATGCTTGGATTTGTTTTCTGACTAACCAATTTTCAGGTCAAATTAATCATTTGAAGTCATGCTCCCAATTTATAGGGTTGGCAGTGATCTTGATTCGAGTCGGCACCAATGAATGCTCAAGCTCTTCTTTGACTATTCCTTGTTTAGAATTTCTTTGATGCTAAACACTAACTTGCAATTACAA
The DNA here is from genome assembly GCA_963966055.1 of Lathyrus aphaca. Classification (NCBI taxonomy): domain Eukaryota; kingdom Viridiplantae; phylum Streptophyta; class Magnoliopsida; order Fabales; family Fabaceae; genus Lathyrus; species Lathyrus aphaca. The sequence continues at coordinate 200,514,973 of OZ014523.1, read as the reverse complement.
TTTGTTTTTTCAGAAATGGTAATTTTAATTCAATATTCATGCAAGTTTTGAAAATATCATTTATTTGAATGATGTGACAGTGTGTGACGAATGGATCGATTGTCCAAACGTAGTGTTGATTCAGCTGGTGATATGTGATACATCAAATAGAAGATTAGAAAATCTTTTAGGAGTCATTTTACGCAACCTTGCTGTAGTACATTTTTAGAATAAACCCTGCCTCAGTTAGGTATTTCAAGGGTTGTATCGTGGCATGGTTCACAGTTATAGAAACAAAGGATATAGGCTCAAAGTTTGATTGTTACCCACCCCTCTTCGTGATGTTCTCTATTCCTATGTTTAATAAACTTTACACACGCCTTCGTATTGGCATTTTAAGAGTGAAGATGAAGCTTCAAGGTTTGTTTAAAATGTCAATCATCTTATTTTGTCTTTGGATGTTAGTGACCTTTTTGGTTATGGATATGATGGTCACTACAACTTATTTTATTTTTTTGCTGAGGATTTGAGGACCTCTTTCTATTGTTTTTTTTATTTGATCCCTAATTATGTATATGCTTGCATTTGGTTTGAATTTTGATCATATTCTCATGTTAATCCAGTTCTGATTTTTGCATCAAGTTGCATGATTCATTGTGTTGAGTTTTGATATGTGTTCATAATCCATATTCATGTGTTTATGTGCAAATAATTGGAAATGCATGCTTGTTGCATATTTAGTGTTTTAGTGCATTCTTCAATAAGCATAATCTTGTGAATAATCATGTTCATTTAATCATACATGTTAATTCCATGGGATCATGATTTGTGTTAATTATGCATTTTGTCTTTGATTTTGTGCATAAAAAATAAAAACAAGCAAATCTGCCTTTCGTATTTCATAGCTGTTTTTTTATGCAGTAGCTGTAGAATGTATGCTGATTGTTGCATTCTCTCACATTTTACACCTGTTTTGCATGTTGATTGTGAGCTGTAAGAAGTTGTGTGCATTGTGCACTACATTCCATTGCTGCTTATGCATTTAGGAGCTGTAATAGGCCACTGGATTTTTACTTTGCATTATTTTTAGTACCCTTAGACTTATGATTGAGTCTAATTTAGGTCCTAGGCACATTAGGATTTAATTGGTACTTTGTTTGCCTTATTATTTTAAGATAATATGCAACACTAACCTTTTTTTAGTAGGGAGGTTAAGGTAAGTTCCTCACAACTTATTCCTTTTACTTCTTTATGCATTTAATTTGCATTTAACCTTACCTTTCATACTTGTGTTTGTTAAGTTTTCCCACAACTTCATACAAATCCCATTGTTAGAATCAACTTACCTTCCTTAGGAAGTAAGCTGTATTCTATTTTTCCTTTTTTATTTTCCTTCTCATTAGGATTAGAAACCATACTAACCTAAGTTCATCTATGCATGGTAAAACTAGGATCTTAGTCTTCCCCTTACACTTTTTGCCTTTGGTTTGCTTTGCTTTCTCTTTCTCATCTACAAAGTAAAGTAAAAACCATCTAAGAAAGGTTGAATCTTCTCGTACGACACGAGACTTTGTCGTGGGTTACTTATGCATGTCCTATCTCGGGGCGAGGTGTAAGTCATCTACCACGATGAACAAGTCTTAATATGAGAAGGTTCACAAACAATAACTAGAAAACACTTCTCTAAAAGACAACACAAGGAAGAAAAATCATCTTTTCCTTCGGGAATTATTTTCTGACCTCATTCACTCTCAACGCAAACTTGCGACGACTTGTCTCATTTACAAGACTGTAACGCACTCGTTCAAGGTGAGCCTGCAACACCTGAGCATATACATAAGTAGTTCCAGCGTACAAAAACACAAACAAATAGTTTTCGCCTTAGTTAGGAAAACTACGTCGACTCTGATCCTCATTTTCCTGATGAGGTACGTAGGTAGCGGGGTAGGGCCCGTTCGAGCACATTCTTTATTTTCCCTATTCTTTCTTTTTGTTCTCTTTTTTCCAGTTCCCTCTCTCATTTCATTTCTAGTTTCAGTAGCGATTTTCATTCAGCAGTATCTTATTTCTCACCCTTTGAAACAGACAAACAAGTATGGATCCCGTAGGGTACGGCGGACGGTCTAGGGTGCTAATAATTTCCCAGGTCGTAACCGACTCCCGAACCCAGATCTTTGGTTCTCAGGACCTTGTCCTTTCCTTTTCTCTTCGGTTTGTGCAACATTACCTTTCCCATTCATTTGGAATAAAAATGTCTGGCTGGAGACTCTACCTTTCCCGCGCCACTTTCGCGTCTGTACTTGGAAGAAAATCTCGGGAGAGACATCTGGCGACTCTGCTGGGGATGAAACCCAGAATCTCTAGTTCCCTTGTAGATTTAATCCTAGACCCTATTTGTTTTCATTTCATTGTGTGTTTGTGTGTGTTGCTATGTGTTTATTTACTGTTTTCATTTATAGTTTTTACTTTACAACATTTATTTACTACTTTCAGTATTTATTTTCACATGCATCATATATACTGAACTGTATGGACTGTGTTGGTTTCCATTTTTTCTGTGGGATGGGAGTTACTGTGAGATAAGACAAACACGCGGCTTGAGTGCATCATAGGATTAGCCTGGACACTTTGTACTCTCATGGTTACATGAGGAGTGGCAATGTGTTCCACACCCAGATTGCGACCTTCTTGTAACTATTCTGTATGGGGGTTTTGCCTCGCTTTAGGGTATGACTGTCGCTCCCGCCAAATGACACCGGGTTAAGAGGAGTACAAACGCGAACGGTCGGCGAAAGGGAAGAAATGAAAAGAGTTGCCAGCTAGGCATTTTTATCAGGAAGGAAAGGTAATGCTGCATAAACCTAAGAAAAAGATGGATAAGACGGTCGCGAACCAGAGAAACTGAGAAAGGGGGTTGGTTACAACCTGGGAAGGTATTAGCACCCAGATTGTCCGTCGTACTCGACGGGATCCACGCTTGAAAGTTTGTGTTTAAAGGGGTAGTGTCAGTGCTATTTTGTGTGCAAAAGCTGGAAAGAATGCGAGTGTCAGTGCAAAAGAAATGTGAAGTGAAGTAAAAGAGAGTCAGTGTAAGGAAAGAATGCAAAGCTCAAGACTATGAGGCTTAAGGAATAATGCTGGAAGAGGGGGGAATATACACAGACTTTTGTTCGATAATTGTTAAGTTATGCCTATGTATCCTCTCGTGCAATGAGGAAGTCAGAACACCGTAGTTCGACTCAAAGAGACTAACAGATAAATTGACTTGATGAACTGCTTGCTTGTCTATGCTCAAGTGTATGACCTATCTGGCTCAGGTGCAAATTGTCTTGCATTAGACGGAAGAAGCGAGTTCTCGTTTGTGAGTGAATGAGGTGAGAAAAGAATCCCGGAGGAGACGATTATTGTTTGTTTTTGATATTTTCAATCTTTTATTGCTTTTGGAGGTTTTTCATAAGTCAATGAGCTTACGCCTAAACCAAGGGTTAGTAAACTCATCACATCCTCCCTCTGATTAGGGGTAATGAGAATACCTTAAGTATGAATTAAATACCTCACACTTAATCACCATGATGTAGAATTAAGATCATTAGCCTACTGGCACTTATTTAGATGTTTTTGGAGTTTTTTGTTTAGTGTTAAGTAATGAGTTTAAGCCATAATCAAGGATTTAATGGACCCATTACACCATCCTAATAGAAGGATAATAGATGAGAACATTTAAGCTGAGGAAGGATCTTCAACTTAATCCATGATTAGGGATTAACCTCATGACAAAAAAAAGCCTTTATTAAAGTGGATTTTAGTTAATGGGTAGATTAAGAAATGAATTTTATGGTTTGTAAGACAACTTGAGGGGGACTTGTCCATTAACACTAGGGTTAGTCCTTCTTAACCAATTAAGGAAGAAATAGAACCCTAATGCAAGGCCCAAGTTACAAGATTGATGTCTTAGTGATTATTAGATGGATTGATTAAATGGGTTTAAACACATTAAGGGTTTAACACTTAGGATTAAAGTTATACACTCCATCCTAATAGAAGGATACATGCATAACCCTAATCACAAAGCCTTAAAACCTTTAAGGTTTAGTCCTTGATTATTAGATGAGAAGAGGAGACACAAAGATGACACAAAGATAAAGCTAATGGGGGACTAATCAAACCCTAATTGTGATCATGCTTGGGTGTTCCTATGGTTTATGAGGCTTGCAAGAGATCTTCAAGGAAAATCCACCATGGAAGAAGCAAGATGAAAGGAAGAGAAGCAGAAAGAAGCAAGTCAACTTACTTCACTTAAGAAGATGAGTTGCTTGAAGAAAGAAAGTGGGGAGGGAGCATGAATGAGAAAGCTCACTCTAATACAAAAATAGAATGCAGCAATGAATGCATAAGAGAGATGGGAAGAGGTTGTGATAAGTAAAGGCAAATTCACTTCTCAAACACTTACCACCTGGAAAGATAGCAAAAAGAGATGAAATGAAATGAAAATGAGATGAAATGCCAAGATGAAAGCCAAAGTCAAAAGCATACCAAGATGCAAATGATGCTAAGAGATGATGCAAATGGATGTCATGAGATGTGGATGATCATACAAGCAATGAAGATGCAAATGAGACATGCAAGGAGGCATGAAAATTCATGAATGCATATGACATCAAATGAAAACAAAAGCATGGAAAATGGATGATGCAATGAACAAACATGATTCTAATATGTCCTAAGATGTCTCATATGTCATTTGGATGTACAAAAAGTTATGGCAAGTTCATGTATGCAAGCTTATGAGGAATGAATGCAAATGAAGGCAAAAATTAGGGTTTATGTACAAGATGCAATGCAAAATTCAAAATCAGAAGCAAAACATGAGATAAAAAATTGAAAATGGAATCAAAGGTACCCTAAACCTATACAAGTTCATTGCCCAAAGGGGAAGGTAAGAAGCTAAACCCTTAGGGACTTATGATTTTCCTAAGTTTGCTAGGGTTTTAAGGGTGATCCTAAAGGTAAAATGCAAAACAAATTAGAAATGAAAGATAAATTCATGCCAATTTTATCCTAGAAACTAAATGATATGTGGAATGCAATGCAAAAAGAATCACTATCAAACCCTTCATGGTTAGGCAGAAAAGAGTTTTCTAAGTTAGGGTCAAAAATATTGATTTTTAAGAACCCTAAATCCAAAGAAAATGTCAAAATGGATCAAGAACCAAAAAGAAATTTGTATGAATGGTTTGATAATGTCTCTAAATGTATCAAGATGCAATGTGATTTTTTGGTGATTTTTAGAAACTTAAATGGTATTTTAATTAATTAATTTTCATTAATTAATTAAAATAAACATTAAAATATTTTAAAAATACAAATTTTATGCAAAAAAATAAAATAAAAATTATTTTTGGGTTAATAAAATTATTTTGAATGAAAATGCAAGAGAAAATATTTTTTAGGATTTTTTTAGCTATTTTAAATAAATGTTGTAAAATTAAATGAGAAAAATGAGATGAAAATTAAATAAAATAAAAGTAAACACATCTAATGGTCTGGATTCAAGGCTGAGGATTTTAAGTTGACCACGCGCCAGATCCTAGGGTCAATATTCAAATTAATTTAATCCTAATTAATTAAATAACTAATCTAGATTAAATGTTAATGAGCTAATCTCCACCCTCCGTCTCACATGGGAAACTGAAATCCAAGGGCCCTCATTCAAACACTGCTCTAACCCTAATTAGACACGTAATGACTTTCAGGTGACCAGAGAAGACCTCCGGTCATCTTCTCCAGCCACACCCTCCCTGAGCAAATCCCTAACTTCACCCTAGGTCATTTCTGGAGCTCTAAAGCTCCAGATCAAACCCTCTCACCTCCCTGAACATGAATATGACCTCAAAAAAAATTTCTCATTGCTCACAAACAAGATTCGATGAAAAGATCAAAAATGGAAAAAATTTCAGACAATCAGCAAATACTCAATACTTGATCATTTTCAAAATTACAAGGTGCAGTGTGATCAGTGGAGCATGGGGAGCAATCTAAGAACATAAAAAGAGATTTCTGGAAAAAAGTTTGAAGAGGTTACCTGAGCTTTGAACCTTGCAACTTTGGGCTTTCTGGACCTTTTCTTTATGCAAAATCACTCCCTTTGGCCTCCTGATGAAGCTTCAATGCTTGAAAAGCTTTGAGAGTGTCTGGTTTATGAGATTACACTTCAACTGGCCAAGAATCGTGTTTTGTGTATGGGGTGTTCTTGGTTGGTTTAAAGGTTTCTTTGTGGTTAGTGAGTGATTTTGAGATCAATGGTGAAATTGGTTTGAAGATTGAGTGAGTGAGCTGAGAGATTCGAAGGGTTTTGCAAGTTGGGGAGTTTTTGAGAACTTGAGCAATCTGAGATTTTAGGCCTATGTGTGTTGTGTTATGAGCTGTGTTTGATCCACATAACAAGTTGTGATAGGTCAGAGAGTGGGTGGTGGCCTATGGTGATTGGTATGGGTAAGTTGCCAAAATGTCAAAAGTTTTGTACTTGAGGTATGGGCACTTGTGCAGCTGGCTTTTTGGCTTGTCTTGGTGTCGCTCCCGGGATTTTCATCCTAGTACAAACGCGAAAGTGGCGCAGAAAAAGAATAGAGTCGCCAGCCAGGCATCTTTATCCCGAAGAAAGGGAATGGTAATGCTGCACAAACCAGAAGAAAGAAGAGGAAGGACACGGTCCTGCGAACCAAAGAGACTGAGCTCGGGAGTCGGTTACGACCTGGGAAGGTATTAGCACCCAGATCGTCCGCCGTACCCGACGGGATCCACGCTTGCAAAAGAAATTGTTTCAAAGGGTGAGGGTATGAAAACTGCAGCAAAAGAAATGAAAATGACAAGAAACTGGAACTGGAAAAGAAACTGAGAAAAGCAATGAATATGAAACAAAGAGAAAAAATGTAGGGAAAATAAAGATTGAGCTCGAACGGGCCCTACCCCGCTGCCTACGTACCTCATTAGGATAATGAGGATCAGAGACGCCGTAGTTCCCCTAACTAGGGGTAGAAAAGAAATTGCTTGTGAATTAAGGCTTGAACTGCCTATGCCATTACTCAGGTGTTGCAGACTCGGACGACGAGTGCGTAACCGTCTTGCAAAGTGACAAGTAGGAGCAAGTTCGCGTACGGAGCGAATGAGATGAGAAAAGAATTCCCGAAGGAAAGACGCTTATTGTTTGTTTGTGTTTTTTTAGAAGCTTTTATGAGTGTGTCGCAAGTAAGTGAACTCAAGCTCTCACCAATGGAATGTGCACTTGTCACTACATTCCAAGATGGAATAATAGAACAAGCACACTCAAGTAAGGAGAAAATCCCCAAAACTTGAACCCAGAGATTAGGGCCTAAGCTCACCAACTTGTTTAATTATTAAGTGTTTTTTGGTTATTTACATGAAGAAGTGTTTTTTATGCTTTTCTTTATGAAGAAGATACCTTGATCAGACTTGTGCATCACAAAGTAAACATGTATTATCCCAAGATGGGAAGACTACAAGCATACCTCATGGAATAAGGCTATGGATCAATGCATCACTTCACATTTATTAACGTATCTTTTAAGAGTTATGAGATGAGAAGAAGAACCAAAAGGATCTCAAAGGAAAAATTCTAAAGGGGGACTAAAATAATCCTAAGTATTCACATGCATGGATATCCTAAGGGTTAGTGAGGTTTCTATCCTAATGAAGAAGGAAGAAGAAGATAGAAGAAGGGATGAGAAAGGCCTAGGCCCAACAAAAGAGAGTCAGCTCACATAAACATAAAAGGAAGAGATAAGAATTAGAGATGTGGAACTCAATTCACACATCTCACACTTACCATAGCCCCTGCAAGGTTAGCATGCACAAGTGAACAAAAATGAACAAATTAACATAACATCATCCAACAATCAGAAGTGAAATGAAGTAAACCAATGCTTAATGCTAATTCAACTCAAAAAAATAAAGATGAGAAGCTTATGACTTAAAATGAGGCAACATGAATACATATGGAAACAAGTGCGCACTTATGAAAGATGTAATACAAAACACACAAAATACAAACACAAAGTTCACAACCAGAATCAAAATGATATAAAGAATGGCCTAAGAGGCCATCAATATGAAGAGAAAGGCTACACGATACCAAACAATGTCAAAATAGAAGCAATGGAACCAAAAGATGGAATTTAAACACTTAAAGAAACAAATGACTTGAATATGAAGCAAACCTAAAAATTCAGAAGAAACAAGACTTATCCTAGGACCAGGAATGTACCCATACCCCAAAGGAACCCCAAATGAGAAGAAGAAGTTGGCACAAGTGCCCTTCTAAGCCTATAAGAGATCTAATGAACCAAAAGAAGCAAAATGGGACAAGGTGAGAACAAAAATCCACAAATAATAAACCAGCCATCTAAAAATTCTACAAATGAAACCAAATGATCTTAAAACACATTATATTAACCTGCCAAAAGGATTTGCAAAAATTCAGAAAGGAACTAGGTCAAATGGAGGCACAAACACAAGCTAGGACAGAAAACTTACATCACAAGATAACAGACCAAAACTCCAGAAATAATTTCCTAAAAATTCTGAGAAAACTCACATGAAAACTAGAAGATCTTAGGAACACAATGCAAAAAGAATGGGATCAAAACTCCCAATATTGAAGTCTATAGAAAATAAACAAAACAGACTGGTCAAGAAAAGAAGCAAATGAAGCTATATACATTGGAGAATTATTTCTGGCACGCTAATCAATGAAATAAAATAAAATAAAAATGTGATAAAAAGCTGGAAACACAAAGGAATATCCATGATTTATTTGGGAATTTTTAGATGAATATAACTGTTTTATTTGAATTAAAATGGAACTGAAATAAAAGAAAAAATTAAGTTGGAAAAGAAAAATAAAAGAAATTGAAGGAGGTGCATGAAGTAGGCCTTGCAAGCTGGAAATCCATTGGGCTTAGAGGGTGAGGTGCGAACAGCACCTGGTGAAGGCCCATACGCTGATGATTCATGATATTTCTATGGATATTAATAAAAAATAATGCTGAGAAAAAACAATACATGCTGGATTCGAAAAACAGAAGGTCCTACCGGACGGTGACAAGTGTCACCGCCGGTGTGGACCAAAATCACAAAAGCTGCCAACACTCTAATCCTTATCACATTGGAATTCGAAAAAATCTCTCATCCACAAAACCTCTTAACATTCCTCTTTAATATCTTTATAATCCTAAACTAATAAAATTTCTAATAATTATTTATGAACAATGCTCAAAAATGTTAGAACCATAAAACCTAAACACTACAACACAAACACAGAGCCCTCTCTCTCAGCGCCTCAACCTCTCATTCATCCCCTTCCCCAAGTTGACCTAGCGCCGCCGTCACCACAGCTCATCGCCGCCGAACTCCGCTTAACCTAAGCTCCTCTCATTAAACTATCCGAATCCTAAACCACACTCGAAACCTCTCACAGCTTCCATCGGCCTCCATCTCCTCCTTCTAATCCCGCCGCCGCACTGTTCATCCTCTTCTTCCTCTACGCCAACCTCACTCCTCTCTACAAACTCTATGACCCTAGCCGCCTCCTTCATCACCTCTCTCAACCATCATCAATCTCACTCAACCAACCCCTCCGCCTACCTCCAAACCCTCACCGCCGAATCCTTCATCCTCTTATATAACCTAGCCCTCCGCCGCCACCGTTCCTGCTTCCGTCAACCTCCAAACAGCCACCAACAACATTTACCCTAACCTAACATCTCTTTCCAATATTAATCGGATTTACCTCAAACAAACCTAACCTAACACCAATACGCCTTATACTAGCTCAGACTCACACAATCCAGCACATGAACGCAGCAAACAAAATCACATCCAAACATAAACAGTTCATCACACGGCTAGCAACCACATCAAGCAATGAATCGAAGACGTACCTGTAACGCGAAGATGCGACGAACCACTCGTAAGTCAGCTTCGCTTCGGTGCCGCTTCGCTTCTTCTGAACTGACTCGCAGGTTTGTTATTGTTATGGAGCTTTGCTTCGGCTTTGCGATACGTACTATTCGTTCTGAGCTGCTATGAACTGCTTCGTGCGTGAATCAATTTGCAGATTGGCTGACGATACTGCGAATACTCCGTTCGATCGAAGCGGCTGAATCAATTGAAGAAGTTGAAATAGAGTACCGAATATCGAAGCTTGGATCGAAACTGAAGCCTAATCCGCGGTGTTGATGAAGTTGCTGTGAAGAAAACTCGATGAAGATTGCGAAGAATCGACGAAGCTAGAATCAGCTATGCGTTCTTGGTGATGAAGATTGAAGAGAATTGGTGGAAATTATGAAGAACTGGATCAAGATTATGGAGAATTTGTGAGAGAAAATGGAGAATTGGTGAGAAAAATGGATTCTGTTATTCTGTTATTGAATGAGAGCTTCTTTTTTTCCTGTTATCCTCTTGTGAGATATTTGCGGTTCTGTTATAACAAAACTTTCTCCTTCTTTTCTTTTTCGTGTGTTTCTGTTATTGATTTTCGCGTGCTGTTATGATGTGCGTTAAAGGCTTTCAGCTTTGTATGTTCAGCTCTTATTTGCGTTTTGAATTATGCTTCTCTGCGTTTTGGCTCAAAACACTTCATGCGTGGTATTGTTGACTAGCTGGGAAATAGGTGTGACTTCGCGTGGGGACCAGCAAATGCGTTAGCAAATTTTTTCTTTTTTGTGATAATTTTCGTGGCATAACTAAAAGATGCTTTGGAGAGTGGCACTGTAGCAATTCCGAATTTATGATGTAGCTTCATTGTCTTCTTTTTATTTTTTTTCTCCTCAATATATCTTTCTCATAAAATAACATGGAATGAGCTTGAATCAAAATGGTGGGCTTAGTATGTATTGGTTTCCTTTTAACATGTAGTAGTTCTAAAGAAAATGTGGTTTTACAAAAAAACAAATGGATAGAATTCTAAAAATGTAATTGGATATGAAATAATAAAAAATAAGAATGGAACATAGAAACTAAATTTGGAAATTTGGTCTTGGATTAACATACATTGATTTCGACCAACTGATATGGATCAAATAATGGATGATGAGATGGATATGGACCGTGGATTTTGCATATTTGTATGAAATGGATAACGAATAATTGGTGAAATAATAAATGGGTATCAGAAATGACTGGGCATGAGAAGGGATTTGAATGGTATAAAAACGGAAAAAATTAAAATATGGACGATGGTGGAGAAATTGGATTAAATGGATAATTGGATAGAATGGTTTAGAAACGGATGTGGAACTTGACATTTTGTGGGACGAACCAATTATCACCAATACGCACATAGTCACGAAATCCCAACCAATTAGTTCATTCAACTGAACCAGCTTGCATTGCTTCCACAAAGATCATTTAATCGGCCAGAAAACCACTACCACTGCACAATTCACAAGTAAAACAATGATTGTCTGAATAAATCATTCTCTGAGCATCTGACCAGAATTACTTCGAATTAATTTGAATTGTTTCTCAGGAGAATAAATCCACAGACGCACACAATTGAACTTATAATCATGGTAAGCCTGAATATCCGAATCTACAACCATCACATGAACCACTGCTTGAAAAATCAAGTACCTTCGCACACAACACAATTCAACGCCGAATTCGCACTGTTTGAGAAATAACCCCTGAAACATGAAGACTCAACTGCTGAACTAATTTCCTGACAATTTGAACAAGATTAGGTCAAGCGTCCGTTTGACCCAGATTGCCGCACTGAAATCACTGCCAGTTTATGCTATGCTTCCACAATGAATGTTATGCTTCATTTTTCTATGCTAATGATGCAACGCAAAAAATATGAAAATGATATGAATATGATGAACATGATGCGATATGATGCTTACAAATAAGAGGGCAAATTTGGGGTGTTACAGCTGCCCCTATTCAATCAACTGTTAATCTGAAAAGGATGAGAGCAACGGCTATCAGACATTCGAGATAAACTGTGATTGAATACCAAAAAGACCTGAAATTTGCACTCTGACGAAGAATGCAACACTGGGAAATAAACCCGACCAAATGACGCTTTGGTGACTGAAGGGGAGAAAAAGCAGACGAGCTTCTTCCAAGTTGAAACTGATATCTGGAATAAGAACATGTTGACAGACGAGTCTTCAAACCATCCTGTGACGCCAGGAGCTGGACGTACGAGTCCTCAACACACTTCAATAACGATAACCGAGACAGACGAGTCTTCAAACAATCCTGTGACGCCAGGAGCTGGACATACGAGTCCTCAACACACTACATATAGCATGAGACAGACGAGTCTCCTTCGGATTTACCTGTTACGCCAGGACCGGTAATGCACTTAAGTCTGTGGGATAGACATGCAATCAAGGTAGACGAACCTTCTCCATATATTATCCGTGGATATATGGTATAAGACAGACGAGTCTTCTGAGCAAACCTGTTACGCCAGGTGCGGCAACCATAATTGGTGCTTGAGACAGACGAGCCTCCTTCGAATTTACCTGTTACGCCAGGACCGGTAACCATTTCGACATTTAATTCCCACTGTCAGGATTCGAAACCTCTTCAATACAGACGAGTATTGGATGATCATCAAGATAACACAGACGAGCGCCATAAGTCAATGATACAGACGAGTATCAGACGATGATCTGAGAAACACAGACGAGTGCCTCAAGCAATGATACGGACGAGTATCATCAACTGGTATAGACGAATACCAGAAATTCAAACACAGACGAGCATTTGAAGTAGTCACAGAAATATCAGGATAAACAACAAATATTCACATTCAGATGTAAGCTAGCACAGACGAGTGCTGAGGATGATACAGACGAGTATCCAGGCAAAGCAGACGAGCTTCAGAACACAAACGACTTCTGGGGGATAAAAGCAGACGAGCTTCAAACAAACACCGACGAATGCTGGACAGTTGCAGACGAGCAACAATAGAGAATACATGTCAAGGCACAGACGGGTGTTGAGGAGTTGCGGACGAGCAACTATCATAACCAAACACAGACGAGTGCTGGACAGTTGCAGACGAGCAACAATAGAGAATACATGTCAAGGCACAGACGGGTGTTGAGGAGTTGCGGACGAGCAACTATCATAACCAAACACAGACGAGTGCTGGACAGTTGCAGACGAGCAACAATAGAGAATACATGTCAATGCACAGACGAGTGCAGCGAAGGATTCAATACCCAACACAGACGAGTACTGGGAGGTTGCAGATGAGCAACAACAAATATCATTTCGGAACACGGACGAGTGCTGAGGAATTGCGGACGAGCAACTATCATAACCAAACACAGACGAGTGCTGGAAATTGTAGACGACCAGTAACAGAGGTATCGTAACACAGACGAGTGTTGAGAGTCAACAGCAAAATAAAACATCTCAAAGCACAGACGAGTGCTGGAATTTGCAGACGACCAATCAACCACTGATATGATCAAACACAGACGAGCGTTTGAAATTGCAGACAAGCTGAATCAAAGTAATCATATACCACCGCTGGGGAAAGCAAACGAGCCATACCACAGAGCTAACACAGACGAGTGTTGAAAGATGCAGACGAGCAACAATAAAGCAGTAATATGTCCTTGCTGGGGAAAACTTGCTTAGGGATAACACATACGAGTGTTGAAAATTGCAGACGAGCAACGAACGAATGCTTGATCGGCAACAAGAGATACAACTCTGCTGGGGAAGACAAGTCAAGAGGTCTGGATACCCATTCTGACTGAGGTGATGAATACCTGGCTATATCATCACATGACCAACAATAGGGCAACTTTGCTGGGAAATATTTCACGGACGGAGGTGAAAATCAAATATGAACTCTGTGGGGACCGGATCCTCTTCAGCCCTGGCTAGGGAAGCTTCTTGGGCAAATACTCTGGCTGGGGAGAGCATCTGATGATTCAAGACTCTGAGGGAATATCAGGCTTTCAAGTACCTGATAGGCCAGGACTCTTGCTGGGGATAGAATACTGTTAATTCCCTCTCTGATGATGACATGCTCTCAGGTACCTGCTAGGCATACTCCGCTGGGGAAGAATGAACTGCTACTTCACTGGGGAAGAAGAGCTTGCTTGGGCTGCTGCCAAGGCTTGGTTGGAGGACAATCTCTGCCGGAGACAAGTCAGGCTTCAGATACCTGCTGGAAAAAATCTCTGCTTGGGGAAATACCCTACTGGGGAAGAGTGAATTGCTTGAGAGAATGTGACGCCATCCTGCAACCTGCAACAACAGAAAGCACACGTGTGTCCCGGGGATTTGCATGGAATGATCGTTTCATCCATCGTCACCCGACACTCAAAGAGGGTTACAGTTTCCCTGCATGTCAGTTTTCTTTTCAAAAAATATCACCATGTTTAGATGCAATGCTATTTTTGCCAAAAATTCAGGACATTTTGCAAACAAAAATAAACACACACAGCTTTTTTGACTGAATATTATTTTTATTGGATGGCCTCTGAATAGGCAAAGATTTACAATAGGAAGCAACCACCTGGAAAGAGGTAGCCACTATAAAAATTGAGAAAAGAAACTATCCTAATGGCAATGTACACGGCATTCCAAGGAGTTCCATTTCTGCTATGACCTGCATGTCTTCGATATTCTCCATTCTGCTTTGGCTTTCTGAGAGGACGAGGGAACTGTTTCCTATCCTTCCGACCTTGTCAAGATGTACGAAACGATGACGTAGTTCAGATAACTTGGATCACAGTTGTTCGCTTATTCCCTTATTTTGCGTGGATCGCCCTCTCGGGTTTTCAATCCACCGGGATACCCTTTTTTGCCTGAGCTGTCCAATGTGGCTTTTCAACTCAGCGGGTGTACACATTTTTTTAAATATTTATTTCCCTAATTTTTGCCCGAGCTTTTTATTCTGTTTTTAGCTCGCCGGGATGCCCTTTTCTTGCCTGGACTTACATTCTGTTTTTGTGTCCAGCGGGTCTCTTCATGCGAAGTATTTTTTTACTGCTTCCGAGTTAACAGGGGATGGGAAGTCCTCTCCATCCATAGTGGTGAGCATCAGTGCTCCTCCTGAGAATACTTTCTTCACTATGAATGGTCCTTCGTAGTTTGGGGTCCACTTGCCCCTGTTATCTGAACCTGGAGGAACGATTCTCTTCAACACAAGCTCTCCCACTCGATACTCTCGAGTACGTACTCGTTGATCGAATGCCCGCTTCATTCTCCTCTGATAAAGCTGACCATGACAGATAGCCGCTAATCTCTTTTCCTCAATTAGACATAGCTGATTGTAACGAGCACGCACCCATTCAGTCTCATCCAGTTTGACGTCCATCATCACGCGCAGTGAAGGAATCTCTACTTCAACAGGCAGGACTGCCTCCATACCATACACCAGAGAGAAAGGAGTTGCCCCTGTCGACGTCCTGACTGACGTTCGGTACTCATGCAAAGCAAACGATAACATCTCATGCCAATCCTTGTAGGTGACAACCATTTTCTGCACAATTTTCTTGATATTCTTGTTAGCTGCCTCTACCGCACCATTCATCTTTGGTCGGTAAGGAGAAGAATTATGATGCTGTATTTTGAAGTCCCGACATAAGTCTGCCATCATTTTGTTGTTGATATTAGAACCATTATCAGTAATGATCCTTTCGGGTACTCCATATCTGCATATGATATCTCTTTTCAGAAATCTTGCCACCACTTGACGAGTGACATTGGCATAAGACGCTGCTTCTACCCACTTGGTAAAGTAATCAATCGCGACCAGAATGAAGCGATGACCGTTCGAAGCAGTTGGCTCGATCTTCCCGATCATGTCAATGCCCCACATAGAGAAAGGCCAAGGAGATGACATGACGTTGAGCGGGTTAGGAGGAACATGCACTTTATCTGCATATATTTGGCACTTGTGGCATTTTCGAGCGAATGAACAACAGTCTGCATCCATTGTCATCCAGTAATACCCTGATCTCAGCAGTTTCTTTGCCATAACATGCCCTCCTGCATGGGTACCAAAAGATCCTTCATGGACTTCCTGCATCAACAGGCTTGCTTCGTGTCTATCCACGCATCTGAGCAAGACCATGTCGAAGTTCCTCTTGTACAAAACCCCATCTGTGTTCAAGAAGAAACTAGCAGCAAGTCGTCTCAAGGTCTTTTTGTCCTTGGAAGATGCCCCTGTTGGGTATTCTTGCTTTTCCAGGAATAACTTGATATCAAAATACCAAGGCTTCTCGTCAGACACGGCATCTACAGCGAAAGCATAAGCTGGATAGTCAAGCCTGGAGATGTCAATTCTGGGCACAAAATTCCAACACAGGACTTTAATTGACGAAGAGAGAGTGGCCAAAGCATCAGCAAATTGATTTTCGTCACGTGGTATGTATTTGAGCTCAACTGTCGTGAAGAATGTCAACAGTTTTCTAGCATAATCCCTGTACGGAACTAGATGCTCCTGATGTGTATACCACTTGCCAGTAATTTGGTTAATGACGAGGGCCGAATCTCCGAATATATCGAGGTTCTTAATCCGAAGATCAATTGCCTCCTCTATTCCCATTATACACGCCTCGTATTCCGCTTCATTGTTGGTGCAGCCAAAAGTAATTCTGGCAGCGAAGGGTAAGTGGACACCTTCAGGAGTAATAAGTACGACACCAACTCCACGACCATTGATATTGACAGCCCCATCAAACATCAACTTCCATTTGGATTCAGGATAAGGCCCCTCCTCCGGAAGTGGTTCCTCATAATCGTTTGTTTTGAGGTACATGATGTCTTCATCAGGGAAATCAAATCTCATCGGCTGATAGTCATCCTCAAGAGGTTGCTGAGCAAGGTATTCCGACAATACACTTCCTTTGATGGCTTTCTGAGAAGTGTACTGAATGTCGTATTCAGTTAAAATCATCTGCCATCTAGCAACCCTTCCGGTCAATGCTGGTTTCTCAAAGATGTACTTGACAGGATCCATCTTGGAAATGAGAAGTGTAGTATGGGTCAACATGTACTGCCTCAGTCGGCGAGCAGCCCATACCAAAGCGCAGCAAGTTTTCTCGAGCAGTGAGTATCGGGATTCACAGTCGGTAAACTTTTTGCTAAGGTAATAAATGGCGTACTCTTTTCGACCAGACTCGTCATGTTGGCCAAGCACACACCCCATCGACCCTTCTAACACGGTCAAGTACATGATTAACGGTCTTCCTTCCACTGGAGGCATCAGAATTGGAGGTTCCTGGAAATATTCCTTTATTTTGTCGAAAGCTCTTTGGCAATCATCGTTCCACCTGACCGCTTGCTCTTTTCTTAGCAACTTGAATATCGGTTCGCACGTGGAAGTTAGGTGAGATATGAACCGAGAAATGTAGTTCAATCTACCTAAGAACCCGCGCACTTCTTTTTCTGTCCTCGGTGCAGGCATATCTTGAATAGCTTTCACTTTAGCAGGATCTACCTCAATTCCTCTTTGACTTACAATGAAACCCAACAATTTTCCGGAACGCACTCCGAAAGTGCACTTGTTCGGATTTAACCTCAGCTTGTACTTGATCAATCTATCAAATAGCTTCTTTAGGTTAACCAAATGCTCCTCTTCGTCTTTGGACTTTGCAATCATATCATCCACATAACATTCGATCTCCTTGTGGATCATGTCATGGAACAATGTGACCATCGCCCGTTGATAAGTTGCCCCGGCGTTCTTCAGACCAAAGGGCATGACCTTATAGCAGAATGTTCCCCACGGGGTAATGAACGTTGTCTTCTCCATGTCTTCCGGCGCCATTTTTATCTGATTATAACCGGAGAATCCATCCATGAAGGAGAACACTGAGAATTGAGCAGTATTGTCAACCAACACGTCAATGTGTGGCAACGGAAAATCATCCTTTGGGCTTGCTCTGTTCAAATCTCGATAGTCAACGCACATCCGGACCTTGCCGTCCTTCTTAGGTACTGGTAAGATGTTAGCTACCCAAGGTGGGTAACTAGTCACGGCAAGGAACCCGGCATCCCACTGCTTCTGAACCTCCTCTTTAATCTTCATCGCCATATCCGGGCGAGTTCTTCTCAATTTTTGCTTTACAGGAGGACAGTCTTCTCTCAGGGGTAGCTTATGCATCACGATGTCGGTATCTAAACCTGGCATATCTTGATATGACCAAGCGAAGATGTCCACATACTCTCTCAGCATACTGATCAGCTCTTGTTTGACGTCGGCCTGCAGATTGGCCCCTATCTTGATTTCTTTCTTTGCATCTTCACTGCCAATGTTGATGGTCTCAATCTCTTCTTGATGAGGCTGAATAACTCGTTCCTCTTGTTTCAACAACCTGACCAACTCTTCAGGGAGGTCACGGTCTTCCTCAACCCCTTCATCAGCTTGGTAGACTGGATTATCAAAGTCATGCATAGTCATAGCAGGAACGTTATCCGTGGAATCCGGATGATCAACACTGCACAAATGATGTGCTTATTCAGAATCTGCTTATTTTGAAAAAGAGACGCTAACACAAAACAAAAAATGAAAAACACATTGCCATTTTTATATATCTTTTTGTGAAAAAAAGTTTAAAAACAAAGACAGGGAACACAGTTTGTCTGAAAATGTCCTTTTATTTCATAGCAAAATACCAATGCGATACAAAACATGGTGGCCCAATACAATGGATCCAAGCATCTTGGGCAGAATGCTGGATTTGACAATGCAGTGTGCTAATAAAAGGAAACAAAGCAATTACTTTGAGAGCCAGGTGACTTGAACGATGTCTTCAGCAGACCAATTTCCTAGCTCCTCGCCGGGTGCACACGGGAGGATCCAATTGTTGTCCCAGTCTCTATCACTATCCCCGTCTTGGCTGGCCATACAGATTTGATCGCGGTCGAGCAACCCAGCGCTTGTGAATGTGATGGCTTTACCACTCTGAGCAGACTCCCCAGGCTGATACCCTAAGCCGAATTTATCATCCTTCTTTTCCATCTCCAACAGCTTGCCCCAGCCCTGAGCATTGCCTGATTGGACGACCTCCTTTGCTTCCTGGTAGGAATGAATGGACGTGCCCTCGTTGTTTTTCTTCACCGGAGTCAAGATACTGACGTCTGCCTCAAAAGCTTGGCACAAAGTCTCGTGGATTTCTCCATCCATTTCTACATATTTAAACGTCGACAGATGGCTGACGAATATATCTTCTTCCCCACAAACTGTGATGACCTGGACGTCCACCACGTATTTAAGCTTCTGGTGCAGGGTTGAAGTGACGGCTCCAGCTGCATGTATCCACGGCCTGCCCAACAAGCAACTATACGCAGGCTGGATGTCCATAACATAGAAGACACTCTTGAAGACTTGAGAGCCTATCTTAACAGGCAACTCAACCTCTCCGAAAACTGATCTTCTTGAACCATCGAAAGCTTTAACCACCAGATCACTCGGCGTCAGGACAATCCCATCAATGTTAAGCTTCATCAGCGCCTTCTTCGGAAGCACATTCAAGGAAGAGCCTGTGTCTACAAGAACATGAGACAACACAACGCCCTTGCATTCCATCGTGATGTGCAGTGCTTTATTGTGATTCCTCCCCTCCGAAGTGAGGTCTCTGTCAGTGAAGCCTAAGCCATGGCTAGCATTGACACTTCCAACAACAGCCTCGAGTTGGTTGACCGTGATCTCCTGAGGAACGTAGGCCATTTGAAGTACTTTCAGTAAGGCTTCTCGGTGCGCGAGAGAGCACATCAACAGTGACAAGATAGAAATCTTTGAAGGCGTCTGGTTTAGTTGATCAACCACCTTGTAGTCACTCCTTTTGATGATCCTCATGAACTCCTCTATCTCCTTTTCAAACGTCCCCTGCCCAGCCACAGGAGTAGTTGACTCGTCATTCGCAGTCTGCTTTCCTTTGTCTTTGGACGAAGCCTCGGCCTCAGGATCCTTTCTCAGTGCAGGGGGAGCAAACAAACGGCCACTTCGGGTAAAGCCCCCAACACCTCCCACATTTTCAATAGTCAAGTCAGCAACAGGTCTACTCTCCACCTTCTGTCCCGCCAAATAGACATCGGAACCATAATGCCACGGAATGGCCCTATCATCGGTGTATGACACTGGCCCAGGTACAGTTATAGTCACGGGACTAATCTGAGGAGCGTAAATGGTAACTGGCTCTTGTCTGACGGGCATGTCAGCTTCATCGTAGAAGATAGTAATGGATGACACATCATCAGCCTCTTCATTACTAACCTTACTGAATTGCAAAGACCCATCATCAATCAACCCTTGCAAACCCATCCTCAATTTCTCACAGCCATTCACAGCACACATACAGTCTTCACAATCAAGACAACAACCAGGAAATACTTGACCCTTCAACAGTCTCTCTTTTACCACCCTCAACGGTGTCTTGACTTCATCAATACTCAGCACCAAGCTCAACTTGTCATCACCCTCAACAGCATTGACTCTTGCCCCTCCATGATTAGGCATGGGGTTCGAGTTGACGTTCGGCGGCGGCGCAAAGTTGATCGCCTTAGAATCTACAAGGTCTTGAACTTTGTGATGCAGCGCCCTGCACTTCTCAGTTGAGTGCCCGGGTGCTCCTGAGTGAAAAGCGCATCGCGCGTTGACATCATAACCAGCTGGAAGCTCTCCAGGAGGTGGTGGTGCCAAAGTCCTCAATTGAATAAGGTTCAAATCTAGTAGTCTCGGCAACAAGGCAACATACGTCATCGGAATAGCTTCAATCACCCTGTTAGCCGGGCGAGCCTGCCTCGGCTGATATGGTCTTTGCTGGTAGTTGGTTCGAGGTTGTTGTTGTTGCTGATGTTGTTGTGGTGGAGGTAGCATCTGTTGTACGGGAGCTGCGGGAATGGTGACAGCAGCCATATGTTCATAGGGTCTTCTGTAACCACGACCCTGGCTTCGGCCGAATACAGCATTGGTCTCACCTTCTCTCCTTCTCGGAGGTCCGCTAAAAGCTTTCCTCGCTCCATTTGAGCTACTAGCACCTGGGTCTTGTATCTTCCCCATTTTCAACAGTGTTTCAACCCTTTCTCCCGCAATGACAATATCGTTGAACTTAGTAGCAGAACTCGACGCCAATCTCTCAAGAAATACCCCCTGGAGGGTACCCATAAACATATCGGCCATTTCATTCTCTAACAAGGGTGGTTGCACCCTGGCAGCTAGCTGGCGCCACCTCTGGGCATACTCTTTGAAGCCTTCCTTTGCTGTCTGAGTCATATGCTGCAACTGCGTGCGATTCGGAGCCATGTCCATGTTATATTGGTACTGCCTCACAAAGGCTTCAGCGAGATCCTTCCAGCTCTTGACATTGACCCTGCTGAGCTTCATGTACCACTCAAGGGAAGCTCCCACCAAGCTGTCCTGAAAGTAATACATCCACAGTTTCTCATCGTCTGTATGAGCGGCAATTCTCCCAACAAATGATTGCAGATGGGTCTTTGGGCAAGCAGTGCCGTTATACTTCTCGAAGGTTGGAACTTTGAACTTATACGGAATCCTGACTTCAGGAACCAAGCCCAAGTCTGTTATATCGAATCCCAAAGAGCTCTGGGACTGAATAGCCTTGATTTGCTCGGCCATCTCTTCAAACCTCTTGTTCATTTCTACCCCTTGACCTTCGGCTTCATCAAGTAGAGTGAACTGATCCTCATGGTTGTCCATCTGAAGGTGATGCAACCCGTCGTTGACTATTGTCACTCCTGGTTGTGTAACTGGAGTTCCACCCTGACGTGCGCCCGCACCGGTATGATTATCAGCATTAGCAGCAGCAGCAGCGTTCTGGTTCTGATTCTCAACCATCTCTCGCAGACGCTCTTGATTCTGCCCCATGCCGGCCATTAACGTCATGAAGTTATCCATTCTCTGCCTTAGATCTGCCAAATCTGCCTGCATCTGATCCATGGCTCTCTCTCTGTTAGTCTTGGTTGGGTATCTGTGCACTGCTGGTTGTTCTCGAACTTTACGAGGAGCTATAGTGCCTGTTATCACAAAACATGTTAGTAACCGAGACAACACCTGCAAAACAAACAAACAGGTTATATGCAATGCTATGCAACTGTTCATGTTCCCAATTTTAAGCATTTGGCATGCCCCAGTTCTGGCATCTATCTCAGACAACCACTTTCAGTGCTTAGCTATCAAACTTTCTCTTTGATAAGTGTTCAGACATTAGCAGTATCTAGACAAACGAGTCTTGCACATTCAAAACGATAACTTGCACATTAATACTGAATATGGACAAACCACTATAGGCTAAAAGTCAGAATACATCCAAGAATATTCCCCGAAGGGTTACAAATCAGTACATGAAGACAAAAGAAATAAAAGCAAGACTCCTACAACAAGCCTGTAGGTAGTCTGAAAAATAAACTAAGCTAAGGACCCCGGCTCTGCCACCTCAGCCCTGCTTTTCTTGACACCCGCTCTCAGCTTGAGCTCTTCGATCTCTTTCCTTGCTTCCTCCAGAGCTAATTGACTTTGGGCCAACTGTTGGGTCTTCTCCCTCCGGATGGCGTGGGCTTGCTCCACTTCCTCCTTCTTGAAAGCCATCTGAACTTCGAAGAACTCTTCCTTCTCTTTGAATTTCTTTTGCTCTTCATCCCTTTGGCCTTTCAACCAGACAATGGACTGTCGAGTACTCTTGAGAGTCTTTAAAGTCTCCTTGTGCTTAGCTTCTCTTTGTGCTTCCATCATACCCAATCTGTGGAAATGGGCTTCTCTTCCGGCAAAATCCTTCTCTTTGTTTTCTAAAGAGGCTTGGAGCTTCTGCAGCTTGTCTTCAGCTTCCTTCTTTGCTCTATTGGCCTGGTGGTATAGGCTTACCATCTCAATATTCTCTACTCTGACCTCATGCAGCTGAGCTTCTAGCTTCTTGTACTCCTCCAAGGAAACCGTACTGTTCGGACTTGGTACCTCTCGGGGATAAAGTGGAGCCTCGACTGAAAAAGGCATGAGAACTGACTCGATATGCCTTTGCAACCATTCAGCATATGGTGGATATGTCTTGGGATCAACCCGACCGAAGTCTTTCTTCCCTTTTCTTATCCTGTGAGCCCAAGATTGGACTGCTTGTTGGACTAACTCTCTGTTTCCGTCAGCAGGAAAATACAAAGATTCAGCAAACATTTCCATCCGAGGAGGATCTTTCAAAGGGTAGCCAAACTGCCTTTTGGATAATGTCGGGTAGTAACTGATGACACCTTTCCTCCCTAGCAAAGGTACTCCAGCAAACCTACCGCAACTAACCATCAACTCCTTTCCTAGCAAATCCCTGTCATAACCCCAAGCAATGTCTTCTTCAGTCAGTCCCATTAGTCTTCTGGACCATCTCCATTCGTCTCGTATATCCTTGAAGGCACCTGACTTAGGCAACTGTCTAGCAAACCACTCAGCAAACAAAGGAGCACAGCAGACCACTGGACCACCTCTACCTTTCTCGTTTCTGTAATGGACACTAAAATAAAAGTCACCCAATAGAGTAGGCACTGGATTGCCTTTTGCAAAGATTGAGATCACTTCTAAGCTGACAAACTCTTTCTCTTCGGGAAACAAGCTAGACACATATACCATCAATGCAAGCAAAGCTCCAAAGTCGTTCCACTTAGCCTCTGTAGCATACTTCTCAGCCTCTAGGATAAGCACACTCCAGGGTAGACCTCTGCCTTTACTCTCTTGCAAAGCCTTTCTAACTGAAACAACTGGCAACCTGCAAACCTTGGCTATGTCTTTATCTCTGAGCACAACCTCTGACCCGTAGAACGGCAATGTCTCTCTGATCGGAACACTCAGCATGTTGGAGATCTCTTCCAATGTCGGAGCTAAGATGTAACCTGGAAAAACAAAGCAACGCAGCAGGGGATCATAAAATTGCAACAAGGTATGCAAGCTGTCCTTTTGGTCTGCAGTAGGCTTGTCCACAAACTTCAGTATCTGGCCATATCTTTTCTTGAAATTACCCAAGACTTGATCGTTCATCAAACCTGCTAACCTCTGAACACTTTTAACTTCCGGCTGAAGAAAGGTATAATGCACATTCTTTTTTCTCGGATCGCTTCTGATTTCTGCCATGGAGATAAGAATACCAGAACTGGGAACAGATGTGAGCAATGACCTGAAAAATGGGAAACATAAACAGTTAATGCAAAGAATGATGCAAATTTAATGCAATGCAAGCATATGACCAACTGGGACCATCTGAACTGGAACACTGACAAGGGCCCCTCTGAATAACTGGCAACCCCAAAAGTTTACTGAGTCACACCCTCTGATAATCACAACTCTCTGATAGAAGATCTCAGAATCACAGTATCAAGAAATCCAGAATTCCAAAGCCATAACTTCGGAACCATAGAATCATAGAACCATGGATCATAATCAAAGGACCAGAGATCATAACAAGAACCACTGAACAGATGAGTGTATGTTGAGGTCATGGGTTCCTGCACACCTGTAAACACCCCCCAATCTCACGGGTAAAAGGCTCCGGGTCAGACATCACGGACTCTCAAAGCCACATAGCAATAATACTGTCACCATCTCTGAGAAATGGCTCATGACCAAATCAGGGAATCGGTTTGGCATTATATACTACGCAGGGAGGCCTCAGCTGAGTCCGGGAAAAACAAGCATCCATTATAAGTCCCCAGCTTTAAGCGCTGAAATCGAGAAACAATAGTACATTCAGCCTGTAGGATACAGTACTAATGTCATACGACCAGATGCTTTGACTGAGTTCTTATAAGAGAACCAGGCCATCCTATGCGAGTTCCCAGTGGGCCCTCGGGTGCGAATGGGTTTGCCACAAAATGTGGTCTGCCACTGTCACCACTGGAGAGGGTTGTTTCCACAAAGGTTCTCAATGATCGGTCCCCAGTTGCACATAACTGTCAGGGTCATGTAATGAGAGAGGAAGATCCCCAAATCAAGACATTTCCAAGACAATCGCAACCTGGGTGTGGAACTCACTACTACCCCCATGAAAAGATCTCATGAGGCCAAAGTGGAACCACTCTAAATCCTATGGTGCACTCGAGCCGGGTAATTGGCTCATATCTCTCAAAAACCAGTAACTCCCATCCCACCAAAGAAAACCAGTCCAGACAGTCCAGTATGATATATATGATGCGGAAAATAAATACTGAAAACTGTAAATAAAACTGTAAAATAAAGCTGTAAATAAAGCAGTAAACAAACAACAATACAATACAACAAGCCGCATCAAACAAACATCACCCAATGAAACAGAAACAAACAAGCGCTAGGAGAGACTCACAGGGGAACCAGAGATTCTGGGTTAATTCCCCAGCAGAGTCGCCAGCTGTCGCTCCCGGGATTTTCATCCTAGTACAAACGCGAAAGTGGCGCAGAAAAAGAATAGAGTCGCCAGCCATGCATCTTTATCCCGAAGAAAGGGAATGGTAATGCTGCACAAACCAGAAGAAAGAAGAGGAAGGACACGGTCCTGCGAACCAAAGAGACTGAGCTCGGGAGTCGGTTACGACCTGGGAAGGTATTAGCACCCAGATCGTCCGCCGTACCCGACGGGATCCACGCTTGCAAAAGAAACTGTTTCAAAGGGTGAGGGTATAAAAACTGCAGCAAAAGAAATGAAAATGACAAGAAACTGGAACTGGAAAAGAAACTGAGAAAAGCAATGAATATGAAACAAAGAGAAAAAATGTAGGGAAAATAAAGATTGTGCTCGAACGGGCCCTACCCCGCTGCCTACGTACCTCATTAGGATAATGAGGATCAGAGACGCCGTAGTTCCCCTAACTAGGGGTAGAAAAGAAATTGCTTGTGAATTAAGGCTTGAACTGCCTATGCCATTGCTCAGGTGTTGCAGACTCGGACGACGAGTGCGTAACCGTCTTGCAAAGTGACAAGTAGGAGCAAGTTCGCGTACGGAGCGAATGAGATGAGAAAAGAATTCCCGAAGGAAAGACGCTTATTGTTTGTTTGTGTTTTTTTAGAAGCTTTTATGAGTGTGTCGCAAGTAAGTGAACTCAAGCTCTCACCAATGGAATGTGCACTTGTCACTACATTCCAAGATGGAATAATAGAACAAGCACACTCAAGTAAGGAGAAAATCCCCAAAACTTGAACCCAGAGATTAGGGCCTAAGCTCACCAACTTGTTTAATTATTAAGTGTTTTTTGGTTATTTACATGAAGAAGTGTTTTTTATGCTTTTCTTTATGAAGAAGATACCTTGATCAGACTTGTGCATCACAAAGTAAACATGTACTATCCCAAGATGGGAAGACTACAAGCATACCTCATGGAATAAGGCTATGGATCAATGCATCACTTCACATTTATTAACGTATCTTTTAAGAGTTATGAGATGAGAAGAGAAGAAGAACCAAAAGGATCTCAAAGGAAAAATTCTAAAGGGGGACTAAAATAATCCTAAGTATTCACATGCATGGATATCCTAAGGGTTAGTGAGGTTTCTATCCTAATGAAGAAGGAAGAAGAAGATAGAAGAAGGGATGAGAAAGGCCTAGGCCCAACAAAAGAGAGTCAGCTCACATAAACATAAAAGGAAGAGATAAGAATTAGAGATGTGGAACTCAATTCACACATCTCACACTTACCATAGCCCCTGCAAGGTTAGCATGCACAAGTGAACAAAAATGAACAAATTAACATAACATCATCCAACAATCAGAAGTGAAATGAAGTAAACCAATGCTTAATGCTAATTCAACTCAAAAAAATAAAGATGAGAAGCTTATGACTTAAAATGAGGCAACATGAATACATATGGAAACAAGTGCGCACTTATGAAAGATGTAATACAAAACACACAAAATACAAACACAAAGTTCACAACCAGAATCAAAATGATATAAAGAATGGCCTAAGAGGCCATCAAGATGAAGAGAAAGGCTACACGATACCAAACAATGTCAAAATAGAAGCAATGGAACCAAAAGATGGAATTTAAACACTTAAAGAAACAAATGACTTGAATATGAAGCAAACCTAAAAATTCAGAAGAAACAAGACTTATCCTAGGACCAGGAAGGTACCCATACCCCATAGGAACCCCAAATGAGAAGAAGAAGTTGGCACAAGTGCCCTTCTAAGCCTATAAGAGATCTAATGAACCAAAAGAAGCAAAATGGGACAAGGTGAGAACAAAAATCCACAAATAATAAACCAGCCATCTAAAAATTCTACAACTGAAACCAAATGATCTAAAAACACATTATATTAACCTGCCAAAAGTATTTGCAAAAATTCAGAAAGGAACTAGGTCATATGGAGGCACAAACACAAGCTAGGACAAAAAACTTACATCACAAGATAACAGACCAAAACTCCAGAAATAATTTACTAAAAATTCTGAGAAAATTCACATGAAAACTAGAAGATCTTAGGAACACAATGCAAAAAGAATGGGATCAAAACTCCCAATATTGAAGTCTATAGAAAATAAACAAAACAGACTGGTCAAGAAAAGAAGCAAATGAAGCTATATACATTGGAGAATTATTTCTGGCACGCTAATCAATGAAAAAAATAAAATAAAAATGTGATAAAAAACTGGAAACACAAAGGAATATCCATGATTTATTTGGGAATTTTTAGATGAATATAACTGTTTTATTTGAATTAAAATGGAACTGAAATAAAAGAAAAAATTAAGTTGGAAAAGAAAAATAAAAGAAATTGAAGGAGGTGCATGAAGTAGGCCTTGCAAGCTGGAAATCCATTGGGCTTAGAGGGTGAGGTGCGAACAGCACCTGGTGAAGGCCCACACGCTGATGATTCATGATATTTCTATGGATATTAATAAAAAATAATGCTGAGAAAAAACAATACATGCTGGATTCGAAAAACAGAAGGTCCTACCGGACGGTGACAAGTGTCACCGCCGGTGTGGACCAAAATCACAAAAGCTGCCAACACTCTAATCCTTATCACATTGGAATTCGAAAAAATCTCTCGGCCACAAAACCTCTTAACATTCCTCTTTAATATCTTTATAATCCTAAACTAATAAAATTTCTAATAATTATTTATGAACAATGCTCAAAAATGTTAGAACCATAAAACCTAAACACTACAACATAGACACAGAGCCCTCTCTCTCAGCGCCTCAACCTCTCATTCATCCCCTTCCCCAAGTTGACCTAGCGCCGCCGTCACCACAGCTCATCGCCGCCGAACTCCGCTTAACCTAAGCTCCTCTCATTAAACTATCCGAATCCTAAACCACACTCGAAACCTCTCACAGCTTCCATCGGCCTCCATCTCCTCCTTCTAATCCCGCCGCCGCACTCTTCATCCTCTTCTTCCTCTACGCCAACCTCACTCCTCTCTACAAACTCTATGACCCTAGCCGCCTCCTTCATCACCTCTCTCAACCATCATCAATCTCACTCAACCAACCCCTCCGCCTACCTCCAAACCCTCACCGCCGAATCCTTCATCCTCTTATATAACCTAGCCCTCCGCCGCCACCGTTCCTGCTTCCGTCAACCTCCAAACAGCCACCAACAACATTTACCCTAACCTAACATCTCTTTCCAATATTAATCGGATTTACCTCAAACAAACCTAACCTAACACCAATACGCCTTATACTAGCTCAGACTCACACAATCCAGCACATGAACGCAGCAAACAAAATCACATCCAAACATAAACAGTTCATCACACGGCTAGCAACCACATCAAGCAATGAATCGAAGACGTACCTGTAACGCGAAGATGCGACGAACCACTCGTAAGTCAGCTTCGCTTCGGTGCCGCTTCGCTTCTTCTGAACTGACTCGCAGGTTTGTTATTGTTATGGAGCTTTGCTTCGGCTTTGCGATACGTACTATTCGTTCTGAGCTGCTATGAACTGCTTCGTGCGTGAATCAATTTGCAGATTGGCTGACAATAATGCGAATACTCCGTTCGATCGAAGCGGCTGAATCAATTGAAGAAGTTGAAACAGAGTACCGAATATCGAAGCTTGGATCGAAACTGAAGCCTAATCCGCGGTGTTGATGAAGCTGCTGTGAAGAAAACTCGATGAAGATTGCTAAGAATCGACGAAGCTAGAATCAGCTATGCGTTCTTGGTGATGAAGATTGAAGAGAATTGGTGGAAATTATGAAGAACTGGATCAAGATTATGGAGAATTTGTGAGAGAAAATGGAGAATTGGTGAGAAAAATGGATTCTGTTATTCTGTTATTGAATGAGAGCTTCTTTTTTTCCTGTTATCCTCTTGTGAGATATTTGCGGTTCTGTTATAACAAAACTTTCTCCTTCTTTTCTTTTTCGTGTGTTTCTGTTATTGATTTTCGCGTGCTGGTATGATGTGCGTTAAAGGCTTTCAGCTTTGTATGTTCAACTCTTATTTGCGTTTTGAATTATGCTTCTCTGCGTTTTGGCTCAAAGCACTTCATGCGTGGTATTGTTGACTAGCTGGGAAATAGGTGTGACTTCGCGTGGGGACCAGCAAATGCGTTAGCAAATTTTTTCTTTTTTGTGATAATTTTCGTGGCATAACTAAAAGATGCTTTGGAGAGTGGCACTGTAGCAATTCCGAATTTATGATGTAGCTTCATTGTCTTCTTTTTATTTTTTTTCTCCTCAATATATCTTTCTCATAAAATAACATGGAATAGGCTTGAATCAAAATGGTGGGCTTAGTATGTATTGGTTTCCTTTTAACATGTAGTAGTTCTAAAGAAAATGTGGTTTTACAAAAAACCAAATGGATAGAATTCTAAAAATGTAATTGGATATGAAATAATAAAAAATAAGAATGGAACATAGAAACTAAATTTGGAAATTTGGTCTTGGATTAACATACATTGATTTCGACCAACTGATATGGATCAAATAATGGATGATGAGATGGATATGGACCGTGGATTTTGCATATTTGTATGAAATGGATAACGAATAATTGGTGAAATAATAAATGGGTATCAGAAATGACTGGGCATGAGAAGGGATTTGAATGGTATAAAAACGGAAAAAATCAAAATATGGACGATGGTGGAGAAATTGGATTAAATGGATAATTGGATAGAATGGTTTAGAAACGGGTGTGGAACTTGACATTTTGTGGGACGAACCAATTATCACCAATACGCACATAGTCACGAAATCCCAACCAATTAGTTCATTCAACTGAACCAGCTTGCATTGCTTCCACAAAGATCATTTAATCGGCCAGAAAACCACTACCACTGCACAATTCACAAGTAAAACAATGATTGTCTGAATAAATCATTCTCTGAGCATCTGACCCGAATTACTTCGAATTAATTTGAATTGTTTCTCAGGAGAATAAATCCACAGATGCACATAATTGAACTTATAATCATGGTAAGCCTGAATATCCGAATCCACAACCATCACATGAACCACTGCTTGAAAAATCAAGTACCTTCGCACACAACACAATTCAACGCCGAATTCGCACTGTTTGAGAAATAACCCCTGAAACATGAAGACTCAACAGCTGAACTAATTTCCTGACAATTTGAACAAGATTAGGTCAAGCGTCCATTTGACCCAGATTGCCGCACTGAAATCACTGCCAATTTATGCTATGCTTCCACAATGAATGTTATGCTTCATTTTTCTATGCTAATGATGCAACGCAAAAAATATGAAAATGATATGAATATGATGAACATGATGCGATATGATGCTTACAAATAAGAGGGCAAATTTGGGGTGTTACACTTGGTTCAACTGAGATCAAGGATGTCCATGGAATTGGTTTTGAGGCAATTCAGCAAGTTGAATGAAGTTTGTGGGTGATTTTGCAATTTGTGAAGGTTTTGGCCCCATTTGAAATACTTGATGATCAAGGCATGAAACTTAAGAATTTCTTGGGCAATTCTGAATTATAGGTCATGTATGATGTTTTTGTAATGGTTAGAAGTCAATTAGAGATCACAAATTGCCTTGGCATGAGTTTTTGCAAGTTTCCCTCTTTGGTGCATAAGTGAAATTTTGTGATTTTTCCCAAGTTTGCAAGGCCATAACTTGAGTTCTATGATGAATTAGATCAAGTTCTTGTACTTTTTGAAAAGGGAATGATCCAATCTACAACTTTCATGACCAAGAATATTTCATTTGAAGCATTTTTGCATCAAAAAGAGGAGGTTGAAAAACTTTCCCAAAATGGCAAGTTTGCATTACAAGTCACTTTCCCAAAATGGCAACTTTGCAAATGGCTTGAAATTCTTCAATTTTGTGAACTTATAACTTCTTCTAAGATCATAAAAAGATCATATACACCCAAAATGATGGTGAAGACCCTTTGGTTGGATGATTGGGGACCTCAGATGCCCTGATTTTGCACTGACTTGTTCAAGAAGTCATCTATTGATCAGATGCCTTCCCCATTGAATTTCTTCATGAAAATTGGTATGCATGATCCTCAAATCACATAGAGACCAATAGAAACAAGAATGACCAAAAAATTTGGAGTTATGGCCTCTGAAACCAAAACCCTAATTTTAGGTCATCTGTGCAGTTAAGCTTGGCTCTACTTCCATGCTTTTCTCAGGTAGCCCTTGGATTGCTCAGATCACAAACCCTAGATGCAGATGACTTTGAACCAATGCAGTGAAGCAAAAATGCAATATGAGATGATATGATTGAACTTATGCAAATGAAAAGATCACAAGCCAATGAGTGAGGGCAAATTTGGGGTGTCTACAATGACCTCGATAGTTATGTGCATCCGGGGACCGATCATTGAGGAACTTAGTGGAAACACCCCTCTCTAGTGATGACAGTGGAAGACCATATTTTTTGGCAAACCCACTTGCATCCGAGGGTCCACTGGGAACTTGCATAAGATGGCCTGGTTCTCTCATAGGAATCCAGTTAAAGCAAAATTGTTCGTATGACGATAGTATTGTATCCCAAGGGCTAAATGTACTATTTTTTCTCGATTCAGTGCTTGAAGCTGGGGACTTATGAGGGATGCTTGTTTCCTTGGACTCAGCCGAGACCTCCTTGAGTAGTACATAATGCAAAACCGATTCTCTGATTTGGTCACGAACCATTTTTCGGAGATGGTGAACGTATTATTGTTGCTCGACTTTGAGAGTCTATGATGTTGACCCGAGTAGCACACCCGTGAGTTGGGAGGGGTTTACAGGTTTGCAGGAACCCTAAAACTTCCAACATACCCAATTCGCCATTATTGTGATCTGTTTCTTTGGTTCCTCGGTTCCGATATCTAGGATTCCTATTCAGAGGAGCTGTTGTTGTGATGTTTTGACCCTGCACAGACACGTGATTATATGTTTGACACATCAAAGACACGTCACTGATCACATGCCTAACATTGCATAAGCATCATGACATCAATAGTCATTGTGTTATTTTTCATTCACAGGGTTCATACTATTCCTGATTCCCGATCGTTACTATTTCAGAATGGAAGACGTCACAAAAAGGACTGTGCACTACAAATATTTCGACACCAAAGTAGATATGATCAACCAGATGGTGTCTCTTATTACCCCGGGTCAGCTGGGATACTTCAAGGAGAAATATGGTGATATTCTGGATTTTGTGTTCAATTTGGACAATTCTCAAAGGAGCGCCATTCATACTTTACCGCAATATTATGACCCACGGCTCAGGTGATTCACCTTTCACGACATTTTGTTGGGCCCTCTACTTGAAGAGTATGATGTGATTCTAGGGGTGCCAATCCAAGATCAGTACCACGTTTCCGGCGTTCCCGATTAGCTGTCCTCAAATCCATTGCATTCATAAAAAACACATATATGAAACCCCACAAACATGTCCATGCAAAACCAACAGCTAACGAACAAGACCTCTGCTCCAAACGTGGATCGTAATATTCACAGTTACAAAGGCGTTCGATGGAATGAAATCGTTCGGGACGGTATTGCGTCTTTCTCCTACTTTCTGTATCGTTTCAGATCTCTCTATTCTCAGTTACTCTTATTCTTCTTCTTCTTTTAATTTCATGCTCTGTGTTTGTCTTTGTGTTTGTGTGGTGGAGTTGTTACGAGGGTGAGTGAAAATTGACGAGTTCGGTTGTGTTTTGTGTTATTGAAGAATGAAAAGAGTGGTTTGTGTATGGAGGTGAGTCATGTTGTTCATGGTTTTGTGAAAGAGGATAAACAAATGTTGTTGTTGATATGTGTTGAGGGTGAATGGAGGATGCAGTTGAATGGTAGTGGTGGTATTGTTGTTGGAGGAGGTTTTGGATGGAGTTTATTAATGGAGGTAGGCTGGTGATCTTGAGTGAATAAGGATTGAAGAATAAAAGCTGTGGTTTTGAGATATTGTTGTGCAAAATGAGGGAGTAACGCGGAGGAATTTGTGATGTTGAAGTTGAGTGTTGAAATTGTGAATTGGTGGTTTATTGTTGTTATGTATGAGTGTGTTACGTGAAGAATCCGTGTATCAATTTTTCTTGCAGTGCGTTATACAACAATTCCTTTTTCGTGTGGAGTGCCTCTTGGTGATGAAAATCATTGAGGTTATACGAATTATGGGCCAGGCTAAAAAAAATTTATGAAAGCATTTTGTTGTTCGTGTTTGAATTATATGAAGAATGACGGTTTGATGGAGTGTGATATTATGTTGAGAGGTATGTTATGTAGGTGAAAAGAGCAGGTGGGATCCATTGTGTGAGAAACTTGTAAGAAACATGTGTTGGTGGAATGGTCATGGTGTGTATGAGTGATATTTGGAAATTATAATAAATAAATAGATTTTGATTATTATTTAAAAAAATTGTTTTAGGAAATGTGGATTTTAATTGAAATGGACTAATAAATAAGAAATGTTTATTTGGATTTTTGAATTGGATGGAATATGAATATTGAATTAGAAGTGGATTATAAAAAGAAAATGGTTTGAAATTGGATAATGACATATATAATTGGAAGTGAATTGGAAAATGGTGATAAAATGGATATTGACAAATGGTTGTAGAAAAAAAGGTTAAAATGTAATGAACGGATATTGAACTTTGAACTCAAATCATCAAACGATCACGTGAATGCATAATCCAACAACATCCTAATTAAAATGAATGAACAAGTCCCGGGTGTAAACACACCAAATTTTCCCTCACTCTTTATCACACCATGACTCTTGATCTTTCATCTTTGCATTAACATAAGCATTAACACTCACATTGCATTTTTGTTTCATCTGCATAGTTCAAGTTCATCTTCATCTAGGGTTAATGATCTGAGCAATCCAAGAATCCATCTGAGCCATCCCAATGGTCTCAAAGCTTTCCAAGGGGGTCCATGTGTGTTCCATCATCATATTATGCTCCTCAAGGTTAATGGAAGTCAAGATATCACAAGAACTGGCAAAGGCATGGAAGTAGAGCTAGGGTTTCACTGCACAGATGACCAAAATTAGGGTTTTGGCATTCTTGTTTCTAATATTCTTAATATGTCATAAGGATCATGTGTACCAAGTTTGATGAAGAAACTCATTGTGGAAGTCATCTGTTCACTGGGTAACTTCTTGAGCAAGTTAAGTCAAAATCAGGGCATCTGAGGCCCCCAACAATGGAACCAAAGGGGTATTTTCATCAAATTGAAGTTCAATGATCTTTATTTGATCTTAGAAGTGGTTGGAAGTTCACAAGATTGAAGAACTTTGAGCCAATTGCAAACTTGCCAAAAATGGAAATGACTTGAAATGCAAACATTCCATTTCGGGAAAGTTTTTCAACCTCCTCTTTCTTAACCAAAAATGCTCAAATGAAAAATTCTTGGTCATGAAAGTTGTAGATTAGGTATTTACCTTTTCAAAAAGTACAAGAACATGTCTTGATTCATCATAGAACTCAAGATATGGCCTTTCAAAGTTGACAAAAATCCTATAATTTCAAGTTTCATGTCAAAGAGGGATTTTGCAAATTGGCATGTTCAAGCATTCTAATGACTTCAAATGTACACAAACACTTCACAATATGTCAATTGGGCCTCTAAACATCATAATTGTGCATTGAACCAAGTATTTTCATGGCTTGAACTTCAAGAAATCACAAAAGGGCCAAAACTTTCAAGAATTGCAAAATGCATTGGATCCTCTCATCCACTTGTGCCAGCTGCATCAAAACCATTCTATGGCTCTCCATGAAACATGCTGAAGCCAGAAACCCCAAGAAATCAGACCTGTCATGGTCCATACCTCAAGTACACCAATATAGACTTTTTTGCAAATCACCCCATACCAATAAACCTGTGCCACAACAACTCTCTGGCCAATCAGCATACATTATGTGAACCCTAAGGACTCAAAAGAACAAAACATTGAAGCCTGAAACACAGAAGAACTCAGAATCCACAAAATTTGGAAAAAACTTCCTCTCTTCGAATTTCATCACACAACCACTGAAACTTCAATATTTCTTCACCAAGCATCTCCACGTGACCTAAGGATCACAAAACACCCATCACCATAGCCTGAAACACCTCACAACACAAACACGATTTCTGCAACCTCAGAACTGGAACTCTTGATTCAGCCAAAATAAACTCCATCCAAGCTTTCCAGAAGCATCAGAAGGATCATTGGAGTCATTTTGCACAAAGGAAGTGGTCAAAAAGCTCAAGAACACAAAGCTTCATCTCAGGTAGCTATGATGAACTTTTTTTCCAGAACTTGCTATTTAAGTTTCTAATTGATTCCTTATGCTTCCTTGATTATGCTGATACTTTTACTTTTAAAAATGGTTGAGTTTTAAGCATTTCATGATGTTCTGAAATTTTTGTCGTTTTGATGTTTTTGTTCTAATCTTGTTGATGATGAATGATAAATGAAATTTGAGGTTAGATTAATGTTTAGGGGGGTTAGTTTATTGATTCTGGAGGTTTTAGGAGCTTGGGGTGGTGTTTTGAGGAAACGCAAGTGAGGGGTTGGGCGGAGAAGATGACCGGAGGTCTTCTCCGGCCACCTGAGAGTGATTAGGGCTAAACCCTGATTATCTACCCAGATGCGTTTGTAGCCGTTAAATGGTGATTAGGGTTAGTGAACGTGTGGTCCAGATGCGCCATTAATCCATTTAATTAATATAAAATCAAATTAATTAGCCAGTTTGAATTCTGACCACTGGATCGCGCGCCAATCAATTCCCTCCTTTTCCATTTGAATCTGGGCCATCAGATATGCATACTTTTCCATTTAATTCATTTTTAATCATTTTTATTTCATTTTAATTCATTTTTCTTGCTTAATTAATTTAAAATAGCAAAAAATTATCAAAAAAATATTTTCTTTTGCATTCTGACTTTAAATATTTGTCTCATTCCAAAAATTATTTTTATTTAATTTTTTGCATTAAAAAAGCATTTTAAAAATATTTAAATGTTATTTTTAATTAATTAAAGTCTTTTAATTAATTAAAAATGCATTTAAGTTTCTAAAAATCACCAAAAAAATCATGAATCATCCCAATGCATTTAGAAACATTTTCAAACTCTTCACACAAATTTCTTTTTAGGTTTGATCATAGTTTGCCAATTATCTTTGAATTAAGGGTCATAAAATCATATTTTTGAACCCCAACTTTGAAAAATCATTTCTTCCTAACCAAGAAGAGTTTGAAGTTGATTCTCTTTGCATTGTGTTTC
The DNA here is from genome assembly GCA_963966055.1 of Lathyrus aphaca. NCBI lineage: Eukaryota > Viridiplantae > Streptophyta > Magnoliopsida > Fabales > Fabaceae > Lathyrus > Lathyrus aphaca. The sequence goes on along the minus strand of OZ014523.1, from coordinate 200,478,315 downwards.
ATATTGTATGTAGTTTATAGGTCATTTATCTCATAAATTTATCTTGCATTTTCAAATTGATTTGCATTTTTCCCTTTGAACCACCCAAAAACCCTAGCAAACTTAGGAAAATCACAACTTTTGATTGGTTCGGCTTCTGACCTTCTCCTTTGGGGTGTGACCTAGTATGGGATTAGGGTTTGTTTGAGCTTGATTGCAAATTTTTATCATGTCATATGCTTCTGTTTTGTTCATTTGCATCTCATACTTCCATGTAACCCTAATTTCTCATGTTCATTTGCATTCACATTGCATATGCATCATTACATGAACTTGCCATGACATTTCTTGCATTCATATGTCATCTTAGACATCTTAGGACATGTTAGAACCTTGCTTGATAATTTCTTCATCCATTTTCCATGATTTGTATTCATTTCATTTCATTAACTTTCATGTGTTTTAAAACTTCAAAGCATGCTTCCATCTGCAGCTCATCTTTGTATGATCATACATATGCATTTTGTATGCCTTTGCATCATTTTACATGACATTTGCATTGCATAAACACTTCTGACTTTGGTCATTTCATCTCATTTCATTTCATTTTCTTATGCTTTATCAGGTTTGGTAAGTTATTTTGGGAGGTGGATTTGCCTTCACCTCTCACTTCTTCTTATCTCTTTCATTTGAATTTTGCTTGTATTTTAAGTGAACTTGTTCACTTGTGTCCCATCCCTCTCACTTTATTTCTTTAAGTTACTTATCTTCTTCAATGAAGTAAGTAACTTATTCTTATTTCTCATCCTACCTTTCATCTTCTTCTTCCCTTGGTGGCTTCTTTGAAGATCTTTCTCTAAGCCTCATAAACCATAGGATATCTAAGCATGATAATAATTAGGGTTGTGTTTAGTACCCCTTAGCTTTTTACCTTTGAGTCTCCTTGAGTCTCTTTTCTCATCTCAATAATCAGAGACTAAACTCTTAATGTTTTAGGACTTTGGAATTAGGGTTATGCCTGCATCCTTCTCTTAGGATGGAGTGTATAAATTTAATCCTAAGTGTTGAAACTTTAATTTGTTTAAACCTCTTAATCAAATCACTTAATAATAATCAAAACTTTATCTTGTAACTTGGGCCTTACATTAGGGTTTTAATTCTTCCTTTATGGTTAAGAAGGACTAACCCTAGTGTTTAATGGACAAGTCCCCCTCAAGTTTTCTTACAAACCATAAAATCTACTTCTTAATCTCATCCCTTGATTAAAATCCACTTAATAAAGGCTTTGTTATATAATGAATTTAACCCCTAACCATGGATTAAGTTGAGGTATCTTTCTCAGTTTAAGTGGGCTCATCTATTATCCTTCTATTAGGATGGTGTAATGAGTTCACTAATCTGTGATTAGAGATTAAACTCATTACTTAACACTAAACAAAAACCCAAAAACATATTAATAATCACAAGTAGGTTAATGATCTTAATCCTACATCATCATGACAATTAATTTGAGATGCTTATCTCATACTTAAGTAGGCTCATTATCCCTAATCATGGAGGATATAATGAGTTTACAATCCCTTGATTTAGGCTTAAGCTCATTAACTTATGCAAAACACCAAAAATAATAACAAAAATGAAAACACAAAAAACAAACAATAATCGTCTCCTTCGAGATTCTTTTCTCATCACACTCATTCATAAGCGAGAACTCGCTTCTTCCGTCTAATGCAAGACAATTAGTACTCGAGCCAGACGAGTCAAACACTTGAGCATAGGCAAGCAAGTAGTTCACAGTCAATTAATATTTTAGTCTCTTTGAGTCGAACTACGGTGTTCTGAATTCCTCATTGCACGAGAGGATACGTAGGCATAACTTAACTGTTATCGAACAAAAGTCTCTTTGTCATCCCCCTCTTTCAACATTCTTTCTTTTTAAGCCTCAGTTCCTGAGCAATTCAAACCTTTTGCACTGACACATGTTCATTCTTTTCTTAGCTGTTGCACACAGATAGCACATACACTACCCCCTTAAACACAATCTTTTAAGCGTGGATCCCGTCGAGTACGACGGAAAATCTGGGTACTAATACCTTCCCAGGTTGTAACCAACCCCCTTTCTTAGTTTCTCTGGTTCGCAACCGTCTTATCCATCTTTTTCTAGGTTTATGCAACATTACCTTTCCTTCTGGATAAAAATGCCTAGTTGGTGACTCTATTCACCTCACCTTCATTTTCTCCTTTCGTCGACCGTTCGCGCTTGTACCAGGATGCAAATCTCCGGGAGCGACAACTTGGCGACTCTGTTGGGGATCTTATCTTGCAACCAGGGCTTCTGGTTCTTTTTGTGGGTTTCTCCTAGAGCTTGTTTGATTTGTGTTTACGGGGTGTTATGTGCTACTTGTGTTTTTTTTATTGCTTTATTTATTGCTTTATGTACAACTTTATTTATTGCTTTCATTTACTGTTTATATATGCCTTTCATACTGTTATCATCATATCATTTGCGCTGGATCTTCTGTCTATTTTGGTGGGAGGGTTATTGAGTGAGTAATGTTCCATACCGGGGACCTGAGTGACACATAGGATAGAGTGGCTTCATATTATTTCCCATTCCATTTCGGTCTGGTGCGGGAATATGAAACACGGTTCAGACATGGGTTTCTTCTTGAGAACTCTGTGCTACGGATTTCCTGTAGTACTAGGGCTATCTGGGAAGCCTGCTAAGTCTGGATGACCTTTTTATGACCTTCAGCATCTGAGGTGAGTTAGAGGAGGATCTTTTATGGTTATTGTAAACACTATACCTCCGTGTTAGAAGTGTTTACACTTCTCATAACTGATCCAAGTCTGAGGATCCTTGTTCTAGAACAATACATGTGAGGGGGTTGGGATGTTTACAGGTTTGCAGGAACCCTTGGCCTCATCATACCTTTGTTACTAGTTTGTTAAGGTTGTATCATTTTGGACTGTTCTTGTGAAACCCTGGATTTATGACTCTTTATTTGAGTCCCCCACCTGGTTACTGGTTCTCTAAGCCTCCATCCGGACTTATGAACACACATGGACATTATTAAGGCAGATAACAAATCCAGCACTTGATCATAAACCCTTTGCATATCATTTTGCATACATCGTTTTGCATCATTTAACATTTGTCTATTTGTTTTATAGGGTATCCACATCTTATCTTTGGTTTTGTTTTGACCTGTTCTACTGCTCAGATTCCTTCAGCTATCTGCACCAGCTGTCTTCACCAGAGATTCTTTTTCAGTTCTCTTTATCAGTTCTCTTCATAAGAGACTCTTCTTCAGTACCTTCTCTAGTTATCTTCATCAGTTTTCAGTTGTTACCTTCATCAGTGCTTCTCCTCAGTCTTCTTCACCGGTATCCATTGTCAGCATGGACACTTCCAGGAAAAGCAACATCACCTATCATTTCTTTGAGCCCACTCTGACAGGCATCAGACAGATTCAGACTCTCATCACTCCTGATCATGTCCCTTTATTCAGGGAGCATTATGGTGGCATTATGGACATGATCATGGACCTGGATGCATCCCAGAGAAGCATGATCCACACATGTCTACAGTTCTATGATCCTCCTCTCAGATGTTTCACTTTCCCATATTTTCAATTGGGACCATTGATGGAAGAGTTCTCCATGTTGTTGGGTGTCCCCATCAGGAGAGGGATTCCTTTCAACCCCGAGATGACTGCTCCCAAGAATGAAGATGTAGCTAAGGCTTTGCACTTGGAGTCCACCCTCATTGACCAGAGCATGACCACTAAGGCTGGAATCCCATGCCTTCATTTGGATTTCTTGGTTACCCAGAACACCTTGCATGCTGCAGCAGGGAAGTGGGACACTGTTTGTGCTCTTCTGGCCCTCAGCATATATGGAGTCATCTTGTTTGCAGACGAGCCAATGTTTGTAAGCAAGAGTGCTATCCACCTCTTCCTATTGGGAAATCCAGTCCCTACCTTGCTTGGAGATTTTTACTACTCAGTGCATCAAAGGAATGAGAAGCAAAGGGGAAGATTGGTCAGATGATGTGCACCCCTCTTCTATTGTTGGTTATTAAGGCACTTGCCGAAGTCAGACACTTTCTTGAATCCCCATCAGCCAAGGAACTGGGCTAAGAGAATGATTGCCCTTATATCATAAGACATTAGATGGTGCACTTAGAGCACCAAGGGCAAAGATATCATTACCAGCTGTGGGCAGTATCCCAATGTACCCTTGATTGGAGTGAAGGGTTTGCATCAACTACAACCCTTTTCTTTTCAAGAGGCAATTAGGGTTTGCCTTAGTGCATCCACCAAGAGAGAAAGACTTGACATAAACCATCTATTGTGACATCCAACACAACCTTGCCATTGTCAGACAGGCAGCCTAGGCCTGGGACAATATTCAGACTAAGGGGACAGCTATTCTTGGCAAGTGAAACAACATAGCCTCAGCTCAGTATCTTGACTGGTCTCGTGTTAGGGGATAAATCACCCGTATGCCATTCACCTTAGATGATGTACCTGGACCATCAGCAGTGGAGCCTGCAGCTACTGTCAGTTTAGAGGAGTTTGAGAAATTGAAGGAAAGTAATACTCAGCTCTCTGAAGCTTTGAAGAAGACCCTCTGGGAGAAGGAATGATAGTCGCCTGGATAATGAAAGGTTAGAGTAGCTCCGGATTGAGCACTTGACCAAGATTGAAAGGACAAATGACTACATCAGAAAGGCTAGAGCAGGAGAGTTAGTGTTGAAGAATGCTTGCAAGGAAGCTAAGACTCAGAAGGCCGGAGCTGAGCAATACTTAGAGGAGAGTAAGGCTAGGTTGATCAGGATCACTGAGGCTTGTGCACAAGAAGATCAGAGAACCCAAGCAAGGATAGAGCAGCTGGAGGCTAGTGAGAAGAAGAATCAGGTAGCTTTGTTAGCAGCACATAAGGAGATCTCTGAGTTGAAACTCCGGGCGGGGTTGAAGAGATCAAAGGACCAGGATAAGCATAAGAAGTTGACCAGTGCCATTTCCACTAGGAACCTTCTTATCAGGACCATCACAGAGCACCTAGTGGGTCCAGTGACTGAGGCTCTCCTGAAGGAAGTCAGAGAGGATGACTTTGGACTGGATGTTTGATTTCTTTGTATTTGTACCTCCTTTTGATTTTGTTGTTGTATTTTGACCCACCATGGGGACTTTGTTGTAATCAAACTATGTATCTTCACATTTTTGTAATATATGGTTTGTATTATTTCATGGGCTTTATCTCTCTACAACATCGTCATTTCCTCGAGGTCTGGAAAGGTCAAAACCAAAGAACCAAACCGGATACCCTTGGAATACAAATAGGAATCCTGCATTGCATACTAACATCATTTCTTTGTTTTGTAGGTTTTTGTTTTTGTTGTTTCTCACTTTGTTATGATTTCAGGAAACATTGCTCGTAAAAGAGTGTTCCCCGTTAATAGAGTGCACCGGTATCCGACAAGAAACAACCTTCCGGGATTACAAATGGATCAGGTTCAACAGGATTTGACTGATGTGAGGACCCAAATGGCCAATGAAAGGACTGAGATGAGGTCCCAAATGAATCAATTCATGGCAGTGATGACTTGTTTGGCTAAGAGCCAGGAGAGACCGAGAGAGTTATTCGAGCGGAAAACTCCCGAGGAAAACCACCCAGGTACAGGGGGTACCAGCAACAACGATCAAGTACAGCCGCGTACTGATCCCCCAGAGTTTGGACCTCATCTTAACCCGGATATCAATTCTATAAGAAACACCCAAGGCAACACTAGAGGGAGGGCCTTGCAGGAGGACGCTCAGGAAGAACAGTTTACTGTGGTTGGGGCTGGAGACGAAGTCTACGATCAGCGGCTGGATGAGATAGCTGAAAAGCTAAGGTCTCTTGAATCCCAAAACTCTTTGGGTTTTGATGTCATGGATATGGGATTAATGGAGGGAGTTAGAATTCCTCATAAGTTCAAACCTCCCTGTTTTGAAAGATACAATGGCACATCCTGCCCGCGTACCCATCTTCAATATTCCATGGGGAGATTGAAAGCCTACACCATGGATGAGAAACTGTGGATGTTTTACTTTGAGGATAGCTTGACAGGGGCATCCCGGGAATGTTACTCTCACTTGACCAGGGCCACAATTAGGAATTGGAAAGACTTGGCCGAAGCCTTCATTCGTCAATATCAATATAATCTGGACATGGCTCCAAACAGAACCCTTCTGATGGGAATGTCACAGTCTTCCCGATAAAGCTTTAGAGAGTACGCCCAAAGATGGAGGCAATTAGATGCTGCCGTTCAACCCTCGATGTCAGAAAGGGAAATGGAAGATATGTTAATGAACACCCTCCAGAGGACTTATATTGACAGACAGGTTGGTTGCATTTTCTTCCACCAGCTTTGCAGACGTGGTTATAACTGGGGAATGAATTGAGAGCTTATTGAAAATGGGAAAGATTTCTGACAACAGAGCCAGTTCAAGCAGTGCAAGGAAGCCATTTGCAGGGCCCTGCAGATCCTTTGAAACAAATTATGTACATGTGGGAAGAGAGAGACCCCAATATCTGCCAAGATCAGTTGCCGCCATCACTATTCCTACTCCACCTCCTCAATACATTCAACAACCACAACACTTTCCTCAAGAACCATAGTTTCCTCAAAAAAGATCCTACAACAAAAACAACAACCAACAACAACGCCCTTTTCAGCAGCGGCCATCTCAGATCAACATGGTGATTGACCCTATACCAATGCCATATGCCATATTGCTGCCACAACTCCTAAAGCTTAATCTTGTCGATTTAAGGGCATTGGCTCCACCGGATCCTTAGAACCTTCTGAGAAATTACGACGTCAATGCCAGGTGTGCTTTTCATTCTAATGCACCTGGTCACTCCACAGAAAAGTGCAGGGCTCTGCATATGAAGGTCCAGGATCTGGTAGATTCAAAGGCCCTGAATTTTGCACCACCTCCTAATGTCACGAAGAATCCTATGCCCAACTATGGTGGACCAAGGATAAATGCAATAGAGGAGGACTCACCCATGAGTTTGATTGAAGATACTGCAAGTATTCAGACACCTCTGGCAGAGGTTAAATCTCAGCTCTTGAAATGCCAATTGTTTCCTGGTTGTGAGGCCTGTTGTGAATCTTACAAGGTTTCCACGAACAGGTGTGCAAGCTTGAGGAATGGCATCAATGGCCTGATCAAAGAAGGTATTCTGCAAATAACAACAACAACTTCTACAACACCAGCAACTCCTTTTTCAACAACAAATGATTCTCCTACAACTTCAAAGACAATCGTCCCTACAGACTCGTCTACAAAATCAGCAATCGCTTCTTCCATCACTTCAACAAACAACAGTTCTATTACATCCACTCCTACAACTACAACAACCATCAACAAAGATGTCTCCACAGTCACCATCTATTATAACCCTGCAACGGTCCCTGTTTACAACAATAATCAACAACGATCTCAACAATAGTTTCAGCAACAACCAAGCTTCAATCAATCACCACCACCATCCACCAAAAGTCCTGTCACCATCTTTTATGATCCACAAACGATAATGGTTCCCACCTCTGCTGCAGTTAGCCCAATCACCATCACGGTGCCAGGGCCCATTCCATATGACAAAGACACCGTTGTACCATGGCACTATGGTTCAGACCTTTACTGCAACAGAGAAATAGTCCTTCTTGATTCTTCAGTTCCCACACCACAAGTGGATAATGTCGGGGGAGGCGGAGGCTTCACCCGAAGCGGACGCCTCTTCGCGTCACAAGCTCCAAGAACTAGTACTGAGGCAGAGGTTGCTGCCAAAGCCAAAGGGATAAGTGTGGCACCTGAAGAACCTGCACCAAAAGAGACTCATAAATCATCCTTTGATCAGGATATAGATGAACTTATGAGGATAATCAAAAGAAGTGACTACAAGGTTGTGGATCAGCTCCACCAGACTCCTTCCAAGATCTCCATCTTATCCCTGTTGTTGTGTTTCGAAGCTCATCGGGATGCACTACTTAAAGTCTTGCACGCTGCCTACGTGCCGGAGGAGATCACAGTGAATCAGCTTGAGATATTAGTGTCCAATGTTAATACTAGCCATAGGCTAGGTTTCACCAATGCTTACTTGACAACGGAAGGACATCACCACAACAAAGCTTTACACATCACTTTGGGGTGTAAAGAGGCCGTGCTCTCTCATGTTCTTGTTGACACTGGGTCTTCAGGCAATGTCTTGCCGAAGAAAGCCCTTGTCAAGCTTGAGTATGAAGGTATTTCTCTCCGACCAAGATATCTGGTGGTAAGAGCTTTTGATGGCTCCAAGAGGTCTGTTCTTGGAGAGGTGGAGCTGCCTATGATAATCGGTCCGCAGGTCTTTCAGAATACTTTCTATGTGATGGACATTCAGTCGGCTTACAACTGTTTGTTGGGTCGACCATGGATTCACGCCGCTGGCGCAGTTACGTCGACCCTTCACCAGAAATTGAAATATGAGTGGGAAGGACAAATTATCACCATCTGTGGTGAAGAGGACATCTCTGTTAGCCATCTGGCTACATACAAATACATTGATATGGGTGGTGAAATCCATGAAACCATGAGTCAAGGGTTCGAAGCTCTGAACGTCAATGAGGCGACGACTAAAGTATTTGCTGCATCCCAGGAGGATAGGATGGGTACTTCAATTGTCTCCTATCAGCAAGCCCGAAAGGTTATTGAAGATGGTAATGCCCAAGGCTGGGGCAAGCTGCTATAAGTGGAGAAGAAGGAGGACATATTCGGTTTGGGTTACAAACCATTCCGACAAGATCAAGCGGAGGCTGCTAAAGAGCCCAAGTTCATCAGTGGGGAGATGCTCACCCCAGATGTTGTTAACAATGTGGAAGACAAGGCGGAAAGCGACCTCAACCTGGAGAGCTGGATACGTTCAAGGATCCTGGGTCACCAAGTCCTTAACTGGTCTTCCCAGGAAATTATTAGGGTTACTCCTGCAGAGTAATTATTATTTCCTGCTTTTTTTTAGCATGCATCAAGTCCTGCATCTTGCCCAAGGTGTCAGGACTCATTTTGTAATAGGGCCATATTTGTAATTTTGTGCAAATGGAATATCAATGAATATCAGACATCTTTTGCAAATAACTCTCTCTTTCGCTCACTGTCTTTTCATTTTTCACTTTTGTACAAAACAATAAAATGGCAACGTTTTCAAAATAACAACTTCATTTTACACTTTTCTAAACAAGATTAAAATTGATCACTAAAAATAACAAATCTAAACCCTTACAGAGATTATCCTCCAGATTGCACCAATAACAGCACTGCTATGACCTTGTATGACTTCGACAATCAAATTAATCAAGCTGACTAAGGGGTTAAAGAAGACTATGAGTTACCTGAAGAGTTAGCCAGGTTGTTGAGGCAAGAAGAGAAAGTGATTACTCCTCATCAGGAGGAGGTTGAAGCTGTTAATCTTGGTACCAAGGAGGATTTGAAAGAAGTGAAGACTTGGGCCAGTCTGCAAGCTTCAGTAAAAGAACAACTCATTGATATGCTTCGAGAATACGTCGACGTCTTTGCTTGGTCCTATCAAGACATGCCAGGTCTAGATACGGATATTGTTATGCACAAGCTTCCATTAAAAGAAGATTTCCCTCCAGTAAAGCAAAAGCTACGCCATACTCACCCAAATATGGCCATGAAGATTAAGGAAGAAGTAAAAAAATAGTGGGACACCGGTTTCCTTGCTGTAACTAGTTACTCGCCGTGGGTCACTAATATTGTACCAGTGCCTAAGAAGGATGGCAAAGTACGTATGTGTGTGGATTACCGGGATCTGAACAGAGCTAGCCCGAAGGATGACTTCCCATTACCTCACATTGATGTATTGGTCGACAACATAACTCAGTTCTCGGTATTTTCTTTCATGGATGGATTTTCTGGGTATAATCAGATCAAGATGTCACCCGAAGACATGGAGAAAACAACCTTCATCACACCTTGGGGCACATTTTGTTACAAGGTAATGCCTTTTGGACTGAAGAATGTCGGTGCAACTTATCAGTGGGCTATGGTAACTTTATTCCATGATATGATCCACAAAGAAATTGAATACTATGTGGATGACATGATCGCCACGTCCCTTACTGACGAAGACCATCTGGTAAATCTGATGAAGTTTTTCAAGCTTCTGAGAAAGTATCAACTGAAGTTAAACCCCAACAAATGCACATTCAAGGTACGTTCTGGTAAGTTGCTGGGATTTATTGTTATTGAAAAAGGAATTGAGGTTGATCCCGACAAAGTCAAAGCCATTCAGGAGATGCCTGCGCCTAGGACTAAAAAGGAAGTTCGGGGGTTCTTAGGTAGATTGAACTACATATCAAGGTTCATATCTCACATCACTGCAACCTGTGAGCCCCTATTCAAGTTGTTAAGAAAGGAACAAATGGTCAGGTGGAACGAAGATTGTCAGAAGGCTTTTGACAAGATCAAGGAGTACCTACAAGAACCTCCAATTCTCATGCCTCCAATTGAAGGAAGACCTCTGATAATGTACCTGACAGTATTAGAAGGATCAATGGGATGTGTGTTGGGCCAGCATGACGAGTCTGGTCGAAAAGAGTATGCAATATACTACCTAAGCAAAAAGTTTACCGACTGTGAATAACGTTATTCACTGCTCGAGAAAACTTGATGTGCTTTAGCGTGGGCTGCTAGCCGACTAAGACAATATATGATGACTCACACTACCTTGTTGATCTCAAAGATGGACCCCGTCAAGTACATATTTGAGAAGCCAGCACTTACCGGAAGGGTTGCAAGATGGCAAATGATTCTGACAGAGTATGACATTCAGTACACATCTCAAAAGGCCATTAAGGGCAGTGTACTGTCTGACTATCTGGCTGAGCAACCCATTGATGATTACCAGCCCATAAGATTTGACTTCCCTGATGAAGACATCATGTACCTAAAAGCAAAAGATCATGAAGATCCTGTTCACACTGAAGGGCCTGAACCAGAAGAAGAGTGGACAATGATGTTTGATGGGGCTGTCAATATGAATGGTCGTGGAATTGGTGCAGTGCTCATTACGCCTAAAGGAGTTCATATGCCTTTATCGGAAAAACTCACCTTTGCATGCACTAACAACGGAGATGAATACAAAGCCTATATCATGGGTCATGAGGAAGCCATTGACCTCAGGATAAAGACTTTGAATGTATTCGGAGATTCAACTTTGGTAATCAATCAAACCAATGGCAAATGGTACACTCACCAAGAGCGTCTGATTCCATACCGTGACTATACAAGGAAATTATTGACTTTCTTCACAACAGTCAAACTTGAGTACATCCCTCGAGACGAAAATTAGTTCGCAGATGCTTTAGCTAGCATTTCCTCCATGATCAAGGTTCAAACTGCAAATTATGTGCCTCAGATTTCGATATCCAGACTAGACCTACCAACATACGTATTCTCCGTGGACATTGCTAAAGATGACAAGCCTTGGTTCCATGACATCAAAAGCTTCTTAGAGGATCAAGCATACCCACCTAGGGCATCATCCAATGATAAGAAGACACTGAGAAGGTTGGCTGGTAGTTTCTTCCTTAATGCCGATGGTTCATTATACAAGTGAAACTTTGACATGGTTCTGCTATGATGTGTTGACAAGAAAGAAGTAGACTTGCTGATGCACGAGGTGCATGAAGGTTCTTTCGGTACCCATGCTAGGGGACATGCAATGGCTAAGAAATTATTAAGATCAGGTTACTACTGGATAATAATGGATGCAAACTGTTGTGCCTATGCCAGAAAATGTCACAAGTGTCAGATCTACGCAAACAAAGTACATGTACCTCCGAATCCTTTGAACGTGGTGTCTTCACCTTGGCCCTCTACCATGTGGGGCATTGACATGATTGGAAAGATCGAACCAACTGCTTTAAATGGCCACAGATTCATCCTGGTAGCCATTGATTACTTCACCAAATGGGTTGAAGAAGCTTCGTATGCAAACGTCACCAGACAAGTGGTAGCCAGATTCCTCAAAAGAGACATCATCTGTCGGTATGGAGTTCCCGAGTGAATCATTATTGATAATGGTTCCAATTTGAACAACAAAATGATGGCAGAACTGTGTCGGGACTTCAAAATCCAACATCACAACTCTTCTCCTTACAGGCCAAAGATGAATGGCGTTGTTGAGGCAGCTAACAAAAATATCAAGAAGATTGTGCAGACGATGGTGGTTACTTACAAATACTGACATGAAATGCTACCATTTGCCTTGCATGGGTATCGAACCTCAATTAGAATGTCCACTGGGGCAACACCTTATCAGCTTGTGTATGGTATGGAGGCAGTCCTACCTATTGAAGTTGAGCTACCCTCCTTACGGGTGATGATGGATGTAAAGCTGGACGAAGCATAGTGGGTCTGGTCTCAGTACAATCAACTGAATTTGATCGAAGAGAAGAGGCTAGCTGCCATCTGTCATGGGCAGTTATATCAAAAAAGGATGAAGAAAGCCTTCGATTAGAAAGTCAGGCTTCGGGAATACCAAGTGGGAGATCTTGTGCAGAAAAGACTTCTTCCTCCTCATACAGACCACATGGGCAAGTGGACTCCAAAATACGATGGTCCATTCATAGTAAAGACGATTTTCTCTGGTGGAGCACTGATGCTCACTACTTTGGATGGTGAAGATTTCTCACCCCCTATGAATTCAGATGCAGTTAAAAAATACATCGCATGAAATGACCCGCTGGACATAAAAACAGAATGTAAGTCTAGGAAAAAATAGGGCATCCCGACGAGTCAAAAACAGAATAAAAGACTTGGGAAAAAATAAGGGAAAATTGGAAAAAATGTACACCCGTTGAGTTGAAAAGCCGCATTGGACAGCTCAGGAAAAAATGGGTATCCCAGTGGATTGAAAACCCGAAAGGGCGATCCACGCAAAATCAGGGAATAAGCAAACAACTGCATTCTGAGTTCGTCTGTATCATTCACCACACGACAAGCTTCAAAAGGATAAAGCATCAGGGCAAGTCATACAAGTCTGAGTTCGTCTGCATTCTGTATCATTCACCACACGACAAAGTCATACAAGTCATAGCAAAGGAAGATCACTGGAAGCATCATCAACATTGTCAGCACCTTTGTTTTTCTCAATTTATAACAATCTCCTCATTCCAGGGCACCCAAAATCAATAAAATCAGAATTTTTAGTCACTGGAAGCATCGTCAACATTGCCAATTCAGGGCACCCAAAATCAATAAAATCAGAATTTTTAGTCACACCTCGTTTTGTACATTTTTGTTTCATAATAGCAAAGGAAGATCATTGGAAGCATCGTCAACATTGCCAATTCAGGGCACCCAAAATCAATAAAATCATAATTTTTAGTCACACCTCGTTTTGTACATTTTTGTTTCGCTTGCAAAATGTCCAATATTCATGATACAGTACTTGCATAAAACAAATGAGCCATCTTTTATAATAAATGCTTGCAGGAAATATTTTTTACTTTCAGGAACATCTAACTCCTATGACGGAATCCGACAAGGGATACCTCGGGATACTTGTGCGTTTCTTAACAGGTTGTAGGTATTCAGTACCCAGCATGGGGCACACCAAGCACTGCATCCCCAGCATGCTACTTCCTCAAGCAGAATCTCCCCAAGCAGTACCTGACAACTGCTTCACAACAGGATGAGCAAGGAATCTTCTACTCCCCACCAGAGTGCCAGATCTCAACAAGGCTAATGGGAATTGTCTCCCCACAAGGTTTCTATTCTTTCTCCAGGAGAACAATACATACATACTTTCCCAGCGGAGTTTGCTGAAGCTTCCTTCTCCCCAGATAAGTTCTCCTCATAGATAGATCTACCAACGATCTACCTCCCCAAGCAGAGTTCTCCTCCTGATAGATTCACCATTGATTTCTACCCCAACCGGGACATTCTTCCAAGCAAATCAGCTAGAGATCTTTATCCCAGCAGGATCCGAATCCCGGATTGGTTTCTCTTTTGCATAATCATAGCATTTGCATCATATTCACCAAATAAGCGTAGCATTCCGTCTAATATGGAGCATTACGGAAAAAAATCAAACATTTGCATGATCACAAGCCAGGTTCGAGCCAGTCACCTGCAATTATTATCAATATTTCATCAGCAATATACAAATACATCCCCTGCAAATAAAATCCAAAGCGTCCCCTTTGCACTCCCAAATACAGATACCTACATGCTCTTTTTGACACTCGTCCGTGTCATACTTCCCCAACAAGGTTTCCAGAACACCCTCTGCAAACAAATACTTATTTATAAGACACTATTTTCGACACCCGTCCGTGTCATCCTATCCCCACAGAAAGCCAAAACATATCCCTTACATTCTCAAAACAAATGCCTGTTCATATAGCATATATCTGACACTCGTCCGTCATACATTCCCCAGCGAGTCGAACACTCGTCTGTGTCTTGCTCATACTTCACCAACAGATCAATACTCACCCATACTTATACAGAAGTCTCTAATACTCGTCTGTATCTTGTTACTCAACAGATCCGACACTCGTCCGTGTTCTTTCTTAACCAGTTGGTACTCGTCCGTATCATCATCTCTGAACACGCGTCAGCGTTTGTTTCTACCAATACTCGTCCATATCATAGTCCTAAGGATGCTCGTCCGCATCTTTAATCTATACACAGCGTCAAAACACTTATACCTTTTATTCTTAAGCGTGAACACTCGTCCGTGTTTACCATTCCCCAGTAAGTCACCAACAAAACAACTTTCTTCTATCCGACATTCGTCCTACGTCGTGATACGTTCGGCAGCAGTACCCTTCCAGGTGATCATCCTTCACCGTTGGATGACCGTTCCTCATCCCTTTCCCTAGTGGAGTCCCCATTAGTGGAACCTTCTATCAAGCATTCGTCCTATGTCGTGATATTTTTAGCAGCCGTCCCCTGCTAAGTGATCGTCCTTCACCTCTTGATGATCGTCCTTCATCATTTTATCCGATGGCCGTCCCCATCGTTGATCTTGTTATCCGACATTCTTCCTATGTCTTGATAAACCCCGAGAGCAGCTGTACCCTGCTAGGTGATCGTCCTTCACCTCTTCATGATCGTCCTTCATCATGCTTATCCGATGGCCGTCTCCATCGTCGACCTTTTCTATCCGACATTCATCCTATGTCATGATAAAGAGCAGCCGTCCCCTGCTAGGTGATCGTCCATCACCTTTGATGACCGTCCCTCATTATTATTTCATTTATTCTTTAAATTGATGGTCGTCCCCATCGTTGTTTACTTTACTTTGCAAACCCGATGGCCGTCCCCATCATTGCTTACTTTACTTTCCAAGCCTGATGGTCGTCCCCATCAATGCTTTTCTCAATCCCCAGAGAGTTTTATTTCCTTACCCGATGGTCGTCTCCATCGTGGTCTCTTTATTTCCCCAACTTGTCGGCCGTCCCCGTCATTGCTTAGCTTTCCACTTTATCCCCAGCAGTCGTCCTCTGCTCGATGGTCGTCCTCCATCGCCTTCATTTGATAATCATACTATACTACCTTTTACAAATTATATCCCTTTTCTTCTTCTATCCAGCGAGTGAAAATTTTAGACTGTCTTTGGTATTCAACCACAAGTTATCTTGTTTGTCTTTTAAGCCAGGCGCTTACTTCCTGCATAGCTAACTCATGATTGAATAGGGGCAGCTGTAAACACCCCAAATTTTCCCTCACTCTTTATCACACCATGACTTGTGATCTTTCATCTTTGCATTAACATAAGCATTACACCTCACATTGCATTTTTGTTTCATCTGCATAGTTCAAGTTCATCTGCATCTAGGGTTTGTGATCTGAGCAATCCAAGAATCCATCTGAGTCATCCCAAAGGTCTCAAAGTTTTCCAAGGGGGTCCATGTGTGTTCCATCATCATATTATGCTCCTCAAGGTTAATGGAAGTCAAGATATCACAAGAACTGGCAAAGGCATGGAAGCATAGCTAGGGTTTCACTACACAGATGACCAAAATTAGGGTTTTGGTTTTAAAGGCTTTAACTCCAAATTTTTGGGCCATTCTTGTTTCTAATGTTCTTAATATGTCATAAGGATCCTATGTACAAAGTTTGATGAAGAAACTCATTGTGGAAGTCATCTGCTCACTGGGTAACTTCTTGAGCAAGTTAAGTCAAAATCAGGGTATCTGATGCCCCCAACAATGGAACCAAAGGGGTA
This sequence comes from Lathyrus aphaca, assembly GCA_963966055.1. NCBI lineage: Eukaryota > Viridiplantae > Streptophyta > Magnoliopsida > Fabales > Fabaceae > Lathyrus > Lathyrus aphaca. Next base: position 200,462,040 of record OZ014523.1, on the reverse strand, counting down.
TTTTCATCAAATTGAAGTTCAATGATCTTTATTTGATCTTATAAGTGGTTGGAAGTTCACAATATTGAATAATTTTGAGCCAATTGCAAACTTGCCAAAAATGGAAATGACTTGAAACATTTTGGGAAAGCTTTTCAACCTCCTCTTTCTTAACCAAAAATGCTTCAAATGAAAAATTCTTGGTCATGAAAGTTGTAGATTAGGTCTTTCCCTTTTCAAAAAGTACAAGAACATGTCTTTATTCATCATAGAACTCAAGATATGGCCTTTAAAAGTTGGCAAATAATCCTATAATTTCAAGTTTCATGTCAAAGAGGGATTTTGCAAATTGGCATGTTCAAGCATTCTAATGACTTCAAATGTACACAAACACTTCACAATATGTCAATTGGGCCTCTAAACATCTGAATTGTGCATTGAACCAAGTAATCTCATGGCTTGAACTTCAAGAAATCACAAAAGGGCCAAAACTTTAAAGAATTGCAAAATGCATTGGATCCTCTCATCCACTTGTGCCAGCTGCATCAAAACCATTCTATGGCTCTCCATGAAACTTTCTGAAGCCAAACACCCCAAGAAATCAGAACTGCCATGGCCCATACCTCAAGTACACCAATATTGACTTTTTTGCAAATCACCCCATACCAATCAACCTGTGCCACAACAACTCTCTGGCCAATCAGCATACATTATGTGAACCCTAAGGACTCAAAAGAACACAACATTTAAGCCTGAAACACACAAGAACTCAGAATCCACAAAATTTGGCAAAAGCTTCCTCTCTTCGAAATTCATCACACAACCACTGAAACTTCAATCTTTCTTCACCAATCATCTCCACATGACCTAAGGATCACAAAACACCCATCACCATAGCCTGAAACACCTCACAACACAAACACAATTTCTGCAACCTCGGAACTGGTACTCTTGATTCAGCCAAAATAAACTCCATCCAAGCTTTCCAGAAGCATCAGAGGGATCTTGGAGTCATTTTGCACAAAGGAAGAGGTCAAAAAGCTCAAGAACACAAAGCTTCATCTCATGTAGCTATGATGAACTTTTTTTCCAGAACTTGCTATTTAAGTTTCTAATTGATTCCTTATGCTTCCTTGATTATGCTGATACTTTTACTTTTAAAAATGGTTGATTTTTAAGCATTTCATGATGTTCTGAAATTTTTGCCATTTTGATGTTTTTGTTCGAATCTTGTTGATGATGAATGATAAATGAATTTTGAGGTTAGATTAATGTTTAGGGGGGTTAGTTGATTGATTCTGGAGGTTTTGGGAGCTTGGGGTGGTGTTTTGGAACCTTGATTGATCATTTCTTCATCCATTTGCCATGATTTGCATTCATTTCATTTCATTAACTTTCATGTGTTTTCAAACTTCAAAGCATGCTTCCATTTACATCTCATCTTTGTATGATCATAGATATGCATTTTGTATGCCTTTACATCATCTTACATGACATTTGCATTGCATAAACACTTCTGACTTTGGTCATTTCATCTCATTTCATTTCATTTTCTTATGCTTTATACTTTATGCATTGATGCTAACTTTTCAGGTTTGGTAAGTTATTTTGGGAGGTGGATTTGCCTTCACCTCTCACTTCTTCTTATCTCTTTCATTTGCATTTTTCTTGTCTTTTAAGTGAAATTGTTCACTTGTGTACCATCCCTCTCACTTTCTTTCTTTAAGTTACTTATCTTCTTCAATAAAGTAAGTAACTTATTCTTCTTTCACATCCTCCCTTTCATCTGCTTCTTTCCTTGGTGGCTTCTTTGAAGATCTTTCTCTAAGCCTCATAAACCATAGGATATACAAGCATGATAATAATTAGGGTTGTGTTTAGTCCCCCTTAGCTTTTTACCTTTGAGTCTCCTTGAGTCTCTCTTCTCATCTCAATAATCAGAGACTAAACGCTTAAAGTTTTAGGACTTTGGAATTAGGGTTATGCCTGCATCCTTCTCTTAGGATGGAGTGTATAACTTTAATCCTAAGTGTTGAACCTTTAATTTGTTTAAACCTCTTAATCAAATCACTTAATAATCATCAAGACTTTATCTTGTAACTTGGGCCTTACATTAGGGTTCTAAATCATCCTTTATGGTTAAGAAGGACTGACCTTAGTGTTTAATGGACAAGTCCCCCTCAAGTTGTCTTACAAACCATAAAATCTACTTCTTAATCTCATCCCTTGATTAAAATCCACTTAATAAAGGCTTTGTTATATAATGAATTTAACCCCTAACCATGGATTAAGTTGAGGTATCTTTCTCAGCTTAAGTGGGCTCATCTATTATCCTTCTATTAGGATGGTGTAATGAGTTCACTAATATGTGATTAGAGATTAAACTCATTACTTAACACTAAACAAAAACTCAAAATCATCTTAATAATCACAAGTAGGTTAATGATCTTAATCCTACATCATCATGGCAATTAAGTTGACATGTTTATCTAATACTTAAGTAGGCTCATTATCCCTAATCAGGGAGGATATAATGAGTTTACAAGCCCTTGATTTAGGCTCAAGCTTATTAACTTATGCAAAACACCAAAAACAATAACAAAACTGAAAACACAAAAAACAAACAATAATCGTCTCCTTTGGGATTCTTTTCTCATCACACTCATTCATAAGTGAGAACTTGCTTCTTCCGTCTAATGCAAGACAATTAGCACTCGAGCCAGACGAGTCATACACTTGAGCATAGGTAAGCAAGCAGTTCACAGTCAATTTATCTTTCAGTCTCTTTGTGTCGAACTACGGTGTTCTGAATTCCTCATTTCACGAGACGATACGTAGGCATAACTTAACTTTTATCGAACAAAAGTCTCTTTGTCATCCCCCTCTTTCAGCATTCTTTCTTTTTAAGCCTCAGTTCCTGAGCAATTCACACCTTTAGCACTGACACCTGTACATTCTTTTCTTAGCTTTTGCACACAGATAGCACATACACTATGCCCTTAAACACAATCTTTTAAGCGTGGATCCCGTCGAGTACGATGGACAATCTGGGTGCTAATACCTTCCCAGGTTGTAACCAACCCCCTCTCTCAATTTCTCTGATTCGCAACCGTCTTATCCATCTTTTTCTAGGTTTATGCAGCATTACCTTTCCTTCGGGATAAAAATGCCTAGCTGGTGACTCTATTCACTTCACCTTCATTATCTCCTTTCGCCGACCGTTCGCGCTTGTACCGGGATGCAAATCTTCGGGAGCGACACCGGGCCACTGGAATAATTTGCAACTGAAGTGACATCCATCTGAATCAAATTGAAACCTTGCCCTGGTTATTAATTGATCTTGAGGAAATTAAATCCTCTAAAGAACCAAAAAATGAACTTATGAACACTTGATCACGATCATTTGATTTTCCTGAACCAATCCTCACATAAACCACTACTTGATAACCTAAAGAACTCCATACACAACAACTTGGCCTTGGACGCACACTGACTGAGAAATAAACCCCTGAAACAAATAACTTGCACTTGAAGAAATCTCCTGATAGTTTGACCAAATTAAATCGAACATCTGTCTGAATTGGATCATGAGCGAACAACCACACTTAAACTGAAACCAAAGCATTTGAGATATCGAGAAAGAAGAAATAGCCTGAGATGCTGAGAAGAGAAGAATAGCCTTGCAACTTGATGAAGAAGAGACCCTAATTCACCTTTTAATGTTGATGATGGTCAGATGCACCAGTGAAAAGACCTTGTGAGTCACGGCCTTGAATATTATTGAATCGGGGAAATAAACCCTAATTGTGAGATGAAACAGATCCCATGTCTTAGGAGTATATGCAAATGATTGAATGCAAAATGTTAATGATCTAATGATGATGTGAATGAATGAGAAACAAAAGGCAGAAAAAGATAGAAAACCAGAGGGCAAATTTTGGGGTGTTACAGCTGCCCCTATTTAATGAACTATTAATCTAAAAAGGACGAGAACATCGGTTATCGGCCGTTCGAGATAACCTATGATTGAATACCAAAAGAACCCAGAAATTTGCACTCTGCTGGAGAATAAAAGTGATGAACCCGACCAAGGAAAACAATTGCTTGCCAACCCTGATGAGGTGAAAAGTAACTCAGTAATTGTGATGAAATGTCTTTTTATAATGAACGAAAAGACAACTGGCTTACCACAGTATGTGGGCCTTGAAGTGGTAGGATCTGCAAACCAAAGAAGATAACAAGGATATAAAGTCATAGGATCCACAACCAGGAACAAGACCACGTAATATCATAGGATTTACGACTCGAAAAAAGTGTCTTTTAGAATGAACCAGATGACTATTGGCCTGCCACGAAGATGTGGGCCTTGAAATGGTATTGCGGTATTATAGTTGTAATACCCTAAAATTTGTCCTCCTAATTTATATCCAACCTCAAGTGGTTTATGCTTCGTCATTTTGCATGATCGTCCGAGCATCGCATCACATCTAAAAAATAAAATAAAATAAAAAATCATGAGCATTTGCATGTGCATGAGGCTTGTTATTGGGTAATTCTTGTCAAGCATTGAGCTAAAAAGAAGAAAAAATATCACAAAAAATAATCCAAGGCAATTCCATGAGGTGTCATCAAAGAAACAAAAAATTAGAAGTTTTATACTGTTAACCGGTTAAAGCATTTGGTTAACCGGTTAACGAGCACGAATATGGGAAAAATGCTTCAAAAAGTGGTTGTTCCTCTCATTTCCCTCCATATTTCCCTTTGTGTTTCCTTTTCATTTTTCACTTTGTTTTCACACTTCACATTTTTCTTCACATTTGAGTATTCCACCATATTCTAGCCCCTTCTAGCATATTCCAAGGAATATTCTAGACCTCCAACTAACCCTAACTAACTCCAACCCTAACTCCAAACCAAACCTAAAGCCCAAGAAATCTCCCAACCTAGTTTCATGCCAAACCTACACACTATATAAACCCTAATCATTCCAAAGCAAGGGGTTGGAACCTCATTTTCACCATTTTCATCTTCAATCTCTCATTTCTCTCTCAATTCTCCCACTTTTTCACCAAATTTCTCAAAGCTTTTTCATAGAAGTTCTTCAAATTCTTCATTGGAATTTGAAGAACTTTAAGCTAAACCTTCATCAATCATCAATCGTGGAGCTTATTTGAAGAAGCAATTTTGGTTTTGGATTGATTTTGAGCATTGGAAGTGATTAATCAAGAAGCATCAAGATCGAATCGCATTTATTTTGCATTCGTGGATCTTCGATTTTCTTCTTCGCTTGCAGTTTGATCTATACCGCAACACTCACCGAAGCAATCCTCCCCTTCGTAGGTTGGTGATCTAAAATTGCTTCGCGTTTTATTTATTCTCTTCATCTCGCAGCATCGACATTCTTTGCATGATTATCGTTTCAATTGTGTTTTTACTGTTCAATTTCGTTTTGATTGTGATTAGTGCATTTTGATTGTTAGAAAATAGATTCGTAGCTTAATCTATGTCCTAATAGGTGTTAGAATACCTCCTCTAAGTAGAAAATTCAAGTTAACATGTTCATTTATGTGTCAGGGGTCCTTAGAAGTAGGTTCATGACCATAAGTGCTTATTTCTACACTTTTTTCACCATTCTGTTCAATGTTAACCAGTTAACGCATTTGGTTAACCGGTTAACACGTTAAAAAATGCCCTAGATTAGAAATATTTTGGGCATTAACCGGTTAACCTATTGCATTAACCGTTTAACGTTGTTGAAAACCTGAAAAATGCTTTTGTTTCATTATGTGTTAGCATTGCATTGTGTCTTGATCCTTCATGTAGTGATAGATCATGATTTTACAAAAAATTTAAGACCACTTTTGGTATCTCATTCCATCGTTTCGAGTCATTTCGATGCGTTTCTGTTGCTTTTTGCATATTGTGCATTTACTTGTTGATTGTGCATAAACTGACTTGTATATCACTGTTGCCATATTCAAGCCTTTCATTTAGCATGCTTACATGTGTTTCACATTTTGTTTTTCCATCCATTGCATGATCTATGCATGTTTCGTTAACTTGTACGCATCTTTGCAATGCATTCTTTCATATTGCATTCTTGAAAATACATAATCATAAATATGTATATGCTTGCATTTGGTTTGCATTTTGATCATATTCTCATGTTAATCCAGTTCTGATTTTTGCATCAAGTTGCATGATTCATTGTGTTGATTTTTTATATGTGTTCATAATCCATATTCATGTGTTTATGTGCAAATAATTGGAAATGCATGCTTGTTGCATATTTAGTGTTTTAGTGCATTCTTCCATAAGCATACTCCTGTGAATAATCATGTTCATTTAATCATACATGTTGATGCCATGGGATCATGATTTGTGCTAATTATGCATTTTGTCTTTTATTTTCTGCATAAAAAATAAAAACAAGCAAATCTGCCTTTCGCATTTCATAGTTGTTTTTTTGTGCAGTAGCTGTAAAATGTATGCTGATTGTTGCATTCTCTCACATTTTACACCTGTTTTGCATGTTGATTGTGAGCTGTAAAATGTTGTGTGCATTATGCATTACATTCCATTGCTGCTTATGCATTTAGGAGTTGTAATAGGCTGCTGGATTTTTGCTTTGCATTATTTTTAGTACCCTTAGACTTATGATTGTGTCTAATTTAGGTCCTAGGCGCATTAGGATTTAATTGGTACTTTGTTTTCCTTATTATTTTAGATAATATGCAACACTAACCTTTGTTTTGTAGGGAGGTTAAGGTAAGTTCCTCACAACTTATTCCTTTTACTTCTTTATGCATTTAATTTGCATTTACCTTACCTTTCATACTTGTGTTTGTTAAATTTTCCGACAACTTCATGATAATCCCCTTGTTAGAATCAACTTAACTTCCTTAGGAAGTAAGTTGTATTCTATTTTTCCTTTTTTCTTTTCCTTCTCATTAGGATTAGAAACCATACTAACCTAGGTTCATCTATGCATGATAACACTAGGAACTTAGTCTTCCCCTTAGACTTTTTGTCTTTGGTTCGCTTTGCTTTCTCTTTCTCATCTACAAAGTAAAGTAAAATACATCTAAGAAAGGTTGAATCTTCTCGTACGCCACGAGACTTTGTAGTGGGTTACTTATGCACGTCCTATCTCGGGGCGAGGTGTAAGTCATATACCACGATGAACAAGTCTTAGTATAAGAAGGTTCACAAACAATAAATAGAAAACACTTCTCTAAAAGATAACACAACGAAGAAAAATCGTCTTTTCCTTCGGGAATTATTTTCTGACCTCATTCACTCTCAACGCAAACTTGCAACGACTTGTCTCATCTGCAAGACGGTAACGCACTCGTTCAAGGCGAGCCTGCAACACCTGAGCATAGATATAAGCAGTTCCAGCATATAAAAACACAAACAAATATTTTCCTCCTTAGTTAGGCAAACTACGTCGACTCTGATCCTCATTTTCCTAATGAGGTATGTAGGCAGCGGGGTGGGGCCCGTTCGAGGACATTCTTTATTTTCCCTATTCTTTCTTTTTGTTCTCTTTTTTCCAGTTCCCTCTCTTATTTCAATTCAAGTTTCAGTAGCGGTTTTCATTCAAAAGTATTTTATTTCTCACCCTTTGAAATAGACAAACAAGTGTGGATCCTGTCGGGTACGACATATGGTCTTGGATGCTAATACCTTCCCAGGACGTAACAAACTCCTGAACCCAGATCTTTGGTTCAAAGGACCTTGTCCTTTCCTTTTCTCTTCAGTTTGTGCAACATTACCTTTCCCATTCATTTGGGATAAAAATGCCTGGCTGGTGACTCTACCTTTTCCACGCCACTATCGCGTTTGTACTTGGAAGAAAATCCCGGGAGCGACATCTGGCGACTCTGCTGGGAATGAAACCCAGAATCTCTAGTTCCTTGTACAATTAATCCTAGCACCTGTTTGTTTTCGTTTCATTGTTTGTTTGTGTGTGTTGCTATGTGTTTATTTACTGTTTTCATTTTTAGTTTTTAATTTACATCATTTATTTACTACTTTAAGTATTTATTTTCACATGCATCATATATACAGAGCCGTCTGGACTGTGTTGGTTTCCATTTTTCTATGGGATGGGAGTTACTGTGAGATAAGCCAAACACCCGGCTTGAGTGCATTATAGGATAGCGTGGACACGTTGTACTCGCATGGTTACATGAGGATTGGCGATGTGTTCCACACCCAGATTGCGACCGTCTTGGAACTATTCTGTGTGGGGGTTTTGCCTCGCTTTAGGGTACGACCTCGATAGTTATATGCATATGGGGACCAATCATTGAGGACCTTAGTGGAAACACCCCTCTCTAGTGATGATAGTGGCAGACCACATTTGTTGTCAAACCCACTCGCATCTGAGGGTCCACTAGGAACTTGCATAAGATGGCCTGGTTCACTCATAGGAATCCAGTTAAAGTAAAATTGTTCGTATGACGATAGTACTGTATCCCAAGGGATGAATGTACTATTGTTTCTCGATTCTATGCTTGAAGCCGGGGACTTATGAGAGATGCTTGTTTCCTTGGACTCAGCTGAGACCTCCCTGAGTAGTACATAATGCCAAACCGATTCTCTGATTTGGTCACAAACCATTTTTTGGAGATGGTGAACGTATTATTGTTGCTCGACTTTGAGAGTCTGTGATGTTGACCCGAGTAGCACACCCGTGAGTTGGGAGGGGTTTAAAGGTTTGCAGGAACCCTAAAACTTCCAACATACCCAATTCACCATTATTGTGATCTGTTTCTTTGGTTCCTCGGTTCCGATATCTAGGATTCCTATTCAGAGGAGTTGTTGTTGTGATGTTGTGAACCTGCACAGACACGTGATTATATGTTTGACACATCAAAGACACGTCACTGATCACATGCCTAGCATTGCATAAGCATCATGACATCAATAGTCATTGTGTTTGTTTTCATTCTCAGTGTTCATACTACTCCCGATTCCCGATCGTTACTACTTCAGAATGGAAGACGTCAGAAAAAGGACTGTACACTACAAAAATTTTGACACCAAAGTAGATCTGATCAACCAGATGGTGTCTCTTATTGTAATACCTCAAAATTTTCCCTCTCATTTCCTCAACATTGTGCATAGCATTTAATATACATAAGTTCATAAAATAATCAATAAAACATTACATCATGTGTAGCATAGTTAAGGTAAAGGCATGTGGTCAAGTATTGAAGCAACTGAAGGCTATACAAACGCAATCAAGAGGCCACAAAGCTCCTCAATCATGTGAAAGGGGTTCACAACATCCCACAAGTCTCCATTTGAAGTCTCAGGTCTTGGAAAAAGGTGAATGACTCCAAGGAAGCAAACAGTGCAACATCTCCTGATGAAATGGTCCAAATTAGGGTTTCATTTGTGAAGGACTTCTCCATGAATTTTTGAGAAAAAGTGGATTCTATTGTGTTCTATATGACAACAAGTGTATAGGGTTCAAATTTCATCCACTAATTCATTTTGGAAGAGGTACAATTGGTCAGATGATTGAAAATCAATAAATTGGGGGAAAGTCAAATACAGTGAAGAAAAAGTCAACTCCTGACTTTTTGAGATCAAAATCATGAAATTAGGGTTGCAAGGATCCTATGATTCAAATCTGATCAAGAAATGATGGAGGAATCAAGAGAAATCAAGAAAACCAAAACTTACCATTTTTGGAAAATTAGGGTTTCCAAAAATGGCAAGTTTTGGCTATTTTTGTAGCTACTTTGAATGAGGCCTTCTCCCAAAATATGAAAGATATGAAAATTCTACTTGGAGCCAATTAAAGAGGGCATCTTGAGCTTCAAATCCATAGGTGGAACTCTCCTATATCATAAAAAATGAGAAAGATATGATCTTGCAAAGTTGAGGAAAATCCAAGCAAAACTAGGTCACGGGCGAGGCAAGAAGCTGGCCAGTGCGCGTGCCCTGCAAGGCAATTTGTCAAACAGGTGGTGGATCAAATGTCAAGCCATTTTACTTGGTCAATAAGACCTCAAATCAAATTTTTTTGAACTACAAAGTTATTTACCTACATGTTTACTACAACTTTCATGTTCAAGGTTTTGCCATAGGATCAATGGTTTGGAAGTTATGATGGGCTGAAGTAGAGAGGTCACAACAGGTCAAGCATAGGCCATACAAGGCATGCCAAGGAAAATTTGTGCAGGCCATTGGTGCAGTCTTGGATCATGTTTTTCAATGATAATTTCAAGCAACTTAGAGGACATATCCCATCATGGTTTGAACATCAAATTTGTTCTATGATCTCTTCTCTTCAAATTGAGTATAAGAACTTCATCCATGGATGCCTTGATCATGAAGTTATACCTCATGGATGATCACAACATACAATCTGGTTTCTTGCAGGCAAAGGCATAAGGGATCACACTTCAATTCATCTTACATGCTTCAATTCACATGTTATGGTCATAAACTTCATGTCCATAAGCTCATTTGAGGGATGCATCATCACATGAGTGCATGATCACCTCACTTGCCATGCACCCTCTCCAAATTAAAACTATAGGTATGTTGCATAAGCTGATCATGCTAGCCCTATCACACTTCACTCATCCTCATCATAATTTCCATGAATCTCACCTCATATGACTGGGCTCGTGCAGTGCCAATTCTAGAAGTTCCCATTGCATAAAAAACTTCACTCATTGCATAACTAACTTGATTCATTGCATAACCAACTCAACTCACTTAACCAAGCCATTTAACCATGGTTCTAACTGCTAACCCATGGTCAAGGAGCTTATAAAAGAGAGAAGGCACTGCATTGTGAAGCTCTCAGCCATTTTTCACTGCATTCACTCCATAGAACTTCATCAAGCTCTCTCTGCATTTTGTTTCGAGCTACCTTCATCTTCATCAATTCAATCTCAATTTCCCTCAATTCATTCTCATCATCATCTTCAGCATAACCTCCATGGATGGCATAAATTGAAGCCTCAAGAATCATCAACTGCATTATTGAGTTCACACTGCAAATTGAAGTGAAACCTCTCAATCCTCATCTCTCCAGCTTCAATCTTATTCAATACATCATCAGCATTGTGTGTAGCTCCATTTTCATGGCTTGATCACCTTCAATTGCCAAGGAACTGGTTCTACATAACCTTGATCCTCATTGTACTGTCCTCAATATCTCAAGATTCACATGGTACAAAGTGTTTATTTCACTCTTGTCGTGTCAAAGCAAGATCAAGCAATCCTTGGAACCTCCTCTCTTGTATTCTAACAACATATTGATCACACTGCAATTCAGGTATGCTCTGAAAACTTGCTTGTTCGAATTGATTGTTTTTCAATGTTTTCATGTCAATTGAAGCTCAATAGGAGTGTTGCAATGTCTGGCTAGTAGATAGACATGTTAGATACTTAGATCTAGTTTTAGGTTTGTTAATGTTTGTCTTTGATTTGATCAATTCATGAACCCTAAGCCAAGAGTGAGGGTAGATTAGTGATCAGTGAGAGGAGACGAGTGAGATGGTGCCTGTAGATTTCATTTTTGTGGTGAAATGAGAAAGCCATAGCAGAGCATGGCCGGGGAAGATGACCGGAGGTTATCTCTGGCCATCTGAAGAGTAACCCTAGGTTTATCTCAACTTTAAGTCACAGCCATCAGATCTACTCAATCCAACGCTTGTGAGATTGCCAACGCATAAATGAAACCCGTGCCTAGCACATGCTCAAGTCAACGTAAAAGGTATTCAGTTTATATTGGCACCCCCCAGTGTGTAAGTCCTAGGCCAAATTCAGTTGTTTTTGATACTTTTGACACCCCCAGGCCCATACCAACTCAATCCATTTCACTTCTTTTTATTTCTTTTATTCATCTTTATTTATTTTTTCGTTTTGGCTTTTTAAAAATACCAAAAACCCATAAAAAATTCCCAACTAATTAATGAGAGATCTTTGAATTTTTCTTTAATTTTCCTTTATTTTTGTTCATATTTTTCTTTTATGTTTTAGTCAGAATTAATTTCTCAATTCAATTAATTTCTATTTTCCCATTTTTTGACCAATCAATTTGTACATTTTTTTATCCTAAACCAAAAATGATAAATGTCCCATTCTTTTTGCATTATCCAAATACCTCATCAAAAATTCCCAAAATATTTTTCTCTGGATTTTTAGGTCATGTTTAGACCCTTTATGAGTCCATTCTTTCACTTGTATGTTCAAAAACCCTAATTGAGTTTTACCTTTCCACTAACCATTCAAAAAGAGGAATTTTAATGAGATTTTTTGCACATAAACTACTTTCTGGATCTTGATTCTAAGTATCAACTTTCATATTTGTTTAAGGTCATTTGGTATTTTTCTTGAGTTGCTTGAGTTTTAAGTCATTTTGGTTCTTCATTTTGTCTTTCTCTTACTCCAAATGAATAAGGCATTCATGCCATTGCTATGAGGTCTTAATTCTGAGTTTTGTAGGTTATATTATAGGTCCTCTAACATTGAAGGCCATCCTTGAGTCCTTACTTTTGTTTTTAGGGTTTACTTGAACCTTAAGTCACCATTGTCTCCATTTTGACCTAATTCTCCTTCACCCTTCATCTTAACCACTCAAAACTTCATGAATACACCAAATAAATTTGTCAAAGTATTGTTTTGTGTCTTATAAACATGTTTAGATCATTCCTCTATGTTCACTTCACATGTATAAAGTTTTGCCTCTCTTTATGTTTCATTTTCCATTAAGAAAGTAAAAAAAAAACCTAATTTGAGATACCTAGTTTTAGAATACTTCATGCCACTTCATTTGCTATTGTTTTGTGAGTTTAATTTCCATCTTGAATTCATGTCAAGCCCCTGGTTTTTGTATGGGGATTTCAAATCCTTTTGTTCATGTTTGAGTCTTATCTTAAGATTTTGCTTCTCTTTGAAGTTTCACTTGCATTCCTTCTTATGTTCACACCATCACTCATATAGTTTGCATTTATTTTACTTAGGTCTCTTCATCCATTGTAGAATGACCTATTAGGAGACTTTAATGTGATGTTAACCCATTGATTTTCCATTAACTTTAAGGTTTAAACCTTTTAAGATTACTTAATCCTTTAAGTTTCCCCATGTAACTTTACCTTAGATCTTATTAGGGTTTAGATTCTTTTTAGGGCATAGCTTGAGGTTGCCCACCTTTGTAGCTTTAGAAACTTTTGAATTGAATTGACTACTGACTTTTTAAGTTTGTTACCTTATAAGATGCTTTGTGCCTAGGTATTAACCTTAGAAGTTCACTAACACCTTTCCTTAGCTAGTGTGAGTTGTTATTGAAATTTGCCATATCATAATTGTTCATACTTCTTTATCATGCTAACATTTGTTTTGTAGGGGAGAAGATGAGGTACTTACTTCATTCCTTATCTCTTATTCCTATATTTGTTTTGCCTTATCACCTTTGTGCTTTGTTCATAGGTTCCCCTTTCTCTCTTTAGATTCAACTTAACTTCCTTAGGAAGTAAGTTGAATTATAGCTTGATCTTTCTTCTCCTTAGGTTAGAATACCTCATTAACCATAGGATCACACTTTGTACATAATATTATGACTTAGGGTTATGTCTTAGTCCCCCCATTAGCTTTGAACTTTTCCTTTTGAGTCTTCTCTTCTCATCTTCAAACAAATCTAAAAAGACTTAATAAATGCATGAAAGGATCCCTTGTGTATAGCCTTATTCCATGGGGCACTTACATTCATTCCATCTTGGAATGGTGTAGGCTTGTCTAGCATGATGCACAAGTCTCATCAAGGGGTTGTTTCACAAAGAAAAATCTAAGAGATACTTCTTCACAAAAGCAACAAGAACATGTAATAAGTCAACAAGCTAGTGAACTTAAACCCTAATTCATGGGAACAAGTCTTGGATAAATTATCCTTGCTTGGTGTGCTTGTTCTATTATTCCATCTTGGAATGTAGTAGCAAGTATACATTCCATGGAAAAGAGTTTGAATTCACTTCCTTGTGCCAAATTCATGAAAACTCTTTAAAAAGAAAATAACAAACAATAAGCGACTTTCCTGCGGGAACTTTTTTCCTCACCTCATTCATTATCAACGCGAACTTGCGACAACTTGTCTTGCATGCAAGACGGTAAATGCACTCGTACCAGACGAGCCTGCAACACCTGAGCATAGACATACGTAGTTCCAGCATAAAAAATACAAATAGTTCCCGCCTTAGTTAGGCGAACTACGTCGACTCTGATCCTCTTTTTCCCGATGAGGTACGTAGGCAGCAGGGTAGGGCCCGTTCCAGCACATTCTTTATTTTCCCTACATTTCCCCCTTTCTTTCCATTCTCTTTTCCAGTTCCTTTCTCATTTCATTCCATTCCAGTTAGCAGTTCTTTGTTCAGCAGTATCTTATTTCTCACCCTTTGAAACAAACAAACAAGCGTGGATCCCATCAGGTACGCAAACGATCTGGGGTTCTAATACCTTCCCAGGTCGTAACCGACTCCCGAACCCAGATCTTTGGTTCGCAGGACCTTGTCCTTTCCTTCTTTCTCAGGTTTGTGCAACATTACCTTTCCCTATCCTTCGGGATAAAAATGCCTGGCTGGAGACTCTACCTTTTCCGCGCCACTTTTGCGTTTGTACTAGGATGAAAATCTCGGGAGCGACACTTATTACCCTGGGTCAACTGGGATACTTCAAGGAGAAAATGGTGATATTCTGGATTTTGTGTTCAATTTGAACAATTCTCAAAGGAGCGCCATTCATACTTTACTGCAATATTATGACCCACGGCTCAGGTGATTCACCTTTCACAACTTTCAGTTGGTCCCTCTACTTGAAGAGTATGCTGTGATTCTAGGGGTGCCAATCCAAGATCAGATTCCCTTCAACTCGGAGATGACCAGACCGACTCATTCTGACATCGCCAAAGCTCTTTATTTGAGCTCACCTGAAGTGTCTGACAATCTGATTGCTACCAAATCTAGAGTGCTTGGTTTCTCTCTAGAATTTCTGGTTAGAAGAGCTAGGGACCTTGCTGCGACAAATCAGTGGGATTTAGTTTGCGCCATCCTGACCTTTTCCATCTACGGGATTATCTTGTTTGTTGATATGGAGAAGTCCGTGGACATGAACGCCATTCATTTGTTTGTACTGAAGAATCTGGTGCCCACCCTCCTAGGTGATCTTTATTATTCAGTGCATTACAAGAATGAGAAAAGATGAGGTGGCTTGGCTAAATGTTGTGCTCCACTCTTTTACAGGTGGTTCACGAGGCACCTACCTACCACTGAGGTCTTCTCTAATCCCAATATTGTTTGAGCCCAGAAACTGAGTACGCTGTTTGTTAGAGACACTAGATGGTTCACTTTAAGACTGAAAGGGAAAAGCTTCATCACTAGCCGAGGAAACTATCTCAACATGCCTTTGTTAGGAGTATCAGGGGGTATCAACTACAACCACATTCTCTTGAGTAGACAGTTGGGGTACGCTCTCAAAGAGGTCCCCGATGAATCAGAGTTATATTGGACTTTCTATTTCTCGGCAAAGGATAATCTCCCGTTGGTCAGGAAGGTTGCAAGCTCCTAGAAATTGATCAGAAGGAAGGGAATATCGTGCTTGGGTAAAAGAAACAATCAAATGTTCCCCGAATTCGAAGCCTGGATAAGGGTGAAAGCTCAAGTATCCCTAATCCTTTTCTCTGCACCAACTTCACCTCCTACAATTGTGCGTTTGGAGGATTACCAGAAACTAGAAGCTTTGGTCAAACGGCTTAGAGAAGAAAGTCAAGAGGCTAACAATGCTTGTCAGAAGCTGAAGATTCAGAACCAGAAGCTGGAAGAAAGAGCTTATCAAGCTAAAGAGTTGGTCAGGATCAAGCAGCAAGACTTCGAAGAACGATAGATCTACTTCAAGAAGAGAGGTTTGACTGAAATCCATAGGATCGGTTAGCGCAAGAAGGATAAGAAATCCTTGGATGAAGATAACGAATCTGTGACCCTTTGGCAAGAGAAGTGGGAAGACCATCTGAGAAAACAGAGAAAGGTAGAGATCGAGTACAAGCTCAAAATCAAAGGCCCTCAAGATACTCTGAATGAACAAGGAGAGTTGCTCTAGATAGCCCACGAGCAACAAAGAGACCACCTTCATAAGATGGCCAACATCCAGAAAGAGGTGGAGGAGCTGAAGCTTCAGGCTAATATCAAGAAGATCAAGACTATGCCGAGTCCTAGAAAAGAAAAAAGGGAGTATTCCTACAACAGATCAATGAGATGCACGCTTCCTTTGACCTGAGGGACATCTTCATCCAAAAGATCATCTAGGAGCCGAAGCATCCGGACATTTCCCAGCTGTTCCAAGTCGTCAAGCGCCTTAGCTGAAGGCTGCAAGACATGGAGCTTCCTAGGGTTTAGTCTTTTATGCTTGTACTTGGATTACCCATAGGTTTGTTGTGGGATTCCTCTTTACTTTGCTTTGCTACTCTTTGATGTATGAATTGGCACCCTTTGGGGACATTGCTATATTCAGATTCCAATTTATGATATGTGTGTAGTTTGAATCTCTGGTTGTTATCTCTTGCACTGACATAGGGTAATAAGCACCAAGTTATCTACAACTATCATCACGCAGGGCTTTCTTCCCTGAATCTGAAAAGGCTATCTGAATTCTCGAATACCATAACGGGAACGTAAAAATCGTGAGAATGGAAATGAATACAACATTGCATGCATATCATTTGCATTTTTTCTTTTGCAGGTTTTCTAGGTTTCTTAACTTATGTGCACTTTCAGGAAGGATTGCAAGAGCCAACAAGAATCGTCTCCTCAGGCACGATTTACCACCACACCTGTACGCTACCCGTCGAAATCATAGGAATTTCATGGATATTGTGCAGATAGAACTGAATGAACTGCACACCCGGATGGGGGAATTCATGACGATGATGCAGGGTTGTTATGCAAAGGCTCAACCCTCGGCAGACAGATCCTTGAGTGGTTACCTTGGACGCTCAAGGAAATCCAATCAACGACACTGTCATTCCACCTGTGGTGAACAGACCACCAACTCCAGAGGCAGCTGGCCCGACTCTCGTCTTTGTGCAAGACCGTCAGGAAGATCAGTTCACTCTGGTCAATGAAGATATGGGTTTTGGTATTGGATCTAGTAATCAGGACATCCAAATGTTGGTTGAGAAGGTGCGAGCTCTGGAATGCAAAGATACGCTCGATATCGACATCTCTGATATGGGCTTGGTTTCAGGGGTGGTTATCCCTCCAAAGTTCCGACCACCAACTTTCGACAAATACAACGACAACTCTTGCCCAAAGACTCACTTGCAGACTTTCTATCGCAAAATTGCTGCACATACCAAAGACAAAAAGCTTTGGATGTATTACTTCTAGGACAACTTATCTGGGGGCTCGCTGGAGTGGTATATGAAGCTGGATAAGAATTTTGTTCACAATTGGAAGGAGCTCGGGGAAGCTTTTCTCAAGCAATACCAATACAACATCGACATGGCTTCCAGCCGAACTCAGCTTCAGAGCCTGTCTCAAAAGAATTCGGAGTTTCAAAGACTATGTGCAGAGATGGTGTGAGGTTGCTGCCAGAGTCCAACCACACTTGCTGGAAAGGGAGATGGTAGATATCTTCATGGATACCCTCCCGGGGTACTTCATGGAGAGATTGGCTGGTTGTTCCTCAAGTGGATTTTCTGACATCATTCTGACGGGTGAAAGAATAGAAAGTTGGATGAAACAAGGCAAGATTTAGGGAAACAGAGCATCAACTTCTAGAGTTAAGAAGCCTTTTGTAAAGATAAGGGAAGGAGAAGCTGGAGCCGTATATGCACAGAAGAAGAAGGGGAATCGAAACGCTTATACAACTTCCGTCACCGTTTTTGCTCCTTCTAACCAACAACAAGTTCAACAACCGCAACAACAGCGCCAACAGGGGTATCAACAGCAGCGGGCTTCCCGTCCTTACTATCCTCCCAGAGCAAAATATAGGAATCTTGAGAAGCCTCCGATGTCCTACTCCTAGCTGCTACAAAATCTCATCCAACTTCAGATGGTTCAATAGAGAACTCTGCAGCCTCCGATGTAACGCCCCAATTTTATAAAGTATTTTTATAAAATAAATATCAAGAGTATGATGGTGTATTTTGAATAATAAGTGGATTAGGTATTTTATTTAAATGGGAGAACACGATACATTTTCTCATTATCGTATTTTGACGAAGGAAAGAGG
The DNA here is from genome assembly GCA_963966055.1 of Lathyrus aphaca. Lineage (NCBI taxonomy): Eukaryota > Viridiplantae > Streptophyta > Magnoliopsida > Fabales > Fabaceae > Lathyrus > Lathyrus aphaca. Next base: position 200,443,809 of record OZ014523.1, on the reverse strand, counting down.
GCTCTGGAGAAAAAGGGAAAGGAGAAGGGAAATCAAGAATCGTAAAGCTTCAAGATCAAGGCTTTGCAAGGATTTTATCAAATTCGAGGTAAGGGGGAGAAAGGGTTCTTTATTGATGACCTAACATGAAAGGGTAATTGGGAGTTCCTTACTCCCTAGGGATTGTCTAATGTTGTTGATTATGATGAAATTGTGATATGATGTATATATATATATATGTTATGATGATTGATTATGGTTGTGTGAAATTATTATTGAGTTATATGCTTGATTGTTGTAATTGGAATGGTGGTGATTTGAGTTATATGATAAGTTTGGTATGGAAGTAGTTATATAGATAATGATGTTGATGATGATGTAAATGGAGAATTGGAAACAAACCTAGGATCTTTCTTAATTTGATTAGTAATATTAGGTTGTGAAGATAATAAGGAATTAGAGGTATAAAATTAGTTTAAGAACAACAATTGGATTTTTTTGAGTGATAAAAGTGAGAGATAAGCGATAGAATTCGAACTGGTATGAAATTGGGAGAGAAAAGTGAGTTTTAGAAAAAGCTGAATTTTTGGTGCAGGTGGCCTTACACGGGCAGTGTTGTGTGACACGGGCGGTCGTGTCAGCCCCCTGTATTTTACGAAATCTTGAGTTTTGAAGGGGATGTTCAGGCCACATGACACGGGCCGTGTCATGGGACACGGGGGGTCGTGTCAGGCCTCTGTTTTGAGGAATATTTCTGTATTTTAAGTGGTTTAATCCCGAGTTCTTGTTCGATACTTGTACCATGAGTCTAGGGCCTTGATGATGACATACATGTTTAACTATATGACCCGACGACCGATAATAAGCGTGTGCGTGTTATGTGATTATTGGGGATATTATAACTTTATTAATATGTCAATTAGAAGGTGTTGATGATGGAAATGTTTACTATAAGTCTTGCACAATTATATGAAGGAATAGTGATAAACGAAGAGGATCGTGATGATTGGTAACATAGTTGAGTGTATGTCTTGCTTAGACCCCATGATGTAAGTGTATGTAGCGGTGATGATCGGAAGGATCGTGTGGTATTAGAATATATGTATAGGGAATAAATGAGAGTGGAATTAATGAGGAATTCATAAGATATGACATTTGGTAATTAGCGTGTATGAATATATGTGCTTATGTTGATTTATATGACTCTTGATGATGAATTATACGAATTGTATTAATAATATGTGTGAACATTGTCTGATTATTTATGTGACCCATGTGATGGGATGTGTGGTAATTTATGAAGATCATGAGGATCGTGTTGGCATGATTGTATTCATGTGTGTTCGTGATATGGTATGTGTGTAATCAAGTTTTGCATACGCATACATGTTGATGAAATAATCATGTCGTGGATGTGATTATTCGGGATTCATTGAGAATCGTGGTTGCAGGGATGATCGTGTCTTGTTGGAGACGTTAACGATGCATTCAAGGATCTATTTGAGGAACCGTTATTGTGAGTTGGTACCGCATTTGTATTGTGTCATTGAGTCACTTTGCATTGATTGAATTAATGATGTATGATATGTGTTGATGAACTATTTGAGATATTGATTAATTGTACGATGTATGATGTGTATTTGATGAATAGAGGTGAGACTACCCTGTAAGATGTTATTTGCACCGTTAATATATTGAATTGTTTTCTCACCCCTTTGGAAGTACAGATGATACAGGTACTTGAGTATGCTCGGAGTACAAGTTGTTTGGTCGAGTCCTAGGAGTCGCTCTGATACGTAACACGGGAAATGGGGATATTTGTTATTTAATTATTCTTGTTAGTAATAGTTACGTATCATATTTTGTTGAAACTTATAAATTAAGTGAATTGATGAATTTTGAGGATATTTGGCGAATTGCCGATTGTTGAATAAAAAGATATTTCCGCTGTTTTAAATAAATGATTATACTTTTGGTTGATTTTGAAAATGTAGCTACTCAATTGTTAATTAAACTCTGATTTATCTGAAAACTTATGTTATTTTAGAAAATGGGAAAAATGGGTGTTGCAAATGGTATCAGAGAAGGTCGGTCCGTCTGGCCAGGTTATCGCGTGTCGTTTGTCCCGGAGTATGCGATATGTGTATGAAACACTATCGATACTTGCTTGTTTGCTAGTTGTTTGTTTGCAGATGTTTGTTGAATATAAGTGGGGGGGAGTTATTGCTTCTCCTGAGAGTTGGCTTGTGGCGTGTTGGAATTGCGGTGTGGAAGAGGTTGCTAAGGTTGGCGTTGACTAAGGACTCGCTCGTGAAGCAACTTAGTTCGCAATATGCAAGGAACGCTATTAAAGTTGGAAAATGTGACTTATGGCCATCATGATTGTCGGCTATCTATTGGTAAATTGAGGAACTGGTCACCCTCAATCCCTTGCTAATAGTAGGCGGAATTGTGTTGGATGCAAAAGACATATCTTTCAGCCGAGATAGTATATTCAGTAGACCATTTGGAGTTGAGCCAGATCTATTAGTGGTATAAAGGAGTAGATGTAGATTCCGGTATCCGGAAAAGAGATGAATTTAAGGATTGATTATGTTACTAATGGTTACTCCTTGGTGAGTAGGAAGTGAATTGGGAATGGATAGTTATGAAAAGTTGAACGTTATATCTACTGGGTATGTAGCGGAACTTTTGAGAGAGGATTCTGGTGTCTGATTTGGTTGAATAGATGACATTGATTGGGAATAAGGTCACAGCGATGGACCGTCTGTAGAGTACGAATTATAATTGTGTTTTGAAAGATATATTAGAGGTGTAGTTATAAGGAATCGTGGCAACAAGGGTGCCTTATGGGAAAACTTCGGTGTAATTGATATAAAAAGATGAGGATATGAAATTATATGTCGATTAGTGAATAGTATGAGAATTCACAATTGCAATGGGAACAAACTGGATTTGATTGATAAAGGATCAATAGTGAGCTGAAATTCATCTGTAGTATTGTTGTTGTTGTGAGTTGGATTGTCATGCCTACCAGGACCTTGAGTTAGTTGGAATTTTGCAAACCTAGTGTAAGAGGAATGTGGTAATAAGAACTAGATGTTGACAGATCATGTTGGATGAATTTACTACGTTGAAGCATGTGGGATGGAGATTGAAGAAGTAAGTATTGAGTTATATTTTGGCATAGTATGATAAGAGGTGGGTGAGTTTTTGAAACTGCGAAGGTACAATTTTTGTGGGAATTAATTATAACCAGGTGTCTGCACAATGTAGTGATGTTGAGCTATTGCCTTAGTAGTATGGTGTACGTTGATACAACAGAGTATGGATAGTTTCATAAGTGTTTGAAATGGTGAACCGTGAGTTATGGGATGCAACAATGGAAATATAAGTATCACTGTATGTGTTGGACTATTAAGACAAAAGTAAAATAATAAGTGTGCAATATTTATTTTTCTGGAATTTATGAATTTATAGTCTAATTAATGTGGAATTGGAATGTTGGAAGGATAATCCAACGAGAGAGTAGGCATAATGTGAAACTATGAGATAGTCATGAATATTGCGTAGAAGCTAGTAGTGACTAGTATGTATTAAGGTAAGTATGGAATATGAATGGTGCCTTTCAAGGTGGCTTGGATAATTTCGAGATGGTAACCTTTGGATGTTCTTGTCTATAATGAAAGTAGAGAAAAAGGATTTGGAGAATATTGGAAATTGAAATATGAGAATTAGAAAAGATGCAGTTATATACTAAGTTGTCGAGGACAATTTTTATGAACAGGTGTAGATTGATTTGTTCAGAGAAAGGTATGAGAGAGAGTTTATCCGAAGTAGATATGGATCTACAATGATGGAAAAGAGTGGGATATAAGAGACTAGGATGTATTTGGACTTAGTTAGTTGTTGTTAAGGTTTGTGAAAAGTTTTCCAAGTTAGTATTCTATGGTTTTGGATAATTTGCAAAAGATAAGTTCTTCATTGAGAAGGGATGTGGTGAGGGAAGGTGCTAGAGAGTCGGAATAGGAATTAGCTACGGTTGTAGTATGATTTTGTTTGATTCTAACAAGTTGTGGATATAATGTTGGATAATGATGTGATAAGTGGATAAGTTATTAGTACTGGATCGTAAAGTCATAGTTGGTATTATACGATGAGAGAGGAATTATGGAGGTATCTATCTTATCCACAAATTGAAAATGGATGAGAGTAAAATTGTGGGAACATCCGATAGTATTATTGTTATGATTGAAGATTGAAGTGTTTGGTAATCACATGAACACACAGTTCTGATTTGATCGGAAAGGGGGAGGATGGGACGACTAAGATAATTGGAAGGTTTGAGGTAGGAAGTCGATAATTTTTCCTATGTTTGCACTAATGGTTAAAGAGTTGGAATTGAATTAACAATTTAGGGACTTGCATTCGGATTTTTGAAATATGCTAAGGGAATTATCATTATTATTGTGATGATGGTTGGGAATGATTAAAGTTAGAATGCGAATTTCATGGAATAGATAGCTGCGAGTAATCAGAGTGCGCAGCGGAAGATTGAAATGGTGTAATTGTTTATACATAAATGGTTAGTAAAGACTCGAGAGATTGAATAATAAGACCTGTTGATATATTGAGACTATTGGACGTCCCGAAATGGATGGGTAGTGGTAAGAGGTTATCTACACATCGAGGATTGCGAGATATACAAAGATATTAATATATGTGATGTATGTCCTTCATTGATGGATTATAATCATGTTGTTTTGGTAGAGGAAACTAAAAGGTCAGTCCGTTATCAATGTTGTGGTATCTAGAGGATGTATAGAGTGAAAGTTTGAGTTTGTCCTGGTTGTCGCCTCGTTACCTACGATGATGGTACGAGTGTGGTTGACTAATTCCTACGATGGGGAATTAGGAGAGTGTTACCTACGGTGATGGTAGCGACTTTCGTTGTGTTCTTTTTCAGGTATATACCTGCGTGTTAAGCATTGATAAAGGTGGTGCTTGTTGTTAGGGAGGTTGTCCTGGCACCAGTGTTGTTGTTTTGAGTTGGTTGCGGAGTTTCCGGCTTGGGCAAGGGAGTGATTAGTCAGGTGCAATAGTATATCTAAGTGATGCCATTGAGTACTATTTTCGAGGACGAAAATAAAATAAGTGGGGGAGAGTTGTAACGCCCCAATTTTATAAAGTATTTTTATAAAATAAATTTAAAGAGTATGATGGTGTATTTTGAATAATAAGTGGATGATGTATTTTATTTAAATAATGATAATATAATCTCAAATAAGAATCAACAGAAAAGTAATACTATACTCTGATAAAAAGAACTTCTGCTGCACTCTGAAAACCAGAAAAGATGTTAGCCAAAAATTAGCCAAAGGGGGAGTTTGTAGATGTTTAAGAATTGGCAGAATTTTTGACCAACAAGAAATGTTGAATTCAGTTCAGAATGTCCTATCAGATGTTGGGACATTATCAAATAGAGTATGTGAACTTATTTCAGGATGTCCTACCAGATGTTGGGACATTGTGTAAATAACTTAAGTTCAGTTTTTCAGGATGTCCCAACAGATGTTGAGACATCTCAGACCTGCTACCAGAATTAATTATTGATTAACTGATCAGAGATATTTAAGGAGAATTATCTGGAATTAATTAATGATGGATAAAAACAGAACAAGGCGCATCTGTAGGGAGTTTTATATTGAAGATTCAGATTAAAACAGAAGACCTAAATCACCTAGAATCTAGGAGATAACAAACCCTAAATTCAAGGTGAAAGCTGCTGCACATTAGGGCTGGATCATTCTACAGAAAGCCCAAAATTCAGATACCTATTTAAGCAACAGAAACTCATAGAATTGAGTACGAATTTCAGAAGACCAAAATAGAGTGTCTAGTGTTTTAATAGCAGGTTGTTTTATTGTACCACTTTATGAGCTTTTAAGCAAAAGTGCATTTGTGACTTGATTGAAACTGTTAAGTAAGATCAAGCTGTTTTGTTTGAAGGATGTCTTCAATTTCAGTAAACTTGTAAACTTGATCACTGTGTGATTGAGGGGGAGTGAGTAGGGTACTCTTATCTAAGGTGTGTCTTAGGTAGAAATTGCATTGGGTAGTTATTAAGTGATAGATTAAACAGGGTGGTTTAAGTCTAGAATTAATAATACTTATAGTGGATTTCCTCCTGGCTTGGTAGCCTCCAGATGTAGGTGTGGTTATACACTGAACTGGGTTAACAAACTTCTGTGTTGTTTACTTTTCTTGCTATTTAAGTTTTGGTTAAATTTGTCAAGTGTCCTATCAAGTGTTGGGACATCTCTTAGGACATCTCATACCTGATCACAGAATTTCAATTGGCATCAGAGCAGGCACCCTGCCTGTTTATACTGGGTGAGATCTAGGGAATACAAATTCTGTAACATGGACAGAGATTTAGGGTCTGTAAATAGACCACCTATACTGGATGGATCTAATTATGACTACTGGAAGCCAAGAATGATTGCATTCTTAAGGTCACTTGACAATAGGGCATGGAGAGCAGTCAATGTTGGATGGGATCATCCTGTCCAAGACACCAAAGATGGATCAAAAGTGCTGAAACCTGAAGAAGAATGGAGTAAGGAGGAAGAAGACTCAGCACTAGGCAACTCAAAAGCCTTAAATGCTTTATTCAATGGCATTGATAGGAACATTTTCAGACTTGTGCATCATTGTGAGCTGGCCAAAGATGTTTGGGATACTCTCAAAACAACTCATGAAGGAACATCAAAAGTAAAAATGTCAAGACTTCAACTTCTCACCACCAAGTTTGAAAACTTGAGAATGAAGGAAGATGAATCAATTCATGAGTTCTATATGAACATCTTGGATATAGCCAATACTTCTGGAGCTTTGGGAGAAAAGATGACTGATGAAAAGCTTGTAAGAAAGATTCTCAGATCTTTGCCAAAAAGATTTGACATGAAAGTCACTGCAATAGAAGAAGCTCAAGACATATGCTCCATGAAAGTTGAAGAACTCATTGGTTCCCTTCAAACTTTTGAGATGGGAATGAATGACACAAATGTCAAAAAGAACAAAAGCATAGCCTTGGTGTCAAATACAGATGAAGAAGAAGATGATGAATCAGCAAATGATAAAAGCTTATCAGAAAACCTTGCCTTGCTTGGAAGACAATTCAAACAGATTCTCAGAGGAATGGAAGGCAAATCCAAACCTAGTGGAAGAAACACAAACTCTGAGAACAGAAGACCTTATGATGCTAACAAAAGATTAAAGTATGCTGAAAAGACCAGTCAAGATAAAGGAGTCAAATGCCATGAATGTGAAGGATATGGACACATCAAGATTGAATGTCCTACCTACTTAAAGAGACAAAAGAAAGGACTCTCTGTGACCTGGTCTGATGAAGACTCAGGAGATTCAGAAGAAGAATCAGCTAAGCATATTACTGCTTTAGCTGGACTGTGTGAATATGATAGTGATTCCAGTTGTGGAGAACTTACTTATGAAGAACTTGAGCAAGCATTCAAAGATCTATACAAAAGAAGCTCTGAAATATGCAGTGAAGTTATAAAGCTAAAGAAGCAGAATGAGACATTAGAAGATGACAAAGCAAATGATCAGGAGATCATTGACACCTTAAAAAATGAAGTAAGCCTTCTCAACTCTAAGTTGGAACATATGTCCAAATCTGTTAGAATGTTGAACAGCAGCTCAAACACACTGGATGTTATTCTCAGCAATAATAAACATTCAGGGGACAAAAGTGGACTGGGATATAACAGAGATGAAGCCAGCTCTAGCAAAACTACTTCAAAAACTACACAGTCAAACAAGATGTCCCAACAGATGCTTCAACATCAGAACACAAAGACAAACATAATGTTCCAACAGATGTCTCAACATTCTGGAAAGAACAAAATGAAGAAGAAGTATCAAAGATGGAGATGCCATCACTGTGGAAGATTTGGGCATATCAAACCTCACTGTTATAAGCTACATGGATATCCAAATCAGATGCATCAGCAATCTTCCAAGCAGAAAGAAGAAGGTACCAAGAAAGTGCTGCATAGACATCAAAGAAATCAGCAACCTCCTAAGCAGAAGACAGAGGTCATCAAGAAGGTTTGGAGACCAAAAGCTGACACTCAGACTGATCAAAGTCACATTCCCAAGAACAAGATCAACAATCAAGCTTGGAGATCAGCTGAACAACACACAAGGCAGAGGCATCAAAAGAAATCTCAACTCATCTGGTCAAAGAAAAGTACTGCATACATAGCACATACATCACTGAGAGTATCAGCTAAAGAAGACTGGTACTTTGACAGTGGATGCTCTAGACACATGACTGGATTGAAGAATTTGCTAGTAAACTTAAAATCACATTCATCCAGGTATGTTACCTTTGGAGATGGAGCTAAAGGAGAAATCAAGGGAGTTGGAACCTTGGATTGTCAAGATGTTCCAAGACTAGATGATGTGCTGCTAGTTAAAGGTTTAACTGCTAACCTGATCAGCATAAGTCAACTATGTGATCAAGGATACAGTGTAAACTTTACCAAATCTGAATGCATAGTGACTAACAAAGAACAAGAGGTTGTCATGAAAGGAGCCAGATCTAAAGACAACTGTTACATGTGGGAATCCCAAAATCTCAGTCTCACTTCAACCTGCTCTCTAGCTAAAGAAGAAGAAGTGAAACTGTGGCATCAAAGACTAGGTCATCTTCATTTCAGAGGCATAAAGAAGATCATATCTATGGATGCTGTAAGAGGTATTCCTAAACTGAAGATTGATGATGGCAAAATATGTGGTGAATGTCAAATAGGCAAGCAAACCAAGATATCCCATCCAAAGCTCCAACATCTGACAACTTCCAAAGTTTTGGAACTTCTACATATGGATCTTATGGGACCTATGCAGGTTGAAAGTCTTGGTGGTAAGAGGTATGCCTATGTTGTGGTTGATGATTTTTCAAGATATACATGGATAAACTTCATCAAAGAAAAGTCAGATGTATTTGATGTATTCAAAGAATTATGTCAAAGATTGCAAAGGGAAAAATCCAGCTGTGTGATCAGAATAAGAAGTGATCATGGAAAAGAATTTGAGAATCAAAAGTTCTTAGATTTCTGCTCTTCAGAAGGAATCAATCATGAGTATTCTTCACCTATCACTCCTCAACAGAATGGGATTGTTGAAAGGAAGAATAGAACCATTCAAGAATCAGCAAGAGCCATGATCCATGCTAAAAAGTTACCTCTGTACTTTTGGGCTGAAGCTATGAACACTGTCTGTTACATCCATAACAGAGTTACTTTAAGGAAAGGAACTTTGTCCACAATATATGAAGTCTGGAAGGGCAGAAAACCCACAGTTAAGTACTTCCATGTTTTTGGAAGTATCTGTTATATTCTGGCAGATAAGGAGCAAAGAAGAAAAATGGATCCTAAAAGTGATGAAGGGATTTTCCTTGGATACTCCATAAACAGCAGAGCATATAGAGTATTTAATTCTAGAACCAAGGTTATCATGGAGTCCATAAATGTGATAATTGATGATGCTCCTACAGATGTCCCAGAAGATGTTGGAACATCTGCTGATATCAAGATTGAAGCTGAAGAAAAGAATGATCAATATAACTTCACTCAAACTGATACAAGGACAGAAGAATCAAGCAAACCTCCCTCCATCAGAATACAGAAGGATCATCCCAAAGATTTGATAATTGGTGATCCCAACAGAGGTGTGAGCACTAGATCAAGAGAAGTGATTTCAGGTTCTTGTTTTGTTTCCAAAATAGAACCTAAAAATATCAAGGAAGCTCTCACTGATGAATACTGGATTTGTGCTATGCAAGAGGAATTAGGTCAATTCACAAGGAATGAAGTGTGGAATCTTGTTCCTAGACCTGATGACATAAATGTGATTGGTACAAAATGGGTGTATAAGAACAAGTCAAATGAACAAGGAGTTGTTACAAAGAACAAAGCTAGACTTGTGGCTCAAGGATACACTCAAATTGAAGGGGTAGACTTTGATGAAACCTTTGCACCAGTAGCAAGGCTTGAATCAATAAGACTACTGTTGGGAATTGCTTGTATCTTGAAGTTCAAGCTATTTCAAATGGATGTGAAAAGTGCCTTTTTAAATGGCTACCTTAATGAAGAAGTATATGTAGAACAGCCTAAAGGATTTGTTGATCCAAACTGTCCAAATCATGTATACAAACTAAAGAAGGCACTTTATGGTTTGAAGCAAGCTCCAAGGGCATGGTATGAAAGACTGACCACATTTCTTATCAAGCAAGGATACAGAAAAGGTGGGATTGATAAAACCCTGTTTGTTAAAGATGAAGAAGGAAATGTCATGATTGCACAAATATTTGTTGATGACATTGTCTTTGGTGGGATGTCTGACAGGATGGTCAAACATTTTGTCAAGCAGATGGAATCTGAATTTGAAATGAGCCTAGTAGGAGAATTAACCTACTTTCTTGGTCTGCAAATAAAGCAAATGGAAGACTCAATGTTCATCTCTCAAAGCAAGTATTCCAAGAACATAGTCAAGAAATTTGGAATGGAAAATGATGCTCACAAGAGAACTCCTGCCCCCACACATTTAAAGCTGACTAAAGATGAAAAGGGTGAGAATGTAGATCAAAGCTTATACAGAAGCATGATTGGAAGCTTGTTATACTTGACTGCTAGCAGACCAGACATTGCTTTTGCAGTAGGAGTTTGTGCTAGATATCAAGCTGATCCAAAAGTCAGTCATCTCAATCAAGTCAAGAGAATCCTTAAATATGTTAATGGTACTTGTGACTATGGCATAATGTACTTTCATGGTTGCAAACCAATTCTCACTGGCTTCTGTGATGCTGATTGGGCAGGAAGTGCTGATGACAGAAAAAGCACTTCAGGAGGATGCTTCTTTCTAGGAAACAATCTGATTTCTTGGTTCAGTAAGAAACAGAATTGTGTATCCTTATCTACAGCTGAAGCTGAGTATATAGCAGCAGGTAGCAGTTGTTCTCAGTTGGTTTGGATGAAGCAGATGCTCACTGAGTACAATGTCCCACAGGATGTCATGACATTGTACTGTGACAATTTAAGTGCAATCAACATATCAAAGAATCCTATCCAACATAGCAGTACAAAGCATATTGATATCAGACATCATTTCATCAGAGATCTTGTAGAAGAAAAGGTGATTTCATTGGAGCATGTAGCTACAGATCTGCAGTTAGCTGATATCTTTACCAAAGCATTGGATGCTACACAATTTGAGAACTTAAGGGGCAAACTTGGAATCTGTTTATGTGATATTTAGCAGTTAATGAGATGTGCCAACATGTCATATGACATTGCATGGCATAAATTCCAGATGGCAAAGCTAGTCTGGACAAGATCCTTGGGAATTCCATCCCTAATCATTTGCACTATAACGGCTACTTATTTAGTAACTACTTATAAGAAGCTATCAAGATTCTCATCATACCATCACAAGCGAATCACATTAACTAGCAATTCTTAAGAAATCATAAACCCTAAAGATGTTCATCCATCTTCCTCTACAATGTCTCAAAACCCTAAAACAACTGAGGAAGTTCTCAACAAGGAAGACGTGGTTCATGCCACTCCCATCTCTGTAGTACCAATGCAATCAACCCCATTGGACGAACTCAGGGGAAGCGTTTCTCACACTAAAAAGGCAAGAACACCAAAGAGAGCTAAAGATCAAGTCTGCAGCAAAGCCAAAGGAGGCATTCCTTCTCCTGCTAACATGCCCCCAAAATCTTCTAAATATGTTGATGATTCCATCAAGGAGATTGTCAACCAAATCCTCTTTGAACAAAGAGTAGTGAGTGGGATCTCAGTTCCCTTGAACACCATGCCTGCACCTCAAGAAGAACCAGCTCAAACTGCAGAAGTCACTCCTGCAGAACAAGATGTCCCAGTGAATGTTGGAACATCTGCAGATGAGAAAGAAAATTCATCTGATGCTGATACTGAACAGACTGAGGACCAGAAAAAGGCCTCAAGTGAAAGTGATAAAGAAGTCTCTGAGGAACAGGCTAAAGCCTCAAATGAAGATCAAATCTCTGCTGGTCAACAAGCTGAAGAGGTGACTGCTCAATCTCCTCCAGTGGTCAACCTGGAGCAGGACTCTGATGCAGAAATCATAGAATCTGTTAAACCCAGCATAGCCAAAAGGCTAAGGTCCAGGAAAGGAAAGATACAAGCTGAACCTGTCATCCCTGAGAAGAAGAAGGCTAGTCCAAAGAAAGGCAAAGCTAAAGCTACCTTTGGTCCAACAAAACCTTGGAGCAAAGTCCAATCCCAGAAGAGAAAAGCTGTCACACCATCAGATTCAGATGTTGAATCAGATGTCCCAACATCTCCTCACAAGAAGAGACCAGCACCATCTAGAGCTTCAACTGCTGTACCAGAAGCTCCATTGGACAACATATCATTCCATCATGTCTCTAGTGTTAACAGATGGAAATATGTGTACCAAAGAAGGGTTGCTCTGGAAAGAGAACTAAGCAGCAATGCACTTGAGTGCACAGAACTGATAGACCTCATCTCTGCTGCAGGACTATTCAAGACAGTATCAGATCTCTCTCCCTGCTATGAACTTCTTGTCAAAGAGTTCATTGTGAATCTTCAGGAGGATTGCTCCAATGGTAAGTCCTCTGAGTTTCAAAAAGTTTTTGTTAGAGGTAAATGTGTAGAGTTTTCTTCTCAAATCATAAATCAGTACCTAGGAAGAGAAACAGATGGACCCAATGAGCTAGGTAAGACAGATAACCAAATCTGTAAGGTGATCACTGCAAACCAGGTCAAGGCATGGCCTGTGAAGGGAAAGCTCTCTGTGAGCATGCTTACCAGAAAGTATGCCATGTTGAACAGGATTGGTACTGCTAACTGGGTGCCTACCAACCACACTTCTTCAATCTCAACTGGTCTGGCCAGGTTCATCTATGCTGTGGGAACTCAAACCAAGATGGACTATGGAGCTTTCATCTTTGATCAAACCATGAAGCATGCCAGCTCTTCTGCAACAAAGCTACCAATAGCTTTTCCTTCATTGCTGTGTGGTATTGTTCTCAGTCAATACCCTGGGATTTTAAATGAGAAGGACACAGTCTGCAAGAGAGAGAGCCCCCTGGCTTTTCACTACAAATTATTCCTCAGTCACCATGCTGCAGATGTTGAAGCACCTTCTGGGACATCTGCTGGTCCCTCAACTGCTAAGAATCCAATCTCCAAGAAGGCTTTAATTGCTGAACTCAAAAGCACCTGCAAAGAGCTTGAAGCTAGAAAGCAGAAGCTTGAGGAAATCATTAAAAGGTTGGAAAGTGAAGAAGATCAGAATGCTGCATCTGATGAAGACAGTGAAGCTGATGAAGAAAGTGAAGCTGATAAAGAAACTGAAGTGGAGGAAGCAACTGAGAGTGATGAATCTGAGTGATCATTGTATGTGAGGCAAATGTAATGACAGCAAAGTATTTGTAATAGTGTCTTTGGCCCTTAATTTTGTGTCTACCAAGGGGGAGAACAACATCAAAAAAATTGTAATTGCTGTTTAAGTATGAATGAAAAAATCTGTTTGTTTGCTTCTGAACTGAATAGTGTTTTTCTGTTGCAACAAGATTGGATACATATATGTTTGAGGGGGAGTAATCTCAAATAAGAATCAACAGAAAAGTAATACTATACTCTGATAAAAAGAACTTCTGCTGCACTCTGAAAACCAGAAAAGATGTTAGCCAAAAATTAGCCAAAGGGGGAGTTTGTAGATGTTTAAGAATTGGCAGAATTTTTGACCAACAAGAAATGTTGAATTCAGTTCAGAATGTCCTATCAGATGTTGGGACATTATCAAATAGAGTATGTGAACTTATTTCAGGATGTCCTACCAGATGTTGGGACATTGTGTAAATAACTTAAGTTCAGTTTTTCAGGATGTCCCAACAGATGTTGAGACATCTCAGACCTGCTACCAGAATTAATTATTGATTAACTGATCAGAGATATTTAAGGAGAATTATCTGGAATTAATTAATGATGGATAAAAACAGAACAAGGCGCATCTGTAGGGAGTTTTATATTGAAGATTCAGATTAAAACAGAAGACCTAAATCACCTAGAATCTAGGAGATAACAAACCCTAAATTCAAGGTGAAAGCTGCTGCACATTAGGGCTGGATCATTCTACAGAAAGCCCAAAATTCAGATACCTATTTAAGCAACAGAAACTCATAGAATTGAGTACGAATTTCAGAAGACCAAAATAGAGTGTCTAGTGTTTTAATAGCAGGTTGTTTTATTGTACCACTTTATGAGCTTTTAAGCAAAAGTGCATTTGTGACTTGATTGAAACTGTTAAGTAAGATCAAGCTGTTTTGTTTGAAGGATGTCTTCAATTTCAGTAAACTTGTAAACTTGATCACTGTGTGATTGAGGGGGAGTGAGTAGGGTACTCTTATCTAAGGTGTGTCTTAGGTAGAAATTGCATTGGGTAGTTATTAAGTGATAGATTAAACAGGGTGGTTTAAGTCTAGAATTAATAATACTTATAGTGGATTTCCTCCTGGCTTGGTAGCCTCCAGATGTAGGTGTGGTTATACACTGAACTGGGTTAACAAACTTCTGTGTTGTTTACTTTTCTTGCTATTTAAGTTTTGGTTAAATTTGTCAAGTGTCCTATCAAGTGTTGGGACATCTCTTAGGACATCTCATACCTGATCACAGAATTTCAATAATGAGGTGGTATTATTATTATAATATTATTATTTAATAAATAAAATAAAATATAAGTTGGAGGATCGAGGGGCAAGGTTGTAATTTGATTATGTTATGAAAAGGGGAGAACACGATACATTTTCTCATTATCGTATTTTGACGAAGGAAAGAGGGCTCTGGAGAAAAAGGGAAAGGAGAAGGGAAATCAAGAATCGTAAAGCTTCAAGATCAAGGCTTTGCAAGGATTTTGTCAAATTCAAGGTAAGGGGGGAGAAAGGGTTCTTTATTGGTGACCTAACATGAAAGGGTAATTGGGAGTTCCTTACTCCCTAGGGACTGTCTAATGTTGTTGATTATGATGAATTGTGATATGATGTATATATATGTTATGATGATTGATTATGGTTGTGTGAAATTATTATTGAGTTATATGCTTGATTGTTGTATTTGGAATGGTGGTGATTTGAGTTATATGATAAGTTTGGTATGGAAGTAGTTATAGAGATAATGATGTTGATGATGATGTAAATGGAGAATTGGAAACAAACCTAGTTTCTTTCTTAATTTGATTAGTAATATTAGGTTGTGAAGATAATAAGGAATTAGAGGTATACAATTAGTTTAAGAACAACAATTGGATTGTTTTGAGTGATAAAAGTGAGAGATAAGCGATAGAATTCGAACTGGTATGAAATTGGGAGAGAAAAGTGAGTTTTAGAAAAAGCTGAATTTTGGGTGCAGGTGGCCTGACAAGGACAGTGTCGTGTGACACGGGCGGTCGTGTCAGCCCCCTGTATTTTGCAAAATCTTCAGTTTTGAAGGGGATGTTCAGGCCACATGACACGGGCGTGTCATGGGACACGGGGGGCCGTGTCAGGCCTCTGTTTTGAGGAATTTTTCTGTATTTTAAGTGGTTTAATCCCGAGTTCTTGTTCGATACTTGTACCATTAGTCTAGGGCCTTGATGATGACATACATGTTTAACTATATGACCCGACGACCGATAATAAGCGTGTGCGTGTTATGTGATTATTGGGGATATTATAACTTTATTAATATGTCGATTATAAGGTGTTGATGATGGAAATGTTTACTCTAAGTCTTGCACAATTATATGAAGGAATAATGATAAACAAAGAGGATCGTGATGATTGGTAACATAGTTGATTGTATGTCTTGCTTAGATCCCATAATTTAAGTGTTGGTAGCGGTGAGGATCGGAAGGGTCGTGTGGTATTAGAATATATGTATAGGGAATAAATGAGAGTGGAATTAATGAGGAATTCATAAGATATGACATTTGGTAATTAGCGTGTATGAATATATGTGCTTATGTTGATTTATATGACTCTTGATGATGAACTATACAAATTGTATTAATAATATGTGTGAACATTGTCTGATTATTTCTGTGACCCATGTGATGGGATGTGTGGTAATTGATGAAGATCCTGAGGATCGTGTTTGCATGATTGTCTTCATGTGTGTTCGTGATATGGTATGTGTGTAATCGAGTTTTGCATACGCATACATGTTGATGGAATAATCATGTCGTGGATGTGATTATTCGGGATTCGTTGAGAATCGTGGTTGCAGGGATGATCGTGTCTTGTTGGAGACGTTAACGATGCATTCGGGGTTCTATTTGATGAACCGTTATTGTGAGTCGGTACCGCATTTGCATTGTGTCATTGAGTCACTTTGCATTGATTGAATTAATGATGTATGATATGTGTTGATGAACTATTTGAGATATTGATTAATTGTACGATGTATGATGTGTATTTGATGAATAGAGGTGAGACTACCCTGTAAGATGTTATTTTCACCATTAATATATTGAATTGTTTTCTCACCCCTTTGTTGTTTTGTTGCGTCTGTGCTTCTTCAGAAGTACAGATGATTCAGGTACTTGAGTATGCTCGGAGTACAAGTTGTTTGGTCGAGTCCTAGGAGTCGCTCTTATACATAACACGGGAAATGGGGATATTTGTTATTTAATTATTCTTTTTAGTAATAGTTATGTATCATATTTTTTTGAAACTTATAAATTAAGTGAATTGATGAATTTTGAGGATATTTGGCGAATTGCCGATTGTTGAATAAAATGATATTTCCGTTGTTTTTAATAAATGATTTTACTTTTGGTTGATTTTGAAAATGTAGCTACTCACTTGTTAATTAAACTCTGATTTATCTGAAAACTTATGTTATTTTAGAAAATGGGAAAAGTGGGTGTTGCATCCGAGGCCGGGGCAAATCCCTGAAGGCTATGATGCCAATGTTCATTGTGATTTCCATTATGGGGCTCCAGGCCATAGTACCGAGAATTGGAAGGATTTGAAGCATGTTGTTTAAGATCTTATAGACTCTAAAACGATCAACTTCGCTCTAACTCCGATTGTGATATAGAATCCCATACCTGATCATGGAAGGATTATTGGGGTTGTCGATAGCGGTGAATGTCTGTCCCTGATATCTGATATCAGGGACCTGAAAACATCATTGTTAACAATAAAAGCTTGCTTGGCTGAGAAGAGAATCTTTCCAGGTTGTGAAAAGGATTTCCCATAATGTGTTAACTCCTTTGATGGGTGTGCTCGATTGAGGTCGTGTATACAGAAGATGATGGACGAAGAAAGCATACAGTTTGATAAGATCATAAAAGAAGACGAGGTATCAACTATGACGATTTTCTACAATCCGGCACAAGTTCCTGCACCGACAAGGATGGATCCAATAACCATTACTACTTCGGGACCAGTCTCGTATCAGAGTGATAAAGTTATCCCTTGGGATTACGGGGGAGAAGACTATTACAATGGTCAGAAACAAAATCTGGCTGCATCTAGTTCATCTCCGCACTAAGTCGAGAATGTTGGGGTTGGAGGATTCACTAGAAGTGGCAGACTGTTTGCTCCTAAAACACTGAGAAGCAATGTGGTACCGCCGAGAGACAATGTTGAGGCTGAAGCTAAAGCCAGGGGAAAACATCCCATGAAAAATGATGCACTTGTACCGGTGATAGATCCTGACATCACTTTTGATAAGGATGGGGAAGAGTTCCTAAGGATTATTAAGAAAAGTGATTACAAGATTGTCAATCCCTTGCAGCAGACTCCTTTTAAGATCTCGATCTTATCCTTATTGATGTGTTCAGACTCGCATCAGAAAGCCCTATTGAAGATTTTGAACAACGCTTATGTGCCGCAAGACATATCCGTAAATAAACTGGAGATAATGGTGTCAAGTGTAAATTCTAGCCTTGGCTTGGGTTTCACGGATAAGGACCTAAAGTCCGAGGGACGCAGTCACAAACGCGCCTTGCACATTTCCATGGAATGAAAGGGGGTTGTGCTTTCTCATGTAACGGTAGACACAGGGTCGTCGTTGAATGTACTTCCCAAGAAGGCCCTTATGAAGCTGGATTATGATGGGGTTGTGCTTATGGCAAGTGACTTGGTCGTCCGAGCTTTCGATGGCTTAAGGAAGTCATTGTTCCGAGAGGTGGAACTACCAATCAAGGTGAGAACACAAGTCTTCAATGCTACTTTTTATGTGATGGATATCAAGTCGTCCTATAGCCTTTTGTTTGGGCGCCCGTGGATACGCGCAGTAGGGGCAACATCTTCTACCCTCCATCAAAAGCTCAAATTTGTCTAGGAAGGGCAGATTGTGACCGTGTGCGGAGAATAAGATATTATCATCAACCACCTAGCCTCGTTCAAATACGTGGAAATGGATGGAGAAATCGTCGAGACTCCCTGCCAAGCTTTTGAGCCCATCAAATATGAGAATGCATCATCATCAGCTACTTTATCAGAAGACCCAAAGAGAGGAGCATCCATAGCGTCTTATAAACAAGCCCTAGAGGTGGTAGAATCAGGTGCAAAGGAAGGTTGGGGCAAAATGATCGAGGTTCCTGAGAAGAAGGACATGTTCAGAATTGGCGACAAGCTTGGTCAGTCAACATCAGGGAAAAGTTCTAGAGGTCAGAAACGCCCAATTACCTTCAACAATGCGAGATGGTTTGACCCCAGCAACGTTTGTACTGTGCAGGAAGAAACAATTGATAGTGATTGCAAACTAGATGAATGGATAAGGCCTTGTGCTCTAGGGACGCAACTCAACAACTGGTCGGCCGAAGCAGTCATTTCCGTCAATCAGCCTGAAGAGTAATGGTTTTATGTTTATGTTCTCCTATATTCAAGCTATATGCCTTGCTCGGGGCATAGCAGCTCATTGTAAGGGCTCGTTGTTCATATTGCAATATCATAATCATCAATAAAGTGGATGTTTTTGCATTCAATCATGTAGTTCCCTGTCTTTCATTTTCATTTTCATTTTGTTTTCAAAAATAAATGGCAATGTTTCCCATGCCTCATACCCTTTCTAAAATCTAGCATGAATCAAAATTCATGCAGATGCTCTTCATCGGGTCTCGTCAGTAATGACCTTGCTATGGCTCAGTATGACTTCGACAATCCAATTTACCTAGCCGACGAGGGAGGTGAGGAAGATTGTGAACTACCCGAAGAGCTAGCCAGATTGCTCAAGCAAGAGGAGGAGATGATTCAACCACACGAGGAAGCCGTTGAGGTGGTAAACCTGGGTACAGAGGAAGACAGAAAAAAGGTCAAGATTGGGGCCATGTTGGAAGAAATTGTCAAGAGCCGCTTGATATCCATGCTCCGAGAATACGTTGACGTCTTCACCTAGTCCTACCAGGACATGCCCGGTTGGATACTAACATTGTAGTGCATAGGCTGCCTCTCAAAGAAGACTGCCCACCGGTCAAGCAGAAATTGAGACGGACGCGCCCTAAAATTGCCATCAAAATTAAAGAAGAGGTACAAAAGCAGTTGGATGCTGGATTCTTGGTCGTAACCAGCTATCCTCCATGGGTTACAAACATTATACCAGTCCCTAAAAAGGACGATAAGGTCAGAATGTGCGTGGACTATAGGGACTTGAATCAGGCCAGCCCCAAAGATGTCTTCTTGTGCCGCACATTGATGTGCTAGTTGACAACACACCCTAGTTTTTTGTATTTTCCTTCATGGGTCGATTCTCATGCTACAGCCAAATCAAAATGTTGCCAGAGGATATGGAGAAGACTATATTTATTACCCCATGGGGCACCTTCTATTATAAGGTCATGCCGTTTGGTTTGAAAAATGATGGAGCTACATACCAACATGCAATGGTGACTCTATTCCATGACATGATTCATCATAAGATTGAGGTCTACATTGATGACATGATAACGAAGTCACAGACAGAAGAAGAACATTTGGTCAACCTAGCTAAGCATTTTGACAGGCTTCAGAAGTTCAGACTGAGGTTGAATCCGAACAAATGTACATTTGGGGTTCGTGCAGGAAAGCTGCTGGGCTTTATCGTCAGTGAAAGAGGAATCGAGGTTGTCCCTGCCAAAGTAAAGGCAATTTCAGAGATGCCTGAACCAAGAATCGAGAAAGAGGTACGCAGCTTATTAGGGAGGTTGAACTACATTGCAAGGTTCATCTCTCACCTAACAGCCACATGCGAACCTAATTTTAAGCTTCTAAGGAAGAATCAGGTCATCGAATGGAATGATGACTGCCAACAAGCCTTTGATACAATCAAGGAGTATTTGGAAGAATTTCTGATTCTCATGCCTCCAGTTCCAAGGAGAACTCTAATCATGTACCTCAATGTTCTTAAAGGATAAATGGGATGTGTGTTGGATCAGCAGGACGAGTCTGGTCGAAAAAAGAATGCCATCTATTACCTTAGCAAAAAGTTTACCGACTATGAGACCCGCTACTCACTGCTCGAGAAAACTTGTTGCGATTTGGCATGGGATGCTCGCCAACTAAGACATTACATGCTAACTCACACCACTCTACTGATTTCCAAGATGGACCCCATAAAGTACATCTTCGAAAAGCCAGCTCTAACAGGAAGAGTAGCCCGATGGCAAATGATTCTGACGGAATATGATATCCAGTACACTTCACAAAAATTAATCAAAGGAAGTATATTGTTGGAATTTTTGGCCAAGCAGCCAATTGATGATTACCATCCGATGAGATTCGAGTTTCTGGATGAGGACATCATGTTCCTCAAGTTGAAACACTGTGAAGAACCACTCCCTGAGGAGGGGCCAGACCCCGAATCCAAATGGAGTTTGATGCTTGACGGAGCCGAGAAGATGAACGGTAGAGGAGTTGGTGCCATTATTATCTTGCCAGAAGGGATCCATATGCCTTTCACTTCCGGAAGACATTTGAATGCACTAACAATGAAGGTGAGTATGAATCCGGCATAATGGGGATCGAGGAAGAAATCAACATGAGAATCAAGAACCTTGAGATCTTCAGAGATTCTGATCTGGTCATCAACCCAGTCAACGGTAAATGTCTGGTTCACCAACCTCATTTGACTCTGTACAGGGACTATACCAGGAGGTTATTTAATTTCTTCATAAGGGTCAAGTTGCACTACATACCTCGGGACGGGAATCAGATTGCTGATGCCTTGGCAACCTTGTATTCCATGATCAAGGTTCACCAAGAGAACTATGAGCCTCGAATCGATGTCTCTCACCTTGAAAGGCCGACATATGTGTTTGTAGTTGACAGCACTGACGATAGAAAACCTTGGTATCATGATATCAAGTAATTTCTGAAGTCTCAAGAATACCCGACAGGGGCATCAAGCAAAGACAAGAAAACCCTTAGGAGGTTGGCAGGTGGGTTCTTCTTAAACCAAGATGATGTGATCTACAAGCGGAACTTTGACATGGTCCTGCTCATATGTGTGGATAGACACGAAGCAAACCTATTGATGCAAGAAGTTCACTAAGGCTCATTCGGTACCCATGCTGAAGGGCATGCTATGGCAAAGAAACTTCTCAGATCGGGGTATTAATGGATCACCATGGAATATGATTTATGTAAATATTCCCGCAAGTGCCACAAGTGCGAAATCTACGCTGACAAGGTCCATATGCCTCCAAATTCACTAAGTTTCATGTCTTCACCTTGGACCTTTGCCATGTGGGGCATTTACATGATTGGCAATATCGAGCCAACAGCTTCCAACGATCACCATTTATCCTAGTGGTCATAGACTACTTCACGAAGTGGGTTGAAGCGGTGTCTTATGCCAACGTCACGAAACATGTGGTAGCCAGATTCATCAAAACGAATATCATATGTCGGTATGGAGTTCCCGAGAGAATCATTACTGACAATGGTTTTAATCTTAAAAAGAAAATGATGGCAGAAATATGCCGTGATTTCAAAATTGAGCATTACAACTCTTCGCCGTATCACCGAAGAAGAATGGCACCGTCGAGGTGTCCAATAAGAACATCAAAACGATCGTTCAGAAGATGGTTGTGACATACAAATATTGGCATGAGATGCTACCGTTTGCACTACATGGGTACTTGACGTTGTACGTCGGTGCACTACACGGGTACCGGATGTCGGTCGAGGTCGAAATTACCTCACTGAGATTAATGATGGATGTCAAGCTTGACGAAGCTGAGTGGCTTCAAGCCAGATACAACCAATTGAGCCTCATTGAAGAGAAACGCCTAGCAGCTGTATGTCATGGCCAGTTGTATCAGCGGCGAATGAAACAAGCTTTCGACAGGAAAGTACGACCTCAACGGTACATACCAGGAGACCTGGTGCTGAAAAGGATTCTTCCTCCTAGCAATGATCATAGGGGCAGGTGGAAACCCAACTATGAAGGTCCATTCATGGTAAAAAAGGTCTTCTCGGGCAGAGCCTTGATGCTAACGACCATGGATGGCGAAGACTTCCAATCCTATGTCAACACAGAAGCAATGAGAAAATACTTCGTGTAAAAGACCCATTGGACAAAAACAGAATAAAGGTGCAAGCAAAAAAGGGCATCTCGGTGAGCCAAAAACAGAATAAAAGGCTCGGGGGAAAAGTTAGGTAAATATCTGAAAAGATGTACACTCACTGAGTTGAAAAGCCGCATTGGACAACTCAGGAAAAAATGGTATCCCGGTGGATTGAAAACCTGAAAGGGCGATCCATGCAAAAGAGGGACTAAGACGAACCACTGCGATCTGCGAGATCTGTGATACGTCATTTGCAATCAAAGGTGATCCAAGCGTTGAAGATCAATTCAATCATCTCCCTTAAAGCAAAGCAGGCAGAAAAGTCTTGAGGACATACAAGTCATAGTCGGGTCGGAGCTTGATGAGACTTCGTTTTTCACATTGCCATTAGGATAGTTCAATTTCCTTTTGTGCAATTTCCTATTTCCAAGGATTTCTTCTTGTGTAATGCCTATTCATGGCCATTCTTCATTCAATAAAAGCAATTTTAGTAAAATTTGTTTCCGTGAGTTTTTGTTTTTCGTCTATCACTATTTGATTGCAAAAACGTCCAACAAAATTATGATAAATATTGCTTTGTGAATACATGAATGCCTTATAATTCATGAAGGAGATTAAGAAACATTTGGCACAAAGCCAATGTGTTGAGTGACAGGGGATGGATTCAAACCATGACCCTGGGGCATGTAGGCCAAACTAACTCTATATTTCGCAGGTACTGTCAGTTGTGTTCATTAACATGCAGGTACAGGCGTTGCCAATAAAGCCATCTCCAACACAGAGCTTCGAGAAGCCTCTTTCTCAATGGGTTCTGAAGCATGATCCTTAGCAAGTATCGTCAGATCATCACCTTTCCAACAGAGCAACAGTAAAGAGAATAATGCTTCCCAAGCAGAGGAGTATCATTATCTCTTATCTCCAACAAAAGACGCCTTCCACTTTTCATCTCCAACATGAGATACATCCTACCTCTCACTCCCAGCAAGAGGAGATCAAACTCTTATTTCAATCAAGAAGTATTCCCAGTTGAGTTCTCCATCCTCTCCAGCAGGATTGGAAAGGGAAGTTTCCCCCGCATAGCGGCAAAAGGAAAGATACTTCTTGAATGGAAGGATGTCATAATCTCCTTATCCCCATCCAGAGATGATTCAAGACTCTCAGCCTCAGCAGGAAATGTCCCCCAACGACACTCCCCATTATCCCAAGTTGTCGCTCCTGGGATTTTCATCCTAGTACAAACACAAAAGTGGTGCGGAAAAGGTAGAGTCGCCATCCAGGCATTTGTATCCCGAAAGAATGGGAAAGGTAATGATGCACAAACCTAAGGAAGAAGGAAAGGACAAGGTCCTGCGAAACAAAGATCTGGGTTCGGGAGTCGATTACGACCTGACAAGGTATTAGCACCCCAGATCGTCCGCCGTACCCGACGGGATCCACACTTGTTTTTTTGTTTCAAAGGGTGAGAAATAAGGTGTTGTTGAACGAAAGAGTTGCTATCTGAAGCTGGAATTGAAATGAGAAAGGATTTGGAAAAAGAAAATGAGAAGAAAGAATGGGGAAAATTTATGGAAAATAAAGAATGTGCTTGAACAGGCCCTACCCCGCTGCCTACGTACCTCATCGGGAAAATGAGGATCAGAGTCGACGTAGTTCGCCTAACTAAGGTGGGAACTATTTGCTTGTGTTTTTTATAGATGGAACTGTGTATGTCTATGCTCAGGTGTTGCAGGCTCGTCTGATACGAGTGCGTTTACCGTCTTGCATGCGAGCCAAGTCGCCGCAAGTTCACGTTTAGAATGAATGATATGAGAGAAGAGTTCCCACAAGAAAGTCGCTTATTGTTTGGTGTTTGCTTTTTATGAGAATTGTTATGAATTTGGCACAAGGGAGTGCATTCAAACTCTTTTCCATGGAATGTGTACTTGCTACTACATTCCAAGATGGAATAATAGAACAAGCACACCCAGTAAGGAGAATTTATCCAAGACTGGTGTCCATGAATTAGGGTTTAAGTTCACTAACTTGTTGAACTTTATTAAGTGTTTTTGTAGCTTTTATGAAGAAGTATCTTTTAGATTTTTATTTTTGAAACAACCCCTTAATGAGACTTGTACATCATTCTAGATAAGCCTACACCACACCAAGATGGAATGAATGCAAGTTCCCCATGGAATAAGGCTATAAACAAGGGATCCTTTCATACATTTGTTAAGTCTTTTTGGATTTTGTTTGGAGATGAGAAGAGAAGACTCAAGAGGAAAAGGTCAAAGCTAATGGGGACTAAGACACAACCCTAAGTTATCTTATTATGTACAAAAGTGTGGTCCTATGTTTAATGAGGCATTCTAACCTAAGGAAAAGAAAGAGCAAACTAGAATTCAACTTACTTCCTAAGGAAGTTAAGTTGAAATCAAAAGAAAGAGGGAAGCCCTATGAACAAAGCGCCAATGTGCTAAGGTAAAACAAATAAATGAATTAAGGAATAAGAATGAAGTGATTACCTCATCTTCCCCCCTATAAAACAAATATTAGTATGATGAATAAAAGTGAACAATTATTACATGGTAAATCCTTCAAAACAATCCACACTATCTAAGGAAGAGATTAGTGAACTCCTAAGACAAATACTTAAGCCTAAAGCACCTTATAAGATGGTAAACTTAAAAAGTCAGTAGCTAAACTCAACTTAAGTATTCTAAAGCTACAAGAGTGAACAACTTCAAACTATGTCCTAAAAAGAAGCTAAACCCTAATAAGAGCTAAGGTAAAGTTACATGAAGAAACTTAAAGGATTAAGTAGGCTAAAATTTTATAAACCCTAAGGTGAATAGAAAATCCAGGGGCAAATAATCAATCAAAGTCTCCTAAGATGTAAAATTAAAAGGGGATGAAGAGATTCAAGTGAAAGAGGTCCAAGCATTATGTGTAATGATGTGAGAATGAGAAGAAAATGCATATAAAACTTCAAAGGAAGAAAAACTTAAAGTACAAATCAAACATGACCAAGAGGATTTGAATACCCCATACAAAGTCCAGGGACTTGATGAAATGTTAAGATGTGGTTTAAATATGCAATGATCATCATAAAATTAGTTTTGAAAGGTTAAGATGGAGGATTAAGAAGAATTAGGTCAAAAGGAGGCAAAGGCAACTTAAGACTCAAGCAAACCCTAAAATCAAAAGACAAAGACCTAATGATTGTACTCTACACTTAAGAACCTTTAATATGATATACAAGACTCAGAACCAAGACCTTAGATCAATGACATGAATGCCTTATTCAAATGGAGATGAAAGAAGCTTCTAAAAGGGACCAAACATGACATAGGGCTTAAGTAACTTGAGAAAAATGTCAAATGACTTAGAAAAATTATGAAATATATTATTGGAAATCAAAATCTAGAGAATGACTTGTGTACAAAAAATCTCATGAAAACTCCTAATATTGAATGGTTAAAGAATCACTAGAATTCAATTTGGGTTTATATGAACCTATGTGGAAGAATGGACTCAAAAGGACCTAAGCATGACCTAAAATTCTAGAGAAAAATATTTTGAGGAATTTCAATGAGCTATTAAGATAACACTAAAAGAATGGGACATTTATCATATATGGTTTGGGAGAACAAAAATGGGCAAATTTGTTGGTCAAAAAGGGTGAAAATTGAGAAACAATTAAAGTGAAAATTAATTCTGATCTCAAAAATGAATAAAAATGAAATCTAAAAATGTAGAAAATTATGAAGATCCTACATGAATTAAATTGGATTTTTTTTGCTGCATTTTGCTATTTTTAAAAATATGAAACGAAATTGGAACAAAATGAAAAAAGAAAATAAAAGAAATAATGGATTTACTTTATTTAATGGGCCTTGGGGGTGCTGAAAGTAATGGAAACAACTGATTTGGGCTCAAATGAACTGTGATGGGGGTGTGAGTAGTATGCTGAGGATTTACACACACAAATGAGCACATGAATGACACGGAAATTTTAATGTGGTTGCAACATATGGGCGCTTGGACCAAATGAATCTAATGGCCATGTTATAAAGTTGAAGAAATTAGGGTTACACTATTCTGATGACCGGAGATGAATTCCGGTCATCTTCTCCATTTATGCTCCAGTAGGGCAAACCCTAAACCTCACTAAAATGAAAATCATGACCATTAATGGATTCGCCTCTCTTCACTGATCATAAATATGGCTTCAAAAATCATTTAAGGTTCCTAAATTTCCTGAATCGAAAGCAAGAATCTAAGCCTGAAAATTGAATTTGAGCATCTATGATGCCTGTCAACTAGCCTTCCAATCCATAACCTCTATCAGGCCTCAATCAACATAAAATCAACCAGAAATATGCAATTCGAGCAAGTGGAAATTCAGGACATACCTGAGTTGCAGAGGTGTCAAAGTGTTGTTAGAAGGCCAGATAGGAGACTCCTTAGAATGCTTGAGCTTGCTTTAGGACAATAAGAGTGAAATAAACACTCTGTGATGTGTAGATCTTAAGAAATTGATGAAGATGCAGTGAGGCTCAGTGTTATACAATGTTGAATCTTTGATGATTTGGAATGATCAAGCCATGGAGATGAAGCTAAACACAATGCAGATGATGAATTGACGTAGATTGAAGCAAGATTGTTGCAATTTGAAGAGTTTGAATCCAAAATGCAGTGAAGATCAAAAATGTGCAGTGATGGATCTGGAAGCTTTCAGGCTGTGCAATGCTTGATGATTGATCTTGAAATGATGAGGATGATCAATGGAAGAAAAATGGATCCAGATCAATGATGATAATGATTGCTCGAATCCATTTGCAATGTGAAAATTCAGAGTGCACTTTGCAATTTTTGGTGATTTGTAATGAAGAATGAAGCTGGACCTTACACTTAAGTGATGATCTTGCTTTATAGAGCCCTTAACCATGGTTAATCATGCCTTGGGATAACTGAGTGAGTGAGGTTAAATGAGTGAGGCAGTTACGGCAGTTATGCCAGCTGTAACATCCAGAAGCTTCCACACTCGAGATGGATCACATGTTGCAAGCTTCATGATGTTTATGATGTGGATTAAAGCATGGCAATGAGTAGCATGATCTTCAGACTATAACTTGCAGTGCATTTTGATTTAGTATAAGTTTCCTGAGGTTCATTGCAAGAAGCATGGTCCTGCATTTTGAATCCTATACATTTACATCCCTGATCTTATGGTGGAATGTAATATGATTTAGATTCAGCCATGTTTGATCCAATTAACTTAATTGATGTGAAGTGCATGGCAATGGTGTGGAGAAGCAACCATGGGATCATATCGTTTTTAGGGCAATGCATTTGGTCAGAATGTGGTGAATAATGTCAATGAAAGTGAACTGAAATGCAGCTTGGTACAATGCCTTCTCACCCAAGAAAACCAGTTGAGAACCATTACTTTCAATGGAATATTTCTTCCATCTCAAGCAATCAATTCAAGTGATTATTGGACTCAAATTGAAGCTGGCAATGTGTGGAACAAGTTTGAAGTTGATACCATGATGAATGATGGCCTCTAATCATCTCAAAATGACCATTAAATTGCATGTCACCGAGCTGCACAATTAGCCTTCCAGATTGCCTTGCCTTGAGCCCATGGTGCCCATGCATGACCAGTTGCAACCCTCTCCCTTTAGCCACTCATAGCTCTCAATCCTTTTATCAAATGAAAAAATGTTGAACATCAACATTGTAGGGATCATGTAGGGGAACAACTTTATAGTTTACAAAAAATTGATTTGAAGCCTTCTTGACCAATAAAGATGGCTTTACATTTGAACCACCACCTGTTTGATGATATGCCAGGTAGGGCGCGCGCGCTGGCCTGATTTGCCTCGCCCATGACTTGCCTTGTGCCTTGAATTGTTCAAACTTGCCAAGATCATATCTCCCTCATTTTTAATTTTATGGGGGAGTTCCACCTATGGATATTAAGCTCAAGATGCCCTCTTTAATTGGCTCAAAGTAGAATTTTGATAGCCCTCATATTTTGGGAGAAGGGCTCTCTCAAAGATGCCGCAAAAATGGCGAAAACTTGCGATTTTTGGAAACCCTAATTTTCCAAAAATGGTATGTTTTGGTTTTCTTGATTTCTCTTGATTCCTCTATCATTTCTTGATCAAATTTGAACTATTGGATCCTTGTAACCCTAATTTCATGATTTTGATCTCAAAAAGTCAGGAGTTGACATTTTTTCCAGCATGGTTGACTTTTCCCCAAATCCTTGATTTTCAGTCATCTGGCCAATTGAACCTCTTTCAAAATGAATCTATGGATGAAATTTGAACCATAGGAACTTGTCATCATATATAAGACAATGGAATCCTCTTTGAATCATAATTTCATGCAGAAGCCCAATAGAAATGAAACCCTAATTTGTCCTTTTTTATCAGGAGATGTTGCATTGCATGCCTTCTTTGATCAAACCAAATCTTTCCATGGCTTGTGGCTCCAAATGAGAACTTGTGGGATGTTGTAAACCCTTTGCACAACGTTGAGAAGCTTTGTGGCCCTTTGATTGCCTTTGTATAGCCTTCAATTGCTCCAATCATTGATCACATACCTATGCCTCAGCTATGCTACACATGATGCAATGTTTTTGGTTATTTTATGAACTTATGTATGCTAAATGCTATGCAAAATGTTGAGGAAATGAGAGGGAAAATTTTGAGGTATTACACTAGTAGAATCAGAATTGGAAAAGGCAAGCATTCTCCCCAAGTAGAGAGCCCTCCTTCAAGGAAAGAAATTCCCCAATCAGAGTCTTCTTATCTCCAGCAGCACGGCAAAATTCATCATTACCCAACAGAGGAAGGATATAGAAAAGCTCGAATGCTCTTTTCTACCCAGCAATGGTTAGCTTTTTCCCAGCAGGTTCGCCGAACAAAGCCCAACCCTCATTGGCATCTCTTCCCCTTGCAGAAAAGGTGTATTTCTGGAATCCCCAGCAGATCTCTTCCCCAAGCAGAAGATATCACACCTAAGGGTATCTTCCTCAACAAGTCTCTTCCTCAGCAGAGTGCCAACCCGTCCTTCTGCCCAGCCGAGTCAGAAGGATATCATGTCCCCAGTAGAGTTCGACGGGTAGCGTACATCTCAAATCAAGTTCATCCTCAACAGGGTCTTAGGTCTCCAATCTCAAAGTCCAGTTTATATTTGGCAATGGAGACAGTTCATATACGGTGGATCATTAATAGTATCTCCCTGCGGAGTTACTTATTCCCCGTAAAGTTGCTCTTCCTCACAGGAACTCACCACAATCAATGCAACAGTTGGTTCTTCCCCAGCGAAGCCGTCGGGGATACCTATTGTCTCCTCATCAGGATACCCCTTGTATTTGCATTTAGTAATCATAGTTACATTTTAATCCTCTAAATTGTAGCATTTCCATCATTATAGAGCATTACGCCATGAAAATCCGAACATATGCATACAAAGCATAAGCCAGTTTTGGTACCTTGCACAAAAGCCTGAAACAATATTTCTTCAATCAGACCGAAGTATCCCCACAGAACTACAAGTTCATTTCCCAGTGTTGTTATTGCAATCAAGTCTTGTTTTACATCCCCCAATCGAGTCTCCATTTAAGTACAATGGTCTCTTCGTTGAGTCTCTGTTTCAGTACAACAATCTCTCATTTTTGTTCGCGTATCGTTTCAGTTCAATGGTCGCGCCTTGGGCTCTCGTTTAAGTACAACGATCCCTCTTCCGTCAAGTGTTCCATTTAAGTACAATGGTTGCCCCAGTGAGTCTATGTTTCAATACAACAGTCTCTCATTTTTGTTCGCGTCTCGTTTAATTACAACGGTCGCATCTTGGGCTCTCGTTTAAGTACAACGATCCCGCTTCTGTCGGGTGTTCCATTTAAGTACAATGGACTCCCCAGTGAGTCTCTGTTTTAGTACAACAGTCTGTCATTTTTGTTCACGTCTCGTTTAAGTACAACTGTCGCGTCTTGGGCTCTCGTTTAAATACAACGATCTCGCTTCTTTTGGGTATTCCATTTAAGTAAAATGGTCTCCCTAGTTTAGTCTCCTTTTAAGTACAATGATCTCTCCTTTTTTGCGTCTCAGTTTCAGTACAATGGCCACGTCTTGGGCTCTTTTTTAAGTACAATGATCCCATTCCTGGATTCCATTTAAGTACAATGGTCTCGTCTTTGAGTCTTGTTTAAGTACAACAGTCTCACTTTTTTCGCGTCACTGTTTAAGTACAACGGCCGCGCTGTGGGTAATCGTTTAAGTACAATGATCCCATTTTCCTTGATTTTATCTAAGTACGATGACTTCAGGTCTACGACTCCATTTAAGTACAATGGTTTGGTGTTTTCGAGCTACCATTTAAGTACAATGGCCTCGTTCTTTCGTTTCTATTTAATTACAATGGTCATGTTTCAGGTTATCGTTTAAGTACAATAATCTCATTCCTTCTGATTCCGTTTCAGTATAATGGTTTCATTCCTGATTCCGTCTAAGTACGATGGTCTCGTTTCCCTTGAGTTATCATCTAAGTACGATGAGTTCATTCTCGTTGTCCTGTCAGAGGTCAATCCCATGTGTCTTGTCATCCAAGAATGACATTCTTCTCTTGTCCTTTTTTCCCACAAAGTCCAAATTTCTGGTGTATTCGGGTATTCAATCACTTCATACCTTGAATGTCTGAAAGCCATTGCTATCATCCATTCAGGTCTACAAATGATTGAATAGGGGCAACAGTTGTCGCTCCAAGACAAATTTAAGCTTTTGGTGGAGGGTAGAAGACACTACTCCCACAGAATGTATCCACGGCCGCCCAACAAGAAGCTATAGGCCGGCTGGATATCCATCACATAAAAAGTAGCATTGAAGACTTGTGGTTCCACCTTGATCGGTAGTTCCACCTCTCTAAATATTGACCTCCTCGAGCCATCGAATGCTCGGACGACCAAATCACTTGGCCTAAGCACCACCCTATCATAATCCAACTTTATAAGGGATTTCTTGGGCAATACATTCAATGAAGACCCTGTGTCTACCAGCACATGGGAATGAACGACCCCATTACATTCCATGGAAATATGAAAGGCATGGTTGTGACTGCGACCATCAGAAGTTAGGTCCATATCCATGAAACCCAAGCAATGGTTGGCATTTACGCTTGACACCACTATTTCCAGCTGACTTACGGATATGTCTTGCGGCACATAAGCGTTGTTCTGAATCTTCAATAGGACTTTCCGATGCGAGTCTGAACACAAAAATAAGGATAAGATCGAGATCTTAGAGGGAGTCTGCTGCAAGTGATCGACAATCTTTTAATCACTTTTCTTGATAATCCTTAGGAACTCTTCTGCATGCTTATCAAAAGTGATGTCAGGATCTATCACCTGTGCAGGTGCATCATTTATCACGGGATGCTTGCCCCTGGATTTAGCTTGAACCTCAACATTGTCTCTCGGCGGTACCACATTGCTTCGTAGTGTTTCAGGAGCAAACATTCTGCCAATTCTGGTGAATCCTCCGACCCCTACATTCTCGACTTGGTGCAGAGATGAACTAGATGAAGCCAAATTTTGTTTCTGGCCATTGTAATAGACTTCTCCCCCGTAATCCCAAGGGATAGCTTTATCACTTTGATACGAGACTGGTCCCTAAGTAGTAATGGTTATTGGAGCCACCATTCCCGATGCAAGAACCTGTGCCGGATTGTAGAAAATCGTCACATTTGATACCTCGTCTTCTTTCACAATCTTATCAAACTGTATGCTTCCTTCATCCATCATCTTCTGTATACCCGAGCTCAATCAAGTACAACCATCAATGGAGTTAACACAGTCTGGGCAATCCTTTTCACAACCTGCAAAGATGCTCTTCTCAGCAAAGCAAGCTTTTATGGTTAACAACAAAGTTTTCAGGTCTCTAATATCATATACCAGGTTTAGACGTTCACCACTATCGATAACCCCAATAGTCCTTCCATGATCAGGTATGGGATTATGTATCACATTTGGATTTGGAGCAAAGTTGATCACTTTAGAGTCTATCAGATCTTGAACAACATGCTTTAAAGCCTTTAAATTCTTGGTACTATGGCCCGGAGCCCCGTAATGGAAATCACAATGAATATTGGCATTGTAGCCTTCAGGAATTTGCCCCGACCTCGGAGGATGCAGAGTTCTCAGTTGAACCATCTAAAGTTGGAGGAGATTTTGTAGCAGCTGGGAGTAGGACATCGGAGGCTTCTCGAGATGCCTATCTTTTTCTATGGGAGGATAGTAAGGACGGGGAGCCCGCTGCTGTTGATACCCCTACTGTTGCGGTTGTTGAACCTATTGCTGGTTAGTAGGAGCATAAATGGTGACGGAAGCTGCATAAGCGTTTCGATTCCCCCTCTTCTTCTAAGCATATACGGCCCCAACTTCTCCTTCCCTTCTCTTTTTGAAAGGCTTCTTAACTCCAGAAGTTGACGCTCCGATTCCCTGAATCCTGCCTTATTTCATCCAACTTTCTATTCTTTCAATCGTCAGAATGATGTCACAAAATCCACTGGAGCAACAGCCAGGCAATCTCTCCATGAAGTGCCCATGGAGGGTATCCATGAAGAGATCAACCATCTCCTTTTCCAGCAAGGGTGGTTGGACTCTGGCAGCAACCTCGTGCCATCTCTGTGCATAGTCTTTGAAACTCTCCAAATTCTTTTGAGACCGGCTCTGAAGTTGAGTTCGGCTGGGAGCCATGTCGATGTTGTATTAGTATTACTTGAGAAAATCTTCCCTAAGCTCCTTCCAATTGTGAACATAATTCTTCTCCAACTTAATATACCACTCCAGCGAGCCCCAGACAGGCTGTCCTGGAAGTAATACATCCAAAGCTTCTCGTGTTTGGTATGTGCAACGATTTTGTGATAGAAAGCCTGCAAATGAGTCTTCGGGCAAGAGTTGCCGTTGTATTTTTCGAAAGTTGGTGGTAGGAACATTGGAGGGATAACCATCCCTGAAACCAAGCCCATATCAAAGACGTCGATATCGAGCGTATCTTTGGATTCCAGAGCTCGCACCTTCTCAACCAGAATTTGGAAGTCCTGATTACTAGATCCAGTACCAAAACCCATATCTTCATTGACCAGAGTGAACTGATCTTCCTGACGGTCTTGCACAAATATGGGAGTCGGGCCAGTAGCCTCTAGAATTGGTGGTTTGTTCACCATAGGTGGAATGATAGTTTTGTTGAATGGATTGCCTTGAGCGTCCAAGGTAACCACTGGAGGATCTGTCTGTGGAGGGTTGAGCCTTTGCATAGAGGCCCTCATCTCTTGCTGCCCAAGTGCTATACCCTGCATCATCGTCATGAATTCCTCCATCCGGGTGCGCAATTTATTCAGTTCTGTCTGCACAATATCCATGAAATTCCTTTGATTTTGACGGGTAGCGTACCGGTGTGATGTTAATTTGTGCCTGAGAATACGAGTCTTTGTGGCTCTCGCAATCCATCCTGAAAGTTCACATAAGTTAAGAACCCTGGAAAACCTGCAAAAGAAAAAAATGCAAATTATATGCATGCAATACTGTGTTCATTTGATTCTCAAGGGTTTTTTATGTTCCCGTTCCGGTATTCGAGAATTTAGATAGCCTTTTCAGATTTAGGGAAGAAAACCATGCGTGATGATAGTTGTAGATAACTTGGTGCTTATTACCCCATGTTAGTGCAAGAGATAACAACCAGAGATTCAAATCGCACACATATCATAAACTGGAATCTGAATATAACAATGTCCCCGAAGGGTGCCAATTCATACATCAAAGAGTAGAAAAGAAAAGTAAAGAGGAATCCCACAACATGCCTGTGGGTAATCCAAGTACAAGCATAAAACACTAAACCCTATGAAGCTCCATGTCTTGCAGCCTCCAGCTAAGGTGCTCTAGGGCTTGGAACAGTTGGGCAATGTCTGGATGCTTCGGCTCTTTGATGAGCTTCTGGATGAGAATATCTCTCAAATCAAATGAAGCATGCAGTTCGTTGATCTGTTGTAAGAATACTTCTTACTTTTCTTTGCTAGGACTTGGCTCGGTCTTGACCTTCTTAACATCAGCCCGAAGCTTCAACTTTTCTAACTCCTTTTGGATGCTGGCCATCTTATGAAAGTGGTCTCTTTGTTGGTTGTAGGATTTTTGGAGCTACTCTCCTTGCTCATCCAGAGAGTCTTGAAGGCCTTTAATCTTGAGCTTGTACTTGATCTCTGCCTCTTTCTGCTTTCTTAGATGGTCTTCCCACTTCTCCTGCCAAAGGGTCACAACTTCATTAGCTTCATCCAAGGCTTTCTTATCCTTCAGGCACTGGCCTGCCCTGTGAATCTCAGTTAAACCTCTCTTCTTGAAGTAGATCTCTCGTTCTTCGAAGTCTTGCTGCTTGAGCCTGACCAACTCTTTAGCATGATAAGCTATCTCTTCCAGCTTCTGGTTCTGAATCATCAGCTTCTGACAAGCATTGTTAGCCTCTTGACTTTCTTCTCTAAGCTGTTTGATCAAAGCTTCCAGTTTCTAGTAATCCTCCAAAAGCATAGTTGCAGGAGGTGGAGCTGGTGCAGAGAAAAGGATTAGGGATACTTGAGCTTTCTCCCTTATCCAGGCTTCGAATTCGGGAAACATTTGGTTTTTCCTTCTACCCAAGCATGCTATTCTTTCCTTCTGATCAATTTCCAGGAGCCTGTGACTTTCCTAACCAATGGTAGATTATCCCTTGCCGAGAAATAGAAAGTCTGGTATAACTCTTTTTCATCGGGGACCTCTTTGAGAGCGTACCCCAACTGTCTTCTTAAGAGAATGGGGTGGTAGTTGATACCCCCTGATACTCCTAACAAATGCATGTTGAGATAGTTTCCGCAGCTAGCAATGAAGTTATTCCCCTTCATCCTCAAAGTAAACCATCTGATATATCTGGAAGACAACATACTCAACTTCTGGGCCCAAACAGTATTGGGATCAATGAAGACCTCATTGGTAGGTAGGTGCCTCATAAACAATTTGTAGAAGAGAGGGGCACATCATTTAACCAAGCCATCTCGTCTTTTCTCGTTCTTGTAATGAACTGAATAATAGAGATCACCCAAGAGAGTGGGTACCAGATTCTTCAACACAAACAGATGGATGGCGTTCATGTCCACGAACTTCTCTATATCAGAAAAAAAGAAGATAATCCCGTAGATGGACAAGGCCATGATGTTGCAAACTGAATCCCACTGATTTATATCAATAAAATCTCTAGATCTTATAACCAGAAACTCTAGAGAGAAACCAAGCACCCAAAATTTGGTAGCAATCAGATTGTCAGACACTTTAGATGAGCCCAAATAAAGAGCTCTAGTGATGTCAGAATGAGTTGGTCTGGTCATCTCCGAGTTGAAGGAAATCTGATCTTAGATTGGCACCCTTAGAATCTCAGCATACTCTTCAAGTAAAGGGACTAGCTGGATGTCGTGAAAGGTTAAGCACTTGAGCCGTGGGTCATAGTACTGCAACAAAG
This sequence comes from Lathyrus aphaca, assembly GCA_963966055.1. Lineage (NCBI taxonomy): Eukaryota > Viridiplantae > Streptophyta > Magnoliopsida > Fabales > Fabaceae > Lathyrus > Lathyrus aphaca. The sequence continues at coordinate 200,407,678 of OZ014523.1, read as the reverse complement.
TATGAATGGCGCTCCTTTTAGAATTGTCCAGATTGAACACCAAATCCATAATATCACCATGTTTCTCCTTGAAGTATCCCAACTGAACCGTGGTAATAAGAGACACCATATGGTAGATCAGTTCTACTTTGGTGTCGAAAAATTTGTAGTGCACAATCCTTTTTCTGACGTCTTCCATTCTGAAGTAGTAACGATCGGGAATCGGGAATAGTATGAGCCATGAGAATGAAAAAGAACATAATGACTAATGATGTCATGATGCTTATGAAATTCAAGGCATGTGATCGAAGACGTGTATGTGATATGTCAAGCTATAATCACGTGTCTGTGCAGGGTCACAACATCATAACAACAGTTCCTATGAATAGGTATCCTAGAACTCAGAACCGAGGAACCAAAGAAACATATCACAATACTAAACAATACTGGCGAAATGGGTATATTGGAAGTTTCAGGGTTCCTGCAAACCTGTAAAACCATCTTATCTCATGGGTGTTCTACTCGGGTCAACATCACAGACTCTGAAAGCCGAGCCGCGATAATACGTTCACCATCTCCGAGAAATGGCTCGTGACCAACTCAGGGAATCGGTTTGGCATTATGTACTACTCAGGGAGGTCTCAGTTGACTCCAAGGAAATAAGCATCCCTCATAAAAGTCCCCAACCTCAAGCACTGAATCGAGAAACAATAGTACATTCAGACCTTGGGATACAATACTATTTTCATACGAACAATTTTTCTTTAACTGGATTCCTATGAGAGAACCAGGCCATTCTATGCGAGTTCCTAGTGGACCCTCGAATGTGAGTGGGTTTGCCAAAAAATGTGGTCTGCCATTGTCATCACTAGAGAAGGGTGTTTCCACTAAGGTCGTTGAAGATCGGTCATCAGATGCACATAACTATCGAGGTCGTACCCTGAAGCGAGGAAAAACCCCCCACACAAAATAATTCCAAGACGGTCGCAATCTGGGTGTGGAACACAACGACACACCTCATATCACTATGCGAGTACAACATGTCCACGTTAATCCTATGGTGCACTCAAGTCGGGTATTTGGCTTATCTCACAGTAACTCCTATCCCACAGAAAAAATGGAAACTAACACAGTCCAGTATATATGATGCATGTGAAAATAAATACTGAAAGCAGTAAATAAATGTTATAAGGTAAAAAACGGTAAATGAAAACAGTAAATAAACACACAGCAGCACACACAAACAACCAATGAAACAAAAACAAACAGGCGTTAGGATTGACTCTTAAGGGGAAACTAGAGATTCTGGGTTCAATCCCCAGCAAAGTCGTCAGTTGTCGCTCCCGGGATTTTCCTCCTAGTACAGACGCGAAAGAGGCGCAGAAAAAGTAGAGTCGCCAGCTAGGCATTTTTTTCCCAAATGAATGGGAAAGGTAATGCTGCACAAACCAAAGAGAAAGGGAAAGTACAAGGTCCTACGAACCAAAGATCTGGGTTCGGGAGTCGGTTATGAACCCCAGACCGTCTGCCGTACACGACGAGATCCACACTTGTTTGTCTGCTTTAAAGGGTGAGAAATAAGATTTTGCTGAATGAAAACCGCTATTGGAACTTGAACTAGAATGAGAGAGGGAACTGGAAAAAAGAGAACGAAAAGAAAGAATATGGAAAATGTAGGGAAAATAAAGAATGTGCTCGAACGGGTCCTACCCTGCTGCCTACGTACCTTATCGGGAAAATGAGGATCAGAGTCGACGTAGTTCTCCTAACTAAGGCGAAAACTATGTGTTTGTGTTTTTTATGCGCTGGAACTGCGTATGTCTATGCTCAGGTGTTGCAGGCTCGCCTTGAACGAGTGCGTTTACCGTCTTGCAAATGAAACAAGTCGTCGCAAGTTCGCGTTGAGAGTAAGTGAGGTGAGAAAAGAATTCTCGAAAGAAAAGACGATTCTTCTTTATTTTTTTATCTTTTAGAGAAGTGTTTTCTGTTTATTATTTGTGAACCTTCTCGTACTAAGACTTGTTCATCATGGTAGATGCCTTACACCTCGCCCCGAGACAGGACGTGCATAAGTAACCCACGGAAAATTCTCATGTCATACGAGAAGACCAACCTTTATTAGGTGTTTTATTGTTTTTCTTTATGAGATGAGAAAGTAAAAGCAAAGCGAACCAAAGGCCAAAATTATAAGGGGAATACTAAGATCCTAGTGTTATCATGTATGCATGAACCTAGGTTAATGCGGTTTCCATCCTAATGAAAAGGAAAAGAGACAAGCAATAGAATACAACTTACTTCCTAGTGAAATTAAGTTGATTCAAACAAAAGGGATTAGCATGAAGTTGTAACTATGCACAAAAGCTAAATCAAACACAACTTGAAAGCATAGAGTAAAAATGCAAATTAATTGCATAAATAAGTGAAAACAATATGATGTGAAGAACTTACCTCGACCTCCCTACAAAACAAAGGTTAACATGGTAAAACATGAATAAGAAATGTGGTAAACAATTACCAAACAATTCCTAAGGGATCTAGGACCTAAACTAGACTCGATCCTAAGTTTAGAGGACCTAAAAAATAATACAAAGCAAAATTCAACAACCTATTGTAGCTCCTAAATGCACAAACAACAATGAAATGCAATGCACAATGCACACAGCTTTTTACAGCCCATAATTAGCATGCAAAATAGGTGTAAGAAGTGTGAGAATGCAATAATCAACATACATTTTACAGCTACTGCACAAAAATAGCTATGAAATGCAAAAGGAAGATTTTCTTAATTTCATTTTTAATGCATAAAATCAATGGTAAATGCACAATTAACATGCATAAATGCAACATGAACATTAATCAGTTAACATGATTACTTGAACATGATTGTCTTTAATGAGTGATTATGAAAGAATGCATCAAATTACACATATGCAACAAGCATGCATTTCAAGCATGGCACATAAGCACGTGGATATGAATTATGAACATGCCTCGATCATAGATCAACAAAAATGACATGTAACTTGATGCAAAAATCAGAATTGGATAAACATGAATTGTGATCAATCATGCAAACAAAATGCAATAACATACATGCTTATGATTATGTGAAATGCAACATAAAATATGTCATGTGATTATGCATACAAATTAATGAACCATGAAATGATCATGCTAGGGATGCGATAACAGAATATAAAACAATCATTTACATGCTAAATGATGCATTGAACATAACAACCATATGAACTAAACACTTTATGCACTAATGAACAAATAAGCACAAAATATGCAAAAGTAATGGAAACATGTCGAAACGACTCGAAACAATGGAACGAGATACCAAAAGTGGTCTTAAAAATACCCTAAATTCATGCTCTATCACTACATCAAGGATCAAGACACAATGCAATGCAAACACGCAATGAAACAAAGTATTTGTTCAAGTTTCAATAGCGTTAACTGGTTAACGCTATAGGTTAACCGGTTAACGCACAAAACATTTCAAATCCAGGGAATTTTTTAACGTGTTAACAGGTTAACCAAATGCGTTAACCTGTTAACACTAAATAAAATGGTGAAAAAAGTGTAGAAATAAGCACTTATGGTCAGAAACTCACTTCTAACAACATCTAACACATACATGAACATGTTAACTAGAATTTTCTACTTAAAGGAGGTATTCTAACACCTATTAGGACCTAGATTAAGCTATGGATCTAGCTTCTAACAATTGAAATGCACAAATCACAATCAAAACAAAATCGAATGGTAAAATGCAAACACAATCATTGAACATGCAAAGAGTTTCGTAACGGCGAGATGAAGAGAATAATTTAAAGCGAAAAGTGGTTTTAGATCACCAACCTATGAAGCAGAGGATTTCTTCGGTGAGTGTTGCAATGTAGATAGAAGTGAAAGCGAAAAAGAAAACCGAAGATCCGCGAATGCAAAATAAATACGATTCAATCTTGATACTTCTTGATTAATCACTTCCAATGCTCAAAATTAGTCCAAAAACATAACTGCTTCTTCAAATAAGCTCCACAATTGATGATTGATGAAGGTTTAACTTCAAGTTATTCAAATTCCAATGAAGAATTTGAAGATATTCTATGAAGAAGCTTTTGGTGAATTTGGTGAAAAAATGGAAGAATTGAGAGAGAAGTGAGAGATTGAAGATGAAAATGGTGAAAAGGAGGTTCCAATCCTTTGCTTTGGAATGATTAGGGTTTATATAATGTGTAGGTTTGGCATGAAACTAGGTTGGGAGCTTTCTTGGGCTTTAGGTTAGGTTTGGAGTTAGGATTGGAGTTAGTTAGAGTTCCATAATATTCCTTGGAATATTCCTTAGAATATGCTAGAAGGGTCTAGAATGTGGTGGAATACTCCAATGTGAAGAAAAATGTGAAGTGTGAAAACAAAGTGAAAAATGAAAAGGTAACACAAAGGGAAAATGTGGAGGGAAATGGGAGGAACAACCAATTTTTGAAGCAATTTTCCCATTTTCGCGCCCGTTAACCGGTTAACCAAATGCGTTAACCGGTTAATGGTATAAAACTTCCATTTTGTTTTTCTTTGATGAAACCTCATGGAATTGCCTTGGATTATTTTTTGTGATATTCTTTCTTCTCTTGAGCTCTAATGCTTGACAAGCCTTACCCAATCACACGCCTCATGCACATGCAAATGCTCATGATTTTATTTATTATTATTTATTATTTTTTAGATGTGATGCGATGCTCGGACGGTCATGCAAAATGACGAAGCATAAACCACTTGAGGTTGGAAATAAATTAAGAGGGAAAATTTTAGGGTAACCAGGAACAAGAGCACGTAACATCATATGATTTATGACTCGAAAAAAGTGTCTTTTAGAATGAACCAGATTACTACTAGCTGTCGCTCCCACTAAATGAGGCTAGGTCAAATAGGGTACAAAATCGAACGGTTGGCGAAAGAGAAGAAATGAAAAGAGTCTCCAGCTAGGCATTTTTATCCCGAAGGAAAGGTAATGCTGCATAAACCTAAGAAAAGATGGATAAGACGGTTGCGAACCAGAGAAACTGAGAAAGGGGGTTGGTTACAACCTGGGAAGGTATTAGCACCCAGATTGTCCACCGTACTCGACGGGATCCACGCTTAAAAGATTTGTGTTTAAAGGGGTAGTGTCAGTGCAATCTGTGTATCAAAGATAGAAAGAATCTAAGTGTCAGTGCTGGAAGAAAGTGAAGTGAAATATATGAAGTGTCAGTGTAAGAACAAGAGTGCAAAGCTCAAGATAATGAGGCTAAAAGAATAATGCTGGAAGAGGGGGGAATATACAGAGACTTTTGATCGATAACTGTTAAGTTATTCCTACGTATCCTCTCGTGCAATGAGGAAGTCAAAACACCGTAGTTCGACTCAAAGAGGCTGAAAGATGGATTGACTTGTGAACTGCTTACTTGTCTATGCCCAACTGTATGACCTGTCTGGCTCAGGTGCAAACTGTCTAGCATTAGACGGAAGAAGCAAGTTCTCGTTTGTGAGTGAATGAGATGAGAAAAGAATCCCGGAGGAGACGATTATTGTTTGTTTTTGAGATTTCAATCTTTTATTGCTTTTGGGGTTTGTCATAAGAAAATGAGTTTAAGCCTAAACCAAGGGTTAGTAAACTCATCACATCTTCCCTCTGATTAGGGGTAATGAGAATACCTTAAGCATGAAGTAAACACCTCACACATAATCACCATGGTGTGGGATTAAGATCATTATCCTACTTGCATTTATTTAGATGTTTTTTGGAGTTTTGTTTAGTGTTAAGTAATGAGTTTAAGCCATAATCAAGGATTTAATGGACCCATTACACCTTCCTAATAGAAGGATAATAGATGAGAACATTTAAGCTGAGGAAGGCTCCTCAACTTAATCCATGATTAGGGATTAACCTCATGACAAAACAAACCTTTATGTTATGGATTTTAGTTAATGGTGAGATTAAGAAATGGATTTTAGAGTTTGTAAGACAACTTGAGGGGGACTTGTCCATTAACACTAGGGTTAGTCCTTCTTAACCAATTAAGGAAGAATTCGAACCCTAATGCAAGGCCCAAGTTACAAGATTGATGTCTTAGTGATTATTAGGTGAATTGATTAAAAGGGTTTAAACACATTAAGGGTTTAACACTTAGGATTAAAGTTATACACTCCATCCTAATAGAAGGATACAGGCATAAACTTAATCACAAAGCCTTAAAACCTTAAGGGTTTAGTCTATGATTAAGAGATGAGAAGAGGAGACACAAAGATTACACAAAGGTAAAACTAATGGGGGACTAATCAAACCCTAATTGTGATCATGATTGGTTATTCATAGGGTTTATGAGGCTTGCAAGAAAATCTTCAGGAAGCACCACCAAGGAAGAAGCAGAGATGGAGGAGAAGCAGAAGAAGCAAGTCAACTTACTTCACTTAAGAAGATAAGTTGCTTGAAGAAAGAGAATAGGAGAAAGAGCATGAATGAGCAAGCTCACTCTAAATCACAAGTAAAAATGCAGCAATGGATGCATAAAAGAGATGAGAAGAGATTATGAGAAGTGAAGGCAAATTCACTTCTCAAACACTTACCACCTGAAAAGTTAGCAACAAGAAATGAAATGAAATGGAAATGAGATGAAATGCAAAGATGAAAACCAAAGTCAGAAGTATAATCATGATGCAAATGATGCTATGAGATGGTATGAAAGCAAACCAAGAGATGTGGATGATCATACAAGTAATGTAAATGCAAATGAGACATGAAAGGAAGCATGAAAGTTCATGAATGCTCATGGAATGAAAGGAATACATAACATGGCAAATGGATGAAGAAATGATCAAGCATGAATCTAATGTGTCCTATGATGTCTTATATGTCATGAGGATGCACCAAATGTCATGACAAGTTCAAGTATGCAAGCATATGGAGAATGAATGCAAATGAAAGCAAATATTAGGGTTTATGTACAAGATTCAATTCAAAAATTCAAAATCAGAAGCAAATGACAAGATAAGAAATTGAAAATGGGATCAAAGATGCCCTAAACCTATACATGTTCACTGCCCAAAGGGGAAGACCTAACCCTTAACCTAATGAAAGTTATGATTTTCTTAAGTTTGCTAGGGTTTTAAGGCACCTCCTAAGGAAAAATGCAAAGCAAATTGAAAATGAGAGATAAATTCATGTCAATTTTACACTTGAAACTACATGATATGAGGAATGCAATGCAAAAAGAACCATTATCAAACTCCTCATGGTTAGGCAGAAAGAAATTTTCTAAGTTAGGGTAAAAATATTGATTTTTAAGAACCCTAAATCCAAAGAAAAATGTCAAAATAGGTTAAGAACCAAAAATAAATTTGTAATAAGGGTTTGATAATGTCTCTTAATGTGTCAAGATGCAATGTGATTTTTTTGGTGATTTTTAGAAACTTAAATCGTATTTTAATTAATTAATTCCCATTAATCAATTAAAATAAACATTTAAATATTTTAAAAATACAAATTTTATGCAAAAATAAAAATAAAAATTATTTTCAGAATGAGAAAAATATTTGAAAGAAAAATGCAAAAGATAAAAATTTTTAGTTGGGTTTTGCTATTTTAAATAAAATGGTAAAGAAAATGCAATTAAAATCAAAATTAAATGAATTTAAATGAATTTAAATGGAAGTCAACTAATCCAAGGGCCAGGGTTCAAAGTTAGGACGCGGGAATTGACCAGCGCGTGCATCTGAATGGCCAGAATTCAAACTACGCTAATTAAGATTAAAACCCTAATTTGAGCCCTAATTACTTTCAGGTGACCGGAACAGTGTTTCATCTTCTCCGGCCAGCCTCTGATTCAATCTCTCTCAATACGTGAAATCAAACCACCAAACTCTCCAGAAATGATCCCCACCCCATTCTAAACAAGAATCATCCATCAAACATCATTTATTTCACATGAACAGAGAGATTCGAAGCAAAACGGAAAATCTTTCAGAAATTTCAGAAGCTTCATACATGTTTAAAACTGAATCATTTTCAAAACCAAAAGGTGCAGTGGGATCAGTGAAGCATGGAGAACACTCTAAGAACTTAAGAAACCATTTCTGGAAAATTTGTTCTTGAGGTTACCAGAACTGAAGCTTTCGAAAATGGCACTGGCTGGCTGCTTCTTTGCCTCAAATCACCTCCAATGATCCTCCTGAAGAGTTTGTGATGCTTGGTTGGAGTTTATATGGCCTCTAAGTGATGTTGGCTAAAACTCAGTTCAAGGAAAGTGAAAATCGTGTTTTTGATACAAGGTGTTTCAAGGCAAAATGAAGGGTGGGAAATGATCAGTAATGAATGTGGAGTTGAATGGTGGAAAAAGTTTGGATATTTGTTGGCTGAGTTATGGAATTCGAAGGCTTTTGCAAGTTGGAGGGATTTTGGCTATGTTGAGCAATGGGAGGATTCAGGTTCCAAACTTGTGTGAAATGGCTTACTTCTTTGCCACATAACATGCTGGGATAGGCCAGTGTAGTTGTTGTGGGCTATGCTGATTGGTATGGGGCAAAATGCATAAAGTCAAGAGTTGGTGTACTTGAGGTATGGGCAAGTGGCAGGCTAGGAAGGAGGCATGGATGTGCGCAACAAGGATCAAGGAAGGCTATGAAATCAGATTTGATGAGCTGTGGCAAGTGGATGAAAGGTTTTGATCCATTTTGCAAATTTGGGGAAGTTTGGCCCCTTTTGAAATTTGTGAAGTTCAAGGCATGAATGCTTGTGATTCAAGGCACAAATCTGATCCAAGTGAGTTGCACTAGGATGGTATGATGTGTAGAGATGCATTAGAGGTCCCAAATTGGCTTGGTATGAGAATTTGCAAACTTCCCTCTTTGGTACAAAATGGAAATTTAAGTGATTTTTCCCAACTTTGACAAACCATAACTTGAGTTCTAAAATGAATTAGGTCAAGTTCTTGTAGTATTTGAAAGGGAATAATCCAATCTACAACTTTCATGACCAAGAATTTTTCATTTGAAGCATTTTTGAAACAAAAAGAGGAGGTTGAAAAACTTTCCCAAAATGGCAAGTTTGCATTACAAGTCACTTTCCCAAAATGGCAACTTTGCAAATGGCTTGAATTTCCTCAATTTTGTGAATTTCTAAGCACTTAAATGATCAAATAAAGATCATATAACTTCAATTTGATGGAGAAGACCCTTTGGTTGGATGATTGGGGGCCTCAGATGCCCTGATTTTGCACTGACCCATTGAATTTCTTCATGAAAATTGGTATGTATGATCCTTATAACATATAGAGACCAATAGAAACAAAAATGACCAAAAAATTTGGAGTTATGGCCTTTGAAACCAAAACCATAATTTTAGGTCATTTGTGCAGTTAAGCTTGGCTCTGCTTCCATGCCTTTCTCAGTTCTTGTGATTTTTGACTTTCACTGATCTTGGGAGGATATAAAATGATGCTTGAACAAACATGGACCCTCTTGAGATGATTGAAGTTCTTTGGAATGGCTCAGATAGCTCATGGATGGCTCAGATCACAAACCCTAGATGCAGATGACTTTGAACCAATGCAGTGAAGCAAAAATGCAATGTGAGATGCTATGATTGAACTTATGCAAATGAAAAGATCACAAGCCATGGTGAAATGAGTGAGGGAAAATTTGGCTGCCCCTATTCAGGCATGAGTTAGCTGTGTAGGATGTAAGCGACGGCTTAACAGGCAAACAAGATAACTTGTGGTTGAATACAAAAGACAGTCCAAAATTTGCACTCACTGAATGAAGAAGAAAAAGGATATAGATTTTAAAAGGAAGATAAAGTATGATTATAAAATGCGGGCGACAGAGGACGACCGTCGAGCAGAGGACGACTGCTAGGGATAAAGCCATGACGGGGACGGCCGACATGTTGGGGAAATGGATATATCATGATGGGGACGCCCATCAGGTAAAGAAACAAGATTCTATGGGGATTAATGGTAAAGTAAAATGATGGGGACAAGCTGTCAAGTTCAAAGCATAAATGAAATAAATGATGAGGTACGGTCATCAAAGGTGAAGGACGATCACCTGGCAGGGGACGGCTGCTCTGTCGGGGATAAGGATGAGGGACGGTCATCCAAGGTGAAGGACGATCACCTGGAAAGGTACGGCTACCGAAAGTATCACGACATAGGACGAACGTCGGATAGAAAAGTTCGACGATGGGGATGGCCATCGGATAAGCATAATGAAGGACGATCATCAAGAGGTGAAGGACGATCACCTAGCAGGGTACTGCTGCTTTTGGGGTTTATCACGACATAGGACGAATGTCAGATAACAAGATCAACGATGGGGACAGCCATCGGATAACAAGTGCAGGCATCTCTTGAATGGCTTTGACTTTGTCAGGGTCAACTTCAACTCCCTTTTCACTTACAATAAATCCCAGCAGCTTACCGGAACGTACCCCAAATGTGCATTTGTTGGGGTTTAACTTCAGCTGGTACTTTGTCAGATGCTTGAATAGCTTCAACATATTTACCAGGTGGTCTTCTTCTGTGAGGGACTTGGCAATCATGTCATCCACATAACATTCAATTTATTTATGGATCATGTCATGGAATAATGTTACCATAGCCCGTTGATAAGTGGCACCAGCATTCTTCAGTCCTAACGACATCACCTTATAACAGAATATGCCCCAGGGTGTGATGAAAGTTGTCTTCTCCATGTCTTCAGGTGACATCTTGATCTGATTATATCCTGAAAATCCATCCATGAAGGAGAATACCGAGAACTGAGTCGTATTGTCGACCAATACATCAATGTGAGGTAATGGGAAGTCATCTTTTGGGCTGGCTCTGTTCAGGTCCCGGTAATCCACACACATCCTCACCTTGCCATCCTTTTTAGGCACAGGTACAATGTTAGCAACCCACGGTGGGTAACTAGTCACAGCAAGGAAACTCGCATCCCACTATTTTTGTACCTCTTCTTTTATCTTCATCGCCATATTCGGGCGAGTACGACACAACTTCTGTTTTACTGGCGGACAGTCTTCTTTCAGAGGCAGCTTGTGCATAACAATGTCAGTGTCCAGACCTGGCATGTCCTGGTAAGACCAAGCGAAAACATCCACATACTCCCGAAGCATATCAATAAGTTGCACTTTCACTGAATTTTGCAGACAGGCTCCAATCTTAACTTCTTTAAGGTCTTCTTCCGTACCAAGATTAACCGTCTCAACCTCCTCTTGATGAGGAGTAATAACCTTCTCCTCTTGTCTCAACAACCTGGCTAGCTCTTCAGGTAACTCATAATCTTCTTCAACCCCTTCATCAGCTTGATTAATCAGATTGTCAAAGTCATATGAAGTCATAGCAGTGTTCTTGTCGGTGCAGTCTTGAGGGCACTTTCTGCAAGGGTTTAGATTTGTTCATTTTAGTGATCAATTTTATCTTGCTTAAAAAAAGTGAAAAATGAAGTTTATTATTTTTAAAAGCATTTCCATTTTATTTTTGTACAAAAAATGAAAAATGAAAAACAGTGAGCGGAAAAAGAAAAGACTCATTTGCAAAAGATGTCCTGATATTCATTAATTGATCGTTTGCACAAAATACAAGATGGCCCGATTACAAAATGAGCCCTGACATCTTGGGCAAAATGCAGGACTTGATGCATGCTTAAAGACAGGAAATAATAATTACTCTGCAGGAGTAACTCTTATAATTTCCTGGGAAGACCAGTTTGAGACATGGTTCCCCGGGATCTTTGGACGTATCCAGCTTTCCAGGTTGCACTCGTCTTCCGACTCATCTTCCAAGCTATTCACAGCATCCGTGGTGAGCATCCCCCCGCTGACAAACTTGGGCTCCCGTGCATCCTCTGGTTGATCTTGTCGAGTTGGTCTATAACCCAACCCAAATCGGTCTTCTTTCTTCTCAACCGGCAACAGCTTGCCCCAGCCTTGAGCGGTACCTTCCTCAACAACCTTCCGGGCTTGTTGATATGATGTGATAGAAGTCCCAAGCACAGCAGATGCTTCATTAATATTAAGGGCCTCAAACCCCTGACTCATTGTTTCATGGATCTCCCCATCCATTTCAATGTATTTGAAAGTAGCCAGCTGGCTAACGAAGATATCCTCCTCCCCACAAATGGTAATGACTTGGCCTTCCCACTCGAATTTTAACTTCTGGTGAAGGGTTGACTTCACGGCGCCAGCAGCGTGTATCCATGGTCTACCCAATAAACAGATGTAGGCAGGCTGTATATCCATCACAAAGAAGGTCGTTTTGAAAACCTGTGGGCCAATCATTATAGGCAACTCTATCTCTCCCAGAACTGATCTCTTAGAACCGTCAAAGGCTCTCACTACCAAGTTGCTTGGGCGCAATGCCAATCCATCATGTTCCAGCTTCACAAGGGCTTTCTGGGGCAGGACATTGAGGGATGAACCTGTGTCTACCAGTACGTGAGAAAGAACTGCACCATTACACTCCAAGGTAATGTGCAAAGCCTTGTTGTGATTGTGACCTTCCGTTGTCATATCAGTGTTGGTAAATCCTAGTCCATGACTAGCGTTGACATTTCCAACCACAGCCTCTAACTGATTGACCGTAATCTCCTCCGGCACATAAGTTGCGTGCTGGACCTTTAATAGTGCGTTCCGATGAGCCTCGGAGCACATTAGCAATGATAGTATGGAGATTTTGGAAGGCGTCTGGTGAAGCTGGTCCACCACCTTATAGTCACTCTTTTTTATGATCCTCATGAATTCATCAACCTCTTGATCAAAAGGAGTCTTCAAAGCGTCTCTAGCAACTGGTTCTTCTTGCACCATGCTCTTCCCTTCTGCCTTAGCAGCAACTTCCGCTTCAGCAATGGGTCTTGGTATTTCCGAGGCAAAGAGACGTCCGCTTCTAGTGAAGCCTCCGCCTCCCCCCACATTGTCTATTTGAGGTGAAGAAGTTGATGATCCTAAGGTGATTTTCTGCCCCTCGCAGTATAGATCTGAGCCGTAATGCCAAGGGATGGCATTATTGCTTTCGTAAGGAACTGGCCCAGGCACTATGATAGTGACCGGACTTATAGTAGCTGCAGAGGGGACCACAATGGTGTGTGGATCATAATATATGGTAACTGGAGTTCTGACAGGAGTAGCATTTTGTTGTGAGTTGTTGGAAGGAACATGTGCGGGATCGTAGTATATTGTAACCGTTGAGACGCTTTCACTAATTGTTACTGATGTTGTAGAGGATACTGTTGACTGGACAAGTGCTGAAGTTGTAGCAGGAAACGATGGAATAATGGGTGTTAACTTTGTAAAAGGAATTATGACCGAACTTGTATCCGTTGAAGTGATTGATTGAGTAACTGTGGGGGTTGTAGCAGAATCTGTCAGAACAATGGTTGCTGACATTGTAGGAGTATCTGTGATTGTTGAGGAAGGAATTGTTGGAGTTGGAGTCGCTGTTGTTGTAATCTAAAGAGTGTCATTTTTAATGAGGCCATCTATGCCATTTCTCAGTCTCTCACATCCATTAACGACAATATTGCAATATCCACAGCCGAGCTCACACCCGGGGAACACTTGGCATTCTAACAACTGAGCTTTGATTTCAACCAGAGGTGTTCGGATTTGTGCAACACTGTTGACTAATGTGGATGGTTTTCCCTCCTCAATAGCATTAATCCTAGGCCCGTTGTGACTAGGCATTGGATTTCTTGTGACGTTCGGAGGAGGCGCAAAATTGAGAGCTTTTGAGTCCACCAAATCCTGGACTTTCATCTGTAGGGCTCTACATTTTTCAGTATTATGCCCCAGTGCGTTTGAGTGGAATGCACACCTGGCATTTGCATCATAGTTCTTTGGCAGATTAAGAGGATCTGGAGGAGCCAATGTCCTTAACTCAACTAGGTTGAGTTTCAGGAGTTGTGGCAAGAGAGCAGCATACGGCATTGGGATTGGGTCAATTACCCTGTTTGCTTGTGATGGCCTTTGTTAGAAAGGACGCTGCTGTTGGTTGTTATTACTATTGTTGTAGGTTCTCTGTTGCGGAAAATGGGATTGTTGCTGATAGTGAGGTTGTTGTTCATATTGTGGTTGTTGTTGTTGTAGAGGATATGATGGTTGCTGTGGAATTGGAGCTGGAATGGTAACAGCTGCTACTGACTGGTGAGCATATTGAGGCCTGCCTCTGCTTGCATGAATGGAATTTGTTTCACCTACCCTTCGGGGTCCTGCAAAAGGCTTTCTGGGATTGCTGGAGGAACTTACACCACTGTCAGAGATTTTGCCCATCTTCAACAGGCTTTCGATTCTCTCACCAGCTATGATCACATCAGCAAAACTGGTAGAGGAGAAAGCAGCCAGCCTATCAATATAAGTACCTTGCAATGTGTTCATGAACATGTCAGCCATCTCCCTTTCTGACATGGGTGGTTGGACAGCAGCAGCAAGTTGTCTCCACCTTTTAGCATACTCCCGGAAGCTCTCTCTAGAAGATTGAGACATGCCCATTAAAAGAGTTCTATTGGGAGCCATGTCCAGGTTGTACTGATATTGCCGGATGAAAGCCTCGGCCAAATCCTTCCAACACCTTATGGTGGCCCTAGACAAATGTGAATACCACTCTCTCGAAGCCCCCGTCAGACTGTCTTCAAAGTAGAACATCCACAGCTTTTCATCCATAGTATAAGCTTTGAGCCTACCCAAGAAAGACTGCAGGTGAGTGCGTGGACAGGAGGTACCATTGTATTTTTCAAAGCATGGGGGTTTGAATTTGTGGGGAATTCTCACCCCATCCACTAGGCCCATGTCCATCACATCGAAGCCCAAAGAATTCTGAGATTCCAAAGATCTTAATTTTTCAGCAATCTCATCCATTCTTCTATCATATACCTCATCTCCAGCTCCTATGACAGTGAACTGTTCTTCCTGGGGATCCTCCTGCAGGATTCTGCCCCCAGCAGTGTTACCTTGAACATTCCTCGGGATATTAACCTCTAGATCCAGATGAGGTCCATATACTTGTGGGTCAATACGAGGCTGGCCCTGTTCATTGTTGCTAGTGCCTCCTGTTCCAAGATGTGGCTCCTCAGGAGTTTGTCTTTCCACCAGCTCTCCTAACCTTTCTTGACTCTGGGCTAAGCCAGTCATCACTGCCATAAATTGAGACATCTGATTTCTCATCTCTACTCTCTCATTGGCCATCTGATTTCTGACCTCAGACAGGTCCTGCTGTACTTGCTCCATTTGAATGTCGGGAAGGTTGTTACGAGTTGGGTACCGGTGCGCGCGGTTGACAGGGAACACTTGGCGACGAGCAATGTTTCCTGAGATCACAACAAAGTTAGAACAATAATAACAAAAACCTACACAAAAAAAAACAAAGTCAGTATGCAATGCAGTATGCTTATTTGTTTTCCAAGGTATCCTGGTTTGCTTCTTGGTTTTGACCTTTCCAGACCTCGAGGAGGATGCTTGATGCTGTTGAGAGAAAAGCCCAAATGCAAAACAAACTAAAATATATATTACAACCGATGAATAATACATAGTCTGTTTTACAATACATGCCCCTGAAGGGTCAAAACACAATAAAAGAAAAAGTACATCAAATGGAAACAAACAACAAGCAAAGGATCATACATCTAGCCCAAACTCATCTTCTCTGACCTCCTTTAGGAGGGCCTCAGTCACCAGACCAGCTGGGTGCTCTGTAATGGTCCTAATGAGGAGGTTCCTGGTGGCAATGGCAGTGTTCAACTTGTTATGCCTGTCCTGGTCTTTTGATCTCTTCAATCCTGCTCTGAGCTTTAACTCTGATATCTCCTTCTAAGCTGCCAACAAAGCTTCCTGCTGCTTCTTCTCATTGGCTTCCAGTTGTTCAATCTTGGCTTGAGTCTTCTGGTCTTCTTGTGTACGGGCTTCGGTGATCCTGACCCACCTAGCCTGACTCTCTTGCAGATAGTGCTCAGCCATTGCTTTCTGAATCTTGGCCTCCTTGCAGGCATTCTTCAGTATCTGTTCTCCAGCCCTTGCTTTCCTTATGTAGTCCTCTGTCCTTTCAATTTTGGTCAGATGTTCAACCTTGAGCTTCTCCAATCTCTCAATGTCCAGACGACCGTCACTTCTTTCCCAAAGAGTCTTCTTTAGAGCCTCAGATAACTTCTCATTCCTTTCCTTCAACTTTTCAAATTCCTCCAGGCTAACTGTTGCTGCTGGTTGTACAATAGATAGTCCAGGTATGTCTTCCAAGGTGAAGGGAATCCTAGTAATCTGAGC
Organism: Lathyrus aphaca; assembly: GCA_963966055.1. Classification (NCBI taxonomy): domain Eukaryota; kingdom Viridiplantae; phylum Streptophyta; class Magnoliopsida; order Fabales; family Fabaceae; genus Lathyrus; species Lathyrus aphaca. Next base: position 200,391,411 of record OZ014523.1, on the reverse strand, counting down.
TCTAGTACGGGACCAGACATAGTACTGAGCTGAAGCAACACTGTTACATCTTCCAAGAATAGCTACCCCTTTTGTCTGGATGTTGTCCCAAGCCCAAGCAGCTTGCCTGACAACAGTTGAATTAGGTTGCACTTCACAGTATAGGGTCTCCGCTAAATCCTGTCCTCTAGGAGGGTGGATCAAGGCATAGCCCAATTGTATCTTAAACAGTAAAGGGTTGTAATTAATGCAACCTTTTACTCCTATGAGAGGTATATTAGGGTACTGTTCACAGCTGGTGATAATGTCCTTGCCTTTGGTGCTCTGGGTGCACCATCTGATATCATCTGAAGTCAAAGCAACGAGCCTCTTAGCCCAATTCTTCTGCTGGTGCGGGTTCAAGAAGGCATCTGACTTAGGCAGGTGTCTGAGTAGCCATGTGTAAGACAAAGGAGCACAACATCTTACCAACATCCCCCTTTGTTTCTCATTCCTCTGATGAATGGAGTAATAAAAATCTACTAGCAGTGTAGGTACTGGGTTTTTCAGAAAAAACAAATGGATAACATTCTTGCTGACAAATTTAGGCTCGTCTGCAAACAGTATAGCCCCATATATGCTGAGGGCTAACAATGCACAGACTGCCCTCCACTTTCCCAATGAGGCCTTCAGGATGGCTTGGGATACTAAGAAGTCCAAATGTAGACCAGGGATCCCAGCTTTTGTTGTCATACTTTGCTCAATAAGGGAAGGCTCCAAATACAGTGCCCTTGCTATTTCTTCATTCTTGGGAGCAGTCATCTCTGGGTTGAAGGGAATCTCTCCTCTGACAGGCACTCTAATCAGCAAAGAAAATTCTTCCAGTAGAGGCCCTAACTGGAAATCTGGAAAGGTAAAACATCTCAGAGGAGGGTCATAGAACTGTAAGCATGTGTGGATCATGCTCCTCTGAGAAGGATCAAGGTCCATAACCATATCCAAGATACCTCCATAGTGTTCTCTGAAGAGTGGGATGTGGTCAGGTGTGATGAGTGACTGGACTTGCCTGATACCAGTCAACACAGGCTCAAAAAAGTGGTAGGATATGTTGCTCTTCCTGGGAGTAGTCATGAGTGCTGCTGAAGAAGCTGAAGATAAGTGTTGATGAAGATCACATACCTGAAGTGCTGAAGGTGGACCACTGACAGACTGGTGCTGGTGGTGATGGAGATAATTGAAGCTGATAATCTGATGAAGACAGCTGAAGCAGAGGTCTATGCAGAAGAAGGGGTCAAAACCAAAACCAAGATACAATGAAATGGATACCCTAAAAAGCAAATAAACAAATGTCAAATGATGCAATGATGATATATGCAAATGATATGCAAGGGTTTGTGATCAAGCTGGATATGATTATCTATCTTGATACAAGGTCCATATATGTTCAAAGATGAAGGCTCAGAAATCCAGTAACCAGGGTGGGGGACTCAAATAAAGAGTCACATGTCCAGGGTTAATCACAAGAACTGTCCAAAGTGGAGTATTCTTAATCATAACAGTAACAGGGTATGATGTGGCTAAGGGTTCCTGAAAACCTGTAAACAACCCAACCCCCTCACATGTTGTGTTCTAGAACAAGGATCCTCAGACTTGGATCATTTATGAGGAGTGTAAACACTTCTAACCCGGAGGTATAATGTTTACAATAACCATAAAAGATCCTCCTCTAATTCACCTTAGCTTCTGAAGGTCATAATAGAAGGTCATCCAGACTTAGCAGACTTCCAAGATAGCCCTATCACTACAGGAAATCTGTAGCACAGAGTTCTCAAGAAGAAACCCACATCTGAACCGTGTTTCATATTCCCGCACCATACCGAAATGGAATGGGAAAGAACATGAACCACTCTAGCCTAGGTGTCACTCAGGTCCCAGGTATAGGACCTTAAACTCTCAATGGAACCCCACCCACCAAAACAGAAAGCCAGATCCAGCAATGACAGCATGAAAAATGCATAAGACAGTAAAGAAAGCAAATAAATAAAGCTGTACATAAAGCAATAAATAAAGCAAAAATAAATAAACACACATAGCACATAACACCCCAGTAAGCACAAATCAAACAAGCGTTAGGAGGAACCCACAAAAAGAACCAGAAGCCCTGGTTGCAATATAAGGTGTCCCCAGCAGAGTTGCCAAGTTGTCGCTCCCACTAAATGAGGCTAGGTCAAATAGGGTACAGACGCGAACGGTCGGCGAAAGAGAAGAAATGAAAAGAGTCGCCAGCTAGGCATTTTTATCCCGAAGGAAAGGTAATGCTGCATAAACCTAAGAAAAGATGGATAAGACGGTTGCGAACCAGAGAAACTGAGAAAGGTGGTTGGTTACAACCTGGGAAGGTATTAGCACCCAGATTGTCCGCCGTACTCGACGGGATCCACGCTTAAAAGATTTGTGATTAAAGGGGTAGTGTCAGTGCAATCTGTGTATCAAAGCTGGAAAGAATGCAAGTGTCAGTGCTGGAAGAAAGTGAAGTGAAATATATGAAGTGCCAGTGTAAGAACAAGAGTGCAAAGCTCAAGATAATGAGGCTAAAAGAATAATGCTGGAAGAGGGGGGAATATACAGAGACTTTTGTTCGATAACTGTTAAGTTATGCCTACGTATCCTCTCATGCAATGAGGAAGTCAGAACACCGTAGTTCGACTCAAAGAGGCTGAAAGATGGATTGACTTGTGAACTTCTTACTTGTCTATGCTCAAGTGTATGACCTGTCTGGCTCAGGTGCAAACTGTCTTGCATTAGGCGGAAGAAGCAAGTTCTCGTTTGTGAGTGAATGAGATGAGAAAAGAATCCCGGAGGAGACGATTATTGTTTGTTTTTGAGTTTTCAATCTTTTATTGCTTTTGGGGTTTGTCATAAGAAAATGAGTTTAAGCCTAAACCAAGGGTTAGTAAACTCATCACATCTTCCCTCTGATTAGGGGTAATGAGAATTCCTTAAGCATGAAGTAAACACCTCACACTTAATCACCATGATGTAGGATTAAGATCATTATCCTACTTGCATTTATTTAGATGTTTTTTGGAGTTTTGTTTAGTGTTAAGTAATGAGTTTAAGCCATAATCAAGGATTTAATGGACCCATTACACCATCCTAATAGAAGGATAATAGATGAGAACATTTAGGCTGAGGAAGACTCCTCGACTTAATCCATGATTAGGGATTAACCTCATGACAAAACAAACCTTTATTTGATGGAATTTAGTTAATGGTGAGATTAAGAAATGGATTTTAGAGTTTGTAAGACAACTTGTGGGGGACTTGTCCATTAACATTAGGGTTAGTCCTTCTTAACAAATTAAGGAAGAATTAGAACCCTAATGCAAGGCCCTAGTTACAAGCTTGATGTCTTAGTGATTATTAGGTGATTTGATTAAAGGGGTTTAAACACATTAAGGGTTTAACACTTAGGATTAAAGTTATACACTCCATCCTAATAGAAGGATACAGGCATAAACTTAATCACAAAGCCTTAAAACCTTAAGGGTTTAGTCCTTGATTAAGAGATGAGAAGAGGAGACACAAAGATGACACAAAGGTAAAACTAATGGGGGACTAATCAAACCCTAATTGTGATCATGCTTGGTTGTTCCTAAGGTTTATGAGGCTTGCAAGAAAATCTTCAGGAAGCACCACCAAGGAAGAAGCAGAGATGGAGGAGAAGCAGAAGAAGCAAGTCAACTTACTTCACTTAAGAAAATAAGTTTCTTGAAGAAAGAGAAGAGGAGAAAGAGCATGAATGAGTAAGCTCACTCTAAATCACAAGTAAAAGTGTAGCAATGGATGCATAAAAGAGATGAGAAGAGATTATGAGAAGTGAAGGCAAATTCACTTCTCAAACACTTACCGCCTGAAAAGTTAGCAACAAGAAATGAAATGAAATGGAAATGAGATGAAATGCAAAGATGAAAACCAAAGTCAGAAGTATAATCATGATGCAAATGATGCTATGAGATTGTATGAAAGCAAACCAAGAGATGTGGATGATCATACAAGTAATGTAAATGCAAATGAGACATGAAAGGAAGCATGAAAGTTCATGAATGCTCATGGAATGAAAGGAATACATAACATGGCAAATGGATGAAGAAATGATCAACCATGAATCTAATGTGTCCTATGATGTCTTATATGTCATGAGGATGCACCAAATGTCATGACAAGTTCAAGTATGCAAGCATATGGAGAATGAATGCAAATGAAAGCAAATATTAGGGTTTATGTACAAAGATTGAAAATGGGATCAAAGATGCCCTAAACCTATACAAGTTCATTGCCCAAAGGGGAAGACCTAACACTTAACCTAATGAAAGTTATGATTTTCCTAAGTTTGCTAGGGTTTTAAGGCACCTCCTAAGGAAAACTGCAAAGCAAATTGAAAATGAGAGATAAATTCATGTCAATTTTACCCTAGAAACTACATGATATGAGGAATGCAATGCAAAAAGAACCATTATCAAACTCCTCATGGTTAGACAGAAATAATTTTTCTAAGTTAGGGTAAAAATATTGATTTTTAAGAACCCTAAATCCAAAGAAAAATGTCAAAATAGGTCAAGAACCAAAAATAAATTTGTAATAAGGGTTTGATAATGTCTCTAAATGTGTCAAGATGCAATGTGATTTTTTTTGTGATTTTTAGAAACTTAAATGGTATTTTAATTAATTAATTCCCATTAATCAATTAAAATAAACATTTAAATATTTTAAAAATACAAATTTTATGCAAAAATAAAAATAAAAATTATTTTCAGAATGAGAAAAATATTTGAAAGAAAAATGAAAAAGATAAAATTTTTTAGTTGGGTTTTGCTATTTTTAATAAAATGGTAAAGAAAATGCAAATAAAATGAAAATAAAATGAATTTAAATGGAAGTCAACTAATCCAAGGGCCAGGGTTCAAAGTTAGGACGCGGGAATTGACCAGCGCGCGCATCTGAATGGCTAGAATTCAAACTACACTAATTAAGATTAAAACCCTAATCTGAGCCCTAATTACTTTCAGGTGACCGGAACAGTGTTCTGGTCATCTTCTCCGGCCAGCCTCGCATTCAATCTCTCTCAATACGTGAAATCAAACCACCAAACTCTCCAGAAATGATCCCCACCCCATTCTAAACAAGAATCAGCCATCAAACAACATTTATTTCAGATGAACAGAGAGATTCGAAGCAAAACGGAAAATCTTTCAAAAATTTCAGAAGCTTCATACATGCTTAAAACTGAATCATTTTCAAAACCAAAAGGTACAGTGTGATCAGTGAAGCATGGAGAACAATCTAAGAACTTAAGAAACCATTTCTGGAAAATGTGTTCTTGAGGTTACCTGAACTGAAGCTTTCGAAAATGGCACTGGTTGGCTGCTTCTTTGCCTCAAATCAGCTCCAATGATCCTCCTGAAGCGTTTGTGATGCTTGGTTGGAGTTTATATGGCCTCTAAGTGATGTTGGCTGAAACTCAGTTCAAGGAAAGTGAAAATCGTGTTTTTGATACAAGGTGTTTCAAGGCAAAATGAAGGGTGGGAAATGATCAGCAATGAATGTGGAGTTGAATGGTGGAAAAAGTTTGGATATTTGTTGGATGAGTTATGGAATTCGAAGGCTTTTGCAAGTTGGAGGGATTTTGGATATGCTGAGAAATTGGAGGATTCAGGTTCCAAACTTGTGTGAAACGGCTTGCTTCTTTGCCACATAACATGCTGGGATAGGTCAGTGTAGTTGTTGTGGGCTATGCTGATTGGTATGGGGCAAAATGCATAAAGTCAAGAGTTGGTGTACTTGAGGTATGGGTAAGTGGCAAGCTGGGACAGAGGCATAGTTGTGCGCAACAAGGATCAAGGAAGGCTATGAAATCATATTTGATGAGCTGTGGCAAGTGGGTGAAAGGTTTTGATCCATTTTGCAAATTTGGGGAAGTTTGGCCCCTTTTGAAATTTCTGAAGTTCAAGGCATGAATGCTTATGTTTCAAGGCACAAATCGGATCCAAATGAGTTGCACTAGGATGGTATGATGTGTAGAGATGCATTAGAGGTCCCAAATTTGCTTGGTATGAGAATTTGCAAACTTCCCTCTTTGGTACAAAAGTGAAATTTAAGTGATTTTTCCCAACTTTGATAAACCATAACTTGAGTTCTAAAATGAATTAGGTCAAGTTCTTGTACTTTTTGAAAAGGGAATGATCCAATCTACAACTTTCATGACCAAGAATTTTTCATTTGAAGCATTTTTGAAACAAAAAGAGGAGGTTGAAAAACTTTCCCAAAATGGCAAGTTTGCATTACAAGTCACTTTCCCAAAATGGCAACTTTGCAAATGGCTTGAATTTCCTCAATCTTGTGAACTTCTAAGAACTTAAATGATCAAATAAAGATCATATAACTTCAATTTGATGGAGAAGACCCTTTGGTTGGATGATTGGGGGCCTCAGATGCCCTGATTTTGCACTGACTTGTTCAAGAAGTCATCTATTGATCAGATGCCTTCCCCATTGAATTTCTTCATGAAAATTGGTATGTATGATCCTTAAAACATATAGAGACCAATAGAAACTAAAATGACCAAAAAATTTGGAGTTATGGCCTTTGAAACCAAAACCCTAATTTTAGGTCATCTGTGCAGTTAAGCTTGGCTCTGCTTCCATGCCTTTCTCAGTTCTTGTGATTTTTGACTTTCTCTGATCTTGGGAGGATATAAAATGATGCTTGAACAAACATGTACCCTCTTGAGATGATTGAAGACCTTTGGAGTGGCTCAGATAGATCATGGATGGCTCAGATCACAAACCCTAGATGCAGATGACTTTGAACCAATGCAGTGAAGCAAAAATGCAATGTGAGATTGTATGATTGAACTTATGCAAATGAAAAGATCACAAGCCATGGTGAAATGAGTGAGGGCAAATTTGGGGTGTTTACACTAGCCTGCCACGGAGATGTGGACCTTGAAATGGTATTGCATTATTATAGGATCTACAAACCAAGGGAGCATCTTTTAGAATGAACCAGATGACTACTGGCCTGCCACATAGATGTGGGCCTTAGCAATGAAGTTTGTAAAACAAATAGGTGCTGATCAGGATGCATTCTGAAAATCCTCTTCTTGAATAGTGCATCACATGCCTATCAAGGTCTAATCCATTAGAACTGGATATTGTCCTTTATAATGAACCAGGGGACCACTGGCCTGCCACGGGGATGTGGGCCTTGAAAAAGTCTCTTGATATGAACCAAGACTATCCGGTATTCCATAGGAGTGTGGGCCTTAGAGAAGTCTTTTACATGAACCAGGACTAATTGGTCTGCCACAGGAGTGTGGGCCTCCATAATGTTGTCTTTTGTAATGAGCCAGGAGACTATTGGCCTTCCATAGGGATGTGGGCCTTAGGAAGGGTATTGTAACATCATAGGATTTACAAACCACACAAGAGGTAATCAGGATATGGCATCATAGGATCCATAACCAGAATAATGAGAGCATAAGATCATAGGCTCTATGACTCAAAAGCATGTCTTTTATAAAGAACCAGATGACTATTGGCCTGCTACAGGGATGTGGGCCTTAAACAACTGAGAAAATAAAGTCTTCCAAGAAACTGCTCCTGCAATAGGAAAATACAATCAATAACTCCACTAAGGAAAGAGAACGTTCTGACTAACATTCTGCTGAGGAAATGACATCATGATATTCTGACAATATTTGACTCTTGCGAGGAATGTGAATAATGTCTGTATCACTTGCCACACTAGCCAAAAATAACTTGGCGACTTCTCGGGGGAATATTTCAATGACGGGTGAACCCCATTCATGAACTTCTGTGGGGAATGACCATCTTCAGACTTTGTTGGGGAAATGCTTGGTCAACCTCTGGCTGAGGAGAGAATTCTGACTTTGTGGGGAGACAAAGCTTTTTGACTGAATATTCTTTTATTGATGAGCCTGTGAATAGGAAAACGTTACACCAGGAAGCAACCACCTGTAAAGAGGTGACCGCTATAAATTGAGGAAAGAAACTATCCTAATGGCAATGTGAACGGCATTCCATGAGTTTCAATTCTGCTATGACCAGTATGTCTTCATGATTTCTCCGTTTCTGCTCTTGCTTTCTGAAGAAAAAGATTGTATTGATTCCTACCCTTTTGAGATTTCCAAGTTGAATGAGATCATGACGTCGTACATATTACTCTGTTTGCAATCATTCTCTTATTCCCTTATTTTGTGTGGATCGCCCTATCGAGTTTTGAATCCGCCAGGATAACCTTTTTTGACTGAGTTGTCCAATGCGGATTTTCAATTCACCGGGTGTACATTTTTTATTTATCCCTAACTTTTTCCCGAGCACTTTATTCTATTTTTGGATCACCGGGATGCCCTTTTTTTGCCTGGACTTTTTATTCTGTTTTTTTGTCCAGTGGGTCTTTATATGCGAAGTATTTTTTAAATGTGCCTGAGTTGATAGGGGACTGGAAATCTTCACCATTCATAGTAGTGAGCATCAATGCTCCACCTGAGAAAACTTTCTTCACTATGAATGGACCTTCATAATTTGGAGTCCACTTGCCCCTGTGATCTGAGCTTGGAGGAATAATTCTCTTGAGTACAAGCTCACCAACTTGATACTCCCGAGTGAGCACCCTCTGATCGAATGCCCGCTTCATTCTCCTCTGATAAAGTTTACCATGACATACAACCGCTAATCTCTTTTCCTCAATTAAGAACAATTGATTATATCGGGCATGCACCCATTCAGCTTCGTCAAGCTTGACATCCATCATTACTCACAAAGAAGGAATCTCGACTTCGACAGGTAGGATTACCTTCATACCATATACTAGGGAGAATGGGGTTTCCCCAGTGGACGTCTTGACTCACGTTCGGTACCCATGCAAAGCAAATGATAACATCTCATGTCAATCTTTATAGGTGACAACCATTTTCTGCACAATCTTCTTGATATTCTTATTTGCCGCCTCGACCGCGCATTTCATCTTTGGCCGGTAAGGAGAAGAATTATAATGTTGTATTTTAAAGTCCCGACATAGCTCATCCATCATTTTGTTATTAAGATTAGAACCATTGTCAATAATAATTCTCTCGGGAACTCCATATCCGCAGATAATGTCTCTCTTCAGAAATTTGGCCACCACTTGTCTGGTGACATTGGCATAAGATGCTGCTTCGACCCATTTTGAAAGAAATCGATTGTAACCAATATGAAATGATGTCCATTTTAAGTAGTCGACTCGATCTTCCCGATCATGTCAATACCCCACATAGAAAAGGGCCAAGGAGATGACATGACATTCAGCGGGCTGGGAAGTACATGCACTTTGTCTGCATAGATATGGCACATGTGACATTTTCAGGCGTATGAACAACAATCTGCATCCATTGTTAACCATTAATACCTTGATCTCAATAACTTCTTTGTCATTGCATGCCCTCCGACATGGGTACTGAATGATCCCTCATGAACTTCCTACATTAACATGTCTGCTTCTTGTCTATCCATGCATCTGAGCAAAACCATGTCAAAGTTTCTCTTGCATAGAACGCCATCAACATTTAAGAAGAAACTTGCAGCAATTCACCTCAAAGTCTTTTTTGTCGTTGGAAGATGCCCTAGTCGGGTATTCCTTACTTTCCAGAAAGTGTTTAATGTCATGATACCAAGAACTTATCATCAAACACTGTATCCACAGAGAACGCATATGCAAGTATATCAAGCCGGGAAATATCACTCTTGGGGACATAGTTCCAGCATATCACTTTGATGGTAGAAGAGAGCATAGTTAATGCATCGGCAAACTGATTTTCATCATGTGGTATGTATTGAAGCTTTACTGTTGTGAAGAACGTCAACAACCTTATGGCATAATCCGGGTATGGAATTAAATGTTCTTGATGCGTATGCTACTTGCTGGTAATCTGATTAATCACGAGAGCTGAATCTCCGAATATATCGAGGGTCTTAATCCTAAGATTAATAGCCTACTCTATTCCCATAATGCAAGCCTCGTACTCTGTTCATTGTTGGTGCAACCAAAAGTTATTATGGCGGAGAAGGGAAAACAAACACCTTCAGGAGTAATTAGAACAGCCCCAACTCCACGCCCATTGATATTGACAACCCTATCAAACATCAACCTCCATTTGGACTCAGGGTCCGGCCCCTCCTCCGGCAGTGGTTTCTCGCAGTCCTTAGCTTAGAGGTACATGATGTCCTCATTAGGAAATTCAAATCTCATGGGTTGATAATCATCCTTAATAGGTTGTTGTGCAAGATAGTTTGAGAGCACACTTCCTTTGATAGCTTTTTACAAAGTGTATTGAATATCGTACTCTGTCAGCTCCATCTGCCAATGTGCAACCCTTCCAGTTAACGTTGGTTTCTCAAAAATGTATTTAACATGATCCATCTTTGAAATTACCTGGGTAGTGTGGGTCAACATATACTGTCTTAGTCGGCGAGCAGCCCATGCCAAAACGCAGCAAGTTTTCTATAGTAGTGAGTATCTTTATTCACAGTCTGTAAACGTTTTGCTAAGGTAGTACATTGCACGCTCTTTTCGACCAGACTCGTCATGTTGGCCGAGAACACATCCCATTGATCCCTCAAGAACAGTCAAGTACATAATGAGTGGCCTCCCCAAAACTAAACACATCAGGATTGGAGGTTCCTGCAAGTATTCTTTGATATTTTCAAAAGCCTTTTGACAATCATCGTTCCATCTAACCGCTTGCTCTTTTCTCAACAATTTGAGTATTGGTTCACAGGTAGTTGTTAGGTGAGATATGAACCGTGCAATGTAGTTCAATCTACCCAGGAAGCCACATACTTCTTTTTCTGTTCGTGGTGCATGCATATCGTGTATGGCTTTGACTTTAGTAGGATCTACCTCTATCCCCGTATGGCTCATAATGAAACCCAAAAACTTTCCATAACGCACCCCGAAGGCGCACTTGTTAGGATTTAACCTCAGATGAAACTTCCTCAATCATTCAAACATATTTTTGAGGTTAATCAGATGCTCTTCTTCATCTCGGTACTTGGCAATCATGTCATCTACGTAGCATTCGATTTCTTTGTGGATCATATCATGAAATAGTGTTACCATTGCTTGTTGGTATGTTGCCCCGACGTTCTTCAACCCGAAAGGCATAACCTTATAGTAGAATGTACCCCACGGGGTAATGAACTTGTTTTCTCCATGTCTTTCGGCGCCATCTTTATCTGATTATAACCGGATAAGCCATCCATGAAAGAAAAGACCGAGAATTGAGTTGTATTATCAACCAATACATCAATGTGAGGTAATGGGAATCATCTTTTGGGCTCGCTCTGTTTAAGTATTGGTAGTCAACGCACATCTGAACCTTGTCGTCCTTCTTTGGTAAAGGTACAATGTTAGCTACCCAGGGTTGATAACTAGTCATGACAAGGAACCCGACGTCCCACTGCTTCTAAACTTCTTCTTTAATTTTCATCTCCATGTCAGGACGAGTTCTACGAAGCTTTTGCTTAACTGGAGTGTAGTGTTCCCTCAATGGCAACTTATGCATCACGATGTCTGTATCTAAACCTGGCATATCTTGATATGACCAAGTAATGATGTCCATGTATTCTCGAAGCATGCCAATAAATTCCTCTTTAACCCCGACCTGCATACTGGCCCATATATTGATTTACTTCTTTGCATCTTCTGACCCAATATTGACAATCTCAATCTCTTCTTGGTGAGGCTGAATAACTCTTTCCTCCTATCTCAATAACCTGGCCAATTCTTCAGGGAGTTCACAATCTTCCTCAACCCCTTCATCAGCTTGGTAGATAGGATTATTGAAGTTATACCTAGTCATAGTAGAAGTGTTATCAAAGGAATCCGGGTGATTTATTATGCACAAGTGATGTGCTTATTTTAGAATCTATTTTATGAAAAGAAAGGAAAAACAAAACAAAATAAAACATTGTCATTTTATTGTTTTTTGTGAAAAAGATTAAACTGAAAGAAAGTGAACACAATTTTGTATGAAAAAATGTCCTTTATTTATGATAAACTAAAATTGCACATAATGCAAGGGAGGCCCTACAATGGATCCGTGCACCTTGGGCAGAGTGTTGGATTTGACATGCGTATGAAATGGAAAAAACAAAGAAAATTACTCTGGATGAGAAGTCACTAGAATGATGTCCTCCGCAAACCAGTTCTTTAATTCTTCTCCTGGTACACATGGTTGTACCCACCTATCCAAATCGCAGTCGATATCAGCGTCTTCTCCGGCAGCAATAATCATCTGATTTGGATCAATAACCCCCTCCCCCCCGCTTGAGAAACTTATTGAACTCTTACTCTAAGACCCAACAGACTGGCCTGGCGTGTACCCTATGCCAAATTTGTGTTCTTTCAGATCAACCTCAACCAATTTTCCCGAGCCTTAGGCATTTCCTGCTTGCACGACTTCCTATGCTTGCCTGTAAGAAGCTATGGAAGTACCTTCTCTATCAGCACTTTTGACCATATAATTGGGAGAAACTTCGCTAATGTTAACAACTTCAAAAGCTTGGCACAATGTCTCATGGATCTCTCCTTCCATTTCGACATACATGAAGTTGACAAGTTGCTCAAAAAAATATCCTCCTCTCCACATACGGTGACTACCTGCCCGTCTACAACATACTTCTATTTCTGATGCAATGTAGAGGTTATCGCGCCAATAGCATGGATCCATGGACGCCAAATAAGACAATCGTTAGTTGTATATCCATAACATAAAACGTGCTCTTGAAGATTTGGGACCCAATCTTGACTGGCAGTTATACTTCTCCAAAGATTGATCTCTTAGATCCATCGAAAGCTCTTACTACCGAATCACTTGGATGCAATATGATCCCATCCACGTCAAGTTTCATCAATTCCTTTTTGGGTAGAACATTCAACGAGGACCCAATGTCCACCAACACATGGGAAAGAATAGCTCATTTTCATTCCATAGTAATATGCGGCGCTTTGTTGTAATTTCTTCCTTCTCAAGTAAAATATTTGTTTGTAAAGCCCAGTCCATAACTAGCATTAACGTTTGTGACCACAGCTTCCAATTGATTAACAATTATTTCTTGTGGAACATATGCCATCTGCAGAACTTTCAGTAAAGCTTCTCTATGTGCCTGGGAACACATCAGCAGGGATAAGATTGAAATCTTGGACGGAGTTTCATTGAGTTGTTCTACCACTTTGTAGTCACTCTTCTTTATGATTCTCATAAACTCCTCCACTTCCTTCTCAAAAATACTTTTCTCTGGAATAGTGCAGCAACTTCAGCTTCAGTTTTGGTTCTAAGTGTCTGGGGAGCAAACCGTCTTCTACTTCAAGTAAAGCCTCCTACACCTCTTACATTCACAATGTTAGGATCAATTGTCACCGGAGACTTATCTTCCACTTTTTGTCCCTGTACGTATACGTCTGCGCCATAGTGCCACAAAACATCTCTTTCATTATCATATAATACATGACCTGGAACAATAATGGTGACTGGGCTCACCTCCTGAGGTATGTAAATAATAACAGGCACCGACATCTCTTAAGGAGTGAAATAAATGGTTATTGTAGACACGTCGTTGCTTTTGTTGTTAATCTTGTCAAACTGTAAACATCCTTCATTCATCAAGCTCTGAATTTCGGCCCTTAACTTGACACAACCATTCTAAGACAACAAACAATCTTCACATTCTCTAGCACAACCTGGGAACACTTGTCCCTTCAGCAAATGATCTTTCACAACCAATGGAGTTTGGAGATCATCAACATCAGTAATCAGATTCAACCGCACTCCGTCTTTAATGACATTCACCCTTGCCCCACCATTGTGGTTAGGCATCGGGTTGTTGGGGACATTAGGTGGAGGAGTTTAGTTGATGGCTTTTGAGTTAGTTAAATCTTGTACTTTCATCTGCAGAGCTCTGCATTTCTCTGTAGACTGACCTTGATTGCCCGAGTGAAATGCACAGTATGCATTAGCATCATTCCCTGAGGGAGGGTTGCCAACAGGTGGCTCCAGGGTTCGTAGTTGTACCATGTTCAAATCCAACAATCTCTGCAAGAGGGAAGCATATGTCATAGGGATAGCATCAAAATTACAGTCAGAATGTCTGGGCCGGCGCTGCTGATACGGACTCTGTTGGTTGTTATACTGAGCACGTTGTTGTTGCTGCTGTTATGGAGCAGGCCCTGATGGAATAGGGACAACAGCCACTTGATCATAGTGATTCTAATGATTACAGCCTCTTCCTTTACCGTACATCGCATTGGTTTCACCTTCTCTCCTCTTTTGAGGTCCAGCAAATGGTTTTATTTCTCCAGACGAGCTACTCACACCCACATCTTGAATCTTACCCATCTTCAATAGAGTCTCGACCCTCTGTCTAGTAATTACTAGGTCTGTGAACTTTGTGGTTGAGCACGAAGCCAAATGATCCATAAACACTCCTTGCAATGTTCCCATGAGCATGTTTGCCATTTCACTATCCAGCAGAGGTGGTTGATCCCAAGAAACCAACTGACGCCACCGCTGAGCGTATTCTTTGAAGCTTTCCTTAGACATCTGGCACATTCTTTGCAACTGAGTGCGATTGGGAGCCATGTCCATATTATATTGATACTGCTTCACAAAGGTTTCAGCAAGTTCCTTCCAATTTCTCATAGCAGCCAGGTTGAGCTTCATGTACCACTCTTGAGATGGCCCTATAAGACTATCTTGGAAATAGTACATCCATAACTTTTCATCTTCAGTATATGCAGCAATTCTCCCCAAGTATGCTTGGAGATGAGTTTTTGGGAAGGTCGAGCCGTTGTACTTGTCAAAAGTTGGAAGTTTAAACATGTGTGGTATTCTCACCCAGGATCTAATCCTAAATCAACACCATCAAAGCCTATAGTGCTTTGAGACTGCATAGCACGAATCTGCTCAGCTAGTTCTTCATAATGACGATGCACATCAACATTCTGATTACCCATATCACCATCAATAAGAGTGAAAGGGTCATCTTGACCATCCATAAGAACTTGAGTTGGGCCACCAGTATTAAAATGAACAGGAATACCAGTACCATTCCCAGGACCATCACCAATACCATTCCCAGGACCATCACCTCTAGCGCCAGTACCATTAATATCACCTCGAGCACAAGTACCAGTACCATTCCCTGCACCTTCACCAGTACCACGATTTCCTTCAACAATTTCTCTGATCCTCTCTTGATTTTGGTGCATACCAGTCATCAAGTTCATAAACTGATCCATTCTGTTGCACAGTTCCACAAGCTCTATCTGCATTTGTTCCATGATTCTGATTCTTCCTTGATTTTCCTTGGTCGGGTATCTACAAACTCTCTTCGCAACAATTGTGCCTGAAACGGGAGAGATATTAGAAACTTGGAATTGTACCTGCAAAACAGAGAAACAGGATGATATTTATGCAATGCAAATGTTTGTGCTTTCATTATCTCAAGCATTTTGTGCCCCAGTTCTAGTATTTGTAAAAGGATAATCCATATGGCATTCTGAAAACTGCTCTCTTGAGAAAAGATCCTTTGCAAGATATCCCCTATCTAAATGACTTTGAACAACAAGGTTTTAAAGCATACAGAGATCTAGAAACTGAATAAAAATTGCATAATATAAAGCAAATCCTACAAGGCAATAGTAACAAAATCCTCGTAGGGTTAGAAGTCTTACAAAACAAAAGATAAAATGCAAAAAGAAACAAACTAAGATTCCTACATCAAGCTTGTAGGTAATATGAATACAAATAAAACAACTTAGACCCTAAGGGTACATGAATACTTCAGTACCCTCCTCACTAGGTCCTGGTTCAGACCTAGTCTTCTTGACTCAACCATCAGTTTAAGATCTGACATCTCTCTAAGTACTTCCTCTAGCTGCTGGGACTTCTCTTGATGACCCTTGTGAACCAGCTTCAATTCTTCCCTTTGGGAGGCTATCTGTAGCTCATAACACTCTTCTTTCTCCTGACGCTCTTTATGACCTTTAACCCACTTGTCTTGCCACATAGTGATGGATAAGTTAGCTTCCCTGAGAGACTTCCTAGCCTCCCTGCATTCATCTTCTCTTTTGATATCCATTAAAACTCTTCTTTTGAAATAGGCTTCCTTTCTAGCAAATTCCTTTTCTTTAGATTCCTGATCCTGCTTCATCTTGTGCATCTTCTCTTCTAGAACCTCATTAGCACAAGCCATGCGATGATACAAGCCAGTCACCTATGAATTCTCAACCCTAACCTCATGTAGCTGAGCCTCCAGCTTCTTGTAGTCTTCTAAGGGAACAAGAGTTTGTGGAGAAACAATTTGTGGTTGTACTTCCTTCGGATAAAGCAAAGACTCTACTGAAAATGGCAAGAGTGTCAACTCTACATAATTCTTCAACCAGGTAATGTAAAGATCATACATCTGAGATATCTGAATCACTATCTCTTCATTTCCTTCAATGGGGAGATATAGAGATTTAGCCACATCCTCCATAGATGGAGGATCTCTCAAAGGATATCTGAATTGTCTTCTTACTAACACAAGGTTGTAATTAATCAGTCCTTTCCTTCCCAATAAAGGAACATTGGGAAAATCACCATAGCTAGTAATCATTTTCTTCCCCAAAACATATCTGTTACAGCCCCAGGCTATACCATCTATAGTTAGTCCCATCAACCTCCGAGACCATTTCTATTCCCCCTTTAGGTCTTTAAAAGGTCCTGATTTCGGAAGTTGCTTTATAAACCAATATGCAAACACAGGAGCACGACAGTTGACAAACCCTTCTTTTATTTCGTTCCGGTAGTGAACACCATAGTAGAAATCTCCAAACAAAGTAGGTATAGGATTACCTTTAGCAAAGATGGAGATGGGCTCCATGCTCACAAGCCCTTTATCATTAGGAAACAAGCTAGCCCGGTACACCAATAAAGCCAACAAAACACTGAAGTCTTCTCATTTGCCTTCCTGAGCATATACCAAAGCCTCCTTAATGAGAAATTCCCACTGTAACCCTTTACCTTTACTACGGTTCATGCCAACCTTGACATGCGTTATGGACAAATGACAAACCCTGGCTATTTCTTCTTCTTGGAGAACTCTTCCCGAAGCATAATAAGGCAAACTATCTCTAATAGGGATCTGCAGCATGCTGAAAACTTCCTCTAGAGTAGGTACCAGAATATAATCTGGGAACATAAAGCACCGTAATGGAGAGTCATAAAATTGTAGCAACGTATGGAGGCTATCTTTCTGATCTTCAGTAGGTTTGCCCATGTAACATAGTATCTACCCATACCTTGTCTTGAAATCCCCCAAAACTTTGTCGTTCGTAAAATCCTTCAACTTATGCAGATTCTTGACCTCTGGTTGCAGGAATGTGTAATGAGCATTGTTCTTTCTGGGAATCTTTCTAGCTTCTGCCATCTGGATATGAATAAAGCTGACAAAAACAAGAACTGGGAGCAAACACAAATGAAAACCTGAGAAATGAAAACACAAAAATGTTAATGATGCATATGGTGACACACAATGCAATGTAGGATATGCAATCAATCTGGAACTATCTAGAATCTGGAATACAGAGCCAAGAACCAAGTGATCAGAAACCTAATTGTCCTCTAAATAATAACCCTCAGATAAGAACTCAGGACTAGATAATCAACCAAATAACCAAGAAATCCAGGATCATAGTAATTAGATCAGAACATAAGATCACATTGATAACAAAAGGGTATGATGAGGTCAAGGTTTCCTGCAAACCTTTAAACCCATCACAATCTCATAGGTGTGCTTCGGGTCAAACATCACGGATTCTCAAAGCCGAGCAACAATAATATGTTCACCATTTCCGAGAAATGGCTCATGACCAAATCGGTGAATCGATTAAGCATTATATACTACTTATGGAGCTCTTAGTGTGAGTCTGGGAAAAACAAGCATCCCTTATAAGTCCCTAGCTTCACGTGCTGAAATTGAGAAATAATAGTACATTCATCCTGTAGGATATAGTACTACCGTCATAAGACCAGATGCTTTTACTGAGTTTCTATAAGAGAACCAGGCCATCCTATGCGAGTTCCTAGTGGAACCTCGGGTGCGAATGGGTTTGCCACAGAATGTGGTCTGCCACTATTACCACTAGAGAGGGATGTTTCCACCAAGGTCCTCATTGATCGTCCCCAGTTGCACATAACTATCAAGGTCGTGTAATGAAGTAGAGAAGACCCCTATATCAAGACACTTTCAAGACGATCGCAAATCTGGGTATGAATGCACTATCCCCATAACAACATACCATGGTGCCAAAGTGATTGTTCACGCTAAGTCCTAGGGTACACTCGAGCCTTGCTATTGTGCTCATATCACTGAAACAATACCCAACCCACCAAACAGAAAATACAGTACAGAAAGTCCAGTAATAATATGATGCATTGAAAATATAAAACTGAAAGCAGTGAAAAAGTTGTAAATAAAAATGTAAATAAAATAGTAAAATAAACATACAGCAACAGACAATCAAACACCCAACGAACAGAAACAAACAAGCTCTATGAGAGACCTCAAAGGGGAAACTAGAGATTTTGGGTTCGATCCCCAGCAGGGTTGCCAGCTGTCGCTCCCTGGATTTTCATCCTGGTACAACCGCGAAAGTGGTGCGGAAGAGGTAGAGTCACCAGCCATACATTTTTATCCCGAAAGAACGTGAATGGTAATGCTGCATAAACCGAAGAAAAGAAAAGGAAGGACAATTGTCCTGCGAACCAAAGAAACTGGGTTCGTGAGTCGATTATGACCTGGGAAGGTATTTGCACCCCAGATCGTCTGTCGTACTCGACGGGATCCACGCTTGCAAAGAAACTATTTTAAAGGGTAAAGAAACGAAAGTTGCTGCAAAAGAAAGACTGAAATTGGAAATGAATAAAAAGCAAGGGGGAAAATGTAGGGAAAATAAAAGAGTGCTCGAATGGGCCCCACCCCGCTGCCTATGTACCTCATCTAGACATGAGTATCATAGACGCCGTAGTTCCCCTAACTAGGGAGGAAAGTAGCTTGTGTTTTAAAATCTTGAACTTCTTATGTCAATGCTCAGGTGTTGCAGGCTCATATGGCACGAGTGTGTTACCATCTTGCAAAGTGACAAGTAAGAGCAAGTTCTTACGTTGAGGGTAAAGGTATGAGAAAAGAAGTCCCGAAGGAGAGACGATTTTTCTTTGTTTGAGTTTTTTAAGGAATTGTTTTTGTTTGTGAAATTGTCTCATGATTAGACTTGTACATCAGGATAAACAAGCTTATACCACCACCAAGATGGGGTGAACATAAGTGCTCCATGGAATAAGTCCCTACACACAAGACTACTTCCCTTATTATTAAGTATTTTTTAGGTTTTTATGTTTGAAGATGAGAAAGAGAAAGAACCAAAGGACCTTAAAGGTAAAAGAACTCTAGGGGGGACTAACAAATCATAATGTTATCATGCATAAGAGTCCTAGGTTAGTGAGGTATCATTCTATCCTAAAGAAAAGAAGGAAAGAAAAGAAAAGAAGAAGAAAGGAGGTAGAAAACAACTTAATTCTCTTAAATAAGTTAAGTTGATTCTAAGAGGGATGAAAAGAAGTTGAATAATTGATGGCCTAGAACATCACATTCACAAGTAAGATAATGTAAAAGGAGATGAGATAAGAAGTGGAGATGTCGAAGAAATAAATGTGCAAGTGAATAAAGAGCAACATCAGGTAATCAGACAATCATAGATAGAGCCTACATGAGGCAGGACTTCAGGTGTAAGCAGTATGCAAAAGGTAAAATCGGGTCTCAGTGGTACCTAACGGAGAAGGTCTGTTGCCTCTTCAATATGTGCAAACGAAATCAAGAATACTTCAAACTAGTAAACAAATTCAACAATCAAACACAAATAGCAATTATCAAGATATCAGACAAAGGTCAAATGTAAGCTTCCAGCATCCAAATCGACCAACAAAGAGAACCAGAATTAGTACCAGGAATCATTTTGTACGATATCAAAGCCTAAGTGATATTCGCATCCAGAGGTCCCATTAGTCTGAACAATATAATGTAAATTAATCTATAGGCTACAACCATGCTACATCATCCATCATCGAAATCGAGCAAGCAGCCTACAAAACATCAAACAAAAGGCTAAAAACCAAAATCAAATACAATCCTATTAAAATAGATTAATTGAAATCAAAATCTAAATGTATAAAATTTCTATCAAATCTAGCCAAATTAAAATAATATTCTAAGAGAACACTTCTAAAAAACTCTAATTAGCAAATCAACTAATGTTCAAATAAAGAAATGAAATTAAGTTCTAATTAACATAAAAAAAGTTTAACTAAAACTTTACAAAATATAGAAAAAGAAAATAAAAGTTTAAAAATAATTAACATGGGGAGGGGTGTGTTGCTGGGAAACAGGGTGGCGGAAGAAATTCAATATGGGCTGAGATTGAGGAACATAACACATAACCTATCCTAAAATGAAAAAATAATATGAAAATCAAATAAAAAATCTAATCAATCTTATCTCAAAATTTAATTAAAAACTAAAGTCAGAAATATAAGCAAATTTAAAAATCACAAAAACCAGCATTAAAAAAAATAATTAACCTTCATAGATTAAACACAAATTAGAACTAACAATCAAGATTAACAAACTAAAAGAAAGGGGGTGGCGCTGAGATCAGGGTTTGTGAAGAGAAATACATATTGGACTCATTGAAAATCCAATCAAAACAACAAATTAGGTTTTTAATAGAAAAAAGAAAAACATAAAAAGAAAATAGGAAAATGAGAAAAGGACAAATCAGTTTCTTCCTCTTCGTAAAAGCTCTGCTCCCCGATTAAGAACAAAACCACGTTTCAGGCATTCCCGATCATCCATCCTCAAATCTATTAAATTCATAAAAAATACAGATTCGAAACCCCACAAACATGTCCACACGAAACCAACGGCTAACGAACAAGACCTCTGCTCCAAATGTGGATCGTGATATTCACAGTTACAAAGGCGTTCAGTGGAATGAAATCGTTCAAGACCTCACTTCCACTTATTCTTCTTCTTTTAATTTTGTGTTATGTGTTTGTGTTTTTGTGGTGGAGTTGTTACAAGGGTGAGTGAAAATTGATGAGTTCGGTTGTGTTTTGTGTTATTGAAGAATGGAAATAGTGGTTTGTGTAGGGAGGTGAGTGATGTTTTTCATGTTTTTGCGAAAGAGGATCAACGAATGTTATTGTTGATGTGTGTTGAGGGTGAATGGAGGATGTGGTTGAATGGTAGTGGTGGTAGTGTTGTTGGAGGAGGTTTTGAATGGAGTTTGTTAATGGAGGTAGGCTGGTCATCTTGAGTGAAGAAGGGTTAAAGAATAAGAGCTATGGTTTTGAGATATTATTGTGCAGAATGAGGGAGTAACGCGACGGAATTTGTGATGATGAAGTTGAGTGATGAAATTGTGAATTGGTGGTTTGCTGCTGTTGTGCGTGAGTGTGTTGCGTGAAGAATCTGTGTATCATTTTTTCTTGCATTGCGTATAAAACAATGCCTTTTCGTGTGGAGTGCCTCTTAGCGATGAAAATCGTTGAGGTTATAGGAATTGTGGGTCAGGCTGAAAATTTGTTGTGAAAGCATTTTGTTGTGCGTGTTTGAATTGTATGGAGAATAACGGTTTGATGAAGTGTGATATTATGGTGAGAGGTATGTTATGCCGGTGAAAAGAGCAGGTGGGGTCCATTGTGTGAGAAACTTGTACGAAACATGTGTTGGTGGAATGGTCATGGTGTGTATGAGTGATATTTGGAAATTATAATAAATAAATGGGTTTTGGTTATTATAAAAAAAATGGTTTTAGGAAATGTGGATTTTAATTGAAATGGACTAATAAATAAGAAATCTTTATTTGGATTTTTGAATTGGATGGAATATGAATATTGAATTAGAAGTGGATTATAAAAAAGAAAATGGTTTAAAATTGGATAATGACATATATAATTGGAAGTGAATTGTAAAATGGTAATAAAATGGATATTGACAAATGGTTGTAGAAAAAATTGTTAAAGTGTAATGAACGGATATTGAACTTTGAACTTAAATCATCAAACGATCATGTGAAAGAGTAATCCAGCAAAATCCTAATTAAAATGAATGAACAAGTCTGGAGCCACTGAAATTATTCGCAACTGGAGTGAATTCCAAATGAATCAAATTGAAACCTTTCCCTGGTTATTAATTGATTTTGACGAAAATAAATCCTCTAAAGAACTAAAAAATGAACTTATGAGCACTTGATCACGATCACTTGATTTTCCTGAACCAATCTTAACATAAACCACTGCTTGATAACCTGAAGAATTCCACACATAACAACTTGGCGTTGGACGCGGACTGACTGAGAAATCAATTCCTGAAACAAATAAATTGCACTTGAAGAAATCTCCTGATAGTTTGACCAAATTAAGTCAAGCGTTTGTCTGAATTGGATCATCAGCGAACAACCACACTTAAACTGAAACCAAAGATTTTGAGATATCGAGAAAGAAGAAATATCCAGAGATTTTGAGAAGAGAAGAATAACCTTGCAACTTGATGAAGAAGAGACCCTAATTCACCTTTTACTGCTGATGATGGTCAGATGCACCGGTGAAAAGTCCTTGTGAGTGAAAGTCTTGAATACTATTGAATCGGGGAAACAAACCATAATTCTGAGATGATATTGATCCCATGCCTTAGGAGCATATGCAAATGATTGAATGCAAAATGTTAATGATCTAATGATGATGTGAATGAATGCGAAAAAAAGGCAGAAAAAGATAGAAAACCAGAGGGCAAATTTTGAGGTGTTACACATAATAATTCACAAAACGAAACAAAGAGAAACTCAGAGAAAAATGAGTGATTTAAACCTATCATACACTCATACATACATTAATACATACCACATACACAAACCACATACTTACTCAAAATAAATTTTTTTTAAAAGCAACTCAGTATGATGAAAAATGTGTCAACATATGTATGAAATGTCACTAATCAAAACATATATATCAGAAATACACTAAGAAGCAAAAATCAAAATAGAAATCAATCTCAAAATTTATTCATCACCCTTCATCCATCACTTCACACGAATTGAGCCATCAATTCCCTCCAAATTCATCACCAATACTCTCATTTTCTCTTCATTTCTTCACTCACTCACTCCTGTATAAACAACATCATAATCACTCCAAAATTATCAATAATCACCCTACTGAATCGCTACAAAAAACCCTCAAGTACCCAACACCCAATGCTCTCAAAACTTAAAATTACTCAAAGCTTCACAATAAAGATCTAAAGTTGTAGAGCTAGACCTCTCTCACACATTAGAACAACAATACACACACAAGAATAGAAAATTAAATTATAAGAAGGATAAGAGTAGATAATGAATGCGAAGAAAATGAGAGAAGACCTTACCCTCGACGGAGAAGACGAACGAATGGTGTCATAGGTAATACCTCCTTTACTTTGTTCGCCCTTTTCTAGATTCCACTCTGTTCATTGGGACCTAGGGAGTGAAACCTCTAAGGTCCCAAGTGTTAGTTCAATGTAGTTGGAATTTAATTTATGTTTCAGTAGTTAGGGTTTTGAATTTATGTTTGATTAATATGGGCTATTGAGGAGGATTTATGGGAATCTAACCCTGCTTCTAAATCAGAAGAAGAAATTGTGGGGGGTTATGTTGTTTGCATTTATTTCTTGGTAGTGGTGGCTGAACATCACCATAGAAGACGGTAGTTGCCATTGCGGGTCACCAACGTCGTCTCGCTCTGGCAGGGCTTAAGAGATAGGGAGAGTTGTAAAGCAAAACAAGAGAGAGAGAAAGTAGTTTGAGGGAAATAAGAGTGGGACGGTGAGGTCCCATCTCTTTGAATATTTTTGGAGTTGTCAATTGGCATATAAGTGACATTTTTAGGTGCCCTTGAGAGAACCACTTATATGTTAACCTTGTCCCATTGACGCTTGATCATGCGTACTCCCCTTATTTCCTTCTCTCTCTCTCTCTCTCTCACACACACACACACTTGATGTCTTATGATTCACCAGTAGTCACATCTGAAGACTATGAGGTTGAGTCAACTAACGTTAACTCCTTATCCCCCTGACTTGCGCAATTATGCATATCCTGGGCCATTTTCCATTCACCCCCTTTATTTTGTTTCTACAACCTCTATTGAGTTTTTATTTTTATTTTTATTTTATTTTGGCCATGAGACACATTACTGTTTGGAGGCTCTAGTTTATTCTTGTACCCCATTATTTGCTTTATGTTATTATTATTTTTATTATTTAATTCACTATCATGATTTATTAAATAAAAATTTCGATCATTTTTCTAGCACGCGAACGCTCGTGAATGTCGTATTTTTCAAGATGCGACAAGAGGATTTTGGAGGTCACATAAAAGTTGTTAAAATATAACTTATGTTGTTATAGTATTTCAAAAATTAAAAATATATAAATAATAAGCACTCTTTTATGATTTTAAACAAAATATTTTATTCAAAAAAAATTAATATTTTTCAATATTTAAAAAAATAGACTTTCAAAGCCCTTCCTTCCCCTCCCCTCCAAACTCCCAAACAAAACCTAACGGAAGGGCAACAAAAAACACGTAAAGTTCCACCACTTTACGATGGGAAAAAAGATAAAGAAACTAATGAAAGATAAGGCATAGCTCAAATTCTTTTGCGGACTAAAGGTGATCTTCAAATTATGGTAAAGCATATTTGATTTCATCTATCATTGAGACAAGTATCCTTAAGAGAAGGTTCTAGAAATTCAAATTTGTATACCTTATTATATAATCCTAATGAAGGATCCATATTAATTTATAAACCATTTTGAGTCTAAATACTTCTTACTTTTGTTGGTTACTTACTTGATCGTTAAAGTGATTATAGGTACCCCACCCCTCGTCATTTTCCCTTAACCTCTAGACTGAGGGCATATAGTTATCAAAAAACTAAACAAAAATTACCATCAGATCTTATTTCACACTCCAATTGTAGACCAGAAATATCATAGATAACATTACATCAAAGATACGCCTAACCTCACAATTTGTGAAATGCAATACTAATACAATAAATGAGTATAATGTTTGAAATTGTTTGCAAAGACATTGTCTAGAGAGGTATCTCGATCAATGACAATTACCTTTGACATAATATTTAGATCCTTTAACAAATTTGAACCCGTCTTTAAAACACAAATTTCATTTTCCGCTTTTTCACAATTCATATAAGCAAAAATAATTTAATATACCATTCATATATAATTGACACCAACGAACTCAGGTCAAGGTAGTTAGTTAGTGGATGTTGATTTCCTAAATGAAAATCGGGAGCAATATAGTGGGGAAAATGCTTAAAACTTTGATGGATACACGCCAGGATGAGAAAATATAGATATGTTATAAAATAAACAAACATTATATCTCCAAATATATATTTGTAATTGTCGCTCCCAAGATTTCCATCCTGGTACAGACGTGAAAGTGGCGCGAAAAAGGTAGAGTCGTCAGTCAGGCATTTTTATCCCAAAGAAAGGGAAAGGTAATGTTGCACAAACCAAAGAAAAGGAAAGAAAAAGGTCTTACAAACCAAAGAGAATGGTTTCGGGAGTCGATTACGAATAGGGAAGGTATTAGCACCCCAAATCATCTATCGTACCCAACGGGATCTACGATTGCTTGAACTGTTTCAATGGGAAAAAATAAACTGTTGTTGAACTAGAATGAAATGAGGAAAGGGAAAAATGTAGGGAAAATAAAGAATATGCTCGAATGGGCCCTGCCCCACTGCCTACGTATCTCATAGAAAATGAGAATCAGAGTCGTCATAGTTCCTCTAACTATGGATGTAATTTGTGTAGATGTTAAGAATTGGCAGAATTTTTGACAAACAAGAAGTGTTGAACTTAGTTCAGGATGTCACACCAGATGTTGTGACATTGTCAAACAGAGTATAAGTTAATGAATTAAGTCAAGACATCAGGATGTCACACCAGATGTTGTGACATCGTAAACCTGCTACCAGACTTAAATGATGCATAACAGAAGTGAGTAAATTCAGGAGAATTTATCTGGAATAAATTGTGAATATATAAACACTCCAAGGCGCATCATTAGGGAGCTTAGTTATTTGACTTCAGTGAAACAGAATAACTAACTCACCTTGAATCTAGGAAGTAACAAACTAACTAACCCTAATTGAAGGTGATGATTGTGATATTTATCAGGTCTGGATAAATTGCAAAAAGCCCAAAAATCAAGCATCTATTTAAGGAACAGAAACTCTCAGAATAGAGCACAAATTTTAGAAGACCAAAAAGGGTGTTTGTGTTTTATAGCAGGTTTTAATTGTGTATCACTTTATGAGCTTTTAAGCAAAAAGTGTATTGTGTCTTGATTAAAACTTTTAAGTAAGATCAAGCTGTTGTGTTTGAAGCGTGACTTCAATTTTATTAAACATTGTAAAATATCACTATGTGATTGAGGGGGAGTGAGTAGGTACTCATATCTAAGTCGTGTCTTAGGTAGAAATTGCCTTGGGTAGATATTAAGTGAAGGATTAAACTTGTTGGTTTAATTCCATAATTAATATTACTTATATTGGATTTTCTTCCTGGCTTGGTAGCCCCTAGATGTAAGTGTGGAGATACACTGAACTGGGTTAACAATTTCCTGTGTTATTTAATTTACCTGCACTTTAAGTTTTGTTTAAGTCTTCAAGTGTTTAAACATCTGATTCGACATCACGTACCTGATCCCAAAATTACAATTGGCATCAGAGCAGGCACCCTGCCTGTTTAACTGGGTGAGATCTAGGGACTGCAAATTTTGGGAACATGGACAGAGATGTAGGATCTGTGAATAGACCACCTATATTGGATGGATCTAACTATGACTACTGGAAGCCAAGAATGGTAGCATTCTTAAAATCTCTTGATAGCAGGGCTTGGAAAGCAGTCAACAAAGGATGGGAGCACCCTGTCCTAGACAATAAGGATGGGGCAAAAGTGTTGAAGCCTGAAGAAGAGTGGAGCAAGGAGGAAGAAGATTCAGCACTTGGAAATTCCAAAGCCTTAAATGCCTTATTCAATGGCATTGACAGGAACATATTTAGACTTGTGCATCACTGTGAGCTGGCCAAGGATGTTTGGAACACTCTCAAAACCACTCATGAAGGAACATCAAAAGTGAAGATGTCAAGACTTCAACTTCTCACCACCAAGTTTGAAAACTTGAGGATGAAGGAAGAGGAGACCATTCATGAGTTTTACATGAACATCCTGGAAATTGCTAATACTTCTGGTGCATTGGGAGAGAAAATGAGTGATGAAAAGTTGGTAAGGAAGATTCTCAAATCACTACCAAAAAGATTTGACATGAAGGTTACTGCAATAGAAGAAGCTCAGGACATTTGCACAATGAAGGTTGAAGAGCTCATTGGTTCCCTTCAAACATTTGAGATGGGAATGAATGATACAATTGTGAAGAAAAACAAAAGCATAACCCTGGTCTCAAATACTGATAAAGAAGAAGAAAGTCATGAAGCAGACTCTGAGGAAAATTTATCAGAAACAATTGCTATGCTTGGAAGACAATTCAAAAAAATTCTCAAAAGAATGGAAAACAGGTCCAGACCAAGTGGAAGAAACTCAACCTCTGAGAATAAAAGACCTTATAATTCTAATAGAAGGTCAAATTACGATGAGAAGACTAACCAAGGAAAAGGGATTCAATATCATGGATGTGAAAGATATGGACACATCAGAAATGAATGCCCAACATATCTAAAGAAGCAAAAGAAAGGTATCTCTGTGACCTGGTCAGATGAAGACTCAGGATGTGAGTCAGAAGAAGAATCTGCAAAGCACATCACTGCTCTAGCTAGAGTATGTGAAACTGAAGGGGGATCCAGTGATGAGGAGCTGACATTTGAAGAGCTAGAAGAATCATACAGGATGCTGTGTAAAAGGAGCACTGAAGTATGCATGGAGAATATACAGCAGAAGAAGCAGATTGAGGAATTAAAGGCTGAAAAGACAAGTAATCTAGAGATCATTGACACTTTGAAAAGTGAAGTAAGCCTACTCAACTCCAAAATGGAGCATATGTCCAAATCTGTCAGAATGCTAAACAGTAGCTCAAACACACTGGATGTCGTTCTCAACAACAACAAGCACTCAGGGGATAGGACTGGGCTGGGATTTAATAAAGCTCAAAATTTTGAGGCTAGCACCAGCCAAACAACTCCAAATCCCATGAAGTCAAACAAGATGTCCAAGAAGATGTCTCAACATCATGACAAGAACATGATGAAAAAGAAATATCAAAGATGGAGATGCCATCATTGTGGAAGGTTTGGTCACATCAAACCCTTTTGCTACAAGCTGCATGGATATCCAAATCAGAGGTCTCAGCAACCCCCTAAGCAGAAGATAGAGGTCACCAAGAAAGTGCTGCATGGACATCCAAATCAGAGGTCTCAGCAACCCCCTAAGCAGAAGACAGAGGTCATCAAGAAAGTGTGGGTACCTAAAGCTAGTCTTCATGCTGATCAAAGCTACAAATACATGCCCAAGAACAAGTTCAACAGACAACCTTGGAACTCTAAAGATGGACACTACACAGGGCAGATGCATCAAAGGAAACCTCACAACAGGCACAAATGGTCCAAGAATGTTGTTGCCTATATAGCTCATACATCTCTCAGAGTATCTACTAAGGAAGACTAGTACTTTGACAATGGCTGCTCAAGGCATATGACTGGACTAAAGAATATGCTGGTAGACTTAAAGTCACACTCATCCAAATATGTAACCTTTGGAGATGGAGCAAAGGGAGAAATCAAGGGAGTTGGGACATTGGACTGCCCAGGTGTACCAAGTCTAGATGATGTGCTGCTGGTAAAAGGATTAACTGCTAACTTGATCAGCATAAGTCAATTATGTGACCAAGGTTACAGTGTAAACTTTACCAAAACTGAATGCATAGTCTCTGATAAAGAACAAAAGGTTGTCATGAGAGGAGCCAGATCAAAAGACAACTGCTATATGTGGGAACCTCAAGATTTCAGCCTTACTTCAACTTGTTCCTTAGCCAAAGAAGAAGAAGTGAAGCTGTGGCACCAAAGACTGGGTCATCTTCATCTCAGAGGAATAAAGAAGATCATATCTATGGAGGCTGTAAGAGGAATTCCAAGACTGAACATTGATGAAAGTAAAGTGTGTGGTGAATGTCAAATAGGCAAGTAAACCAAGATGTCACATCCAAAGCTCCAACATCTGACAACTTCCAAAGTTTTGGAATTATTACATATGGATCTTATGGGACCAATGCAGGTTGAGAGTCTTGGTGGAAAAAGATATGCCTATGTGGTTGTTGATGACTTCTCAAGATATACATGGATAAGCTTCATCAAAGAGAAGTCTGAAGTGTTTGATGTATTCAAAGATCTGTGCCAAAGAATTCAAAGAGAAAAAGCAAGTTGTGTGGTCAAAATAAGAAGTGATCATGGAAAGGAGTTTGAGAATAAAAAATTCTCAGACTTCTGCTCTTCAGAAGGGATCAATCATGAGTATTCTCCTCCTATCACCCCTCAACAGAATGGGATTGTTGAGAGGAAAAACAAAACTATTCAAGAGTCAGCAAGAGCCATGATTCATGCTAAAAAGTTACCACTGTACTTTTGGGCTGAAGCTATGAACACATCATGTTACATTCACAATAGAGTCACACTAAGAAAAGGAACTTTGTCCACCATCTATGAAGTCTGGAAGGGCAGAAAACCTACAGTCAAGTACTTTCATGTGTTTGGAAGTAAATGTTACATTCTGGCTGATAGGGATCAAAGAAGGAAGATGGACCCTAAAAGTGATGAAGGGATTTTTCTTGGATACTCCATAAATAGCAGAGCTTATAGAGTATTTAACTCCAGAACCAAGGTTATAATGGAGTCAATAAATGTGATTATTGATGATGCCTCTGCAGATGTTGCAGATGATGTTGGAACATCTGCTGACAATCAAACTGAAGTTAAAACAGAAAGTGATAATCTTGATTTCACTTTAACTGAGGCAAGGTCAGAGCAATCCAACAAACCTCCCTCCATCAGAATCTAGAAAGATCATCCTAAAGATCTGATAATTGGTGATCCTAATAGTGGTGTAATCACTAGATCAAGAGAGATGATTTCAGGCTCCTGCTTTGTTTCAAAGATAGAACCTAAAAACATCAAGGAAGCTCTGAATGATAAGTACTGGATCTCTGCTATGCAAGAAGAATTAGGCCAGTTTACAAGGAATGAAGTATGGTATCTTGTTCCTAGGCCTGATGACATAAATGTGATTGGCACTAAGTGGGTGTACAAGAACAAGTCAAATGAGCAGGTAGTTGTTACAAAAAACAAGGCTAGACTTGTAGCTCAAGGATACACACAAATTGAGGGAGTAGACATTGATGAAACCTTTGCACCAGTAGAAAGGCTTGAATCAATCAGACTACTTCTAGGAATTGCTTGTATCCTAAAGTTCAAGCTATTTCAAATGGATGTTAAAAGTGCCTTTCTAAATGGGTACCTTAATGAGAAAGTGTATGTGGAGCAGCCTAAGGGATTTGTTGATCCAAGCTGTCCAGATCATGTATACAAGCTAAGAAAGGCTCTGTATGGTCTAAAACAAGCCCCAAGAGCATGGTATGAAAGACTGACCACTTTTCTCATTAAACATGGGTACATGAAAGGTGGAATAGACAAAACCTTGTTTGTTAAGGATGAAGAAGGAAAGGTCATGATAGCTCAAATATATGTAGATGACATAGTGTTTGGTGGGATGTCAGACAGGATGGTTAAACATTTTGTTACTCAAATGGAATCTGAGTTTGAGATGAGCCTAGTAGGAGAACTGACCTACTTTCTTGGACTGCAAATCAAACAAATGGAGGACTCCATGTTCATATCCCAAAGCAAGTATGCTAAGAACACTGTCAAGAAGTTTGGGATGGACAATGCAAGTCACAAGAGAACACCTGCCCCCCCTCATTTAAAGCTAACAAAGGATGACAAGGGTGAGAATGTGGACCAAAGCTTATACAGAAGCATGATTGGAAGCCTACTATATCTGACAGCTAGCAGACCAGATATAGCTTTTGCAGTAGGTGTATGTGCAAGATATCAAGCTGAGCCAAAAGTAAGCCATCTAAACCAGGTTAAGAGGATTTTGAAATATGTCAATGGTACTTGTGACTATGGCATAATGTACTCTCATGGTTGTGAACCAATTCTCACTGGCTTTTGTGATGTTGATTGGGCTAGAAGCGCTGATGATAGAAAGAGTACATAAGGAGGATGCTTCTTTCTAGGAAAAAATTTAATTTCTTGGTTCAGTAAGAAACAAAATTGTGTATCCTTATCCACTGCCGAAGCTGAATATATTGCAGCTGGTAGCAGTGGTTCACAGTTGGTATGGATGAAGCAAATTCTCACAGAATACAATGTCCCACAAGATGTCATGACATTGTACTGTGAAAATTTAAGTGCTATCAACATCTCAAAAAATCCTATCCAACACAGCAGGACTAAGCACATTGATATCAGGCATCATTTCATCAGAAATCTTGTGGAAGAGAAGGTGATCTCATTAGAACATGTAGCCACAGATCTGCAATTAGCTGACATATTTACTAAAGCTTTGGATGCTACCCAATTTGAAAACCTAAGGGGTAAATTGGGAATCTGCTTATGTGAAATATAGCAGTTATGGAGAAGTGCCAGCATGTCTCATGACATCGTGTGGCATGATCACCAGATGGCAGCATCTGTCTGGTCAATAACTCTGTGTATTCCACTCTTAAAAATTCCAATAACAACTGTTTCTATAAATGCACAAATGTGCTCTCAGCTCTTCACCTCCTCACTATCTCCACTAAACGATTTGCATGCTAAAGCTGATTTTCTAAGCTCATCAAAATCAATCAAACATAACTCCTCTTCCACTACATTCGAAAAATGTCTCAACATCAAAACCCTAACTTCATTGATGAGGGTCTCAACCAAGAAGATGTAGTGCATGCAACTCCAATCTCTATAGTACCAATGGATACTACTCCTATAGACGAAATCAGAGGAAGTGTCCCTATTGCTCAAAAACCTAGAACTCCAAATGTAAGAAGAGCAAAGGAACCTGTGTTCAGCAAAAGCAAGGGGACTCCTTCATCTACAAGCACCCCCAAAGCTTCTGACTATGTGGATGCATCCATCAAGCATCTTGTGATCAGGATTCTTTCTGAACAAAGAGTGGTGCGTGTCGCTCCCAAAAGATGAGACCGGGCTCAAATAGGGTACAGACGCGAACGGTCGGCGAAAGGAGGGTGTGAGAACACACAGGAGTGAACTCACAGGGAATGAAAAGAGTCGCCAGCTAGGCATTTTTATCCCGGAGGAAAGGTAATGCTGCATAGACCTAGAAAGATATGGATAAGACGGTTGCGAACCAGAGAGACTGAGAAAGGGGGTTGGTTACAACCTGGGAAGGTATTAGCACCCAGATTGTCCGTCGTACTCGACGGGATCCACGCTTAAAAGATTTGTGTTTTAAAGGGGTAGTGTCAGTGCAATTTGTGTATAAAGAGAGCTGGAGAAAGATGTACAGGTGTCTGTGTAAAAGAAGTGTAAAGTGTGATATATACAGTGTCAGTGTAAGGACGAGAGTGAAATGCTCATGAATATGAGGCTAAAAGAATAAAGCTGGAAAGAGGGGGAATATACAGAGACTTTTGTTCGATAACTGTTAAGTTATGCCTATGTATCCTCTCGTGCAATGAGGAAGTCAGAACACCGTAGTTCGACCTAAAGAGACTGAAAGATGAGTTGACTGTGAACTGCTTGCTTGCCTATGCTCAAGTGTATGATCTGTCTGGCACAGATGCAAACTGTCTTGCATTAGACGGAAGAAGCAAGTTCTCGTTTATGAGTGAATGAGGTGAGAAAAGAATCCCGGAGGAGACGTTTATTGTTTGTTTTTGTGATTTCAGTCTTTTATTGCCTTTGAAAGTTTGTCATAAGTTAATGAGCTTAAGCCTAAACCAATGGATTTAGTAAACTCATCACATCCTCCCTCTGATTAGGGGTAATGAGAATACCTTAAGTGTGAAGTCAGCTTCTCACACTTAAACACCTTTGATGTAGGATTAAGATCATTAGCCTATTTGTGATTAATTAGATGTTTTTGTTGTTTTTGTTTAGTGTTAAGTAATGAGGTTAAGCCATAATCAGGGATTAAACAGACTCATTACACCATCCTAATAGAAGGATAATAGATGAGAATGTTTAAGCTGAGGAAAGCTCCTCAACTTAATCCATGATTAGGGATTAAACTCATGACAAAACAAAACCTTTATTAAGTGGATTTTAGTTAATGATAAGATGATGAAGTGATTTTTAGGGTTTGTAAGACAACTTGAGGGGGACTTGTCCATTAACACTAGGGTTAGTCCTTCTTAACTAATTAAGGAAGAATTAGAACCCTAATGCAAGGCCCAAGTTACAAGCTTGATGTCTTGATGATTATTAAGATGGATTGATTAAAGGAGTTAAACACATTAAGGGTTTAACACTTAGGATTAAAGTTATACACTCCATCCTAATAGAAGGATGCAGGCATAAGCTTAATCACAAAGCCTTAAAGCCTTTATGGTTTAGTCCCTGATTATGAGATGAGAAGAGAAGACTCAATGAGACACAAATGTAAAATCTAAATGGGGGACTATTCAAAACCCTAATCATTGTCATGCTTGGTTGTTCCTAAGGTTTGTGAGGTTTTCAAGAGACATCTTCAGAGGAACCACCAGGAAGCAGATGAAAGGAGCAAAGAGAAGCACAGTAACTTGCTTCACTTAAGAAGACAAGTCACTTGAAGAAAGAAAGTAAGATAAAGAAGAATGAGCAAGCTCAATCTCAAACACAAAGCAAAATGAAGCTAGGATGCATAAGAGGAAATGAAAAGAAGTTGTGAGAAGTGAAGGCAAATTCACTTCTCAAAGTTGCTTACCACCTGAAAAGTTAGTAAAAGAAATGCAATGCAATGCAAAATGAAATGAAATGGTATGATGCAAATCAAAACCAGAAGCATATATGAGATGATAATGATGCTATGAGATGATGCAAACATGAAACAAGGCATGAGGATGATCACATGAACAAATGAATGCAAGAGAAGCAAGCTTGGAACCATGAACATACATGAAAAGTTATGAAATGCAAATGACATACTACATGGCAAATGAAAGATGCAATGATCAAATATGCTTCTAATATGTCCTAAGATGTCTAGTGAATCAAATTGATGCATAAAATGCTATGGCAAGTCATGGTATGCAAGCAAATGCAAAATGAATGCAAAAGAAAGCCCAAATTAGGGTTTATGATCAATGCACCAAACAAAAACCAAAACCAGAAGCAAACATAAAGATAAAAAATTGAAAATGCATTCAAAGGAACCCTAAACCTATACAAACTCACTGCCCAAAGGAGGGGATCCAATTCCTAACTTAGTGAAAGTTATGAATTTCCTAAGATTTCTAGGGTTTTAGGGTACCTTGCCAAGAAAAACATCAAACAAATTGAAAATGCAAGACCAAATCATGCCAATTTAATCCTACAAACTACATGATATGCAAGACACAATGCAAAAAGAGTCAAATTCCAACTCTCAAAGACTAGGCAGAAATGAATTTTTGAACATTGGATCAAAATAATGCTTTGAAATAGAATTAATTCCATGGAAAATTATCAAAATGCATTAAGATCAAAAAAGAAATTTGGTTTGAGGGTTAGACAATGTTTCTAAATGATTTTAAAGGTCTCATGAATTTTTTTGTGATTTTTAAATACCTAAAAGTATTTTTAATTAATTAATTCTCATTAATTAATTAAAAATAAACTTTTAAATGATTTAAAAATATTTTTTAATGCAAAAAATAAAAATTAAAATGCTTTTGGTTTCTGAAAATTAATGAAAGTTTGTATAAAAATTTCCAGAATTTTTAAAAGTGTTTTGCTATTTTAAATAAAATGCACAAATTAAATGAATTAAATGAAAAAAAAGTGAAATAAAACTGAAAAATAGAAAAGTCAGCAAGATCAATGGCTGGAATTCAAACATACATGCGCGCGAATTGACTTGGCGCCATATCCAAGGGCTGACATTCAAAATCCCCTAATTATGATTAAACCCTAATTACATGCCCTAATGACTTTCAGGCGACCGGAACACTGTTCCGGTCGTCTTCTCCGGCAAGCCCAAAACTCTAACTCTCTCTACACGCAATGAAAATGAAATCTAACTGCCCAGAACTCATCCCCATTCAACACTGAATCAAAACCCCCTAACAAACATCATTTTTCATTCATCAATCAGCCAAATCGAAGCAAAACTCATTTAGGGCAAAAAGTTTCAGACAGTTCATACATGCTGGTTTCTCAACCATTTTCAAAAATAATCACATCCCCATGATCAGGGGAGTGCATAGAAGCTTTTAAGAACTTAAAATGGAGTTTCTGGAAAAAAAGTTTGAGATGGCTACCTGAACTGAAGCTTTGGTTCCTGGTACTTTCTGGCTGGTTTCTTGCTTGCAATCAACTCCACTAGACCTCCTGAGAAGCTTTTAATGCTTGTTTGAAGTTTATAATGGATGGTTTGAGAGATGGAAGAAGTTCTGCTCAATGAGGGGTGGAAATCGTGTTTGTGATTCAGGGAGTTTTAGGCTATGGTGATGGGTGGTTTGTGACCAGGGAAGTGTGCTGAGTTAATTTGTGAAGTTGGTTTTTATGTTTGTAGCTTGTACTGAGTGTTTTGAAGGCTCTTGCAAATGGGGGAGATTTTGATAACTATGGCTATGGGCAAGATCAGAGTGTGTTGTTATGTGCTTTGGCCTGCTTTTTGTTTGCATAAACTATTGTGATAGGTCAGATGAGTTGATGTGTGCTTTAGTGATTGGTATGGCTCAAGTTGCCAAAATGTCAAGTTTGTGTAAGAGAGGCATGGGCTACTTGCTAGCCAAGGACAGATGGGGTGTCTTGCACAGCAAGATGTGTGGAGAGCCCTTGGATTGTTTGTGGAGTCAGCAAGCAAGTGGATTCACACTTGAGTGAGTTTTTGCAACTTGCCTCACTTTTGCTTCCTTTGAGAAATCTTGCTCCATAAGCCATGAAAGTGAGTGATCTCTTGGTGCAATCTGACTTTTAGGTCTTGGTACATGCTTGTATGAAGATTAGAAGTGTATTTGATAGCTCAATTTGCCTTGGCAAGTGAATTTGCAACTTTGCCTATTTGGTAGAAACCTTGAAATTTTGTGATTTTAGCCAACTTTGACAAGCTATAACTTTTGATCCAAAATGAATTAGGTCATGTTCTTGTACTTTTTGAAAAGGGAATGATCCATTCTACAACTTTCATGACCAAAGTTTTTTCATTTGAAGCATTTTTGAATCAAAAAGCAAGGGTTGAAAAAGTTTCCCAAAATGGCAATTTCATTAAAAAGTCAACTTTCCCAAAAAGTCAACTTTGCAAAAGACTTGAAATTCTTCAATTTTGTGAACTTCCAACTTCTTCTATGATCAAATAAAGATCACATACAATCAAAATGATGAAGAACACCCCTTGGTTGGGTCATTGGGGGCCTCAGATGCCCTGATTTTACACTGACTTGCTTGAAAAGTCAACTCTTGATCAGATGACTTCCCCAAGGAATTTCTTCATGAAAATTGATATGCATACTCCCTATACCATATAGAGACCAATAGAAACAAGAATGACCAAAAAAATTGGAGTTATGGCCTTTGAAACCAAAACCCTAATTCTAGGTCATTTGTGCAGTTAAACCTGGCTCTGCTTCCATGCCATTCTCAATTCTTGTAATTCTTTGACATTTTTGACTTTGAGGGGATATAATATGATGCTTGAACATACATGGACCCCTTTGAAGTGATTGATGACCTTTGGAGTGGCTCAAGAAGCTCTTGGATTGCTCAGATCACAAACCCTAGATGCAGATGACTTTGAATCTATGCAGTGAATCAAAAATGTGATATGAGATGGTATGATTGGGTTTATGCATATGAGGAGATCACAAGCCATGGTGTGAATGGGTGAGGGAAAATTTGGGGTGTTTACAGTGCGTGGGGTATCTGTTCCCCTGAACAGCATGCCTGCTCCACAAGAAGAACCAAGCAACCAGGCTGAAGAGGACATTCCTGCTCAACAGGATGTCCCAATAAATGTTGAAGCATCTGAGGACCAGAACAAGGCCTCAACTAATAATGATGAAGCCACTGATGATCAAGCTCATGTTGATCAATCTGTTGAAAAAGAGGCCTCCCAACCTCCTCCTGTTGAAAACCTAGATGATGACTCTGACACAGAGATCATTGCATCTATTAACCCTAGCATAGCCAAGAGGCTTAGGGCTAGGAAGGAGAAGAAGCCTGCTTCACATGCAACACCTAAAAAGAAACAATCAACTCCAAATAAAGACAAGGTCAAAGTTGCATTTGGACCTACTAAGCAATGGAGCTAGGTAAGCACCCAGAAGAGGAAAGCTGCAACTCCACCTGACTCAGATGTTGAGGAGGATGTCCCAACATCCCAACCAAGGAAGAAGCCAACACCTCCCAGGTCTGCCTCTGCTGTTCCTGAAGCTCCTCTGGACAATGTATCATTACATCATGTCTCTAGTGTGAGCAAATGGAAGTATGTATACCAAAGAAGGGTGGCTCTGGAAAGAGAGCTGGGCAGCAATGCTTTGAAGTGCACTGAGGTAATAGACTTAATCTTCAGTGCTGGTTTATTCATGACTGTTTCAAATTTTTCTCCCTGTTATGAACTGCTGGTCAAAGAGTTCATAGTAAATCTGCAAGAGGGGTGTGCTGATGGAAATTCAGAAGATTTCAGAAAGGTTTATGTGAGAGGGAGATGTGTTGAATTCTCTCCTAGGGTTATAAATCACTACCTGGGGAGAGAGTCTGATGGGCCAAATGAACTGGGCAAAACTGACAACCAAGTCTGCAAGATCATCACTGCCAATCAGGTCAAGTCTTGGCCAGTCAAGGGCAAACTATCTGTCAGCTTGCTTACAAGGAAGTATGCTATGCTGCACAGGATTGGAACTGTCAATTGGGTCCCCACAAACCACACTTAGTCAATAGCTACTGGGCTGGAAAGATTCATCTGTGTTGTAGGCACCCAAACAAATTTGGACTATGGGGCTTACATCTTTGATCAAACCCTAAAGCATGCAGGAACATCAACAACAAATCTTCCAATAGCTTTTCCCTCTCTGCTTTGTGGAATAATCCTCAATCAATATCCAGGCATCCTTACTGATAAGGATTCTGTCTGCAAAAGGGAGAGTCCACTGGCCTTCCACTACAAACTGTTCCTGAGCCATCATGCTGCTGATGTTGAACCTCCTAGTGGGACATCTGCTGGACCATCAAATGTCAAGACTCATATATCCAAAGCAGCCTTGATTGCAGAACTCAAGACCACTTGCAAAGAGCTGGATGCTAGGAAGAAAAAGCTTGAGGAAATAATTCAAAGGGTGGAGCTGGAAGAGGGTGCTCAGAATGTTGATGGATCTGATGTTGAGTCTAAGGATGAAGAAGATACTGAATATGATGAATCTGAGTGAAAATGTGTGTGTGGAAAGTGTACTGCGTGTTTCTGCTTTGTAATTTTGCTTTGTAATGTTTTTGTTTTTCTCTCTGCTTGTGTAATGATTGGCCCCAAAATTTCTGTCTAACAAGGGGGAGAAGTGTACTGAACAACAACAATGTCTGCTGCAGTGTGCCTGATTAATGAACAATGCTGAAAATAATTTCTGTCTTCTGAACTAAGTTTTTTTAATGCTCATTGGTATATCAGATTCTGTTGAACAAGTCATAGCAGTATACATACAGGTTTGAGGGGGAGCAAATTATTAGCTCTCAAATGATTCAACAGAAAAGAACTCTGCTGCACTCTGATAAATAAAACTCTGCTGCACTCTGATAAAACCAGAAGATTGTGTTAGCCAAAAATTAGCCAAAGGGGGAGTTTGTAGATGTTAAGAATTGGCATAATTTTTGACAAAGAAGAAGTGTTGAACTTAGTTCAGGATGTCACACCAGATGTTGTGACATTGTCAAACAGAGTATAAGTTAATGAATTAAGTCAAGACATCAGGATGTCAAACCAGATGTAGTGACATCGTAAACCTGCTACCAGACTTAAATGATGCATAACAGAAGTGAGTAAATTCAGGAGAATTTATCTGGAATAAATTGTGAATAGATAAACACTCCAAGGCGCATCATTTGGGAGCTTAGTTATCTGACTTCAGTGAAACAGAATAACTAACTCACCTTGAATCTAGGAAGTAACTAACTAACTAACCCTAATTCAAGGTGATGACTGTGATATTTATCAGGTCTGGATAAATTGCAAAAAGCCCAAAAATCAAGCATCTATTTAAGGAACAGAAACTCTCAGAATAGAGCACAAATTTTAGAAGACCAAAAAGGGTGTTTGTGTTTTATAGCAGGTTTTAATTGTGTATCACTTTATGAGCTTTTAAGCAAAAAGTGTATTGTGTCTTGATTAAAACTTTTAAGTAAGATCAAGCTGTTGTGTTTGAAGTGTGACTTCAATTTTATTAAACATTGTAAAATATCACTGTGTGATTGAGGGGGAGTGAATACGAACTCATATCTAAGTTGTGTCTTAGGTAGAAATTGCCTTGGGTAGATATTAAGTGAAGGATTAAACTGGTTGGTTTAATTCCAGAATTAATATTACTTATATTAGATTTCCTTCATGGCTTGGTAGCCCCCAGATGTAAGTGTGGAGATACACTGAATTGGGTTAACAATTTCCTGTGTTATTTAATTTACCTGCACTTTAAGTTTTGTTTAAGTCTTCAAGTGTTTAAACATATGATTCGACATCACATACCTGATCCCAGAATTACAATTTGTTTGTTTGTGGTTTTTATTATTGAACTGCTTATACCTATGCTCAGGTGTTGCAGGCTTTTCTGGTACGCCTGTGTTTACCGTCTTGCAAAGAGACGCATCGAAGCAGGTTCTTTTGTTATGAGTGAAGGAGGTGAGAAGAGAATTCCCGCAAGAAAGATGTTTGTTGTTGGTTTATTGTTTTTTAGAAGAAGTGTTTTAATTTTGTGTTTATTGTATGCATAACACTAAAGACTATGAGACAGAAGCGAATACTTTACAAGGTCTCCCCCAATGGAACGTTTGCAAAGCATTCTAGAAGAATGGAGGAGACCTCCACTAATCATTTCCTATATAAGTTATGGCTCATGGCATATTGTGTATACTTTTATTATTAAATGTTTTTTGCTTTTCTTTGAAGATGAGAAGAGAGACTCAAAGTTGAGAAAGGGAAAACACTAAGGGAAACTAATACTCACCCCATGTTATTATACAATGGATATC
Source organism: Lathyrus aphaca (assembly GCA_963966055.1). Classification (NCBI taxonomy): domain Eukaryota; kingdom Viridiplantae; phylum Streptophyta; class Magnoliopsida; order Fabales; family Fabaceae; genus Lathyrus; species Lathyrus aphaca. The sequence goes on along the minus strand of OZ014523.1, from coordinate 200,350,790 downwards.
CTAAGGTTAGTGAGGTTTGAAGAAATCTAAACCTAGAAGAAGAGAGAAGAAGAACAAGTTCTAATTCACTTCAAGGATTGAAGATGAGATTAGAACTCAAAGGGATGAAGAGAAGTGAAATGTCAAAGAAGCCTAATGATGCTTTTCACAATCATATAAGAGAAATCATTTAAAAGAGAGGGAAAGAGATATGAGTATGGATAAGAATCCACATACACAATCACTTAGCATAGCTCCTACACAAAAGGGTTAGTGAAAAATAATTTGCATAGTGAAACAAATACAAAGGATTAAAGACAATTAAAAATTACGCACCTCCTAAAAGGGAACTAGGGTTCAAAATATGACATAAGACTAAAGGTGAAGGTATCTAAAGTTTATATGACTTTTAAAGTCAGTATCTACATGTTATAGATCCCTAAGGGTGCTAGGATACCTCACAAGATCAAACTATGTCAAACAATATACAAAAAGTTCACATAAGTTTACATAAATGCAAGTTAGGGTTCATGGATGAAGTATGAGTGCATATAGAATACAACGATGAATTAATGCATGAAGGATCATCGAAAGTCAGTAGTGAACGCATATGAATATGGATGAATGAATATACCATCATGGATGCAATGGTTTAAGCATATGGAGCTAGGAGAAGAAGATGCGAGAAGAAATATCATATAAGGTCATAAATGATACAAGTTAAGGATGAATGAAATGTGAATATGCATGAGATGGTTATGGGTTAGTAGACTACAAAGGATGATATTCAATTAGAATGAATTAATAGGAATTTATGATACCTACATAAGTCATGTTAACAATTAGGAGAGACGAGAACAAGTTTAAAGTCAAACTAGTTCAAATAAAGATGCACTTTGAAACACAAAAACAAACCAAATGAAGATGGTTCAAAAAGTGACCTATAATTGGGATTGAGTACCCAAGAGTGAAATATAATTAACTCCTAAAGGTTACCACAAAGTATCTCAAACAAGTGGTATAAAGGCCTTCCTAACATCTAGGGTACGGAACAAGTAAGCACATAAATGGACCTATAATCTAGGTGACATGAACAATATCAAAGAGGCTTAGAAAATTATAAAATTAAATCCCTAGAATGGTGAAGTCAGTAACTTACATTGGCTTACAGGAATTCATAAAATTATTCACCAAAGTTCAAAAAAAATTCACTCAATGGGCAAGATAACAATGCATGATTGCCGAAAAACAACTCCACAAAGTGGATTCAAAATGGCACCAAAAATTATGAAAAAAATTTCCAAGTAGCATAAAAATGTCAAAAATTCTAGTGAGTAATTTACACACAAAAATTGGTTTCACACCTATTGAAAACAAATGTTTTCGGTCCCTTAAACCAAAACCATGCCTTTTGGGACAACTTGGAATCAAAAATCCAAATTAATTACTAACATCATCCAAATATGGAATCAAAAAATATAGAAAATTAATTGAGAGGATAAGGATCACTTATCAATTTTTCCAAACTTTTATCACACTCAAAACTATTTTTAATAATCGCGACGAAACGGATAAAAAATAGTAATTAAGGGAAAGTGTGATGGAAGCGAATTCTATCATTCGTAAATTAATAGATAAGCTCAGATATCGTCACACATCATCACAAATAAAAAATAATTCCAATTCCTCATGTGGTAGGGGTCAATATGCACCTTACGTTATATGATCCTAAACCACATACAACTAAAATGATGCGTTAAAGTCGTTAAAGTCGAGATTTCTTACTTGATTGAAGTGACGATTCTTCACATAAAAGAACCCCAAAAACTTCATGCAAGATCTTGTAATCTCCCATGAGAAAAATAAATGCTCATATTCCATAATTTCTTTGTGAAGATCCACCATAATCGAAATCGATTCATATCGATCAAAAAGAACTCATGAACATTTATATCAAAATTAATCCAAATATAATAGTTAAAATTCATGAAAAAATTCCAATTAGAAATTAACAAGAAATGGATCAAGAAAGTTAATTAACAATTTCTAAAAACATAATGAAGAGACCATGAGGAGGTGAATTAGAAATCCAGTGGGTGTAGATATGAAATAAGGGCCAAAGGCCCAACCTTCATTTGTCAGCTCGTAGGCGGTAGGCATAGGAGCTCAGTGGGTCTGCATAGAATTTTGAGGCAGTTAGGCCCAAACTCTTGAAACCATGATCGCAGGGGATGAGAATTGTGAAGGCAATTAATGAAGAGAATTGAAGTCGTTTGAGGCTCTGATGGCGGTTTCAATGTAGAAGATTGATGAATGTTATGGTAATATTGATGATGAGTGATGAAGATTGGTGGAGATAGAAAAGGATGAAGATGAAGGTTCTTGAAGATGGTGGAGTGATGATTGATGACTGAGATTGATGAAGTTGTTGATGAAATTGTTGAAGCTGAAGAATGAATCGAGAGAGATTAGATTGATAAGTTTTATTTTGAACTCTCTCATTCTGTTTTTTTCGTTTTTCTGAAAAAAATTTATGTGAAATCCTTGTAACTATTTTCTCATATTTCTCTTCTCTCTTTCCTAACTGAATTTAGTTAGACTTTTGTAACTGAATTTTTGATGAATTTTCTGATGGATGAAGATGAATTTGTGTTGAAGAGGGAGAGATTATGGAAAAACCGAATGGAGTTCTGCAATACTTTTTTTATTGAGTTTCTATACTGATATTTCATTGTCATTTTCTTCTGCTATTTCAGTATGCTTCCCCTGAATTTTTTATTGTTCAATTTCCCCCCAATAATCTTGATTTTTCTGTTATTTTTATTATATATTTCACTGAGTTTTTGTAACTGTTTTTTCCTACTTTTCTTCTATTATTTTCTTCATAATGATATGTACTTGGACCCACCCTTCCTTCTTATCATTTTTGTGGCCATTTATTTGGAGACATAAAACTTATAATTGATATGGTTAAATCAATATGAAACTTCATAATATATATTTGGATATAATGTAACTGGATTATGGTTGAAGATGTGTGGGACTTATATTTGGACATGAAACTTATTGTGTTTGAAAAAGGTTATTGGATTTGGCTAAAAGCGGACAAGAATTTAGACAATTGGGCCTAAAAAGAAAATTAAGTTGAAATAGGATATCTATATGAGAATGGTCAATGGTTAGAAAAAGAAATACTTATATCTCGAATTCCAAGTAATGAAACATGAATAGATACTCTGATCTACATGCTTGAAACTTAAGAAAACTTTGGTCCATTTGATTATCTCGTATATCCTAAACTCTTGGAATTAAGTAATCGCTTGAATGATTAATTTGTCACTGAATCCAAATCACCTTACACCTTGAATAACTTCTCAAATGCAAATAAATATATGAAATCAGACATGATGAAGATCCTCTGAGTTTTGAATGGTGATGATTAGATCGAACTCATAAAAAAGTCATATTTGAGACCAAATTAGATCAATCCTTGAGAAATAAGGAAAATCATTAATCAATCTTGAATTGAATCCGCAGATAATACCAAAACAGAATTCCCACAAATCTCTGAACTAATCCTCGAAACCAGATTACCATGATTTAATCTATGAACTACAATACCTTACACAAAACACTAATTGAAAGATGAACTAGATCCTGATGATTATCGTCTTTCACTGAATAAGGAACAATCCCTAACGAGTCTTGGTAAAGGAAATCCTTGTAGCTGGATGGGCTTTGATAGAAAGATACTCATGATGTCGTTAGCTCATACCTTTTTCTTAATTCAAGTGTAATATCCAGATAATCACCTCTGAATAGAAAATTAAAATTGTGAGGACATGTTTTGATCCCATGTCTTAGGAGTTCAATGATGCATGCATGAGGTATATGACCTAAATGAATATGCATATGAATGTGAAGCGAAAAGCAAGTTAAGGTCATAAATTAAGAGGGGAAATTTTGGGGTGTTACAGCTGCCCCTATTCAATCAACTGCATACCTGAATGGATGATAGCAATGGCTTTCAGACGTTCAAGGAATGGAGTGATTGAATACTCGAATAAACCAAAAAATTTGCACTTTATGGGAAATAAAATATGTTGGGAAGAATGTCATTCTTGTATGACGAAGCAAACTAGACACACCGTGAGTGAGATTGAAAATATACCATCATACTTAGTTGATAACTCAAAGAAAACAAACCGGACCTGGACGAGATCGCAAGGCATTTACCTCACTTGGGAGATAAAGCGAACAAGACATACCGTGAGTGAGCTTGACAAGAGACTATCGTACTTGGATGATAACTCGAAGATACAAAACCGGACTTGGACGAAATCAAAAAGAATTTATCCCACTTGGGAGATAAAGCGAACGCAACACACCGTGAGTGAGCTTGAAAAGATACCATTGAACTTAGATGATAACTCAAAGAAACGAAACCAAACTTGGACGGATTCGAAAAGCATCTATCCCACATGGGAGATAAAGTGAACAAGACACACAATGAGTGAGCTTGAAAAGATATCATCGTACTTAGATGACAACTCAATTGGGAAACATAAGTATTGCAGAATGAGACCATAATATCATTCGACTTGCGACTCAAACGAGGAAGATAAGTGACATCGATCAATTTACAACTCAAATAAGATCAACCGATCTAGCAAGGAAATGGTATCAACCGATCCATAACCAGGGATACGAGAACGTAATATCATCTGATTTACGACTCGAAGAAAGAGGAGTAATATCAACCGATTTACAACTCAAATAAGATCAACTGATCTAACATGGAAATGGTATCAACTGATCCATAACCAGGGATACAAGAACGTAATATCATCTGATTTATGACTCAAAGAAAGAGGAGTAATATCAATTGATTTACAATTTAAATAAGATCAATCGATCTATCATGGAAATGGTGTTAACCGATCCATAACCAGGGATGTGAGAACGTAAAATCATTCGATTTACGACTCAAAAACTACTAAGAGACAAACAAAAGGAATGACTATGCAGGGAGAAATATTGACCTCGGCCAATAAGTTCAGAATGGTCTATCATTCTCAAATGATAGTCGCAACAAACAAGACCAACCTCGAAAGGAATTGAAGAAAATAATGTCATCCTCGAATGACAATTTAAACTACGATCCTTGGATCTAACACGAAACCATCCTCAAATGGAGTAGCAATGGTATACTGGCCTCGGTTGATAACTAGAAACACAAAGACTGACCTTAAAAAGACTTTGCAAGAGAGAAATACTGACCTCAATCAATAAACTCGAAATGGTCTATCATCCTCAAATGATAGCCGCAACTAACAAGACCAACCTCAAAAGTACTTGAAGAAAAGAATGCCATCCTAGAATGACAACTCACAAAAGATCCTCGGATCTAACATGAAATCATCCTCAAATGGAAATGCAATGGTATAACAGCCTCGTTCGATAACCAGAAACACAAAGACTGACCTCAGACAAACTTTGCAAAAGAGACATACTAACCTCGATCAATAGACTCAAAATGGTCTACCATACTTGAATGATAGCCACAACAACAAGACAAACCTAGGGAGGACTTGAGAAGAGAATTCCATCTCTGAATGACAACTCAAAATACGAAACTGACCTCAGACGGAATCAAAAGGAATGAGCTCATCGTACTTAGATGATAGAAACAAGGCCATCGTACTTAGACGGACTCGAAGGAAATGAGACAATCGAAATTAGATGGAATCAACAAGAATGAGATCATCGTACTTAGATGAAATCAAACGACACGAGACCATTGTACTTATACGGAATCGAAAGAAATGAAATCATCGTACTTAGAAGAAATCAACAAGAATGAGATCAACGTACTTAGACGAAATCAAAACGAATGAGATCATCGTACTTAGATGAAAACTCAACAGAAACGAGACCATCGTACTTAGACGGAATAAAAAAATGAGACCATCATACTTAGAAGAAATCAAAAGACGTGAGATCATTGTACTTAGATGAAAACTCGACTGGGGATAGCAAGTATTTACTAGCAAGAGTGACAATGTTGAAGAATGAACTTGGTATTCTTTGTGGGGATGCTTTGGTCTGATTGAAGAAATAATGCTTCGGGCTTTTTGTTCAAGGTACCAAAACTAGCTTAAGTTTTGTATGCATATGTTTGAATTTTTCCACGGCATAATGCTCCATAATGATGGAAATGCGACGCTTTAGAGGATGAAAATGTAATAATGATTACTAAATGAAAATGCAAGGTGATCTCCTAATGAGGAGGTACCAGGTATCCCTAGCAGCTTAATGGGGAAGAAATAATCATTGGATTGATTCCATTCATCCCTGTGGGGAATAACGTCTCTTTTGGGGAAGATTCTAATGATACAATGGCTATGAACAACCACAACTTCCAAAAATAACCTAGACTTTGAGAAACTAGAGAATGAAAACCCTGCTGGGTAAAGCCCTAACTGGCTTGAACTTGATTGGGAGGTACGCCACCCGTAGAACTCCATTGGGGAAGTAATAACCTTCTGACCTGGCTGAGGAAATGGTTTGTTGATACTCTGTTTAGCAGAAGCTTCTGCTAGGTAATCCCTCAAGCACAAGGTCTTTTGGTGGAGGAGAGATGTCAATGAAGATTGGACTTTGGTTGGGGAAGGTTGCGAACAACACCGTGCAAGAAGGAAAACCATCTGATTTCTCACTATCTTGACTACTGCTAGGGAATAAGGAATCTTCATGTACTGCTGAGGATAAGAAGAGTCTTGTGAAGAATATCTCTCTGTTGTAAAGGAATCTCTTCTAGGGGATATCCAACTTTTGTTTCCCTGCTGGAGAAGATTTTAATTTCCGACTCTACTGGGGATGTTGGAGAACATCAATGAGAATGCTTCCTGCTGGCGATAAGAGTTTTAGATCGTCTCTCACTAGGGATAAGAGATATAAAGCATCTTATTTTGGGGATGAGATAATATAAAGCATCTCTTGCTGATGATACCCTCCACAAAGGAAGTACCGACCTTTGTTGGTTGCTCTGTTGAAGAAAAGATAGTCTGATGAGACTTGCTGAGGAATCATGATCAATGAATCATGCTGAAGATAAAGCTCATTGATGTCACGTGCTGGCAATGGCTTTGTTTCCAACCTTTGGGATGATCGACTGCCTACTTATCATGAGTGAACAATGGTTCCTTTTTGTAACACCCCCAAATTTTCCCTCCTACTTATAACCATTTATCTGGTTTTCGGTTCATGTCCATTCGCCTATTCCATTAGGTCATAACTAACAAATCACTTGTTGGCAGGGAGCTACTAAGAAGTGGGATCAAGGCCCTGTGAGATTTAGGATTTGCTTCTGGTTAATGGTTTCCACTATATCATAGATTGTTCTAACTGGTTCGTTCAAGGATTAAGGATTTAGGGTTTAAGAATATCCTGGTGGTGGCGTTTCTTTCTATGTTACAGACCTCACATGCAAGGTTTTCTTAAGGATTTGTTAAGATCACTATACATGTGTATTAAGTGGCAAGGCATTAGATTATAGTACTAGGGATCTAATGGTGCACTCATGTGATAATCAAAGCCGCGTGATTCCCTTAATAATTCATCTCATGTAATGCAAGTTAACGAAGTTTGGGGTTGAAGTTGGGCTAAAAAATGACGATTTATTAAGGATACGAGTTTGATTCAAATGGAAGGTTGGCGGTGAAACGAGCATGATAGGATTGGTCACATGGATTACTTGAATTTCATCGACCCCATTTTATATTAATATTCATTTTGGTTCATTACCCGCTTAAATTACATTCTCCATATAATTATTAGAATTTTAAATATCCAAAAATTAACTTTGTTGATTTAAGATCACTTGTCGGTCCTCTTCTTTTCCATTTTTAAGACCAAAATTCTTAAATCTATTTCATGGTCCGTCTTCACCATACAAGTGTTTGTATTTCATTTCTTTAAAAACCACATTAAAATCCACATCCATATCCCTATCCATTTTCATACTCAAATTAAATTTAATAAATATTCACTTTATCCAATTTTACCATTTCATAATTTAATTCATGACTAGCGTCCAAATTCTATTCCCAATTCATTAAATCCATTTAAGATTGCTCATCAGTTTCCTTTATCGAATTCATTGAGTTTTTATTTTCAAATGAATTAAGAACCATGTTCATATATATTGATTTCTAATTCAAATATTACATGTAGTCCCCATTTCTCAAGTCCTAACATGTCAAGCCCACTCTTAATTTGATAGTTTGTTGTTAATTAATGAATTGATTATGTCACTTTGCTTCTGTCCTAGTAAACTTTAAAATAGTACACACTCTAATTCCTCACTTTTTATTAGGGAATTTTCTTATGCAGGTTTTAGTCACTTGGATATTCCTCACTTGTACTGCTAGACTCTACTAAAATCACCGTAGGTATGTAAAGGGTGGGTGTCTTGTGCTCTGATAAACTTATACAAACTGCTATGATATAAATTTAAATAATGATCATGAATAATGATATGAACAATGAATAAACAAGATAAACAAAATAGGTTAATTGAACGTAAGAAATTAGTTAATATAATTTTTAGTTTGATTTATAATGTTTAGATATTAAAAATCAACACTTCACGAGACATATAACTCCAGCTTAAGTCGGTTCCGCAGCTTCAGCAAGCCATTATTAATAGAAGTTTCTAAAATACTTCAGGCCAAGATTTACAAGGCACACACACAAAACTTCCTCAATGACCAAAATGCGAACGAAAATGCGAGAAATAACGAGAAAGCGTGAACAAAATTCTATCACAAAAATTCAGGAAAAAAGCTATAACAGAAAATAGAAACTGGTTCTAACAGAATGAGCAACAAACTAATTTCATAACCGATTTTCCTCAGAAAGTTTTCACAAAATTAGAAGTGGTTACAAATCTCTAACCGAAAATTGACCAACTAACAGATTTCCTAACCGAAAATTAACCGATTTTACCTGAATCTGAAATCATCTTTTGATCTTATATAAAACAGATCCATGACCTGCATCTTAGAAAGAAAAAAAGACTCATCTCCATTGAATCATTCTTCTTCTTTTCCTCATTCTTCTTCAATATTCCTCTATCACACTTCCTGCATTCATTCATCATTCCTCAAAATCACCATCTTCACTCTTCTTCACTCACTGCATCACTAAATCCGATTCACTTCACCATCCTCATCAAAATCAAACATGAGGATTCAATTTCAATAATCTCCATCTTCCTTTACACCCTGGGATTTCAAGGTTTATCAGAAAGTTTGTAAACAACCATTCAGGCCAAGAAGAGGAAGAAAAGACGAATTAAAAGAAGCATAAAAAGGAAGAGATTAAAGAAGATCGTACCTAAAGTGTAACATCACCGTCGTTTCTTCAGGATTGAATCATCCTCAACTCTTCATCAATCTTCTGTTACTAACCTTCAATTTGAAAACGTGAATTCGTCTTACACCTCTATCACCTTCATCGTCACGAATCCAAAGGCTTCAACCATCTTGAGTCTTCAACATCGACATCCTGCATCAATAATTCACAGAGAATGTACAAGCATCAACACTACACGAAATCGAACTTCGGATAACAAGATGAGGAAGTGAAGTTAAATGTATATCTGAAAGGAATTTCACACCGTGACGGAAGCGGAACGACGGTAGCTCCATCATCACGTCCTCGTTTTGGAATTGTAACCAACACCGCAGAGGCATAGAAGTAATGGTGGTGTTTCCTCATTGACATCAACGGTGCCTATTTGATTCGCAAGGTACGAGTTCACTTCTCTTGTTTGAAAGCATTATGGCGAGTTTGTCAGTTGTTTCTGGTATTGAGTTAATTGTGGAGGTGGGTGTTTAGGATGTGGTGATGTTAGGATAGTTTGGAGAAGGAGATGTTTGTGTCGTGAAGAGGAAAGGTGCGGTGACGATCTCGTAGGGAAAAAGGGGGACGACGACGGGGGAGATTGAAGGAGATGAAGGCGCCGCAAAGGTGGTTATAGTGACCTAAGGTTTCGTCTTGCCCTTTTTGTTTATGTTAAACATTTGATTCTGAATTTATTTTAGGGGGAATACCTTAAGATTAGGGTAAATGATTATTGTGAGGATAATGAGGAATTAAGGGGGATTAATGATATTAAACACCAGTAAAATTGCACCGTTGGAATATTAAAAATTCATTTATTCTCCACCATCAATTCAAAGCTTGTAGATAAGGTTGCTTCTTTGTGGTCCATTCCGGCGGTGACAAGTGTCACCGTCCGGTAGGACTAGTGAACTTTGATCGCACGCGCCTTCCCCATTGTAGGTATCATGCATCCCGCGTGCATAACCTTTGGATGGGAATGCTAAAAGGAGACTTAGATCGTAGGGTCAAGATTTAGTTAATAAAGTTGACTATGGAGAATATCATGTGTCTTCAGGCTTCTGCGCCTTTGGGCCTGAAAATCTTGCTATTCGCACCACCAAAGTTCAGGCCCATCAGTTTGTTTAACTAAAAATCTTTCTATTCTCACGCCATGCTAATTTCTTTATATTCTTTTTAAATTTCTATTTTTATGCCCTTTCAATTTAATTCCATAAAAAATAGTAAAAGATATAATAAAATTCTACAAAAATTATAGTAGTCTTTTAATTCAATTTAGAAACTTTCTACATTTTTACTTTCTGTATTTTGGTATCTTTTAATTTAATTTCGATTTTCTATTTAATTGATTTTATATTGAGTTCTCACATGAACACATAATTTTGTACATTTTATTTCTCCCACTTCCTGTAATATTTTTGTCCCATTCTTTTTGCTATGATTAGAATACAAATAATAGTACCTGGAAGTATTTTTGTTATATTTTTTAGATCATTTTATCCATTGTTTTGGTAGTGTGGTTTGTATAAAATTATGATTGAATCTTAGGTAGATTTAAGTGACCATTTGACATAGTTAGACTTTGAATTTTTAGGAGATTTTTTAACACAATATTATAGTCAGGTTAGAGACCCTAGGGAATTAATTTCATATTTTTTCCAGGACTTTTGATATTTTTGTTATCTTAATTCATTTCCATCATATTGTTGCATATGCATTTTCATTTCATTTACTAACAAATTCTTTTTGTGCATGGTATTTTCCGAGGATTTGCTTATAGACTTGGATTATTATTATTATGCCTCGATTATATTTTTGTGGTTTATACTTCGTGATGTAATAGCTTAGAACTCTTATACTTGTATAGTTCTCATAATTAGGCTAGAAAAGATAAAATGAATCGATAGAAAACCAAATCTCAAAAAATAAAATAAGGAAATACTCGATCCAACGTCGAGTAAATTTTCAGATAAATAAATAAAGTTTCATGTGACTTTAGGATTCCTCGATTACCATCGTTCCATTCCATTCGCCAAAAGCAAGCCTTGTATGTTGCACACCATACGTCGTGCGTCTCAACACCACGCAATCGACCCACCCGATCCATCGTTTCATCCCATTTACGTTTCATACACGTTTCTACCAACCATGACTTAGGAGGGAAGAGAAAAGAAGAGAAAAGAGGGAAAGTTGGAAAGTTGGAAAAGCTTCAAGATTGCTCGAAGAAAGAGAAAAGAAGAGAAAAGAGGGAAAGTTAGAAAAGCTTCAAGATTGCTCCAAGAAATCAAAATAATCGGGTAAGGGTGATAACCATTGTTATCTTAATATTGTGTATGATTATGTATGTGTTTAATTGGTTGAGTTTTGGTTTTGATGAAAGTTAGAGAAGATGAATAGTTAGGGTTTTAGTGTAAATGTGAGAAATTGGTAGATTAGTCTGTTAGAAATCGTTATAATCGAAGTATGATGTTAGATATATGCTATTGATCATGTTTGTATGAGTTTAAAGGAGTTTTGGAGTGGTTAAGATGGATTGTTCACAGCTGGTATGTTGCTGAAATCGCAGTGGTCACTCAGCGAAAGTTCTAGGGTGATTTTCGCTCAGCGAGTTGTTCGTCGCTCAGCGCGTCTGGGAGGATTTTTGGGTTTTTACGTTTTGTTTCGAAACTTGATTTTCGGGTATTCGTTTTTAGCGATCCTTATATCAATTCAAAGCTAAAAACATGTAGAATCTAATGATTCTAAAATATGTAATGTTTAGCCGACTTATACCCGACTTTTCCGATAAAACGTAATTATGTTAATTATGGAATTGTGGGTTTGATTGTTATGGTGGCCGTTTGGAAAGAAGATACATTGCTTGAATTAAATGCGAATGTATGTTAATTGTATGAGATGAATGCATAACTATATTGTGAATATGTATGCATTTTCAAGCATGTTGTGTGTCATTTTGCATGTAAGCATAATGTATGCATTCTTGTGTTGTGGGATTCTTTGTGAATCCGTTGTAGCATCGTGTGCTCATGTGGAGTGTGAGCGATGACTACAACAAGATTATGTGCCCATGTGGGGTGTGAGCGATCGGATTGTGTGCCTATGTGGGGTGTGAGCAATTCAGAAACATCGTGTGCCCGTGTGGGGTGTGAGCGATGGGTGATTTATTCACATTGATTGTGTGCCCCTGTGGGGTGTGAACAATTGGATTGTGTGCCCGTGTGGGGTGTGAGCAATCCATAAACATTGTAGGCCCATGTGGGGTGTGAGCAATGGGTGAACATCGTGTGCCCAACGGGGAGTTACTTTAGGTAATAAGCGATGATTCCATTTGGTTCCTGAGAGAACCTGCTGAAATGTTGAGTCGGTACCGCATTTGCATCTGCATAGAGTTGTGTGTCGGTCTCTATGAATTGCATTTTTATCATTTTAATTATGATATGCAGAAATAAACATGAATAAGTAAATGTTAATTTGGAGTAATTGTGGAAATGATAGTATGTGTGATGAAACATACTTGATGGTATATATGCATGTTTGATATGTATATGTATGTGGTTTATACATTTGTAATGTATATGTGTGATTAAACATGGCTAGTTGTATGTTTATGCGGAATGAATAGAATTGAGGAATAAACATAAATGATGTAAGTTTATGTGAATTAGTGCATGATGAACATGCTTGAATTGTGTATGTACACGTTGCGATGTGTATAGGTGATAAGGATTGAAATGTGTGGTGAGAATATGTATTATGATAATGTTTCTCACCCTTCTGCTGTTTTAAGATGCTCTATGAGGCATTGCAGAGTAGGTTGCTGGATGATATTTTTGTGAAGTCCGTCTTCATCTTTTGGTCGGTCGGCTCTGATATGTAGCACCGGGTAGCTATGATTGGTTTGATGCTTTTTTGTGAATGCATTTGTATATGTATTTTGATGTGATATGTTTTATGTAAACATGGAGTATTTTGGTGATTCAAACTTGCAGATATATTTATGATAAGTATATAAGTTTGAAATTGTTAGGTGTTGTTTCCGTTGTTTAATGAATTGATGAATACGGGTGTAAGGATGAAATCCTTGTGTATGTAAGTTACCCCGTTTGTTGCATATCTCTACTGAGCAGGTGTTGTATGTTTTTAAATTCAAGTAATGTGATATTTCTCTTTTATACCATTTTTCAAATATACTCTGATGAAATTTTAATATGTGCCTAAGTGAATTAATTGCTTATTTGGGGTATAGAAAGGGGGTGTTACACCGATTCCCTCTGTCTTCGTCTCAATCACACCGGAACCATCCATCTTTGTCTCAATCACGCTAGAGCCCTCCATCTCTTTCTCCATGTTTTTGATTCATCGTTATTTTCGAAACTAAACGAAGCGGAACACACAAGGACACCATAATCGAAGAGATAACAAGCACCAACGTCACAAATTAATGTATTACAAACGTAAGAATCCGATCGAAATAACGGTTACATCACAAAATCAAGATCTGCGACGAGATTATTGTGTTCGCAATGATGACGACGACGATTGTATGTCAAAGGTACGGTTTGCAATTGATTATTTTCACATCGTTTTCTTCATCTTACATTATAATTCTGAATTGCGTCGCTATTAATTGTTGAATCGTTGTAGGTTGTTGAAGGTTCTTGCTACGAACCATTATCGTTGATCCGCGATAACAATCTTGATTGCAGATCTGTGAAGAAGGTGTTTGAAGGTGATGATGAAGTGTTGGTGGTGAGTGAAAGGTGAAGGCGATTGATGAAGAGAGGTGCATTCGTTCGAGGCTCTGATGGCGATTTCGATGTAGAAAATTGATTAAGGTTATGGTAATATTGATCATGAGTGATGAAGATCGGTGGAGATTGAAAGGGATGAAGATGAAGGTTCTTGAAGATGGTGGAGTGATGATTGATGGCCGAGATTGATGAAGTTGTTGATAAAGTTGTTGAAGCTGAAGAATGAATCGAGAGAGAGGAGATTGATGAAGTTTTCTTTTGAACTTTCTCATTTTATTTTTCGTTTTTCTGAATTTTTTTTCTATGAAATCCTTGTAACGCTTTTCTCATATTTCTCTTTTCTCTTTTGTAACTGAATTCAGTTAGACTTTTGTAAGTAAATTTTTTATGATTTTTCTGATGGATGAATATTAATTTGCGTTGAATAGGGAGAATCATGGAAAAACCGAAGGGAGTTCTACAATACTTTTTTATTGAGTTTCTCAACTGATATTTCATTGTCATTTTCTTCTGCTGTATCAGTATGCTTCGCCTGAATTTTGTAGTGTTCAATTTCCCCCCAATAATCTTGTTTTTTATGTTATTTTTGTTATATATTTCGCTGAGTTTTTATAACTATTTTTTCCTGCTTTTCTTTTATTATTTTCTTCATAAAGATATGTACTTGGACCCTTCCTTCTTATCATTTTTGTGGCCATTGCTTTGGAGACATAAAACTTATAATTGATATGGTTAAATCAATATGAACCTTCATAATAGATAATTGGATATAATCTAACTGGATTATGGTTTAAGATGAGTGGGATTTATATTTGGACATAAAACTTATTGTGTTTGAAAACGGTTATTGGATTTGGCTAAAAATGGACAAGAATTTATACAATTATGCCCACAAAGCAAATTATGTTGAAACGTGATATCTATTTGAGAATGGTCATTGGTCAGAAAAAGAAAAACTTATATCTTGAATTCCAAGTTATGAAACATGAATAGATACTCGGATCTACATGCTTAAAACTTAAGAAAAAATTTGTCCATTTGATTAACTCACATATCCTGAACTCGTGGGAATTAAGTAACCGCTTAAATGAATAATTTGTCACTGAATCCAAATCACCTTGCAACTAGAATAACATCTCAAATGCAAATAAATCTCTGAAATCGTACATGTTGAAGATCCTCTGAGTTTTGAATAGTGATGATTGGATCGAACCCACAAAAAAGTCATATTTGAGACCAAATTAGATCAATCCTTGAGAAATAAGGCAAATCATGAATCAATCTTGAATTGAATCCGCAAATCATACCAAAACAGAATTCCCTCACATCTCTGAAGTAATCCTCAAAACCAGATTACCATGATTTGATATATGAACCACAATACCTTACACAAAATACTAATTGAAAGATGAACTAGATCCTGATGATTATCGTCTGCCACTGAATAAGGAACAATCCCTAATGAGTCTTGGAAAAGGAAAGCCTTGTAGCTGGATTGGCTTTGATAGTAAGATGTTCATGATGCCGTTATCTCAGACCTTTGTCTTAATTCGAGTGCAATATCCAGATAACTCACCTCTGAATAGAAAATTCAAATTGTGAGAATGTGCTTTGATCCCATGTCTTAGGAGTTCAATGATGCATGCATGAGGTATATGGCCTAAATGAATATGCATATGAATGTTAAGTGAAAAGCCAGTTAAGGTCATAAATTAAAAGGGAAAATTTTAGGGTGTTACAATAATCATCCATACATTAAAACAAATGTTATATTTATAATCTTGGATGCCTTATAGTCTTCTTGTGTTTGTGATGTACATTATGATCTTGCTTTTTTTAATAATTAAGAAAACAATTTCATAAATGGGAAGTACTAGGGATACTCCAACCTGATAAACATAACCCACAAAATTGAGCTAAAAACTAGAAAATATTGTTACATAAAATAACTAGGGTGAGCCAATTATACTAAGTGAACCTCGAATTATGTTTATTCCTAAACAGATTCCACCACTATGAGAAAAAAATCATCCTTTATATGATAACTTCCGGATCTCCGATCTCATCCACAAAAATAATTAGACTGCAGGAACGCCAAATGCACCAACAAGCCACAAACCATATAAAACTAGTTGATGCCTTGGAACAAAACATCAACAAGGAAATAACTCATTTAAACAAATTATTAAAAGGATTAGTTTCTACAAATTCCATAATACCGATCCACATGGCAAGCCTCTTCCACACAATGGCAATCTCGGGATAAATAAACAATAAGTGATAGTTAAATTCATCACAACGGAAACAAAATACGCAAACCTTATCGTGCACATTTGAGACAGGCCCTCTCATGGCCAAGTTAGAACGAGTTGGTAACGTATCCAACAAAAATCGCGAAGTGAAGATCCTTACTTTCAACAGAATTCTCGCCTACCAAATCAGATCCAATGCAAGTTTCAAATCAGCCCCCAAAACACCACCTACCAGATATGACGAAAGAGAGACGAAGAAATATTTAACCATAAACACAAAGGATTCACCAATCATCCATATAAACCTATCTGGAACGTTTAAGACAGGTTGAACATCAATTAAAATCAATGACAACATATCCAAATCTCTATAAACCACTATAGTGCGTAAATTTGATCGAACCTGAATGTTCCATTGCTAGACCGAATTCACCCAGAGACTAAATTCATGCATCTTTCCTATTTTGTTGATTGCTGCAACAAAAAGAGCAGGAAAACCGAGACACAATGGGACAATACCCAACCAGCGCGACAACCAGAAAGGTATGGCATGCCCTATACCCAATTTACAAGACAAAATGTTTGAAAAACTATCAATTGTTTTCGAGTCACACACTAGCATTAAGTTTCGCCAACCTAATGATAAACTTTTTTTCCTTGAAGACTCGTGATGAGATATGATCCTATGTCAGATATCATTGTATCCTGCCTTCAAGACGCCACACCAAAACGCTTGATCTTTCGACAGATTTCTCCAAATCCATTTAGAAATCAATGACTTATTAAAAATCACAACTTCCTTAACACCTAAACCACCAAGAGTTTTAGGTTTACAAACAGAATTCCAGCTAATCATCGTCATTCCTCTCTTTTCTAACGCACCCACCCAAAGGAATCACCTTTGAATAAACTTGATTCTAGACACAACGTTAGTAGGAGCAATGAAAAAGAGAGGTAAGGATATGCAATATTAGAGAGTACAAAATTCGGTAATGTTAACCTTCCACCAATAGATAATAATTTTTTGGTCCAAATAGATAAACGAGATTTCAAGTTGTTAATAATCGGATTCCAAAAATCCATCCCCCTATGATTTCCACTGATGGAAAGGTCCAAAAATCTAAATGGTAGTTTATTCTTATCACAAGCTAGGAACTGCGCAACTGCTACCAAAAAGCTGTCACCAACATAAATTCCATAGAAGCAACTCTTTGTTGCATTAATACACATACCTAAAATCAATTCAAAAGCTTGAAGAATAACTTTCATGCCCCAAATATTAGCCTACGAATCATTAGTGATAATAATGACGTCGGCTGCGAACTAGAGTAGACTATAGGATATTATGTCGTCGACACAAAATCCTGATAAAAATTTTAAACCAGCAACTTATTAATGATGAAAGCCATCTCCTCTACCACTAATGCGAATAAAAAGAGGGACAATGGGTTTGCATACCTCAGCCCTCTACATTCAGAAAAATCCCTGGTTGGACTCCCATTAACAAATACTGATAAATAACAAGAGAACACGACTCCTTTGATCCAACTCATCCATTTTTCACTGAATCCCATAGCCAACATTATGCAACTTTTCTTCCTTCTTTTTGCAAAGTTTTTGCAACTCATTGGCAATTAAAACACCATCCAACAACTGACGATCGAGTATGAATACAGTTTAAGATGGATAGACATGCCTACCAATAACCTTCCTCATACGAGCTTCCAATAATTTGGAGATGACTTTGTAAACGCATCCAATAAGACTAATAGGACGAAAATCCTCCATTCCTTGAGGATTATCCACTTTAGGTATTAATGCGATAAAAGCTGATAACATAGTTTTAGGTAACACTGCATTAGTATGAAATTCTGCCACACAATCTTAAAAAACAGCTTCGACTATATTCTAGCAATTATTTAAGAAACTAAGGTTAAAACCGTCGGGACTAGGACTTCTATCCACTTACATTCGAATACTATAACACTAACTTCTTCAACCGAAAAAACATCCTCCAAGACTAGACAATCTTCCGGATTATGCCTTGGTATTCCGGACAAATCAATTCTCGTTTAACTCCCAAGATCCTTCTTAAAATTATCCTCAAAATGTTCTTTAAATGCACATAGTTCCTATCTTACTTGATAGTAGTCACTTGTCCAAAATTTGTATTTTCAAATTCATGCAAATATTTTTTGAAATGACCATGTATATTACTATTTCACCAACTATTTTATTTGCAAAAATTAGCAACACAATAACTTTAAATTTGCAATTATCTCATGATTAGCTCTTCCACAAACAACAAGAAGATTAAAAAAAATTGTACATTATAAATAATCATGCAATTTTAATGGGCATTCACGTTTCTTGGATCTTTTATCAACGGGTTTCAACATACTATTATTTATTTATTTATGCATACCACATGTTTCAAACCTATATACAATCAAATTGTTTCCCAACTGATCGTTCCTGTAGATCAGAATATGAGGTGTGCCACGAACGTTGGTGATGATGCTCGGTCGTCAAGGATAGAAGTGGGTGTACCTGCAAGACATTATGATGCCAAAGTAATACAAGGAAGAAGATCGAGCAAGTACGAGTAAAGAGAGTGAATATTGGATACCTGGCCCTCTCAGGTGATAGGGTTTATATAGAGTCCCCAGCGCTTGGCTATTGGTCCCTTTTTTGGGTATGGATTGTGGATCTTCCAAAAATAGATAACTGCCAGAAACTAGTCGTTGCTCCCATCATGTTTGATCAAATCAATATGCGTCGGATAGAGGGATATCTGAGCAGGAGCTACCTTTGGTTGAATCTGGGTGACTTCTTCGAGTGTCAACAAGGGATTGAGGGTGATCAGTTCCTCAATTTATCAATAGATAGCGGACAATCATGATGGTCATAAACCATATCTACCAACTCTAATAGTGTTCCTTGTATCTTGTGAACTAAGTTGCTTCACGAGCGAATCCTTGGTTAACGCCAACCTTAGCAACCTTTGCTCCACTGCAATTCCAACACACCACAAGCACACACTCAGGAGAAGCAATAACTTCTCAAGTTATTCTTAACTAACACCTACAAAAAAAATAGTTATAGGAAAAGCAAGTATCGATAGTGTGTCACACACCTATCGTGTACTCAGGAACTAACGACACACGACAACCTTGCCGGACGGACCGACCTACTCTGATACCAATTGTAACACCCACTTTTCCTAGTTAAATAAAAATCAAGTTCACATAGTTCTTTATTAAAATAGTGGAAAATATATATCTTTTTATTCATCATACGACAATTTTCCATATATCCATAACATTCAACAATTCTCTTGATTTACAAGTTTCAACAAAATGTAATACGTAACTATTACTAATAAGAAATAAATAAAACAACAAAGATACCGAACTCCTGTGTTATGTATCAGAGCGACTCCTAAGACTCAACCAAGCAACTCGTATTTCGAGCGTACTCAAGCACCTGAATCATATGTACTTCTGAAGAAGCACAGGATAAACCAAACAACTAAGGGGTGAGAAAAGAATTCAATATTTTAACGGTGAA
This sequence comes from Lathyrus aphaca, assembly GCA_963966055.1. Lineage (NCBI taxonomy): Eukaryota > Viridiplantae > Streptophyta > Magnoliopsida > Fabales > Fabaceae > Lathyrus > Lathyrus aphaca. Next base: position 200,330,830 of record OZ014523.1, on the reverse strand, counting down.
AATAACATCTTAAAGGGTAATCTCACCTCTATTCATCAACACACACCATATATTATTTAATCAATCAAATATCGCACACAATTCATCAACACATATCACATATTATATTTCACATATAATTCATTCAATAAACTTCAAAGTGACTCTATGACAAATGCAAATGCGGTACTGACTTTAACAAATGTCCATTGATTCGGACCGGATGTATCACTTACGCTCCAACTGAGTCACGATCATCCCCCACCTCTTAATTCGCAATGAATCCGAATAATCAATTACGCTCCATCCGAGACATGATTATTCCACTAACATGTACGCGTATGCAAGACTCGATTACACATACATCAACATACATAAGTATGAATAAAATCATTCACCACACGATCATCTAATCTTCACCCAATATCAACCACACAGTCAACATAATTCATAATACTCAGATAAGGGTCACATCAAAATCAGACAATGTTCAATGCACATTATCAATACAATCCAAATAATTTATCATCAAAGTTATACAAATCAACACAAGCATATATATATATATATATATATATATATATATATCTTACACATTACTCATCGGTTATCATATCCTATGAACTATCCATGAATTCCATCCTCAACTATCCCTCATGTATTTGCCTAACATATCCCGAACCTCAAACCTCCATTGGTTATCAATTATCCCATCATATGGTTTATACAAGACATATAATACACCTTTCCATAATCAGTACATTCCAATTGATCTATTAATAAAGTTATACAAATCAAATTAATCATATAAAACTCACGTACTAATTATCGATGGTCAGGTCCTACAGTTACACATGGATGCTATCCTCAATGCCTTAGACTAATGGTACGAATATTGACCAAGAAAACGGGACGAACCCAACTTAAAATATCCAAATTTTTCCAAGATCGGAGGCCTAACACGTCCCCCCGTGTCCCTTGACACTTTTAAAGAATTAAATAAGTATTCAGTAATTTTCAGAATAAAATAATAAAGATATAATTTTTCATGCTCCAGGTCTCGCTAAGCGACCTCTCTGCTCGTTGAATGAACAACTCTCTGGATTCTCACTTTCTCTTGCTCGCTGAGCGAGCACTGCGATTTACCGATCGCTATCTGCGCTAAACTCCACCCTGCTATGGATTCTCACACTAGTCCGAATTCAGTTTATCTTATTTCATTCTTAGCACTCAAGATAATCCAATATTTATTCTTATTACTCTTTTATACCTCTAACTTCATATAACTTATTAAACTAACAATTACTAATCAAATGGGTAAAATTAAAGGTTTTCTCATCTCCTCTAAGGGCTTCATCAATCATAACATTCATGGACAAATTTTCATATCTCACCCACATCATACAATTCAACATCAAGCTTCACACAAACACAATCAATCATCATAACATTCATATGATATCACAAGTTTATCAAAATCAAACAAATTTCATATAATTCCTAAGAGATTAAGGAACTCCCAATTACCCTCCTATATTAGATCGCCAATATAAAACCCTTTCTCCCACCTTACCTTAGACTCAATCGACTCTTTGAACAATCTTGATCTTGGAGCTTTGGCTCTCTTGCTCTTCTCTCCCTTTTTCTCTTTCTCCAGAGCCAACTTCTTCTTTCCACCAAAACACGATGAATGAAAATGATTCCCTTTTTCCTTCTCATTAAACCATATCAATTTACCACTTTGCCCCTTACACCTCCAATTCTTATTATTTTATTTATTTAATAATAATATTCAAATAATACCACATTATCATTATATTATTATTTAAATAAACAACTCTTCACTTATAATTTCAAAAAAAATACTACCCATACTCATAATAATCACTTTATTAAATAATTTATGAAATCGGGGTGTTACAACTCTCCCCCACTTATGTTATTTTCGTCCTCAAAAATAGTACTAAATAGAATTACTTAGATATACTTTCGCGCCTGACTAACCGCTCCCTTGCCAACACCGGAAAATCTACAATTAATCCAAACAACAACACTAGTGCCAGGAACTACCACATAACAACCACCATCATCATTAATTCACAACACACATGTATACACCTAAAGCAAGACACCACAAGGTCTCTACCTTCACTATAGGTTGCAACTCCTTAATCCTCATCATAGGAATTAGTTACTCGCATTCGTACCATCACTATAAGTAACGAGGCGACCACAAGGACAAAAATCAAAATTTCACGATATACATCATCTAGTTATAACAACCACGGGTAACGGACTAACCTTGCAGTTTTCTCCATCGAACAACATAATCATAACCTATCAATGGAGCACATACATCACATATATTAATATCTCTACATATCCCGCCATCCTCGATATGTGGATAACCTCTCACTATTACCGGTCCATTTCCGGAACGTCCAATAGTCTCAATATCTCAACATGTCATATTGCTCAATATTTTGAGTCTTTACTAACCATTTACGTATAAAGAATTACCCCACTCACTCTTCCGCTGCGTACTCTGATTACCCGCAACTATCTACTCCATTAAATTCACATCCAACTTTAACTCTTTCTAACCTTCACCAAAATTATAATAATTCACTTAACATACCTCAATATCCAACCGCAAGTCTCTTGACTTCTAACTCAAGTCCAACTTTTTAACTATCAATGCAAACATAGGAAAGGTTCCCAACTCCTTACCTCAGACATTCCGACTATCTTAGTCGTCTCATGCTCCACCCTTCCCGATCAAATCACAATTGCATGTTCATGTGATTACCAAACACTTTAATCTCCAATCGTAGAAATAACATTATCGGATACTCAACCTAATTTCACTCTCATCCACTTCCAATCCATGGGTAAGATAAATACTTTCATAACTTCCCTCTCATAGTATAATGCCAACTACAACTTTACGATCAGGTACCAATAACCAATCAACTTATCACAATCATTATCCAACATTCTATTCACAGCTTGTCAAAATAAAACAAAATTAGAATGTAAACGCAACTAACTCTTATTTCGGCTCTCCAGCACTCTACCTTAAAATGACCTCTCCCAACGAACAACTTATCTTTCACAAGTTATCCGAACAACAAAATATGAACTTAGAAAACTTTTCATAACCTACAATAACAACCATCTAAGTCCAAATACATTCTAATCTCTTATAACTTACTTGTTTCCATCCTTGTAGATCCATATCTACTTCGAACAGAATCATACTCATACCTTTCTTTGAACAACACAATCAAACACATATACACTGGTTCTAAAAATCATTCTTGATAGCTTAGTATATAAGTGTATCTTTTCCAATTCTTATACTTCCATTACCAATAATCCACAAATCCTTTTTCTACTTTCATCATAGATCAGGACATCTTCCAAAAGTTATCATCTTCAAAATTATTCAAATAAATATGAAAGGTACAATCCATACTCCATATCCACTGTAATACATACCAGTCGCCACTATCTTCTACACCACATCCATGGTCCTTTCATAGTTTCCCATTACCTCTACTCCCTCGTTGGATCATCCTTCCAACGTTTCAAATTCCATATTAATTAGACCCTTAATTCATAAATTCCAGAAAGATAAATATTGCACACTTACTACTTTACTTTTGTAATAATAGTCCAACACATACAATGATACTTATATTTCTCTCTCTTCGTCTCATAATAACCACAACATATAGTTTTTAATTGAACTCGTAACTCATGGTCCACCATTTCCAAAAACATTTACGAAATTATACTTTGCATCCCATATACCACACTCCTAAGGCAATGACTCAACATCACTACATTGAGAAGACACACGGTTATAATTAATTTCCAACAAAAATTACACCTTCATTCTTTTGAAGACTCGTCCTCCTCAGGTTATACCATGCCAATACATAACTCAATAATTACATCCAAAATATCCATTCCACATTTTTCATAGAAGTAAATCCATCCAACATGACCTATCAACATCAGGTTCTAATTACCACATTCCCGTTATACTATTCTTACGAAGTCCCAACTAACTCAAGGTTCTGGTAGGCACGATAATCCAACTCACAACAACAACACTACGGATGAATTTCAGCTCACTCTTGATCCTTTATCAATTGAATCCAATTTATTCCCATTACAATGGTGAATTCTTATAATATTCACCAATCAACATGCAAATTTATATCTCCACCTTTCTATATTAATAACACCGAAGTTTTCCAAGAAGGCACCCTTGCTTCCACTATTCCTTTTTGTCGATGATTCCTCCCACTATTCCGCTTAGCACCAGGGCCGACCAAAGAATAGTTCCATCTTTACTTATAACAACACCTCTAATATATTCTTCAAAACATCATTACAATTCGTACTCTACAGACGGACCATCGTTGTAACCTTACTCCCAATCAATACCATATATGCAACCAAATCAGACAGTAGAGTCCCGTCTCAAAAGTTCCTCTACACACGCAATCGATACAATGTTCAAATTTTCACAATCATCGATCTCAAATTCACTTCTTACTTACTGAGGAGTACCCATTAGTAATATCTAATCAACATGCTCAATCTTCAAATCCATCTATTTTCCAAATACCGGAATCCACATCTATTCTCTTAAACCACTCACAACTTTCGCTTAACTCCAAACAGTCTACTGTACATACTATCTCAGCTGAAAAATATGTCTTTTGCATCCAACACGATTCCATCTACTATCAACAAGGGATTTAGGGTGATCAATTCCTCAATTTATCAATAGATAGTCGATAATCATCATGGTCATAAACCATATCTCCCAACTCAAATAGTGTTCCTTGCATCTTGTGAACTAAGATGCTTCACGAGTGAATCCTTGGTTAATGCTAAACTTAGCAACCTTTGCTCCACTGCAATTCCAACACACCACAAGCCAACACTCCGGAGTAGCAATAGATTCTCCCCCACTTATTCTTAACTAACACCTACAAACAAACAGTTAAAGGAAATACAAGTACAGATATTGTGCCACACACCTATCGCATACTCGGGACCAAACGACACACGACAACCTGGCCAGATGGACCGACCTGCTCTGATACCAATTGTAACACCCACTTTTCCCAGTTAAATAAAATAACTATTTATTAAGAAAATCGGGGTTTTTATCAACAGTGGAGTGCTACTTTTTCAACAAAAATCAAGTTCACATAGTTCTTTATTAAAACAGTGGAAAATATATATCTTTTTATTCATCATACGACAATTCGCCAAATATCCACAACATTCAACATTTTTCTTGATTTACAAGTTTCAACAAAATGTGATACGTACCTATTACTAATAAGAAATAAATAAAACAACAAAGATCTCCAACTCCCATGTTACATATCAGAGAAACTCCTAAGACTCAACCAAGCAACTCGTATTCTGAGCGTACTTAAGTACCTGAATCATCTGTACTTCTGAAGAAGCATAGACGCAACCAAACAACAAAGGATTGAGAACACAATTCAATATTTTAACGGTGCAAATAACATCTTAAAGGGTAATCTCACCTCTATTCATCAACACACACCATATATTATTCAATCAATCAAATATCTCACACAATTCATCAACACGTATCAAATATTATATTTCACATATCATTTATTCAATAAACTGCAAAGTGACTCTATGACACAATGCAAATTTGGTACCGACATCAGCAAATATCCATCGATTCGGACCGAATGTAACACTTATGCTCCTACTAAGTCACGATCATCCCCACCTCTTGATTCACAATGAATCTGAATAATCAATTATGCTTCATCTGAGACATGATTATTCCACTAACATGTATGCGTATGCAAGACTCGATTACACATACATAAACATACATAAGTATGAATAAAATCATTCACCACACGATCCTCTGATCTTCACCCATTATCAACCACACAGTCAACATAATTCATAATACTCAGATAAGGGTCACATCAAAATTAGATAATGTTCAATGAATATTATCAATACAATCATATAATTCATCATCAAAGTTATACAAATCAACACAATCATATATATATATATATATATATATATGTATATATATATATATATATATATATCTTACACATTACTCATCGGTTATCATATCCTATGAACTATCCATTAATTCCATCCTCAATTATCCCTCATGTATTTACCTATCATATCCCGAACCTCAAACCTCCATCAGTTATAAACTATCCCATCATATGGTTTATACAAGACATATAATACACCTTTCCATAATCAGTACATTCCAATTGATCTATTAATAAAGTTATACAAATCAAATTAATCATATAAAACTCACGCACTAATTATCGGTTGTTAGGTTGTATAGTTACACACCGATGTTATCCTCAATGCCTTTGACTAATGGTACGAATATTGACCAAGAAAACGGGACGAAACCGACATAAAAATTCAAATTTTTCCAATATCAGAGGCCTGACACGGCCCCCCGTGTCCCTTGACACTATTAAAGAATTAAATAAGTATTCTGTTATTTTCAGAATAAAATAATAAAGATATAAATTTTCACGCTCCAGGTCTTGCTGAGCGAGCTCTCTGCTCACTGAGTGAACAACTCCCTGGATTCTCACTTTCCCTCGCTCGCTGAGCGAGCACTGCAATTTGCCAATCGCTCTCTGTGCTAAACTCCACCCTGCTATGGATTCTCACACCAGTCCGAATTCAGTTTATCTTATTTCATTCTTAGCACTCAAAATAATCCAATTTTTATTCTTATTACTATTTTATACCACTAACGTCACATAACTTCTTTAACAAACAATTACTAATCAAATGGGTAAAATTATAGGTTTTCTTCATCTCCTCTAAGGGCTTCATCAATCATAATATTTCATGGACAAATTTTCATATCTCACCCACATCATACAATTCAACATGAAGCTTCACACAAACACAATCAATCATCATAACATTCATATGATATCACAAGTTTATCAAATTCAAACAAATTTCATATAATTTCTAAGAGAGTAAGGAGCTCCCAATTACCCTCCTATTGTAGATCACCAATATAAAACCCTTTCTCCCCCCTTACCTTAGATTCAATCGAATTTTTGAACAATCTTGATCTTGGAGCTTTAGGTCTCTTGCTATTCTCTCCCTTTTTCTCTTTCTCCAGAGCCAACTTCTTCTTTCCACCAAAACACGATGAATGAAAATGATTCCCTTTTTCCTTCTCATAACACCATACCAATTTACCACTTTGCTCCTTAGAGCTCCAATTCTTATTATTTTATTTATTTAATAATAATATTCAAATAATACCACATTATCTTTATATTATTATTTAAATAAATAACTCTTCACTTATAATTTTAAAAAAATACCACCCATACTCATAATAATCACATTATTAAATAATTTATGAAATCGGGGTGTTACACCTCCCGCATGTGTCATACCCCAAATTTGTCCTACTTGTATACCATTTTATTTTTTATTTACTAACCATAATTGAAAAATCCAAAAATAGGTCATTTATTTAATCGTACCAGTCAGGGTTCATTTGAGGCTATCAGGTCAAGTCGAGTGCTTGTGTGTGTGTTGTTGCTTTTAAAAAAATCAGTGCATTGTGTGGAGACTTTTTATTCGATTATCACCTTTCGTGTCCATATCCATCCAATTATCTTTTTATTTTTATTATTTCTATAACCATTCTTTATTTTATTTTATGTTTCAATCCATTATGTTCATTCTCTAAAGCCCATTTACCATTTTTTTCCAACATAAAATTAAAAAGTATCCCATTATTATTATAGTTTTTTTATTATTACCATTTTAATTATTATTATTATTAGTAATTTTTTTGTTTTTATTATCTTCTTTTTTAAGTCTCAATCATACCATAAACCTGTCACTAATGTAGCCACATATTTAAACCTTTTATTACACCATTTCGCATACGCACAAATCCATAAAAGTATTCATTGGCCCCACTTTGTTTTTCTTTCTCCAATCCAATACTAGCAACAAAAAACAACCTCATTAACCAGACAACTTAATAACTATATTCAAAAATAAAATAAAAAGGCATTTCTTCAAAAGATTCACATCAGCAACATAAGCCAAATTCTCGTACAACATCACACCACCACAACAAAACGCATTCCACCTTTCTCACAACAAACGCACACAAACTTGCAACAAATATTCTCTTGATTTTTTCTCACAATTCTTATCCAAATTACAGTTTCAACTCATATCCGAATCCTCTCCATTTCCTCTTCTACCCTCCATAAATTCTCTTATATAATACTTCACATTCTCCTTCAATACACAAGCTTGGAGAGCATCTCAATATCCTGCTCAAATTCTTCCAACTTCAAGCTTCAAAACCAAAAATCTCACACTACAAGAAAACCTCAAATATTTATACACTCTTCATCAATCTTCAATACCATAAAACCTACACAAACCTTGCAATCTTCTTCATCCAAATAAACTCAAAACTATGCTCGTATAAACTTCTTTCATTCCCTTCGTATTCACTACATCAAAACCACTCTACAAACCTTTTTAAAACCAAACCGTAGAAAACAAAAATCTTCATAAAACCTTGCCTCTTCATCCCAAACCAAATATGTAGAATCACCTCTCTTGAACCCAGAAACTCTTTCACGATACACCCTTCAAATAACACGAAAACACAGAGAAACTACCAAAAACAATCTGAGATGAGTGATGAGAAATCGTGAGTGTAGAAACTAAATAACAAACCTTTGAAAGACAAACCAATCAAGCAACAAAGTTGTTGTGAATCACGACCGAAACCAAGCCCTCATGAGAGCTCGAAACTAAACTGAAACTGCATAGAACAAGATGGGAAAACGAACGAAAAACGTGATAACAAATCGTGAAAATTGAAATCATGAACCAGGTAGTTATCTTCCTTTTTGTGCACATTCATCGTCGACGAAATCCAAAACACCCAAAACAAAACCGAAAACACAAAGTGAACCGTGAGATTTATGAACAACGGGGAGACAAGGATCGATAGTGTGTGAGATAGAGAGAACCGTGGAGGAGCTTTTTTTTTTCATTTCTGCATCGCTTTTGAGAAGGTGAAGGATAACGTGAAATGCAATTCTATTTTTTTTAAAACCCATTAGTTTTTTTTAAGTTTTTATTATTTTGCTTTTTGTTCATGTGAGTTCGGCTCAACCCACAAAAAATCTTGCATTGATCTGATTACTTCTTGCATACACATCCTGACCGTGCCTATACCCCCTCCATCTTCATGTTTCCTTAATTTTTTTCTATAAGTTTTTTTGTGCTTAAAGCCAATCAAAATTGTTTGCTCTCTGCACACACTAATCACCGAACACACCCTCCCATTCCACTTTATTTTATTTTTATTATTTTTATCTTATATGTTTGATTAAGTTTTTTTTAATTTTTATTAGTCTCTTAATTTTATTTTGGTTAGTTTTCTTTTCTTATTTTGTATTTCATATTTTGATATTAATTTTCGGGCCGATGATATAACAAATGGTCAAATATGTCCAATTTCACTAAATCGGACAATTTTGATCAATATGAAGCCTATTTAGTTTAGTTATTTATTTATCGTTTTTATTTTCGATATATTTTCCATTTTTTCAAAGTAAATTTATTTTATTTTATTTTATCGATTTATTTTATGGTCGATGAACATCTAAGTAATCTTGAGATTCGTCGCAAGCCGATTTGAAATCTCGATTAAATGATGAGACCATTTTATTTTATTTAGTTTATCATATTTTATTTTTGCATTTCAATACACAAATCGATGCTCTCTCCTCATAGAACGAATCAAACACTGAATCGGTTATAAGGTAGTTAAAGAGCTACATTTCGACGCTTTCGATTAAATTTTAAGCTCCATCGGCATCGAATAGTTTAGGACACTCCACACACGCTTCCTCTTGGGCCAATACAATGAACCCCTTTAATTCGTGCAATCTCGTGTAACTTATTTTGTACCCATCTCCCATTCCTTTGTACACACATTTATTTTCCACTTTATTTATCGTTTTGATCTCTAGGAGCACCTTTAGGGACTAGTTTAGATCTTACTTAGTTCGCGAACCCTTGGTCTAACGCCAAGTGGTTGCACTCACACACTTGTAATTTATTTTTCGGTTATGGTTTCGTTTGCTAGGAGCACCCCTGGAGACTAGGAATCAGATCCACCTAACCTTGCGATGTGAGCGCATTGTGCCTCGCTAATAAACCAACAAATAAACCTACATTTTCATTCACCCGTAACCTTAAGAAAAACCAAAACGTTTCCTTTAGATCCAAACCATTGATCCAATGTCAAGCGGTCCTAGGAAATAAAACACATTAATAATACGAGGCAAATTGTATGCCATGAGCCTTAAGCAGTAGAAAGGAGGATAATGGGAATCCTTTTACTCACTCCGATTATTTCGGCATCGGACATTTGGACAGATCGATCAGAATAAACTACCCATATTCTTTAGTGCAATTCAACTCCTAAATCCTTTTTTCAAAGAATGGTAATAAAACAAACAACCCACACACGTAGTAGACCGAACTACGAGGCTCTGACTTTCCGATTGCACGACGAAGTACGTAGGGACAAGGATCTCAATCCTTGCTGAGCACCTATGATTAATCAAACTTATGACATAAACTCTTTTCCCTTAGCAAGTAACTCATTAGGAATAGACATCCTTTCGCGTGTGACAACGTAGATGGTTCTCGTTGAGTACAACAGATGTGAAGGGTGCTAATACCTTCCCCTTGCATAACCTACTTCCAAACATAGGCAATGGTTGCAACGACCTTTGTCTTTATCCTCCTCTTTAGACGGGTTTTATCTATATCTTCCCTTTCTCCTTATGGGTATAAACGAGAATTAGGTGGCGACTCTCATGTCTTCCCAACACGCAGTCTTTTATCGCGAGGTTGTATTTTTCAGGGTGCAACAGCTAGCGACTGGTTAACCCTTATGCAAGTCAAGCCTAATCTAGGTTGTTCCACACTTGTTTGGATGGTTTCTTTATGTCTTACTTGTTTATTTTTATTGCTTTCTTTATCGCTTTCCATATTATATATCTTGTGGCTCCTTGGTACTATGATTTGGATCGATAATTTGATTGCAAGAGAATTTTTAGGGAAATGCTCTATACCCGAGCTTATAAGTATAAACATTAGGAGAGGTTGTATAGTATTGGCTCCCGAGAGAAATGCTCTTGTGGACGGTCGATATGAAGACCTCGCTTGGAGTAGATTCTTGTGAGAATGTTGACAATCGTCATATTTATGGCGCGGACGATTAGTGTTTTCATTAGGATCGTCAACTCTAAGGACCTTAGAACCTTGAACTATTTGTCCCAAACAAAGGGTTGATGGTCGCATAGTATGGGGAACCGAGAGGTTTTCTCTCGCGTAGTTCGATACGAAGATCTCACTCAGAATAGACTTTCTCAAAGGAGATAACTGACTGTCAAACATCCGACGTGTCCAGCAAAGAGTTGAGACAAGTTCGTGACTCTGAGATATTTGTTTGAAACCACGTGTCGATGTTTCCGTGGTATTAGGCACCGAGAGGCTTTCTCTCGCATAGCTCGATACCAAAACCTCACCTAAATGAGATTCATACGAGGGAGTCAATCAACCGTCATATTTATGGCGTGTCTGATGAACAACCATATGAATTGAAAACTTTGGGGTTCCTAAAACTCTATTAAACCTGGGGAGATCCTTGTGAGAAGAGGAAGCCTTATCCTTCATCCTTACCTTGGACTCATGAATTCCCGTGATTAAAGATCCTGGATCAAATCAAGACCCCGATCTTGCGATCCTTGATTTTGACATTGCATCCATATGTGCATCATGTCATTTTGTAGTTTGCATCATTATGCATCTTGCATTTCAAAACCTAAAACTCACTCCATTTTCCAACAAAATCATTCAGTTGATGCCTCGACACTCCCATACTGCTCAAGCCAACATAAAACGAGTAATTGATCAAATTCAACAAAGCCCTTGTCGCCACATATTTCCCGTCAATGAATTCTTTTGGAAGAGGTTTATGAAGACCAAGCAGAATAGTCTCCAACTTTAAAGAAGCTAGCAAATCAAGAGAAGTTAAATTCCTCAAATGAAGGCCATCATATGCCCTTTATCATTTTGCATCCTTGTATTTTTTATTGTTTGTCTAAGTACTATTCTCATTGAAAATTGTCATTCTTATTTGGTTTTGTTAATGTTATGTTTATGCATGTCTTGAATTAGTCTATTCGCATTCGCTCATCATTTATCATTTATCACAAAAATTTCCTCACTTCACTTTAGCAAAGATTTGGGGGAGGATGATGAAAACTGAATACCCATAACTGTTGTGGTATGCTTTCAGATAAAATCTCGTCAGTGATGTACATTCATTTTTTCAAATCCCCAAACACTGGAGAGATAAGGAGTTAATTCATAGTCAACCACTTCGAGCCTAGAAGTAGGAGTTTCTTTTAGATACAAACCCTTATGCTTAACCCGGGGTAGGGTAGTTATTTAGTTGACCTGACTACACCTTCAAATCACAAGATGAGACATCCTGTCAGAGGACCATCAACAAATGACTTAGCAGTCACACCATTCAACAAAATACAAAAAAAAAGGAAATCAAAAGAAAACCGCTAAGTCGAGCACCCAAAGGGAGACTTAAGCGAGACAAAGAGAAAGAAAAAAATTCAAAGAAAACATTAAGTTGAGCACCCAAAAGGAGACTTAGTCAACAAAAAAGAAGAACAAATAAAGAAGAGGAGCTCAGATCCTTAGCAAAGACAAAACAAAGATCATGTGACCATTATCAAGAATCAAAGGGTCACCAACACCAATCAGAAAAAAATAAGATGATTGCCACATCCAAGTGAACCTTAAAGCTTCATCTTCACTCTTATAACGTCAAAACAAGTGCATGTGTAGAGTTAACTGAACGTAGGACTGGAGTACATCACGAAGAAGGGGTGGGTATAAATCAAACTTTGAGCCTTATACCTTTGTTTCAATAACCATGAACCAGGCCACTTTACAACCTTCAAAATACCTAATTTGGGCATGGTTTATTCTGAAAGCATGCTACTAGAAAGGTTGTGTAAACTAACTCCCTGAGATTTTCTAATATTCAATCTTAATAGCATATTCTTCTTGCTGCATTTTTCACTCACTTGCTAAATCAATACCACGTTTGGATCAACTGTCCATTCGTCACACTATCACCATCATTCAAATAATTGATATTTCAAAACTTGCATGAACGTTGTATTAACACTATTATTTGTGTATGAACAATTTAAATACAATTAAGTGCTCGACATCAAAGCAATCCCAACAAGGGGCAATCAAAGAGGAACTTGAACTTCATTGGTGCTAACATGAATCGAGACTACCTCAAACTCCTTTCAATCATATTCAATAGCTCAATCAAGGGAAAATCATTTTCAAAACCTCAATTAGAGGCAAACTCTTACCAAATCTAGACAACGAGGTGGATCATGTCATGGTCACTTTCAAAGGTCCCCACCATAATTCTTTTGAATACCCTACAGACATGGGCAACACACGCAAGCAAGGAGCAAATCCTCCTTTATCTATTCCCCATCTTAAAAAGAAGATCTTTCCAGATGTTGCCAACCATTCAAAGCAAAAGCAATCTTCATACGTCAATCAAGTCGCTTCACTCTTCAACAAGTGACCGAACATGGAGCATCCAAATCCATCTTCTGACCATACATTGTCAAGGATCAAGTGTCGGGGAATCAAACCCTTCCACCCACCCAAAGTCTAATCATTATTGGAAACTACCAGAAGTCCACCAAACTAGCATCTTTCCTCATTTTCCAATCACTCATATGCATCATTATGCATCATTTACATCATCTACATCATATGCATCATCTGCATACATAAACTAATCAAATTTTTTATATCCCTAACATTTCAACTTACATCTAAGGTCATAAACATTTTCATAGTATTTCCATAATTATGGAAAACCATTTAAAAAAATCAAACAAACATGCATATATGCATAAGTCAGGATCCAGGATCAAGCGAAGATTCCAGAACGATCCTCAACAAATCCAGTGGGTGTTCCCCATGGAACTGTTCTCTTCAACCTTTTGTTGATGAAACTTCAATCAGTATTTCTCCAAGAAAAGTTTTTTACCAAATGCTATTCAGTGGCCGTCCCCTATTGAATAATTCTCTCTTCAAACTTTTATTGATCTCCCCAAGAAATCTTACTCATTATACCATTATTCCTCAACTAGTTCGTTTGTCATCCTTTTGGGGATAGAAATTTATTTAAATTGCAGTCTACATGTCATCCTTTTGGTGTCGGGGATCGTCATACCATCCTTTTGGTGGTAACGATTTATATAAATTTCAGTCTACCTATCATCCTTTTGGTGTCGGGGATTGTCATACTATCCTTTTGGTGGTAACGATTTATTTACTTTTCAGTCTACCTATAATCCATTTGGTGTTGGGGATCGTCATAACAACCTTTTGGTGGTAGCGATAATTTAATTTTCATTCACCTTCATCTATCTGGTGCAGGGTCACCTTACCATCCTTTTGGTGGTAGCGTTTATTTAATTTTAAGTCACCTTCATTCTATTGGTGCAGGTTATCCTTATCATCCTTTTGGTAGTAGCCATTGTTTAATTTTCAGTTACCTTCATCCTTTTGGTGCGCAGTCGCCTTATCATCCTTTTGGTGGTAATGATTATTTAATTTCCAGTCACCTTCATCCTTTTGGTGTGGGGTCGCCTTATCATCCTTTTAGTGATAGCATTTATTTAATTTCCAGTTTACCTTTATCCTTTTGGTGCGGGGTCGCCTTATAATCCTTTAGGTTATTGCAATTATTTAATTTTCAGTCACCTTCATCCTCTTGGTGCGGGTTCTCCTTATCATCCTTTTGGTGATAGCGATTATTTAATTTCTAGTCTACCTTCATCCTTTTGGTGCGAGGTCGCCATATCATCCTTTTGGTGATAGCGAATATTTAAATTTTAGTTTACCTTCATCCTTTTCGTGCGGGGACCTCCTTATCATCCTTTTGCTGGTAGCGATTTATTTAATTTTCAGTCATCTTCATCCTTATGGTGCGGGGATACCTTATCATCCTTTTGGTGATAGCAATTATTTAATTTTCTGTCTACCTTCATCCTTTTGGTGTGGGGTAACCTTATCATCCTTTTGGTGATAGCTATTATTTAATTTTCTTTATACCTTCATCCTTTTGGTGATAGCGATTATTTAATTTTTTGTCTACCATCATCCTTTTAGTGCGGAGTCTCCTTATCATCCTTTTGATGATATCGATTATTTAATTTTCATCCACATTCATCCTTATGGTGCAGGGTCGCCTTATCATCCTTTTGGTGATAGTGATTATTTAATTTTTAGTCACCTTCATTCTTTGTGTGCGGGGTCGCCTTATCATCCTTTTGGTGATAGCGATTTATTTACTTCCCAGTTTACCTTCATCCTTTTTGTGCGGGGTCGCCTTATCATCCTTTTGGTGGTAGTGATTATTTAAATTTCAGTTACCTTCATCCTTTTGGTGCGGGGTCTCCTTATCATCCTTTTGGTGATACCGATTATTTAATTTTCTTTCTGCCTTCATCCTTTGGGTGTAGGGTCACCTTATCATCCTTTTGTTGATAACAATTATTTAATTTTATGTCTACATTTATCCTTTTGGTGTGGGGTCGCCTTATCATCCTTTTGGTGGTAGCGATTATTTAATTTCAGTCACCTTCATCCTTTTGGTGCGGGGTCGCCATATCATTCTTTTGTTGGTAGTGACTATTTAAATATTAGTCACCTTTATCCTTTTGGTGTGGGGTCGCCTTATCGTCCTTTTGGTGATAGCGATTATTTAATTTTCTATCCACCTTCATCCTTTTGGTGCAGGGTCGCCTTATCATCCTTTTGGTGGTAGCAATTATTTAATTTCTGTCTCCTTCATCCTTTTGGTGCGGGGTCGCCATATCATCCCTTTGGTGGTAGTGATTATTTAAATTTTAGTCACATTCATCCTTTTGGTGTGGGGTCTCCTTATCATCCTTTTGGTGATAACGATTATTTAATTTTCTGTCTACCATCATCCTTTTGGTGCGGGGTCACCTTATCATCCTTTTGGTGATAGTGATTATTTAATTTTTAGTCCACTTTCCTCCTTTTGGCGTCGGTCATTATTCAGATATTAATCGTTATATTTTATCATCAATCCTTCATTACTTTCTTTCTTTTCAGACAAATTCAGAGTCTTTTTGAATCTAATTTACTTCTACCATGAATGTATGAACGCGAGCCAATTCATCTTACTTTGTTTTATCCAATTCGATAAGGGCAACTGTCATACCCCAAATTTGTCCTACTTGTATACCATTTATTTTCTGTTTACTAACCATTATTGAAAAATCCAAAAATAGGTCATTTGTTTTATCGTACCAGTCATGGTTCGTTTGAGGCTATCAGTTCAAGTCGAGTGTGTGTGTGCGTTGATGCTTTTAAAAAAATCAGTGCATTGTGTGGAGACTTTTTATTCGATTATCACCTTTCGTATCCATATCCATCCAATTATCTTTTTATTTTTATTATTTCTATAACCATTCTTTATTTTATTTTATTTTTCAATCCATTATGTTTATTGTCTAAAGTCCATTTACCATTTTTTTCCTACACAAAATCCGAAAAACTATTTTACTATCCCATTATTATTATTATAGTTTTTTAATTATTACCATTTTCATTATTATTATTATTAGTAGTAGTAGTAGTAGTAAGGTTTTTTGTTTTTATTATCTTCTTTTTTAAGTCCCAATCATACCATAAACCTGTCAGTAATGTAGCCACATATTAAAACCTTTTATTACACCATTTGGCATACTGTAAACACCCCAAATTTTCCCTCACTAAGTTCACACCATGGTTTGTGATCTTTCATATTTGCATTAGTTTAAGCATATCATATCATATTGCATTTTTGCTTCACTGCATAAGTTCAAGTTCATCTGCATCTAGGGTTTGTGATCTGAGCAAGCCAAGGATCCATCTGAGCCACTCCAAAGGTCTCCAATCATTCTAAGAGGGTCCATGTGTGTTTCATCATCATATCATATCCCTCAAAGATCAAGGAAGTCAAGAAATTACAAGAACTTGGGAAGCATGGAAACTGAGCTAGGGTTTCACTGCACAGATGACCTGAAAATTAGGGTTTTGGTTTCAGAGGCCATAACTCCAAATTTTTTGGTCATTCTTGTTTCTAATGGTCTCAATATGTTATAAGGATCAGGTGTACCATGTTTGATGAAGAAATTCATTGTGGAAGTCATTTGTTCATTGGGTAACTTCTTGAGCAAGTCAGAGCAAAATCAGGGCATCTAAGGCCCCCAACATTGGAACCAAAGTGGATTTTTCATCAAATTGAAGTTATTTGATCTTTATTTGATCATTGAAGTGCTTGGAAGTTCACAAAATTGAAGAAAAGTGAGCTAAACCAAAAGTTGCCAAAAATGGAAATGACTTGTAATGGAAACTTTCCATTTTGGGAAAGTATTTCAACCTCCTCTTTCTCAACCAAAAATGCTTCAAATGAAAATTTGTTGGTCATGAAAGTTGTAGATTGGATCATTCCCTTTTTAAAACATACAAGAACAAGTTCTAATTCATTATGGAACTCAAGTTATGGCCTTTCAAAGTTGGCAAAAATCACATAATTTTCAAGAATACACCAAAGAGGGATTTTTGCAAAACCACTTGCCAAGCCATTTTGTGACCTCTAATACACTTCTATGCATCATACCAACATAGTAAATTGCCTAAAAACAGAATTTCCCAAAGAACCATCTCATTTCATGCCTTGCCTATCAAGAAATCACAAAGGGGCCAAACTTCATGAAAATTGCAAAATGATACACAACCATGCTTCCACTTGTTGAATCACCACAAAACCAATTCCATGGCTCTCCTTGATCTCTGCTGAGCTAGGACAAGCCAAAAAGCCAGCTGCAAGAGAGCCCATACCTCAAGTACAAGTCATGTTGACATTTTGGCAACTTGCCCATACCAATCACCAAAATCCACAACAACTCCTCTGACCT
This sequence comes from Lathyrus aphaca, assembly GCA_963966055.1. Lineage (NCBI taxonomy): Eukaryota > Viridiplantae > Streptophyta > Magnoliopsida > Fabales > Fabaceae > Lathyrus > Lathyrus aphaca. The sequence goes on along the minus strand of OZ014523.1, from coordinate 200,312,636 downwards.
ATCAAACATTGTTATGTGGACAAAGTGCAAGACATAACACAACATAAACTTCAAACTCTTTTCATCAAGCTCTCAAAAATCACCCCATCTGCAAAAAATTTCGAAACTCATAGCACACACACTCAAACTTCAAACTCTTTTCAACAATCAACTCAGCTTCATCAAAGGATCATTTCCCACCCTTCATTGCAACCTGAAAGCTCCCAAAACCAAAATACGCTTTCTGGCCATTTGAGTTGCAAGCCCTCAAACCAGCCATTATAAACTTCCTCCAAGCATCAAAGCATCATCAGGAGGATCATTAGAGTCGTTTTGAGTCAAAGAGGAGGCCAAACAGCTAAGATTGAGAAAGCTCCACTTCAGGTATCCTCAAGAACAAATTTTCCAGAAATGTAATTTTAGGTTATAGAAATGTTCTGTATGCTTTGCTGATCATCATGATCTATTTGGTTTTGAAAATGAGTGAGAAACAAGCATGTATGAAGCTTCTGAAATTTTTGCGTATTTTTCGTTTTCCCTCGATTCATGATCTTGAGTGAAAAATAAATGGATTTTGTTGCTGGATTCGTGTTTAGGGTTGTTAGTTGAGTGATTCTGGAGAGTTAGGGGGTCTGGGGTGGCCTAGGGTGGAAGTTAGGGTGAAGAGCTGGCCGGAGAAGATGACCGGAGGTCTTCTCCGGCCACCTGAAAGTCATTAAGAGGTTAATTAGGGTTTAGGGTTAGTTTGAATATCAGCCATTGGATTTTTGTTTGGCGCGTGTATGGATGGACCAGATTCGTCATTAAAACCCTAATTCTCATTTAATTAGTTAATTAGAATTAATTAAATAAAATTAACTCAGAGTGAATCTCAGCCACTCATTTTCACGCTGGTCTACCAAAATCTTCCCAGTTTGAATCATGTCCATTGGATCATCATACTTTTGTTTAAATTCATTTTAAATTCATTTTAAATTCATTTTAAATTCATTTTATTGCATTTATTTTGCACAATTTATTTAAAATACTTAAAAATTTCTAAAAATATTTTCCTTCTGCATTTTTAATTCAAATATTTTTCTTCACCCAAAAAAATTTTTATTTTTATTTTTTGCATTTAAAAACCATTTTAAAAATATTTAAATGTTTATTTTAATTAATTAATAGAAATTAATTAATTAAAATACCATTTAGGTTTCTAAAAATTCAAAAAAAAATCGCATTGCATCTTAAGACATTTAGAAACATTTTCAAACGATTCATACAAATTTCTTTTTGGTTTTGAACACTCTTTGACATTTTTCTTGAATTTAGGGTTCATAAAAATCCCTTTTTTGAACCCTAACTTCAAGAATTCTTTTCTGCCTAACCATGAAGGGTTTGACATTGGTTCTTTTTGCATTGATCTTCATAGAGCATGTAGTGTCTAGCATATTTTTGTTACAAATTTATCTTGCATTTTCCATTTGATTTGCATTTTCCCTCTTAAGGTACCTTAAAACCCTAGATAACTTAGAAAATTCACAACTTTCTTTACGTTAAGAGTTAGGCCTCCTCCTTTGGGGTGTGATATCATATGGGATTAGGGTTCCTTTGAGTTCATTTGCAATTTTTTATCTTATGATTTGCTTCTGTTTTTAACTTTTGCATCTCATGTTGCCTTAGGACCCTAATTTCTCGTGTTCATTTGCATTCATCTTGCATATGCATCCATACATAGACTTGCCATGACATTTCATGCATTAACATGTCATATTAGACATCATAGGACACATTAGAATCATGCTTGATCCTTTCTTCATTCATTTGCCATGATGTGCATTCATTTCATTCCATGAACTTTCATGAACTTTCAAACTTAAAAGCATGCATCCTTTGCATTCCATCTCTTGTATGAACACTCATAACACTTGACATGTATTTGCATCATCTCATAGAATCATGTGCATCATGTTTATGCTTCTGGTTTTGGTTTTACCTTTGCATATGTTTCATTTTCATTTCATTTCTTTCCTTTAAGCTAACATTTTCAGGTGGTGAGTAATTTGAGAAGTGAATTTGCCTTCACTTCTGATTTCTCTTCTCATTCTTCTTATGTATCATTGCTGCATTTTAATTTTCTTTAGAGTGAGCTTGCTCATTCATGTTCATCATTCACTTTCTTTCTCCAAGTTACTTACATTCTTCAGTGAAGTAAGTAACTTGTTTCTTCTGCTTCTCCTCCTTTCATCTGCTTCTTCCATTGGTGGCTTCACTGAAGATCTCTTGCAAGCCTTACAAACCATATGAACATCCAAGCATGACAATAATTATGGTTTTGATTAGTCCCCATTTATTTTTTACCTTTGAGTCTTCTTTGTGTCTCTCTTCTCATCTCATAATCTGAGACTAAACCTTTAAGGTTTTAAGACTTTATGATTAGGGTTATGCCTGCATCCTTCTCTTAGGATGGAGTGTATAACTTTAATCCTAAGTGTTAAACCCTTAATTTGTTTAAACCTCTTAATCAATCCATCTTAATAATCACTAATACAATAGCTTGTAACTTGGGCCTTGCATTAGGGTTCTAATTCTTCCTTTATTGGTTAAGAAGAACTAACCCTAGTATTAATGGACAAGTCCTCCTCAAGTTGTCTTACAAACCATAAAATTCACTTCTTAATCTTACCCTTAATTAAAATCCACTTTAATGAAGGTTTGTTTTTTCATGAGGTGAATCCCTAATCATGGATTAAGTTAAGGTATCTTCCTCAGCTTAAGTGTGCTCATTTATTATCCTTCTATTAGGATGGTGTAATGGGTTCACTAATCCTTGATTATGGCTTAAACTCATTACTTAACACTAAACAAAAACACAAAAAACATCTAAATAATCACAAGTAGGTTAATGATCTTAATCCCACATCATCATGGTAATTAAGTTTGAGGTGTTTATCTCATACTTAAGGTATTCTCATTATCCCTAATCAAAGGGAGGATATGACGAGTTTACTAACCCTTGGTTTAGGCTTAAGCTCATTAATTTATGACAAACACCAAAAAAGCAATAAAAGATTGAAAACAAAAAAAACAAACAATAATCGTCTCCTCCGGGATTCTTTTCTCATCATCTTCACTCACAAACGAGAACTCACTTCTTCCGTCTAATGCAAGACAGTTAGCACCTGAGCCAGACAGGTCATACACTTGAGCATAGACAAGTAAGTAGTTCATCAGTCAATTCATCTTTCAGTCTCTTTGAGTCGAACTACGGTGTTCTGACTTCCTCATTGCACGAGAGGATACGTAGGCATAACTTAACTGTTATCGAACAAAAGTCTCTGTCTCTTCCCCCTCTCTTCCAGCATTATTCTTCTAAGCCTCATTCTTGAGCATTTCACTTCACTTTCTTGCACTGACACTTGTATATCCATTTCCAGCTTTTGCACACAGATAGCACAGACACTACCCCTTTAAACACAAACTTTCAAGCGTGGATCCCGTCGAGTACGGCGGACAATCTGGGTGCTAATACCTTCCCAGTTTGTAACCAACCCCCTTTCTCAGTTTCTCTGGTTCGCGACTGTCTTATCCATCTTTTCTTAGGTTTATGCAGCATTACCTTTCCTTCGGGATAAAAATGCCTAGCTGGCGACTCTTTTCATCTTCATTTCATTTCTCCTCTCGCCGACCGTTCGTGTCTGTACCCTATCTGACCGGGTGTCTTTTAGTGGGAGCGACAACTTGGCCACTCTACTAGGGACCCTTATATTGCAACCAGGGCTTCTGGTTATTTTTGTGGGTTCCTCCTAGCGCTTGTTTGATTTTTGTTTACGGGGGTGTTATGTGCTACTTGTGCTTATGTGTTTGCTTTATTTATTGCTTTATGTACAACTTTATTTATTGCTTTTCATTTACAGTTTTATGCATTTCATACTGTCATTATCATTGTGCTGGGTCTCTTGTCTGTTTTGGTGGGTGGGTTTCATTGAGTGATTAAGGTCCTATACCTGGGACCTGAGTTACACATAGGCTAGAGTGGCTTCATATTCTTTCCCATTCCATTTCGGTCTGGTGCGGGAATATGAAACACGGTTCAGACATGGGTTTCTTCTTGAGAACTCTGTGCTACATATTTCCTATAGTACTAGGGCTATCTGGGAAGCCTGCTAAGTTTGGATGACCTTTTTATGACCTTCAACATCTTAGGTTAATTAGAGGAGGATCTTTTATGGTTATTGTAAACAATGTACCTCCGGGTTAGAAGTGTTTACACTTCTTATAACTAATCCAAGTCTGAGGATCCTTGTTCTAGAACATTACATGTGAGGGGGTTGGGATGTTTACAAGTTTGCAGGAACTCTTGGCCTCATCATACCTTGCTACTAGATTTGTTAAGGTTGTAATATTTGGACAGTTCTTGTGATTACCCTGGACTTGTGACTCTCTATTTGAGTCCCCCACCTGGTTACTGGATTCCTAAGCCTCCATCCGGACTTATGAACATACATGGACTTTTACCAAGACAGATAAATAGATCCGACACTTGATCACAAACCCTTTGCATATCATTTGCATACATCATTTCTGCATCATTTAACATGTGCCTATTTGTTTTACAGGGTATCCATCTTTATCTTTGGTTTGGTTTTGACCCCTCCTGCTGCTCAGACTTTTCCAGTTATCTTCTCCAACATTTTCATCAGTTAGTCTTCACCAGAGACCCCCTCCAGTTATCTTCTTCAGTCTTCAGCAGTTATCTTCATCAGGGTTTATCTCAGCTTCTTCACCAACATCCATAGACACTTCAAGAAAGAGCAACATCACTTACCACATCTTTGAGCCCACCCTGACTGGCATCAGGCAGGTCCAGTCCCTCATTACCCCTGATCATGTCCCATTATTCAGAGAGCATTATGGGGGCATATTGGACATGGTCATGGATCTAGATGCATCTCAGAGGAGCATGATCCATACTTGCTTGCAGTTTTATGATCCTCCACTCAGATGCTTCACATTCCCTGATTTCCAGTTGGGACCTTTACTAGAAGAGTTTTCCTTGTTGTTAGGAGTTCCTATCAGGAGAGGGATTCCTTTCAACCCTGAGATGGTTGCTCCCAGAAATGAAGACATAGCCAGGGCATTGCATTTGGAGCCTGCCCTCATTGATCAGAACATTACAACCAAGGCTGGGGTCCCAAGCCTTCACCTAGACTTTTTGATTTCCTAGGCTACCCTGCATGCTACTATAGGAGAATGGAAGGTTGTCTGTGCACTTCTAGCCCTCAGTATATATGGGGTTATCTTGTTTGCAGATGAGCCAAAGTTTGTGAGCAAGAATTCCATTCACCTGTTCTTATTGAGGAACCCAGTTCCAACCTTGCTTGGAGACTTCTACTACTCAGTACATCAGAGGAATGAGAAGCAAAGAGGAAGACTGGTCAGATGTTGTGCTCCTCTTTATTACTATTGGCTGCTAAGATATTTTCCAAAATCAGATACCTTCTTGAACCCTCATCATCAGAAGAACTGGGCTAAGAGATTCATTGCCTTGACATCAGATGACATCAGATGGTGCACTCAGAGCACCAAGGGCAAGGACATCATTACTAGCTGTGGGAAATATCCTAATGTGCCTTTGATAGGAGTGAAAGGTTGCATCTACTACAACCCTTTACTGTTTAAGAGACAACTAGGGTATTCTTTGGTTCACCCTCCCAGAGGACAAGATTTGGTTGAGACCCTCTACTGTGAGATCCAACCTAACTCTGCTGTTGTCAGACAAGCTGCCTGGGCTTGAGACAACATCCAGACTAAAGGGACAACCATCCTTGGCAAGTGCAACAATATTGCTTCAACGCAGTATTCTGATTGGTCCCGTACCAGAGCTCAGATCACCCGGATGCCATTCACTTTAGAAGATGTACCTGGACCTTCTACAGTACAACCTGCAGCTACTGTCAGCCTGAAAGAGTTTGAAAAGCTGAAAGAGAGGAACACTCAGCTAGCTGAAGCCCTGAAGAAGACTCTCTAGGAGAGAAATGATAGTCTTCTGGACAATGAAAGATTGGAAAGGCTCAGGATTGAGCACTTAACCAAGATTGAGAAGACAGATGACAACATCAGGAAAGCAAGAGCAGGGGAGTTAGTACTGAAGAATGCTTGCAAGGAGGCAAAGACTCAGAAATCTAGGGTAGAGCATTATCTTAAGGAGAGCCAGGCTAGGTGGATCAGGATCACTGAAGCCCGTGCACAGGAAGACCAAGGGACTCAAGCTAAGATATAACAGTTGGAGGCTAGTGAGAAGAAGCGCCAGGAGGCTTTATTAACAACTCAGAGGGAGATATCTTAATTGAAACTCCGGGCGGGGTTGAAAAGGTCAAAGGATCAGGATAAGCATAAGAGGTTGACCAGTGCCATTACTACCAGGAACCTCCTCATCAGGACTATTGTAGAGCACCCGGTGGGTCCAGTGACTGAGGCCCTCCTGAAGGAGGTCAGGGAGGATGACTTTGGATTGGATGTCTGATCCTTTTGCTTGTATTTCTTTCTTTTGGTGTACTTTTCTTTTGTTGTTGTAGTTTGACCCACCATGGGGATGTATTGTAATCAAACTATGTATTTTATCCTTTGTAATATATCAGTTTGTCTTATTTATGGTGGGCTTTATCTATCAACACATCAACATTTCCTTGAGGTCTGGAAAGGTCAAAACCAAAGAACCAAATCGGATACCCTTGGAAGACAAATAAGCATATTGCATTGCATACTAACATTTTCTTTGTTTTGTAGGTTTTTGTTTTATTGATGTTTCTCACTTTGTTGTGATTTCAGGAAACATTGCTCGCAGAAGAGTGTTCCCTGTCAACAGAATACACCGGTACCCGACAAGAAACAACCTTCCGGGACTCCAAATGGATCAAGTTCAGCAAGACTTGAATGAAGTAAGGACCCAAATGGCTAATGAGAGGGTTGAGATGAGGAATCAGATGACCCAATTCATGACTGTAATTACTGGCTTAGCTCAGAGCCAAGAGAGACTAAAGGAGTTGGTTGAAAGGAAAACTCCTGAAGAACACCATCCAGGTACAGGAGGTACCAGTAACAACGATCACGGGCAGCCTCGCACTGATCCACCAGAGTTTGGGCCTCATATAGACCCAGAAGTTAATGTCATAAGGAATACTAAGGGTAACACTGCTGGAGGTAGGATCTTGCAAGAGGATCCTCAAGAAGAGCAGTTTACAGTTGTTGGAGGTGGGGACGAAGTTTACGACCGTAGGCTGGATGAAATTGCAGAGAAGTTGAGGTCTCTTGAATCCCAGAATTCCCTAGAATTTGATGTAATGGACATGGGATTGGTGGAAGGGGTGAGAATTCCTCACAAGTTCAAACCCCCGTGTTTTGAAAAGTATAATGGCACATCTTGTCCATGCACCCACCTTCAATCATTCTTGGGAATATTAAAAGCATACACCATGGACGAGAAGCTGTGGATGTTTTACTTCAATGATAGTCTAACAGGGGCATCCCGAGAATGGTATTCCCACCTGACTAGAGCCACAGTAAGAAACTGGAAAGACTTGGCTGAAGCTTTCATCCGTCAGTATTAGTATAACTTGGACATGGCCCCAAACAGGACCCTTCTGATGGGAATGTCTCAATCTTCCCGTGAAAGCTTCAGGGAATATGTCCAAAGGTGGAGGCAACTTGCTGCTGCAGTTCAACCCCCTATGTCTGAATGGGAGATGGCAGACATGTTCACGAATACTCTTCAAGGAACATATATTGACAAACTGGCTACATTTTCTTCTACCAGCTTCGCATATGTGGTGATAGTGGGGGAAAGGATAGAGAGCCTACTGAAGATGGGAAAGATCTCCGATAACAGTGCTAGTTCAAGCAGTACAAGAAAACCATTTGCTGGGCCCCGTAGATCTGGCGAGACAAACTCTGTGCACATGGGAAGAGGGAGACCCCAGTACTTACCCAGAATAGTTGTTGCTGTTACTATCCCTGCTCCACCTCCTCAGTATACTCAACAACTGCAACACTTTCCGCAACAACAATTTCCGCAACAAAGATCATACAACAATAACAACAACAATCAACAACAACACCCGTTTCAACAGCGGCCATCTCAGGTCAACCGAGGGATTGACCCCATTCCAATGCCATATGCTACACTACTGCCACAACTCCTAAAGCTCAATTTGGTTGAGTTGAGGACATTGGCTCCACCTGATCCTCAAAACCTTGCAAGAAACTATGATGCCAATGCTAGGTGTGATTTTCATTCCAATGCACCTGGTCACTCTACGGAAAAATGCAGAGCTCTGCATATGAAGGTTCAGGATCTGGTAGATTCAAAAGCCCTGAACTTTGCACCTCCTCCCAACATAATGAAGAATCCTATGCCAAGCCATAGTGGGCCAAAGATTAATGCTGTAGAGGATGGATCACCCCTGAGTTTGATAGAAGATATTGCATGTATTTAGATACCTCTGGCAGAGGTTAAAGCCCAGCTTTATAAAATGCATAGTGTTTCCAGGTTGTGAGGCCTGTTGTGAATTATACAAACTTTCTGAGAATGGGTGTGTCGGCTTGAGGAAAGGCATCAATGACTTGATTAAGGAAGGGATTCTGCAAATTACAACCACAGCTTCTACAACGCCAGCAACCCTTTTGTCAATAACAAGTGAATCTTCTACAAATGCAACACCCATCTTTCCAAGTGTTTCTTCTACAAATACAACAACCATTGTTACAACTGATTCAGCTACAACTTCAGCAATCATTTCATCTGTAACTTCAACACACAATAATTCATTTGCACCAGCTACTACAACTTCAACCACCAACAATGATGTTTCCACTATCACAATTTACTATGACCCGGAAACGGTCCCGAGTTCCAACAACTTTCAACCTCAACAACAGTCTCAACAAAGCTTCAATTTACCTTTACCTACATCCACCAGAGGTCCTGTAACAATCTTTTATGATCCACAGATCATTGTAGTCCCAACAACAGCTGCAGTAAGCCCAGTCACTATCACGGTGCCCGGGCCAATCCCATATGACAGAGACAGTGCTATACCATGGCATTATGGTACTGATTTATACTGCAATGGAGAAAAAGTCCTTCTTGATTCTCCAGTTCTCACTCCCCAAGTAGACAATGTTGGGGGAGGCGGAAGCTTCACCCGAAGCGGACGTCTCTTTGCATCACAAGTCCCTAGAACCAACACTGAGGCAGAAGTTGTTGCCAAAGCCAAGGGGAAGAGTGTGATACTGGAAGAATCTGCACCCAAAGAAACCCATAAGTCATCCTTCGATCAAGATGTGGATGAGTTTATGAGAATCATTAAAAGAAGTGACTATAAATTTGTGGACCAGCTCCACCAGACTCCTTCAAAGATCTCAATCCTATCACTGTTGTTGTGTTTCGTAGCCCATCGGGATGCACTTCGCAAAGTTTTGCACGCTGCCTACGTGCCAGAAGAGATCACTGTAAATCAGATGGAAACAATAGTATCAAATGTCAATACTAGCCACGGGCTAGGTTTTAATGATGCTGATTTGACGGCAGAAGGAAGTCTCCACAACAAAGCCTTGCATATAACCTTGGAATGCAAAGGAGCTGTCTTATATCATGTGCTTGTAGACACTGGGTCCTCACTTAATGTCTTACCCAAGAAAGCCCTTGTCAAGCTAGAGTATGATGGGATAGCTCTCTGGCCGAGTAATCTTATGGTCAGGGCTTTTGATGGCTCTAAAAGATCTGTTTTGGGAGAGGTGGAGCTGCCAGTGATAATCGGTCCATAGGTCTTTAAGACCATTTTCTATGTGATGGACATACAGGTGGCATACAGTTGTTTGCTAGGTCGACCCTTGATTCACGCCGCAGGCGCAGTAACGTCGACCCTTCACCAGAAACTGAAGTATGAATGGGAAGGACAAATTATCACCATTTGTGGTGAGGAAGACATATTTGTTAGCCATCTGGCTACGTCCAAATATATTTAGATGGATGGTGAAATCCATGAGACAATGAGCCAAGGGTTTGAGGCCCTAAATGTTAATGAGGCTACTGGAGTATTGGCTGCATTCCAGGAGGACAGGATGGGGACTTCAATCATCTCTTATCAGCAAGCCCGGAAGGTTGTTGAAGAAGGTACTGCTCAAGGCTGGGGCAAGCTGCTGCCAGTGGAAAAGAAGGAAGATAAATTCGGTTTGGGTTGCAGACCATTCCAACAAGATCAATCAGAGGCTGCCAAGGAGCCCAAGTTTTTCAGTGGGGGAATGCTCACCCTAGATGCTGTTAACAATCTGGAAGACGAGGAGGAAACCAACCGCAACCTGGAGAATTGGATACGTCCAAGGATCTCGGGGAACCAAGTCCTTAACTGGTCTTCCCAGGAAATTATAAGGGTTACTCCTGCAGAGTAATTATTATTTCCTGTCTTTTTAGCATGCATCAAGTCATACATCTTGCCCAAGGTGTCAGGACTCATTTTTTAATAGGGCCATATTGTAATTTTGTGCAAATGATGAATCAATAAATATCGGACATCTTTTGCAAACGAGTCTCTTTTTCGCTCACTGTCTTTTCATTTTTCACTTTTGTACAAAACAATAAAATGGCAATGTTTTCAAAATAAATAACTTCATTTTCACTTTTTCCTAAACAAGATTAAAACCGGTCACTAAAATGAACCAATCTCAACCCTTGTAGAGATTATCCTCCAGATTGCACCGACAACAACACTGCTATGACCTTGTATGACTTCGACAATCCAATTAATCAAGCTGATGAAGGGGTTGAAGAAGACTATGAGTTACCTGAAGAGTTACCCAGGTTGTTGAGGCAAGAAGAGAAAGTGATCACTCCTCATCAGGAGGAGGTTGAAACAGTTAATCTTGGTACCAAAGAAGACTTGAAAGAAGTGAAGATTGGAGCCAGTCTGCAAGATTCGATGAAGGAACAACTTATTGACATGCTTCGAGAATACGTCGACGTCTTTGCTTGGTCCTATCATGACATGCCAGGTCTGGATACCGACATTGTTATGCACAAGCTACCTTTGAAAGAAGAATGTCCTCCAGTGAAACAGAAGTTGTGTCGTACTCGTCCAAATATGGCCATGAAGATTAAGGAAGAAGTACAAAAACAGTGGGACGCCGGTTTCCTTGCTGTAACTAATTACCCGCCGCGGGTTGCTAACATTGTACCAGTGACTAAAAAGGATGGAAAAGTAAGGATGTGTGTGGATTATCGAGATATGAACAGAGCTAGCCCGAAGGATGACTTCCCATTACCTCACATTGATGTATTGGTCGACTACACAACTCAGTTCTCGGTGTTTTCCTTCATGGATGGTTTTTCTGGGTATAATCAGATCAAAATGTCACCCGAAGAAATGGAGAAAACTACCTTCATCACACCTTGGGGAACTTTTTGTTACAAGGTAATGCTATTCAGGATGAAGAATGCTGGTGCTACTTATCAACGGGCTATGGTGACATTATTCCACGATATGATCCACAAAGAAATTGAATGCTACGTGGATGACATGATTGCCAAGTCCCTCACTGAAGAAGACCATTTGGTAAATCTACTGAAGTTGTTCAAGCGTCTGAGAAAGTATCAGCTGAAGCTAAACCCCAACATGTTCACATTCGGGGTACGTTCCGGTAAGCTGCTGGGATTCATTGTAAGTGAAAAAGGAATTAAAGTTGACCCTGACAAAGTCAAAGCCACTCAAGAGATGCATGCACCTAGGACTAAAAAGGAAGTTCGGGGGTTCTTAGGTAGATTAAACTACATATCGAGGTTCATATCTCATCTTACTGCAACTTGTGAACCCTTGTTCAAACTGTTAAGGAAGGAACAAACGGTCAGGTGGAACGAAGATTGTCAGAAGGCCTTTGACAAAATCAAGGAATACTTACAAGAACCTCCAATTCTTATGCCTCCAGTTGAAGGAAGACCTCTAATAATGTACCTGACAGTATTAGAAGGATCAATAGTGTGTTGGGCCAGCATGATGAGTCTGGTCGAAAAAGAGTATGCAATATACTACCTAAGTAAAAAGTTTACCGACTGTGAACAATGTTATTCACTGCTCGAGAAAACTTGTTGTGCTTAAGCGTGGGCTGCTCGCCGACTAAGACAGTATATGCTGACTCACACTACTTTATATATCTCAAAGATGGACCCTGTCAAGTACATATTTGAGAAGCCAACACTTAACAGAAGGGTTGCAAGATGGAAAATGATTCTGACAGAGTATGACATTCAGTACACATCTCAAAATGCCATCAAGGGCAGTGTGCTGTCTGATTATCTGGCTGAGCAACCCATTGATGATTACCAACCAATTAGATTTGACTTCCCTGATGAAGTCATCATGTTCCTGAAAGCAAAAGATCATGAAGAGCCTGTTCACAATGAAGGACCTGACCCAGAAGAAGAGTGGACAATGATGTTTGATGGGGCTGTCAATATGAAGGGACGTGGAGTTGGTGCAATGCTCATTACACCTAAAGGAGTTCATATACCTTTCTCAGCAAAACTCACCTTTGCATGCACTAACAACGAAGCTGAATACGAAGCTTGCATCATGGGTCTTGAGGAAGCCATTGACCTCAGGATCAAGACTTTAACTGTATTTGGAGATTCAGCTTTGGTGATCAATCAGACCAACGACAAATGGTACACTCACCAAGAGCATCTGATTCCATACCGTGACTATACGAGGATATTATTGACTTTCTTCACAACAAGCAGACTTGAGTACATCCCTCGAGACGAAAATCAGTTCGCAGATGCTTTAGCTACCATTTCCTCCATGATCAAGGTTCAAACTGCCAATTTTGTGCCTCGGATTTCGGTATCCAGACTAGACCGACCGACATACGTATTCTCAGTGGACATTGCTAAAGATGACAAGCCTCGGTTCCATGACATTAAAAGCTTCTTAGAGGATCAAACATACCCATCAAGGGCATCATCTAATGATAAGAAGACATTAAGAAGGCTGGCCGATAGTTTCTTCCTTAACGCTGATGGTTCCTTGTACAAGCGAAACTTTGATATGGTTCTTCTCATATGTGTTGATAAGAAAGAAGCAGACTTGCTGATGCACGAGGTGCATGAAGGATCTTTCGGTACCCACGCTGGAGGACATGCAATGGCTAAGAAATTGTTAAGATCAGTACTACTGGATCACAATGGATGCAGACTGCTGTGCATATGCCAGAAAGTGCCATAAATACCAGATTTATGCAGACAAATTACATGTGCCTCCAAATCCTTTGAACGTGATGTCTTCACCTCGGCCCTTTGCCATGTGGGGCATTGACATGATTGGAAAGATCGAACCGGCTGCTTCAAATGGCCACAGATTCATCCTGGTAGCCATTGATTACTTCACCAAATGGGTTGAAGCAGCTTCATATGCAAACGTCACCAGGCAGGTGGTAGCCAGGTTCCTGAAGAGAGACATCATTTGTCGATATGGAGTTCCCGAGCGAATAATTATTATAATGGTTCCAATTTGAACAACAAAATGATGGCAAAATTGTGTCGGGATTTCAAAATCTAACATCACAACTTTTCTCCTTACAGGCCAAAGATGAACGGCGCTGTTGAGGCAGCTAACAAAAATATCAAGAAGATTGTGCAAAAGATGGTGGTTACTTACAAAGACTGGAATGAGATGCTACCATTTGCCTTGCATGGGTATCGAACCTCGACCAGAACATCCATTGGGGAAACACCGTATCAGCTTGTGTATGGTATGGAGGAATTCCTGCCTGTTGAAGTTGAATTACCTTCTTTAAGGGTACTGATGGATGTCAAGCTGGACGAAGCAGAATGGGTCTGTTCTCGGTACAATCAACTGAATTTGATCGAAGAGAAGAGATTAGCTGCAATCTGTCATGGGCAGTTATATCAGAAAAGAATGAAGAAAGCCTTCGATCAGAAATTCAGGCTTCGGGAATACCAAGTAGGAGATCTCGTGCTGAAAAGACTTCTTCCTCCTCATATAGACCACAGGGGCAAGTGGACTCCGAACTAAGATGGTCCGTTCATAGTAAAGAAGGTTTTCTATGGTGGAGCTCTGATGCTCACTACTATGGATGGTGAAAATTTCTTATCCCCTGTGAATTCGGATGCAGTTAAAAAATACTTCGCATAAAATGACCCGCTGGACATAAAAACAGAATGTAAGTCCAGACAAAAATAGGGCATCCCGGCGAGTCAAAAACATAATAAAAGACTCAGGAAAAAATAAGGAAAAATTAAAAAAAATACGTACACCCGCTGAGTTGAAAAGCCGCATTGGACAGCTCAGGAAAAAATGGGTATCCCGGTGGATTGAAAACCCGAAAGTGCGATCAACACAAAATTAGGGAAATAAGCGAACAACTGCATTCTGAATTCGTCTGTATCACCTACAACATGGAAAACTTCGAAAGGATAAAGCATCGGTCAAAATCAACCTTCTTCAGAAAGCAAGATGAGAAGAACGTCCAGGTCATATGGGTCATAGCAAAGGAAGCTCGTTGAAGCGTCGTCAACATTGCCAGCACTTTTACTTTTCTCAATTCATAACAATCTCCTCATTCCAGGGGATTTGTTTATTTGACTATATCTGCCAATTCAGGGCACCCAAATTAATAAAATCAGATTTTCAGTCACACCTTGTCTCGTACATTTTTGTCTCGTTTGCAAAATGTCCAAATATCCATGATATAATATTTGCATAAAACAAGTGAGCCATTATTAATAAATGCTTGCAGGAAATGTATTTACCTTCAGGAATATCTAACTCCTATGTCGGAATTCGGCAAGGGATACCTCGGGACACTTGTGCGTTTCTTTGTCTTAACAGGTTGCAGGTATTCAAATACGTTTCTTGTTGGAAATGTATTTACTCTCTAATACGAATGCTTGTTCATATATACCTTTCCAACACTCGTCTGTGTCATATCATTCCCCTGCAGACATAAGCCACAAATATCCTCAGTGATTACAAATACCTATACACTCTCTTGACACCCGTCCGTGTCACCGTTCCCCAGCATGGTTGCCCAAACACTTATTGTAAACCAAACACTTGTTTATAATATACACCTTTAGACACTCGTCTGTGTCAACCTATCCCCACAGGTTGCCAGAATACCTTTTTTACATTCATAATTTCATAACTTATACATTGTCTCTCCTGACACTCGTTTGTGTCACACCTTTTCCCAGCAAGTTGAACACTCGTTCGTGTTTTGTTCCTACTTCACAAAGGTCATTCATACTTATACAGATACTCGTCCGTATCTTATATACATATCTTATTCCCCACAGATTTGACACTTGTCCGTGTTCTTTGTTAACCAGTTGGTACTCGTCTGTATCATCATATCTGAACACGCATCAGCGTTTGTTTCTACCGATACTCGTCTGTATCATAGTCTTAAGGATGCTCGTCCGTATCTTTAATCTATACACAGCGTCAAAACACTTATACATTTGCTTCTTAAGCGTAAGCACTCGTCTGTGTTTACCATTCCCCAGTAAAAGTAACTTTTCTTCTATCCGGCATTCGTCCTATGTCGTGATACTTTCGATATCCATCCCCTGCCAGGTGATCGTCCTTCACCTTTGGATGATCGTCCCTCATCCCTTTCCCCAGCGGAGTCTCCATTATGGGAACCCCTTTCTATCCGACATTCATCCTATGTCGTGATATTTAGCAGCCGTCCCTTGTTAGGTGATTGTCCTTCACCTTTTTGATGATCGTCCTTCGTCATTTTATCTGATGGCCGTCCCCATCGCTGATCTTGTTATCTGACATTCGTCCTATGTCATGATAAACCCCGAGAGCAGTCGTCCCATGCTATGTGATCGTCATTAACCTCTTGATGATCGTCCTTCATCATGCTTATCTGATGGCCGTCCCCATCGTCGACCCTTTTTTATCCGACATTCGTCCTATGTCGTGATAAAGAGCAGTCGTCCCCTGCTAGGTGATCGTCCTTCACCATTGATGACCGTCCCTCATCATTATTTCATATATTATTTGAACCGATGGCCGTCCCCATCGTTGTTTACCATACATTGCAAAACCTGATGGTCGTCCCCATCATTGACTTTACCTTTAAATCCCCATAGAATCTTGTTTCCTTACCCGATGATTGTCCCCGTCATGGTCCCTTTATTTCCCCAGCATGTCGGCCGTCCCCGTCATTGCTTTATCCCCCAGCAGTCGTCCACTGCTCGATGGTCATCCTCCATCGCCCTCACTTTATAATCATACTATACTTTCTTTTACAATTTATATCCCTTTTCTTCTTCTCCCCAGTGAGTGCAAATTTTGGACTGTCTTTGGTATTCAACCACAAGTTATCTTGTTTGTCTGTTAAGCCCGTCGCTTACATCAGGCACAGCTAACTCATGTTTGAATAGGGGAAGCTGTAAACACCCCAAATTTTCCCTCACTAAGTTCACACCATGGCTTGTGATCTTTCATATTTGCATTAGTTTAAGCATATCATATCATATTGCATTTTTGCTTCACTAGTTCAAGTTCATCGGCATCTAGGGCTTGTAATATGAGCAATCCAAGGATCCATATGAGCCTCTCCAAAGGTATCCAATCATTCTAAGAGGGTCCATGTGTGTTTCATCATCATATCATATCCCTCAAAGATCAAGGAAGTCAAGAAATCACAAGAACTTGGGAAGCATGGAAGTTGAGCTAGGGTTTCACTTCACAAATGACCTGAAATTAGGGTTTTGGTTTCAGAGGCAATAACTCCAAATTTTTTGGTCATTCTTGTTTCTAATGGTCTCAATATGTTATAAGGATCAAGTGTATCAAGTTTGATAAGGAAATTCATTGTGAAAGTCATCTGTTCATTGGGTAACTTCTTGAGCAAGTCAGAGCAAAATCAGGGCATCTGAGGCCCCCAACATTGGAACCAAAGTGGATTTTTCATCAAATTGAAGTTATTTGATCTTTATTTGATCATTTAAGTGCTTGGAAGTTCACAAAATTGAAGAAAAGTGAGCTAAACCAAAAGTTGCCAAAAATGGAAATGACTTGTAATGGAAACTTTCCATTTTGGGAAAGTATTTCAACCTCCTCTTTCTCAACCAAAAATGCTTCAAATGAAAAATTATTGGTCATGGAAGTTGTAGATTGGATCATTCCCTTTTCAAAAAGTACAAGAACAAGTTCTAATTCATTATGGAACTCAAGTTATGGCCTTTCAAAGGTGGCAAAAATCACATAATTTTCAAGAATACACCAAAGAGGGGTTTTTGCAAAACCACTTGCCAGGCCATTTTGTGACCTCTAATACACTTCTATGCATCATACCAACATAATACATTGCCTAAAAATCAGAATTTACCAAAGAACAATCTAATTTCATGCCTTGCCCATCAAGAAATCACAAAGGGGCCAAACTTCATGAAAATTGTAAAATGATACACAACAATGCTTCCACTTGCTGAATCACCACAAAACCAATTCCATGGCTCTCATTGATCTCTGTTGAGCCAGGACAAGCCAAAAAGCCAGCTGCAAGAGAGCTCATACCTCAAGTACAAGTCATGTTGACATTTTGGCAACTTGCCCATACCAATCACCACAGTCCACAACAACTCCTCTGACCTATCAAACATTGTTATGTGGACAAAATACAAGCCATAACACAACACAAGCAAGCCTGAATGCTCAGAATCATCAAGCTCTCAAAAATCACCCCATTTGCAAAAACTTTCGAAACTCACAGCACACACACTCAAACTTCAAACTCTTTTCATCAATCAACTCAGCTTCATCAAAGGATCATTTCCCACCATTCATTGCAACCTGAAAGCCCCCAAAACCAAAATACGATTTCTGGCCAGTTGAGTTGCAAGCCCTCAAACCCGCCATTATAAACTTCCTCTAAGCATCAAAGCATCATCAGTTGGATCATTGGAGTCGTTTTGAATTAAAGAGGATGCCAAACAGCTCAGATTGAGAAAGCTCCACTTCAGGTATCCTCAAGAACAAATTTTCCAGAAATGTAATTTTAGCTTATAGAAATGTTCTGTATGCTTTGCTGATCATCATGATCTATTTGGTTTTGAAACTGAGTGAGAAACAAGCATGTATGAAGCTTTTGAAATTTTGGCGTATTTTCCGTTTGCCTTCGATTCATGATCTTGAGTGAAAATAAATGGATTTTGTTGTTGGATTCGTGTTTAGGGTTGTTAGTTGAGTGATTCTGGAGAGTTAGGGGGTCTGGGGTGGCCTAGGGTGGAAGTTAGGGTGAAGAGCTGGCCGGAGAAGATGACCGGAGGTCTTCTCCGGCCACCTGAAAGTCATTAAGAGGTTAATTAGGGTTTAGGGTTAGTTTGAATATCAGCCATTTGATTTTTGTTTGGCGCGTGTATGGATGGCCCAGATTGGTCATTAAAACCCTAATTCTCATTTAATTAGTTAATTAGAATTAATTAAATAAAATTAACTCAGAGTGAATCTCAGCCTCTCATTTGCGCGCTGGTCAACCAAAATCTTCCCAGTTTGAATCTTGTCCATTGGATCATCATACTTTTGTTTAAATTCATTTTAAATTCATTTTATTGCATTTTTTGCACAATTTATTTAAAATACTTAAAAATTTACAAAAATATTTTCCTTCTGCATTTTTAATTCAAATATTTTTCTTCACCCAAAAACATTTTTATTTTTATTTTTTGCATTTAAAAACCATTTTAAAAATATTTAAATGTTTATTTTAATTAATTAATGGAAATTAATTAATTAAAATACCATTTAGGTTTCTAAAAATTCCAAAAAAAATCACATTGCATCTTAAGACATTTAGAAACATTTTCAAACGATTCATACAAATTTCTTTTTGGTTTTGAACACTCTTTGACATTTTTCTTGAATTTAGGGTTCTTCTGCCTAACCATGAAGGGTTTGACATTGGTTCTTTTAGCATTGATCTTAATATAGCATGTATTTCTATCCTATTTTTGTTACAAATTTATCTTGCATTTTCCGTTTGATTTGCATTTTCCCTCTTAAGGTACCTTAAAACCCTAGATAACTTAGAAAATTCACAACTTTCTTTAGGTTAAGAGTTAGGCCTCCTCCTTTGGGGTGTGATATCATATGGGATTAGGGTTCCTTTGAGTTCATTTGTAATTTTTTATCTTATGATTTGCTTCTATTTTTGACTTTTGCATATCATGTTGCCTTAGGACCCTAATTTCTCATGTTCATTTGCATTCATCTTGCATATGCATCCATACATAAACTTGCCATGACATTTCATGCATTCACATGTCAACTTAGACATCATAGGACACATTAGAATCATGCTTGATCATTTATTCATTCATTTGCCAGGATGTGCAATCATTTCATTCCATGAACTTTCATGAACTTTCAAACTTCAAAGCATGCATCCTTTGCATTCCATCTCTTGTATGAACATTCATAACATTTGACATGTCTTTGCATCATCTCATAGCATCATTTACATCATGTTTATGCTTCTGGTTTTGTTTTTACCTTTGCATATGTTTCATTTTCATTTCATTTCTTTCCTTTATGCTAACATTTTCAGTTGGTGAGTAATTTGAGAAGTGAATTTAACTTCACTTCTTATTTCTCTTCTCATTCTTCTTATGTATCATTTCTGCATTTTAATTTGCTTTAGAGTGAGCTTGCTCATTCATGTTCATCATTCACTTTCTTTCTCCAAGTTACTTACCTTCTTCAGTGAAGTAAGTAACTTGTTTCTTCTGCTTATCCTCCTTTCATCTGCTTCTTCCATTGGTGGCTTCTCTGAAGATCTCTTGCAAGCCTTACAAACCATAGGAACATCCAAGCATTACAATAATTAGGGTTTTGATTAGTCCCCCTTTAGTTTTTACCTTTGAGTCTTCTTTGTGTCTCTCTTCTCATATCATAATTTGAGACTAAACCTTTAAGGTTTTAAGACTTTATGATTAGGGTTATGCCTGCATCCTTCTCTTAGGATGGAGTGTATAACTTTAATCCTAAGTGTTAAACCCTTAATTTGTTTAAACCTCTTAATCAATCCATCTTAATAATTACTAACACAATAGCTTGTAACTTGGGCCTTGCATTAGGGTTCTAATTCTTCCTTTATTGGTTAAGAAGGATTAACCCTAGTGTTAATGGACAAGTCCTCCTCAAGTTGTCTTACAAACCATAAAATTCACTTCTTAATCTTACCCTTGATTAAAATCCACTTTAATAAAGGTTTGTTTTGTCATGAGGTTAATCCCTAATCATGGATTAAGTTGAGGTATCTTCCTTAGCTTAAGTGTGCTCATCTATTATCCTTCTATTAGGATGGTGTAATGGGTTCACTAATCCTTGATTATGGCTTAAACTCATTACTTAACACTAAACAAAAACACAAAAAACATCTAAATAATTACAAGTAGGTTAATGATCTTAATCCCACATCATCATGGTAATTAAGTTTGAGGTGCTTATCTCATACTTAAGGTATTCTCATTATCCCTAAACAAAGGGAGGATATGATGAGTTTACTAACCCTTGGTTTAGGCTTAAGCTCATTAATTTATGACAATCATCAAAAAAGCAATAAAAGATTGAAAACACAAAAACAAACAATAATCGTCTCCTCCGGGATTCTTTTCTCATCATCTTCAATCACAAACGAGAACTCGCTTCTTCCGTCTAATGCAAGACAATTAGCACCTGAGCCAGACAGGTCATACACTTGAGCATAAACAAGTAAGCAGTTCATCAGTCAATTCATCTTTCAGTCTCTTTGAGTCGAACAACGGTGTTCTTACTTCCTCATTACACGAGAGGATACGTAGGAATAACTTAACTGTTATCGAACAAAAGTCCCTGTCTCTTCCCCCTCTCTTCCAACATTATTCTTCTAAGCCTCATTCCTGAGCATTTCACTTCACTTTCTCGCACTGACACTTGTATATCATTTTCTAGCTTTTGCACACAGATAGCACAGACACTACCCCTTTAAACACAAACTTTCAAGCGTGGATCCCGTCGAGTACGACAGACAATCTGGGTGCTAATACCTTCCCAGGTTGTAACTAACCCCCTTTCTCAGTTTCTCTGGTTCGCGACTGTCTTATCCATCTTTTCTTAGGTTTATGCAGCATTACCTTTCCTTCGGGATAAAAATGCCTAGCTGGAGACGCTTTTCATCTTCATTTCATTTCTCCTCTCGCCGACAGTTCGCGTTTGTACCCTATCTGACCGAGTGTCTTTTAGTGGGAGCGACACATACACACAAATCCACAAAAGTATTCATTGTCCCCATTTTGTTTTTCTTTCTTCAATCCAATACAAGCAACAAAAAACGACCTCACTAACCACACAACTTCCGCACCATATTCCAAAATAAAATAAAAAGGAATTTCTTCAAAGATTCACATCAGCAACACAAGCCAAATTCCTGTACACCATCACACCACCATAACAAAATGCGTTCCACCTTTCTTGCAACAAACGCACGCAACCTTGCAACAAATATTCTCTTGATTTTTTTCTCACAATTCTTATCCAAATTACAGCTGCAGCTCTTATCCAAATCCTCTCCATTTCCTCTTCTACCCTCCATAAGTTCTCTTATATAATACCTCACATTCTCCTTCAATACACAAGCTTGGAGAGCATCTCAATATATATCTCAAATTCTTCCAACTTCAAGCTTCAAAACAAAAACTCTCACACTACAAGAAAACCTCAGATCTTCCTACACTCTTCATCAATCTTCAATACCATAAAACCTGCACAAACTTTACAATCTTTTTCATCCAAATAAACTCAAAACTCTTGTTGCATAAACTTCTTCCATTCCCTTTGTATTCACTATATCAAAACCACTCTACAAACCTTTTTAAAACCAAACCACAACAAACACAAATCTTCATAAAACCTTGCCTCTTCATCCCAAACCAAATATGCAGAATCAACTCTCTTGAACCCAGAAACTCCTTCACCATACACCCTTCAAATAACATAAAAATAGAGAGAAGCTACCAAAAAATCCGAGATGAGTGATGAGAAACCGTGAGTGCAGAATCTGAACAACAAACCATTGAAACACAAACCAAACAAACCACAAAATCAATGTGAACCGCGACTGAAACCAAACCATCGTGAGAGCTCGAATCTAAACCAAAACCGCACAGAACAAGGTGGTGAAAACGAATGAAAAAAGTGATAACAGATCGTGAAAACCGAAACCGTGACCCATGTCGTTATCTTCCGTTCCATGCACATTTGTCGTCGGCGAAATCCAAAACACCCAAAACAAAACCAAAAACGCAAAGTGAAATGTGAGAGTCACGAACAGAGGCGAGACATAGATCGAGAGTGAGTGAGAATGAGAGAACCGCGATGGAGCTTCTTTTTCATTTCAGCGTCGCTTTTGAGAATGTGAAGGATAACGTGAAATGCGATTATGTTTTTTTGAGACCCTTTAGTTTTTTTTAAGTTTTTCTTATTCTACATTTTGTTCATGTGTGTTGGGCTCAACCCACGAAAAATATTGTATAGATCTGAATACTTCTTGCATTCACATCCTGGTCGTGCTTATACCCCCTCCATCTTCATGTTTCCTTAATTTTTTTCTATAAGTTTTTTTGGGCTAAAAGCCCATCCGATTTGTTTGCTCTCTGCATATACTAATCACTGAACACACCCTCCCCTTCCACTTTATTTTGTTTTTATTTTTTTATCTTATAAGTTTGATTAAGTTTTTATTTTTATTTTTATTAGTCTCTTAATTTTGTTTTGGTTAGTTTTCTTTTATTATTTTGTATTTCATATTTTGATATTAATTTTCGGGTCAATGATATAACAAACGGTCAAAATATGTTCGATTTTATTAAATCGGTCAATTTTGATCAATATGAGGCCTAATTAATTAATTAATTTATTTATTGTTTTTATTTTTGATTTATTTTATATTTTGTATAAGTAAATTTATTTTATTTTATTTTATCGATTTATTTTTATGGTCGATGAACATCTAAGTAATCTTGAGATTCGTCGTAAGCCGACTTGAAATCACGATTAAATGATTAGACCATTTTATTTGGGTTTATTTAGTTTATCTTATTTTATTTTTTCATTTCAATACACAAATCGACGCTCGACTCCTCATAGAATGATTCTAACATTGAATCAGTTCTAAGGTAGTTAAAGAGCTACATTTCGACACTTTCGATTATATTTTATACTTTAACGGCTCCGAATAGTTTAGGACACTCCACACACGCTTCCTTTTGGGCCAATACAATGAACCTTTTTTATTTCGTGAAATCTCATGTAACTTATTTTGTACCCTTCTCCCATTCCTTTGTATGCACTTTTATTTTCCACTTTATTTATCGTTTTGATTGCTAGGAGCACCCTTAGGGACTAGTTTAGATCTCGCTTAGTTCGTGAACCCTTGGTCCAACGGCAAGTGGTTGCACTCACACATTTGCACTTTATTTTTTGGTTATGATTTTGTTTGCTAGGAGCACCCCTAGGGACTAGGAATCGGATCCACCTAACCTTGCGAGCTGAGTGCGTTATGCCTCGCTAATAAACCAACAAATAAACCTACATTTGCATTCACTCGTAACCTAAAATAACGATTCCTTTAGATCCAAACCCTTGATCCAATATCAAGCGGTCTTAGGAAATAAAACGCTTTAATAATACAAGGAGAATTGTACGCCACGAGCCTTAAGAGGTAGAAAGGAGGATAATGGGAATCCCGTTACTCACAATGATTATTTCGGCACCAGACGGATCGATCATAATTAACTACCCATAGTCTTTAGTAAAATTCGACTCCTAAATCCTTTTTCCGAAGAAAAGTAATAAAACAAAAAACCCACACCCGTAGTAGGCCGAACTACGAGGCTCTTACTTTCCCATTGCACGAGGGAGTACGTAGGCACAAGGATCTCAATCCTTGCCAAGCACCTAGGATCAATTAAACTTATGAGATAAACTTTTTTCCCTTGGCAAGTAACTTATTAGGCATAGAAATCCTTTCACGTGTAACAATTTAGATGGTTCCCGTTGAGTACAACGGATGTGAGGGGTGCTAATACCTTCCCCTTACATAATCGACTTCTGAACCAAGGCAATGGTTATGACTACATTTTTCTTCATCCTCCTCTTTAGACGGGTTTTATCTATATCTTCCCTTTCCCCTTATGGGAATAAATGAGAATTAGGTGACGACTATCATGACTGCCCAGCGCCCGGTCTTTTATCGCGAGGTCATATTTTTCGGAGCGCGACGCATGCGCCTTGGGAAGTGTGTGCCTTTAATGCATAATGATGGATACCTTATGTCTAACCCTAGGTCATGAGTGCGTATTTTATAGATCATAGGCCACACGTGCTAAGGGAGGCTATAAATAGGACGATGTAAACCATTTTCACACTTTTTTGCTTACTGTCCCTTTGCTCGATAATGCTCAGGTCTTTCAGGTCTTAAATCTCCATCGTGAACCGCCGCCCACCTCCGTTATTATCGAGGGTAACCAATCGACCATCTCTGCAGGTTCTAAAAACTTGTAAGTTTCATAATTTTCTTGCTTTAGGATAACTACTTGTCTTCACTCAGTAGAGATGCATGCGGTTAGGGCTAGTTTTAGGGTTTAGATGACTCATTTAGTGGATTATTAGGGTTTCTGATATGGTGCCTCTTCCTTCGTCCAGTGGATGACAAACTTTGTTTGTCATCGTTGCAATGAGAATAGCCTCTGAGGGCATTTTTCTGCGCCTTTTCACGGCGGCGCCGGTTGAACTTCAACCAGAGTTTTGGGTTTTGCGTACCAAGGAAGTTGTGCTCCTTGTGAGTTGAGAGTTTTCACCTAAGAATTTCTCTCCTCGTGTAAGCTTGTGTGCGTACTTCCGAGGATGTAGGCACACAAGCTTACACGAGGACATCGTCCTCGTTCCTCTGCACGCCCTTTCACTAGATTAATAGTGGAAGGGTGGATTTGATTTAAATCATCGAATTTACGTTTTCTTTCATTGCTTTTCAGGTGCAATGATATCTGCAGAAGCCCCTAGCAACATGCTCATAGAGGAACTTTCCGACGACATGGCTTTATCTTCTAGTAGCTTCGAAGGAACTGCATCTGAAGAGACTACTTCTGAACAAACTGATTCCGAGGAAACTACCTCTGCTCAGGACGAAGATAACTCCAGAAGGAGAATTACATCGAGCGGGAGGTCCCCACCAAAGACTGGGTTATCGGGGAGCCTTTGCATATCCAATTAGTTTACGATGTTCCCCAAGAAGGTCCTGGCCCAATAATTAGGGATCCTGCGGACTGGTGTGTTAGGTACCCTGACGCCAGAGATTGCATATGCTCGCCATATGGGTCCAATAGGTTTTCCATGTACGAATATATTTTTAAGGAGATTGAATTCAGACTCCCGTTCTCGGACTTTCAGACGTTCATGTTCGTCCACTTGGAGATGTCTCCCTTGCAACTCCACCCAAATTCTTTTGCTTTTCTGTAAGCCTTCGAGCTGACTTGTGGGTACTTGAAGATTGGGGAAACTCTTCCCCTGTTTTTCCATATTTTTCATCTTCAAAGGAAAGTCGTCCAAGGTCGGTATGGCTGGGTCTCTCTTAAGCAGAAGAGGAAAATCTACAAATCTTACTCAGAGTCGATCAGGGACTTCAAAGATAGATACTACCTGGTAGAACCGGTATCAGATCATGCTCGAGGCTCCGTATACTTTTGGGGGTGGATGTCGACGACCAAGGGAGGACTGGGCTCGACGATCAGGGGAAACCAGTTCCACGTTTGATGTTGAAGTTTCAATTCTCCTGGTCACGCGAGCATTTCTTGTACAAAACATATGAGTACCTGACTTCCGCTTCTGACCTAAGTGTCGAGCACATGACTAGTTACGACGTTCTGATGAAGTCTGTTTCGGGCTTCTCCATGATAAAATATGTAGACGAATAAGGCCTTCCAATTTTGGATAAAGATGGGGGATCAAAAGTGGCCCCTCAGTATATAAAGATGGAGAAGCTCCTCGCCTGTGAGACGGACGAGGAAGTTTCAGCTTACCTTGGTAGTTTTTAGAATCAAACATATGCTTTGTGACCTTTGCTCGTATACATTTATGTTTTAACTCGTTTCTTTTGCCTTGTTTAGATTCCATGTCGGACGTATAAGACAAGGTGATGGTGAATGCTTCCAGAAGGAGAGGAGCAAAGAAACTAAAGCAAACTTGGTTGGCCGATAGTTTTGTAGCGACAAGTACATGTATGGGAAATTCTACCTCAGCTCCCCATGGATCTCCGAGCACCGACTCTAAATTTTGG
The DNA here is from genome assembly GCA_963966055.1 of Lathyrus aphaca. Lineage (NCBI taxonomy): Eukaryota > Viridiplantae > Streptophyta > Magnoliopsida > Fabales > Fabaceae > Lathyrus > Lathyrus aphaca. Next base: position 200,286,275 of record OZ014523.1, on the reverse strand, counting down.
AAGAGGTTGTGGGCCAATGATGTTGTTAACCTGACTGAGAATCCCTCGAAGCCTAAGTTCGAGCTCCCAAACTGCTTTCTTTAGCCAAAGTTTTTCGAGGAGATTAACCTTCAGGTTCACCGGGCTGAGACACAATGCCTAGAGGAACTAAGCCGGCTAGAAAGGCGGTTGTCTCTAGCCTAGGATAAAAGTTCGGCGATGAGGGTTCTAGCCATGGTATCAATGTACGTCGAGGGGAATGCTACCCAGGAACAGGAAATTCAAAGGATGAAAATATCATTATCTCTCTCTAAGGACAAAGCTTTCAAAGCTTCTAAGGTGGCAAAGGACGCCCTTAACAAGAACAAATAGTTGAAGGAGTCTCTAGCTATTGTTGATTCTCAAAAGAAAACCGCGGAGGATGAAACTGTCCTCCTTAAGGCTGTTATGGCCCCTTCTTAGGATTGACAAGATGGATGAGGACCTCAAAGAGATGGCAGCAGTGGCTTTTAAGAACGTGGTGGCTCAATTGAGAGTAGTCAACCTTGCGGTCGAATTTACTGAAGAGGGGATACATTTCTTGTACAAGGTCGTGAACAAGAAAAGTTTTGTTCCTGAGTTCCTTAGTCAGGAGGAACAGGGGCATGTGGCCGCAGAAGAAGGGAATCTCGCTCAGGAGATCCCTACCGAGGACCACCCTACTGGGGACGCAAACGTGCAGGAGAGTATTTGAAGATTTTGTTATGTCCTTTTCTCTTTTGAGTTTAATGGTCGGCCTGCGTGCCAGGGCCTTTCGTTTTTCGGGGGAATTGTTTCCCCCTTTATGTAATATCAGAATAAGTCGGCCTTTTTGGCCTTTGTGGCCTCATTTTGTAATGTTCTTTCGACCTTTGCGATCATCTTTTATTTCATTTTGCCTTGCATTTGTCTTATATACCTGCACGTGTGCCCGTCGGAGGGCACACTTTATTTTATTTATTTTCCTAAGTGTTTGTATGGCGCTCGACCGTTTAGATATTCACTTAAGTATGCATGCGATCTTCTTTTATACACGCCTGTTGCGAGACTTGGGGTATGTTTGTTCATCTAGAGAAATTGTGCTTGGTATATCTATATGAAAGTTGGGGGAACCGAGCAAAATGCCAGAGTAGCTCTGGTCGGGGAACGGTGCCTGAGTCATGTTTATGGCTCGTGCTCCGCGGTGTGAACGTCCAATCGCGAGCGGGGTGTTCTTCATGTTCGTGGTACGAAGGCGATGACAGCCTCGATTGAGGATCCAGTTGTGTGACGGTGATCTTTCCCGTTCATGAGGGGGACCCTGTCGGTTAAAAATGTTGATATGAAATGCTTGTACCTAGGCATGCATGTTAGGTCGATTCTTATGCCCCATTGTTGGGATTCAAACAAACCGACAAACGCTTTAACTATAATATTGTTTCAGTTTGTCGGTGTTCCAAGGATGAGCAAGTTCTTCCCCATTCAAAATTTTCTAAGTAATAGACTCCATTTTCCATTTTTGCTCGGACACGGCAGGGACCTTCCCAATTTCCAGCCAACTTTCCCTCTCTAGAATCGTTATGGTTTCTCCTTTCGCCGACCATTCGCGTCTGTACCCTATTTGACCCGGTGTCTTTTCGGGGGAGCGGCAGCTTGGCGACTCTGCTGGGGATCTTATCTTGCAACCAGGGCTTCTAGTTCTTTTTGTGGGTTTCTCCTAGCGCTTGTTTGTTTTGTGTTTACGGAGGTGTTATGTGCTACTTGTGCTTATTGTTTATTGCTTTATTTATTGTTTTCTGTACAGCTTTATTTATTGCTTTTATTTACTGTTTATATGCATTTCATATTGTTATCATCATATCATTTGTGCTGACTCTGTTGTTTTCTTTGGTGGGAGGGTTATTGAGTGAGTAAGGTTCCATACCGGGAGCCTGAGTGACACATAGGATAGAGTGGCTTCATATTCTTTCCCATTCCATTTCAGCCTGGTACGGGAATATGAAACATGGTTCAGACATGGGTTTCTTCTTGAGGACTTTGTGCTACGGATTTCTAGTAGTACTAGGGCTATCTAGGAAGCCTGCTAAGTCTGAATGACCTTTTTATGACCTTCAGCATCTGAGGTGAATTAGAGGAGGATCTTTTATGGTTATTGTAAACACTATACCTCTGGGTTAGAAGTGTTTACACTTCTCATAACTGATCCAAGTCTGAGGATCCTTGTTCTAGAATAATACATGTGAGGGGGTTGGGATGTTTACAGGTTTGCAAGAACCCTTGGCCTCATCATACCCTTGTTACTGGTTTGTTAAGGTTGTATCATTTTGGATTGTTCTTGTGAAACCCTGGACTTGTGACTCTTTATTTCAGTCCCCCACCTGGTTACTGGTTCTCTAGGCCTTCATCAGGACTTATGAACACACATGGATCCTATCAAGGCAGATAACAGATCCAACACTTGATCACAAACCCTTGCATATCATTCTGCATACATCATTTTGCATCATTTAACATTTGTCTATTTGTTTTACAGGGTATCCACATCTTATCTTTGGTTTGGTTTTGACCTGTTCTACTGCTCAGATTCCTTCAGTTATCTGCACCAGCCTCTGCATCAGTTATCTTCATCAGAGGTTCTTGGCAGCTCTCTTCATCAGTTGTCTTCATCAGAGTTTCTTCTTCAATACTTTCTCCAGTTATCTTCATCAGTTTTCAGCAGTTGCTTTCATCAGTGCTTCTCCTCAGTCTTCTTCACCAGCATCTATTGTCAGCATGGACCCCTCCAGGAAGAGAAACATCACCTATCATTTCTTTGAACCCACTCTGACAAGCATTAGACAGATTGAGTCTCTCATCACTCCTGATCATGTCCCTTTATTCAGGGAACATTATGGTGGCATTATGTACATGATCATGGATTTGGATGCATCCCAGAGGAGCATGATTCACACATGCCTACAGTTCTATGATCCTCCTCTCAGATGTTTCACTTTCCCAGATTTTCAGTTGGGACCATTGATGGAAGAGTTTTCCATGTTGTTGGGTGTTGCTATCAAGAGAGGGATTCCCTTCAACCCTCAGATGGTTGCTCCTAAGAATGAAGATGTAGCTAAGGCTTTGCACTTTGAGTCCACCCTCATTGACCAGAGCATGACCACTAAGGCTGGAATTACAGGCCTTCATTTGGATTTCTTGGTTACCCAGGCCACCCTACATGTTGCAGCAGGGAGGTGGGACACTGTTTATGCTCTTCTGGCCCTCAGCATGGGCAGTCCCTGATTGGAGTAAAAGGTTGCATCAATTACAATCCTCTGCTCTTCAATATGCAATTAGGGTATGCCTTGATACATCCCCCAAGAGGGCAAAATTTGACAGAAACCCTCTATTGTGACATCCAGCACAACCTTGCCATTGTCAGATAAGAAACCTGGGCCTGGGACAATATTCAGACTAAGGGGACAGCTATTTTGGGAAAGTGCAACAACATAGCCTCAACTCAGTATCTTGATTGGTCTCGTGTCAAGGGACAAATCACCCGGATGCCATTCACCTTAGAGGATGTACCTGGACCATCAGCAGTGGAGCCTGCAGCTACTGTCAGTTTAGAGGAGTTTGAGAAATTGAAGGAAAGGAATACTCAGCTCTCTGAAACTTTGAAGAAGACCCTCTGGGAGAGGAATGACACGCGTCTGAAGGTTAGAAAAGCTCTGGATTGAGTACTTGACCAAGATTGAGAAGACGGGTGACTACATCAGAAAGGCTAGAGCATGAGAGTTAGTGTTGAAGAATGCTTGCAAGGAAGCTAGGACTCAGAAGGCAAGAGCTGAGCATTACTTAGAGGAGAGTCAGGCTAGGTGGATCAGGATCACTGAGGCTCGTGCACAGGAAGATCAGAGAACCCAAGCTAGGATAGAGCAGCTGAAGGCTAGTGAGAAGAAGAATCAGGCAGCTTTGTTAGCAGCACAGAAGGAGATCTCTGAGTTGAAACTCCGGGCGGGGTTGAAGAGGTCAAAGGATCAAGATAAGCATAAGAAGTTGATCAGTGCCATCACCACCAGGAATCTTCTTATCAGGACCATCACAGCGCACCCAGTTGGCCTAGTGACTGAGGCTCTCCTGAAAGAAGTCAGAGAGGATGATTATGGATTGGATGTTTGACTCTTTTGCTTGTACTTCATTTTGTTTATACTTTTGATTTTGTTGTTGTATTTTAACCCACCATGGGAACTTTGTTGTAATCAAACTATGTATCTTCACTCTTTGTAATATATGGTTTGTTTTACTTCATGGGCTTTATCTCTCTGCAACATCATCATTTCCTTGAGGTCTGGAAGGTCAAAACCAAAGAACCAAACCGGATACCCTTAGAAGACAAATAGGCATCCTACATTGCAAACTAACATCATTTCTTTGTTTTGTAGGTTTTTGTTTTTGTTGTTTCTCACTTTGTTGTGATTTCAGGAAACATTTCTTGTAGAAGAATGTTCCCCGTCAATAGAGTGCACCGGTATCCGACAAGAAACAACCTTCCGGGATTACAAATGGATCAGGTTCAACAGGATTTGACTGATGTGAGGACCAAAGGGCCAATGAAAGAACTAAAATGAGGGCCCAAATGAATCAATTCATGGAAGTGATGACTGATTTGACTCAGATCCAGGAGAGACTGAGAGAGTTAGTTGAGCGACAAACTCCCGAGGAAAACCACCCAGGTACAGGGGGTACCCACAACAACGATTATGTACAGCCTCACACTGATCCCCCGGAATTTGGACCTCATCTGAACCCAGACATCAATGCTATAAGAAACACCCAAGGTAACACTGGAGGGAGGGCCTTGCAGGAGGACCCTCAGGAAGAACAGTTTATTGTGGTTGGGGTTGGGGACAAAGTCTACGATCGTCGGTTGGATGAAATAGAAGAAAAGCTAATGTCTCTTGAATCCCAAAACTCTATGGGTTTTGACGTCATGGATATGGGATTAGTGGAGGGGGTTAGAATTCCTCACAAGTTCAAACCTCCCTGTTTTGAAAGATACAATGGCACATCCTTCCCATGTACCCATCTTCAGTCTTTCCTGGGGAGGTTGAAAGCCTACACCATGGATGAGAAACTGTGGATGTTTTACTTTGAGGATAGCTTGACAAGGGCATCCGGGGAATGGTACTCTCACTTGACCAGGGCCACAGTTAGGAATTGGAAAGACTTGGCCGAAGCCTTCATTCGTCAATATCAATATAATCTAGACATGGCTCCAAACAGAACCCTTCCAATGGGAATGTCACAGTCTTCCCAAGAAAGCTTTAGAGAGTACACCCAAAGATGGAGGCAATTGGCTGCTGCCGTTCAACCCTCGATGTCAGAAAGGGAAATGGCAGATATGTTCATGAACACCATCCAGGGGACCTATATTGACAGGTTGGCTGCATTTTCTTCCACCAGCTTTGCACACGTGGTTATAGCTGGGGAAAGGATTGAGAGCTTACTGAAGATGGGAAAGATTTCTGACAACAGCGCTAGATCAAGCAGTGCAAGGAAGCCATTTGCAGGGCCCTGCAGATCTGGTGAAACAAATTTTGTACATATGGGAAGAGGAAGACCCCAATATTTGCCAAGATCCGTTGCCACCGTCACTATTCCTACTCCACCTCCTCAGTACACTCAACAACCACAGAACTTTCCTCAATAACCATAGTTTCCTCAACAAAGATCCTACAACAACAGTAACAATAACCAACAACAACGCCCTTTTCAACAGCGGCCATCTCAGATCAATAGGGTGATTGACCCTATACCAATGCCATATGCCCCATTGCTGCCACAACTCCTAAAGCTTAATCTTGTTGAGTTAAGGACATTGGCTCCACCGGATCCTCAAAACCTTCCGAGAAATTACGACGTCAACTCCAGGTGTGCTTTTCATTCTAATGCACCTGGTCACTCCACAGAAAAGTGCAAGGCTTTGCATATGAAGGTCCAGGATCTGGTAGATCCAAAGGCCCTGAATTTTGCACCACCTCCTAATGTCACGAAGAATCCTATGCCCATCCATGGTTGGCCAAGGATAAATGCAATAGAGGAGGACTCACCCATGATTTTAATTGAAGATACTGCAAGTATTCAGACACCTCTGGCAGAGGTTAAAGCTCAGCTTTTGAAATGCCAAGTGTTTCCAGGTTGTGAGGCCTGTTGTGAATCTTGCAAGGTTTCCGAGAAAGGGTGTGCAAGCTTGAGGAATGGCATCAACGGCCTAATCAAAGAGGGTATTCTGCAAATAACAACAACAACTTCTACAACACCAGCAACTCCTTTTTCAACAACAAGTGTTTCTCCTACAACTGCAAAGACAATTGTTCCTACAGACTCATCTACAACTACAACAACCACTTCTTCCATTACTTCAACAAACAACAGTTCATTTGCATCCACTTCTACAACTACAGCAACCACCAACAACTAAGTCTCCACAATCACTATCTATTATAACCCTTCAACGGTCCCTGTTTCCAACAATTATCAACAACAACCTCAACAACAATTTCAGCAACAACCAAGCTTCAATCAATCACCACCAACATCAACCAGAAGTCCTATCACCATCTTTTATGATCCACAAACAATAACGGTTCAAACCTCTGCTGCAGTTAGCCCAGTCACCATCACAGTGCCAGGGCCCATTTCATATGACAAAGACAATGTTGTACCATGGCACTATGGTTCAGACCTTTACTGCAACGGAGAAAGAGTCTTTCTTGATTCTTTGGTTCACACTCCACAAGTGGATAATGTCGGGGGGAGGAGGAGGCTTCACCCGAAGCGGACGCCTCTTCGCGTCACAAGCTCTAAGAACTAATACTGAGGTAAAGGTTGCTGCCAAAGCCAAAGGGAAAAGTGTGGTACCTGAAGAACCTGCACCAAAAGAGACTCATAAATCATCCTTTGATCAAGATGTGGATGAATTTATGAGGATAATCAAAAGAAGTGACTACAAAGTTGTGGATCAGCTCCACCAGACCCCTTCCAAGATCTCCATCTTATCCTTGCTTTTGTGTTCTGAAGCTCATCGGGATGCACTACTTAAAGTCTTGCACGCTGCCTACGTGTCGGAGGAGATCACGGTGAGTCAGCTTGAGACAATAGTGTCTAATGTTAATACTAGCCATGGGCTAGGTTTCACCAATGCTGACTTGACAACGGAAGGCCGTCACCACAACAAATCTTTACACATCACTTTGGAGTGTAAAGGGGTTGTACTCTCTCATGTTCTTGTTGACATTGGGTCTTCACTCAATGTCTTGCCAAAGAAGGCTCTTGTCAAGCTCGAATATGATGGAATAGCACTCCGACCAAGTAATCTGGTGGTCTGGGATTTTGATGGCTCCAAGAGGTCTGTTCTTGGAGAGGTGGAGCTGCTTGTGATAATCGGTCTGCAGGTCTTTCAGACTACTTTCTATGTGATGGACATTCAGCTGGCCTACAGTTGTTTGTTGGGTCGACCATGGATTCACACCGCTGGCACAGATACGTCGACCCTTCACCAGAAATTGAAATATGAGTGGGAATGACAGATTATCACCATCTGTGGTGAAGAGGACATCTTTGTTAGGCAGCTGGCTACATACAAATACATTGAGATGGATGGTGAAATCCATGAAACCATGAGCCAAGGGTTCGAAGCACTGAACGTCAATGAGGCGACGACTGAAGTATTTGCTGCATCCCAGGAGGATAGGATGGGTACTTCAATTGTCTCCTATCAGCAAGCCTGGAAGGTTGTTGAAGATGGAAATGCCCAAGGCTGGGGCAAGCTGCTATCGGTGGAGAGGAAGGAGGACAGATTCGGTTTGGGTTACAAATCATTCCGACAAGATCAAGTAGAGGCTGCTAAAGAGCCCAAGTTCATCAGTGGGGGGATGCTCACCCCAGATGATGTTAACAACGTGGAAGACGAGGCGGAAAGCAACCTCAACCTGGAGAGTTGGATACGTTCAAGGATCCCAGGTCACCAAGTCCTTAACTGGTCTTCCCAAGAAATTATAAGGGTTACTCCTGCAGAGTAATTATTATTTCCTGCTTTTTTCAGCATGCATCAAGTCCTGCATCTTGCCCAAGGTGTTAGGACTCATTTTGTAATAGGGTCATTGTCACACCCCAAATTTTACCCCTAACTGTTCGCATCATACATTGTATTTAAAGGGAAATTCCAAGATTTTTTTTTATTATTATTTAATTTCCCATTTTTAACTTTTTAATTCATTTTCATGATTTAATTTTAATTTCTATTTCCTTTTCTTATTCCATTTTTCAAGTTTCTGTTTTTTTCAATTTCTACTTCTAATCTTTGTTCCAATCTCTACTTCTAATTTTTTTCATGCTTAAATTTTAAACTCAAGTTTTATCTCCATCTCATTTTTAACATTTTTATTTCTAAATTCTTTTTTATTTCTATTTCCAATTTTCAACTTCATTTTCAAAAGATTTATTTCTAAATGTAATTTTATTTTTAAACTTTCATTTTTAATTCATTTCTTCTTCTTATTTTATTTCTAGTTTAATTTTAATTTCTAATTTTATTTTAAATTTATATAAAAAGGAAGGAGAAGTCTTTTTCCATCTCTGATAAGTCTTGTCTTGTTGAAACAAAAAGGGATCAAGTTGCGGAAGAAGAATTGCTAGCTGTCCGTATGATTGATGGACAAGAGGATGGTCTCCTAATTGGAAGACTTATTGATTTTATCCTTCATATTGTAAATAGTGAAGCACGTGCATTTGAGATGTTTGGAACCAAGGATCTATACATCATTGGGCTTATATTGCCACTAAAAGAAAATATCCTTGGTGTAAAAAGTAAATTCACAGTAAATCCTATCATTATAATGTGTTCAGATTTACAAATATTACAATTTTAAGGTCTAGATAACTAAGGTCCTTGGTTATTCAGTCGGTCCAATTCAATAAGTTTCGGTTGGATTGAAAGAAAAAGCAAAAGTCAGTAGAGCGAACAACGCAGAGAGCATCGTTTACTTGTGCTGTGATTGCATTTAGAGCTGGACATTTCTTGTTTTCTTTCAAAGCATTGCTTTTCACATATGTCGGCAGTGTAGTTCTCTCCACTTTAGTCACTTTTTCAAGTTGGCCTTTCTGCACATAACCGTAAAGAATTCATCATTCTACTATCAACTATTGTTAACTTTGCATTGCATTAACATTCCAGTGTCAAATTAGATTTCCAATAAATCATGTCACAACATTCACTCATCTAGCATGTTCAAATTGCATTCATACATAACCGTGATGCATTTCATTATGTCATATTGTTGTTTTAAAAAAAAAGGCAAGGTTCCATTATGTTCAAATTGCATTCATACATAACCGTGATGCATTTCATTATGTCATATTGTTGTTTTAAAAAAAGGGCAAGGTTACAAGGTGTCACGAAATGAAAACCAAGGATCACCAAGTTTAATAGAGCTAATTTGTGAGCTTTTCCCCTCACAAAAGCAGACAAAACTAAAAAGAGAAAGTACATATCTGCAGCTGCAAAAGCAGGGTCGCAGTTTGCAGGTAACATGAAAGAAGCCTCTTTTTGAGTCAACCACAATGACCTGCATTTTGTTTTTACCAGAATGTGAAAGAACTCTGTTCCATAAGCAAGACCTGCCACCGAAAGAAACCTCTCATCAGTATAAAACAAATTCTGATACCTTAAGCATTCGGGACAAGTTTTCAACTGAAAGGTTCAAATATCTGAAACCCTAATCCTATTAGTATTTAAAGAAGGGTTGGTTATCAGTACAGGGGGAGGCGGATCAAGAAAAGATTAAATAATACAACAATAACCAAAAGCTTCAAAATATATAACAATTTTTTGTTTCGAAATAAAAAAGCCTTCCCTTTTTCGGTGAACAACAACCATGATTTCCCTTTCGTAAGCTGAGTTTCTTCAAGCCAAACCTTCCTCGCCGCCACCAAATCGTAAAACCATCAACAAAGCCAACCAAAACAACGGCCCCCACCCATCCTATTATTGAAATCCAGAAACGCATGAGATAAAGAGAACAAAATATGGACAAAGCTAATGAAGGGACGAAGACTTGAGTCAAGTGAGGGATTCGAAATCCTTACCATGAGATCACGATTCGCGAATGTATAAATCGCGAGAGAGGTCATCATTTGAAGAGATTCCCAACGGAGGCTGAGGAACGAAGGCGAAGCCTCTAGAAATCGACGACGAAGCTGAGAAGATTGAGAGAATCCGATCTTGGGCGGTGTCAGGATTCTCGTTTCGGACAAATCTTCGTTCTTAGCAGAAGGTAGGGTTATTGTTCTTCATCTGTGTTTTTTTGTTGCTTTTTTTCAGAAGGAAAATGTTGTTAAGGTGATGAACACTGTCGATCCTCATTCGTAAGCAAGATCCGGTTTCCTTTTTTCTTTGAAGTTTCGAACGTTTGTTTAGAGAATGATTGTAGTTGGAATAGTTTGTTTTCTTTTGTTTGTTTCTCTGCGGCTGTGTTAGGGTTTCCCAACCCATTTTGATTATACGCCGGGTCGGGTTGGAGCTAACCCGCTCTGGATGGTTTTTTTCCCAAACCCTGTGCCCCTGGGCTTCATGCCTCATTAAACCCTTTTTATTTATTTAATTAATTTAGTTAGTTTTTTTAGTTAGTAAATGTCTCATATTAAGTTAGTTTTTTTTTCTTAAATGAATTTTAGTTTAGTTAATTTAGTTTATTTAAAATTAGATTAATTTAGCTTTTTAGGTTAGTATTTAGATTTTAAGTTAATGAGTTTTGTTAGTAAGTTTTTTTAGTAATTAGATTTATATCAGTTAATTAGTTTTAGGACTTTAATTAGTTAGTTAAGTATTTTAGAATCTTAGATATAATTTAAGGTAGTAAAAAAAATATACTAAAAAAATCTCAAAATATATTGTTTTGTTTATTTTAAACTTTTGACAGTTTCATTTAGCTTAGATAATTAAGTTATTATTTAGATTTAAGTTTCTAAATTATAATTTAGTTAAGTTAAAGTTAGGTTGTTAGAAAATTGTGATTTAGTTAATAATTCATTTTTTTTTATATCGAAAATCCAAAAATATTTTAATATTGATCATTTACTTTCATTGTAATTATTAGGCTTTTCATTTTATTTTAGTTATTTTATTATCTTTAAACATTAAGAAAAATAAATAAATAAAAAGAATATTGGATAGATGCACTCTTTCAATTTCATACGTATACATCTCACACACGTAAGTCGATTACCAAGTGATCACCGTCTGCACAATTTTTCTATGCGCCTTAACTAATTTAACAGGGAATAGAGCTCCGGAGTCTAGCACTTCGCACGTTCTCGGACGAACCACAAATGGGTTAGCCCCACGCGTAACATTTCGTTCACTCCTTCGTTGTTAATCGCATTAATTCTAAAATGTCTAAAAAAAACAATTATTCAACTTATTAAAAAAATAATTTACGGAAACAGAACTCCGGAGTCTAGCACTCCGCACGTTCTAAAATGGACTACAACTGGGCTAGCCCCACGCAACGTGGTCCATTCGCCTCCCGTATTTCGAAATAAATAATCGCATAAATTAACATACGAAAACGGAGCTCCGGAGTCTAGCACTCCGCATGTTCTGGATTGGACCGCTATTGGGATAGCCCCACGCGACGTGTTCAATCATTGTTCGTATATCAAAATATCTCAATCATTTTACTAATTCAAATACGAAAGAATGGAGCTTCGGAGTGTAGCACTCCGCACGTTCTAGAATGGATCGCTCCTGGGCTAGCCCCACGCGACGTTATCCATTCGCATCTTTCATATCTTAAAACAACTTAAAACTTACCAACCAATTTAAATTATTTTCATAATTGATCAGCGAAAGACAGAACTCCGGAGTCTAGCACTCTGCACGTTTTGGAATGAAACGCTCTTGGGCTAGCCCCACGCGACGTGGTTCATTCGCCCTTTCGTTTAAAACACCTTAACCAAAGTCAAACACTTTTCTCTAAAAACGAACATTGTTTAAATCATTCTATCTCGCAAACAAGCTAGCGCTTCAACCTCCACCGCGAGTATAAGCCAACGCTTAGCAGTAGAATGCGTTTTAAATAATCGTTTCAATTAAAAATCATAAACCGTAGTCGCACGAACTACGAAGCTCTGACTTTCACATTGCACAAGGGAATACGTAGGCACGAGGATTTTAATCCTTCGCGAGCACCCTAATAAATTTTTTAATTATTTCTCTGTTTGAAGCACAATATAAAAAAAACATTTAATCTTTTCCCCGTCTTAATAATAATAATTTAAAACTTTAACAAATATATTAACAATCATTTAGAAGACAAAGACTTAAGATCAAACATTTAATCGCATAGTTAGCTAAGAGGTTCCCGTTGAGTACAACGGACGTGAGGGGTGCTAATACCTTCCCCTTGCGTAACCGACTCCCAAACTTAGAATTTGGTTTCGTAAACCATTTCTTATCCTTTATTAGGTTGTATCTATATCACCCTTTTCTCTAGTAGAATAAATAGAATTAGGTGGCGACTCTGTTGTTTATTTAGGATCGTATTTTTCGAGGTACGACAGTTGGCGACTCTGCTGGGGATATCAATATACTGGGGATGGTCGAGCCTAACTTATCTTTGTGTGTTTATTTGTTTGATCTTATCTCTTCTTGTCTTCTCTATGTTTGTTATTTATGTTTGTTTATTCTTTTACCGTTTTCCCTTTATTGCTCATTATATTACTTGTCTGTGGGATATTGGGGTCACTTTGCAAGAAAAATTTGAGTTGTGGAAAAAGCAGAGGGTACACCTAAGTTAGAATTGGATGTTATTAGTGTTAGTCTCCAAGGACTCGCTCCTTGCACGCATAACATGAAAGCTCCCCCAGATAGTTAGACTTTTCATAGACCTTGTCGCAACGCAGCTAGCCTGTCGCGTGACCTGATTCACGAAAGGGCTTTGATTCTGGGACCCCCTAGGACCTGTTTCAATTTTGGTAGTTGTGTAATGTGAGGCTCCGAGGGCTCGCCCCTTTATCAGCCTAGCATGAGGACTCCACTCAAGGTAGACTTATGGTTATTATCGTCACAATGCAGCTAGCCTGCGGCGGGGCATTAGTACAATAAACGTCCGTGACCTCGAGTTTCCTTAAATCATCACCGTAGAAGACATCCTGTGAGTGGGATCTATGGGTACAGACTATAGAACCAATCTCTCACAGCCTACCAAATATAGGAAGTTTGAGCTTTTCCAGCTTCCGTGTCTGTTTGTGTTTGTGATCCCTAAGCATCCTTGCATTGCATCCGTTTGCATACCATTGCATCTGCATTGCATGTCTTTTTTCTTTCCTCGGAGAAAGCTCATCCTCGTCCTATGTCCATAACCCATAGTTGATTGCCCGACACCTACATTGGACTTGAAGTAGTTCCTGATGGATTATGGACCCTAAAGGACAAAAGCAGACTGCAACAAGGGGAGACTTTGATTCGATAAAGGACCAGATGAACCAACTCATGGATGATGTGACAACTTTGATCAGGAAAGGGGATAATGTTCAACATGTTGCCGTAACTGGAGATGTCTCCCCACCTCAAAGGAACAGTTTTGTTCAACCTTAGTCTGCCAGGACCCCATTTGGGGCACCCGTTATTCAAGAGCATACCATTATTCGAGATGGAAACTCCTTATCTCACGATGTCGTCGAGTACCAAAGCTTTGGGTTCTCTGAGCCAAATTGCCAAGGGGCAATCCCAGTGAGAAAGACCAAGGGGCCAGACGTCGCTGAGATGACTGAGAAATGTCAAATGTTGAACGAAAGACTCAAAGCTCTAGAGGGGAAAATTTCTTTTGACTTGGATGCTTTAAACATGTGCTTAGTACCTGGTTTGGTTATACATCCGAAATTTGAAGCACCTGCTTTTCAGAAGTACAAAGGGGATAACTGTCCAAAACACCATTTGGTGATGTTCTGTCGAAAAATGACTGCATATGCTTTTGATGATAAGCTGATGATTCATTGCTTCCAAGATAGTTTGAGTGGGGCACCGTTGAATTGGTACATGTATTTGGAAAGAAGTCATATTCAGTCATGGTTGGACTTAGCCAGTGCTTTCGTGAAGCAATACAATTACAATTTGGAAGAAGCTCCCAACCGCTTTCACTTGAAGGACATGTCTCAAGAAAGTAATGAGTCATTCAAAAAATACGTCCAGAGGTGGAGAGAGTTTGCTGATCGTGTTCAACCACCGCTCTCAGAAAAGGAGTTAGTTGACCTGTTTATGGACACTCTGCAGAGCCCGTACTTTGAGAAGATGGTAGGCACCGCATCAACGAGTTTCTCTGACCTAGTAAAAACGGGAGAACATATTGAGATTAGTCTCAAAAGCGGAAAGATCCAAGGCGCCTCAAGCAACCAGGCTAGTGAGAATGAATCCCTCAGCAGTTCCTAAGAGGAGGAAGAAGATGTAATCAATGCAGTCATGGCAGACGTCGAGTATTCTTGTGGTGCATCGACAAGACCCTATGACCCTCTGTCTTTTCAGCAATCCCCACTTCGTGTGCCTTACTACCCTTTTAGGCAACCAACAATGTTTATGGTACCTTACCAGCAACCCTGGATATCTCCTCATGCAATTCAGCAAGCCCAAGGCCGGGGATATCTGAATCAGCATCAGAGTCAACATAAGCCTCGCAACAATTTAGAAAGAAGGAGTGCTCCTCTTCATCCAGTACCTTTATCATACACCCAGCTTCTGCAACCTTTGATTCAAAGCTCATTAGTGGTTCCCAAGTCTCTCAAGCCATTGCAAGATCCATACCCGCCAGAGTATAATCCACATGAGCAATGTGGATATCATGCTGGATCAATGGGGCATTCAACTGAAGAATGCAGAGCTTTTCAAGCCAAGGTACAACAATTGATCGATAAAAAGTACATATCCTTTCCAGAAGGAAACCTGTTGGTGCATGTCAACTTATCGCCTGAGTGAATACAAAGTCTCTTCGGGGCATCTCTTGAAGACAGTAAATCAAGACATTTTCAATTCCCTAAAGCTGGCAATCCCTTGTTTGTTTCAGCATTGTTGTATTTTGCATGTTGATTTTGTATTTGCTTGTTAGCATTGTTGTTTTTGAATAGGCAAAATTAATGAAATGCTTATGCATATTTTGAATCAATCCAGTCGTATTCACTCGTTTTCTTTCATTGTTACAAATAAACATAATTTCTCTCCTTTTATTTATCAAACTTTTGTTTTAGAAAAGATTGGAGAGAGGATGATGAAAACCAGATAACTGAATTCTCTGTTTGTATGCTCTCAATTAAAACCCTGCCAATGATGTACATGCATTGTTTCAAATTCCCAAACACCGGTTAAATAAGGATGATAATCCCTTACTAAACCCTTTGAGCCTAGAAGTAGGCGTGTTCTTTTTCAAAAATGCAAAAACTCTCAATTTCAAACCTGGGGCAGGGTAGTCGGTTCAGTTAATCTGGTTGCGTTCAATCTTCTAGAGATTCAGTCCATCATTCAAGAAAGATTCAGCTATATACTTTCCTCTACGCACCAAAGAATTCGCGAAGGGTCAAAAATTTGTAGTATTCGTTTTCTTATTCTCCAACAAAATGGCAGTCGCAACCATTCAACAGAAGAATGAAGTGAGGGAAAAGAAATACAAAGAAAAGTCCGCTAAGTCAAAAAACATAAAAAGACGACTTAGGCGAAAATTAATGAATCATCAAATCCTCAGCAAAGCAAGGATAAAACAAAGTGGTTGCCATCACTTTTAAATCCTGATCCTTATCATACACCGTCAAAGACTTTTAAGATCTGAATGTGTATGTCAATTTAACTGAACATAGGGTTGGAGTTCATCACGAAGAATGGGCGGGTTACAAATAAATTTTGAGCCTTTTATCCTTTATTTCACAAACCGTGAACCAAGCCACGTTACAACCCTTAAAAGACCTATTTGAGGCAGGGTTTATTTCGAGATCATACTACAACAAGGTTGTGTTAACCTAACTCCTAACGGTCTTTGCTAATCATTTGTATTGATCACTTCATCTACCATTCAATAAATGGCTAGATCCACTGCGTATGTTGATCATTCTTTTTTTATTCACTGTACCACTATCATACTAATAAATTGTGATTTCAAAACTTGCATAATTGTTGCATTAAAATTTCCAATTTTTAAATGTATAATGTTCATTTGCAAGTCAATTCAACATCAAGGGAATCCCAACAAATTCAGCCAGTTAGGGAATTTAACTTGGTAAGAGAAGCCCAGCCAGGGGCAACCACTTTGAGGATAAGTCAATCTGAATCAATCTCCTCAAGAGCTAGCTACTCAGAGTTCGAACCTTTTTCAGACTAGAGTGAGCTATCACAAGAAATTCAAGAGCTCAATGACCAGTCAAGGATCAAATAACCAGGGGCAGATCTCAAATAATCAAGTACTGGGAAAACCATCTCAAAGGCCATGTCATGGCAGGCTGATCCAAACTTTTTGTGATGAGGAAAATTTCAAAAAAAAAAAACAATTGATTCAGGGGCAAGTCTTCTCCATGCCTACAAGTTGTTCAAGCAGGCCTTATACAACAACTAATTTTGAGTTCTAGACAAGTGTCGGGAATCATGTCGCCATCCTTGCCTCCTTTTATAGAGTCATCTGCAAAGAACTTTTCCATCCTTAACCACGCAGGGGCATATTTTGAAAATCATTGAGTCAATACATAATCACTCTCATGCTTTAGTGATGTCGCTCCGCTCATTGCGTTAAATCTTGCATATTGTCTTACTCATCTAGCATATGTCCAGGTGAAAACCCAAGTATTCCAGTCCCCGTATGGTATTTTAATTTGAAATTTATTTCACAGTCAGTTCTCGTCTGAAAGCCAGCTTTTATTCTAGTCCCCGTCTGGTATTTTCATTTGAATTTTATTTCGCATTCAGTTCTCCTCTGACAGTCAATTTACAAACCAGTTCCTGTCTGGTAGTCAATTTCTTTTCAAACCAGTTCCTGTCTGGTAGTCAATTTCTTTTCAAACCAGTTCCTGTCTGGTAGTCAATTTCTTTTCAAACCAGTTCCTGTCTGGTAGTTTTTCTTTTCAAACCAGTTCCTGTCTGGTAGTTTTTCTTTTCAAACCAGTTCCTGTCTGGTAGTTTTTCTTTTCAAACCAGTTCCTGTCTGGTAGTTTTTCTTTTCAAACCAGTTCCTGTCTGGTAGTCAATTTCTTTTCAAACCAGCTCCTGTCTGGTAGGCATTTTTTATCCCGAAAGAAAGGTAATGCTGCATAAACCTAGAAAGATATGGATAAGACGGTCGCGAACCAGAGAAACTGAGAAAGGGGGTTGGTTACAACCTGGGAAGGTATTAGCACCCAGATTGTCCGCCATACTCGACGGGATCCACGCTTAAAAGATTTGTGTTTTAAAGGGGTAGTGTCAGTGCAGTCTGTGAATCAAAGCTGGAAAGAATGCAAGTGTCAGTGTAAGAGAAAATGAAGTGAAATAAAGGAGTGTCAGTGCTAGAACAGGAGTGCAAAGCTCAAGATAATGATGCTAAAGAATAAAGCTGAAGGAAGGGGGAATATACAGAGACTTTTGTTCGATAACTGTTAAGTTATGCCTACGTATCCTCTCGTGCAATGAGGAAGTCATAACACCGTAGTTCGACTCAAAGAGACTGAAAGATAAGTTGACTTGTGAACTGCTTACTTGTCTATGCTCAAGTGTATGACCTGTCTGGCTCAGGTGCAAATTGTCTTGCATTAGACGGAAGAAGCGAGTTCTCGTTTGTGAATGAGGATGATGAGAAAAGAATCCCGAAGGAGACGATTATTGTTTGTTTTTGATGTTTTCAGTCTTTTATTGCTTTTGGAGTTTGTTATAAGAAAATGAGCTTAATCCTAAACCAAGGGTTAGTAAACTCATCACATCCTCCCTCTGATTAGGGGTAATGAGAATACCTTAAGTATGAAGTAAACACCTCACACTTAATCTCCATGATGTAGGATTAAGATCATTAACCTACTTGTAATTATTTAGATGTTTTTGGAGTTTTTGTTTAGTGTTAAGTAATGAGCTTAAGCCATAATCAAGGATTTAATGGACTCATTACACCATCCTAATAGAAGGATGATAGATGAGAACATTTAAGCTTAGAAAGGCTCTTCAACTTAATCCATGATTAGGGATTAACCTCATGACAAAACAAAGCCTTTATTAAATGGATTTTAGTTAAGGCAAGATTAAGAAGTGGATTTTATGGTTTGTAAGACAACTTGAGGAGGACTTGTCCATTAACACTAGGGTTAGTCCTTCTTAACCAGTTAAGGAAGAACTAGAACCTTAATGCAAGGCCCAAGTTACAAGTTTGATGTCTTAGTAATTATTAAAGTGGATTGATTAAAGGATTTAAACACATTAAGGGTTTAACACTTAGGATTAAAGTTATACATTCCATCCTAATAGAAGGATGCAGGCATAAGCTTAATCACAAAGCCTTAAAACCTTGAAGGTTTGGTCCTTGATTATGAGATGAGAAGAGAAGACACAAAAGATGACACAAAGGTAAAACTAAATGGGGGACTAATCAAACCCTAATTGTGATCATGCTTGGGTATTCCTAGGGTTTATGAGGCTTGCAAAAGATCTTCAAGAGGAAAGCCACCAAGAAAGAAGCAGATGAAAGGAGGAAGAAGCAGAAGAAGCAAGTCAACTTACTTCACTTAAGAAGATAAGTTGCCTGAAGAAAGATAGTGAGAATGATACATGAATGAGCAAGCTCACTCTAATACACAAGTAAAATGCAGAAATGATGCATAAGAGAGATGAGAAGAGATTATGAGAAGTGAAGGCAAATTCACTTCTCAATGACTTACCACCTGAAAAGTTAGCAACAAGAAATGAAATGAAATGAAAATGAAATGAATGTAAAGATGAAAGTCAAAACCAGAAACATGAACATGATGTCAATGATGCTAAGAGATGATGCAAACACATATCAAGAGTTGTGGATGATCATACAAGGATGAGGATGCAAATGAAGCATGCTTTGAACCATGAAAGTTCATGAAAGTTTATGAAATGGAATGAATGTATAACATGGCAAAGGAATGATGCAATGATCAAACATGATTCTAATATGTCCTAAGATGTCTTATATGTCATGAGGATGCACAAAATGTCATGGCAAATTCATGTACACAAGCAAATGAGAGATGAATGCAAATGAAGGCAAGAATTAGGGTTTACATACAATATGCAATGCAAAATTCAAAATCAGAAGCAAATGACAAGATAAAAAATTTAAAATGGGATCAAAGGAACCCTAACCCTATATAAGTTCACTGCACAGAGGAGGGGACCTAACTCTTAACCTAGTGGAAGTTATGATTTTCTTAAGTTTGCTAGGGTTTTAAGGCACCTCAAAAGGAAAAATGCACATCAAATTGAAAATGAAAGATAAATTCAAACCAATTTTACCCTAAAAACTACATGATATGAAGAATGCAATGCAAGAAGAACCATCATCAAACTCTTCATGGTTAGGCAGAAGGAATTTTTCTAAGTTAGAACAAAAATATTGCCTTTTAAGAACCTTAATTCCAAAGAAAAATGCCAAAATATGTCAAGAACCAAAAATAAATTTGTTTGAAGAGTTTGATAATGTTTCTAAATGTATCAAAATGCAATGTGAATTTTTTGGTGATTTTTAAATACCTAAATGCATTTTTAATTAATTAATTTCCATTAACTAATTAAAAATAAACATTTAAATGATTTAAAAATAATTTTTGATGCAAAAAATAAAAATAAAAATATTTTTGGGTTCTGAAAATTAATAAAAGATTTGATAAAAATTTTCAGAATTTTTTAATGTATTTTACTATTTTTAAAAATTCGTACAAATTAAATAGAAAGAAAATGAAACAAAATTAAATAAATGGAAAAGTATGCCAAAGGGAGGGTTCAGATTGATTCTGGGCTTAAGACGTTTGACTAGGCGCGCATCTGGACGGCCCAGGTTCAAACCTGACTAATTTTCATTAATTCATTAATTAAATTTAATTAAAACAGGATTAGGGCTAATGACTAGATCCAGACCATTGAAACGCGCGCGGGAAACAAAATCGGATGGCTCACATTCAAATAAAACCCTAAACCTGATTAAAGCTCTAATGGCTTTCAGGTCACCGGAGAAGAGCTCTGGTCGTCTTCTCCGGTGACATCCCTCCCTGAAAAATCTCATCTTCTTCCCTGGGTCATTTCTGGAGCTCTAAAGCTCCAGATTTGTTCCCCTCACTCCCCTAAACCTAAATCCAACCTCAAATGGAATTTATTTCCAGCCATAAACATGATTCGAAGCCAAGAACACAAATATGCAAAACTTTCAGACAAGCAATACACCCTCATCTCTCCATCATTTTCAATAATTTCAAGTTCATTACACTCAGGGGATCAAACACAACCAATTAAGAACTTAAAATAAAGGTTCTGGAAAAAAGTTTCACATGGCTACCTGAGATGAAGCTTTCACCCCCAGAGCTTTCAGGCTGCTTTCCTGCTTCCAAATGCCTCCAATGAACTCCCTGAAGAAGCTTTGATGCTTGGTTGGAGTGTTTTGAGGCTGATTTGTGAGTTTGATACAGTTCAGTTTAATGAGAGAGAGGAATCGTGTTTTTGATATGAAGGGTTTCAGGGCCAGGTGATGGTTGGGAAATGATCAGTGGATCATGGTGAGTGGTTCTGTGAAGTTTGTTTTGAAGTTTGAGGCTTGTGTGATGAGATTCGAATGAAAATGCAAAGAGGGAGGTTTTTGTGAACTATGGTGATGCTCTGGTTTCAGGCTTCAAGATTGTGTAAAATGTGATCCTTGAGGCATGTATGGGAAGCTGTGATTGGTCAGAGTAGTTGGTGTGGCTCAGTTTGATTGGTATGGTTCAAGTTGCATAAAGTCAACATTTGTGTAAGTGAAGGTATGGGCTGGTTCAGTCATGGTACAAGGGCATGTTTCGAATCAGCTTGCTTCAAGGAGGTCCATGGAAGTCATATTTGGCAGCTGGCACAAGTGGATGAGAAGCTTTGGGTCATTTTGCAAATTCATGGAGTTTTTGGCCCTTTTTGGATTTCTTAATGATCAAGGCATGAAAATGAGTGATTCTTTGGGCCATTCTGAGTTTTAGGTCATGTGTTGTGTTTATGTAAGGCTTAGAAGTCATTTTGAAGTCATGGAAATGCTTGGCATGTGAATTTGCAAGTTTCCCTCTTTGGTGTAAAAGTGAAAATTTAGTGATTTTGTCCAACTTTGCAAGGCCATAACTTTTGATCTAAAATGAATTAGAATGAGTTCTTGTACTTTTTGAAAATGGGAGGATCCAATCTACAACTTTCATGACCAAAGATTTTTCATTTGAAGCATTTTTGGATCAAAAAGAGGAGGTTGAAAAACTTTCCCAAAATGGCAAGTTTACATTACAAGTCACTTTCCCAAAATGGAAACTTTGCAAATGGCTTGAAATTCTTCAATTTTGTGAACTTTTAACATCTTCTATGATCTAATAAAGATCATACACATTCAAAATGATGGAGAAACCCCTTTGGTTGGGTGATTGGGGGCCTCAGATGCCCTGATTTTGCACTGACTTGCTCAAGAAGTCACCTTTTGATCAGATGCCTTCCCCATTGAATTTATTCATGAAAATTGGTATGCATGATCCTCATATCATATAGAGACCTATAGAATCAAGAATGACCAAAAAATTTGGGGTTATGTTCTCTGAAACCAAAACCCTAATTCTAGGTCATTTGTGTAGTTAAGCCTGGCTCTGCTTCCATGCCTTTCTCAGTCCTTGTGATTCTCTGACCTTCTTGATCTTGTGCGGATAAAATATGATGCTTGAACATACATGGACCCTCTTGAGATGATTGAAGGCCTCTGAAGTGGCTCAAAAGGCTCAGGGATGGCTCAGATCACAAACCCTAGATGCAGATGACTTTGAACCAATGCAGTGAAGCAAAAATGTAATATGAGATGCTATGGTTGAATCTATGCAAAATGAAAAGAAATCACAAGCCATGGTGTGAATGAGTGAGGGCAAATTTGGGGTGTTTACAGCTGCCCCTATTCAAGCATGAGTTAACTGTGTAGGATGTAAGCGACGGCTTAACAGACAAACAAGATAACTTGTGGTTGAATACCAAAGACAGTCCAAAATTTGCACTCTCTGAATGAAGAAGAAAAGGGATATAGATTGTAAAAGGAAGTAAAGTATAATTATAAAGTGCGGGCGACAGAGGACGACCGTCGAGCAGAGGACGACTGCTGGGGATGAAGCAATGACGGGGACGGCCGACATGCTGGGAAATAGAGAGATCATGATGGGGACGACCATCAAGTAAAGAAATAAGACTTTCTGGGGATTAAAGGTAAATGATGGGGGCGACCATCGGGCTAAAGAAGTAAATGATGAGGAACGGTCATCAAAGGTGAAGGACGATCACCTAGCAGAGGACGACTGCTCTGCTGGGGATAAGAATGAGGGACGGTCATCTAAGGTGAAGGACGATCACCTGGCAGGGTACGGTTGCCAAAGGTACCACGACATAGGACGAATGTCGGGTAAAAATGGTCGACAATGGGGACGGCCATCGGACAGACATGATGAAGGACGATCATCAAGAGGTGAAGGACGATCACCTAGCAGGGTACGACTGCTCTCGGGGTTTATCATGACATAGGACAAATGTCAGATAACAAGATCAACGATGGGTACGGCCATCGGATAAAATGATGAAGGACGATCATCAAGAGGTGAAAGACGATCACCTAGTAGGGGACGACTGCTAAAAATATCACGACATAGGACGAATGTCGGATAGGAATGGGTTCTAAAGAATAGAGACTCCGCTGGGAATGATGAAGGACGATCATCAAAAAGGTGAAGGACGATCACCTGGCAGGTGTAAACACCCCAAATTTGCCCTCACCCATTCACACCATGGCTTGTGATCATCTCATATGCATAAACACAATCATACAATCTCATATCTCATGCACCTAGGGTTTGTGATCTGAGCAATCCCAAGGCTTCTTGAGCCACTCCAAAGGCCACCAATCATCTCAGAAGGGTCCATGTGTGTTCTTGTATCATGTTACATCCTCACAGAGTCAAAATTGCAGAGGAATCACAAGAACTAGGGTTTGAGTGGATGCAGAGCCAGGTCGAACTGCACAGTTGACCTAAAATTAGGGTTTTGGTTTCAGAGGCCATAATCTCAAATTTTTTTGGTCATTCTTGTTTCCATTGGTCTCTATATGGTATAGGGAATATGCATATCAATTTTCATGAAGAAATTCCATGGGGAAGTCATCTGATCAAGAGTTGACTTTTCAGACAAGTCAGTGCAAAATCAGGGCATCTGAGGCCCCCAATGACCCAACCAATGGGTGATCTTCATCATTTTGAGTGTATATGATCTTTATTTGATCATGGAAGAAGGTTGAAGTGCATAAAATCAAGAATTTAGGGTTTTTGCAAAAGTTGACTTTTTGAGGCATAGTTTACTTTTCAAGAATGCCTCATTTTAGGCCAATTTTCAAGCCTTGATTCATGATCCAAAGATGCTTCAAATGGAAAAACTTTGGTCATGAAAGTTGTAGATCTCATCTTTCCCTTTTCAAAAAGTACAAGAACATGGTTAAACTCTTCATGAATCAAAAGTTATGGCATTGCAAAGTTGGCTAAAATCATTGTTTTTCAAGTTGTGCACTAAGTGGAAATTTTGCAAAACCTTGAATCAATGCATTATGCAGCCTCTAATTCATGTCAAACTATTATGTAAACATCCTCTAAGTCACAAAAATCAGATTTGGATCAAGTTTGCTCATGGTTTGGTTCATGTAACTTGACTTTTCTCATGAAAATCCATAAAGCTAACCAAGTTGCAAAACACTCATGACCTTTTCACCAACTTGCTGCATTGATCCTTGAGTCAAGCCAGCCTCTCACACTCACCATGCTGCACCAGAACCCAACTTGTACTTGCCTAAACTTGAGCCATGCCCTATCTTACACAAAAGTGGACTTTGAGCAAAAGTAGCCACACCTATCTCTGCAGGCCAGGTCACATCCCCCAGCCACTTGCAATTGTTTATTGAATCAATTTGCTGGCCATAACACATAGGAACCAAGGCTGAAACAATAACATTCATCACTTACACAAAAACTCACCTCATTGCAAGTTCCTTCGAATCACTCTCCACAGTCTTCAAACACTCAAACTCTCATCATCACTCAACTCACCACACCTCATAGACAAGAAACACCCCAAGCATAAGCCTGAAACAAGCCTGAAAACTCCATTGCCATCATTCACCTCAAACTGCAGTTTCTTTCGAAACTCTTATCCTAGCTCACAAACACACCAACCAACACCACAAACCTTCTCAACACACTTCATAGATCACAAACAACCCCTTTTCTCAGCCTGAGAGTGCCAGAATCTCATCTGCCATTGTTGACTGAACTGAAGCAGTTCCTTTCGAATCTTCTTTTCCAGCCAACACAAACCCATTTTGAGCATTCAAACACACTTGGTGGACCAAGAGGAGCAGCTTGCACTGAAGGAAGAGGCCTGAAAGTTCCTAAATTGAAAGTTGCAAATCTCAGGTAGCTCGAAATTAATTTTTCCAGAAATGATTTTTCTTGTTACAAACTTGTTCTTTATGCTCTCCTGATCATCCTGATGCTTTTAGTTTTTGAAATGGTTGTGTTTTGAGAATTTAATTTGTGTTTGAAGCTTGCGAACCCTAGAACTTTCCCTCTTCGATTCAGATGATTTAGGAAAGATAAATTTGTTTTAGGTTAGGGTTTTGATTCGTGAGGGTGTTAGAAACGTTTCCCAATTCATAGATTTCATTTATATTACGTTTTGAGGAAGTTGGGTGATTTTCAGGTGAGCTTCTGGCCGGAGAAGACGACCGGAAGTCTTCTCCGGCCACCTGAATGTAATTAGGGCATAAACCAGTAATTAATGTTAGTTTGAATACGAGCCGTTGATTCCCGTTGACTGGTTGACTTCCCACCCTTTTTGATGGCCAGGATCTGTTTCATTAGCCCTAATCACATTAATTTATTTAATTAATTAGGATTAAGAAGTTTGAATCTGGACCACTAGATGACGCGCCAAGTCAACCCTCTCATTTCCAGGACCAATCCCAACCATCCAATCTGATTACTTTCATTTTCATTTAATTTTAATTCATTTCTTTTTCATTTAAATTGTACATTTATTTTAAAATAGTTAAAAAATCATAAAAATTATGAAACTTTTTCTTTAAGGTTTTATTAATTTTTATGACACAAAAATATTTTTATTTTATTTTTTATCATTAAAAAAGTATTTTTAAATATTTAAAAGATTATTTTTAATTGATTAATGGGAATTAATTAATTAAAAATACTTTTAAGTATTTAAAAATCACAAAAAAATTCATGAAATGTTCTAAGACATTTAGAAATATTGTCCAACCTTCAAACCAAATTTCTTTTTTGATCTTGATGCATTTTAAGAATTCTTCATTGAATTAAATCTCATTTTGTGCATTATTTTGATCACAAGTTTAAAAATTCATTTCTGCCTATTGGTGAAGGTTGAGACATTGATTCTTTTTGCATTGTTTTCCATTTGACATGTATTTTCAAGGATAAAAAGGCCATGATTTGATCTTGCATTTTCTAATTGATTGGCATTTGTTTTGATAAGAACCCTAAAAAACCCTAATAACTTGTAAAAATCATATCTTGAGTTTGGTTGGGAGTTGGGAGCTCCCCTTTGGGCAGTGATTCATTATAGGTCTAGGGTTTCCTTGGGGTACCATTTTCCATTTTTTATGTTGAAGTTTGCTTCTGTTTTTGGCTTGTGTTTGATGTTTGATCCATAAACCCTAATTTGGGCTTTCTTTTGCATCCTTCTTGCATTCTCTTGCATAACATGACTTGCCATTGCATTTTGTGCATTCTTATGATTCATTTGACATCTTAAGACATGTATGAAACATCATTGATCATTGCATTACATCTTTGCCATGCCATTTGTCTTGTATGCTTCATGACATTTCATGTTTATTCATGTTCCTTAACTTGCATCATTTGCATCCATGACTTTGTATGAGCATCCCTATGCCTTGTCTCATGTTTGCAACACTTCATAACATCATAATCATCATGTGCATGCTTCTGGCTTGGCCTAGCATCATGTCATTTCATTTCATTTAGCATTGCATTGCATTTGTTTCTAACATTTCAGGTGGTAAGTAAACATGAGAAGTGAATTTGCCTTCACTTCTCATAACTTTTCTTCTTATCTCTCTTGCATAGCATGCTGCATTTATACTTGTGCTTAAGTTTGAGCTTGTTCATCCTTCTTCCTCCCACTTTCTTTCTTCAAGTGACTTGACTTCTTGAATGAAGCAAGTCACTTTGCTTCTCTTGATCCTGTTCATCTGCTTCCTGGTGGTTCCATTGAAGATTGTTCTTGAAAACCTCACAAACCTTAGGACCAACCAAGCATGATAATGAATTAGGGTTTTGATTAGTCCCCCATAGTTCTTACCTTTATGTCTTTTTGTGTCTCTCTTCTCATCTCATAATCAGAGATTAAACCCTCAAGGCTCTAAGACTTTGTGATTAGGGTTATGCCTGTATCCTTCTTTTAGGATGGAGTGTATAACTTTAATCCTAAGTATTAAACCCTTAAGGTGTTTAAATCTCTTAATCAACTCATTTAATAAGTATCAAGACATCACACTTGTAACTTGGGCCTTGCATTAGGGTTCTAATTCTTCCTTAAGTGGTTAAGAAGGACTAACCCTAGTGTTAATGGACAAGTCCCCCTCAAGTTGTCTTACAAATCATAAAAAAAAAACATTTCTTCATCATATCATTAAATAAAATCCACTTAATAAAGGCTTGTTTTGTCATGGGTTTAATCCCTAATCATGGATTAAGTTGAGGAGTTTTTCTCAACTTAAACATTCTCATCTATTATCCTTCTTTTAGGATGGTGTAATGAGTCTGTTTAATCCTTGATTATGGCTTAACCTCATTACTCAACACTAAACAAAAATCACCAAAAACATCTAAGTAATCACAAGTAGGTTAATGATCTTAATCCTACACCAAAGGTGATTAAGTGTGAGAATCTGACTTCACACTTAAGGTATTCTCATTACCCCTAATCAGAGGGAAGATGTGATGAGTTTACTAACCCATTGGTTTAGACTTAAGCTCATTATCCTATGACAAAATCCAAAAAGAAATAAAAGACTGAAAACTCAAAAACAAACAATAATCGTCTCCTCCGGGATTCTTTTCTCATCTCATTCACTCACAAACGAGAACTTGCTTCTTCCGTCTAATGCAAGACAGTTAGCACCTGAGCCAGACAGGTCATACACTTGAGCATAGGAAAATAAGCAGTTCACAAGTCAATTCACCTTTCAGTCTCTTTGGGTCGAACTACGGTGTTCTGACTTCCTCATTGCACGAGAGGATACGTAGGCATAACTTAACGGTTATCGAACAAAAGTCTCTGTATATTCCCCCTCTTTCAGTATCTTTCTTTAGCCTCATGATCTTGAGCATCTTATTCTTGTTCTTACACTGACACTTTCATACTTCACATCACTTTCTTTTACACTGACACCTGTACATTCCTTTCCAGCCATTTTATATACACAGATTGCACTGACACTACCCCTTTATAACACAAATCTTTCAAGCGTGGATCCCGTCGAGTACGACGGACAGTCTGGGTGCTAATACCTTCCCAGGTTGTAACCAACCCCCTTTCTCAGTCTCTCTGGTTCGCGACCGTCTTATCCATTTCTTTCTAGGTCTATGCAGCATTACCTTTCCTCCGGGATAAAAATGCCTAGCTGGCGACTCTTTTCATCTCCAGTGAGTTCCCGGCTGTGTGTTCTCACTGTTCCCTTCGCCGACCGTTCGCGTCTGTACCTTCATATGACCCGGTGTCATTTGTCGGGAGCGACAGCTTGGCGACTCTGCTGGGGACCCTTATACTGCAACCAGAATCTCTGGTTCTTTTTGTGGGTTCCTCCTAGCGCTTGATTGATTTGTGTTTACTGGGGTGTTATGTGCTTGTTTGTGCTTGTATTTATTTTTGTTTATTGCTTTATGTACAGTTACTTTACTGCTTTCTTTATTGCATTTATATATATCATACTGTCATTATTGCTGGCTGGATCTGTTGTTTGCCTTGGTGGGTGGGTGATTCATTGAGAGTTAAGGTCCTATACCTGGGACCTGAGTGACACCTAGGCTAGAGTGAATCATATTCTTTCCCATTCCATTTCGGTCTGGTGCGGGAATATGAAACACGGTTCAGATATGGGTTTCTTCTTGAGAACTCTGTGTTGCAGATTTCCTGCAATACTAGGGCTATCTGGGAAGCCTGCTAAGTCTGGATGACCTTTTAGTATTGACCTTCAGAAACTGAGGTGAATTAGAGGAGGAATTGTTATGGTTATTGTAAACACTGTACCTCCGGGTTAGAAGTGTTTACACTTCTCATAACTGATCCAAGTCTGAGGATCCTTGTTCTAGATCATCACCTGTGAGGGGGTTGGGCTGTTTACAGGTTTGCAGGTACCTTGACCTCAGAATACCCTGTTACTTTGACTTTGTTAAGAATACTCCATGTTGGACAGTTCTTGTGATTCTAAAACCCTGGACATGTGGCTCTTTACTTGAGTCCCCTACCTTGGTTACTGGATTTATAGACCTCCATCTGGAATTCTTGAACACACATGGATCTATACCAAGGCAGTTAATCAGATCCAGCTCAGTCACAAACCCTTGCATATCATCTGCATTCATACTCATTGCATCATTTTAACATGTGCTTATTTGTGTTTCAGGGTATCCACCTTTATCTGGTTTTGGTTTTGACCCCATCTGCAGTTTTGACCTGTCTCCACCAGCATCTTGCTTCAGCTTGTCAGCCATATACTTCAGTTACTTGCACTAGCCAGCCAGTGGCCCACTTCTCAGCATCTTCATCAGCACTTATTCTACTCAGTCCTCAGCACTCATGGCTCCAAAGAAAAGCAACATCACTTACCATTTCTTCCAACCAGACTTATCAGACATCAGGAGGATCCAAACCCTGATCACTCCAGAGCACATACCTCTGTTCAGAGAGCATTATGGGGATATACTTGACTTGGTTATGGATATGGACCCATCTCAGAGAAGCCTAATCCATACCTGCATTCAGTTCTATGACCCCCCATTGAGGTGTTTCACCTTTAAAGACTTTCAGTTGGGACCTCTTTTAGAAGAATACTCAGCATTGGTTGGCTTGCCTATCAAGAGAGAAATTCCTTTCAATCCTGAAATGGTCTATCCCAGCAATGGAGAGATAGCAAAAGCTTTACACCTGGAGCCTGCTTTGATAGAACAGCATATGACATCCAAAGCTGGGATCCTTGGTTTTCATCTTGACTTCCTGATTTCTCAAGCTAGTTTGAAGGCCTCCCTGGGGGAGTGGAAAGCTGTTTGTGCTCTGTTGGCCTTAAGTGTGTATGGAATTGTGTTGTTTGCAGATGAGCCGCGATTCATCAGCAAGAATGCAATCCATTTGTTCATCCTGAAGAACCCTGTGCCAACTTTACTGGGTGATCTCTATTACTCAGTCCATCAGAGAAATGAGAAGCAGAGGGGAAGGTTAGTGAGGATTTGTGCTCCATTATTCCATGCTTGGCTTCTCAAGCATCTGCCCAGGACAGATGCATTCCTAAATCCTCATCAGCAAAGCAACTGGGCTAAGAGGCTCACTACTCTCACTTCAGCAGACATCAGATGGTGCACTCAGAGCACCAAGGGCAGAGATATTATCACAAGCTGTGGGCACTTTCCCAATGTGCCCTTAATAGGAGTTAAGGGAAGTATCAATTACAACCCTCTGCTGTTCAAGAGGCAGTTAGGCTATGCACTGGTCCATGCTCCTAGGGAACAAGATTTGGTGGAGACCCTCTACTGTGAGAACAAGATTAGTTTGACTGTTGCTAGGCAGGCTGCCTGGGCCTGGGATCATGTTCAAACCAAGGGAATCACCATTCTGGGGAAGTGCAATAATGTGGCATCAGTCCAATATTATGAGTGGTCCCATGCTAGGGCCCAATTCTCTGGAATGCCCTTTACCATAGAAGACATGCCTGAGTCATCTTCAGCACCACCCCCTGCCACCATCAGTTTGGAAGAGTTTGAAAGTTTGAAGGAAAGGAATGAGAAGTTAACTCAAGCCTTGCAGAAGACCCTCAGGGAGAGGAGTGAGGGTGTGAGGGAGATTGAGAGATTGGAGAAGTTGAGGGTGGAACACTTGACTAAGATTGGGAAGTCTGGAGATTATATCAATAAGTCCAAAGCTGGTGAGCAGATTCTGAAGAATGCTTGTAAGGAAGCCCAGTTCCAAAGAGCAAGGACAGACTTGTATTTGAAGGAGAGTCAGACCAGGTGGGTCCGGATCACTGAGGCCCGTACTCTAGAAGACAAGAGAGCTCAAGACAAGATGGAGAAGATGGAAAAAGCCCTGGCAGCAGCCCAGGAGGAGATATCAGAGCTGAAAATCAAAGCAGGATTGAAGAGGTCAAAGGACCAAAATCAGAATAAGAAGTTGACTGCAGCTGTTGCAACAAGAAACCTTCTCATCAGAAGTCTCACGGAGCATCCGGCTGATCCTGTGACCGAAGCACTTCTCAAGGAAGTTCGTGAGGATGAGTTTGGCCTTGGAGTTTGATCATTTGCTTGTTGTTGTTCCTTTTCCATGTACTTTTGCTTTTTTTGTGATGTATTTTGACCCCTTTGAGGGCTTGTGTTGTAACTTGAACAAGTTGTATTATTTCACCTTTTGTAATATATTTGTGTTGGGGTTCACATCAAAAGCAACTTCACCAGCATCATCTTCAAGGGTCTGGAAGGGTCAAAACTGAAGGCCAAACCGGATACCTTGATAGCAAATAAGCATAACTGCATTGCATGCTAATCCTTTTGTTTGTTTTGTAGGTTTTGTTTTGTTGTTGCTAACCTCTGTTGTGAATCTCAGGAATTATTGCTCGCCGCCGGGTATTTCCTCTCAACAGGCCACACAGGTACCCAACTAGAAACAACCTTCCGGGAATCCAGATGGATCAGATGCAACAAGACCTTACGGAGGTCAGAAACCAGATGGCAAACGAAAGATTAGAGATGAGAACACAGATGACGCAGTTCATGGAGGTTATGAACAACATGGCTCAGAGCCAGGAGAGACTAAGGGCTATGGTTGAGAGGCAAAATCCAGAGGAGCCTCATGTGGGGACTGCAGGCACAAGTAACAATGAAAGGGTGCAACCACATGTGAATCCCCCTGTGTTTGGTCCACATCTACATCCTGAGATTAATATTCCTGCCAACATCCAAGGAACAGCTACTGCAGCCAGAGTACTTCAAGAAGATCCTCAGGAGGACCAATTTACTGTAATGGGTGCTGGAGAGGAAACTTATGACAGGAGATTGGAAGAAATAGCTGAGAAGTTAAGATCCTTAGAATCTCAAAATTCTTTGGGTTTTGACGTGATGGATATGGGCTTAGTAGACGGGGTTAGGATTCCCCACAAGTTCAAGCCTCCATGTTTTGAAAAGTATAATGGGACTTCTTGTCCTCGAACCCATCTGCAATCTTTTCTCGGAAGATTAAAAGCTTACACCATGGACGAGAAATTGTGGATGTTCTACTTCGAAGATAGCTTGACTGGAGCTTCTAGGGAATGGTATTCCCATCTAACGAGAGCAACTGTGAGATGCTGGAAGGACCTGGCAGAGGCCTTCATCAGACAGTATCAATATAATCTGGATATGGCACCCAATAGGACCCTCCTAATGGGGATGTCACAATCATCCAGAGAGAGCTTCAGAGAATATGCTCAAAGATGGAGACAGCTTGCTGCTGCTGTCCAGCCACCAATGTCTGAAAGAGAAATGGCAGACATGTTTATGAACACTCTTCAGGGAACGTATATTGACAGGTTGGCTGCTTTCTCTTCCACTAGCTTCGCAGATGTTGTCATAGCTGGGGAGAGAATTGAAAGCCTATTGAAAATGGGTAAAATTTCTGATAATGGTGCTAGTTCGTCCAGTGGCACAAGAAAGCCTTTTGCAGGCCCGAGAAGAACTGGCGAGACCAATGCCATCCACACCAACAGGGGTAGGCCCCAATATGCTCAGAGGTCAATAGCAGCAGTCACTATCCCTGCTCCAGCTCATCCTCAGCCAGTCTATCAACCTCCTCAACAAAACTTCCAACAACAACCCCAGTATCAGCAGAATCAGTATCCTCCAAGGAACTTCAACAACAACAACTCCAACAACAACAATCAACAGAGGCCATTCCTACAAAGGCCATCTCAAGCCAACCGAGTGATCGATCCGATCCCAATGCCGTATGCTGCTTTGCTGCCACAACTTCTGAAACTCAACCTAGTTGAGCTAAGAACGTTGGCACCTCCGGATCCCAACAGTCTACCAAGAAACTATGACTCCAATGCTAGGTGTGCTTTCCATTCAAACGCACCTGGTCACAGTACAGAAAAATGCAGGGCTCTGCATATGAAGGTACAAGACTTGGTAGACTCCAAGGCTCTGAATTTTGCACCTCCGCCCAATGTCAATAAAAACCCAATGCCAAACCATGGTGGTCCTCGAATTAACGCTATTGAAGAAGACCAACCGTCTTATTTCATAACCAGTGTGGATCAGATCAGGACACCATTGGTGGAAATCAAAGCTCAGCTCCGTGAAAACAATATATTTCCGGGGTGTGAACTAGGGTGTCCCTATTGCAATATTTCATGGAATGGGTGTGAAGACCTGAGGAATGGCATTAACAGCCTTATTCAGAGTGGTTTGCTACAGATCACTACATCATTTCCGACAAATCCAGCAACTTCATCAACAACGGTTTCAGACCCTCCTACAACTGCAGCAACTAATGCTCCCAACAATCCATCAACACCATCAACAAGTACCTCACCTGTCCTTCCGAATGATCAGTTTTCAACAGTTTCTCCTGCTACAACTTCAGCTTCATTCCATTTCGACTCTCCATCAACAACAACAACAGTCCTTCCAACAGAACCTCCTACAACACCAGCAATCAATCATGAAAATGTCTCTACTGTTACCATATTCTACGATCCTGAAAATAATTCCGCCTACCATTCAGAAGGTGCTGCTCCCGCCAGAGCACCAGTTACAATCTTTTATGATCCACAAACAATTACAGTCCCTTCAGCAGCAGCAATCAGTCCAGTCACTGTCACGGTGCCTGGACCAGTACCATATGAAAGCAATAGGGCCATCCCTTGGCACTATGGCTCTGACGTATACTGCGAAGGAAAAAGAATCACTCTTGAAACATCAACACCTGCACCACAGGTAGACAATGTGGGAGGAGGCGGAGGCTTCACTCGAAGCGGACGTCTCTTTGCTTCACAAGTTCAAAGACCTACAGCCGAAGCAGAAGCTGCTGCCAAGGCAAAGGGTAAAGGCCCGGTGCAGGAAGATCTAGCTGCTAAAGAAGCCCTGAAGACTCCATTTGATCAGGAAGTTGATGAGTTTATGCGGATCATCAAAAAGAGTGACTATAAAATTGTGGATCAACTTCACCAGACGCCATCCAAAATCTCCATCCTCTCACTGCTTATGTGCTCCGAAGCCCACCGGAATGCACTACTGAAAGTACTGCACGCAGCTTACGTGCCCGAGGAGATTACTGTCAACCAATTGGAAACCGTTGTTGGAAATGTTACTGCTAGCAATGGGCTAGGGTTTACCAATTCTGACCTGACAGTGGATGGCCGCAATCACAACAAAGCCTTGCACATAACCATGGAATGCAAAGGAGCTGTCCTTTCTCATGTGCTGGTGGACACAGGTTCTTCCCTGAATGTCTTACCAAAGAAGGCTCTGGTGAAGCTTGAATATGATGGATTGGCATTGAGACCCAGCAACCTGGTGGTTAGAGCTTTTGATGGCTCGAAGAGATCGGTTCTGGGAGAGATTGAGCTGCCTGTGACAATTGGCCCACAGACTTTTAAAACTATCTTTTATGTGATGGACATTCAGCCCGCCTACAGCTGTTTGTTGGGTAGACCCTGGATTCACGCCGCCGGCGCAATAACGTCTACCCTTCACCAAAAGTTAAAATTTGAGTGGGAAGGCCAAGTTGTCACAATCTGTGGAGAGGAGGACATTTTTGTCAGCCACCTGGCAACATATAAGTACATTGAAATGGATGGAGAGATCCATGAAACAATGAGCCAGGGGTTTGAAGCTTTGAATGGGCATGAAGCGTCTGCTGTATCTGGTACCCCAATGTCGTCTTACCAACAAGCCCGGAAGGTTGTTGAAGAAGGAACTGCCCTAGGCTGGGGCAAGGTATTAGCTGTGGAGGAGAAGAAGGACAAATTTGGGTTGGGTTACAGACCAACTCAACATCAAGCAAAGGCTGCTGCAGAGCCCGGTTTTGTCAGTGGGGGAATGCTTACCCCTGATGCTATCAACTGTCTGGAAGACGAGCTGGAAGAGGAGCGCAATCTGGAGGATTGGATTCGTCCAAAGATCCCGGGGAGCAGTGTCTCGAACTGGTCTTCCCAGGAAATTATAAGTGTTACTCGAGCAGAGTAATTGTTATTTCCTGTATTTTTTTATATAGCATGCATCCAAGTCTTGCATCTTGCCCAAGATGACAAGACTCATTTTGTAACCAGGGCCATCTGTACTTTTGTGCAAACAAGATTAAATTAATGAAGTATCAGACATCTTTTTGCAAACGAGTCTTTTTCTTTTATGCTCACTGTTTTTCCATTTTTCTTTTTGTACAAAAATAAATGGCGGTGTTTTCAAAATGATAACTTCATTTCACTTTTTTCTGAAAGCAAGATTAAAATCAATCACTAAAATGAACCAACTTAACCCTTGCAGAGAGTGCCTTCCTGACAGCACCGACAACAGCACGGCTATGACATCGTATGACTTTGACAATCCAATCAATCAAGCCGATGAAGGGGTTGATGAAGAATTTGAGCTTCCTGAAGAGCTAGCCAGGTTGTTGAGACAGGAGGAAAAGGTTATTACTCCTCACCAGGAGGAGATTGAAGTGATCAATCTTGGTACGGAAGAAAATGTGAAAGAAGTTAAAATTGGGGCCTGCCTACAAGACTCAGTGAAGAGACAGTTGACAGATCTGCTTCAAGAGTATGTTGATGTGTTTGCTTGGTCGTATCAAGATATGCCAGGGTTGGATACCGATATAGTTGTGCACAAGTTGCCTTTGAGAGAAGAGTGCCCACCGGTCAAACAGAAACTGCGCCGGACTCGCCCAGACATGGCTATGAAAATCAAAGAAGAGGTACGAAAGCAATGGGACGCCGGGTTCCTTGCTGTAACTAGCTATCCGCCGTGGGTTGCTAACATAGTACCTGTGCCTAAGAAAGATGGCAAAGTTAGAATGTGTGTTGATTACCGGGATCTGAACAGAGCCAGCCCGAAAGATGACTTCCCATTACCTCACATTGATGTATTGGTGGATAACACGGCTCAGTTCTCGGTATTCTCCTTCATGGACGGATTTTCAGGATACAATCAGATCAAGATGTCACCTGAAGACATGGAAAAGACAACATTCATCACACCTTGGGGCACGTTCTGTTACAAAGTGATGCCATTCGGACTGAAGAATGCTGGTGCCACATATCAACGGGCTATGGTGACATTATTCCATGATATGATCCACAAGGAAATAGAATGCTATGTGGATGACATGATTGCCAAGTCCCTTACAGAGGAAGACCATCTGGTGAATCTGCTCAAGTTATTCAAGCGTCTGAGGAAGTACCAACTGAAGTTAAACCCCAACAAATGCACATTCGGGGTGCGATCCGGTAAGTTGCTGGGATTCATTGTAAGCGAGAGGGGGATTGAGGTTGACCCAGATAAAGTCAAGGCTATACAAGAAATGCCTGCACCGAAAACCGAGAAAGAAGTTCGAGGGTTCTTAGGTAGATTGAATTACGTCTCGAGGTTCATCTCTCACCTTACGGCTACCTGCGAACCCTTGTTCAAGTTGTTAAGAAAGGAACAGACGGTCAGGTGGAATGAAGACTGCCAGAAGGCTTTTGACAAGATCAAGGAGTACTTACAAGAACCTCCAATCCTTATGCCTCCAGTTGAAGGAAGACCTCTAATAATGTACTTGACAGTATTAGAAGAGTCAATGGGGTGTGTGCTGGGCCAGCATGACGAGTCTGGTCGAAAAGAGTATGCAATATACTACCTAAGCAAAAAGTTTACCGACTGTGAACAGCGTTATTCACTGCTCGAGAAAACTTGCTGTGCTTTAGCGTGGGCTGCTCGCCGACTGAGACAGTATATGTTGACCCACACTACCTTGTTAATCTCAAAAATGGATCCAGTTAAGTACATTTTCGAGAAGCCAGCTCTTACCGGACGGGTTGCAAGATGGCAGATGATTCTCACGGAATACGACATACAGTACACATCTCAGAAAGCCATCAAGGGCAGTGTACTATCTGAATATCTTGCTGAGCAACCTATTGATGATTACCAGCCTATGAAATTTGACTTCCCTGATGAAGACATCATGTTCTTAAAAGCGAAAGATCACGAAGAGCCTATTCACACTGAAGGGCCTGACCCGGAGGAAGAATGGACTATGATGTTTGATGGGGCTGTTAACATGAATGGCCGTGGTGTTGGTGCAGTACTCATTTCACCAAAGGGGGTTCACATGCCATTCTCGGCAAAACTCACTTTCAACTGCACTAACAACGAAGCTGAATACGAAGCTTGCATTATGGGTCTTGAGGAAGCCATTGACCTCAGGATCAAGACATTGACCGTATTCGGGGATTCAGCTTTGGTAGTCAATCAAACCAACGGGAAATGGTACACCCACCAAGATCATCTGGTACCTTACAGGGATTATACAAGAAGGCTACTGACTTTCTTCACAACAGTCAAGCTTGAGTATATCCCTCGGGACGAGAATCAGTTTGCAGATGCTCTTGCTACCATTTCATCCATGATCAAAGTTCAAGCTGCTAACTTTGTACCTCAGATTTCAGTGTCTAGACTTGACAGACCAGCATATGTATTTGCAGCAGATGTTGTAAAAGATGATAAGCCTTGGTTCCACGACATTAAATGCTTCTTGGAGGATCAGACATACCCACCTGGGGCATCTTCCAATGATAAGAAGACTTTGAGAAGGCTTGCTGGCAGTTTCTTCCTGAATGCTGATGGGTCTTTATACAAGAGGAACTTTGACATGGTACTCCTCAGATGTGTTGACAAGACGGAAGCAGATTTGTTGATGCATGAAGTGCACGAAGGGTCTTTTGGTACCCATGCCGGAGGGCATGCCATGGCTAAGAAGTTGTTAAGATCAGGCTATTACTGGATCACAATGGATGCAGACTGTTGTGCTTACGCCAGAAAATGTCACAAATGCCAGATCTACGCAGACAAGGTGCATGTGCCTCCCAATCCTTTGAACATCATGTCTTCACCGTGGCCCTTTGCTATGTGGGGCATTGATATGATTGGCAAGATTGAGCCAACTGCTTCAAATGGCCACAGATTCATCCTGGTCGCCATCGACTATTTTACCAAGTGGGTTGAAGCAGCCTCATATGCAAATGTCACCAGGCAAGTGGTAGCGCGATTTTTGAAAAGAGATATCATCTGTAGATATGGAGTGCCCGAGCGAATCATTACTGATAATGGTTCCAATCTCAACAACAAAATGATGGCAGAGCTATGTCGGGATTTCAAGATCCAACATCACAATTCTTCTCCTTACAGGCCAAAGATGAACGGCGCTGTCGAGGCAGCAAATAAGAATATCAAGAAGATTGTGCAAAAGATGGTAGTCACCTACAAAGACTGGCATGAAATGCTACCGTTCGCCTTGCATGGGTACCGCACATCAATCAGAACATCCACTGGGGCAACGCCGTATCAGCTTGTGTATGGTATGGAAGCAGTCCTACCTGTTGAAGTTGAATTGCCTTCCTTACGGGTGTTGATGGATGTTAAATTGAGTGAAGCAGAGTGGGTTAGGTCCCGATTCGAACAACTGAGTCTGATCGAAGAGAAGAGATTGCCCGCAATCTGTCATGGGCAGTTATATCAGAAGAGAATGAAGAAAGCCTTCGATCAGAAAGTCAGGCACCGAGAGTACCAAGTGGGAGATCTTGTGCTGAAGAGAATCCTCCCTCCTCATACAGACCACAGGGGCAAATGGACTCCAAATTATGAAGGACCATTCGTTGTAAAGAAAGTTTTCTCTGGTGGGGCACTGATGCTCGGCACCATGGATGGTGAAGATTTCCCATCCCCTGTGAATTCAGATGCAGTTAAAAAATACTTCGCATGAAAATGACCCGCTGGACATACAAACAGAATGTAAGTCCAGGCAAAAATAGGGCATCCCGGCGAGTCAAAAACAGAATAAAAGACTCGGGCAAAAGTAAGGGAAAATATAAAAATGTACACCCGCTGAGTTGAAAAGCCGCATTGGACAGCTCAGGAAAAAATGGGTATCCCGATGGATCGAAAACCCGAAAGGGCGATCCATGCAAAATAAGGGAATAAGCGAACGACTGCATTCTGAATTCGTCTGTATCATCTACAACTTGGTAAACTCCAAAGGATCAAGCTTCAATCAGAATCAACTCTCTCCAAAAAGCAAGACGAGAAGAACGTCATTGTCATACGAGTCATAGCAGAAGAGGAAGCTCCTCAGAGCGTCATCAACACCGCCAGCACTTTATTTCTCAATTTGTAACTATTTCCTCATTTCAGGAGATGTGTTTCTTTGACTGTATCCAGCCAATTCAGGGCACGTAAATTAATAAAATCAGATTTTCGGTCATGTTTCGTTTTTACATTTATGTTTTGCAAAAGAGTTGTCTGATATCTCTAAAAATACAACTGCATAAGTACAGATGCCCTTCTCTAAAAAAATAATAACACATGCTTACAGGGAATGTGATTATTCTCAAGAGTACTTAACTCCTATGACGGAATCCAGTAAGGGATACCTCGGGACCTTTTGTACGTTCCATTATCTTTGCAGGATTGCAGGTATCCAAAACGCAACCTGGGGCATGCAGGTTACATCTCAGCAAGTAGGCGAATCATTATCAACTCGGTCTATCTTCCACATGGCCCTAGAAGGTGCCCATTTCCCCAGCAAAGTTGCCAAATCAACAAACAGGCTTAACACTCAGAATGCTCTATCCCCAGCTGAGTTGCCTCTCATTGCTCTCCCCAGCTGAGTTGCCAACAAGCATTATCCCCAACCGAGTTGCCATTCTTCCTCAACAGAATACAGAAATCAGGGAATCATCTCCCCACAGAGCTTCAGCCTCTATCCAGAAGAGCAACGCATGAAGAGATCACAACAGAGTGAAGAAAGCTTCTACAAACCCCAGCTGGGTCTCTCATTTACAAGGATATGCCAACCGGTGACATATATCCCCAAGCAGATACATCATCAGATCTACCAATGATCTCATCCCCAGCTGGGAGGTCCACTTCAAGCAGATCGACCAGAGATCTTCGCAGCAGTGGGATCCGAATCCCGGATCTGTGCCCCTTTGCATAATCATGGCATCCGCATCATATTCACTCCCCAGAGCGCGGCATTCCGTCTAATACGGAGCATTACGGCAAAAAATCAAATGCATAGCATAATCATAAGTCATGTTGTGAATTAAACGCTTGTGAATACAGATTACTTTCCCCAAGAGTCCCCATCAGAGTCCCAGCAATAGCAGTTGCCTCACAAATCACGAACACCCGTATATACACCTTTTGGCACCCGTCCGCGTCATCTTTCCCCAGTAAAGTCGCCTGAACACCCTTTACAAACAAATCACCCTCATTACAGATACTTCCTGACACCTGTCCGTGTCATGTCCCAGCAAAAAGCCAAAGACATCCTCTTTGCACTCACATATACTTTTATACACGTTCTCGACACCCGTCCGTGTCATATCCCCAGCGCAGTCGCCTAGACTTTGTATAGCAGATACTTGTTAATATTATACTTTTCTCTTTGACACCCGTCCGTGTCATTCTCCCCAGCAGATAAACACTCATCAATACATTATATGCACTCGCTACTCATTGGTACACTTATGCAGATGCTCGTCCGTATCTTGTATACATCACCACTCATATCCCCACAGATTCGACAGTAGTCCTTGTTCTTTGTTAACCAGTTGGTACTCGTCCGTACCATCATCTCAGAGCATTGCGTCTAATGTTTGTTCTACATGATACTCGTCCGTATCATAGTCTTAAGGATGCTCGTCCGCATCTTTGATCCATACACCATGTCAAACACTTATGTCTTCCTGAATATAGATACTCGTCTGTGTCTACTATTCCCCAGAAGAGTCCCTTCAGATGCAACACTCGTCCGTGTTCTTTGTTAACCAGTTGATACTCGTCCGTATCATCATCTCTGAACATGTGTCAGTTTGTTTCTACGTGATACTCGTCCGTATCATAATCTTAAGGATGCTCGTCCGCATCTTTAATCTATACACAATACCAAACACTTATACCTTTTGTTTCTTGGATGTAAACGCTCGTCCGTGTTTACTATCTCCCCAGTAGATCGCCAACAAAGCAAATCTTTCCTTTTTTATCTAACACTCGTCCTGTGTTATGATAACCCTGAGAGCAGCCGTACCCTGCTGAGTGGTCGTCCTCCACTTCTTGATGGTCGTCCTCCATCATGCTCATCCGATGGCCGTCCCCATCGTTGTTTTTAGCAGCCGTCCCCTGCTAGGTGGTCGTCCTCCACCTTTTGATGATCGTCCTTCATCATTATTATCCAATGGCCGTCCCCATTGTTGATTTTGGTTATCTGGCATTCGTCCTATGTCATGAGAAACCCCGAGAGCAGCCGTACCCTGCTGAGTGGTCGTCCTCCACTTCTTGATGGTCGTCCTCCATCATGCTCGTCCGATGGCCGTCCCCATCGTTGACCTTTCCTATCCGATGGCCGTCCCCATCGTTGATATTTTCGGCAGCCGTACCCTGCCAGGTGGTCGTCCTCCACCTTTGATGGCCGTCCCCATCATATTTCTTTTATCCCCAACAGAGCAGCCGTCCCCTGCTAGGTGATCGTCCTTCACCTTTGATGGTCGTACCCCATCATCTGTTTTTCATTTATTCTTTAACCCGATGGCCGTCCCCGTCGTGGTCCCTTTTCCTTTTAGCCCGATGGCCGTCCCCATCGCTGGTTACTTTACCTTTATGAACTTGATGGCCGTCCCCGTCATGTTTCATTAATTCCCAGAGAACCCTACTTTATCTTGATGGCCGTCCCCATCATATTTTGACTTTCCCCAGCTAGTCGGCCGTCCCCGTCTTAGCTTTTCCTTATATCCCCAGCATGTCGGCCGTCCCCGTCATCGCTTTACTTTACACACTTTTCCCAGCATGTCGGCCGTCCCCGTCATTGCTATTTACCCAGCAGTCGTCCTCTGCTCGACGGTCGTCCTCCGTCGCCCACACTTACAATATACCTTACTTAATCTATATCCCTTTTCTCCTCCATTCTGTGAGTGCAAATTTTGGACTGTCTTTGGTATTCAACCACAAGTTATCTTGTTTGCCTGTTAAGCCGTTGCTTACATCCTGCACAGCTAACTCCTGTTTGAATAGGGGCAGCTGTAAACACCCCAAATTTGCCCTCACCCATTCACACCATGGCTTGTGATCATCTCATATGCATAAACACAATCATACAATCTCATATCTCATGCACCTAGGGTTTGTGATCTGAGCAATCCCAAGGCTTCTTGAGCCACTCCAAAGGCCACCAATCATCTCAGAAGGGTCCATGTGTGTTCTTGTATCATGTTACATCCTCACAGAGTCAAAATTGCAGAGGAATCACAAGAACTAGGGTTTGAGTGGATGCAGAGCCAGGTTGAACTGCACAGTTGACCTAAAATTAGGGTTTTGGTTTCAGAGGCCATAATCTCAAATTTTTTTGGTCATTCTTGTTTCCATTGGTCTCTATATGGTATAGGGAATATGCATATCAATTTTCATGAAGAAATTCCATGGGGAAGTCATCTGATCAAGAGTTGACTTTTCAGACAAGTCAGTGCAAAATCAGGGCATCTGAGGCCCCCAATGACCCAACCAATGGGTGATCTTCATCATTTTGAGTGTATATGATCTTTATTTGATCATGGAAGAAGGTTGAAGTGCATAAAATCAAGAATTTAGGGTTTTTGCAAAAGTTGACTTTTTGAGGCATAGTTGACTTTTCAAGAATGCCTCATTTTAGGCCAATTTTCAAGCCTTGATTCATGATCCAAAGATGCTTCAAATGGAAAAACTTTGGTCATGAAAGTTGTAGATCTCATCTTTCCCTTTTCAAAAAGTACAAGAACATGGTTAAACTCTTCATGAATCAAAAGTTATGGCATTGCAAAGTTGGCTAAAATCATTGTTTTTCAAGTTGTGCACTAAGTGGAAATTTTGCAAAACCTTGAATCAATGCATTATGCAGCCTCTAATTCATGTCAAACTATTATGTAAACATCCTCTAAGTCACAAAAATCAGATTTGGATCAAGTTTGCTCATGGTTTGGTTCATGTAACTTGACTTTTCTCATGAAAATCCATAAAGCTAACCAAGTTGCAAAACACTCATGACCTTTTCACCAACTTGCTGCATTGATCCTTGAGTCAAGCCAGCCTCTCACACTCACCATGCTGCACCAGAACCCAACTTGTACTTGCCTAAACTTGAGCCATGCCCTATCTTACACAAAAGTGGACTTTGAGCAAAAGTAGCCACACCTATCTCTGCAGGCCAGGTCACATCCCCCAGCCACTTGCAATTGTTTATTGAATCAATTTGCTGGCCATAACACATAGGAACCAAGGCTGAAACAATAACATTCATCACTTACACAAAAACTCACCTCATTGCAAGTTCCTTCGAATCACTCTCCACAGTCTTCAAACACTCAAACTCTCATCATCACTCAACTCACCACACCTCATAGACAAGAAACACCCCAAGCATAAGCCTGAAACAAGCCTGAAAACTCCATTGCCATCATTCACCTCAAACTGCAGTTTCTTTCGAAACTCTTATCCTAGCTCACAAACACACCAACCAACACCACAAACCTTCTCAACACACTTCATAGATCACAAACAACCCCTTTTCTCAGCCTGAGAGTGCCAGAATCTCATCTGCCATTGTTGACTGAACTGAAGCAGTTCCTTTCGAATCTTCTTTTCCAGCCAACACAAACCCATTTTGAGCATTCAAACACACTTGGTGGACCAAGAGGAGCAGCTTGCACTGAAGGAAGAGGCCTGAAAGTTCCTAAATTGAAAGTTGCAAATCTCAGGTAGCTCGAAATTAATTTTTCCAGAAATGATTTTTCTTGTTACAAACTTGTTCTTTATGCTCTCCTGATCATCCTGATGCTTTTAGTTTTTGAAATGGTTGTGTTTTGAGAATTTAATTTGTGTTTGAAGCTTGCGAACCCTAGAACTTTCCCTCTTCGATTCAGATGATTTAGGAAAGATAAATTTGTTTTAGGTTAGGGTTTTGATTCGTGAGGGTGTTAGAAACGTTTCCCAATTCATAGATTTCATTTATATTACGTTTTGAGGAAGTTGGGTGATTTTCAGGTGAGCTTCTGGCCGGAGAAGACGACCGGAAGTCTTCTCCGGCCACCTGAATGTAATTAGGGCATAAACCAGTAATTAATGTTAGTTTGAATACGAGCCGTTGATTCCCGTTGACTGGTTGACTTCCCACCCTTTTTGATGGCCAGGATCTGTTTCATTAGCCCTAATCACATTAATTTATTTAATTAATTAGGATTAAGAAGTTTGAATCTGGACCACTAGATGACGCGCCAAGTCAACCCTCTCATTTCCAGGACCAATCCCAACCATCCAATCTGATTACTTTCATTTTCATTTAATTTTAATTCATTTCTTTTTCATTTAAATTGTACATTTATTTTAAAATAGTTAAAAAATCATAAAAATTATGAAACTTTTTCTTTAAGGTTTTATTAATTTTTATGACACAAAAATATTTTTATTTTATTTTTTATCATTAAAAAAGTATTTTTAAATATTTAAAAGATTATTTTTAATTGATTAATGGGAATTAATTAATTAAAAATACTTTTAAGTATTTAAAAATCACAAAAAAATTCATGAAATGTTCTAAGACATTTAGAAATATTGTCCAACCTTCAAACCAAATTTCTTTTTTGATCTTGATGCATTTTAAGAATTCTTCATTGAATTAAATCTCATTTTGTGCATTATTTTGATCACAAGTTTAAAAATTCATTTCTGCCTATTGGTGAAGGTTGAGACATTGATTCTTTTTGCATTGTTTTCCATTTGACATGTATTTTCAAGGATAAAAAGGCCATGATTTGATCTTGCATTTTCTAATTGATTGGCATTTGTTTTGATAAGAACCCTAAAAAACCCTAATAACTTGTAAAAATCATATCTTGAGTTTGGTTGGGAGTTGGGAGCTCCCCTTTGGGCAGTGATTCATTATAGGTCTAGGGTTTCCTTGGGGTACCATTTTCCATTTTTTATGTTGAAGTTTGCTTCTGTTTTTGGCTTGTGTTTGATGTTTGATCCATAAACCCTAATTTGGGCTTTCTTTTGCATCCTTCTTGCATTCTCTTGCATAACATGACTTGCCATTGCATTTTGTGCATTCTTATGATTCATTTGACA
This sequence comes from Lathyrus aphaca, assembly GCA_963966055.1. Taxonomy (NCBI): domain Eukaryota; kingdom Viridiplantae; phylum Streptophyta; class Magnoliopsida; order Fabales; family Fabaceae; genus Lathyrus; species Lathyrus aphaca. The sequence goes on along the minus strand of OZ014523.1, from coordinate 200,241,362 downwards.
TCTTAAGACATGTATGAAACATCATTGATCATTGCATTACATCTTTGCCATGCCATTTGTCTTGTATGCTTCATGACATTTCATGTTTATTCATGTTCCTTAACTTGCATCATTTGCATCCATGACTTTGTATGAGCATCCCTATGCCTTGTCTCATGTTTGCAACACTTCATAACATCATAATCATCATGTGCATGCTTCTGGCTTGGCCTAGCATCATGTCATTTCATTTCATTTAGCATTGCATTGCATTTGTTTCTAACATTTCAGGTGGTAAGTAAACATGAGAAGTGAATTTGCCTTCACTTCTCATAACTTTTCTTCTTATCTCTCTTGCATAGCATGCTGCATTTATACTTGTGCTTAAGTTTGAGCTTGTTCATCCTTCTTCCTCCCACTTTCTTTCTTCAAGTGACTTGACTTCTTGAATGAAGCAAGTCACTTTGCTTCTCTTGATCCTGTTCATCTGCTTCCTGGTGGTTCCATTGAAGATTGTTCTTGAAAACCTCACAAACCTTAGGACCAACCAAGCATGATAATGAATTAGGGTTTTGATTAGTCCCCCATAGTTCTTACCTTTATGTCTTTTTGTGTCTCTCTTCTCATCTCATAATCAGAGATTAAACCCTCAAGGCTCTAAGACTTTGTGATTAGGGTTATGCCTGTATCCTTCTTTTAGGATGGAGTGTATAACTTTAATCCTAAGTATTAAACCCTTAAGGTGTTTAAATCTCTTAATCAACTCATTTAATAAGTATCAAGACATCACACTTGTAACTTGGGCCTTGCATTAGGGTTCTAATTCTTCCTTAAGTGGTTAAGAAGGACTAACCCTAGTGTTAATGGACAAGTCCCCCTCAAGTTGTCTTACAAATCATAAAAAAAAAACATTTCTTCATCATATCATTAAATAAAATCCACTTAATAAAGGCTTGTTTTGTCATGGGTTTAATCCCTAATCATGGATTAAGTTGAGGAGTTTTTCTCAACTTAAACATTCTCATCTATTATCCTTCTTTTAGGATGGTGTAATGAGTCTGTTTAATCCTTGATTATGGCTTAACCTCATTACTCAACACTAAACAAAAATCACCAAAAACATCTAAGTAATCACAAGTAGGTTAATGATCTTAATCCTACACCAAAGGTGATTAAGTGTGAGAATCTGACTTCACACTTAAGGTATTCTCATTACCCCTAATCAGAGGGAAGATGTGATGAGTTTACTAACCCATTGGTTTAGACTTAAGCTCATTATCCTATGACAAAATCCAAAAAGAAATAAAAGACTGAAAACTCAAAAACAAACAATAATCGTCTCCTCCGGGATTCTTTTCTCATCTCATTCACTCACAAACGAGAACTTGCTTCTTCCGTCTAATGCAAGACAGTTAGCACCTGAGCCAGACAGGTCATACACTTGAGCATAGGAAAATAAGCAGTTCACAAGTCAATTCACCTTTCAGTCTCTTTGGGTCGAACTACGGTGTTCTGACTTCCTCATTGCACGAGAGGATACGTAGGCATAACTTAACGGTTATCGAACAAAAGTCTCTGTATATTCCCCCTCTTTCAGTATCTTTCTTTAGCCTCATGATCTTGAGCATCTTATTCTTGTTCTTACACTGACACTTTCATACTTCACATCACTTTCTTTTACACTGACACCTGTACATTCCTTTCCAGCCATTTTATATACACAGATTGCACTGACACTACCCCTTTATAACACAAATCTTTCAAGCGTGGATCCCGTCGAGTACGACGGACAGTCTGGGTGCTAATACCTTCCCAGGTTGTAACCAACCCCCTTTCTCAGTCTCTCTGGTTCGCGACCGTCTTATCCATTTCTTTCTAGGTCTATGCAGCATTACCTTTCCTCCGGGATAAAAATGCCTAGCTGGCGACTCTTTTCATCTCCAGTGAGTTCCCGGCTGTGTGTTCTCACTGTTCCCTTCGCCGACCGTTCGCGTCTGTACCTTCATATGACCCGGTGTCATTTGTCGGGAGCGACAGCAGGGTACGGCTGCCGAAAATATCGTGACATAGGACGAATGTCAGATAGAAAGAAAATAGTTTATCAAGATTTGTCGGGAATTCTTCTGAGGAATGGTAGACAGAGACGAGTGTCTAAATATAAGTGTTTGACACGGTGTCTAGGTTAAAGACGCGGACGAGCATCCTTAAGATTATGATATGGACGAGTATCAGTAGAAACAAACGCTGACGTATGTTTAGAGATGATGATACGGACGAGTACCAACCAGTTAACAAAGAACACGGACGAGTGTCGACTCTGAGGGGATTTAAGTGGCATATACAAGATACGGACGAGTGTCTGTATAAGTAAAAAGTGATGCGTGAGACATAGACGAGTGTTCCACCTGCTGGGGATAGCATGACACGGACGGGTGTCGGAAAAGAAATGTATTATAGACAAGTATTTAGGTAACAGTGCTGGAGGAGGCGACACGGACGGGTGTCAGGGAAATATGTACATATGTATCTGTCTGTAGAGAACGTTTAGGCGACTTTACCGGGGAATGATGACACGGACGAGTGCCAAAAGGAGCATGTATTTGTATTTGTGAGTGCAAAGAGGATGTTTTGGCTTTCTACTGGGGAGCTTGGGAAGTATTTGGTATATTGATGATGGTATGTCAGTATTTACAAGTGTTTGATTCAGAACATGGCTTATGATATATGCAATATGTTTGATTTTTGCCGTAATGCTCCGTATTAGACGGAATGCTACGCTCTGGGGGAAAATATGATGTGAATGCTATGATTATGCAGAGATACCGATCCGGGATTCGGATGCCGTTGTTGTGAAGATCTCTGGCTGATCTGCTTTGAAAGAATATCCCAGCTGGGGAAAAAATCATTGGTAGATCTGGTAAGATGATTCTGCTTGGGGAAACAGGTCATTGATAGACCTATCTTTGGCGATGATGAGCCCAGCTGGGGCTGTGGAAGCTTTCGTCGCTTTGTTGCGAGATCTTTGGACATTGCTTTTCCGGATAGAGGCTGAAATTCTGTGGGAAGATAATTCCTTGTCTAACACTTGGCCGGGGAGGAATGATCATTGAATGATCCTCCTTGAGATTCTTGTGATTCTGCTGAGGATGATGAAATTAGCTGGGGAAATGAGCCCTTTCTGATGCTGCTCTGTTTAGGGAGGAGTTTTCAAGCCTATGTTGCGTTTTGAATACCTGCAAACATGTTATGACAAGAAACATACAAGTGCCCCGAGGCGTCTTTTACTGGATTCCATCATAGGAATTTAGGAACTCCCGAGAGCAAACATATTTCCCGTAAGCATTTAATTTTAGGAAAGACGCATCTGTAATTATGCAATCATTATATCAAGGATATCGGACATTTTGCAAATGAAATAAAATGTACAAGACGAAAAGGTGACTGAAAATTTGATCTTATTAATGTGCGTGCCCTGAATTGGCAAATACAATCAAGGAAACAGATCCCCTGAAATGAGGAGATTGTTACAAAATGAGAAACAAAAAGATGTTGGCAACGTTGATGACGCTTCAAGGAGCTTCCCTTTTGCTATGACTCGTATGACATTGACGTCCTTCTCATTTTGTATTCTGAAGAAGGTTGATTCTGACCGATGCTCGAACCTTTCGAAGCTTGCCGCGTTGTAAGCGATACAGACGAATTCAGAATGCAGTTGTTCGCTTATTCCCTTATTTTGCGTGGATCGCCCTTTCGGGTTTTCAATCCACCGGGATACCCATTTTTTGCCCGAGCTGTCCAATGCGGCTTTTCAACTCAGCGGGTGTACATTTTTTATTTATTTTCCCTTATTTTTGCTCGAGTCTTTTATTCTGTTTTTGACTCGCCAGGATGCCCTATTTTTGCCTGGACTTACATTCTGTTTTTATGTCCAACGGGTCATTTTACGTGAAGTATCTTTTAACTGCATCTGAATTCACAGGGGACAGGAAGTCTTCACCATCCATAGTACTGAGCATCAATGTTCCACCAGAGAAAACTTTCTTTACTATGAATGGCCCATCATAATTCGGAGTCCACTTGCCCCTGTGGTCTGTATGAGGAGGGAGGAGTCTTTTTAGCACAAGATCTCCTACTTGGTATTCTCGAAGCCTGACTTTCTGATCGAAGGCTTTCTTCATTCTTTTCTGATACAGCTGTCCATGACAAATTGCAGCCAATCTCTTCTCTTCAATCAGATTCAGTTGTTCGTATCGGGATCGGACCCATTCTGCTTCGTTCAACTTAACAACCATCAATACTCGTAAAGAGGGTAATTTAACTTCAACAGGTAGGACTGCCTCCATACCATACACAAGCTGATACGGTGTTGCCCCAGTGGATGTTCTGATTGATATACGATACCCATGCAAGGCGAATGGCAGCATTTCATGCCAGTCTTTGTAGGTGATCACCATCTTCTGCACAATCTTCTTGATATTTTTGTTAGCTGCCTCCACAGCGCCATTCATCTTTGGCCTGTAAGGAGAAGAATTGTGGAGTTGGATCTTGAAGTCCCGACACAATTCTGCCATCATTTTGTTGTTCAAGTTGGAACCATTGTCAGTAATGATTCGCTCGGGCACTCCATACCGACAGATGATATCTCTCTTCAGGAATCGGGCTACTACTTGCCTGGTGACATTTGCATAGGAAGCTGCTTCAACCCATTTGGTAAAGTAGTCAATGGCTACTAGGATGAATCTGTGGCCATTCGAAGCGGTCGGTTCAATCTTGCCAATCATATCAATGCCCCACATGGCAAATGGCCAAGGTGAAGACATCACATTCAAAGGATTCGGAGGTACATGCACTTTATCTGCATAAATCTGGCATTTATGACATTTTCTGGCATAAGCACAACAGTCTGCATCCATTGTGATCCAGTAGTAGCCTGATCTCAACAACTTTTTAGCCATAGCATGCCCTCCAGCATGGGTACCAAAAGACCCTTCGTGCAGCTCTTGCATCAACAAGTCTGCTTCTATCCTATCAACACATCTAAGAAGTACCATATCAAAGTTTCTTTTGTACAAGGAACCGTCAGCATTCAGGAAGAAACTACCAGCTAGCCTTCTTAATGTCTTCTTATCATTGGAAGATGCCCCAGATGGGTATGTTTGATCCTCCAAGAAGCACTTAATGTCATGGAACCAAAGCTTATCATCTTTAACAACATCTGCTGAGAATACATATGCTGGTCTGTCAAGTCTGGATACTGAAATCCGAGGCACAAAGTTGGCAGCTTGAACTTTGATCATGGATGAAATGGTAGCCAGAGCATCTGCAAACTGATTTTCATCTCGAGGGATATACTCAAGCTTGACTGTTGTGAAGAAAGTCAATAACCTCCTTGTATAATCCCGGTAAGGTATCAGATGATCTTGGTGGGTGTACCATTTGCTGTTGGTTTGATTAATTACCAGAGCTGAATCTCCGAACACAGTCAAAGTCTTGATCCTGAGGTCAATGGCTTCCTCAAGACCCATAATACAAGCTTCGTATTCAGCTTCGTTGTTAGTGCAGTTAAAGGTGAGTTTTGCCGAGAAAGGCATATGGACTCCCTTAGGTGTAATGAGTATTGCACCAACGCCATGACCATTCATATTAATAGCCCCATCAAACATCATAGTCCATTCTTCTTCCGGGTCAGGCCCTTCAGTGTGAACAGGCTCTTCATGATCTCTTGCTTTTATGAACATGATGTCTTCATCAGGGAAGTCAAATCTCATAGGCTGGTAATCATCAATGGGTTGCTCAGCTAGATAATCCGATAATACACTGCCTTTGATGGCCTTTTGAGATGTGTACTGAATATCATACTCTGTGAGGATCATTTGCCATCTTGCAACCCGTCCGGTAAGTGCTAGCTTCTCAAAAATGTACTTAACTGGGTCCATCTTGGATATCAATAAGGTAGTGTGGGTCAACATATACTGTCTCAATCGGCGAGCAGCCCACGCTAAAGCACAACAAGTTTTCTCAAGCAGTGAATAACGTTGTTCACAGTCGGTAAACTTTTTGCTTAGGTAGTATATTGCATACTCTTTTCGACCAGAATCGTCATGTTAGCCCAACACACACCCCATTGACTCTTCTAATACTGTCAAGTACATGATTAGAGGTCTTCCTTCAACTGGAGGCATAAGGATCGGAGGCTCTTATAAGTATTCCTTGACTTTGTCAAAAGCCCTCTGGCAGTCTTCGTTCCACCTGACCGTTTGTTCTTTTCTTAACAGCTTGAACAAGGGCTCACAGGTTGCTGTAAGATGAGATATGAACCTTGAAATGTAGTTCAATCTACCTAGGAACCCTCGAACTTCTTTCTCAGTCCTTGGCGCAGGCATTTCTTGAATGGCTTTGACTTTATCAGGGTCAACTTCAATCCCTTTCTCACTTACAATAAATCCCAGCAGCTTACCAGATCGCACCCCGAATGTGCATTTGTTGGGGTTTAACTTCAGTTGGTACTTCCTCAGACGCTTGAATAAGTTCAACAGATTCGTCAGGTGGTCTTCTTCTGTGAGGGACTTGGCAATCATGTCATCCACATAGCATTCAATTTCTTTGTGGATCATGTCATGGAACAATGTTACCATAGCCCGTTGATAAGTGGCACCAGCATTCTTCAGTCCGAATGGCATCACCTTATAACAGAACGTGCCCCAGGGTGTGATGAAAGTTGTCTTCTCCATGTCTTCAGGTGACATTTTGATCTGATTGTATCCTGAAAATCCATCCATGAAGGAGAATACCGAGAAGCTTTGGGTCATTTTGCAAATTCATGGAGTTTTTGGCCCTTTTTGGATTTCTTAATGATCAAGGCATGAAAATAAGTGATTCTTTGGGCCATTATGAGTTTTAGGTCATGTTTTGTGTTTATGTAATGCTTAGAAGTCACTTTGAAGTCATGGAAATGCTTGACATGTGAATTTGCAAGTTTCCCTCTTTGGTGTAAAAGTGAAAATTTAGTGATTTTGTCCAACTTTTCAAGGCCATAACTTTTGATCTAAAATGAATTAGAATGAGTTCTTGTACTTTTTGAAAATGGGAGGATCCAATCTACAACTTTCATGACCAAAGATTTTTCATTTGAAGCATTTTTGGATCAAAAAGAGGAGGTTGAAAAACTTTCCCAAAATAGCAAGTTTACATTACAAGTCACTTTCCCAAAATGGCAACTTTGCAAATGGCTTGATATTCTTCAATTTTGTGAATTTATAACATCTTCTATGATCTAATAAAGATCATACACATTAAAAATGATGGATAAACCCCTTTGGTTGTGTGATTGGGGGCCTCAGATGCCCTGATTTTGCACTGACTTGCTCAAGAAGTCACCTTTTGATCAGATGCCTTCCCCATTGAATTTCTTCATGAAAATATGTATGCATGATCCTCATATCATATAGAGACCTATAGAATCAAGAATGACCAAAAAATTTGGGGTTATGGTCTCTGAAACCAAAACCCTAATTCTAGGTCATCTGTGCAGTTAAGCCTGGCTCTGCTTCCATGCCTTTCTCAGTCCTTGTGATTCTCTGACCTTCTTGATCTTGTGGGGATAAAATATGATTCTTGAACATACATGGACGCTCTTGAGATGATTGAAGGCCTCTGAAGTGGCTCAAAAGGCTCAGGGATGGCTCAGATCACAAACCCTAGATGCAGATGACTTTGAACCAATGCAGTGAAGCAAAAATGTAATATGAGATGCTATGGTTGAATCTATGCAAATTTAAAAGAAATCACAAGCCATGGTGTGAATGAGTGAGGGCAAATTTGGGGTGTTTATAGTAGTCATTTCTTTTCAAACCAGTTCCTGTCTGGTAGTCATTTTCTTTTCAAACCAGTTCATGTCTGGTAGTCATTTTCTTTACAAACCAGTTCTTGTCTGGTAGTCATTTTCTTTTCAAATTAGTTTTCTATTTGTTAGTCATTTTCTTTTCAAACCAGTTCCTGTCTGGTCAATTTCATTTCAAACTGGTTCCTGTATGGTAGTCAATTTCTTTTCAAACCAGTTCCTATCTGATTTCATTTTCTTTTCAAACCAGTTTCATCTGATAGTCCATTCTGAACCAGTTGCCGCCTGGTATTTCATTTAAAAGTTATTCGACAATCGGTTCTTGTCTGAAATCATCTTTTTTCCAAATCCAGTTCAAAACCAATTCTTGCTTGGTAGACCATTTCCAAAGTCAGTCCCCGCCTGAAAATGAATCAAAAAAAACTCGTTCCTGGCTGGCATGTCAAAAAAAAAATCATTTGTCACTAGCAGCTTTGTCTAAAAAGTCCACTGTTGTTGGTACCCCGCAGTTTGGTTTATCAAAGTGTTTTCCCAGTAACACTAATATTCCCCATAGGGGCCCTCTTTGATATATACCTTTTACCACCAATATTTCTCTTAAGTCCAATCGTCATTGGCACAAATCCCTCAAGTTCTTCATTTAGGGAATTTCCGGAGGTTGGACGTTTATCTTGTTTAAAACTCCAAGATTCTTGTTGCCAGTCGATCGCTTGGAGCTGTTTGATTTATCTCTAAATGCTTCGCATTCTACTTCCAGTAGATGTCGGTTGTACAGAGCCCCTGCCCAAACACTGTGTTCGCTTTTTGTATCCTCGGTCACAACAGTTACACTTGAACCTATTGATTTACCACTTTGGATTATTTTTTGTCTGTTATTTTTCCCGACCACCATTGTCGAGGTCTGTTTTTTATTCTCCCGACCACTGTTGTCGATGTCTGCTATTTTATTTTCCCGACCACCATTGTCGATGTCTGCTATTTTATTTTCCCGACCACCGTGTCGACCCCTGTTATTTTATTTTCCCGACCACCGTGTCGACGCCTGTCATTTTATTTCCCGACCACTGTGTCGACGTCTGTTATTTTATTCCCCAATCCCTATGTCGATGTTTGTTTATTCCTGACCACTGTGTCAATGTCTGCTATTTTGTTCTCCTGACTGCCGAGTCGAGGTCATTTCCATTTTTTTCTCAATCACCGAATTGTTGCATTGGGATCCCCAGCAACCATTTTGAACTTGCTAACTCATCACTTCAGATAGTCTGTCTTTAATCTTGCGTTTTGTTTTTCGTCTTCTGTCATTCTTAGTGCCAGCAGTTACACTTGAACCTGCTGATTTATCATTTAGAATACATCCTGTTTCCGTCTTGTCATCCCCATCATATTATTATCCCCAGAAAGTCTTCACCCTCATTTGTGTTCCTGTGGAACACCGTTGCATTTATTTTCATCATTTCCCGCATATCATATTCAACATATTCATCATTTAAAAAATCAACATGCTAGGGTTCATTGCATCTCGCATGTCATATCACCGGCAAACAGAGAGTCCCTCATACGTTCATAGCATGCCATTGCATTTTAGGGGCAAAATTTCCGGTTATTTCTATATTTAAATATCTTTCACTCCGATGGTATGAGGATTCACATCACTCATTCTATCTTGTAAAGTTATTTAAATAGGGGCAACTGTCACACCCCAAATTTTACCCCTAACTGTTCGCATCATACATTGTATTTAAAGGGAAATTCCAAGATTTTTTATTTATTATTATTTAATTTCCCATTTTTAACTTTTTAATTCATTTTCATGATTTAATTTTAATTTCTATTTCCTTTTCTTATTCCATTTTTCAAGTTTCAGTTTTTTTCAATTTCTACTTCTAACCTTTGTTCCAATCTCTACTTCTAATTTTTTTCATGCTTAAATTTTAAACTCAAGTTTTATCTCCATCTCATTTTTAACATTTTTATTTCTAAATTCGTTTTTATTTCTATTTCCAATTTTCAACTTCATTTTCAAAAGTTTTATTTCTAAATGTAATTTTATTTTTAAACTTTCATTTTTAATTCATTTCTTCTTCTTATTTTATTTCTAGTTTAATTTTAATTTCTAATTTTATTTTAAATTTACTTAAAAAGGAAGGAGAAGTCTTTTTCCATATCTGATAAGTCTTGTCTTGTTGAAACAAAAAGGGATCAGGTTGCGGAAGAAGAATTGCTAGTTGTCCGTATGATTGATGGACAAGAGGATGGTCTCCTAATTGGAAGACTTATTGATTTTATCCTTCATATTGTAAATAGTGCAGCACGTGCATTTGAGATGTTTGGAACCAAGGATCTATACATCACTGGGCTTATATTGCCACTAAAAGAAAATATCCTTGGTGTAAAAAGTAAATTCACAGTAAATCCTATCATTATAATGTGTTCAGATTTACAAATATTACAATTTTAAGGTCTAGATAACTAAGGTCCTTGGTTATTCAGTCGGACCGAGTCAATAATTTTCAGTTGGATTGAAAGAAAAAGCAAAAGTCAGTAGAGCGACCAACGCAGAGAGCATCGTTTACTTGTGCTGTGATTGCATTTAGAGCTGGACATTTCTTGTTTTCTTTCCAAGCATTGCTTCTCACATATGTCGGCAGTGTAGTTCTCTCCACTTTAGTCACTTTTTCAAGTTGGCCTTTCTGCACATAACCGTAAAGAATTCATCATTCTACCATCAGTTATTGTTAACTTTGCATTACATTAACATTCCAGTGTCAAATTAGATTTCCACAAAATCATGTCACAACATTCATTCATCTAGCATGTTCAAATTGCATTCATACATAACCGTGATGCATTTCATTATGTCATATTGCTGTTTTAAAAAAAAAGGCAAGGTTCCATTATGTTCAAATTGCATTCATACATAACCGTGATGCATTTCAGTATGTCATATTGTTGTTTTTAAGAAAAAAGGCATGGTTCCAAGGTGTCACGAAATGAAAACCAAGGATCACCAAGGTTAATACAGCTAATTTGTGAGCTTTTCCCCTCACAAAAGCAGACAAAACTAAAAAGAGAATGTACAGACCTGCTGCTGCAAAAGCAGGGTCGCAGTTTGCAGGTAACATGAAAGCAGCCTCTTTTTGAGTCAACCACAATCACCTGCATTTTCTTTATACCAGAATGTGAAAGAACTATGTTCCATAAGCAAGACCTGCCACTGAAAGAAACCTCTCATCAGTATAAAACAAATTCTGATACCTTAAGCATTCGGGACAAGTTTTCAACTGAAAGGTTCAAAAATCTGAAACCCTAATCCTATTAGTATTTAAAGAAGGGTTGGTTATCAGTATAAGGGGAGGCGGATCAAGAAAAGATTGAAAAATACAGCAATAACCAAAAGCTTTAAAATATATAACAATTTTTTGTTTTGAAATCAAAAAGCCTTCCCTTTTTGGGTGAACAACAACCATGATTTCCCTTTCGTAAGTTGAGTTTCTTTAAGGCAAACCTTCCTCGCCGCCACCAAATCGTAAAACCGTCAACAAAGCCAACCAACACAACGGCCCCCACCCATCCTATAATCGAAATCCAGAAACGCATGAGATGAAGAGAACGAAATCTGGACAAAGCTAATGAAGGGACGAAGACTTGAGTCAAGTGAGGGATTCAAAATCCTTACCATGAGATCACGATTCGTGAATGTATAAATCGCGAGAGAGGTCATCATTTGAAGAGATTCCCAACAGAGGCTGAGGAACGAAGGAGACGCCTCTAGAAATCGACGACGAAGCTGAGAATATTGAGAGAATTCGAGCTTGGACGGAGTCGGGATTCTCGTTTCGGACAAATCTTCGTTCTTCGCGGAAGGTAGGGTTATTGTTCTTCATCTGTGTTTTTTTTTTGCTTTTTTTCAGAAGGAAAATGTTGTTAAGATGATGAACGCTGTCGATCCTCATTCGTAAGCAAGATCCGGTTTTCCTTTTTTCTTTGAAGTTTCTAACGTTTGTTTTGAGAATGATTGTAGTTGGAATAGTTTGTTTTCTTTTGTTTGTTTCTCTGCGGCTGTGTTAGGGTTTCCCAACCCATTTTGATTATAAGCCGGATCGGGTTGGAGCTAACCCGCTCTGGATGGTTTTTTTCCCAAACCCTGCGCCCCTAGGCTTCATGCCTCATTAAACCCTTTTTTTTTTATTTAATTAATTTAGTTAGTTTTTTTAGTTAGTAAATGTCTCATATTAAGTTAATTTTTTTTCTTAAATGAATTTTAGTTTAGTTAATTTAGTTTATTTAAATTTAGATTAATTTAGTTTTTTAGGTTAGTATTTAGATTTTAAGTTAATGAGTTTTGTTAGTAAGTTTTTTTAGTAATTAGATTTATATCAGTTAATTAGTTTTAGGACTTTAATTAGTTAGTTAAGTATTTTAGAATCTTAGATATAATTTAAGGTAGTAAAAAAATATACTAAAAAAATCTCAAAATATATTGTTTTGTTTATTTTAAACTTTTGTCAGTTTCATTTAGCTTAGATAATTAAGTTATTATTCAGATTTAAGTTTCTAAATTAAAATTTAGTTAAGTTAAAGTTAGGTTGTTAGAAAATTGTGATTTAGTTAATAATTCTTTTTTTTTATATCGAAAATCCAAAAATATTTTAATATTGATCATTTACTTTCATTGTAATTATTAGGCTTTTCATTTTATTTTAGTTATTTTATTATCTTTAAACATTAAGAAAAATAAATAAAAAAAAGAATATTGGATAAATGCACTCATTCAATTTCATACGTATACATCTCACACACGTAAGTCGATTACCAAGCGATCGCTGTCTGCACAATTTTTCTACGCGCCTTAACTAATTTAACAGGGAATAGATCTCCGGAGTCTAGCACTCCGCACGTTCTAGGACGAACCACAACTGGGCTAGCCCCACGCGTCACATTTTGTTCACTCCTTCGTTGTTAATTGCATTAATTCTAAAATGTCTAAAAAAACAATTATTCAACTTATTTAAAAAAAAATTTACGGAAACAGAACTCCGGAGTCTATCACTCCGCACGTTCTAAAATGGACTGCAACTGGGCTAGCCCCACGCAACGTGGTCCATTCGCCTCCCGTATTTCGAAATAAATAATTGCATAAATTAACATACGAAAATGGAGCTCCGGAGTCTAGCACTCCATACGTTCTGGATTGGACCGCTACTGGGCTAGCCCCACGCGACGTGTTCAATCATTGTTCGTATATCAAAATATCTCAATCATTTTACTAATTCAAATACGAAAGAATGGAGCTCCAGAGTCTAGCACTCCGCACGTTCTAGAATGGATCGCTCCTGGGCTAGCCCCACACGACGTTATCCATTCGCATCTTTCATATCTTAAAACAACTTAAAACTTACCAACCAATTTAAATTATTTTCATAATTGATCAGCGAAAGACGGAACTCCGGAGTCTAGCACTCTGCACGTTTTGGAATGAAACGCTCCTGGGCTAGCCCCACGTGACGTGGTTCATTCGCCCTTTCGTTTAAAACACTTTAACCAAAGTCAAACACTTTTCTCAAAAAACGAACATTCTTTAAATCATTCTATCTCGCAAACAAGCTAGCGCTTCAACCTCCACCACGAGTATAAGCCAACGCTTAGCAGTAGAATGCGTTTTAAACAATCGTTTCAATTAAAAATCATAAACCGTAGTCGCACGAACTACGAAGCTTTGACTTTCCCATTGCACAAGGGAATATGTAGGCACGAGGATTTTAATCCTTCGCGAGCACCCTAATAAAAAATTTAATTATTTCTCCATTTGAAGCACAATATAAAAAAAACATTTAATCTTTTCCCCGTCTTAATAATAATAATTTAAAACTTTAACAAATATATTAACAATCATTTAGAAGACAAAGACTTAAGATCAAACATTTAATCGCATAGTTAGCTAAGAGGTTCCCGTTGAGTACAACGGACGTGAGGGGTGCTAATACCTTCCCCTTGCGTAACCGACTCCCGAACTTAGAATTTGGTTTCGTAAACCATTTCTTATCCTTTATTAGGTTGCATCTATATCTCCCTTTTCTCTCGTAGAATAAATAGAATTAGGTGGCGACTCTGTTGTTTGTTTAGGATCGTATTTTTCGAGGTACGACATCCATATTGTAATTTTATGCAAATGGTATATCAATGAATATCGGACATCTTTTGCAAACAATTCTCTCTTTCGCTCACTGTCTTTTTATTTTTACTTTTGTACAAAACAATAAAATGGCAATGTTTTCAAAATAATAACTTCATTTTCACTTTTTTTTCTAAACAAGATTAAAATTGATAACTAAAACGAACAAATCTCAACCCTTGCAGAGATTATCCTCCAGATTGCACCGACAACAACACTGCTATGACCTTTTATGACTTCGACAATCCAATTAATCAAGCCGATGAAGGGGTTGAAGAAGACTATGAGTTGCCTGAAGAGTTAGCCAGGTTGTTGAGGCAAGAAGAGAAAGTGATTACTCCTCATCAGGAGGAGGTTGAAATAGTTAATCTTGGTACCGAGGAGGATTTAAAAGAGGTGAAGATTGGGGCCAGTCTGCAAGCTTCAGTAAAAGAACAGCTTATTGACATGCTTCGAGAATACGTCGACGTCTTTGCTTTGTCCTATCAATACATGCCAGGTCTAGATACGAATATTGTTATGCACAAGCTGCCATTGAAAGAAGATTGTCCTCCAGTAAAGCAAAAGTTACGCCGTACTCGCCCAGATATGGCCATGAAGATTAAGGAAGAAGTACAAAAACAGTGGGACGCCGGTTTCCTTGATGTAACTAGTTACCCGCCGTGGGTCGCTAACATTGTACCAGTGCCTAAGAAAGATGGAAAAGTACGTATGTGTGTGGATTACCGGGACCTGAACAGAGCTAGCCCGAAGGATGATTTCCCATTACCTCACATTGATGTATTAGTCGACAAAAATGCTCAGTTCTCGGTATTTTCTTTCATGGATGTTTTTACTGGGTATAATCAGATCAAGATTTCACCCGAAGACATGAAGAAAACAACCTTCATCACACCTTGGGTAACGTTATTCGGTGCGACTTATCAACAGGTTATGGTAACGTTATTCCACGATATGATCCACAAAGAAATTGAATGCTACGTGGATGACATGATTGCCAAGTCCCTTACTGAAGAAGACCATCTGGTAAATTTGCTGAAGTTGTTCAAGTGTCTGAGAAAGTACCAGCTGAAGTTAAACCCCAACAAATGCACATTCGAGGTACGTTCTGGTAAGTTACTGAGATTTATCGTTAGTGAAAAAGGAATTGAGGTTGATTCCGACAAAGTCAAAGCCATTCAAGAGATGACTGCACCTAAGACTAAAAAATAAGTTCGGGGGTTCTTGGGTAGATTGAACTACATATCAAGGTTCATATCTCACCTCACTGCAACCTGTGAGCCCCTGTTCAAATTGTTAAGAAAGGAACAAACAGTCAGGTAGAACGAAGATTGTCAGAAGGCTTTTGACAAGATCAAGGAGTACCTACAAGAACCTCTAATTCTCATTCCTCCAATTGAAGGAAGACCTCTAATAATGTACCTAACAGTATTAGAAGGATCCATGGGGTGTGTGTTGGTCCAACATGACGAGTCTGGTCGAAAAGAGTATGCAATATACTACCTAAGCAAAAAGTTTACCGACTGTGAACAACGTTATTCACTGCTCGAGAAAACTTGATGTGCTTTAGCGTGGGCTGCTCGCCGACTAAGACAGTATTTGTTGACTCACACTACCTTGTTGATTTCAAAGATGGACCCCGTCAAGTACATATTCGAGAAGCCAGCACTTACCGGAAGGGTTTCTAGATGGAAAATGATTCTGATAGAGTATGACATTCAGTACACATCTCAAAAGGCCATCAAGGGAAATGTACTGTCTGACTATCTAGCTGAGCAACCCATTGATGATTACCAGCCCATAAGATTTGACATCCCTAATTAAGACATCATGTACTTAAAAGAAAAAGATCATGAAGAGCATGTTCACACTGAAGGGCCTGACCTAGAAGAAGAATGGACTATGATGTTTGATGGGGCTGTCAATATGAATGGTCGTGGAGTTGGTGTAGTGCTCATTACACCTAAATGAGTTCATATGCCTTTCTCGGCAAAACTCAACTTTGCCTGCACTAACAATGAAGCTGAATACGAAGCCTGTATCATGGGTCTTGAGGAAGCCATTGACCTCAGGATCAAAACTTTGAACGTATTCGGAGATTCGGCTTTGGTAATCAATCAAACCAACGGCAAATGGTACACTCACCAGGAGCATCTGATTCCATACCATGACTACACGAGGAGATTATTGACTTTCTTCACAACAGTCAAACTTGAGTACATCCCTCGAGACGAAAATCAGTTCGCAGATGCTTTAGCTACCATTTCTTCCATGATTAAGGTTCAAATTGCAAATTATGTGCCTCGGATTTCGGTATCCAGACTAGACCGACCAGCATACGTATTCTCTGTGGACATTGCTAAAGATGACAAGCCTTGGTTCTATGACATCAAAAGCTTCTTAGAAGATCAACGTAACCCACCTGGGGAATCATCCAATGATAAGAAGACACTGAGAAGGCTGGCTGGTAGTTTCTTCCTTAATGCCGATGGTTCATTATACAAGCGAAACTTTGACATGGTGTTACTCATATGTGTTGATAAGAAAGAAGCAGACTTGCTGATGCACGAGGTGCATGAAGGATCTTTCGGTACCCATGCTGGAGGACATGCAATGGCTAAGAAATTATTAAGATCAGGTTACTACTGGATCACAATGGATGCAGACTGTTGTGCTTATGCCAGGAAATGCCACAAGTGCCAGATCTACGCAGACAAAGTGCATGTGCCTCCAAATCCTTTGAACGTGATGTCTTCACCTTGGCCCTTTGCCATGTGGGGCATTGACATGATTGGAAAGATCGAACCGAATGCTTCAAATGGCCATAGATTCATCCTGGTAGCCATTGATTACTTCACCAAATGGGTCGAAGCAACTTCATATGCAAATGTCACCAGACAAGTGGTAGCCAGATTCCTGAAAAGAGACATCATCTGTCGATATGTAGTTCCCGAGCGAATCATTACTGATAATGGTTCCAATTTGAATAACAAAATGATGGCAGAACTGTGTCGGGACTTTAAAATCCAACATCACAACTTTTCTCCTTACAGGCCAAAGATGAATGGTGTTGTTGAGGCAGCTAACAAAAATATCAAGAAGATTTTGTAGAAGATGATGGTTACTTACAAAGACTTGCATGAAATGCTACCATTTTCCTTGCATGGGTATCGAACCTCAATCAGAACGTCTACTGGGGCAACACCTTATCAGCTTGTGTATGGTATGGAGGCAGTCCAACCTGTTGAAGTTGAGCTACCCTCCTTACGGGTAATGATGGATGTAAAGCTGGATGAAGCAGAATGGGTCCATTCTTGGTACAACCAATTAAATCTGATCGAAGAAAAGAGATGATCTTAAATCTGTCATGGGCAGTTATATCAGAAAAGGATGAAGAAAGCCTTCGATCAGAAAGTCAGGCTCCGGGAATACCAAGTGGGAGATCTTGTGCTGAAAAGACTTTTTCCTCCTCATACAGACCACAGGGGAAAGTGGACTCCAAATTACGATGGCCCATTCATAGTAAAGAAGGTTTTCTCTGGTGGAGCACTGATGCTCACTACTATGGATGGTGAAGATTTCTTATTCCCTGTGAATTCAGACGCAGTTAAAAAATACTTCGCATAAAATGACCCGCTGGACATAAAAATAGAATGTAAGTCCAGGCAAAAATAGGGCATCCCGGCGAATCAAAAATAGAATAAAATACTCGGGCAAAAATAAGGGAAAATTGAAAAAAAAATGTACACCCGCTAAGTTGAAAAGCCGCATTGGACAACTCAGGCAAAAATGGGTATCCTGGTGGATTGAAAACCCGAAAGGGCGATCCACGCAAAATCAGGGAATAAAGCAAACAACTGCATTCTGAATTCGTCTGTATCACTCACAACACGGCAAGCTTCGAAAGGATAAAGCATCGGTCAAAATCAACCTTCTTCAGAAAGCAAGATGAGAGGAACGACAAAGTTATACAGGTCATAGCAAAGGAAGATCACTGGAAGCATCGTCAACATTGCCAGCACCTTTGTTTTTTCTCAATTTATAACAATCTCCTCATTCCAGGGGATTTGTTTATTTGATTGTATTTGCCAATTCAAGGCACCCAAAATCAATAAAATCTGAATTTTCAGTCACACCTCGTTTTGTACATTTTTGTTTCGCTTGCAAAATATACAATATTCATTATACAGTACTTGCATAAAACAAATGAGCCATCTTTTATAATAAATGCTTGCAGGAAATATTTTTTTTACTTTCAGGAAAATCTAACTCCTATGACGGAATCCGGTAAGGGATACCTCAGGATACTTGTGCGCTTCTTAACAGGTTACAGGTATTCAGTACCCAGCATGGGGCACACCAAGCACTGCATCCCCAACATGCTACTTCCTCAAGCAGAATCTCCCCAAGCAGTACCTGACAACTGCTTCACAGCAGGATGAGCAAGGAATCTCCTACTCCCCACCAGAGTGCCAGATCTCAGCAAGGCTAATGGGAACTGTCTCCCCAAAGGTTTCTATTCTTTCTCCAGGAGAAAAATACATACATACTTTCCCAACGAAGTTTGCTGAAGCTTCCTTCTCCCCAGCTGAGTCTTCTCTCCGGTTAGATCTACCAACGATCTACCTCCCCAAGCAGTGTTCTCCTTGTAGTTAGGTCTTCCAAAGATCTCTTCCCAAACTGGGACATCCCTCCAAGCAGATCAGCCAGAGATCTTCATCAGGATCCGAATCCCGGATCGGTTTCTCTTTTGCATAATCATAGCATTTGCATCATATTCACCAAATAAGCGTAGCATTCCGTCTAATATGGAGCATTACAGCAAAAATCAAACATTTGCATGATCACAAGCCAGGTTCGAGCCAGTCACCTACAATTATTATCAATATTTCATCAGCAATATACAAATACATCCCCTACAAATAAAATCCAAAGCATCCTCTTTGCACTCCCAAATACAGATACCTACATGCTCTTTTTGACACTCGTTCGTCATACATTCCCCAACAGGTCGAACACTTGTCTATGTCTTGCTCATACTTCACCAACAGATCAATACTCAATCATACTTATACAAAAGTCTCTGATACTCGCCTGTATCTTATTTATATCACTCCTCAATAGATCTGACACTCGTCTGTGTTCTTTGTTAACCAGTTGGTACTCGTCTGTATCATCATCTCTGAACACCCGTCAACATTTGTTTCTACCGATACTCGTCTGTATCATGGTCTTAAGGATGCTCGTCCGCATCTTTAATCTATACACAACATCAAAACACTTATACCTCTTATTCTTGAGCATAAGCACTCGTCCGTGTTTATCATTCGCCAATAAGTCGTCAACAGAATAACTTCCTCGTATCCGACATTCGTCCTATGTCGTGATACTTTTGGCAGCCGTCCCCTGCCAGGTGATTGTCATTCACCCTTGGATGACCGTCCCTCATCCCTTTCCCCAATGGAGTCCCTATTAGTGGAACCTTCTATCCGACATTCGTCCTATGTCGTGATATTTTTAGCAGTCGTCCCCTGCTAGGTGATCGTCCTTCACCTCTTGATGATCGCCCTTCATCATTTTTATCCGATGGTCGTCCCCATCGTTGATCTTATTATCCGACATTCGTCCTATGTCGTGATAAACCCTGAGAGCAGCTGTACCCTGCTAGGTGATCGTCCTTCACCTCTTGATGATCGTCCTTCATCATGCTTATCTGATGGTCGTCCCCATCGTCGACCTTTTTCTATCTGACATTCGTCCTATGTCGAGATAAAGAGCAGTCGTCCCCTGCTAGGTGATCGTCCTTCACCTTTGATGACCGTTCCTCATCATTATTTCATTTATTCTTTAAACCGATGGCCATCCCCATCGTTGTTTACTTTACTTTGCAAACCTGATGGTCGTCCCCATCATTGACTTTACTTCAATCCCCAGAGAACCTTATTTCTTTACCTGATGGTCGTCCCCTTCATGGTCTTATCATTCCTCAGCTTGTCGGTCATCCCCGTCATTGCTTTACTTACCAATTTATCCCCCAGCAGTCGTCCTCTGCTCGATGGTCGTCCTCCATCGCCTTCATTTGATAAACATACTATACTACCTTTTACAATTTACATCCTGCACAACTAAGTCATGCTTGAATAGGGGCAGCTGTAAACACTCCAAATTTGCCCTCACTCATATCACACCATGGCCTGTGATCTCTCATGTTTGCATTAACATAAGCATTACACCTCACATTGCATTTTTGTTTCATCTGCATAGTTCAAGTTCATCTGCATCTAGGGTTTGTGATCTGAGCAATCAAAGAATCCATCTAAGCCATCCCAAAGGTCTTAAATCTTTCCAAGAGGGTCCATGTGTGTTCTAGCCACTAAAACTCAAAACTTCTTCCACCAATCAACTCAAAAACATCTCAGGATCATTTCCCACCCTTCACCATAGCCTAAAACACCCTCAATCAGAAACACAATTTCTGCATACTCAGATCCAAAACCTTCAAAATGGCAATCACAAGCTTGCTCTAAGCTCATCTTCATCATCAGGAAGATCATTAGGGTGGATTTGAAACAAGAGGGAGGCCAGAAAGCTCAGAATCACAAAAACTTGCAAAAACTTCAAGTTTTCGAATCTCACTGCCTAGCCACTAAAACTCAAAACTTCTTCCACCAATCAACTCAAAAACATCTCAGGATCATTTTCCACCCTTCACCATAGTCTAAAACACCCTCAATCAGAAACACGATTTCTGCATACTCAGAATCAAAACCTTCAAAATGGCCATCACAAGCTTGCTCTAAGCTCATCTTCATCACCAGGAAGATTATTGGGGTGGATTTGAACCAAGAGGGAGGCCAGAAAGCTCAAGAACACAAAGCTTCAACTCAGGTAGCTTCATGAACGTTTTTTCCAGAACTTGCTATTTAAGTTTCTAAATGAATCTACATGCTTCACTGATCACCCTGATATGATTTGTTTTGAAAATGATTGAGAAATGAGCATGTATTGAACTTCTGAAAGTTTTGTTTATTTTCACGATTTGCTTCGAATCTTGTTTTTGATGAATGATAAATGTGTTTTGATGATGGATTCTTGTTGA
The DNA here is from genome assembly GCA_963966055.1 of Lathyrus aphaca. Lineage (NCBI taxonomy): Eukaryota > Viridiplantae > Streptophyta > Magnoliopsida > Fabales > Fabaceae > Lathyrus > Lathyrus aphaca. The sequence goes on along the minus strand of OZ014523.1, from coordinate 200,220,272 downwards.
GGGTGGTTAGTAGATCATTTCTAGAGAGTTAGAGGGTTTGATTTAGCCTAGGGAAAAAGATAGGTGGTTTGGTTTGCCGGAGAAGATGACCGGAGCTAGCTCCGGTCACTTGAAAGTAATTAGGGTTTAGTTTCTAGTTTGAATGGTGGCCCTTGGATCTGTTTTGCCCGCGTGCGTGGATGGCTAGGATTAGGTCATTAAACCCTAAATATAATTAATTAAATTAATTAGGTTTAATTAGTCAAGAGTGATCTGGACCACTGATTCACGCGCGCAGTCAACCCTCACCTCCTGGATTTGAATCTCAACCTTAGGATCAGTTGACTATCCATTTAAATCATTTTAATTCATTTTTATTTGTATTTTCTTGCATAATTAATTTAAAATATCAAAAAGCATCACAAAAATATTTTCTTTTTCATTCTGACTTTAAATATTTTTCTCATTCCCAAAATAATTTTTATTTTATTTTTTGCATTAAAAAAATATTTTTAAAATATTTAAATGTTATTTTTAATTAATTAAAATGTTTTAATTAATTAAAAATACATTAAGTTTCTAAAAATCACCAAAAATATCATGAAACATCCCAATGCATTTAGAAACATTTTCAAACTCTTCACACAAATTTATTTTTAGGTTTGATCATAGTTTGAAAATTTTATTTGAATAAAGGGTCATTAAAATCACATTTTTGAACCCTAATTTGAAAAATCATTTCTGCCTAACCAAGAAGAGTTTGAAGTTGATTATTTTTGCATTGTTTTGCATATTGCATTTAGTTTATAGGTATTTTTCCTCATGAATTTATCTTGTATTTTCAATTTGATTTGCATTTTTCCCTTTGAACCACCCAAAAACCCTAGAAAACTTAGGAAAATCATAACTTTTGATTTGTTAGGCTTCTGACCTTCTCCTTTGGGGTGTGACCTAATATGGGATTAGGGTTTGTTTGAGCTTGATTGCAAATTTTTATCATGTCATATGCTTCTGTTTTGTTCATTTGCATCTCATACTTCCATATAACCCTAAATTCTCACGTTCATTTGCATTCACCTTGCATATGCATCATTACATGAACTTGCCATGACATTTATTGCATTCATATGTCATATTAGACATCTTAGACATGTTAGAACCTTGCTTGATCATTTCTTCATCCATTTGCCATGATTTGCATTCATTTCATTTCATTAACTTTCATGTGTTTTCAAACTTCAAAGCATGCCTCCATTTGCATCTCATTTTTGTATAATCATACATATGCATTTTGTATGCCATTGCACCATTTCACATTAAATTAGCATTGCATAAACACTTCTGACTTTGGTCATTTTATCTTATATCATCTCATTTCATTTCATTTCTTCATGTTTTATACTTTATGCATTCATACTAACCTTTTCAGGTTTGGTAAGTTACTTTGGGAGGTGGATTTGCCTTCACCTCTCACTCTTTCTCATCTCTTTCATTTGAATCTTGCTTGTCTTTTAAGTGAACTTGTTCACTTGTGTTCCATCTCTCTCACCTTGTTTCTTTAAGTTACTTATCTTCTTCAATGAAGTAAGTAACTTATTCTTCTGCTTCTTCCTATTTGCATCTGCTTCTTCCATTGGTGGCTTCCTTGAAGATCTTTCTCAAGCCTTACAAACCATAGGATATCCAAGCATGATAATAATGAGGGTTGTGATTAGTCCCCCTTAGGTTTTTACCTTTGAGTCTCCTTGAGTCTCTCTTCTCATCTCAATAATCAGAGACTAAACTCTTAAAGTTTTAGGACTTTGGAATTAGGGTTATGCCTGCATCCTTCTCTTAGGATGGAGTGTATAACTTTAATCCTAAGTGTTAAACCTTTAATTTGTTAAAACCTCTTAATCAAATCATCTTAATAACCATCAAGACTTCATCTTGTAACTTGGGCCTTACATTAGGGTTCTAACTCTTCCTCATGGTTAAGAGGGACTAACCCTAGTGTTTAATGGACAAGTCCTCCTCAAGTTGTCTTACAAATCATAAAATCCACTTCTTAATCTCACCCTTTAACTAAAATCCACTTAATAAAGGCTTGTTATATAATGAATTTAATCCCTAACCATGGATTAAGTTGAGGTATTTTCCTCAGCTTAAGTGTTCTCATCTAATATCCTTCTATTAGGATGGTGTAATGAGTTCACTAATCTGTGATTTGAGATTAAACTCATTACTTAACACTAAACAAAAACCCAAAAAAAACATCTAATTAATCACAAGTAGGTTAATGATCTTAATCCTACATCATCATGGTAATTAAGTTGAGATGCTTATCTCATACTTAAGTAGGCTCATTATCCCTAATCGGGGAGGATATAATGAGTTTACAAGCCCTTGATTTAGGCTTAAGCTCATCAACTTATGCAAAACACCAAAAACAATAACAAAACTGAAAACACAAAAACAAACAATAATCGTCTCCTTCGGGATTCTTTTCTCATCATCCTCATTCATAAGCGAGAACTTGCTTCTTCCGTCTAATGCAAGACAGTTGGAACTCGAGCCAGACGAGTCATACACTTGAGCATAGATAAGCAAGCAGTTCACAGTCAAAATCATTTCAGTCTCTTTGAGTCGAACTACAGTGTTCTGACTTCCTCGTTTCACGAAAGGATACGTAGGCATAACTTAACAGTTATCGAACAAAAGTCTCTTGGTCATCCCTCTCTTTCGGCATTCTTTCTAAGCCTCAGTTCCTGAGCATTTCACACCCTTTGCACAGACACTTGTATATTCTTTTCTTAGCTTTTGCACACAGATAACAAATACACTACCCTTTTAAACACAATATTTTAAGTGTGGATCCCGTCGAGTACGACCAACAATCTGGGTGCTAATACCTTCCCAGGTTGTAACCAACCCCCTTTCTCAGTTTCTCTAGTTCGCGACCGTCTTATCCATCATTTTCTAGGTTTATGCAGCATTACCTTTCCTTCGGGATAAAAATGCCTAGTTGGCGACTCTATTCACCTTCACCTTCATTTTCTCCTTTCGCCGACCGTTTGCGTCTGTACCCTATTTGACCTGGTGTTTTTTCGGGGGAGCGACAATATGGACAACAATTAAAGTGGTCCTGCATACACTTAATAATAGCCTGCTGATGCAACAAAAACAAATTCCATATACAGCTTGAGACCATGATCTAGTATACACCAGCTTATGATCATTGTGGTGAAGACCAATCTAATGTAGCAGCAATGGTTGAGGTTTGAATTGAAGCAAATGTGAAGCTAAATGAGATCTAATATGTGCACAAGTCACTCCTGAACTTATCCCCAAGACAACACTGAATTTGGCCCTTTCTATGCATCAACAAACAGCTTTTTAGCAGAAAAACAACATTATGTATCGATACATGTGGGTGTGAATCGATACATACTGAAGCAATGGCAATTTTAAGCAAAAAAAACAACTATGTATCGATACATAACACGGATGCATCGATACATGTCAGTTTTTTAACTAATATGTATCAATACATAACACGAATGCATCAATATATGTCAGTTTTTTAACTGATATGTATCAATACATCATGCTTATGTATCAATACATCCTGCTTATGTATCAATACATCCTACTTATGTATCAATACATAATCCATTTCCAAAATTGTTTTTTCTTTGATTTCTCCATTCTTTCTTGATCAAATTTGGTCAATAAGTCCTTTGTAACCACAATTTCATGACCTTGACCTCAAAGAGTCCAGAGTTGACTTTTTACTCATCATGGTTGACTTTTCTCCAATTTCCTGATTTTCAATCATCTGACCAATTGAACCCCTTCCAAAATGAATTTGTGGATGAAATTTGAACCCTATACACTTGTTGTCATATTGAACCCAATGGAATCCACATTTTCTAAAATATTCACGGAGAAGCCCTTCACAATTGAAACCCTAATTTGGATCATTTCCTTAGGAGATGTTGCACTGCTTGCATTCCTTGGAACCATTCACTTCTTTCCAAGACTTGAGGCTTCAAAAGGAGACTTGTGGGATGTTGTATACCCCTTGCACATGATTGAGGAGTTTTGTGACCCTTTGGTTGCCTTTGTATAGCCTTCAATTGCTCCAGTCATTGACCACATACCTATGTCTCAGCTATGCTACACATTATGCAATGTTTTTTTTGGTTATTTTATGAACTTATGTATGCTAAATGCTATGCCGAATGTTGAGGATATGAGAGGGAAAATTTTGAGGTATTACAGCTTCCCATATTCAATCATCTGCAAGCTTGAATGAGTAATGGCGAAAGCTTTTAGACGTTCAAGATACGGAGTGATTGAATACTCGAATAAAACCTGAAAATTTGCACATTGTGGGTAATAAAATATGCTGGGAAGAATGCCATCCTCAAATGAAAATTCTCAAAAGATCCTCGGATCTAACACGAAATCATCCTCGGATGGAGACGCAATGGCATACCGGCCTCAGTCGATAACCAGAAACACAAAGACTGACCTCAGACAGAATTTGTAAAAGAGACAAATTGACCTCAATCAATAAGCTCAAAATGGTTTATCATCCTCGAATGATAGCCACAACAATATGAACAACCTCAGAAGGACTTGAAGAAAAGAATGACATCCTCAAATGACAATTCTCAAAAGATGCTCGGATCTAAAATGAAACCATCCTCGAATGGAGACACAATGCTATATCGGCCTTAGTCGATAACCAGAAACACAAAGACTGACCTCAGACAGACTTTGCAAAAGAGACAAACTGACCTCAATCAATAAGATCAAAATGGTCTATCATCCTCGAATGATAGCCACAGCAACAAGACCAACCTCCGAAGGACTTGAAGAAAAGAATGCCATCCTCAAATGACAATTCTCAGAAGATCCTCGGATCTAAAAGAAAACCATCCTCGAATGGAGACACAATGATATACCGGCCTCAGTCGATAACCAAAAACACAAAGACTGACCACATACAAACTTTGCAAAAGAGACAAACTAACCTCAATCAATAACCTCAAAATGGTTTATCATCTTCGAATGATAGCCACAACAACAAGTCCAACCTCAGAAGGACATGAAGAAAAGAATTCCATCCACGAATGACAATTATCAAAAGATCCTCGGATCTACAACGAAACCATCCTCGAATGGAGATGCAATGGTATACCGGCCTCAGTCAATAACCAGAAACACAAAGACTGACCTCAAATAGACTTTGCAAAAGAGACAAACTGACCTCAATCAATAAGCTCAAAATGGTCTACCAACCTCGAATGATAGCCACAACAACAAGACCAACCTTAGAAGGACTTGAAGAAAAGAATGCCATCATCGAATGACAATTCTCAAAAGATCCTCGGATCTAAAACGAAACCATCCTCGAATGGAGACGCAATGGTATATCGGCCTCAGTCGATAACCAGAAACACAAAGACTAACCTTAGACAGACTTTGCAAAAGAGACAAACTGACCTCAATCAATAAGCTCAAAATGGTCTATCATCCTCGAATGATAGCCACAACAACAAGGCCAACCTCAGAAGGACTTGAAGAAAAGAATGCCATCCTAAAATGACAATTCTCAAAAGATCCTCGGATCTAAAACAAAACCATCCTCGAATGGAGACACAATGGTATACCGGCCTCAGTCGATAACCAAAAACAACAAAGAAAATTGGACAAGATGGAATGGGATCGTTGTACATAAACGAGATCCCACGCAAACAGGATCGTACAAAACAAGAACATGTGACGCGATTGTTGTACAAAACAAGACGCGGAATGGGTGACAAACATTGACTTGAAAAGACAAGGATGTCTGGAAAATGAGATTGATATCCTCTATGCGGAGTACTTCAGGTTGAGAAGTGTAAGCACCCCAAATTTTCCCTCACCAAGTTCACACCATGGCTTATGATCTTTTCATTTGCATAAGCCATCTGCATATAGGATTTGTGATTTGAGCCATCCCTGAGCTATTTGAGCCACTCCAAAGGTCATCAATCACTTCAAAGGGGTACATGTATTTTCAAGCATCATATTATATCCTCACAAGGTCAAGAAAGTCAAAGAATCACAAGAACTGAGAAAGGCATGGAAGCAGAGTCAGGTTTAACTGCACAGATGACCTAAAATTAGGGTTTTGGTTTTAGAGGCCATAACTCCAAATTTTTTAGTCATTCTTGTTTCTATTGGTCTCTATAGGTTATGAGGATCATGCATATCAATTTTCATGAAGAAATTCAATGGGGAAGGCATCTGATCAAGAGATGACTTCTTGAGCAAGTCAGTGCAAAATCAGGGCATCTGAGGCAAAGTTGCCAAGTTGCAAAATTGATGAATTTCAAGCCATTTGCAAAGTTGCCTTTTTGGGAAAGTGACTTATAATGGAAACTTGCCATTTTGGGAAAGTTTTTCAACCTCCTCTTTTTGATTCAAAAATGCTTCAAATGAGAAAACTTTGGTCATGAAAGTTGTAGATTGGATCATTCCCTTTTCAAAAAGTATAAGAACTCATTCTAATTATTTTTGAATCAAAAGTTATGGCTTGGAAAAGTTGGCAAAAATCACATAATTTCATGTTTTACACCAAAGAGGCATTTTGCAAAATGGTATGATAAGGCATTCTAAAGGCTTCAAATGTGCACAAACACTTCACAACATGCTCATGTGACCTCTAAAGATCAGAATTGGCCCAAGGATTATGCATTTTGGTGCCTTGAACTTCAAGAATTTCCAAAGGGGCCAAGCTTCCCCAAATTTGCAAAATGCTCCATAACCCTTCACCCACTTGAGCCAGCTCACAAAATCTGATTTCATGACATCCCTTGATCTTTGCTGCGCATGGCCATGCCCCTATCTCATCCTCCCACTTACCCATACCTCAAGTACAAGTCAAGTTGACATTTTGGCAACTTGCCCATACCAATCACCATAGGCCACCAACAACTCTCTGACCTATCCAAACTTGATACATGGACCAAAAGCAACTCAACACACCACACAACACAAGCTGAAACCTCCCATAACACAGCATTCACCAAAATCCTCTCTTATGCATTTTCATTTGAATCTCTTCACACAAGCCTCAAACCTCAAAACAAACTCCATAGAACAACTCACCATGACCCTCTGATCATCTTCCAACCATCATTTGGCCCTGAAACCACCCCAAACAGAAATACGATTTTCCACTCCCTTTTGATAGAACTTCATCAATCTCACAAACCAGCCACAATACACTCCAACTAAGCCTCAAAGCTTCCTCAGGAAGATCATTGGAGCCATTTTGAATCAAGGAAGCAGTCAGAAAGCCCCTGGATTGAAAGCTCCATCTCAGGTAGCCATGCGAATCATTTTTTCCAGAAGCTCTATTTTAAGTTATTAAATGTTTAAGCTTGTTCCCCTGAATGCAATGAACTTTGAATTTTTGAAAATGATGAAGAAATGAGGATGTATGGTCTACCTGAAACTTTGCCCGTGAAAATGGTTTTGTTTGTTTCTCTTGATTCATGGAAAATAAATGGATTTTGTTGTTGGATTACCTTTTAGAATGTTTAGTTGAGTGAATCTGGAGATTTTGATGCGTTTTAGTGAGGTTTTGAGAGAGATAGGACGAAGGTCTCGCCGGAGAAGACGACCGAAAGTCTTCTTCGGCCACCTGAGGGTCATTAACCCTAATCTGAGTAATTAGCCAACTTTGAATGTAGGCCTTTGGATCCCTCTTCCCGCGCGCTGTGAATGGCCCAGATCTTTTAGTTTAGCCCTAATCTGTGTCATTAACATTAATTAATTAGGTTTAATTTGAATTTAGTCAGTTTGAATTACAGCCTTAGGATCTGACGCCAGTCAATTCCCTCCAATTCCATTTGAATCTCAGCCTCAGGATTTGCATACTTCTCCATTTATTTAATTTAATTTTCATTTTCATTGTATTTATTTTCCACGAATTTTTAAAAATAGCAAAACACACTAAAAAATTCTGAAAATATTTTTCAAACCCTTTATTAATTTTCAGAACCCAAAAATATTTTTATTTTTATTTTTGGCATTAAAAATTATTTTTAAATCATTTAAATGTTTATTTTTAATTAGTAAATGGAAATAAATTAATTAAAAATGCATTTAGGTATTTAAAAATCACCAAAAAATTCACATTGCATTTTAAAACATTTATAAACATTATCAAACTCTCAAAACAAATTTCTTTTTGGTTCTTGACCTATTTTGACCTTTTTCATTGGAATTAAATTTATTTAAAGACAATATTTTGGTCCTAACTTAGAAAAATTCATTCTTCCTAACCATGAAGAGTTTGATGATGGTTCTTCTTGCATTGCATCCTTCATATCATGTAGTTTCTAGGGTAAAATTGGTTTGAATTTATCTTTCACTTTCAATTTGTTTTGCATTTTTCATTGTGAGGTATCCCAAAACCCTAGTTGACTTGAGAAAATCATAACTCCCATTAGGTTAAGAGTTAGGCCCCCTCCTTTGGGAAGTGAACTTGTGTAGGGTTAGGGTTACTTTGATCCCATTTTCAATTTTTTATCATGTCATTTGCTTCTAATTTTGATTTTTGTATTGCATGTTATTCATAAACCCTAATTCTTGCTTTCCTTTGCATCCATTTCTCATTTGCTTGCATATAGGAACTTGCCATGACATTTTGTGCATCCATATGACATATAAGGCATCTTAGGACCTATTAGAATCATATTTGATCATTGCATCTTTCATTTTCCATGTTGTGCATTCATTCCATTTCATGAACTTTCATGAACTTTCATGATTCAAAGCATGCTTCATTTGCATCCTCCTCCATGTATGATTATCCACCACTCTTAACATGTGTTTGCATCACCTCTTAGCATCATTAGCATCATGTTTATGCTTCTGATTTTGGTTTGCATCATTGCATTTCATCTCATTTTCATTTCATTTCATTTCCTTTGCTAACTTTTCAGGTGGTAAGTTGTTTTGATAAGTGAATTTGCCTCCACTTCTCACAATCTCTTCTCATCTCTCTTATGCATCATTGCTGCATTTTACCTTTGTATTAGAGTGAGCTTGCTCATTCATGTTCATCTTTTACTTTCTTCCTTCAGACAACTTGTCTTCTTAAGTGAAGCAAGTTGTCTTGCTTCTCTCTGCTTCTTTCTCCTTTCATCTGCTTCTTTCCTGGTGGCTTTTCTCCTGGAGATCTTTTGCAAGCCTCATTAACCCTAGGAACAACCAAGCATGATCATGATTAGGGTTTGATTAGTCCCCCAATTAGTTCTTACCTTTGTGTCATCTTTGAGTCTTCACTTCTCATCTCTTAATCAAGGACTAAACCTTAAAGGCTTTAAGGCTTTGTGATTAGGGTATTGCCTGCATCTTTCTATTAGGATGGAGTGTATAACTTTAATCCTAAGTGTTAAACCCTTAATTGTTTAAATCCTTTAATCAATCCACTTAATAATCACTAAGACATCAAGCTTGTTACTTGGGCCATGCATTAGGGTTCTAATTCTTCCTTAATTGGTTAAGAAGGACTAACCCTAGTGTTAATGGACAAGTCCCCCTCAAGCTGTCTTACAAACCATAAAAATCACTTCTTAATCTTACCATTAACTAAAATCCATCTAATAAAGGTTTGTTTTATCATGAGGTTAATCCCTAATCATGGATTAAGTTGAGGAGCCTTTCTCAGCTTAAATGTTCTCATCTATTATCCTTCTATTAGGACGGTGTATTGGGTCCATTAAATCCTTGATTATGGCTTAAACTCATTACTTAACACTAAACAAAAAAACAACAAAAACATCTAAATAATTGCAAGTAGGTTAATGATCTTAATCCTACATCAGGGTGATTAAGTGTGAGGTGTCTACTTCATACTTAAGGTACTCTCAATACCCCTAATCAGAGGGAGGATGTGGTGAGTTTACTAACCCTTGGTTAAGGCTTAAGCTCATTAACTTTTGACAAATGCAAAAGCAATAAAAGATTGAAAATACCAAAACAAACAATAATCGTCTCCTCCTGGATTCTTTTCTCATCATCTTCACTCACAAACGAGAACTCGCTTCTTCCGTCTGTTGCAAGACAGTTTGCACCTGAGCCAGACAGGTCATACACTTAAGCATAGACTAGTAAGCAGTTCACAAGTCAATTTATCTTTCAGTCTCTTTGGGTCGAACTACGGTGTTCTGACTTCCTGATTGCACGAGAGGATACGTAGGCATAACTTAACAGTTATCGGACAAAAGTCTTTGTATATTCCCCCTCCTTCCAGCATTATTCTTAAAGCCTCATAGTCTTGAGCTTCATTCTTCTCTTACACTAACACTTCTCTCATGAACTTCACATTTTTCTTCTACACTGACACTTTCATTTTTTTCCAGCTCTGATACACAGATTGCACTGACACTACCCCTTTAAAACACAAATCTTTCAAGCGTGGATCCCGTCAAGTACGACGGACAATCTGGGTGCTAATACCTTCCCAGGTTGTAACCAACCCCCTTTCTCAGTTTCTCTTGTTCGCGATCGTCTTATCCATATCCTTTCTTAGGTTTATGCAGCATTACCCTTCCTTCGGGATAAAAATGCCTAGCTGGAGACTCTATTCATTCTTTTCCTTTCGCCGACCGTTCGCGTCTGTACCCCATTTGACTTAGCCTCATTTGGTGGGAGCGACAAGAAGATGTTAAAGGTCGTATGTAATATACCTCAAAATTGGCCCATGCTGGCATGCATATGTTTGAATATTATTACATAATGCTCCATGATGATGGAAATGCTATGCTTTGGAGGATGCACATGCAACGATGATTATGTGTATGCGAATGTAAAAGGATCTCCTGACAAGAAGATGTTAAAGGTCGTATGTAATATACCTCAAAATTGGCCCATGCTGGCATGCATATGTTTGAATTTTATTGCGTAATGCTCCATGATGATGGAAATGCTATGCTTTGGAGGATGCACATGCAACGATGATTATGTGTATGCGAATGTAAAAGGATCTCCTGACAAGGAGACTGCAAGTATCATAGGTGGCTTGATTGGGGAGAACTGATGATCACTGCATTGATCTGGTTAATCCTTGTGAGTAGAAAACAACTATGCGAGGGATATTGTCAATGATATGCCGGCTCTGAAGAACCGCCACTGCCAAAAATTAATTGGACTTTGAGATTAGAGAGCCAAGACCCTGCTAGAGATGGACCCTTCTTGAACTTTGGTGGGGAAGTGAAAACCTTCTGACTTGGCTGGGAACCAGAAGTATGGCACTGCTGAGGAAGCAACTAGCTGGAGAGGAAAAACACTCCTTGCACTGCTGGGAATTTCCCCTGTTATTGAAGGAAAACTTCTGCTTGGGGAGGGAAAACATCTCTTTCCATTAATGTTGGAGAAGAAACTCAACTTCACTTCCACTGGGGATGACTGGAGACACCCTGGAAAACACTTGTTCTTGGTCAAGTGTAAAGGAATGCTCCTCCTGGAAATCTGCTTTTAGCTCTATTAGCAACACCTGTACCTGTACCTGCATAAACACAATCGATAGTGCCTGCAACATGGAGAGTTAGTTTTGGACCTGTATGTCCCAGACTCATAGCATGGATCATCATCTGAGCATCTCGACACCCTCTCAGAGTTGTATTAAATGATTTTGTCCTCCTGCATGAGTTAGAAAGCATTCAAATGTTCATAACATAATATAAACCATAATTTGCTGGATGTTTTTGCAATCAATCAAGGCTAGATGAAAAACAAAAACGATAAGCAGATAGTCACAAGTTGACTGAAATTGAATTTTTATTGATTTGGAAAAATGGCCATGAATAGGCAATACAAAGGAAGCAATTCCCTGGAAAGAGGAAATAGCCCAAAAGGAAAACAAACTATCCTATTGGCAATGTAAGAAGTGGATCTCATCAAGTTTCAACCCGGTTATGAGTCGTATATCTTCGAGACGATCCGCACGCTCTGCCCCTTTAGAAAGGTGATTGAACTGGTCTTCAACCTTTAGAATAACCTCACTTGCAGATGAGTTACGAATTCCATAGATCGCAGTTGTTTGTTTTAGTCCCTCTTTTGCGTGGATCGCCCTTTCGGGTTTTCAATCCACTGGGATACCCTTTTTTTCCTGAGTTGTCCGATGTGGCTTTTCAACTCAGCGGGTGTACATATTTTTTCAAGATTTCCCTAATTTTTTCCCGAGCCTTTTATTATGGTTTTGGCTCGACGGGATTCCCATTTTTGCCTGGATCTTTATTCTGTTTTCATCCAGCTGGTCCTTTTTTACACGAAGTATTTTCTTATTGCGTCCGTGTTGACAGGGGATTGAAAGTCTTCTCCGTCCACGGTTGTCAGCATCAAGGCTCCACCTGAGAAAACCTTTTTAACCACGAACGGTCCTTCATAGTTAGGTGTCCATTTGCCCCTGTGATCGTTAAGAGGAGGAAGAATCCTTTTCAGCACCAGGTCACCTGGTATGTACCTTTGTGGTCGTATCTTCTTGTCAAAAGCCTGCTTCATCTGCCGCTGATACAATTGTCCATGGCATACAACTTCTAGACATTTTTCTTCAATGAGGCTTAATTGATTATATCTGGATCGGATCCACTCACCTTCATCTAGCTTAATGTCCATCATTAACCTCAACGAAGGGATTTCCACTTCAATTGGTAAGACTGCCTCCATACCATACACCAGTGAGAACGGAGTTGCCCCTGTTGAGGTACGCACTGACGTTTTGTACCCATGTAAAGCGAATGGTAGCATATCATGCCAGTCTTTGTATGTTACAACCATCTTCTGCACGATCTTCTTGATGTTCTTGTTGGCCGCCTCGACAACGCCATTCATCTTCGAGAGATATGGAGAAGAGTTGTGATGTTCTATTTTGAAATCCCGACATAAGTCAGCCATCATCTTGTTGTTGAGATTAGAACCATTATCAGTAATGATTCTTTCGGGAATTCTGTACCGGAAAATGATGGCTCTTTTAATAAACCGGGCTACCACTTGTTTAGTAACATTGGCATAAGATACCACTTCGACCCACTTCGTGAAGTAGTCTATAGCAACCAGGATGAAACGATGACCGTTGGAAGCTGTCGGCTCGATCTTGCCAATAATATCAATGCCCCACATGGCGAACAGCCATGGTGATGACATGACACTCAACGAGTTCAGAGGCACATGGACCTTATCAGTATAAATCTGGCACTTGTGACATTTATGGGAGTATTTACAGCAATCAGATTCCATGGTGATCCAATAATATCCCGATCTCAATAATTTCTTGGCCATAGCATATCCTCCAGCATGAGTACCAAAGGAGCCTTCATGAACCTCTTGCATCAACAGGTCTACTTCGTGTCTATCCAAGCATCTGAGCAGAACCATGTCGAAGTTTCGCTTGTATAGCACACCATCCTGATTCAAGAAGAAACCACCTGCTAGTCTACTAAGGGTCTTCTTGTCTTTACTGGATGCCCCAACCGGGTATTCTTGAGCCTTCAAGAATTGCTTGATATCATGATACCAAGGTTTTTTATCTTCACCATTGTCAACTACAAAGAGATAAGAAGGTCTTTCAAGACGGGAGACCATGATTCGAGGCACGAAATTCTCTTGACAAACTTTAATCATAGACGACAAAGTTGCTAGAGCATCGGCGAACTGATTTTCGTCTCGAGGAATATAATTCAACTTGACATTGGTGAAGAAAGTTAGCAGCCTCCTGGTATAATCTCTGTAAGGAACCAAGTGAGGTTGATGAACTAACCATTTGCCATTGACTTGGTTCACCACCAGGGCAGAATCTCTGAAGATCTCGAGGTTCTTGACTCACAAGTTGATTGCCTCTTCAACCCAATGATGCAAGCTTCATACTCTTCCTCATTGTTAGTGCATTTGAAAGTCAACCGAGCAGCTAAAGGTGTATGGACCCCTTCTGGAGAGATGATAACAGCACCTACTCCACTTCCATTCATGTTCACAGCTCCATCAAACATCAACTTCCATTTGGATTCAGGGTCTGGCCCCTCCTCTGGAAGTGGTTCTTCACAATCTTTCGACTTGAGGACCATGATGTCCTCATCCGAAAACTCGAACTTCACAGGTTGATAATCATCGACTGGCTGTTGAGCCAAGTATTCGGACAATACACTTCCTTTGATTGCCTTTTGCGAAGTGTAATGTATATCATACTCTGTTAGTATCATCTTCCATCGGGCTACCCTTCATGTCAAAGCCGGCTTCTCGAAAATGTATTTCACGGGATCCATCTTGGAAATTAAGAGAGTGGTGTGAGTCAGCATGTACTGTCTTAGTCGGCGAGCAGCCCATGCCAAAGCGCATCAAGTTTTCTCGAGTAGTGAGTAGCGTGTCTCACATTTGGTAAACTTTTTGCTAAGGTAATAAATGGCATGCTCACATTCGGTAAACTTTTTGCTAAGGTAATAAACTTTTTGCTGACCCAGCACACATCCCATTGATCCTTCGAGCACAGTAAGATACATGATCAAAGGTCTCCCTGGTACTAGAGGCATGAGAATTGGAGGTTCTAGCAGGTATTCTTTGATTCGGTCAAAAGCTTGCTGACAGTCTTCATTCCATTTAATTGCCTGATTCTTCCTCAGAAGCCACGCACTTGCTTTTCAGTCTTTGGCTCAGGCATCTCTTGGATGGATTTTACTTTGGCTGGATCAACCTCAATTCCCCGCTCACTAACAATGAAGCCAAGTAGCTTGCCGGATCGGACCCCGAAGGTGCACTTATTTGGATTCAACCTCAATATCAACTTCCGGAATCTGTCAAACAACTTTTCTAGATTGACCAAATGCTCTTCTTCTGTTTGGGATTTTGCTATCATATCATCAACATAAACTTCAATTTCATGATAAATCATGTCGTGAAATAGCGTCACCGTCGCCCGTTGGTAAGTGGCCCCAGTATTCTTCAGACCAAACGGCATGACCTTGTAACAGAAAGTGCCCAAAGGCGTGATGAAGGTAGTCTTTTCCATATCATCGGGAGACATCTTAATCTAGTTATAACTTGAAAATCCATCCATGAAAGAGAACACAAAAAACTTAGCAGTATTATCAACAAGCACATCTATGTGAGGCAGAGGGAAATCATCCTTGGGGCTGGCCCTATTCAAATCCCTGTAGTCTACACACATCCTGACCTTACCGTCTTTCTTAGGGACCGGCACAATGTTGGCAACCTACGGAGGGTAACTGGTCACAGCCAAGAAACCAGCATCAAATTGCTTTTGTACTTCCTCTTTTATTTTTATTGCCATATCAGGGCGTGTGCGCCTCAACTTCT
This sequence comes from Lathyrus aphaca, assembly GCA_963966055.1. Taxonomy (NCBI): domain Eukaryota; kingdom Viridiplantae; phylum Streptophyta; class Magnoliopsida; order Fabales; family Fabaceae; genus Lathyrus; species Lathyrus aphaca. The sequence goes on along the minus strand of OZ014523.1, from coordinate 200,204,939 downwards.
GCTTCACTGGAGGGCAGTCTTCTCTAAGAGGAAACTTATGTACCATGATGTCAGTGTCTAAACCAGGCATATCCTTGATAGATTCTTCTAATGCGGCCCCGGTCTTAACTTCTTTCTTATCTTCTTCGGTACCCAGGTTTATCACTTCGAAGGCCTCTTCATGCGGCTGAATCATCTTCTCCTCCTGTTTAAGCAGTCTGGCTAACTCTTTAGGTAGTTCACAATCTTCGTCACCTTCCTCATCGGCTTGATAAATTGGACTATCAAAGTCATACTTAGCCATAATAGGGTCGTCATTGATAAGATCCGGTGATGAGCACCTACATGAATGGTGATTCATGCAAGGCTTTAGAAAGAGCTTGAGAAAATGAGAAACATTGCCATTTTAAAAACTTTTCTTTCTTTTTGAAAAACAAAAACAAAAATGAAAGACAAAGAACAACATGAATGAATGTGAAATGTTAGCTTTATTTATGATTATGAATTGTGTTAGGAACAAAAGAACCCTTACAAAAAGCTGCTATGCCCCGGGCAAGACATAGTGCTTGAGTACAGGAAAGACAAAAAATAAAGATTATTACTCTTCGAAGGAGGTGACTGAGATAAGCCTTTTAGATGACCAATTGCTAAGTTGAGTCCCTGGAATAGCAGGCCTGATCCACTCATCTAAGTCACAGTCACTATCAACTGTATCGTCTTGCTCGGCGCTGATGCTTCCATAATCCACCACTCTCGCACTCGTGAAAGTAATCGGGCCTTGGCGACCTCTAGCACTCGGTCCAGATGATGACTGCCCAGGATGGTAACCAATCCCGAACATATCTTTCTTTTTTGGAACTTCTACTAGACTTCCCCAGCCTTCTCGTATCCCAGATTCTACCACTTCAAGAGCTTGCTTGTAAGAGGCTATGGAAACCCCCTTATTTGGTTCTTCAGGAGAAGCTGCCACTGCAGACGCTTGTTCAGCCTTCAGGGGCTCAAAAGCCTGACATGGAGTTTCAACTATTTCGCCATCCATCTCCACATACTTGAATGAAGCCAGATGACTAACAAAAATGTCTTCTTCCCGACTGACAGTTACAATTTGGCCTTCCCAAATGAACTTTAGCTTTTGATGAAGTGTGGATGATACTGCTCCTGCTGAATGTATCCAAGGCCTTTCCCGCAAAAAACTGTATGCAGGATGTATATCCATTACGTAGAATGTGGTATTGAAGATTTTTGGACCTACTTTAATTGGTAAATCTACCTCCCCAAACACTGATCTCCTCGACCCATCAAATGCTCTAACTACCAGGTCGCTAGGCTTTAGAACTACTCCATCATAATCTAACTTCATCAATGCTTTCTTGGGCAAAACATTCAACGATGATCCGATCTACCAACACGTGAGAAAGTACTGCCCCTTACATTCTAAAGAGATATGCAGTGCCCGATTATGAGCACGCCCTTCAAATGTTAGATCCATGTCTGTAAAGCCACATCTGTGACTGGCATTGACATTAGATACCACCGCCTCTAATTGATTTACTGAAATATCCTAAGGCACATACGCCTTGTTCAGAATACTCAAGAGAGCTTTCATGTGGGAGTCAGAACACATTAGCAAAGACAAGATGGAAATCTTCGACGGAGTCTGCTGCAGATGGTCCACAATCTTGTAATCGCTCTTTTTGATAATTCTCAAAAATTATTCAGCTTCTTTATCAAAGGTAACATCTAGATCAGTTACTGGTGCGGGCTCATTGACAACCACTGACTGCTTCCCTCTTGCCTTAGCTTGGGCTTCTGCGGTGTCTCTGGGTGGTATCACATTATTTCTTAGTGTTTCCGGTGCGAATAACCTTCCACTTCTAGTAAAGCCCCCTACTCCGACGTTTTCCACTTGAGCTGGGGTAGTGCTAGACGTAGCCAAATCTTGCTTTTGGCCGTTACAATATACTTCGCCACCATAATTCCAGGGAATGGCTTTATCACTCTGATACATTACTGGCCCTGTAGTGGTAATCGTTATCGGTGCCACTCTGGCCCGTGGAGGAACTTGAGATGGATCGTAGAAGATGGTTACTGTAGAGACTTCGCTTTCCTTTACAAATTTGTCAAACTGCAACACTCCTTCATTAATCATACTTTAGATCTCTGTTTTCAACTGCTCACAACCGTTTGGAGCTTTAACACATCTTGGACAATTACTTCCACAACCTGTAAACACAACCCTCTGGGCCAAACATGTTGTAACAACACTCAACGGAGTTTACAGATCGTCGATATCATACACCAAGTTTAGATTCTCCCCATCATCAACTTCCCCAACCGTACCTCCGTGAGGAGGCATGGGGTTCTGTATTACATTAGGCGTAGGAGCGAAATTAATCGCTTTAGAATCCAGTAAGTCCTTAACAACATGCTTCAGAGCTTTGCAGTTTTCTATGGTATTCCCGGGACCTCCGGAATGAAATTCACATCTGGCGTTTGTATCATAACCCTCGAGGATTTGGCCTGGCTTCGGGGGTTGTAGAGTTCGGAGTTGAATCATCAGGAGTTATAGGAGATTCTTCAAAAGTTGTGAATAAGACATCGGCGGAGTTTCGAAATGTATTTCTCTAGTCTTTTGGGGGTAATATGGATGAGGATCTCTTTGTTAATACCCTTTTTGGCGTTGCGGCTGCAGTGGTGGGACTTGTTGTTGAACAGGTTGAGTTGTTATGGTGACGAGGGCCACTTGCTGATAAAACCCTCTGTTGTTTCCTCCCCTTGGCGCATACACTGCCTCAATCTCTCCTTCTATCCTCTTCACGAAGGGCTTCTTGACACCAGAACTCGAAGCTCCCCCATTATGAATCTTCCCTTGCTTGATCCAGATTTCTACCCTTTCGCCCGTCAAGATGATATCTGAGAATCCACTTGAGGAACATCCAAATAGCCTTTCCATGAAATGCCTAGGGAGGGTATCCAGGAACAGGTCTACCATTTCTCTCTCCAGAAAAGGTGGTTGCACTCTAGCGGCCACTTTCCGCCACCTTTGCGCATAATCTTTGAAGCTCTCGAAGTTCTTCTGAGTCAGACTTTGAAGTTGAGTGCAACTGGGCGCCATATCGATATTATATCCATACTGCTTGAGGAATGCTTCTCCCAATTCCTTCCAACTTCTCACAGAGCTTCTCTCTAACTTCATATACCATTCCAAGGACCCTCCGGAGAGACTATCCTGGAAGTAGTACATCCAGAGCTTTTCATCCCTAGTATGGACAAAAATCTTCCGATAGAATGCCTGTAAGTGAGTTTTGGGGCAGGAACTACCGTTATATTTATCAAAAGTAGGCGGCCTGAATTTGTGAGGAATAACCACCCCGAAGACTAGACCCATGTCAGACACATCTATCCCCAAAGTGTCTCTACACTCGAGGGCTTAGACTTTCTCAGCAAGCATCAAAATGTCCTGAAGATTTCCTTCTCCGCCGAACCCCGTGTCATTGTTGAAAGAAGGGAACTGATCCTCCTGCCTGTCCTGTACTGGGATGAAAGTTGTTGCGCCCTGTTCTGGAACTTGAGGTCCACCTGGGCTATTGTTGATGTTAGGAGGAGTTACTTGGACGTCAGTAGTAGTCACATGGACATTAATTTGAGGAGGGTTTAGCCCCTGAATTGCATTTCTTAACTCTTGTTGTCCCTGAGCCATCCCTTGCATCATGACCATGAACTCTCCTATTTTGGTGCGAAACTCATTAAGCTCAGTTTGCATAGCATCCATAACTGTCCTCTGGTTGTTGCGAGTTGCGTAACGATGCGAGATATTCGGTCGAGAATGACGGGTCTTGGCGGCCCTCTCAATCTTTGCCTGAAATGCAAATAAGTTAAGCAACCTGTAGAAAACCTGCAAAACAAAGAAAAATGCAAATGATGTGTATGCAATGCAATGTGTTCCTTTTATTCCCAAGGTTTCCACTACTTTCCCATTCTGGTGTTGAGAAAAAAGATCCCTTGCAAGAAAATCCTGTGTGACATTCGAATTTGAAATGGTGGCATTTATTTTGTGTCCGTGCAACAGGTATAACCAGATACTTCAGGTAAATCAGAAGGAAATTGGAATAACAAAGATCCTTACAAGGTACAAATTCAATATGCCAAGAAAGAAAGTACATTAAGAAAGAGGGGATTCCCACAACAAGTCTGTGGGTAATCCAAGTCATATGCATATACAACTAAAGCTTAGGAAAGTCTACATCATGTATTCTCCAACTGAGGCGCTTGATATTTTGCAACATCTGAGTTATATCTGGATGCGCAGGCTCCTGTACAAGCCTCTGAATTAGGATATCCCTAATGTCAAAGGAGGCATGCAATTCCTTGATTTGCTGTAGGAACACCTTTTCACTTTCTTGGCTTGTAATGGAATCATTCTTGGCTCTCTTGACATCAGCTTTCGATTTCAAATCTTCTATTTCTTTCTGAGCTTCCTTTATTCCTTGTTGGCTTTCTGCTAAACTTTGGAGACGACTCTTCTCTTGATGATAAGCCTTCTGAAGGAGCTCTCTCTGTCCATTCAAAGAATCCTGAAGACTCTGGACTTCTAGCTTGTGCTTGACTTCCAGCTCCCTCTGTTTCCTCAAATTGTCCTCCCACTTCTCTTGCCATAAGGTGACAGCTTCATTGGCTTCATTCAAATCATTCATCTCCTTCCGACGTTGGGCAACCTTATGAGTTTCATCTAATCCCCTTTTCTTGATGTAAAGCTCTCTCTCTTGAAAATCTTGCTGCTTGGTCGAACCATCTCTTCAGCTTTGTGCTCTTTCCTCCAACTTTTGATTCTGCATCTTCAGCTTCTGACATGAATTGTAAGCTTCTTTATTCTCCAACCTGAGCTGTTGACCCAAGGCTTCCAACTTTTGATAATCTTGAAGAGGAACTGAAGTTATGGGTGCTACCTCCTTAGGGTAGAGAGGTGTTTCTCTAGAAAATGGGAGCAACAGAGTCTCCACACGATCCTCCAACCAGCTGGCAAAAGGATCATAAGTGTTGGGATCCACTCTCCCAAAGTCTTTCTTCCCTTTTATCACTCTAACTTCCCAAGCTTGGGATAACAGCATGCTCTTCTTGAGATTTCCTTCTGCTGGAAAGTACAAAGATTCATTTGCCTCTTCAATCAAAGGCACAACTCTTAATGGATAACCAAACTGCTTCCTGGACAAGATAGGATTGTAACTGATCCCATCTTTCCTTCCTAATAGGGGCACACTTGGGAAGCTACCACAACTGACCAACAATTATTTGCCCACAAGATCTCTGTTGCATCCCCATGAAATGTCAGCTGAGGTTAAGCCCATTAATCTTTTGGACCACTTCCAAGATTGTTTCAAATCCTGAAAAGGCCTTGATTTAGGGAGTTACCATACAAACCAATCAGCAAATAGGGGAGCACAACAATTTACATGTCCCTTCCTCTTTTCATTTTTATGGTGAACCCCATAGTAAAAGTCACCTATCAAAGTGGGTATTGGATTTCTTCTGGCAAATATAATGATAGCTTCCATGTTAATTAAACCCTTCTCTCCTGGAAACAAACTAGTCCCATACACTATCAAAGCAAGCAAGGTGTTGAACTTAGCCCATTTTTTCTCAGAGGCCAAGTCCTAAGCTTCCTTGATAAGAAAATCTAAGAAAAGTCCTTTACCTTTGGTGGAATTCACTTCTCTGCTAACTTTGGATAAATCTAGAAGAAAAGACTCAGTTATATCTTTGGATGAAGGCGTCTTCTCTAAGCCATAGTAAGGAGCACCATCTTTTATGGGTATTTTGAGGATGCTGGATATCTCTTCTAACGTGGGAGCCAAGATGTAGTCAGGGAAAACAAAAACCCTCAGCTGTGGATCATAGAACTGCAGTAGAGAATGCAAGCTATCCCTCTGATCAGGGGTTAGCTTATTCACATAGTCTAAGATCTTTCCAAACTCTTTTCTGAAATCGTCAAGCACTTTGTCACCCATCAAGCCAATTAACTTCTGAATACCATTTGTCTCTGGACATTTCTCTTCCTGGGAATCTCCATGTTGAAGAAACAAATATGACTAGGAATAGGAGGTAATGAACCCTGAGAATAAAAAGAACATAAAATGATTAATGATGTTATGATGTTATGCAAGGCAAGGCATGTGATCAGTGATGTGTATGTGTAGTGAATCAGTTAATCAAGTGTCTGTGCAAGGCCACAACATCCTCACAAGTATCTTTCTGATCAGGAGTTCATAATTTCAGAATCCATAATTAACAGAATAAGATCATATCACTGAAGTGTACTGGCATACATGGGTATGTTGAAGTTTTGGGTTCCTGCAAACCTGTAAACTCCTCCCAATTTCACGGGTGTGCTACTCGGGTCAACATCACGGACTCTCAAAGTCGAATAGTAATAATACGTTCACCATTTTCGAGAAACGGCTCATGACCAAATCAGGGAATCGGTTTGGCATTATGTACTACTCAGGGAGGTCTCAACTGAGTCCAAGGAAACAAGCATCCCTCATAAGTCCTAAGCTTCAAGCACTGAATCGAGAAACAATAGTACATTCATCCCGAAGGGTACAATACTATCGTCATACGAAAAGTTTGCCTTAACTGGATTCCTATGAGAGAACCAGGCCATTCTATGCGAGTTCCCAGTGGGCCCTCGGATGCGAGTGGGTTTGCCAACAAATGTGGTCTGCCACTGTCATCACTGGAGAGGGATGTTTCCACAAAGGTTCTCAATTATCGGTCCCCTGACTGCACATAACTATCAAGGTATTGTATTGCCCCAAAAAGATTTCGGCGTCAATACATTTCCGAGAAGGTCACAAGTCAAGGCGTGGAACTCACTAATACCAACATAGCAAGATGCCATGAAGCCAAAGTGGAAACATTCTAAATCCTAGGTGCACTCAAGCCAGGTATTTGGCTTATCTCACAGTAACAAAACCCATCCCACAGAAAAAATGAAACCAGCATAGTCCAGTATGATGCATGTGAAATAAATACTGAAAGCAATAAATAAAACTACAAAGTAAACTGTAAAGTAAAACTATAAATGAAAATAGTAAATAAAAACAATAACACACATATAAACACCCAAAGAAAACAAAAACAAACAGGCGCTAGGATTGACTCTACAAGGGAAACCAGAGATTCTGGGTTATACTCCCCAGCAGAGTCGCCAATTGTCGCTCCCGGGATTTTCATCCTAGTACAAACGCGAAAGTGGCGCGGAAAAGGTATAGTTGCCAGCCAGACATTTTTATCCTGGAGGAATGGGAAAGGTAATGTTTCACAAACCTGAAGAAGAAGGAAAGGACAGGGTCCTACGAACCAAAGATCTGGGTTCGGGAGTCGGTTACGACTTGGGAAGGTATTAGCACCCCAGATCGTCCGCCGTACCCGACGGGATCCACGCTTGCTTGTTTTGTTTCAAAGGGTGAGAAATAACTGTTGCGGAATACAACTGTTGACTGTAATGAGAATGGAAATGAGAAAGGGATTGGAAAATAGAACAAAATGAAATAATGGGGAAAATGTAGGGAAAATAAAGAATGTGCTCGAATGGGCCCTACCCCACTGCCTACGTACCTCATCGGGAAAATGAGGATCAGAGTCGACGTAGTTTGCCTAACTAAGGCGAGAACTATTTGTTTGTGTTTTTTATAGCTGGAACTGCGTATGTCTATGCTCAGGTGTTGCAGACTCGTCTGGTACGAGTGCATTTACCATCTTGCATGCGAGACAAGTCGTCGCAAGTTCGCGTTCAAAATGAATGAGATGAGAAAGAGAAGTTCCCGCGGGAAAGCCGCTTATTGTATGTTTTTTTGTCTTTTTAAGAGTTTTGCATGAATTGGCACAAGGAAGTGAATTCAAACTCTTTTCCATAGAATGTGTACTTGCCACTACATTCCAAGATGGAATAATAGAACAAGCACACCAAGCAAGGAGAATTTATCCAAGACTTGTTTCCATGAATTAGGGTTTAAGTTCACTAACTTGTTGAACTTATTACATGTTTTTGTTGTTTTTGTGAAGAAGTATCTTTTAGATTTTTCTTTGTGAAACAACCCCTTGATAAGACTTGTACATCATTCTAGACCAGCCTACACCATTCCAAGATGGAATGAATGCAAGTGTCCCATGGAATAAGGCTATACACAAAGGATCCTTTCATACATTTATTAAGTCTTTTTGATTTTGTTTGAAGATGAGAAGAGAAAAGACTCAAAAGGAAAAGGTCAAAGCTAATGGGGGACTAAGACACAACCCTAAGTTATCTTATTATGTACAAGAGGTGGTCCTATGGTTAATGAGGTTTTCTAACCTAAGGAAGAAAGAAACAAGTTAGAATTCAACTTACTTCCTAAGGAAGTTAAGTTGAATCTAAGGAACAAAAAGGGACCTATGAACAAAGCACAAAGTGCTAAGACAAGGACAATTAAATGCATAAGAGATGAGGAATGAAGTGATTACCATGTCTTCCCCCCTAAAAAACAAATGTTATCATGATGAAGTAATATGAACAATTATGACATGGCAAACTTCCATCAAGAACTCACACTAATTAATAAAGGCATTAATGAAATTCTAAGCCTAAAGTCAAGTCCTAAGATACCCTATATTATATCTAGCTTCTAGGGATAGGATCTAAGTCATACCAAAATGATCTAAGGTTGAAAAGAGAAACACACTCAAACTATGCCCTAAATGACATTAAAACCTCTAAGTGGAAACTAGGTGGATTTGCATGGAAAACTCTAATAAAGCCAAAGCACAAAAAAAATGGTAAAGGTCCTGGAAAAATATGAGATTAAATTCTTAAGGTCCCTAACCTAAATCTAATGTCGTGTTAAAAAATCTCCAAAAAATTCATAACCTAACTATGCCAAATGGTCACTTAAATCTACAAAAGATTTGAATACAATTTACACAAACTATGCTGCCAAAACAGTGGATAAAAGGGAGCTAAAAATATGACAAAAATAATTCCAGGTTCTATTATGAGTTCTCTAATCACAGAAAAAAGAATGGGATAAAACGATAATTGGAAATGGGAGAAATAAAATGAACAAAATGAATTATAGCTGCAAGAATTCCATAGAAAACTGATTAAATGGAAAATCGAAATAAAATTGAAAAAATGGCCAAAATCATAAAGTAAAAGTGTGGAAAAATTCTAAAATGAATTAGGAAGTCTATGTGATTTTTGGGGAGTTTTATCACGAGTTTTGGTATTTTTGTTGTATTAAAATTGAAAGTTATGTAAAACTGGAAAAAAAATAAAGAAAACAAGGAAAATGGAGAGGGGTGCAGAAAGTGAAAAGCTGAACTGAATTGGGCTGGACCCAAACATGCTGGGGTGCAAATAGTGATATGAAAAACTCTTCACAAAATATGGCACATGATTGGCACCTGATCATTAATGTGGTGGCAGAATCTGAAGCATTGGATTAAACTAATCTAAGGGATGTGTTATGTTCCCACTTAATGCTAAGACTACTATTCCGGTCACCGGAGCTAAACTCCGGTCATCTTCTCCAATCACTCTCCGGTTAGGGTTCGGACAAATGTCTACCAAACTGAAAAATAAGGCCATGGACGGATCCGTCTTCTCAAGTACGTCAACAATCTAGGCTTGATTTTCTCCTAAGGCTCATGAGTAATGCAAATCGAAGCACACAATAATCAACCTAAGAATTGAATCTAAGCACCTAAGGTGCCTATCAACTAGCCAGCACAAGCATTGCTCCTATTGAGCTCATATCAACACAAAACAACCAAAAATATTAGAATTTGTGTCAATGGAATTGAAGATGTAACCTGAACTTCAGTGGTGTTTAGAGTTGTAGAAATCCAAAGGTGAGGTTCAAATGTCTTCTATGCTTGATCTTGATCCTCTGTGAAGTGAAATAAACACTTTGTTGATGAAGAATCTTGAGAAATTGATGAAGATGCAGAAAATTCAGAAGTGAATTCTTGATGATTCAAGCTATAAACTCCATGGATATGCTGCAAATCATGATGCTAGTGATGAATTGATGCTCAATGAGGCTTGTTGGATGATAATTTAGCTTGTTCAATCCAAAAGGTGGAAATGTTGTGATGATGAAACTTCAAATTTCCAGCTTTAAATCTCCATGAAAATGCACTATGAATGGTGCTTGAAGAAGCACAAGGAAGAAGAAGATCAATGCTATGGTTGTGGAAATTTAATCCTTCAAAATGCAGAGAATTTGCAGAGAAAATGCAGAGCTTAATTTGGAGGATCTTGGTGTGATTTGAGTGAAAAATGAAGTTAAACCCCAAACCCAGTCACTACTCATCCTTTTATAAAGCATTAGACCTCTGGTTAACAATTATAACCAAGGTTAATTAGCCTTGGTTAACTGAGTGAAGTGAGTTAAATGAGTGAAGTTAGTTATGACGGTTATACCGGCTGGATTTCTAGAACCTTCTTCAGTTAAAACCAATCCAATGCTATAGAGAAAATGAAGCTTAAGCTGAATATTAGTGAAGTGAAACACCAGCTTAGTTGCCCAAGGATTGCATCTTGAGTTTACTCACTTGGTTGTGATATGCACATCAATTAAAGTGGTCCTGCATACACTTAATAATAGCCTGCTGATGCAACAAAAACAAAGTCCAAATACAGCTTGAGACCATGATCTAGTGTACACCAGCTCATGATCATTATGGTGAAGACCAATCTAATGTAGCAGCAATGGTTGAGGTTTGATTTGAAGCAAATGTAAAGCTAAATGAGCTCTAATATGTGCACAAGTCACCCCTGAACTTATCCCCAAGACAGCACTGAATTTGGCCCTTTCTATGCATCATACAACAGCTTTTTAGCAGAAAAAAAACATTATGTATCGATACATGTGGGTATGCATCGATACATACTGAAGCAATGGCAATTTTCAGCAAAAAAAACAACTATGTATCGATACATAACACAAATGCATCGATCCATGTCAATTTTTTAAATGATATGTATCGATACATAACACGGATGCATCAATACATGTCAGTTTTTTAACTGATATGTATCGATACATAACACGGATGCATTGATGCATCCTGCTTATGTATCAATACATCCGGCTTATGTATCAATACATAATCCATTTCCAAAATTGTTTTTTCTTTGATTTCTCCATTCTTTCTTGATCAAATTTGGTCCATAAGTCCTTTGTAACCACAATTTCATGACCTTGACCTCAAAGAGTCCAGAGTTGACTTTTTACTCATTATGGTTGACTTTTCTCCAATTTCCTGATTTTCAATCATCTGACTAATTGAATCCCTTCCAAAATGAATTTGTGGATGAAATTTGAACCCTATACATTTGTTGTCATATTGAACACAATGGAATCCACCTTTGCTAAAAAATTCACGAAGAAGCCCTCCACAGTTGAAACCCTAATTTGGATCATTTCCTCAGGAGATGTTGCACTATTTGCATTCCTTGGAGCCATTCACTTCTTTCCAAGACTTGAGGCTTCAAAAGGAGACTTGTGGGATGTTGTAGACCCTTTGCACATGATTGAGGAGTTTTGTGACCCTTTGGTTGCCTTTGTATAGCCTTCAATTGCTCCAGTCATTGACCACATACCTATGCCTCAGCTATGCTACACATGATGCAATCTTTTTTTGGTTATTTTATGAACTTATGTATGCTAAATGCTATGCCAAATGTTGAGGATATGAGAGGGTAAATTTTGAGGTATTACACCATTGTTATGACAAAAAGCTGTAGCACCCTAATTTTTGCCCTAAGATTTCTTCGTATTTCATCTGCATCTTGCATACAAACAAGATCGCAGTGGTTGCTCGGTTCTTCTCAGGTTAGGTTTAGGACTCATAGATGATCACTGTTTTTTTTAATTGCTTTATTCGTTTATGTTTACTAACCATTAATTAAAATCCAAAAATAATTTGTTTTCTTTCACTAACATTTTCAGGAAGAGGAACCATTGAAAATGCCAAAAATAGAAGTCCTGCAGCTCGAGTAAAATTTCACAGGCAAAAGTCGAAGTTGATTCGTAAGTAATTCAAATTTATCTGATCAAGGATTTTCCAAGTTAATTGATTCATTCAAATAATTTCAAGGTTCATGTGTTTATTTCCATTCCTTCTTCGGCGTACAAACGAATCGGGCCACAACAACCAAGAAATCATGTTTGAATAAAAAATTCAAATTTATGCTTGGTTAACTGGTTAACCATTTCCAGTGTAAATTGGTTAACCTTTTAACCAGTGCAAAATTTGAATTTTTCATTCAAATTCAGCACCCTTGGATCATTGATCTCATTTGAAATTTTCTAGATCCATTTCCCTCTGATTTCTCTACATCACTTTGATCATTTCCTACCATAAACCCTCACTAATCACCACTCTTTTCCATTTCCCACCAAATTTGCAATTACCAAACCTAATTTTAATTACCAAAGCAAACTTCATCCCACCAAATTCCCATACCTAAGGCCTTTAAATAGGACCATAAGTTCATTCATTCACCAAGCTTTGGAGAGCCAACAAATCTCTTGCAAAATACTTCCCCAAAACCAAAAAAATCTCACTAAAGCTCTTTTCCTGTTTTTGAAGTTATCATGAATTCACATTGAATTCTTGACTAACTTGAGCTAAACCTTCATCCTATTCTTTTATTGTTCATCAATTACAGTAGACCTAGCTTGATTTGGTCTAATTTGAAGAAGTGCTTTTGGTAATTCACTTTTTCCATAAACCCATACTCACCATCAACATTCAAGATGTAGATCTTTAGTGCCTTTGATTCTAGATCCTTTGGATCTTAATTTGTTGTTTGATTGCGGGGATTTCACTTTATTTTGGTTTTAAAATTCGTGCAGATTCAGATCATGATCACCAAGTGTTTGAAAAAGGTTTTAGAAATGGATCATGCTTAATTTCATCATATTTTCTGCTACTGGTTCAGTGTTAACAGGTTAACCATTTTCAGTGTAATTTGGTTAACCGGTTAACCAGTGTTAAACTGCGTAGGATTTGAAAACTAGTTGCGTTAACCGGTTAACCATTTCCAGTGCATTCTGGTTAACCGGTTAACACAAGTCAGAATTTGTTTTTGGCTTATTTTAAGCTTCTTTTTGGTTTCTCTTTCTTCTTCTTCTTCCTTTTTATTTTTACCTTGGGAGTAATTTCTCCTTAATTTTAATTAACTTTGGGTGTAGATTAGAGTAGTTAATGTTCATTAGTTTAAAACTACCTTTAAGTGAATTATTAATTGATTTAAGGTACTTTGCATTAGTAATAAATTTTCATGCTTGAATCCACCAAGAAGAGTGATTGAACTTAAGTATGGAATAATACCATGAGTGTGACTCAATTTGGTATTCATTTTTAGTTTTGTGCGGTATTGCGTCTGGATAGTGATTTACATATCGTTTATCTCACATGCATTAACACTAATATTGTTCACCTTAATTGGTGGTAGCCGGCCTCATTTGTAGAGTAATTACTTCATAAATTACTCGGTGATTGCTTAGCATAGACCTAAATGTGTCCCGAATTCGGAATAAAAATCTAATTAGGTATTTGCACTTTCATGGACCGGACCTCTTGTTGGTCGCGTAATCCCAAAGCGTTTAATCATATTGCATTAAGAATCGAGACTTATGAAGGTTTGATTCATAGGTGCTTTGGGTCTCCCAATCTCCTTTCAAATTTCATTGAATTCGATTCGGTTTGCCTTGATTAATCGTTATAGTGTAAGATGCTAAGCGGATTCGATTGCCTTTCGATTTTGGTTACTCTCTTGGTTGTGGTTGATTAAGTTCACCATACCACTTTTATGTAAATATTATTATACTATTATTTCTGTTAATATTTTAGATTATTGTACTTTAATTTCTTTTGTTATTAGCATTTAGATTCTTTCACTTATTGATTTTATTTTATTTTGCTTTATGATGTTTTATTCATCCATTATCATATTTATTATTTGCTCTTATTTTTGTTATGTTGATTTTCCTTTTGTCCATTTGGACACAAAAACATTAATAAAGGATCAAACCTCTAAAAACCTTGTGATCTTAATGTTTGGACTATTGGTTACTATCCTTGGCATTGGAATGAAGTTTTGGACTTAGATTTTAAGATACCTCTCCTTTTCCTTGATCTTCAGGAAGTTGGTACTTGCCTTTATTTGGTCATTTGCTAGCTTATAAGGATAAAACTCTTATGCTCATAATTGGAAGTGTCATCAAGTTTGGTTAGAACTGTCTTCCTTTATATCCTTATTTTCTTTCTTTTTTAAGATAGTCCCTTCATCTCCACCCCTTCTTTAATTTTCAAAATCTTTTCTCTTTTTCAAAGGATTCCCTTTTTTAAAATCATCACTTCTTTAATAAGTAAAACCTTGACTTTTTTCAAATGGATTTTACCATTTTATTTTCTTTTAAAACCAATGAGTTTAATCATCTTGACCTTAATACAAAAAATAAAAATAATCAAACTCATTCAAGTTGTTTTGTGCCTTTGTGCACTTTTGTTTGTTTTCTTTAAAAAAGTGTCGATTATGAGTCATTATTCTTTAGTCGGATGTAAGATTTATAATCTCCATGGTTGTAGTTTGATGTAATTGAGTCTCTTGTCATTCGTGGGGATTTAGTGGCATACTCGTCGGTTTTATCCGAGTTGGCGCCCTCCCCATAATGATGTATGAGTCCATGCCTTCATTCTCATGGTAGTTTGTTTGGCTATCCACTTGAAGATGACAAATTCTCTTCACTTAATAAAATCAATTACAACCAACCCTTTTCATTATTTGTATCATGAATTACAGGGTTTTGATCTTGCATTGCACTTTGTGGGTACGTAGGTATAAGGTGGTAAACCTCTCCAAACACAAAAATATTAAAATTAATTCTTCTTTCATACCTCCACTCTCTTTTAACAAACCTTTTTCAAAACAAAAGCAATAAATTTTTCAAAGGGCTCCTGTGGAGTACCATAGACATTTTGGGTGCGTAAAACCTTCCCATTTTGTAACCTATCCCCTTACCCGGTTCTTTGTTGTGTTTCTTTAGCTTTTTGCTTTTAGATTCATTAGGATTTATTCACTATTTTTTCCTTTTCCACTTGGAATAAAATAAAAGTGTGGTGGCGACTCTGTTTACTTTAAGTTAAGTTAACTAATAGCTTACACTCATGTTTTTACCGCTACAACGGCCAATGCCTTTAATTAGAAAATCATCTTCTTACAAACCTATTGCATGATATAAAATTACCTAGGACTATAACTCCCTACCACATATCTTACAAAATACTCTTGAGTTATATAGGACATGGTTTCCCATTAAAGAAAATTGAACTTAAAACTAATGAAGAGGACGGAAGAAAAAAACAAAGAAAGAAAAACATTAGAAGATGCTATATAAATATATAGATAGATATCTTACTTATCCACGATGGTGAGAAGTTGTTTCCTTACATCCTAGGCTCTTCTCAACGACCGAGATTGAATAAAATTCTCGAAACTCCAGGGTCCAAAAAAGTTTTTTATTTTTCTAGGATTCATAAACAAGATATCTATGTCATTCCAATAATTGGATAATCAGGGACAGTTTGTTCAAAGATTCTCCAGACTGGGGCAACTTTAGCTACCCACCCTCATCATGTCACCCTTCTTAACCAGAAGTCTTGCCGCATAAGACCTTTCTTCCCTTTTCAGGAGTTTTTCTGGATTTTAATAATCATTGCATTAGTCATTTGCATATGTTGTTCATGTCTCTTCACTCAAGCGTATAGAGCATATGGATCATAAATGCATCGGGCAATACCTCCACAATCATCAATCTCACATCAGAGGGCCTCGTAACCCAACTTCTCAACATTCCAAAGTCCGGTTCTGGTCTGGAAAACTAACCCAAAGTCCAGTTCTTGTCTGGAAAACCGTTCCAAAGTCCAGTTCTCGCCTGGAAAACCAGCCCAAAGTCCAGTTCTCGTCTAACAAACCAACTTCAAATACCAGTTCTCGTCTGGTAGGCAAATCTTTTAACCAGTTCTCGTCTAGTCACATTTTCATTTAGCCTATTGAACACCAGTTCTCGTCTGGTAGTCATTCTTTTTTCAGAGTCAGTTCTCGTCTGACAATGAACCCCAAGAAGGAGTCAGTTATCGTCTGACAACTTATTCTTTGTCCATCAGTTCTCGTCTGTTGGTCTACCCCCAATAAACTGGTTCTTGTCTGGTAATTCACCTTCAATATCTAATTGATTGGCAACCAAACCAAAAATATAAACATTCACTATCAACCTGGCTCTAGCGCCCAACCATCCTTGTTTCCATTGTCTCCCATTTGCATATATTTTTATCTCCTCGGCATCATGAGCATACATCGACATCTTGCATCATTTGCATTGCATCTTCATCTGCAGGGTTTTCTTTCTTCATATGGGGCAGAACCGTTACAAGTCGCAACTTGGGGCAGTTATCTCAATATTTGTGGAATTTCTGCGAGATTTTGAAGACACCGGGGCATTCTGGATGCCAGGTCTTGTGCAAAATCCTCTAGAGAGAATCTTTTCATAGATGATGCAGTCTAGCATAGTTTAAGGAGTAAAGGAATGCTTGTTCACTCATGATAATCAGTATGCAACAATTGATCTCATTAGCTTGAAGCACTGACTTAATTCTCAGGGAATGTCTGGTTTTTCTTTTCCTAGCAGGGCATTGGAAGTTTATTTCTTCCCCGAGCAATAATCTTCTTTCATCCGATCAGATTTCTTCATGAGGAGTTGGTTATTCTCATCCAGTCAAAGTCCAATTTTCATTGGCATATCTTCCCAACACAGTCGTCATACTATATCTGGGGCATAATTTGGCTTATTGTGATCTCTAATTCTCCAATGAAGTCTCTTATCAGCAGAGCATTGCCAAATCTTTTCCTCAGCTAGGCCAGAAGATTAACATTTCCCCAACTGAAATAGAATGGGTGATATCCCTAGTAGAACTTCAAGGCTAATTGAATTGTTCTCATCCCCAAGTGAAGTTATCTTTCCACAGTGAATTATTCCCAGCAGGCAGCTGAAGGCCTTGCATTTCCCCACATAGCTTATAAATGTCAGATTTCTTCTTCCAACAAGAGATTATTTGACCAAGCATTTATTCCCAACCGAGTCTGAAGATGGTCATTCCCACAGAGTTTCATGTTTGGATGTTGTCCATCATTGAAATATTCCCCAGAGAAGTCGCCAATTTATTTTTGGCCAGTGTGACAAGTAATGCAGACAATTGTTCACATCTCATTCCACAGCCAGAGTCAAGCATTGTCAAGATATATTGATCTCGTTCTTCAGCAGAATGTTAGCCAGGACTTTCTCTTGCCCAACGGGGTTAAACAGAAAGTATTCTCCCCAACATAGTAGTCACTCAAATCGAGCTCCTTGATGTTCGTCTGAATCATTTCTAACACTCGTTTGTGTTATTTTCTGGCTTCATTCACTCTTCTGTGTTTGATATCTTTCGGATACTCGTTTGTATCACTTTTAACACTCGTATGGTTATTCTTTTGACAAACACTCGTCTGTGTTTGATGGTTTCCTGATGCTCATCTGCATTGTTTCAAGCACTCGTCTGTGTATGATACCTTTCTTATACTCGTCTGTATCGTCTTTAACACTCGTCTGTGTCATCTTTTAGTAAGCACTCGTCCGTGTTTGATATCTTTTCTGGTACTCGTCTGTATCAGTGGCTGATACTCGTCTGTATCATTGCTTGAAGCACTCGTCCGTGTTTCTTTGATCATCGTCTGATACTCGCCTGTATCATTGACTTAGGGCACTCGTCTGTGTTTCCTTGACGATCATCCAATACTCGTTCGTATTGCAGAGGTTTGAAGTCCTGACGGTGGGATTAAACGTCAAAATGTTTATCGGTCCCCTGGCGTAACAGGTCATCCGAAGAAGACTCGTTCGTCTTAAGCACCACATACCTACGCAAGATTTGTGAAGAGGACTCGTCCGTCCTAGAGCCATATATTTACGCAAGGTATACGGAGAGGGTTCGTCTATGCTGATTGTGAATGTCTATCCCATAGACTTAAGTGCAGTACCGATTTCCTGGCGTAACAGGTTGTTCGAAGAAGTCTCGTCCATCTTAAGTGCCATATATCTATGCAAGGTATATGAGGAGGGCTCGTCTGTCCTAGATACCATTCACCTGGTGTAACAGGTTTTTTTGAAGGGATCTCGTCTGCTTTGTTTTTCTTGTATCTACGCAAGATATTGGATTTCTTCTGAGTTATTTTTCACCACATCAGGGTTTCCAAGCTTTTGTTCTCCTTGGTTGGGTTTATTTCCCATTTCTTTTATTCTCCAGCAGATTTCAAATTTCTAGTTGTTTTGGTATTCAACCACATTTCATCTCGAACAGCCGACAGCCGATTCTTTCGTCCTTTTCAAATTAACAGTTGATTGAATAGGGGCAACTGTAACACCCCAAATTTGCCCTCTAGTTTTTCTATCTTTGTCTGCTTTTTGTTTTGTATTCATTTGCACTTTCGTTTAGATCATACATTAGGTCATATCATTTGCATAAGCTCCCAAGACATGGGATCAATATTTTCTGAGGAATTAGGGTTTATTTCCCCGATTCAATGGTATTCAAGGATTTTACTCGCAAGTACTATTCACTAGCGCATCAAGCCCATCATTAGGCTATTCACTTCTTCATCAAGTTACAAGGCTATTCCTTTCTTCTCAGCATCTCAGGATATTCTCCTTTATCGATATCTCAAAATTTATGGTTTTGGTTCAAGTGTGTTTGTTCATTCACGATCTAGATTCGGATGGATTTTTGACCTAATCGCGGTCAAACTATAAGGAGTTTGTTCCAAGTTGTGTGATCCATTTTAGTGGACTATTTCTCAGTAAGTGTGTCCAAGATCAAATCGTTGAGTTGTGAAATTCTTAAGTTTATCGAGTAGTGGTTTGTATGAGGTTTGGTTCAGAAAATCTGGTTTATCATAATCCACCAATAGGGATCGTTTATTAGGATCATCGCAAGTTCAGTTGTGCTTTCTTTGTGGACTTATTTTCCCAGATATTGGTTCAGATAGATTCAAAATGATTCAAAGGATTATTAATTCAGATGTTTGTTTGTTTCAATGGCAAGTGGTTCAGCGACTCAGGAGTTTCATTTAAATCATAAGATTTCGAGTGTGGTTGTCAGACTAATCTCAAGCATATCATGTGCATAAGTGACTTTTGATATCGGTTCATGTTCATATCCACATCTTTTATTTTCATTTAGTTTATATCTATTCTCTTTAACCATTCTATTATTCATTTTCTCTTGATTATTCACTTTCCAGTAGCCCTTATATATACAATCCATTTTCAACTTTTTATCCATTCACAAAATATTATCCATTTTCTTAAACCATTTTTCCATAAATATCATTACCCATTTTTCTATCCATTTTCATTTATAAATTCATTATTAAAACTTTTTTTTAATCCCATTTTCCATTTTTTTAAATTAAACTCATCTACATAACTCATTATCCAAATCCATTCATGTAATTTTCTTCCTGCCATCCGCATAACCATGTAATTTCTTTTCATAACACCTCATTCTACCAACCTCCCCCTAACAAACCATCTTCACGTTTTTTCCAGGCAACATTCTTGGCCCCATCAGCACTTTCGTACCCTTTTTCATGCCAACACACTCACCCAATTCCAAATGAAAACCATATCACAGCATGACCCACAAAACAATACAAGGCACATCTTTTAATTTTTTTTCCGACAAATATAATACTAGAATTAAAAAGATAAGTAGAGATAAGTTTGTTTTTTCACTAAGGACCCACGCACCACTCCACACACGAATTCCACACTTACATAACATGATTCCCACAATCCGAAAATTTCCACCGAAATCGTACGACAATGCATCACACATAATATGCACAACAGCAACAAAATTGGGACGCGCTGAATACGTTTGAGGCACAAAAATCACACTGCAACTGACGTGAAAAAGACGATGAACACTCTCATGTTTCAGATTATTCGGCTGATATCTTTCTTCCCTCAACCTTTCTTCTTTCTACAGATTCACAATCCCGCATACCACAACACTCAGCTTCTTATTCTTCAACCTTAAAGGACAAATTCTCTTCTTCTTCAATCCTTCACCGCTTCAACAATCCTCAACCTCCAACCTCACAACAACACCAACACTTTACAGATCAGAACAAAAAAACAAATAGAACTGAGACGGAAAAGAATAAGAGGAATCTGAATCTGAGACAACCAAAACTCACCTCACTAATCGAACTCTGTGACCTTCACTCGGATTTTCACCTCATCTAATTTCATATCTCTTTTCCCTTCTGATTTCCTCAACATCATTCTTCAACCTCAACTCATCTCATTATCAACCACCTTCTTCATCGCACTTCCCAACAACACCTCTCTCACAACAAATCATAACCATCAACCGAAACAGAGAGAGTTGAGATGAAATAGAAGAGATCCAAGGTGAGGATACAAAGATGTTACCAAGCGAATCAAGGAGATAAATCGGTACGGTGGGACCTGTTTCTTCGCCAACGAGATGTGGATTTAGATTGCGATTTTCTATCGGAGCATAAGAGACTACCACCAAGACGAAGTAGATTTAGAAAGAGAGAGAGAGAAAGAGAGAGAGAGAGAGAGCCGCCAACGATCTGAGACGTGATGAAGGAGAGATGACAGCGTGATTTGTTTTCTTTTTCGACATTTTTGACGATGGCAGAGAGCACAGTAGCGGCGTGGTGACGTGATTGTCTCTGATGATATTGGGAGATGAAGGCGAACACAAATGATGATTCAATGATGGCGAGCTTTTGGTAACGAGAGAAGAACGGCGGAGCTGAATAGTTTTTGGCGAGTTTTTGAGATGAAGGAGAAGGAGCTGTGATCGATGAAATTGAGAAGAGTGGAAGCCGTGTTACATTTTTTTCCTTTTTTTCTTTAATTTTGTTATTAACCTTTTTTTACCTTAAGTAACAATGGTATATGCTCATTGATAATCGTGATTTAACTGTTTTAATCTTTTATTTTCTTTTTCTTAAATTTTCTCTTCTTATAAAAAGAGCTATTTTGTGGTAGTCGATGTGTGGGCCTTTTCAGGCCCGTCGTTTTTTTCTCAGCACACACCCTGATTTCACTAGCTACTCCCCTGTTTAATTTCCTATTATTTTTGTGATTAGATTTTTATTGCTAAATATTTAATTTGTTGAATATAAGGTTTTATTAATTATTCTTAGTTTTGATATTTGTTCTTATCTAACATTTATTTTAATTAATTAAATTTAGTTTAATTTGTATTAGGATGTTAGTTTAATTTTCTTGTAAATTTTAATTAGAACTTTAGTTTATTAAGTTCATGCTAATCTTTTTTCTGATTCTCTTGTTACCACTTCTTCTTTTATTTTGGTTCAATTGATCTTGGATGGTGATTTCTGATGCTGGACACATGAGGATTAATTTGGTTAATCGTGTGAAATTCCTACAAGTATTCCTGAATTCTTTTGTGTGTATTGAAGAGGAAATGGACCTTCTCCGTTAGGTACCACTGAGATCCGATTTTATCTTTTGCATGCTTGCATCTGAAGTCCTACTGGGTAGGCTCTTTCTGCGATTATCTGATTACCTGATTTTGTTCTTTCTTCATTGGCACACTTATTTCTTTCACATTTTGACTTTTTCCTTCACTTCTTTTTATGCTTACATGTTTATGAGATGTGCTTTATGCCATCACTTGTCTAACATCTTTTCATCCCCTTGAAGAATAACTTATCTTCCTTAGAGAAGTAAGATGGTTTTCTGCCTCCCTTCTTCTTTTTTTCTTTTCTTCTTTCCTTCTTCTTCATTAGGATAGAATAAACCACACTAACTTAGGATCATCTTTTGCATGACAACATTAGGTCTTAATTAGTCCCCCTTAGATGTTTTTACCTTTAAGCTCCTTTTTTGGTTCTTCTCCTCCCATCTTCATACAAAAACGCCATAAAAACACTTTAATAAAGGTTGAAATAGTCTTTGGTACATGGTCTTATTTCATGGGGCACTTGTATTCACCCCATCTTGGTGGTGGTAAAAGCTTTTCTAGCATGATTCACAAGTTCAATCATAAGACTATTTTCACAAAGAAAAGCCTAAAAACATTTCTTCATTTTAACTTACAAAAACACTTAATAATTTCAAACAAGCTTGTGAATTCAAATCCTATTCTTGGGAAACAAGTTTGAGGATCTTCTTCATTCTTGGTGGACTTGATACTCATCCTATCTAGGGATGTGGTAATAGGAATACATCTTTAGGAAAGGATTTGCTTACACTTCCTTGTGCCACACTCCTAAAAACTCATAAAAAACATTGGACAAACAATAAACGTCTCTCTGTCGGGACTTCTTTTCTCATCCCACTCACTCCTTACGTACGAACTTGCTTCTATTTGTCACTTTGCAAGACGATAACGCACTCGTGTTAGACGAGCCTGCAACACCTAAGCATTGGCATAAGCAGTACAAGCTTTTAAGACACAAGCAATCTTTCCACCCCTATTTAAGACGATAGCTAAACGTTTTATCACCTTAGCCAATCAACTTCACCATGGTACGAAGCTGCATTTAAGTGAAATAATATTTGCAAGTCTATACGAACCCTTGAGTGACAGCGTTGGTTTTTTGAAGACAATGAAAGACAAGGGAAATCTGAGTGTATCAGGGCCAATCTGGCTCCTGCAATTATGGTTTAACGCCACTTTTGAAACCTCTCTCCCCATCAAAGCCAATGTTGATGAAGACAAGGTGAAAAACAGGTTTGTTGAATGGCCTCGTTTAATGCAGCTGACTCCGTCTGAAGAAGAACTTAGTCTTTGTCACTTCTTCACCAGTTTTGTCTTGATGTTTGCCAAGAGGTACAATTTCACTCCTCCTATGGCCCCTTTCGCCAACAGGAATGTTGGCCCTGAATGGTTCACTAAACGACCACCCTTGGAAATGCAAGTGGATAAAAATCAATTCCTTGAAATTTGGGAATCCTTCCTGACACCTATATCCTTGCTTCTCACCAAAATTCGACTAAGACCAAGATTTCCCTCCTCATATATCAACCTAACTTAGTTGCTAGGTAATTTGGGTTGGTTCAGCTAAAACCAAAGCCCATTTATCCCAAGAAAATCTCCATCATTTGGTATAACTCCCTACACACTAAATAAGAGAGTCAAGAACTCATAAGACAACTAGCTGACGATTCCCTGGAAATTCATCCAACGGTATTTCGACCTTTTTTCCTGTGCACCCCTGAATTTGACACTTGGTGGAAAGAGTACTATCTTCACAAGTTCTACGACGTGGAAGCATTCACAACTCTGCTGACCAATGCCTTTGCTCTTGTGCGGGAAAAAACAAAGAAAGGTAAAGCACATCATATCAAGGAGATACAAAAGTTTCAAAATTACTTTAAAAGCATCTATAGGCCAGACGAACTTAGTCGAACCATCAACGAAGCGACAGTGACTTTGTGTTGCACCCCAAAATTTGCCCTCTATTTTTAACTCTAACCGACTTTTTGTTTCACATTCATTTGCATCATCTTTATAGCATAACATTTTTTTCCGTCTTAATATTAGCCGGAATAATTTCTCGGAATTTACAAACAGACTGGTCAAATTAACTTTTTAACTGTGCCTAAAATTAGTCAACGAAAAAATGTCAAGTTTAAGTTTGCAAATGTCGGTAACCTTAATCTGCGGTTCACGTGGTTTAATTTGACAGGCTAAAAATATTTTTACGACTATTTTTGGTCATATGTTGATCAGTCTGAGCAGTTTAAACGGTCATAATTTTTATTTCAAAATCCGACCAAATGCTGTATTTTTCCGAGTCATTTATTTCGCGCTGATTATTTTGATGTGTTCATTTTATTTTTTCGAGCATTTTGGCGCCCGAGTTTTATTTTTTTTAGTCTGTTTATTTTTACATTGTGTCTAAAATAAATAAATAGGAGTATTAGTTTTAATTTTAATTTTAATTATTTAATTATATTCAGTTTTTAATTTAATATTTTATTTAAGTTTCAAAATAAACATTGAGGCCCATTATCACTAACCCTAATTGGTCCCTATATATACTTATGTTGTGTCCTGCTAAGAAGAGGGGGAAAAACAGATAAAAATAGAAAACGGCAGATTCATTTGCAGGTGTATCATTCTTAAGTCACAGTCCAAATATTCATACTTTCCATTAACTTTGTGTCTTAATAAATTATATATATTATTTTGTTTACTGTTCCGTTAATCTATAGATAATAGTTATACTTTGATTTGGAGGAGGCAGTAGCAGCGTATCTATTCGTATATGCACAAGTATTGTATCAGAAACGGTAGCGCGACACATCCATTTGTTTATGCACAGGTATTGTATCAATTACTATATAGATTCCTCATCTTTTATAGGTCATCACGTTTACTACATGTAATATATATAAAGAAAAACATTCTTATTCTATTTTATATAAAAGCTTTATGTTCTCATGTATAATGGTCTTACAAAAACGTTTTATATATTGTTTTATTTATTTATATATAATATGTATAATATATAATTTATAATATAAAACTATTTTGTTAAATATATATTTTTTATTTTATAATGTTACAATATATATATACTATGTTGATATAACTTTTTATGATATATATTTTATAATTTGTTTCTAATATATATATATATATATATATATATATATATATATATATATATATATATATATATATATATATATATATATATATATATATATATATATATATATATATATATATATATGTGTGTGTGTGTGTGTGTGTTTTGTGCTAGTTTGTTTTTTTATTCGGACTGGATAATATCGATACGCCGGTTGTGCAACTGTATGCATGTGGTGTGACATTTGTATTGATCCAATCCAATGGCGATGATCGTAACTTTTACGTTAGCCATGTCGTTGTTCTTTTTTTTATTCATATTTTTTTATTCATATTTTTTATATATATTTAGATCTGTACAAATAACTAACTACCTTGATTTTTTTTCCTAAACCTTGACAATTTCGCCACAAACTCTAAATTTCAAACCTAAAACTTTAACCGTGTTATTTCCTCTAAACCATAAACCTTTTCTTAAACCTTAACCAACCTTATTATTATTTCCTATTTTCGCTCATATTTATGTTATTCATACACTGTAATTGCTTCACCCTTGTAATATTTTAAGTTTTAACTTGTAATATTTTCAGTTTTACTTTTCGCCATCTTTATTATGTAACTGCACCAAAGCGTTGTAATAGTTAGGATTTTATTTTCTGCCATTTATTTTCTGCCATTTTATTTTTCTGCCATTTAAATTCCTGCCATTGATCCTATATTAACTGCGTGGTTTAGTAATGTAGGGCGTGAAAACCTACTAAATTAATTATTTAATATTTTTCTATAACCTTTATATTTTTTGTAAATAAATAATAAATACTAACTATTTTAATAACTTTTTTTATTACTTACTTATAATAATAAATCCTTATATATTTTGTAAATAAAATCTAATTGACCATTTTTCTAATTGAAAAATAATAATAAACCAATTAATCTAATAATTTGATATTTTCTATAATCTTTATTTATTTTGTAAATAACTAACTTAATATTTTTCATATAACTCTTTTATTTTATAATTTGTACATTAATATTTTTTAAATTCTTTTATTATTACTAATTTATTTTAAACTCATATTTTTCTAATAACTTCTAAAAAAATCTAACTTGTTTAACCTAAAATAATTTCTTTTAAAATTCTAACCTTTTTATTATCACTTTATTATTATTGTTATTTTATTATTGCTTTATTACCATTGTTTATCTATTATTTTATTATTATTTGCTTTTATCTATTCTATTTTTGCTTCATTATTTTCCTTATTTTAATTTTGTTTTATTTATAATATTAGGAAAAAATGTATAGGTTGTAAATTTATTCTTTCTCGCCTGATTATTATGTATCTGTCCCATAGCCATGTAATAGTTTAGGAATTTATTTTTCTTGCTTTTATTTTTGTAAATATTTATTGCGTGGTTAGTAATTTAGGGAGTGCAAAAAACTAACTGTAAATAATTGAACTTAGAAAATTAAATTCAAGACAAATATCTGAAAAATAACACTCACATACGTAAGTCGATCTTTGATCGCCATCTGTACTTCCTAGGGTATTCCTCTTGGTTGCTTTCTTTAAATGGTCAAGTCCCTCGAATATAGGGGTGTCTTAAGCAAAGTCCCTTCGAATATAAATCATCATAGTCCCTACGGTTTAAAAGATCAAGTCTCTTCGAGGTTGCCTACGGAATAATGATCTTGTCCCTTCGAATAAATGATGATAGTCCCTACGAATTGCTAAAGACATCCTTTAAGTTGCCTTCATTGTCCATACGATGACCCTACGTTTGTCCCTTAATACATCCAAGGTAATGACTATCTATTCCTTAATAATAAGGATAGTCTTACCATTGAAAGAACATATAAGAACAGTAAAGACTTAGCATAGGGTAGGTTCCTCTTAAGTACTTGCTCACTTTCCTTCAAAAATACTTCATTACACTTTACATTTCAAACAAATTTTCAAAACAAAGTCTTTATATATATCCGTACAAGGATCATTATAAAGTACTTAAGAAATTTTTTAATCACACACTACACTTCTCAAAACAGTTTAAAGTGAGCTAAGTAACTAAGAGCCCATGGATAACCATGGATGTAATGGGTGCTAACACCTTCCCTTTACAAAACCTACCCCCGAACTCAAAATCTTTTTTAAGGTCTTTCCTGTTCTTTTATGCCCTTTCCTTTTGGATAAAATAAAAGTCGGTGGCGACTCTTGCTATCCGCAACATAACTAAAGTCAGTTCTCCCACCGTGTTACAGAACTGGCGACTCTACTGGGGATTTAATAAAAGAGGGGTACCCTTAGGAATTAGATCACTTTAAAATTGTTTGCCTTGTTTGCTTTATACTTATCTTGTTGGGTGCTCTTATGTGTGAAAGATCCTAACCCGGATCTAGTGTACCTTAGGTAAATGGCAATAGAAGAAGGAAACTATACGGCGTATACCGATATGGTTGATCTGGTGGCCATAGTTAGTGTGACTTCTTGGTTGGTGCTTATGTTCCTTAAGTCAAGTTGAAGATAATATGAGGATGCCATATGTTGTCAATACACTAACTAACTTTTAGAACCCTAGTTATCCCATCTTGGCCTTTAGAAAGTAGTGAGATAACCGGCTTTGGTGAAGACTGAAGTTGGTTGATACTCGATGCTACACTCATTGAGATTCTAAAATTGGAGGGTTTTGGTTGGCAAGTAAGTTGCCTACTGAACAACCACCCTTGTGAAGGATCAATGATATTGAGATCCCTTAGAACCTGGTTACTTTTGTAGGACAGGATGAACCATCTAAACTTCAGGGGAGGGTACTTACCTTTAAACCTCATGCAAGCCTTCAAACCTAGGGCTATTGTGTGACTTGTTTGTGTGTGTGCCACATGTTTGTGATTGAGCATAACATCATAGCATCATCATGCATCATAAGCATAGCATTTTCACTAACCATTTCAAGGACCAAAGGATTTATCTTTGTTCTTTGTTGCAGGTCATGGCTTCTGCTCGTAGGAATACTATCCGGATCAACTTTATAGGGATACCTCCTAAGCTTAAGGAATCGGTTTCTCAAGTTTCTGAAAACTCCCAGTTCATCAAGAGGCATGGTCACCTACTGGACTTAGTCACTTCAGGGTTCAATGAAGACATGATGAGTGTCCTATTTCAGTTCTTTGACCCTAAACATCATTGTTTCACATTCCCTGACTATCAGCTGGTTCCTACAATGGAAGAGTTCTCTAAGCTTCTGGGTATACCTATCCTTGATCAGAAACCCTTCACAAGCTTGGAAAGAGAGCCTAAACCTGAAGTCATTGCTGCAGTCCTACATTTGAAGAAATCAGACATTGTCCTAGAAACAAGGAGTGGAGTTAAGGGTATTCTTGCTAAGGTATTGATGGAGAAAGCTCAAGTGTTCCTGAAGGCTATGAGTTATAATGCTTTTGAGGAGATCTTAGCCCTATTGATTTATGGCTTAGTGTTGTTCCCCAATCCAGATCCGTTCATAGACGTTCACGCCATTAACATATTTCTGACTCATAATCCAATGCCTACATTACTTGGAGACATCTTACACTCTCTTCATACCCTTACTACGAAGGCACGAGGAACTCTGATGTGCTGCATACCTCTATTGTCTAGGTGGTTTATTTCTCACCTTCCTCGATCAGTGATGAAGAATGAACAAGGGTTTAGGTGGTCCAAGAGGATTATGTCACTTTCTCATTCAGATATTCATTGGTGCTATAGATCTATGGAGAATGTCACTATCATTGACCGTTGTGGGGAGTTCCCTAATGTGCCACTCCTTGGCATAAGAGGGGGCATTACCTATAACCCTTCCTTAGCTTTACGTCAGTTTGGTTACGCTCGGAGTGATGGTCCTCATGACATGTTGATTCAGGGTATTGTGTTTGACTACGACAACGATCTTCAAGGTTACCGTCAAAGGTTCATACGAGCATGGGGGAAAGTGAACAAGGTTGACAGCAAAACTCTGGAGCCCAAGTACACTATTCCTATGGAACCTTACCTCAGATGGGTACGAGCACGTGCTTAGACTCTTATGATGCCATATCCTGCCATCCTGCCAGTTACTATGGAGCCTGTTGCTGAAGGAGATACTTATTATATCATTCTTCATCCAGACATGCCCACTGACATGGAAGATTTACAGAGGTCCTGGATCCAATTGAAGGAGCAAAGGGATACTTTTGAGACTCATTACAAAGCAAGTCAAGAAAGAATCCTGGAGCTAACAAAACAACTTCACGAGGAACGGAATCTTAGCTCATACCTCAACACAAAGAGGAAACGTCCATGGGAGACTTAAAACCCCATTTCTTGTATTTCTTTCATTTTTATTGTAAGCCCAAGGGGCAAACAAATTTATTACTAATAAAAGTTTACTTTTTGTTTGTTTAAACAAATTTAAATCATGCGGTCCTTGAAAACATTGCATACGCATTTATACACCATATCATTGCATCACAGGTTTCTTATGTACAGGTATCTTATCTTCTCGCTGTTTATTTCAGCAGAAATGGCTCTTGAACAGACTATCAAAGATCTCCAGGCTCAGAATGCACAATTCCAAGAGATGATTCTGAACTTGTCCAAGGGACAAGATGAGTTGAAGACATTGCTGGATAAGAAGAAGAATCCTGAGGACAACGAGGATGATTAGCTGAAACAACTACAAGCTGAGATGACAGGAATGAGGATCCAGATGAATGACCAGGTGGCTCTTATTCAAAGTTTAGCCCAGGGGCAAGAAGAGTTAAGAACCTTTGTCCATAAACTTCAAAGTAATGGAGCCAAGAATCTAATCGTTAGTCAACCTCCATTAAAACAAGCTGACTTGGTTGAAAGGAAGAGGAAGATAAAAGAAGGTAAGAGACAGGTTGCCACTGATTGTTCTTTAGTTGAAGAAAAAAGACCTGATAAGGTTAATCCACCTCAACACAAGGAATGTAGAAGGCAATTTATCAAATTCAGCACTCCAATGTCACAAGTTCTGCAATGCTTCTTGGAGATGAATTAATTTCTTTGAAAAGTCCTCCTCAAAATCCTAACACTTTCTCTCCTCACTATAATCCCAAGGCAAGGTGTGGGTATCACTCCAACTGTCCTGGACATGACACTAATAACTGTTGGGCACTGAAGAATAAGATTCAAGACCTAACTGACGAAGGAATCCTCGAGGTTACACCAGAAGGTCAAATTGAATTCTACTATCGTCCATCAAACGTCGAAGTTGCAAGACAAATTGCCCAAAGTAGCAAGAAAGAAAGCCTACCTATTCCTGTTGAGATATGGGGCACCTTAGGACATCCAAATGGTAAATTTGATTTCATGGTGAAATATACTGCTCCTGAAAGTTCACAGATTGCAATTGAAGACATTCAGCTAACTGGATGGGACAACATTTGAACTTTCATTTGTAATTTCTTTTGTTTAAACACTTACTATTATGTTAAACTTTTGTTTTCATTAATGCATTGCGTATGTTTGTCTTGAATTAATCCATTCGTTTCACTATATTTTGAACTATGCTTCATATTTCTATCTTGTGATATTTAACTCCTGATAAAGCTATAAGCCTGTAGAGGGAGGATGACGAAAACAATACCATAATCTTATGCAGTATGCTTTTGAACAGACTATGCTGACGATGTACAGGCATTGTTTCAATTCCTAAACAGTGGAGATATAAGGAGGTTAATCCCTAGTCAACCCTTTTGAGCCTATGAAGTAGGAGTTTTTATTCTCGTACAAATTAAAACCCTTATTCATAACCCGGGGCAGGGTAGTTACTCAGTTAACTCAAATATGCCAATTATCTGTGTTGTACACAACTAATGATGGTTCTCTGTAATCATTAAACCTGACAAGCAAAAGAAAAACCCACTAAGTCAAAACCTATGAAAGAGACTTAGTAAAAATATTGAGAAATTCTGCTGACTATAATTTTGAAACAAACAGTTCAGGAAAAAAGAAGATATAACAAAGTCAAAAGAGAAAAGAGGTCACTATAGATCCTCAACAAAGAAAGATGACTGAATGTTCAAATAAATTTTTGGTCTCTGAACCATCACAAATGTCAGTGTTACAATTCCAAACTATTTCGAGCCTCAATTCATGAGTTAACTGAGCATAGGACTGAAGAACATCATGGAGATTGGGTTGAGTACAGATAAAATTTGAGCCTTTATCCTTTGTTTCTTAAACCGTGAACCAGACCACGTTATAACCCTTTAAAAGTACTAACTGAAGCATGGTTAGTTCGAAAGCGTACTGCTACAAAAAGGTATCTTGACTCCTTTAGGGCTTATTATAAAACTTGAGTTAATATCACAGTTTTCACAAAAAACTGTTTTTCTAAAATAACTCTTTTTCAAAACTTCAAGACAGACATAAGCATTGCATTTTTGAATATATTTATTTGCATATACCTGAGTGTTTGATAAACAGAGAAACTTACAGGATGAATGTTCAATAAACCAAAGTCCTTCCGATAAACAAAGTTGCTTCCTGGATCAAAGTCCATGTATACAAAGGGGCATAGTCATTATCTCCCAATCAAGGGGACAGGCCATGATACTTCCTAACTCATTTGGGGCAATCAGGACAGGATTCAATTATGTTTAAGTAGCCAGGGGCAGATCTCCTCATCTATCTAAATTACCAAGGGTAACATTACAAAGTTCATAATGCCAGGGGCATAGTCACTGTTTCCAAATCAAAGGGGCATACCAAGTTACTGTTCAATTCATTCGAGGCAATCAGGTCCAGATTCAATAGTGCTTAATAGCCAGGGGCAACTCTCCTCATATATTTGAATTACCAAGGGTGACATTAAAAAGTTCATGATGTCAAGGGCATATTATTGTGGGACATTCTGCTTATTTCTCTTGAGGTAACTACATTCAGATGCTTCCATTATGGGACAATTCATCCTCAACCAAGGGGCAATGCTTTCTTTTCAAATCTAATATTCGGAGCGTATATGGTCCATCACAATTTGAAGACATGTTCCTCTCATTGTATTACCTTGATATTGGATTCTCAGCAGAAGCCATTGTGGAAATTAATTGTCTACGCCAGTAGTATCAGATGGTGTCAGTATCATGTCTTTAGATCCAGCTATGAGGATTTTTGGGAAGGTATTCAGGAAAGTTAAGAATCTCAGGAGCTCTAAATCCAATTGTTTATACACTCTCAAAGTTGAAACGATTTTGTTTTTGAGTTCAGCTTTACTTTTCCCTCTTTATTCAGGATTACTTTTCCTCTTTTACTAAAGCGAAAAATGTTTGTTGGTTATGTTTGAATGTATATATGCTTTGAATATGATTGATGCTTACCAGAAATCCCCACAAGACAACTACAAATCCCCAGCAAGGGCAAATCTATCTAGATAGATACTCCGAGTTACATCTCCCCTTGAATTTATGTCCATCTCTTTTATCCTCGGTCGGGATACTCAGGAACTTATTCCTTCAATAGAAGTACGACGAACGAAGACGGGATGTTATAAATACAATACTATCAAACAAGTCAACAACAAGTTTCTCATATTCTTCAGCAATGAATCGGGATTTATTTTCCCTAGCCAGCAGTTATTATACAAAGATATCCAGACGCTTCAGGCTGCATGATTCATACATACATCATTTATATCATACCATAGCATATACATAATGCATAATACATTTACTTAGGTGCATCATACTATGCATGCATACATATTGCATAAACTAACATTCTCCTTGCAGGATAGTTATATGCAGATAAAACATCATCAACAACTTACAACAGGTCAGAAATGATCCATACATTACTCAAGATGTCCTCGGAGAGTAGGCAAACAGTCTGCAAGAAGATCCATTCCCTAATCCAGGATATTTCCAGAAGATTTCATCTATCTGGTCTTGAATAGCAGGAAAACGATCTGTACAAAGATCCATTCCCTGGTTCAAGATATTTTCAGAAGATTTAATCTATTGGCCTTTGAATAGCAGGCAAATGGTCTATACAAAGATCCATTCCCTGGTTCAAGATATTTTTCAGAAGAACTAATCCTGACGTTATTTTGACCCTTGAATAGCAGGCAAACGGTCTATACAAAGATCCATTCCCTGGTTCAAGATATTTTTCAGAAGAACTAATCCTGACGTTCTTTTGACCCTTGAATAGCAGGAAAACGGTCTATACAAAGATCCATTCCCTGGTTCAAGATATTTTTCAGAAGAACTAATCCTGACGTTCTTTTGACCCTTGAATAGCAGGCAAACGGTCTATACAAAGATCCATTCCCTGGTTCAAGATATTTTTCAGAAGAACTAATCCTGACGTTCTTTTGACCTTGGAGAGTAGGCAAACGGTCTGTAAGAAGATCCATTTCCTAATCCAGGATATTTCCAAAAGATTTCATCTACCTGGTCTTGAATAGCAGGCAAACGGTCTGTACAAAGATCCATTCCCTGGTTTAAGATATTTACAGAAGATTTAATATATTGGCCCTTGAATAGCAGGAAAACGGTCTGTACAAAGATCCATTCCCTGGTTCAAGATATTTTTCAGAAAAACTAATCCTGACGTTCTTTTGACCTTGGAGAGTAGGCAAACGGTCTGTAAGAAGATTCATTCCCTAATCCAGGATATTTCCAGAAGATTTCATCTACCTGGTCTTGAATAGCAGGCAAACGGTCTGTACAAAGATCCATTCCCTGGTTCAAGATATTTACAGAAGATTTAATCTATTGGCCCTTGAATAGCAGGAAAACGGTTTGTACAAAGATCCATTCTCTAGTTCAAGATATTTTTCAGAAGAACTAATCCTGACGTTCTTTTGACCTTGGAGAGTAGGCAAACGGTCTGTAAGAAGATTCATTCCCTAATCCAGGATATTTCCAGAAGATTTCATCTACCTGGTCTTGAATAGCAGGCAAACGGTCTGTACAAAGATCCATTCCCTGGTTCAAGATATTTACAGAAGATTTAATCTATTGGCCCTTGAATAGCAGGAAAACGGTTTGTACAAAGATCCATTCTCTGGTTCAAGATATTTTTCAGAAGAACTAATCCTGACGTTCTTTTGACCTTGGAGAGTAGGCAAACAATTTGTAAGAAGATCCATTCCCTAATCCAGGATATTTCCAGAAGATTTCATCTACCTGGTCTTGAATAGAAGGCAAACGGTTTGTACAAAGATCCATTCCCTGGTTCAAGATATTTACAGAAGATTTAATCTATTGGCCCTTGAATAGCAGACAAACGGTTTGTACAAAGATCCATTCCCTGGTTCAAGATATTTTTCAGAAAAACTAATCCTGACGTTCTTTTGACCTTGGAGAGTAGGCAAATGGTCTGTAAGAAGATCCATTCCCTAATCCAGGATATTTCATGAAGATTTTATCTACCTGGTCTTGAATAGTAGGCAAACGGTCTTACAAAGATCCATTCACTGGTTCAAGATATTTACAGAAGATTTAATCTATTGGCCCTTGAATAGCAGGCAAGCGGTCTGTACAAAGATCCATTCCCTGGTGTTGCACCCAAAAATTTGCCCTCACAAAACAAGACTTTGTGTACTAATAGGTTCACAAGGTTCACAAGACATCTTATGAGGTTCACAAGGTTCACAAGACATCTTATGAGGTTCACAAGACATCTTATGAGGTTCACAAGGTTCACAATGATGTTCACAAAGTTCACCAATAGTCAGAAAGTTTGACAATTCCCTCAGACAATGCATCCTCCTAAGCAGTGCATCCAAAACTAGGGTTTTGACTTTAATCAGGCTAAATGGACTTCCAAGACTTCAAGTGAGCTTCATAGCATCTTATATGTGTTTAAGAATCCCCATGACAAGTTTCAAGACTTTTCTCAAAGATTTGCTCAGTCAGATGATCAGATAAGTCAAAGTCAGTCAAAGTAGTTAAAAAGTCAAACTGAGGTCAACTGTGGTCAAACCAAAGTCAAACTTCATGATTTTTTGCCAAAATCAAGTATATGAAGTAAAATTCATCATTTGATCAAGGGTTGATCATGATTCATCAAGGACATTTCAGATCATCAAGAATCAGAGGTTTCTAAATTAGGGTTTTCTCAGGAAAAGTCAACTGAACTTTGACCAGCCATAACTTTCACATGCTTCATCAAATTTTTTTCCATACAAATCTCATTTTGAAGGAAATTGAATTCTCTACAACTTTGTGTCTCACAAGCCAAGCCCAAAAATGCTTCATTTGGAAGGTATGAGCTAAGACATTATAGGTCCTTTTGATAGTCAACAAAAAGTCAACAACTTCAAAAGGGCATAACTTGAGATTGGTAAATGATATGGACATGAAACCAATGGGGTTGGTTATAGGACTCTTTAAGCTTTCCAAAATGTCAAAGAACAACCTCATAGCATTAAAATTGAAGGATTTGTGTCCTTCTAAAGTTGGGAAATTTTTGGGTAGTTTATGAAGAAAATAGGGTCTTAAAACCATAATTCTTCAAATGGGCTGAACTTTTTGTGACCCAAGGTGTTCCATGACATCATGCACGAAATTTATTTAATATTTTCATTATTTTATTTTATTTATTTTATTTATTATGATTTTTTATATTAAAAATCATTTTAAATTCAAATAAAATATAAAATATGAAGATTTAAAATATATTTTGATTTTGGAAAGTCATAAACATGAATTGGATCAGATTGATATACAATTGATGATGATAGTCTTAAGATAGAAAGGTTTCATTCAAAAATATTTGAAATTCAAGCCATGATCTTTTTCAATCTTTTGAATCCAAAAAGTCCAAACAACCATCCAATTTTTTGACCTAGTTTCATCCAACTATAAGTATACAAACCATCACAATGCATAGGGGACGAAAATTGCTGCCTCAAGAGTAAGTTCAAAACTTCAAAAAAATCCTTCAAAAGTGAATTTTCGGTTTCAATCTTAGAGGAGGTTTCAAGGTATTTTAAGAACATCACAAGTTTCCCTGGACATCCCTGAATCGAAACCATTCATCACATTGATCCATAGCATGACATATTGAGAAATCTGAATCGTTTCTTTTTCACTTTTGATTTTTTTCGTTCTTGCATTTTTACATGTTATTAATCAAGTTTGACTATTTATTTGTGTTTAGATGAATGCAGTGATGAATTCTGGGCAATTAGATTGATGTTTTGATGGCCCAATTCGTGAAACACCATTTTAGGGTTCATGCCTCTTGAATTAGGGTTTCACAATCCAATAACTATAAATGAATTTTGAGACCATAAATCAACTTAATGAACTGTTTGGAACATGTTTATGTAATCAATTGGATAAAATTGTGCGTGTTTAGTGAAGCATGAAATTCGCAGGTTCAAGAACGCATGAAAATTCGTAGGAAACTTCCCAACAAATTTCGCAGGAAAACCTGCGAAAATCCAAGGAAGAAGATGAAGTCCTGGCGCGCATTCTGGAATTCAAATATTTGTCTTAATATTATATTGTATTGTTATTGATTTGTTTCACAGAAGCCTGCTTGGCCCAGTGGTAATGGATGCGCGTGTATTGCTTCAAGGCTTGGGTTCGATTCCTGGAGGCAGCATTCTTTTTGCTTCATTTTCTCATGTATTACATGGCTTAATATATTATTAGTTGTTGTGAATTATACATCAGGTGCGCCCTTCTGGCTGGATGGTAAAAGTGTTTGCTTGTTGTGTGAGGGTCCTGGGTTCGAAACCTCCCCAGGCCCTTTTTGTGTTATTTTTTTGTTTTGTTGTAATTTGTACAGGACATGAAACAAAGGCATGTGGATCTCAATCTCTATCACTAGTGCATGCTGGCCAGAGTGGTTTTGATGCTGCGTTTGGAGGTAAGGGACCTGGGTTCAAATCCCAGGTCCTTTCTTTTTGAGCAATTTTTCATTATTTTCTTATTTTAATTATTTCTATTTTATTAAATTATCAAATACAATTTATAAATATCATTAAAATACTTTTATTCAATATTCTTAAAAAACTTCATATTTTCTTTTATAAAAATATTTTTATTTATAATATGTATGTATATATATAATTTGTGAATAAATTGATTTAATTTGATTTAATTTGTAGAAACATAAGTAAACCCTAATTTATTATGATTAATCCTAATAACATTTTTTCTAAAACCCTAATTATTTTATACAAATGTTAATTATGCTTCTTTATTTTTATTATTTGTTTATATTATCATTATTCATAGTTTTGTATAAATCATGTAAATAATTTTTTAGATTATGTTTAAAACAATTAAAAACTCCTAATTTGATCTTATTAATATAATTTATTTTTATAATATGTTTATTTAATTATAATTAACCCTTATTTTTACAACATGTGTATAAATTTAAATCTTAATAATAATTAGTACATAGTATAAATTGCTTAGTTTTCCTCTTAATCTTAAAAAATAATTATTTATTAAAAAAATTGAACTTTTAATTTATTATTCATTATTATGCTAATTTCTTTATTCTTACTTATTTTATTATTACTAACCCCATTTATTTATTTGTATGATTGTTATTATTATTATTGTTACTAACCCAATTATTTATTATTATTTATTTGCTTATTTATTTTTTATTATTATAATGTAATTGTATCTCATATGTAATAGTTGTAATAATTTTTAATATTTATATTTTAAATGCTATGGTTAGTAAAATAGGGAGTGAAACATGTTTGTACTTAAAATTGAATTTAGATCATTAATTTAAAGATAAATATTTGAACTCGTACACTCACATACGTAAGTCGATCCTGGATCGCCATCTCACTTCTTAAGGGTTACCTCTCAAGTTGCCTAAACAAAAGGTCAAGTAGGGTGTATAAAGTAAAGTCCCTCATCTTATATCATCTAGTCCCTTAAACAGATAAAAAGATCAAGTCCCTTCGAATGTTGCCTTCGTAATGATCTTGTCCCTTTCGAATAAAGATGATAAGTCCCTTCGAATTGCTTATACACCTCACAGTTGCCTAAATAACAGATGTCCCTTCACTTGTCCCTCACATCCAAGGTAATGACTACCTATTCCTTAATAATAGGGATAGTCTTACCATTTAAAGGATATTCAAGAACAGAAAAGACTTAACTTAGGGTAGGTTCCTCTTATGTACGTGCTCATTTTTCAAAAACATTTCAAACACTTCACATTTTTCAAGCAATTTTCAGAACAAAGGTTTTATATATATCCGTACATGGATCATTATAAAACACTTAAGAAAATTTCTATTCACACACTTCACATTTCAAAAAACAATTTAAAGTGAGCTAAGTAACTAAGAGCCCATGGATAACCATGGGTGTAAAGGGTGCTAACACCTTCCCTTTACATAACCTACCCCCCGGACCCAAAAATCTTTTAAAAAGGTCTTTCCTGTTCTTTTATGCCTTTCCTTTGGATAAAATAAAAGTTGGTGGCGACTCTTGCTATCCGCAACATAACTAAAGTCAGTTCTCCCACCGTGTTACAGAACTGACGACTCTGCTGGGGATTTAATAAAAGAGGGGTACCCTTAGGAATTAGATCACTTTAAAATTGTTTGTTTTGTTTGCTTTACTTTACTTGTTGGGTGCTCTTATGTGTGAAAGATCCTAACCCGGATCTAGTGTACCTTAGGTAAATGGCAATAGACCAAGGAAACTGTACGGCGTATACCGATATGGTTGATCTGGTGGCCATAGTTAGTGTGACTTCTTGGTTGGTGCTTATGTTCCTTAAGTCAAGTTGAGGATAATATGAGGCTGCCATATGTTGTCAATGCACTAGCTAACTTTTAGAACCCTAGTTATCCCATCTTGGCCTTTAGAAAAGTAGTGAGATAACCGGCTTTGGTGAAGACTGAAGTTGGTTGATACTCGATACTACGCTCATTGAGATTCTAAACTTGGAGGGTTTTGGTTGGCAAGTAAGTTGCCTACTGAACAACCACCCTTGTGAAGGATCAATGATATTGAGATCCCTTAGAACCTGGTTACTTTTGTAGGACAGGATGAACCAACTAACTTCAGGGGAGGGTACTTACCTTTGAACCTCATGTAAGCCTTTAAACCTAGGGCTATGGTGTGACTTGTTTGTGTGTGCCACATGTTTGTGATTGAGCATAACATCATCACATCATCATGCATCATAAGCATAGCATTTTCACTAACCATTTCAAGGACCAAAGGATTTATCTTTGTTCTTTGTTGCAGGTCATGGCTTCTGCTCGTAGAAATACTATCAGGATCAACTTTGTAGGCATACCTCCTAAGCTTAAAGAGTTGGTTTCTCAAGTGTCTGAAAACTACCAGTTCATCAAGAGACATGGTCACCTTCTGGATCTAGTCACTTCAGGGTTCAATGAAGACATGATGAGTGTTCTGTTTCAGTTCTTTGATCCTAAGCACCATTGCTTCACATTCACCGACTATCAGCTGGTTCCTACAATGGAAGAGTTCTCTAAACTTCTGGGTATACCTGTACTTGATCAGAAACCATTCACAGGCTTGGAAAAAGAGCCTAAACCTGAGGTTATTGCTGCAGCTCTACATCTGAAGAAGTCTGACATTGTTCTAGAAACGAGAAGCGGAGTTAAGGGTATTCTTGCTAAGGTGTTGATAGAGAAGGCTCAAGTGTTCTTGAAAGCTATGAGCTATGATGCTTTTGAGGAGATCTTAGCCTTGTTGATTTATGGCTTAGTATTGTTCCCCAATCCTGATCAGTTCATAGACGTTCATGCCATCAACATATTTCTGAGTCACAATCCAGTGCCTACATTGCTTGGAGACATTCTGCATTCTCTTCACACTCGTACTACAAAGGCACGAGGAACTCTGATGTGCTGCATACCTCTGCTATCTAGGTGGTTTATTTCTCACCTTCCTCGCTCAGTGATGAAGAATGAGCAAGGGTTCAGGTGGTCCAAAAGGATCATGTCACTCTCTCATTCAGATATCCATTGGTGCTCCAGATCTATGGAGAATGTCATTATCATTGACCGTTGTGGGGAGTTTCCTAATGTGCCACTTCTAGGCATAAGAGGAGGCATCACCTACAACCCTTCTCTAGCTTTACGATAGTTTGGTTACGCTCGGAGTGATGGTCCACATGACATGTTGATTCAGGGTATTGTGTTTGACTACGACAACGATCTGCAAGGTTACCGTCAAAGGTTCATACGAGCATGGGGAAAAGTGAACAAGGTTGACAGCAAGACTCTGGAGCCTAAGTACATTATTCCTATGGAAGCTTACCTCAGATGGGTACGATCTCGTGCTCAGACTCTCATGATGCCATATCCTGCCGTCCTGCCAGTTACTATGGAGCCTGTTGCTGAGGGGGATACTTCTTATACCATCCTTCACCCAGACATGCCCACTGACATGTAAGACTTACA
This sequence comes from Lathyrus aphaca, assembly GCA_963966055.1. Taxonomy (NCBI): domain Eukaryota; kingdom Viridiplantae; phylum Streptophyta; class Magnoliopsida; order Fabales; family Fabaceae; genus Lathyrus; species Lathyrus aphaca. The sequence continues at coordinate 200,164,790 of OZ014523.1, read as the reverse complement.
GAGGTCCTAGATCCAGTTGAAGGAGCAAAGGGATACTTTCGAGGCTCATTACAAAGCAAGTCAAGAAAGAATCCTAGAGCTAACAAAGCAACTTCACGAGGAGCGGAACCTCAACTCATACCTCAACACAAAGAGGAAACGTCCATGGGAGACTTAAAACCCCATCTTTTGTATTTATTGTAAGCCCAAAGGGCAAACAAATTTATTACTAATAAAAGTTTACTTTCTTGTTTGTTTAAGCAAATTTAAATCCTGCGGTCCTTGAAAACATTGCATATGCATTTACATATCATATCACTGCATCACAGGTTTATTGTGCACATGTTTCTTATCTTCTCGCTGTTTATTTCAACAATAGCTCTTGAACAAACAGTTAAAGATCTCCAGGCACAAAATGCACAGTTCCAAGAGCTGATCCTGAACTTGTCCAAGGGGCAGGATGAATTGAAGACACTGCTGGCCAAGAAAACTAAGAAGACTAGAAGGTCAGGTGGCCTGATCAACATGGGAAGAAGGTTCAGAGGTCCTGTCAAGACCAAGGAACAGGTTGAAGATTATGAGTCTGAAGAGTCTGATAAAGAGGGAGGCAGTCTCCACAACACTATGGGGGACTCTGATTCTGAAGCTAACTACTATCATAAGCCTAATGAAGATAAGTTCAAAATGCTGGTAGATAGAATGGATGCTATGGAATTGCAAAAGTCTTCTGGGCTGGATTTTGAAGACCTGAGTTTGATATCTGGGGTGGTCATACCCATTGGTTTCAAGGTTCCTACTTTCGTAGTTTATGATGGTGTTTCTTGTCCCAAGCTGCATCTGAGATCTTATGTCCGGAGGATCCAACCCCATACTGCTGATAAGAAGTTGTGGATCCATTTCTTCCAAGAGAGCTTATCTGGAGCTCAATTAGAATGGTACTATCAGTTGGAGAGTGTCAACATCCGTGATTGGAATGATCTTGCTGAAGCCTTCTATAAGCAATATCAATACTATGATGATTTAGCTCTTACTCACATGCAACTGCAGAGCATGTCCATGGGTGCTAAAGAAAATTTCAAGGAGTATGCACAGAAGTGGAGAGACTTGGCTGGAAGGGTGCAACCCCCTCTAACTGACAGGGAGTTAGTTGATATGTTCATGTGTACGTTGAATGGTCCCTTTTACAGTCATCTCATTGGAAGCTCATCATCTGGCTTCACGGAGTTGATAATGACAGGAGAGCGCGTAGAGAGTGGTATAAGGAGTGGCAAGATTCAAGTGGGTGCTTCTTCATCAGGTGCTGCAAAGAAGCCTCCCAGTGGGAAGAAAGAGTCAAATGCTGTTTATGGTCAACCTGATCGTAATAGGAGGCATCAGTCTGTGAGTGCAGTTCATATCTCCAATCCAACTCCTACAACACCAGAGCAGCCACAGGGAAATCAACAGAGGGCTAGAAGGCAGTTCACTAAGATCAACATGTCACTGGCCCAAGCCTTGCAACACTTGTTGAAGGGTGAACTTATCACTTTGAGGGATCCTCCTCAGAATCCCAATGTTACCTCACCCAGGTATAATCCTAATGCACGATGTGCATATCATTCGAATTTTCAGGGACATGATACCAATAGTTGCTGGGTATTGAAGAACAAAATTCAAGATATGATCGATGCTGGAGAGATTGAGTTTGACCCTCCGGGTACTCCAAATGTGATCACTGCTCCTATGCCAAATCATGAGAAGACTGTCAATGCCATTGATGAAGATTCACATATTTCCTCAGTTGCAGAGTTGACTGCACCATTGTCTGTTATTAAAAAGAAGCTAGTACAAGCTGGGTTCTTTTCAGGTTGTCGTGAAGATTGTTTATATTGTACCTATAAGCCGGATAGCTGCTGGAGGTTGAAGGACGGAATTCAACGCCTCATGAATAATTATACCATAGTGTTTGAGAGGACTCCACTTTCTGTGGAAAGTATGGTGGATCATATAACTAAAGGTGCGAAGGTTGAAGAGGTAGATATGGTTGATAAAGTGCCGGTGAGGATTGCTTCCAAAGGACCTGTCAAAATCACTCATAAGGGTCCAATTAAGATTACTGCTGAAGGCCCTGTGAAGACTGTTGCTGAAGCTAGAATGGCTCATATGATCATTACCACTCCTGGTCCTATTCCGTATAATTCTGATAAAGTTGTGCCTTGGCATTATGGGTCCGATGTTTATATCCATGGTGTTAAGCAGGAACCCTTAGCAGATACGCCTGTTGCTGATGTGAACCTTGATGTTGATAATATTGCTGGATCTAGTAAGATCACACGAAGTGGAAGAGTTTTCTCTTCTCCGGCTGTTTCCAAGAATACAGTTACTCCAGTTACTACCTCCACTGCTGATACTCGGGGCAAAGGTCCTGTTATTGAACCTATACCAACTGATGTGCCGGCTGCTGATGATCTTGCTAAGCAGATGGAAGAAGTATTAAAGATCATTCGCAAGAGTGATTATGACATTGTTGATCAATTGGGGCATACTCCCTCCAAGATTTCTATGTTGTCTTTATTGTTGTGCTCTGAGGCTCATGCCAAGGCCCTGATTAAATTTCTGAAGACTGCTCATGTACCAAATGAAATTTCTGTAGACCAGTTTGAAAATTGTGTTGCACACCTGACCTATGATAATGGGTTAGGATTCTCCGATGCTGATTTGACTCCTGCCAAGAGGGATCATAACAGGGCTCTACATATCTCTATTGAATGCAGGGGCACTACCCTGTCACATGTGCTAATAGACAATGGTTCCTAACTGAATGTGTTGCCCAAAGAAGTTCTGAATAAGCTTAGTCCTGAAGATGCTGTGTTGAAGCCCAGTAATATAGTGGTGAAGGCTTTTGATGGTTCAAGAAGAGTGGTGCATAGAGAAATTGATCTCCCAATTAAAGTAGGTTCTCAGGTCTTCAATGCCACCTTCTATGTAATGGATATTCGTCCGTCGTATTCTTGTTTGCTTGGACGGCCCTGGATCCATGGGGCAGGTGCTGTAACCTCCACTTTACACCAGAAACTGAGATATCCGGTAGAAGGAAAAGTTGTCACTGTTTATGGAGAAGAAGGATATATAGTTAGCCATGTGAACACCTTTAAATATCTTGAAATGGAAGGTGAATATGTTGAAACTCCATGCCAGACGTTCGAAGTGGTTCCTTGGTTTGTTAACAATTATGAAGCTCCTCCTGTGGTCAAGAAAGTTCATGTGGTCACTAGAGTACCTCCAACAATGGCCTCCCTCAAAGATGCTAGAGCTGTAGTGGATGAAGGTGGTTGTACTATTTGGGGTCAGCTTCCTAACATTCCTTACAAGTCTGACAAATTTGGTTTGGGTTTCACTGCAGAGTCCCAGAAGGCTATTCGTCGTGCTCGTGCTGTTCGTATCACCAATCAAGGGATTATGAAGAATCAGATCAATGCTGTAGGTGACTATGATGAAGACTACAACTTGGATGCTTGGATTTTTCCTACTGTGGGTGCTGGGCTCAATAACTGGAAGGCTGAAGATGTTATTCCTATCTCCTTTAGTCAGGAGTAAATACTATTACTGTGTTGTTACTTTTAAGTTTGTAATTTCTTGAACAATTAAACTCTTAAGCCTTGTGCCTTACCCGGGGCACAATGGTGTGCTTGTTAAGGGATGTCATTTCATTTGCATACTTCATTCAATAAAAATCAGTGGATGTTTCATTTTCGTAAATATTGTGTTCCTCGTCTTTCTTTTATTTTTGTTTTATCAGCTATGTGTTCTTACACACACCCACATCACTAAAATGCAGATCCTCATCCACTCTGGATCCTGTTGATAACAGTTCTACTATTGCCAATTATAATTTCGAGAATCCGATCTATCAAGCTGAAGACGGAAATGAGGACGATTGTGAAGTACCTGTAGAGCTTGCTAGGTTATTACAACAAGAAGAGAAAGCTATACAGCCACATGAAGAGCCAGTCGAAGTTGTGAATCTGGGAACTGAAGAAAACAGGAAAGAAGTCAAGATAGGGGCTGAATTAGAAGATAGTGTCAAGAGCAGATTGATTCAGATGTTACATTATTATGTGGAGATCTTTGCTTGGTCTTATGAAGATATGCCAGGGTTGGATACAGACATTGTGGTTCACCGTTTACCGGTAAAAGAAGATTGTCGTCCAAAGAAGCAGAAGGTTCGTCGTATGCGTCCTGAAATGTCGGAGAAGATAAAAGCAGAGGTAATGAAACAGTTTGACGCAGGGTTCTTAGCTGTGACTTCTTATCCTCAGTGGGTTGCAAATGTGGTGCTGGTACCTAAGAAAGATGGTAAGGTACGTATGTGTGTAGACTACAGAGATTTGAACAAGGCCAGCCCCAAGGATGACTTTCCACTTCCTCATATTGATGTTCTGGTAGACAACACTGCTCAGCATAAGGTATTCTCTTTTATGGATGGTTTTTCTGGTTACAATCAGATCAAGATGGCACCTGAAGATATGGAGAAGACAACATTTGTTACACAGTGGGGCACTTTTTGTTATAAAATGATGCCATTTGGTTTGAAGAATGCAGGGGCAACATATCAGCGTGCTATGGTGGCTTTGTTTCATGATATGATTCATCATGAGATAGAGGTATATGTGGATGATATGATAGCCAGGTCCCAGAATGAAGAGCAACATCTTGATCATCTGCATAAGTTGTTTGAGAGATTGAAGAAGTATAAGTTGAGATTGAACCCGAACAAGTGTACTTTTGGAGTTAGATCTGGAAAGCTCCTGGGTTTCATTGTCAGTGGAAAAGGTATTGAAGTAGATCCTGCAAAAGTGAAAGCTATACGAGAGATGCCAGTTCCCCGTACTGAGAAGGAAGTTAGAGGTTTCTTGGGACGATTGAATTACATTGCAAGATTTATTTCCCAATTAACTGCTACCTGTGAGCCAATCTTCAAACTGTTGAAGAAAGATCAGGTAATGGAGTGGAATGATGAGTTCCAGACTGCCTTTGATGAAATCAAGAAATATTTGTTGGAACCTCCTTGATTATGTACTTAACAGTATTAGATAACTCAATGGGGTGTGTCTTGGGGCAACATGACGAGTCTGTTCGAAAAGAGCAGGCAATATACTACCTTAGCAAAAAGTTTACCGACTGTGAAACAAGATACTCACTGCTCGAGAAAACTTGCTGCGCTTTGGCATGGGCTGCTCGCCGACTAAGACAGTATATGTTGACCCATACTACCTTGTTGATTTCGAAGATGGATCCAATCAAGTACATATTCGAGAAACCTGCTCTCTCCGGAAGAATAGCAAGATGGCAAATGATCTTGACAGAATTTGATATACAGTATACTACTCAGAAGGCCATTAAAGGAAGCGTTGTAGCTGATAATTTGGCTCATCAAGCAGTGGATGATTACCAGTCAATGAGTTTTGAGTTCCCTGATGAAGATATTATGATTATTACCAAAGAACCTGGACAATATGACGGACCTGAACAAGGATCCCGATGGACTATGGTTTTTGATGGAGCTTCTAATGCACTTGGTAATGGTGTTGGTGTTGTGATCAGTTCCCTGAAGGTTGTCATACCCCAATTACTGCCAGACTTTGTTTCTATTGTACCAATAACATGGCTGAGTATGAGGCATGTATCCTGGGTATCAAAGCTGCCATTGATATGAAGATTCAGTTCCTGGACGTATATGGAGATTCAGCCCTGGTAGTAAGTCAGATCAAAGGAGATTGGGATACCAAGCATGATAATCTCATTCCTTACAGAGAGCATGTGTTGTATTTGATCCCACATTTTGAAGAGATTACCTTTGGACATATTCCACGAAGAGAGAATCAGTTGGCAGATGCTTTAGCCACCATGGCATCCATGTTTGAGATTAGCTGGGATGACGAAGCTCCCAAGATTACCATTAATAGATTTGAGAAGCCTGCATACTGCAATGAGATTGACACTGAAGAAGCAGAGGAGAAGCCTTGGTTCTATGAAGTGAAAAGATATCTTGAAGCTCAGGAATTCCCTGAAGGGGCATCTGTTAAAGATAAGAAGTTTCTGAGGAGGTTTTCTACTAAGTTCTTCTTGAGTAATGGAATTTTGTACAAGCGCAATCATGATTCAACTATGCTTCGTTGTGTGGATAAGAAGGAAGCAACTGAAATTAAGGAAGATATGCATGATGGGATCTTTGGCACTCATTCTAGTGGTCATACTATGGCAAAGAAGATATTGAGAGCAGGTTACTATTGGTCTACCATGGAAGATGACTGCTATCAACATGCCAGAACATGTCATAAGTGTCAAATCTATGCTGATAAAGTACATATACCTCCATCACCATTGAATGTGTTGACTGCTCCTTGGCCTTTTTCCATGTGGGGCATTGATATGATTGGTGAGATCAAGCCTACTGCTTCTAATGGGCATCGTTTCATCCTAGTCGCTATTGATTACTTCACGAAGTGGGTAGAAGCAGCTTCATTTGCATCTGTTACTAAGAATGTGGTGGCTCGATTCATTAAGAACAATCTCATATGTAGGTATGGCATCCCTGAAAGGATTATTACTGACAATGGCTCTAATCTGAACAACACTATGATTACTGATCTCTGCACGCAGTTCAAGATTAAGCATCACAACTCTTCTCCGTATCGTCCAAAGATGAATGGGGTAGTTGAAGCTGCTAATAAGAACATTAAGAAGATTATACAGAAGATGACTGTTACTTACAAGGATTGGCATGAGATGTTACCATTTGCTCTCCATGGTTATCGTACTACAATACGTACTTCAACAGGGGCAACTCCATTCTCCTTAGTTTATGGTATGGAAGCAGTTCTGCCCATTGAAGTTCAGATCCCTTCTTTAAGAATCATGAAGGATGCATGCTTGGATGAAGATGAGTGGATTCAGACCCGACTTGACCAGATAAATTTGATTGATGAGAAGAGGTTAGCAGCAGTTTTTCATGGCCAGATGTACCAGAAACGAATGATCAAGGCTTTCAACAAGAAGGTTAAGCCAAAGGTATATCAGGCTGGTGACATGGTAATCAAGCGTATCATATTACCACAAGGTGATCCTAGGGGCAAGTGGACTCCTACATATGAAGGACCATTTGTGGTCAAAACGGTATTCTCAGGAGGTGCCATGATACTTACTACTATGGATGGTGAAGATTTCCCGCAGCCTGTAAACGCAGACATAGTTAAAAAATACTATGCATAAAAAGAGACCCGCTAGGTTGACTGGCCTAGGCAAAAATAAGGGAATCCCGGCGAACCAAAAGGGTTCGGGCAAAAATTAGGGATATAGATATAAAAAAAATGTACACCCGGCAAGTCGAAAACCTGAAAAGGCGGCTTGGGCAAAAAAGGGTATCCCGGTGGATTGAAAACCTGAAAAGGCAATCCAGGCAAAAATTAGGGATTAAAGCGTATGACTATGTCTCGTTTGGATCACCCGTGAAACTACAACCATTTGTGCTACTTATTCAAGCTCGAACAGATAAAAGCTCAATCCAATCATTCCGTCTCGATAGCAGAAGATGAGATACTTGAAGATAATGGCAATAGTAGAATTGAAACTCAATAGGATTATTTCCCACATAGCTGATTTTCTTTGTTTTGTAAAATTTTATGACAAATTCCTCTTACTAGGATTTCTGTCTCCTTGTACAAACTCACCTATGTATAGGTCACTTTGTGATATAAATAAAATTCCATCTTTGAATCCAGATTTACTTTTACCCTATTTACATAAGCGAAACGTCCATTGGTTGTGTTTGAATGTATGTATGCTTTTGAATATGATTGATGTTTACCAAAAATGCATAAACGCTTAATATGATTGATGTTTACCAGAAATGCATGAAAATGCAGTAATAGTATTTACTAAGGACGAACGAGGGAAAGAATTCAATGAAGCTTCATCGGTTCATCCCCACCAGACAGCTACAAGTCCCCCAGTAGGGCAAATCTATCTTCATAAATACTTCGAGTCACATCTCCCCTGGAATTTATATCCATCTCTTTTATCCTCATACGGATAATCGGGAATTTATTTTTCCAATAGGAATACGACGAACGAAGACGGGAGGTTATGTATACCTTACTATCGAACGAAGACAGTAGGTTATGGATACCTTACTATCGAACAAAGACGGTAGGTTATGAATACCCTACTATCGAACGAAGACGGGAGGTTATGAACACTATATTATCAAACAAGACAAGTTCCTCATATTCTTCAGCAACAACTCAGGATTTATTTTCCCTGGCCAGCAGTTGTTATACGAAGATATCCAGGCGTTTCAGGCTGCATGATTCATACATACATCATTTACATCATATCATACATATCCATAAATACATAATACATTACTTAAGTGCATCATATTGTACATGCATACATAATACATAAATTATTATTATCGTGCAGAATGTTATAATCTTGTTTTTCAGATTAATTCTCCAGCAGACAAAACTTCATCAACAACTTGTGACCTTTGGCCGTTGTTTATCTTCCCAAAGGTTATTTCATTACCTCGGGACGTTGTTTATCCTCCTGAAAGTTATCATGACCTTGGGCCGTTGTTTATCTTCCCAAAGGTTACCTCATTATCATGGGACGTCGTTTATCTTCCCGAAGGCTATCTTGAGACGTCGTTTATCTTCTCAAAAGCCATATCATGACTTTGGGCCATTGTTTATCTTCCCAAAAGTTATACTTATACATCAGGATGTTGTTTATCTTCCTGAAAGTTATACCCTTACCTTGGGCCGTTGTTTATCTTCCCAAAGGTTATCTCATTATCATGGGACGTCGTTTATCTTCCCGAAGGCTATCTTGAGACGTCATTTATCTTCTCAAAAGCCATATCATGACTTTGGGCCGTTGTTTATCCTCCCAAAAGTTATACTTATACATCAGGACGTTGTTTATCCTCCTGAAAGCTATCATTATACCTCAGGACGTTGTTTATCCTCCTGAAAGCTATCATTTCTTCGGGCCGTTGTTTATCTTCCCAAAAGTTATACATATACATCAGGACGTTGTTTATCCTCCTGAAGGCTATCATTATTTTGGGCCATTGTTTATCTTCCCAAAAAGCTATATCTTCATACTTTGGACTACTTTATTCTCCAAGAGGTATATTTGAAGAACTCTTTTTTCTCCAAGTGGCATCTTTAAGCCCACTCAAGCATATACAACTAGTCATCAGTATCACTCTACGCACCGGTGAGTGCAAATTTTTGGGCTTTTGTGTTCAATCCCCTTCAACCTTCCAGGTCACGACTGGCACATATACCAATCTAACCCCTCAGGTTTCAGAAAATTGAACAGGGGCAGCTGTTGCACCCCAAAATTTGCCCTCACAAAACAAGACTTTGTGTACTATAAGGTTCACAAGGTTCACAAGACATATTATGAGGTTCACAAGGTTCACAAGACATCTTATGAGGTTCACAAGGTTCATAAGACATCTTATGAGGTTCACAAGGTTCACAATGATGTTCACAAAGTTCACCAATAGTCAGAAAGTTTGACAATTCCCTCAGACAATGCATCCTCCTAAGCAGTGCATCCAAAACTAGGGTTTTGACTTTAATCAGGCTAAATGGACTTACAAGACTTCAAGTGAGCTTCATAGCATCTTATATGTGTTTAAGAATCCCCATGACAAGTTTCAAGACTTTTCTCAAAGATTTGCTCAGTCAGATGATCAGATAAGTCAAAGTCAGTCAAAGCAGTTAAAAAGTCAAACTGAGGTCAACTGTGGTCAAACCAAAGTCAAACTTCATGATTTTTTGTCAACATCAATTATATGAAGTAAAATTCATCATTTGATCAAGGGTTGATCATGATTCATCAAGGACATTTCAGATCATCAAGAATCAGAGGTTTCTAAATTAGGGTTTTCTTAGGAAAAGTCAACTGAACTTTGACCAGCCATAACTTTCACATGCTTCACCAAATTTTTTCCATCCAAAGCTCATTTTGAAGGAAATTGAATTCTCTACAACTTTGTGTCTCACAAGCCAAGCCCAAAAATGCTTCATTTGGAAGGTATGAGCTAAGACATTATAGGTCCTTTTGAAAGTCAACAAAAAGTCAACAACTTCAAAAGGGAATAACTTGAGAATCGTAAATGACATGGACATGAAACCAATGGTGTTGGTTAGAGGACTCTTTAAGCTTTCCAAAATGTCCAAGAACACCCTCATATCATTAAAATTGAATGATTTGTGTCCTTGCAAAGTTGGGAAATTTTTGGGTGGTTTATGAAGAAAATAGGGTCTTAAAACCATAATTCTTCAAATGGGCTGAACTTTTTGTGACCCAAGGTGTTCCATGAAATCATGCACGAAATTTATTTAATATTTTCATTATTTTATTTTATTTATTTTATTTATTATGATTTTTTATATTAAAAATCATTTTAAATTCAAATAAAATATAAAATATGAAGATTTAAAATATATTTTGATTTTGGAAAGTCATAAACATGAATTGGATCAGATTGATATACAATTGATGATGATAGTCTTAAGATAGAAAGGTTTCATTCAAAAATATTTGAAATTCAAGCCATGATCTTTTTCAATCTTTTGAATCCAAAAAGTCCAAACAACCATCCAATTTTTTGACCTAGTTTCATCCAACTATAAGTATACAAACCATCACAATGCATAGGGGACGAAAATTGTTGCCTCAAGAGTAAGTTCAAAACTTCAAAAAAATCCTTCAAAAGTGAATTTTCGGTTTCAATCTTAGAGGAGGTTTCAAGGTATTTTAAGAACATCACAAGCTTCCCTGGACATCCCTGAATCGAAACCATTCATCACATTGATCCATAGCATGACATATTGAGAAATCCGAATCGTTTCTTTTTCACTTTTGATTTTTTTCGTTCTTGCATTTTTACATGTTATTAATCAAGTTTGACTATTGATTTGTGTTTAGATGAATGCAGTGATGAATTCTGGGCAATTAGATTGATGTTTTGATGGCCAATTCGTGAAACACCATTTTAGGGTTCATGCCTCTTGAATTAGGGTTTCACAATCCAATAACTATAAATGAATTTTGAGACCATAAATCAACTTAATGAACTGTTTGGAACATGTTTATGTAATCAATTGGATAAAATTGTGTGTGTTTAGTGAAACATGAAATTCGCAGGTTCAAGAACGCATGAAAATTCGTAGGAAACTTCCCAACAAATTTCGCAGGAAAACCTGCGAAAATCTAAGGAAGAAGATGAAGTCTTGGCGCGCATTCTGGAATTCAAATATTTGTCTTAATATTTTATTGTATTGTTATTGATTTGTTTCACAGAAGCCTGCTTGGCCCATTGGTAATGGATGCGCGTGTATTGCTTCAAGGCTTGGGTTCGATTCCTGGAGGCAGCATTCTTTTTGCTTCATTTTCTCATGTATTACATGGCTTAATATATTATTAGTTGTTGTGAATTATACATCAGGTGCGCCCTTCTGGCTGGATGGTAAAAGTGTTTGCTTGTTGTGTGAGGGTCCTGGGTTCGAAACCTCCCCAGGCCCTTTTTGTGTTATTTTTTTGTTTTGTTGTAATTTGTACAGGACATGAAACAAAGGCATGTGGATCTCAATCTTTATCACTAGTGCATGCTGGCCATAGTGGTTTTGATGCTGCGTTTGGAGGTAAGGGACCTGGGTTCAAATCCCAGGTCCTTTCTTTTTGAGCAATTTTTCATTATTTTCTTATTTTAATTATTTCTATTTTATTAAATTATCAAATACAATTTATAAATATCATTAAAATACTTTTATTCAATATTCTTAAGAAACTTCATATTTTCTTTTATAAAAATATTTTTATTTATAATATGTATGTATATATATAATTTGTGAATAAATTGATTTAATTTGATTTAATTTGTAGAAACATAAGTAAACCCTAATTTATTATGATTAATCCTAATAACATTTTTTCTAAAACCCTAATTATTTTATACAAATGTTAATTATGCTTCTTTATTTTTATTATTTGTTTATATTATCATTATTCATAGTTTTGTATAAATCATGTAAATAATTTTTTAGATTATGTTTAAAACAATTAAAAACTCCTAATTTGATCTTATTAATATAATTTATTTTTATAATATGTTTATTTAATTATAATTAACCCTTATTTTTACAACATGTCTATAAATTTAAATCTTAATAATAATTAGTACATAGTATAAATTGCTTATTTTTCCTCTTAATCTTAAAAAATAATTATTTATTAAAAAAATTGAACTTTTAATTTATTATTCATTATTATGCTAATTTCTTTATTCTTACTTATTTTATTATTACTAACCCCATTTATTTATTTGTATGATTGTTATTATTATTATTGTTACTAACCCAATTATTTATTATTATTTATTTGCTTATTTATTTTTTTATTATTATAATGTAATTGTATCTCATATGTAATAGTTGTAGTAATTTTTAATATTTATATTTTTAAATGCTATGGTTAGTAAAATAGGGAGTGAAACATGTTTGTACTTAAAATTGAATTTAGATCATTAATTTAAAGATAAATATTTGAACTCGTACACTCACACACGTAAGTCGATCCTGGATCGCCATCTCACTTCTTAAGGGTTACCTCTCAAGTTGCCTAAACAAAAGGTCAAGTAGGGTGTATAAAGCAAAGTCCCTCATCTTATATCATCTAGTCCCTTAAACAGATAAAAAGATCAAGTCCCTTCGAATGTTGTCTTCGTAATGATCTTGTCCCTTTCGAATAAAGATGATAAGTCCCTTCGAATTGCTTATACACCTCACAGTTGCCTAAATAACAGATGTCCCTTCACTTGTCCCTCACATCCAAGGTAATGACTACCTATTCCTTAATAATAGGGATAGTCTTACCATTTAAAGGATATTCAAGAACAGAAAAGACTTAACTTAGGGTAGGTTCCTCTTATGTACGTGCTCATTTTTCAAAAACATTTCAAACACTTCACATTTTTCAAGCAATTTTCAAAACAAAGGTTTTATATATATCCGTACATGGATCATTATAAAACACTTAAGAAAATTTCTATTCACACACTTCACATTTCAAAAAACAATTTAAAGTGAGCTAAGTAACTAAGAGCCCATGGATAACCATGGATGTAAAGGGTGTTAACACCTTCCCTTTACATAACCTACCCCCCGGACCCAAAAATCTTTTAAAAAGGTCTTTCCTGTACTTTTATGCCTTTCCTTTGGATAAAATAAAAGTCGGTGGCGACTCTTGCTATCCGCAACATAACTAAAGTCAGTTCTCCCACCGTGTTACACCTGGTTCAAGATATTTTTCAGAAGAACTAATCCTGACGTTCTTTTGACCTTGGAGAGTAGGCAAACGGTCTGTCAGAAGATCCATTCCCTAATCCAGAAGATTTCATCTATCTGGTCTTGAATAGCAGGCAAACGGTCTGTACAAAGATCCATTCCCTGGTTCAAGATATTTTCAGAAGATTTAATCTATTTGCTTGAATAGTAGGCAAACGGTCTGTAAAAAGATCCATTCCCTAGTTCAAGATAATTTTTAGAAGAACTAATCCTGACGTTCTTTTGACCTTGGATAGTAGGCAAACGGTCTGTAAGAAGATCCATTCCCTAATCCAGGATATTTCCAGAAGATTTCATCTATCTGGTCTTGAATAGCAGGCAAACGGTCTGTGCAAAGATCCATTCCCTGGTTCAAGATATTTTCAGAAGATTTAATCTATTGGCCCTTGAATAGCAGGAAAACGATCTGTACAAAGATCCATTACCTGGTTCAAGATATTTTCAGAAGATTTAATTTATTTGCTTGAATAGTAGGCAAACGGTCTGTACAAAGATCCATTCCCTAGTTCAAGATATGTTTCAGAAGAATTAATCCTGACGTTCTTTTGACCTTGGAGAGTAGGCAAACGGTCTATACAAAGATCCATTCCCTAATCCAAGATACTTCCAGAAGAGATAATTGTCACGAAGATTTATTTCTACTGGTCTATTCAACAATTCAAATCATGTTGCATAAACGATTCAGAGACGGCCTATACGAAGACCTAGTATTGATATCCAATATCAACATAAAGACATCATCACATCCTGATATTTTAGATGGCATCTCTAAGCCCATCTCCAGTTCTTCCATGGCATCTATAAGCCCATCTTCAGTCCTTCCAAGTGGCAGCTTCAAGCCCACTCAAGTATATACAACAAATCATCAGTGTTACTTTAAGCACCGGCGAGTGCAAATTTTTGGGCTTTTGTGTTCAATCCCCTTCAACCTTCCAAGTCACGAATGGCACACAGGCCAATCTAACTCCTCAGGTTTCAGAAAATTGAACAGGGGCAGCTGTTGAAACCCCAAAATTTGCCCTCTATTTTTAACTCTAACCGACTTTTTGTTTCACATTCATTTGCATCATCTTTATAGCATAACATTTTTTTCCGTCTTAATATTAGCCGGAATAATTTCTCGGAATTTACAAACAGACTGGTCAAATTAACTTTTTAACTGTGCCTAAAATTAGTCAACGAAAAAATGTCAAGTTTAAGTTTGCAAATGTCGGTAACCTTAATCTGCGGTTCACGTGGTTTAATTTGACAGGCTAAAAATATTTTTACGACTATTTTTGGTCATATGTTGATCAGTCTGAGGAGTTTAAACGGTCATAATTTTTATTTCAAAATCCGACCAAATGCTGTATTTTTCCGAGTCATTTATTTCGCGCTGATTATTTTGATGTGATTATTTCGAGCATTTTGGCGCCCGACTTTTATTTTTTTTAGTCTGTTTATTTTTACATTGTGTCTAAAATAAATAAATAGGAGTATTAGTTTTAATTTTAATTTTAATTATTTAATTATATTCAGTTTTTAATTTAATATTTTATTTAAGTTTCAAAATAAACATTGAGGCCCATTATCACTAACCCAAATTGGTCCTTATATATACTTATGTTGTGTGCTGCTAAGAAGAGGGGGAAAAAAGAAAAAAATAGAAAACGGCAGATTCATTTGCAGGTGTATCATTCTTAAGTTACAGTCCAAATATTCATACTTTCCATTAACTTTATGTCTTAATAAATTATATATATTATTTTGATTACTGTTCCGTTAATCTATAGATAATAGTTATACTTTGATTTGGAGGAGGCAGTAGCAGCGTATCTATTCGTATATGCACAAGTATTGTATCAGAAACGGTAGCGCGACGCATCCATTTGTTTATGCACAGGTATTGTATCAATTATTATATAGATTCCTCATCTTTTATAGGTCATCACGTTTACTACATGTAATATATATAAAGAAAAACATTCTTATTCTATTTTATGTAAAAGCTTTATGTTCTCATGTATAATGGTCTTACAAAAACGTTTTATATATTGTTTTATTTATTTATATATAATATGTATAATATATAATTTATAATATAAAACTATTTTGTAAAATATATATATTTTATTTTATAATGTTACAGTATATATATACTATGTTGATATAACTTTTTATGATATATATTTTATAATTTGTTTCTAATATATATATATATATATATATATATATATATATATATATATATATATATGTGTGTGTGTGTGTGTGTGTGTGTTTGTGCTAGTTTGTTTTTTTATTCGGACTGGATAATGTCGATACGCCGGTTGTGCAACTGTATGCATGTGGTGTGACATTTGTATTGATCCAATCCAGTGGTGATGATCGTAACTTTTACGTTAGCCATGTTGTTGTTCTTTTTTTTATTCATATTTTTTTATTCATATTTTTTATATATATTTAGATCTGTACAAATAACTAACTACCCTGATTTTTTTTCCTAAACCCTGACAATTTCGCCACAAACTCTAAATTTCAAACCTCAAACTTTAACCGTGTTATTTCCTCTAAACCATAAACCTTTTCTTAAACCTTAACCAACCTTATTATTATTTCCTATTTTCGCTCATATTTATGTTATTCATACACTGTAACTGCTTCGCCCTTGTAATATTTTAAGTTTTAACTTGTAATATTTTCAGTTTTACTTTTCGCCATCTTTATTATGTAACTGCACCAAAGCGTTGTAATAGTTAGGATTTTATTTTCTGCCATTTATTTTCTGCCATTTTATTTTTCTGCCATTGATCCTATATTAACTGCGTGGTTTAGTAATGTAGGGCGTGAAAACCTACTAAATTAATTATTTAATATTTTTCTATAACCTTTATATTTTTTGTAAATAAATAATAAATACTAACTATTTTAATAACTTTTTTTTATTACTTACTTATAATAATAAATCCTTATATATTTTGTAAGTAAAATCTAATTGACCATTTTTTTAATTGAATATTAATAATAAACCTATTAATCTAATAATTTTATATTTTCTATAATCTTTATTTATTTTGTAAATAACTAACTTAATAATTTTCATATAACTCTTTTATTTTATAATTTGTACATTAATATTTTTTAAATTCTTTTATTATTACTAATTTATTTTAAACTCATATTTTTCTAATAACTTCTAAAAAAATCTAAATTGTTTAACCTAAAATAATTTCTTTTAAAATTCTAACCTTTTTATTATCACTTTGTTATTATTGTTATTTTATTATTGCTTTATTACCATTGTTTATTTATTATTTTATTATTATTTGCTTTTATCTATTCTATTTTTGCTTCATTATTTTCCTTATTTTAATTTTGTTTTATTTATAATATTAGGAAAAAATGTATAGGTTGTAAATTTATTCTTTCTCGCCTGATTATTATGTATCTGTCCCATAGCCATGTAATAGTTTAGGAATTTATTTTTATTGCTTTTATTTATGTAAATATTTATTGCGTGGTTAGTAATTTAGGGAGTGCAAAAAACTAACTGTAAATAATTGAACTTAGAAAATTAAATTCAAGACAAATATCTGAAAAATAACACTCACACACGTAAGTCGATCTTTGATCGCCATCTGTACTTCCTAGGGTATTCCTCTTGGTTGCTTTCTTTAAATGGTCAAGTCCCTCGAATATAGGGGTGTCTTAAGCAAAGTCCCTTTGAATATAAATCATCATAGTCCCTACGGTTTAAAAGATCAAGTCTCTTCGAGGTTGCCTACGGAATAATGATCTTGTCCCTTCGAATAAATGATGATAGTCCCTACGAATTGCTAAAGACATCCTTTAAGTTGCCTTCATTGACCATACGATGACCCTACGTTTGTCCCTTAATACATCCAAGGTAATGACTACCTATTCCTTAATAATAAGGATAGTCTTACCATTGAAAGAACATATAAGAACAGTAAAGACTTAGCATAGGGTAGGTTCCTCTTAAGTACTTGCTCACTTTCCTTCAAAAATACTTCATTACACTTTACATTTCAAACAAATTTTCAAAACAAAGTCTTTATATATATCCGTACAAGGATCATTATAAAGTACTTAAGAAAAATTTTAATCACACACTACACTTCTCAAAACAGTTTAAAGTGAGCTAAGTAACTAAGAGCCCATGGATAACCATGGATGTAATGGGTGCTAACACCTTCCCTTTACATAACCTACCCCCGAACTCAAAATCTTTTTTAAGGTCTTTCCTGTTCTTTTATGCCCTTTCCTTTTGGATAAAATAAAAGTCGGTGGCGACTCTTGCTATCCGCAACATAACTAAAGTCAGTTCTCCCACCGTGTTACACTTTGAAACACAAGTTCACATAAAAAATGGATAAGTTAAAAATGCCTTCATATGTTCGACCAGAACTAAAATATGAGGTAGCCTTTAACCTTTATCCACCAAAATGTACCCCTCTGCCTTTTGCTGATTTTGGCGTGGCGTTGAGCCCTCCATTTCCAGATTGGTTTGTCTGTGGGGATTCTTTGAAAATTCTTCACCAACAATCTCAAAAACGTGTTGAATGCATGGTTCCGACTAAGTATACTCTGGATGACTATAGAGGACACCTTCATATTGGAATATAATACATTCATGTGGAAACTCCAATTCTTGAAGGTGTATACAGAATATTTTCTTATTTCGACATTTTTTAACTTGTATGCGTTTCACTTATATCTGACTTCATTTTTTTTCTTAGCTAAGAGGATGACTCCCAAGAAGGTTGTTGTCGAAAACACTACCGATGTTATGGATGAAGATCGCCCTGATATCACGAAAAAGATTATGACAAGAGTATAACATCTTTTCTAGGACTAAGGTTCCCTTCTAGTTCCTTATAACTTACATGTTTTATCCAAACCTACAGGTTGGTCGAAAACCACCTCCTACTCCAAAGAGAAAGCAAGAAGAAAAGGTCTCTAGTGAAGAATCAGGCGATGAGTCACCCGAAACCAATCAACCCATAAAAAAGAAGAAAGTTATGAAAGTTCCTCTTCCAAAACCCTAAGTGAAGACACTGAAGCCCACTCCCCCAAAATTCCATTCAAGGTTGTTCAAGTGAAATATGCAGAGAGTGGAAACTCTATTTTCCATACCCAGTTTTCTCAGGTAAACTTTCAACCATGAATATTTTCTTCTTATTACATTTCTTTTCCTCATACTTGAAATGCTTTTTGCAGGAAAACATTTCTGAAAATCCTTCGACAGAAAAGAACGCAAAACAACCAGCAAAAAAAGATACTCCTACGAAACCTCATGACTCAATCAACAAGTCGTTAGTCCGACAACTCTTTCTCCAAATAACTTGATGAAAGAAGCAACCATAATGGATGATCATTCTCCTGAAGCCTCCCAACATTCTGACAACGATTCTTCTCCTCGTCCTCCTCCTTAATCAAATGTTATTGACGAAGGTGAAACCAATGTCACCCCTGAAGATGATAAGAAATAAGAAAACGTTGATGGTCACGACAAGTCGAAACAGCCAATGGTATAGCTAACCAAAGGACAAGGAAGCCAACCTAATGTTGATCCCCCAAAGGGAGGTTCCATATCAACTGGCTCGACTAGCCTTACTCGTGAGAAGATCAAGAAACTTAAGGTGCAAAGACATTTGGAGTATTTGCAAGTTGTACTCAGAACCCGCTACAATTTTCAGGACTCTTCTTAAAGTACTTCATTTGCCTCGGGGGCCACTTCCAGCACAACTTCTCTCGACGTCATACTAGCTGAGATCAAGACGAAAATTCTTGACGTGGACTTGTTCAAAATGCTTGAAG
Source organism: Lathyrus aphaca (assembly GCA_963966055.1). Lineage (NCBI taxonomy): Eukaryota > Viridiplantae > Streptophyta > Magnoliopsida > Fabales > Fabaceae > Lathyrus > Lathyrus aphaca. The sequence continues at coordinate 200,145,585 of OZ014523.1, read as the reverse complement.
ACCATCCAACATCCATTTTCGACTTGAAGAAACTCTTGAAGCAGGTGAATGTCTTGGAATCGCCTGCAGAAATGAGTAGTTTCGTCATGGACGTAACTTCCCTAGTTGATTTGGAAAATCACTGAGAAGACAGATACCCATCTCGCCAAATTGGACGCTGCAGCTGTTTCGAACAACAAAATCATGGGTCTGAACCAACTCTCTGAAACTTACACTAAAAGAATGCCAATTGTGATGACAAAGTTTCAAAGTGGGAGAAATAGATAGCCCTTCTTCAAAAGAAGATTTCTCAGGAAAAAAGGCTTAAGGAATCTCTTCTACCACCCAACCAAAAGTCACTTGATGAAGAGTTGCATGCAGGCGTTCATTATGCCGAAAGGGCCCAGATCCTTGCTCAAAAAATTGAAAACCTTTCGACTAACAAGAGTTTCTGTGAGCTTCGACTTCAGATTTAGAAGAGGAAATTTGATGACCTGAAGGAATCTTTTGCTAGCATTCAATTGTAATATGGATAGCTTTGTACTAGTTTTCTTTTTTGCTTAAGTTACTTCACCAATAGACTGTTTGTACTGAATCTAATACCATTTATTCTGGCAACGCCCAATATCTTTTCACTTATATGCAATTTACTCTTTGGCTATTTTTACTTCTTGCAATATTGGTTTATACCTTTTTAAATACTTTCCATTTATCTTAAATATTCTTTCTTCTCTCCCTGTTTCTTCGATTTCATATGCGCCATTCGAAAAGATTTTTAAAACCCGAAAAGGTCCTTCCCACTTGGGGGACCATTTTCCCAAAATTCTATCTTTTTGATCCATGGGAAGAATCACCTTCCAAACCAGATCACCTACCGAAAAAGTTTTATGTTTTACTTTCTTGTTATAAAACTTTTCAACTCTTTCTTTTTGTCTTTTTTAACAAATCTAACGCACATAGCCTTTCTTCATCTAAGTCAATTAATTCGTCCATCATCATGTTCCAATATGTGTTTGGTGGAATCTCATAACACCTCTGAATTTGTATTGACTGTAAATGAACTTCAATTGGAAAAATTGCATCATGACCATAAGTTAATATAAATGGGGTCGAGTTTGTAGCCTCTTTAGGAGACTATATACAAGCCCATAAAGCTTGATCTAGAGTCTTATGCCAATTCTTAGGTTTTTTACCCACATGTTTTTTAATCAAGTTGATCACCACTTTGTTAGCCGCTTCGACTTGTCCATTTGCTTGAGCATAATACGGTGTCGAAGTTAGGAATTTGAATCCTACTTCTTTTGTAAACGCTTACATATTCTTTCCGGTAAACACCGATCCCTGATCTGTGGTTATTGTTTCTGGAATTCCAAACCTGTAGATTATATGTCATCGAATGAATTCGATGACCGTTTCCTGGTCTACATTTACTAAAGGTATAGCTTCTATCCACTTAGTGAAATAGTCTATTCCCACAAGAATGTATTTCTGTCCCTTTGAAGAAGCTGGTCGAATCTCCCCTATTATGCCTAAAGTACAACCCCTAAATGGCCAAGGTTTCACAATCGAATGAAGTTCACTCGCAGGAACGTGTGGTATGCTTGCATGCAATTGACATTCTTGACACCCTTTGGCGAACTCAATACAATCTTTTAGCATTGTTGGCCAATACATTCCTTGTCGAAACAACAACCATTTCATCTTGTGTCATACTTGATGCGTGCCACAGGCTCCATAATGTACGCTTGACAAGGCTACATAAGCGTCCTCTTTGCCTAAGCATTTTAACAAAACTCCTTTTGAGGTTTTCTTAAAAAGCTCATTCCCAAAAAGTACATAGCTTAAAGCTCTGTAAATAACTTTCCTTTCGACCCTCATACTTGGGTCTTGTAGATATTCCTTAATAGGCTTTCTCCAATCTTCAGCTTTTAAGTTGTTCACTTTAAAAATTTCAAAGTTTTCTTCGTCACCATATCCTAGCTTTATTGTTTCCAAATCTGATGGGGACAACTTAGTGGATACAACTCTCCCTCTAACTTCAATATCCTTTTCTAAGTTTTCTTTCGACACCTTATACCCGGATTTTATTTGAGCAAGGTCATTAGCCTCTTGATTCTCTATCCTAGGTATATGTTTAATGGCCACACTGTTAAATTGTTTAAGAAGTTTGTTGGCTATGACGAAATACATGATCAAATTTTTGTTTACACATCTATATTCTTTAGTCAGTTGTTTTATTACTAATTCGGAGTCGCCCATTATTTCGAATCTTGTTGCCCCCAATTCCAACAAGATTTCAAGTCCAGCGATCAGAGCTTCGTATTCCGCTTCATTATTTGAACATGAGCCTTCAACTTTGTACTTGAATTTTGTTGGAATTTTATTAGGAGAAATAATTAGCATTCCGATTCCAGTTCCATTTCTGTGGCTGGAACCATTAATATATAACTTCCAAGGTTCCATTTCAACATATTCCACTTCATTTTCATTTATGGACTGGTCTGCTATAAAATCAGCGACCACTTGTCCCTTGACAGCCTTTAAAGGCAAGTACTTTAGGGAATACCCCGTTAATGCTAAAGCCCACTTCCCAATTCTACTATGTAAAATAGATTTAGATAACATATATTTTATTACGTCGAAATGGGAAGATACATATACATCAACAAGTTTAATATAGTGCTTTAATTTCATACAAGAAAAAAATACACATAGACATAATTTTTCTATGACACTATATCTAGTCTCGGCGTTGTTCAGGATTCTACTGAGGTAGTAGATGGCTCTTTCGACGCCATTCTCATCTTCTTGACACAACATATTCCCCAAAGTTTTATCTGATGTCGAAATGTATAATCTCATGATTCTTTTCCTACAAGGAGGGATCAAGATTGGAGGGCTAGAGAGGTATTATTTTATCAGGTCGAAGGCGACTTGATGTTCTTGCCCCCATGTGAAATCCTCCTTCTTTATTTGAAGCAACGGTGAAAAGGCTTGTGTCTTTCCACTAAGGTTGGAGATGAACCTTCTTAGAAAGTTGATTTTCCACAGTAGAGACTGCAACTCCTTTTTTGTTGATGGAGCTTTCGCTTCCATTAAGGCTTTGGCTTTGTTTTCGTGGATTTCGATCCCTTTCTTGTGAACTACAAAGCCTAAAAAGTCACCCTCCTGCACACCGAAAGCACATTTTAGGGTATTCATTTTCAAACCAAACTTCCTCATCCTTTCAAAGGATTGTCGAAGAGGGTCTATATGACTTTTTCCTGAAACAGACTTAACCACAATATCATCAATATAAATCTGCATGAAAGTTTCAATATAATCGTGAAAAATTGAATTCATAGCACATTGGTAAGTCGCCCCAACATTTTTCAGGCCAACAGACTTCATTATCCATTCATAAGTTCCTATCGCTCCAGGACAACAGAAAGGTGTCTTAGGAACATCTTCTTCGGCAATAAAGATTTGGTTATAACCAGAGTATCCATATAGCATGCTTAAATACTCATGGCATGCTGCCGAATCTATAAGCATTTCTGCTACTGGCATAGGGTATTCAACTTTTGGGGTGGCTGAATTTAAGTCTCGAAAATCAATACATACCCTAAGTTTGCCATTTTTCTTTATTTCAGGAACTATGTTTGCAATCCAACCCACATACCTGGCTGTGCGAATGAATTTGCTTTTCAGAAGTCTTTCGACCTCTTCTTTTATTTTCGGCAGAAACTCAGGTGCGAAACTCCATGGGGATTGCTTCACTGGCTTCTTTCCTTCTAGTATTGGAAACCTCAATTCGACCACGCTTTTGTCTAAACTAGGAATTTCATCATAGTCCCATGCAAAGCAGTCTTTGTAATCACGCAACAATTGGACTATTTCGACTTTGAACTGAGGGTCCAACTTGGCACTTATGTAAGTTGGCCTTTTTTCTGCCCCTTGTCCCGAGTATATTTCCTCCAATGGGTCTTGAGCCACCATCTTCATGTTGGTCATCATTGGATCCTGTTTGAACCCTAGAGGTTCGTCATCATAAATGGCGTCAAGCTTCTGGTTTTGCCATTTGCCATCTGGGATTTTCTTAGTATTTTCTTCAACGTCTTTTTCTATACATTGTTGGTTGTACTCGCTTTGACTGGCTTCGACAGCCATGAATTTCACTTTGGCTTCAAGTGCCGCTTTGAGTTTGTTTTCGGCTATGTAATTCGTAATTCTTTCTAACACAGATGCTTCACTCATCATCTTCAAATTCGCTTCCCCACCCAGTTGGTTGTATGTGGGTGGTTCCCCATATATAATTTGACTCGTCCACCACTTCCTTATCCCACTGGAATCCATACATAGGGTGAAGGTACATGGAGCAATATGCGTTGTCAGTCTTCTTGAGGTCAAAATTGGTTGGACTACATAGGGGAATGTGAGCCAAATTTTTGTCTAAATTGAGGCGGTCAATGTGTTTACGTCGGTCATGAAATAGCTTTGATCTGCCTCTATAATTTCTACTATGTCGTCTGGCCTCCAAATAGCAATTCTTTGGTGCATTGATGAAGGCACAACTCCCACACCATGTATCCATTCCCTCCCTAAAAGGAGGTTATAGTTTGCTTTCGACGCTATTACCATAAACACTGTTGGTCTTGTTATTGTACCAACGGTTAAATCCACCTGGATCACTCCCATGGTAGTCCATATCTTTCCTTCGTAATTAGACAATACCATATTGTGTGGTTTGGCATCAGTCAGTTTTTCCAATCATTTTCAACATGAAATGGGGCATTAAGTTTACTGCTGCCCCTCCGCCCACTAGTATTTTGTTTATTCCAACATTCTCAATCTTCCCCTTTATAAACAAGGGCTTCAAATGGCCTTTTAGCGAGTCGTCTGGTCTTTCGAAGAACACATTTTGTTCCTCTACACAGCCATTGTTCATGATGTAGTAGCATACGGGTTTGTGAGCCATCAACTCTTCTTCGACATTATCGTCTTTGTCTTCCACCTACATTACTCTGTCATAATCCCTGGGCAATACTGAGACAACATTGCATAGTACGTCGAAAGAGGCTTCAGAACCAGACGTGAAGTCGTCAGTCATTTCTTCATCATCTTGAACTTTCTCTTTTGGTTTTATTTGCTCCACACTTGCACTTGGAGCTTTGTTGACGGAAATCTCATTCTTCTCTATCTCCTGGATGTTGTGGGTTGGCGCAGCATCACCTTTCTTGCCAGTATCTTTCTTTATTGTTCCTTTCTCTATAGCTTGTTTTTCGATCCTCTTTTGCTTATGGAATCTTCTCCACTAAGACTTAGTCATAGGGTTTTTTCCTTTGTAGTTCTCTGAAGGGCAAACTCTTGGTTTCTGCTTTTCGACTCCCATTTTTTGCGCTACTAAAGATCATCTCTGAATGTTGAAGCTGCTCCACTCCTTTTGCCCTTGAGCCTCCCTGATGGGTTGTACCCACCTATCATCGACACATTTGTTTATTGGCTTATATGACCGGTAGTCTCAACCTCCAATTCCTGACTGGTTGTGCTCACTTCTTCTTGGATCTTATCTTTCTGGCTTTGAAGTTGGTCTTGCCCCCCAATTCCTTTTTCTTTTGGAATGTTCTATTACCTCTAGATTGCCTATCATTTTTTTGTGTCGAAAATGGCATTGCAACGCGGATACAACATTACCTCAACTTTCTTCCTTTGACATCTTTTTATAAAATCAATCAAAATTTCTTCCTCCTTGGGATATGCCAACCTCTGATGTTCTTCTCAACATCGTTCTTAAGGAGCCAGTGTTGGGTTGTTTTGAGAAGTTTCGACCATGTTGATACTAGCTGATTTACCACTAGTGATCTTCAACTTGTCCATTTTTTCGATCAGCTTCCTCTCAGTCTCACCTATTTCTTCTGTTGAGTTGTCCTCTACAGTTGGAAATGAGCCTTCACAGGCTTTTGGGCAGCATTTTCGACTTGACTTCCCCTATGATCCTCAATTATTCTTCGCAGGATTCCATTGGTGATTGGCTTTTCAGGTATTTCGTCAATCTTCTTTTCAGCATCATTCAGGTCACCAAAGATTTCCTGGTTTTTTGTCACATTAGGGCTGTTAGTAACCCTCTAATCTTTTTCGACGGAGTCCTCAGTGGCTTCGTCGTTTGCTTGGTTTGTTGTGGCCTTTAGTGGCCTCCACTTTAGCCATGTTGTTGGGGCCCTCGGTGGCCTCCACTTTTGCTGGAGAGGAATCCTAAGTGACTTTGCCAGCCTTTTTCTTGTCAAGATCTTATGTGACTCCAATCTTACCTACGTCATTGAGGCCTTCTCCAACCTTGTGCTCAACATTCTGCCATTCAGTAACTTCGTCCATGTTTGTGAGATCCTCAGTAATCTCCACCATGTTGACATTGGTATCGAAGCCTTCAGCAGCTTCCACCATTTCGAACCCATACTCAAAACTCTCTCCCACTTCCACCATGTTAATGCTTGATGTCTCAACGTAGTGGTCGTCGACAGTCTGCATGGGATTTGAGTCAATTTTCATTTGTTGTTTTTGCTTGTCACTGAATTTCAGTCTTCCGTCATGGATAGAATTCTGCATTAGGTCCCTGAAAAGGAAACAATGAGACGTTTTATGACCCAAAAAACCATGGTACTTATAAAAACCTCTCTTTTTCTGTTGTTCCATGGGAGGCACTTTAGTTCCTGGTAGAACTATCATCTGACCATCTTTGACTAATTTGTCGAAAATTTCGTCACACTTGGCGACGTCGAACGTATATGCTCTTTTAGGAAATTTATCATTCTTTTCAAGCTCAACTGGATTTTTTCCATTCGACGGAACTAGCATTCTACAAGAATATGGTAGTCCTTGTTTTAATTGTGCTAAGTCAATTTCTTGTTCGTCGAAACATGATGGTTCATCTACATTATCTACATCATTTTCGTCTTCTTGGCGCATCCCTACATAAGCCACTATTTCTCTTTTGTTTCTATTTGCTCTGAATTTCTCAGCCTTTAGTTTTTTGACTTGTCTCACCCTATCTGCCAATTGCGGCATATCTCTCAAATATTGGGTGTCTAGTTTCTTCCTTATAAAGTAGTCTAGACCACCTACGACCATTTCGACCAATTCACGTTCGGGTACTTGGGTGAAACATCTGGCCTACAGTAATCTGAACCTATTCAAATAGTCATCTATTGGTTAAGAGAGTTTTCTTTTCACACTGGCCAATTCCTTCAGGCTTATTTTGGTTTTCCCCATGTAGAACTGTTCGTGGAACAATCTTTCTAATTGGGTCCACGTATATATGGAATTTGTAGGCAAGGATGTAAACCAAGTAAAAGCATTTTTTTTCAAAGAACATGGAAAATATTCCGTCCTTAGATTTTCATTATTTTCTATTTCTTCTGCTTCGATTAGATAACGTGCGACATGTTCTATGGTTGATTCGCTAGTATCCCCTAAGAATTTTGTGAACTTGGGGACTTTCCACCTTCGGGGTAATTCTTGTTGTAGAATATACTCAGACAATGGGGAGACATAATTAAGCCTTTGTAATCCTACATTTACCCCATTTTGTGCCACTATTCTTTCGACAATGGATGCTAGGTTATTTTCGGTAGGCATATTATTATAGCGCATCTGTTGCACAACATAATCAGCGTCTTGACCCCTTTGGACTAGAATTCTCCTAGGCTCTGGCTGGGAAGAAATTTCTATTTAAGGTTGTTCGACTGCTTCCTCTTGATTTCTAATATTTACTTGGGGAATTTCTACTGGCCCATGGTTTACGGTAGGTTCCTCTTCGACAGGTGTCCTAGGATTCTGAACTATTTTCTCTCTGGGCTATGTTTGGGGTACGCCGAAGAAATTAGCATTACGCGTCATTTATTATGCCAGCAATTGGTTGGTTTGGTTCGTGTTTCGTATCAAAGGGTTAAACACTTCTCCCTTTTGTTGTGTCAACATATGGATCATTTCATGATTGGTTTCGTCCATTTGTTTCCTGATGGCGTTTTCCGAATTAGTGGTGAATACTGGAATATAATTTTGAAACCCTGGTGGGGGTAGATTTATTCTTCCCATGTTTCCACCAGATCCTGATCCTTGCAATGGTGATGACCTATTCACCAAGGAGTCAGAATATAGTGACGATGCATTTTGAAAACTTATCATCATTGTAGTAGGCATCCCATAAGGTTGTTCCCTACCAAACAAAGGCATTGAAAAGTTTGTCGCAAAGGGCCCATTAACACTCCCTATAGGGAGAGGCATTCCCATAGACATTTGGGGTCTCATGGAAGAGAAACCAGACGCACTTTGAGATACTGTAAACGCAAGTGTCGACCCTGACGAAAAAGGTATGGCTTCTGATATAGAGATTGACCTTGCATTTCCTCCAGTCGAAGGAGTAGGGCTAAGCACCGTAGTATTTTCGTTTTAACTATGTGGCGGATTCTCCATTCTTCTTACTCTTGTTTGTTTAGGTCTTTCTACGTCGGTTACAGCTAATTTACCTCTTCTTAGAATCATGCAACGAATTGAAGCCTTTTTGACTAAGAGTTGTTATGAAATTTTTACGCATTAATGTCCCACTGGACGTGCCAATTTGTTCGCTGGTGTTTTTTGACGAACAACCGCTGGTTTCTAATTCAATGTCTAAATTAGTTAACTGGCAGGATCAACCATACAAATCCTATGACATAAGTGTGTGTTTTATCTCGTCGAATGTATTGGTGGTGTCATTCTGAATGATTTCACATTCATTCAATTTTCTTGAGTACGTTTGTATGATTCATAAGACTAAAACCAAGAGTAGAATAAACTTGACATAATTTAAAGAAGTAACTTCTGAGAATGTTTTAAAGTAATTGAAAAACAAGTAATGTAATGCGTCGAAACGGATGACTTATAAATTAACTAAAACTATGAAATGGTAAGAGAATTAAATAAACTTTCATTTTATTGAAACTTAAAGAAAATAAAGATGGTATTTTTCACACATACATTTTCCAGAATCACACTCTTTTCTCTCACGCGGGTACTTTGAGTTCAATAGGAATTTGTACAATATTTTCACACATTTAAACTAACAACAATTATCTTATATATATATATATATATATATATATATATATATATATATATATATATATATATATATATATATATATATATATATATATATATATATATATATATATATATATGAAACTAAACTAACTACCACTAACGGACGAATTCTAATAACTTGATACTTGGTCTTTCGGCATGCTTGCGTTTCTCTGGATGCTTCCACGCGTCCTTTTGCCAAACGTTGCGACTTTACACTTTGAATTTCTTCTTTCAATTTGAATTGATGTCTTTTATTCAACATCCATCGAAAAACTATCACAAACAAACTCCTTCGACAGACTAATCATGTCATGTTATCAAAACATAAATTTTATTCTCATTTGTCGAAAGACGTAAAAACGTCATTTCTTGTTGTTCGCGTTGAAATCTCTCTTTCATCAACATTTTCCTTTTTATATAGGTATCGTCGAAAATCATTGTCTATAGAGACCTACTCTCAAAAGGATAAAAACTACAAAAACTTATGTCCACCTTGTTAATAACTTCACCCAAAAACATTAACTTAATCTGATGAAAATATAGGAAAAGCAAGCATGTTCGACAAAGTCGAGTTTTCCCTTGTTTTTTTTAATAATATTCAAAGAACTCTTTTAAATTATTAACTACATGAAACTAAGCATCGCCCGACTTTCTTTCACTTGAAACAATAACATTATCTAAATCATCTTGAGGTTCTTTCAACTTCAAACAAACCTAACTTTTGAATATATATATATATATATATATATATATATATATATATATATATATATATATATATATATATATATATATATATATATATATATATATATATTACATGATAATTTTTTTTCTTCATTTAAATCATAACAAACATAATTAATATTATTTGTTGTTTCTGTTCTATTCTAATAATTTCTTTAGGTTACTAATAAAAAGACGATAATAAGTATAGTTTCTAAGCATCGCCCGAGTTTCTTTCACTTGAAACAATAACATTATCTAAATCCTCTTGAAGTTTTTTCAACTTCAAACAAACCTAACTATTGAATATATATATATATATATATATATATATATATATATATATATATATATATATATATATATATATATATATATATATATATATATATATATATATATATATATATATATATATATATATATATATATATATATAACATGATAATTTTGTTTCGTTTAAATCATGACAAATATATTTAAATTATTTGTTGTTTCTGTTCTACTCTAATATTTTCTTTAGTTACTAATAAAAAGATGATAATAAGTATGTTTCTATGCACATTATAGGTTATTATCTTACAGATAGATTACCTAGCTAATATGAAAAATTGAAGCTGGTAAACATCATATTAGTAAAAAATATTAATTAGAAAGAAGAAAAGATAATTGACTTTGTGATCTTGCTAACATATATATTAATTAGTATGTGTCATTGAGCATGAATTAAGCTGGGGATTAGGTTGTTTACATTGATCATATTGATCTGTTGATTCAATTTTGGGTGGTTCAACTTGTGACGCAGTGATAGGCATATTCATTTGTCCATGTGGCATCATATCTTGAATATTATGGTGATGATGATGTTGATGATGATCAGTTCCAACCATGTCATGTTGAATATGATGATGTGGATATAATGTGTATCCTTGTGGCCATGTTTGAAGATTTGCATCGTTTGGATTTGCCACGTGGCATTCACCTATGCCTCTTGGATCAACATTTGAACTTGTTCCTTGTGAAAATGAACCGTACACAGTAGAGGACAAATCCCTACACATACAATCATCTTTTAATAAAGATAAAATTTTCTCTCAGAAAATAAAGATAAAATATAAATACACAATAAAATGTAAAATTTTGTTATACTAGCTCAAATCCTAGACCGACCCAATAATTATGAAAGGTTGAATTTGGAAATGATATATTATTTATTGAGAGATGATAGTGTAAAATTAATATTTTATAAAGAAAAAATCAAATTAATACTCACATATATGTCAAAAAATAATATTTAATGTTGTAGTGATATAATTGTGGAAAGATTTATTAAGGGAAGGAACATTAATGATTGTCCATAAGGGGCGACTTCGATCTATCGTCCTTAATAAGAGATTGATTTGCCTTAGATAAAACTAACATGGTCACACCTTTATCAGTATCATTCTCACCATATTCCTTTGAAGATGGCCAACGAAGCTCCACATCTTGTGGTTAACACAATAGTCGAAGGTTATATTGGTGAAGGAAACTCCAACTCCTCCCAAAGAAGATTTGTCAGACAAGTAGGATTATCGGGCGAACATGTGCAAGTAAAGGGTCACATAACCCTCAAAACAACCTGTAACATGGGATTAGACTCCAAGGCGATTGATGTCATTTATCTCATAGTTGACACCCTATCACCCTTGGGCAGTTCCACCATCAACGCTTTAGGGTCGATTATCTCCACCCGCTATCTGGTTATGAAGTATCCACTACCTAATGGGTGAGTTGAGATGGTTTTAGGCGACCAACAAAGCATTCAATAATGTTATCAAAGTAGTCTTGCGACAAAAGAGGGAAAGTTCTCTCTTATTGGCGTCCCCTTCCTTGAGGTATTGGATTCAGACACTGATAGTTTGGATCTTAGATTGGGCAGAGACAATGAGAGGCTCGTGCCCACAGAAGACCTAAATGAAGTCCAGATAACCAGGCGACGAAGATAGGTACCTTTCTTACTGAGGAAGAAGGGTGTGAGCTAGTCGAATAACTCCCTAGAAATGTCAACTTGTTCACATGGGTTCCTTTTGACATGCTAGAAATAGACATCAGGTGTGTTATCTTCTTGCCATCGACCCTTCCACCAAGACATTGGAGTTGAGGAAGTGGAAAGTTGACGAGGAGAAAAGAGTCTCCATCGATGAATAAGTAGAAAAGCTATCCAGCGCCAAGTTTATTGCAGAAACAAAAGTACCTAACATAGTTAGCAAACATAGTGTTGGGGAGGAAAATGCAGAACAAGTGAAACATGTGCGTTGACTTCACAAACTTCAACGCGACCTGCTGTAAGGATCCATATCCTCTGCCCGATATTGACCATTTTCTTGAATAGCCCTCAGTCTATCACACATTGAGCTTTATGGATGCCTAGTTAGGATACAACGAGATCAGAATGGATCCTTTAGATGCATCCAAGACGATGTTCATGTCGAATCATGACAATTACTACATGAATGTCATTTCCTTCTAATCATGGCAATTACTACAACAATGTAATCCCACTAGCTTATGGGGTACAACACACTCCTATAATTTTTGACAAATAAAATATAAAAGCATCTAAAATTTTAAATTAACAAATATTTTTCTCAATTATCCAACAAAATTGTTATCTAACATGTTAAAATAAATAAATTAGGGGCATAAGTTGACTTAGCTAACAATATGCATGAAATTGTAACATAGTCAATAAATTACGCCCAGATATTCTTTTAGGCATAAAAACCCTATTTTAGTAGCTTCGGCCCAATAAGTGACTAAAAATAAAATAAATTATTAATTTTTATTACTATTGATTTAATAATTCTTTTGAATTTATGTTTAAAAATGTTTATTTAATGTTATAACTTGAAAACTATATTGCAAACATATTTTGACATTAAATGTATATTTGACTCATAATTATTGTGATTGTGAAGAGAACCAGAATCTTGATTATTAGAATTTGAGTATAATCCAAAAAATCTTACAAAATCAGTTTAAAAAGTGAAATGTGTCAATATATATATACTTGTTTTATAATTTATCTTTAATTAATTTGAGATTTTAGTTTTTTTCAATTCACTTTCTCACGTCCATCATTATTATCTTAGGTGTGTCACTATAAACAATGTGTAATCCGAATTGTTAAGATGTGAGAATTCATTTTTTTATACAAATCCTCACGCCTAACACTATTGACACGTGGAATAAACATTGCGGGATTCGATCGAAAGAATCTTGATATCATATTAGAATCATATTTTAAACTCTTGATCAATTAGGCTAAACTATAATTCTAATATGATATCATAATCTAGGTTTACAAAAAGACACACTCCTTCTATCTAAAGTAATCATAACAAGATGGTGATCAGACAATGTGTCTTGTTGAAGTGCATGTGACGTGATAAAAGTTTCAATGGCGGTTCAAGTATACGTAGATGAAATAGCTTTTCTTTAAGGAGGAACATATAAGTAGATAAATTAATATGTGAGGGGGAGATTATTGTGAAAGAAGTGCGATTTATACGTTCCACATTGCTTGGAAAAATGGAGGTTGAATAATATATAAGTGACATGACCCATAAAATTATTTCCATAAGGTTTTGGGTGAATGTGTAATATCTATTTCACTTGTGTGGTTGCTATTGACTTAATATAAATGCTCCCTCAATGTTGGACATATAAGCGAAATGACAATAAACTCACTGCCTTAAGGTTTTGGATGATATGTGGTGTCAAAGTCTCTTAAGGTCTTGAATGTTTAGCTTATTGATGCTTTTGGTGCTCTTGAACGCTCCTCAATAAATGATATCAGAGCTTGGTTACTCTTGATGGGGGAGTGGGTGTGAGATTATAGTGTGAATAAAAAAGTAATGATATGAGTGACTCACTCTACTAGGCAAGTTTGAAGGATTTAAGTGTGAGTAATTAAGTCACACATGAAAGAAAAATTGAATATATAAGAGAAATAACTCATACATCCATTAGTTTTTTTGTCAATATCTCTTAAGATCTTGAATATTTAATTCATTGATGTTATAGATGTTCTAAACTCTCCCAACAATGATGGGGAGCAAGAACTAAATCGTGTGTTGGATCATGCTATAGGAGATCCAACCTAGTAAATGTCTATGAGTAAGAAAAAATCAATAAATTGAAGAAATTGAAACCTGAGAGGATCCATTGGAGTAGATGCATCAAAAATATTCTGATGGTTCTGACTACCATCCTGTAGCCAACCTACATTTTCGAAAGTGCTTGGCATCCCCTGCCATCATTTTTTATAATTTTAATTCAACTATAAATATTAATTATTTATAAAATATATAAAAGTTAATGATGGAATTTATTTACCTGAATACCAGATGGATCATACGAAGATAGATGGTTATTCAACAAAAGTTCCTGCAACCATGAATAATCATGCATGTTTGTAATAATAAATAAAGCACATATGAATAAACCACAAAACTGTACTAAAATATGAAGAAAAATGTAGATTTTTACCAATAATACAACACACTTTAAGAATAAATATATAAAACAGAAAAATAGATTAATGATTTTCAAACCTTCCTCTGCATGACACGTGCCAGTGTTTCTACTATGTTTTTTTCACTAGTTTCAAGCTCTGCCATAGATGTCATCTTTAATGGGTCGGGTTCATATATTCTGTATTAATTTCTCAATATTAGAATAATTATTGAAAAATAAAAATAAAATAAAATAAAATAATACAAGGAGGAAATTTAATCATCAATTGTAAATATATTTTCATGTAACCTTATCTGCTCCTCTGCTATATGAAGTTGTTGATGTAACCTACTGACCTCGTGTTGGAGTTCCTAATCAAGAAAAGAATTTTAAAAATTATGACAAAATACTAGTCTAAATAATTGATAATGTTACATAACTGATTCAATATAGAGTGAACATATAATTTTCTAAATCTTATATTAAAAAAAATTGCAATATGCCACTCGGGCATGTTCTTGTTAGTAGTGCAAGAGATTTCTTGCGCCTTAAGTAAGACACTGAGAATGATGGAATTAGTTATATTATATTGGTAATGAATAACTAATTCATGTAACATAATCATATAACTATTTATAAACCATACTTTGATTGTATAGTAAGACAACAAAATAATTTCTAACAAATTACCTAAGTAGTTATAGTTTTAACAAACTATAAACTACTTCTAACAACTTAACAGTCACGTTATAGCTCCCTTAATCAACTACTAATTTGAAATTATTCAATTAGTTCAAACATGCCTAGTGCTCTTTTAACAATAAAAAATTTGTTTGTTTTCAAACTTTTTGGTTAGAACATCCCCAACTTGAGATTTACTTGGACAATGTTTCACTTCTACCATTCCACTGTTCACCTTTTCTCATACTAAATAAAACATTACCTCAATATAGTTTTCATGATATGTAGAATATGATTCTTGCCCAAATTTAGCATATATTTTTTTCATCTTTAATTTGATGGACTTTTTAAATTGCATGGCAAAATGCATTTGACCTTGTAATATAATTGCCTTACAAAAGGGCAAGGCTATAATTCCTGGAAAATGTAACCTTACTTCAATAAATTTTCTAATACTATAAAAATTTTGATTCTTGCCCAAATTTATACCATATATAATGTTCACCTTAAATGTAATGGTCTTCTTATCCTGAATCTTCAACTCTTTCACTCCCAAATCATTTCAAACTTCATGGAAAGATGCATTTGATCTACAATGTAACTTTCTCACAAAAGGACAATGCTACAACTCTTAGAAAAATTAATCTTAATTTACCATGTTCTCTCATGCTATGGAGAATATGATTCTTGCCCAAGTTTATGGCATATTTAATCTCTATCTTCAATGTGATTGACTTTATTTTATGAATCTCAACTATTTCACACCCAAATAATTTCAAATTTCATGGAAAGAATAATTTGACCATTAATATAATTTCTTCACATAGGGAAATGGCTATAACTCTTTGAAAATGGAACCTTACTTCAATATACTTTATTAATGCTTTGTAGAATATGATTCTTGACCAAGTTTATAGCATATTTGTTGTCCATCTTCAAAGGGATTGACTCCTTATTATGAATATTCATTTGACCATGTAATACAACTTCTCACAAAGGGGCAAGGCTATATTTCTTAGAAAATGGGAACTTACTTCAATATTATTTCTTATTTCTATGTAGAATATGATTTTTCCCATGTTTATAGCACAATTATTTTCCATCTTTAATGTGTCTGGCTTCTTATCTCGTGTCTTCAACTTTTTTACTCGCAAATCATTTCAATTTGCATTGCATAATGCATTTGACCTACAATATAATTGCCTCATAATGGGATAAGGATACATTTAATATAAAATGGAACCTTATTTCAATATGATTTCTCATGCTATGTAGAATATGATACTTGCCTTAGTTTATAGCATATTTGCGTCCTTCTTCACTGTGATGAACTTCTTAGTCTGAATATTCAACTCTCTTACTCCCAAATCATTTCACATTTCATGGAAATAAGAACGTTACCTACCAAATATGTTCCTCACAACGGATAAAGCTACAACTCGTAGAAAATGGAACCATACTTCAATATGATTTCTCATGCTATGTAGATTATGATTCTTGCCCAAATTTATACCATATATGATGATCACCTTCAATGTAATGGTCTTCTTATCCTGAATCTTCAACTCTTTCATTCCCAAATTATATCAAACTTCATGGAATGATGCATTTGATCTACAATATAACTTTCTCACAAAAGGACAATGTTACAACTCTTAGAAAATGGAACATTACTTCCCTATGTTCACTCATGCTATGGAAAATATGATTCTTGCCCAAGTTTATGGCATATTTGATCTTTATCTTCAATGTGATGGACTTCATTTATGAATCTCAGCTATTTCACACCCAAATTATTTCAAATTTCATGGAAAGATAAATTTGACCTTTAATATAATTTCTTCACATAGGGAAATGGCTATAACTCTTTGAAAATGGAACCTTACTTCAATATAATTTCTTTAATACTTTGTAGAATATGATTCTTGACCAAGTTTATAGCATATTTGTTATTCATCTTCAAAGTGATGGACTCCTTATTATGAATCTTCAACTCCTTCATTCCTAATTATCTTTAAGTTTCACAGAAATATGCATTTGACCATGCAATACAACTTCTCACAAAGGGACAAGGCTAGATTTCTTAGAAAGTGGGAACTTACTTCAATATGATTTCTTATTACTATGTAGAATATGATTCTTGCCCATGTTTATATCATAATTATTTTCCATCTTTAATGAGACTGACTTCTTATCCCGTGTCTTCAACTTTTTCACTCACAAATCATTTCAATATGCATGGCATGATGCATTTGACCTACATTATAATTGCCTCAGAATGGTATAAGAACACATTTAATAGAAAATGGAATCTTATTTCAATATGATTTCTCATGCTATGTAGAATATGATACTTGCCCTAGTTTATAGCATATTTCCTCCCTTCTTCATTGTGATGGACTTCTTAGTCTGAATATTCAACTCTCTTACTCCTAAATAATTTCACATTTCATGGAAATAAACACGTGGCCTACCTAATATGTTCCTCACAACAGAAAAAGCTACAACTCATAGAAAATGGAACCTTACTTCTATATGATTTCTCATGCTATGTAGATTATGATTCTTGCCTAAATTTATAACATATATGATGTTCACCTTCAATGTTATGGTCTTCGTATCCTGAATTTTCAACTCTTTCACTCCCAACTCTTTTAAAACTTCATGGAAAGATACATTTGATCTACAATATAACTTTCTCATAAAAGGACAATGTTACAACTCTTAGAAAATGAAACCTTACTTCCCTATGTTCTCTCATGCTATGGAGAATATGATTCTTGCCCAAGTTTATGGCATATTTGATCTCTATGTTCAATGTGATGGACTTCATTTTATTAATCTCAATGATTTCACACCCAAATCATTTCAAAATTCATGGAAAGATGAATTTGACCCTTAATATAACTTCTTCATATAGGTAACTGGCTACAACTCTTTGAAAATGGAAACTAACTTCAATATACTTTCTTAATGATTTGTAGAATATGATTTTTGACCATGTTTATAGCATATTTGTTGTCCATCTTCAAATTGATGGACTCCTTATTATGAATCTTCAACTATTTCCTTCCTAATTATCTTTAAGTTTCTAGAAATATGCATTTGACATGCAATACAACTTCTGACAAAGGGACAAGGCTAGATTTTTTAGAAAATGGGAGCTTACTTCAATATACTTTATTATTGCTTTGTAGAATATGATTCTTTCCCATGTTTATAGCATAATTATTTTTCAACTTTTTCACTCGCAAATCATTTCAATTTGCATGGAATGATGCATTTGACCTACAATATAATTGCCCTAGTATGTGATAAGGATACATTTAATAGAAAATGGAACCTTATTTCAATATGATTTCTCATGCTATGTAGAATATGATACTTGCCCTATTTTATAGCATATTTGCATCCTTCTTCATTGTGATGGACTTCTTAGTCTGAATATTCAACTCTCTTACTCCCAAATCATTTCACATTTCATGGAAATAAGCACGTGACCTACCAAATATGTTCCTCACAACGGAAAGAGCTACAACTCTTAGAACGTGGAACCTTACTTTAATATGATTTCTCATTCTATGTAAATTATGATTCTTGCCCAAATTTATAACATATTTATTATCATTCATCAATGTGATGGACTTTGTATCCAAATTCTTCAACTCTTTCAGTCCCAAATCATTTTAAGTTGCATGGAAAGATGCATTTGATCCGTAATATAATTGCTTCACAAAAGTATAAGGCTTTATTTTTTAGAAAATTGAACCTTATGATATGTAGAATATGATTCTTTCCCAAGTCTATAGCATATTTATTGTCTATATTTTGTGTGATAGACTTCTTATTCTGAATCTTGAAGTCTTTTCACTCCTAAACCATTTCATATTTTCTTGCAAGATTCATTTAACCTGACAATATAATTTATAGAAAATACGACAAGGCTACGACTATTTTTTTCCATTAGAATCAAGAAATTCATGTTCCAAAGAACTTAAAAAATAGTTTGTAGCTTTGTTTTGTATCCTTTATCTCCACACTCCGACATCAGAGAAGAAAATGATCACATTACCATCTTTCTTTACAACTTCTAGCAGTATAGCTTCATAGCCTATTAGACTAAATGTAAAACATATGCCAAAATTGCTATTACAAAGTTACCTTAGTGATCTAACAATTTTCTTGAAATTATAGAATCCACTTCATGTTATAAATTTTGTTTCCATTTACTAGTAAGTCATATCAACATATAAATATATGAGGCTTATGCATGATTTTGTGGATTGTACACATACACCATATTCATGTGGTTTTCTACCCTTTATTTCTAGGCTCTATGGGTCTATTTAATAGGCTCTCGTTGGATGATATCTAACAACAATAATTACTTCATTATTACCATATAGTTTCATTCTTCTCTCATAAGGAATGTGTTTGTGGCACAAGGACCTAAACACCATGAAACGATTATGTTGAAATTGCTACAAATTTTTAGAATATTCCTAAATATAATATGTAGGAAATTGGTAGAAGATCCTAGAACTATAATGTTTATGAATATGGTAGAACAATCCAGAACCATAAGTATATGAAAATTATATAAGAACCTAGAACTATCATGATACTCATTTATCATGAAAACTCTAGAAAGAACTAATGTAATGTAGAAACATTCATCATCATTAAGAGGTTGTTGACTTAAGCATATAAATAGAAAATTGGTATCTTTTAATTGATTATCCAAGGAACTAATGACATAACCTTATTTCTAAACAATTATCTAAAACTATCTTTATCAACTATCAACAATGGTATCAGAGCTACGTTCGGCCGTTCACTAGACATAACAAATTATTTTTTCTTGTCACCAACTATTTTATTAAAACTAGAAAATGAGATATCTGAATCAACCACAAAGGAATATAGGTAGACACACGGTCCGACTCTGTTTGAGTTCAACCCAAAAACTAAAAATGAGAGAGAGAGAGAGAGGAGTTCAGGTAGTTTATAAATCCGACCCTCTTGATTTCAAGTCCAACTAATGTTGTAAACCTATAACTTGAATTCTAATAGAGCACAAGCGCATGCGATAAAAAAATTAAGACATTTGGCCTCTGAGGCTCAACTTGAGTACAAGCCTAGGAAGACAAGAGCAACTACTAGAGCAAGAATGAGTCTCTATCAAAATTCTTCTACAAGAATGACAAGGAGACTCATAAGCAACTAACGAGCGAGAATGATTATCATAAAAAGCCTTTAAGGTCCAACGTCAATAACATTGAAGGCTTCATCATACTATTATGCTCCTCCTCCAATAGGTTGACTACTTATGTGATTTTTCTTGTTTTGTGTTACTAAATGCTCCAATTTTATCTCACACACTACTTGCTACTATCTTTCAACTAACTACCTGAGCTTTTTACACCATCCAACTAGATTCTAAACTATCACTATTACCTCAAATACCAACAGTTGAGATGTTGAAGATGATGAGAATGCTTCTTGTAATTGGGATGAAGAAGCAGTAGAAAAGAACATCCTTACACCAGGTCAACTAGCCCAAGAAGCAGAAGAGGAAGAAGACCCAGGTGAATCTCCTTCACCTCCACCACAACAACAAGATCAAGAATTATCATCACCAGAGTCTACTCCAAGACGAGTAAGATCTTTGGTGGAAATATATGAAACCTATAACTTGGCCATACTTGAACTTGTAAGCTTTGAAGAAGCATCAAAACAGGAAGTATAGATCAAGGAAATGGAAGAAGAGATAAAGATGATCGAGAAAAATAGCACATGGGAGTTAGTAAATCTTCCCCTTGGAAAAGATATCATTGGGGTTAAGTGGGTCTATAAGACAAAGCTCAACCCTGATGGGACCATACAGAAACACAAGGCGAGACTAGTAGCTTAGGGTTACTCACAACAACTTTGGATTGACTAGAATGATACATTTGCATTAATAGCTCGTCTTGATACCATTAGAGCTCTAATATCTCTTGCATAAAAAAAATATGGAGTATCCATAAACTAGATGTCAAATCTACCTTCCTCAGCGGTGTACTTGAAGAAGAGATCTATGTAGAGCAGCCACAAGGATTCATGTATGAAGGAGAATAAAGAAAAGTGTTAAGACTAAGAAAAGTAATCTACGGTTTGAAGCAAGCACCTCGAGCATGGTATAGAAGAATCGATAAGTATTTCATGGATCGAGGATTCAGGAGGATCAAGAGTGAGCCTACACTTTACATAAAGTCTCAAGGTATTACACTCTCTTACTTTCTCTATATGTAGATGATCTTATCTACAAGATAAACAATACTAAGATTATCATTGAGTTTAAATAAGACATAATGAAGACCTTTAAGATGACCAACGTTAGTTTGATGAGTTACTTCCTTGGTATAGAGGTAAATCAGAGAAATGAAAGGATATTCATCTCGCAAAATAAATACACAAAAGGCTTACCTAATAAATTCAAAATGTATGGTTGTTATTTTGTCGCTACTCCACTTATAACAAATGAGAAACTATAGAAGAATGATAGAGCACCAGAAGCTGATACTTTCATATACATAAGTCTAGTTGGAAGCCTCCTATATTTAGCAGCTACACAGTTAAACATAATGTATGTTATAAGTCTTCTATCAAGACTCATACAAAGCCCAAGTCAAATACACTTTGGAGCAGGAAAAAGAATTTTGTGGTATCTACAAGGAACAAAATAATTAGGTATATGATACTGATCTTTCCGGTTGATCAGAACCTTGAGTAGGTCACAGACTATGTCATCGGTACTCGATTGTTGAGGAGAGGAGAGGGTGTACCTGCAAGACACTTTGACGCCAAAGTAAGAAGAGGGATAGAAGAATGAGCAAGTACTAGAGAGTGTAATCTTGGAGTGAATATTGGATACATGGTCCTCTCATGTGAGAGGGTTTATATAATGCCCCCAACGCTTGACCATTGGTCCCTATTTTGGGCCTGGATCATGGATCGTTCGAAAATAGGAAATTTCTAGAAACTAGCCTTTGGGATGAGCAAACCTTCTCGGATGAGGTGCCTCGTCGGAAAGGATGTGATATCGAGAAGGAGCGATCCTGGACTGTTCCTGAGTGGCTTCCCTAGGTGTCAGGCAGAAGTTTTGAGGAGGTAGAGATGAGCGACCCCAATCATGTATGGTCAGTCATCTCTCCCCGACCGAGGGGAATGAGATAAGTTGTTCCCTTTTGGCCTTAATGGTTTGGATTTATGATATTGGGTCATCCTGGATGCAGGAGTAGATTGGGCCATGTCTAGTCATTGGGCCAGTCCGGAATAAGCACACTACCGAAACCAACTCGGGATTACTCAACTACAGCGATGGTGATTAGGAAAGTTCGGTAGATGACCTGAATATAACCTCTGGCTATGCTTTCTCACTAGGATCAATATTTTTCTCTTGGGCGTCGAAGAAGCAAGGTACGGTTTTGCAATCCACAATAGAAGCAAAGTATGTGGAAACTACTGAAGCAACGAGTCAAGTTATATGTCTTCGCAAGATACTTGAATACATGGGAGATAAACTGGATGATCCTACTAAAATCAATTGCGATAACAAATCAACAATTGCAATGACGAAAAATCCAGGGTATCATAGCAAAATAAAACACATAGTATTAAGTATCGCTTTATAAGAGAAGCTTAAGCAACTAAAGAGATCAAACTCGACTACTGCAAAACAGAAGATCAAATTGCAGACATATTCACAAAGGTATTGCCAAGACCAAGATTTGAAGAGCAACGAGCTATGCTTGGAGTCACAGAAATTTGCATTGAGGAATGTTGAAATTGCTACAAATTTCTAGAATATTCTTAAATATAATATGTATGAAATTGGTAGAAGATCCTAGAACTATAATGTTTATGAATATGGTAGAACAATCTAGAACCGTAAGTATATGAAAATTATAGAAGAACCTAGAACTATCATGAAAACTCTAGAAAGAACTAGTGTAATGTAGAAACATTCACCATCATTAAGAGGTTGGTGACTTGAGCCTATAAATAGACAATTGATATCTTGTAATTGATCATCCAAGAAATCAATAACATAGTCTTTTCTCTAAACGATTTTTTAAAACTATCTTTTATCAACTATTAACCATTCAACTATCAACAGATTCACATATGGCTTTTTACTACATCATACCTCATCACAAACTTTTTTTCTTTAATCTCTTGGTTGGGAATTTATGAATTACATATTCTTCAGTTGTGATGACTTCTCCTCATACTTAATTTGGCATGCTCATTTTGTTAAAAATGCGTATATTAAATATTTAGGATAATAGTTTTTCTCCTTTCTACCAAGCCATTGTATTGAGGTGTGTATGAAATTATGACTCCGGGTTGAATACCTATTTTAGCGCAACATAACTCAAAGACCTTAAATGTGTACTCACCACTTCCAGCGGTCCTCAACACCTTGGTCTTCCTTTTACTTTAAGTTTCTACCAGCACCTTGTCTCTTTTAAACACTTAAAGTACGTCATCTTTGGATTTAATTAAGTAAATAAAGTTTTTGACAAAGAAAACATATCTTTTCCTCCTAGTGATTGTAACTTACAAGAATCACACACATAATATTGAAAGTATTCAAACACAAGAAGGTCACATAGGATGAGGAGATTTGTAGAAAATCCTAGGATGCATCCTATATTCTCAAAAACTGATAATCTTTGAAGGTCTCTCACCATTCATTAAGTAACTCACTAATTTGGGGATCTAAATCTAAGATACCACAACTAACATAGTTTATGCTCCACCAGGACTTGAAGATATTGAACTTTTATGGAACCAATCTTTGTTAGGAAAGTTGTATTCTTTTACAAAGATGACCTTAGGACTATAACATTTCAAAGATCAAACATCTATAATCCCTCATTCTTGATGACCAGTGATAGTATTTTCTTGATCAGTTGATCAACATTCAATAGATTTCACTTTATACCTAAAGACAAGTAATACATATTCTATTATTGATGATCTACCGTCACTTCTCATAATCACCATATTGCATGTACTTTAAGCTTTCAAGGATCAACTACCAATAGCCTCACCATGCTTCTTCTTGCGATATCAAATTTAACTAGTTAATCATTACGGCTAATCATATGATTTGAGCACCATGTGTTAAGAAACCATACCAAGACTAATGTTTATGATCTTCCTAAGAAGATGTAGCCATCAAAAATACAGATTCATTATCAATCTTGTGCCACATTTCCTTCATAATCATAAGGCAACCATGTTTTAATGACAAATTGTTAGTAATACTTAATTGTTATTATATGTATATAATCTTAGTCGAACTTGTATCCTGACCTGGACCTCCATCTCTTTTTAAACCTTAACTCAAATATTTCAAGCCAGTTGAACTATCGCACTCAAAACCCAAAAGCAATCAATTAACTTCTAACTAACTTTGATAACTATACTTCTATCAAATTAATAACTACCACTAACAAATTAATAGTTGAATTATACAATGACAATTCTTACCTCAATCTCAGAGTTAATGTCTCCCGGACTTGATTCAAGCAGTAGAAGAAATATTATAGGAATGGAGAAAAACACAATAGTTTAGTACTACGAATTTGATCATCCAAAATTCTATTGTAAATTAATTTAAACAAAGTTCAAATATTTAGCATTTCTACTAACTTGGACATATGAAGAGCTATGTCATTTTCACTCCTCAACTGTTGAAGTGTCCTGAGCAAATACTGCAATATGCAAAATAATTAAAATTATAAAGTATTCATATTTGGGAAGATGTTTTCTTTAAATACAAATATAGTTAGTGAAATTACCTCCTTGTTCTGAATACCCCTGCAAATAAATAAATAAATAAATTAATTAATAACAAAAGAACAAATATTAAGTAAATATTTATTATAGTAAAATAATATTAAACTCAATAAGAATTAATTTATTAGGATATGTGAGATAACAGTCGCGTTAAAGAAGTGTAAACTATTGATCTTGAGTTTAATCCGTAGCACCAACATTTATTTATATATGTATTAGTATAAATAAACCATTCATATTTATAAATCAACATTTAAAAAAAAATTATTAAATAAAACATGAAAAATAAAGAGAAGGAAAAAAGAATAAGAGAAATGTTGAGAGTATGTATACCTTCTGTATGGTACCTCAGGAAAACTTACAGCACTGCAAGAAACAAATTACTATAAATAATGAAATTAAAAAGCCAAATTTAGTATATAAAAGTTTAAAGTCACTCTAACTCATGCAATAAAATGAAATTATTTGTCGAGAACATACTTATCTCTTTCTTGATCAGGAAGATTAATATAACGAGTTAAAACATCCTCTATCCTGATTACCACAACAGTAAAAATATAATTAATTATTGTATAAGTCATTAACTTTAAGGTATAAAATATTTGTAAATAAAATAAAGAATAAATTAATGCAACTATCATGAACAAAATTCAAAGTTTAAAATAAATAAGATTAGCAAATTATAAGTATATAAGGGTTTGTAGAAGGATTAAAACCTATATAAACATAGATAATTCTGAGTCTGATAAAAAAGGTTTAAAGCTAAAGTATAAATCAAATGTTCAAACATCAAATACATGAATTTTAACTAATTTTGTTGACATTATCAAAATTTATTGTTTAATGGAAAATATAATACTGAAAAATTGGTCAAGATCCTAATCCATAGGACAATAAAGAAGAACATGAAAATTTAACTGTCTAACAAAAAAACAAGTTACCACCCTACAAACAACAAAACAATGTTGTATCTACCGACAAAGCTGATTCAATAACAATCTTAACTTTGAACATGTAGAAATAGTAATCTTAATTTTCACAAAATCTATCAATCATCCTTAAGAAGAGAAGAGGTATAATAAATTCAATTATTGTTAAAAAATAAAAATATATAAGATAGAAAAATGGTGTAATGCATACCTTCTTTTACCGGAAAAATGACTAAGACGATTTGACGGAGAAAACATTATAAGTGCAATATCAATATCGCATAAGATAGATAACTCATAAGCTTTCTTAATGAGACCATTTCTACGCTTTGAAAATGTAACTTGTCGATTCGTTGTATTCTCAATTCTTTTTATCTCAAGTTTAACACGACCCATCTTTCGATGGTGTAATCGTCTCTAACAACTCTAAAATGTTTCGTTTTCATGCAAAAAGAAATTATAAATGAGGACATGCATGAATAAATGGGTGAAAAGGAACCACGAGATAGGAAAGATTGGGAAGGTAATGGTTATAAATTGGTGTAACAGGAGAAAAGGGAGGGAGGCAGAGAGTTTTATGAGTTTATAAGGGAAAGGTTCGCAGTTGTTTTGGATTCAATTCATTGTTGATCAATAGAGAACAATGCCAAATGAACCATTAGTTGGTATTTTTCTTTTTCGTTGGTTCAATATGGTATAGTTGTCCATAATTATATGATCTATACATGTATGTCCATAATACATTTAAAAATAAGACATAGAAAAATAATGCAATAAATAGATTAAAACTTGCACGATATGCAGGTTTGAGATGAATTTTTTAAATGAACCTTTTAAATAATATTATAAAATCTAAAATTTAATTTAATTTATTAGCGTTAAATATACGATACCCTATAATATTAACGAGATTTAATTTATCTCCTATAATTTAAAAAAAAAACCTTTTTAATGAACAAATTCTCTCACTTTACCCCTGATTGTCATATGGATGCAAAGATTCTCTCCTTTAACTTGTGTGGCAGGGTGACATTTCTTTTATTCCACCTTTACATTTTTTTTTTAAATTTCTATTCTCTTTTATTCCAGACGGAATTCTTTTATTATTTTTTTATAAAATTCTTTTTAATTTTTTTTTATAAAATTCCTTTAAATTATTTTTAAGATTTTTATTTTAAGTTATAATTATTTTTTTCGTATTAATTTATTTTGAATTATATTTTTTCCTTCATTTTTTTAAATATTTATTAATAATTAATAATTTTTATTTTTTTTTAAACTAAGAAATTATTTAAACAAAATTAATGAACCTTGTTGGACCCATGTACTTTCAGACCCAATGATATTTTCACTTCAGCCCCTAACTAATGTTGGAATTAACTCGAAACCTATGAAAATTCTGACTATTTCTTTATAAAAAAGAGGTTCTTGTGGAACAATTAACAAAGAACAACAAGAAAATATGAAGTAGAAAAGAATTAGGATCTAAGAGAATTTTTGAGAAGAATGTTGTTACCCACAAACTGTGAGATATTTTCTTTTTCTATTTACTTGCAACTACAAACCGTGAATTACAATGTGCTGTGATGATTTGATTACCAGGGGATACTCTCTATTTATAGAATTAGGTTTGTTTGCACCCAAGCCAAAAGCCCAAAAACTATAAAAGCCCAAAATATCAATTTTGGAACTAAATCAAATCTAAATCTAAAACCAAATCTAAATCTAATCTAAATCAAATATGACATAACGAATTACACTTTCAACACACCACCTAATTCATTGTGTCTATGCTATCTACATTCATCATAGCTCTTAGTCTTCTGAACACTTCTGTAACACCCATTTTTTCCATTTTAAAAAATAACATAAATCTTTATTAAAATCAGAGTTCAAATAACAAAGTGAGTGATTACACTTCAAAAACTTTCAATAATTCGATTCAATTTATCATAAGCAGCAGAAATATGTTTTCAATAACAATTGTGCCCAACGGCAAAACAATCCAACAACATAAAACGGGTCCTCTAGTTTATTAAACCAATACGTAACTGAACAAAGTTGAAAAACAAAGTAAAATAGCATAATCCAAAAATCCTCATTCCCGTGTTACGTATCAGAGCATCCTAGGACTCGAACAAGCAACACCAGAGCACTTCTCAGGTACCTGGGTTATCTGTACTTCCGAAGAAGCACATACACAACAACACGAACAAAGGGGTGAGAAACAATTTCATATCCTAATGGTGCAAACAACATATTTGAAGGAGTAATTGCACACCAACCATAATATACAACATCAATCATACATTTAAATAAATATATATGCAATGTGACTCTATACACAATGCAAATGCGGTACCGACTTCAACAAATGTCCATCGATTCAGACCGGATGCACCGCTTACGCTCCTACTGAGACACTATCATCCCCACCTATTGATTCCCAATGAATCCAAATAACCACTTATGCTCCGTCCGAGACATGGTTATTCCTCTGTCATGTATGCATATGCAAAACTCGATTACACATACAATATCATCAACATGCATAGATATAAATTATGCTCAAACGATCCTCTTGATCCTCATCATTCATCAATCAATATATAAAACACAAAACAAACATCTCCATAATTAACACAAATCAACAGTCTTTAAAACTCATTTACTAAATAGTGGTTGTCATGTCTTATGGTTCTACTAAACGTTATCCTCAACGCCTTAAATTAATGGTACGGACCTTAACTAGAAGAATGGGACGAAACTGACTCAAAATATCACAATTTTTCCAAATAGAGAGGCCTGACACGACCCCCCTGTGTCCCCTGAAACGGCCTGTGTCAGGTGGCCTGAAGCGCACCCCAAACAAATCAACTTTTTATGAAAGACAGTGGGCTGACACGGTCGTCTGTGTCGTGTGATAAGGGAACTCACTGAGATGTTTTATCTCACCCCATGTTGATGTTGTTATTTTAGATACCTCAGGTTCCGAAAAGGGTAAAGATAAGGCGATTTGATTATCTTTACTTGTTTGATGGCTTTGTCTTCCGCTGTTGACTTTTGAGATCTTCGGATCTAGTTCTTAGACTTTTGTATTCTTTTAACATCTTGTATAATTTATAGCCTTGTTTTAGTACCTTATGTTGTAGTGGCTATACTTATGCAATGTGTTGCTAAGAACTTGTGTATTTCATTACCAAACTTGATATTTACATATGAAAAATATGCTTTGAAGTATGTCTTTTATATATGGGTATTACAGTTGATATTAGAGAAGGTCGTATCCTCGACCTAGCCTTAGAATATTATAAGTGTTTCCTTTCGTTTCATACACGTAATATCACTGTAGGACTAAATGTTATGTTTACGGTATTGAGACTGGTCAACTTAATCCTGTTTTTATGACATTTAGGGATATGGCTGGTAGGCGTGGAACACGTGGTCGTCCTAGGTTCACTCCTCCTAGTAACGATCGAACGAGTGGTGACGGGAATGCTCCTATGTTCCAATTCATGCAACAGATGCAGCAACAACAACATCAATTCATGCAGGAGATGATGCACCAAATGAATGGGGGTCTTCATCCTCATGTGGTTGCTCCTGGAGTTAGTGGTGGAACCTTCCAGGATTTCTTCCACGTGAATCCCCAAGAGTTTCATGGTGTTTTGGAACCTGTGAAGGCGCATGAATGGGTAGTGGGAATGGAGCGGATCTTCCAAATCATGGTCTGTGGGGAAGAGGATAAGGTGACATTTGCGTCACATCTATTGAAGGGTCCCACTACTAGGTGGTGGGAGAGTGCTTCAAACCTGATGACGATACAAGGAGTTCCAAGAGTGTGGAATCAATTTAAGACAACTTTTATGGATAAGTATTTTCCGAGTTCCTTGAGAATGCAAAAGGAGTTTGAATTTCAACAATTAAGACAAGGGAGCATGACTGTGGCCAGTTATGCTGAGAAGTTTGAGAACATTGCGGCCTATTCTAGGCAGGTTATATATACCCCCGATGAAAGGTGGAAAATTGACCAGTTCTTGTTTGGATTAAGGGCCGAAATCTCGCATAGTGTTTCGCAACGGGAATTCACTACCTATTCCGAGATGTTGAGGCAATGTTATGTTGCCGAACATAGTTTGAAGAAAGTGCAAACATAAGCCAGTGCTGGGAGAGCGGTTCAAGGTGAGCGGGGAAGATCCAATCAATCCTTTAGGCCGAGGCCTCAACCCTTCAAGGGGAAACGTGTCGAGTCCTAGATCTAGTGCTCCTTCGGCGTGCTCCAGGTGTCACAAGAACCATTTTGGAAGGTGTGAGAAGAATGTTGTAATTTGTTATCATTGTCAAAAGGAAGGACATGTTGCTAGGGATTGTCCATAGAGAAAGAATCAGATTCAAGGGAGAATGTATACTATGGATTCTAGAAAGTCGAAATGCGACAATTCTTTAATTGCAGGTAATTGTCTTATTAATGGCATTCCTTGTCTTGTTTTATTTGATTGTGGAGCTACACATTCTTTTGTATCTTCTAGTTGTGTAAAGCGACTCAGATTGAGAGTTTTTCACTTGTTTCCTCCTATGGTGGTTACTACCTCTATAGACGAAACCGTAGAAACACCCCTTATGTGTGAAAGTTGTACCTTGTCGGTGGACGGTAGGACCTTCCAGATAGATCTTATTTGCTTACCCCTCAAAAAGGTTGATGTCATTTTGGGAATGGACTGGTTGTCTGCGAATTCTGTGTTTATCGGATGCGAAGAAAAGTTGATCCTTATTCCATCCGTGGAAGCCCCTCCGAAGGATGTGCTGACAACAATCTTGGAAGGTACGGTTGGAATGGTAAAATTTTTATTTGAGATTGAGAAGTTTGTTTTATTAGTCCTTACTAAGGAAAAGAGTAATGGTCCGCAAATTCTGAACATTCCTATAGTTTGTGAGTTTCCCGAAGTTTTTCCCGAGGATGTCACTTCCTTACCTCCGGTAAGAGAAGTTGAATTCTCAGTTGACTTGATACCGGGGACGGCTCCTATATCCGTTTCCCCTTATCGGACGGCGCCACTCGAGTTGAAAGAATTAAAGGATCAATTAGAAGATTTGATGGCAAAGCATTTTGTGAGACCAAGTGTTTCACCGTGGGGAGCTCCTGTTTTGTTAGTAAAGAAGAAGAACAGTGGTATGCGGATGTGTATTGATTATCGTAAGTTAAATAAGGTTACTATCAATAATAAGTATACCTTGCCGAGGATAGATGATCTCTTAGATCAATTGAAAGGAGCTTGTGTGTTCTCGAAGATTGATTTGAGATTGGGTTATCACCAAATCCGTGTGAAGAGTTCAAATGTGCCAAATACCGCGTTCCGAACTCGTTACTGTCATTACGAATTCCTAGTGATGCCTTTCGGTGTGACGAATGCTCTAGCTGTCTTCATGGACTACCTGAACCGGATATTTCAAGCTTACTTGGATCAGTTTGTAGTTATCTTTATTGATGACATTCTTATTTATTCTCGTACTCCCCAAGAGCACGGAGAACACCTAAGAATTGTTCTAACGATACTGCAAGAGAATCAACTTTTTGCTAAGTTTAGTAAGTGTGAGTTTTGGATGTCGGAAGTTAAGTTTCTTGGAGATGTTATATCTCAGGGAGGTGTAGCGGTGGATCCGTCAAAGATTGAAGCTGTGATTAATTGGGAGAGACCGGGGAATGCTTCGGAAGTGAGAAGTTTCTTAGGCTTGGCTGGTTACTATAGAAGGTTCATTAAAGGTTTTTCTCAGTTGGAATTGCCATTGACTAAGCTTACTATAAAGGATTTTTTTTTACGAATGGGATTGTGGTTGTGAGCAAAGTTTTAGGTATTTGAAAGAATGATTGACTACTGCTCCGGTGTTGGTTATTCCCGATCCTGATAAATCTTATGAAGTGTTTTAAGATGCTTCCAAGATGGGGTTAGGAGGTGTTATTATGTAAGAAGGTCAAGTTGTGGCGTATGCTTCTCGACAATTAAAAGTTCATGAGAAGAATTATCCGACTTATGATTTGGAACTAAAGGTTGTGGTTTTTACTCTAAAGGTGTGGAGGCATTACCTGTATGGTGTGCATTTTGAGATGTTTAGCGACCATAAGAGTTTGAAGTATCTCTTTAATAAGAAGGAATTAAATATGAGACAAAGAAGGTGGATGGAATATTTGAAAGATTATGATTTGGATTTGAAGTACCATCCGGGTAAAGCGAATAAGGTAGAAAATGCTTTAAGCCCGAAGGTGATTCATGGTGCCGCATTGATGATGTTAGAATATGCATTGCTGGAAAAGTTTTGAGATCTTAATCTACAATTTGTATGGACTCCGAATGGTGTGATGATGAGAAATCTAAATATTGATTCTACCTTGAGGAATGAGATTCTACAAGCACAAGTTCTAGATGAGAAATTGCAAGAGATGCTACTCCAACCGGGATTTATAAGGGCGTTAGATGGGGTCATCCTATTTAACCAAAGGATTTGCATTCCAAGCAATGATGTATTAAAGAGAAAGATTTTGGAGGAAGCTCATAAAGGTACTTTTGCGATACATACGGGTTCTTCGAAGATGTATCAAGATTTGAAGAAAGAGTATTGGTGGTCCGGTATGAAAAAGGATGTCGCGGTGTTCGTGTCCGAATGTGTGGTGTGCCAATTATTAAAGATCGAACACCAAAGACCAGGTGGGTTGTTACAGCCTTTGGACGTCCCAATTTGGAAGTGAGATAGTATCTCTATGGATTTTATAGTGGGTTTACCAAGTACTCAAGGTGGTTATGATTCTATTTGGGTAATTGTGGATCGACTAACGAAATCTGTGCATTTCTTAGCCGTTAAGACTACGTACAAGGCAAGTCATTTTGCGAGGTTGTTTATTTCTGAGATTGTAAGGTTGCATGGTGTACCGTCTAATATTGTTTCGGATAGATATCCGAAGTTTACTTCGAGGTTTTGGAAAGCGTTCCAACAAGCTATGGGTACGAATTTACGTTTGAGTACTTCTAATCATCCTCAAACGGATGTTCAGACAGAGCGTACGATCCAAATGATGGAAGACATGTTAAGAGCGTGCGTGTTGGAAATTAAAGGAAGTTGGAAATAACTTTTACCTTTGATTGATTTCTCCTACAATAATAGTTACCATGCGAGCATTGGTATGGCTCCGTATGAGGCATTGTATGGAAGAAAATGTAGAACCCCATTTTGTTGGTCGGAAGTGGGCGAAGACAGAATATTGGGACCCGAAGTTATTCAAGAGACTATGGAAAAGATTCGAATGATTCAAGAGAAAAACAAACAAGCCCAAGATCGTCAAAAGAGTTATGCTGATAATCGAAGGAGACCTTTGGTTTTTGAGGAATGTGATCATGTCTACTTGAAAGTTACTCCAAGATTGAGGTTGAAAGGACCTTTCAAGTCGCGTAAGCTAAGTCCGAGATACGTAGGACCGTATCAGATCTTAGAAAGGATTGGTGAAGTTTCTTATAGATTAGCCTTACCACCCTCTCTGTCGGAAATGCATGATGTTTTCCATGTATCTCAACTTCGAAGGTTCATTCC
Organism: Lathyrus aphaca; assembly: GCA_963966055.1. NCBI lineage: Eukaryota > Viridiplantae > Streptophyta > Magnoliopsida > Fabales > Fabaceae > Lathyrus > Lathyrus aphaca. The sequence continues at coordinate 200,112,241 of OZ014523.1, read as the reverse complement.
CGATCCTCTTCAGCCTATTCTTCCAGATTCTATCGAGATAGAAACAGATTTAACTTTCGAACCCCAACCGAGCCGTGTTGTTGGAAGAGAAACGAAGGTGCTAAAAAACAAATAGATCCCACTTGTTAAAGTACAATGGGATATAACACATCCGGGAGATGCTACGTGAGAATTGGAATCGAAGATGCGGGAGTTGTATCTGCATCTTTTCAGGTAATCTTTTAAATTTGAGGACGAATTTCTATTTAAGGGGTGGAGGATGTAACACCCCGTAATTTATTTAACTCTCTGAATAATATTATTTAATACCAATAAGATTTTCAGTTTATTCTAAGAAATTTTAATGAAAAACTATTTAGAGTAAATGGAAATTTAAGTTGGATAACTGATATTAATTATGCCGAGGTTTTATTTAAATTAAGGATTAAGATACATTTTTTGTATACTCTCTATTTTGGACACATTGGTAAGAAATTAAGTTCTTATATATTTGTTTATATAGAAGGAAAAATAGAGAAAAAAATAGTTGGTAAGAAAAAGAAGAAAAAGGAAAAAGGAAAAGAAGAGGAGAAGAGAAGAAGGAGAGAAAACCCTAAAGCTTCAAATTCATCATTCTCAATCATCCGTCCGTCGAATTGACTCATTTCTTCCGTCAATCTTCATATCTCGAGGTGGGTTCATAGTTAGATACTTTTGTTTTAGTTTTTGGTTGAGTTTTGAAGTTTATGAGTTTAGGGTTTTTGGTAGAAATCTTGAAACAAATGATTTAAACGGTTAAAAACTCGATTAAACCTAACTATGTTGCTCACATTATGCCTATGAGTATGTTTAGTGTTGTTTACTATGTTGATTGGTGTTTTGGATGCTTTTTGACTTGGAATGAAAAGTTTCTCATAAGCTGAATTTATTGGAAAACGCAGAGATCGCTCAGTGAGAAATGCATGAGGTTCCTCGCTCAGCGAGCTAAACCCTCGCTCAGCGAGACCTAGAAGTTTCAGTTTTGTCTTTTATTCATAACTTTTGATCCGGGCATCCGATTTTATTGTTCCACCTATCGAATTGAAGCTAAAAATATTTACAAATTGATGATGCCAAAAAGTTGTTATTTTACCCGAGTTTTACTGACTTTTTCAAATGACCTAAACCTTGTTAAAATTTGGAAAGTGTGAGTTAATGGAAATAAAGAAGGTGCGACTTGTGAGGTGTCTAGGTTTCCCTTAAGCTAAAGTAAATCATGAATTATGTATTGTTTTAAGGTCCTCCGTAAAGTCTTGATTAAGTCTCTTCGCGGTTACCTTGTGTTTCGCAAGAGCGTCCTTAAGGACTTGATGTAGCGGTTTTTTAAATGCGGATTGTGGTTTGATGGGTGTAGGTCACAAGTCTTCCGTAACATCTTGAGTAAGCCTTGAGGTGGGTTGCCCTTAGTCCTACGTGAAGCATCCGTAAATACTTGAGGCGAGTGCTATACTAATTATGTGTTAATCTTGAGTAAGTCTTGAGGTGGGTTACCTTTAGTCCCACGGGAAGCATCCGTAAAGATTGAAGAGAGTGTTATGTTAAATCCTCCAAAAGGTCTTGAGTAAGCCTTGAAGTGGGTTGTCCTTAGTCCCACGTAAAACATCTGTAAGGACTTAAGGTAGACGTTTTTCTTATTATATATCGAGGTCATGTGTGGACCTTAGTCCCCCTTTTTTTTATCGATCCTTGTGTGAGTTGGTTTGTGGAGCTAGTGGGATTTTATTAGGGGAAAACTCTTAGAGGCGAGAGAACTCTAAGATAGGGAACTCACTAAGATGTTTTATCTCACCCCATGTTGATATTGTTATTTTAGGTACCTCAGGTTCCGAAAAGGGTAAAGATAAGGTGATTTTATTATCTTTACTTGTTTGATGGCTTTGTCTTCCACTGTGGACTTTTGAGATCTTCGGATCTAGTTCTTAGACTTTTGTATTCTTTTGAACATCTTGTATAATTTATAGCCTTGTTTTAGTACCTTATGTTGTAGTGGCTATACTTATGCATTGTGTTGCTAAGAACTTGTGTATTTTAGTACCAAACTTTATTTTTATATATGAAAAATATGCTTTTAAGCATGTCTTTTACATATGGGTATTACACTTAACAAGTCTTCCAATGACTGAATAGTCCTCTCGGATTGTCCATCCGTCTGTGGGTGGTAAGCCAAACTCAATTTCAACTTAGAACCCAAAGCTTCATGCAAACTTTTCCAGAATTCAGAAGTGAACCGTGGATCTCTATCCAATACTATACCCGACGGTACACCATGCAATTTCACAAAAACCCGAATATAAATCTCCACCAACTTAGTTAACAGAAAATTGATGTTGATCGGAATAAAATGTGTAGACTTAGTCAACCGGTCTACAACTACCCAAATAACATAAAAACCACTTGCCATATTCGGTAAACCCGTCACGAAATCCATAGCAATACTATCCCATTTCCACTCCAGAATATCTAATGGTTGCATCAGTCCCGAAGGCTCCTGATGATCCACTTTAGATTTCTGACACACCAAGCAAGCATAAACAAACTGCGCAATATCTCTCTTCATACCATGCCACCAAAATAACTTCTTTAAATCATGGTACATCTTCGTAGCTCTGGGGTGAATACTCAAGCTACTTCGAAGACTTTCTTCCAAAATTGCTTTCTTTAACTCCGCACTGTCAGGTATACATATTCTTCTTCAGAATCTCAAAATACCATCATTATCCAAACTAAAATCACCGCCTTGTTCATTCCCTTCGGTAGGCATTAAGTCCACCAATTTCACATCTTACCTTTGGCTCTCCTTAATCACATCAAGAAACTCATTATTTATCCGCAACATACCCAACTTGACGCTTTCCAGTGTCATTTCACAAACCATGCTCAAATCTCTAAATTGCTCAATTAAGTCCATTTCTTTAATCATCATAGTCGACATATGAATTGTCTTCGGGCTTAAAGCATCTGCTACCACATTCATTTTTCCTGGGTGGTAACTTAAATTAAAGTAATAATCTTTCAAAAATTCTAACCACCTCCTCTGCCTAATATTAAGTTCTTTTTGATCAAATAAGTATTTTAAGCTTTTATGGTCACTAAAGACCTCAAACCGCGAACCATAAAGGTAATGCCTCCAAATTTTCAATACAAATACCACCACAGCCAATTCTAGATCATGGGTAGGATAATTCCACTCATGTACCCTCAATTGTATTGAAGCATAAGCCACTACCTTACCAACTTGCATTAACAAACCACCTAAACACATTTTATATGCATCACAATAAACCACAAAAGCTTCACTTGGATTCGGTAAAATCAGTATCGGTGCCGAAGTCAATTTCTTCTTCAACTCTTCAAAATGTTTCTCAAAAGTTGCATCTCAAATATAGGCTTGACTCTTCCGGGTCAATTGAGTCAATGGCAACGCCAAATTAGAAAATCCTTCTATGAATCTTCGATAATAACCAACTAGACCAAGAAAGCTTCTAATTTCGGTTACTGTCTTCGGAGGTTCCTACTCAAGCACAACACTGACCTTTGAAGGGTCTACTGCTATACCTTTACCAGATATCATATACCCCAAAAAGCTTACCGTCTTCAACCAGAATTCACATTTGGAGAACTAAGCGAATAATTTGTTATCTTTCAACACCTGCAATGCAATTCTCAAATGCTTCGCATGATCCTCTTCAGACTTCGAATCTATCAATATATCATCAATGAATACTATAATAAACTGATCCAAGTAAGAGTGAAATATATGGTTCTTATATTCCATAAACACTCCTGGCACATTAGACACTCCGAAAGGCATCACTACATATTCATAATGACCATATCGAGTTCTAAATTCCGTCTTCTAAATATCTTCATCTTTTACTCTAATCTGATGATATCCCGACCTCAAGTCAATTTTACTAAAAACACAAGCTCCAACAAGTTGATCCATTAATTCATCAATTCTCGGAAGCGAATATTTATTCTTAATGGTCACTTTATTCATTTGTCGGTAATCAATGCATAAACGCATACTACCATCCTTCTTCTTAACCAATAACACTGCCGCTCCCCACAGCGACACATTGGGTCTAATAAATTTCTTATCAAGCAATTCACCAATCTGAGATTTCAACTCGGCTAACTCTATTGCAGACATCCTGTATGACGCCATAGAAATAGGCCTCGTACCAGGAACCAAATCAATAGTAAACTCCACCTCACGGATCGGAGGCAACTCTGAAATATCACTAGGAAACACTTCCAGAAATTCATTAACCACTGGAAACTCTTCAATAGCAATCGTTTCTTCAACGGATAAAGAAGCGAACACTGCAAACATCTTCACTTCATCTTCCAATAAAGTCGTCAGTTCCTTCGTAGAAATTGAATTGGCCAAAGCCTCTTCCTCTGGAGTCAAAAACAATAGTCTCTTCCTAAAACAATCAATATAAACTCGGTTGAATTCCAACGAGTTCATACCCAAAATCACATCAAGATTATTGAGTGGTAGACATATAAGATCCACTCCAAACTCTTTACCAAAGATAATTAAAGGGCAGTTATGACACACCAAGGTAGTAGTCATAGAACCTATGGAGGGAGTGTCAATAAACATTCCTCGACTCAATTGGGAAGGTTCCAATCCTAGCTTCTTTACACATTCCAAATAAATAAACGAGTGTGTTGTACCCGTATCAATAATCACAAATAAAGGAACATTATTGATAAATCAAGTACCTTTGACCAATCGGTCCTCACTAGTAGGCTGAGCTCCCAATAATGCAAATACATTTCCACCCGACTGCTGCTTCTTTGGTTTCTGGCAATTGGTGCTGATATGATCCTGCTCTCAGCAATTATAACAAGTAGGCGCACTCGCCCTGCAATCAACCATCACATGACCCGACTTCCCACACTTGAAGCACTTCTTCACTTCATTAGGACATTCATTGGCACGTTTCCTGTACCATGGCATCTGTAGCATTTGAGTGGACCGAGAGTACTTCCTCCCTCACTCGGCTTCTTCTCATTATTAACTCAAAACCTATGAAAATTCTAACTCTTTCTTTATAAAAAAAGAGGTTCTTGTGGAACAATTAACAAAGTAGAACAAGAAAATATGAAGTAGAAAAGAATTAGTGTTATATGAAAATTTTGGAGAAGAATTTTGTTACCCACAAACTGTAAGATATTTTCTTTTTCTATTCACTTACAACAACAAACCATGAATTAAAATGTGTTATGATGATTTTATTACTAGAGGGATACTCCCTATTTATAGAATTAGGTTTGTTTGCACCCAAGCCAAAAGCCCAAAAACTATAAAAGACCAAAATATCAATTTTTGAACTAAATTAAATCTAGATCTAAAACCAAATCTAAATCTAATCTAAATCAAATATGACATAATGAATTACACTTTCAACACACCACCTAATTCATTGTGTCTATGCTATCTACATTCATCATAGCTCTTAGTCTTCTGAACACTTCTGTAACACCCACTTTTCCCATTTTCAAAAATAACATAAATCTTTATTAAAATCAGAGTTCAAATTATCATAAGCAGCAGAAATATGTTTTCAATAATTGTGCCCAACGATAAAATAATCCAACAACATAAAACAGGTCCTTAGTTTATTAAACCAATACGTAACTTAACAAAGTTTAAAAACAAAGTAAAATAGCATAATCAGAAAATCCCCATTCCCGTCTTACGTATCAGAGCACCCTAGGACTCAAACAAGCAACACCAGAGCACTTCTCAGGTACCTGGGTTATCTGTACTTCTGAAGAAGCACAAACACAACAACGAAAAACAAAGGGGTGAGAAATAATTTCATATCCTAATGGTGAAAACAACATATTTGAAGGAGTAATTACACACCAACCATAACATACAACACCAATCATACATTCAAATAAATATATATGCAATGTGACTCTACACACAATGCAAATGCGGCACCGACTTCAACAAATGTCCATCGATTCGGACTGGATGCATCTCTTAAGCTCCTTCTGAGACACGATCATCCCCCACCTATTGATTCCCAATGAATCCGAATAACCACTTATGCTCCGTCTGAGACATGGTTATTCCCCTATCATGTATGCGTATGCAAAACTCGATTACACATACAATATCATCAACATGCATAGATATAAATTATGCTCACACGATCCTCTTGATCCTCATCATTCATCAATAAATATATAAAACAAAAAACAAACATCTCCATAATTAACACAAATCAACGGTCTTTAAAACTCATTTACTAAATAGTGGTTGTCAGGTCCTATGGTGCTACTAAACGTTATCCTCAACGCCTTAAATTAATGGCACGGACCTTAACTAGAAGAATGGGACGAAACTGAATCAAAATGTCGCAAATTTTCCAAATACAGAGGCCTGGCACAACCCCTCGTGTCCCCTGACACGACCCGTGTCAGGTGGCCTGTAGCGCACCCCAAACAAATCAACTTTTTATGAAAGATAAGGGGCTGACACGGTCGCCCGTGTCGTGTGACACGGCCCGTGTCGTGTGACACGGCCCGTGTCACACCTCCTGAAGCCCCTTCCACAAAAATCCCTCCAAAATCATATTTCCGTAGCCTGACACGGCCACCCGTGTCCTGTGACACGACCCGTGTCAAGGAGCCTGCGCCAAGAATTTCTTTTTCACCCAAAAATCACTTTTTCTCTACCTTTGATACTAGTACGAATTCAGTTCTTTTTACATGGATTTTTCACTCGTTAACAGTCTCATTATGGTTCTTAGGATCAAATTATACTTATAACATCATCTAAATTATTAGCCTAACTTTTACTGATCAAATTATTAAAATCATAGTTCTCTTCATCTTCCCTAATCATCTAACATCATCAACAACCATAACCCAATTCACATATTACAATACATACACAAACAATTCAATCAACTCCAAACATATATCAACAATCATCATATTATTCATAAACATATCATAAATCCATAAATTTCAATCCAAATTCATAAATCCCTAAGGGAGTAAGGAACCCCCAATTACCATTCCATATTAGGTCACCAATATAAAACCATTTCTCCTCCTTACCTCAGATTCAATTGATCCTTGGAGAAATCTTGATCTTCAAATCCTACGATTCTTGATCTCCCTCTTCTTCTCCCTTTTCTCTAGAGCCCTCTGTTCTTCGTCAAAAAGCACGATAATGAGAAATGTATCGTGTTCTCCCTTTTTCACAATATAACCAATTTACTACCTTACCCCTTAGACCTCCAACTTACTCTTTTATTTTATTTTATTTTATTAAATAATAATATTATAATAATAATACGCATCATCATATTTTCATTATTTAAATAAAATATCTTCTCTCCTATAATTCCAAACATCTCACCATAGTTTTAATATTTATTTTATAAAAATAATTTATAAAATCGGGGCATTACAACTTCGACCTGCACTCCCTTCGTCATGATATCTGTAATCTGATTCTCAGTTCTATAGTGTTCCAAGTTCATCTTCCCTTTTGCTAACTGCTCTCGAAGATAATGGAACCTCATTTCGATGTTCTTGCTTCGACCATGCGATATCGGATTCTTCGCCAGATTGATAGTTGACATGTTATCGATCTTCACTATGATTGCTCCATGATTCTTCGTTGTAATCTCTTCGACAGATTCACCATCCATGTTTGACATGCACAAAGAGAGCAACTATGTACTATGCTTCGCATGATGACAATGCCACTACTGGTTCCTTTCTCAAACTCCAAGAAACCTATGCACTTCCTAACATAAATACATACCCAACTATGGATTTTCGATCATCAACATCATTATACCAACATTAATCAGTGTATCCCACTATCTTACATTATTTTCCTTCATCAACTGCAGGAAACAAACTGCCATAGCCGATACTTCCTTTCAGATACCTTAGTATCCTCTTCGCTGCTGATAGGTGTGATACCTTTGGATTCTACATGAATCTACTCACCATACTAACAATGTATGTTGAGTCAGGCCTTGTGTGACAAAGGTATCTTAGTGACCCAATAAGTCTTCTGTATTGGGCTGGGTCAATATCATCTGAATCTGAATCTTTCGACAATTGCAATATGGGCTCAGCTGGAGTCGAAGTTAGGTTACAATCTTGCATCTCAAATCTCTTTAGTATTTTGCCTGCATATCTTCTTTGATGCATCATCAAACCTCTACCACTCTTGTAAAATTTGATGCCAAGGAAATGTGAGATTTTCCAAGTATGACATTTCAAACTCCTTGCCAAGGTCACGTTTGAAATCTTCAATCTCTTTCTTACAACTTCTTGTTATCAAAAGATCATCTACATAGAGACATAGTATAAGCAATTCACCATTGCTTCTTCTTACATATACTTCATGTTCAATTATGAATTTCAAAAATTCCTTCTCCCTTAGAAATCCATCTATTTTCTTGTTTCAAGCTCTTGGAGCTGGCTTAAGTCCATACAGGGCTTTATGCAGCCTGTACACTTTTCTTTCGTCACCTTGTTTCACAAACCCAGCTGAGGAATGCACACTTCACATCCATCTGACATGTGTGTCAATTGTTCATATTCTCTAAACCAACAACCAACCTTATTGTTTCAATCCTAGCAACAAGTGCAAATACTTCATCGAAGTCGATTCCTTCCTTTTGAAGAAATCCTTTTGACACAAGTCTCGCCTTGTGTCGAGTCACTTCCCTTTTAGGATTCAACTTCACCTTGTATACCTAATTCACATCAATTTCCTTCTTGCCTTTAGGCAATTTGACAAGTAACCAAGTATTGTTGACTTCGATTAACTTCGTCTTCTCATTCATTGCTTTCACCCATTTCGAATCTTTCAATGCCTCAGATGCATTGACAGGTTCGACATATGCATAGAAATCAAAGTGTACCAACTCACCTTCTTAATTGACCACATCATCTGATGTAATCACACATTCTTGCAACCTTGTAGGCATGTGTCTTGTTCATTGAGGTCTTCTTGGGCCTGCATCACCTCTAACATATTCTGATGGAACATCTCTTTCGTCTTAACTAGTTGGTTCTTCACATAAGATTCCAACTAAATATTTCTTGATATTTTCAGTACAATTGCATTCTTTAAGCTCATCTATGATCACATCCATGTTGATCACTTGTTTGTTCACTAGGTCGAACAACTTGTAACCTCCAGTCAAATGATATCCTATCATAATCATTTGACTAGACTTGTCATCAAGCTTTCTTCTCAACTGATCTAGCACATGTCTATGTGCTATAGATCCAAACACCTTCTGATGACTAAAGCTAGGCTTGACACCAGACCAACACTCTTCAAAATATATGTTGTAGTCGACACAACTTCTCTCCATAGTTCTTTGGGTAGATTCTTTCCATTCAACATACTTCTCACCATGTTCATGATGGTTCGATTCTTCCTTTCTGCAATCCCATTCTGCTATGGAGTGTAGGGTGGAACCACCTCATGCACAATCCCTTATTTCATACATAATGCATCGAAATCTTTTGACACATACTCTCCACCACCATCAGCCCTCAATATCTTGAGCTTTCGACCATTTTGTTTTTCTACCATAGATTTTAACTTGGAAAATACCTCGATCACTTCACTTTTCTTCTTGATAAGGTATGTCCACAATTTTTGACTGAAATCATCTATGAAACTGACCAAGTATCTGTTACATCCAATCTAATCCACCTGGATAGGACCATATACATCAGAGTATATGACTTCAAGAATTTCCTTCGACCTTCTCCCTGCATCCTTGCTGATGTTATTCTTGTGTTGTTTCGACTGAACACATTTTTTCAAACACTTCATTTGGAATGTCGATTTCTGGAAATCTTGAAACCATATTTCTTCTCTTCAAATCTCTGATGTCTTTGAAATTGAGATGACAGAGTCTATAGTTCCATAACCATTCATCTTTGTTGGCTGCACTTGCAAGGTACTTATGCTCCATCATATTTAGTTCGATCTTGAAGGTTCTATTATGAGACATTGGAGCCTTCAAGATCAACCTACCAATTTTGTTGACGACTCTCATCACCTTGTCTTTGATTGACACCTTTTAGTTCTTTTCGACCAACTGCCCTATACTGAGCAAATAGCTCTTCATGCCTTATATGTACAAAACGTTGGAAATTACTAACCTCTTTCTATCCTTCCACTTAATCAGAACATCACCAATACCTTCAGCTTCTAGAGTATTGTCATTTGTGAATTTCACTGTGTTCTTCATTGAGGGCTTCATGTTGACAAACCAGTATTTCCCACCAGTCATGTGGGATGAGTGTAACACACTTTTACCTCAAGTACTATTATACGAAAAATTAACAGATTAAATCAGAATAGCCACGTAAGGGTATCATATTTAATTTAAACAACAACATTTACATTTGTGTCTTATCCCGTAACACGGGTTACAATAAATAGTTTTCAAATAAAACATTTACTACACAACGGAAAACACAACTTCATTATATTATCATAAAATTCCAAAAAAACCACATGTGTTCAAAACCTTCATCATTTTAACGTAATAAGTTCAAATCAACTTAGTGCATAAATAAAACAAACGAACGCAATGGTTCACAAACATTCCCGACCCGATGTTAAATGACACAGAGCAGGACATCATTCCTTACATCTAAATGAAAACAAATAAACGCAAAGAAATCAAATTAGACTCCATGCACCAAAGCTATCCTTCTTGTGTATCTGCGCGTTACCCACATAGAGGCAACATTACAATAGGCAGGGTGAGTAATCACAAATCATTATAAACAATGCAAGTAAGGATAAAAAAGTACTCATTCATCATATGACAACACATCATAATCTCACTCAATCTCTTACACAGCTCATAAAAACATCAAGTCAACAAATGTTACATTCTATGCCACCAAGAATGAAATGCAAAATTTGATTATGCATGTGGTACCTATTTCTAACATGTGATGGACACTGGGCCATTTACCTTCCACAATGGAGCACAACATAAACAACATCACCTTGAATCCACAAAATGGGATTCGAAGCCTCAAAGCAACATAAGTATGCAATGAATGCAAGATGCAACAACATCATCATATCAACATGTTAACCCAACAATTGCATCAACATTCATGAATAATCCTTTGTAAGCATTCAACATACACTTCTACATGTCATATATATATCATTAAACATAATGAACATTCTTCACATGGTATTCCTTATCAAGCATCCTCAATTAGTTTCTAAAATATCAAGACAACACATTTCAACAAGTATAATACATCATAGTACCACTACAAAATGTCTACATTTTATTTCTCAATTTTCTACAGATAAATAACATTTTTCACATTCCTGGCCGTGCTAAGCACCCTGGCATCCATGCTAAGCGAGCTACTCTCTTCCTCGAAAAGAAAAAAAGTCGCTAGAGCGTGCTAAGCGGGCTCGACCGCGCTAAGTAGGCTCTGTGGTTCTGGTAGGAAACCTTGCGATAACAACATCACAGCATCCACAAAATGTACCCCAAAAATCATCCAATTTTCACATTTAACCACATATTTCATCATCAAATCATACATCTAATATACGTTCAACATTATCAACAAACATCAATAATCAATTCACCAAAACTCATTAAAATCCTAGGTTTCTACCCAAAAACCCAAAATAACCAAATACCTCAACCATACATTGAAGACATTGAAATGCGATACTCCTTGTACCTTAGATTATTGCTTCGTAATTGTCTTCTATTCAAACTCTCTAGATCTCCTCTAAGCCCTAGCTTCTTCTCATTATTCCTCAGACCTTTTTTCCTTTTTCTCTAAAATGTCATGAATGATCGTGTTCTCCTTTCTCACTCTCAGTATAACATATACCCAAGATACTCATTCCCCATAATATCCTCTACTTATCTTCCACAATTACCAACATGCCCCCAAGACCTCTAATTCTTTATTTTAATTAAATAACAATAATTTGAATAATATAATCTAATTGTCCTTACTATTAATATTGATTAAATAATCCTCATAAGCTTATTAACCAACACAACAACATCAACAAACATCAAATAAATCACAACAAGAAGCCTCAACATAAAATCATGAAATTGGGGCATTACAACTCTCCCCCACTTAAGGATTTTTTGTCCAAAAAAATTTACCTGAAGCAAACAGAGTCGGATATGATTCTTTCATCTGGTCTTCGCGCTCCCAAGTCTAACTTTCACCAGCTGGTCCACCCCACAATACTTTTACCAATGCAATATTTTTTCCTTGCAAATTCTTCATTTCTCGGCCATCTATCAGCAGTGGTAATGTCTTAATAGTCACGTTATCCTTTATCTGTAGATCATCCATCTGAATCACATGCGATGGATCACACACATACTTCCTCAATTGCAACACATGAAACACATCATGAAAATTCGCAAACAACAATGGTAACACAATCCGATATTCTACCGCTTTGATCCTTTACAAAATCTGATACAGACCAACATAACACGGAGTGAGCTTTCTAGACTTTAAAGCTCCCCTGACATCATTCACTGGAGTAACTCTCAAGAACACATGATCTTCCTCTTGGAACTCAAGTGCCTTCCTTCTCTTATAATGATAACTCTTCTGACGGCTCTGTGACACCCTCATTCTCTCTTGTATCATCTTAATCTTCTCGGTTGTCTCTTATACAATCTTAGGTCCGAGTATAACACTCTCGCCTTCTTCATACCAACATGAAGGAGTTTGAAAACGTCTACCATACAATGCCTCATAAGGTGCCATACCAATACTTGCATGAAAATAGTTGTTATAGGTAAGCTCAATCAATGGCAAATGACTGTCCCAAGCTCTACCATGGTCCAACACACATGCCCTCAACAAATCTTCCAAAGACTGGATATTTCTCTCTGTTTGACCGTCCATCTATGAATGATATGCATAACTCATCCTCAACTTAGTACCCAACGCATCTTGTAAGCTCTCTTCATACCCGACCACCAAAACAATTTATGTAAACCGCAAATCTATATCCAATACAATACTCGACGGTATACCATGCAACTTCACAATTTCCTCAATATACATCTCAACTAACTTCCGCATAGAATGATTAATCTTAATTGGTAAGAAATGAACCGACATAGTCAATCTATCCACAATCACCCAAATAGAATCATTTCTTTTCGCCGTCTTCAGGAATCCCGACACAAAATCCATAGAAATGCTATCCCATTTCATTCTGGAATATTCAATGGTTGCATCATTCCATATGATTTCTGATGTTCTACCTTCGATTTATGACAAACCAAATACGAATACACAAATGCAACAATATCTCTCTTCATACCCGACCACCAAAACAATTTATGTAAATATTGATACATCTTCGTAACGCCAAGATAAATACTCATCCTACCGCGATGTTCTTCCACTAAAATACTCTGCTTAATCTCTTGAACATATAAAACACACACTATATCTCGGAACCTCATTACACCATTCTTATCAATCCGAAATTCACCTCTATTACCTTGGTTAATCAAAGTCAACTGATCAACCAACTTCAAATCAGATTGTTGTGCTACTCGGATTTTATCTACAATATCATTGGTCAATTTCAACATTCCCAACTTCACACTATCGGAAGTAGTCTCACACAATAAACTCATGTCTCTAAACTGTTCAATCATCTCGAGTTCTTTCACCATAAACATCGACATATGCAATGTCTTCCTACTCAAAGCGTCAAAAACCACATTCGCCTTCCAAGAATGGTAACTCAAATAAAAATCAAAATCTTTCAACAATTCCAACCACCTTCTCTGCCTCATATTTAGTTCCTTCTGATCAAACAAATATTTTTAACTCTTATGATCACTGAACACTTCAAATTTCGAACCAATGAGATAATGTCTCCAAATATTCAACACAAACACCACTATTAGTAGCTCTAAATCATGGGTAGGATAATTCCTTTCATGAACTCTTAGCTTTCTTAAAGCATAAGAAACTACTTATCCATTTTGCATCAATACCCCTCCAAGTCCCATCTTTGACACATCACAATACACCACAAAAGAATCACTCGGATTAGGCAAAATCAACACTAGAGCAGTCATTAACTTCTACTTTAATTCCATAAAACTCTTTTCACATGCAGCATCCCACACATAATCTTGACTCTTCTTAGTTAATTGCGTCAAAGGCAATGCCAACTTAGAAAAACCTTCAATAAACTTCCGGTAATAATCTGCCAATCCTAGAAAACTTTGGATTTTTGTAACAAACTTTGGGGTCTTCCAATTCAACACAACTTCAATCTTCGAAGGATCTACAACTATTCCACAATTCGAAATTACATGACCAAGGAAACTTACTTCCTTCAACCAAAACTCATACTTTTATAATTTCACATACAAATTCTTTTCTTGCAAAATAGTCCTAAGCTATTAGACATGTTCTTCTTTCGACTTAGAGTATATCAAAATATCATCAATGAAAACCACGACATACTCATCCAAATATTCATGGGATATACGATTAATGTACTCCATAATCACAACAGGTGCATTAGATACACCGAATGGCATCACAATATATTCATAGTGACCATATCGCATCTTGAAATTCTTCTTTGGAATATCATCAGGCTTGACTCAAATCTGATGATAACTAGACTTCAAATCAATCTTGCTAAGCACACAAGCCCCTACCAACTGATCCATCAAATCATCGATCCTTGGAAGTGGATACCTATTCTTAATAGTCACTTTATTCAACTGTCAATAATCGACGAACAACCTCATACAACCATCTTTCTTCTTCACTAAAACACCAGAGTGCCCCACGGAGAAACACTTGGTCGTACAAACATTTTCTCAAGTAACTCCTCAAGTTTCTTCTTCAACTCATACAATTTGGACGCTGACATCCGATAAGGAGTCATCGACACAGGACTAGTGCCTGGTACCAAATCCATTGCAAACTCTACTTCACGTTCTAGAGGCAAATCACTTATGTCGTCCGGAAACACCTGGAAATTCAATGACAACAGGTAATCTACACCCCCAGCTTCCTGGTCAATTTAGAATGATGCAAACATCGCAAGCATCTGAGCTTCGTCTCTTAAACGTTCATCCACCTGTTTAGCCGACAAGAACATCAACTCACCATGGTCACCGACTTATGGAAACTCTATTGTCTTAACATGGCAATAGATATGAAAAAATTGAACTCTAACCAGTTCATCCCTAGAATACCATTGATTTGGTGCAAGGTGTCGCTCACGGGATTTTCATCCTAGTACAAACGCAAAAGTGGCGCGAAAAAGGTAGAGTCACCAGTCATGCATTTTTATCCCAAATGAATGGGAAAGGTAATGTTGCACAAACCTAAGAGAAGGAAAGAACAAGGCCTTGCGAACCAAAGAGACTGGGTTCAGGAGTCGGTTACGAACTGGAAAGGTATTAGTACCCCAGATCGTCCGTCGTACCCGACAGAATCCACGCTTGTTAGTCTGTTTCAAAGGGTAAGGAATAAAATGGCTGCTGAATAAAAAACCACTACTAGAATTGGAATGAGAGAGAGAACTGGAAAAAGAGAACGAAAAGGTACGGGAAAAATGTAGGGAAAATAAAAGTGTGCTCGAATGGGCCCTACCCCACTTTCTACGTATCTCATGGGAAATGAGAATCATAGTCGACGTAGTTCGCCTAACTAAGGTGGGAACTTTGTATTTTTTATGAATTAAATTTCTTATGCCTATGCTCAGGTATTGCAAGCTCGCCTTGAACAAGTGCGTATACCGTCTTGAAAGGAGACAAGTCGTAGCAATTTTGCATTTAGAGTGAATGAGATGAGAAAAGAATTCCCGCAGGAAAGACATGTGTTGTTTGTTTATTGTCTTTTAGAAGAAATGTTTTTTAATTAGGTGTTATTTGTGAAACATCCTCATGCTAAGACTTATTCATTATGATAGATACCTTACACCTCATCCCCATATGGGATGCGTGCAAGTACCCCATGGCAAAGTCTCCTGAAACATGAGTAAGCTCAACCTTTATTATGTGTTTTGAGTTTTTCATAGATGAGAAAGAAGACTCAAGTTAATAAAGCCAAGAAAAACTAAGGGAAACTTAGACTCACCCTAAGTTATATTCAATAAAGGTCATATGGTTAGTGTGTTTTTCTAATCCTATAAGAGAAAAAGAAAGCGACTTCTAACTCAGTTCAAGGATTGAAGATGAGATTAGACCCCAAAGGGAATGAAGAGAGTGAAAGGTCGAAGAAGCATAACATACTTATCGCAATCACACAAGAGAACTTTAAAAGGATAAGGAAGAAGCTGTATGTGAGATACCCTCCCACACACATGACTTACCATAACCCCCTACAAAATAAAGGTTAGCTAAAATTAATCTAAAATGATAAAAGGAAAGAGGTAATTAAGTACCAAACATGTCCTAAAATCGTTATGATCTAAACTAGACTCAAGCCTAAGCCTAATGATGCCTAAAAGTTAAGCAAAACAAAAAGTCACCAGCTACAACAACACTTTAACACATAATCAGCTACCAAATGCAACCAATAATGCAAACAGCCTATTATAGCTACCAAACAGCATGAGAACCGGTGCAAAAAGTGTCAAAACAAGACAATACAACACACATTTAACAACCTCTGTTTTAAAATACAGCAGCGAAAACATGGCAGAATTACATCTTTCTTATAATGCAAATGCATGAATCGCAATGCATGAATATGAAACATACTACAATCATCAATGGATGCAACATAGTTAATATGATTATGAATAATGTGGATAGACGAACAACTTAACCAGTTTAATGCATTTTCCATACAAAAGCAAATATGCGCATTTTAAAAAAGGTGGAACTTTAATGCAAACAAACAATAAAATGAACATATATCTTATTACATTATAATATGAAATGAAAATCAACAATGTGTCGCTCCCCGGATTTCCATCCTGGTACAAACGCGAAAGTGGCGCGGAAAAGAATAAAGTCGCCAGCCAGGCATTTTTATCCCGAAGGAGCGGGAATGGTAATGCTGCACAAACCAGAAGAAAAGAAGAGGAAGGACACGGGTCCTTCGAACCAAAGAGACTGAGCTCGGGAGTCGGTTACGACCTGGGAAGGTATTAGCACCCAGATCGTCTGTCGTACCCGACGGGATCCACGCTTGCAAAGAAACTGTTTCAAAGGGTGAGGGTATGAAAGCTACTGCTAAAGAAAAAGGAAATGGACTGGAAAGAAGAAACTGAGAAATAAAGCAAAGGAAAAAAATGTAGGGAAAATAAAGATTGTGCTCGAACGGGCCCTACCCCGCTGCCTACGTACCTCATCAGGACAATGAGGATCAGAGACGCCGTAGTTCCCCTAACTAGGGGTAGAAAAGAAATTGCTTGTGAATTAAGGCTTGAACTGCCTATTCCATTGCTCAGGTGTTGCAGACTCGGACGACGAGTGTGTAACCGTCTTGCAAAATGACAAGTAAGAGCAAGTTCGCGTACAGAACGAAGGAGATGAGAAAAGAATTCCCGAAGGAAAGACGCTTATTGTTTGTTTGTGTTTTTTATGAAGCTTTTATGAGTGTGTCACAAGGAAGTGAACTCAAGCTCTTTTCCATGGAATGTACACTTGTCACTACATTCCAAGATGGAATAATAGAACAAGCACACTCAAGTAAGGAGAAGATCCCAAAAACTTGAACCCAGAGACTAGGGCTTAGGCTCACTAACTCATTAACTTATTAAGTGCTTTTGGTATTTACAATGAAGAAGTGTTTTTTATGATTTTCATTGTGAAGATGATATCTTGATCAGACTTGTACATCACAAGATAAGCTTGTACTATCCTAAGATGGGAAGACTACAAGTATCTCATGGGATAAGGCTATTGTTCAAGGCATCACTTTAAACTTTATTAAGTGTTTTTAGGGTTTTGAGATGAGAAGAGAAAAGAAACCAAAAGTATCACAAAGGCAAAAGTCTAATGGGGGACTAAAGAATCCTAAGTGTTGTCATGCATGGATATCCTTAGGTTAGTGTGGTTTTCTATCCTAAAGAAGAAAGAAAAAAGAAGAGAAGAAGAAGAAAGAAGAAGAGGGATGAGTAAGGCCTAAGCCCAACAATCAAAGGTTAGCACAAGTAAGAATAAGAAGAGAAGAGATGAGATTTGGAGATGTGGGAGTCACATCCACACCTCTCACTTACCATAGCCCCTGAAAAGGTTAGCAACATAGGCATATAAGCAAAAAAAAAAGAACAAAATGACATACCAACATCATACAAACAGAAGTGAAGTCATACATACAAATGCTCAATGCAAATGCAAGTCACAAGAATGAGGAAAGAAGCATACAAGTTAATATGAAACACATGGCAAGGCAAATCAAACTTAATGAAATGCAAAGCAAAAATGCACAAAACATGAACCCAAGGCACAAGACCAAAACCAAATCAAGTTAAAGAAGTGCTTTAGATGAAAGGAAGATGAAGAGAATAGAAGCTCAAAGCTAAACAAACAACTTATAGGAAGGAAAGAAGTAAAGAGATGAGGTGGATGTACCAAAAGGAAGAAAGAACTTCAAAGGTAACCAAAACCACAAAATTTCAAGGACACAAACGCCAACCCAAGATAAGAAAGGTATCCATACCCCAAAGAGACCCCAAATGAGATGAAGAAGTTGGCACATGTGCCCTACTAAGCCACTGAGAAGACATATTATCAAAAAGAAGCAAAATGGGACAAGTTAAGAACCAAAATTCAAATTAAAGCAACAATACACCCAAAAATTCCACAACTTTGAACAAGAGGTCTTCAATCATGATATAACAACATGCCAAAAGGATAGGGAGAAATTCAGAAGCTATGCAAGTCAAAAGAGGGCTCAAAGATGAACTAGGGGTTAAGAAACATCAATGACAAGTGAAAGGTCAAAACCAAATGAACAAATTTCTAAAAATCAGAACAAAAATCACACATGAACTACACCTTCTTATGAATCCATAGCAAAAAGAACCAACAAAAAATTCAAAATGATGATCACTATGGAAATTGGACAAGGAAGCATGCTTGGAAAAGAATTAAAAATGGATTAATTAAATGGAAGAAATTATTTACACGTGGCTACTAAAAAATGGAAAAGAAAAATATAGAAAATTAAAGAAAACTCAAATTGACTTCCATGAATTAATTCAGAATTTTTTGAAGCTTAGAAGTATTTTAAAAAATTGAAAAGCAAAATGATATTAAAAGAAATAAAAGGAAAAGAAATAAAAATGAGAAGGCTGGGAGGGGTGCGAAAAGAAAGAGAAGCTAGTTCAAATGTCTTGGGCTCAAAAAGCAGTGGGTGTGGATAGTAACATGAGCCCACTGGATCATGCGCTGAACACAAAAACAAGGGTGGAAATTTAGAGGAAAAATGTGAAAAAACAAAGGACACTGGATTGAATGGACGCATCCTGGAAGACCTTCATTAATTGACGTGGCCGTTTAGTTGGTTCAGAGCTGAGGGAGCATATGAGTTACCATGTGGTGAGAAACATAATGAATAATCAGAAACAAAATTAGAATGAAATGGCACATGATTGGGAGGAGGCCTCATTTATGAGGTGGCACCATATCACGCGTCCAGATGAAAGATCTGATGGTGGAGAGATCATCTTCAACCTCCAGAAACCCTAAAACAAAAGCCCAGAATCCGGTGACCGGAGCTAGGGCTCCGGCACCAGAAAACTCACAATATGAACAAAACACAATAAAAATGAACAAGAACCTCCAGATTGGATAATTAAACTACCCTGAGTTCAAAAATAGCAATGAAATATTCAATGGATCAAAGGATTTTCTGGATCGTGAACAAACAGTTGACACCAAGAAACTTCAAATCCACAATACAAGCTCAATAATGCATCAAATTTAAATCTAAAACAAGCAAAGTGATCAGCATAACAAGAGGATTACAATGCACACAACTATTTTCATTTCCAGATCTGAGAATTTGGAACTCACCTGAACTTGCAGTTCTTGAAAAAGCTTGTTAGAAGCCAAGATAATGAAGCCAATCCACTCCAAATGCACTCTAGTTGCAAAATAAATGCAACTAGAGTCTTGAATCTTGCTGGATCTGAGAATTTGCAGCCAACTACTCTGAAATGGCAAGGTGATGAATCTTGAGAATAAGCTTGCACAATGGAGAGATTTGTGATCCTGAGCTCTCAAGGATGAAGGATCTGTGATTTGTTTGTGGAGAGAGCAAGTGTGTGAAGAGATTCAAATGAAAATGCAATTTGAGCAAAAACTTGAGAGCTGAGAAAATGAGAGAGAGCCGGATCCTCTAAAACCATAATTTGCTTTTATATGAAGTCATGAGGAAATGCTGAGAGAATGAGAAGATTTGCACGTGGGAAGAGAGAGTGTGAGTGATTTTGCAAAATTGGCCAATTTTGTGTGATCTCATGAAAACCTCATGCATTTCCTTGCCTCTTGCCCATGTGCTCTCACAATCTGACCCTTAATCTCAAACCAAAAAGATCCTGGCCCTTGGATTAGAGTGTCACACTTTTTTTCATGAACATGCACTTTTTGCACTTTTGGAATGGAATTCTCATTGTGCACGAATTTGGGGTATTTATTGGAGCAAAGTGAACCATTTGAATTACATTTTAATGTTGGAACCTCATTTGGTATGTACCAATACTCAAAATTAAGATTCAAGACTTTTGGCTTTGGTGCATAAGTGAAAAACCAACTTTTGCCCTAGTTTTGCATGGATTTTCGAGGGGCACATCTTTCAAACCATAAAGGCTATGAAAAATTACTTGTACTTTTTGAAAATGGGAGGCTTTAATCTCCAACTTTCATGTTTGGCTTTGGTCCATTTGAAGAATTTTTCACCAAGTTATGCTCACTTGAATTTTAGGGCAAAAACTTGCCAAAAATGGCATTTTCCATAACCAACTTCACACCAATTTTGCAAAACACCTCAAAACTTCATGATTCTTGATCCTTGAACTTTCCAAACCTCTTTTAACATTATAAAAACATCCCTTGGCTAGAAAAATGGGGTTGTAGCCCTTGAAATCACATAGTTGACGTTTCTAAGGCATAGTTGACCAGTTTCTTCATTTACAAGCAACTGAAGAAATGCTTGACTTCCACAAGGAATTTTCTCACCAAATTTGGTACCTAGGACCCTCTTAACATGTAAAAGACTTTGCCCAAATGAAATGTCCAAAGTTTTGATGTTTTCATGCTTGAATCTCAAACCCTAGTTTGAGACCATTGTGTAGGAGCTTTGCCCTAGCCTGGATTCCCTGATGATCTTCCAACCTTCTGAGCTTTTGCAAATGAACTTGAACTTGTAAATACAATGTAGACCCCTCATAGGACTTGTACAAATCTATTGGGCCCCTTATCATGGCTTGTAATGCTTCAAGAACCTCCCCAGATGATCATATGCCTAATGCTAGGTCATGAGAAATATTATGCCTCATCTTTCCATGCTAGAATGCCAAGAATATGATATGTTCATGATGAATATGATGTGATATGATGCTTAAAATGAAGAGGGAAAATTTGGGGTTTACAGCTGCCCCTATTCAAACAATTGTTAATCTGAAAAGGACGGTAGCACGGGCTATCGACCGTTCAAGATAAACCGTGGTTGAATACCAAGAAGACCTGAAATTTGCACTCTGACGAAGAATGCAGAAACTGGGAAATAAACCCAACCAAATGACGCTTTGGTGATTGAAGAGAAGGGAAAGCAGACGAGCTCCTTCCAAGTTGAAACTAAAATCTGGAATCAGAATACTTTGACAGACGAGTCTTCTTCGAACAATCCTGTTACGCGAGGAGCTGGACATACGAGCCCTAATTTACTTTGCAAGAACATATGACTTGAGACAGATGAATCTCCTTCGGATAAACCTGTTACGCCAGGACCGGGATGCACTAAAGTCTGTGGGATAGACATTTATAATCAAGGTAGACGAACCCTCTTCATATATTATCCGTGGATATATGGTATAAGACAGACGAGTCTTCTTCGAGCAAACCTGTTACGCCAGGTGCAACATTAATAAGTGATTCCTGAGACAGACGAGCCTCCTTCGGATATACCTGTTACGCCAGGACCGATAACCATTTTGACATTTATTCCCACAGTCAAGATTTTAAACCTCTTCAATATAGACGAGTATTGGATGATCATCAAGAGAACACAGACGAGTGCCAAAAGTCAATGATACAGACGAGTATCAGACGATGATCTAAGAAACACAAACGAGCGCTTCAAGCAACGAGACAGATGAATATCAGCCACTGGTACAGACGAATACCATAAATTCAAACACAGACGAGCATTTGGAGTAGCCATACAGACGAGTACCAGGATAATCAGCAAATCACCACATACAGATATAAGCTAACACAGACGAGTGTTAGGGATGATACCGACAAGTATCCAAACAATGCAGACGAGCTTCAAACAAATAATAAACACAGACGAGTGTTGGAGAATGCAGACGAGCAACCATGAGACATCAAACACAAACAAGTGTTGGAAGGTGCAGACGAGCAACAACAGGTATTACATCAAAACACAGACAAGTGTTGGGAGGTGCAGACGAGCAACAACAATTACAACCATGGGCAACTGCTGGGAAGAGCAAACGAGCAATACCAGAATGAAAACACAGACGTGTGTTGAGAGATGCAGACGAGCAGCAATAAAGTATGAACACAGCCGAGTGCTAGGGAATGCTTCCCTGATGATTGGGAAGATACTTCTGACAAGTAGACTGTTGGTGACAAGCGTTCTGACAGATAAACTCTGTGGGGAATGGGCCTCCCACTACTTGATGGGTATACTCCACTGGAGAAGATAAAACTGCTTGGGCTATCTGTCAAGCCTTAGCTGAGGAAAATTCTGCTTAGGAGAATGTGACGCCATCCTGCAACCTGCAACAGCAGAAAAAACATATATGCCCCGGGGACTTGCATGGTATGATCTGTTCATCCATCGTCACCCGACACTTAGAGAGGGTTTCAAATGTTTCCCTGCAATGTCATTTTCTTTCAAATTATAACCATGTTTTAAATGCAATGCTATTTTTGCCAAAAATTCAGGACATTTTGCAAACAAAAATAAACACAACACAGCTTTTTGACTGAATATTCTTTTTATTGAAAAGCCTCTGAATAGGCAAAGATTTTACATCAGGAAGCAACCACCTGGAAAGAGGTAGCTACCATAAAATTGAGAAAATAAACTATCCTAATGGCAATGGACACGCCATCCCAATGAGTTCCCTTTCTGCTATTGTAACACCCCAAATCTACCCGGCGAAAAATCATAAATCAGAGTTTCAAAATTCAACCATAAAACAGGATGCTACATTTTTCAACTTTAACAAGTTCATTTAATTTCATGAGCATCGATACATAACACTTTCAAATAGGATGAAACTATAATGTCAACTCTTATTCAATTCCTTAAAACAAAACAACTTTTACAAATAGGCAGCGGATCCACAAAGATTCAACTTTGCATCAGTTAACAACTTTTTCAACCTAACACTTAGTAATAACATGTTTTTCTTTGAGACAACTTAAAATAACAACAACTAAATATAACAACAACACAATTAAGCGTTCATCCCCCCCGAGTGTTACGTATCAGAGC
Organism: Lathyrus aphaca; assembly: GCA_963966055.1. NCBI lineage: Eukaryota > Viridiplantae > Streptophyta > Magnoliopsida > Fabales > Fabaceae > Lathyrus > Lathyrus aphaca. The sequence goes on along the minus strand of OZ014523.1, from coordinate 200,088,472 downwards.
GATGACACCGACTTTAGTATGAAAGTAAGCAACGCTAATCTGGAATACCTACACGTTACCAATCAAGGTAACATTCAACAACAGAAAGGCGTGAGATATCGAACCATATAAACAAAAATATGATAATTAATACGCTAGATATAATCATACAATTTTCACACTATCCACAACAACGTCTTACTAAACACCCCAAACAACCAACATATTTTATCATCTTAATTCACACATCAACATAATCAATTCCAACTATAACCTTAACATACACACCTTCATCAACTTCGACGAACGTTTACAACATATTCAACTCCTTCAATATCAGCATAATCGACATTACAAACATAAATATATAGACAACTCAGGAAACATAATCCTATAATCAACTCATCCATCATAATAATATAATCAACTTAGCAACATAATCAACTTGTCCAACATAATAATATAATCAACTTAGCATGAACCACTTACTCGACATAATCAACTTAAACCACAAAATCCACTTAAATATACATAAACAACTTATTCAACTTGAGCAACGTACACAACTGTATCAATGTAAGCAACAAGAACAACTTTATCAACTCAACAACATAAACAACACAAACAATATAATTAACGCGACACAGAATGTGACTCGACTGTGCATATGCATGTGGTACCATTGGAGTTAAACTTCCAACTTAAAATATACCAGGTTATCGAGGTATCTGCAAGGCATAAGCCTTCAACTTAATAAATTTGTCAATCCAGGCCAACGTGGTGAGCATCCGCTCCAACTTAGAAATGCAGTGTATGCCATGATACAACGACTCAACACATCACAACAATCAACTCCAACAACATACAACAAGTAACATTGCAACTTTAATTCAACACCGATTCAACTTTGGCCATAGGCCTACAACTTTCAACGTTGGTCATACGACCTACAACTTTAACATCAACATTGGTCTTACGACCTACAACTCAAATAATCAACATGGGTCCTTCGACCTTCAACTTAAAAATGCTCCCAAACCGGGACAAAACGACATAAGCACCTATACTAGAAAACTCACACATTCAACACTAATTAACAAGATAAACCAACTAAAATCACCTATTCATTATTCCATATTAACTCGACGATTTTCATTAAATTCTGGACAACTAATTTTTCCGCTTAGATCGGCTAAGTCGGCACAACTTAATTTGCAAAAACTACTGATAAACTACACTTATTCTACTAAATTCCAATTTACCAATATCTGCATTTCTCTACTATTATATCTTAACTTCTACCTAATTCAATCCTACTACAATATTATTACTTGCTAAATTTCATTTTCTGATTATACCTGCAACTGTTTTATGCTAACCTCTTAACCTGCACTTTCTGCTAATTTCCATAATTCAATGTTATTTTGAAAACTGGTTTCTAATTGTTCCTTTTACAATAATTAAAATGTTAAACAACCATTACTAATTATACTTCTCCCTAATTCTAATAATTTATGATTTAGAAATTATATAATTTAGGATGAGTCCATAAAATTATTTAAGAAAATAAAATAGGGATTAATACAAAAATTAGAGAACTCCCTCATTAACTACAGGGTGGCCTGCGCCACCCTTCACTCTCCATCACTATGACCTGCGCCATAGGTGGGAAAGGGATCCCTATGGCCTGCACCATAGTCCCTTAAGTAGCCACACATGGCCTTCTCCCAACTACCATGGCCTGCGCCATGAATTGGTTTCTTGCCACATGGCCTGCGCCATGTGTCCAATATAGGTGTGGCCTGCGCCACATCTCTCAGTTTATGCTACTGGTCCTGTTCGTCGTCCCCAAATTTCAATTTTCCAGAATCCACGAATTAACAACAATTTCTCGACAACTAATCCAGCCACAATCATGAAAATTTGATTATTCAATTATCATAAAATTATGTTCTTTACGATAAATCAACACAACACAATTAACACACAATCAACATTCGATAGTATAGAAATTATAAAATCCCAATCCCGCATATTAATCATCATAATCCCGATTATAGAGTTCGAACCCCACCCTTACCTTAATCGGTGGCCGATTCGAATCTCCGATCGATTTTCCAACCCCTTTGTATATGTGGCCCTTTTCCTCTCCTCTTTCATCCATGGAGATTAGAAATACGAACACGCTGCCATTGAGTTCCTATATTGACCAAAATTTAGCCATCATCACCTTCAATCCCGTAACTACTATTTGACTAATTTCCAGCATGAACTTCCAAACTTCAAATGCGTTTTTCTACTTCAATACAGAACTTATTGACACGAAATTATATATCAAATCAAAGGGAATTTCGTAAGCTTTCCAGAAATTCAAGAATCACTTTAATCAGAATTATGAGTAAAAAGTTATCACCTGTTTAGTGGAAGTTGTACCGAATGTGCGAAAATTAAGATATGAACATGAATCCTTCTTTCTCCTTCTTTTCTCCTAAGTTGTTTTCTCTCCTCTAAAACCTTTATTTTTCTCTAAGACTTTTCCTCGTTTTCCCTAATTTCCACGATTCCCTTTTCTCAACTTCTACTGATTCCAACTTCTCCTCTTGACTAATTCTCCTTTATTTTCTCTTTATTATAATAATAATAATAATCCAATTATAACTAATGGGACTAACTACAACACCCCCTTAATTGCTATTTCCAAGACGGTTCAAGCCCATTAATTAAATCCACTACAACAACGATAATATTAACTCCGATATTATTTCTACGACTTCCGACTTATTTTTCTGACTTAACGACTTAATTCACCAAAACACCAAAATTTAATTTAATAATTCACTATATAATTATTTTCTCCGGACTTAATTAGATTATCTTCCGATTATTAACCAAATGGTCCAACGACCTGATCGACATATCCAACAATAAACGAAGATACTTCATATCGTCTATCACAACTTATATCAAGTTAATTAATCAATTCAACTTGAACCAACTTATGAACATCAACAGAATATTCTGATATTTCAGAAATCAACTTAAATCAACTTCAAATACACAAAACATCACAAATCAACACAACACAATACACTTATATTTAATTAAATAAACGGGCGTTACAACTCTCCCCCACTTAGAATATTTTCGTCTTCGAAAATTTATCCGATTCAACTACTCCAACTACTTATTTATTCTGACTAATCAACTATCATCCTCGAAGGCAACCCCACTTATAATATGGACAACAATTCATAACACCAACGTTAACAACAACTCAAACGACAATCAAGAAATACACTTGACAACCATCAACACCACACAATGAATAACCAACTTACAACATAGAACACATCAAAACTAGAACACATAACTTAATCACAACATTAATACAAAAAAACTACCAACATCGTTGTCATCTGCGTACGAATGACGACACCACGCGCTAGCTGCGCACTCTGATTACTTGCAAAATACCAAGTTTACCGAGTCTAAATCCAACTTACAATTATCAAAATCGACATATCAACAAAGCCTCCAACCCAATCCTTTGGAAATTTTATTCCAACATGTATTCTAACTCTTGTAGTTAACGAATACTTCAACTTAGATTCGTACGATAACACCTTTGAACATTCAATATAATTACAATGACGGCTACTTCCAAATCTTGGATAAGACATTCATATACTTCCATGAATTCCAAATTATCATCAACATAGGCTACAACTTTACCATCTTTTAACAACACGTCCTGCAAAATTCATCTTAACCACGCAACATCATTACCCCAATATAAGATACAAGGGTCCAACGAATCTCCATTAGATAACTCATACCCTTCGCTTCCAACTAATTCAACTTACCGAATACTCAATTCTTACTCATACCGACACAACCTTTTATAGATTCTAATCCAAATAGACACAACCAACCAACTATTGTCCAACCAAAAATCACACCTTAATAAACCAACTTATAATTTCACTTCTAATACTTGCAACTTAAATTTGTACGACATTCTTGTCAAATCATCCTTTTACATTTCCACCTACTTTCTTTTCCAATCATCTTAAGAAAGCTTCACGTCTTATGCCACTTAACTCATCACCAAAACAACATTCAAATCCTTCAGAGTTCAACTATGAATTTTCTTATTACAATTCAATCTAAACGCAACTTCATATTTTCATCTTAAATTCTAACTATACTCTCATATAATAGCTTGCATCAACAAAACAAATAGTACTCAAGCACTCATCTTGTCTTCAACCAATTCGACGTACATACTATACTAGTTGGCATGACACATCTATCCATCAATTATGATTTCGTCTGCTATCAACAATAGATTAAGGATGATCAGTTCCTCAATTTGTCAATAGATGTCCGACAACCATAACGATGGCATAAATCATCATTATCCAACATAATAGCGTACTTCAACTTGTGTCCATAGTCCGTAAGCATAATGCTCCGCCAACTCTCCACGGCTTATCAACTCCTTCTTAGTCCCCTTAATTCCAACTTCATCAACGATACAAAACGTCCAAAAATCCAGTACACATTCTCTTATGTACACACATATTACCACACGACTTTCAATATCCCTCTAACATTGGAATCATTACAACAAGTACCATTCAAAGTGGTTAGCTCAAATTACAACTTCCAACCAAGTTACGATTCTTAACAACACCAATCAAACATCCATCTGTCTTCCTCTCGACATTACTATCATCTAACATCAGCACTTTAATCATTCTCATTACATATTTATTCATTCTCCGAATACTTATGCATTCCCTTTAATACCAACATCTTATTATTTTTCCAACATTTTCATTTTTCTAAAATTTCCAGCAACACAAGCTCCAATTCGAACGCAATTATCTTCTTAATTACATATCTCCAAATCACAAAATTATATTCTATCATGAAGATAAATTTGTACAGATTCCAGAACTTCAAGGATCGCTCGAATCTGACTTACGAGTAAAAAGTTATCCCCATCGCAATGGGACTGGTCAATAATTCACGTATACAGATTTTTCCAAAAATCAGCAGCAGACCCAACTATTAAAATGCACTTATCTCCCTCATCATAAACCTCCTGAATGCAAATCTTATATATAAACTGTAGGGAATTCTGTAAGCTTTCCAAATAGTCCAGAACTGCTTCAATCCGATTCACGGTTAAAGAGTTATACCACTTCTCGTGACAGCTGTTCCAAGATTGCAAAAACCAGAATTCTGAGATTGATGAATATAAATTCCACCTCTCTCTATCTTACTTCCAAGTTCTACCAAAAAATATTGCTCTACATCCAACTTCGAAATTTACTTGACTTGAATCCAACTACACTCAAGGCATAATGATCTACCGACATGAATCCTCAACTTGATCCATCAACTTTTCTTTGTATTTGGAATAAATCCTTCTTCCTTAAACAATCTTCATCCAAAATCCACGCACTGCTCAACCCGACCGATACGAGTTCATGAATTCATGCTCTCGCCAGTCTGCAACAACGTCTCTTCAACAACCTTGCACTCTTGCAATTCATCTTCGACTTTCTAACACAGTTCGGGAGTCAAGCTTCTCCCCCACTATTTTCCAAACTAACATCTGCAGACAATGACTAGAAACTAACAACAAGTACCAACAGTATCTCACACACATGTCGCATACAAAGGAAATAACAACACTAGACAACATTGGCCGGACGGACCGACCTGCTCTGATACCACTATGTAACACCCCAAATATACCCGGTGAAAAATCATAAATCAGAGTTTCAAAATTCAACCATAAAAAAGGATGCTACATTTTTCAACTTTAACAAGTTCATTTAATTTCATGAACATCGATACATAACACTTTCAAATAGGATGAAACTATAATGTCATCTCTTATTCAATTCCTTAAAATAAAACAACTTTTACAAATAGGCAGCGGATCCACAAAGATTCAACTTTGCATCAGTTAACAACTTTTTCAACCTAACACTTAGTAATAACATGTTTTCCTTTGAGACGACTTAAAATAACAACAACTAAATATAACAACAACACAATTAAGCGTTCATCCCCCCCCCCCCCGAGTGTTACGTAAGAGAATGACGACACCGACTTTACTATGAAAGTAAGCAACGCTAATCTGGAATACCTGCACGTTACCAATCAAGGTAACATTCAACAACAAAAAGGGGTGAGATATCGAACCATATAAACAAGAGTGTGATAATTAATACGCTAGATAGAATCATACAATTTTCACACTATCCACAACAACGTCTTACTAAACACCCCAAACAACCAACATATTTTATCATCTTAATTCACACATCAACATAATCAATTCCAACTATAACCTTAACATACACACCTTCATCAACTTCGACGAACGTTTACAACATATTCAACTCCTTCAATATCAGCATAATCGACATTACAAACATAAATATATAGACAACTCAGGCAACATAATCCTATAATCAACTCATCCATCATAATAATATAATCAACTTAGCAACATAATCAACTTGTCCAACATAATAATATAATCAACTTAGCATGAACCACTTACTCGACATAATCAACTTAAACCACAAAATCCACTTAAATATACATAAACAACTTATTCAACTTAAGCAACGTACACAACTGTATCAATGTAAGCAACAAGAACAACTTTATCAACTCGATAACATAAACAACACAAACAACATAATTAATGCGACACGGAATGTGACTCGACTGTGCATATGCATGTGGTACCATTGGAGTTAAACTCCCAACTTAAAATATACCAGGTTATCGAGGTATCTGCAAGGCATAAGCCTTCAACTTAATAAATTTGCCAATCCAGGCCAACGTGGTGAGCATCCGCTCCAACTTAGAAATGCAGTGTATGCTATGATACAACGACTCAACACATCACAACAATCAACTCCAACAACATACAACAAATAACATTGCAACTTTAATTCAACACCAATTCAACTTTGGCCATAGGCTTACAACTTTCAACATTGGTCATACGACCTACAACTTTAACATCAACATTGGTCTTACGACCTACAACTCAAATAATCAACATGGGTCCTTCGACCTTCAACTTAAAAATGCTCCAAAACCGGGACAAAACGACATAAGCACCTATACTAGAAAACTCACACATTCAACACTAATTAACAAGATACACCAACTAAAATCACCTATTCATTATTCCATATTAACTCGACGATTTTCATTAAATTCTGGACAACTAATTTTTCCGCTTAGATCGGCTAAGTCGGCACAACTTAATTTGCTAAAACTACTGATAAACTACACTTATTCTACTAAATTCCAATTTACCAATATCTGCATTTCTCTGCTACTATATCTTAACTTCTACCTAATTCAATCCTACTACAATATTATTACCTTCTAAATTTCATTTTCTGATTATACCTGCAACTGTTTTCTGCTAACCTCTTAACCTGCACTTTCTGCTAATTTCCATAATTCAGTGTTATTCTGAAAACTGGTTTCTTATTGTTCCTTTTACAATAATTAAAATGTTAAACAACCATTACTAATTATACTTCTTCCTAATTCTAATAATTTATGATTTAGAAATTATATAATTTAGGATGAGTCCATAAAATTATTTAAGAAAATAAAATAGGGATTAATACAAAAATTAGAGAACTCCCTCATTAACTACAGGGTGGCCTGTGCCACCCTTCACTCTCCATCACTATGACCTGCGCCATAGGTGGGAAAGGGATCCCTATGGCCTGCACCATAGTCCCTTAAGTAGCCACACATGGCCTTCTCCCAACTACCATGGCCTGCGCCATGAATTGGTTTCTTGCCACATGGCCTGTGCCATGTGTCCAATACAGGTGTGGCTTGTGCCACATCTCTCAATTTATGCTACCGGTCCTGTTCGTCGTCCCCAAATTTCAATTTTCCAGAATCCACGAATTAACAACAATTTCTCGACAACTAATCCAGCCACAATCATGAAAATTTGATTATTCAATTATCATAAAATTATGTTCTTTACGACAAATCAACACAACACGATTAACACACAATCAACATTCGATAGTATAGAAATTATAAAACTCCAATCCCGCATATTAATCATCATAATCCCGATTATAGAGTTCGAACCCCACCCTTACCTTAATCGGTGGCCGATTCGAATCTCCGATCGATTTTCCAACCCCTTTGTATATGTGGCCCTTTTCCTCTGCTCTTTCATCCATGGAGATTAGAAATACGAACACGCTGCCATTGAGTTCCTATATTGACCAAAATTTAGCCATCATCACTATCAATCCCGTAACTACTATTTGACCAATTTCCCGCATGAACTTCCAAACTTCAAATGCGTTTTTCTCCTTCAATACAGAATTTATTGACACGAAATTATATATCAAATCAAAGGGAATTTCGTAAGCTTTCCATAAATTCAAGAATCGCTTTAATCAGAATTACGAGTAAAAAGTTATCACCTGTTTAGTGGAAGTTGTACCGAATGTGCGAAAATTAAGATATGAACATGAATCCTTCTTTCTCCTTCTTTTCTCCTAAGCTGTTTTCTCTCCTTTAAAACCTTTATTTTTCTCTAAGACTTTTTCCTCGTTTTCCCTAATTTCTACTGATTCCAACTTCTCCTCTTGACTAATTCTCCTTTATTTTCTCTTTATTATAATAATAATAATAATCCAATTATAACTAATGGGCCTAACTACAACACCCCATTAATTGCTATTTCCAAGACTGTTCAAGCCCACTAATTAAATCCACTACAACAACGATAATATTAACTCCGATATTATTTCTACGACTTCCGACTTATTTTTCTGACTTAACGACTTAATTCACCACAACACCAAAATTTAATTTAATAATTCACTATATAATTATTTTCTCCAGACTTAATTAGATTATCTTCCGATTATTAACCAAATGGTCCAACGGCCTAATCGACATATCCAACAATAAATGAAGATACTTCATATCGTCTATCACAACTTATATCAACTTAATTAATCAATTCAACTTGAACCAACTTATGAACATCAACAGAATATTCTGATATTTCAGAAATCAACTTAAATCAACTTCAAATACACAAAGCATCGCAAATCAACACAACACAATACACTTATATTTAATTAAATAAACGGGCGTTACAGCTATGACCAACATGTCTTCAAAACTCTCCGTTCTTGCCTTCGCTTTCTGAGAAGATGAGGGGACTGATTCCTATCCTTCTGATATTGTCAGGTTGTACGAAACGATGATTTGGTTCAGATTACTCGGATCACAGTTTTTCGCTTATTCCCTTATTTTTCGTGGATCGCCCTTCCGGGTTTTCAATCCACCGGGATACCCTTTTTTCCTGAGCTGTCCGATGTGGCTTTTCAACTCAGCGGGTGTACATTTTTTATTTATTTTCCCTAAATTTTGCCCGAGCTTTTATTCTGTTTTTAGCTCGCAAGGATGCCCTTTTCTTGCCTGGACTTTAATTCTGTTTTTGTGTCCAGCGGGTCTCTTTATGCGAAGTATTTTTTAACTGCGTCCGAGTTAACAAGGGATTGGAAATCTTCTCCATCCATAGTGGCGAGCATCAGTGCTCCTCCTGAGAAAACTTTCTTCACTATGAATGGTCCTTCGTAGTTTGGGGTCCACTTGCCCCTGTGATCTGAACCTGGAGGAACAATCCTTTTGAGTACAAGCTCTCCCACTTGATACTCCCGAGTACGTACTCGTTGGTCGAATGCTCGCTTCATTCTCCTCTGATAAAGCTGACCATGACAGATAGCCGCTAATCTCTTTTCCTCAATTAGACATAGCTGATTGTATCGAGCACACACCCATTCAGCCTAATCAAGCTTCACATCCATCATCACACGCAATGAAGGAATCTCCACTTCAACAGGCAAGACTGCCTCCATACCATATACCAATGAGAAGGGAGTTGCCCCAGTTGACGTCCTGACTGACGTTCGGTACCCATGCAACACAAATGGTAACATCTCATGCCAATCTTTGTAAGTGACAACCATTTTTTGCACAATCTTCTTGATATTCTTGTTTGTTGCCTCTACCGCACCATTCATCTTTGGTCGGTAAAGAGAAGAATTGTGATGCTGAATCTTGAAGTCCCGACACAACTCTGCCATCATCTTGTTGTTCAAGTTAGAACCATTGTCAGTAATGATCCTTTCGGGAACTCCGTATCTGCAAATGATATCCCTATTAAAAAATCTGGAAATCACTTGACGAGTGACATTGGCATAAGATGCTGCTTCAACCCATTTAGTGAAGTAATCGATTGCAACCAGGATGAAGCGATGACCATTTGAAGCAGTAGGCTCTATCTTCTCGATCATGTCAATGCCCCACATAGAAAAGGGCCAAGGAGATGACATGACATTGAGCGGGCTTGGAGGAACATGCACTTTGTCTGCATAAATCTGGCACTTGTGGCACTTACGAGCGAATGAACAACAATCTGCATCCATTGTCATCCAGTAATACCCTGATCTCAGCAATTTCTTTGCCATAGCATGCCCTCCTGCATGGGTACCGAAAGATCCTTCGTGGACCTCCTGCATCAACAGGCTTGCTTCGTGTCTATCCACGCATCTGAGCAAGACCATGTCAAAGTTTCTCTTGTACAAAACCCCATCTGTATTCAAGAAGAAGCTAGCAGCAAGTCGCCTTAAGGTCTTCTTGTCATTGGAAGATGCCCCAGCTGGGTATTCTTGCTTTTCCAGGAATAGCTTGATATCAAAATACCAGGGTTTCTCGTCAGACACGACGTCTACAGAGAAGGCATGAGCTGGAGCGTCAAGCCTGGAAATGTCAATTCTGGGCACATAATTCCAACACAAGACTTTGATAGACGAAGAAAGAGTGGCCAATGCGTCGGCAAACTGATTTTCATCACGTGGTATATATTGAAGCTTAACTGTCGTGAAGAACGTCAACAGTTTTCAGGCATAATCCCTGTATGGAATTAGATGCTCTTGATGCGTATACCACTTTCCGGTAACTTGGTTAATGACGAGGGATGAATCTCCGAATATATCAAGGGTCTTAATTCGAAGATTAATAGCCTCCTCTATTCCCATTATGCATTCCTCGTATTCCGCTTCATTGTTGGTGCAGCCAAAAGTAATTCTGGCAGCGAAGGGAAAGTGAACACCTTCGGGAGTAATAAGAACAACACCAACTCCACGTCCATTGATATTGACTGCCCCTTCAAACATCAACTTCCATTTGGATTCAGGGTCTGGCCCCTCCTCCGGAAGTGGTTCCTCGCAATCGTTTGCTTTGAGGTACATGATATCCTCATCAGGGAAATCAAACTTCATTGGCTGATAATCATCTTCAAGAGGTTGTTGTGCAAGGTAATCTGACAATACACTTCCCTTGATGGCTTTCTGAGAAGTATACTGGATGTCATATTCTGTTAAAATCATCTGCCACCTAGCAACCCTTCCGGTTAACGCTGGTTTCTCAAAGATGTACTTGACATGATCCATTTTTGAAATTAGCAGTGTGGTATGAGTCAACATGTACTGTCTCAGTCGGCGAGCAGCCCATACCAAAGCGCAACAAGTTTTCTCGAGCAGTGAGTAACGGGATTCACAGTCGGTAAACTTTTTGCTAAGGTAATAAATAGCGTACTCTTTTCGACCAGACTCGTCATGTTGGCCTAGAACACACCCCATTGACACTTCTAGCACGATCAAGTACATGATTAAAGGTCTTCCTTCAACCGGAGGCATTCGAATTGGAGGCTCCTGCAAATATTCTTTTATCTTGTCAAAAGCTCTTTGGCAGTCTTCATTCCACCTGACCGTTTGCTCCTTTCTTAGCAATTTGAATATTGGTTCGCACGTGGGAGTTAGATGAGATATGAACTGTGAAATGTAGTTCAACCTCCCTAAAACCCGCACACTTCTTTTTCTGTTTTCGGTGCCGGCATATCTTGAATTGCTTTTACTTTTGCAGGATCTACCTCAATTCCTTTCTGACTAACAATGAAACCCAGCAGTTTCCCGGAACGCACTCCGAAAGTGCACTTGTTTGGGTTCAACCTCAGCTTGTACTTTATCAGTCTATCAAACAGCTTCTTAAGGTTGACCATATGCTCTTCTTCGTCTCGGGACTTAGCAATCATATCGTCCACATAACACTCTATCTCCTTGTGTATCATGTCATGGAACAATGTGACCATAGCCCGCTGATAAGTTTCCCCAGCGTTCTTCAAACCAAAAGGCATGACCTTGTAGCAGAATGTACCCCACAGGGTAATGAACGTTGTTTTCTCCATGTCTTCCGGTGCCATCTTAATCTGGTTATATCCGGAGAAGCCATCCATGAAGGAAAATACCGAGAATTGAGCAGTATTATCTACCAACACATCAATGTGAGGTAATGGAAATTCATCTTTTGGGCTTGCTCTATTCAAATCCCGGTAGTCAACGCACATCCGGACCTTGTCGTCCTTCTTTGGTACAGGTACAATATTAGCTACCCAAGATGGGTAACTAGTTATAGCAAGGAATCCGACATCCCATTGTTTCTGAACTTCCTCCTTGATCTTCATTGCCATGCCAGGACGAGTTCTTCTCAACTTCTGTTTCACAGGAGGACATTCCTCTCTCAAAGGTAGCTTATGCACAACGATGTCGGTATCCAACCCTGGCATATCTTGATACGACCAAGCAAAGATATCCACATACTCACGCAGCATACCAATCAGCTCTTTCTTTACTTCGTCCTGCAGACTGGCCCCGATTTTAATCTCTTTCTTCACATCTTCAGTGTCGATGTTGATGATCTCAATTTCTTCCTGATGAGGCTAAATAACTCGTTCCTCTTGTTTCAACAATCTGACCAATTCTTCAGGGAGTTCACAATCTTCCTCAACCCCTTCATCAGCTTGGTAGATAGGATTGCCAAAGTCATGGTGGTCATAGCAGGAACGTTATCAATGGAATCCGAATGATCAACACTGCACAGATGGTGTGCTTATTTCAGAATCTATTTTTTTTTAAAAGAGACGTAAACACAAAAAACAAAAAGGAAAAACACATTGCCATTTTTATATTTTTTGTGAAACATTTAAAAGAAACGAAAGAGAACACAATTTGTTTGAAAATTTCCTTTATTTCATGGTAAAATAAGTGCATAACAAACATGGTGGCCCATACAATGGATCCTAGCATCTTGGGCAGAATGCAGGATTTGACAATGCAGCATGATAAGAAAAAGGAAACAAATAAATTACTCTGAGTGCCAGGTAACTTGGACGATGTCTTCAGCAGACCAGTCCTTCAACTCCTCTCTAGGCGCACACGGATGAATCCAGTTGTCCCAATCACCATCACTGTCTCCCTCTTGGCTTGTCATACAGATTTGGTTGCGGTCGAGCATCCCAGCGCTTGTAAAGGTAATGGCTTTACCACTTGGAGACCAATCAGATCCGCTAGGCTGATAACCCAAACCAAACTTGTCATCTTTCTTTTCTAACTCCAGCAATTTGCCCCAGCCTTGGGCGCTTCCTGACTGAACCACCTCCTTTTCCTGCTTGTAGGAATGAATGGAGGTACCCTCTTTCTCACTGCTCTTCTCTACTGGAGTCAAAATGCTGACATTAACTGCTTCGAAGGCTTGACACAGAGTCTCATGGATCTCTCCATCCATCTCTACATATTTGAAAGTTGATAAGTGGATCACAAATATGTCTTCCTCTCCGCACACAGTGGTTACTTGGCCATCAACCACATATTTGAGCTTTTGATGCAGGGTGGAAGTTACAGCTCCGGCAGCATGAATCCATGGGCGTCCCAACAAGCAGCTGTACGCGGGCTGAATGTCCATGACGTAGAAGATACTTTTGAATACTTGAGAACCTATTTTCACGGGTAACTCAACTTCTCCAAACACTGGCCTTCTGGACCCATCAAAATCTTTGACTATCAAATCATTGGGTCTCAGGACTATACCATCAACATTGAGCTTTATTAATGCTTTCTTCGGAAGTACATTAAGAGAAGAGACTGTGTCAACAAGGACATGTGACAACACATCACCCTTGCACTCCATAGTAATATGTAGTGCTTTGTTATGGTTACGACCCTCTGACGTAAGGTCCCTATCTGTAAAGCCCAGCCCGTGGCTTGCATTCACACTGCCCACTACAGCTTCCAGTTGATTAACAGTTATTTCTTGAGGAACATAAGCCACTGCAGCACTTTCAGCAAGGCCTCTCTATGTGCGGGAGAACACATTAGGAAAGATAAAATTGATATTTTGGAAGGTGTCTGGTTCAACTGTTCGACCACCTTATAATCACTCTTTTTAATTATGCGCATAAATTCCTCCACTTCTTTCTCAAAGGTACCCTGTCCAACAGGAAGAGTTGTTGTTTCTTCAGTCGTTGTTTGTTTTCCTTTAGCCTTTGCCGAAGCCTCAGCCTCAGGATCTCCTCTCAGAACTGGGGGAGCAAATAGACGACCACTTCTTGTAAAACCTCCAACCCCTCCGACGTTCACTACAGTCGGGTCAATAGCAACAGACTTACTCTCCACTTTCTGTCCTTCCACGTACACATCTGAGCCGTAATGCCATGGGATGGCTTCATCATCTGTATAAGGAACAGGCCCAGGAATAGTGATAGTCACATGATTGACTTCAGGAGCATAAATGGTCACAGGTTCTCTTCTAGCAGGCATCCCAGCCGGATCATAGAAAATGGTTATAGTGGACACATCATCAACTTCATTACCAACTTTGTCAAACTGCAAAGATCCTTCATCAATCAGATTCTGCAATCCCATCTTCAAGTCTTCACAACCGTTCACTGAATTGAAACGTTTCTAACAAACAAAACTGCATCCCGGAAACACTTGACCTTTCAGCAGCCTCTCTTTCACTACCAACAACTGAGTCTTCACCTCTTCTATGCTCAGAATCAGACTTAACTTCTCACCACTATCAACAGCATTTATTCTAACCCCTCTATGGTTCGGAATAGGGTTTGAAGTAACATTCGGCGGTGGTGCAAAGTTAATCGCCTTGGAGTCTATCAGATCTTGAACTTTGTGTTGTAGTGCCCTGCACTTCTCAGTTGAGTGCCCGGGTGCCCCTGAATGGAAAGCGCATCTAGCATTGACATCGTATCCTACTGGAAGCTCTCCAGGTGGTGGTGGTGCCAAAGTCCTCAGTTGTATCAAATTCAGGTCCAGCAATCTTGGTAGCAATGCAGCGTATGTCATGGGAATTGCCTCAAGCACCCTATTAGTCGGGCGAGTCTGCCTTGGCTGATAAGGTCTTTGTTGATAGTTGTTACGCTGCGGCTGTTGTTGTTGTTGTTGTTGTTGAGGCAACTACTGCACAGGACTGGAAGGGATTGTGATAGCTGCCACTTGCTCATATGATCTTCTATATCCTCGGCCCCGTCCTCGGCCAAACACAGCATTGGTTTCACCTTCCCTTCTTCTCGGGGGTCCGCTGAAAGCTTTTCTTACTCCACTCGAACCGCTCGCACTTGTATCCTGAATCTTTCCCATCTTTAACAAACTCTCAACCCTCTCTCCAGCAATTACTATATCATTGAACTTAGTAGCCGAACAAGACGCCAATCTTTCGATAAACACTCCTTGCAATGTCCCCATGAACATATCGGCCATCTCATTCTCTAGCAGTGGTGGTTGCACTCTGGCAGCGAGCTGACGCCACCTTTGAGTATATTCTTTAAACCCCTCCTTAGCAGTTTGAGACATGTGTTGCAATTGAGTGCGATTTGGAGCCATGTCCAAATTATACTGGTATTGCTTCACGAAAGCCTCTGCCAGGTCCTTCCAGGTCTTAATGTTGACTCTACTTAGCTTCATATACCATTCCAAGGAGGCCCCAACCAGGCTATCCTGGAAATAGTACATCCATAACTTTTCATCATCAGTGTGGGTAGCAATCCTTCCTACAAAGAACTGAAGATGAGTCTTTGGACACGCTGTGCCGTTGTACTTCTCGAAAGTTGGAACCTTGAACTTGTAAGGGATTCTAACCCCTGGAACCAAGCCCAAGTCAGTAATGTCGAACCCCAAAGAGTCCTGAGATTGAATAGCCCTGATCTGTTCTGCCATCTCCTCAAATTTCCTGTTCATTTCAGCCCCATGGCCTTCAGTTTCATCCAGCAGAGTGAACTGTTCATCTTTACCGTCCATCTGTACATTGTTCAGTCCATCATTGATAATGGTAACCCCTGGCTGTGTTACAGGGATTTCAACTTGACGGGCGCTCGCACCATTACGATTACCTCCTTCAGCAGTACCGTTGTTCCTGGCTTGACTATTTTCAACCAACTCACGCAGACGTTCCTGGTTCTGACCCATGCCCGCCATAAGGGTCATAAAATTGTCCATCCTCAACCTCAAGTCAGCTAAATCAGCTTGCATTTGATCCATGACTCTCTCTGTGTTGACCTTTGTGGGATATCTGTGTGCGACTGGCTATTCTCGAACTTTCCTGGGAGCTATAGTGCCTGAAACAACAAGAACGTTAGAAATTGAAGCACTACCTGCAAAACAAACAAACATGTCATATGCATGCAATGTAACTGCTCATGTTCCCAAGTTTTTAAGCATTTGCATGCCCAATTCTGGTATCTACTCCAGACAGCCACTTTGAGTATTAACTTTCAGACTTTCTCTTTTGAAGAGTGTTCAGATATTAGCAGTATCAGACAAACGAGCCTTGCATATTCAGAAATGATAATTTGCAAATTAACACTGTTTATCATGGACAAACCACTGCTGGCCAAAAGTTAGAGCACAAACAGAAATATTCCCCGAAGGGTTAAAAGCCATTACATGAATAAAAGACAAAAGAAATAGAGCAAGACTCCTACAACAAGTCTGTAGGTAGTCTGAAAAATAAACTAAACTAGAGACCCAGGCTCCTCTGCAGCCACCTCTGCTCTGTTCTTCTTTACACCCGCTCTCAGCTTGAGCTCTTAAATCTCCTTTAGTGCCTCCTCCAAGGCTAACTGGCTTTGTGCTAACTGCTGAGTCTTTTCCCTTCGAATGTTGTGGACTTGCTCCACCTCTTCCTTCTTAAAGGCCATTTGCACCTCGAAAAACTCTTCTTTTGCTCTTCCTCCCTTTGGCCTTGCAACCAAACAATGGATTGACGAGCTTCCTTGAGAGTTTTCAAATTTTTTTTTGCGTTCAGCTTCTCTTTTTACCTCCATCAGACCCATCCTGTGAAAGTGAGATTCCCTTCCAGCAAAGTCTTTCTCCTTAGTTTCCAAGGAGGCTTGGATCCTCTGTAGCTTCCCTTCTGCTTCATTTTTGGCCATGTTGGTAAGATGGTACAGGTTAACCATTTCAGCATTCTCCACTCGAACTTCATGCAGCTGAGCTTCCAATTTCTTGTAATCTTCAAGGGAGACAATACTCTGGCTTGGCACTTCTTTGGGATAAAGTGGAGCTTCTACTGAGAAAGGCATGCGAACTTCTTCTACATGTTTTTGCAACCATGTAGTAAAAGGAGGGTACGTCTTGGGATCTACTCTGCCAAAGTCTTTCTTACCCTTCCTCACTCTGTGAGCCCAAGCTTGAGATGCTTGTAGAACTAACTCCTTGTTTCCTTCCACAGGAAAGTACAAAGACTCAACAAACTCTTCCATCTGTGGAGGATCTCTTAAAGGGTAACCAAATTTCTTCCTGGCTAATGTTGGATGATAACTGATTACACCCTTCCTTCCCTACAAAGGCACTCCAGCAAATCTTCCACAACTGACCAGCAACTCTTTTCCCAACAGATCTCTGTCATATCCCCAGGCTATATCTTCAGCAGTTAGCCCCATCAACCTTCTAGACCATCTCCACTCATCCCTCATTTCCTTGAAAGCTCCTGATTTTGGTAGTTGTCTGGCAAACCACTCAGCAAACAAAGAAGCACAGCAACCTACTGGTCCTCCTCTACCTTTCTCATTCCGGTAATGAACGCTGTAATAGAAGTCTCCCAACAGAGTTGGCACAGGATTGTCCTTAGCAAAGATAGAGATCACTTCTAAGCTTACAAATTCCTTCTCTCCTGGGAACAAGCTAGACCCATACACCATCAAAGCCAGCAAAGCACCAAAGTCACCCCATTTACCTTCTTTAGCATATTCCTCTGCCTCTGGTATGAGCACACTCCAAGGGAGTCCTTTGCCTTCACTATCCTTCAGAGCCTTTTTGACTGTAGCAGCTGGTAAACGACAAACTTTGGCTATGTCTTCTTCTTTAAACACCACCTCAGATCCATAGAAAGGCAAGGTATCTCTGACTGGAACATTCAGAATGCTGGAAATCTCCTCCAAGGTAGGAGCCAAGATGTAATCTGGAAACACAAAGCAACGCAGCAGAGGACATAAAACTGAAGCAAGGTATGCAAACTGTCCTTCTGGTCTGCAGTGGGTTTGTCCACATACTTCAATATCTGGCCATATCTCTTTCTGAAATTTCCCAAGACTTGGTCATTCATCAGACCTTCCAATTTATGAACACTTCTGACTTCAGGTTGAAGAAAATTATAGTGAACATTCTTTTTCCTTGTAACTCTTCTGACTTCTGCCATCTGGAGATAAGATTTACCAGAACTGGGAGTTGACTATGAACAATGACCTGGAAAATGGAAACATAAACAGTTAATGCTAGAATGATGCAAATGCAAATGCAGTACAAGCATATGATCAATTTGGGACCATCTGGATACTGGACACTGAACACAAGGACCCTCTGATCAACTGCAAACCAAGAACCTCTGAGTCACAACCCTCTAATAGAAATCTCAGAACCACAGTACCAAGAAAACCAGAACACCAGAACCATAGGACCATAGTACCAGAAATCATAATAAGGACCACTGATATTGAGGGTATGTAGAGGCCAAGGGTTCCTGCAAACCTGTAAACCCCTCCCAATCTCACTGGTATGCTCCGGGTCAAACATCACAAACTCTAAAAGTCGAATAGCAATAATACTTTCACCATCTCCGAGAAATGGCTCATGACCAAATCAGGGAATCCGTTTGGCATTATATACTACGCAGTGAGGCCTCAGCTGAGTCATGGAAACAAGGTCATCCTATGTAAGTCCCAGGTGGGCCCTCGGATGCGAATGGGTTTGCCACAAAATGTGGTCTGACACTGTCATCACTAGAGAGGGTTGTTTCCACAAGGTTCTCAATGATCGGTCCCCAGCTGCACATAACTGTCAGGGTTATGAAATGAGAGAGGAAGATCCCCAAATCAAAACATTTCCAAGACGGTCGCAAATTTGGGTGTGAAACTCACTACTACCCCCATGACAAGATCTCATGAGGCCAAAATGGAAACACTCTAAGTCCTAAGGTGCACTCGAGCCGTGGTAATGAGCTCATCTCTCAAAAACAGTATCACCCAAACCCACCAAACAGAAAAACCAGTCCAGGCAGTCCAGTATATAATATGATGCAGAAAATAAATACGGAAAACTGTAAATAAAGCTGTAAATAAACTGTAAATAAACAACAGTAAAATACAACACACAACAGCAAACAGGCAACACCCAAAGAAACAGAAACACGCAAGCGCTAGTGTCGCTCCCGATAAATGGGAATGGCCCAAATAAAGGTACAGACGCGAACGGTCGGCGAAAGGGACAATGAGAACACACAACAATGAACTCACTGGAAAAGAAAAGAGTCGCCAGCTAGGCATTTTTATCCCGAAGGAAAGGTAATGCTGCATAGACCTAGAAAAAAGATGGATAAGACGGTTGCGAACCAGAGAGACTGAGAAAGGGGGTTGGTTACAACCTGGGAAGGTATTAGCACCCAGATTGTCCGCCGTACTCGACGGGATCCACGCTTAAAAGATTTGTGTTTTAAAGGGGTAGTGTCAGTGCAATTTGTATATAAAGAGCTGGAAAAGGATGTACAGGTGTCAGTGTAAAAGAAGTGAAGTGTGATATATATAAATGATGTGTCAGTGTAAGAATGAGAATGAATTGCTCAAGGCTATGAGGCCAAATGAATAAAGCTGGGAAGAGGGGGAATATACAAAGACTTTTGTTCGATAACTGTGAAGTTATGCCTACGTATCCTCTCGTGCAATGAGGAAGTCAGAACACCGTAGTTCGACCCAAAGAGACTGAAAGATGAATTGACTTGTGAACTGCCTGCTTGTCTATGCTCAAGTGTATGACCTGTCTAGCTCAGGTGCAAACTTTCTTGCATTAGACGGAAGAAGCAAGTTCTCGTTTATGAGTGAGTGAGATGAGAAAATAATCCCGAAGGAGACGATTATTGTTTGTTTTTGTATTTTCAGTCTTTTATTGCTTTTGGATGTTTGTCATAAGTTAATGAGCTTAAGTCTAAATCAATGGATTTGGTAAACTCATCACATCTTCCCTCTGATTAGGGGTAATGAGAATGCCTTAAGTGTGAAGTCAGCTTCTCACACTTAATCACCATGGTGTAGGATTAAGATCATTAACCTACTTGTGATTATTTAGATGCTTTTGGTGTTTTTGTTTAGTGTTAAGTAATGAGATTAAGCCATAATCAGGGATTAAACAGACTCATTACACCATCCTAATAGAAGGATAATAGATGAGAATGTTTAAGCTGAGGAAGACTCCTCAACTTAATCCATGATTAGGGATTAAACCCATGACAAAACAAGCCTTTGATTAAGTGGATTTTATTTAATGATAAGATGATGAAGTGATTTTTATGATTTGTAAGACAACTTGAGGGGGACTTGTCCATTAACACTAGGGTTAGTCCTTCTTAACCAATTAAGGAAGAATTAGAACCCTAATGCAAGGCCCAAGTTACAAGTGTGATGTCTTGATGATTATTAGGTGGATTGATTAAAGGAGTTAAACACATTAAGGGTTTAACACTTAGGATTAAAGTTATACACTCCATCCTAATAGAAGGATGCAGGCATAAGCTTAATCACAAAGCCTTAAAGCCTTTAGGGTTTAGTCCCTGATTAGGAGGTGAGAAGAGAAGACTCAAAAGAGACACAAAGGTTAAAATAAGTGGGGGACTAATCAAAACCCTAATCATTGTCATGCTTGGTTGTTCCTAAGGTTTGTGAGGTTTAACAAGAAAGATCTTCAATGGAACCACCAGGAAGCAGATGAAAGGATCAGGAGAAGCAAAGTAACTTGCTTCATTTAAGAAGGCAAGTCACTTGAAGAAAGAAAGTAAGAAGAAGAAGAATGAGAAAGCTCAAACTCATACACAAATCAAAATGTAGCATGGATGCAAGAGACAGATGAGAAGAAAGTATGAGAAGTGAAGGCAAATTCACTTCTCAAAGTTACTTACCACCTGAAAAGTTAGTGAAAGGAATGCAATGCAATGCAAAATGAGATGAAATGACATGATGTAAATCAAAACCAGAAGCACATACATGATGTTAATGATGCTATGAGATGCTACAAACATGAAACAACACATGAGGATGATCACATGAACAAATGGATGCAAATGGAGCAAGCTAAGGACCATGAACATACATGAAAAGTTTTGAAATGCACATGACATACAATATGGCAAATGCAAGATGTAATGATCAAACATGCTTTCAATATGTCTTATGATGTTAAATGAATCACATGGATGCATAAAATGTCATAGCAAGTCAAGGTATGAATGCAAAGGCAAGATGGATGCATATGGAAGCCCAAATTAGGGTTTATGATCAAAGCATCAAACACAAACCAAAATCAGAAGCAAACATCAATATAAAAAATTGAAAATGCACTCAAAGGACCCCTAATCCTATACTAACTCACTGCCCAAAGGAGAGGTTCCAACTCTTAACCTAATTCAAGTTATGATTTTCCTAAGTTTTCTAGGGTTTTAGGGTTCCTCAACAAGGAAAATGCCAAACAAATGGAAAATGAAAGATCAAATCATGCCAATTTAATCTTACAAACTACATGATATGCTAAACACAATGCAAAAAGAATCAAAGTCCAACTCTTTATGGTTAGGCAGAAATGATTTTTGGAAGTTTGGATCAAAATAATGCATTAAAATGATTTTAATTCCATGAAAAATTCTCAAAATGCATCAAGATCCAAAAAGAAATTTGGTTTGAGGGTTGGACAATGTTTCTAAATGTTTTTAAATGTTTCATGAATTTTTTGGTGATTTTTAAATACCTAAAAGCATTTTTAATTAATTAATTTTCATTAATTAATTAAAAATAAACTTTTAAATATTTAAAAATACTTTTTTAATGCAAAAAATAAAAATAAAAATATTTTTGTGTTCTGGAATTAAATAATAACTTGTATAAAAAAATCAGAATTTTTAAATAAGTTTTACCATTTTTAAATAAATGTACAAAAGAAATATAAAAGAAATGAAATAAAATTAATAAAAAGGAAAAGTAATCTGATCCAACGCATCTGATTCAAAGCTGGGGGGAGACCATTGACTTGGCGCGTGAAACAAGGGTCAGGATGGACTCTGACTTAATTAGGTTTTACGAATTAATTAAATGGGATTAATTAGGTTAAGTGAGCCAGTGCAAAATCAGGGCATCTGAGGCCCCCAATGACCCAACCAAGGGGTGTTCTTCATCATTTTGATTGTATATGATCTTTATTTGATCATAGAAGAAGTTGGAAGTTCACAAAATTCAAGAATTTCAAGTCTTTTGCAAAGTTGACTTTTTGGGCAAGTTTGACTTTTAATGAAAATGTCATTTTATGCAACTTTTCAATCCTTACTTTTTAATCCAAAAATGCTTTAAATGGAAAAACTTTGGTCATGAAAGTTGTAGAATAGATCTTTCCCTTTTCAAAAAGTACAAGAACATTACCTAATTCATTTTGGATCAAAAGTTATGGTGCATCAAAGTTGGCAAAAATCACTAAATTTCAAGTTATGCACCAAATGGGAAACTTGCAAAATTCTTGTACCAAATATTCTATTGACTTCAAAATGACTTCAAAACTTCATCACATGATCATATATGACCTAAAAACAGAATTGGCCCAAGGGATTTTGCACTGGCTTGCTTGAAAAGTCAACTCTTGATCAGATGACTTCCCCATGGAATTTCTTCATGAAAATTGATATGCATACTCCCTATACCATGTAGAGAACAATAGAAACAAGAATGACCAAAAAATTTGGAGTTATGGCCTCTGAAACCAAAACCCTAATTTTAGGTCATTTGTGCAGTCTGGCCTGGCTCTGCTTCCATACCAATCCCAGTTCTTGTGATTCTTTGGCATTCTTGACTTTGAGAGGATATAATATGATACTTGAACACACATGGACCTCTTTGAAGTGATTGATGACCTTTGGAGTGGCTCAAGAAGCCCTTGGATTGCTCAGATCACAAACCCTAGATGCAGATGACTTAGAACCAATGCAATGTATCAAAAATGCACTATGAGATGGTATGATTGTGTTTATGCATATGAAATGATCACAAGCCATGGTGTGAATGGGTGATGGCAAATTTGGGGTGCTTACAGCTAGGAGAGACTCACAAGGGAACAAGAGATACTCTGGTTAGCAATTCCCCAGCAGAGTCGCCAGCTGTCGCTCCCCGGATTTCCATCCTGGTACAAACGCGAAAGTGGCGCGGAAAAGAATAGAGTCGCCAGTCAGGAATTTTTATCCCGAAGGAGCGGGAATGGTAATGTTGTACAAACCAGGAAAAAAGAAGAGGAAGGACACGGGTCATGCGAACCAAAGAGACTGAGCTCGGGTGTCGGTTACGACCTGGGAAGGTATTAGCACCCAGATCGTCCGCCTTACCCGACGGGATCCACGCTTGCAAAGAAACTGTTTCAAAGGGTGTGGGTATGAAAGCTACTGCTAAAGAAAAAGGAAATGGACTGGAAAGAAGAAACTGAGAAGTAAAGCAAAGGAAAAAAATGTAGGGAAAATAAAGATTGTGCTTGAACGGGCCCTACCCCGCTGCTATGTACCTCATCAGGACAATGAGGATCAGAGACGCCGTAGTTCCCCTAACTAGGGGTAGAAAAGAAATTGCTTGTGAATTAAGACTTGAACTGCCTATGCCATTGCTCAGGTGTTACAGACTCGGACGACGAGTGCGTAACCGTCTTGCAAAATGACAAGTAGTATCAAGTTCGCGTACGGAGCGAAGGAGATGAGAAAAGAATTCCCGAAGGAAAGACGCTTATTGTTTGTTTGTGTTTTTTATGAAGCTTTTATGAGTATGTCATAAGGAAGTGAACTCAAGCTCTTTTCCATGGAATGTATACTTGTCACTACATTCCAAGATGGAATAATAGAATAAGCACACTCAAGTAAGGAGAAGATCCCCAAAACTTGAACCCAGGGACTAGGGCTTAGGCTCACTAACTCATTAACTTATTAAGTGTTTTTGGTATTTACAATGAAGAAGTGTTTTTTATGCTTTTCTTTGTGAAGATGATATCTTGATCAGACTTGTACATCACAAGATAAGCTTGTACTATCCCAAGATGGGAAGACTACAAGTATCTCATGGGATAAGGCTATTGTTCAAGGCATCACTTCAAACTTTATTAAGTGTTTTTAGGGTTTTAAGATGAGAAGAGAAAAGAAACCAAAAGGATCACAAAGGAAAAAGTCTAATGGGGGACTAAAGAATCCTAAGTGTTGTCATGCATGGATATCCTAAGGTTAGTGTGGTTTTCTATCCTAAAGAAGAAAGAAAAAAGAAGAGAAGAAGAAGAAAGAATAAGAGGGATGAGTAAGGCCTAAGCCCAACAATCAAAGGTTAGCACAAGTAAGAATAAGAAGAGAAGATATGAGATTTGGAGATGTGGGAATCACATCCACACCTCTAACTTACCATAGCCCCTGAAAAGGTTAGCAACATAGGCATATAAGCAAAAAAAAATGAACAAAATGACATACCAACATCATACAAACAGAAGTGAAGTCAAACATACAAATGCTCAATGCAAATGCAAGTCAGAAGAATGAGGAAAGAAGCATACAAGTTAATATGAAACACATGGCAAGGCAAAGCAAACTTAATGAAATGCAAAGCAAAAATGCACAAAACATGAACCCAAGGCACAAGACCAGAACCAAATCAAGTTAAAGAAGTGCTTTAGAAGCAAGGAAGATGAAGAGAAGAGAAGCTCAAAGCTAAACAAACAACTTATAGGAAGGAAAGAAGTAAAGAGATGAGGTGGATGTGCCAAAAGGAAGAAAGAACTTCAAAGGTAACCAAAACCACAAAATTTCAAAGAAACAACCCCAACCCAAGATCAGAAAGGTATCCGTACCCCAAAGAGACACCAAATGAGATGAAGAAGTTGGCACAAGTGCCCTTCTAAGCCACTGAAAAGACTTATGATCAAAAAGAAGCAAAATGGGACAAGTTAAGAACCAAAATTTAAATTAAAGCAACAATTCACCCAAAATTTCCACAACTTTTAACAAGAGGTCTTCAATCATGATATAACAACATGCCAAAAGGATAGGGAGAAATTCAGAAGCTATGCAAGTCAAAAGAGGGCTCAAACATGAACTAGGGTTAAGAAACTTCAATGACAAGTCAAAGGTCAAAACCAAATGAACAAATTTCTAAAAATTAGAACAAAAATTACACATGAACTACACCTTCTTATGAATCCAGAGCAAAAAGAACCAACAAAAAATTCAAAATGATGATCACTATGGAAATTGGACAAGGCAGCATGCTTGGAAATAATTAAAAATGGATTAATTAAATGGAAGAAATTATTTACACGTGGATACTAAAAAAAATGGAAAAGAAAAATATAGAAAATTAAAGAAAACTCAAATTGACTTCCATGAATTAATTCAGAATTTTTTGAAGCTTAGAAGTATTTTAAAAAATTGAAAAGCAAAATGATATTAAAAGAAATAAAAGGAAAAGAAATAAAAATGAGAAGGCTGGGAGGGGTGCGAAAAGAAAGAGAAGCTAGTTCAAATGTCTTGGGCTCAAAAAGCAGGGTGTGTGGATAGTCACATGAGCCCACTGGATCCTGCGTTGAACACAAAAACAAGGGTGGAAATTCAGAGGAAAAATGTGAAAAAACAAAGGACATTGGATTGAATGGATGCATCCTGGAAGACATTCGTCAATTAACATGGCAGTTTAGTTAGTTCAGAGCTGGGGGAGCATATGAGTTACCATGTGGTGAGAAACATAATAAATAATCAGAAACAAAATTAGAATGAAATGGCACGTGATTGGGAGGAGGCCTCTTTTATGAGGTGGCACCATATCACGCGTCCAGATGAAAGATCTGATGGTGGAGAGACCATTTTCAACCTCCAGAAACCCTAAAAAAAAGCCCAGAATCCGGTGACCGGAGCTAGGGCTCTGGCACCGAAAAACTCACAATATGAACAAAACACAATAAAAATGAACAAGAACCTCCAGATTGGATAATCAAACTACCCTGAGTTCAAAAATGACAATGAAAAACTCAATGGATCAAAGGATTTTCTGGATCGTGAACAAACAGTTGACACCAAGAAACTTCAAATCCATAATACAAGCTCAATAATGCATCAAATTTAAATCTAAAACAAGCAGAGTGATCAGCATAACAAGAGGATTACAATGCACACAACTATTTTCATTTCCAGATCTGAGAATTTGGAACTCACCTGAACTTGCAGTTCTTGAAAAAGCTTGTTAGAAGCCAAGATAATGAAGCCAATCCCCTCCAAATGCACTCTAGTTGCAAAATAAATGCAACTAGAGTCTTGAATCTTGCTGGATCTGAGAATTTGCAGCCAACTGCTCTGAAATGGCAAGGTGATGAATCTTGAGAATAAGCTTGCACAATGGAGAGATTTGTGATCCTGAGCTCTCAAGGATGAAGGACCTGTGATTTGTTTGTGGAGAGAGCAAGTGTGTGAAGAGATTCGAATGAAAATGCAATTTGAGCAAAACCTTGAGAGCTGAGAAAATGAGAGAGAGTCGGATCCTCTAAAACCCTAATTTGCTTTTATATGAAGTCATGAGAAAATGCTGAGAGAATGAGAGGATTTGCACGTGGGAAGAGAGAGCGTGAGTGATTTTGCAAAATTGGCCAATTTTGTGTGATCTCATGAAAACCTCATGCATTGCCTTACCTCTTGCCCATGTGCTCTCACAATCTGACCCTTAATCTCAAACCAAAAAGATCCTGGCCCTTGGATTAGAGTGTCACACTTTTTTTCATGAACATGCACTTTTTGCACTTTTGGAATGGAATTCTCATTGTGCACGAATTTGGGGTATTTCTTGGAGCAAAGTGAACCATTTTCATTGCATTTTAATGTTGGAACCTCATTTGGTATGTACCAATACTCAAAATTAAGATTCAAGACTTTTGGCTTTGGTGCATAAGTGAAAAACCAACTTTTGCCCTAGTTTTGCATGGATTTTCGAGGGGCACATATTTCAAACCATAAAGGCTATGAAAAAGTACTTGTACTTTTTGAAAATGGGAGGCTTTAATCTCCAACTTTCATGTTTGGCTTTGGTACATTTGAAGAATTTTTCACCAAGTTATGCTCACTTGAATTTTAGGGCAAAAACTTGCCAAAAATGACATTTTCCATAACCAACTTCACACCAATTTTGCAAAACACCTCAAAACTTCATGATTCTTGATCCTTGAACTTGCCAAACCTCTTTTAACATTATAAGAACATCCCTTGGCTATAAAAATGGGGTTGGACCCCTTGAAATCACACAGTTGACTTTTCTAAGGCATAGTTGACCAGTTTCTTCATTTACAAGCAACTGAAGAAATGCTTGACTTCCACAAGGAATTTTCTCACCAAATTTGGTACCTAGGACCCTCTTGACATGTAAAATACTTTGCCCAAATGAAATGGCCAAAGTTTTGAGGTTTTCATGCTTGAATCTCAAACCCTAGTTTGGGACCATTGTGTAGGAGCATTGCCTTAGCCTGGATTCCCTGATGATCTTCCAACCTTCTGAGCTTTTACAAATTAACTTGAGCTTGTAAATAAAATGTATACCCCTCATAGGACTTGTACAAATCCATTGGGACCATTGTCATGGCTTGTAATGCTTCAAGAACCTCCCTAGATGATCATATGCCTAATGCTAGGTCATGAGAAATATTATGCCTCATCTTTCCATGCTAGGATGCCAAGAATATGATATGTTCATGATGAATATGATGTGATATGATGCTTAAAATGAAGAGATAAAATTTGGGGTGTTACACAATGGAATACAACAAACAAACAAACAAGCAAGAATGAATGCAAACATGTGAATTATGCAATTTCAAGTAGCATTCAACATTTTTTATTATGCGCACAAACATCTGATACATGCATTGATCGCAAATACAGTGCAAGACAGAATTTTAATTCATCATTAACATGATTACAATGAAGTTCAATCATGGCAACAACATTCACAACATGTTATGAACACAAATTCAACCATTATGCCAAAAATCAGAACCGAACGAAATGCACGTCAAAAGTTTTCGAAACTACATGCACCTGTACCTAAATAGCTCCTTAAATTGAATACTAAATATCCATGATGATTGGAGGGTGGAATGGCATGAAAACATGCATTAAAATGCACATAAAATCTGATGTGCGATTAACCTAACTTCTAATGGTATCTTAACTGCAAGTGCATAACCTATCGTTTCGTAATAAAAAGATGTCGAACCCATATGGATTAAGTTATCACTCTAGTGCTATAAATGTTGCTATGTTAGCTAAGGAGAAGATTGTCATGAAGTTTGTTTCTAAAGGTAAACTGAATGGAAAATTACTAGAATTAAGATTATATGATTTAGGCGGTCGATATGTAACTTAGTAGACCTATGCAGATTAAACTAAGACTAAGCGTAGAGAATTACTTCACTTAATTGCTTCTGTAGAAATTATCAGTTTAAAAACCCTCAACTCACACTCTCGTGGTCTTGTATTAGATTTTATTCCTAAAGCCCTATGACTGCTCTCGCTAGCCCATAAGTGTTTAGAAAATACTCTTTAGAAACTTAACAAAATCTAATTCAGTTTAAAGCGCTCTCGCTGTATTTAAATCAAAGACCTAACTTATCTATCTGGTTAAAACCTCACACTCTCGTGGTCTCGATCCTAACTTTTTTCTACTCTTTTTACTCTCGTAATAAAAATCTTGATTTTAATTATAAAAAGTCTCAGCCAGAAATTAAGTTAATTAGGACTTTTAGCTTATCATTAATTCAATCTGCTCGGTTACCGTTATTACATACCGACACTAATAGATTAGCTAGACATATTAATTAAAGAGAAAAAACAATAGTATTAAATTAAATAGAATGCAGACATAATTAATAAATAATAATTAAACAATACAATTAAAATGCAATATATTGAAACCTGATACAAAAGAACTTTTCCTCGTAGATCCCTCTTCCACAAATGGCGGAAAGCTTGGATCTTCTCAGAAATTAAATACGAATTCTGAAGCTAGAAAATAAATATCCTAATCTAATGTAATAGCTTCCTGATGTTGGAAACTATTACTTACGGGTAATTGAATTGAAAGGAAAATACAGTAACTGAAACAAAGGAATGAAAACAATGAAAAAGCTAGAATAAAATTGGCAGAGCTTCGGTAACGATTTTGCAGCAAAACTCTCCTCCCTTTTCCTTCTGTTCCTCTTCTATTTATAGGCAATGAATGATATAGAAGTTGGAGAAATTACAAGTCTAATAAGAGCCCATTAATTGAGGAAAAGAAGGAGCACTGAGTTTGATTCGTAACAATTTAGGTTTGAGAAAAATAAGGAAAGTGGTGTGACTTTGTTCTGCATTTTGTTTCACTTTGCACGTTCTGTATAATACCAATTATAAAAATTTGTTGAGCTTCATAGGCTGTGACAAACTTGTTGGCCCTTTTTAGCGTGTTACGATCGTAACATGTGTGTGACAGTCGTCACACGCTACAAGCTGCGTGATGATCATAATGGATCTGTGATGACCGTCACTGTTACAAATTATGCAGATTTTCCTTTTGTGTTTTGTTCTTTGATTTGTTTCATGTGTATTTGTTCCATATCTTCATTTTTCATACTTTTGTCTTGACATACATTGTAACTGTATCAAATGCGAAAAACCCAGAAAATTCGGGGGTTAATTTTATCAAAATGTAATGAAAAAGGACTAGAAATGTGCTAAATAATTGATACGATTTCTCGTTATCAAACTCCCCCATACTTAAACCTTTGTTTATCCTCAAGAAAAAACTCAGTAAGTAGATCAGACAAGTTATATCAGACGCATGTGCATTACATATCTTTGTAACAATTGCGGAAAATCAATAGTTATTTCGACCGAAAAATGAAACACTAATGATGCATTAATGTCACAAGCAACAAGCTATGTAATGAACTTCCTATTCAAACAAGCTATCCAACAATTATGTTATAATTTTACCTAAAGTCCTTCGTACCTATTTCGCCCGGTTTCGTTCTAGCGCAATCATATTAAGCCCTTTGCCTTTTCACGCACGTGGTAGAGTATCCGGTTAGTGACTTTGATCCTTTTTAGCACGGGGTCTGATACATAATTGTGGCAACCCTCTATAAATAATCCAATTTGGAGGTTGTGGGGGATCGTGCATCAGCACTCCCTATCGAGTTCATAACGTGATACCTCTGAACCAACCAACAATGGATTCCTTCATTATTTTTCTATCTCTTATATGCGACCATATAATTTGGTGCAAATTTTTCATATCTTTTCTTTTTGGCATTGAGATAAGAAGGATATTATGATAAGGCATCAAACACTTATATTCATCGGCTCCCCACTTGGTTTGTCTCAAGACGGTGTTGACTACTAGTATAAACTACTGCGGGTTACTCTAAAACTAAGACTTAAAATAAAAGTATAACAATAATTGAAATGGAACTCGCTTAAATTAGGGAGTCCAAAGTGTCAGAATTGTATCGATCTTGTTAAATTTTCGCGGCGTCCTAACTAATATTTAATTTAAAGTGAATATGTTCGACTATGCGTAGATAAGAATTTTTTTGGTATGGCTAAATATACGAGAGAAAATGAAAATGAAACAAATCATATAATAATTGTTTTATGGAAACAATGCGGAAAGGAAAATAAAGGAAATACACGAAATGGAAAGGTACCTCTCCCATACTATATCAGACATTATCCTTAATGTTGTGATATAATAGCGGGGAAATACAAAATAACAAAACGGGAAAGGGAAATGAAAACAAAAAGTGCAAAAACAAAAGTAACTGGGGGTCACGTCTTCTACTTCTGGTGTGTGCCCTTCTGGATGGCGTTGCTTCTTCATCTGTGTCTTGAGAGTACAAGTTGTTGACATCCATGCATAGTGTGCCCATCTTATTTAAGACTTCCTTGAGCTTATCATCCATTGCTTCTTGGTTGCTGATTATTTGAGCGTTCTGAGCAAACAAGCTATCATACTGCTCTTTCTGCTTCCTTTCTAGTGCAGCGACCATTTGGTTCTGATGGTGTATAGCACAAAGGATCTCTTTGAGGGTGATATCGCTCTGAGGTTGGTGCCTTGATGATGTTTCTGGGATGTCAGGAATAGGGGCAACAACATTCATCTCTTCTTCCATCTCATCAACAGGAGCTTCAATGGCTTCTTCATGGGTAGGAACTCTGCCTTCTAGAGCTTCAGGGTCGAAAAGCCAGTTGGCCCAACTTTCAGGATTAATGCGGTCCCTGCAAGGCAAGATAATGTTACAGAAAACAACATTGCGGATGACAGGGTGGAATTTTCCATCTTCTTTTTCATAGATAAGGTGTGCTGCCTTGTAGTGACCTAGAGTGAGGTAAGTCGGTGCCATGGAAGGTAAGTTGGAAAGGTTGGGGCCTAAGTTCAGTTTCAGTGCAAGAGAGGTGACTATGCCTCCGAAATAGGAAGGTTTACCACCTCTCGCATATATGGATTGGATGTGGTATAACAGGAAAGGAGCGACATTAATCTTGTCTTCTTCTAAGGCACAGTGAATGAAGAAGAGCTCTTTTGAATTTAGCTTATGTTTTCTATCTCACACAAAAATCGTGTTACCGGGGATGCGGTGGAAGTATCGAATGGCAGGGTTATGGATAAGAGTAGCATTGAGGTGATCAAATGCTACGGCTTGTGTGTTGTTTATCTTTTTCCAAAAGATGAAAGCTTCTTCAGAGAAGTTTTCTAGGATACGACGATGGGCTTCCTCACCGGAGTCTGTCGCTCCCCGGACTTTCGTCCCGGTGCAGACGTGAACGGTCGGTGATGTTGGAGGTTGAGGTTGAATAGAGTCGCCAGCTAGGCATTTTTATCCCGAAGGAAAGGTAATGCTGCATAAACCTGGAGGGGTATGGATAAGACGGTTGTGAACCAAAGAAACTGAGAAAGGGGGTTGGTTACGACCTGGGAAGGTATTAGCACCCAGATTGTCCGTCGTACTCAACGAGATCCACGCTTACTTGATTGTGTTTAAAAGGGGTAGTGTACGTGCTGACGGTGTATAAAAAGCTAGGAATTAATGTGTCAGTGCAAAAAGAAGGGTGAGAGTGCTCAAGAATGACGCTTAGAATAGAAAGCTGAAAGAGGGGGAAGACAAAGAGAATTTTGTTCGATAACTATTAAGTTATGCCTACGTATCCTCCTATGCAATGAGGAAGTCAGAACACCGTAATTCGACTCAAAGAGACTGGGATGATTTGTTGTGAAATGCTTGCTTGTCTATGCTCAAGTGTGTGACTTGTCTGGCTCGAGTGCTAATTGCTTGCTTTTGACGGAAGAAGCGAGTTCTCGTTTTCAGAGTGAGTGCAATGAGAAAAGAAATCCGGAGGAGACGTTTATTGTTTGTTTTTTGTATTTTCAGTTTTTTTATTTTTTTTGGTGTTTTGCATAAGATAATGAGCTTAAGCCTAAATCAAGGGTTGTAAAATCATTATATCCTCCATGATTAGGGATAATGAGCCTACTCAAGTATGAGATGGAAATCTCAACTTAATTACCATGATGATATAGGATTAAGATCATTAACCTACTTTGGTAATTATTAAGTGTTTTTGGGTTTTAGTTTAGTGTTAAGTAATGAGTTTAATCTCTAATAAGGGATTAATGAACTCATTACACCATCCTAAGAGAAGGATAATATATGAGAACACTTAAGCTGAGGAAGACTCCTCAACTTAATCCATGGTTAGGGATTAAATCCATTATATAACAAGCCTTTATTAAAGTGGATTTTAATTAAAGGGTGAGATTAAGAAGTGTTTTTTATGTTTGTAAGACTAGCTGGAGGGGGACTTGTCCATTAAACACTAGGGTTAGTCCCTCTTAACCAAAAGGAAGAGATGTAACCCTAATATAAGGCCCAAGATACAAGCTTAAGTCTTAATGATTATTAGGTGTTTTGATTAAGAGGTGTAAACAAATTAAAGGTTTAACACTAAGGATTAAAGTTATACATTCCATCCTAAGATAAGGATGCAGGCATAACCCTAATTCAAAGTCCTAAAGCTTTAAGTGATTAGCCTTGATTATGAGATGAGAAGAGAGACTCAAGGAGACTCAAAGGTAAAAGACTAGGGGATACTATATACAACCCTAAAATTATCATGCTTGGATGTTCCTATGGTTTGTGAGGCTTAAAAGAAAGATCTTCAGAAGGCCACCAAGGAAAAGAAGAAGATGAAAAAGAGAAGGGAAAGGAGAATAGGTTACTTACTTCATGAAGAAGATAAGTAACCTAAGAGAAAGAGATAGGAGCAAGAGAGCACAAGTGAAGCAAGTTCATTTCAAAGACATATAAAAGATGCAAATTGAAAAGATGAGAAGAGCTGAGATGTGAAGGCAAATCCACATCCCAAACAACTGACCATGAGCCCCTGAAAGGTTAGTGTGAATACATAAGATGTAAAGCAAAAGGAAATAAAGCAAATGAAGGTGCAATGATCAAGACCAGAAGTGTAAACATGATGCAAATGTGTTATGGAATGATGCAAAGACATGTGAGATGCTTATGTATGATCATACAAGGGATGAGAAGCAAAAAGAAGCATGTTAGAAGCTTAGAAACACATGGATACACATGAAATGCAATGAATGCAAAGCATACCAAATGAATGAAGAAATGATCAAGCAATGTTATAACATGTCTTAAGATGTCTAAGATGGCATACAAGTGAGTGAAATGCTATGACAAGTTCATATGATGAAGGCAGGCAAAGATGAATGCAAATGAACATAGAAAAATTAATGTTTTATGAATGTATGAGATGCACATGATCAAAACAGAAGCATACATCATGATAAAAATTTGAAAATGAACCCAAACCAACCCTAAACACACACAAGAACACTCCCCAAAGAAGGAGGTCAGAAGCTAACCCTAAAGGAAATTATGAATTTTCTAAGTAAGTTAGGGTTTTTGGGTGGTTCTAAAGGAAAAATGAAAAACAATTTGAAAATGCAATGCAAAATTATGAATTAAATAACCTAGATACTAGATGAAAAGTATGAAAAAATGCAAAAAGAACCAAATGCAAACTCATCATGGTTGATCGGAAATGATTTTTTCAAGTCAGGGGTAGAAAAATGTGAATTTTAGAAACCCTAATTCATGATAAATTGTGAAAATATTATGGAATCTAAAAAGAAATTTGTGTGATGGGTTTTTAAATTGTTCTAAATGTTTGAGAATGCTGCATGATTTTTATTTGTGATTTTTAGATACCTAAATGTATTTTTAATTAATTAAAATCAATTAATTAATTAAATAAACATTTAAATGATTTAAAAATACATTTTTAATGCAAAAATTAAAAATAAAAATGTTTTTGAGTTTTGAAAAATATTTAAAATGAAAATGCAAAAAATGAGATTTTTTTAAACATTTTTCAGGTTCAAAATTCCAGTTGGCGCGTGATCCAAGGGTTCTAATTGATTCTGATTAATTAAACATAATTAAATTAATTAATTAAAGATTAGGGTTTAATGATTCAATCCTGGCCATTCATGCACGCGGGTAAACACAGATCCAAGGGTCAGAATTCAAACTCCCACATTTAACCCTAATTAAACTCAGGCGACCAGAGAGAAGCTCTAGTCGTCTTCTCCGGCGACCCCAAACCCTAAGTCTCTCTACAGGCCACCCCACCCCAAATTAATTGCCTAGAAATGTTCCTCTAACATCAAACAACAAGAATCAAGCAACACAAATCATTTATAACACATCAAACAAGAGAATCGAAGCAAACAAGTTTCACGGGCAAAATTTCAAAAGGCTATGAAATGCTTAAAACTCAACCATTTTCAAAAGTAAAGGCATCTTGGTGATTAGTGCAAGGAGTAGAACCACTTTATAACTTAAAAAGCAAGTTCTGGAAAAATGTTTGAAGGTGGTTACTTGAGATGAAGCTTTTCCACTTTGAGCTTTCTAGCCTCCTCTCTTGTGCAAAACCACTCCAATGGATCCCCTTGTGCTTCTGAAAGGCTTAGATCGAGTTTATATGAGTTGGTTTGAGAGTTTCAGTTATGCTAAGGCAAAAATCGTGTTTGAGTTTGAGTGACGTTTAGGGCAAAGTGAAGGGTGGTTTATGATCCTTAGACTGCATGGAGATGAATTGTGCAAAGAGTTTTGAGTTTTGTTGGCTGTGTGATGAAATTCGAAGACTTGAAGGTTTTTGCAAGTTTTGTGATTCTGAGCTTGCTGATGGATTCAGGCTTGTATGTTGTATGTTTTGAGGTCCATGATTTTTGTATAAGCCAATAGGATTGATCAGAAAGTGGGTGGTGGCATAGTGTGATTGGTATGGGTTAATCTGCAAAAAAGTCAAAGTTGGTGTACCATGAGTATGGGCTGGGACATGAGTGTTTCTATGGCTTGTCCTGCCTCAACTTGATTCATGGAGGACCTTTGGATTGAATTTGATGAGTTGTAACACTTGATTCATGAGATATCATAGCTTTTGCAATTTTCCCTCTTTGGAATTTTTGTGAAGATTAGGCATGAAAACTTGTGATCCAAGGCACAAATTTGGTCTTGCAATGTTGTATGAACATGTTATGATGCTTAGAGGTGGATTAGAGGTCACAAGAAGTCTTAAAACTTGGTTTTGCAAAAATCCCTCTTTGGCACATACTTGAAAATTATATGATTTTTGCTAACTTTGAAACATCATATCTTGAGTTCTAGGATGAATCAAGAGGAGTTCTTGTACTTTTTGAAAATGGGAAGATCCAATCTACAAATTTCAAGTTTAAAGATTTTTCATTTGAAGCCTTTATGATCAAGAAAGAGGAGGTTGAAAATCTTTCCATAAATGGAAAGTTTTCATTACAAGTCATGTCCAAAAATGGAAAGTTTGCAAATGGCTTGAAATTCTTCCATCTTGTGAACTTCTAACCACTTGTAAGATCAAATAAAGATCATAGAACCTCAAATTGATGAAGATGGCCCTTTGGTACCATTGGTGGTGGCCTCAGATGCTATGATTCTGACTTTTCTTGCACAATAAGTTACTAGTTGATCAGATGACTTCCACAATGAATTTCTTCATCAAATTTGGTACACATGCTCCGTATAACATATTAAGACCATTAGAATCAAGAATGACCAAAAACATGAGATTAAGGGCCTCAAACCCAAAATCCTAATTTTAGGTCATCTGTGTAGAAACTGCTCAGTCTGCTTGAACACCCTTGCAATGCTTTGTGATTTTTGACTTTTAAGAACCCTGGGGAGCATATTATGATCATGGAACACACATGGACCATATTGGCATGCCTCAAGAACTTTGAGATAGCTTAGATCACTTATGGGATTCTCCTGATCACAAACCCTAATTGTGCAGTCATGCAATGATTTGATGAAGTTGTTTATGCAATGTGAGATGTAATGAGATGTTTATGCAATGCAATATGAAAAGATTACAAGCCATGGTGTGAGTGAAAGAGAGGAAAAATTTGGGGTGTTTACAGCTGCCCCTATTCAAGCATGAGTTAGCTGTGCAGGGTGTAAGCGCCTGGCTTAACAGACAAACAATATAACTTGTGGTTGAATACCAAAGACAGTCTGAAATTTGCACTCTTTGTTAAAAGAAGAAAAGGGATATTAATCGTAACATGCAGTATAGTATGAGTATCAAATGAAAGCGATGGAGGATGACCCTCGAGCAGAGGATGACTGTTGGGGATGAAAAACGGTAAGTAAAGCAATGACAAGGACGACCATCATGATGGGAAATAAAGAGACCGCGACGGGGACGACCATCGGGTAAAAGGGTAAATAAACTGTGATGGGGATGGCCATCGGGTAAAAGAATAAATGAAATAATGATGAGGGACGATCATCAAAAGGTGAAGGACGATCACCTAGTAGGGGACGACTACTGAAAATATCACGACATAGGACAAATGCCGGATAGAAAAGATCAACGATGGGGACGGCCATCAGATAAGCATGATGAAGGAAGATCATCAAGAGGTGAAGGACTATCACCTAGTAGGGTACGACTACTCTGTTGGGGATTATCTCGACATAGGACGAATGCTGGATAACAAAGATCGACGATGGGGACGTTCATCAGATAAATGATGAGGGACAGTCATCAAAAGGTGAAGGACGATCACCTAGCAGGGGACGGCTGCTGAAAAGATATCGCGACATAGGATGAATGTCGGATAGAAAGTTCCAACAATGGGGACTCCACTGGGGAAAGGATGAGGGACGGTCATCCAAAGGTGAAGGAAGATCACCTAGCAGGGTACGGTTGCTGAAAGTATCGCAACATAAGACGAATGCCGGATAAGAGGATCAACGATGGGGATGGCCATCAGATAAAATGATGAGGGACGGTCATCATAAGTTGAAGGAAGATCACCTGGCAGGGGAAGGCTGCCAAAAATATCATGAATGGATAGAAAAGTTGTTTTGTTGGTGACTTACTGGGGAATGGTAAACACGGACGAGTGCTTACGCTTTGAAATAAACACTATACGTGTTTGACAGTGTGTATAGACTAAAGATGCAGATGAGCATCCTTAGGACCACGATACATACGAGTATCGATAGAAGCAAACGCCGACACGTGTTTGAGGATGATGATATAGACGAGTATCAATCGGTTAAGCAAGGAACACGGACGAGTGTTGATCTGCTGAGGAGATGATACATAGAAGATACTGACGAGTATCATAGGATTGTGTATAAGTATGTACAAATGTTTGACCTGCTGGGGAAATATGTGCAAGACACGGAAGAGTGTAAAAAAGATTGAGCAAGGGACACAGACGGGTGTTTGGACTTGCTGGGGAAGTATGACATGGGCGAGTGTCAAAAAGAATATGTACAAGTATGAACAAGTATCTTTATTGAGAGTGCAAAAAGTATTCTGGCTTTGTCTGCGGGGGATAAGTTTTGTATATTGTTGGTGAAGTGATTTTGATGTTTGCAGGTGATTGGCTCGAACCTGGCTTATGATCATGCAAATGTTTGATTTTTGCCGTAATGCTCCGTTTGAGACAGAATGCTACGCTTTGTTTGGTGAATATGATTCGAATGCTATGATTATGAAAAAATGAGAGAACCGATCCGAGATCGGGATCCTGCAGGGAGAAAGATCTCTAGGCGATCTGTCTGGAGGGAGAACTCCGCTGGGGAAAGAGATCATTGGCCGATATGTGGGGAGAGAGGATCACCGAATGATCTTCCAAGGGAACTCTCTGGGGATCTCGGCTGGGGAAGCTTCTGTTGAAGAGACTCATGCTGGGGGTGAGGAGGCTTCGGCAACTCCGTTGGGGAACAACAGTTCAAGCATTACTTGGGAGATCCTGCTTTGGGAGGAGGGAACTTCTGGGAAGTAATTTGTTGTAACTCCTTCGTCCAAGCGACACACTGGGGTTTTAATGAGTTTCTCGAAGGATCCTCTGAGGGAATGACAACTTCGTGGGGGAAAACTCTTGTCAAGTAACCCTGCTAATGAGGTGATTGCTGACTTGCCTGGGGATACGAGGCTTGATATACCCCATGCTGTGAGATTATCTGTCTTGAGTACCTACAACCTGTTAAAAAGAAACGCACAAGTATCCCGAGGTATCCTCAACCGGATTCTGTCATAGGAGTTAGATTTGCTCAAGAGTGCATATTTCCTGCAAGCATATATTGAAAATGGCTTATATATTTTCATGCAAGTATTGTATTATGAACTTTGGACATTTTGCAAATGAAACAAAAACGTACAAAACAAAGTGTGACTGAATATTCTGATTTTATTGATTTGTGTGCCCTGAATGTGCAAGTACAGTGAAGAAGCGAATCCTTGAAAGGAGGAGATTGCTGTAAATTGAGAAAAATAAAGGTGTTGACAATGTTGAAGTTGACGCTCCAGTGAGCTTCCTTTCATTGACCTGTATGACCTTGACATTCTTCTTATCTTGCTTTCTAAAGAAGGTTGATTCTGACCAACGCTTTATCCTTTCGAAGCTTACTGTGTTGTGAGTGATACATGCAAATTCAAAATGCAGTTGTTCGTTTTCAATCCATCGGGATACCCATTTTTGCCCGAGCTGTCCGATGTGGCTTTTCGACTCAGCGGGTGTGTAACACGGTGGGAGAACTGACTTTTAGTTATGTTGCGGATAGCAAGAGTCGCCACCGACTTTTATTTTATCCAAAGGAAAGGCATAAAAGAACAGGAAAGACCTTTAAAAGATTTTTGGGTTCGGAGGGTAGGTTATGTAAAGGGAAGGTGTTAGCACCCTTTACATCCATGGTTATCCATGGGCTCTTAGTTACTTAGCTCACTTTAAATTATTTTGAAAAGGGTAGTGTGTGAATAAAATTTCCTTTAAGTACTTTATAATGATCCATGTACGGATATATATAAAGTCTTTGTTTTGAAAATTTGTTTGAAAAATGTGAAGTGTTTGAAATGTTTTTGAAAAGTGAGCAAGTACATAAAAGGAACCTACCCTAAGTTAAGTCTTTTCTGTTCTTAAATATCCTTTAAGTAGTAAGACTATCCCTATTATTAAGGAATAGGTAGTCATTACCTTGGATGTGTGAGGGACCAATGAAGGGACAACTGTTTATTTAGGCAACTGTAAGGTGTATAAGCAATTCAAAGGGACTTATCATCTTTATTCGAAAGGGACAAGATCATTACAAAGGCAACGTCGAAGGGACTTGATCTTTTTATCTGTTAAGGGACTAGATGATGTGAGATGAGGGACTTTGCTTTATACACCTTACTTGACCTTTTGTTTAGGCAACTTGAGAGGTAACCCTTAAGAAGTGAGATGGCGATCCAGGATCGACTTACGTGTGTGAGTGTACCAATTCAGATATTTATCTTTAAATTTTAATGATCTAAATTCAAATTTACATACAAACATGTTTTACACTCCCTATTTTACTAACCATAGCATTTAAATAATAAAAATTACTACAACTATTACATATTGGATACAATTACATAATAATAATAATTAAAATAAATTAAATAAGCAAATAAATAAATAATTAAGTGGGTTAGTAAAAAGAAATATAAGAAAGTTAATAATAATAAACAAAATAAATAAATATAATGTGGTTAGTATAATAATATAGAAATAAATTAAAAATTCACAATTAATCAAATAAATATATTTTTTAAGAATTTTAAATAACAATTATATACTAATAAAATAGTCTAATTTTTTAATTTTATACACATATTATAAAAATATTTGATTATAAGCATACAAAGTGATAAATTAAGTTCATACAATAAAATTAGGGTTTAGTTAAATTATCCAAATTAGAAAAGTATAAACAAATTAATCATTTACAAAATAATTAGGGTTTTTAAAAAAATATTATTAGGGTTTATAAATTTAGAAAATAGAATTAGGGTTAATTTATTAACTAAATTATTTACATATAAAATCTATATACAAATTATAAAATAAATATTTCAAATTTACAAAATTAAAATTTATAATATAATTTTGGTTTTAGGTGAGAATATTTTAATTAAATACCTAATAATGACTCTAATTATTTAAACAAACATATACACATTTTTATTCAAATAAACAACAAACTATATTTTCTTAGAAAAAATTTAAGAATGAACATATATATATATATATATATATATATATATATATATATATATATATATATATATATATATATTAATTCAGATTTATGAAAAATAAAATTTAATTAAGAAAATATTTGTAAATATAATTTTTAAATATTTAATTTGGTTGAAGAATATTAATTAATAAATTAAATAAACACAAAACAAGAAAAATTAAAAAAAAACAGGACCTGGGA
Source organism: Lathyrus aphaca (assembly GCA_963966055.1). Classification (NCBI taxonomy): domain Eukaryota; kingdom Viridiplantae; phylum Streptophyta; class Magnoliopsida; order Fabales; family Fabaceae; genus Lathyrus; species Lathyrus aphaca. The sequence goes on along the minus strand of OZ014523.1, from coordinate 200,047,112 downwards.
TTTGAACCCAGGTCCTTTACCTGGAAATAGAGGAGGCTTTCCACTGGGCTAGCTTGTTCACGTGTGACAACCAAACAGCACAATTTCGTTTTATTTGAATCCTGCAAAAAACAAAAGAAATTAAAATAAAAACGTCCCTGGCTGGATTTGAACCCACGCCTTATTGCAAACATTGAGACTGCTTCACCACTGGGACAAACGCGCGTTTGTGATAATCCTATCAAACCAAATTCTAATCAAACAATTCAAATATTTGAATTTTTCAATTCGCGCGCATCAGAGGTCATCCCCTACCTCCAGACTTGCGTTTTTTCCTGCGAACTTAGTTACAATATTACCTGCGATTTTTCTTGCCCACGAACCCTGCAAATATCAAATACCATACAACAAGCACACTTTCCTCAAATTAATTACATCAATGAGTTCCTCATGACTCATACAACAAGACCATGTCATTAGAATCCATTTAAATTAGGTAAATCACAGAATCCCAATTTGGAGCTTAAAACCCTAGCTATGGTGTTTTCACGATTCCGCCATAGTTCTTCACCAAACAGTCCAGAAGCCATCTATAGACAACAACAAACATTAATACATATCTAAAATTCATTATAAACAAGCAAATTTAATGAATCGAAGAAAAATATTTTAAGAACATATATGCTTCGGGTTATGCATTATGTCATGGTTCAGAGGCATGTGAAGATTGGTTTCGATTCAGGGATGTCCAGGGAACCTCTTGGTGTTCTTAAAATACCTTATAACTCTTTGAAATGTGAAACCCGAAAATTGGATTTGGATGAGATTTTTGAAGTTTGGAGATGATGTAAGAGGCTGCAATTTTCGTCCTTGTGCATTGTGTTAGGTTTGTGTACATATAGTGTATTGAATTAGGTCAAAATATTGGGCAATCCTTTGGATATTTTGGTCATGGAAGATTGAAAAAGATCATGCCTTGAATTTCATATATTCTTTGATATAACCTTTCTATCTTAAGACAATCACCATAAATTGCATATCAATCTGATCCAATCCATGTTTATGACTTTCTAGAAACAATATCTCACTCAAATATTTGATTTATATATTTTATTTTAATTTAAAATGGTTTTAAATGAATAAATCAAAATAAATAAAATAAAAAATAATAAAAATCTGAATAAATGAGGATTGGGTCGTGCATGATGTCATGTTAAAGTTTGGATCACAAAATTGCAAGCCCATTTGGAAGAATTTGATTTTAAGCCCCCATTTGCTTCATAAACTTCCCTAGAATTTCCCAACTTTGCAAGGGCACAACTCCTTCAATTTTAAGGCTATGAGGGTGTTCTTGGACATTTTGGAAAGCTTAAAGAGTCCTCTAACCAACCCCATTGGTTTCATGTCCATATCTTTTACCATTCTCAAGTGATGCCCTTTTGAAGTTGTTGACTTTTTGTTGACTTTCAAAAGGACTTATAATGTCTTAGCTCATACCTTCCAAATGAAGCATTTTTGGGCTTGGCTTGTGAGACACAAAGTTGTAGAGAATTCAATTTCCTTCAACATGAGATTTGGATGGGAAAAATTTGATGAAGCATGTGAAAGTTATGGCTGGTCAAAGTTCAGTTGACTTTTCCTAAGGAAACCCTAATTTAGAAACCTCTGATTCTTGATGATCTGAAATATCCTTGATGAATCATGATCAACCCTTGATAAAATGATGAATTTTACTTCATATACTTGATGTTGACAAAAAATCATGAAGTTTGACTTTGGTTTGACCACAGTTGACCTCAGTTTGACTTTTTAACTGCTTTGACTGATTTTGACTTATTTGATCATCTGACTGAGCAATCCTTTGAGAAAAGTCTTGAAACTTGTCATGGGGATTCTTAAACACATATAAGATGTTATGAAGCTCACTTGAAGTCTTGTAAGTCCATTTAGCCTGATTAAAGTCAAAACCCTAGTTTAGGATGCATTGCTTAGGAGGATGCCAGATTAATGATGCTTGAGTATGTCGTATTTGAGAAATTTAAAGATTTGAATCTTCAGTTTGTATGGACTTAGAGTGGAGTGATAATAGGAAGCCTAAATGTGAATTATACCTCGAGAGAAGAGATTCAACTAGGACAAGTCTTGGATGTGAAGTTACGGCAGAGGTTAGTGCAAGTGGGTTTCGTGCGAGCTAGCGATGGGCTAATTGGATTTGATCAAAGGATTTGTGTTTCGGGAGATGTAATGATAAAGAGAAAGATTTTAGAGGAAGCTCATAAAGGTTCCTTTGTGATACATCCTAGCTCCTTGAAGATGTATCAAGAATTAAGAAATGACTATTGGTGGTTCGGGATGAAAAAGGATATTGCGGTGTTTGTATCAGAATGTCTAGTGTGCCAAAAAGTAAAGATTGAACATCATAGAGCTAGTGGATTGTTGCACCCTGTAGAGATTCCAGTTTGGAAGTGGGATATCATTTATATGGCCTTCGCTGTTACGATTCAATTTGGGTAATTATGGATAGATTAACGAAATCTACACATTTCTTGGCGGTGAAGACTACCTTTAAGGCAAGTTTTCTTGCACAGTTATTTATCGCGGAAGTTGTAAGGCTGCACGGTGTTCCTTCTAAGTTGTGTTTGAGTACGTCGAACCACCCTAAAAAATATGGCCAAAAAGAATGGACAATACAAACCTTAGAAGACATGTTGAGAGCTTGTGTACTAGAAAGTGGGAGGAATTGGAAGGAATTTTTATCATTGATTGAGTTTGCATACAATAATAGTTACCACACAAGCATTGGTATGGCTCCTTATGAGGCATTATACATGAGAAAATGTAGAACGCCTTGTGTTGGACGTAGGTTTGTGAAGAAAGGATTTTGGGGCCTGAAATTGTGCAAGAAACTACAGAAATGATTATAACGATTCGTAATAGAGTTAAAAAGGCACAAGATCGGAAGATGAGTTATACAGATCATCGTAGAAGGACCTTAGAGTTTGAATAAGGTGACAATGTATTCTTGAGGGTTACTCTAAGATTAATATTGAAAGGAACGTTTAAGTTACAAAAACTAAGTCTGACGTACGTGGGACTGTATCAGATCTTAGAAAGAATTGGGGAAGTAGCATATAGATTAGCCTTACCGCCTTCTCTTTCTGAGATGCATGATGTTTTTTGTGTGTTGCAACTTCTTAAGTTCATTCACGACCCTCTTCAACCAATTATTCTGGACACAATTGAGATAGAAGCAGATTTAACTTTCAAGCCTTTGCTAAACCGTGTTAGGATAAGAGAAACAAAGGTGTTAAGGAACAAGGATATCCCTCTTATTAAGGTTCAATGGCATAAGACGCATTCTGGCGATGCTACGTGGGAGCTTGAATAAAAAATGCGAGATGCTTACCCTCATGTTTTCCATGTAATCTTTAAATTCGAGGACGAATTTTAATATTAAGGGGAGAGGATGTAATACCTCGTATTTCATAAAATGATTTAATTAATATTATTAAAGTCCAAGTGGTTTTGGCGTCCTCTGAAAGTTATAAAAAATAATAATTAGAACAATCGACGAACTCAAATTTGAATTAATTAATATTATTTAACCCTGAGGTTTTATTAGTACAAGTATTATAGACTTGTTGGATACCCTCAATTTTTGGGCTCATTAGTTATTCTTACTAACTAGTTGATTTATTATTATAACATTTCCTTTCCTTTCATTTTCTTTATTTGTGTCACGAAAGAGAAAGAAGTAGAGAGAGGAAGTAGAAAGAAGGAAGAGCGAGAGGAGAAGAGAGAAGTAAACCCTAGTATCTCCATTATTATCATTTTCTTCTATCAAGAAACTCATTTTCATCTTCATCATAATCATCATCATCATCATCTTTTTCTTGTATCAAGGTGGGTTCTAGGTAAGACTTCTATGGTTAGAATATGTGAAGGTTTAGTTTTAATGTCTAGAGATATTGTAGGAGAATCCATGGTTGAAAACATGAAATTTGTGATGAATATGACTTTGTTATGATTTATGTTGCTTGGGTATTGATACTACATGTGATTGTGAAGATAAGAAGTGGAATGGCTGAAAACCCCTTATTTTGAGATGTTTCTCGTAAGGGAAAACAATTCTGGAATTGCAGTGTTCACACTGTGAATAGCTGGTGAGAATATTAGTGTGTGATGTTCGCATGGAGAGCAAGAGTGAGTTTGGGATGAAACATTTGCCATACCTTCACAAGACGAAGAGCTTGGCATGACCTTCACATGGTGAACACACATATGCTTTCCTATTTCTTTGATGGTTTGTTATTCAATTCTTAATCATGCTAATACTCTTATAAGTTGTTCTAATATGATGATTAATGATTGTTATGTATGATAACCCTTGGAATTTTTGGTAATGAAAAAGATTAATGAAATTAAAAGTTAGACAAGATACTAGGATTAAATTAAGAATTGTGGGGATCCATAGGATGTTAGATAACTTAGAAAACAATGTATATGTCGTTGATGCCTAGGTGAGCATCTTTAATGAGTAATTGTCTATTTGTGAGGTTAACCACTATATGGAACATGTGATAGCTTTGTGGCAATATGTGTTATGAGATAAGTGATTCATGTTTTGTGTGTTGCATGAATTAATAATAATATTTAGAGTTAGAGTAATAAGTGAATTAGAATAAAAATGTGTAGAGATTTTAAGGTGAAGGTGGTAATATTGAGAGGAGTAAGTGAGGAAAACGTAGGAATACCATAATAGAGATCCTAAGGGCATGTTTGTAAAAAAGGGAATTAGGAAGAGAGAAGTTCAGTATTGATCGACCGTGTTTTGGAGTAAAGCTCTGAGGAAAGGAAGCAAAGAGGTGAATGTTCAGAGCAATTTTGGTGAGAACTCAAGAGGAAGATCAAACTAAGAATCTAAGGTATGGGGTGAACACCCCATTTCTACCCAGTAATTATCGATAAAATCAGAGTAATAGAAATTCAAATAAATCAAACAAATAGGATGCCACATTTCAACTTTAAAACATATTCATTAGATTTCATGAAACATGGATACATAACACTTTAACTCGGATGAAACTATAATAACCATTTTTATTCATTCTTTAAAACAAAACAATTTTCATAACTATGCAGCGGATTCACAATTATTCCACTAAATACCGTTTATATCATCTTGTTCAACTTAGACAACTTAATAACATGTTTTAATGGAAGCAACTTGAAAGAAAAACAACATAATAAAATCCAACAACACAAAATATAAACGTTCATCCCCCCAAGTGTTACGTATCAGAGCATCAACACCGACTTGAACTAATGAACATAAACAATCTTCCTTCAAGATAACATGCACGTTACTAACATAGGAGTAACATTCAAACATAAGGGGTGAGATATCGAATAATATAAATAAGAGTATGATAATTAATATGGTAGATAGAATCACACAATTTCACTACTCTTCAACAACAACAACTGAACAATCACCAACAACATAACATTCACCGACAACTTAACAACAAATTTATCAACATAATTAATGCAAAACTAAATGTGACTCGACTATGTATATGCATATGGTACCATCGGAGTAGAACTCCCAACTTAAAAATGTGCCAGTTTATCGAGGCATCAAAAAGGCATAAGCCTTCAACCTAATATTTTTTTCAATCCAGGCCAACGTGATGAGCATCCGTTCCAACTTAGAAAAATGCAATGTACGCGACATGATGTGAACGACACAACAACATAGAAACAAACAGCTCATAACTGTTAGAATAATATTTTGATTCTACTCTCTTATATAGTTTTGATGATAACAATATTTTATAAGAACAAATTAAAGCACTGGATTTTTCTATATGTGCAAGATAGAAGTTCTCAAGAAAAAGGATGTCACTAAGGTTGAATAGCATCTTCTATATAATACTCAAGCCAAGCTTACCTTCTATAGAAGATATGAAGATAGAAAGAAGTTTTCATCAAATTAGCTCTCATTGCTGCGCAATTTCAAACACAATCTGATGAGCATTTATGATATTCTAATTCTCATATTAAGGATATTTAAGAGGGAATTAAGAATAACGGCTGGGAATATAATCTTTATTTTTGGAAGGACTTTATGGCTATTTACATTCATCTAAATATAACATCAGATGTTCCCAATGGATCTCTTATTCAATGTCTATATAAAGGATATATCTTGAAGAAATTGAAGCTCTTACACACGCACACCAACTCTGATCAATTTCTTACTTTGTGCTTAAGCTTTGTAAAAACTGTCACGTAGTGATAATTACTTTCTGAAGGATTTTTAGTTACAACATTTTGTAAACTCTTTGTGAATTCCTTGAGTGACTAGTGTAGTCAATAGACTCAAGAAGACTTTGACTATAGGTCTTAGTGATTGTATTCATAGTTTTTGAATAGTGGATTAAGACCTCGTTGAGTGAGGAAAAATCTCCTTGGCAGGTTGATTGGATGTAGTTTGAGTTCAAACGAACCAGGATAAATCAAAGTGTCTTTTTTAGTCATTGTTTTTAAAAACCCAATTCCAACCCCCCTTCCTTGTGTTTTTCGCTCCTTCAATTGGCACCAGAGCTCTAGTTTCTGAGATATACACTTAACCGTGTCAGTAGAAGATCTAGAAAACAAACATAATGGCAGATTCTGTCAACAACAACAATGATTATCAAAATGACAAGATCAACAGAAAACCCCCAGTGTTTAATGGTGACAACTTTGACTATTGGAAGGATGTTATGGAAAGTTTCTTTCTGGCTCTAGATGGAGATCTATGGGATATGGTGACAGATGGATACACTCATCCTGTTGGAGCAGATGGCCAGAATATCGAAAGAAAGAAAATGCCATCTCAACAGAAGAAGGAATTAAAAAACCATCACAAGGCCAGAACCATACTTCTGAGTGTTATCTCCTACACATAATATGAAAAGATCACTAACAGAGAATCAGCCAAACACATGTTTGAATCTCTGAGAATGACAAACGAAGTCAACACTCAAGTCAAGGAGGAAAACGCTATGGCCCTCATCCAGAAGTATGAAGCCTTCAAGATGGAAGAAGACGAAACAATTGAGAAAATGTTTTCAAGGTTTCAAATTCTGGTTGCTGGACTAAAAGTTCTGGACAAAGGCTACTCAATAATAGATCATGTGAAGAAGATCATCAGAAGCTTGCCAAATGCTTGGCGACCCATGGTCACTGCTTTGAAGTTATCAAATAATCTGAACGAGATATCTCTTGAAGAATTGATTAGCTCACTGAGAATTCATGAGATAGAACTAGAAGAAGATGAACCTCAGAATAAAGGTAAGTTTGTTGCTCTTAAATCTAACAACTTCGATTCTAATGCTTTGAAGGCAGAAGAAGAAGAAAGTTTTGGAGGCTCATTAGAAGGAGACAAACTATCTCTTTTATCCAGAAGCGTTCAACAACTCTGGAAGCATCCTCAGAAGAAGTTCAGAAATCCTAGAAGATCAAGCAATCATTCAGAGTCATCATCTGGTCACAGGAAACCCAGAAGCAAAGAAGTTGCGTGCTATGAATGCAAGAAACCTGGACACTACAAGAGTGAATGTCCAAAACTTCAGAAAGAGAAGCCTAGAAAGAAATTCAACAAAGATAAGAAGAAAATTCTCATGGCAACATGGGATGATTCATAATCTTCTGAAGCAGACTCAGATTCAGATGATGAACATGCCAACATTGTATTAATGGCAAAGATACCAGAAGCAGTCAACTCATCAGAATTAGAATCAGATTCTGACACATAAGAGGTATTCTCTAAACTTAATAGATCTCAATTAGAAGATAGCCTCTCATAAATTCTTGAAAAATATAAAAAACTTCAATTCAAATACAAAGACACAAAAAAAAGTCTAGCATCTGAATCGGAGGAAGTTAGAAAATTGAGGTCAGGAAACTCTGAGTTAAAAGAAAGTAATTTAAAATGCAAAATTTCTCTTGAAAACTTTAAAACTCAGAAGGAATCTGAATCGGAAATTCTACCCAGTTCTGATAATATCATAAAGCAATATGATTATAGTTTTAAAAAATTTCTATCTAAAAACATAGATAGAAGAAAAATTGCCTCAATGATCTATGGAGTTAGCAGAAAAGGTAGAAGATGTATAGTTATGTGAAAACTAAAGGAGAAGAACCTTTGAAGTTTAAACAAGTCAATGACATAATTATAAAAACTAATACTCCTTTAAGTTCTCATTTCACCTATGGTCATAATCGTGATCTGAAATATACTAGTGAGACATCCTGTTCTACAAACTCTGATGAGAAATTCAAACTCAATCAGAAATTTGTAAAATCTAACAAACAAGGACCCGGAAAGATATGGGTACCCAAAAATAAAATTGTGTATGTTGTAGATGTCTTTGACAACCAGACTGAAACACCAATCTTAGTACCTGGACTCTGGATGCTCACGACACATGACGGGAAGAAAGCATATGTTCCAAAGTCTTGAGCTGAAAGCTGGAGGATGTGTAGGCTTTGGAGGTAATCAAAAAGGAAATATTATTGGAACTGGAACTATTGGTAATGGTACACTTCCCTCTATCTCTAATGTTTTGTTAGTGGAAGGATTAATTCATAATCTGTTATCCATAAGCCAATTCAGTTATAATGGTTATGACATAATCTTCAATCAAAAGTTCTGTAAGGTTGTTAGTCAGAAAGTTAGAACGTAAAATGCATAATGTCTGTGGACACAGAGCAATGGGTCTGGCACAGAAAATTGTGACATGTTAATATGAGAAAATTGTCTCAGATTAACAAACTCAATCTGGTCAGAGGATTTCCCAACTTGAAGTTCAACTCAGATGTTGTGTGTGAAGCATGTTAGAAAGGAAAATTTTCGAAACCTACTTTTAAACCTAAGAATTTTGTTTCTTCCTCTAGACAATTTGAACTTCTACATATTGATTTATTTGGTCCAATGAAAACTGCCTCTATCAGTGTTAAGAAGTATGGATTAGTGATCGTAGATGACTATAGAAGATGGACATAGGTAAAGCTTCTTAGACACAAGGATGAGTCAATTGTTGTATTTTCAAACTTCTGTAAACAAGTTCAAAATGAAAAAGAGTTTAGAATTGGTAAAGTCAGAAGTGATCATGGTGGAGAATTTGAAAACAAAAAATTGGAATTATTTTTTAATGAAAATGGCATCTCTCATAATTTCTCTTTCCCTAGAACTCCACAAAAAAATGGAGTTGTAGAACGTAAGAATAGAACTTTACAAGAGATGGCCAGAACCATGATCAATGAGACCAATATGGCTAAACATTTTTGGGCAGAAGTAGTAAATACAACATGCTACATTCAGAATAGAATCTCTGTAAGACCTATTCTGGAGAAGACTCCTTATGAATTATGGAAGAACAGAAAGCCCAACATATCTAATTTTCATCCATTTTGGATGCACTTGTTTTATTCTAAATACTAACGATCCTCTGAACAAGATTGATTCTAAGGCACAAAAATGTTATATGTTAGGATACTTTGAACATTCGAAAGGATACAGATATACAACTGAGAAACAAGAATTGTGATAGAATCCATTTATGTCAGATTTGATGATAAGATTGGTTTTGAAAAACCAAAGTATAATGAATCTCTTGCAGATATAGAAGTTCAAATCAATGAAGAAAGAACAACCAAATACAGAACAAGATAAGACAATCACCTCTACTATTACTGAAGAACCCATTCAGAAGAAACAATCCAGAAGCACGTTGAATCATCTAGAAGATAAGATTCTGTGAAAGAAGGATGATCCAATCAGAACAAGGTCGTGATTCAGAAATTCTGAAGAAACTCTAATGGTTGGATACTTGCAATGCAAATAGAACTAAATCAAATCACCATAAATGACGTATGGGATTTAGTTCCCAGACCAAAAGGATTCAACATTATTGGCACAAAACGGGTATTCAGAAACAAGCTCACTGAACAAGGTGAAGTCGTCAAAAACAAAGCACGACTAGTTGCACAAGGTTATAGTCAACAAGAAGAGATAGACTATACATAAACCTTTGCACCAGTTGCTTTTAATCATGACATCACTTGATGTTAATCATGACATCACTCTTTATCAGATGGATGTCAAGAAAGCATTTTTGAATGGTTATATTGATGAAGAAGTTTATGTACACCAACTCCCTGGCTTTGAAAATACCAAATTTCCATAACATGTTTACAAACTTAAAAAATCTTTATACAGTCTAAAACAAGCTCCCAAAGCTTGGTATGAAAGACTAAGTAATTTTCTTCTGGAAAATAATTTTATCAGAGGGAAAGTGGACACAACTCTCTTCTGCAAAACCTTTAAAAATGATATTTTAATTTGTCAAATATATGTAGATGATATTATTTTTAGTTCCACTAAAAGTGCCTTAGGAAATGAATTTTCTATGTCTATGCAGGAAGAATTTGAAATGAGTCTAATGGGAGAATTAATGTTTTTTTTGTGGGAATACAAATCAATCAAACACCAGAAGGAACGCATATACACCATAGCAAATATGTCAAGGTGTAAACACCCCAAATTTGCCCTCACCCATTCACACCATGGCTTGTGATCATTTCATATGCATAAACACAATCATACCATCTCATATCTCAATTTTGAGTCACTGCATTGGTTCTAAGTCATCTGCATCTAGGGTTTGTGATCTGAGCAATCCAAGAGCTTCTTGAGCCACTACAAAGGTCATCAATCACTTCAAAGGGGTCTATGTGTGTTCAAGCCTCATATTATATCCTCTCAAAGTCAAGATTTCCAAAGAATCACAAGAACTGGGATTGGTATGGATGCAGAGCCAAGTTTGACTGCACAGTTGACCTAAAATTAGGGTTTTGGTTTTAGAGGCCATAACTCCAAATTTTTTGGTCATTATTGTTTCCATTGGTCTCCATATGGTATAGGGAGTGTGCATATCAATTTTCATGAAGAAATTCCATGGGGAAGTCATCTGATCAAGGGTTGACTTTCTGGACAAGTCAGTGCAAAATCAGGTCATCTGAGGCCCCCAATGACCCAACCAATGGGTGATCTTCATCATTTTGAGTATATATGATCTTTATTTGATCATTGAAGAAGGTTGAAACTCACAAAAATCAAGAATTTGGAGTTTTTGCAAATGTTGACTTTTTGGGCATAGTTGACTTTTCAAGAATGCCTCATTTTAGGTCATTTTTCAAGCCTTGATTCTTGATCCAAAAATGCTTCAAATGGAAAAACTTTGGTCATGAAAGTTGTAGATTACATCTTTCCCTTTTCAAAAAGTACAAGAACATGATCAAACTCTTCTTGGATCAAAAGTTATGGTGTGACAAAGTTGGCAAAAATCATTGATTTTCAAGGCATGCTTCAATTGAGAATTTTGCAAAATCATGAACCAAAGCCAATTGTAACTTCTAATTCACTTCAAAACATGACATAAACATTCTATGTGACATGAAAATCAGATTTGGACCAAAAATCCCTCATGTTCATGGCTTGTGTAGCAAAGTAGTCACATGTGAACCAAAAGGCAACAACTTGCAAAAACACTCATCACACTTCACCAACTTGATGCATTGGATGCTGCACCTTGCTAGCCCTCTCACCTCATCTTGCTGCACCAGAACCATGCCTTGTACTAGCCTAGCACCAAGCCATACTTTCTCTTACACAAAAGTTGACAAATTGCAAAAGTGTCCATACCAATCAATAAAGCACATGTCATGTCATCTGACCAATGAGAGAGGTTTATGTGGACAAAGAGCAAGACATTTCATACAGGAAGCAAGGCTGAAACTCTCTCAAGCATAACATACACAAACACACCCCATTTTGCAAATTGCTTCGAATCTGCCTCCACAAACTTAAAACATCAAAACCATCTTCACCAATCAACTCACCATGTTTCATTGAGTAGAAAGCAACCAGATTCAAGCCTGAAACCAGCCTGAACTGAACTACACCATTTCTCATCCCTAGAACCAGAACTCTTCGAATCCCTTCATCCAGCCATCAAACACTTCATTTTCCTTCACCAACAAGTCAAGCACACCTAAAGGATCAGGAATCCACCATTGGAATGGCCTGAAACCTCCCCATTCCTGACTGTGCCATCTGCTACACCAGAACTGTTCCTTACAAATCAGCCATCCACAAGAGCTTTCAAGCCTTCCATTAGCATCAAGGGAGACAAAGAAGTCCATTTGCACGCAAAGGAGGCTCTGAAAGCTCAGTTTTGAAGTTTTCCAGCTCAGGTATGAACATGGAAACTTTTCTCCCAAAGCTTGATTTTTGAGTTACAAATTGATTATTCATGTCTTACTGGTCATGGGGTTGGTTTCAGAATCAAAAATGAGTAAAAATTGAGCTTGTATGGTCCCTCTGAAATTTTGCCCGTGATTTTCATTTCTTTCGATTTGCTTGATTTATGATGCATAAATGATGTTTGATCATGGATTTGAGTTGCAGGAAGTGTGGGGATTGTTTCTGGGCGTTTAATTTTGCTTGGGGTGGTCTGAATCATGTTTTAGGGTTTTTGGGGTGCCGGAGAAGATGACCGGAGCTTCCCTCAGGTCACCTGAATGTGATTAGCCCTAAACTCAGGTCATTAAGGGCGTTTGAATGTGAAGCGTTAGATTAGTTGACTTAGTGGACTTCCCGCGTGGATGGAGGGCCCAGATCCTCCTGTTTTGCCCTAATCCCCTTTTTTTAGCTTAATTAATCATTAATTAAATAAATTTAATCAGAGTCAACCAGGACCCTTGGATCTGCACGCCAGTCAACTGTCCCAAGCCCAGTTCAAATCTCCACCCTTGGATCTGCTTACTTTCTTTTTATTTCAATTTTTATTGCATTTCTTTTCATTTAACTTGCACAATTATTTTAAAATAGTAAAAAATGTGTAAAAATTATGAAACTTTTTCTCATAAGTTTTATTAATTTTTATGACACAAAAAATATTTTTATTTTATTTTTAGCATTTAAAAAAGTATTTTTAAATATTTAAAAGATTATTTTTAATTGATTAATGAGAATTAATTTATTAAAAATACTTTTAAGTATCTAAAAATCACCAAAAAATTCATGAAATGTTCTAAGACATTTAGAAACATTGTCCAACCTTCAAACCAAATTTCTTTTTGGATCTTGATGCATTTTGAGAATTTTCCATTGAATTAAATCATTTTTTGTGCATTATTTTGATCATAAGTTCAAAAAATCATTTCTGCCTATCTAGGAAGAGTTGGACATTGTTTCTTTTTGCATTGTTTTGAGTTTAGCATGTAGTTTCTAGGATAAAATGGCCATGATTTGATCTTTCATTTTTCATTTGTTTGGCATTTCTTTTGTTTAGGAACCCTAAAAACCCTAATAACTTATAAAAATCATAACTTGAGATTGGTTAAGAGTTGAGATCTCCCCTTTGGGCATTGGTTTAGTATAGGTTTAGGGTTTCTTTGAGTGGCATTTTACATTTTTTATCTTAGGGTTTGCTTCTGTTTTTGGTTTTTGTTTGTTGTTTGATCCATAAACCCTAATTTGGGCTTCCATTTGCATCCTTCTTGCATTCTCTTGCATAACATGACTTGCCATGACATTTCAAGCATCCATTTGATTCATTTGACATCTTAAGACATATAGAAAGCATGTTTGATCATTGCATCATGTATTTGCCATGTTGTATGCCTTGTTTGCTTCATAACTTTTCATGTATGATCATGGTTCAAAACTTGCATCATTTGCATCCATGATCTTGTATGAACATCTCCATGCCTTGCCTCATGTTTGTAGCATCTCATAGCATCATTATCATCATCAACATGCTTCTGGTTTTGTTTCTCATCATGTCATCTCATCTCATTTTACATTGCATTGCATTTCTTTTCTAACATTTCAGGTGGTAAGTAATGTTGAGAGGTGAATTTGCCTTCACTTCTCATGACTTTTCTTTTCATCTCTCTTGCATCCATTGCTGCATTTTTACATGTGTATGAGATTGAGCTTGCTCATTCTTCTTCTTCCCACTTTCTTTCTCCAAGTGACTTGACTTCTTGAATGAAGCAAGTCACTTTGCTTCTCTTGATCCTGTTCATCTGCATCCTGGTGGTTCCTTTGAAGATTTATCTTGAAAACCTCACAAACCTTAGGAACAACCAAGCATGACAATGATTAGGGTTTTTGATTAGTCCCCCCTCTTAGATTTTACCTTTGTGTCATCTCTTTGAGTCTTCTCTTCTCACCTCATAAGCAGGGACTAAACCCTAAAGGCTTTAAGGCTTTGTGATTAAGCTTATGCCTGCATCCTTCTCTTAGGATGGAGTGTATAACTTTAATCCTAAGTGTTAAACCCTTAATGTGTTTAAATCTCTTAATCAATTCACTTAATAAATCATCAAGACATCACACTTGTAACTTGGGCCTTGCATTAGGGTTCTAATTCTTCCTTAACTGGTTAAGAAGGACTAACCCTAGTGTTAATGGACAAGTCCCCCTCAAGTTGTCTTACAAACCCTAAAACTCACTTCATCATCATATCATTAACTAAAATCCACTCAATAAAGGCTTTGTTTTGTCATGAGTTTAATCCCTAATCATGGATTAAGTTGAGGAGTTTTCCTCAGCTTAAACATTCTCATCTATTATCCTTCTATTAGGATGGTGTAATGAGTCTGTTTAATCCCTGATTATGGCTTAATCTCATTACTTAACACTAAACAAAATCACAAAAACATCTAAATAATCACAAGTAGGTTAATGATCTTAATCCTACACCAAGGGTGATTAAGTGTGAGAATCTGACTTCACACCTAAAGTATTCTCATTACCCCTAATCAGAGGGAAGATGTGATGAGTTTACTAAATCCATTGGTTTAGACTTAAGCTCATTAACTTATGACAAATTCTCAAAAGCAATAAAAGACTGAAAACACTCAAAACAAACAATAATCGTCTCCTTCGGGATTCTTTTCTCATCATCTTCATTCATAAACGAGAACTAGCTTCTTCCGTCTAATGCAAGACAGTTTGCACCTGAGCCAGACAGGTCATACACTTGAGCATAGCCAAGTAAGCAGTTCACAAGTCAATTCATCTTTCAGTCTCTTTGGGTCGAACTACGGTGTTCTGACTTCCTCATTGCACGAGAGGATACGTAGGCATAACTTAACAGTTATCGAACAAAAGTCTCTGTATATTCCCCCTCCTTCCAGTTTTATTCTTTAAGCCTCATGATCTTGAGCATCATATTCTTATTCTTACACTGACACTGTATATATCACACTTCACACTTCTTTTGCACTGACACCTGTACATTCCTTTCCAGCTATTTTATACACAAATTGCACTGACACTACCCCTTTTAAAACACAAATCTTTTAAGCGTGGATCCCGTCGAGTACGACGGACAATCTGGGTGCTAATACCTTCCCAGGTTGTAACCAACCTCCTTTCTCAGTCTCTCTGGTTCGCAACCGTCTTATCCATCTTTTTCTAGGTCTATGCAGCATTGCCTTTCCTCCGGGATAAAAATGCCTAGCTGGCGACTCTATTCATCTCCAGTGAGTTCACGGCTGTGTGTTCTCATTGTCCCTTTCGCCGACCGTTCGCGTCTGTACCTTTATCTGGGCCTGGTCCCATTTATCGGGAGCGACAGCTTGGCGACTCTGCTGGGGAAGCCTTATACTGCAACCAGGGCTTCTGGTTCTTTTTGTGGGTTCCTCCTAGCGCTTGATTGATTTGTGTTTATTGGGGGTGTTATGTGCTATTTGTATGTGTATATTTGCTTTATTTACTGCTTTCTGTACAGCTTTATTTATTGCTTTCTTTACTATTTTTTCATTTATCATACTGTCATACTGCTGGCTGGATCTGTTGTCTGCTTTGGTGGGTGGGTGTTCCATTGAGAGTTAAGGTCCTATACCTGGGACCTGAGTGACACCTAGGCTAGAGTGAATCATATTCTTTCCCATTCCATTTCGGTCTGGTGCGGGAATATGAAACACGGTTCAGATATGGGTTTCTTCTTGAGAACTCTGTGTTGCAGATTTCCTGCAGTGCTAGGGCTATCTGGGAAGCCTGCTAAGTCTGGATGACCTTTTAGTATTGACCTTCAGAAACTGAGGTGAATTAGAGGAGGAACTTTTATGGTTATTGTAAACACTGTACCTCCGGGTTAAAAGTGTTTACACTTCTCATAACTGATCCAAGTCTGAGGATCCTTGTTTTAGAACACCACCTGTGAGGGGGTTGGGCTGTTTACAGGTTTGCAGGTACCTTGACCTCAGAATACCTTGTTACTTTGATTGTTTAAGAATACTTCAATTTGGGACAGTTCTTGTGATTCTAAAACCCTGGATATGTGGCTCTTTATTTGAGTCCCCCACCTTGGTTACTGGATTTATAGACCTCCATCTGGAATTCTTGAACATACTTGGACCTATATCAGGGCATTTTGATCAGATCCAGCTCAGTCACAGACCCTTGCATATCATTTGCATACATAATCATTGCATCATATTGACATTTGCTTGTTTGTGTTTCAGGGTATCCATCTTCATTTGGTTTTGGTTTTGACCCCATCTTCAGTACTGACCTATCTTCATCAGCTATCTGCTTCAGTTATCACCTGCACCAGCCAGTCAGTGGCCCACTTCTTCAGTATTATCATCAGCACCTGTCTCTACTCAGTCTCAGCATCATGGCTCCTAAAAAGAGCAACATCACCTATCACTTCTTCCAGCCAGAGTTATCAGATATCAGGAGGATTCAGACCTTGATCACTCCAGATCACATACCTTTGTTCAGGGAAAGTTATGGAGATATACTTGATATGGTTATGGATCTGGACCCATCACAGAGAAGCCTGATCCACACCTGCATTCAGTTTTATGATCCCCCACTGAGATATTTCACTTTCCAAGACTTTCAGTTAGGCCCTTTATTGGAAGAGTACTCCTCATTAGTTGGTATACCCATCAAAGGTGGAATCCCATTCAACCCTGAGATGGTCTTTCCTGCTAATGGAGATGTAGCAAAGGATTTGCATCTGGAACCTGTCCTGATTGAGCAGCATATGACCTCTAAAGCTGGAATCCCTGGCTTCCATCTGGATTTCTTGATCTCTCAAGCTACCCTGAAAGCTTCTTTAGGAGAGTGGAAGGCTGTTTGTGCCTTGTTAGCTTTGAGCATATATGGAATTGTGTTGTTTGCAGACGAGCCTCGATTCATCAGCAAGAATGCAATCCATCTGTTCATCCTAAAGAACCCAGTGCCCACTTTATTGGGGGACCTCTACTATTCAGTGCATCAAAGGAATGAAAAGCAGAGGGGAAGATTAGTAAGGTGTTGTGCTCCATTGTTCCACACTTGGCTTCTCAAGCGTCTACCCAGGACAGATGCATTTTTAAACCCTCATCAGCAAAGCAACTGGGCTAAGAGACTCACTGTTCTAACTTCAGCTGACATCAGATGGTGCACTCAGAGCACCAAGGGCAGGGATATCATCACCAGCTGTGGGCATTTTCCCAATGTGCCTTTAATAGGAGTTAAAGGTAGTATCAATTACAATCCTCTGCTGTTCAGAAGGCAACTGGGCTATGCACTGGTCCATACTCCTAGGGCACAGGATTTGGTTGAGACTCTTTATTGTGAAAACAAGATTAGTCTGGCTATTGTTATGCAGGCAGCCTGGGCCTGGGATAATGTTCAAACCAAGGGAATAACCATTCTAGGGAAGTGCAACAATGTGGCATCGGCACAATATTATGAATGGTCCCGTGCCAGGGCCCATTTCTCCGGGATGCCCTTTACCATAGAAGACATGCCTGAGTCATCTTCAGCACCACCCCCTGCCACTATCAGTTTGGAGGAGTTTGAGAGCTTGAAGGAAAGAAATGAGAAGCTAACCCAGGCTTTGCAGAAGACCCTCCGGGAGAGGAGTGAAGGTATGAGGGAGATTGAAAGGTTGAAGAAAATGAGAGTAGATCACCTGACTAAGATTGAGAAATCTGGGGATTACATTAAAAAGTCAAAGGCTGGAGAACAAATTCTGAAGAATGCTTGCAAGGAAGCCCAGTTCCAGAGAGCAAGGACAGACTTGTATTTGAAGGAGAGTCAAGCCCGGTGGGTCAGGATCACCGAGGCTCGTACTCTAGAGGACAAGAGAGTTCAAGACAAGATGGAGCAACTGGAAGCTAGTGCAAAAGAACAACAAGAAGCCCTGGCAGCAGCCCAGAGGGAGATATCAGAGCTGAAGGTCAAAGCAGGGGTGAAGAGGTCAAAGGACCAAACTCAGCACAAGAAGCTAACAGCAGCTGTTACGACCCGGAATCTCCTCATCAGGAATCTCACGGAGCGTCTGGCTGATCCTGTGACCGAAGCACTTATCAAGGAAGTTCGTGAGGATGAGTTTGGTCTTGGTGTTTGACCATTTGTTTGTTGTTGCTTTCTTTCCGTGTACTTTTATTTTCTTGTAATGTATTTTGACCCCTTAGAGGGCTTGTGTTGTAAAATGAACAAGTTGTATTATTTCACCTTCTGTAATATATTTGTGTTAGTTTGCTTCATCTGAGTTTTCTTCAAGCAACAACAACAGCATCTTCAAGGGTCTGGAAGGGTCAAAACTGAATGCCAAACCGGATACCTTGAGAACAAATAAGCATAACTGCATTGCATGCTAACCCTTTGTTTGTTTTGTAGGTTTTGTTTTATTGTTGCTAACCTCTGTTGTGATATCTCAGGAACTATTGCTAGGCTCCGGGTATTTCCCCTCAACCGTCCGCACCGTTATCCAACCCGAAACAACCTTCCGGGCATTCAAATGGATCAGATGCAGCAGGACCTTACTGAGGTCAGAAATCAAATGGCAAATGAAAGGCTAGAGATGAGGAATCAAATGACTCAGTTTATGGAAGTTATGAACAACATGGCTCAGAGCCAGGAAAGATTGAGGGCCATGGTAGAAAGGCAAAATCAAGAGGATCCACATATAGGGACTGCCGGCACCAGCAACAATGAAAGGGTCCAACCCCATGTTAACCCCCCTGTCTTCGGGCCACACCTCCATCCTGAGGTCAATATTCCTGCAAATGTTCAAGGGACTGCCACCGCAGCTAGGGTACTTCAAGAAGATCCTCAGGAGGACCAATTCACAGTAATGGGTGCTGGGGAGGAAGCTTATGATAGGAGATTGGATGAGATAGCTGAGAAGTTGAGGTCCTTAGAATCTCAAAACTCTTTGGGCTTCGATGTCATGGACATGGGCTTGGTAGACGGGGTCAGGATCCCCCATAAGTTCAAGCCTCCTTGCTTTGAAAAATACAACGGGACTTCATGCCCCCGGACTCATTTACAGTCATTTCTGGGAAGGCTGAAGGCCTATACAATGGATGAGAAGCTCTGGATGTTCTATTTCGAAGAAAGCTTAACTGGAGCGTCAAGAGAGTGGTACTCTCACTTGACAAGGGCAACTATTAGATGCTGGAAGGACCTGGCAGAGGCCTTCATCAGACAGTATCAGTATAACTTAGACATGGCACCCAACAGGACCCTCCTAATGGGAATGTCACAGTCTTCAAGGGAGAGTTTCCGAGAATATGCCCAGAGATGGAGGCAATTGGCTGCTGCTGTTCAGCCACCTATGTCTGAAAGGGAAATGGCAGACATGTTTATGAACACCCTTCAGGGAACCTATATTGACAGGCTGACTGCTTTCTCTTCCACTAGCTTCGCCGATGTTGTCATAGCTGGGGAGAGAATTGAGAGCCTATTGAAGATGGGTAAGATCTCAGACAACGGTGCAAGCTCGTCCAGTAGTACAAGAAAGCCTTTTGCAGGCCCAAGAAGAACTGGCGAGACCAATGCCATCCACACCAACAGGAGCAGGCCCCAATATGTTCACAGGTCAATAGCAGCAGTCACCATCCCTGCTCCAGCACATCCTCAGCCGGTTTATCAACCTCCGCAGCAAAACTATCAGCAACAACCTCAGTACCATCAGCAAAATCAATATCCTCCAAGGAATTACAACAACAGCAACACCAACAACAACACTCAACAGAGGCCATTTCAGCAGAGGCCATCTCAAGCTAACAGGGTGATCGATCCGATCCCTATGCCATATGCTACCCTGCTGCCACAACTCCTGAAACTCAACCTAGTTGAGCTAAGGACGCTGGCACCTCCAGATCCCAATAGTCTACCCAGGAATTATGACTCCAATGCTAGGTGCGCTTTTCATTCAAACGCACCTGGCCACAGTACAGAAAAGTGCAGAGCTCTGCATATGAAGGTACAAGACCTGGTAGACTCCAAGGCTCTGAATTTCGCACCACCACCCAATGTAAATAAGAACCCAATGCCAAACCACGGTGGTCCTAGAATTAACGCTATTGAAGAAGACAAACCGTCTTATTTAATAACCAGCGTGGGTCAGATCCGGACACCGTTGGTAGAAATCAAGGCTCAACTCCTGGAATGTCAAATGTTCCCGGGGTGTGTGTTGGGTTGTGCTTACTGCAATATCTCTGTAAATGGGTGCGATAATTTGAGGAATGGCATAGACAGCCTTATTCAGAGTGGCCAGCTTCAGATCACCACATCATTTCCAACAAATCCAGCAATCTCATCCGCAACGGTTTCAGAACCTCCTACAACTGCAGCAACTATTGTTCCTAACAATTCTTCGGTTTCATCAACGAGTACTTCATCTGTCGTTTCAACTGATCAGATATCAACGAATGTTCCTTATACAACTCCAGCACCACTCCATTTTGAAGCTCCTACAACAACAACATCCATTCTTCCACCATTATCTCCTACAACACCAGCAACAAATCATGAAGATGTCTCAACTGTCACCATATTCTACGATCCTGAAAACAACTCCGCCTACAACTCAGAAGGTGCTGCTCCCACTAGGGCACCAGTCACAATTTATTACGATCCACAGACTATTACAGTTCCTTCAACAGTTGCAGTCAGTCCAGTCACTATCACGGTGCCTGGACCAATACCTTATGAAAGCAGCAATGCCATCCCCTGGCATTACGGCTCTGACCTGTACTGCGAAGGACAAAGAATCACTTTTGAATCATCAACCCCTGCACCGCAAATTGACAATGTGGGAGGAGGCGGAGGCTTCACTCGAAGCGGACGTCTTTTCGCTCCACAAATTCAGAGACCCACTGCCGAAGCAGAAGCTGCTGCTAAAGCAAAAGGAAAAAGTTTGGTGCAGGAAGAGCAGACTGTTAAAGAAGCTTTGAAAATACCCTTCGATCAAGAGGTTGATGAGTTCATGCGAATCATCAAGAAGAGTGATTATAAAATAGTGGATCAGCTTCATCAGACGCCTTCCAAGATCTCAATCCTATCATTGCTTATGTGCTCCGAAGCCCATCGGAATGCACTACTCAAAGTCTTGCACGCAGCTTACGTGCCTGAAGAGATCACTGTCAATCAACTGGAAGCAGTAGTGGGAAATGTTAATGCTAGTCACGGACTAGGGTTCACCAATACTGATTTGACAACGGAAGGCCGCAACCACAACAAAGCCTTGCACATAACCATGGAATGCAAAGGTGCTGTCCTTTCCCATGTGCTGGTAGACACGGGGTCATCCCTTAATGTCCTACCTAAAAAGGCTTTGGTGAAGCTAGAGTACGACGGATTGGCATTGAGACCCAGCAACCTGGTGGTAAGAGCTTTTGATGGCTCAAAGAGATCGGTTCTGGGAGAGATTGAGCTGCCCGTAACGATTGGCCCGCAGACTTTCACAACTATCTTCTACGTGATGGATATACAGCCCGCCTACAGCTGTTTATTGGGTAGGCCATGGATTCACGCCGCTGGCGCCGTGACCTCTACCCTTCACCAGAAGTTAAAATATGAGTGGGAGGGTCAAATCGTTACAATCTGTGGAGAGGAGGATATTTTTGTTAGCCACCTGGCTACCTATAAGTATATTGAGATGGATGGGGAGATCCATGAAACAATGAGCCAAGGTTTCGAAGCCTTGAATGTCAATGAAACATCTTCTGTGCCTGGTACTTCTATATCATCATACCAACAAGCCCGAAAGGTTGTTGAGGAAGGAACTGCCCAAGGCTGGGGCAAGCTACTACCGGTGGAGAAGAAAGAAGACAAATTTGGGTTGGGTTACAAACCAACTCAACAAGATCAAGCAGCGGCTGCGAAAGAGCCCAATTTTGTGAGTGGGGGGATGCTTACCCCTGATGCTATCAATTGTCTGGAAGACGAGCTGGAAGAGGAGCGCAACCTGGAAAGCTGGATTCATCCAAAGATCCCGGGGAGCAGTGTCTCGAACTGGTCTTCCCAGGAAATTATAAGAGTTACTCATGTAGAGTAATTATTATTTCCTGTATTTTTATAAGCATGCATCAAAGTCTTGCATCTTGCCCAAGATGACAAGACTCATTTTGTAATCGGGCCATCTGTACTTTTTTGTGCAAACAAGATCAATTAATGAAATATCAGACATCTTTTTGCA
The DNA here is from genome assembly GCA_963966055.1 of Lathyrus aphaca. NCBI lineage: Eukaryota > Viridiplantae > Streptophyta > Magnoliopsida > Fabales > Fabaceae > Lathyrus > Lathyrus aphaca. The sequence continues at coordinate 200,024,577 of OZ014523.1, read as the reverse complement.
AACGAGTCTTTTTCTTTTCCGTTCACTGTTTTTCTATTTTTCTTTTTGTACAAAAAATAAATGGCGGTGTTTTCAAAATGACAACTTCATTTCACTTTTCTAAATAAAGATTAAAATCAAGTCACTAAAATGAACAAACTTAACCCTTGCAGAGAGTGCCTTCCAGACAGCACCGACAACAGCACGGCTATGACTTCGTATGACTTTGACAATCCAATCAATCAAGCTGATGAAGGGGTTGAAGAAGAATATGAGCTTCCTGAAGAGCTAGCCAGGTTGTTGAGACAAGAGGAAAAGATTATTACTCCTCACCAGGAGGAGGTTGAAGTGATCAATCTTGGTACAGATGAAGACGTGAAAGAGGTTAGAATCGGGGCCTGCTTGCAAGACTCAGTGAAGAGACAACTGATTGATCTGCTTCAAGAATATGTGGATGTGTTTGCGTGGTCGTATCAAGATATGCCAGGGTTGGACACCGACATTGTTGTGCACAAGCTACCTCTGAGAGAAGAATGTCCACCGGTCAAACAGAAACTGCGCCGTACTCGCCCAGACATGGCTATGAAAATCAAGGAAGAGGTACAAAAGCAGTGGGACGCCGGGTTCCTCGCTGTGACTAGCTATCCGCCATGGGTTGCTAACATAGTACCTGTGCCTAAGAAAGACGGCAAAGTAAGAATGTGTGTTGACTACCGGGATCTGAACAGAGCCAGCCCAAAAGATGACTTCCCATTACCTCACATTGATGTATTGGTGGATAATACGGCTCAGTTCTCGGTATTCTCCTTCATGGACGGATTTTCAGGGTACAATCAGATTAAGATGTCACCTGAAGACATGGAGAAGACAACATTCATCACACCTTGGGGCACGTTCTGTTACAAAGTGATGCCATTCGGACTGAAGAATGCTGGTGCAACATATCAACGGGCTATGGTGACACTATTCCACGATATGATCCATAAAGAAATAGAATGTTATGTGGATGATATGATCGCCAAGTCCCTTACAAAGGAAGATCACCTGGTGAATCTGCTCAAGTTATTCAAGCGTCTGAGGAAGTACCAACTGAGGTTGAACCCCAACAAATGCACATTCGGGGTGCGATCCGGTAAGCTGCTGGGCTTTATTGTAAGCGAGAAAGGGATTGAAGTTGACCCTGATAAAGTCAAAGCTATTCAAGAGATGCCTGCACCGAGGACTGAGAAAGAGGTTCGAGGGTTCTTAGGTCGATTGAATTACATTTTGCGGTTCATATCTCACCTAACGGCAACCTGCGAACCTTTGTTCAAGCTGTTAAGGAAAGAGCAAACGGTCAGGTGGAATGAAGACTGCCAAAAGGCTTTTGACAAGATCAAAGAATATCTGCAAGAACCTCCAATCCTTATGCCTCCAGTTGAAGGAAGACCTCTGATTATGTACTTGACAGTATTAGAAGAGTCAATGGGGTGTGTGCTGGGCCAGCATGACGAGTCTGGTCGAAAAGAGTATGCGATATACTACCTAAGCAAAAAGTTTACCGACTGTGAACAACGTTATTCACTGCTCGAGAAAACTTGCTGTGCTTTAGCGTGGGCTGCTCGCCGACTGAGACAGTATATGTTGACCCACACTACTTTGTTAATATCAAAAATGGACCCAGTTAAGTACATTTTCGAGAAGCCAGCTCTTACCGGACGGGTTGCAAGATGGCAAATGATTCTCACAGAATACGACATCCAGTACACTTCTCAGAAAGCCATCAAGGGCAGTGTACTATCTGAATATCTTGCTGAGCAACCCATTGATGACTACCAGCCTATGAGGTTTGACTTCCCTGATGAAGACATCATGTTCATAAAAGCAAAAGATCATGAAGAGCCTATTCACACTGAAGGGCCCGACCCGGAAGAAGAATGGACTATGATGTTTGATGGGGCTGTTAACATGAATGGTCGTGGTGTTGGTGCAGTACTCATTACACCCAAAGGAGTCCACATGCCTTTCTCGGCAAAACTCACTTTTAACTGCACTAACAACGAAGCTGAATACGAAGCTTGCATTATGGGTCTTGAGGAAGCCATTGACCTCAGGATCAAGACATTGACCGTATTCGGAGATTCAGCTTTGGTAGTCAATCAAACCAACGGAAAATGGTACACCCACCAGGATCATCTGATACCTTACAGGGATTATACAAGAAGGTTATTGACGTTCTTCACAACAGTCAAGCTTGAGTATATCCCTCGGGACGAGAATCAGTTTGCAGATGCCTTGGCTACCATTTCGTCCATGATCAAAGTTCAAGCTGCTAACTTTGTACCTCAGATTTCAGTGTCAAGACTTGATAGACCAGCATATGTATTTGCAGCGGAAGTTGTCAAAGATGATAAGCCTTGGTTCCACGACATTAAATGCTTCTTGGAGGATCAAACATACCCACCTGGGGCATCTTCCAAGGATAAGAAGACTTTGAGAAGGCTTGCTGGTAGTTTCTTTCTGAACACTGATGGGTCTTTATACAAAAGGAACTTTGATATGGTACTCCTCAGATGCGTCGACAAGACAGAAGCAGATTTATTGATGCATGAAGTGCACGAAGGCTCCTTTGGTACCCATGCTGGGGGACATGCAATGGCTAAGAAGTTGTTAAGATCAGGCTATTATTGGATCACAATGGATGCAGACTGTTGTGCCCACGCCAGAAAATGCCACAAATGCCAGATCTACGCAGATAAAGTGCATGTGCCTCCCAATCCTTTGAACATAATGTCTTCACCCTGGCCCTTTGCCATGTGGGGCATTCATATGATTGGCAAGATTGAGCCGACCGCTTCAAATGGCCACAGATTCATCTTGGTCGCCATTGACTATTTCACCAAGTGGGTTGAAGCAGCCTCATATGCAAACGTCACAAGACAAGTGGTAGCCAGATTTCTGAAGAGAGATATCATCTGTCGATATGGAGTGCCCGAGCGAATCATTACTGATAATGGTTCCAATCTAAACAATAAAATGATGGCAGAACTGTGTCGGGACTTCAAAATTCAACATCACAATTCTTCTCCTTACAGGCCAAAGATGAATGGCGCTGTTGAGGCGGCAAACAAGAATATTAAGAAGATTGTGCAGAAGATGGTAGTCACCTACAAAGACTGGCATGAAATGCTACCGTTCGCCTTGCATGGGTACCGCACGTCAATCAGGACATCCACTGGGGCAACACCGTATCAACTTGTGTATGGTATGGAAGCAGTCCTACCAGTCGAAGTTGAATTACCCTCCCTACGGGTATTAATGGACGTTAAACTGAGTGAAGCAGAATGGGTTCGGGCCCGATACGAACAACTGAGTCTGATCGAAGAGAAAAGGTTGGCTGCAATCTGTCATGGGCAGTTGTATCAGAAAAGAATGAAGAAGGCCTTCGATCAGAAAGTCAGGCACCGAGAGTACCAAGTGGGAGATCTTGTGCTGAAAAGAATCCTCCCTCCTCATACAGACCACAGGGGCAAATGGACTCCAAATTATGAAGGACCATTCGTGGTAAAGAAAGTTTTCTCTGGTGGAGCACTGATGCTCAGCACCATGGATGGTGAAGATTTCCCGTCCCCTGTGAATTCAGATGCAGTTAAAAAATACTTCGCATAAAAAGGACCCGCTGGACATAAAAACAGAAAGTAAGTCCAGGCAAAAATAGGGCATCCCGGCGAGTCAAAAACAGAATAAAAGACTCGGGCAAAAATAAGGGAAAATAAATAAAAACGTACACCCGCTGAGTTGAAAAGCCGCATTGGACAACTCAGGCAAAAATGGGTATCCCGATGGATTGAAAACCCGAAAGGGCGATCCATGCAAAATAAGGGAATAAGCGAACAACTGCATTCTGAATTCGTCTGTATCACTTGCAACTTGGAAAGCTTCAAAAGGATCAAGCTTCAATCAGAATCAGCCTTCTTCAGAAAGCAAGGCGAGAAGAACGTCATTGTCATACGAGTCATAGCAGAAGAGGAAGCTCCTTTGAAAGCGTCGTCAACATCGCCAGCACTTTGTTTCTCAATTTGTAACAATCTCCTTATTTTAGGAGATTTGTTTCCTTGACTGTATCTTGCCAATTCAGGGCACAAGAATTAATAAAATCAGATTTTTCAGTCATGTTTCGTCTCGTACATATTTCGTTTGCAAAGAATGTCTGATGTCTCTAAAACTAATTGCATAAGTACAGATGTTTTTCACTAAAAATAGAAGCACATGCTTGCAGGGAATATACTTACTCTTGAGAATGCTTAACTCCTATGACGGAATCCAGTAAAGGATACCTCGGGACCTTTTGTGCGTTTCCTTATCTTTGCAGGATTGCAGGTATCCAGAACGCAACCTGGGGCATGCAAGTTACATCCCAGCAAGTTGGCAAATCAACAAACAGTCTTAGCACTCAAGGGGCTTTCTCCCCAGCTGAGTTCGCCTCTCATTACTCTCCCCAGCTGAGTTACCAACAACATTCCCCAGCTGTATTACCAATCGTTCCTCCTCGACAGAATGCAAAGTCAGGGAATCATCTCCCCACAGAATCCTCAGCCTCTATTCAGAAGAGCAACGCATGAAGGAGTCACAACAGAGTACGGAAGGCTTCTACAAACCCCAACTGGGTCCTATATTACAAGGATATGTCAATCAGTGACCTAGATCCCCAAGCAGGTGCATCTCATCAGATCTGTCAATAATTTCACCCCCCAGCTGGGATGTCCGTTTCAAGCAGATCGATCAAAGATCTTCGCAGCAACGGGATCCGAATCCCGGTTTTGGTATCTTTGCACAATCATAGCATTTGCATCATATTCACCCACAAAGCGTAGCATTCCGTTTTAACACGGGGCATTACGGCAAAAAAAATCAAATGCATAGCATAATCATGAGCCATGTTATGAATCAACACCTGTGAATGATTACAGTTCATCAGCATACAGAAGAAAAATCCCCACCAGAGTTCCCAGCAAAAGCAGTTGCCTCACAAATCACAAACACCAGTATTTACTCCTTGTGACACCCGTCCGTGTTATATCCCAGCAGAAAGCCAAAGACATCCTCTTTGTACTCACATATACTTATATACACTTTCTCGACACCCGCCCGTGTCATATCCCCAGCGCAGTCGCCCAGACTTTGTATATCAGATACTTGTTCATATTACACTCTTCTCCTTTTGACACTCGTCCGTGTCACTCTCCCCAGCAGCTAAACACTCATCTATACACCACTCGCTATTATACAGATACCCGTCCGCATCTTGTATATACCACTTTTATATCCCCTCAGATTCAACACTCGTCCGTGTTCTTTGTTAACCCGTTGATACTCGTCCGTATCATCATCTCTGAACACGTGTCAGTATTTGTTTCTACCCGATACTCGTCCGTATCGTAGTCTTAAGGATGCTCGTCCGCATCTTTAATCTATACACAACATCTAAACACTTGTACTTTCTCTTCTTGGTTGTAAATACTCGTCCGTGTTTACTATATCCCCAGTAGATTGCCAACAAAACAAATTTTCCTTCTTATCTAACACTCGTCCTGTGTTATGATAAACCCTGAGAGCAGCCGTACCCTGCTGAGTGGTCGTCCTCCACTTCTTGATGGTCGTCCTCCATCATGCTCATCCGATGGCCGTCCCCATCGTTGATTTTAGCAGCCGTCCCCTGCTAGGTGGTCGTCCTCCACCTTTTGATGATCGTCCTTCGTCATTTTATCCAATGGCCGTCCCCATTGTTGATTTTGGTTATCTGACATTCGTCCTATGTCATGATAAACCTCGAGAGCAGCCGTACCCTGCTGAGTGGTCGTCCTCCACTTCGTGATGGTCGTCCTCCATCATGCTCATCCGATGGCCGTCCCCATCGTTGATTTTCGGCAGCCGTCCCCTGCCAGGTGGTCGTCCTCCACCTTTGATGGCCGTCCCCATCATATTTCTTTTATTCCCCAACAGAGCAGCCTTTCCCTGCTAGGTGATCGTCCTTCACTTTTGATGGCCGTACCCCATCATCTGTTTATTTCATTTATTCTTTAACCCGATGGTCGTCCCCATCGTTGGTTACTTTACCTTTGTGAACAAAACAGCCGTCCCCGTCATGTTTCATTAATCCCCAGAGATTTTTACAGTGATGGCCGTCCCCATCATAATTTCTTATTGTTCCCAGCTAGTCGGCCGTCCCCGTCTTGGCTTTACCTTTTATCCCCAGCATGTCGGCCGTCCCCGTCATTGCTTTACTTCACACACTCTTCCCAGCATGTCGGCCGTCCCCGTCATTGCTCTTTACCCAGCAGTCGTCCTCTGCTCGACGGTCGTCCTCCGTCACCCACACTTTACAATATACTTTATTTTCATTTTACAATCTATATCCCTTTTCTTCTTCATTCTGTGAGTGCAAATTTTGGACTGTCTTTGGTATTCAACCACAAGTTATCTTGTTTGCCTGTTAAGCCGTTGCTTACATCCTGCACAGCTAACTCATGTTTGAATAGGGGCAGCTGTAAACACCCCAAATTTGCCCTCACCCATTCACACCATGGCTTGTGATCATTTCATATGCATAAACACAATCATACCATCTCATATCTCAATTTTGAGTCACTGCATTGGTTCTAAGTCATCTGCATCTAGGGTTTGTGATATGAGCAATCCAAGAGCTTCTTGAGCCACTCCAAAGGTCATAAATCACTTCAAAGGGGTCTATGTGTGTTCAAGCCTCATATTATATCCTCTCAAAGTCAAGATTTCCAAAGAATCACAAGAACTGGGATTGGTATGGATGCAGAGCCAAGTTTGACTGCACAGTTGACCTAAAATTAGGGTTTTGGTTTTAGAGGCCATAACTCCAAATTTTTTGGTCATTCTTGTTTCCATTGGTCTCCATATGGTATAGGGAGTGTGCATATCAATTTTCATGAAGAAATTCCATGGGGAAGTCATCTGATCAAGGGTTGACTTTCTGGACAAGTCAGTGCAAAATCAGGGCATCTGAGGCCCCCAATGACCCAACCAATGGGTGATCTTCATCATTTTGAGTATATATGATCTTTATTTGATCATGGAAGAAGGTTGAAACTCACAAAAATCAAGAATTTGGAGTTTTTGCAAATGTTGACTTTTTGGGCATAGTTGACTTTTCAAGAATGCCTCATTTTAGGTCATTTTTCAAGCCTTGATTCTTGATCCAAAAATGCTTCAAATGGAAAAACTTTGGTCATGAAAGTTGTAGATTACATCTTTCCCTTTTCAAAAAGTACAAGAACATGATCAAACTCTTCTTGGATCAAAAGTTATGGTGTGACAAAGTTGGCAAAAATCATTGATTTTCAAGGCATGCTTCAATTGAGAATTTTGCAAAATCATGAACCAAAGCCAATTGTAACTTCTAATTCACTTCAAACCATGACATAAACATTCTATGTGACATGAAAATCAGATTTGGACCAAAAATCCCTCATGTTCATGGCTTGTGTAGCAAAGTAGTCACATGTGAACCAAAAGGCAACAACTTGCAAAAACACTCATCACACTTCACCAACTTGATGCATTGGATGCTGCACCTTGCTAGCCCTCTCACCTCATCTTGCTGCACCAGAACCATGCCTTGTACTAGCCTAGCACCAAGCCATACTTTCTCTTACACAAAAGTTGACAAATTGCAAAAGTGGCCATACCAATCAATAAAGCACATGTCATGTCATCTGACCAATGAGAGAGGTTTATGTGGACAAAGAGCAAGACATTTCATACAGGAAGCAAGGCTGAAACTCTCTCAAGCATAACATACACAAACACACCCCATTTTGCAAATTGCTTCGAATCTGCCTCCACAAACTTAAAACATCAAAACCATCTTCACCAATCAACTCACCATGTTTCATTGAGTAGAAAGCAACCAGATTCAAGCCTGAAACCAGCCTGAACTGAACTACACCATTTCTCATCCCTAGAACCAGAACTCTTCGAATCCCTTCATCCAGCCATCAAACACTTCATTTTCCTTCACCAACAAGTCAAGCACACCTAAAGGATCAGGAATCCACCATTGGAATGGCCTGAAACCTCCCCATTCCTGACTGTGCCATCTGCTACACCAGAACTGTTCCTCACAAATCAGCCATCCACAAGAGCTTTGAAGCCTTCCATTAGCATAAAGGGAGACAAAGAAGTCCATTTGCACGCAAAGGAGGCTCTGAAAGCTCAGTTTTGAAGTTTTCCAGCTCAGGTATGAACATGGAAACTTTTCTCCCAAAGCTTGATTTTTGAGTTACAAATTGATTATTCATGTCTTGCTGGTCATGGGGTTGGTTTCAGAATCAAAAATGAGTAAAAATTGAGCTTGTATGGTCCCTCTGAAATTTTGCCCGTGATTTTCATTTCTTTCGATTCGTTTGATTTATGATGCATAAATGATGTTTGATCATGGATTTGAGTTGCAGGAAGTGTGGGGATTGTTTCTGGGCGTTTAATTTTGCTTGGGGTGGTCTGAATCATGTTTTAGGGTTTTTGGGTGCCGGAGAAGATGACCGGAGCTTCCCTCCGGTCACCTGAATGTGATTAGCCCTAAACTCAGGTCATTAAGGGCGTTTGAATGTGAAGCGTTAGATTAGTTGACTTAGTGGACTTCCCGCGTGGATGGAGGGCCCAGATCCTCCTGTTTTGCCCTAATCCCCTTTTTTTAGCTTAATTAATCATTAATTAAATAAATTTAATCAGAGTCAACCAGGACCCTTGGATCTGCGCGCCAGTCAACTTTCCCAAGCCCAGTTCAAATCTCCACCCTTGGATCTGCTTACTTTCTTTTTATTTCAATTTTTATTGCATTTCTTTTCATTTAACTTGCACAATTATTTTAAAATAGTAAAAAATGTGTAAAAATTATGAAACTTTTTCTCATAAGTTTTATTAATTTTTATGACACAAAAAATATTTTTATTTTATTTTTAGCATTTAAAAAAGTATTTTTAAATGTTTAAAAGATTATTTTTAATTGATTAATGAGAATTAATTTATTAAAAATACTTTTAAGTATCTAAAAATCACCAAAAAATTCATGAAATGTTCTAAGACATTTAGAAACATTGTCCAACCTTCAAACCAAATTTCTTTTTGGATCTTGATGCATTTTGAGAATTTTCCATTGAATTAAATCATTTTTTGTGCATTATTTTGATCATAAGTTCAAAAAATCATTTCTGCCTATCTAGGAAGAGTTGGACATTGTTTCTTTTTGCATTGTTTTGAGTTTATCATGTAGTTTCTAGGATAAAATGGCCATGATTTGATCTTGCATTTTTCATTTGTTTGGCATTTCTTTTGTTTAGGAACCCTAAAAACCCTAATAACTTATAAAAATCATAACTTGAGATTGATTAAGAGTTGAGATCTCCCCTTTGGGCATTGGTTTAGTATAGGTTTAGGGTTTCTTTGAGTGGCATTTTCCATTTTTTATCTTAGGGTTTGCTTCTGTTTTTGGTTTTTGTTTGTTGTTTGATCCATAAACCCTAATTTGGGCTTCCATTTGCATCCTTCTTGCATTCTCTTGCATAACATGACTTGCCATGACATTTAAAGCATCCATTTGATTCATTTGACATCTTAAGACATATAGAAAGCATGTTTGATCATTGCATCATGTATTTGCCATGTTGTATGCCTTGTTTGCTTCATAACTTTTCATGTATGATCATGGTTCAAAACTTGCATCATTTGCATCCATGATCTTGTATGAACATCTCCATGCCTTGCCTCATGTTTGTAGCATCTCATAGCATCATTATCATCATCAACATGCTTCTGGTTTTGTTTCTCATCATGTCATCTCATCTCATTTTACATTGCATTGCATTTCTTTTCTAACATTTCAGGTGGTAAGTAATGTTGAGAGGTGAATTTGCCTTCACTTCTCATGACTTTTCTTTTCATCTCTCTTGCATCCATTGCTGCATTTTTACATGTGTATGAGATTGAGCTTGCTCATTCTTCTTCTTCCCACTTTCTTTCTCCAAGTGACTTGACTTCTTGAATGAAGCAAGTCACTTTGCTTCTCTTGATCCTGTTCATCTGCATCCTGGTGGTTCCTTTGAAGATTTCTCTTGAAAACCTCACAAACCTTAGGAACAACCAAGCATGACAATGATTAGGGTTTTTGATTAGTCCCCCCTCTTAGATTTTACCTTTGTGTCATCTCTTTGAGTCTTCTCTTCTCACCTCATAAGCAGGGACTAAACCCTAAAGGCTTTAAGGCTTTGTGATTAAGCTTATGCCTGCATCCTTCTCTTAGGATGGAGTGTATAACTTTAATCCTAAGTGTTAAACCCTTAATGTGTTTAAATCTCTTAATCAATTCACTTAATAAATCATCAAGACATCACACTTGTAACTTGGGCCTTGCATTAGGGTTCTAATTCTTCCTTAACTGGTTAAGAAGGACTAACCCTAGTGTTAATGGACAAGTCCCCCTCAAGTTGTCTTACAAACCCTAAAACTCACTTCATCATCATATCATTAACTAAAATCCACTCAATAAAGGCTTTGTTTTGTCATGAGTTTAATCCCTAATCATGGATTAAGTTGAGGAGTTTTCCTCAGCTTAAACATTCTCATCTATTATCCTTCTATTAGGATGGTGTAATGAGTCTGTTTAATCCCTGATTATGGCTTAATCTCATTACTTAACACTAAACAAAATCACAAAAACATCTAAATAATCACAAGTAGGTTAATGATCTTAATCCTACACCAAGGGTGATTAAGTGTGAGAATCTGACTTCACACCTAAAGTATTCTCATTACCCCTAATCAGAGGGAAGATGTGATGAGTTTACTAAATCCATTGGTTTAGACTTAAGCTCATTAACTTATGACAAATTCTCAAAAGCAATAAAAGACTGAAAACACTCAAAACAAACAATAATCGTCTCCTTCGGGATTCTTTTCTCATCATCTTCATTCATAAACGAGAACTAGCTTCTTCCGTCTAATGCAAGACAGTTTGCACCTGAGCCAGACAGGTCATACACTTGAGCATAGGCAAGTAAGCAGTTCACAAGTCAATTCATCTTTCAGTCTCTTTGGGTCGAACTACGGTGTTCTGACTTCCTCATTGCACGAGAGGATACGTAGGCATAACTTAACAGTTATCGAACAAAAGTCTCTGTATATTCCCCCTCCTTCCAGTTTTATTCTTTAAGCCTCATGATCTTGAGCATCATATTCTTATTCTTACACTGACACTGTATATATCACACTTCACACTTCTTTTGCACTGACACCTGTACATTCCTTTCCAGCTATTTTATACACAAATTGCACTGACACTACCTCTTTTAAAACACAAATCTTTTAAGCGTGGATCCCGTCGAGTACGACGGACAATCTGGGTGCTAATACCTTCCCAGGTTGTAACCAACCTCCTTTCTCAGTCTCTCTGGTTCGCAACCGTCTTATCCATCTTTTTCTAGGTCTATGCAGCATTGCCTTTCCTCCGGGATAAAAATGCCTAGCTGGCGACTCTATTCATCTCCAGTGAGTTCACGGCTGTGTGTTCTCATTGTCCCTTTCGCCGACCGTTCGCGTCTGTACCTTTATCTGGGCCTGGTCCCATTTATCGGGAGCGACAGCTTGGCGACTCTGCTGGGGAAGCCTTATACTGCAACCAGGGCTTCTGGTTCTTTTTGTGGGTTCCTCCTAGCGCTTGATTGATTTGTGTTTATTGGGGGTGTTATGTGCTATTTGTATGTGTATATTTGCTTTATTTACTGCTTTCTGTACAGCTTTATTTATTGCTTTCTTTACTATTTTTTCATTTATCATACTGTCATACTGCTGGCTGGATCTGTTGTCTGCTTTGGTGGGTGGGTGTTCCATTGAGAGTTAAGGTCCTATACCTGGGACCTGAGTGACACCTAGGCTAGAGTGAATCATATTCTTTCCCATTCCATTTCGGTCTGTGCGGGAATATGAAACACGGTTCAGATATGGGTTTCTTCTTGAGAACTCTGTGTTGCAGATTTCCTGCAGTGCTAGGGCTATCTGGGAAGCCTGCTAAGTCTGGATGACCTTTTAGTATTGACCTTCAGAAACTGAGGTGAATTAGAGGAGGAACTTTTATGGTTATTGTAAACACTGTACCTCCGGGTTAAAAGTGTTTACACTTCTCATAACTGATCCAAGTCTGAGGATCCTTGTTTTAGAACACCACCTGTGAGGGGGTTGGGCTGTTTACAGGTTTGCAGGTACCTTGACCTCAGAATACCTTGTTACTTTGATTGTTTAAGAATACTTCAATTTGGGACAGTTCTTGTGATTCTAAAACCCTGGATATGTGGCTCTTTATTTGAGTCCCCCACCTTGGTTACTGGATTTATAGACCTCCATCTGGAATTCTTGAACATACTTGGACCTATATCAGGGCATTTTGATCAGATCCAGCTCAGTCACAGACCCTTGCATATCATTTGCATACATAATCATTGCATCATATTGACATTTGCTTGTTTGTGTTTCAGGGTATCCATCTTCATTTGGTTTTGGTTTTGACCCCATCTTCAGTACTGACCTATCTTCATCAGCTATCTGCTTCAGTTATCACCTGCACCAGCCAGTCAGTGGCCCACTTCTTCAGTATTATCATCAGCACCTGTCTCTACTCAGTCTCAGCATCATGGCTCCTAAAAAGAGCAACATCACCTATCACTTCTTCCAGCCAGAGTTATCAGATATCAGGAGGATTCAGACCTTGATCACTCCAGATCACATACCTTTGTTCAGGGAAAGTTATGGAGATATACTTGATATGGTTATGGATCTGGACCCATCACAGAGAAGCCTGATCCACACCTGCATTTAGTTTTATGATCCCCCACTGAGATGTTTCACTTTCCAAGACTTTCAGTTAGGCCCTTTATTGGAAGAGTACTCCTCATTAGTTGGTATACCCATCAAAGGTGGAATCCCATTCAACCCTGAGATGGTCTTTCCTGCTAATGGAGATGTAGCAAAGGCTTTGCATCTGGAACCTGTCCTGATTGAGCAGCATATGACCTCTAAAGCTGGAATCCCTGGCTTCCATCTGGATTTCTTGATCTCTCAAGCTACCCTGAAAGCTTCTTTAGGAGAGTGGAAGGCTGTTTGTGCCTTGTTAGCTTTGAGCATATATGGAATTGTGTTGTTTGCAGACGAGCCTCGATTCATCAGCAAGAATGCAATCCATCTGTTCATCCTAAAGAACCCAGTGCCCACTTTATTGGGGGACCTCTACTATTCAGTGCATCAAAGGAATGAAAAGCAGAGGGGAAGATTAGTAAGGTGTTGTGCTCCATTGTTCCACACTTGGCTTCTCAAGCGTCTACCCAGGACAGATGCATTTTTAAACCCTCATCAGCAAAGCAACTGGGCTAAGAGACTCACTGTTCTAACTTCAGCTGACATCAGATGGTGCACTCAGAGCACCAAGGGCAGGGATATCATCACCAGCTGTGGGCATTTTCCCAATGTGCCTTTAATAGGAGTTAAAGGTAGTATCAATTACAATCCTCTGCTGTTCAGAAGGCAACTGGGCTATGCACTGGTCCATACTCCTAGGGCACAGGATTTGGTTGAGACTCTTTATTGTGAAAACAAGATTAGTCTGGCTATTGTTATGCAGGCAGCCTGGGCCTGGGATAATGTTCAAACCAAGGGAATAACCATTCTAGGGAAGTGCAACAATGTGGCATCGGCACAATATTATGAATGGTCCCGTGCCAGGGCCCATTTCTCCGGGATGCCCTTTACCATAGAAGACATGCCTGAGTCATCTTCAGCACCACCCCCTGCCACTATCAGTTTGGAGGAGTTTGAGAGCTTGAAGGAAAGAAATGAGAAGCTAACCCAGGCTTTGCAGAAGACCCTCCGGGAGAGGAGTGAAGGTATGAGGGAGATTGAAAGGTTGGAGAAAATGAGAGTAGATCACCTGACTAAGATTGAGAAATCTGGGGATTACATTAAAAAGTCAAAGGCTGGAGAACAAATTCTGAAGAATGCTTGCAAGGAAGCCCAGTTCCAGAGAGCAAGGACAGACTTGTATTTGAAGGAGAGTCAAGCCCGGTGGGTCAGGATCACCGAGGCTCGTACTCTAGAGGACAAGAGAGTTCAAGACAAGATGGAGCAACTGGAAGCTAGTGCAAAAGAACAACAAGAAGCCCTGGCAGCAGCCCAGAGGGAGATATCAGAGCTGAAGGTCAAAGCAGGGGTGAAGAGGTCAAAGGACCAAATTCAGCACAAGAAGCTAACAGCAGCTGTTACGACCCGGAATCTCCTCATCAGGAATCTCACGGAGCGTCCGGCTGATCCTGTGACCGAAGCACTTCTCAAGGAAGTTCGTGAGGATGAGTTTGGTCTTGGTGTTTGACCATTTGTTTGTTGTTGCTTTCTTTCCGTGTACTTTTATTTTCTTGTAATGTATTTTGACCCCTTAGAGGGCTTGTGTTGTAAAATGAACAAGTTGTATTATTTCACCTTCTGTAATATATTTGTGTTAGTTTGCTTCATCTGAGTTTTCTTCAAGCAACAACAACAGCATCTTCAAGGGTCTGGAAGGGTCAAAACTGAATGCCAAACCGGATACCTTGAGAACAAATAAGCATAACTGCATTGCATGCTAACCCTTTGTTTGTTTTGTAGGTTTTGTTTTATTGTTGCTAACCTCTGTTGTGATATCTCAGGAACTATTGCTAGGCGCCGGGTATTTCCCCTCAACCGTCCGCACCGTTATCCAACCCGAAACAACCTTCCGGGCATTCAAATGGATCAGATGCAGCAGGATCTTACTGAGGTCAGAAATCAAATGGCAAATGAAAGGATAGAGATGAGGAATCAAATGACTCAGTTTATGGAAGTTATGAACAACATGGCTCAGAGCCAGGAAAGATTGAGGGCCATGGTAGAAAGGCAAAATCAAGAGGATCCACATATAGGGACTGCCGGCACCAGCAACAATGAAAGGGTCCAACCCCATGTTAACCCCCCTGTCTTCGGGCCACACCTCCATCCTGAGGTCAATATTCCTGCAAATGTTCAAGGGACTGCCACCGCAGCTAGGGTACTTCAAGAAGATCCTCAGGAGAACCAATTCACAGTAATGGGTGCTGGGGAGGAAGCTTATGATAGGAGATTGGATGAGATAGCTGAGAAGTTGAGGTCCTTAGAATCTCAAAACTCTTTGGGCTTCGATGTCATGGACATGGGCTTGGTAGACGGGGTCAGGATCCCCCATAAGTTCAAGCCTCCTTGCTTTGAAAAATACAACGGGACTTCATGCCCCCGGACTCATTTACAGTCATTTCTGGGAAGGCTGAAGGCCTATACAATGGATGAGAAGCTCTGGATGTTCTATTTCGAAGACAGCTTAACTGGAGCGTCAAGAGAGTGGTACTCTCACTTGACAAGGGCAACTATTAGATGCTGGAAGGACCTGGCAGAGGCCTTCATCAGACAGTATCAGTATAACTTAGACATGGCACCCAACAGGACCCTCCTAATGGGAATGTCACAGTCTTCAAGGGAGAGTTTCCGAGAATATGCCCAGAGATGGAGGCAATTGGCTGCTGCTGTTCAGCCACCTATGTCTGAAAGGGAAATGGCAGACATGTTTATGAACACCCTTCAGGGAACCTATATTGACAGGCTGGCTGCTTTCTCTTCCACTAGCTTCGCCGATGTTGTCATAACTGGGGAGAGAATTGAGAGCCTATTGAAGATGGGTAAGATCTCAGACAACGGTGCAAGCTCGTCCAGTAGTACAAGAAAGCCTTTTGCAGGCCCAAGAAGAACTGGCGAGACCAATGCCATCCACACCAACAGGAGCAGGCCCCAATATGTTCACAGGTCAATAGCAGCAGTCACCATCCCTGCTCCAGCACATCCTCAGCCGGTTTATCAACCTCCGCAGCAAAACTATCAGCAACAACCTCAGTACCATCAGCAAAATCAATATCCTCCAAGGAATTACAACAACAGCAACACCAACAACAACACTCAACAGAGGCGATTTCAGCAGAGGCCATCTCAAGCTAACAGGGTGATCGATCCGATCCCTATGCCATATGCTACCCTGCTGCCACAACTCCTGAAACTCAACCTAGTTGAGCTAAGGACGCTGGCACCTCCAGATCCCAATAGTCTACCCAGGAATTATGACTCCAATGCTAGGTGCGCTTTTCATTCAAACGCACCTGGCCACAGTACAGAAAAGTGCAGAGCTCTGCATATGAAGGTACAAGACCTGGTAGACTCCAAGGCTCTGAATTTCGCACCACCACCCAATGTAAATAAGAACCCAATGCCAAACCACGGTGGTCCTAGAATTAACGCTATTGAAGAAGACAAACCGTCTTATTTAATAACCAGCGTGGGTCAGATCCGGACACCGTTGGTAGAAATCAAGGCTCAACTCCTGGAATGTCAAATATTCCCGGGGTGTGAGTTGGGTTGTGCTTACTGCAATATCTCTGTAAATGGGTGCGATAATTTGAGGAATGGCATAGACAGCCTTATTCAGAGTGGCCAGCTTCAGATCACCACATCATTTCCAACAAATCCAGCAATCTCATCCGCAACGGTTTTAGAACCTCCTACAACTGCAGCAACTATTGTTCCTAACAATTCTTCGGTTTCATCAACGAGTACTTCATCTGTCGTTTCAACTGATCAGATATCAACGAATGTTCCTTCTACAACTCCAGCACCACTCCATTTTGAAGCTCCTACAACAACAACATCCATTCTTCCACCATTATCTCCTACAACACCAGCAACAAATCATGAAGATGTCTCAACTGTCACCATATTCTACGATCCTGAAAACAACTCCGCCTACAACTCAGAAGGTGCTGCTCCCACTAGGGCACCAGTCACAATTTATTACGATCCACAGACTATTACAGTTCCTTCAACAGTTGCAGTCAGTCCAGTCACTATCACGGTGCCTGGACCAATACCTTATGAAAGCAGCAATGCCATCCCCTGGCATTACGGCTCTGACCCGTACTACGAAGGACAAAGAATCACTTTTGAATCATCAACCCCTGCACCGCAAATTGACAATGTGGGAGGAGGCGGAGGCTTCACTCGAAGCGGACGTCTTTTCGCTCCACAAATTCAGAGACCCACTGCCGAAGCAGAAGCTGCTGCTAAAGCAAAAGGAAAAAGTTTGGTGCAGGAAGAGCAGACTGTTAAAGAAGCTTTGAAAATACCCTTCGATCAAGAGGTTGATGAGTTCATGCGAATCATCAAGAAGAGTGATTATAAAATAGTGGATCAGCTTCATCAGACGCCTTCCAAGATCTCAATCCTATCATTGCTTATGTGCTCCGAAGCCCATCGGAATGCACTACTCAAAGTCTTGCACGCAGCTTACGTGCCTGAAGAGATCACTGTCAATCAACTGGAAGCAGTAGTGGGAAATGTTAATGCTAGTCACGGACTAGGGTTCACCAATACTGATTTGACAACGGAAGGCCGCAACCACAACAAAGCCTTGCACATAACCATGGAATGCAAAGGTGCTGTCCTTTCCCATGTGCTGGTAGACACGGGGTCATCCCTTAATGTCCTACCTAAAAAGGCTTTGGTGAAGCTAGAGTACGACGAATTGGCATTGAGACCCAGCAACCTGGTGGTAAGAGCTTTTGATGGCTCAAAGAGATCGGTTCTGGGAGAGATTGAGCTGCCCGTAACGATTGGCCCGCAGACTTTCACAACTATCTTCTACGTGATGGATATACAGCCCGCCTACAGCTGTTTATTGGGTAGGCCATGGATTCACGCCGCTGGCGCCGTGACCTCTACCCTTCACCAGAAGTTAAAATATGAGTGGGAGGGTCAAATCGTTACAATCTGTGGAGAGGAGGATATTTTTGTTAGCCACCTGGCTACCTATAAGTATATTGAGATGGATGGGGAGATCCATGAAACAATGAGCCAAGGTTTCGAAGCCTTGAATGTCAATGAAACATCTGCTGTGCCTGGTACTTCTATATCATCATACCAACAAGCCCAGAAGGTTGTTGAGGAAGGAACTGCCCAAGGCTGGGGCAAGCTACTACCGGTGGAGAAGAAAGAAGACAGATTTGGGTTGGGTTACAAACCAACTCAACAAGATCAAGCAGCGGCTGCGAAAGAGCCCAATTTTGTGAATGGGGGGATGCTTACCCCTGATGCTATCAATTGTCTGGAAGACGAGCTGGAAGAGGAGCGCAACCTGGAAAGTTGGATTCGTCCAAAGATCCCGGGGAGCAGTGTCTCGAACTGGTCTTCCCAGGAAATTATAAGAGTTACTCATGCAGAGTAATTATTATTTCCTGTATTTTTATAAGCATGCATCAAAGTCTTGCATCTTGCCCAAGATGACAAGACTCATTTTGTAATCGGGACATCTGTACTTTTTTGTGCAAACAAGATCAATTAATGAAATATCAGACATCTTTTTGCAAACGAGTCTTTTTCTTTTCCGTTCACTGTTTTTCTATTTTTCTTTTTGTACAAAAAATAAATGGCGGTGTTTTCAAAATGACAACTTCATTTCACTTTTCTAAATAAAGATTAAAATCAAGTCACTAAAATGAACAAACTTAACCCTTGCAGAGAGTGCCTTCCAGACAGCACCGACAACAGCACGGCTATGACTTCGTATGACTTTGACAATGCAATCAATCAAGCTGATGAAGGGGTTGAAGAAGAATATGAGCTTCCTGAAGAGCTAGCCATGTTGTTGAGACAAGAGGAAAAGATTATTACTCCTCACCAGGAGGAGGTTGAAGTGATCAATCTTGGTACAGATGAAGACGTGAAAGAGGTTAGAATCGGGGCCTGCTTGCAAGACTCAGTGAAGAGACAACTGATTGATCTGCTTCAAGAATATGTGGATGTGTTTGCGTGGTCGTATCAAGATATGCCAGGGTTGGACACCGACATTGTCGTGCACAAGCTACCTCTGAGAGAAGAATGTCCACGGGTCAAACAGAAACTGCGCCGTACTCGCCCAGACATGGCTATGAAAATCAAGGAAGAGGTACAAAAGCAGTGGGACGCCGGGTTCCTCGCTGTGACTAGCTATCCGCCATGGGTTGCTAACATAGTACCTGTGCCTAAGAAAGACGGAAAAGTAAGAATGTGTGTTGACTACCGGGATCTGAACAGAGCCAGCCCAAAAGATGACTTCCCATTACCTCACATTGATGTATTGGTGGATAATACGGCTCAGTTCTCGGTATTCTCCTTCATGGACGGATTTTCAGGGTACAATCAGATTAAGATGTCACCTGAAGACATGGAGAAGACAACATTCATCACACCTTGGGGCACGTTCTGTTACAAATTGATGCCATTCGGACTGAAGAATGCTGGTGCAACATATCAACGGGCTATGGTGACACTATTCCACGATATGATCCATAAAGAAATAGAATGTTATGTGGATGATATGATCGCCAAGTCCCTTACAGAGGAAGATCACCTGGTGAATCTGCTCAAGTTATTCAAGCGTCTGAGGAAGTACCAACTGAGGTTGAACCCCAACAAATGCACATTCGGGGTGCGATCCGGTAAGCTGCTGGGCTTTATTGTAAGCGAGAAAGGGATTGAAGTTGACCCTGATAAAGTCAAAGCTATTCAAGAGATGCCTGCACCGAGGACTAAGAAAGAGGTTCGAGGGTTCTTAGGTCGATTGAATTACATTTCGCGGTTCATATCTCACCTAACGGCAACCTGCGAACCTTTGTTCAAGCTGTTAAGGAAAGAGCAAACGGTCAGGTGGAATGAAGACTGCCAAAAGGCTTTTGACAAGATCAAAGAATATCTGCAAGAACCTCCAATCCTTATGCCTCCAGTTGAAGGAAGACCTCTGATTATGTACTTGACAGTATTAGAAGAGTCAATGGGGTGTGTGCTGGGCCAGCATGACGAGTCTGGTCGAAAAGAGTATGCGATATACTACCTAAGCAAAAAGTTTACCGACTGTGAACAACGTTATTCACTGCTCGAGAAAACTTGCTGTGCTTTAGCGTGGGCTGCTCGCCGACTGAGACAGTATATGTTGACCCACACTACTTTGTTGATATCAAAAATGGACCCAGTTAAGTACATTTTCGAGAAGCCAGCTCTTACCGGACGGGTTGCAAGATGGCAAATGATTCTCACAGAATACGACATCCAGTACACTTCTCAGAAAGCCATCAAGGGCAGTGTACTATCTGAATATCTTGCTGAGCAACCCATTGATGACTACCAGCCTATGAGGTTTGACTTCCCTGATGAAGACATCATGTTCATAAAAGCAAAAGATCATGAAGAGCCTATTCACACTGAAGGGCCCGACCCGGAAGAAGAATGGACTATGATGTTTGATGAGGCTGTTAACATGAATGGTCGTGGTGTTGGTGCAGTACTCATTACACCCAAAGGAGTCCACATGCCTTTCTCGGCAAAACTCACTTTTAACTGCACTAACAACGAAGCTGAATACGAAGCTTGCATTATGGGTCTTGAGGAAGCCATTGACCTCAGGATCAAGACATTGACCGTATTCGGAGATTAAGCTTTGGTAGTCAATCAAACCAACGGAAAATGGTACACCCACCAGGATCATCTGATACCTTACAGGGATTATACAAGAAGGTTATTGACGTTCTTCACAACAGTCAAGCTTGAGTATATCCCTCGGGACGAGAATCAGTTTGCAGATGCCTTGGCTACCATTTCGTCCATGATCAAAGTTCAAGCTGCTAACTTTGTACCTCAGATTTCAGTGTCAAGACTTGATAGACCAGCATATGTATTTGCAGCGGAAGTTGTCAAAGATGATAAGCCTTGGTTCCACGACATTAAATGCTTCTTGGAGGATCAAACATACCCACCTGGGGCATCTTCCAAGGATAAGAAGACTTTGAGAAGGCTTGCTGGTAGTTTCTTTCTGAACACTGATGGGTCTTTATACAAAAGGAACTTTGATATGGTACTCCTCAGATGCGTCGACAAGACAGAAGCAGATTTATTGATGCATGAAGTGAACGAAGGCTCCTTTGGTACCCATGTTGGGGGACATGCAATGGCTAAGAAGTTGTTAAGATCAGGCTATTATTGGATCACAATGGATGTAGACTGTTGTGCCCACGCCAGAAAATGCCACAAATGCCAGATCTACGCAGATAAAGTGCATGTGCCTCCCAATCCTTTGAACATAATGTCTTCACCCTGGCCCTTTGCCATGTGGGGCATTCATATGATTGGCAAGATTGAGCCGACCGCTTCAAATGGCCACAGATTCATCTTGGTCGCCATTGACTATTTCACCAAGTGGGTTGAAGCAACCTCATATGCAAACGTCACAAGACAAGTGGTAGCCAGATTTCTGAAGAGAGATATCATCTGTCGATATGGAGTGCCCGAGCGAATCATTACTGATAATGGTTCCAATCTAAACAATAAAATGATGGCAGAACTGTGCCGGGACTTCAAAATTCAACATCACAATTCTTCTCCTTACAGGCCAAAGATGAATGGCGCTGTTGAGGCGGCAAACAAGAATATTAAGAAGATTGTGCAGAAGATGGTAGTCACCTACAAAGACTGGCATGAAATGCTACCGTTCGCCTTGCATGGGTACCGCACATCAATCAGGACATCCACTGGGGCAACACCGTATCAACTTGTGTATGGTATGGAAGCAGTCCTACCAGTCGAAGTTGAATTACCCTCCCTACGGGTATTAATGGACGTTAAACTGAGTGAAGCAGAATGGGTTCGGGCCCGATACGAACAACTGAGTCTGATCGAAGAGAAAAGGTTGGCTGCAATCTGTCATGGGCAGTTGTATCAGAAAAGAATGAAGAAGGCCTTCGATCAGAAAGTCAGGCACCGAGAGTACCAAGTGGGAGATCTTGTGCTGAAAAGAATCCTCCCTCCTCATACAGACCACATGGGCAAATGGACTCCAAATTATGAAGGACCATTCGTGGTAAAGAAAGTTTTCTCTGGTGGAGCACTGATGCTCAGCACCATGGATGGTGAAGATTTCCCGTCCCCTGTGAATTCAGATGCAGTTAAAAAATACTTCGCATAAAAAGGACCCGCTGGACATAAAAACAGAAAGTAAGTCCAGGCAAAAATAGGGCATCCCGGCGAGTCAAAAACAGAATAAAAGACTCGGGCAAAAATAAGGGAAAATAAATAAAAACGTACACCCGCTGAGTTGAAAAGCCGCATTGGACAACTCAGGCAAAAATGGGTATCCCGATGGATTGAAAACCCGAAAGGGCGATCCATGCAAAATAAGGGAATAAGCGAACAACTGCATTCTGAATTCGTCTGTATCACTTGCAACTTGGAAAGCTTCAAAAGGATCAAGCTTCAATCAGAATCAGCCTTCTTCAGAAAGCAAGGCGAGAAGAACGTCATTGTCATACGAGTCATAGCAGAAGAGGAAGCTCCTTTGAAAGCGTCGTCAACATCGCCAGCACTTTGTTTCTCAATTTGTAACAATCTCCTTATTTTAGGAGATTTGTTTCCTTGACTGTATCTTGCCAATTCAGGGCACAAGAATTAATAAAATCAGATTTTTCAGTCATGTTTCGTCTCGTACATATTTCGTTTGCAAAGAATGTCTGATGTCTCTAAAACTAATTGCATAAGTACAGATGTTTTTCACTAAAAATAGAAGCACATGCTTGCAGGGAATATACTTACTCTTGAGAATGCTTAACTCCTATGACGGAATCCAGTAAAGGATACCTCGGGACCTTTTGTGCGTTTCCTTATCTTTGCAGGATTGCAGGTATCCAGAACGCAACCTGGGGCATGCAAGTTACATCCCAGCAAGTTGGCAAATCAACAAACAGTCTTAGCACTCAAGGGGCTTTCTCCCCAGCTGAGTTCGCCTCTCATTACTCTCCCCAGCTGAGTTACCAACAACATTCCCCAGCTGTATTACCAATCGTTCCTCCTCGACAGAATGCAAAGTCAGGGAATCATCTCCCCACAGAATCCTCAGCCTCTATTCAGAAGAGCAACGCATGAAGGAGTCACAACAGAGTACGGAAGGCTTCTACAAACCCCAACTGGGTCCTATATTACAAGGATATGTCAATCAGTGACCTAGATCCCCAAGCAGGTGCATCTACTCAGATCTGTCAATAATTTCACCCCCCAGCTGGGATGTCCGTTTCAAGTAGATTGATCAAAGATCTTCGCAGCAACGGGATCCGAATCCCGGTTTTGGTATCTTTGCACAATCATAGCATTTGCATCATATTCACCCACAAAGCGTAGCATTCCGTTTTAACACGGGGCATTACGGCAAAAAAAATCAAATGCATAGCATAATCATGAGCCATGTTATGAATCAACACCTGTGAATGATTACAGTTCATCAGCATACAGAAGAAAAATCCCCACCAGAGTTCCCAGCAAAAGCAGTTGCCTCAAAAATCACAAACACCAGTATTTACTCCTTGTGACACCCGTCCGTGTTATATCCCAGCAGAAAGCCAAAGACATCCTCTTTGTACTCACATATACTTATATACACTTTCTCGACACCCGCCCGTGTCATATCCCCAACGCAGTCGCCCAGACTTTGTATATCAGATACTTGTTCATATTACACTCTTCTCCTTTTGACACTCGTCCGTGTCACTCTCCCCAGCAGCTAAACACTCATCTATACACCACTCGCTATTATACAGATACCCGTCCGCATCTTGTATATACCACTTTTATATCCCCTCAGATTCAACACTCGTCCGTGTTCTTTGTTAACCCGTTGATACTCGTCCGTATCATCATCTCTGAACACGTGTCAGTATTTGTTTCTACCCGATACTCGTCCGTATCGTAGTCTTAAGGATGCTCGTCCGCATCTTTAATCTATACACAACATCTAAACACTTGTACTTTCTCTTCTTGGTTGTAAATACTCGTCCGTGTTTACTATATCCCCAGTAGATTGCCAACAAAACAAATTTTCCTTCTTATCTAACACTCGTCCTGTGTTATGATAAACCCTGAGAGCAGCCGTACCCTGCTGAGTGGTCGTCCTCCACTTCTTGATGGTCGTCCTCCATCATGCTCATCCGATGGCCGTCCCCATCGTTGATTTTAGCAGCCGTCCCCTGCTAGGTGGTCGTCCTCCACCTTTTGATGATCGTCCTTCATCATTTTATCCAATGGCCGTCCCCATTGTTGATTTTGGTTATCTGACATTCGTCCTATGTCATGATAAACCTCGAGAGCAGCCGTACCCTGCTGAGTGGTCGTCCTCCACTTCGTGATGGTCGTCCTCCATCATGCTCATCCGATGGCCGTCCCCATCGTTGATTTTCGGCAGCCGTCCCCTGCCAGGTGGTCGTCCTCCACCTTTGATGGCCGTCCCCATCATATTTCTTTTATTCCCCAACAGAGCAGCCGTTCCCTGCTAGGTGATCGTCCTTCACTTTTGATGGCCGTACCCCATCATCTGTTTATTTCATTTATTCTTTAACCCGATGGCCGTCCCCATCGTTGGTTACTTTACCTTTGTGAACAAAACAGCCGTCCCCGTCATGTTTCATTAATCCCCAGAGATTTTTACAGTGATGGCCATCCCCATCATAATTTCTTATTGTTCCCAGCTAGTCGGCCGTCCCCGTCTTGGCTTTACCTTTTATCCCCAGCATGTCGGCCGTCCCCGTCATTGCTTTACTTCACACACTCTTCCCAGCATGTCGGTCGTCCCCGTCATTGCTCTTTACCCAGCAGTCGTCCTCTGCTCGACGGTCGTCCTCCGTCACCCACACTTTACAATATACTTTATTTTCCTTTTACAATCTATATCCCTTTTCTTCTTCATTCTGTGAGTGCAAATTTTGGACTGTCTTTGGTATTCAACCACAAGTTATCTTGTTTGCCTGTTAAGCCGTTGCTTACATCCTGCACAGCTAACTCATGTTTGAATAGGGGCAGCTGTAAACACCCCAAATTTGCCCTCACCCATTCACACCATGGCTTGTGATCATTTCATATGCATAAACACAATCATACCATCTCATATCTCAATTTTGAGTCACTGCATTGGTTCTAAGTCATCTGCATCTAGGGTTTGTGATCTGAGCAATCCAAGAGCTTCTTGAGCCACTCCAAAGGTCATCAATCACTTCAAAGGGGTCTATGTGTGTTCAAGCCTCATATTATATCCTCTCAAAGTCAAGATTTCCAAAGAATCACAAGAACTGGGATTGGTATGGATGCAGAGCCAAGTTTGACTGCACAGTTGACCTAAAATTAGGGTTTTGGTTTTAGAGGCCATAACTCCAAATTTTTTGGTCATTCTTGTTTCCATTGGTCTCCATATGGTATAGGGAGTGTGCATATCAATTTTCATGAAGAAATTCCATGGGGAAGTCATCTGATCAAGGGTTGACTTTCTGGACAAGTCAGTGCAAAATCAGGGCATCTGAGGCCCCCAATGACCCAACCAATGGGTGATCTTCATCATTTTGAGTATATATGATCTTTATTTGATCATGGAAGAAGGTTGAAACTCACAAAAATCAAGAATTTGGAGTTTTTGCAAATGTTGACTTTTTGGGCATAGTTGACTTTTCAAGAATGCCTCATTTTAGGTCATTTTTCAAGCCTTGATTCTTGATCCAAAAATGCTTCAAATGGAAAAACTTTGGTCATGAAAGTTGTAGATTACATCTTTCCCTTTTCAAAAAGTACAAGAACATGATCAAACTCTTCTTGTATCAAAAGTTATGGTGTGACAAAGTTGGCAAAAATCATTGATTTTCAAGGCATGCTTCAATTGAGAATTTTGCAAAATCATGAACCAAAGCCAATTGTAACTTCTAATTCACTTCAAACCATGACATAAACATTCTATGTGACATGAAAATCAGATTTGGACCAAAAATCCCTCATGTTCATGGCTTGTGTAGCAAAGTAGTCACATGTGAACCAAAAGGCAACAACTTGCAAAAACACTCATCACACTTCACCAACTTGATGCATTGGATGCTGCACCTTGCTAGCCCTTTCACCTCATCTTGCTGCACCAGAACCATGCCTTGTACTAGCCTAGCACCAAGCCATACTTTCTCTTACACAAAAGTTGACAAATTGCAAAAGTGGCCATACCAATCAATAAAGCACATGTCATGTCATCTGACCAATGAGAGAGGTTTATGTGGACAAAGAGCAAGACATTTCATACAGGAAGCAAGGCTGAAACTCTCTCAAGCATAACATACACAAACACACCCCATTTTGCAAATTGCTTCGAATCTGCCTCCACAAACTTAAAACATCAAAACCATCTTCACCAATCAACTCACCATGTTTCATTGAGTAGAAAGCAACCAGATTCAAGCCTGAAACCAGCCTGAACTGAACTACACCATTTCTCATCCCTAGAACCAGAACTCTTCGAATCCCTTCATCCAGCCATCAAACACTTCATTTTCCTTCACCAACAAGTCAAGCACACCTAAAGGATCAGGAATCCACCATTGGAATGGCCTGAAACCTCCCCATTCCTGACTGTGCCATCTGCTACACCAGAACTGTTCCTCACAAATCAGCCATCCACAAGAGCTTTGAAGCCTTCCATTAGCATCAAGGGAGACAAAGAAGTCCATTTGCACGCAAAGGAGGCTCTGAAAGCTCAGTTTTGAAGTTTTCCAGCTCAGGTATGAACATGGAAACTTTTCTCCCAAAGCTTGATTTTTGAGTTACAAATTGATTATTCATGTCTTGCTGGTCATGGGGTTGGTTTCAGAATCAAAAATGAGTAAAAATTGAGCTTGTATGGTCCCTCTGAAATTTTGCCCGTGATTTTCATTTCTTTCGATTCGTTTGATTTATGATGCATAAATGATGTTTGATCATGGATTTGAGTTGCAGGAAGTGTGGGGATTGTTTCTGGGCGTTTAATTTTGCTTGGGGTGGTCTGAATCATGTTTTAGGGTTTTTGGGGTGCCGGAGAAGATGACCGGAGCTTCCCTCCGGTCACCTGAATGTGATTAGCCCTAAACTTAGGTCATTAAGGGCGTTTGAATGTGAAGCGTTAGATTAGTTGACTTAGTGGACTTCCCGCGTGGATGGAGGGCCCAGATCCTCCTGTTTTGCCCTAATCCCCTTTTTTTAGCTTAATTAATCATTAATTAAATAAATTTAATCAGAGTCAACCAGGACCCTTGGATCTGCGCGCCAGTCAACTGTCCCAAGCCCAGTTCAAATCTCCACCCTTGGATCTGCTTACTTTCTTTTTATTTCAATTTTTATTGCATTTCTTTTCATTTAACTTGCACAATTATTTTAAAATAGTAAAAAATGTGTAAAAATTATGAAACTTTTTCTCATAAGTTTTATTAATTTTTATGACACAAAAAATATTTTTATTTTATTTTTAGCATTTAAAAAAGTATTTTTAAATATTTAAAAGATTATTTTTAATTGATTAATGAGAATTAATTTATTAAAAATACTTTTAAGTATCTAAAAATCACCAAAAAATTCATGAAATGTTCTAAGACATTTAGAAACATTGTCCAACCTTCAAACCAAATTTCTTTTTGGATCTTGATGCATTTTGAGAATTTTCCATTGAATTAAATCATTTTTTGTGCATTATTTTGATCATAAGTTCAAAAAATCATTTCTGCCTATCTAGGAAGAGTTGGACATTGTTTCTTTTTGCATTGTTTTGAGTTTAGCATGTAGTTTCTAGGATAAAATGGCCATGATTTGATCTTGCATTTTTCATTTGTTTGGCATTTCTTTTGTTTAGGAACCCTAAAAACCCTAATAACTTATAAAAATCATAACTTGAGATTGGTTAAGAGTTGATATCTCCCCTTTGGGAATTGGTTTAGTATAGGTTTAGGGTTTCTTTGAGTGGCATTTTCCATTTTTTATCTTAGGGTTTGCTTCTGTTTTTGGTTTTTGTTTGTTGTTTGATCCATAAACCCTAATTTGGGCTTCCATTTGCATCCTTCTTGCATTCTCTTGCATAACATGACTTGCCATGACATTTCAAGAATCCATTTGATTCATTTGACATCTTAAGACATATAGAAAGCATGTTTGATCATTGCATCATGTATTTGCCATGTTGTATGCCTTGTTTGCTTCATAACTTTTCATGTATGATCATGGTTCAAAACTTGCATCATTTGCATCCATGATCTTGTATGAACATCTCCATGCCTTGCCTCATGTTTGTAGCATCTCATAGCATCATTATCATCATCAACATGCTTCTGGTTTTGTTTCTCATCATGTCATCTCATCTCATTTTACATTGCATTGCATTTCTTTTCTAACATTTCAGGTGGTAAGTAATGTTGAGAGGTGAATTTGCCTTCACTTCTCATGACTTTTCTTTTCATCTCTCTTGCATCCATTGCTGCATTTTTACATGTGTATGAGATTGAGCTTGCTCATTCTTCTTCTTCCCACTTTCTTTCTCCAAGTGACTTGACTTCTTGAATGAAGCAAGTCACTTTGCTTCTCTTGATCCTGTTCATCTGCATCCTGGTGGTTCCTTTGAAGATTTCTCTTGAAAACCTCACAAACCTTAGGAACAACCAAGCATGACAATGATTAGGGTTTTTGATTAGTCCCCCCTCTTAGATTTTACCTTTGTGTCATCTCTTTGAGTCTTCTCTTCTCACCTCATAAGCAGGGACTAAACCCTAAAGGCTTTAAGGCTTTGTGATTAAGCTTATGCCTGCATCCTTCTCTTAGGATGGAGTGTATAACTTTAATCCTAAGTGTTAAACCCTTAATGTGTTTAAATCTCTTAATCAATTCACTTAATAAATCATCAAGACATCACACTTGTAACTTGGGCCTTGCATTAGGGTTCTAATTCTTCCTTAACTGGTTAAGAAGGACTAACCCTAGTGTTAATGGACAAGTCCCCCTCAAGTTGTCTTACAAACCCTAAAACTCACTTCATCATCATATCATTAACTAAAATCCACTCAATAAAGGCTTTGTTTTGTCATGAGTTTAATCCCTAATCATGGATTAAGTTGAGGAGTTTTCCTCAGCTTAAACATTCTCATCTATTATCCTTCTATTAGGATGGCGTAATGAGTCTGTTTAATCCCTGATTATGGCTTAATCTCATTACTTAACACTAAACAAAATCACAAAAACATCTAAATAATCACAAGTAGGTTAATGATCTTAATCCTACACCAAGGGTGATTAAGTGTGAGAATCTGACTTCACACCTAAAGTATTCTCATTACCCCTAATCAGAGGGAATATGTGATGAGTTTACTAAATCCATTGGTTTAGACTTAAGCTCATTAACTTATGACAAATTCTCAAAAGCAATAAAAGACTGAAAACACTCAAAACAAACAATAATCGTCTCCTTCGGGATTCTTTTCTCATCATGTTCATTCATAAACGAGAACTAGCTTCTTCCGTCTAATGCAAGACAGTTTGCACCTGAGCCAGACAGGTCATACACTTGAGCATAGGCAAGTAAGCAGTTCACAAGTCAATTCATCTTTCAGTCTCTTTGGGTCGAACTACGGTGTTCTGACTTCCTCATTGTACGAGAGGATACGTAGGCATAACTTAACAGTTATCGAACAAAAGTCTCTGTATATTCCCCCTCCTTCCAGTTTTATTCTTTAAGCCTCATGATCTTGAGCATCATATTCTTATTCTTACACTGACACTGTATATATCACACTTCACACTTCTTTTGCACTGACACCTGTACATTCCTTTCCAGCTATTTTATACACAAATTGCACTGACACTACCCCTTTTAAAACACAAATCTTTTAAGCGTGGATCCCGTCGAGTACGACGGACAATCTGGGTGCTAATACCTTCCCAGGTTGTAACCAACCTCCTTTCTCAGTCTCTCTGGTTCGCAACCGTCTTATCCATCTTTTTCTAGGTCTATGCAGCATTGCCTTTCCTCCGGGATAAAAATGCCTAGCTGGCGACTCTATTCATCTCCAGTGAGTTCACGGCTGTGTGTTCTCATTGTCCCTTTCGCCGACCGTTCGCGTCTGTACCTTTATCTGGGCCTGGTCCCATTTATCGGGAGCGACACAAGGAACTTCTGAAAAAATTCGATATGTCAGATAATAAGATTTCCAAAACTCGTATGCACCCCACATGTATTTTGGAAAAGGAAAAGGTAAGTAAGAAAGTAGATCAAAAGATGTACAGAGGTATGATTGGATCTCTTCTCTATTTAACTTCCTCTAGACCAGATATTTTGTATATTGTATGTTTATGTGCTAGATTCCAATCAGATCCTACAGAAACTCACTTAACAGTAGTTAAGAGAATCTTTAGATAACTAAAAGGTACTACTAATCTTGGTTTATGCTATAGAAAGTGCAAAAATTACAAACTCGTAGGATACTGTGACGCTGTTTTTGCTGGAGATAGAACAGAAAGAAAGATTACTTCTGGAAGTTTTCAATTTCTGGGAGACAATTTAGTATATTTGTCCAGCAAAAGACAATCAACCATAGCACTATCAATTGTTGAGGCTGAATACATATCAGTAGCTGGATGTAGTACTCATATGCTCTAGATGAAAAACCAGCTTGAGGACTTCAATATCTATGAGAGTAACATTCCCATTCTCTGTGATAATACTTCTGCTATCTGTCTTTCTAAAATTTATAGATACAAATCACTAATGGACTGATATTTTTACAAAACCCCTGGCTGAAGATAGATTTAATTTCATTCTGACTAATCTCAGTATGGAATTATGTCCAGAATGAAAAGGTTTAAAATTTATGCATTGAACTCTCAGAAGGTCTGTGTATTTTTTTTAATTATTTTGATCTGACTGTTTACTTCTCAGACTTCTATAGTAAAAGAATAACATGAAGATCATAACATCAACACGTGTTAATGAAACTCTGAAGAATCCTAAAGAACTAGAATATGTGTTCATGATCTGAAGATGGACAAAACATGCATTTGGGCAGCTGTCCTCTGCAGAAGAATACATGTTCATGTTCTGGGAAACTGAAAGGGTTGAAAAGACATAATTTAGGCGCTAGTAATTGGTAATTGTTCTAAAATATATACGCCACTCCCTTGTCAGAAATTATTTAATGAAATTTAATCATGATGTTTTGTACATTAAATATTTCCACTAATTGTGTTTTTCTTTTACTACTATTTAATTCTATATAAATGCATGTTTTCACTCTTCACTTTTCACTCTTCACTTTTCACTTTTCACCTCTTGTTACTATTTTTTTCTCCGCACCTGTGCTAAAACCCTAATCTTGGTAACCAATGGCTTCCTCATCTCATAACATTCATCAAGCCACTTCTTCTCAGCATACTCAACAAGATCAAACTTTAGAAGAACTACATATCTCTCCATTCCGAACCCTTCTTACTCCTGTAGAAAATCTAGAAGTTCTCTGTGAACGTTTTGTTGACTTTGACAGTTTGAAGGAAAATGGGTTTGATCTAACACCTACTGTAAAAGCTCAAGGCTAGGAGAAATATTTTGATCGTCTGATGGGTCTAGTGTTTCCTAAGTTAGTCAAAGAATTTTGGATCTTTGCAAGTGCTTCTAACTCTCTTGTAACTTCTTATGTTTTGGGTAAGAGGCTCATCATTATTGAAGAACACGTTGCAAAGTTGATTCAATCAGATGGCAATGGGATCAAGTGTAGTGAGATGGATAAGCTTTCTGATACCTCACCCGTCTCTAAATATATCTTTTCAAATGGGCAAAACTCCAACAAGATTAAAGATTTGAAGGATCATCTGAGAATTTGGGCAAAAATTATCTTAGGTTGCATCAGTCACAGAAAAGCAACAAACTCTCCAAACTACATCAACGTGGATCAGCAGTTTCTGTTGTACTTCATCTCCAAGAACAAGAAGGTCAATCTTGCTCATTCTCTTTTTAATCATCTGAAGAACAACATTAGAGAAACCAGAGAAGATGAAAAAACCAAAAGAGATTGGATTCCTCTGGGAAGACTCATCTCAGACATTCTAACTGAAAACAGGTTGGTAGATCATCTGATGGAAGCTCAACAATTTGATCTTTTGGAAGCAGAAGCTGGGAAGCCTCTGAATGCTAAGAATTTGAAGAAGATGAAATTCATAGAAACCATTAAGAAGGATCCAGTTTTGCATTCTAGAGAAGTCATCACCACCAGGAAGATTCCTCTGAAGGACTTTCCTATGTTCTCTGCTAACACACCACCAGAAGTTGTGGTAAGGTACTTGGAATCCTGCAAGTTGGATGGTATTAATCCTCTGTTCAATCCTGAAGAACTCAGAAAACCTGCACCAGAAGGTGCTATGAAGAAAAACAAGAAAAGGAAAGCCTTTGAAAAGGAACTTCTTAGAAGGCTCCAAAGCAAATAAAAAAGAAAGGTACTTCCTCTTCTAAATCTGAGTTCATCTCTTTTGTAGAATCTGTAACAGTGGTCACATCTAAAAATCCTCCTTCTGATACTACTCCCTCTATTATTCCTGAACCCTCAAACTCCATCTCCTCTGAAATACCACCTCCATGTTCTCCTCCACCTTATACTCAAACTGAAAACACTACCTCACCACCAAACATTTCTGAACATCACTCTTCTCAAACTCTAGAAGATTTTGACATGCAAATAGATCCAACATCTCCATTTGATCTGAACACCTCAACCTTTGGTGAAACTCATTCAGAACTTCAACAAGTTCTGTCTAATATTGATGTTTTTCCAAACTTTACTGTTGCTTCTAAAACTCAGTCCTCTAATCGTCCTTATCAACAAACACATGGATTTAACCCTCTAATCGTCCTTCTCATCTTATGAATCCACTCCACCAAAAAATACATCTTACATTACTATTCCAGAAAGTCCCTCCCCTACAAATGAACTCGAAGATCCCCTTAAAACATCTATTGATATAGAAGCCCTACAAAAACTATCTTCTGTCACAAACAAAACTGCCATACCAATACCTGAACCAAAACCAACCAAATCAGATGTTGGTCCACTGTTGTTAGCATTTGAAGAAGAAATGAAACTTAGGCTGGAAGAACTGAAGGTTGCATGTGCAGAAATTCCTGATCATGCAGCTTCTGATTCTCTTTTGAATTCCTTCAAAAAGTGGTTCTCTACTGAGACCAAGAAGCTGAAAGATATCTACTATGATATTGCTCAGTAGAACTTATGTGAAATCCTGAAAGAAGTGGTCACCAGTCTTGAGAAGAAGGAAACTCACCATCTGGATGACAAGGCTTGGAGAGAATCTTAACCAAAGGAAACTTCTTCTACATTCCAGCTAATGATAGCTACTTTTGCTAAAGACAAAGGAAAAGAAACTGTTGAAGTACCTTCTGCTGAAGAGTCTTCTAAGGAATCCCCCACTCATGTTGCTGCAGGTGTTGAAGAATCACTTCCAACATACTTGGTACTGAAGACTCTGAATGAACTTAAGAAAGAGAACAAAACTGTCAAACAGAGATTGGACAAGCAAGATGAGACTAATGTTGCACTCAAAACTATGATTGGACAACAAGTTGAATCAACTTCTCAGATTAAGTCTCTTATAGAAGCATTACTTACCATGATTAACCCCCAACCCTGATTTTGTTTCATGTTTTCTCTGTTTTTGTTGTTTGCTTGTTTTTTTTGGCATTTCAATGTTTTGTTCAATGTTTTATCTGATTATCTGATTAATGAAGATCATTTCTTTTTGACTCTGCTTCTATATTTGTTTGCATCTTTTTGAGTAATGAAAAAAAAGGGAGAAACGTAAATGATTTTGATTCATAACAGTTTATCAAAACTAAGCCTCAAACATATTAATATGCTGATCAAACTGTTTAAATTTTTTTTTAATGAACAAGATAAGTAATCAACTTAGGGGGAGCACAAAATGAAGAAATTCTCATAAAGCATAAGCTAAAGAACTTTTTATGGAAAACTCTGAAAGAAGCTATCACCATCAAATAACTTCTTATGGAAAACTCTGAAAGAATCTATAACCATCTAAAGGGAGTTTTCTCATTCTTTAAACTTTGTTCTTAATCAAAATAAATGTTTTGTCGTCATCAAAAAGGGGGAGATTGTTAGAACAAGATTTTGATTCTACTCTCTTATATAGTTTTGATGATAACAATATTTTATAAGAACAAATTAAAGTACTAAATTTTTCTATATGTGTAGGATATAAGTTCTCAAGTAAAAGGATGTCACTAAGGTTGAATAACATCTTCTATATAATACTCAAGCCAAGCGCACCTTCTATAGAAGATCTGATGATAGAAATAAGTTCTCATCAAATATGCTCTCATTGCTACGCAATTTTAAACACACTCTGATGAGCATTTATGATATTATGATTCTCATAATAAAGGATATTTAAGAGGGAATCAAGAATAACGGCTGGGAACATAATCTTTATTTTTGGAAGGACTTTATGGCTATTTACATTCATCTAAATATAACATCAAATGTTCCCAACGGATCTCCTATTCAATGTATATATAAAGGAGATATCTTGAAGAAATTGAAGCTCTTACACATGCACGCCAACTCTAATCAATTTCTTACTTTGTGCTTAAGCTTTGTTAAAACTATCACGTTGTGATAATTGCTTTCTGAAGCATTTTTAGTTACAACATTTTGTAAACTCTTTGTGAATTCCTTGAGTAACTAGTGGAGTCAGTAGACTCAAGAAGACTTTGACTATATGTCTTAGTGAATGTATTCATAGTTTTTGAATAGTGGATTAAGACCTCGTTGAGAGAGGCAAAATGACATTGGCGGGTGGACTGGATGTAGTTTGAGTTCAAACGAACTAGGATAAATCAAAGGGTCTTTTTTATTCATTCCTTTTTAAAACCCAATTCCAACCCCCTTCCTTGTGTTTTTCACTCCTTCACTAACAACATAGAAACTTTAAATTCAACACCGATTCAACATTGGCCATAGGCCTGCAACTCATATATCAACACTGGTTATTCGACCTACAACTCAAACCATGTCCATAAGTCGGGACAATTCAACTTTATTCAACTATACCAGCCAATCAACATATTTGACATACTTGCAACAAAATAAAATAACCAAATTTGGTAACCGAACGTAACTATTGTTCCAAGACAGATCACACACTCAAACAACGCCACATAACTCATCAATCACGCTCCATAAGACTATAACACAAAAACTAGCCGGTTACAGATTAATTGACTAACTTACTAAATTAATTATTTAAATCATCAATTCATTCACAACTAAGTCCTAAAAACTTTACTTAACCTCTTCCTTCAAAATAATTTGGATCAGATGTAAAACCATAGAAGAATCGTTGAAAAATCACTTTTTCTCACTTGCTACTTCCCATATGCATATTGACCTCATTGTTATGTGTAATGCCTCAATATTACACGTAATGCATGTGTAATAGTACAATGTTACGCGTAACAGCACGGTGTTACGCATAATGCATGCGTAACAACATGGTGTTACTCATAATTCTCATATCTGTTACTAGAACTTGTTTTCCCCGACCAATCCAGTTTTATGCTAAGATTTCACCAATTTTCAACCCCCAATTCAGTCCTAATTTAGTTTCTATGTTGATTTTAGGCCTATAATTTCATGTAGTTTCTTTATAATTGATATATAGTTTATAATACATAATACAAGTATATTTAATTAAATAAAAGGGTGTTACATGGGGAGTATTACTTTTCGTTATAATTGATATATAGTTTAGTTTATATATAGGTGGTGTGGGGTTTTGAGGGTTTATGGGAGTTTTTGATGAATATGATGCAATTGTGATGGATATGATGAAATTTGTATGATTGAATGTTGAATTGTATAATTGGTTGTTGTAATCATGCATTTGAATGAATGGGTGATGGTGGTTGTTGTGCGGTAGTGTGTCAAAGTCGGAACTGGGTTATGTGCATTTTTGGGGAAAATTAAATGTGGGTTTTTGTAACCATGAAATATTATTTTCGTGTTGGATTATACGGTAAATGATGTGTAAGAAAAAACTGATTTTGAAACAACTTAAAAATAAGTTTAGGTGTGAAAAATAGTAGAAAATTTCTTCTGCCAGGTGAGTAATCGATTAACTAATGTGGATTATCAATTACTCCATGAAAAATACATGTTTTTGGGTTTTTTACTTGGATAATCGATTATCCTATTTGGGTAATCGATTACCATGGGGCTGATTTGTTTAAAAACATCGGAAATTCATAACTTGAGATCCGGGTGTCCGTTTGACATACCATTCAAACCCGTGGAAAGCTAATACAACTTAATTTCTTGTAAGAATGGTTTCAAGTCCTATAATTAAAATTAATTCGTGTGTGGTGAGCCTTTATAGTGTCAGTGTAAGATGTCAATATCAGTGTTTGTTGAAATTTTTTGATAATTCACAACTTTATTTCCAGGAGTCCGATTTGCGCGTTTTTTGAAGCTGCATGAAGCTGAGATAATGTAATTTCATATAATAATAGTTTAACATTTATGGAAATAATTTAGATGATATTAATTGATGTTAGAAGGTGTGTAATTGTGTGTTTTTCTAATGATGTTTTGTTACA
The DNA here is from genome assembly GCA_963966055.1 of Lathyrus aphaca. Lineage (NCBI taxonomy): Eukaryota > Viridiplantae > Streptophyta > Magnoliopsida > Fabales > Fabaceae > Lathyrus > Lathyrus aphaca. Next base: position 199,987,964 of record OZ014523.1, on the reverse strand, counting down.
AATGATGAAACTTGCGGGTTGTCGCTACAATTCTACTGTGATGTTATTGATGATGTTAAGGTAATGTTATTAATGATGATATGATGATGTTTTAATGATGTGCATGTTTAAACACCCCAAATTTGCCCTCACTCATTTCACACTATGGCTTGTGATCTTTCATGTTTGCATAAGCATAAGCATACCATCTCATATGGCATTTTTGTTTCACTGCATAGTTCAAATTCATCTGCATCTAAGGTTTGTGATCTGAGCAATCCAATATTCCATCTGAGCCACTCCAGAGGCTTCAAAGCATTCCAAGAGAGTCCATTTGTGTTCAATCCTCATATTATCTCTCTCAAAGTTCAAAGAAGTCAAGAAATCACAAGAACTGGCAAGGCATGGAAGTAGGGCTAAGGTTTTCACTACATAGATGGCCAAAATTAGGGTTTTGGTTTCAGAGGCCTCAACTCCAAATTTTTGGGCCATTCTTGTTTCTAATGTTCTTAAGATGTTATAAGGATCATGTGTACCAAGTTTGATGAAGAAATTCATTGTGGAAGTCATATGTTCACTGGGTAACTTCTTGAGCAAGTCAGAGCAAAATTAGGGCATCTGAGGCCCCAACAATGGAACCAAAGGGGTATTTTCATCAAATTGAAGTTATATGATCTTTATTTGATCATTGAAGTGATTGGAAGTTCACAAAATTGAATAAAATTGAGCTAAACCAAAACTTGCCAAAAATGGAAATGACTTGTAATGGAAACTTTCCATTTTGGGAAAGTTCTTCAACCTCCTCTTTCTCAACCAAAAATGCTTCAAATGAAAAATTCTTGGTCATGAAAGTTGTAGATTAGGTCTTTCCATTTTAAAAAAGTACAATAACATGTTCTAATTCATTATGGAACTTAAGTTATGATTCTTCAAAGTTGGCAAAAATCCTATAATTTTCAAGAATGCACCAAAGAGGATTTTTTTCAAAACCACTTGCCAAACCATTTCATGACCTCTAATGCATCTCTAAACATAATAACATCATATTAAAACTCATTTTGATCAGAATTGGCCCAAGAATCATACACTTTCATGCCTTGAATTTCAAGAAATCTTAAAAGGGCCAAAGCTTCTCAAAATTGCAAAATGGTACAAATCTTTCCATACACTTGCCTCAGAATACCAAATCTAATCCACAAGCTTCCCTTGATCTCTGCTGAGCCAAGCCATGCCTAAATCCAGGCCTTCCATGTGCCCATACCTCAAGTACAACCAACCTTGACTTTTTGCAAAATCACCCATACCAATCAGCATAGCCCACACCAACTATTCTGACCTATCACAGCTTCAGATACATGCCTCGAGGGACTCATTTCATACAACACATTGCCCTGAATCATCTCACAACTCAAGAACACAAAAATCCTCATGAAGCTTTCCCTCTTTGAAACTCAAAAACCAACCATCAAAACTTCAAACAAACTTCACCATTCAACTCAGCATCACTCATCGGACACTTCCCACCCTCCATTATAGCCTGAAACATCACAAAACCAAAACACGATTTCTCACATTTCAAAACTGAAACTTCAAAGCAGCCCAAATAAATTCATTCTAAGCATCAAATCATACTCAGGAGGTCCATTGGGGTTGATTGACACCAAGGAAAGGCCCATATAGCTCAAACTGAGAAAGCTCAAGCTCAGGTATCATCAAGAACTTTTTTCCATAAATGTATTTTTAAGTTCCTAAATGATTCTTCATGCTTCACTGATCATGCTGATGTAATTTGTTTCGAAAATGATTGAGTATTAAGCATGTATTGAGTTTCTAAAATTTCTGTTCATTTTCACGTTTTGCTTCGAATCTCATGATTGATGAATGATAAATGTGTTTTGAGGGTAGATTCATGCTTAGGGATGTTAGGGGAATGATTCTAGAGCTTTAGAGCTCTTGATTTAACCTAGGGAATAAGATAGGGTGAAGGTCTCGCCGGAGAAGATGACCGGAGCACTGTTCTTGTCAACTGAAAGTGATTAGGGCTTAATTAGGGTTTTATTTGCCAGACGTGTTCTGGGCCTTTTGATCAGGATTAGATTAGGAACGAGTGGTCCGGATTAGTTCACTTAGGGTTTAATTCTGATTAATTAAATTAATTAATTAATTAGACCAGTTTGAATGTGAACCACTAGATCTGGCGCGCAGTCAATTCCCTCCATTTTCCCTTTGAATCTCAGCCACCAGATGTGATTACTTCCCATTTATTTGATTTTTAATTCATTTTCTTGCATTTTCTTTCCACCTTTATTTTAAAATAGCAAAAATCATTAAAAGAATCTGATATTTTTTATCATGACTTTTATTAATTTTCAGAAACCAAAAATATTTTTAAAAGAGTATTTTTAAATCATTTAAGTGTTTAAAAATCACCAAAAAAATCAGAGAACATTCTTAGACATTTAGAAACATTTACAAACTCACCATACAAATTTCTTTTTGGTTTTGATCATGCTTTGACATTTTTTAATGAATTAGGGTTCTTAAAAATGTTCATTTTCTAACCCTAACTTCAAAAATTCATAACTTTTAAACAAAGTTGAGTTTGTGAATGGTTCTTTTTGCATTGTTCTATGCATGGCTTCTAGCATCCAAAAACCCTAGAAACTTAGGAAATTCATAACTCCTTCTAGGTTTAGCTTCTGACCTCCCCCTTTGGATGGTAACCTAGTATAGTTTTAGGGTTCGTTTGAGTGCATTTTCAATTTTTTATCATGTCATTTGCTTCTGTCTTTGCCATTTGCATATCATCCTTACATATAACCCTAATTTTGTATCTTCACATGCATTCATATTGCATATGCATCCATACATGAACTTTCCATGACATTTCATGCATTCATATGTCATCTTAGACATCTTAGGATATGTTAGAATCATGCTTGATCATTTCTTCATTCATTTGCCATGATTTGCATTCATTCCATTTCATTAACTTTCATGAACTTTCAAACTTCAAAGCATGCTTCATTTGAATTCATTCTCTTGTATGATCATTCATATACACTTTGTATGCCTTTGCATCATATCATAGCATCATTAGCATCATATACATGCTTCTGGTTTTGGTATTTGCCTTTGCATATACACTGTTTCATTTCATTTCTTTCCTTATGCATCTTGTGCTAACTTTTCAGATTAATGGTAAGTTGTTTGAGAGGTGAATTTGCCTTCACCTCCCACCTCTTCTCATCCTTTTTGTATTGCACCTTTGCAGCATTTTTTATTGTCTTTGAGTGGGCTTGCTCACTTGTGTTCTTTCTTTATCACTTTCTTTCTTTAAGTAACTTATCTTCTTAGGAAGTAAGTAACTTATTCTTCTGCTTCCTTCTCCTTTCATCTTGCTTCTCTTTGGTAGCTACCTTGAAGATCTTTATCAAGCATTACAAAAGATAGGAACATCCAAGCATGATAATAATTAGGGTTGTGATTAGTTCCCCTTAGTTTTTTTTACCCTTGAGTCTTCTTTGTGTCTCTCTTCTTATCTCATCATTAGAGACAAAACCTTTAAGGTTTTAGGACTTCGAAATTAGGGTTATGCCTGCATCCTTCTCTTAGGATGGAGTGTATAACTTAATCCTAAGTGTTAAACCCTTAATTTGTTTAAACTTCTTGATCAATCCATCTAATAATCACTAAAACATTAACTTGTAACTTGGGCCTTACATTAGGGTTCTAATTCTTCCTTTATGGTTAAGAAGGACTAACCCTAGTGTTTAATGGACAAGTCCCCCTCATGTTTTCTTACAAACCATAAAACTCACTTCTTAAACTCACCCTTAATTAAAATCCACTTTAATAAAAGGCTTGTTTTGTCATGAGTTTAATCCCTAACCATGGATTAAGTTGAGTTATCTTCCTCAGCTTAAGTGCTCTCATTTATTATCCTTCTATTAGGATGGTGTAATGAGTTTACTAATCCTTGATTATGGCTTAAACTCATCACTTAACACTAAACAAAAACCCAAAAACATCTAAATAATCACAAGTAGGTTAACAATCTTAATCCTACATCATCATGGCAATTAAGTTGAGATGTTTATCTCATACTTAAGTAGGCTCATTATCCATAATCAGGGAGGATATAATGAGTTTGCAAGCCCTTGATTCAGGCTTAAGCTCATTAACTTATGAAAAACACCAAAAACAATAACAATACTGAAAATACAAAAACAAATAATAATCGTCTCCTTCGGGATTATTTTTTCCTCACACTCATTCACAAACGAGAACTTGCTCCTTTCGTCTAATGCAAGAGAGTTAGCACTTGAGCCAGACGAGTCATACACTTGAGCATAGACAAGCAAGCAGTTCATAGTCAATTTATCTTTCAGTCTCTTTAAGTCGAACTACGGTGTTCTGACTTCCTCATTGCACGAGAGGATATGTATCCGTAACTTAACTGTTATCGAACAAAAGTCTCTGTGTCTTCCCCCTCTTCCAGCATTCTTTAAAAGCCTCAGTTCCTGAGCATTCACCATTTTGCACTGACACTTGTATATTCATTTCCAGCTTTTGCACACAGATAACACTTACACTACCCCTTTAAACACAAACTTTTAAGCATGGATCCCGTCGAGTACGACGGAAAATCTGGGTGCTAATACCTTCCCACGTTGTAACCAACCCCCTTTCTCAGTTTCTCTGGTTCGCAACCGTCTTATCCATCTCTTTCTAGGTTTATGCAGCATTACCTTTCCTTCGGGATAAAAATGCCTAGCTGGCGACTCTATTCAGTTCATTTCATTTTCTCCTTTCGCCGACCGTTCGCGTCTATACCCTATCTGACCAGCTGTCTTTTCAGGGGAGCGACAACATGTTCATATATATATATATATATATATATATATATATATACATGTCGTGGGCTTATGTTTAGGTTATGATGATTATGTGTGGAGGATTGTATGATGATAATTATGTGTGGATGATTATTTATTGATGATTATGTGTTATTACTTAAGTGATAGAGATCATGTGAAAGATGTTATTATGATGATTTTTGACGTGTGTTAGTGATGTTGTACTATGATGCTACGATGAATATAATGGATGGTATGTGTATTGATGATGTACATGTTATATGAAGTCTTATAATGAATCTTGATGAATGATGATGCAACTTTGACGAGCCGTGACAGTGATTATAATGACATATTGCATCATACAATCATAAGATTTTTAGGAATTCGGTCCAGTGATGATGTTAGGACTTCGGTCTTGTTATGATGTTAGGACTCCGGTCCAGTGATGATGTTGGGACTTCGGTCCATTGTTAGCTTCAATCCCATTGTGAGGATTGAGGTAATTATGCTGTGCTCAATTTTGGAGGGTGATGGCCTAGTGTCCATCCATGATGTTCAGTACCAAATGCATGATTCTATGACGTTGCATTTCATACTAAGTAACATTGCATAATTTGTGAGTTAAATGATGTTTGTCGATGTTTTAACTTAAGTGTTATTTTGGTAATGATGATTTATCTATGAGATAACGGTGTTGTGAATGACTTAGTGAAATGATAGTGTGGGTATATGTGTGATATGTGACGAATATATGAATTATTGGTAATTGTTATTGTGACTAATATATCTATTACTTATATCTATTGTAATGAATTGTGATTACTCACCCTTCCTGTTTGAATGTTGCCTCCATGTGGGTAATGTGCAGGTGATCAAGATTAACTCGTATATATTGAAGACTTAGGTCTGGAGTTATTTCACTTTAATTTCATTGATAGAAGGTGTCTTGCTCTGATATGTAACATCGGGTGGGGAACGCTTAAGTGAATATTATGTTATTTTGTTAGAAGTATTTTATGAGTTTCTATATAATAATTTTATGTGATGACGACTTTTGACAATGATCAAAAGGGTCTTGATGTTTTGATGAAATAAATGATGTTATTTTGAGTTTATGATTCTGTTGCAAAGTTTGGATTTAATTGTTAATGTTACCAAAGAAATCACTACTACCGAAAAAGCATATAACAACGGTTGGGAAAGACATATAATGAAGCGGGCGAGGGTGTTGTTAAATAAAGTGTTGTTGTATATGTGGTACTTATAATGACGGTCTTGGGACCGTTTTTGTATTCTAGAAAGCGCAAACCATTTCACAACGGTTAGTTTACAAAAGCGTTGCGATATAACTAAAGGTAATATGGTTTGATTGTCAGCAACAACATTTTTTATTTATACTTTTCTGGTCAGCGTTCAACATACAACTACAGTTTGGTTTTATAGCCACTGTCAAAACAACCTATGTTTTAAATATAAAATTTCTCTACTTTTCAATTTTTTCCTATATTTTATCCTGTCACAAAAACCTATGTTTACATTAAACAAAATATGTTCATCAAACACAATTCTTCCTAAATTACTCTGCTTTTCAAATTCTTCATATATTTTATCCTCTCAAAACAACCTCTGTTTATATCAAACGCAATATGTGCATCAAACACAATTCTTCCTAAATTTTTTCCTTATAACTGAATAAGAGAATTTATATCAAAAGTTAACATCTAACATTGTTTAAATCAAATACAACTAGCGGGATACTCGTGCTATCGTACGGGCCCTATCTACATTCACACGTTATGTTACGAAACATCACTTGTCAATTCTACCACTTTTTTTCAGGGTCTAAATTTTGTCCAGAGTAACCAATTTAATAGGTTAATAAATCCAACAACAATATTATGAACGAATTACAAATACAAAATCAAGACATCTTACATATGGTATTCAAAAATATATAGTGATATCATTCAATACACAATATGCGATTCTAGTAGGATTTTTCATTCCTACAATAGCATATGAGTAAATATATATCAAAATTAATTCAATGTATGAAAAATAAAATTCAAATTATCAGTCTACAACTGGCATCTTATAGATTTAATATATTAACATTAAAACGGTCAGTCCACAACTAATATGTAATAGATACATTCACGTCTACCCGTGGATCATGAATAAAATGGCCAGTCTACAACTGATATGTAATAGATGAGTCTAAAACTACACCCATGAATAAAATCATGTTTCCAATTCAAATAAAATTATCTCTTAAATATTAGTCAATTTTTTCAAACCAAAAATCTATAACAATTTCCCATCAAATATGATTTTATGTTTTTTTTTGTAGGAGAATTTCATAATAGAAGTTTAACTCTACAAAATTCTGTAAATTTAAATTTTTTAAATTATTTAATATTTCATTGAATAATTTTAAATAAAAATATAATAGAATTAAAAAAAATTACTAACCTAAAATTTATAACAGTTTCCCATCAAATATCAGTTTTAAATTCTTCTTATTATATCATATTTATAATTTGTACAAACCTATAGCTGGTATCTTATAGATTTAATATATGAACATTAAAATTATCAGTCTACAATTGATATGTAATAGATACATTCACGTCTACCCATTGTAAACACCCCAAATTTTCCCTCACTTTTCCTCACACCATGACTTGTGATTCTTCATTTTTGTTTTAACATAAGCCTTAAATCTCATATTGCATATTTGTTTCATCTGCATAGTTCCATTTCATCTGCATCTAGGGTTTGTGATCTGAGCAAACCAAGAATCAATCTGAGCCATCCCAATGGTCTTGAAGCTTTCCAAGAGGGTCCATGTCTGTTCTATAATCATATTATGCTCCACAAAGTTCATTAAAGTCACGGGATCACAAGAACTAGCAAAGGCATGGAAGCAGAGCTAAGGTTTTCACTACACAGATGACCAAACTTAGGGTTTTGGTTTCAAAGGCCTTAACTCCAAATTTTTGGGTCATTCTTGTTTCTAATGTTATTAATATGTTATAAGGATCATGTGTACCAAGTTTGATGAAGAAACTCATTGTGGAAGTCATCTATTTACTAGGTAACATCATGAGCAAGTTAAGTCAAAATCAGGGCATCTGAGGCCCCCAACAATGGAACCAAATGGTCATTTTCATCAAATTGAAGTTCTATGATCTTTATTTGATCTTAGAAATGGTTGTAAGTTCACAAGATAGAAGAATTTTGAACCAATTGCAAACATGCCATTTTTGGAAAAGACTTGAAATGCAAACTTTCCATTTTGGGAAAGATTTTCAACCTCATATTTCATGACCAAAAATGCTTCAAATGAAAAATTATTGGGCATGAAAGTTGTAGATTAGGTCTTTCCCTTTTCAAAAAGTACAAGAACATGTCTTAATTCATCCTAGAACTCAAGATACGGCCTTTCAAAGTTGGCAAAAATCCTATTATTTTCAAGTTCATGTCAAAGAGGGAATTTTGCAATTTCACTTGCCAAGCATTCTAATGACCTCAAATCAACTTCTATGCATCATAATATGTCAAATCATTCTCAAAGGATCAGAATTGGCCCAAGATTTGAAGCATTTCATGGCTTGTGATCCAAGAAACACCAAAGAGGGAAAAGTTGCAAGATGCTTGGAAAGGCTTCATCCACTTGTGCCAGCTGCATAATCTTGATTCTATGGCTCTCCCTGAATATTGCTAAGGCCAGACACCCCATTGAACAACTCCTGCCATGGCCGATACCTCCAAGTACACAATGTTTACTTTTTTTCAAAACACACCATACCAATCAGCCCGTGCTACAACAACTTTCTGATCAATCCCATTGGCCTATACAAACATCATGGACCTCAAAACACATAACATTCAAGCCTGAAAGCTCTCATACAAGCAGAATCACAAAAACATGCAAAAACTTCATTCCTTCGAAACTCTTTGCACAACCACTCAAACTCACTCATTCTTTCACCATTCACCTCAAAATCATCTCCAGAACACAAAGCACCCTCCATTTTGCCCTAAAAGCCACTCTAGCAAAAATACGATTTCTGCCAAACCAGAAATGTATCACACAAACCAAGCCATTTAAACTCCATCCAAGCTTTCCAGAAGCATCAGAGGGATCATTGGAGGCATTTTGCACAAAGGAAGAGGTCAGAAAGCTCCAGTTTGCAAAGCTTCAACTCAGGTAGCCATGATGAACATTTTTTCCAGAACTCTTATTTTAAGTTTCTAAATGATTTTACATGTTTAGTTGATCATTGTGATATGTTTATTTTCAAAAATGGTTGAGAAATGAGCATGTATTGTTCTTCTGAAACTTTGCCCGTGAATTTGTTTTTTCTTCGATTCATCATGTATGTGTGAATTAAATTGTTTTTGATGGTTGATTCTTGCTTATTGATGCTTGGGGAGGATTCTGGAGAGTTGGGGAGGTTTTTATGGCCTGTGGAGAGAGTTAGAGTAGAGACCTTGCCGGAGAAGACGACCGGAACACTGTTCCGGCCGCCTGAGATTCATTTGCCCTAATCTTGTATTAATTAGCCAGTTTGAATAATAGCCCTTGGATGTGTGTTTTCCGCACATTTTGAATGGCCAGGATTGATCATTAAAACCCTAAACCTAATTAATTATTTAAATTAAGTCAGATTAAAATGTGACCATTGGATCTCATTTAATTAGCAACTTTAAATCATAGCCTTAGGATCACCATACTTAAAGTCACGTGGACTTTCCATCCTGACCACCCATCGCCTCAACTTTTAATCTGAACCATATCTTTTGTATACTTTTGTTTTTTTCCTTTTATTTATTTCATATTTATTTCATCTAATTATTTAAAATAGCTAAAAAAACTTCAAAAAAATATTTTCTTTTGCATTCTAACTTTAAATATTTTCCTCAATCTAAAAATAAATTTTATTTTATTTTTTGCATTAAAAAAGTATTTTTAAAATATTTAAATGTTACTTTTAATTAATTAAAGTATTTTAATTAATTAAAAATGCATTTAGGTTTCTAAAAATCACGAAAAAAATCATTAAACCATTCCAATACATTTAGAAAAAAATTCAAACTCTTCACACAAATTTCTTTTTGGGTTTGATCATAGTTTCCCAATTTTCTTTGAATTAAGGGTCTTTACAAGCACATTATTAAACCTAACTTTGAAAAATCATTTCTACCTAACCAAGAAGAGTTTCAACTTGATTCTTTTTGCATTATGTTACATATTTCATGTAGTTTATAGGTCATTTTGCTCATGAATTTATCTTGCATTTTCAAATTGATTTGCATTTTTTCCTTTTGAGTCACCCAAGAACCCTAGAAAACTTAGGAAAATCATAACTTTTGATAGGCTAGGCTTCTGACCTCCTCCTTTGGGGTGGGACCTTGTATAGGTTTAGGGTTTGTTTGAGCTTAGTTTCAAATTTTTATCTTGTTGTATGTTTCTGTTTTGTCCATTTGCATCTCATATGTCCATAAAACCCTAATTTCTCATGTTCATTTGCATTCACCTTGCATATTCATCATCACATGAACTTTCCATGACATTTCATGCATTCATATGTCATCTTAGACATCTTAGGACATGTTAGAACCTTTCTTGATAATTTCTTCATTCATTTGCCATGTTTTGCATTCATTTCATTTCTTAAACATCCATGTGTTTTCAAGCTTCCAAGCATACTTTCATGACATCCCATCTTTGTATGATCATTCATATGCACATTGTATGACATTGAATCATCTCATAGGCCATTTCCATTGCACAAACACTTCTTACTTTGGTCTTTTCATCTCATTTCAATTCATTTCTTCATGCCTTATGTCTTATGCATCCATACTAACTTTTCAGGAACTTTTGGTAAGTTATTTTGGGAGGTGGATTTGCCTTCACCTCTCACTTCTTCTTATCTCATTCATATGCATCTTGCTTGTCTTTGAAGTGAATTTGATTCACTTATGTTCCATATCTATCACTTTCTCCCTTTAAGTTACTTATCTTCATAGGAAGTAAGTAACTTATTCTTCTGCTTCCTCCTCCTTTCATCTGCTTCTTCCATTGGTGGCTTCCTTGAAGATCTTTTCTCTAAGCCTCACAAGCCATAAGATATCCAACCATGATAATGATTAGGGTTGTGATTAGTCCCCTTATCTTTTTACCTTTGAGTCTCCTTGAGTCTCTCTTCTCATCTCTTAATCAGAGACTAAACTCTTAAAGTTTTAGGACTTTGGAATTAGGGTTATGCCTGCATCCTTCTCTTAGGATGGAGTGTATAACTTTAATCCTAAGTGTTAAAACTTTAATTTATTTAAACCTCTTAATCAAATCACTTAATAATCATCAAGACTTTATCTTGTAACTTGGGCCTTACATTAGGGTTCTAATTCTTCCATATGGTTAAGAAGGACTAACCCTAGTGTTTAATGGACAAGTCCTCCTCAAGATGTCTTACAATCTTAAAATCCACTTCTTAATCTCATCCTTTAATAAAAATTCATTTAATAAAGGCTTATTATATAATGAATTTAATCCCTAACCATGGATTAAGTTGAGGTATCTTCCTCAGCTTAAGTGTTCTCATCTATTATCCTTCTATTAGGATGGTGTAATGAGTTCACTAATCTGTGATTAGAGATTAAACTCATTACTTAACACTAAACAAAACCCAAAAACATCTTATTAATCACAAGTAGGTTAATGATCTTAATCCTACATCATCATGGCAACTAAGTTGAGATGCTTATCTCATACTTAAGTAGGCTCATTATCCCTAATCAGGGAGGATATAATGAGTTTACAAGCTTTTGATTTAGCCTTAAGCTCATTAACTTATGAAAAACACTAAAAACAATAAAAAAACTGAAAAATATCAAAAACAAACAATAATCGTCTCCTCCGAGATTCGTTTCTCATCACACTCGTTCTATAAACGAGAACTTTCTTCTTCCGTCTAATGCAAGATAGTTATCACTCGAGCCAGACAAGCCATACACTCGAGCATAGGCAAGCAAGAAGTTCACAGTCAATTCATTTTCAGTCTCTTTGAGTCAAACTACGGTGTTCTGACTTCCTCATTGCATGAGAGGATACATAGGCATAACTTAATAGTTATCGAACAAAAGTCTCTTTGTCTTCCCCCTCTTTCAGCATTCTTTTCTAAGCCTCAGTTCCTGAGCATTTCACTCCCTTTTGCACTGACACCTATATATTCTTTTCTTAGCTTTTGCACACAGATAATACATATACCTACCCCTTTAAACACAATCTTGTAAGAGTGGATCCCGTCGAGTACGACGGACAATCTGGGTGCTAATACCTTCCTAGGTTGTAACCAACCCCCTTTCTCAGTTTCTCTGGTTCGCAACTGTCTTATCCATCTCTTTCTAGGTTTATGCAACATTACCTTTCCTTCGGGATAAAAATGCCTAGATGGCGATTCTATTCACTTCATTTAGACTTGTCTCTTATCACCGACCGTTCGCGTCTGTACCTTGTGGACCTAGTGTCTTTTCGGGGGAGCGACACCCGTGGATCATGTCTGGATCATACTTGTAATTCCAGTAATTAACAAAACTCAGTTGAATTCAGATGAGTAAATCTAAAACTACAAACATGAATAAAATCATGTTTTTAATTCAAATAACAGTATCTTTTAGATATTAGTCAATTTGTTCAAACCTAAAGTTTATAACAATTTCCCGTCAAATATCAATTTTAAATCCTTCTTATTATATCAAATTTATAATTTTCACAAACCTACAATGTATGACAAATCTGTCGCTCCCGGGATTTTCATCCTAGTACAAACACGAAAGTGGCACGGAAAAGGTAGAGTCGCCAGCCAGGCATTTTTATCCCGAAGGAACGAGAAAGGTAATGCTGCACAAACCTAAGGAAGTAGGAAAGGACGAGGTCCTACGAACCAAAGATCTGGGTTCGGGAATCGGTTACAACCTGGGAAGGTATTAGCACCCCAGATCGTCCGCCGTGCCTGACGGGATCCAAGCTTGTTTGTTTGTTTCAAAGGGTAAGGAATAAAATTCTTCCAAACAAAAGAACTGGAACTGAAATGAGAAATGGAAGTGGAAAAGAAAATGAAAAGAAATGGGGAAATGTAGGGAAAATAAAGATTGTGCTCGAACGGACCCTGCCCTGCTGCCTACGTACCTCATCAGGAAAATGAAGATCAGAGTCGACGTAGTTCGGAAAACTAAGGAGGGAACTATGATTGTGTTTTTTAGAGCTGAACTGCGTATGTCTATGCTCAAGTGTTGCAGGCTCGTCTGGTACGAGTGTGTTTACCTACTTGTGTAACGCCCCAAATTATATTTTAATTATTTTAATTGAATTATAATATTGGTGTGTGAAAGAATAGCATGTGATTGATTATATTATTAATTTAAGGGATTATATTATGAGGGATAATGTTATTATTACTAGTAAATTAAATAATTGGAATAATAAGAGGTTAAAGGGTTAGATGGTCATTTGGTGAAATTGGTGAGGTTAAAGGAGGAAATTAATAGGTTGGGTATTGAGGGTTAAGTGGGGATAAGGAAAAAGAGAGAAAAAGGGAATCGTGAAAAGAGAACAAAGAACGATCGGGATAAGTTGAGATAAGAAGAAGGTAAAGGATAGAGCGTGAAGGAGAACTCGCGAGGAAGAAGATTATTCGTCAATTCCAAGGTAAGGGTGGGATTTCTTCCGTCTTTAAGGGTTTTATAATAGGGTTTGGGTAGGTTGATGATTAGAGAGTGAAGAGTGAGATAATAATCATATACAGTGAATTAGAATAGATAAAGTGAGGAATTAGAATAACTATAATGATTATTTGTTGAAATATGGATGTTATTTGATCATTTTGATGCAAGTTTTCCTTTTGAATGACTGAATTATGGGTTTTTGAACACAAAATCGCAGTAGAAAGTGGTAGAAAGAAAAGGGGTTTTTGGTCGTAACCTGACACGGGCCGTGTCCTGGGACATTGGTGGCTGTGTCAGCTCCTTGGATGAAGGAAAACATTTTTTGACTACAGTGGGCCTTACACAGTCCGTGTCATGAGACATGGGCAGTCATATCAAATCACTGTGGGTGGCTTTTTAGTTGGGTTTAGGGACCCTTGGGCGTGTTTCCATGACATAGGCCGTGTCCTGTGACACGAGAGCCCTATCAGTCTTCTGGTATTGTGGATTTTGATGATTTTGATGATCCGTAATGATTTTATAATCGATGTTATTAATATAGAAGCTGTATATGTATTGTAAGGGGTCAATAATATAACTTGAATCTAAACATGAATCTAAACATGTTGATGTGATGAGGTATATGTATATAGAACATAATTGTTGATGGCTTATGTTCACATATGATATGTTATTGTTGCGTGTGATGATTAAAGTGGATTGGTGTTGTTATATGCTAAGACATGCATGATGTTGATAATAGCTAGTGATGTTGTGGTGTGATATGTAGTTTTTGTGCGTATTAATGTATGTATGTCATTAGTGTTGAGTGACATGTTGCATGATGATTAACATACTACGGTGGAGTATGTCGTTGCTATGATGTTGGTACGGTCATGAAATAGGGATCGTACATGGTCATGAAATAGGAGGCCGAGGGTGTGACCATGAAATAGGGGTCATACTGGACCACGAAAGAGGGGTCGAGAGTTCCGACAGGAACTGGATCTTGAAATAGAGATCGGAGTCGGTACCGCATGTATAGTGTCGATTCTTGTTACATAATGTTTGTTCTTGCGAGAATGTTGTTGATAAGTATATATTAGATTGTTGTGTATATGATCAAGTAGCATCGTTGTTGTTGGGTGATGTTTTATCGTTTGATGCTTCTCAATCCTTATTATATTATCCCTTGTTATGTAAGTTATCTCACCCCTTCTGTTTAAATGTTACCCCTTTGTGGGTAATGTGCAGGTGAGCTGGACGAGTCGAGTGGTGGTCAGTGAAGTCGGTGTGCTTCGCGTTGTTAGGATATCAGCTCTGATGCGTAACTTTGGGGTGTCGTGGCGATCTTGTTTTGTCTATTTTATTTAAGAAAACATTGTGTAGTGTCTTACAAGACTAGAATTTTAATTTATTTATCTTCCGCTGCAAGTTAAATGGTTTCATTTAAAAACATATCATTGAGCTTATTATGATGTTTAGTTGAATTGTGACACTCATACATTTTTATTGAAAATTTTACTTTGATTTTATGATTATTACCGTGGGTGTATTTGGGTGTTACAATGTTGTATCAGAGAAGGTCGGTTCGTCCGACCAAGTAGTTGAGTCGTTGAGTAATAAGTTGTGATGTCGTTGTGAGTGTGAGCATTGTGATTGTTGCAATTGATTCTAAACCATCATTGGATTGTTGTTGTATGAAAGGTTTACAATGGTTGGGAGAAACGATGTTGCACTTGCCGCTGCTATGCAAGCGATGGCACAAGCTATGCCAAATCCAAGGAATGTTGGGGATCGTGAAAATGATGAGTTCAGGAAGAATGACCCGCCAAAATTCAAGGGAAAGTATGATCCTGATGGAGCACAGGATTGGCTCAAGGATATTGAGAGAATCCTCAGAGTCATGGAGTGTTCAGAGGGAAGCAAGGTGCACACAAACTGGTAGATGAGTTCGATGATTAGTGGGTTGGCACTCGTCAATAATTGGACGCAGTTGGTGAAGCAGTCACCTGGGCGGTGTTTAAGAGGGAATTTCTGAGGAAGTATTTTCCTGAAGATGTTTAGGGAAAGAAGGAAATTCAATTTTTAGAGCTGAAACAAAGCAGTATGTCAGTGACAGAGTATGCTACTAAGTTTACTGATCTGGCGAAGTTCTATCCTCATTACAGCGAGGCGACTGCTGAGTTCTCGAAATGTGTTAAGTTCGAGAATGGTTTGAGGGCTCCGATTAAACAGGAAATTGGTTATCAAAGGATCCGAAGGTTTCTAGATTTGGTGGATTGCTGCAGAATCTTTGAGGAAGACAGTAAGGCTCGGTCTGAGCATTTCAGAGGCCTAGGTGAGAGGAGAGGGAAACAACTAATGCATCGTGGAAAACCTTATGCAGCTCCTGCTGATAAGGGTAAGCAGAAACAAAAGGAAGGTAAAAAGCCAAGTGGGGGAGGTGCCCTTGTTTCACTTAAGTGCTATAGGTATGGTGAGGTGGGTAATCGTGTTAGTGAGGGCACGAGCGACGTGAAGAAATGTTTCAAGTGTGGCCAGCCTGGACACTTGATTGCTGAATGCAAGACATATGTGGTTACTTGCTACAACTGTGGATAGCAAGGTCACATTAGTACACATTTTCAGAAGCCCAAGAAAGCTGCAACTGGAGGAAAGGTGTTCGCTCTGACAGGGAAACAGATTTCCAGCGAAGACCGTTTGATTAGATGTATTTGTCATACTAATAATGTTCCTTTGATTGCTATGATTGATACTGGTGCAACGCACTGTTTTATTTCAATTGATTGTGTGAGGCGACTAGAAATTGTTGTTTCTCCAATGAACGGAGAGATGATTATTGAGACTCCTGCTGATGGGTCGTTAACTACTTCCTTTGTATGTCTGAACTATCTATTATTTATTTATGGTAAGGACTTTGGTGTGGATTTGGTTGGTTTATCGTTGAAGGGAATGGATGTGATTTTAGGTATGAATTGGTTGGAGTACAACCATGTTCATATTAACTGCTTCAGTAAGTCAGTTCGGTTTCTTACTCCTTGTGAAGAGGAAGAAGAAACTGGTTATTTGTCTGCACGAGAACTGAAAGAGCTTATGGATGATGAGGTGCAAGTTCTGGCGCTATTTGCTTATATGTCGATGGAGAATGGTATAGCAATTAGTGGAATGCAAGTGGTGAGAGATTTTTCGGAAGTGTTTCAGATGATGTTATGGATGTGTCTCCAGAAAGAGAGGTGGAATTCAGTATCGACCTTGTGCCAGGAACGAGACATATTTCAATGGCACCTTACCGTGTGCCAGCTTCTGAATTATCTGAGTTGAAGAAATATATAGAGGATCTGCTAGAAAATAAATTTTTGAGACCAAGTGTATCACCGCGGGGAGCACCGATGTTACTGGTAAAGAAGCAAGATAGTAGTATGAGACTGTGTATTGACTACAAGCAATTGAATAAGGTTACAATAAAGAATAAGTATTCGTTTCCAATAATAGATGATCTGATGGATTAGTTGGTGGGTGCTCGCGTATTTAGTAAAATCGATTTGAGATCGGGTTATCATCAAATAAGAGTGAAAGATGAAGATATTCAGAAGACTTCCTTTAGGACTCGGTATAGACACTATGAATATGTAGTGATGCCATTTGGAGTTACTAATTCTTCTGATGTATTCATGGAGTATATGAAACGGATATTCCACAAATATCTGGACCATTTTGTTGTTGTTTTTATAGATGACATCCTGATTTACTCTAAGTCGGAAGAAGAGCATGCAGAACATTTGCGAATAGTGTTGCAAGTATTGAAAGAGAAGAAATTGCATGCTAAATTATCAAATTGTGAATTTTGGTTAAGAGAGGTGAGTTTCCTTGGTCATGAATTTTCGGAAAGAGGGATTGATGTGGATCCATCCAAAGTAGATGCAGTGCTTCAAGGGGAGACTCCGAAGTCAGTGACAAAAATTAGATGTTTCCTGGGATTAGCGGGTTATTATCGAAGATTTATTGGGGGGTTTTCGAAATTGGCACTTCCATTGACCCAGTTGACTTTTAAGAATAAAGCGTTTGTGTGGGATTCTCAATGCGAGAAGAGTTTTATTGAGTTGAAGAAGAAGTTGACTACTGCGTCGGTTTTGATTTTGCCAAAAAATAGATGAAATGTTTGTAGTATATTGTGATGCTTCTTTGATGGGCTTAGGTGGGGTATTGATGCAAAATGGTCAAGGTGTGGCGTATGCTTCGCACCAGTTGAGGATTCATGAGCGGAATTATCCAACGCATGATTTAGAGTTGGCAGCCTTTGTTTTTGTGTTAAAGAGTTGGAGCACTATTTGAATGGTTCGAGGTTCAAAGTATATAGTGATCATAAGAGTTTAAAATATTTATTTTATCAAAAAGAGTTGAATATGAGACAGAGACGCTAGTTGGAATTTTTGAAGGATTATGATTTCAATTTGAATTACCACCCATGTAAGGCTAATGTGGTAGCTGATGCCTTGAGTCGAAAGACATTGCATATGTCAGCAATTCCGAGATATAAGTTTGGTTTGTGAACAAACATCTCATAGTGTGATGTTGGGTATGCTGAAGGTCAACAATGATTTTCTTGATCGTGTCCGAGAGGGCCAGAAGTCATATGTGAAATTGATAGATCTAATGGTTAGTGATGAGTGAGTTGGAAATAATGAGTTCCGAGTTGATGAATAGGGAGTACTTAGATTTCGAGATTGTATATGTATCCCTGATGACCTTGACATGAAGAGAATTATTCTAGAAGAAGGGCACAAGAGTGGTTTGAGCATTCATCTAGGAGCGACGAAAATGTATCATGATTTAAAGAAGATATTATGGTGGCCTAGTTGTCGCTCCCGATAAATGGGAACAGGCCCAGATAAAGGTACAGACGCGAACGGTCGGCGAGAGGGACAATGAGAACACACAGCCATGAACTCACTAGAGAATGAATAGAGTCGCCAGCTAGGCATTTTTATCCCGGAGGAAAGGAAATGCTGCATAGGCCTAGAAAAAGATGGATAAGACGGTTGCGAACCAAAGAGACTGAGAAAGGGGGTTGGTTACAACCTGGGAAGGTATTAGCACCCAGATTGTCCGTCGTACTCGACGGGATCCACGCTTAAAAGATTTGTGTTTTAAGGGGGTAGTGTCAGTGCATTTTGTGTATAAAATAGCTGGAAAGGAATGTACAGGTGTCAGTGCAAAAGAAGTGTGAAGTGTGATATATACAGTGTCAGTGTAAGAATAAGAATATGATGCTCAAGATCATGAGGCTTAAAGAATAAAGCTGGAAGGAGGGGGAATATACAGAGACTTTTGTTCGATAACTGTTAAGTTATGCCTACGTATCCTCTCGTGCAATGAGGAAGTCAGAACACCGTAGTTCGACCCAAAGAGACTGAAAGATGAATTGACTTGTGAACTGCTTACTTGCCTATGCTCAAGTGTATGACCTGTCTGGCTCAGGTGCAAACTGTCTTGCATTAGACGGAAGAAGCTAGTTCTCGTTTATGAATGAAGATGATGAGAAAAGAATCCCGAAGGAGACGATTATTGTTTGTTTTGAGTGTTTTCAGTCTTTTATTGCTTTTGAGAATTTGTCATAAGTTAATGAGCTTAAGTCTAAACCAATGGATTTAGTAAACTCATCACATCTTCCCTCTGATTAGGGGTAATGAGAATACTTTAGGTGTGAAGTCAGATTCTCACACTTAATCACCCTTGGTGTAGGATTAAGATCATTAACCTACTTGTGATTATTTAGATGTTTTTGTGATTTTGTTTAGTGTTAAGTAATGAGATTAAGCCATAATCAGGGATTAAACAGACTCATTACGCCATCCTAATAGAAGGATAATAGATGAGAATGTTTAAGCTGAGGAAAACTCCTCAACTTAATCCATGATTAGGGATTAAACTCATGACAAAACAAAGCCTTTATTGAGTGGATTTTAGTTAATGATATGATGATGAAGTGAGTTTTAGGGTTTGTAAGACAACTTGAGGGGGACTTGTCCATTAACACTAGGGTTAGTCCTTCTTAACCAGTTAAGGAAGAATTAGAACCCTAATGCAAGGCCCAAGTTACAAGTGTGATGTCTTGATGATTTATTAAGTGAATTGATTAAGAGATTTAAACACATTAAGGGTTTAACACTTAGGATTAAAGTTATACACTCCATCCTAAGAGAAGGATGCAGGCATAAGCTTAATCACAAAGCCTTAAAGCCTTTAGGGTTTAGTCCCTGCTTATGAGGTGAGAAGAGAAGACTCAAAGAGATGACACAAAGGTAAAATCTAAGAGGGGGACTAATCAAAAACCCTAATCATTGTCATGCTTGGTTGTTCCTAAGGTTTGTGAGGTTTTCAAGAGAAATCTTCAAAGGAACCACCAGGATGCAGATGAACAGGATCAAGAGAAGCAAAGTGACTTGCTTCATTCAAGAAGTCAAGTCACTTGAAGAAAGAAAGTGGGAGGAACAAGAATGAGCAAGCTCAATCTCAAACACTTATAAAAATGCAGCAATGGATGCAAGAGAGATGAAAAGAAAAGTTATGAGAAGTGAAGGCAAATTCACTTCTCAAGATCACTTACCACCTGAAAAGGTTAGAAAAGAAATGCAATGCAATACAAAATGGGATGAAATGACATGATGAAAAACAAAACCAGAAGCATGTTGATGATGATAATGATGTTATGAGATGCTACAAGCATGAGGCAAGGCATGGAGATGTTCATACAAGATCATGGATGCAAATGATGCAAGTTTTGAACCATGATCATACATGAAAAGTTATGAAGCAAACAAGGCATACCACATGGCAAATACATGATGCAATGATCAAACATTCTTTCTATATGTCTTAAGATGTCAAATGAATCAAATGGATGCTTGAAATGTCATGGCAAGTCATGTTATGCAAGAGAATGCAAGAAGGATGCAAATGGAAGCCCAAATTAGGGTTTATGGATCAAACAACAAACAAAAACCAAAAACAGAAGCAAACCCTAAGATAAAAAATGGAAAATGCCACTCAAAGAAACCCTAAACCTATACTAAACCAAGGTCCAAAGGGGAGGTCTCAACTCTCAACTAATCTCAAGTTATGAATTTTACAAGTTATTAGGGTTTTTAGGGCTCCTAAACAAGAAAATCATCAAATAAAATGAAAATGAGGAATCAAATCAAAGCCATTTTATCTCAAAAACTACATGCTAAACACAATGCAATGCAAGAAGAAACAATGTCCAACTCTTCATGAATTGGCAGGAATGAATTTTTGAACTTATGATCAAAATAATGCACAAAAAATGATTTAATTCAATGGAAAATTCTCAAAATGCATCAAGGTCAAAAAAGAAATTTGGTTTGAAGGTTGGACAATGTTTCTAAATGTCTTAGAACATTTCATGAATTTTTTGGTGATTTTTAAATACCTAAAAGTATTTTTAATAAATTAATTTCCATTAATCAATTAAAAATAATCTTTTAAATATTTTAAAATACTTTTTTAATGATAAAAATAAAAATAAAAATATTTTTGTGTCATAAAAATTAATAAAACTTATGAGAAAAAGTTTCATAATTTTTACACATTTTTTACTATTTTAAATTAATTATGCAAAACAAATGAAAAGAAAAATGAATTAAATGAAAATAAAAAGAAAGTCAAATGAGTGGAGGGCCAGGATTGAGTCTGAGTTTGAATCAGTTGACCACGTGCGTTATCCAAGGGCTGTGGTTGGCTCAGATTAAATTAATTTAATTATAGATTAATTAAACTAAACACGTGGATTAGGGCTAAGCAAACAGATCTGGACCACACATGCGCGCGGGTAGTCAACGGGTCAAAGGCATCCAACGCACGAAATTCAAATGGGAGTTAATGACTGTAATTAGGGCAAATGATTTTCAGGTGGCCGGAGAGGACCTCCGGTCGTCTTCTCCGGCCAGCATCCCCCCTGAGAATCCCCAAAACTCCAAAAAACTAACTAAAACGAAATCTAAAAACTGGGAAATGATCCCCACTCACTCACGAACCAAAACCCCTAATCAAAACAAATTTATATTTCCTAACAAGGCTGGATCGAAACAAATAAGAACTAGGGCACAAAAATTTCAGAGAGCAATTACATTCTCATTTCATCACCATTTCAAAAACTAAAAGCATATTCATGATCAGGAAGACATAAAGAACAAGTTTAGAACTTAAAAATCCATTTCTGGAAAAAAAGTTCTTGAGCTACCTGAGATTCGAAGCTTTCACTCCAGCAACTTTCTAACCACTTCCTTCAGTGCAATCCACTCTATTTGGTCCCCAGATGATTCTTGAATGCTTAGGAAGAGTTTATATTGGCTGGATAAGGAGTTTGACAAGCTTCTGCTCCAGCTCAGTTGGAAATGGCAATGGTGATTCAGGCAGTTTCAGGCCAATGTAGGTGGTTGTTTGTGGTCCAGATGATGAGTGGAGATGGTCTATGGAGTTTGTTTTGATGTTTGTGAGTTGTGGAGAGAGATTCGAAGCAAACTGCAAAAGGGAGTGAAAATGGTGAAGTGAGGTTACAGCTTGTTTCAGGCCTGGCTCTTGGTTGCTTTGGGCTCAATGAAGCATGATGATTTTGTTGGTGAAAATGGTTTGAATGTTTTATGGCTGGGCAGAGAGATCCGAAGAAATTTGCAAAAGGGAGTGTTTTTGTGTATGTGATGTTTTAGAGAGTTTCAGCTTGGCCTCTTGATATGTTTTGCCTGCCAAAGGATATTGTATTTTAATCCCATAGGTCAGATGATGTGACCTGGCCTATAGTGATTGGTAAGTTTGCTTTTGCTCAAAGTCCATCTTTTGTGTAAGAGAAGTATGGCTGGGTTCTAGGCTTAGTACAAGGCATGGGCTGCGCAGCAAGGGTGAGGGGAAAGGCTAGCCAAAGTCAGCATCCAAGGTTGCAAGTTGTAGGAAGTGTGATCATGAGTTTTGCAAGTTGTTGCTTTATGGTTCACATGTGATTTCTTTATCCCACAAGCCATAATACATGAGCATTCTTGGTTCAATTCTGATTTTATGACTTATAGAATGTTTGTGTCATGGTTTGAAATGAACTAGAGGTTACAAAAGGCATTGGTCCATGGTTTTGCAAAATTCTCATTTGAGGCATGCCTTGAAAACCAATGATTTTAGCCAACTTTGTCACACCATAACTTTTGATCCAAGAAGATTTTGATCATGTTCTTGTACTTTTTGAAAAGGGAAAGATGTAATCTACAACTTTCATGACCAAAGTTTTTCCATTTGAAGCATTTTTGGATCAAGAATCAAGGCTTGAAAAATGACCTAAAATGAAGCATTCTTGAAAAGTCAACTATGCCCAAAAAGTCAACATTTGCAAAAACTCCAAATTCTTGATTTTTGTGGACTTAAACCTTCTTCCATGATCAAATAAAGATCATATACACTCAAAATGATGAAGATCACCCATTGGTTGGGTCATTGGGGGCCTCAGATGCCCTGATTTTACACTGACTTGTCCAGAAAGTCAACCCTTGATTAGATGACTTCCCCATGGAATTTCTTCATGAAAATTGATATGCATACTCCTTATACCATATAGAGACCAATGGAAACAAGAATGACCAAAAAATTTGGAGTTATGGCCTCTGAAACCAAAACCCTAATTTTAGGTCAACTGTGCAGTCAAACTTGGCTCTGCATCCATACCAATCCCAGTTCTTGTGATTCTTTGGAAATCTTGACTTTGAGAGGATATAATATGAGGCTTGAACACACATAGACCCCTTTGAAGTGATTGATGACCTTTGGAGTGGCTCAAGAAGCTCTTGGATTGCTCAGATCACAAACCCTAGATGCAGATGACTTAGAACCAATGCAGTGACTCAAAATTGAGATATGAGATGGTATGATTGTGTTTATGCATATGAAATGATCACAAGCCATGGTGTGAATGGGTGAGGGCAAATTTGGGGTGTTTACAGCTGCCCCTATTCAAACATGAGTTAGCTGTGCAGGATGTAAGCAACGGCTTAATAGGCAAACAAGATAACTTGTGGTTGAATACCAAAGACAGTCCAAAATTTGCACTCACAGAATGAAGAAGAAAAGGGATATAGATTGTAAAAGGAAAATAAAGTATATTGTAAAGTGTGGGTGACGGAGGACGACCGTCGAGCAGAGGACGACTGCTGGGTAAAGAGCAATGACGGGGACGGCCGACATGCTGGGAAGAGTGTGTGAAGTAAAGCAATGACGGGGACGGCCGACATGCTGGGGATAAAAGGTAAAGCCAAGACGGGGACGGCCGACTAGCTGGGAACAATAAGAAATTATGATGGGGACGGCCATCACTGTAAAAATCTCTGGGGATTAATGAAACATGACGGGGACGGCTGTTTTGTTCACAAAGGTAAAGTAACCAACGATGGGGACGGCCATCGGGTTAAAGAATAAATGAAATAAACAGATGATGGGGTACGGCCATCAAAAGTGAAGGACGATCACCTAGCAGGGGACGGCTGCTCTGTTGGGGAATAAAGGAATTATGATGGGGACGGCCATCAAAGGTGGAGGACGACCACCTGGCAGGGTACGGCTGCCGAAAATATCAACGATGGGGACGACCATCGGATAAAAGGTCAACGATGGGGACGGCCATCGGACGAGCATGATGGAGGACGACCATCAAGAGGTGGAGGACGACCACCTAGCAGGGGACGGCTGCTCTCAGGGTTCATCATGACATAGGACGAATGCCAGATAACCAGAATCAACAATGGGGACGGCCATTGGATAAAATTGATGAAGGAAGATCATCAAGAGGTGGAGGACGAACACCTAGCAGGGGACGGCTGCTAAAATCAACGATGGGGACGGCCATCGGATAGAAAAGGTCAACGATGGGGACGGCCATCGGACGAGCATTATGGAGGACGACCATCAAGAAGTGGAGGACGACCACTCAGCAGGGTACGGCTGCTCTCAGGGTTTATCATAACACAGGACGAGTGTTAGATAAGAAGGAAAATTTGTTTTGTTGGCAATCTACTGGGGATATAGTAAACACGGACGAGTATTTACAACCAAGAAGAGAAAGTACAAGTGTTTAGATGTTGTGTATAGATTAAAGATGCGGACGAGCATCCTTAAGACTACGATACGGACGAGTATCGGGTAGAAACAAATACTGACACGTGTTCAGAGATGATGATACGGACGAGTATCAACGGGTTAACAAAGAACACGGACGAGTGCTGCATCTGAAGGGACTCTTCTGGGGAATAATAAATGCAGACGAGTATCTATATTCAGGAAGACATAAGTGTTTGACACGGTGTATGGATTAAAGATGCGGACGAGCATCCTTAAGGTTATGATACGGACGAGTATCACGTAGAAACAAACGCTTGACGTATGTTCTGAGATGATGGTACGGACGAGTACCAACGGGTTAACAAGGACTAGTGTTGAATCTGAGGGGATATAAAAGTGGTATATACAAGATGCGGACGGGTATCTGTATAATAGCGAGTGGTGTATAGATGAGTGTTTAGCTGCTGGGGAGAGTGACACGGACGAGTGTCAAAAGGAGAAGAGTGTAATATGAACAAGTATCTGATATACAAAGTCTGGGCGACTGCGCTGGGGATATGACACGGGCGGGTGTCGAGAAAGTGTATATAAGTATATGTGAGTACAAAGAGGATGTCTTTGGCTTTCTGCTGGGATATAACACGGACGGGTGTCACAAGGAGTAAATACTGGTGTTTGTGATTTGTGAGGCAACTGCTTTTGCTGGGAACTCTGGTGGGGATTTTTCTTCTGTATGCTGATGAACTGTAATCATTCACAGGTGTTGATTCATAACATGGCTCATGATTATGCTATGCATTTGATTTTTTTTGCCGTAATGCCCCGTGTTAAAACGGAATGCTACGCTTTGTGGGTGAATATGATGCAAATGCTATGATTGTGCAAAGATACCAAAACCGGGATCCGGATCCCGTTGCTGCGAAGATCTTTGATCGATCTGCTTGAAACGGACATCCCAGCTGGGGGGTGAAATTATTGACAGATCTGATGAGATGCACCTGCTTGGGGATCTAGGTCACTGATTGACATATCCTTGTAATATAGGACCCAGTTGGGGTTTGTAGAAGCCTTCCGTACTCTGTATGACTCCTTCATGCGTTGCTCTTCTGAATAGAGGCTGAGGATTCTGTGGGGAGATGATTCCCTGACTTTGCATTCTGTCGAGGAGGAACGATTGGTAATACAGCTGGGGAATGTTGTTGGTAACTCAGCTGGGGAGAGTAATGAGAGGCGAACTCAGCTGGGGAGAAAGCCCCTTGAGTGCTAAGACTGTTTGTTGATTTGCCAACTTGCTGGGATGTAACTTGCATGCCCCAGGTTGCGTTCTGGATACCTGCAATCCTGCAAAGATAAGGAAACGCACAAAAGGTCCCGAGGTATCCTTTACTGGATTCCGTCATAGGAGTTAAGAATTCTCAAGAGTAAGTATATTCCCTGCAAGCATGTGCTTCTATTTTTAGTGAAAAACATCTGTACTTATGCAATTAGTTTTAGAGACATCAGACATTCTTTGCAAACGAAATATGTACGAGACGAAACATGACTGAAAAATCTGATTTTATTAATTCTTGTGCCCTGAATTGGCAAGATACAGTCAAGGAAACAAATCTCCTAAAATAAGGAGATTGTTACAAATTGAGAAACAAAGTGCTGGCGATGTTGACGACGCTTTCAAAGGAGCTTCCTCTTCTGCTATGACTCGTATGACAATGACGTTCTTCTCGCCTTGCTTTCTGAAGAAGGCTGATTCTGATTGAAGCTTGATCCTTTTGAAGCTTTCCAAGTTGCAAGTGATACAGACGAATTCAGAATGCAGTTGTTCGCTTATTCCCTTATTTTGCATGGATCGCCCTTTCGGGTTTTCAATCCATCGGGATACCCATTTTTGCCTGAGTTGTCCAATGCGGCTTTTCAACTCAGCGGGTGTACGTTTTTATTTATTTTCCCTTATTTTTGCCCGAGTCTTTTATTCTGTTTTTGACTCGCCGGGATGCCCTATTTTTGCCTGGATTACTTTCTGTTTTTATGTCCAGCGGGTCATTTTTATGCGAAGTATTTTTTAACTGCATCTGAATTCACAGGGGACGGGAAATCTTCACCATCCATGGTGCTGAGCATCAGTACTCCACCAGAGAAAACTTTCTTTACCACGAATGGTCCTTCATAATTTGGAGTCCATTTGCCCCTGTGGTCTGTATGAGGAGGGAGGATTCTTTTCAGCACAAGATCTCCCACTTGGTACTCTCGGTGCCTGACTTTCTGATCGAAGGCCTTCTTCATTCTTTTCTGATACAACTGCCCATGACAGATTGCAGCCAACCTTTTCTCTTCGATCAGACTCAGTTGTTCGTATCGGGCCCGAACCCATTCTGCTTCACTCAGTTTAACGTCCATTAATACCCGTAGGGAGGGTAATTCAACTTCGACTGGTAGGACTGCTTCCATACCATACACAAGTTGATACGGTGTTGCCCCAGTGGATGTCCTGATTGACGTGCGGTACCCATGCAAGGCGAACGGTAGCATTTCATGCCAGTCTTTGTAGGTGACTACCATCTTCTGCACAATCTTCTTAATATTCTTGTTTGCCGCCTCAACAGCGCCATTCATCTTTGGCCTATAAGGAGAAGAATTGTGATGTTGAATTTTGAAGTCCCGGCACAGTTCTGCCATCATTTTATTGTTTAGATTGGAACCATTATCAGTAATGATTCGCTCGGGCACTCCATATCGACAGATGATATCTCTCTTCAGAAATCTGGCTACCACTTGTCTTGTGACGTTTACATATGAGGCTGCTTCAACCCACTTGGTGAAATAGTCAATGGCGACCAAGATGAATCTGTGGCCATTTGAAGCAGTCGGCTCAATCTTGCCAATCATATCAATGCCCCACATAGCAAAGGGCCAGGGTGAAGACATTATGTTCAAAGGATTGGGAGGCACATGCACTTTATCTGCGTAGATCTGGCATTTGTGGCATTTCCTGGCATAGGCACAACAGTCTGCATCCATTGTGATCCAATAATAGCCTGACCTTAACAATTTTTTAGCCATGGCATGTCCTCCGGCATGGGTACCAAAAGATCCTTCGTGCACTTCATGCATCAGCAAACCTGCTTCCGTCTTGTCAACACATCTGAGGAGTACCATATCAAAGTTCCTTTTGTATAAAGACCCATCAGTGTTCAGAAAGAAACTACCAGCAAGCCTTCTCAAAGTCTTCTTATCATTGGAAGATGCCCCAGGTGGGTATGTCTGATCCTCCAAGAAGCATTTGATGTCGTGGAACCAAGGCTTATCATCTCTAACAACGTCTGCTGAGAACACATACGCTGGTCTATCAAGTCTGGATACTGAAATCTGAGGTACAAAATTAGCGGCTTGAACTTTGATCATGGACGAAATGGTAGCAAGAGCATCTGCAAATTGATTCTCGTCCCGAGGGATATACTCAAGCTTGACTGTTGTGAAGAAAGTCAATAACCTCCTTGTATAATCCCTGTAAGGTATCAGATGATCCTGGTGGGTGTACCATTTGCCGTTGGTCTGATTGACTACCAAAGCTGAATCTCCGAATACGGTCAATGTCTTGATCCTGAGGTCAATGGCTTCCTCAAGACCCATAATGCAAGCTTCGTATTCAGCTTCGTTGTTAGTGCAGTTGAAAGCGAGTTTTGCCGAGAAAGGCATGTGAACTCCTTTAGGTGTAATGAGTACTGCACCAACACCACGGCCATTCATGTTAACAGCCCCGTCGAACATCATAGTCCATTCTTCTTCCGGGTCAGGCCCTTCAGTGTGAACAGGCTCTTCATGGTCTCTTGCTTTAATGAACATGATGTCTTCATCAGGGAAGTCAAACCTCATAGGCTGGTAATCATCAATAGGTTGCTCAGCAAGATATTCAGACAATACACTGCCCTTGATGGCTTTCTGAGAGGTGTATTGGATGTCATATTCTGTGAGAATCATCTGCCATCTTGCAACCCGTCCGGTAAGCGCCGGCTTCTCAAATATGTACTTGACTGGGTCCATTTTTGAGATTAACAAGGTAGTGTGGGTCAACATATACTGCCTTAGTCGGCGAGCAGCCCACGCTAAAGCACAGCAAGTTTTCTCGAGCAGTGAATAACGTTGTTCACAGTCGGTAAACTTTTTGCTTAGGTAGTATATTGCATACTCTTTTCGACCAGACTCGTCATGCTGGCCCAGCACACACCCCATTGATTCTTCTAATATTGTCAAGTACATTATCAGAGGTCTTCCTTCAACTGGGGGCATAAGGATTGGAGGTTCTTGCAGATATTCCTTGATCTTGTCAAAAGCCTTCTGGCAGTCTTCGTTCCACCTGACTGTCTGTTCTTTTCTTAGCAGCTTGAACAAAGGTTCGCAGGTTGCCGTTAGGTGAGATATGAACCGCGAAATGTAATTCAATCGACCTAAGAACCCTCGAACCTCTTTCTCAGTCCTCGGTGCAGGCATCTCTTGAATAGCTTTGACTTTATCAGGGTCAACTTCAATCCCTTTCTCGCTTACAATAAAGCCCAGCAGCTTACCGGATCGCACCCCGAATGTGCATTTGTTGGGGTTCAACCTCAGTTGGTACTTCCTCAGACGCTTGAATAACTTGAGCAGATTCACCAGGTGATCTTCCTCTGTAAGGGACTTGGCGATCATATCATCCACATAACATTCTATTTCTTTATGGATCATATCGTGGAATAGTGTCACCATAGCCCGTTGATATGTTGCACCAGCATTCTTCAGTCCGAATGGCATCACTTTGTAACAGAACGTGCCCCAAGGTGTGATGAATGTTGTCTTCTCCATGTCTTCAGGTGACATCTTAATCTGATTGTACCCTGAAAATCCGTCCATGAAGGAGAATACCGAGAACTGAGCCGTATTATCCACCAATACATCAATGTGAGGTAATGGGAAGTCATCTTTTGGGCTGGCTCTGTTCAGATCCCGGTAGTCAACACACATTCTTACTTTGCCGTCTTTCTTAGGCACAGGTACTATGTTAGCAACCCACGGCGGATAGCTAGTTACAGCAAGGAATCCGGCGTCCCATTGCTTTTGTACCTCCTCTTTGATTTTCATAGCCATGTCTGGGCGAGTACGGCGTAGCTTTTGTTTGACTGGCGGGCATTCTTCTCTCAAAGGCAACTTGTGCACGACAATGTCGGTGTCCAACCCTGGCATATCTTGATACGACCACGCAAACACATCCACATATTCTTGAAGCAGATCAATCAGTTGTCTCTTCACTGAGTCTTGCAAGCAGACCCCGATTCTAACCTCTTTCACGTCTTCATCTGTACCAAGATTGATCACTTCAACCTCCTCCTGGTGAGGAGTAATAATCTTTTCCTCTTGTCTCAACAACCTGGCTAGCTCTTCAGGAAGCTCATATTCTTCTTCAACCCCTTCATCAGCTTGATTGATTGGATTGTCAAAGTCATACGATGTCATAGCCGTGCTGTTGTCGGTGCTGTCTGGAAGGCATTCTCTGCAAGGGTTTAATTTGTTCGTTTTAGTGATTTGATTTTAATCTTGCTTAGAAAAGTGAAATAAAGTTGTCATTTTGAAAACACTGCCATTTATTTTTTTGTACAAAAAGAAAAATAGAAAAACAGTGAACGAAAAGAAAAAGACTCATTTGCAAAAAGATGTCTGATATTTCATTGATTAATCTTGTTTGCACAAAAAGTACAGATGGCCCGATTATAAAATGAGTCTTGTCATCTTGGGCAAGATGCAAGACTTTGATGCATGCTATAAAAATGCAGGAAATAATAATTACTCTGCATGAGTAACTCTTATAATTTCTTGGGAAGACCAGTTCGAGATACTGCTCCCCGGGATCTTTGGACGAATCCAATTCTCCAGATTGCGCTCCTCTTCCAGCTCGTCTTCCAGACAGTTGATGGCATCAGGGGTAAGCATCCCCCCACTCACAAAGTTGGGCTCTTTCGCAGCCGCTGTTTGATCTTGTTGAGTTGGTCTGTAACCCAACCCAAATCTGTCTTCTTTCTTCTCCACCGATAGCAGTTTGCCCCAGCCTTGGGCGTTTCCTCCCTCAACAACCTTCCAGGCTTGTTGGTATGATGATATTGAAGTACCAGGCACAGCAGATGTTTCATTCACATTCAAGGCCTCAAACCCCTGGCTCATTGTTTCATGGATCTCCCCATCCATCTCAATGTACTTATAGGTTGCCAGGTGGCTGACAAAAATGTCCTCCTCTCCGCAGATTGTAACGATTTGACCCTCCCACTCATATTTTAATTTCTGGTGAAGGGTAGAGGTCACGGCGCCAGCAGCGTGAATCCATGGCCTACCCAATAGACAGCTGTAGGCGGGCTGTATATCCATCACGTAGAAAATAGTTTTGAAGGTCTGCGGGCCAATCGTTACGGGCAGCTCAATCTCTCCCAGAACCGATCTCTTTGAGCCATCAAAGGCTCTCACCACCAGGTTGCTGGGTCTCAATGCCAATCCGTCGTACTCTAGCTTCACCAAAGCCTTTTTAGGTAGGACATTAAGGGATGACCTCGTGTCTACCAGCACATGGGAAAGGACAGCACCTTTGCATTCCATGGTTATGTGCAAGGCTTTGTTGTGGTTGCGGCCTTCCGTTGTCAAATCAGTATTGGTGAACCCTAGTCCGTGACTAGCATTAACATTTCCAACCACAGCTTCCAGCTGATTGACAGTGATCTCTTCAGGCACGTAAGCTGCGTGCAGGACTTTGAGTAGTGCATTCCGATGGGCTTCGGAGCACATAAGCAATGATAGGATTGAGATCTTGGAAGGCGTCTGATGAAGCTGATCCACTATTTTATAATCACTCTTTTTGATGATTCGCATGAACTCATCGACCTCTTGGTCAAAGGGTGTTTTCAAGGCTTCCTTAACAGTCTGCTCTTCCTGCACCAAGCTTTTTCCTTTTGCCTTGGAAGCAGCTTCTGCTTCGGCAGTGGGTCTCTGAATTTGTGGAGCGAAAAGACGTCCGCTTCGAGTGAAGCCTCCGCCTCCTCCCACATTGTCAATTTGTGGTGCAGAGGTTGATGATTCAAAAGTGATTCTTTGTCCTTCACAGTACAAGTCAGAGCCGTAATGCCAGGGGATGGCATTGCTGCTTTCATAAGGTACGGATCCAGGCACCGTGATAGTGACTGGACTGACTGCGGCTGCTGAAGGAACTGTGATAGTCTGTGGATCATAATAAATTGATACTGGTGCTCTGATGGGAGCAGCACCTTCTGAATTGTAGACAGAGTTGTTTTCAGGATCGTAAAAGATTGTGACAGTTGAAACGTCTTCATGATTTGTTGCTGGTGTTGTAGGAGGCATTGTCGGGAGCATGGATGCTGTTGTTGTAGGAGTTTCGAAATGGAGTGGTGCTGGAGTTGTAGAAGGAACATTTGTTGACATCTGGTCAGTTAAAATGAAGGATGAAGTACTTGTTGATGAAGCCGAAGAATTGTCAGGAACAATGGTTGCTGCAGTCGTAGGAGGTTCTGAAACCGTTGCTGATGAGATTGCTGGATTTGTTGGAAATGATGTGGTGATCTGAAGCTGGCCACTCTGAATAAGGCTGTCTATGCCATTCCTCAAATCGTCGCACCCATTTACCGAGATATTGCAGTAAGCACAACCCAACTCACACCCCGGGAACATTTGACATTCCAGGAGTTGAGCCTTGATTTCTACCAACGGTGTCCGGATCTGACCCACACTGGTTATTAAATAAGACGGTTTGTCTTCTTCAATAGCGTTAATTCTAGGACCACCGTGGTTTGGCATTGGATTCTTATTTACATTGGGTGGTGGTGCGAAATTCAGAGCCTTGGAGTCTACCAGGTCTTGTACCTTCATATGCAGAGCTCTGCACTTTTCTGTACTGTGGCCAGGTGCGTTTGAATGAAAAGCGCACCTAGCATTGGAGTCATAATTCCTGGGTAGACTATTGGGATCTGGAGGTGCCAGCGTCCTTAGCTCAACTAGGTTGAGTTTCAGGAGTTGTGGCAGCAATGTAGCATATGGCATAGGGATCGGATCGATCACCCTATTAGCTTGAGATGGCCTCTGCTGAAATGGCCTTTGTTGACTGTTGTTGTTGATGTTGCTGTTGTTGTAATTCCTTGGAGGATACTGATTTTGCTGATGGTACTGAGGTTGCTACTGATAGTTTTGCTGTGGAGGTTGATAGACTGGTTGAGGATGAGCCGGAGCAGGAATAGTGACTGCTGCTATTGACCTTTGAACATATTGGGGCCTGCCCCTGTTTGAATGGATGGCATTGGTCTCGCCAGTTCTTCTCTGGCCTGCAAAAGGCTTTCTTGTACTACTGGACGAGCTTGCACCGTTGTTTGAGATCTTTCCCATTTTTAACAAGCTTTCAATTCTCTCCCCGGCTATGACAACATCTGCAAAGCTAGTGGAAGAGAAAGCAGCCAACCTGTCAATATATGTTCCCTGAAGGGTGTTCATGAACATATCTGCCATTTCCCGTTCAGACATAGGTGGTTGAACAGCAGCAGCCAGTTGCCTCCATCTCTGGGCATATTCTCAGAAACTCTCCCTTGAAGACTGTGACATTCCCATTAGGAGGGTCCTATTGGGTGCCATGTCTAAGTTATACTGATACTGTCTGATGAAGGCCTCTGCCAGGTCCTTCCAGCATCTAATAGTTGCCCTTGTCAAGTGAGAGTACCATTCTCTTGACGCTCCAGTCAAGCTGTCTTCGAAATAGAACATCCAGAGCTTCTCATCCATAGTATAGGCCTTCAGCCTTCCCAGAAATGACTGTAAATGAGTCCGGGGGCATGAAGTCCCGTTGTACTTTTCAAAGCATGGAGGCTTAAACTTGTGGGGGATCCTGACCCCGTCTACCAAGCCCATGTCCATGACGTCGAAGCCCAAAGAGTTTTGAGACTCCAAGGACCTCAACTTCTCAGCTATCTCATCCAACCTTCTATCATAAGCTTCTTCCCCAGCACCCATTACTGTGAATTGGTCCTCCTGAGGATCTTCTTGTAGTACCCTGGCTACAGTGGCAGTCCCTTGAACATTTGCAGGAATGTTGACCTCAGGATGGAGGTGTGGTCCAAATACTGGAGGGTTGACGTGAGGTTGGACTCTTTCATTGTTACTGGTACCGGCAGTCCCTATATGTGGATCTTCTTGATTCTGCCTTTCCACCATGGCCCTCAATCTTTCCTGGCTCTGAGCCATGTTGTTCATAACTTCCATAAACTGAGTCATTTGATTCCTCATTTCTAGCCTTTCATTTGCCATTTGATTTCTGACCTCAGTAAGGTCCTGCTGCATCTGATCCATTTGAATGCCCGGAAGGTTGTTTCGGGTTGGATAACGGTGCG
This sequence comes from Lathyrus aphaca, assembly GCA_963966055.1. Classification (NCBI taxonomy): domain Eukaryota; kingdom Viridiplantae; phylum Streptophyta; class Magnoliopsida; order Fabales; family Fabaceae; genus Lathyrus; species Lathyrus aphaca. The sequence continues at coordinate 199,953,901 of OZ014523.1, read as the reverse complement.
GACGGTTGAGGGGAAATACCCGGCGCCTAGCAATAGTTCCTGAGGCATCACAACAGAGGTTAGCAACAACAAAACAAAAACCTACAAAACAAACAAAGGGTTAGCATGCAATGCAGTTATGCTTATTTGTTCTCAAGGTATCCGGTTTGGCCTTCAGTTTTGACCCTTCCAGACCCTTGAAGATGCTGTTGTTGCTGCTTGAAGAAAACTCAGATGAAGCAAACTAACACAGATATATTACAGAAGGTGAAATAATACAACTTGTTCATTTTACAACACAAGCCCTCTAAGGGGTCAAAATACATTACAAGAAAATAAAAGTACACGGAAAGAAAGAAACAACAAACAAATGGTCAAACACCAAGACCAAACTCATCCTCACGAACTTCCTTGAGAAGTGCTTCGGTCACAGGATCAGCCGGACGCTCCGTGAGATTCCTGATGAGGAGATTCCGGGTCGTAACAGCTGCTGTTAGCTTCTTGTGCTGAGTTTGGTCCTTTGACCTCTTCACCCCTGCTTTGACCTTCAGCTCTGATATCTCCCTCTGGGCTGCTGCCAGGGCTTCTTGTTGTTCTTTTGCACTAGCTTCCAGTTGCTCCATCTTGTCTTGAACTCTCTTGTCCTCTAGAGTACGAGCCTCGGTGATCCTGACCCACCGGGTTTGACTCTCCTTCAAATACAAGTCTGTCCTTGCTCTCTGGAACTGGGCTTCCTTGCAAGCATTCTTCAGAATTTGTTCTCCAGCCTTTGACTTTTTAATGTAATCCCCAGACTTCTCAATCTTAGTTAAATGCTCCACTCTCAACTTCTCCAACCTCTCAATCTCCCTCATACCTTCACTCCTCTCCCGGAGGGTCTTCTGCAAGGCCTGGGTTAGCTTCTCATTCCTTTCCTTCAAGCTCTCAAACTCTTCCAAACTGATAGTGGCAGGGGGTGGTGCTGAAGATGACTCAGGCATGTCTTCTATGGTAAAGGGCATCCCAGAGAAATGGGCCCTGGCACGGGACCATTCATAATATTGTGCCGATGCCACATTGTTGCACTTCCCTAGAATGGTTATTCCCTTGGTTTGAACATTATCCCAGGCCCAGGCTGCCTGCCTAACAATAGCCAGACTAATCTTGTTTTCACAATAAAGAGTCTCAACCAAGTCCTGTGCCCTAGGAGTATGGACCAGTGCATAGCCCAGTTGCCTTCTGAACAGCAGAGGATTGTAATTGATACTACCCTTAACTCCTATTAAAGGCACATTGGGAAAATGCCCACAGCTGGTGATGATATCCCTGCCCTTGGTGCTCTGAGTGCACCATCTGATGTCAGCTGAAGTTAGAACAATGAGTCTCTTAGCCCAGTTGCTTTGCTGATGAGGGTTTAAAAATGCATCTGTCCTGGGTAGATGCTTGAGAAGCCAAGTGTGGAACAATGGAGCACAACACCTTACTAATCTTCCCCTCTGCTTTTCATTCCTTTGATGCACTGAATAGTAGAGGTCCCCCAATAAAGTGGGCACTGGGTTCTTTAGGATGAACAGATGGATTGCATTCTTGCTGATGAATCGAGGCTCGTCTGCAAACAACACAATTCCATATATGCTCAAAGCTAACAAGGCACAAACAGCCTTCCACTCTCCTAAAGAAGCTTTCAGGGTAGCTTGAGAGATCAAGAAATCCAGATGGAAGCCAGGGATTCCAGCTTTAGAGGTCATATAATGCTCAATCAGGACAGGTTCCAGATGCAAAGCCTTTGCTACATCTCCATTAGCAGGAAAGACCATCTCAGGGTTGAATGGGATTCCACCTTTGATGGGTATACCAACTAATGAGGAGTACTCTTCCAATAAAGGGCCTAACTGAAAGTTTTGGAAAGTGAAACATCTCAGTGGGGGATCATAAAACTGAATGCAGGTGTGGATCAGGCTTCTCTGTGATGGGTCCAGATCCATAACCATATCAAGTATATCTCCATAACTTTCCCTAAACAATGGTATGTGATCTGGAGTGATCAGGGTTTGAATCCTCCTGATGTCTGATAACTCTGGCCGGAAGAAGTGATAGGTGATGTTGCTCTTTTTAGGAGCCATGATGCTGAGACTGAGTAGAGATAGGTGCTGATGACAATACTGAAGAAGTGGGCCACTGACTGGCTGGTGCAGGTGATAACTGAAGCAGATAGCTGATGAAGATAGGTCAGTACTGAAGATGGGGTCAAAACCAAAACCAAATGAAGATGGATACCCTGAAACACAAATAAGCAAATGTCAATATGATGCAATGATTATGTATGCAAATGATATGCAAGGGTCTGTGACTGAGCTGGATCTGATCAAAATGCCCTGATATAGGTCCAAGTATGTTCAAGAATTCCAGATGGAGGTCTATAAATCCATTAACCAAGGTGGGGGACTCAAATAAAGAGCCACATATCCAGGGTTTTAGAATCACAAGAACTGTCCCAAATTGAAGTATTCTTAAACAATCAAAGTAACAAGGTATTCTGAGGTCAAGGTACCTGCAAACCTGTAAACAGCCCAACCCCCTCACAGGTGGTGTTCTAAAACAAGGATCCTCAGACTTGGATCAGTTATGAGAAGTGTAAACACTTCTAACCCGGAGGTACAGTGTTTACAATAACCATAAAAGTTCCTCCTCTAATTCACCTCAGTTTCTGAAGGTCAATACTAAAAGGTCATCCAGACTTAGCAGGCTTCCCAGATAGCCCTAGCACTGCAGGAAATCTGCAACACAGAGTTCTCAAGAAGAAACCCATATCTGAACCGTGTTTCATATTCCCGCACCAGACCGAAATGGAATGGGAAAGAATATGATTCACTCTAGCCTAGGTGTCAATCAGGTCCCAGGTATAGGACCTTAACTCTCAATGGAACACCCACCCACCAAAGCAGACAACAGATCCAGCCAGCAGTATGACAGTATGATAAATGAAAAAACAGTAAAGAAAGCAATAAATAAAGCTGTACAGAAAGCAGTAAATAAAGCAAATATACACATACAAATAGCACATAACACCCCCAATAAACACAAATCAATCAAGCGCTAGGAGGAACCCACAAAAAGAACCAGAAGCCCTGGTTGCAGTATAAGGTTCCCCAGCAGAGTCGCCAAGCTGTCGCTCCCGATAAATGGGAACAGACCCAGATAAAGGTACAGACGCGAACGGTCGGCGAGAGGGACAATGAGAACACACAGCCGTGAACTCACTGGAGAATGAATAGAGTCGCCAGCTAGGCATTTTTATCCCGGAGGAAAGGCAATGCTGCATAGGCCTAGAAAAAGATGGATAAGACGGTTGCGAACCAGAGAGACTGAGAAAGGGGGTTGGTTACAACCTGGGAAGGTATTAGCACCTAGATTGTCCGTCGTACTCGACGGGATCCACGCTTAAAAGATTTGTGTTTTAAGGGGGTAGTGTCAGTGCATTTTGTGTATAAAATAGCTGGAAAGGAATGTACAGGTGTCAGTGCAAAAGAAGTGTGAAGTGTGATATATACAGTGTCAGTGTAAGAATAAGAATATGATGCTCAAGATCATGAGGCTTAAAGAATAAAGCTGGAAGGAGGGGGAATATACAGAGACTTTTGTTCGATAACTGTTAAGTTATGCCTACGTATCCTCTCGTGCAATGAGGAAGTCAGAACACCGTAGTTCGACCCAAAGAGACTGAAAGATGAATTGACTTGTGAACTGCTTACTTGCCTATGCTCAAGTGTATGACCTGTCTGGCTCAGGTGCAAACTGTCTTGCATTAGACGGAAGAAGCTAGTTCTCGTTTATGAATGAAGATGATGAGAAAAGAATCCCGAAGGAGACGATTATTGTTTGTTTTGAGTGTTTTCAGTCTTTTATTGCTTTTGAGAATTTGTCATAAGTTAATGAGCTTAAGTCTAAACCAATGGATTTAGTAAACTCATCACATCTTCCCTCTGATTAGGGGTAATGAGAATACTTTAGGTGTGAAGTCAGATTCTCACACTTAATCACCCTTGGTGTAGGATTAAGATCATTAACCTACTTGTGATTATTTAGATGTTTTTGTGATTTTGTTTAGTGTTAAGTAATGAGATTAAGCCATAATCAGGGATTAAACAGACTCATTACGCCATCCTAATAGAAGGATAATAGATGAGAATGTTTAAGCTGAGGAAAACTCCTCAACTTAATCCATGATTAGGGATTAAACTCATGACAAAACAAAGCCTTTATTGAGTGGATTTTAGTTAATGATATGATGATGAAGTGAGTTTTAGGGTTTGTAAGACAACTTGAGGGGGACTTGTCCATTAACACTAGGGTTAGTCCTTCTTAACCAGTTAAGGAAGAATTAGAACCCTAATGCAAGGCCCAAGTTACAAGTGTGATGTCTTGATGATTTATTAAGTGAATTGATTAAGAGATTTAAACACATTAAGGGTTTAACACTTAGGATTAAAGTTATACACTCCATCCTAAGAGAAGGATGCATGCATAAGCTTAATCACAAAGCCTTAAAGCCTTTAGGGTTTAGTCCCTGCTTATGAGGTGAGAAGAGAAGACTCAAAGAGATGACACAAAGGTAAAATCTAAGAGGGGGGACTAATCAAAAACCCTAATCATTGTCATGCTTGGTTGTTCCTAAGGTTTGTGAGGTTTTCAAGAGAAATCTTCAAAGGAACCACCAGGATGCAGATGAACAGGATCAAGAGAAGCAAAGTGACTTGCTTCATTCAAGAAGTCAAGTCACTTGAAGAAAGAAAGTGGGAGGAACAAGAATGAGCAAGCTCAATCTCAAACACATATAAAAATGCAGCAATGGATGCAAGAGAGATGAAAAGAAAAGTTATGAGAAGTGAAGGCAAATTCACTTCTCAAGATCACTTACCACCTGAAAAGGTTAGAAAAGAAATGCAATGCAATACAAAATGGGATGAAATGACATGATGAAAAACAAAACCAGAAGCATGTTGATGATGATAATGATGTTATGAGATGCTACAAGCATGAGGCAAGGCATGGAGATGTTCATACAAGATCATGGATGCAAATGATGCAAGTTTTGAACCATGATCATACATGAAAAGTTATGAAGCAAACAAGGCATACCACATGGAAAATACATGATGCAATGATCAAACATGCTTTCTATATGTCTTAAGATGTCAAATGAATCAAATGGATGCTTGAAATGTCATGGCAAGTCATGTTATGCAAGAGAATGCAAGAAGGATGCAAATGGAAGCCCAAATTAGGGTTTATGGATCAAACAACAAACAAAAACCAAAAACAGAAGCAAACCCTAAGATAAAAAATGGAAAATGCCACTCAAAGAAACCCTAAACCTATACTAAACCAAGGTCCAAAGGAGAGGTCTCAACTCTCAACCAATCTCAAGTTATGAATTTTACAAGTTATTAGGGTTTTTAGGGCTCCTAAACAAGAAAATCATCAAATAAAATGAAAATGAGGAATAAAATCAAAGACATTTTATCTCAAAAACTACATGCTAAACACAATGCAATGCAAGAAGAAACAATGTCCAACTCTTCATGAATTGGCAGGAATGAATTTTTGAACTTATGATCAAAATAATGCACAAAAAATGATTTAATTCAATGGAAAATTCTCAAAATGCATCAAGGTCAAAAAAGAAATTTGGTTTGAAGGTTGGACAATGTTTCTAAATGTCTTAGAACATTTCATGAATTTTTTGGTGATTTTTAAATACCTAAAAGTATTTTTAATAAATTAATTTCCATTAATCAATTAAAAATAATCTTTTAAATATTTTAAAATACTTTTTTAATGATAAAAATAAAAATAAAAATATTTTTGTGTCATAAAAATTAATAAAACTTATGAGAAAAAGTTTCATAATTTTAACACATTTTTTACTATTTTAAATTAATTATGCAAAACAAATGAAAAGAAAAATGAATTAAATGAAAATAAAAAGAAAGTCAAATGAGTGGAGGGCCAGGATTGAGTCTGAGTTTGAATCAGTTGACCACGCGCGTTATCCAAGGGCTGTGGTTGGCTCAGATTAAATTAATTTAATTATAGATTAATTAAACTAAACACGTGGATTAGGGCTAAGCAAACAGATCTGGACCACACATGCGCGCGGGTAGTCAACGGGTCAAAGGCATCCAACGCACGAAATTCAAATGGGAGTTAATGACTGTAATTAGGGCAAATGATTTTCAGGTGGCTGGAGAGGACCTCCGGTCGTCTTCTCCGGCCAGCATCCCCCCTGAGAATCCCCAAAACTCCAAAAAACTAACTAAAACGAAATCTAAAAACTGGGAAATGATCCCCACTCACTCACGAACCAAAACCCCTAATCAAAACAAATTTATATTTCCTAACAAGGCTGGATCGAAACAAATAAGAACTAGGGCACAAAAATTTCAGAGAGCAATTACATTCTCATTTCATCACCATTTCAAAAACTAAAAGCATATTCATGATCAGGAAGACATAAAGAACAAGTTTAGAACTTAAAAATCCATTTCTGGAAAAAAAGTTCTTGAGCTACCTGAGATTCGAAGCTTTCACTCCAGCAACTTTCTAACCACTTCCTTCAGTGCAATCCACTCTATTTGGTCCCCAGATGATTCTTGAATGCTTAGGAAGAGTTTATATTGGCTGGATAAGGAGTTTGACAAGCTTCTGCTCCAGCTCAGTTGGAAATGGCAATGGTGATTCAGGCAGTTTCAGGCCAATGTAGGTGGTTGTTTGTGGTCCAGATGATGAGTGGAGATGGTCTATGGAGTTTGTTTTGATGTTTGTGAGTTGTGGAGAGAGATTCGAAGCAAACTGCAAAAGGGAGTGAAAATGGTGAAGTGAGGTTACAGCTTGTTTCAGGCCTGGCTCTTGGTTGCTTTGGGCTCAATGAAGCATGATGATTTTGTTGGTGAAAATGGTTTGAATGTTTTATGGCTGGGCAGAGAGATCCGAAGAAATTTGCAAAAGGGAGTGTTTTTGTGTATGTGATGTTTTAGAGAGTTTCAGCTTGGCCTCTTGATATGTTTTGCCTGCCAAAGGATATTGTATTTTAATCCCATAGGTCAGATGATGTGACCTGGCCTATAGTGATTGGTAAGTTTGCTTTTGCTCAAAGTCCATCTTTTGTGTAAGAGAAGTATGGCTGGGTTCTAGGCTTAGTACAAGGCATGGGCTGCGCAGCAAGGGTGAGGGGAAAGGCTAGCCAAAGTCAGCATCCAAGGTTGCAAGTTGTAGGAAGTGTGATCATGAGTTTTGCAAGTTGTTGCTTTATGGTTCACATGTGATTTCTTTATCCCACAAGCCATAATACATGAGCATTCTTGGTTCAATTCTGATTTTATGACTTATAGAATGTTTGTGTCATGGTTTGAAATGAACTAGAGGTTACAAAAGGCATTGGTCCATGGTTTTGCAAAATTCTCATTTGAGGCATGCCTTGAAAACCAATGATTTTAGCCAACTTTGTCACACCATAACATTTGATCCAAGAAGAGTTTGATCATGTTCTTGTACTTTTTGAAAAGGGAAAGATGTAATCTACAACTTTCATGACCAAAGTTTTTCCATTTGAAGCATTTTTGGATCAAGAATCAAGGCTTGAAAAATGACCTAAAATGAAGCATTCTTGAAAAGTCAACTATGCCCAAAAAGTCAACATTTGCAAAAACTCCAAATTCTTGATTTTTGTGGACTTCAACCTTCTTCCATGATCAAATAAAGATCATATACACTCAAAATGATGAAGATCACCCATTGGTTGGGTCATTGGGGGCCTCAGATGCCCTGATTTTACACTGACTTGTCAAGAAAGTCAACCCTTGATCAGATGACTTCCCCATGGAATTTCTTCATGAAAATTGATATGCATACTCCTTATACCATATAGAGACCAATGGAAACAAGAATGACCAAAAAATTTGGAGTTATGGCCTCTGAAACCAAAACCCTAATTTTAGGTCAACTGTGCAGTCAAACTTGGCTCTGCATCCATACCAATCCCAGTTCTTGTGATTCTTTGGAAATCTTGACTTTGAGAGGATATAATATGAGGCTTGAACACACATAGACCCCTTTGAAGTTATTGATGACCTTTGGAGTGGCTCAAGAAGCTCTTGGATTGCTCAGATCACAAACCCTAGATGCAGATGACTTAGAACCAATGCAGTGACTCAAAATTGAGATATGAGATGGTATGATTGTGTTTATGCATATGAAATGATCACAAGCCATGGTGTGAATGGGTGAGGGCAAATTTGGGGTGTTTACACTAGTATGAAGCGCGATGTGGCTCAGTTTGTGTATGTGTGCTTGACTTGTCAGAAGTCGAAAATGGAACATCAAAAACCTGCTGGTTTAATGCAACCGTTGAATATTCCCGAGTGGAAATGGGATAGTATTTCAATGGATTTTGTTACGGGGTTGCCTACTACCCCAAGAGGACATGATTCTATTTGGGTGATTGTTGACAGGTTGAAAAAGTCAGTGCATTTTATACCGATTGGTATTATCTATTCTTTGCAGAAGCTGGCAGAAATATATATTGGTGTGATTATGAAGTTGCATGGGATACCTTTGAATATTGTATCGGATAGAAATCAGTGGTTCACTTCGAGGTCTTGGGAGAGTTTGTAGGAGGCATTGGGTTCAAAATTAAAGTTGAGTTCAGCTTATCATCCTCATACTGACGGACAGACAAAGAGGATGATACAATCCTTGGAGGACTTGTTGAGGGCTTGTGTACTTGAACAAGGGGGTGCTTGGGATAGTCACTTGTCGTTGATTGAATTTATTTATAATAATAGTTAATATTCTAGTATTGACATGGAACCGTTTGAAGCTTTGTATGGTCGAAGATGTAGGACACCTTTGTGTTGGCATGAATCAGGGGAGAGTGTGGTGCTTGGACTTGAGATTATGAAACAGACTACTGAAATGGTGAAGTTGATTCGAGATAAGATGAAGACTTCACAGAGTAGGCAGAAGAGTTACCATGATAAGAGAAGGAAAGACCTAGAATTTCAAGAAGGAGACCATGTATTTTTGAGAGTTACTCTAGTGACCGGTGTAGGAAGAGCTTTGAAGTCCAAGAAGCTTACTCCTAAGTTTATTGAACCGTACCAGATTTTGGCAAGAGTTGGACCTGTTGCTTATAGGGTGGCATTGCCACCAAGATTGTATAACTTGCATGATGTGTTTCATGCTTCACAGCTTCGGAAGTATGTTCCGGATCCATCGCATGTGATACCGATGGATGAGGTGGAGGTAAGAGATAATCTTACAGTTGAAACTTTACCAGAACGAATTAAGGATCGGGAGGTAAAACAATTGCGAGGTAAAGAGATGATACTCGTGAAGGTAGTTTGGGGAGGAGTTGTCGGTGGGCACATGACTTGGGAATTGGAAAGCAAGATGCGGGAGTCTTACCCGAATCTCTTTACTTAAGGTAAGTTTTCGAGGGCGAAAACCTTTTTAGTGGGGGAGAGTTGTAATGCCCCAAATTATATTTTAATTATTTTAATTGAATTATAATATTGGTGTGTGAAAGAATAGAATGTGATTGATTATATTATTAATTTAAGGGATTATATTATGATGGATAATGTTATTATTACTAGTAAATTAAATAATTGGAATAATAAGAGGTTAAAGGGTAAGATGGTCATTTTATGAAATTGGTGAGGGTAAAGCAGAAGAAGGTAAAGGCTAGAGCGTGAAGGAGAACTCACAAGGAAGAAGATTATTCGTCAATTCCAAGGTAAGGGTGGGATTTCTTCTGTCTTTAAGGGTTTTATAATGGGGTTTGGGTAGGTTGATGATTAGAGAGTGAAGAGTGATACAATAATCATATACTGTGAATTATAATAGATAAAGTGAGGAATTAGAATGACTATAATGATTATGTGTTGAAATATGGATGTTATTTGATCATTTTGATGCAAGTTTTCCTTTTGAATGACTGAATTATGGGTTTTTGAATACAAAATCATAGCAAGAAGTGGTAGAAAGAAAAGAGATTTTTGGTCGTAGCCTGACACGGGCCATGTCAGCTCCCTGGATGAAGGAATACAGTTTTTGGCTACAGTGGGCCTAACACAGGCCGTGTCAGGAGACACGGGCGACCGTGTCAGATCACTGTGGGTGGCATTTTAGTTGGGTTTAGGGACCCTTGGGCGTGTGTCCATGACACGGGCCGTGTCCTGTGACACGGGAGCCCGTGTCAGTCCTCTGTTTTTGTGGATTTTGATGATTTTGACGATCCATAATGATTTTATAATCGATGTTATTAATAGAGAAGTTATATATATAATGTAAGGGGTCGAAAATATAACTTAAATCTAAACATGAGGATTATGCTAATAACTTGGTTGTTGATATGATGAGGTATATGCATATAGATATATAATTGTTGATGGCTTATGTTCACATATGATATGTTGTTGTTATGTGTGATGATTAAAGTGGATTGATATTGTTATATGCTAAGACATGCATGATGTTGATAATAGCTAGTGATGTTGTGGTGTGAGATGTAGTTGTTGTACGTATTAATTTATGTATGTCATTAGTGTTGAGTGACATGTTGCATGATGATTAACATACTACGGTGGAGTATGTCGTTGATGTGATGTTGGTATGGTCATGAAATAGGCATCGTACGTGGTCATGAAATAGGGGCCGAGGGTGTGACCATGAAATAGGGGTCATACTGGACCACGAAAGAGGGGTCGAGAGTTCCGACGGGAACTGGATCTTGAAATAGAGATCGGAGTCGGTACCACATGCATAAAGTCGATTCTTATTAAATAATGTTTGTTCTTGCGAGAATGTTGTTGATAAGTATGTATTAGAACGTTGTGTATATGATGAAGTATTATCGCTGTTGTTGGGTAATGTTTTATCGTTTGATGCTTCTCAATCCTTATTATATTATCCCTTTTGATGTGAGTTATCTCACCCCTTCTTTTTAAATGTTACCCTTTTGTGGGTAATGTGAAGGTGAGCAGGACGAGTCGAGTGGTGGTCAGTGAAGTCGGTGTGCTTCGCGTCGTTAGGATGTCAGCTCTGTTGCGTAACTTTGGGGGTGTCGGGGCGATCTTGTTTCGTCTATTTTCTTTAAAAAAACATTGTGTACTGTCTTACGAGACTAGAACTTCAATTATATTATCTTCCGCTGCAAGTTAAACAGTTTCATTTAAAAATGTATCATTGAGCTTATTATGATGTTTAGTTGAATTGTGACACTCAAACATTTTTATTGAAAATTTTAATCTAATTTTATGATTATTATTGTGGGTGTATTTGGGTGTTACATCTTGCATGCGAGACAAGACGTTGCAAGTTCGCGTTGAGAGTGAGTGAGAGAGAAGAGAATTCCCACAGGAAAGTCGCTTATCATTTGTTATTTGCTTTTTAAGATTTTTCTATAAATTTGGAACAAGGAAGTGAATTCAAACTCTTTTCCCTGGAATGTGTACTTGCTACCACATTCCAAGATGGAATAGTAGAACAAGCACACCAAGTAAGGAGAATTTATTCAAGACTTGTTTCCAAGGATTAGGGTCTAAGTTCACTATCTTGTTCAACTTATTACATGTTTTTGTAGCTTTTGAAGAAATCTCTTTTATGTTTTCTTTGTGAAGGTAGTCTCATGATTAGACTTGTACATCATGCTAGACAAGCCCATACTATTACAAGATGGAATGAATATGAGTTCCCCATGGAATAAGTCCATACACAAGAGTCTATTTCAATCCTTTATTAAATGTCTTCTTAATTTTGTTTGAAGATGAGAGAAGAGGACTCAAATGAGAAAGGACAACTATGAGGGCAAAAGCATGGCAAATGGATGATTCAATGATCAAACATGATTTCAACATGTCCTAAGATGTCTTATATGTCATGTGGATACACAAAATGTCATGGCAAGTTCATGTATGAAAGCTTATACAAGAAGAATGCAAATGAAGATGCAAATTAGGGTTTATGTACAACATGAGATGCAAAATCCAAAATCAGAAGCAAAGCATGAGATAAAAAATTGAAAATGGCATCAAAGCGACCCTAAACCTGTACAAGTTCACTGCCCAAAGGGGAAGGTCAGAAGCTAAACCCTAAAGGACTTATGATTTTCCTAAATTTCTAGGGTTTTAAGGGTGATCCTAAAGGTAAAATGCCAAACAAATTGAAAATGCAAGGTAAAAATGAAACAAGAATGTTTTTATATGCTTGAAAGGATGCATAACACAATGCAAAAAGAACTATTCACAAACTCAACTTGGATCAAAAGTTATGAATTTTTGAAGTTAGGGTTGAAAATATTCAAATTAAGGAACCCTAATTCAAATGAAAATTGCCAAAGTATGATCAAAACCAAAAAGAAATTTGTGTTGTGAGTTTGTAAATGTTTGAAAATGCTCTCTGAATTTTTTTGTGATTTTTGGAAACCTAAATGCTATTTTAATTAATTAATCTTCATTAATCAATTAAAATAAACATTTAAATTATTTTTAAAATGTTTTTAAAATGCAAAAAATAAAATAAAAATTGTTTTTATGTCAAGAAAACTAATTAAAGTCAGCATGCTAAAAATAAATATTTTTGAGATTTTCTAGCTATTTTAAAATAAATATGGAAAACAAATAAGAAAAATATGAATTAAAATTGGATTTAATGGAAAGTCAACAGATCAAAGGGCCATAATTTGAATAAAAAATGCGGGAGCTGACTTGCGCGCATCTGGACGGCTGAGGTTTAAACTGGGAATTTGAATTTCACTAATATTAATTAACTTAATTAAACAGGATTAGGGCACAAATCATGAAATCTGGGACGTTGGTTGCGCGCGGGAAAGAGGATCCAAGGGCTCTCATTCAAACTGGCCTAAACCCTAACCCTAATCTAATCACTTTCAGATGACCGGAACAGTGGTTCCGGTCATCTTCTCCGGCGAGTTCAAAAAGCTAACTTCTTCCCTAGGCAATTTTAAACCCTCTAAAACTCCAGATCACAACTTCTAATCACCCTAAGCAAGAATCAAGCACAAAAACTCATTTATATTTCAACATAAACAAGAATCGAATCAAACAAGTTTTCAGGTCAAACTTTCAGAGACACGGTTCAGGCTCAAAACTCAATCATTTTCAAAACCAACACGATTCTGGAAAAAATATTCTTGGTGGTACCTGAACTAGAGCTTTCACCTTTGGAGCTTTCTGACCAGTTCTTTGCTTCAAATCACCTCCAATGATCCCCCCTGAAGAGTTTGCAATGCTTGGTTGGAGTTTATGTGGCCTCTATGTGAAGTTTGCTGAAGCTCAGGTCAAGAGAGGTGAAAATCGTATTTTTGATGTGGCTGTGTTTAGGGCAAGATGAAGGGTGGGAAATGATCAGAGGTTCATGGTGAGTTGTTCTATGGAATTTGTTTGAAGGTTTGTGGCTTGAGTGCTGCGTTTCGAAAAGAAATGCATAAGAGGGAGTTTTTATGTGTGCTGAGTTGTGGGAGGATTCAGCCTTGCTTGTTGTGTGTGTTGAGTTGCTTTTGGTCCATGTATCAATCCTTGATAGGTCAGAGAGTTGTTGTGGAGCAGTTTGATTGGTATGGCTCAATTTGCATAAAGTCAAGAAAGTTGTCCTTTGAGGTATGGGCTCATAGCAGGCTGGTTGTGGGGTATGGCTCGAGTCAGCTGGCTTTAGGGAGGTCCATGGAAGCTGATTTGAAGAGCTGGCACAAGTGGATGTCAAGATTTGGGGCATTTTGCAATTTGTGAAGGTTTGGCCCCTTTTTAAATACTTGATGATCAAGGCATGAATGTGAGAGATTCTTTGGGCAATTATGAATTATAGGTCATGTATCATGTTTGTGTAATGGTTAGAAGTCAATTAGAGGTCACATTTTGCCTTGGTATGAGTTTGTGCAAGTTTCCCTCTTTTGTACATAAGTGAAATTTAATGATTTTTCCCAATTTTGCAAGGCCATAACTTGAGTTCTATGATGAATTAGATCAAGTTCTTGTACTTTTTGGAAAGTGAATGATCCAATCTACAACTTTCATGACCAAGAAATTTTCATTTGAAGCATTTTTTAATCAAAAAGAGGAGGTTGAAAAACTTTCCCAAAATGGCAAGTTTGCATTACAAGTCACTTTCCCAAAATGGCAACTTTGCAAATGGCTTGAAATTCTTCAATTTTGTGAACTTATAACTTCTTCTAAGATCAATTAAAGACCATACACACTAAAAATGATGGAGAAGACCCTTTGGTTGGATGATTGGGGGCCTTAGATGCCCTGATTTTATACTGACTTGCTCAAGAAGTCATCTATTGATCAGATGCCTTCCCCATTGAATTTCTTCATGAAAATTGGTATGTATGATCCTTATAAGATATAAAGACCAATAGAAACAAGAATGGCCAAAAAATATGGAGTTATGGCCTCTGAAACCAAAACCCTAATTTTAGGTCATCTGTGCAGTTAAGCTTGGCTCTGCTTCCATGCCTTTCTCAGTTCTTGTGATTTTCTGACTTCCTTGATCTTGGGAGGATATAATATGATGCTTGAACATACATGGATCCTATTGATATGATTGAAGACCTTTGGAGTGGCTCAGATGGCTCATGGATTGCTCAGATCACAAACCCTAGATGCAGATGAATTTGAACCAATGCAGTGAAGCAAAAGTGCAACATGATATGATATGATTGAATCAATGCAAATGAAAAGATCACCAGCCATGGTGTGAACTTAGTGAGGGAAAATTTGGGGTGTTTACAGCTACCCCTATTCAAACATGAGTTAGCTGTGCAGGATGTAAGCGACGGGCTTATCATACAAACGAGATAACTTGTGGTTGAATACCAAAGACAATCCAAAATTTGCACTCACTGAATGAAGAAGAAAAGGGATATAGATTGTAAAAGGAAGTAAAGTATGATTATAAAAGTGCGGGCGATGGTGGACGACCATTGAGCAGAGGACGACTGTTGGGGAAAAAGCAATGATGGGGACGACCGACATGCTTGGAAATAGAGGGATCATGATGGGGACGACCATCAAGCAAAGAAACAGGATTCTATGGGGATTAAAGGTAAAGTCAATGATGGGGACAGCCATCAGGTCAAAATAAATGATGAGGTACGGTCGTCATCGGTGAAGGACGATCACCTAACAGGGGACGGCTGCTCTGTTGGGGATAAGGATGAGGGACAGTCATCCAAAGGACGATCACCTGGCAAGGTACGGTTGTCAAACATCACGACATAGGACGAATGCCGGATGGAAAATAGTCGACGATGGGGACGGCCATCGGATAATCATGATGAAGGATGATCACCAAGAGGTGAAGGACGATCTTCTAGCAGGGTACGACTGCTCTTTAGGGTTTATCATGACATAGGACGAATGTCAGATAACAAGATCAACGATGGGGACGGCCATCAGATAAAAATGATGAAGGACGATCATCAAAAGGTGAAGGACGATCACCTAGCAGGGGACGACTGCTAAAATATCACGACATAGGACGAATGACGGATGGGAGAGGGTTCCAATAATGGAGACTCCGCTGGGGTAATGATTAAGGACGATCATCAAGAGGTGAAGGACGATCACCTGGCAGGGGACAGCTGCCGAAAATTTCATGACATAGGACGAATGTATGATAGAAAGGTATTTTGCTAAGGATTTGTTGGGGACTCTTCTGGGGAGGGGTAGACACGGACGAGTGTCTTCATTCCAGAAAGGAAAGATATAAGTGTCTGATGGCGTGTATAGATTAAAGATGCGGACGAGCATCCTTAAGACTACGATACGGACGAATATCGGTAGAAATAACTGTTTACACATGTTCAGAGATGATGATACGGACTAGTACCAACTGGTTAACAAAGCACACAGACGAGTGTTGAATCTTAGGAGAGATACATGGCGTAAACAAGATACGAACGAGTATCTGTATGAGTAAAAAGTATAAGTAAGACACAGACGAGTGTTCAACTTGCTAGGGAGGGTATGATACAGACGAGTATCATAAGAGGAAGTGTATAAGTTATGATCTTATGAATGTAAGAGATATCCTGACGATCTGTGGGGATAAGATGACACGGATGGGTGTCAGAACAGGTGTGTTATAAACAAGTGTTTGATTTACAATAAGTGTTTAGGTAACCATGCTGGGGAGGGTATGATACAGATGTGTGTCCAAAGAGAGTATATAGATGTAATCTGTATGTAGAGAAAGTTCGGGCGACTTTACTGGGGAATGCTGACACGGACGAATGCCAAAAAGGAGCATGTATCTGCATTTCGAGAGCGCAAAGGGGGGGGGGGGGACTCTGGCTTTCTGCGGGAACTGTGAGTCTTCGTATATATTGCTGATGGAATGTTGGTATATACAAGTGTTTGATTCAAAACATGACTTGTGATTATGTAATATGTTTGATTTTTGCCGTAACGCTACGTATTAAATGGAATGCTACGCTCTGGGGGAAAATATGATGCGAATGCTATGATTATGAGAAGATACCGATCCGGGATTCGGATCTCGTCGACGTGAAGATCTCGGATTGATCTTCCTTGAAAGAATATCCCAGCTGGGGATGAGAACATTGGTAGATCTGATACAGATGATTCTGCTTGGGAAAATAGGCCACTGATAGACCAATCTTGATAATGAGGAACCCAACTGGGGGCTGTGGTAGCTTTCGTCACTTTGTTGTGCGGGAGATTCGGACATTTGCTCTTCTGGATAGGCTGGAATTTTGTGGGGAGATGGTCCCCTATCTAGCACTTTGCTGGGGAGGAATGATCACTGACCGATCTTCCTAGAGATTTCTGTAGGGATCCTACTGAAGATGATGAACTTCGTTGGGGAAATGAGTTCCTCCTGATGCTGTCCTGGAGAAAGTGCTGAGGAATTAATGATTTGGCATCCTGCTGGGGAGAAGTTTTCATGCCCCCTATTGCACTCTGAATACCTGCAATCCTGTTATGACAAAAGAAACGTACAAGTACCCCGAGGTATCCCTTACTAGGTTCCAACATAGGATTTTAGACACTCCCGGGAGCAAATATATTTCCTGTAAGCATATGATTAGAAAAAGCGCATCTGTATCTATGCAATCGATATTTTAAGGATATCAGACATTTTTTTGCAAATGAAAATAAAATGCACGAGACGAAATGTGACCGAAAATCTGATTTTATTAATTTTGTGTGCCCTGAATTGGCAAGTACAGTCAAAGAAACAAATCCCCTGAAATGAGGAGATTGTTACAAATTGAGAAACAAAAAGGTGCTTGCAATGTTGATGACGCTTCAATGTGCTTTCCTTTTGCTATGACTCGTATGACATTGACGCTCTTCTCATCCTGCTTTCTGAAGAAGGCTGATTCTGACCGATGCTCGAACCTTTCGAAGTTTTCCATGTTGTAAGTGATACAGATGAATTCAGAACGCAGTTGTCCGATGCGGCTTTTCAAATCAGCGGGTGTACATATTTTTTATTTTCCCTTATTTTTGCCCGAGTCTTTTATTCTGTTTTTGACTCGCCGGGATGCCCTATTTTTGCCTGGACTTACATTCTGTTTTTATGTCCAGCGGGTCATTTTATGCGAAGTATTTTTTAACTGCATCTGAATTCACAGGCGACAGGAAATCTTCACCATCCATAGTACTGAGCATCAGTGCTCCACCAGAGAAAACTTTCTTTACTATGAACGGACCATCGTAATTCGGAGTCCACTTGCCCCTGTGATCTGTATGAGGAGGAAGGAGTATTTTCAGCACAAGATCTCCTACTTGGTATTCCCGAAGTCTGACTTTCTGATCGAAGGCTTTCTTCATCCTTTTATGATATAACTGCCCATGACAAATTGCAGCTAATCTTTTCTCTTCAATCAGACTTAGTTGTTCGTATCGGGATCAAACCCATTTTGCTTCGTTCAGTTTGACATCCATCAATACCCGCAAGGAGGGTAATTCAACTTCAACAGGTAGGACTGCCTCCATACCATACACAAGCTGATATGGTGTTGCCCCAGTGGACGTTCTGATTGATGTACGGTACCCATGCAAGGAAAATGGTAGCATTTCATGCCAGTCTTTGTAGGTGATCACCATCTTTTGCACAATTTTCTTGATATTCTTGTTAGCTGCCTCAACAATGCCATTCATCTTTGGCCTGTAAGGAGAAGAGTTGTGATGTTGGATCTTGAAGTCCCGACACAGTTCTTTCATCATTTTGTTGTTTAAGTTGGAACCATTATCAGTAATGATTCGCTCAGGCACTCCATACTGACAGATGATGTCCCTCTTCAGGAACGGGGCTACCACCTGCTCGGTGACGTTTGCATATGAAGCTGCTTCAACCCACTTGGTAAAATAGTCAATGGCTACCAGGATGAATCTGTGGCCATTTGAAGCAGTTGGTTCAATCTTGCCAATCATATCAATGCCCCACATGGCAAAGGGCCAAGGTGAAGACATCACATTCAAAGGATTCGGAGGCACATGCACTTTATCTGCATAAATCTGGCATTGATGAAACTTTCTGGCATAAGCACAACAGTTTGCATCCATTGTGATCCAGTAGTAGCCTGGTCTTAACAACTTCTTAGCCATTGCATGTCCTCCAGCATGGGTACCGAAAAATCCTTCATGCACCTCGTGAATCAACAAGTCTGCCTTTGCCTTATCTACACATCTGAGAAGTACCATATCAAAGTTTCTATTGTACAAGGACCCATCAGCATTCAGGAAGAAACTACCAGCCAACCTTCTTAATGTCTTCTTATGATTGGAAGATGCCCCAGGTGGGTATATTTGATCCTTCAAGAAGCATTTGATGTCATAGAACCAAAGCTTATCATCTTTAGCAAGGTCTGCTGAGAATACATATGCTGGTCTGTCAAGTCTGGACACTGAAATCCGAGGTACAAAGTTGGCAGCTTGAACTTTGATCATGGAAGAAATGGTAGCCATAGCATCTGAAAACTGATTTTCATCTCGAGGGATATACTCAAGCTTGACTGTAGTGAAGAACGTGAGTAACCTTCTTGTGTAATCCCGATATGGAATCAGATGCTCCTGGTGAGTATACCATTTGCCGTTGGTTTGATTGATTACTAGAGCTGAATCTCCGAATATAGTTAAAGTCTTGATCCTGAGGTCAATGGCTTCCTCAAGAGCCATGATGCAGGCTTCGTATTCAGCCTCGTTGTTAGTGCATTTAAAGGTGAGTTTTGCCGAGAAAGGCATGTGGACTCCCTTAGGTGTAATGAGTACTGCACCAACACCACAACCATTCATATTAACAGCCCCATCGAACATCATTGTCCACTCTTCTTCCGGGTTAGGCCCTTCAGTGTGAATAGGCTCTTCATGATCTTTTGCTTTAATGAACATGATGTCTTCATCAGGGAAGTCAAATCTTATAGGTTGGTAATCATCAATGGGTTGCTCAGCTAGATAGTCAGACAATACACTACCTTTGATGGCTTTCTGAGATGTGTACTGAATGTCATATTCTGTGAGAATCATTTGCCATCTTGCAACCCGTCCGGTAAGCGCTGGCTTCTCAAATATGTACTTAACTGGGCCCATCTTTGAGATCAATAAGGTAGTGTGGGTCAACATATACTGCCTTAGTCGGCAAGCAGCCCACGCTAAAGCACAACAAGTTTTCTCGAGCAGTGAATAACGTTGTTCACAGTCGGTAAACTTTTTTCTTAGGTAGTCTATCGCATACTCTTTTCGACCAGACTCGTCATGCTGGCCCAACACACACCCCATTGACTCTTCTAATACTGTCAAGTACATTATCAGAGGTCTTCCTTCAATTGGAGGCATAAGGATCGGAGGCTCTTGTAAGTATTCCTTGATTTTGTCAAAATACCTTTGGCAGTTTTCATCCCACATGACCGTTTGTTCTTTTCTTAACAAATTGAACAAGGGCTCACAGGTTGCGGTATGGTGAGATATGAACCTTGATATGTAGTTTAATCTACCTAAGAACCCCCGAACCTCCTTTTCAGTCTTTGGTGCAGGCATTTCTTGAATGGCTTTAACTTTATCAGGGTCAACTTTAATCCCTTTCTCACTCACAATAAAACCCAGCAGCTTACCGGATCGCACCCCGAATGTGCATTTGTTGGGGTTTAGCTTCAGTTGGTACTTCCTCAGACGCTTGAATAACTTCAACAGATTCACCAGGTGGTCTTCTTCTGTGAGGGACTTGGAAATCATGTCATCCACATAACATTCAATTTCTTTATGGATCATGTCATGGAATAATGTTACCATAGCCCGTTGATAAGTGGCACCAGCATTCTTCAGTCCGAATGGAATAACCTTATAATAGAATGTTCCCCAAGTCGTGATGAAAGTTTTCTTCTCCATGTCTTCAGGTGACATCTTGATCTGATTATATCCTGAAAATCCATCCATGAAGGAGAATACCGAGAACTGAGCCGTATTGTCGACCAATACATCAATGTGAGGTAAAGGGAAGTCATTTTTCGGGCTGGCTCTATTCAGGTCCCGGTAATCCACACACATCCTTACTTTGTTGTCCTTCTTAGGCACTGGTACAATGTTAGCAACCCACGGCGGGTAACTGGGCTGATTGCTGCAGACGAAGGTACTGTAATGGTGTGCGGATCATAGTAAATAGTGACTGGTGATCTGGCAGGAGGTGCCACAATTTGTTGTTGGAAATTGCTATTGGGAGGAACATTTGATGGGTCGTAGAAAATGGTAACTGTTGAGACATCTTCATTAATTTTTGCTGGCGTTGTAGAAGATCCCTTTGGTAAAATGGATGTTGATGTTGTAGAAGAAACAGTTGTTGAAATTTGACTTGTTGAAATGGTGGACGGAGTAATTGCTGGTGATGTTGATGAATCAGTAGGAATGATTGTTGTTGCTGTTGTAGGAGAGTCTGGTGAAAGGAGAACTGTTAGTGTTGTAGGAGATTCCATTGTTGTGGAGACAAGAGTTGCTGCAGGGACTGTTGAAGTAATTTGCAAAATCCCATATTGGATAAGATTGTCTATGCCAATCCTTAGCCTCTTACAACCATTGCTGGCTGTCTTACACAATTCACAGCAAGCCCCATAGCTCGGGAACACTTGGCATCTTAAGAGTTGAACTTTGACTTCAGCCAGTGGTGTTTGAATCTGTGTAACATTATCAATCGATATAGATGGTTGGTCCTCCTCAATGGCATTAATCCTAGGCCTACCATGATTAGGCATAGGATTTTTGTTGACGTTCGGAGGAGGTGCGAAGTTGAGGGCTTTAGAATCAACCAAATCCTGAACCTTCATCTGTAATGCTCTTCACTTCTCGGTATTGTGACCAGGCGCATTGGAGTGGAAGGCACACCTGGCGTTGACATCATAATTCTTTGGGAGATTAAGAGGATCTGGTGGTGCCAATGTTCTTAACTCAACCAGGTTGAGCTTCAGGAGTTGTGGCAATAAGGCAGCATAAGGCATGGGGATAGGGTCAATCACCCTATTCGCCTGAGATGGTCTCTGTTGGAAGGGAAGCTGTTGTTGGTTGCTATTGTTGTTGTTGTAGGTTCTCTGCTACGGGAAATGAGATGGTTGCTGATAGTGAGGTTGTTGTTGTTGTTGAGGATACAATGGTTGTTGTAGAACTGGAGCTGGGATGGTAACAACTGCTACTGACCTGTGAGAATATTGGGGCCTGCCCCTTCTTGCATGAATAGAATTAGTTTCACCTGCCCTTAGGGGTCCTGCAAAAGGTTTTCTTGGATTGCTGGAGGAACTTACACCACTGTCGGAGATTTTGCCCATCTTTAATAGGCTCTCAATTATCTCACCAGCTATGACCACATCAGCAAAACTGGTAGAGGAGAAGGCAGCAAGTCTATCAATATAAGTCCCTTGCAATGTGTTCATGAACATGTCAGCCATCTCCCTTTCTGACATGGGTGGATAGACAACAGCATCAAGCTATCTCCATCTCTGAGCATAATCCCGAAAGCTCTCTCTAGAAGACTGAGACATGCCCATTAGAAGAGTTCTATTGGGAGCCATGTCCAGGTTGTACTGATATTGTCGGATGAAAGCTTCGGCCAAATCCTTCCAACATCTTATGGCGGCTCTAGTCAGGTGGGAATACCATTCTCTCGAAGCTCCAGTCAGACTGTCCTCAAAGTAGAACATCCATAACTTTTCATCCATGTTATAAGCCTTGAGCCTTCCCAAGAAAGATTGCAGGTGAGTACGTAGACAGGAGGTACCATTATACTTCTCAAAGCATGGGGGTTTAAATTTGTGGCGAATTCTCACCCCATCTACTAGGCCCATGTCCATCACATCGAAGCCCAAAGAATTCTGATATTCCAAAGATCTTAACTTTTCAGCAATCTCATCCAATCTTCTATCATATACCTCATCTCCAACCCCTATAATAGTAAACTGTTCTTCTTGGGGATCCTCTTGCAAGATTCTGCCCCCAACAGTATTACCTTGAACATTCCTCGGGATGTTAACTTCTAGATTCAGATGGGGGCCATATTCTGGTGGGTCAATACGAGGCTGCCCCCGTTCATTGTTGCTAGTTCCCCCTGTCCCAAGATGAGGCTCCTCAGGTGTTTGTCTTTCTACCAACTCTCTCAGTCTTTCTTTGCTTTGGGCTAAGCCAGTCATGACAGCCATGCATTGAGACATCTGGTTTCTCATTTCTACTCTCTCATTGGCCATCTGATTTCTGACCTCAGTCAGGTCCCACTTTACTTGCTCCATTTGAATGTCGGGAAGGTTGTTACGAGTCGGGTACCGGTGCGTGCGGTTGACAGGGAACACTTGGCGACAAGCAATGTTTCCTGAGATCACAACAAAGTTAGAAACAAGAATAACAACAAAAACCTACAAAACAAAAACAAATTTAGTATGCAATGTAGTATTTTTATTTGTTTTCCAAGGTATCCGGTTTGGTTCTTGGTTTTGACCTTCCCAGACCTCGAAGAAGATGCTTGATGTTGTTGAGAGAAAGCCCAAATGAAAACAAACTAACATATATATTACAACTAATGAACAATACATAATTTTTTTTACAATACATGCCCATGAAGGGTCAAAATACAACAAAAGGAAAAGTACATCAAAAGGAAAGAACAACAAGCAAAGAAGAATCAGACATCCAATCCAAACTCATCTTCCCTGACCTCCTTCAAGAGTGCCTCAGTCACTGGACCAACTGGGTGCTCTGTAATGGTCCTAATGAGGAGGTTCCTGGTAGCAATAGCAGTAGTCAGCTTCTTATGCCTAGCCTGGTCTTTTGATCTCTTCAATCCTGCTCTGAGCTTCAATTCTGAAATCTCCTTTTGAGCTGCCAGCAGAGCTTCCTGCTGCTTCTTCTCATTGGCCTCTAGCTATTCAACCTTGGCTTGAGTCCTCTGATCTTCTTGTGTACGGGCTTCGGTGATCCTGACCCACCTAGCCTAGCTCTCTTGCAGATAGTGCTCAGCCCTAGCTTTTTGAATCTTGGCCTCCTTGCAGGCATTCTTCAATATCTTTTCCCCAGCCCTTGCTTTCCTTATATAATCCTCTGTCTTTTCAATCTTGGCCAGATGCTAAACTCTGAGATTTTCCAATCTCTCAATGTCCAGGAGACCATCATTCCTTTCCCAAAGAGTCTTCTTCAAGGCTTGAGATAGCTGCTCATTCCTTTCCTTCAACTTTTCAAACTCCTCCAGGCTAACTTTTGCTGCAGGCTGTACTGTAGATGATTCATGTATGTCTTCCAAGGTGAAAGGCATTCTGGTAATCTGAGCTCTAGCACGAGACCAGTCTATGTACTGAGCTGAAGCAACATTGTTACATTTTCCAAGAATGGCTATCCCTTTTTTCTGGATGTTGTCTCAAGCCCAGGATGCTTGTTTGACAACAGCTGAATTAGGTTGAACTTCACAATATAGGGTCTCAGGTAAATCCTGTCCTCTGGGAGGATGAATCAAGGCATATCCCAATTGTCTCTTAAACAGTAAAGGGTTGTAGTTGATGCAACCTTTTACTCCTATGAGAGGCACATTTGGGTATTGTCCACAGCTGGTGATAATGTCCTTGCCTTTGGTGCTCTGGGTGCACCATCTGATATCATCTGAAGTCAAGGCAATGAACCTCTTGGCCCAATTCTTCTGTTGATGTGGGTTCAAGAAGGCATATGATTTAGGCAGGTGTCTGAGCAGCCAGGAATAAAACAAAGGAGCACAACATCTTACCAACTTCCCCCTTTGTTTCTCATTCCTCTGATGAATGGAGTAGTAAAAATCTCCTAGCAGTGTGGGTACTGGGTTCTTCAGAAGAAACAAATGGATGGCATTCTTGCTGACAAATTTAGGCTCATCTGCAAACAATATAGCCCCATATATGTTGAGGGCTAACAGTGCACAGACTGCCCTTCACTCTCCCAATGAAGCCTTTAGGATGGCCTGAGAAATCAAGAAGTCCAAATGCAAACCAGGAATCCCAACTTTTGTTGTCATACTTTGCTCAATAAGGGCAGGTACCAAACACAATGCCCTTGCTATCTCTTCACTTCTGGGAGTAGTCATCTCTGGGTTGAAGGGGATCCCTCCTCTGACAGGCACTCCAATCAGCAAAGAAAATTCTTCCAGCAGAGGTCCTAACTGAAAGTCTAGGAAGGTAAAACATCTCAATGGAGGATCATAAAACTGCAAGCATGTGTGGATCATGCTTCTCTGAGAAGAATCAAGGTCCATAACCATATCCAAGATACGCCCATAATGCTCTCTAAACAGTGGGATGTGGTCAGGTGTGATAAGTGACTGGACCTGCCTGATACTAGTTAACACAGGCTCAAAAAAGTGGTAGGATATGTTGCTCTTCCTGGGAAAAGCCATGAGTGCTGCTGAAGAAGCTGAAGACAAATTCTGATGAAGATCACAGACTGATGCTGCAGGTGGACCACTGACAGACTAGTGCTGGTGGTGATAGGGATAACTGAAGCAGATAACTGATGAAGACAGCTGAAGCAGAGGTCTATGCAGAAGAAGGGGTCAAAACTAAAACCAAGATACAATGAAATGGATCCCGTGAAAAGCAAATAAACAAATGTTAAATGATGCAATGATGATATATGCAAATGATATGCAAGGGTTTGTGATCAAGCTGGATCTGATTTTCAGTCCTGATATAAGGCCCATGTATGTTCAAAAGTCCGGATGGAGGCTTAGAAATCCAGTAACCAGGGTGGGGGACTCAAATAAAGAGTCACATGTCCGGGGTTAATCACAAGAACTGTCCAAAGTTGAGTACTCTTAAACAAAACAGTAACAGGGTATGATGTGGCCAAGGGTTTCTGCAAACCTGTAAACAAACCAACCCCCTCACATGTAATGTTCTAGAACAAAGATCCTCAGACTTAGATCTGTTATGAGAAGTGTAAACACTTATAACCCGGAAGTACAATGTTTACAATAACCATAAAAGATCCTCCTCTAATTCACCTCAGCTTCTGAAGGTCATAATAAAGGTCATCCAGACTTAGCAGGCTTCCCAGATAGCCCTAGCACTACAGGAAATCTGTAGCACAGAGTTCTCAAGAAGAAACCCACATCTGAACCGTGTTTCATATTCCCGCACCAGACCGAAATGGAATGGGAAAGAACATGAACCACTCTAGCCTAGGTGTCACTTAGGTCCCAGGTATAAGACCTTAAACTCTCAATGGAACCCCACCCACTAAGACAACAAACCTGATCCAGCAATGACAGTATGAAATATGCATAAGACTGTAAAGAAAGCAAGTAAATAAAGTTGTACACAAAGCAATAAATAAAGCACAATGCAATAAACACACATAGCACATAACACCCCAGTAAACACAAATCAAACAAGCGCTAGGAGGAACCCACAAAAAGAACTAGAAGCCCTGGTTGCAATATAAGGGTCCCCAGCAGAGTCGCCAAGCTGTCGCTCCCACCAAATGACACCTGGTCAGATAGGGTACAGATGCGAACGGTCGGCGAAGGAGAAGAATGAAAAGAGTCGCCAGCTAGGCATTATTATCCCGAAGGAAAGGTAACGCTGCATAAACCTAAGAAAAGATGGATAAGACAGTTGCAAACTAGAGAAACTGAGAAAGGGGGTTGGTTACAACCTGGGAAGGTATTAGCACCCAGATTGTCCGTCGTACTCGACGGGATCCACGCTCGAAAGATTATGTTTAAAAGGGGTAGTGTCAGTGCTATTCTGTGTGCAAAAGCTGGAAAAGAATGCAAGTGTCAGTGCAAAAGAAATGTGAAGTCAAATAAAAGGAGTGTCAGTGTAAGGAAAGAGTGCAAAGCTCAAGACTATGAGGCTTAAAGGATAATGCTGGAAGAGGCGGGGGGGAATACAGAGACTTTTGTTCGATAACGGTTAAGTTATGCCTACGTATCCTCTCGTGCAATGAGGAAGTCAGAACATCGTAGTTCGACTCAAAGAGACTGAAATATAAATTGGCTTGTGAACTGCTTACTTGTCTATGCTCAAGTGTATGACCTGTCTGGCTCAGGTGCAAACTGTCTTGCATTAGACGGGAGAAGCAAGTTCTCGTTTGTGAGTGAAGATGATGAGAAAAGAATCCCGGAGGAGACGATTTTTGTTTGTTTTTGTGTTTTTAATCTTTTATTTCTTTTTGTGTTTGTCATAAGAAAATGAGCTTAAGCCTAAACCAAGGGTTAGTAAACTCATCACATCCTCCCTCTGATTAGGGGTAATGAGGATACCTTAAGTATGTAGTAAACACCTCACACTTAATCACCCTGATGCAGGATTAAGATCATTAACCTGCTTGCCATTATTTAGATGTTTTTGGAGTTTTGTTTAGTGTTAAGTAATGAGTTTAAGCCATAATCAAGGATTTAATGGACCCATTAAACCATCCTAATAGAAGGATAATAGATGAGAACATTTAAACTGAGGAAGTTACCTCAACATAATCCATGATTAGGGATTAACCTCATGACAAAACAAAGCCTTTATTAAAGTGGATTTTAATTAATGGTATGATTAAGAAGTGAATTTTATGGTTTGTAAGACAACTTGAGGGGGACTTGTCCATTAACACTAGGGTTAGTCCTTCTTAACCAATTAAGGAAGAATTAGAACCCTAATGCAAGGCCCAAGTTACAAGCTTGATGTCTTAGTGATTATTAAATGGATTGATTAAAGGATTTAAACACATTAAGGGTTTAACACTTAGGATTAAAGTTATACACTCCATCCTAATAGAAGGATACAGGCATAACCCTAATCACAAAGCCTTAAAGCCTTAAGGGTTTAGTCCTTGATTATGAGGTGAGAAGAGAAGACTCAAAAGATGACACAAAGGAAAAACTAAATGGGGGACTAATCAAACCCTAATTGTTATCATGCTTGGGTATTCTTAGGGTTCATGAGGATTGCAAGAGATCTTCATGAGAAAAACCACCAAGGAAGAAGCAGGATGAAGGAAGGAGAATCAGAAAGAAGCAAGACAACTTACTTCTCTTAAGAAGATAAGTTGCTTGAAGAAAGAGAGAGAGAGAGAGAGAGAGAGAGGAAGGAGCATGAATGAGCAAGCTCACTCTAATTCACAAGTAAAATGCAGCAATGATGCATAAGAGAGATGAGAAGAGATTATGAGAAGTGAAGGCAAATTCACTACTCAAACACTTACCACCTGAAAAGTTAGCAAAAGGAAATGAAATGAATTGAGAATGAGATGAAATGCAAAGAGGCAAACCAAAGTCAGAAGTATGTTCATGATGCTAATGATGCAAAGGGATGATGCGAATGTATGTCAAGGGATGTGGATGATCATATAAAGCGTGGGGATTCAAATGAGAAATGTAAGAGGCATGAAAGTTCATGAATGCATATGACATCAAATGAAAGCAAAAGCATGGCAAATGGATGATTCAATGATCAAACATGATTTCAACATGTCCTAAGATGTCTTATATGTCATGTGGATACACAAAATGTCATGGCAAGTTCATGTATGAAAGCTTATACAAGAAGAATGCAAATGAAGATGCAAATTAGGGTTTATGTACAACATGAGATGCAAAATCCAAAATCAGAAGCAAAGCATGAGATAAAAAATTGAAAATGGCATCAAAGCGACCCTAAACCTGTACAAGTTCACTGCCCAAAGGGGAAGGTCAGAAGCTAAACCCTAAAGGACTTATGATTTTCCTAAATTTCTAGGCTTTTAAGGGTGATCCTAAAGGTAAAATGCCAAACAAATTGAAAATGCAAGGTAAAAATGAAACAAGAATGTTTTTAGATGCTTGAAAGGATGTATAACACAATGAAAAAAGAACTATTCACAAACTCAACTTGGATCAAAAGTTATGAATTTTTGAAGTTAGGGTTGAAAATATTCAAATTAAGGAACCCTAATTCAAATGAAAATTGCCAAATTATGATCAAAACCAAAAAGAAATTTGTGTTGTGAGTTTGTAAATGTTTCTAAATGTTTGAAAATGCTCTATGAATTTTTTTGTGATTTTTGGAAACCTAAATGCTATTTTAATTAATTAATCTTCATTAATCAATTAAAATAAACATTTAAAATATTTTTAAAATATTTTTTAAAATGCAAAAAATAAAATAAAAATTGTTTTTATGTCAAGAAAATTAATTAAAGCCAGCATGCAAAAAATCAATATTTTTGAGATTTTCTATCTATTTTAAAATAAATATGCAAAACAAATAAGAAAAATATGAATTAAAATTGGATTTAATGGAAAGTCAACAGATCAAAGGGCCAGCATTTGAATAAAACACGCGGGAGCTGACTTGCGCGCATCTGGACGGCTGAGGTTTAAACTGGGAATTTGAATTTCACTAATCTTAATTAACTTAATTAAACAGGATTAGGGCACAAATCATGAAATCTGGGTTGTTGGTTGCGCGCGGGAAAGAGGATCCAAGGGCTCTCATTCAAACTGGCCTAAACCCTAACCCTAATCTAATCACTTTCAGATGACCGGAACAGTGGTTCCGGTCATCTTCTTCGGCGAGTTCAAAAAGCTAACTTTTTCCCTAGGCAATTTTAAACCCTCTAAAACTCCAGATCACAACTTCTAATCACCCTAAGCAAAAATCAAGCACAAAAACTCATTTATATTTCAACATAAACAAGAATCGAATCAAACAAGTTTTCAGGTCAAACTTTCAGAGACACGGTTCAGGCTCAAAACTCAATCATTTTCAAAACCAACAAGCACATCATGATCATTGAAGCATAAGCAACATTTCTATGGCATAAAAACAATTTCTGGAAAAAATGTTCTTGGTGGTACCTGAACTGGAGCTTTCACCTTTGGAGCTTTCTGACCAGTTCTTTGCTTCAAATCACCTCCAATGATCCCCCTGAAGTGTTTGCAATGCTTGGTTGGAGTTTATGTGGCCTCTATGTGAAGTTTGCTGAAGCTCAGGTCAAGAGAGGTGAAAATCGTATTTTTGATGTGGCTGTGTTTAGGGCAAGATGAAGGGTGGGAAATGATCAGAGGTTCATGGTGACTTGTTCTATGGAATTTGTTTGAAGGTTTGTGGCTTGAGTGTTGAGTTTCGAAAAGAAATGCATAAGAGAGAGTTTTTGTGTGTTCTTAGTTGTGGGAGGATTCAGCCTTGCTTGTTGTGTGTGTTGAGTTGCTTTTGGTCCATGTATCAATCCTTGATAGGTCAGAGAGTTGTTGTGGAGCAGTTTTATTGGTATGACTCAATTTGCATATAGTCAAGAAAGTTGTCCTTTGAGGTATGGGCTCATGGCAGGCTGGTTGTGGGGTATGGCTCGAGTCAGCTGGCTTTAGGGAGGTCCATGGAAGCTGATTTGAAGAGCTGGCACAAGTGGATGTCAAGATTTGGGGCATTTTGCAATTTGTGAAGGTTTTGGCCCCTTTTGAAATACTTGATGATCAAGGCATGAATGTGAGAGATTCTTTGGGCAATTCTGAATTATAGGTCATGTATCATGTTTGTGTAATGGTTAGAAGTCAATTAGAGGTCACATTTTGCCTTGGTATGAGTTTTTGCAAGTGTCCCTCTTTTGTACATAAGTGAAATTTAGTGACTTTTCCCAATTTTGCAAGGCCATAACTTGAGTTCTATGATGAATTAGATCAAGTTCTTGTACTTTTTGGTAAGGGAATGATCCAATCTACAACTTTCATGACCAAGAAATTTTCATTTGAAGCATTTTTGAATTAAAAAGAGGAGGTTGAAAAACTTTCCCAAAAAGGCAAGTTTGCATTACAAGTCACTTTCCCAAAATGGAAACTTTGCAAATGGCTTGAAATTCTTCAATTTTGTGAACTTATAACTTCTTCTAAGATCAAATAAAGACCATACACACTCAAAATGATGGAGAAGACCCTTTGGTTGGATGATTGGAGGCCTCAGATGCCCTGATTTTATACTGACTTGCTCAAGAAGTCATCTATTGATCAAATGCCTTCCCCATTGAATTTCTTCATGAAAATTGGTATGTATGATCCTTATAAGATATAAAGACCAATAGAAACAATAATGGCCAAAATTTTTGGAGTTATGGCCTCTGAAACCAAAACCCTAATTTTAGGTCATCTGTGCAGTTAAGCTTGGCTCTGCTTCCATGCCTTTCTCAGTTCTTGTGATTTTCTGACTTCCTTGATCTTGGGAGGATATAATATGATGCTTGAACATACATGGATCCTCTTGATATGATTGAAGACCTTTGGAGTGGCTCAGATGGCTCATGGATTTCTCAGATCACAAACCCTAGATGCAGATGAATTTGAACCAATGCAGTGAAGCAAAAGTGCAACATGATATGATATGATTGAATCAATGCAAATGAAAAGATCACCAGCCATGGTGTGAACTTAGTGAGGGAAAATTTGGGGTGTTTACACTAAGGAAGTTAGGTTGATTCTAGAGAAAGGGGGATACCTACCAAACACACATATGGAAGCTAAAGAAAATTAAACGCATACTAAATGCATAAAAAATAAAAGGATAAGGTGTAAGGAAACATACCTCAACCTCCCTACAAAACAAAGGTTAATATTGCATTTTATTGAAAATAATAAAGAAAAAAACATCAATTAAATTCTAATGATTCTAGGACCTAAAACTAGACTCAATCCTAAGTCTACAAGAACTAACAAGCATGCTAAACAAAATTTCAGCACCTAATACATCTCTCATTACACAAACAACTATGAAAACACAAGACAAAGCACAAGTAGCTTTTTACAGACAACATACAACATGCAAAAACATGTATAAAAGATTACAAATAGCATGAACTATATAACAAGCAGCATACATTTAACGGTTATTATCTTCAAAAACAGACGCAAAAACATGGCAGATTTTATTATTTTCATTTTTTATGCACAAACTCAACATGAAATGCTCACTTAACATGAATATGCAACATGAATATGGATCAAGCACCTAATTGGATGAAAATTTATTTTTATGATGGATTAATGCAAAGATACACAAAATGAATCACTTATGCAACAAGTATGCAAAGTATGGAATATACACATGAACATGATCATACAAACATTAACAACGATCAACAAGTATGACATGTGGCGTAATGCTAAATTCAGAATTGAACCAATGTAGATGATGTTATTGAACATTCCAAAAAATGCAAAATGCACATACATATATGGTCATATGAAATGCAACATTAAGTATATGATGCCATGATGCAAATAGATTAACGAAACATGCGAGAGATGCAAAAATAGAATGCAACATGATCATTTACGTGTCAAATTATGCATGGACATAGCAATAATATGCAATAAGTCAACACATGCACGAATGAACACATAAACACGTAATACGCGAAATGAACGGAAATGTGTCGAAACAACTCAAAACAAAGGAATGAGATGTCTAAAATAATCTTGAAAATTCCCTAAAATCAGTACCTAAACATATATGGGGATTAGAGGCACAAGGAAGCAAGGTTGAGCAATCAAACTAGCTAAAAAACCAAGTTTCTACAGCATTAACCAGTTAACGGAATGGTTAACCGATTAACAGACCTAAAATAGCACCAGTTTGTGGCCAGAATGCACGCATTATCCGGTTAACCAAATGGTTAACCGGTTAACATTGAACAGAGTGTGAAAAAAAGTTTTGAAATAAGTTCTTTTGGCTACAAACTTACTTCTAATGATTTCCAACACACCTAGGAACATGTTAACACTAATTTTACTCCTAGAAGGGCATTCTAACACCTAGTAGAACCTAAATTGAGCCACGGATCTAGCTAGAAACAATCAAAACATACAACACGCAACGGAAACGAAATCAATCGATAAAACGCAAACACAATCAATAATCATGCGGAGAATGCCGTTTAAGGAGAGATGGACAGAATAAGTTAAATCAAGAATGGTTTTGGATAACCAACCTACGAAGCAGAGGAGTGCTTCGGTAAATGTTATAAAGATCGGAGCTCAAGCAAAGAGAAATCCAAGAATCCGCTAATGCAAAATAAATGCGATTCTTTCTTGATGCTTGAGACTTCTTGTACTTCCGATAAGTCGAAATCTCACAAAAAACCAGTAGCTTCTTCTTCTTCAATTCACAAATCAATGGAGGTTCGAGGCTAACCTATTAGATCTTCAAGTTTCAATGTGAAACATGAAGAGCTTCTTTGAAAAAAGCATTGGTGAAAATGGAGGAAAAGTGAGAGAAAAGTGATTCTAGAAATGAGAATTGTGAAATTATGAGAGTGAAACCTTTAGCTTTGGGATGATTTTGGTTTATATAATGCATCGGCTTGGCATGAGGTTTGGGAATGGGGTTAGGTTTAGGTTTGGAACTAGGATTGTAGTTAGTTAGGGTTAGGGTTGGAGTGATAATATTCCTTGGAATAGTCTAGAAGGTTGTAGAACATGGTAGAACAATCCAAGGTGATGAGGTGGAATGTAGTGGAAATAATGCAAGGGAAAAAATGAAGGGAAGTGTGGAGGGAAAGGAAGAACACCAACTAACTTTAAAACAATTCCAAATTTCGCCACCATTAACCGGTTAACCAATCTGTTAACTGGTTAACGGTCCCAAAATCCCAATTCCTTTCTTTTTGAAAGGCTTTTCCCATGGAATAGTCTTGTATAATTTTTGTAGTGTCTTTTCTCCTCTTGAGCTCCGAATATCGTCACTTGGATTGTCACATGCCTCATGCACTTGCAAATGATTTATGATTTATTATTATTTTTTGAATGCAATGAATGCTTGGATGATCATACGAAATGGTGAAGCAAAAACCATTTGAGGTTGATAATAAATTAAGAGAGAAATTTTAGGGTGTTACAAGATCCCCGTCAAATTTTAGTTCTAAATGAATATCTACACTCCATGGTATCTTAAAATTTCAATTCTAAATGAATATTTTATCCGTCTTTTGCGTAGGGGAATTTCATAATATAAGTTTAACTCTACAAAATTTTAAATTTAATATTAGAACATTTAAAATCATTCCATTTTTAAATTACTCAATTTTTCTTACCTTAGTATGTTTTTTTCTTTTCACTATAGTATTTGAATTTTTCAATTATTTATTTTTAATTTAGAGAAAACAATTGTATAAATTATTACCATTATCATTATTTTTGTATTAATATAAGTTATCATTATTTTTTCATGACTACCAATCATCTTTTCTTTTTCATGATTACTGTTTAATAAAATGTAACAATAAAGAATGATATTATGTTGACACCAAATTTAACACTACACCGTATATTATAATTTCAATTAAATGATTCTTTTTAATTATTATTTGACTTTACATTATAAAAAATAATAAGTCACATTGCAATTAAACTTTAATTTCTCTCTCCTCTCTTTTCATCTTCCACCTCCTTTTCTCTCCAGCTAACACATTTATCCCACCCAAACAATTTTACATTTCTTCAATTGTAAATTTCTGAAATAGGTTAATCAATATGTAGACAATTTTTTTAAAACAAATTACAAGTAATACACAGTAGGTTAACTGTGTGTATACAATTGACTAATATTGCTCAAATGTTGGTTAATGAGTTTCCTTACATATCAGGCATATCAAAGTTGGTTAATTGTGTGTGAAAAATAGGTTAATACAACTCAGATGTTGGTTAATGAGTTTTCAGATTACAAATAAAATAAAATTGATTCATTGTGTGTGAAATTTTTTGGTAATACATCTTAGAAGTTGGTTAATAAATTCTCAAACATAAAAATATACTGAATAAATGTATATCATCTTACAACTTTCAACAAATTCCATTTTAACATTATAAACATGGAAGTTGGTTGTTGAATTTGGTGTGATTGTGAACTATAGAGAATGAAATCGAGTGATAGAGATTGGGTTGATCGAGCTTTGTTTGATGAGGAGAAATGAGTGAATGATTTTAATTTTATAAGAAGAAGAAGAACAAAGAGAATTGTATAAGAGAAGAGAAAGAAAGAAATTTTAATGGAGGAGAGAGAAACTGTGTGGTTCAGATGGAAAAGAAAGAGAATTGTAACAAAATTCAAATCAAAATTACTCAAACACCCTTAACATAAAGTGGAATTACCAAATATTTAGTATTTAAGAACATAAATATACGGTGTAGTGTCACAGTTAGTGTCAAAATAACATTTCTCAACAATAAAAGTTACGATATGTAGATGTTAGAAATTGGCAGAATTTTTGACAAACAAAGTAATAGTTGTGAACTTAGTTCAGAACATCAGGATGTCACACCAGATGTTGTGACATCGCAAACCTGCTATCTACCTTAAATGATGCGTAACAGAAGTGCTTAAAATCAGGAGTAAATATCTGGAATTAATTGTAAAAGGATGAGCACTCCAAGGCGCCTCTTTAGGAAGTTAAGTTATCTGGTTCCAGCATAAAGGAAACAGAAAACTAACTCACCTTGATTCAAGGAGATAACAAACTAACTCACCTTGATTCAAGGAGATAACTGTGGGATTTATCAAAGTCTAGATAATTTGCAAAAAGCCCACAAACCAAGCATCTATTTAAGAAACGGATACACTCAAGTAAACCTAACGATTTGAAGCAGAGTGTCAAGGGTGTTAGTGAAGCTAGCAGGTTTTAATTGTTTGTTATTCACTGTATAAGCTTTTAAGCAAAAAGTGAATTGTGTCTTGATTGAAACTGATAAGTAAGATCAAGCTGGTGTGTCTGAAGTGTGACTTCAAATTTATTAATCATTCTAAGTTAGAGAACACTGTGTGATTGAGGGGGAGTGAGTAGGTACTCATATCTAAGTAGAGTCTTAGATAGAAATTGCCTTGGGTAGATATTAAGTGAAGGATTAAACTGATTGGTTTAAATCCCTAATTAATATTACTTATATTGAATTTCCTTCCTGGCTTGGTAGCCCCTAGATGTAAGTGTGGAGATACACTGAACTGGGTTAAAAATTTCCTGTGTTAATTAATTTACTAGCTCATTAATTTACTGCTTAGGATATCAGTGTCTAAACATCTATTTCGACATCACATATTTGATCCCAGAATTTCAATTGGCATCAGAGCAGGCACCCTGCCTGTATAACTGGGTGAGATCTAGGGACTGCAAATTTTAGGATCATGGACAGAGATGTAGGATCTGTGAATCGACCACCTATTTTGGATGGATCCAACTATGATTACTGGAAGCCAAGAATGGTAGCATTCTTGAAATCTCTTGATAGAAGGGCTTGGAAAGCAGCTAACAAAGGATGGGAGCACCCTGTCAAAGACAATAAGGATGGGGAAAAAGTGATGAAGCCTGAAGAAGAGTGGAGCAAGGAGGAAGAGGAGTCAGCTATTGGTAATTCCAAAGCCTTAAATGCCCAGTTCAGTGGCATTGACAGGAACATATTTAGGCTTGTGCACCACTGTGAGTTAGCCAAGGATGTTTGGGACACCCTCAAAACTACTCATGAAGGAACATCAAAGGTGAAAATGTCAAGACATCAACTTCTCACCACAAAGTTTGAGAACTTGAGGATGAAGGAAGATGAGACCATTCATGAGTTCTACATGAACATCCTGGAGATTTCTAATACTTCTGGTGCCTTGGGAGAGAAGATGAGTGATGAAAAGTTGGTAAGGAAGACTCTCAGATCACTGCCCAAGAGGTTTGACATGAAGGTCACTTCCATAGAAGAAGCCCAGGACATCTGCACAATGAAAGTTGAGGAGCTCATTTGTTCCCTTCAAACCTTTGAGATGGGAATGAGTGATACTATTGTGAAGAAAAACAAGAGCATAGCCCTGGTCTCAAACACTGATAAGGAAGAAGAAAGTCATGAAGCCGGCTCTAAGGACAACTTATCAGAGGAAATTTCTATGCTTGGGAGGCAATTTAACAAAATTATCAAAAGAATGGACAACAGGCCCAGATCAAGTGGAAGAAACTCAACCTCTAAGAATAAAAAATCTTATGACTCTAACAGA
Source organism: Lathyrus aphaca (assembly GCA_963966055.1). Taxonomy (NCBI): domain Eukaryota; kingdom Viridiplantae; phylum Streptophyta; class Magnoliopsida; order Fabales; family Fabaceae; genus Lathyrus; species Lathyrus aphaca. Next base: position 199,917,420 of record OZ014523.1, on the reverse strand, counting down.
AGGTCAAACTATGATGAGAAGACTAACCAAGGAAAAGGGATCCAATGTCATGGATGTGAAGGTTATGGACACATTAGAAGTGAATGCCCAACCTATCTAAAGAAGCAAAAGAAAGGTCTTTTTGTGTCCTGGTCAGATGAAGACTCAGGTAGTGAGTCAGAAGAAGAGTCTGCAAAGCACATTACTGCTCTAGTTGGAGTATGTGAAACTGAAGGGGGATCCAGTGATGAGGATCTGACATTTGAAGAGCTTGAAACATCTTACAGGATGCTGTGTGAAAGGAGCACTGAGGTATGCAAGGAAAGTAAACAGCAGAAGAAGCAGATTGAGGAATTAAAGGCTGAAAAGGCAAGTCATCTGGAGATCATTGACACTCTGAAAAATGAAGTCAGCCTACTGAACTCCAAAATGGAGCATATGTCCAAATCTGTCAGAATGCTGAACAGTGGCTCAAACACACTGGATGCCATTCTCAACAACAACAAGCACTCAAGGGATAGGACTGGGTTGGGATTTAATAAAGCTCAAAACTCTGAGTCTAGCACCAGCCAAACAACTCCAGATCCTATGAAGTCAAACAAGATGTTCAAGCAGATGTCTCAACATCATGAGAAAAACATGATGGAAAAGAAATATCAAAGGTAGAGATGTCATCACTGTGGAAGGTTTGGTCACATCAAACCTTTTTGCTACAAACTGCATGGATACCCCAATCAGAGTTCTCAGCACCTTCCTAAGCAGAAGACAGAGGTCACCAGGAAAACTTGGATACCTAAAGTTAGACATTATACTGATCAAAGCTATCAGTATATGCCTAAGCAGAAGAACAAGTTCACCAGGCAACCTTAGAACTCTAGAGATGGACACTACTTAGGGCAGATGCATCAGAAGAGACACACATATATCCAGCAGTGGGAGCCTAAGAGAGGAAGACAGCCTGATCTGAACTCACAAAGGAAACCTCACAACAAGCACAAGTGGTTCAAGCAGGTTGTTGCCTCTATAGCACACACATCTCTAAAGGTATCTGCTAAGGAAGACTAGTATTTTAACAGTGGCTGCTCAAGGCACATGACTGGACTAAAAAATTTGTTGGTAGACTTAAAGTCACACTCATCTAGCTATGTAACCTTTGGAGATGGAGCAAAGGGGGAAATCAAGGGAGTTGGGACTCTGGACTGCTCAGGTGTACCAAATCTAGATGGTGTGCTGTTGGTGAAAGGGTTAACTGCTAACTTTATCAGCATAAGTCAGTTATGTGACCAAGGTTACAGTGTCAACTTCACCAAAGCCGAGTGCATAGTTTCTGATAAAGAACAGAAAGTGGTCATGAGAGGAGCCAGATCAAAAGATAACTGCTATATGTGGGAACCCCAAGATTCCAGCCTCACATCTACTTGCTCCATAGCCAAAGAAGAAGAAGTGAAGCTATGGCATCAAAAATTGGGTCATCTCCATCTCAGAGGAATGAAAAAGATCATCTCTATGGAGGCTGTAAGAGGGATCCCAAGACTTAAGATTGATGAAAGAAAAGTGTGTGGTGAGTGTCAAATATGTAAGCAAACCAAGATGTCACACCCAAAGCTTCAACATCTGACAATATCCAAAGTCTTGGAATTACTGCACATGGACCTTATGGGACCAATGCAGGTAGAGAGTCTTGGTGGAAAAAGATATGCCTATGTGGTTGTTGATGACTTCTTAAGATATACCTGGATAAGCTTCATCAAAGAAAAGTCAGATGTGTTTGAGGTGTTTAGAGAACTGTGCCATAGGATTCAAAGAGAAAAGGCAAGTTGTGTGGTCAGAATAAGAAGTGATCATGGAAAGGACTTTGAGAATAAAAAATTCTCAGACTTATGTTCATCAGAAGGGATCAACCATGAGTACTCTTCTCCCATCACCCCTCAACAGAATGGGGTTGTAGAAAGGAAAAATAGAACTATTCAGGAGTCAGCTAGAGCCATGATTCATGCCAAGAAGTTACCCCTGTACTTTTGGGCTGAAGCCATGAACACAGAATGCTACATCCACAATAGAGTCACACTAAGAAAGGGAACTCTATCCACCATCTATGAAGTCTGGAAGGGTAGAAAATCTACAGTCAAGTACTTTCATGTATTTGGAAGTAAGTGCTATATCCTGGCTGATAGGGATCAAAGAAGGAAGATGGACCCTAAGAGTGATGAAGGGATATTTCTTGGATACTCTATAAATAGCAGAGCTTACAGAGTATTTAACTCCATAACCAATGTTATGATGGAGTCAATAAATGTGACTATTGATGATACATATGCAAAGACAGATGTTGCTGATGATGTTGGAACATCTGCTGACAATCCAATTGAAGTTAAAATAGAAAGTGATAATATTGACTTCACTTTAACTGAGACAAAGTCAGAGCAACCCAACAAATCTCCCTCCATCAGAATCCAGAAAGATCATCCTAAAGAACTGATAATTGGTGATCACAACAGTGGTGTCACCACTAGATCAAGAGAGATGATTTCAGGCTCCTTCTTTGTTTCAAAGGTAGAACCTAAAAACATCAAGGAAGCTCTGAATGATGATTACTGGATCTCTGCTATGCAGGAAGAATTAGGCCAGTTTACAAGGAATAAAGTATGGGATCTTGTTCCTAGGCCTGATGGCATTAATGTGATTGGCACTAAGTGGGTGTATAAAAACAAGTCTAATGAGCATGGAGTAGTTACAAGAAACAAGGCTAGGCTTGTGGCTCAAGGATATACTCAAATTGAGGGGGTGGATTTTGATGAAACTTTTGCACCAGTAGCAAGACTTGAATCCATCAGACTACTCCTAGGAATTGCTTGCATCCTAAAGTTCAAATTATTTCAGATGGATGTTAAAAGTGCCTTCCTAAATGGGTACCTTAATGAGGAAGTATATGTGGAGCAACCAAAGGGATTTATTGATCCAAGCTGTCCAGACCATGTATATAAGCTGAGGAAGGCTCTGTATGGGCTAAAGCAAGCTCCCAGAGCATGATATGAAAGACTGACCACCTTTCTCATTAAGCATGGATACAGGAAGGGAGGAATAGACAAAACCCTGTTTGTAAAGGATGAAGAGGGAAAGGTTATGATTGCTCAGATATATGTGGATGACATAGTGTTTGGTGGGATGTCAGACAGGATGGTTAAACATTTTGTGACTCAAATGGAGTCTGAGTTTGAAATGAGCCTAGTGGGAGAATTAACTTACTTCCTTGGACTGGAAATCAAACAGATGGAGGATTTCATGTTCATATCCCAAAGCAAGTATGCAAAGAACACTGTCAAGAAGTTTGGGATGGACAATTCAAGTCACAAGAGAACACCTGTCCCCACTCATCTAAAACTGACAAAGGATCACAAAGGTGAAAGTGTGGACCAAAGCTTGTACAGGAGCATGATTGGAAGTCTTCTATATCTTACAGCTAGCATACCAGATATAGCTTTTGCAGTAGGTGTGTGTGCAAGGTATCAAGCTGAACCAAAGGTGAGCCATCTCAACCAGGTTAAGAGGATCTTGAAATATGTAAATGGAACCTATGACTATGGTATAATGTACTCTCATGGTTGTGAACCCATACTCACTGGGTTTTGTGATGCTGACTGGGCTGGAAGTGCTGATGATAGAAAGAGTACATCAGGAGGATGCTTCTTTATTGGGAACAATTTAATTTCTTGGTTCAATAAGAAACATAATTGTGTGTCCTTATCCACGGCTGAAGCTGAATACATTGCAGCTGGTAGCAGTTGTTCACAGCTGGTATGGATGAAACAAATGCTCACAGAATACAATGTTACACAAGATGTCATGACATTGTACTGTGACAATTTAAGTGCTATTAATATCTCCAAAAATCCTATCCAACACAGCAGGACTAAGCACATAGATATCAGACATCACTTCATCAGAGACCTTGTGGAGGAGAAGGTGATCACATTGGAGCATGTAGCCACAGAGCTGCAATTAGCTGACATATTCACCAAGGCTTTGGATGCTACCCAATTTGAAAACCTAAGGGGTAAATTGGGAATCTGCATGTGTGACATATAGAAATTATGGAGAAGTGCCAGCATGTCTTATGACATCGTGTGGCATGACCACCAGGTGGCAGCACTAGTCTGGCCAATAACCGTTTGTATTCCAGTTTTAAAAATTACAATAGCAACGGACTCTATTTATGTACAAACGTGCTTTCAGCTTCTCACATTCTCATTAGCTCCACTGAACCTTTTGCATGCTACAGCTGAAACTCTGAACTCATCTAAGTCCATCATCAAACCTTTATACATCCCCACTACAATCGAAATCATGTCACAACATCAGAACCCTAACTCCATTGATGAGGGTCTCATTCAGGAATACGTAGTGAACGTTACTCCATTTTCTGTAGTACCCATGGATGCTACACCTATAAATGTTATCAGAGGAAGTATTCCCATTGCTCAAGAGCCCAGGACTCCCCATGCAAGAAGACCCAAGGAGCCAGTCTTCAGCAAAAGTAAGGGAGCCTCTTCATCTTCCAGTGCTCCCAAAGCTTCTGCTTACGTGGACGCAACAATCAAAAAACTTGTAACCAGGATCCTAGCAGAAGAAATGGTTGTGCCTGGGGTGTCAGTTCCCCTGAACAGGATGCCTGCCTCACCTCCCATCAACCAAGCTGAAGAAGACATACCTGCTCCACAAGATGTCCCAAGCAATGTTGAGACAGCTGAGAGTCAAGACAAAGCCCCAAATGATGATGAAGGAGTAAAAGATTCTACTGATGATCAAGCTGCTGAGAATGAGGCTTCCCAACCTCCACCAACTGTGAACCTGGATAATGATTCTGATACAGAGATCATAGCAGTTGTTGATCCTAGCATAGCCAAGAGGCTCAGGGCTAGGAAGGATAAGAGGCCATCTACTCAAGCAACTCCTGAGAAAAGACAGCCAACCCCCAAGAAGGACAAGGTCAAAACTGCTTTTGGACCTACAAAGCAATGGAGTAAGGTCAGCACACAGAAGAGGAATGCCACAACTCCGTCTGATTCTGATGTTGAGGAGGATGTCCCAACATCTCAACCCAGAAAGAGGCCAGCACCTCCTAGGACTGCCACTACTGTCCCTGAAGCACCCCTGGATAATGTGTCCTTCCACCATGTCTCCAGCGTAAGCATGTGGAGATATGTCTATCATAGAAGGGTGGCTCTGGAATGAGAGCTGGGTAGTAATGCCTTGGACTGTACTGAGGTAATTGATTTAATCTCCAATGCTGGACTGTTCAAGACTGTCTCTAAATTCTCTCCATGCTATGAGTTGTTGGTAAAAGAATTTATAGTAAACTTACAAGAAGGATGTGCTGATGGGAAATCTGAGGATTTCAGAAAAGTGTATGTCAGGGGAAGGTGTGTAGATTTTTCTCCTAGTGTGATCAATCAGTACCTGGGGAGAGAAGTAGATGGGCCAACTGAGCTTGGCAAGACTGACAATCAAGTGTGCAGAATAATTACAGCTAACCGGGTCAAGACATGGCCAGTAAAAGGCAAGCTCTCAGTCAGCTTGTTAACCAGGAAATATGCCATGCTACACAGAATTGGGACAGCCAACTGGGTTCCAACCAACCACACCTCAACCACAGCCACTGGGCTTGGGAGGTTTATCTGTGTTGTAGGCACCCAAACCAAGCTGGATTATGGAGCATACATCTTTGACCAGACTATCAAGCATGCAGGAACCTCAGCCATCAAGCTTCCAATAGCCTTCCCATCACTACTCTGTGGGGTGATTCTCAATCAGTATCCAGGAATCCTTACTGACAAGGACTCTGTCTGTAAAAGGGAAAGTCCATTGTCTTTCCATTACAAGCTATTTCTAAGTCATGATGTTGCAGATGTTGAAGCACCAGGTGGGACATCTGCTGGGACATTTGCTGTCAAGACACCTATATCAAAGGAAGCCCTAATTGCAGAGCTCAGGACAACCTGCAAGGAGCTGGAAGAAAGGAAGAAGAAGCTTGAGGATCTAATTCAAAGATTGGAGCTAGAAGAGACTACTGGGAATGCTGATGGAGCTGGTGATGAGTCTGAGGATACAGAGGATGATGAGTCTGCGGATACAGAGGATGAAGAGTGAAGATGTTTGTTGGTGGAAAATGTCTGTCTGTTCTGCATTGTAATTCTGATTGTTATGTCTGTTTCTGTAATGTTTTGTTTGGCCCCAAAATTTATGTCTAACAAGGGGGAGAAATCTGTGTATGTTGAACAATGATGTTAATGTCTGTCTGCTGAACTAAGTTGAATTTTCAATAGTATATTTTGGATAATTATCAAAGTATGTTGGGCCAAGTCATGGCAGTAGACATCTCAGGTAACTACATGTTTGAGGGGGAGCAAATTCTTAGCTCTCACATGATCCAACAGAAAGGAACTTCGCTGCTCTCTGACAAAACTAGAAGAATATGTTAGCCAAAAATTAGCCAAAGGGGGAGTTTGTAGATGTTAGAAATTGGCAGTATTTTTGACAAACAAAGTAATAGTTATGAACTTAGTTCAGGACATCAGGATGTCACACCAGATGTTGTGACATCGCAAACCTGCTATCTACCTTAAATGATGCGTAACAAAAGTGCTTAAAATCATGAGTAAATATCTGGAATTAATTGTAAAATAATGAGCACTCCAAGGCGCCTCTTTAGGAAGTTAAGTTATCTGGTTCCAGCATAAAGGAAACAGAAAACTAACTCACCTTGATTCAAGGAGATAACAAACTAACTCACCTTGATTCAGGGAGATAACTGTGGGATTTATCAAAGTCTGGATAATTTGCAAAAAGCCCACAAACCAAGCATCTATTTAAGAAACTGATACACTTAAGTAAACCTAACGATTTGAAGCAGAGTGTCAAGGGTGTTAGTGAAGCTAGCAGGTTTTAATTGTTTGTTATTCACTGTGTAAGCTTTTAAGCAAAAATTGAATTGTGTTTTGATTGAAACTGATAAGTAAGATCAAGCTGGTGTATCTGAAGTGTGACTTCAAATTTATTAATCATTCTAAGTTAGAGATCACTGTGTGATTGAGGGGGAGTGAGTAGGTACTCATATCTAAGTAGAGTCTTAGATAGAAATTGCCTTGGGTAGATATTAAGTGAAGGATTAAACTGATTGGTTTAACTCCCTAATTAATATTACTTATATTGAATTTCCTTCCTGGCTTGGTAGCCCCCAGATGTAAGTGTGGAGATACACTGAACTGGGTTACCAATTTCCTGTGTTAATTAATTTACTAGCTCATTAATTTACTGCTTAGGATATCAGTGTCTAAACATCTGTTTCGACATCACATATCTGATCCCAGAATTTCACTATAATATAATTGAACTCTTTGATAAAGTTACCATACATATAATGTTTTTTTTCAAAAGTATTTTATTAAAAAATACATGATTTTTATTAATATTTCATAAAAATACAGGATTTTTAATATTTTTTAGCAACCCTGCAGTCTTCTTTTGATTTACAAAGTTTTCTTAGTTTGGTTTGTTATTATCATTGTTTATTTTAGGGGAGGTCAAGTAAGATATGTTGTTAATGAATTAATTGAGGGATATGAGATGTTTGGTATTAGGAAGGATGTGAAGGTATTGGAAAAACTCATAGAGATGAAGCTTATGCCGATTAAGAATGATTAGAGTGATGACATCTTTTGAGGAAAACTCATAGAGAGGCAATAACAGGGGGAAAATAAATTCAAGAGAGATTGGAATCATACTTGTGATGGAATGTGTCGATGTGTGTCAGGGAGAATTAAGGGAGTTTCTATCACCAATCGGATGTGGGGATGGTATTAATGAGATTGCGATTAAAATGCGATTCAAATGGGAAAAATATATGGATCCTCAATGTTGTGAGATTTAAAGGAAAAACTAAAGATTTAATGAATGTTGTTGAAGTCCTTTACATGGATAAAAGACTCCATCTGGATGAAATGAATTGTAACGCCTTTGGTATTTTAGCAAGTGCTAAGTTGGAGGATACTCATCATTTGTGTGATGCTAAGTGAGTATGAAGTAGATTATGTTGTATGTTTGGGCGATGGTTCTCATCAAAGAGATGGGATGAATAGGAAATTGTGGAATCATTTATAAATCTCAAAGTAGATTATTGGACCGTGAAGCTTTAGGTAACTTTGAGCATACGTTCTAAAGGAAACACTATTATAGTTAGTAACAATGGTTTATGCTTCATCATGGTTGTCAACTACCTTTTGACAAATTGAGGAACTAATCACTCTTAATCTCTTGTGATAGTAGATGAGATCATGTTGTATGGGATAGACTTGTCTTGCCAGCTTGATAGCGTGTAAAGAAAATTGGTATTCTATCGAGAGGATAATCGTAAAGCAAATTGGTATGCGAGCAAACACCGTAGAGTGGAAGGTTGAAGATATCAAAAGTGAAGAATGATTTTCTGGTGAATCTTAAAGAGAGACATAAGCTAGATGTGAAAATTGTGAGGCTGATAGATGATGGAAATCAAAGTGAGATCAATAACTTTAAGGTGGATGATCAGAGTGGCGTAGCTGAAGTGTGATATGGCGCAGTTCATTATGTGTGTACTATTTATGCCTACATGAATGATGCAAACCATTCGACCCTCCAGAATGGATGTGATGGCTGAAAGTTTTGTATATTATTTATGTTATTGCCATGTCAATAGACATATTGAATATATGTTCGATTGAGGAATTGCATCATTGTGATACTAATGTTGTGTGACAAAGTTGTCGGTGTTATGGCTATATTGATGATCTTATGATGGTGTTGATGGTGATGAGACAAGGAGTGAAATGAGATCTTAAGGTGATGAGACAGGGAGTGAAATGAATTTGTGCGTTCATAAATCGGTAGCATTGCGAGTGAATCTTGTGGAATTATTGTGGTTAACAATGTGGAATTTGGATTAGTGGTATTCAAATAGTTGTCGAATATGAAGTGGAAGTAAGAGAGAAGTATGCGAGTGTTTTATCCAGAGTTGGTTACATCAAGTAATTTTCAGGGACGAAAATTCTTTAAGTGGGGAATATTTGTAACACCCCCAAAATAATTAGAATATCTAATTAATTGATTCATTATAAATATTCGTGATTTTCGGTGAATTTGGGTGAAATATATGTGACTGTGTTTGATTGTGTCCTGGAATTTTGTGAGGGTTTAAGTGATATGTTGTGGGATAGGTAGATTAAGGTGTTAATTACATTATATAGAATTTTTGTAAAGGTGCCTTAAAAACATTGTTGATGAAGAGAAGGAAAACATATTTTGGAGATTGTATTTACCGCAAAAATTAGAAGTTTTAGTAAGTCGGACAAAAAGATAGAAAAATATGGCAAATGAATAGTGTTCGTATGGATGGATAGTGTGTCCATAAGGATGAATAGTGATATTTGTACAATGAATAGTGATTTAAGGTTTTTGGTCTTTTTCGATAATTTCTCATTTGACATGTTTTGAGCAATTGTTGTTTTGGGTTTTGTTTGCTCGGTATTTACTATTATAAATATGTATCTCTTATATGTTTGGTGTATGACACAACCTTAGGGTTTACACCAACAAGGGAGAGCAAGGGTTTAAAGATATTTGTTTTCAGCATAAAGAAAACCTTGGATTACACATTGGGTTTGGATGATTCATATATTTAGAGTTGGAGAGGTTGGAAAACACTTGGGTAGAAAATAGGGTTGTTCTTGGGTGCTATAACTCGATTTCTGTGGTCTTTAATCACTATTGCATTTTGGCTACTTTCTGATTTCTTATTTTTTTCCTAATGAAGCTGGTTATGGAAGGGAAAAGATATCTTAAACTCACCCCGCTTTGCATACTGTTATTTAACAGATGCCCATATGGTTTTGGGTTCTTCTTTAGCTTATTTCACCTTTGGATTAATGAAAAATTTTGTTCTTTTTGATATTGATGGGGGTTTCTTTGACATGGGTCTGGGTATGAGATGAGTGTTAATTGATAGGGTGGAGTTGATGTTTTTTGTGTTTCTATATTATCATAATTTTATGATGTTTTTCATAGGTCTGAGAACCTAATTGTTGTTTTTTGTTTAGTGTGCTCGCAAAGATCTTACGACCATTTGCCTACGTACTTCCAAAAAGAGAATTGAGGGATCAGAGCATCGTAGTTCCTCTTAAAAGGCTAGATCTAGGATGAAGGGTTGATTTGTATCCTAGTTAAAACATAAGATGTTGATGCTCAAAAGTTTATATATTTATCTTGATGAAAGCCCAAGATTGAAGCTGCAAAGTCTGTTTGTTTCCTAATCAAAGCCCAAGATTGAAGTTGAAAAATAGTTGTTTGCAACTGGTTGGTTGGTTGCTTGAATTGCATAGCTCAAGGCATAAACTGAATGGTATCTTGATTTGCATGGCTCAAGAAAGGCTGAATGGTTGACCTGAATCTATGCAGGACAGCTGAATGGGTTATCTTGATTTGCATAGCTCAAGAAAGACTGGATGTTTAGCTTAGTTAGAGTCCAAGACTATGACTATATTATGGGAAATTAGCTTAGTTAAATTCAAAGACTATCATTGTATTGATGTTCTTAGCTTAGTTAAAGTCCAAGACTAGACTAGTGTTAGCTTAGTTAGAGTCCAAGACTATGACTGTTTTGTGAGTGACTGTAAAGTGTTTGACTATATGTGCCTAGATTGAAGCCCAAGGTTGAAGCTAAAAGGAGCCCAAAAGAAAGAATTTTTCATCTCTAAAGAGGGAATGGTTTATTTTATTTGTGCCTTGATTAAAGCCCAAGGTTGAAGCTAAACAAAGAAAACTGACTATGGGAAATTTTTATCTGTGTCATGATTTGGAAGCCCAGGTGTGAAGCATATTTATGATAGACTGACTCTTGATTATTTTTATCTTATATGAAGCCTAAGATGGGTGGTTGAAAGTTTGTTGCGAGACTGACTATGTATGAAGAGTGTTTTATCTGTTGGAAATGTATGTGAGATATGGTCATCAGAATTTCCTTTGTCTGTAGAAGATTCAACTGTGCAAAGCCCAATAGGAGGCTAGCTTAGTCATCCATTGGGGAGATGTAGACTATTGTATTTTTTTTCTGATTCTAAGGTCTGTTCCAATGCTTTTAGGAAGCCTGAGAAGGTCCTTGTGTTTAAGCCCAAGAGGAGGCTAGGTTACCTGTATGAGGCCCATGGGTCCTTGAACAAAGCCCAAGAGGAGGCTGGGGAAGGCTGGGTAACTTCTAAGCCTGAAAGAAGGCACCTTTAAGAGGCCTGAGATTCCTTGCATGAATCCCAATAGTTGGCTATGTTTTTTCCCTAGTTTGGATCTAGTTATTCAAAGGTTAGGTCTGGTGACATTAACTTGATTGCTTAAATTCTAGCAGAGATGCAAATATATACAATAAATATGCATGTATACTTTTAAAAGGTGTCAGTGAATGTGTTTAATAGATTTTAGTTTGTCTTGGCTATGGTTTAAATATTCTTAAGTTGTTTTATAAATAATGATCACTGTCTTTTTAAAGTTGTCAAACCATAGCAAAAACATGTTAAAAACTGTTAAACACATTCACTAACACCTTTTATTTGTATGCATGCTTATTTACTATTTATACTTGCATATATGCTAGAATCTCAACAATCGGGTTACTGATACCAAACCTAACCTCTAAATAACTAGAACAAAAACTATTTATACTTGCATATATGCTAGAACCTCAACAATCGGGTTACTGATACCAAACCTAATCTCTTAAAGGTGCCTTCTCTCAGGCTTAGAAGTTACTAAGCCTTCCCCAGCCTCCTCTTGGGCTTTATCCAAGGACCCATGGGCCTCATATAGGTAACCTATCCTCCTTTTGGGCTTAAACAAAAGGGCCCTCTCAGGCTTCCTAAACGCATAAGAACATACCTTAGAATAAATACAATACAATAGTCTCCCTCTCCCTGATGGATGACCAAACTAGCCTTCTCTTGGGCTTTGTACAATTGAATCTTCCACAGTGTCGCTCCCCGTACTTCACGTCCTGGTGCAGACGCGGACTGTCGGCGATGTTGGAGGTTGAAGGTTGAATAGAGTCGCCAGCTAGGCATTTTTATCCCGAAGAAAAGGTAATGCTGCATAAACCTAGAAGGGTATGGATAAGACAGTTGCGAACCAGAGAAACTGAGAAAGGGGGTTGGTTACGGCCTGGGAAGGTATTAGCACCCAAACTGTCCATCGTACTCGACGGGATCCACGCTTACTTGATTGTGTTTAAAAAAAGGGTAGTGTATGTGATAACTATGTATAAAAGCTATGGGAGAATGTACAGTGTGTCAGTGCAAAAAAGAAAGGTGAGTGCTAAGGAATTGAGGCTTAGAAAGAGAAAGCTGAAAGAGGGGGAAGACAAAGAGACCTTTGTTCGATAATTGTTAAGTTATGCCTACGTATCCTCTCGTGCAATGAGGAAGTCAGAACACCGTAGTCCGACTCAAAGAGACTAAATGATTTATTGTGAACTACTTACTTGTCTATCCTCAAGTGTGTGACTCGTTTGGCTCGAGTGCTAACTGTCTTACATTAGACAGAAGAAGCGAGTTCTCGTTTTCAGAATGAGAGTGATGATAAAAGAATCCTGAAGGAGATGTTTATTGTTTGTTTTTGTGTTTTCAGTTTTTTATTGTTTTTGGTGTTTGGCATAGGATAACGAGCTTAAGCCTAAATCAAGGGTTTGTAAACTCATTATATCCTCCCTGATTAGGGATAATGAGCCTACTCAAGTATGAGATGGAAATCTCAACTTAATTACCATGATGATATAGGATTAAGATAAATTAACCTACTTTGGTAATTATTAAGTGTTTTTGGTTTTTTTTTAGTGTTAGGTAATGAGTTTAATCTCTAATCAGGGATTAGTGAACTCATTACACCATCCTAAGAGAAGGATGATGGATGAGAACACTTAAGCTGAGGAAGACTCCTCAACTTAATCCATGGTTAGGGATTAAATTCATTCTATAACAAGCCTTTATTAAATATGGATTTTAATTAAAGGGTGAGATTAAGAAGTGAGTTTTAAGTTTGTAAGACTAGCTTGAGGGGGACTTGTCCATTAAACACTAGGGTTAATCCCTCTTAACCATAAGGAAGAGATAAAACCCAAACATAAGGCCCAAGTTACAAGCTTAAGTCTTAATAGTTCTTAGGTGTTTTGATTAAGAGGTGTAAATAAATTAAAGGTTTAACATTACGGATTAAAGTTATACACTCAATCCTAAGATAAGGATGCAGGCATAACCCTAATTCAAAGTCCTAAAGCTTTAAGTGTTTAGTCTCTGATTATTGAGATGAGAAGAGATACTCAAGGAGACTCAAAGGTAAAAAGCAAGGTGGACTGTATACAACCCTAAAATTATAATGCTTGGATATCCTATGGTTTGTGAGGCTTAAGAGAAAGATCTTCAGGAAGCCACCAAGGAAGAGGAGCAAATGAAAAGAGAAGGAGAAAGAGAATAGGTTACTTACTTCCTGAAGAAGATAAGTAACCTAAAGAAAGAAAGTAAGAACAACAGAGCATAAGTGAAACAAGTTCACTTCAAAGACAAGTAAAGAATGATATGAAGAGATGAGAAGAGGTGGGATTTGAAGGCAAATCAACATCCCAAACAACTTACCATAAGCCCCTGAAATGTTAGTATGAATGCATGAGATGCAAAGCAAAAGGAAATAAAGTAAATTGAAGTACAATGACCAAAACCAGAAGTGTAAACATGATGCAAAAGTGTTATGCAATGGTGCAAAGTCATTTAATATGTTTATGAATGATCATACAAATAATGAGATGCAAAGATTGCATGTTAGGAGCTTGAAAACACATGGATGTACATGGAATGTAATGAATGCAAAGCATAGAAAATGAATGAAGAAATGATCAAGAAATGTTCAAACATGTTCTAAGGTGCCTACGATGACATACAAATGAATGAAATGCTATGGCAAGTTCATATGATGATAAGATATAAAGGTGAATGCAAATGAACATGAGAAATTAGGGTTTTAGCACAACATGGGATGCACATGATCAAAACTGAAGCATACATCATGATAAAAATTTGAAATTGAACTCAAACAAACCCTAAACATATACAATATCACTCCCCAAAGGTGGAGGTCAAAAGCTAAACCTAGTGAAAGTTATGAATTTCCTAAGTTAACTAGGGTTTTTGGGTACTTCTAAAGGAAAAATACAAATCAATTTGAAAATGCAATGCAAAATCATGAGATAAATAACCTAGATACTAGATGCAATATGTGAAATAATGCAAAATGAACCAAGTTCAAACTCATCATGGTTGATCAGAAATGATTTTTTCAAGTTAGGGTTAAAAAATGTGAAATTTATGAACCCTAATTCAAACACAATTGTGAAAACATGATCAAACCTAAAACGAAATTTATATGGTGAGTTTGTAAATGTTTCTAAATGTATGAGAATGCATCATCAAGTTTTTGGTGATTTTTAGAAACCTAAATGTATTTTTAATTAATTAAAATCAATTAATTAATTAAATAAAACATTTAAATGATTTAAAAATACTTTTTTAATGCAAAAATAAAAAATAAAAACATTTCGGAGTTTAGAAAAATATTTTAAGTAAAAATGCAGAAAATGAGATTTTTAAAAGTCTTTTTGCTATTTCAAAATAAATATGGAAACAAATGCAAAATAAAAATAAAATAAAATGAAAGATAATGAAAGTAATCCAATCTGATGGTCCAGATTCAAATTGGGGAAGACTGCGCGTGCAGATGGGTGGTCAGGATTGAATCTGGCTAATTAATTTGATTTGTATTAATTAAATGCAATTAGGGCTAAATGAAGCAATCTAGTCCGTCCAAGGCTTAATCTAAACACGCATCCAATGACCTAAATTCAAACTGGCACGCTAACCCTAATTAAAACCCTAATCACTCTCAGGTGACCGAAGAAAGCTCCGGTCACCCTTTCACCCTATCTCATTCAAAACCCTATGAAAATGCATCAAACTCTCCAGAATGCATCATTAAACAACATTAAACACAAATCCAGCAATAAAATTCATTTATTTTGCATCAACAACAAGAATCGAAGCAAAACGAAAAACTGGCAAAAATTTCAAAAGCTAAATACACACTCAATTCTCAATCATTTTCCATCATTCAAAGTTCATTGTGATCAGGAGAGCATTTAGATTCATTTTACAACTTAAAATAAGAGTTCTGGAAAAATTATTTGAGAGAGTTACCTGAGATGAAGCTTCCCAAACTTGAGCTTTCTGACCTCTTCCTTTGTGCAAAACAAGTCCTTTGAGTCCCCTGAGGTTAATGAAATGCTTGGAACAAGCATGTTTGGCCTATTTTGAATGCTCCAGATCTGATGAAGCAGAATTCGTGTTTTGGTTATGGAGTGTTTCAGGCCATGGCAAGGGGAGGGAAATGATCCTTAGGTGATTTTGAGTTGATTTGTGAAGAAAGAAAAAAAGTTTGATGGTTATGCAGTGTGATTCGAAGAGATGAAGGTTTCTTGAGGATTATTTTATTCTGAGTGCATGAGTGTTTGCAGGTTTCAATGTTGTGTGCTTTTGAGTCCTTAGGGTTTACATAAGATGTGCTGATTGGCAAGAGAGTTGTTGTGGCACGGGCTGATTGGTATGGCTTGTTTTGCAAAAAAGTCAAAAGTTGGCAACTTGAGGTATGGGCCAGGACAAAGTGGATTTCATGGCTTGATATGCTTCAGCTAAGTTTGAGGATGGCCCTTGGATTGTTTATGATGGACTACAACACTTGGATTGCAAGATAGTATGTGTTTTGCAAATTTCCCACTTTGTGCATTCTTGAGAAATTGGCCATGAAAACTTGTGATGCAATAATCAAATCTGATCTTGAGATGTTGTATGAACATTTTATGATGCTTAGAGGTGGATTAGAGTTCATTAGAATGCTTAAAACTTGATTTGGCAAAAATCCCTCTTTGGCACATACTTGAAAATTACAAGATTTTTCCCAAATTTGAAACATCATATCTTGAGTTCTAGGATGAATCAAGAGGAGTTCTTGTACTTTTTGAAAATAGGAAGATCCAATCTACCACTTTCATGTTTAAGAATTTTTCATCTGAAACATTTTTGATCAAGAAAGAGGAGGTTGAAAATCTTTCCCAAAATGGAAAGTTTCCATTAAAAGTCATGTCCACAAATGGAAAGTTTGCAAATGGTTTGAAATGCTTAAATCTTGTGAACTTATAACCACTTCTAAGATCAAATAAAGGTCATAAAACCTCAAATTGATGAAGGTGACCCTTTGGTTCCATTGGTGGTGGCCTCAAATTCCCTGATTCTGACTTTTATTGCACAACAAGTTACTAGTTGATCAGATGACTTCCACAATGAATTTCTTCATTAAATTTGGTACACATGCTCCTTATAACATACTAAAACCATTTGAATCAATAATGACCAAAAAATTTGAGGTTAAGAGTCTCAAACCCAAAACCCTAATTTTAGGTCATCTGTGTTGGAAATCTTCAGTCTTCCTGGACCTCTGTGAAATCCTTTGTGGTTTTGTGACTTCAAAGACTTCTTGAGGATGTAATAAGATCATAGGCCACTCATGGACCCTCTTGGAATGCTTCAAGACCATTGTGATAACACATATCACTTCTTGGATTCTCCTAATCACAAACCCTAGCTGTGAAACTTATGCAGATGAAATGAACTATCCAGTGAGAGATGATATGATTATGCAATGCTATATGAAAGATCACAAGCCATGGTGTGAGAAAAAGTGAGGGCAAATTTAGGGTGTTTACACCCAGACAAAATAATGTTTGATGACCTTCAAAACATTTATGAAACCAACAAACAAGACACTCCATATAGAGTCAGTCTCCTAACAATTTTTTAGACTCCTATCCAAGGATTCATATAAGATACGAACAATCAATAATCAGTCTCTCACAAATAAGCTTCACACATGTGCTTCCAAATTAGGGCATAGATAAAACTTTCCCAACAAAGTCAATTTTCATCCTTTAGCTTCAACCTTTGGCTTCAATCAAGGCACATATAAAACAAATCTTCCCTCTTTAGAGATGACGAATTCTCTCTACTGAGCTCCTTTTAGCTTCAACCTTGGGCTTCAGACAAGGCACATATAGTTAAACACTATACAATCACTCAAACTCAATCAGAGTCATGGACTTTAACTAAATTAACTCTTTCATTATAGTCATAGTCTCAGACTTTAACTAAGATAAAACCAATCATAGTCTTGGACTTTAACTAAGCTAACAACATTCAAATCAGTCATAGTCTTGGACTTTAACTAAGCTAACACCAGTCACAAGTCACATTTTGGTCCTTATTTTCTCATCCTTCTCATTACATTTTGAGTAAGGCATTTATGCCATTCATTTTAGGTCTTCAATTTGAGTCCCTTAGGTCCCATTTGATGTCTTTATATCACTTGTATCAATTATAGTTCATCACACTTTTAATTCTTAGGTTGTTTGATCCTTAAGTCACATATATGTTCATGTATGTTTTCAAAACCCTAATTCACATTCTTTTTCCATCTTCACACTTCTAAATCAACTTTGTGAGTGTAATAGTCATGATTATATCATTCATTTGTATCTCATAAGTGTTTCATGGTCATTGTCATGTCTTCACTTAATCTCATAAGTCTTTGTACTTCATTTGGTTTCATTTGACACCTTAAAGCTTAAAAAACAATCATCTTCATTCCTTAACCCTAAGGCAATTTATTCTAACTCATTTGTGGTTAATTTTTTAGTCTAAGCCTCATCTTAACTTTTCATTAAGCCCATGTTTTTTGTATGGAGAATTCAAGTTCCATTAATCATGTTTGACATTTTATTCCAAATCCTTTTTACTTTTGAAGTCATGTGTTCAATTCTTCTCATTATTTCTTCATTCAACATATTGTTTGAATCTCTCTAACTTGAATCTATTTTCTCCCACTTTGTTGCACATCTTAGGACAATTTCATTTAGTGTTAAGTTTTGGATTTTTCATTCACCCTTGAATTCATTCAAGTTTTCCATGTTTAATCATGTGAATACTTCACTTAACTCCATCTTAAATTCCTGTAGGATTTAGTACCTCATTAGGACATAGATTGTAGTTATTTGATCTTAGGACATTATAATACTTTAATAGGGTTTAGTTATTGACTTTAGAAGCTTGTTATATTATAAGATCCTTTAGCTTTAGGTCTTAACACTAGGAGGTTCTTAATTCCCTTTCCTTAGCTAGTTTGAGCTAGTTTAAGCTTTTTCCATGCTTTATGTGTTTAATATGATTTGTAAATCTAACCTTTGTTTTGTAGGGATTTTGAGGTAAGCCTTGTTCATATAACTTCTTCCTCATATATTTATGCTTTCTAATTGTGTTTGCCTTAGAACTTTGTGCTTTGCTTGTATAGGTTCTCCCTTTCTTTAGAAACAACTTAACTTCCTTAGGAAGTAAGTTGTGTGTAAACACCCCAAATTTTCCCTCACTTTTTCTCACACCATGGCTTGTGATCTTTCATTTTTGCATTTACATAAGCATTATATATCATATTGCATATTTGTTTCATCTGCATCTAGGGTTTGTGATCTGAGAAATCCAAGGAGTGATTTGGGACATCCCAAAGGTATTAGAGCTTTCCAAGAGGGTCCATGTGTGTTCCATGATCATAATATGTCCCCCAAAGTTCATAAAAGTCAAGGGATCACAAAGAATGGCAAAGACATAGAGGTAGAGCTAGGGTTTTCCTGCACAGATGACCAAAATTAGGGTTTTGGTTTCAGAGGCCTTAATCCCAATTTGTTTGGTCATTCTTGTTTCTAATGGTCTTAATATGTTATAAGGATCACGTGTACCATATTTGATGAAGAAATTCACTGTGGAAGTCATCTGATCATTGGGTAACTTCTTGAGCAAGTAAAGTCAAAATTAGGGCATCTGAGGCCCCCAACAAGGGTGCCAAAGGGTCAAATTCATCATTTTGAGGTTCTATGATCTTTATTTGATCTTAGAAATGGTTGGAAGTTCACAAAGTTGAATAATCTTGAGCCAAATGCAAACTTGCTATTTTTGGAAATGACTTGTAATGGAAACTTTCCATTTTGGGAAAGATTTTCAACCTATTCTTTCATGACCAAAAATGATTCAAATGAAAAATTCTTGGGCATGAAAGTTGTAGATTATGTCTTGATTACTATAACATGTCTTGATTCATCCTAGAACTCAAGATATGTCCTTTCAAAGTTGGCAAAAATCCTATAATTTTCAAGTTCATGCCAAAGAGGATTTTTTGCACATTCAAGTTTCAAGCCAATTTCATGACCTATAATTGATTTCTAAACATCATACAAACACAGTGAAATGCATTTGAACTGTTAATTCTATTATTTTATGATTGGAATTATGTTTGGTAAAACTAATATGGCTGGGAGATGTTGAATAAGAAGTTCCATATGTTAAATTAACATGGTATAGATTCTGGAAGAACATGTCAAACATGATGTCCTGACATGGTGGCACAGATAAATGTGGTTATAATAATTGGCAGATACTGAAGAAGATGTTGAAACATCTGCAAATGTCATGACAGAATTACTGTCATATGTTACAGACAGATGTCAAAGAAGATGTTGAAACATCTGCAAATGTCATGACAAAATTACTGTCATATGTTACAGACAGATGTCAAAGAAGATGTTGAAACATCTGCAAATGTCATGACAGAATTACTGTCATATGTTACAGACATATGTCAAAGAAAATGTCGAAACATCTGCAACTGTCATGACAACATTACTGTCATGTGTTATAGATAGATATCAAACAAGAAGTGTTGAACTTAGATCAGGATGTCACACCAGATGTTGTGACATTGTCAAACAGAGTAACAGTTAATGAACTTAAGTCAAGATATCAGGATGTCACACCAGATGTTGTGACATTGTCAAACAGAGTAACACTTAATTCAAGACATCAGGATGTCACACTAGATGTTGGGACATCGTAAACCTGCTACCAGACTTAAATGATGCGCAATAGAACTGAGTAAATTCAGGGGAATTTATCTGGAATTAATTGGAAAGAGATAAGAAATATAAGGCGCATCTTTAGGGAGATTAGCTATCTGAATTCAGTATAACAGAATAACTAACTCACCTTGAATCAAGGAGGTAACAAACTAACTAACCCTAATTCAAGGTGATGACAGTGGAATTTATCAGATCTGAATTATGCAGAATATTCTACAAAATATTCTGATATCACAGGTGGAATTATTTTTTAAAGATGCAGAATATTCTGGAGATATTATGCAATCATATGTGGCGCTGATTTAAAGGGTGCTGATTTAGAAGATCTTAAAGACTCAATTTAAATTGAAGAAAAATATTGAAAAATATAGAGTTTCTATATTTAGAGATATTTTAGGAGGTTTTATATTTGAAGATCTTTTGGTATATTTGTAGCAAATTTTTTCTGCATATTTGTAGCAGCTATTGTTGTGATTGTTTAGGCCCAAAATCTAGTTGGGAATAGGTTATAAAAGAAACCCTGTAGCCTAGTTTAGAATTAACCCAATCAACCGAAAATGTAAACATTATTAGGGTTATGTTCTTGTGACAGCCGTGCGTAACAAGGAACTCCATTGTGGTTGTTTCACCTGTGATTCTAGAAGCTTGTAAGCAAGAGAAACTTGGCTCTGCTTCCATGCCTTCCTCAGTTCTTGTTATTCTCTGACTTCTTTGATCTTGGGAGGATACAATATGATGTTTGAACATACATGGACCCTCTTGAGATGATTGAAGACCTTTGGGGTGGCTCAGATAGCTCATGGATTGCTCAGGTCACAAACCCTAGATGCAGATGACTTTGAACCAATGCAGTGGAGCAAAAATGCAATGTGAGATGTTATGATTGAACTTATGCAAATGAAAAGATCACAAGTCATGGTGTGAATTTAGTGAGGGAAAATTTCGGGTGTTTACAGCTGCCCTTATTCAAGCATGAGTTAGCTGTGCAGGATGTAAGCGACGGCTTAACAGACAAACAGGATAACTTGTGGTTGAATACCAAAGACAGTCCAGAATTTGCACTCACTGAATGAAGAAGAAAAGGGACATAGATTGCAAAAGAAAATAAAGTATGATTAAAAAGTGCGGGCGACGGAGGACGACCGTCGAGCAGAGGACGACTGTTGGGGATATGCGATGACGGGGACGACCGACATGCTGGGGAAATAGAGGATCATGATGGGGACGACCATCAGGCAAAGAAATAAGACTCTCTGGGGATTAAAGGTAAAGGTAATGATGGGGATGACCATCAGGTTAAAAACATAAATGAAATAAATGATGAGGTACGATCATCAGGGGTGAAGGACGATCACCTAGCAGGGGACGGCTTCTCTGTTGGGGATAAGATGAGGGACGGTCATCCAAGGTGAAGGACGATCACCTGGCAAGGTAAAGTTGCCAAAAGTATCACGACATAGGACGAATGCTGGATAGAAAAGGTCGACGATGGGGATGGCCATCGGATAAGCATGATGAAGGAAGATCATCAAGAGGTGAAAGACGATCACCTAGCAGGGTACGGCTGCTCTCGGGATTTTTCACGGCATAGGAAGAATGTCAGATAACAAGATCAACGATGGGGACGGCCATCGGATAAAAAGTGATGAAGGACGATCATCAAGAGGGTGGAGGACAATCACCTAGCAGGGGACGGCTGCTAAAATATCACGACATAGGACGAATGTCGGATAGAACAGGGTTCCAATAATGGAGACTCCGCTGGGGGAAAGGATGAGGGACGATCATCGAAAAGGTGAAGGACGATCACCTGGCAGGGTACGGCTGCCGAAAGTATCATGACATAGGACGAATGTCAGATAGAAAAGGGTTTTGCCAAGAATTGGTTGGGAACTCTTCTGGGAAATAGTAGATATAGACAAGTGTCTACTTTCAAGAAAGGAAAGGTATAAGTTTCTGACGCTGTGTATAAATTAAAGATGCGGACGAGCACCCTTAAGACTATGATACAGACGAGTATCGGTAGAAACAAATGCTGACGCATGCTCAGAGATGATGGTGCGGACGAGTACCAAATGGTTAACAAAGAACACTGACGAGTGTCGAATCTGAGGGGAACTAAGTAT
The DNA here is from genome assembly GCA_963966055.1 of Lathyrus aphaca. Lineage (NCBI taxonomy): Eukaryota > Viridiplantae > Streptophyta > Magnoliopsida > Fabales > Fabaceae > Lathyrus > Lathyrus aphaca. The sequence goes on along the minus strand of OZ014523.1, from coordinate 199,895,196 downwards.
GTATACAAGATACGGACGAGTATCTGTATGAGTAAAATAAACATGAGCGAGACACAGACGAGTGCTCAACTTGTTGGGGAGAGCGTGACACGGACGGGCGTCGGGAAGGTATAATAAGCAAGTGTTTAGGCAACTGTGCTGGGGATAGGTGACACGGACGGGTGTTGAGGATTATCTGTAATGTATAAGTATCTGTTTGTGAAAAGTGTTCCGGCGACTTTCTGGGGAAAGATGACACGGACGTGTGTCAAAAGGAGCATGTATCTGTATCTGGGAAATGCAAAGAAAAAATGCTTTGATATTCTGCATGGGAATTTTGAGAGGCATTCTGTATGTTGTTGATAGTATGTCAATATTCACAGGTGACTGATTCAAAACATGGCTTGTGATAATGCAATATGTTTGATTTTTGTCGTAATGCTCCATATTAAACGGAATGCTACGCTTTGGGGGAAATATGATGTAAATGCTATGATTATGCAAAAGATACCGATCCGGGATTCGAATCCCGTTGCTGTGAAGATCTTTGGCTGATTTTCCTGAAGGAGTGTCCCAGCTGGGAATGAGATCATTGGTAGATCTGATAAGATGTACGACTGCTTGGGGAAACAAGTCAATGATAAACCTGTCTTATTGGTGAGGAGCCCAGCTGGGGTCTTGTGAAAGTTTCTGTCACTTTGTTGTGAGATCTTCATACATCGCTCTTTTGGAGAGGCTGGAGCTTTGTGGGGAGATGGTTCCCTGTCTTTGCACTCGGCTGGGGAGGAGCGATCACTGAATGACCTTCCTAGAGGTTTCTGTAGAGATCCTGTTGAGGATAGTGAAACTTGCTGGGGAAAGGAGCTCCTTCTGATGCTGTTTGGAAGATGTGTTGAGTAAGTGATGATTTGGCATCCTGCTGGGGAAAGCCTTTCATGCCCCATGTTGTGCGTTGAATACCTGCAATCCTGTTATGACAAAGAAACGTACAAGTGTCCCGAGGTATCCCTTACTGGGTTCCATCATAGGAATTTAGACACTCTCGCGAGCAAATATATTTCCTGTAAGCATGTGATTTAGAAAAGGTGCATTTGTATTTATGCAACCATCATATCAAGGATATCAGACATTTTTGCAGATAAAAACGAAATTGTACGAGACAAAATGTGACTAAAAATTTGATTTTATTAATTTGTGTGCCCTGAATTGGCAAGTACAGTCCAAGAAACAGATCCCCTGAAATGACGAGATTGTTACCAATTGAGAAACAAAAAGATGCTGGCAATGTTGATGACGCTTCAGTGTGCTTCCCTTTTGCTATAACTCGTATGACATTGACGTTCTTCTCATCCTGCTTTCTGAAGAAGGCTGATTCTGACCGACGCTTAAACCTTCGAAGCTTACCGTGTTGTGGGTGGTACAGACGAATTCAGAATGCAGTTGTTCGCTTATTCCCTTATTTTGCGTGGATCACCCTTTCGGGTTTTCAATCCACCGGGATACCCATTTTTGCCTGAGTTGACCAATGCGGCTTTTCAACTCAGCGGGTGTACATTTTTTTTTATTTCCCCTTATTTTTGCCTGAGTCTTTTATTCTGTTTTTGACTCGCCGGGATGCCCTATTTTTTCCTGGACTTACATTCTGTTTTTTGTGTCCAGCGGGTCATTTTATGCGAAGTATTTTTTAACTGCATTTGAATTCACAGGGGACTGCAAATCTTCACCATCCATAGTACTGAGCATCAGTGCTCCACCAGAGAAAACTTTCTTTACTATGAACGGACCATCATAATTCGGAGTCCACTTGCCCCTGTGGTATATGTGAGGAGGGAGGAGTCTTTTCAGCACAAGATCTCCTACTTGGTACTCTCGAAGCCTGACTTTCTGATCGAAGGCTTTCTTCATTCTTTTCTGATATAGCTGCCCATGACAAATTGCAGCGAATCTCTTCTCTTCAATCAGGCTCAGTTGTTCGTATCGGGATCGGACCCATTCTGCTTCATTCAGCTTAACATCCATCAGTACCCGCAAGGAGGGTAATTACTTCAACAGGTAGGACTGCCTCCATACCATACACAAGTTGATATGGTGTTGCCCCAGTGGATGTTCTGATTGATGTACGGTACCCATGCAAGGCAAATGGTAGCATTTCATGCCAGTCTTTGTATGTGACCACCATCTTCTGCACAATCTTCTTGATATTCTTGTTAGCTGCCTCAACAGCGCCATTCATCTTTGGCCTGTAAGGAGAAGAATTGTGGTGTTGGATCTTGAAGTCCCGGCACAGTTCTGCCATCATTTTGTTGTTCAGATCGGAACCATTATCAGTAATGATTCTCTCGGGCACTCCATACCGACAAATGATGACTCTCTTCAAGAATCGGGCTACCACTTGCCTAGTGACATTGGCATACGAAGCTGCTTCAACCCACTTGGTAAAATAGTCAATGGATACCAAGATGAATCTGTGGCCATTTTAAGCAGTCGGTTCAATCTTGGCAATCATATCAATGCCCCACATGGCAAAGGGCCAAGGTGAAGACATCACATTCAAAGGATTAGGAGGCACATTCACTTTGTCTTCATAAATCTGGCACTTGTGACATTTCCTGGCGTAGGCACAACAGTCTGCATCCATTGTGATCCAGTAATAGCCTGATCTCAACAACTTTTTAGCCATTGCATGCCCTCCAGCATGGGTACCAAAAGGTCCTTCGTGTACCTCGTGCATCAACAAGTATGCTTCTGTCTTATCAACACATCTGAGAAGTACCATATCAAAGTTTCTCTTGTACAACGAACCATCAGCATTCAGGAAGAAACTACCAGCCAACCTTCTTAATGTCTTCTGGTTATTGGATGATGCCCCAGGTGGGTATGTTTGATCCTCCAAGAAGCACTTGATGTCATGGAACCAAGGCTTATCATCTTTAGCAAGGTCCGTAGAGAATACGTATGCTGGTCTATCAAGTCTGGATACTGAAATCCGAGGCACAAAGTTGGCAACTTGAACTTTGATCATGGATGAAATGGTAGCCAGAGCATCCGCAAACTGATTTTCATCTCGAGGGATATACTCTAGTCTGACTGTTGTGAAGAATGTTAGTAACCTCCTTGTATAATCCCTGTAAGGTATCAGATGCTCCTGGTGAGTATACCATTTGTCGTTGGTTTGATTGATTACCAAAGCTGAATCTCCAAACACCGTTAAGGTCTTGATCCTGAGGTCAATGGCTTCCTAAAGACCCATAATGAAAGCTTCGTATTCAGCTTCGTTGTTAGTACAGTTAAAGGTGAGTTTTTCTGAGAAAGGAATTTGAACTCCTTTAGGTGTAATGAGTACTGCACCAACACCACGACCATTCATATTAACAACCCCATCAAACATTATCGTCCATTCTTCCTCTGGGTCAGGCCCTTCAGTGTGAATAGGCTCTTCATGATCTTTTGCTTTTATGAACATGATGTCTTCATCAGGGAAGTCAAATCTCATAGGCTTGTAATCATCAATGGGTTGCTCAGCGAGATAATCAGACAACACATTGCACTTGATGGCTTTCTGAGATGTGTATTGAATGTCATATTCTGTGAGAATCATTTGCCATCTTGCAACCCGTCCGGTAAGCACTGGCTTCTCAAATATGTATTTAACTGGGTCCATCTTTGAGATCAATAAAGTAGTGTGGGTCAACATATACTGCCTTAGTCGGCGAGCAGCCCATGCTAAAGCACAACAAGTTTTCTCGAGCAGTGAATAACGTTGTTCACAGTCGGTAAATTTTTGATTAGGTAGTAAATTGCATACTCTTTTCGACCAGACTCATCATGCTGGCCCAGCACACACCCCATTGACTCTTCTAATACTGTCAAGTACATTATTAGAGGTCTTCCTTCAACTGGAGGTATAAGGATTGGAGGCTCTTGTAAGTATTCCTTGATTTTGTCAAAAGCCTTCTGGCAGTCTTCATTCCATCTGACCGTTTGTTCTTTTCTCAACAACTTGAACAAAGGCTCACAGGTTGCTGTAAGGTGAGATATGAACCTCGAAATGTAGTTCATTCTACCCAGAAACCCCCGAACTTCTTTTTCAGTCATTGGTGCAGGCATTTCTTGAATGGCTTTGACTTTGTCAGGTTCAACTTCAATCCCTTTCTCACTTACAATAAATCCCAGCAGCTTACCAGATCGCACCCCAAATGTGCATTTGTTGGGGTTTAACTTCAATTGGTACTTCCTCAGACGCTTGAATAACTTCAACAAATTCACCAGGTGGTCTTCTTCTGTGAGGGACTTGGCAATCATGTCATCCAGATAACATTCAATCTCTTTGTGGATCATGTCGTGGAATAATGTCACCATAGCCCGTTGATAGGTGGCACCAGCATTCTTCAGTCCGAACGGCATTACCTTATAACAGAATGTGCCCCAGGGTGTGATGAAAGTTGTCGTCTCCATGTCTTCAGGTGACATCTTGATCTGATTATATCCTGAAAATCCATCCATTAAGGAGAACACCGAGAACTGAGCCGTATTGTCGACCAATACATCAGTGTGAGGTAATGGGAAATCATATTTTGGGCTGGCTCTGTTCAGATCCCGGTAATCCACACATATCCTCACTTTTCCATCTTTCTTAGGCACAGGTACAATGTTAGCAACCCACGGCGGGTAACTGGTCACAACAAGGAAACCGGCGTCCCACTGTTTTTGTATCTCCTCCTTTATCTTCATTGCCATATCTGGGCGAGTACGGCGCAACTTCTGTTTTACTGGCGGACAGTCTTCTTTCAGAGGCAGCTTATGCATAACAATGTCGGTGTCCAACCCTGGCATATCCTGATAAGACCAAGCAAAAACATCCACATACTCCCGAAGCATGTCAATCAGTTGTTCTTTCACTGAATTTTGCAGGCAGGCCCCGATCTTAACTTCTTTCAAGTCTTCTTTTGTACCAAGATTAACCATTTCAACCTCCTCCTGATGAGGAGTTATAACCTTCTCCTCTTGTCTTAACAACCTGGCTAGTTCTTCAGGTAGCTCATAATCTTCTTCAACCCCTTCATCAGCTTGATTAATCAGATTGTCAAAGTCATACGAAGTCATAGCAGTGTTGTTGTCGGTGCAGTCTGGAGGGCACTCTCTGCAAGGGTTTAGATTGGTTCATTTTAGTGATCAGTTTTATCTTGTTTAGAAAAAGTGAAATGAAGTTATTGTTTTGAAAAACATTGCCATTTTATTTTTGTACAAAAAATAAAAAATGAAAAACAGTGAGCGGAAAAGAAAAGACTCATTTGCAAAAGATGTCCTGATATTCATTAATTGATCTTTGCACAAAATACAAGATGACCCGATTACAAAATGAGCCCTGACATCTTGGGCAAGATGCAGGACTTGATGCATGCTTTAAGACAGGAAATAATAATTACTCTGCGGGAGTAACTCTTATAATTTCCTGGGAAGACCAGTTTGAGACATGGTTCCCCGGGATCCTTGGACGTATCCAGCTTTCCAGGTTGCGCTCGTCTTCTGACTCATCTCCCAAACTATTCACAGCATCTGGGGTGAGCATCCCCCCACTGACAAACTTGGGCTCCGGTGCAGCCTCTGGTTGATCTTGTCGAGTTGGTTTGTAACACAACCCGAATCGGTCTTCTTTCTTCTCAACTGGCAGCAGCTTGCCCCAACCTTGAGCAGTACCCTCCTCAACAACCTTCCGGGCTTGTTGATATGAGGTGATGGAAGTCCCCAGTACATCAGATGTTTCATTAATATTCATGGCCTCAAACCCCTGACTCATTGTTTCATGGATGTCCCCATCCATTTCAATGTATTTGAAAGTAGCCAACTGGATAACAAAAATATCCTCCTCCCCACAAATGGTAATGACTTAGACCTCCCACTCGAATTTTAACTTCTGGTGAAGGGTTGACGTCACGGCGCCAGCGGCGTGGATCCATGGTCTACCCAATAGACAGTTGTAGGCAGGCTGTATATCCATCACAAAGAAGGTCGTTTTGAAAACTTGTGGGCCAATCATTATTCGCAACTCTATCTCTCCCAGAACTGATCTTTTAGAACTGTCAAAGGCTCTCACTACCAGGTTGCTTGAGCGTAGTGCCAATCCATCATGTTCCAGCTTCACAAGGGCTTTCTTAGGTAGGACATTGAGTGATGACCCTGTGTCGACCAGTACGTGAGAAAGAACTGCACCCTTACACTCCAAGGTAATGTGCAAAGCCTTGTTGTGATTGTGACCCTCTGTTGTCAGATCAGCGTTGGTAAATCCTAGTCCATGACTAGCGTTGACATTTCCAACCACAGCCTCTAACTGATTGATGGTAATCTCCTCCGACACATAAGTTGCGTGCAGGACTTTTAATAGTGCATTCCGATGAGCCTCGGAGCACATTAGCAATGATAGTATGGAGATTTTGGAAGGTGTTTGGTGAAGCTGGTCTACCACCTTGTAATCACTTTTCTTTATGATTCTCATGAATTCATCAACCTCTTGATTAAATGATGTCTTCTGAGTCTCTTTAGCTACTGGTTCTTCTTGCACCATGCTCTTCCCTTTTGCCTTAGCAGCAGCTTCTGCTTCAGCAATGGGTTTTGGTATTTGCGAGGCAAAGAGACGTCCGTTTCTAGTGAAGCCTCTGCCTCCCCCCACATTGTCTATCTGAGGTGAAGAAGTTGATGATTCTAAAGTGATTTTCTGCCCCTCGCAGTATAGATCTGAGCCATAATGCCAAGGGATGGCATTATTGCTTTCGTAAGGAACTGGTCCAGGCACTGTGATAGTGACCGGACTGATAGCAGCTGCAGAGGGGACCATAATGGTGTGTGGATCATAGTATATGGTAACTGGTGCTCTGACAGGAGTAGCATTTTGTTGGGAGTTGCTGGTAGGAACATTTGCAGGATCGTAGTAAATCATAACCGTTGAGACGCTTTCATTAACTATTGTTGTTGTTGTAGGAGGTGTTGAAATTGTAGCAGGAACTGGTGGAATAATGGGTGTTGTCGTTGTAGAAGGAATGGTGACTGAACTTGTATCTGTTGAAGTGATTGATTGAGTAGTTTGTTGGAGTTGTAGTAGAATCTGTTGGTACAATGGGTTGCTGACGTTGTAGGAGTATCTGTGATTGTTGATGAAGGGAATCGTTGGAGTTGTAGTTGCAGTTGTCGTAATCTGAAGGATACCATCCTTAATAAGACCATCTATGCCGTTTCTCAGTCTCTCACATCCATTGACAGCAATGTTGCAATATCCACAGCCGAGCTCACACCCGGGGAACAACTTGACATTCTAACAGCTGAGTTTGATTTTCAACCAGGGGTGTTCGGATTTTTGCAACACTGTTGATCAATGTGGATGGTTTGCCTTCCTCAATAAAATTAATTCTAGGCCCGTTGTGACTAGGCATTGGATTTCTTGTGACGTTCGGGGGAGGTGCAAAATTGAGAGCTTTTGAGTCCACCAGATCTTGGACTTTCATATGTAGGGCCCTGTATTTTTCAGTATTTATGCCCCAGTGCGTTTGAGTGGAATGCACACCTGGCATTTGCATCATAGTTCTTTGGAATATTAAGAGGATCCGGAGGAGCCAATGTCCTTAACTCAACTAGGTTTGAGCTTTAGGAGTTGTGGCAAGAGAGCAGCCATACGGCATTGGGATTGGGTCAATTACCCTGTTTGCTTGTGATGGCCTTTGTTGGAAACGGCGTTGCTGTTGGTTGTTATTACTGTTGTTGTAGGTTCTCTGTTGCAGATAATGAACTTGTTGTTGAT